>JAUMIR010000005.1:21695000-24195000 GCA_030847615.1 Gambelia wislizenii | reverse complement strand
CCAACTTTATATACAAAATTCTTATGCCATCTAGGGCTGCAGGGACTTCAGTCACGAACTGGCAACAGTCTAATCTTCCACTCATATAATTTTTAATTATTGGGACACTGGAAAATGATTTCACTCTCAGTGAAATAATCAACCTAAAAATATTGATTGTATTTGAAACAATTATATAATCTCACCAGTATCTAAGCATGATGCAGAGGTGAAATCACCATTCCTGGGTTGGATCCAAAGATCTGATTATGCTGTCATGAGGGTTCTATCACTTACAGGAATTTTATTTTCAGCCTTGTGTTAGAGTCAAATGTAATAGTTTCATTCTACCTCATAAATGCTTGCACTAGCACTTAATTGTGACCTCATCACAGTAGGTGTTACTTTCCCAGTTGTATCACTATTGAAATCAGTAGCAAAACAGAAACAGGAATGGAATCATACCACTTCTTGTACTTTTTCTGCCCTGGTTATACTGAACACAACTCTGATCTGAGGTACAAAGTGAATTAAGTAACATACTTCTGAGCTATTTACAATATGTGCCAATGCAATACCTGCATAATCAACCACTTTATTCATAGAATCGCCCCTTTGAACTAGATTAGGCACAAAGATTCCTCTAAATGAAGATACTTGGATTTTAAAAGGACATCATTAGAAGAACTCATTCTCTTGGGGGTTGTTTTAATGGTCAAAATAATCCTCACAGAATCTGCTTGGAATTCTACCTGTCCTAATGGCATTTTGCATTCGATCACAGTATTCAGAAGGATGGGGTACAAATCCACTGTAAACTCTGACAGGAAAGACTTTGTGGCTCTTCCTGTATTTTTTAAACAGCTCCATAGAGAATGTGCATTGTCGCTCATTTGTACAATCAGATTCACATTTGTGAAAGAGTGGAAGTGGAAGCTGATTGGTTGGATGTGGGCAGGGGGTGGAGCTTCCTAACAAGGCAAGCACCCAGAACTGCCATCTTGGATTTTTGGTTTAGCAATCGTGTGCTCAGGTGATAGAAAATCCTTTTTCTCTTCTTTTTAAGATTTATGTAGTTGGAATATCACAGTTTCGCACATTTGATATGCTATTTTTTTTAAAAAAAATCTGTTTGGTGGCAGCAACTGGTGACAATAAAAGCACAAGTAAAGCACTTATGCCTGCCATCTTGATTTACTGGCATACCCACTGGGACAACAAAAGCAAATAGCCTGTGATTTTTCCAGAAAGGGCCTGTGATTTTGCCAGAAAACCATTATGACAAATAGAAGTTGCTTTGAATTTCCATTAGTGCGCATCAATCCACATTTTCCCCCTCATATAGACAGGCCCTTGAATATTTGGATTAAAAAATTGTTATACTTTCATCCACTAACATTCCACTAAGCTAGAAGAAAATATATACTGAACAACAACAACAACAAAAACCCTGCTAGTACTGTATATGAATTTTATCAAAAGTGCCATAGGAAAGTACTCACACTAAGGATTTTTTTTCCCTGGCAACTACTTTTGCTGAGGTGATACCTTTAGCATAAATGGCTCCAAATGAACAACTAGAGAAGCCATTTTATTCTGTTCATTCTAAAGCATAGGCTTCTTGAAGGGGAAAAAAAAACAGAGTTCTTTAAATGGAATAGCTCAAGAGAGTTGCTAGAAAACTCTCATGGGTATACAAACCCTAGGGGCAAATGTAATATTTTCTCTAAGGGCTTTCTCAAAACTCTTGCTTGAAAGTCTGGGTGGAGGGAATCTTCCAAAGCTGCCAGTGGCTAGTTTATAACAACTGAGTACCTCTCCCTTGACAACTTGATTGCAAAGAATGCCACAGTTCCTCCTTGCTCCTGATAATAGCACACCCTTAGAGAATTGATCTAACAGTAATTTCTCCTTTTGCTCCTTCCATTATTCTCAGACAAAAGCTTTCTGTGGAGTACTTTCTCACCATGAAAATGGGCAACGGTAATATTCCCAACAGGCTTAGTATGGTACAATAGCCACAGTTCCCAAGGGAAGTGTGCACCTCAGCTTTCTTTTTTAAATCATTAGCCCAGCAGTGTGGGAGACCCATGGATTGAGTCAAAGTACTAAAGCAGAAACAGCACACACTTGGGCACTGTCCAATTTGGCTTTCTTCTATAGAACTCTCAGCAAGACAGTGGCAGACTGGATCTAAAAATATTGGTTGCCAGGAGACAAAGGAAGCCCACCCACAACTATACAGCTATGATTTAATTTTTATAAGATATAACATATATAGTGTATGTGTTGGCTGCACATAACCCCAATCAGAATTATTTTTTCAGTTATGTATTATATTCTTAAATATAAAGTATCCTCAAAAATGATTTTATTTAAAAAAATATTAAAATAGTAATACAATGTAAATTTTAGTTGCATACACTAATAATATTGGAACTTCTATTATATTTTGAAGCTACTAAAATGTGATTAACATTTTAAACATTTTGTCTAATGTTTAAGGGGGGGCACGTCATCAGGGCCCCATAGGGGCCACTTGCCATCAGGCAAGCTGACACCCTGGCCAGTCTGCCACTGCAGCCAGAAACTACACCAGTGCAAGACATTTTGCTTCCCAAAGTGGAAAAGCAAACACCTTCCCATGCTGCCCAAGACAAGGTCTAAAGCACCCAAATGTGTCTGAGTTATTCTAACATCAAGTCTCACAAACACCTTATATCCCACTCAGATGATACAAATGCTATAATAAATGAGTAAGTAACAATTTCCTGACCTTTCATGACTTTGATTTTTTTAGTGGTTCTTGATTCTTTATTTGTATTTTTTTCACTTGAGGTGGATCTATATTACAACCCAGTCAGCCTGACATCAATACTAGGAAAGACTCTAGAGCAGATCATTAAACAGGCAGTCTGTAAGCACTTAGAAAGGAATGCCGTGATCACTAAAAGTCAACATGGATTTCTCAAAAACAAGTCATGTCAGACTAATTTTATCTCTTTTTTTGGATAGAGTTACACACTTGATAGATGAAGGGAATGCAGTGGTTGTAATGTATCTTGATTTCAGTAAGGCTTTTGATAAAGTCCCCCATGATGAATTTGCAGGCTTTCACGGCTGGCATCCATAGATTTTCCTTGGTTTTTTTCCGGGCTGTGAGGCCGTCTTCTGGAAGAGTTTATTTCTGATGTTTCACCTACATCTGTGGCTGGTATCTTCAGAGAATGGTTGGGTAGGAGTGTGTGTGGGGTCATATATTATGAACCCCTGTTGGGGAGGATAAGTAAATTTGTGTATTTGAATGGTAAGTTTCTGGGTGGAGATATGCAAGGAGTATTAGTGTCTGTTGGGCTAATGGTTGGCTAATGGCCCAGCAGATAATGGACCATTAACCAACCATTAGCCAAACAGACACTAATCCTCCTTGCATATCTCCACCCAAAAAGTAGCCATTCATATACACAAATTTGCATATCCTCCCCAACAGGGGTTCACATTATATAAACCCCACACACACTCCTACCCAACCATTCTCTGAAGATGCCAGCCACAGATGCAGGCAAAACGTCAGAAATAAACTCTTCCAGAACAGGGCCTCACACCCCGGAAAAAAACCAAGGAAATTCCCCTATGATATTCTTGCAAAAAAGTTAATAACCTGTGGGCTAAACAATGTGAATGTTAGGTAGAATTGTAATTGGTTGAGTGAACGAACCCAAAGGGTAGTTACCAATGGCTCCTCTTCATCCTGGAGAGAAGTGACCAGTGGGGTGCCACAGGGTTCTGTCCTGGGCCCAGTGCTATTCAACATCTTTATCAGTGACTTGCATGAGGGAATAGAGGTTATGCTTATCAAGTTTGCAGATGACACCAAATTAGGAGGAATAGCTAATACCCCAGAGGACAGGATCGGAATACAAAATGACCCCCTTAACAGATTAGAAAGCTGGGCCAATACTAACAAAATGAATTTCAACAGGGAGAAATGTAGGATACTACACTTGGGCAGTAAAAATGTAATGCACAGATATAGGATGGGTGACACATGGCCTGAGGTCAGTACATGCAAAAAGGATCTAGGAGTCTTAGTGGACCACAAGCTGAGCATGAGTCAGCAGTGTGATGCAGCAGCTAAAAAAAGGCAATGCGATTCTAGACTGCATTAATAGGAATATGGTGTCTAGATCAAGGGAAGTAATAGTGCCACTCTATTCTCCTTTGGTCAGACCTCACCTGGAATACTGTGTCCAGTTCTGGGCACCACAATTTAGGAAGGAGATTGAGAAGCTGGAACGTGTCCAGAAGAGGGTGACCAGCATGGTGGGAGGTCTGGAAGCCATGCCCTATGAGGAGCGGCTTAGGGAGCTGGGCATGTTTAGTCTGGAGAAGAGAAGGTTAAGAGGGGGCATGATAGCCATGTTTAAATATTTCAAGGAATGTCATACTGAGGATGGAGCAGGCTTGTTTTCTGCTGCTCCAGAGACTAGGACATGAAGCAATGGGTTCAAACTACAGGAAAAGAGATTCCACCTAAACTTGAATTAATTAATTAGGTATTTATACCCTGCTCTTCAGCCACAAAGGGTTTCAGAGCAGCTTACAAATTGTTAAGCAATAGCAATTTACACATCTACACTGCATTAAGCAGTTTCCAATGTGTATTAGCTAATTGTCCCCACAAGCCAGGTACTCATTTTAGTGATCTAAGAAAGGATGGAAGGCTGAATGAACCTTGGAACCCTCTGGAATCGAACTTGCAATGTGGTGACTTGCAGTACTGGTATTGATCCACTGCCCCACCAGGGCTCCCTTAAAACATTAGGAAGAATTTCCTCACAGTAAGAACTGTTCTGAAGTGGAACACACTGCCTCGGAGTGTGGTGGAGTCTCCTTTAGAGGTTTTTAAGCAGAGGCTGGATGGCCATCTGTTGAGAATGATTTGATTGTGTATTCCTGTATGGCATGGGGTTGGACTAGATGGCCCTTGTCTCTTCCAACTCTATGATTCTATGGTTATATATCATGATTGTATGATATATTGTTTTATTCTCTGAACATCATTTTGGAAATTTTTCACCGATACACAGGATATCAATATTAATTTTTTTAAAAAAAAAACACTCATTCCAGCTCCTTTGGAACCATTTGAAATTATTTTGAGGTTGTATGTCAGGAAAGGACCACAAGTTCATATCAAATTTCACTTTAGGTTACAGTTCGGTAGCAGCTCTTTAAACAGCAGTATTAACAATCTCATGAAATCCATGTTTTAGACTTTATCTTATGGTTGTTTTGAAAATAGAAGAAAGGTGAAGACAGTGAAATGATAAAAAATACAGTCAAAAATTATTCTTCATAATGTTACAAAGTCAACCCTGAAGTCTTGTAGGATTCTCAGATATGGTTACTACAATTATCATCTTGTCCATTTAATATTAGTTCATATTGACTATCACCAACTAATTCTCTTATTTCCCTTCTTTCCTGCTCTTCTCTCCTCCTCCCCCCACAAAATGTCACTTAAGGCTGTGCTTTTTGGATTCTCAGAAGCTTTCTGCCAGTCATGATTCTTCATATTAATGTAATTAAACTGAAATAAAACCTCATGTTTCCCATCATATAAGTTGTCTGTCCATTGAAATCTCTGCTGTCTTCAGGGTAGAAGGGAAATGATTAAGGCAGATCTGACAGACAGAAGCCATATCCAATCCCTTTCTTACAGGTGAATACATCTACTTGTATGCATAATATATCAGTTTACATTCATGGATTAAATAGTAGCATAAATGACAATAAATGACTAAAAAAAATTGACCACAGACATAGCTATCGCTATCAGTTTAGGTTTTTGTACCCTCAGCAGTTTGGTGAACCTCAGAGTGTGGAGGTTCACAACCCTCATGGCATGAAGTGAAAAGCTAACCGTATCTACTTCTAGTACTCATAAAGAATATTCAGTACAATGGTACCTGCCAGCATAAGAATTGAAAAAGCATTTTGCTTGCTGTGATTCAACTGGAACTCCAACACTGGTAGCTACAGAAGTTGACATCTCAGCAAGTGTATGAAGAGGGCATCATAAATCATTCACTCAGTATCCAAAGAGCAAGATCCAAGAAAGGACATGAGTATCCCTTTGCCACTGGGGTATTCCATAATTTACTCAGAAGGTCACAAATCAGTTTACAGAGAAGGTTTGCCCACTCCAGCTGCCAATAGTGTGTTGATATGCAATAGAGTTGGTTCTCTCTTAGAAATAGGGGAAAGCCTTCAACCAGAATGGAAAGAATATTGTAAAATATTTGGAAAAAGTAGTTTAAAACAACATTTTAATCCCAATGAGGAGAATCCCAGACTAACCAGGATATTTGCAATTCATTCTGCAATTTATTTTGTTCCAAATTTGTACTTGTTTACCCAGAAGACAGCATTTTTTATGCAGAGCTGTTTGGGCTGGAAGTCAACCTGAAGAAAACAGAAGTTCTTTACTAGCCTACACCACAGGACGAACACCACCATCCCCACATTGCCGTCGGCAAATCTGTGCTCAAGTCCGTTCAGCAATTCACCTACCTGGGAAGCATCATCTCCTCAGATGCCAAGATTGCCAAAGAGATTGATAACGGATTAGCAAAGGCATATAGTGCATTTGGAAGACTTCACAAAAGAGTCTGGAGCAATAAACACCTGAGGCAAAGCACAAAAATCAGTGTGTATAGAGCCATTGTACTGTCTATCCTCCTTTATGGATCTGAAACATGGGTCACCTATCGCCACCACCTACGAATCCTCGAGCGCTTTCATCAGCACTGTCTACGCACAATCCTAAATATACACTGGACTGACTATGTGACGAATGTTGCTGTCCTTGAGCAAGCAGGGATCACCAGTATTGAGGCCATGATATTGAGAATGCAGCTGCGCTGGGCAGGGCACGTTTCTAGGATGGAGGACCATCACCTCCCAAAAATACTACTCTACGGTGAACTCGCCACGGGTCAGCGTAAGAGGGGTGCTCCAAAAAAGTGATACAAAGACTCCCTGAAACAACATCTCAGGCTCGGCCAAATTGATCACCAACAGTGGTCCGCCCTGGCCTCACATCGGGAGGCATGGAGACGCACTATCCACAATGCTGCAGCCTTATTTGAGAACTCATGCCGAACAAGTCTTGAAGAGAAATGACAACGCAGAAAGAATCACAACCCAAAAACATCACCCAAGGAGACCTTCTGCTGTGCTTTTTGCAACCGGACTTGTTTATCTCAGTTTGGCCTTTTTAGTCATCAGTGCGCTTGCAGAAAGCGCAGGATGTGTCCTTCCTGAATCTTCATTTGCGAAGAAAAGCCAGCCACTTATGCAGAAATATTACTCACTGGACAGAAAATGCTGTTTCCTACACAGAAAAGGCTGTTTTCTGAGCAACAAAAAAGTATAAATTTTGCACAAAATAAATTCCTATCTGTAGCACTTTTTGTGTTGGAAACAGAATTCTTCTGCACAGAACATAATATCTCTGTTTTCTGCACACATGCACAGAAATATGTGTAAAGTTTGCACAGAATATTCTCCAAATTACAAATAGGAACTCATAGCTGGAATTAATCTGTTACTTCTTCCAAGAATGAAATTGTGTCCGTGTTTTAAACAAACTAATTTCCTTCTTAAAGAATGAACTTTACTTTCAACACAACCTTTACCTTCAACACATCAGATACTTAGCTGAATTAGCATGAGTTACGGACCTGCCCTATTTCAGGATCAAAATTAAAAATGGAGCAGTCTGGGCATTTTGGTGGGTGGGGAGTCTGGCAATCTAATTGTGGGAATGGGTCATGTACCTTTCTCATACTGGTTGAAAAAATTAGGGACAGGCAAAACATACATTTTGTTAGTGGGCAGGAGTGGCTATATGGGCTGAGTTCAGACCTTCTTTTATGCCAGCTGCCTGATCTACAGCCTATTGCCCATTGCTATTTAAATGAAAGGGTCTTTATAAAAAAGATTTGCTGTTGCTGACTAATCAGCTATGCAACATGTTCCAGGCTGTTAAGTGAATAAGAGACAAAGCAGGCCTCATGAATTAAAGTAAGGAACAAGGATGTGTCAAATTATCATCTAACAAAATATTCTGTGGGAAATTTGGGGGTTAGGGACATGTAAAAAAATCCTTCTACCAGGGGAAAAAATCCTTCCATCATGTTTCATCTGTGACTATTTGACCTAGCTGTTTCATTCTTCCAATATTGCACTGCAGTGCAGTTCCACAAACTTGAGCGAAGCATCTAGGTACGTAATCAAGAAAGAGATGCTTTTCTATCTTCTGCCACATATTTTGCTACACGGTGTCAGGAGATGACATGGAAACATATCCATACATAAGGAGCTCTCCTAATCTTCTGGCACTGATGTAGAGTGTCACACTTGAAGAAACACTATGATCACTGTGCATCAAAGTAGATGAAAATATTCAGTGCGCTCTTTTTGCAAGTGGTGAAAGATATTTGTTTGTCGTAGCACATAGGTTTTTGCATTTAGCACATTTTGTTTTGTTATTGGTCACTGGAATTGAAGATGGGCTTAATTTGCAAGTCTAACACATATCTCTGAAGCAAGATGGGGGAATGGTAGGGAATACACATTTCTCTGAACAACTGGCATGACTTTATTATTGCGACTGACCACAGAATATATTAAAAGCTATGCTTGTTTTTTCAAGTGGAGGGATTCTACAGCAGTACAGAAATGGAAAAATAGCCACCGAACAAATGAGTTTTCAAGTTAATAGAAATAGTCTCTCTTTTATGGAGAGTTAGCACATGGAAATATAACCCCATACAACAGATGAATTTTCTCTCCTCCCTCTTCTCTGCTCCAAGCACTGATTAAAGGGAAGATACAACTTTGCTGCCTGGAAATATGTCTGAAAAATTAACAGGCTAGTTTCACCTCTGCTCTAATATATAGGAGCCCTGTATCAGACCTTAAGTTAAGATCCAATATCTAAGCCTAAAACTATTCTCATGGAAACATCTACCTGATTGTTTATCTCTCATTTCCTGAATAAATTTGGAAACTTAGTTTGCTTAATTAAGAAAGAGGACAGAGATCTAAAAAAAAAGTTCCATATTATATCCAAGTTGATTAATCAACCTGTTAATACATTATTTTTAAAAAGGCAAATAACAGAATCATGCAGAGATATGCCACGAGGTTGAAAAAGCTCCATCCTCAAGAAAACTGTGACAGGCCTTCACAGTGTAAATAAATATGGATGATGATCAATTACCCTTCCACCTGAACATTTATATGCTGAAATCATCCACATGGTTGGTATGCACCCAGCAACTCTAATATGTACATGATGATCTGGAAAGCTGAAGTGACAGCTTCATAATATTCAGTAATTCTTTCCCACAATTAATTCCCATTTACTCCAAGGACCTCTCAGTCTAAGAGGCACAGACTGCTTTATAAAGAGAGATTAAATTAAATAATACTTTCATTTTAATTTATGAGAAGATAATTCTGTTTGTCTTATCATGATAACAAATTAGCATTTTTTTACAAACAAATTTTGCATATACAGCAGGGATGGCAAAAGAAAAATCATAATAAAACTATTGCTGATTCCCAGTCCGGACTATAAAAGCAAATACAGAATAATATCTGATGATGAATATGAGATAGAAAGGAGACAAATATACAACACAGCCAGGAAGAACAATCAGAAGAAGAGAGGATGTTCCAAAATGGCAAAATAATATGACTGTATTCTAACTATAAACTGCATATATGGGTTTACAGATTGCAGATCTGTACACATGTACTCTTATCAACATATGGCATACATGTATCCATACAGGGGCTTATATTGATACTAGCAGGACCTGGCATACCATACACCATTAAAAAAACTCCCCAAAAACTCACCCGGTAGACCTCATGACAGCCCTGTAAAGTAGGCCAGTGGATTTAAATTCGTCCTCCCCATTCCACACTTTTCCTGGAATTTCTAAGGGTGACTCACTCTGTTTCCCTGCTGCTGCAATGGCTGCCAGCACTGCTAATTGACTGCCGGGGTCTTGCCACAGCAGCGGTGGCAGCATCCAGCCACTGTCACCAGTTGACTGCCTTTGTGCCATTGCAGCCCATGACTGGAAAGTGGCTGGAGGGAGGGGCTCTTGTGAGACTGGGGGTGTAGATGCAGATTGAGTGGCAGGAGTGGACTGTGAGGTGGAAAGGGAATTTGCATGTGGGTGGTGATTGGTTGGGTGTGTTTCCTGAGCAGCCAATCAGCACACTGGGAGAAGCTACATACCCAAGAGTTGGAAACATACTCAGGTACATACTCAAGCCTTTTATATACATAGATATTATGTGTTGTTGCATGCATTCAAGTTGCTTCTGACTTATGACAACCCTAAGTCAAACCTATTTCCTTTTTGTTTATTTGTTTTGCAGTGTTTATTTACAGGAGGTTTGGCAATGAACTCCTCTGAGAGTGAGAGAGTATGGTTTGCCCAAGGCCACCCTGTGGGTTTCTATGTCTGAGCAGGGATTCAAACCCTGGTCTCCCAGAGTCTTAGTCAAGCACTCATACTGTTGTTTCATTATCATTAATGCTCACTTTATTTCATCCATATGTTAATTTCATCTGGATTCTTCCTCAATTAAAAAATAAAATAAATATGCACCAACATTTACCACTTCTTTTCAGATCTTCACATTAAGCATCTAACAATCTCCAAAGTGTCAGAAACATTAGGGGCAGTGCTTGCATGCATGCCCATTTCTCCTCCTAGGTTCAGCCTTTTTTGTGTTTCAGGAATAGAGCTGAAACTAAGACATATTCAACAGTTTACCCATATGTAAGTTTCGGTTTTCAGGCTATTTCAGCTGTTTCTACACTTTCCTGGCTCTACTCACTCTTGATGGAATTCAGAGCACTTACTGAGGTCCTGTCTATACAGTTAAAAAAAAAATGAACATGCGAATGTATGGTGATCTGTTCAAACAGTCGTTCACACAAATATGTGTCATTCAGAAGGGGGGCAGCAAAATCCACCGCAAAGTCCATGTCCGGAGCTTCATGCGGATTTTTTAAAAACTTCATATGACATGAGAATGTGCGATCATTTGAACACTCACATTTGCACAAATACAAACAGGCAGTGCAATCTGATTAGCTGGATGAGGATGGGGCAGGGCTAGCAAAGAGGGAAAGCAGCTGTGGCTGCCATGTTGGATTTTCAGTTAAGCGAGGGTCCAGTAAATCAATGACACAGTGATTTTATACTCTTTTTTTTTAATTATTATACTTTCTGACTGTAAATACAAAGTGTTGCTTGTGTGTACCCTGGGAAATTATTTTTTTTTAAAAAATGGTGGCTGATTTAAAAGCATGAGTAAATAACTCGCAGCCTCCAGCTGGCTAGGGGTCATACAGAATTTAGGGGGGATCTTTTGGCCCTGTAGGCAGTTCACATCGTTGCAAATGCCTGCCTTTCCAAACATGTTTGTATTTTTCCCCTCGTATAGACAAGATCTGAAATTCCAAAATAAACATAATAGGAATATACTTGTTTGAAAACTGTATTATGAGTTCATATTAACTCAGCCATTCTAAGGTAAGATTTTCTCCTTTTACTCATAATTTCCAATTACTAAATGACCCAACACACTTTTCCTTATCATCCTGCACATTTTGGGTACACAGGAACATATACTGGTGAACAAGGTCATGTGCTATACATCAGAGAACAGAACATGGCAGTTTCCATTCTAGCTGCATGTCTTGCATGGTACACAAACCTCACACTCAGTGTATTGAATGAACTGTTAGACCCCAGGCTATAGCTTGTCTGATTTGTCTGTGTTTGTAAAATCAATTAATTACAACTCACAGCAATTTGATTTTTGCTAGTTATTTATTCTTTACATTGTCTTATTTTGATTTTTAAACTCTCTTTTAGTTAATTTATTATTTTTTTAAAAAAAATATTGATTTTAATTGATTTACATATCTCCTTGAGGCTATTTTGGCAGAAAGATGGGCTATGTGTTTCCAAAACAAATATCCACATTGTTTGTTCTGTTTAAATGAGAAAGAACTGTTCCAAACTGATAATATATCTTAGGTACTAGAGAGCATCAAATAAGATCCTGGCATCTGGATTTTCTGTCTCAAATGTTTTTTCTATGAAGCTTGTATTCACATTGCAAATTCAATATACACAGGAAGAGAACCAGAGCAGAGTGAGATATAATTAAGTTCTATTAACAGGCTCTTATTTAGTATTTCTGTCCATGATTGTCATTAAAGTGCAATATCACTTAAGAACCAACTAAATCTAGGAACGATCACTGCCACTCCATTCCTCATCTAAAGAAGTGCATTTTAGACAAATAGAACAGATGACCAAAGAGGCCTATATCAGATGTGGGCTCTCTCAGCTATCAATTTTTCCTCTTTCCTTTAGCCATATGTTTTACATGGATGGTAAAAAATAAAATAAAATAAAAATTGCTTCTATACCTGGCAACAAGAACCAGCATGGTGTAGCAGTTTGAGTGTTCAATTACAACTCTAGGAAATGAGGTTTGTATCCCAGACCAGCCATGGCAAACCTCTGGGTGACACTGCCTTAGCCATAGAGGAAGGCATTAGCAAAGTCCTCTTAATAAACTTGCCCAGGATGCCCTAGCATAGGGTTGCCATAAGTCAGAGTTGACATGAAGGTACATCACAATAACAATGAATATGTGGCAACAATTAAAAAGCTCACAGACACACAGCTGTTCTCTCTCAAGCTAAGTATGTAGTATTCATTTCAATCAGGATTAGACAAATTTCTGGAGCCCATTTCTTAAAATGTGTTTGGTCTCAGGACCAGACAGACAAAAATGCCAAGGCAAAATAAAGTAAGTGCAACTGGTGGTCATCAGATGTTTTGGGGGGGAAACTGTATATTTAAAATGCTATATCATCTAAAAGGAATGTAGTTCAAAATTGAAATTTCCATGGATGAACACTTCCAGGCAATCCACCCTATATTCATGCAGACAAATGGTGCTCTGAAAGAATTATGGCAAGTTAGGGGTAACAAAACAGGGGCCTCGTGTAACCTTTGGAAACACTTTTCCTACTCCTGATTTAGAAGACATTAATGTTAAAATTGAGGAAGAGGTGGTGAAAAGATTTAGTTTTCAGCATTCTAGCTAAAGAAAAAAAAAGTCATAAAGTCTTGAAAAGAGTGTTCAAGTGTTCTTGTTGTTGTTTTGGGAAGAGGTTGTGAGGGAGGGGTTGGTCAGGCATGATATTCTCACTGGGTCCACATCTTCCTTTATGACCTTGTAGCAAGTCTCTACTGTTGTTCCTGCTCTGGGAATACTGAGGGGAGGACTTACATACACATGGAAGCATTCAGCCCCACCATGTTCAGGAGAGTGCCCTAAAAGGCCTGTAATTCCTTCCTGTTGAACCTTTCTTCACCTTCATTACATATTTGCAATGTCAATTTTTTCCCCTAATAACATATATACCATGAGACGATGTGAAGAATTTCCATAACTTAGTATGGACATTTCCCAACATAATTCTTGTACCATGTGTGTCTCACAAAGAAATCAGTGTGCTTCAAAAACCATGAATAAATAAATAAATTGCACCTTCTTGTTGATCTAACAATATTATCACCAATGTGAATTTTGGATCTGGGATTTTGTGTCATAGTCAACATAGCTACTGCTGCATTCCTGGCTAAAATGCTATCGCTGGTGGTATTCTTGCCCATTCCACCACTGAAAGATAGAGGACCACTCAGGGATAGAAAGATATTGCAAGTGAATGACTGACTATGCAGACTGAATGACTGACTATGCAGATGGTTTTATAGTTTTGGCATGTGGGACCACAGTCTTCACTTCTTGGCTACAGATGGGCTACACCTCATGAAGACTGGGGAAAATGTCTTTGACAAAAGTATGGTGAATCTGATCAAGAGGATTTTAAATAAAATCCTTGGGTGGATGGATATGACAGCTTAAACATCTCATCAAAAGGAAGCTCTAAACACAAAGATGTGAATTGTAGAGGAGAAGCAGAGGGAAAGAATAGGAAGCACAGTAAAAACTTGATGTAGAATAAAAGATGACACACAAAAAATACCTTAGATGTCTATGCAGCAATGCACAGTGAAGGAAGGTAAACATTACTTTATAGGTACAACAGAGACTTGGTGGGATGACTCCCATGACTGGAATATAACAATTGAAGGATATAATCTGTTCAAAAATATTAGATGGGGAAGAAAAGGAGAGGGAGTAGCATTATATATTAAAGATAAATTCACTTGTACAGAAATCCACATGGGTGATCAAACTGCACCAGTGGAGAACATTTGGGTAAAAATAAATGGAGAAATAAATAAAAAAAAGCAATATTTACTACAGGCCACCAGCTGAAGACAAGATGGTAGATGATGCTTTTTTGAAACATATCTCAGAAACCTAAAAAAAGCAAGAACTGATAGTTATGAGTAACTCCAATTATCCTGACATCTTCTGGGAGACAATCTCTGCTAAGCATAGCCAATCCAACAAATTCCTGATATGTCTTGCAAATAATTTCCTTTTTCATAAGATGGGGGAAACAACAAAGAGATAAGGAATCCTGGACATTTCCTAACCAGTAGGGAGGAGATGGTCACTGGAATCAAAGCCCCAAAAGAGAATTGTGTGTTTCCATGCATCAGCAGAGACCTTGGCAAGGAATCTATGAGTTAGTCAGGAATCACCTACTTAAACTAAATGAGATCAAAACTGGATGAGCTGCATCCCAGAATGTTGAAGGAAATTGCTGACATACTTGCAGAGCCACTTGCCATCATTTTTTAAGAAATCTTGGAGAACAGATGAGGTGCCAGAGGACTAGAAATGAGCAAAGATTGTCCCTCTCTTCAGAAAAGGCAAAGAAGATCCAAGATATTATAGGCCAGGTCAGTCTGAGTTCAATACCAGAAAAAAATATTAGAACAGAGGAGTTTGTTTGCAAAGGGGTATGTTTGCAAATATCTTGATGACAATGCAATGATCATTAGGAGTCAGCATAGGTTTGACATGAACCTATGACATAAATCCTGCCAAACTAACCTTATATCTTTTTTAAAAAAATATATATAAGGACACTGATTTAGTAGATGGTGGGAATGCTGTGGATGTTATATATCTGGATTTCAATAAAGCATTTGATAAGGTCTCCCATGATACAGTAGCACCCCACATCCACTGATTCACTATCCACGGATTCAGTTATCCACAAACAGTAACGGTGGGGTGAGTGGGCACGGAAGGAGGTGAGCTTGGGGGGATGGTTTCCAGCATGGTGGGTGGGCAGGAGGAGGGTTCCACCGTGGCAGAGATTGTGGATGGGGGAGGGAGGGATCAAGCTCACCTCCCCCTCCCTTCTCAATGGTGGGTGGATAGATTCCAGCATGGCAGAGCTGGCAGGCGGGGTGTGTGTGTGTCAAGCTCGTTTCCCCCTCCCATCTCCAGGGTGGTGGTGGGGTTCCAGCATGGCAGGCAGGTGGAGGAGGGTTCTGGCACAATGGAACTGGTGGGTGGTGGAGGGAGGGAGGAGGCAAGTTCACCTCCCCCTCCCTTCCCTGGGAGGGTTCCGGTGGTGGCAGTGTTTACCTGGAAACACTCCCCCGTGGATACGGGGGTCCTACTTTATTTTGATTAGCAAACTGACTAAATATGTAATAGATATTAACACCATCAGATGGATCTGTAATTGGTTAGAAAGCCATGCTCCAAGACTTGTCATCAGCAGCTGTGCTTCAAACTGGAAGACGTACTCAAGTGGAGTGCCGCAGGGTTTCATCCATAGGCCAATGTTCATCAATATTTTTGTCAACAATTTAGATGATGGGGTGGAGGGAGTATTTATCAGATTTGTGGAGATAACACATTGAAAGATATGGACAGAATTCAAAAGGACCTTGATACACAAGAAAATTGGGCAGAAATCAATAAAATGAAATTCAGCAAAGACAAATGCAAAATTCTACATTTAGGCCACAAACCCCAAATGTACAGGTATAGTATGGGGGATAATGGCTCAGCAGTACTACATGTGAAAAGGATCTTGGGATTATTGTTGATCATAAATTGAATATGAGCCAGCAGTATGATGCTGCAGCAAAGAAGGTGAATCCTATTCTAGCCTGCATTAATAAAAGCATAGCTTTCAAGCTGAGGGAAGTAATAGTCTCACTATATTCTTCACTCATCAGGACTCATCTAGAATACTGCACTCAGTTCTAGGGACCTCATTTAAGAAGTATATAGGTAAGCTGGAGTGAGTTCAGTGAAAAGCAACAAGAATGATAAGAGGTATGGAGAAGAAAACATATGAGGAATGGTTGAGGGAGCTGAGTGCGTTCAGCTTGGTGAAGAGAAGTCTGAGGGATGGCACTCTTTAAATACTTCAAGGGCTGCCACAAAGAGGAGGGGGCAGGCTTGTTCTATGCTGACTCAGAGAGTAGAACTAGGAACTTCTATATAGTGAGGGCAGTTTGGCAATGGAACCAATTCCTAGAGTGGTGGTAGGGTCTCCTTCTCTGGATGTCTTCAAAAAGAGGGTGGACAGCTGCTTGCTGGGATGCTTTAGCTGGAGATCCTGCACTGTGCAGTGAGTTGGACTAGATGGCCCTTCTAACTCTATGATTCTATTATCATTTTTTTCCAAAAACATCATTTTTTCATAATTTTCAGTAGCATATTATGTTTGTTGAGCTCTTATATTTGTTGTGTTTTAATTCCCTTCCTAACTTTGCCTGCCCTTTTTGTTTAGATGCCTAAATTGCATTTCCAAATGATCAGCAGAAGTTTTAAGCTACTGCAACACTACAAATTTGGGGAATGAAGGAAAGTTTCATGAGGGGGCAGATTTTTTTTACCTGCAACCCACCCCTTTCAAAGTGATGGAAATTATTTAATTGTGCCATCATTTATGCTGCCAGATATAATCTGTACTTTGCAAGGTTTGTGCAAACTGTGTTGTTTTAGCTATTCCCCAAAGCAAAAAAATACACATTCATTTCTAATTTATTAAAAGGAAAATATTTACATTTGCTTTGAGGCTCACATAAGTAAGGAAACAGCTGAGCACAGGGGAGTCTAATTTGATACAGAAATGACATGCGCCAAGGACTAAAGCCTTTTGACAGTTACTGGATTTGAGTCTTAGTGAATTTGATACTTTCTAGAGACGTCAGCCAGGTTAGTGAGACACAGTTATAAAGATGGCTGAGAAAATAATATCAAAAACCTGGAGTTCTCTGAGGATTAATACTAAATCTCATCATTCTTTTTCTTTCCTTCGCCTTTACATGGAATTAAATGTAGAGGCCTTAACCAAGATCAGGGCCCTAGCTTGGAAGGGGCCATCCCTCCTCACGGGGGTTCCAAGCCAGATCTGGAGCTTCATACTTGTAGTTTGCATTGTCAGAAAATAACCAATATAGGTGCCCAATTTATACAGGTTATAACAGATGTTACATCACCGAATGTCAGACCGGTGCTGAAGAACAGCTACAGTAGCACTCAGGAGAACACTATCCCAGGTGTTCTCCTATTGTCACCCATTTTTGTAACTCTGACAATGTTATACTGCAAACATAATAGGTTGTGGGCTTTAAAGGAATGGAGGATTAGTGTAAAACACCTAGTTGCCACTGGGGATCAGGGAGAAGTCCTTCTGTCCCATATTTCTAGTTTCTGTACTTCTCTGAAACCCTGAACAGAGGACACAAAAACCAGCATATTCTGGAAAGCTGCATAGAAAGTACATATTTTGGGGGAAAATGTATACGGAAGTATGTTATGTGTGTTTTTTCTTTGCAAAGTGATGCAGAAATTGGATGAAAGAGACCTATGAAAATATGTGAAACAGAAAGAAGCAAGAAATACATTGATTTGTCCATACCTGCTTGTGGCCAAGCTGTCATTTCAGGAACTGAGTTTAGAAGAGTTACTTTCTTTTACAATAGTTCTCCCAAACCACTTGACAACATAGCCACGCTGTCTGGCAGACTGAAAGTTGTAAGTCAAAACAGAACTTTTCCAAGTTCTAGCCAGAAAAAAAAGAATGAAGGTGAATCTTTCACCTTGCTTTGGACAGCTGCTAATGTTGACACCATCTAAGACAACATGTTTTTCCTCCTTGTAATGTTCTTAATTTTTCCATACCACCTGAAGCCATAGAGAAATAGCCTGTTAATTTATTCAATAAACATTAAGCCCAGATGGCACCTCTTGTGCTGGACAAGGAGCAAAGTTGCCTCTGAGTGTTTCCCCAACTGCTCTCACTTCAGTTTTTGATGGCTTCAATTGCATATCAAACATAAAGCCACATTAAAAGACTGAAGGACCCCCTATAGAGGGCAGCTGCATACCTAAGGACACCAAGGATGTTGTGAGTTTCTGAGAAGCTGGAACAGCAGGAGGCACAGTGGAAATTTTAATGCCAAATTTCCTGTGATGGAGTCCTCAGGCCAAATATGTAGGAACAACAGCTTTCCTGCTGCTTAAGTTCAGGGAAACAGAATGTGACCTTTGTCCCCCCTCTACCTTAAGCATACATTTGTAATTTTATATCAAGGGTGAGCAATTTCATCCACCTTCAAAAGCTACCTGTTTCCTCCTTTCTTTCACAGAGGGAAAAGCCCTTAACATCCATTTCTGATAGAACCTGCCCCCCCTCCGATGGGCAAGACAGGGGCCAGAGAAGTGGTACCCCACTAAACATCTCTAGCCTTCAAAGGAATTTGATCTAATCTGTTACCACATTTTAATCACGGTATAGGGGGCAGTTTCACTTGTAAGGAAAAGGTAGGGAAAGCAGAAAGGACCATTTACATATTACACTAATGTTATCTTTGTCCTAAGATGTTTCATGTACAGTAATGGTCCAGCTATTCCAGAGTTAATTTACTCCCTGGATTCCATGGTGCTAGGCTGAGCACACTTTATTGTAAAGTCTGATCATCAGTGAGTAGGTGAATTTGTGCAGTAAAATATATACATTGTCCTCAAACCTCTGTTTGTAATGTTTGGGGGCAGATTTTTGAGGGAGCTGTTGAGGCCCATGTCCTAACAAGGTCAACTACCAACCTAAAGAGTCCACCCCTCCCTGCTCTGGCTTCATTTCTCTCATTCCTTGCTTCTATCTGTTCACTTTATCTTTCTGAATAGCCAAGCAAAAGCAGTAGGCATCCTTGTTCCTTTCCTTCCAGGTGGCATGGAAATTTGGCCTGGAGGAAGTTGGATCACAAATGTACAGTGGAAAGAGAGGAGGGGTGTGTATGTGCAGGATAGAGAGTGGCCTGTTAAGAATGCAAGGACTGGTTATCTCTACTGTTCAGCAAAGTCTGATGCTGACAGGCATGGTTGTAAAGGAAAAGGCTGCACAGTTTACAAGACTGAATTAAGCCCACTCATTCATATATATCAAGCAACATTTTTCACAAGTATGTTCTAGATCCCAGAAGGATGCAGTTAATTACTAAAACTATGCATTTATTAGTATTATTAACAAGCAGAAACAATTGATTGGTTGATTGACTGATTGAATTTATAGCCTACTTCTCTCACAAGATGGGATAATTCAATTAATAACCAAAACATTTCAGCTTCTGTCTACCTGAGTTGCTTAAAATAAAAGTGAGATCGTAGACAAGGTGACGGTTTAAAACACTCCATATCATTAAGCATTCTTAAGTGGATGATATACCATCCTCTAGATTAAGACACTGTGGCATTCAAGTCTTGAGTTTAAGCATGTAGACATTTCCCCCTTTGTCTAAAATGTTGGAATGAGATGGTAAATAAATTCAAAACAGAGACAAATCAGAGAGGATGTAATGTTCTGAGTTTGGCCATTGGTTACTCAAGCTTCCTGGTCAGGATTGCAGATTTGTCAGCTTCTCTTATTTTTGTCCCCTCCCCCACATTTACATCTCACCTTTCTGCCTCTGCAAAGTACTGCACACAGTAATGGTAGGTAGCAGTAATTAAAAAAAAACCCAGTAACCTCCTCTTTGATGACCGCCATTAAGACTCTGTATGTCACTCCATCACTATGTCAGCATGCTTTAAATTTCTGTTACATTTACATTCTCTCTCTCCACCCCACTGCCCCACACGTGCACTTGTATAAATAATGTCTGTCTACTGAGGCTACAGTCCATGTATCTGAAGAAGGAATCTTTAATCCATAAAAGTTTATGCTGAACTAAAGTGGTTAATCTCTAATGTGCCACAAAAGGAGAGATCCAGCATGCTGTAGTAGTTTGAGTATTGGACAAGAATTCCAAGAAAGCAGGGTTCGTCTCTTGGACAAGTCACACTCTCTCAGCCATAGAAGAAATAAATGGCAAACCTCCTCTGAATAAATTTGACCAAGAAAATCTTAGGCTAGGGTTGCCATAAATCAAAGTTGACATGAAAGCACCTACAGTCAGTCCTCCATATCCATGGATTCTGCATCCATGGATTTCACCATCAACAGCTGGAAAATATTCCAAAAGAAAAATCCCAAAACCAAACTTTGATTTTGCCATTTTATATAAAGGACACTACTTTACTATACCACTGTATAAAATGGGACTTGAGCATCTACGGATTTTGGTATCCACAGGGGGTAATGGAACCAAACACCAGCGGATACCAAGGGCCCACTGCAATATCAACAATAAGCCATAGGAGACCTATTTAATTTAGACTGGATCTGAATAAGCTGAGCTACTTCCCAGGGAGTGGGATTGGAGGGGGTCGAGGAATACCTCAATTCCAAGTCAATCTGAGGTGAATCTGAGATGAACCAGGGTGGCTGCCCACAACTACAAAGAGGTCTTTCATTATTTAAACAATTTGCTTGTAGTCTGCAAGGGCAGCCTACCACACAGTTTTGGAATTAATTAACAGTCTTGAAAAAGAGAATAAAAGATATTCTGTCCCAGGTATAAAGGATGGGGAAGACTGAAGGTGCTGAGACAGAGATGGGGGAAGGAAGTGAGCTCAAGCTATGCAGAATGGAAGGGATAAGAAAGTACACAGGGGAGAAAAAACATTGCAAATAATGCATTCAGTACTTAATAAACATGCATATATTGATAAGTTTTATTTATTTTTAATATTTGTGAAGATGCCCCAGATGATATTAAAGGGTGTTTCAAAATCAGAACAAAAAATAACCAGTAGCTAGCAGTATGACTATACACACACACACACACACACACACATTTCTCTTTCTCTCTCTCTCTCTCCCCCGCCCCCTTCTCTTGTACACTCTGCCCCTCTGGAAGAGGAAAACAGAATACAAAGTCCATTACAGTGATTCCGTAACTCAGGAGAGATATTTAAGAAAGACAGTTTGCGTTTATTTCTAAATCAACCATTAACTATAGTGTGCTGAAAGGGCACCGCCACACCAGTAAGAACACACCAGGTTCAGTTCTTACATCCTGTTGCTTAGTGATTCTGCTTTTCTCAGTCCTGCACAAGTAAGTTGAACTAAAAATCTAAACATTTCTGCTCACTTCATAAAAGTAGAAAGGTGGAAAGTATTACAATAGTGTTGGCCAGAGTAGTACAATTCTTGTAATCAGAAACCAATATTATAGACTGACAATATTTGGAAAGGGTTATTGCATATCAAATCACTCACTCACTCATGTTACTGCTGAAACAATATTGCTCTCTTCTGGAGCGAGTCAGGAAGCAATAAGAGAAACAGTTGCATTTTATATTACTTTTATTTCGATTTAGCAGCACTGGCTCAGAGATGCATCTGAGTCTCCCAGGAGCCTGACCTTAACATTTACATGAGTTCCACAGGAAAGTGAAGACCTTTGTTCAAAAGCAGGTAAGAATGATATCAATCACTGAAGACACAGCAAAAGTGTGATTTTATTGTAAATTTGATTGTAACATCTCATATTCTGTCTAAAACAATACAAAGTAGGTGTGTGGAGATGTTTGCCTGCCACCTGTGTTCACATTAAGACCGAAGACATTTAGAAGATTTCTGCATGCATTGCCCTGGCCTCTGTGCTCTCTGGGAAATGTCCTGCTTAAAATGCCATGGCCTACTGAAATTTGTTCAGCCTGAAGGTCAGCTTTTTCTATGTGAAATGACCTCTTCATTAAGATCAGAAGAACTCCCAGCTGACGATCTATTTGTTTGCCCATCCCAAGTGCTAACCTAGCCAGCTAGCTTCCATGATTTTAATGGAGTGTTCTATTGTTTTACCCCTGTTTTATGACCTTATCATTTGGCCTTAATTCATTTCCTTTTCTTTGTTTATTTTAAAACATTATGTTTTATATTTTATTATTTATTTGATTGTTTGTTATGTTTTATATTTTACTATACTTTGAAACTTCCACACTCAAGTCAGGAGGTCGCAAAAGAAATATTTGGCATGAAATGAAGCTTACTCATCTTGATGCAGTCCCTATAAAATGTATCAATTAAACCCACTTGTATGGTATTTCTGCTATGTGTTATGTTCCACTTTACTGGTTTGTTAAAAAGAGGCTGTGTCATCTGTCTAGCAAGAAAGGCATTAAAACATTTAATAATTAAAAAAATGTTTTTGAACTACGTAATACTATAAATCATGGTTCTTAACCTGTGGTCTGTGGACCCCCAGGGGGCTGCGATGTACTCACAGGGGGTCTGCAAAGGCTTGAAGACTGCTCAGCCCATCTCCTCCCTACAGTGGAGTAGCCACTGGAACCAAGGCAAAGGCTGGCTGGCTTGGCCTGCACATTGCCATTTAATCCACTCCAGCCACAAACTTGAAGAAAGAAGCAGAAGGAAAGTCTTCCCTCCTCCTCCATTGCCTCTGAGGGAAGGTTAATGGATGGTGTAATTGTATTATTATTATTATTACTATTACTATTATTATTATTATTATTATTATGTGTTACTACTACTACTACTACTACTACCAGGGTTTTAAATTTTGAGTTAAGTCTTGGGGGTCCATGGGCACAAAAGATATATAAAGGGGGTTCCTGGTAAGGAACAGGTTAAGAGCCACTGCTATAAATTGTAAAATGAAACACAGTATAGGAATGTCAATAATAATAATCACATGATCAAGTGTTTTCTTATTTCTCAGGAAGAAAAACAGGCAATTGAAGTTAGTATGGTTCCAAGAAGATTTGCATACAGCCAATTTGTTGCATACAGCAGGACTTTAATTTTTTGTTTGTTTTTGATATGGGAAAGGAAACATTATGTCTTGCAGGCAGATAAAAACAAATGTCCCAACTCTAACTGGAGAAAAGTATGGACATCCTAACACAGAGATATAGCTACAGATATAGAACTCTGCTTTTTGTTGATGGAGAAGCCATCAATCGATACCCCTGTTCCGTTTCTGTCACGGATATGACAGTATGTGACAAGGTGCCCCATTTCGCTGGCAAGATCCCAGTGTCAATGGGAGGTCCCTGCCAGAACACTTCCTGGTGAGATAGGGACATCTAGGTAAGAGACACACTTTTTATGACACTCCTTGGGTTGCTTGTTACTTTTAAAGTGTGTTTATGTGTTTGCTGTCACTTTTTTGGGGGGGGTTACTTTTCTTTTTCTTTTTGAATTTCCTGCACTCTCATCTTCTCTTGAGAATCCGCAGGATTTTGATCCAGGAAGTGACTCCGTTCACTCTTGGGCTGCCAGAACAACGTTAGAGAAGGTAAGTCCGGTGGGGAGGGTGATTGTGGTGGGTCAGGGACAGGACAGAGGTGGGAGTGGAGACTGTGGGACAGGAATGCTTTTTGCCTTCCTGTCTGATAATCTCCACAGTTTCAACATCCAAAGAAATGGCCCAGACAAGGTTACCATGGGGACATGAACGCAGCAAATGCAAGAGTTCTAGGTTTGAACTTTTTTTTTTTTTTTTTAAATGGCTCACTCTCCACAATGTGGAAAACATGGGGACTGAAAGGAAACTTCTCTGGGGGTACAGAATTCTCATTTGGAGGGTCAATGCCTTCATTTTGCCTCCCTCTCACAGTAGCTGCACCCCATCCTTCTGCTTAATGTACATAGAAACAGCATTTCAGAAGTTACCAGACCCTTACATAGATCCTTTGGTCTATGCTGTTTAAAGGTGAATAAAAACAGAAAGGCCTCTCCCACCACCCTGCCCTCTGGAATGAAGGAACATGAAATTATCTTCCCCTGAATCATAAGAAAACAGGGTCTGGTAATTCATCCATGGCCCATTCAAACAACATGATTATAGCACTACGTTCCATTTTAACTGCCATGGCAACATCCTATGGAATCCTGCAGTTTATGGTTTGGTGAGTCAGCTGAGAAATCTAAGTACCCCCCTAAACTCAAAATCCCAGGATTCCATATGACTGAACAATTGCAATTAAAATTAGAATTGTAACACTATAATTGTGTAGTATGAATTGTGTAGTATGAATTGTGTAGTATGAATTGTGTAGTATGAATGTGTAGTAATGAATGTGCATAATTGTGTAGTATGAATGTCAGTATCTCAGAAAGAATGGAAGCCCATTGTCACCATATCTGTGGCCATTCTGTATAAACACCTTACCAATTTCACAAAACAAATATTCACGTCAAATATGACATCAAGCATGGATTCTGTAAGAAAAACAGTTTTACCTTGAATGACAATGGCTCTTCAGTAAGTGGACTAACAGGAAGTGAGTTGGTACTGCTGGCAGGACTCATATCTGTGCTCTAAGAGAGAGAGAGAGAGAAAATCAAGGTTAGGAAAGAAATTATTGTTTTTAAAAGGGGGAAGTCTAAACCACCTGAGATTGAGAATGAGATAGAGGGAAATATAGGAAACAATTTGTGATGGATATGAAAGAGTATTTAAGTATTTTTTTTACATCAATGATATTTTATACCAAATAAGAATACGAGGACATATTATTATTATTATTATTATTATTATTATTTCCTACCCACCTCTTCCTGTGGATTGAGGTGGGGAACAACAATAAATAACACAACACATAACATCAATTGAAAGAGTATATAAAAGAGTATATAAAACCAATACATATTAAAAGCCAATAATAAATACTTTAAAAAGCATAATTTTAAAATAATCAGGATATGTCTGCCACAGAAGAGACTAGGTGGCTGAAGAAAATGTCCTGGTTAACAATAAGCATAGTTTTTGCTGATGCAGATGTCTCTCAGAGGACCTGAGTAAATGGCATTGATTATATGGGAGAAAGTGATCCTGTAGGTCCTGTAGGCAATCTGGATCCAAAACACGTATAAATTAACTATGATATTTACTGGAGAAGTGGAGATCAAAATCCACATTTTTTTTCAATGCTTCAAAAAGTTGTTGGTTGGTTTATAACTTCCAGAATCCCCAGACAGCATTGTTGGTGGCTATGAGACTGATAGAGATGTAGTCCAAAGAAATAACTTGTCCAAGCTCTGCCAATTTTTGATATTGTGTTAAAACTAAATCTTATTGGACTGATTCTGCATCATGTTGAGATTGTGACAGATTATGAAGTAGTAGAGACTCTGGAGATTTTTCAGATGTTTCAAAAAGCCCAACAGGAGCACGCAAGGATGACGTCATGTACCAGGAATGGGTCCTGGTTTCGCACAAAGTTGTCAACCTTCTGTGTTGCCTCTGTGCAGTGAGGTTTCCACTTCACTGAATGAAAAGCAACAGTTTATTGTCCACCCTGTGGCACAGAGGCAGTATGCAAGAATGACGGCACATGTGAAATTGTGCGGTATGGTAACATCATCCTCATGGGCTTTTTGCCTGTGTCTGATAATCTCCTCTGTTAAGGGTGTTAATGAGTCATCTAGAACTGAGTTATCTGATCTAGGCAGAAACATTAATCTGTTCATACTGGCTGAAATTTCAAAGTACTGCCTCTCCATTGACTGATTTTTTTTTTTTTTGGTTGTTGCTGTTTTGTATTTAGTGCCTTGCATCTTGCTCTTATGAAAAAACTGACATTACACAAAAGCAAGTGAGAATCAAATGTTCGAAAACAA
The DNA here is from genome assembly GCA_030847615.1 of Gambelia wislizenii. Classification (NCBI taxonomy): domain Eukaryota; kingdom Metazoa; phylum Chordata; class Lepidosauria; order Squamata; family Crotaphytidae; genus Gambelia; species Gambelia wislizenii. Next base: position 24,168,917 of record JAUMIR010000005.1, on the reverse strand, counting down.
ATTTATTGATAAATTCAATGTTTTAACACATTTTTGGATGTTAACCATATTCTTCTTCATTGGGTTGAATTCAGAATTTTTATATATTAGAAAACTGATATCAATTCATATCAGCATCATTGTATTATTGTTATTGTTATTGTTATTATTTGGCTTTTTTCAACATGAAGAATAAACAGACAAACAAGGATCTATTACAACCAAGAAAAAAACAAAACAATTCAGATATAAAAACTGCAGTAGAAGCAAATGTTTACTTAGACCATTTTTTCTTGGTGTGTTCTATTAAACACATTCTGGTCTGGAGTACTTCCACACAATTATGAATAAGATCTTCAAAGTGACATACTGAGAAACACAAGCACATACAGTAAGTACATGTAGCGATCCCAGGAGGAACAATTATGAACAAATATCAGACTACAGTACAATACAAAAGCAGTGGTAGAACAAGGTTAGTATTTATTTTTTATTGGACAACAAGAGAAGAATAATGTAGGACTGCTGAGATTCTCAGCTATCAGAATTGTGAAAGCCTTTGTCAGATTGCAGAAATAGAAAATTTGAACTGCTAAAGCATTAAATAATGCAAACAAGGAATCAAAGCTAGTCTGCCCATATTATGGAGAATTTTCTGCAGTTGCTTTCACACAACTGCTAGTCAAGTCAATGGGGCCGAGAATAGACTTGTATACTGTGTGACATGCAGATCAATGTAGTTCATTAGTCACATATGGTAGACAACAAAGTGGATAATTCATTCCTAATTCTGCTGCCTGCCTAGGACTTCAAAATCAGAATACGGCATATACAGTGCCTTACCCACAGAACAGATGAGACAGTCCTACAATCAGGAAAAGTAAGGCAGCTGCCTCACTTAGCAGATAAGAGGGGAGCAGCAGTAACCTCTCTCCCTGTCATTTCTCCTGAACCCCACCCCCAGTTGTTTCTCATGGAGAATGAGAAATGAAAAAATGCAGAAACAAACAAAAAACCCTACAAGGTCTGCTAGCTTTGAGGACTTCTGAATTCACCTTTTTCAAGAGGCAGAAGGTCAAACAAAGCAATCAATTAGATACCCTGAAGGTGCCTGGTAAAATATGCAGACTGCATCCTACCCAATTAAAAGTAAGAAGTAAACTATCTACCATCTAGCATTCTTCTAGATAATGATAGCCCTATCATTAGGCAGAGTGAGGCCGCCACCTCATGTGGCAGAGGCTTGAGGGCAATGGCAGCAGCCCATCATGATTCCTCATGAGCCGCTGGCTACTACATTCTTTTAAGAGGACAGAGTTGCATACAGAGTATCTATGGCCAAAGTATATCTGTAGCTTCCCACTTGTTCATGAAAATGCAAACAATTCATCAAAGCTGATTTTGCTTCAGTTTGTAAGACTGAATTGTTCAAACCATGAAGCTATTTCTCAATAGATGTGGACACTACAGACACCTTAGACAATTGTACCTTAAAAATGTGCAATGTCTGGAAGGACATTCCTAAAAATGGAACCAATTTTGTTTGCAACAACTCCTTTTTAGCCAGATCATGCTGTTGCATGATAGCTGCGAGATACTGACTTCCCTTAAGATGGCAATCAGAATGTATTGATCGAAGAAGTTAACACTGGCAGAAGATATCTTCAGTGGATATTAGAAGGCACAGAACGAATACATTGTGATAAGTAAAGAAAGGAAAATACTATCTGTGTATTTTATAGCTATTAAAAGGGGGAGAATGAACTTTCAACTTATCTTACGGGCTTTTGTTTCCATTGCATTGTTGGCCATTAAGTTCACATAAGTTCACAGCCTAGAGGTTCAGTACAGCTAACAAATGAGATATGACTGAATAAATACTTCAGTATTTGGATATTTCATGTTTTAATGATGGTAAAGAAGAAGAATATTGTGCTAACAGAAGGATAATACATTCATAATACTACAGTGGTTTGGTTCCAGGACAGCCCCCTCTCCCCACGGATAGTATAGTAAAATAGTCGTTTTTTGGCAACAGAATTTACAGGCAGGCTGCCATTCTTGATTGGGATCAGAAGGAGGGATTTCAAAGCTCCCCAATCCTCTTCAGATCATTAAACTTCCTGATGAGTGAGGAGGTGAGATGAAGCTGTTAGCAGCACCTTACTCTAATGCATAATTTGATGCTAATGCATAATTTGGCCTGCAGTGTTCTGTCTGTGCATGTAGAGAAATAGCATGGACAGAGAAACTGACTTCTTATCCACACTTGGCTGGGGAAATCAGTACCATTGTGCTTATTGTTACAATACAATTCCTCCTCCACCACCTTTCAGGGTGGGAGGGCAAAAGGGGGTCTCCCCCACCTCTTTTCATAAATGTAGAATATACTGTAGTAGAGAATTGAAGTCCCACTGTTGGGAGCAGGTCACCACACAGAGTGAGGAGAACTACTTCAAACTGTAGCATTTAACTACACTGATGGGAGTTGTAATCCAGCAGAGCTTCCCAATTTTGCAATGGTGTATGGATGTGGGAGAGGAGGGAGTTCTACCTGGGTGTAATATACTTGGGAGGGGGCAGGACCCAAACATACATATGGGGAAGGAGGAGAGACGGATGGGCTTCACCCAGAAGCAAGGAAGTCCACCAAGTAGAAGCAACTAATAAATATATTTATATGTATTTGTAAGTGAAAAAGAAAATACCTTGAAAAAGAAAATAAATTGGGGAGAAATGGAACAACCCATGGGCTGCCACCTCTCCTCCCATTTCCCCCCTTCCTCTGGGGTCATCCACATGCTGAAAATACCCCTCACAGATTTTGCTCAGAAAACTAGTTGTCTTAATGGTATCCCACGTTGTCTCATTGTATTGTGAAGGGGAGGACTAAAAAGAGGAAAAACTACGCAAGAAAAGCCTTCACGGTTTTTCCTGACTTAAAAAAAAAACAAACTTCAGTGATATGCGCATTTTTACTCGTTAAGACAAGCTATTCAACATAAATCCCTTCCCCATGCAGGACACAGTGCAAACCTGATTAGCTGGATGAGCACAGGGGGCGGAGCCGGCTTACAGAGCAAGTGCGGCTGCCTCCATGTTGGATTTTCACTTTAGTGAGTGATCACTAAGGTAATAAAATGGAGGTTTGTGCTATCACTCTCTCTCTCTCTTTGGAAATGTGGAATATTGCTTGTGCACACCATAAAAATGGTTTTTTAAAAAAAAATGGTTTGGTGGCAGCAAATTTAAAAATGTAAGTAATCTACTCACAGCCTCCATCTCAGCTACAGGCATGCAAAGTTTATGGGGGCTGTAAAACCAGTGAGACAGGTTGCAGCTCCTGCAACTTGCTATTACTGTGGACCAGTCCATTTTTTCTCCTTCTTTTGGATAAGCTCTCACTCTAACCCTTCCTTGCCAGATACGGCAGCAATTTGTGTTTAATGGGATTTACTTATGAGTAGACACAGACCTTTCTAAAGATTCAGGAAACAGAATTATACCGTTCAAATCCAAATTTCTTCCTAAGGCTCATGTGCTTAAGTGGGACAATTACATTCTTATAGCTTTACCTACCCCACAGAATTGTTAGGAGAAAATGGGATATATAGGATATATAGAAAATCGGAGATATAGGATGGAAGAGACCTGGCTGAACGAGACTATGTGCGAAAGGGATCTTAGGAGTCCTAGTAGAACACAAGTTGAACATGAGTCAACAGTGTGATGTGGCAGCTAAAAAGGCCAATGCAATTTTGGGCTGCATCAATAGAAGTATAGTGTCTAGATCAAGGGAAGTAATAGTACCACTCTATTCTGCCTTGGTCAGACCTCACCTAGAATACTGTGTCTAGTTCTGGGCACCACAATTCAAAAAGGATATTGACAAATTGGAGCGTGTCCAGAGAAGGGCGACTAAAATGGTGAAAGATCTGGAGACGATGCCTTATGAGGAGAGACTTAGGGAGCTGGGTATGTTTAGCCTGGAAAAAAGATGGTTAAGAGGCAATATGATAGCCCTGTTTAAGTATCTGAAGGGGTGTCACATTGAGGATGGAGCAAGCTTGTTTTCTACTGCTCCAGAGACTAGAACACAGAGCAATGGATGCAAGCTCCAGGAACAGAGATTCCACCTCAACATTAGGAGGAACTTTCTGACAGTAAGAGCTGTTCAGCAGTGGAACACACTCCCTCAGAGTGTGGTTGGGTCTCCTTCCTTGGAGGTCTTTAAACAGAGGCTTGATGGACATCTGTCAGGGATGCTTTGATCCTGATTTCCTGCGTGGCATGGGGTTGGACTGCATGGCCCATGTGGTCTCTTCCAACTCTACAATTCAATGATTCTATGATTCTATGAAAAAGGCAGTCTTTGCATGCCAAAAAAAGAGAAATAAATAAAATAAAATAAAATAAATAAAATAAAATAAGGAAGAAAAGAAAAAGAATGGGGGGAAAAAAAGAATTGAAAAACCCATAGCTGTTGCCACCTCAAGTGGAACCACAAGAGCTTATTTACTTTTATTAAAAAAAAAAATTGTGGATTCAGCTGTACTTTGACTTAGTTTATTGTAAGCTGTACTGGAACAATGGTTGGATAGTAATTAATAAATTAATTAAATCACATTGAAACCTCCAGTCCTCACTGAGGTAAAACCTCACATTTAGAATCCCTGCAGGGGGTGACCTGAAACATATATAAATTCTAGAAAATTCTATGGAAGTTAAGGCACCACCTAGTGGCTTGACATAATTCTATGCAAATAGCATTAGGAAATGTCTTCATTATTTGGGAATTTGTCAGGAATGTGTCACCTTCACTGTGACAGAGGAAACACTTGAAATATCTCACTCTTCACAGAGCAGCCAGAAGAGTAATAAAATACCCCACCCTCTTCAAGATGGGGAGAATAAAGGGAGAAATTTGAATCACTACTGGACAGCACCCAAGCACATATCCCCTGGCCAATCAGTGGTCATTTTCTGAAGAGGGAAGACAAAAGCTGGGTGCCATCTGTTTGCCATTTTACACCCAAAGGAAAAAAAGTTTTCCATAAGAAACTATAATGTCTGAGGAAGTACTTATGGGAGCATAACACTGTTTTGCCACCATCAGTCAAACCAAGAAGATTCTGCCCTTTGAAAATAAACAGCAAATGGTTTGTGATAGCTGTTCATCCTTTTATTTTCTTGATTTTTAAAATATTTTTTCTTTTATTTTCTTTTACCCAAGAAGCATCCTGTATAAAATTATGTGGCGCCTAAAATACATATACATGCCTAAATACTCTAAAGGCACCAGATCCAATTCGATCTTGGAAGCCAAGTAGGGTCAGCCTGGTTAGTACTTGGATGGGAGACCAACAATGAATACCAGGTGATGTAGGCTATATTTCAGAGGAAAGAACTGGCAAAACCCCCTCTGAGTATTTCTTAAGTGAGAGAATCCTATGAAAATCATGGGGTTGGCATAAGTTGACAGGTGACTTGAAGACACACTCTCAAACACACAACATATATATGTATGTGTAATAGAGTTCTGTCCATACACTGGAAATACATGTTCCTTTTGAGCAGCAAAGTTAAAATAGTGTGGACAGGTGTCTAACATGCTTATATTCATTGAGAATATTTTCAACGAGTAGCAAATTCAGATTTGAAGCTTTCACAGTTAAATAAGTTAAAATGACCTGTCAAAAGCAGTTCTGTGCTGAAATCACAAAGGCCCTTTGGAGAGGAGATGAAACAGTGGGAATAATTGCAGCCACAACATTTGTGATGTGCAAAATGGCTTGTTAAAAGCTTTGGTGCAACTCAAGGAAATTAATTATTTTCTGAAAGCTTCTGAAAAAGACCAAAGTATAACTCCTACACCACGTCTCTTTCTTGATTTTAAAGGCAGATTATTTACTTTTGACATGTAGAACTATACAAGAAGTCAGACTTCCAGCTTTAAAAATAAATGGAAACATATATTAAATAGCATGTAGCTGAGTGTATGTGCAGAAACATTGTGCTAGAAAGAAAGCAACTGAGGTTGCTTTCAAGAACCCCTACATGTTAAGAACCAGTTTGTGGGCTAGTAGGAGAATACTGTTGGATTATTTCTTCCTATATACTGTAGAGTTATCTTTGATAAGGAAGTTCTGATAGAAACTTCAGCCACTGATGAAGACCCAAGGTCAAAACACATCTGGCTGCTAACAGCTGTTGGCTGCCAAGCAATTGACATCAACAGACATTATTCTTTGATATCAACTGATTTATTGCAGTCATCTGTCTTCCTAAGGACTTTTATATAGTGCAAAGTTACAAATTATCTCTGCTAATTGCCTTTAAACAAGGCTTTTATACTTTTAAGAACAGGAGGTCTCCCCACAAGACCTCTGTGATATTTGTATTTATTTTTTACAGAATACTTTATAATATAGTGAGTGGATTATTTAAAATGAAATAATATGTCATTTTATGTGACATATTACTTGTTTTTTAATTTTGACCACACACATACACAATATACAGGTTTCATTGGTATTGCTTAGATTTAATTTCCCCTTTTGTTTTATCTTTACATTTTGCTAGAAAGACAGGTAAAGGGGAGATAAGCTAAGTAGATTCCCAATAAATCTTCTATTCAATGTGCTAAGATTCAGCATAAATTAAATTGTATCACGCTGACCCTAAGTACACCTACCCCAAAATAAAATACATTGTTTTGAATAGAAATTTTTCAAAAATATATGTAAATATGAATGCATCTAGAGCCTGGTGGAGACACACTGGCCTTGTGGCAGGGGCATCATCAGACTTAGTGCTCAAGTATGTTGGTATAGACCATAGAGCTCCGTCTGACAGACTTCCAATTGAAAATGAGTAGTACTCTTATAGGATATAAAGCACCAGATTTTGGTTCATGGAAATCCTTATTGAAGACCCAACAGGTGGCAACATTTCATGTTTGCACTTCACTGCCAACACAAAAGGCAATTACCACTATACTAAGTGTAGAGTAGATATCTTCATCAGCATATCTCTGCTGGACTTCTTCTGCCACTAGTGGCTTAACACTATTTTGAAGGCACCAGAGTGTACCTGCATGGCCAATCAGTGACTGCTGGAGGCAGGAGACTCCCAGGCACTGTTTTGGAGCCTTGAAGAAGGAGGAATCACCCTTCTAGGTCTCCAAGCAGTACACTGGAGGTGTGCAAGGGCAACAGCTAGTGTTGTACATTCAGGGGACCATTGCTAGTGAGAGGCACTGGATACTTCCTTTCATAAGGACCACAAAAGGGGATATAGTGGTGCAATGGTAGATTGTGCTAGTGTTTCACCCACAGGATTCCAGAATGCACATATGACAAATCAAAAAATCCACCTTGGTAGTGTTCCTTTCTGTGCTAACTAGTTCCTGGGGGTATAGGGGAACAATTTAAGTAACAGAGTTCAGCACCTTGGACAGCTGACTAAAACCCAGAGTGGATTCATCTCCTCATTAATCTGGAAGCCACAAGCCACCAGGGTGACAGCCTCCAATAGTTTTTCTACAGCACCCCAAATAGAAAATGTTGTTAGTTTCCAGGACCCAGGAGCTGTGCAGGTGCAAGATATTTTATCTTTCCTGCCTTATCATTTTGATTGATGTGATGGATTCTCTATTGATGTTCCCCCGTGAATACAATAAGGAAAACAACTAATGTGTACTTCTTATGCATTGCATAGCAGATATGGCATAAATGAGAACAGCCTGGAGGCAACTCTAATTATTATTGGGATTTGGAGATGGCCCGACATACCACAGACTAATATTCTGAGTCTCATTTAAAACAGACACCAAATCAAGTTTCTTCAGGGAAAACAAAATCAAGATATATCCTGGCATACTTGATTTAAGCAAACAGACTAGAGTATGTTAAAAGTGATCATTATACTTACAATTCTTTACATAGGTTAATCACCTAGTGTTGAGCACAACAGATATTAACACTAACACACAGGTGCATGTGGCACTGTTGTGCATTACACGTTTATTCTACCCATGAACTCATGTTTTCCATCATGCTGATATTTTTTTTTAAAAAAAATGAAAATGAAATAAAAAGCAGCAGGAAGCTAAGGAGGATCTAATTTATGTTGCTTATAAATTATTATTGATAGCTCAGTATATGATTCACCAATTTGGGGATGAAGTGACTGATGTGTTTTTAATAAATATAATCAGTTATTCAGAGACACCACTGGATTGCAGTGAAACAGTGTTGTTTAGAAGCCAATAATGACAGATAGGATTAATATGAAAAGACGTGGCCACCATTATTGCTACCAACCCAGCAACCTCATGTGTTTTCAGCCTAAAATATGACTATATATGGATAATCAATGGAGTTATTTATATGTTCTCATGTTAGAATCAATTAACACTTAATTGGGTCAGAATTCATGATACAACAGACATATATTTATAGGAAATATATCAGCAGACTTACTGTGTGTAGGGGGGTGTAACACAATCACTGATGAGCAGTCTGCCAAATAAAACCATCTGTTTTCTAAGTCAGAATGTGAAAAGCCGCAGATTTTGTGAGACTCCATCTCCCATTATCTGCAAGCTCAGTGATCAGGTAAACAACAAATTAACTAGGGGTCTGGAAAGGGGTGGTGCCTTTGGAGCCAGCATCATTGCTGATGTCACAGGTCAGCAGAGACAGAATGACCAATCAGGCCTGAAAGGGTGGCAATCTTAAAAGGAAATAAAGGCTGCCTCAATGCCATGAGGCAGAGAGAAGAACAAAGGAGCCTGAGATAAACAACGTTGCATCTCAGGTTGAGAAGAACAAAGCAGCCTGAGGTGAACAACATCACATCTCAGACCGAGAAGGACAAAGGACCCTAAAATGGAGGATACCTGTTTTGAGCCTAGTCTGAACAGACACGTGACTCCAGCCTTCTTAATCCAACAGACTGACTGCATAGTGAATGAGTAGCTTAGGAAATGTTTTTAGCTAGATCACATCATGAAATTTATGTTTATTTTCCCACTTTGGCTGGATGCTTAACTATACCTGTAACTCTATGAATGTACCTGGAGGGAGGAGCCTTTCATGAGAATTATCTGCATGCTTTTGAATTCTGTTTGGAATAATTAGTTTTTCTAATCTTTCTATCAGCTGATGCGTACATGTGCCTTGTGTTTTCACTTGGTTGCTTTTCTCTCCTTCACGGGATAAAAGGGAAGGGGTGGTAATAGCTCTGCCTGTAGCAGGGAGTAGAGAAAGGACCCTCACAGTTTCCCTTTGGACTGTGTGGAAAGGGGCGTAGCTTCAAAGGGTGGTGACAGCTAGATCAATAGGGGATGCAATTCAGGGAATTCCCAGGCAGTGAAATCCCAATATTGTGTCTCAAGGGGCAGCTTAGGGATTCTCATGCAAAAGAACCCCCCAAGCTGCCCATGGTGGCAGCAGGGGCCAGGGGGACCCCTGAGCTCCATTACATGGTGGCAGTGGTTTGAACCTTGCATCAACTTGAAAGTTAGGTAGACATGGATTTTCTGGGCTCTCTACCATCCTCCTTTGTGTCTTGGTAGAGCAAGAAGCTTCTTTCTTGGCTCTACCACCCTCCAAATTTAACCCATTTAGCCCTGGCTTCATGCATGTCCTTTCACATTTCAATCTGTACCCATAAATCTCAATTTTTTTAAAAAAAACCAACTGAATAAATGGCAACGCATTTGGCAACATGTGGGTAGAACAACATGTCAGAATAGCAAACTTGCAGAGCTATATAAATGTGACAGTGCTTGGAAGGACACATAACACACCTCCAATACTGAGTTGTAATCCTCTATGTTGAAACATCAGTAACAATAAAGCAACAATCCCATTATAGAGTGACAGAAGAGGTGAATTTTAATTGATTATTTACTGACCCTGCTCAAAAGCTCAGTGTAGAGGGATGGTAAGAGACAATTAAAGCCCAGTTGTGGTGCTGGTAATGTGACTTGAGTGATGAGACATTGCATTATTTCAAAATAAGAATTTTGTTCCATTGATTGAAGAGGAATAAACAACATGCTTTCTAGTACAATGTACTACCGCTCCAAGGTTTTTGACATGTATCTTGGCAGCTATACTCTCCCTAATTCCAAAGTCTTGGGTGTGAGAGGTTTAGGTCTGCCATGTTCATTTCAGCTGTTCATTAAAAAAAAAAAGACCAGGGAAATCAAAGAAGCCATTTATTTTCATATAAAAGGCTTGTTTTTTTTGTTTTTTTTTAATTCTTTCCACCCTGGTCTCAGAACAGTGATAGACACAGAAGGGAAAATCTTTCAGCATTAACCACAATAAGCATTTCCCTGCTTTCAGCGGTTGTTTCCCACACTATGTTGCGGTTGTTATTGTTGTTTAACTTGGGAGATGCCATGGGCAAAGTAAATGAGTCAGTGTTGTTTCTGAATGGAATGGACAAGTATGACAGACAGAGGAGCTGGTGTCTTCCTTCTCCGGGGTTAAGCTAGTCACAGCCCATGGAATGTTGTGAGGGAGGGCACAGGGGAACAGAGAGGAGCTGAAAAGTAGTTTAATAGTAAAGCAGACAGGTGGTGTGAGTTCTGGCTAGCTAGAAGATGGGAGGGAAACAAAAAGGCAGAAGGGGGGGGGAGGAGTGTGGCAGCACCTTTAAGACTGTTTTTTTTTTAATTAACATGAGATTTCATGGATATAAACCCACTTCTTCAGATGCCATACACAGTGATATTAAAGCCTCAGGCAGAAATCACATTTATCGACAACCCACACTCTCTATAAATATGCTTTATATCTGAGGCTTTAATATAGTGGTTTCAGTGTCAGACTACAACTCTGGAGACCAGGGTTTGAATCTCTGCTCAACCATGAAGCCTACTGGATGATCTTGAACAAGTCATTCTCTCAACCTCAGGGGAAGGTAATGGCAAACCTCCTCTGAACAAATCTTGCCAAGAAAACCCTGTGATAGGTTGCCATAAGTTGGAAACAACCTGAAGGTAAACAGCAACAACAACAATGCATATTTATACAGTCGTGGGAGTGAGACAGAATGTAACAGGATCCAGAAAGATGGAAATCATGTTCCTGGCCCAAATTTTCAAAGGGCAGGGGCAATTTAGGGCAATCGACATGATATGCATCTTTTTGGATCCCTTTACATTCCATCCCACTCCCACAAAAATGCTTGTGCTAATTCTTCATAAAGCTCATGCTTAAAAAAAAAAACACCCTTTAAGGTGCTGCCACATTTCTTCCCTCCCCCCCCTCCCTTCCTCATTTTTATGTTGCAAGAGATTAACAGGGGTATTTCTTTGAAAAAGTAGAAAACAATTACCGGTACAGCAGATTTCAGAGAAAGGATACAGTTGTGACAGAGTGACCTGAGTACAGGGAGCCAGCCTTGTACTGTTTATGTTTAAAGAGAAGATTTGAAAAAAATAAAATAAAAACTTTGTTGAATAAATGAGTGTGGAAACTGCAGGCAGGCTGCAGGGAGCTATTTTGCAACACCTGAACCCTCTCCCCCTCCCCCAAGTTCATCAAATCTCTCAGACTCATTAAAAACACACACACACAGTGATTTTCACAGGCAAAATGCAGCAGTTTTGCCACAGGTGGTTAAAAAAGTTAAAAACCCTCCAAAAATAAAAGCTGAAAACAAAACCATCAACATGGTTTGGATCCCCTCTATAGTGGCCCACCCTTAGTTTAGTGTTTAACTGCTACTTCAGCCTACTTTGTCTGCAGATTCATTACATCCCAGCCACACATCAACAAAGACCCAAAGATAATCACTTGTGTCTTTTATGAATCACCTTATTTTCCTGAAAATAATTTGGAGGGTTTTTGAGAGGAGAAAGTGCATGGCAGAAGTATGTCTGTTACAATTAAGTACATTATTGGTCCTCTCCTGTTCTACCTTTACTAGAATTGTGCAGAAAGAAGCAATCATGGCACTCTTGTGAAATAATGTTACCCTGAGAAGTTTCTTTAAGTGAGAGAAAAATGGGCTAGAAACCATGCCACGCTGAGCCAATGAGTGGGAGCATGCATGCTTGTGATATACAAATTTGATTAACAATGTTTAATGGGTATTTTTTCTCTACACTCGGGCATTGTATAAATTCTTCAAAAGACTGAATGGTAATCTAGATGTCAGCATCTCACATTTCAAGGCACCATACTGATGGGAGAACTCAAATTAATGAAATATTTCATCGGAAGTATTTGAGTCTCACAGCTTGAATCTCTAATTTCTAACATTGTCCCTAATATATCACCTTTTGAGAGCTGTCTACACAGAAAGGAGACTGAATTACCACTGTTTCAAAAGCTCTCACTTTCTTCTTCTGAACAAGTAATAGCTGCAGAAACCATTGTGACTAGTTAATATCCTATATAAAATCCGACAGATCAATGCATTCCACTTATAAAGTTCAAAAGAGGAGCTTTTCTCAGTTAATACAATGTAGACAATCACCGTTAATTTTTTTAAAGAAAAATTAAAACCTTTCCAGCACAATTTCAGGACAGTGAATAAACTTTGTAATATTGAAAGACATAACCGGGTTTATTTCAACTGGTCTGACTTCTCACATTAACTTTTGACACAGGGACTGTAGACGTACTGCAACCTCCCAGAGGGCCTTTTCAGTAATCGCCCCCAAATTATGGAATGGCCTGCCGAACGAGATCTGTCAGATGACGAGCTTGAGTAGTTTTTAAAAAGTACTAAAGATGGATCTCTTTTGGCAGGCCTTTCCTGATTAGATCCCGGCTTCAGGAGCTGCATCTCCTGGTCTCTTTTAGTCTTGCTGGCTGTTGATTTTTGTATTTTTTTTAATGTGATTTTAGTTTAGGTGGTTTTTAATTTTATACCAGTTTAATATCTTTTTATGGGGGAGGGTGGGGGTGGGTGGTGCTTAGGGATTTTAGTCAGCATTGTTGTAGTTTAATTGTTGTAAGCCACCCTGATTGTTTTTAACAGAGAGGTGGGGTAATAATAATAATTATTATTATTATTATTATTATTATTATTATTATTATTATTATTGCTGCTAAGGTATACATACAAGACACATTCACAAGGCCTTTTTTGGTTGTGCCCAAGAATGATCTCCCCAGTCAAACATAAATGTCATTATCACTATGTGCCTTCTGGTATGGGGTAAAAGACCACCATTTTAGTGAGATCTGTAAGAATCGACAAGTTAATCTGATTTGATTATCCAAATACTTGGATATCATTTTATCTTGTGTTTGTTTTAATATTTCTATGGTATTTGCTGTTGGGAGAAAAGCAAAGCAGGAGATGGTGAAACACGTCATGTACAGTATGTACAGACAACTATTTACTGACAAGATAAAATAAATAGATAATAAGCACTACAGCCAACATGATGTAGTGGTTTGAGTGTTAAGAGTAGGACTCTGGGACATGAGGGTTCCAGTCCACACTCAACCATGGAAATCTTCTGGGTGACTTCAGGAACTCCACACTCTCTCAGACTTACAGGAAGGCAGTAGCAAACCTCCTCTGAACAAAGGTTGCTAAGAAAACCCCATGATAGGGTAGCCATATATCAGAGTCAACCTGAAGCACATAGCAACAGAAATAAGAACAAGTCAGTCACCATGGATAAATGGTCTGTATCTAGTCAGAAATATAAGGAATGGGGAGGTTGCAAAATCTCACCATGTTGTCAGCATGAATCAGATAAAAACTATAGGTCAAAGTATCTTGCTGTGCACTTACTATAGAAAAAATAAATGTAATGAATCAAGCCTCAACTTGTGGATTAATAACTCTGTGCATTTCCACTGTTATCCCTACAGTGCTGGATCAGGGTATAGGGTTCAGTACTTTCGGTAGAACCTTTAAAGTTGAGACCTAAACCCAGAGCAAATTCACTACCCAATGGCATTTTTAATTAATTAGGTATTTATACCCTGCTCTTCAGCCAGAAAGGCTATCGGAGCAGCTTACATTTTTTTAAGCAATAGCAATTTACACATTTACACTGCATTAAGCAGTTTCCAGTGTGTGTTAGCTAATTGCCCCCACAAGCTGAGTACTAATTGTCTCGACAAGACAGGTACATGGACACCATCCGCTTCTACTGAGTTACGCTATGGAAAAAGTGGGAGAACCCTGAAATGACGAACATAGTTGCTTCTCCTTTCTTCATGTTTCTTATTGTCACAGTTTCAAGGACCCTCAGCTTCAATGGAAACTCCTTCTTGGCTGCCCATCATTTATCTGTAATAAAAGCTCTTGTGTCACAATCTGACAAGAACATGTCCCCTAGTATGGCTTGTTCTTTCGATACCTTGAGAGACATGGGTTGTAATCACCAGGCTGAAAGAGTCCAGGCACTTGGCATAAAACTACAGTTTCCTGTCTGCCAGTGTCCCTGACACCCACAGCCTCAGCCCTAACGTCAGAGAAATCATTATCTTTTTATTTTATTTATTTATTTATACACCTCCCTTCAGCCACAAGGCTTTCAGAGCAGCTTACAAATTGTTTTAAGCAATAGCAATTTACACATCTACACTGCATTAAGCAGTTTCCAATGTGTTAGCTAATTGCCTCCACAAGCCAGATACTCATTTTACCGACCTACGAAAGAATGGAAGGCTGAGTGAACCTTGGAGCCCGCTGGAATAGAACTTGCAATGTGGTGACTTGCAGTACTGACATTTAACCACTGCATCACCAAGGCACGTAGCATCAGGGCTATCTGATTTTGCTGGGTGATGCATGACATTTGCTTTTGGGTTTTTTTTATTTTCAAATTAATGGTTGCAGAACAAGTTTCATGTTAGGGAAGGAAATCCTCAGTTTTTTCACTTCCTAAGCGATGTTGAGAAACAGGCATCATTTTTTCTTCCCATACTTTTGAAACACTTGTTTTTGTTTTTTGTTTTTTCTGTAAATGACAGAAAATGGTGCAACTTCCCAAGAAAGTTCCACATTTTTTTCCACAACTTGGAAGAACTGCACATTTTCAGCCAACTCAGAAAATTTTGCTCAGAACTGTGCAACTTTCTGAAGAACAACTGCACAGTTGTAAATCAACCTCTAGCCAAGACTCAGTTTTGTGCAACTTTTTGAGAAAGTGAGAAAAGACAGAACAGCACATGAGTGCCTGGATTGGAAAATACTAGGAACTAAAAAATAAAGGTATATTATGGAGTATGCATCACAACAGTCCATAATTTGGAGAGGAAATGATTTTTTTAAAAGGAAAGGTCTGCAGGTCTGTTATTAAGCCCTTGCACTTGCAATGAAAAATCATTCTCATTCTTTAGTTCAGGAAAGACAGCCTTTTACTGAATGGAAATGTTATGCACCTTTTTATCCATCCCAAATCAAATCATTCCAATGAAATTAGTATATAATGAGTATGTAAAGACAAGCCAAAAGAATTGCAGTGAGTGAATGGTGCATGCATATACAAATTATAATGCATCCCTAATTCTTCCCTAAACCATGGAGATATTTCGGCCTTGGGCATTTCTCCCAACAGCCTTTCTGAAGTTACACAATGGGCCATCACCAATTGAACACACTGCTCTACTACACTCTCAGAAAAATACACAACAATACATAGGGCTGGGCCAAAAAAAAAACATCACCATCAACACCCTCCCCCTTTTCAACCTAGTAAAGGAATCCCAAAAAATGGGCCCCAGGGGCTTGAGGCTGAATATGCCATACCTTCTGGATGGACAAGGTCACCAAGTGGAAGGGTAATTGTTGTGTTGTGTAACCTAAGTTGTGCAAAATGCAAAGCAAACTGCAACACTATAGTTCCTTTGGTCTCATGGTTTTTCACATTGTTTGGTTGAAACCTAGGAGGGACGGGTGGACTACCAAGGTGTGATACACATTAAACCCTCTGAACCCCCAAATCTATCACTGTGATTTGACTGGACTCTGTCCTGTCCTGTCCTCCTCTTTGGGGAATTCACCATGAAATCCACCATCCCTGACTTATTGACCATTCTGTGTACCGACCCATGAGAAGTGAGGTAACAGCCTGCTGGCCAGGATGCTTGGCCAGGCTGTGCTGTCATGGCAGGTTCTTTGGGTGGCATTACCTTTGCTTTGCACCTCACATTTTATGACCAGGTGTGCACTGAGTTATTTGGGGGTAAACGTCTACCATTTCTACAGAGCTTTCCTAAATCAGTCTCTACAAGTCTGTACTTTGGTTTCTCTTGGCCACTTTTGGTGCACTGTTCTCCCCGAGCTCCTTTTGCACATTATTCAGTTTCTCCAGTTCTCTAATGCTTTCTCATCCCTGTCCACCAAGGGATGCTCCTCTCCTCTCCTGCCTGCCAACCCTTTCTCCATGCTTTTTTATACAATTTGCTCCCCAAGCTCCCTCTATTCCACTGTTCTTTTCCCACTTTTATCTCTCTCTCTCTCTCTCTCTATCTGGCTGATGCCCAGTGACTCCAGTGTCCTAAGGCCTTCTCATCCCAGCTAAATCACTTGGCCCACCAAGGCTGCTGCTGTTCTGCTACCTGCCCTTTCACTGTGTTTTTTGTGCAATTTGCTCAAAAGTGCTTTTTGCACAACTTGTATCAAAAGGACATCTGTAGGGTGCAGCCTGCTAGAAGTTCTCTGAACCAGTTTCTGATGGTCAGAAGCTACCAGTGTTCACCTTAGGCCTTTTCCTTAAACCTGCTGGATTATTCCACCATTCCATTTTTCCTTTTTTTGTCTGTGCATTTGACCAAGAACAATCCTACATATTCCCCTCGTTGTTAAGTCCTATGAACATGCATAGAAAAACAGAGCTTTACAAACACTATTGTCATTGTGTGTTAGGGTACCCAATGACAGATAAGAGTATTAAACTGTTTTATTATGGCAAAGTGTTCATTTGGAAAACCCCAAAAGGAGACAGCCATAGTAAACACTGCATATGCAATGCTGTTGTTATTCTTTAGGGAGTAGATAAGCCATTACAACAGTAACTTCTCCAGAGCCAAATAAAGATAGAACTATAATGACAGACAAAAAACAGTACTAGTCTGACAGCTTTCAAATGCTACCTGACAAAACATCAAATGTTTAGAAAAACATTTTTTTCATTACCAAAAAGACACAAAACCCTATGATATCTATAGTATTGCTATGATTTTTCTAACACTTAAAAATGTTTATTTACTGTGATTTCCCCCTTCTTTTTGCTGTGATTGGGACATGTTAAGAGCCTCTTTAGTATGACTGGGGCCCATTAAAAAAACAGGTTTTGAATCAAGCTAAAATGTGTCAGAAAGCATTCACAACCAATGTTTATAGTGTAAGGATAATTTAGGAGACAACAATTAGCTGTTCTCCTCCTGCAATTAGCTTTCAAATCACACCATAATGAAGAATTTTTTCAAACCTCAAAATAAATCCCTGAAAAGCATAATTATCAGTGAGTTGAAAATTGTACAGCTTGCAGTTTCTACCCATGATTTCCTCAAACCCAACCTCCATGCCTAAAAATAAACAAACTCATTATGGAAATCTAAGGAATTAAAAGCGAGCTTTCCCCCTGGTAGTCATACCAAAAAGACCCTCATTAACAAAGTTTTCTGAAGTCTAATGAGAAATAATATGGGTTTTTGAGGATCTTTAAAAATCCATTAAACTCTTAGAAGTTTCTGCATTGTGTTTACTGTCTACCACTGGAACTATTATTAATTAAATGAATTATAGGACAGAATTACAGCACCAGAGTACTTGGCACTATACAGAGCAGCAGAAGCCAAAATGACTTGACCCTGCTTTAAGAAGCCTGCAATCTAAAGTACTCCTTCTATACTTTAAAAAATAAAGCTTTAAACATGATTTTGACTGAACGTACTTCAGGGTAGGAAGAGCACCGTAATGTAACTTCCTTCTTTACACCCCACTACAACCAACAGATCTCAGCCATGACTTTTTGGATTCTAGAGTCTAGTAGGAATGTTTTGTTGTTGTTGTTGTTGTTGTTTGCTAAGTAACAAGTAATTTTATTCTGGCTGTGAGAGTAATTTAACACATTACCATTTTAGAAGGATATTTGCAGTTCAAGACTTATTCTGTATGCAATATTTTTCACTGGAAACATTTTCTGCACAGAAAAGGCTGAAATAAAAATATTATATTTTTGTGCAGAAAATATTTCTGTGCAGAAACAACTACATGCACATTTTGTGCAGAAAAATCCCAAACTGTGAAGATTCTTGTTAGTCCAGGATTATTCTTGTCAAGAATTTGAAAACATTATTTTAACTATTTTTTTTTCAAATATTTTAGAATATTCTTCCTATCCCTGGGGAATAGCAAACTAGCTAAAGCTGTTCAGATATAATTGCACACCATACATGTGCAAAAGTGTACAGGATTGGAATTCTAGCATATATGTTCATCATGTCAGAAAATGAAAAGTGTGCACGGACTCATGAGCCTTCAAGTCACCTGTCAACTTATGGCAACCCCATTAATTTCATTAGGCAAGAAATATTCTGAGGTAGTTCTGCCAATTCCTTTCTGTGAAACATAGTCTACAGCACCTGGTATTTGTTGGTGGCCTCCCATCCAAGTACTAACCAGGGCTGACCCTGCTTAGCTTCCAAGATCAGATGGGATCTCATGCCTTTAGGGTATTTGGGCCCCAAACCAAGTTTACTTTACAAAATAATATCAAACTAAAATAAACTGGGTTACCCAAAATCTATTTTAAGGTAATAATTCATATTTGTTAAATAAACATTTCAAAGCATAATCTTACTCCACTTCCAGATGGCAATTTTACTTATAACTTAGTTCAGTGAATCTTCAATCAAAAGTAAATTCTGCTAAGGTCAACTTAAATGACCCCATCTAAACCAGACACAAGATTGCAGCCATCTCAGTTCTCAAAAGACAACAGTCACCTTGAGCTCTATTTTATTTTAAGTGGAGAGATCCAATGTTATTAATTACTTAATGCGCATAAAAGCTTTCTTGATATGCATCACCTAATGTGAAAATAAATTATTATTTCACTGGTGATCACTGGTGTATTATTCCAGAACTTCCCAGGGACAGTGTCAGGAGTAGGCAGAATTGGCACCTGTTGAGACCAATTTATTTGAAAGGAGGTAGCTCTCTGGACTTTCTCTTCTTCTTCTTTGATGTCTTTAGATAGAATAATGACTACAGGTTGATCCCATATCCACAAGAAATATGTTCCAAGACCCCCTGTGGATACCTGCAACCACGGATAATAGGGAACACTATTATTTTCAATGAGACAGACATTGGAAGTTGACCATAAAATCACATTGGAGGGCTTAGAAATGCCTAGAAAGAACAAATTTTTTCCAGATGTGGGTAAGTGAAAGCATGGATACTGAATTCATGGATATGGGGGTTGACCTGTACTTCACTTATTTCAACAGGTGGCAAGCCAGGCCCACTGAGCTTTAAAGTATTCCCGTTCATACAGGTGAGTGAAGTCCCATACATCTGCCCCAACATGACTAAGATCAATGGATACTGTAGAGTAGAAAGCTCCATGGTCAGAGTTATACTGGCATGCCTCTAAGACCTACATGTGAAGTTTTGTTGTATCACCTGTGTATGACATTGTCCAAACAGAGATCACCATCTGAAAAAATGCACTCATGCAACAATTCAGCAGATACTTGCATGTGTGATTCCCAGAAATATCAGTCTGTAACTGTTGGGGAGGTGGATCACCAAAAGCCATGCCAAAAAGCAACAGTCCCAGAAGAATAAAGAGATCTCCTTTGGCAGTCTTTTATATTTTCAGACAATTTCTTTTATTTTCCCAATAATTCAAAAGTAAATGGGGTGGAAGATTTTGGCTTTGCAGTGTTGTTGCTTCAGAAATCTCTTTCCTGGCCTGCAGCAGTAGAGAAGAAGGGGTAATTTTCTAATAATAGAAAGGTAAGTAGAACACATTGAAAACATATGCACACTATTGTTGCCCAAAGCCCTTGCCTACTAAAAAGTGCTCCATGAAGCAGATCTGCTTCATTGCTTATTGATGCCTGACCTAAGTAAAACAAATGTTTTTAGACCACCAAATGGGAAATTCTACAAAGACGTGAATCTCTGTTGTCATGCCTTATGAAACACGGGATAACTCAATACCAGTATGAACATGACCACAATTAACTAGATAATTAGGGGAAAAAATCTTCCTCTGTGTGGACCATGGATTCATGACTTACAAGTAAATGTGTTCATAAAAAAAGTACCTGAATACTAGGAAGCTTCATAACTTTGAAGGATAGATAGCTGATGAAGGTCTGCTCTGAGAGAAATTCAAATGCCCTAGAGCCCAAGATTATATTGAATCTGCAACCCCTAATTATTACTTGTCCAGATATTGATACACTATGCAAATTAACATGGTCCTTGCCACAAAGCTAAGGTATCAGGGGGGGAGGGGGGAGGAAGGATGGAAGGAATGGAAATATAAACCAGACCGAATAGTGTTCAAGAAGAGGAGGTGATTAAATGGGTATTATTTGTAGGAAAGAGGCGAGTTTTAAGTAGAGTTAAATTTTTTGCCTCCAAACATTTTGTATAAAAGGAAACTTTGTATAAGGAAACAAAACGAGATACAATATGGTTTGATTAAGAAGGAGTCCCTCATGGAAGGCAATTCCACCCAGTTTTCAGACGTCACCTCCCTCCCATTCATCAGTGTAGTGGCAGCTGCTGACTTCCATGTCAGTGGGATGGTGAACTTTTTCTGAGTTATAAAGGAAATATCCAAAGTACTGAATCTATATGGGGGATGGGGCTTAGCACCCTGGATGTCACATTTAAATTCTGGCCTAAACCTGGATTTACAGTCCTATGCACCTGGAAACGATCGGCACCCACTGCAGCAGGGTACCTTGACTTCCTGTGCAGCATTTTTTAAAAACATAGAGAGTTCGTATGTGAGGGACAGGGAGGGAAATCCATTTCTGCCGATCTAGTCAAATGCCCCAAGGAGTATTTCCAACTAACCAGGGTTAAAAATGGCTGAAAGTGTTTCAGATTAAGGTGGCCACATCACCAAAAGATGCAATCTCTTGACATGACATGAGGGGAAACCACTAATCCCTCCCATCCCATGACTGAACCCTCTGGGTAGAGTTGGGCCAACCCACCCTTTTCACTTTCTTTCACATTCCCATTAAGTAGAAAAGCAAAAAAACAAAAACAAAACAACAACAACCAACTCTTTCCATTCCATCAATGAAGAAATGCACAAATTCTGGTAAGTTCATATATATATATATATATATATACACATATATATGGCTTCTCTTCGCAAACAGACATTCAGGAATGACTCATCCCACGCTTTCTGCAAGCGTGCTGATGACTAAAAAGGCCAATCCGAGATACACAAGTCCGGTTGCAGAAAGCACAGCAGAAGGTTTCCTTGGGTGATATTTCCGGGTTGTGATTTTTTTCTGAGTTGTCATTTCTCTTCAAGACTTGTTCAGCGTGAGTTCTCAAATAAGGCTGCAGCATTGTGGATAGTGAGTCTCCATGCCTCCCGATGTGAGGCCAGGGTGGACCATTGTTGGTGATCAATTTGGCCGAGCCTGAGGTGTTGTTTCAGGGAGTCCTTGTATAGCTTTTTTGGAGCGCCCCTCTTACGCTGACCCGTGGCAAGTTCAGATATGGTGATGCTCTTTCAGAGCCCTTTCTCATAACTAATGGAGTGAAGCAAGGTTGTGTTCTTGCACCAACTTTATTTACAATCTTCTTCAGCATGATGCTCCAAAGGGCTACGGCAGAGCTCGAAGAAGACGACGGCATCTATATACGTTACCGTACTGATGGTAGCTTGTTTAACTTAAACCGTCTGAGGGCTCGCACTAAGACGCTAAACTATCTAGTCCGTGAGCTGCTCTTCGCAAGAGCTGCAGAGCTGTTTGGGCTGGAAGTCAACCTGAAGAAAATGGAAGTTCTTTACCAGCCTGCACCACAGGATGAACACCACCATCCCCACATTGCCGTCAGCAACTCTGTGCTTAAGTCCGTTCAGCAGTTCACCTGCCTGGGAAGCATCATCTCCTCAGATGCCAAGATTGACAAAGAGATCGATCACAGATTAGCAAAGGCAGATAGAGCATCTGGAAGACTTTACAAAAAAGTCTGGAGTAATAAACAGCTGAGGCAAAACACAAAAAAATCAGTGTGTATAGAGCCATTGTACTGTCTATTCTCCTTTATGGGTCTGAAACATGGGTCAACTATCGCCACCACTTACGACTCCTCGAACACTTCCATCAGCACTGTTTACGCACAATCCTAAATATACACTGGACTGACTATGTGACGAATGTTGCTGTCCTTGAGCAAGCAGGGATCACCAGCATTGAGGCCATGATATTGAGAACACAGCTGTGCTGGGCAGGGCATGTTTCTAGGATGGAGGACCACCACCTCCCCAAAATTGTATATGTATATGTATGTATGTGTTTATATACATATATATATATATATATATATATATATATATAATGAATTTCGCAATCATCTGTGCAGGCAAATTACAATAGATCTAACTAATCCGGCTCTAGAGAAAACCTGTACTGCTCTTCACATAGTACTGAAAGATGAAAAGCCTGCCAGAAAGAAGAGAGAAAGAGAGAGGTGGCAAACCTAAATCAGTGTCACAAAAGTGGATGACTACAAAATTTTAAACTCAGCCTGTAAGTCAGCAGTGGGCGGCTGTGGAGGGGCAAGGACATCATATTAACACACCTGATGGGACTATAAATGATATCATGTACTCTTTTAGACTGTTTTGGGGGCTTCTGTGTTTGTGTGTGTGTGTGTGTGTGTGTGTGCTGGCATGTTCAGGGAGCAATACTATTGTGTTTTTTTGTTGTTTTTTTTTGAACCATTCCCACCCTTTTTTGCTGAACAACCTATTTTGGTTCTGATTTTTTAAAAACAACAACAACAACAACAACAACAACAGAATTGTTCTGGGGAGCTTTGGGAGACCTAGGTGTGTGTGTGCAAAATGGGGTCCCACACAGATGCACATTGCCAAACCCTGTTCTAAGGCTAAGTACTCAAATTCCTCTGATTGACAAGATTTGTTTATTTATTTATTTAATTTCTATCCTGCCTTTCTCTTTATAAACGATCCAAGGCTGCTTACAAACAAACTATTCATACAAAAGTCAAATGACAATTAAATAGCAGTTCTATTAAAAACACAGGATTAAAATAATATAATACACAATAAAAACACAATAAAAAGTTTAAAATTATTAAAAAAATCTTTCAGCTTCTCTTTCCCTCACATTCTTTTTTTTTTTAAAAAAAACAAGCTCTTTCTATTGCATTTATATGGAGACTTGTGAATTTTGACCAGCTCTTACATTTAAAGGGAAAAAAAAAAAAACAACCAAGTAAAATCGTCACCCACCCCTAACTTATGGAAGCATTTCACTAAAAACAAAAGAAAAACAAAACCATAGCTTGAAGAAAAGGTGAGCTGCAGCACAGTTGGAGGGACTTTTTTGGACATTAAAAATACAAAGCTAGCAGCCTTGCCACGTTGCGAGGCTGCAGCGCTGCAGGGTGTCCCTTTAGGATGACGCCTGTCACTGCCGGTACTGTTGCAGTACCGCAGGGACATTTGAGCGTTATATTTAGCTGATTTTTACTCACAATCAACTTTCGTGAGTAAAAATCAGCTAAATATAATGCTCAAATGTCCCTGCGGTACTGCAACAGTACTGGCAGGGACGGGCGTCATCTGAAAGGGACACCCTGCAACGCTGCAGCCTCGCAACGTTGCGAGGCTGCTAGCGTTGTATTTTTAATGTCCGAAAAAGTCCCGGGAGAGGGGTTCTATACAAAGAGGAGGTGCCTGAGTTATTCAAGCAAACATAGCTGGAATTAAGAGAAGGGATATTTTCATACACTCTTCAAAATCACAGCAGACCTGGGCCAAAAAAATCTTCACGTAAGAACCATATTCACTGTGCCAAGTCTTAAACAGTCCCAATGTTAAATACAGGCAATTATGGAAATGTTTAGGAAGTATGCGAGCCTCTACATTAACAGGTCCTCTTACTGCTTTCTTGACTCTCAAAATGGGATAAACAAATCTGGTCTAGTCGTGAGGGAGAGCTCACTAGAGATAAATAAAATGTCATTAAAAGCAGAAGACCCCTAAAGCTCTCCTGTTTAGCCTTAATGTTATCCAGCTAGACTATTAACAACCTGATTTTGCTTGTACCACAAGCACTCTTTCTAATACTCAAAGCAGATTGCCTATGCTTTTTTGAGATCCAAGGCTGCCTCCTTCCAGTGTAACCAGATGGTGCAGATGCAGGTACAGGCCCCAAAAGGTTATACTGCTTGGAACACTTTGTGATTGAAGTCAGGATGTCAATGGGAATTTAGCAACCTTACTGCACACAGGAAGGCTGCCCAGGAGAATGGATGAACTGTTTGTTGTAGATTTAGAGCTCTGGTGAGGGATGATGCTAACTGCTCCTGCATCCCATCCACTCTCATTGCAAAACTGAATGCAAAACAGAATATCATTTATGTATTTTAACCCTTTGGAATACCAATACCTGTAGCATACCAGTACCTGAAGCACATGTGCACCTCTGCACATGTAAGGGACACTTACGCATGTGGATATCCTTAACTGAAATCTGTCAATAGTCTGCCACCTCCCTCAACTGCATGCCTAAAGATATTCCAGGATTATTTAAGATTTTTCTGAAACCAAATTCTGTTTAGAAGCAACATGAGCAACAAAGAGCTCTATCAACAAGAGCAACAAAGAGCTCTATCGCTGAAGCAGTAAGCAAACATGAAGAGATACAGGCTGCCAATCAAGTTCCAAAGGGCCAAGCCAGACTGCATAACAAAAAAGCACCTCCAGTACCCAACAGGGATACAAGTTGTTTCTCAGCTCTCAATGGATGCATGCAAAACATAAGGCTATCAAGTCAATATTAAGAAGTCTGTACCCTGTAGCCAAATGATTATCACTATTATTTCACTTTCCAGTTTATGTGACTGAAGTTGTGGTTTCTGAAATAAATATGTTCCTTCTAATATACAGTCAGCCCTCCATATCCACATAAATCTGTGTTCTACCATCATGGCTTGAAAATACCCCCCCCCCAATTTCAAAAAGCAAACCTTGGTTTTGCCATTTTATACAATGGACACCATTTTACTATGCAACTGTATATAATGGGACTTGAGAAGCCATGGATATTGGTATTTATGTGGGCTACTGGAACCAAACCCCAGCAGATACCAAGGGTTCCATTGTACAATGAGACAGAAACATTAAGAAATGTGACCCACGGCTTCCCTTTCTACAAAGATCTTAAGAAGTAGTGCAAACATAGTGCTTGACTCAACAACATATCAAACGCTTCTAATATCTAACATTCAATGGCCTCCACCCAAATTCCCCTTAGTGTAGCATACATATCTGGGTGCCACAGCAACACTATGCAACCCAGATGCAGAATAGCAACATTTCACATTGTTGTGTGCCTTCAAGTCATTTCTGAATTAAGGCGACCCAAAGATGAGCCTATCATGGGACTATCCTGGCAGAATTTGTTCAGAGGGGATTTGTCTTGCTTTTCTCCGAGTCTGAGAGAGTTTGACTTGCCCAAGGTCAACCAGTTTCTATGGCTGAGCAGGGATTCAAACCCTGAATCCCCTGTGTCCTAGTCCTACACTCAAACCAATATACCATACTCTCTCTGCAACACTGCACAACACACGTCAATGACAGGGTGTCATTTCATTTTTACAATGTGCAATACATGATGCAAAGTAAAGAATGCACAACCACAATAGAAAGTATAGGATGCACAACTGTAATGCATAATCACAATGGAAAGCAAAGGATACACAACCACAATGGAAAGTATAGGATGCACAACTGCAATGCATAATCACAATGGAAAGCACAGGATACACAACCACAATGGAAAGTATAGGATGCACAATGCATGACTTGTAAAGACAAGGCACAGATAAATAGGCTGTCTGCATAACTCTGCTTTTGCTGCTATCAGCAGAATACTTCCCTTGTATAATAGTGACATTATGGCCCTGCATGTGTTGAATTACTTGTGCATGTGTATTTATGCTGTAGCAATTCTTGATAATCATATATTAAGATTAATATTTCCATAGATCCTATGTGCACGTCTATGTAATGTTTGTTCCATGACATTTGGAGACACACTTCCCCAGTTTCATGTGCTCAATACCAGAGGCATAAAGCATTTTAGTGAAAGGGAAGATGTCCAAAGACACCTTAAACTTAAACAGAATTCCTATCACAGACTGAATATGATGCAGGATGTCTTCAAAATTTTCAAGAGGTAGAAATCATAATTCCCTTCATTTAGCTTAGTAGCTGCAGAAACCACAATTAGAATTTTTGACTGCCAAGCTTCAACATCCTCTAATAACATACAGATGCCAGCTTGAAGGAGGTGTAAATGTTATGGGAAAACACAACTTATGACTGGTACAAACATATGCAAATACATCCAAGTAAATGGAGAGTTTATAGACGTGAAAATTTGGTGAAATACCTCCTGGTTACTACTGATCAATTAGTTGCTTATGAGCCTTTTATTTCCCTGAAATTTCAGAGCTTCAGAATCAGCCTAGAAATCTTCTGTTCCATTAATAATTATCTGGTTGATTCCAGCATGGAGGGAGACTATATATATATATATATATATATATATATATTCTTAAACTTAAGACACTAGCCAAAGCAAAAGTTAGCCAGGGTTCTTAGGTCATATTGCAACTGTTTTTCTTTTTGTCACTTCCTTACCTTTATAGTACAAGTGTACATATGCACCATAGCACTGCAGTAGACCATGCTGGAAAATGGCTGATTTAATGGTTTTGTTGCTTCAATGTGCAACATATTTCATTTTCTCATGACTGACTAGCAGTCATACATGCTATGATGATGAAATAGTAATTGGGATTTGGGAAGTTATTGGGAATAAGTGGAACAATAGGAAAGCCAGTGGAAATTCTAAGACCTCAGTCACCTATGGATGGGTAGAAATTTCATTTATGTCTATGTGGGTTTTTTTTTTAAAGCTATATCTGAATTTACTGCAATTTCCAAACTCTGAATGCAGGAGAATGCAAAACTAAGAAATTTCCCTGTTGCTAGAGTAGTCTCAGTATAAAGAGCAGATCTTGCCCTGCTTCCACTGTGCCCCAAATTACAACCCAGTTGGTTTGTTTCATCAAATCCAGTGGGAGAACTGGGTCATACTAACTGCACATCCCCATCTCCTCATATGTCCCTATTTATATAGTTCCATCCTGATTCCCATTTCCATGATACACTAGACACTAGTATATCTGGTATCTAATCACTACAGTATAATAAGACCCAGGAATGTGGGTGGGTGAAAGACTAGATGAATGATTCATTGATTGATAGATGCATTAAGTAAACTCTTCATTATTTTATCTGGTATTCCATTTTTCCATTCTTTTTCTCTAAATAAGTGAAGGTAACCTATGTGCAAAACAGACTTCTGGCTCCATATTTTTTTCTGGACTACAGTTCCACGAGTGGAAAATAACATCCAAGGAAGAAGTAATTCATAACCAGCATCTCATAGTTCATGCATACTTAGACTTGACAGCCCAGTATAGGGGCATATGTAAAAGAAGGGCACACAGAGAGTGAAGTCTGGATACTTATGCCTCCCACATGATTAGCATCATCTCTTAATCAGGGACAGTGGCTTCTTGTAAATATTGCATAGCATTATGTAACTCAGACACGTCATGTTAACTTTCTTTCGGGCAGTCATAGACAGTTCAGCTACCTGCACCATCAACAAATATTAATTCACTTTGGACAATAAACCATTTAAGCAATTCATGAGCTTACTGTAGAAGGACTGTGGGAAGGGAATGAGAGATATATACTTGCATTAATGCACAGTAATTGTTCAGTTCTTATAGCAATATTTTACCACAAATTTCCCAGCAGGGCAAAATGGCCTCCAACACAACAACAAGACATTCAGTAGTAAATCCTGGAAATATTTAGAGTGTTAATGAGAGTAAGTGTTTGCTACTGTAGTAAATCTCTGACGATGCCATCTGGGTTTTCCCTTAAAATGAATTGGAGGCTTTGAATATGAAGCCAAGTTCTTTTCTTTGAGCCACATAAACACAACTAATTATAGAACAAAATACCAGACAACTGAGAAATCTTAATTACAAATATGTCATGAAACATGCCCAAAAATACCTCTTCTGTTAGAATTCGTGGATAATTTATGGCCCTCCAGATATTGTTGGAATGAAGCTCCCAGCATCCTTCACTCTTGGCTAGGCTGGCTAGGAGCTCCAGTTTAGTAATGACTAGAGGTCATCTGAAATAATGTGCTGGAAAAGAGTTCTATAAATACTATGGGCTGCTGAAAAGACAAATGATTGGGTCTTAGAGCAAATCAAACCTGAACACTCATTAGAAGCAAAGATGACTAAACTGAGGATGTAATACTTTGGACATGTCATCTAATAATGTGACTCATTGGAAAAGATGGTAATACAGTACTTGGTAAAGTGGAAAGTAGTAGGGTAAAAGGATGGCTTAGTTACAGGTGGATTGATTCAATCAAGAAAGCCACAGTCCTAATTTGCAAAACCTGAGCAGGACAGTTGATGACCAGGGATCTTGGAAGTCTGTTCGGCAGTGGAATGCACTGCCTCAGAGTGTGGTGGAGTCTCCTTCTTTGGAGGTTTTTAAACAAAGGCTGGATGGCCATCTGTTGGGAATGCTTTGATTGTATATTCCTGCATGACAGAGGATTGGATTAGAGGGCACTTGTGGTCTCTTCCACCTCTATGATTCTATGAGACCTCATCTATGGAATACCGTGTCCAGTTCTGGGCACCACAATTCAAGAATAATATTGACAAGGTAGAACGTGTCCAGAGGAGGGCAACCAAAATGATAACAAGTTTGGAAATCATGCACTATGAGGTGAAGCTTAGGGAGCTGGGTATGTTTAGCCTGGAGAAAAGAAGGTTAAGAGGTGACATGATAACCATGTTTAAATATTTGAAAGGATGTGATATTGAAGATGGAACAAACTTGTTTTCTGCTGTTCCAGAGACTAAGACAAGGAGCACTGGATTCAAACTACAGAAAAAAGAGATTCCATCTAAACATTACGGGGGGAAAACCTCTTGATGGCAAGAGCTGTTCAGCAATGGAATATGCTGCTTTAGAGTGTGGTGGAGTCTCCTTCTTTGGAGGTTTTTAAACAGAGACTGTGTGGCCATCTATCAGGGGTGCTTTGGTTGTATATTCCTGCATGGCAGGGGGTTAGACTGGATGGGCCTGGTTGTCTCTTCCATCTCTATGGTTCTATGATTTTATGAACAAAATGCAAAGTGGAACCAGCTTTATTTCCATTTCCCCCCTTGAATTGTGGATTCCTACCTCATCTACAATGTTTAATCCTTTGTTTTCTGCTGTGCACCTTCCTATTTCATTTGCTGAAAAAACAGCACTAGAGGACTCTTTGTATTGTTTTGTTTTAGAAAGGATGGTAGTGTTTTCCCTACGATGTTACAGAATTAGCAGTAATGGTTGCTGTTATATGGCAGCTCATTAGAAGGTATATTTGACAAAGTTCCATATGGCAGGTGGACTGCTCTCATTACCAACTATGATTTAGAAAGTGACAGAATAATATTTGTAAAAGGATGCATGCCCACATCAAATGTAGCGCTGAGCCACATTCCAAGTTATACTATGTAGACAGATGGCCAATTGTATGCTAGTCAAATGGACTGAGAATGTAAGTGGAGATTAGGAATGCAAAAACTGGACCTATTATCTCTCTGAAAATAAAAAGAAAAATAGAAGACAATTCACAGCAAGCTATTTAGCATAAGGAAAACAGTTAAAGGTACAAACCAAAGGCTTAGTATAAGCAGTGCTATACCAGCCTATGTATGTGAATACTAGAACAAAGGTAAAGTGTCTGGGTGTGTAGAACTTCATATGCACTGAAAACCGTACCACATCATAGATGCCAACAGGGAAAAAATATGGTATACTGTATATAAAACTCCATCACTACATCTTTGTGATGAATGCATTTGTTTTAACTAAATACATAAGCACATTTGTTTAAACACATCTTTGTTTGTGTGCATTAAATCACAGTTTTGCAGTGTTGTTAGAAACATGTTTTCTGGTTCACATCATAAGAGCACTAAATCATAGTATCTGAGACTTATATACCACTTCGGTGATCAGAGCAGTTTACATACATTAACTTGTAATCCTTACAACAAATTTGTGAAGAAGGATAATATTATGCCCCTCCCTTTATTCTATTCTTTTATTTATACTCCGCCTTTCTCCCAAAACTGGGACTCAAGGCAAGCAAAGGAAAGTGGCTGAGGCAGAGAGAATTATAAGTCATCTAAAGTCACCTGATGAAATGATAAGAATGGATGAGATTAGGTTGCCAGGTCAGGTGCATCCCAGGTCTTGAGATTTCACAGCTTTTAACCTCACATTGAGGGACGGTAGCTGGTGATTTCAAAGGTAGCAGGGCCTGATGGTGTCATTAGGCATGATACCTTAAGTATGAACCACAGTTACTCAAGGTATGCCATTCAAATAAAAAACACAAGTATAAGAACTGATAATGGATGAAGGGGAGGAGAGGATCTCTCTTAAGAGTCTACAGAACCTGTTTTGAAGGATTTCTGCAAGGATAGGAGACAACTGCACACTGTATGTGTGTGTGGGGGGGTACTTTTTATTTTCAGGGCAGTGTTCTTGCCCAGAGATTCTTCCCCTTGCCCTGAGGCCTGAAGAAGTGGGGCCAGGCCCTGCAATCTGGGAATCCTAGACAAAATTCAAGCCAGGCATTTCCAGATCTATAGAATAATCTCTTAGCCACTGAATCACCTCTAAGTTAGTTTGTAAAACACTTGATGACCAACCATGGAATAATGAGAGCAGACACAGAAACTTGGGTTAAATAGGGGCCATTTTATTTGACTTATATCCTATGTAGTTAATTGAATCTGAAAGGAGCAAGAGGGGGTGAGCAACCAGATGTGGGCCCAGCTGAGGCCAGGTGTCTACCCTAGACTACTTCCTCAGCCTTCTCATGGATATAACACCTGAGCCCCAAAGGCAATCAAATAGTTGGGTTGCTCTCCTGCTGGCCACTTACTAGAAGGTAAACCCAGGGTACTCCCATCCAAGTCCCACGACTTTAAAAGTGAGAGCAAAACCCCCAGGTCAGCCTCAAGAGTAGACTCCATCCCTACTTCCCAGGTCCCAGGACCTGTAGAGGCCATTCCAGAGCCCTACCCTTCACCAAAAGGGTACCACAGTATATACCAAAGTCTTAAATTCTCCCCCCACTACCTGCACAATGACAGCTTATTTAAAGATATCACCCAGAGACCATCATCAAAGTCTCTCATCTACAGTATGGAGTAGGGGGGAAAACAGGTAACGAAGAGAAAATTCCTACCTGGCCCCAAACTCACCAGTAAACTCACACTGCATTGAAGGCAAGAGGGTGGGCTGCACTCCAAAGAGGCATGTGAGGGGGAGGCCAGGCCTTAAATAGACTATTGCCCTTCCCCCATCATGTGACACATTCCGGCACCTTGCACCCCACACACAAAGCCTCCTGGTCTCTGACCACAGAGGCCATCCAAGGACTACCTTCCCCGCAGCGTCTTCTGGTTCAGGTACTAATTTTAGCAATATATCATGGATCGTACTTGCCCACTTGAGTGAATCACCTACATAACTTCAGTATGAAGAGTTGGGAAATGACTGTAAAGTTTTAGTGAGTGACCAAAAGCTTTCATAAGTAATTGGCCTGACATGAGCTATTGATAGGTTGTTGGAATTGTGGGCTTTTACCAAAGGTGTTTCTGGTACAATGGTGTTAAGTGTGAAAGAATATCACCAGCAATAACAGAATGGGGTTTTGCTTAATTTTGAGAAGGAGCTGACATGAACATATGATGGTTAGTGACCCCATAGTCCCTAATGATTTCCAGGATGGTTGTCTATGGTTGAGAAGTATAGTGTCTAGATCAAGGGAAGTAATAGTGCCACTCTATTCTGCCTTGGTCAGGCCTCACCTAGAATACTGTGTCCAGTTCTGGGCACCACAATTCAAAAAGGATATGGACAAATTGGAGTGTGTCCAGAGGAGGGCGACTAAAATGGTGAAAGGTCTGGAAGCCATGCCTTATGAGGAAAGACTTAGGGACTGGATATGTTTAGCCTGGAAAAAAGATGGTTAAGGGGCGATATGATAGCCCTGTTTAGGTATTTGAAGGGGTGTCACATTGAGGATGGAGCAAGCTTGTTTTCTGCTGCTCCAGAGACTAGAACACGGAGCAATGGATGCAAGCTCCAGGAACAGAGATTCCACCTCAACATTAGGAGGAACGTTTTGACAGTAACAGCTGTTCGGCAGTGGAACACACTCCCTCAGAGTGTGGTGGGGTCTCCTTCCTTGGAGATTTTTAAACAGAGGCTGGATGGCCATCTGTCAGGGATGCTTTCATCGTGATTCCTGCATGGCAGGGGGTTGGACTGGATGGCCCTTGTGGTCTCTTCCAACTCTGCAATTCTATGATTCTATGATCACAACTGAATGCGGCAAAACAAGAAAGAGAGAAGGAAATAGAAAGTCAAAGAGGACAAGACCTAATGAACTTGCAATCTATCCCAGAATCTATTTCTGAACTATCTCCATTCCCTTCCCCTGTGCAAAAAAAAAAAAAAAAAAAAAAAAGCTGGCTCCTTTGTTTTCTTCAGTGTCAGCATGTTTCATACTGAAAGTATAAATTTAGGATGAAACTAATATGTGATTTTTATCTTAAGCACCACTACTATTTAAAACTGGAAAAAAGAACTGAAATGATATATTGTCTTATTTACTGTGTGCATAATCTCAGTAATGCATCCATCACCCCAAAACAATAACTTCAAGTTTTAGCTTTGATGACAAGCACTGGAACAAAAAGATTTGTTGTTTTCCCTTTCTCCTAGAAATACAAATGCTAGCTACTGGTTTGCGAATATATATATACATATACATATATATATATATATATATATAGTTTTCTCAATGTCTCAAACACATTGTGAACAAATGTTTTCCCTATCACACTGACAGGCTTGATGGGCGATCCTGGAATGCTTTCATCTATTTACAGAGCAAAGAGGCCAGCGATTTAAAGATGTTTCAATTAAGGTTTAAAAAAAAAACCTTTCCCTTCTCTTCTACATTACACAGACAACTTATAAAGATAAAGTGGCAACAATTAATCAGTAACATTAGACTGGAAGTCCTCTATGGGGAGGGGGACTGTGACACTCTTTTACAAACAGCCTGTGCTTAAAGCTACTGTAATACAGTATACTCATGCAGAAGCCAATCTCATGCAGAAGCCAATCTCATGTAGAAGTCAAGGGCAGGTCTTGGGACCAAAATGATAGATTTTGGTATGGCTCATGGATAAATTGAGGTGAAAAGGGAAAAGTGTCAGTGCTGCCTCAGAGGGCCAGCTGCCCCTGGCCGCTGCCATTTTCCACCCAGGCATTCAAAGAGACCTTTCACCACGCTATTCAAGTATGATTCTTTTTTGATAAAAGTTAAGGTACAGTATGAACTCTTATTGAAAAAGGACCCATCCCCTTCTCTGAGTAGAGTGGCAAAAGGTGAAAGCTTAGTCCATCCCAGGAAAACATAAAAGAAGCACTGACCTCCTCTACTCTCCTGGTGCTCCAACATACATGTTTTGGCCACACACAATCCAGAGCAGCAATGGCCACTTCTGTATTTTCAGGGGCCACTTTATGATTCAGACACTCTTCCCAAGGTCAGGATAGTCAGGCGCCCTCAAAGATGACCCTAATTTAAAATACATTTTTACATAAGCTATCAGAACAATACTGCCTGGGTTCAGATGACATAACAAGCCAGGACACCCAATTATAAGCAATGTACTGGTACATGATGTTTTGCTCACTCACAGCAGGAACAGGTGAACAAGCAGAATTTTCTTCTCTGGCTTCATTGTTCTGTCATCTGAATGTGGACAGGTTTCCATCTCTGGTTTGCTTCTTTCCCAACAAACCAGAGAACGAAACCTAAAACAAACCTTGGATACCTTCCTTGATTTGTTGGGAGAAAAACAGTCTAGAGAGGTGAAACTACCTGCAGTCAGATGATACAATGAATGCAGATTGTACAAATCACAGAACAAAGCTTAGTAGCATGTTTATTCATGCCTACCATGGGGGGAGTGATCCAGAAGTATATGTCAGCTGCACACTATGTAATTTATAAGCCACATTGCCTTGGTTCCTTGGTTTGTTGTGCCTTCTGACCTCACTCATTGAGTGTTTTATCCCAGATAGTATGAAGCCATCCAGATATATGCACACACCAAGATAGAAATTGGTTGTTGATGGTCAGCCAGATGCTTCTGCCAAAATCATAGAATCATAGAATTGTAGAGGTGAAAGAGACCACAAGGGCCATCCAGTCCAACCCCCTGCCACGCAGGAAATCACAATCAAAGCATCCCTGACAGATGGCCATCCAGCCTCTGTTTAAAGACCTCCAAGGAAGGAGACCCCACCACGCTCCGAGGGAGTGTGTTCCACTGCTGAACAGCTCTTACTGTCAGAAAGTTCCTCCTAATGTTGAGGTGGAACCTCTGTTCCTGCAGCTTGCATCCATTACTCTGTGTTCTAGTCTCTGGAGCAGCAGAAAACAAGCTTGCTCCATCTTCAATGTGACACCCCTTCAAATACTTAAACAGGGCTATCATAGCGCCCCTTAATTGTCTTTTTTCCAGGCTAAACACACCCAGCTCCATAAGTCTATCCTCATAAGGCATGGTTTCCAGACCTTCCATCATTTTAGTCGCCCTCCTCTGGACACGCTCCAATTTGTCAATATCCTTTTTGAATTGTGGTGCCCAGAATTCAAGAATAGGCAGGATAGAGTAGCACTATTACTTCCCTTGATCTAGACACTATACCTCTATTGATGCAGCCCAAAATCGCATTGGCCTTTTTATCTGCCACATCACACTGTTGACTCATGTTCAACTTGTGGTCTACTAGGACTCCTAGATTCCTTTCACACAGAATCTCGTTCAGCCAGGTCTCCCCCCTCCTATATCTATGCATTTCATTTTTCCACCCTAAGTGCAGTACCTTACATTTATCCGTATTGAATTTCATTTTGTTAGCTTTGGCCCAGCTTCCTAGTCTATTCAGGTCATTTTGAATGACAATTAAAACTGCATCTTTAATTGTATCTCAAAAAGCAATGGCATATGTTAAGATAGCTGCACCTGTTGCTCCTGAAGAATCAACAGATTCAGATGGGAGGACATAATCCTTCCAT
The DNA here is from genome assembly GCA_030847615.1 of Gambelia wislizenii. Classification (NCBI taxonomy): domain Eukaryota; kingdom Metazoa; phylum Chordata; class Lepidosauria; order Squamata; family Crotaphytidae; genus Gambelia; species Gambelia wislizenii. The sequence continues at coordinate 24,133,407 of JAUMIR010000005.1, read as the reverse complement.
TATGTCAGTCTCAAACTGTTTAGGGGTTCAAATAATCATATCCAGCATCTTGAGTTGCATTCACTTGTCAGTGCAGCTGATACATTTCTGAAATATTTCATCCTGGTCAAAAAATTTACCAAAATAAGTGGGTTGCAAGCTATCTTCAAGGGCAGCACCATGTAGAGTATGTTACAGTATAGTAATCCAATCAAGATGTAATTAATGCTTGCATGACCAAGGTCAAGTCTGTCCATTAGAGTTAATATGAGAGTTGTCAATTATTAACTTTCAGCTACAGGATATATTGTTAATAAAGTTATTAACATCTATATCCTTGTGGCCATTGTCCTCTCTGCAATGTGTACTGACATCGGCATTCAGGATCTTCCAGTTATGTTGGAAAATGCATCTTGCAAGACTCTGTGTATTGAAATGGAGGTTAGCAGGTAAATCTGCTATTATTAACAGATGATACAACTTATACAGTGAATATGGGGTGCAGCAGAAGCAAAAAAAAAGGGGGGGGAGAAGCAGCAAAAAAAAAAAAAAGCTGAAATGTGTGCTTACAAGGTATTCACTACACACTTGCTTTATTTTAAAGGCAAATTTTGCCCTCTCCCTGCTGCCATACCACCCCAATCAAACAAATGGTTATCAGCGGCTACAAAGATGGCAAGTAGCACATGGGGCCCATGAACCTATGTGGCCTACTTCTGCTATACTGATTAGGGAAGCTGTGATTGGGAAAACACCCATGAGGTTCTAAACTGCATTGCCACTTTATGTTCCAATTATAGAAACACCTCCAACTGGTTAATCAATGTTTCTTACAGCCAATAAATAATTCTGCCATAGTCCCTTTTGGTCCCATGATAGCCTGTAACTGTGGCATAATTTGCAGGGAAAACAAAAATTCATAAGCACCTGAAAAAAAAAATTAGAAATCTGCAAATCATTGTGATGCATTTATTAACTAGATTTGTTTATTAGTCAGTCCATCCAGCTGGTGCAGATATATTGGAATTTTGATAAGACTCCTATCACCCTCTTTTCTGGTTTCTATTGGGATTACTGTCAAATCATTAGTGAGCCCTGTTTTGATAAATGTTAACCTTGAATGAACAGCTGGTTATTTGTACTGTTGACAGTATTTATGCAAATAAAGAGACTTTGAATTGTTCCAATTATATCCTAGGAAGGAGATTAAAGTGTGGCGGAGATTAAAACAATCCAATGAGGGGATCAAATAAGTAACCCCACAAGTATGTGGTTTCATTAATGTTTTCCATAGTTTGAAATACAGTAAAATAACTACCTTTACCATTTTCTTCCATGCTCAGCTACATCAGAATGGCATCCTGCTGGGAAGAGATATAGCTGAGAACCTGAAAGACTAAGGACATTTTCAGATGGGGTTTTGTAACGGAAGCAGCCTCGTCTCCGTTGCGAAGCTGCTGCGCGGCAGGGGGTCCGTTTCAGATGACGCTGTCCCCCTGCCGATACTGTTGCGGAAGTGCTGGGAGGCTGCAGCACTATATTTGGCAATTTTCTAATCACGAAAGTTGATTGTGATGAGAAAATCACCAAATATAGCGCTGCAGCCTCCCAGCACTTCCTCAACAGTATTGGCAGGGGAAAGCGTCATCCGAAACGGACCCCTGCCACGCAGCAGCTTCGCAATGGGGACAAGACTGCTTCCGTTACAAAACCCCATCTGAAAATTTCCTAAGACTGAAGTCCTATGCATACCTACATAACACTGAACTCTTAGTTCCAGATATACCTGCACAGGATTGTGCTATTACCTCTATATGATTATAGAGGCCACTTTAGTTATATGACCTATAACTGTTGTAGGTCCATCCTATGAAATCCTGTGATTTGTAGTTTCATAAGGTCTTTAGTTTTCTCTGCCAAAGAGTACTGGTGCCTCACAAAACTACAAATCCCAGAATCCTGTAGGATGGAGCTCTGGTAACTAAAGTGGTGTCAAACCACTTTATGAATTTTCACCCATAGAATTTTCTTAGGCAAGGAATACTCAGAGACAGTTTGCCATTGTCTACCTCTGAATACAGACTGCAGCAAATGGTATTCCCTGGTGGTCTCCATTCCAAGTACCAACCAGCCCTGTCCCTGCTTATCCTCTGAAATCAGACTGGATCTGGTGTCTTAAGGGATGTTTGTAGGGACCAAGGACCATTTTCCCCACAGTGAGAAAGGCATTTTAGATATATACATATATGTATTGCATGCGCGTGCGCACACGCACACAACATGTAAATCCATTTTACACAGAATATTCATTGTACATAGACAGTGGTTTAGCAGAGTTGGGGGCTCACAGGGCTGAAAATCCACACTTTTTTTTTAGCAGAAACAGTGGTGTCACCTACTGCCCATCCCACAGACATTAATGTTCATTTTCCCTTAGCTGTATACTTCACAATAGCTGGTGGGTGGCTGTCAATATTCTTGACTACAACAGACCATTGTGAGGAGTCCTGCTGTAAAGTAATTGGCATGGTTTGGTCTTAAGTATTTAAGATACATTAAGTTTACAAAATACTTGCTCCTAGTAGAGATATAAACTGCCACAATCAGTTTGTTGATATAGATCTACACAGCAGGCTGTTTTTTGGACTGCCCTTAGGAGTACAGCTATGGGAACTGTTATGATAAATTCTGTGTGTGTGTGTGTGTGTGTGTGTGTAAAAATCACTGCTCGTGGACATACGTGTATATGTTATTTTAAAAGTTTTAAAGTACATTACAGCCACAAAATTATCAGTTGCTAGCATTTCTTGCTATTGTACCTTTCTAGGAACAGTACTATGCATATGGTGAATTATCACACATGGTGAACTATGTGAACACTGCACTAATGTAGATAGTGGGGGGGAACCAGTTTTTTTTATAAAGAAATCCTACTTGATCATTCCTCTCATTAAGTTCTGCAAGTTAGTGAGTTCCCAGCTTTTTTTTAAAGATAATATGAATTATACTGTTTTAATTTTTCAGTGTCATGTAATAAAAAATGTAGCTATTGCTAATAGAAGTAGCACTAGCAGCAGTTGTAGTAGGTTTGCATGTAAAATAAAAATGTACACATTAAAACCAGAGAGAACAGCTAATAATTGGACTGTCATGAAATGTTTGTTTTGGTATTTGAGGTTTATAATTGAAAATGACAGTCCAAACTGCTTCAGACATATTCACATTTACTCTGTGTAGCTCCGGTCTTGACAACCTCTCCAACAATATAGTCAGAAATTTGTGTTGGTGTGATATTTTTGACAGCCATGTTTATATATTTGAAGGGATATCATACTGAGGATGGGGCAAGCTTGTTTTCTGCTGCTCCAGAGACTAGGACACAGATCAATGGGTTCTAACTACAGGAAAAGAGATTCCACCTAAGCATTTGGAAGAATTTTCTGACAGTAAAAGCTGTTCAGAAGTGGAATACACTGCCTCTGAATGTGGTGGAGTCTCCTTCTTTGGAGGTTTTTAAACAGAGGCTGTATGGCCATCTGTCGGGAATAATTTGATTGTGTATTCATGCATGGTAGGGGGTTGGACTGGATGGCCCTTGTGGTCTCTTCCAATCTCTATAATTCTATGATCCATATCTGAAACTATTCTTTTAACTGTCTTCTAGTTCTGCTACTCTTAACCAATTGAAGATATTGGAAACTATTTGTCATTAGCATTAAATGAAGCCTCGGCTTTTAGGAGAAATACCTCTGACAAGGAGATACCTAAGGGCTAGCTCTACTGGTAGAGTTTGGAAAGTGACTTTTAAAAAGTAACCCCCCCCCCATTATAGTCATGAGGTCCAGGAGTAGGCTAGTTAGTGCTGTAGTTTGGAATTACTGTTAAAATTGAATACACACACACACACATATTAGAAGTGACATCTTGGAGAAGATGCAACAGCACAATCCAGTACTTGAATTATGACACTCTATCCTTTACTGGGGCCATATCAAAATACCTACAAAGTAACTAAAAGTAACAGTTACATTGCAATATAGTTCAAGTTATCCCTGGTTAAGTTATAACAAATTACTTGCTATTTGCAATTCATCACTTCCAAGCTCTGACTTGATATCATTGTTGAGGATTGTTTTCTAGGCTCCCCAGAACCAATTGTTTTCTGCTAAACTAAACAGATCTTTTCAATGTCTTTGGTCCACCACGCAGTAATGTTTCTAAAACTAAGCATCAAGTTGACATATACATCTGTCTTAATGTGATAGTGACACTGGTAAACAAAACTGGTAAATTATTATTATTATTATTATTATTATTATTATTATTATTTATACCCCACCCCTCTGCTAAAAACAATCAGGGCAGCTTCCAACAATTAAAACATTGTAATAACGACTAAAAGCACCACCCACCCCCACCCTCCACCATAAAAAGACATTAAACAATATAACATTAAAACCATCTAACTAAAATCACATTAAAAACAAATATATACAAGATTTTAAAAGGCCAGGAGACGCAGCTCCTGAGGTCAGGATCTAATCAGGAAAGGCCTGCCGAAACAGATCCATCTTTAGTGCTTTTTTAAAGCTACTTAAGCTCATCATCTGATGGATCTCGTTTGGCAGGCCATTCCATAAATTGGGGGCGATTACCAAAAAGGCCCCCGTGGGAGGTTGCAGACAGCCTAGATTTTTGTGGCTGAACCAAATTCCTCCCAGAGGACCGGAGTGTGCAGGGAGGATTGTATGGGAGGAGGCGGTTCCGGAGATAAGTTGGACCCAAGCCATTTAGGGCTTTAAAGGTAATAACCAACACCTTATACTGGGCCCGGAAACTGATAGGCAGCCAGTGGAGAGATTTTAATACTGGAGTTATATGGTCTCTCCGAGATGTTCCCGAAACCACTTTGGCTGCCATATTTTGTACCAACTGAAGTTTCCGGACCAAGCACGAGGGTAGCCCCATGTAGAGCACATTGCAGAAATCTAGACAAGAGGTTACCAGTGCGTGCACCACAGTCTCGAGGTCCCTTACTTCCAGGAAAGGGCACAGCTGGCGTATTAGCTGAAGCTGATAACAGGCACTCCTGACCGTCACATTCACCTGACTAGTCATCTGTAGCAATGAATCAAGAAGCACCCCCAGCCTGCGAACACAGTCCTTAACAGAGAGCGTAACCCCGTCCAGGACTAGAGGTTGCAGCCCAACTCCTGGTTTCAGGGCCACTATCGTGAGCACCTCGGTTTTGTCTGGATTTAATCTCCATCTGTTTTTCCTCATCCAGCCTAATACTGCTTTAAGACAGTCATTAAGAGGAGAGACGCCAACGGAATTCAAGGCTGATGATCGGGACAAGGAGAAGTAGATCTGGGTGTCATCAGCATACTGATAACACCCAGCCCCATAACTCCGAATAATCTCACCCAGTGGCTTCATATGGATGTTAAATAGCATTGGGGACAGGATGGTGTCCTGCGGAACGCCACAAGTAAACTCCTTTCTGCTAGAGCAGCTGTCCCCGAGCAGCACCCTCTGGAGCCTGCCCGAGAGGAAGGACCGGAACCACTGGAGCGCAGTGCCTCCGATTCCTAACCCACTCAGGCGATCCAGGAAGATGCTATGATCTATCATATCGAAAGCTTCTGAGAGGTCTAGAAGCACCAACAGGGACACATTACCCCTGTCAATGCTTAAACACAGATCATCAGTCAAGGCAACCATGGCAGTCTCAATTCCAAATCCCGTCCTGAAGCCAGTTTGAAATGGGTCTAGATAATCAGTTTCATCCAAGACCACTTGGAGCTGAAGAGCAACTGCCTTCTCAATCACTTTGCTCAAGAATGGTAACATAGAAATCGGCCTATAGTTGTTCATGTCCAGGGGATCCAGGGAAGGTTTTTTCAGGAGTGCCTAACCGCCGCTTCCTTTAGACAGGATGGAACACACCCTTCCCTGAGGGATGCATTGATGATGTCCTTAAGGAACAACATCAAGGCACCCCCCCCCCCCGGATGGCCAGCCATGAAGAGCAAGGATCAAGAGGGCAGGTCGTCTTCCTCACTCTACCAAGTAGCTTGTCCACATCCTCAGTACTCATGGGTAAAAGATCCATCATATTATTTTATGTCCCCAGCCTTTATTGCAGCTGCCACAAATGTAAATCAAAATGGTAAAAAAGTTAACTATGCATGTTGTACTACAGTAGGATCCCTATATCCACTGATTTATTTTCCACTCGACACAAAACAGCACACCTACCATAGAGTCTTCCTAGAAAATGTGTCCTCTTTAACCATTTTGTCAGTCCTCCAAGGCAACTCTATGGTATTTTACACTGGAAATCCCATTATTTTCAATGGTGATTACTAATATCCATGGTTTTCAGTATCCATGCCCCACCGAACCAATCCCCAGTGGATAAGAGGGTCCTACTGTACTCTGTTCCAATAAAATGTCGTTTATGATCTAGGGTTGTCAACACCTTGCCATCAGGATTCAGAAGATATCCAAGTTTTTGCTGTACAATGAAAGAGAAAGAATGAAGGAAAGCAGGGGATCAGGAAGAAGGAAATATCTGTCCTCCAGGTCAGGATATCTTTTGGATATATTTTGGCTATACTTGGCACTCCAAATCTGTGGGGGATTGGTTCCTGGACCCCCTGCAGATACCAAAAATGTGGATGCTCAAATCCACAATGAATCAGCACTAACCCACAGCCCATGGGGAGTGAAAGAGAAATGTTAGTGCTTATTCATTGTGCTTAAGTTTATTCTGCTAATGTTGGAGACACTGAATAACTTGAAGATATACAGTATTTGCCACTGATGAAGATGTTTGTTGAAATATGTCTAGCTTTATAACAGATGAAGGAGTGAAATATAATTGAAGCCATCTGTTTGGTTTGTTTTTTCCTCCTTCCAAGGACCTCTGCCCAATTTACTCTTTTGTAGTGTGTGCTTTATACTTTTAGAGATACAGTATATCTATTTCAATGTAGACTACGGTTGTATCATTTTAACTTGTGTAACAATTTTATAAATGTACATATTGTTATATACTTTCTTCATATCCTAATTTTTTTTGGTCACCTCCTCTGTTACAGACATAAGCCTTTACCTATGCTGTCCTCATGGACAAGGACAAATAATTTATATACAAAGATATCTGTCCTGTATTCACCCAGTATTCTTATGCAATGAAGTGTTCCAAGGAATTATTCTGCCCAAAATCCATGGTCTCCCCATGTGAAACTTTTTTTTTTTTGCAAAAAAGAATTTAAAAAAATAAACACCTTCTTTCCTATCCAAGAGAGATATTTTTTTTTCAGAGAAGACAAAAAACCCACCACCATATGAATTTCTGTGTAGAATAATTCCAGAGAATACATTGCAGACTGTAAATCACTGGAAGAAAACTATGCAGCCATCTCATCGTTAATTAATTCTTCTTGATGGCTTTTCTTCAGCATTCAGAAACCCTTTTCTCACTCAGAGACTGAATAAAAGTGAGTACAGTAGGAACACACACACCCCATATCCACTGGGCATTGGTTCTGGGGGGCCTAGAAAATGACTAGAGAGGACACATTTTCTAGGAAGACTCTATAGTAGGTGTGCTGTTTTGTGTCCCATGGATAATTCAATCAGTGAATAATGAATAAGTGGATACAGAGGCCCTATTATATTTCTTCTGCTCTGTCCTCTGGTGTTCCTCTAACCCCTAGTGCTTATAATGGAGGTAGCAAAAGCTCTTTCACTTCCCCCTGTGCTTCAAACACAGAGGACAAGTCATCAGCAGTGGTTACCAGGTGGACAGTCCTTTGTGGCTGTCCTTGATGCGACCAAAAAATAATAATAAAATAAAATAAATACTCTGTCCACATGGGCAAGCAGTAACTCACTACTGAAGAGTTGTGATATGATTAACCAGGAACCAGAAGTCATAGAAATAAAAATATTACTCAAAATAATCCATCTGAGAGTGGCTATTGAAAACCTGGATATTTTCCACTGGAATTTGAAGAATCACCATAGTTAGACTACCCATAATGATATACCATACATTCAAAGTCCTGCACCTTACCTTGGATCATTTTCTTCCCTAGAATTTTAGACTGCAAATAATCGATTCTGACACTAATGAATGGAGAAAGCAAGTGAAGTCTCAATACTTGTATGCAATGGCTCAGCTTACCCACACACTAAACCACACACAGACAAAAAGTTCATTGTGGAGCAGCTTAATGGAGCTTGCTTAAAACAAAGTTTCAAAATTGGCTGGAGTGTTACAATGATTATTTAAAGAAGCAGAGAAGACAATAAATTAATCTGGAAAAACTGCATTGCAGGCAAATGGAGGAAATGGAACATTTCCTAATTTTTTTTTCTAAAGCTGTCAACTGAATGAAATATCTCTGCTTGTACATGAATGACAACAGCATTAATAACAATGAATAAATCTGTGTCTGTGAAAACATTAATATAAATTCCTTGCATAACTAATAAAAGGCTATGCTATTATATTTCTGGAAAGAAAGTCACAGATCTGATGTGGGAATGTGTCACAAGTTCAATATCCCACAAATATTGAATGAAGGCAAGAGCAATTTGGGACCCTGCATGTGCTGCTGCTGCAACAAATGACATTGTCCCTCATCTTTGGCCATAGTTACCAAGGCTGATGGCAGTTTCAGTTCAATGACAGCTGGAATTGCATAAGTTGTCTAACTCTGGGCTAATGAATTTATAGTGCCTTGCAGAAGTATTCATTAACCTTTCCCTTTTCTGTATTTGGTTAACAAATACTGTGCACATTTTAACTTGCTTTGATAGCTTCTTGGCCTTCATGATTTTGTTTGTTTAGATCAGTGATGGGCAACCTTTTGAGCTTGGTGTGTCAAACTTCGCCAAAAAACTGAGCATAACTCGGGTGGTGTGTCACTTAGAGGAAAAAACATTATTTTGCAATATTTACTGTTTAAATAACATAAATGTTATTTAATGCAAAGGGAGGGTGGAAAGCCTCCAACCCACACATTTTCCCCCCTCCCTTCCCAAGGCACCAACGGGCTTCTCATGAAGCCCATTATTGCCTTGGAAAGGGGGTGTGGAAAGCCTGCCACCCCCAAGCTCTCCAACCGTCCCTTCACAAGGCACCAACGGGCTTCTCATGAAGCCTGTCACTGCCTTGGCAAGGGGAGGGTAGAAAACCTCCCACCCATACGCTTCCCCCCCTCCCTTTTCAAAGCACTGACGGGCTTCCAAGGCTCCCACCTGCTGCTTTCCCCGGCATTTCCGAGGCAGCTCTGGGGCTTTGAAGGCCGGGGAGAGGCCAGGCAGACTCCCTCCCTTCCTGTAGCCTGCCCGCCACCTTCCCCGGCCTTTCTGAGGTGGCTCTGGGGCTTCGAAGCTCTGAAGCCCCTCGGGAAGAGGCCGGGCAGAGTCCCTCCCTCCCTCTGCCTTCCCCAGCCTTTCCAAGCCGGCTCCAGGGCTTCAAAGCCCCAGAGACTCCTTGGGAAGGCCGGGGTGAGGCCGGGCAGAGTCCCACCGATCCGCCTGCTGCCTTACCCAGCCTTTACGAGGCGGCTCCGGGGAAGCAGGCAGGCCTCGGGGGGGGGGGTGATCGGGGCCCGCCACTTTCCTCCCCCCTCCCGAAAGTGGTGATCGGGGCTTCAAAGCCCTGCCCGCCACTTTAGGGAGGGTAGTGAGGTTGCGGGGGGAAGGGGTAGGAGGCCTAGCCGTGTGTCACCACAGATGGCTACGCGTGTCAGTGGTGACACGCGTGTCATAGGTTCGCCATCACTGGTTTAGATGCACTCTCGAACAAACTTTATTTATTTATTCATTTATTTATACACCGCTCTTCAGCCACAAGGCTATCAGAGATACTTACAAATTGTTTTAAGCAATAGCAATTTACACATCTACACTGCAAGAAGCAGCTTCCAATGTGTGTTAGCTAATTGCCCCCACAAGCCATTGGTGCCCTCTGGAATCAAACTTGCAATGTGGTGACTCACAGTACTGGCATTTAACCATTGCACCACCAAGGCTCCCTGCTCTGAAACAGAGATGTGAAGGTCTGGGTAAAAAACAGAAAAATTGGAGAACTGTTCCCCCCCCCCTTTTGTTTTCCCCTTGTAGTTTTATTTTTTCTGAAGAATTAGGGGGTGGGGAGGATCATGGAATGATTTCTTTTAGAATGATGAATAAATTGTTTAAAAGAAGGTGTTCATATATCTACACCCATAATTTAAAAACTATGTAGCAGGCAGGCTTTTAAATAAGAACAGTGCAGAACAAGTATGGTATAATAGTTTGACTGTTGGACTAACACTCCATGGAACCAGGGCTTGAATCCATACTCAGCCATGAAAACCCACTGGGTGACCTAAGGCAAGTTGTACTCTCTCAGCCTAAAAGGAATGAAATGGGAAATATTCTCCAAATACATCTTGCCAAGAAAAGCCCAATGGCAGGGTCACCATAAGTTGGAGTTGACTTGAAGGCACATAACAGTATCCTGCAGCTACTGAAGGTTGTGGTCCATATACTGGTGGTGGTGGATAAGTCATCTGCTGTCATTCAGTGGTGAGCTTCCAGGAAAGAAAGAAACAATTGTACCCAATGGGCACAAATTTGGTACTGGCCCCTGGCACATCAGGAGGGAAAATGGGTGCTGGCATCCCACATCAGCCTGAGAAGTACTGATGTACAATTTCAGGTCATCATAATTCCTGGTCCTGGATTCTTTTTCTCACTTCTTTTTTTATAAAAAGAATGCTTTGTGTCTAATTGACACTAGAAGATAAAAAAGTAATGTTATCTGTTTTTCAAGTGGAGATTATTTCTTCTGTTCTTAGCAATAGCATTGATATTTATATACTGCTTATCAATGCCAAAGCACTCCCTAAGCTTTTTACATTATTTTTTAACTAAGGGCCCCCCCCAACAATCTGGGTACTCATTTTACCAACCTACTGAAGGATGGAAAGCTGAGTCAAGCTTGGAGCCCACTGGGATTGAACTCATAATCTTGTGGCTTACAGTACTGGCATTTAACCACTGCACATCAGGGCTCTCTTACTAGGTTTAGACTGTTTCCATGATTCTCCTAAAGAAGCAAAATCATAAAGGTTCCTTGCAGTTCAGGATTTTGTAGCATATTTAAATTTAAAATAAGAATTTAAAAAGCAAGTCATGTTTGTAATTGTTTTCTGGATAAGATGTACTTTTAATATACCAAACATAATTTTATGCCAAGTTATACAGAACAGATCTGAAGTCCCTAAAGTAGCAAAGTGAATTACAGTCTGTAAAGAGTTATACTATTCTATTTCTGCCCCCATTTTTCCAATATGTTTTCACTTTTTTCCTATGGCTTTGAAATTTCTAGAAATGTTACATTGCTAATCTGAGATCATGTGTCAAAGGAATTGCATACTGGTGGACTCTGCTTATATAACTTCTAGAGGCAGTGGGTTGCAACATATTTAAGCATGACATAGCAATAAGGATGAATATTTATTCAACCAACAAGTGTCAGTTAGGTTTAGTTAACTTCTGTGCCATAACAAAATACTTTGCATTTTCATAGTACTGCAAATCTTCAGATACATCATCAGAAAACACCAAAGAAAACCATGTTAATTCCAGCTTTTAACACAACCAAATACAGAGAAGTCAAAGGAAGGTGAATGCTTCTGCAAGGCACTATATGTTCATATTTTCTGTTCTCAGCAAAACAATATATGCTAGTGAACACTTTGAAGAGTGGATGGGTGAAAGAAAGCACCAACAGATAAATCTTGATGTCTGTGCCTGTCTGGAGTCCATTGGACTACAATCATAGAATCACAGGTGCCAGTTACATGGCTAAATAAATCCTCAAAGAATGTGACAAGAAGCCTGATAGTTCCCATGCATTTCGAAGCCACAGCAACCTTTTCAGAAGGAAGGGGAGAGAAAAAACCATAAGTCATGCAGTATCAGCTTTCGATAGTTTCCCCAACTTTTTTTATAAAGTTCGCAAAAATGCACAAAATTGGTCGTGTGAACTTACCATTCGCAAATGTCTGTGTGAACTTGCAGCAACCTTTTTGAATTAGTGTGAGCAGAGCTTCATCCTGATTGGTTGGAATGACCATTGTGCCTTCTCCGAATAGATGGAGGAGTTGGAGAGAAAAATCCACCGAGCTTGCCATTTGCCCCTTCTTCTGCTTGCAGCCCATTTTGGGAAATCTGCTCTGAGCCCTTCCTGTTTGTTTCAAAGGAAGGCTTTGGGGGCAGAGAAGACGATTGGGAACTTGGGTGGTGTGTGTGTGTGTGTGTGTGTGCGTGCGTGCTGCAAACGACAGATCACTCCGTCGTTCTTTTGTTTGTGCTTTCCTTCACTCGTTTGTCTTTATGTAAGGCTTTGGGGGCAGGGAACTTGGGTGATCTATGATCAGGAACTTGGGTGGTGAGTGAGTGTGTATGTGAGTGTGCTGCAACCGACAGATCACTCCATCATTCTTTTGTTTGTTTGTGCTTTTCTTCCCTCTCATTATTTACGGTCTATTTTTGCCTCACCATGACCCCCTCCTTGCTCCCTCCCCACCTCCTGTCTGGATTTAATCATCTGCACGCCATGTCCCCCACCTTTGCCTGTGTAAACTAATGAAAACTGAAATTGGCCGCATCTTCCAACTAAGCAAGAATTCATGTGAATTATACACTGCTGATGTGAAAGAACGGTAATCCGGAATTTTGTGAACTTTATCCTGTCGTGTAAGTGGCACCACAGAGTTGGAAGAGACCACAAGGGCCATCCAGTTCAACTCCATGCCAGGCAGGAATATACAAACTAAGCACTCCTAACAGATGGCCATTCAGCCTCTGTTTAAAAACCTTCAATGGAGAAGACTCCACAACACTTCAAGGCAGAATATTCCACTGTCAAATAGCTTTTACCATCAGGAAGTTCTTCCTATTATTTAGGTGGAATCACTTTTCCAGTAGTTCGAATCCATTGTTCTGTGTCCTAGTCTCTGGAGCAGCATAAAACAAGCTTGCTCCATCCTCAATATGACTTCCTTTCAAATATTTAAACAAGGCCTCTTAACCTTCTCTTCTCCAGGATAAACATACCCAGCTCCATAAGGCACTCCTCATAGGCCATGGCATCCCACCCTTCCAACATTTTGGTCACCCTTCCCCACCCACATTCCAGCTTGTCAATATCCTTCTTGAATTGTTGTGCCCAGAAATGAACACAGTTTTCCACATGAGTTCTGACCAAACAGAATAGAGTAGTTCTATTACTTCCCTCAATCTAGAATTATACTCCTGTTGATACAGCCAAGAATTGCATTGGCTTTTAAGCTGCTGCATCACACTGTTGACTCATGTTCTGCTTGTGCTGTACTAAGACTTCTAGATCTCTTTCACATGTACCATTGTCAAGCCAGGTGTCACCCATCCTAAATCTGTGCATTCCATATATTTTTTCTGCCTAAGTGTAGCACCTAACATTTCTCCCTGTTGAAATTCATTTGCTTAGTTTTGGCCCACGTCTCTAATCTGTTAAGGTCCTTTTGAATTCTGATCCTGTCCTCTGGACTATTTGCTACCTTTTCTAATTTGGTGTTATCTACAGATTTGATAAGCACACCCTCTATTCCATCATTCAAGTAATTTCTCAAGATGTTGAATAGCACTGGGCCCAACACAGTTACTTCAGCTACTTCAGCTCCATCAGAATGCATCCTCTTCACCTCCAATGTTTCCCTATGGAACTGCATCAGTCCTTTTATACCAATTTACATCACAAGGTGAGGAAGGCAACCCTGAGACTTGCCTTTACCCCTCACAAACTAGGGATGTTGCCATGGCTAACAAAAAAGAATCATAGTGCTGAAATATTGTAGTGTGATAAGATCCCTGTTTTCAGAAAATAGCAATTCTGCAGCCAGTGCTGAGCTAGGAAGGCTGATAAAATGGTGCTATGACCCTCTGCTCATGTCTACCACTGTTGTAGCCAAAAAAGAGTTGTGACCAGTATTCATTGAAAAGGATTTTTTCCTGCAAGGGCACTGGATCCCAATTCACTCCACAGTAAACACTACGGGTACAGCTACATTTTGGAATTAACTCAGCATTCACTGGGGCTGCCTTGGGTGGTGACTAAGTTGCAGAAAAAGTGCAAAAAAAATAGCTTGTTTCTTTTAACTGATCAGTTCTGACATCTACTATGCTCAGACATGCTAAAATAGGCTGAGCAAAGGCATTATCATTTTGTTCAGACTACAGGGAAACTAAGAATAATAAACAGGGCTCATATATGTATCTTGTGCATCTTCTAAGTAATCAGAGCTATATATTTTCTCCCCTCATTTCCCCTAGTAGCCACCCCCCTTTTTTGTTTCTTTTTTTCACTACAGCAAAATCCAAAGCTCAGCAAAAGTAATTGCAACTGGCATAAGACCAGTAGTACAGTTTTCTGATTTACTTCCAAATTGTTTTGGCATTGAAAACACTGGAATTTGAAGCCTTATGAATAATAATAAATAGTCTTTTAAAAAGTAATCTTCATATTAAATATTGAAGCCAACACTCCTTAAAATTGTAGGTTAAAAGCTTACAATTTTGGGTTTTATGTGAAGGATTGAAGAATAAGCAAGGACTAAAGAAAAGTCCTGTTTTGAAGAAAGATGGAGCCTGATTGAAGTATTACAGGTATAATTCTATACACCAGATGTTTCCAATCTGGTGGCCTCCAGATGTGTTGGATATGCTGGATGTAGACTATGGGAATTGTGGTCCACTACATCAGGAGAACACTGAGTTGGGAAAGTCTACTTCTGGAAGATGTCTTACATCAGATAATTTCTTTCTGAGCAAAAATGTGAAGTTGCTACTCATTAAACCTTTCCCAGATCTGCTTACATGCAAAACTAGAACTAGAATCTACCGAGTGGGGTTAAAGTCCACATCTAGTCCAAATTATTTATTTAAATAAATAAATGGTTATGGAGGCAAGTGCTGTATTTGTATCTTTATTGTTATGCCTTTAGATGATTTTATAGTTTTAAAATCAATGGTGTTTTAATATGATAGCTTGTTTAATTGTGTGCCCCCCTTTTTTTAACAATCAGATTTTCAGCTCTGTCTTGTTTTAAGCTGCTTTATGTCCCACATCAGGAGAAAGATGGTATATACATTAAAGGTATGTATGTATGTATGCACTGGGATCATAGGGCTATAATACAATGACTATTGAAAGATGCCATCATATAATATATACTATGTGAGGATGAATAAACCCATCCACCCAAATAATGTATGGGTAGCTGATCTCTAATTACTCTGTTCCAGAAGGTATCTGAGGTAAAAACACTCAAAAGGGCTGGTAGTTGGCTCTCCATATCCACAGATTCCCCCACCCATGGCTTGAAAATATTTTTTAAAAAAATCCCAAAACCAAACCTTGTTTTTGCCATTTTATATAAGGGATACCATTTTACTGTGCCATTGTATAATGGGACTTAAGCATACACAGATTCTGGTATCCACAGGGGGTGGGAGGTATCCGGGAACCAAATCTCAGCAGATACCAAGGGTCCAACTGTATATGAAAACTCAACACATCCAGACCCAAACCTTATGCATCATACTCAGGCTGCCAAAACAGAAAGAACAATGAATCCAAGCTCAAGACCAGATAAGGAGGTGCGTTACAGCAAAAAGCCTTTCCCCCTACAAGTGGGATTTCAAAACAGAAGCAAGAACCTACACATGCTCTCTTTCAGGTTCCTAAAGATGCTTCAGGATTGAATGAAGCAGAAAAATACAGCAATAACACCTTACTTGCTGCCTGGGTTACTGATGAATCATCTGCCCAGCTCTTTGGTTGTAGAAGAACAAATCTAGGTGAAGCCTTTACAGATATAACACTTTTTAGGCTTCATGGATCAACTCCATGTTATAGGAAACTACTTACAACCAACTTGGCTTTGTGGCCTCATTTTCCCCCTAAAACTGCTGTGGCATATTATTCATAACAAATGGCATGTGATCACACTGAACAATCAATAGATTGTTTCAACTTAGGAAATGAAGATTATTTGTGTGTGTGTGTGTGTGTGTTTAATGAACAGCTAATTTATATCACCCCAAAAAGACAGCTAGGATGCGATGCAGTTCAGGCTCCAATACACAGAATCTGCTCAGCCAGAATTCTTCAGAATACTTATGACGTCTGAGAATTGCAATCTAAAAAAGTAACTTTCCCAAGTTCTCCAAAGATTGTTTAAAAGGTTACAGTTGATGTGATACTGCCAGATCTCTCCCGTGTACTTCCAATCATCCATAGTTAAACACAGAGATATACACAATGCAATAAGATTATGCCACATGATGCTACATTACTGTAGTTGTCAGAGGGGAGAAGGAATAATGAGAAACCAAACAGTGGTTGCTGAATGCCACTTATAACATCTGAAATCCATAGCAGCTCTGTCCCTTGCATGTTAAATCAAACAGTTCACTAACTAAGCACACTCCAGTTGAATCTGAGTTTCAAAACTCATGGCTTGCAACTTCAGAGATTAAACTTGGCAAGCAAGCTCTGATGGGGTTGACAGATGTTCCATCTCACCCATCACTCATGCATCACATGGAAACCTTCTTTTAAAAGATAAAGACAAGCTGCGAGGCCTTGATACCAGCATTAACTTGTAGCAGTATTATTTTATGGCATCCTTAAAATGTGTCGCAAAAGGCATGCATTAACCATATTATCTTGAAAAGGTGAAAAGCTTGTGTGCTAGAACTTGTTTCTCCCCAATGCCTTTAAAAAAAAGTCTTGCATTATGTCTTCAATGTCTGTTTAGGTTCTTTCTGAACAGAGAGAAGACATCAAAGAAGAAAACATTAAGAAAGCCTATTATCCTTTTCTGTTTCATGTATGCAAAAAAAGAACAAATGCTTCCTGATGAGTAGCTTGACAGCACTGAACACATTTAGATCAAATATTACAATGCCTTTATATTCTGTTTTTTAATCTGTAGTGCTACATGATTGGCCATGTTGGTATAAAACAGGCTGCTTGAACTTCTTTGGCTGTTTATATGAGGTATTTGCTCTGTCAAATCATGCTATGTCTATCTTTTGAGTGCAGATTTAACTAATCCTTAAAGGGGTCAGAACATGAAAACATATGTAAATCTTGTTAATGTAAGTTAGAGATGAGTGAGAACTTCAGATGTCTTGTGGTTTGTTTTTGAAGAGCTATCCAGAATTTGCAAAATATATTCACAAATGCTAAAGAAAAAAAACTATGATTTTAGAAATTGAAATGTGTCAAAATGGAAAATTAACCAATTCACCCATCCAGGCTTTGAGTGTCTCAAAAGCCCCAGGCTTTGTGTTCTTGTGTATTTAGCCATGTTTGTTGCTGCTACCTATCCCCGCTCCCCCAACAGGGTCCTTATCTTTAACCACTATATAGGTAGTAGACACAACATGATCTTCTCCATACTGGAAGAAGTGGTACCTAGAGAATTTGGACAGTACACATACTTGACAATTTGGTTTGGGTAGCTTTTTCAATTAGAACTCATGAAATTTTGGTGTTTTTTTTTTTTTTCATAAATTGCAAATAAATTGAGGGTGTCTTTTTAATGTTTTAAGCTACACATTCTGAGTGATTTACAATACCATCATAATAATGATACATTTCTGTAGAACAGCCCAGTGAGACAATAGCTTTATTTAACAGATGGGGAAATGAGGCTGAATGATCTTTATGAGTTCATGGCACATGTAAAACTTGGATCTAATCTATCTCTTCCAGGGATAGAAACAAAGGAGGAGAGTGATGGTTTAGTAAACAGGGTAGGTACAGAAGGAAGTGGCTAAATTTGAAAACTATAGGTTGAAACCTATAGGTTGAATCTGTGGGGGAATCATTCCCAGACTTAACTTGAATACTTGAAACCATGGGTAATAGCAAACCCCATAGAATTGAGCTGGGAGGACTTCGGAAGTGCCTATAGAGGACACCTCTCTTGGCATCTCTAGTGCAACTCTATGGAAATATCTGATGGAATTTACCATAGAGTTAACCTGGACGGCCTAAGAAATGTGTAGATAGGATAGCTCTCTAGGCAGCTCCAGTCTCTCTGGATGACATATGAAATGCCTAGAGAGCCCATATTTTCTGATGATGGATAATTGAAATCACAGGTACTGGTCCTGCACATGCGAGGAGTGACCTGTTTGGCAAAAACACTGGAACAAGATGAGAAACAAGGGCTGAGGCTCAAGCTTTTGCTCCACATTTGTCATCCTTCCAGCTACACCCAGTTTATTTCAAATAAACTTGGGGGGGGTTACCTGCAGTAGTCAGATTTCCAACTGATACTGGTCTTCTTAACTTATGGTTTTTCACTGGTTTTCAATGTTTTAATTGTACTCTTGCATTTTATTTGACTATGATTATTGTCACTGGCTTTGAGCAATATTTTTGGCAGGAAGACTGGATATATGTTTAACAAATAAACAAATGTTGACACAACACTAAAAGATTGTCATCATCATGAGGGAGGGAATAGGCCATTGTCCTCTGAAAATATGAAAATACATAGCTATGGGTAATCAGCCTTGAGTGACCAAAATCCTGAACCGCCTGCATGCAGGGTTGGGTCTGCGGCTTCCAGTGCATCTTTACACCTGCCGTTTCGTCCCTCACCTATCACTACAGGGCTTTTTTGGAACTAGATTTGTCCTTCGAGCCAGATGATCAATCTGAGGATTGGATTATCTCAGTGTCAACATTTTCAACTCTGAAGGAATAGTATGTCAAGCTTGAGAATTTGGACTAGCAAAAAAATCCAGAATAGACATGAAACATTTTAATACATCATTGATCTACTGTGAAACCTCTATATTTGTTCAAAAAATATTCACAAGCAAGACAGTGTGCAACATGTAACCTACCACAATGATTGGGCTGTATGTGGTATGTATGATTTGCCTGTACTAGGACTGCAAGATTAAGGGTGCAATCCTGCAGATGCCTACCTTTTCATAAGCTGTGAACTTATTAACTGGGCTGCAATGTTAAGAAAACTTACAAGTGGGAACTGTCCACCTAAACTCTTCACCTCTAACACAAGAGAGGGATAGCTCTTCTAGGATACATGTGTGCATCATATAAAGCTGTTTCTACACACACAATTCAGAATGCTGTCAAAATCTATAAAGATTTTTGGGGTAAAAACCCAGGGATGAAGCAGAGTACCTCATGGATTGCCACACTTCTCCTTCAATATCCTTGGTTGTTGTTTTTTTTCCCCTTTTACTCAATTCCTGTGGTCAAAATTTCAAGTGTAAGCTCTTTAGGCCAAGTACTTAACATTTTCTTCATTTCTTTATGTAATTATGGCCAAGATCCTATATTGAGGAGAAATGGTATACACCTCTGCATGCAGAGTTACACAATGATTGTGCTGGACAGTGTTTCTATTGGGTGGCAGTGCTGCACAACTGAACCAAGACACTGAATGTGCAACCAAATGCAAATGCTAATATACATATGCATACGTACATAATGCATGGTTGTCAATGTACAATGTAGAGCGCTCTCCAATGTGCAATGCACACTGTGTGGAGTGCAGCACATGAACAAATCTGCTTCCACTATCTAGAACTGAATGCAGGTGTTCAGCATCAGAAAAATTGTCCTACCATTGCCATAAGGGAAATTAAACATGCACAGGACACCAATAGGATTCCATTGTGTGTAAGTACCATGAACTGTAACCAACTGGCAGGCAAGCAGGCTGTCAGATCACTTTCTTTGATGATTCCAGCATACATATTTTAAAATGCTGTGGAATATGTTGGAATATGATACAGTACTCTTATTATAATCTGGAGGAGGCATTGTATTGTATTTGCAAAAGACCTACACAAAACCAAATCGACATTAGTGTTGTCTATATGAGGGGAAAATGAGGATTGATGCGCACTAACACAAATCTGAAGCAGCTTCGATTTCTCTTAATTTTTTTTTTTTTTTTTTGAAAGCATGTGAAGCTATCTACTTTTGCTGTTCCAATGGGCATTCCTGCAAATCAAGATGCTGGGTGCAAGTGAATTGCTCATGTTTTTACCAGTTGCCCCACTAAGCAGTATTATTTAAAAAAAAAAAAAGCATATCTATGGTGCAAAAGTGTGATATTCCACCTAAATAAATAGAAAAAAGACATTCTCCATGGAGCTTTTTAAAAACTTCAGGAAAGCCACAAAGGCTTTTTCCTGCTGAGGTTTCAGTCATCCCGTCTACATGATTTAAATAATACGTACGGCGTGTGGAAGTTCGCGCTTTGGTACAAACGGCCGTTCGGATGCACACAAATGCAAAAGAGGGGGGTGGTTTTCCACCCTGAAATACGCACATGCGGCATTTGGGAGGGAAAGCGGATCGCAAAGAGAAATCCGTACGCCGTTCAGATGGCTGACGGGTCTGTACGGTCCGTTGCACACATATGAACAGGTGGTATAGCTAGTTTGTATGCATACGAACGACAGGCTGTTCATATTTTTTGCCCCCCATACGGATTTTCTTATGATCGTATAGCTGCACCCAGTGGATATGATGCAGAATGCCATTTAGACAAATCATATTCTCCTCAGATTCTATGAGGAGTAATTTCATCATTTAGACAACCCCACTGAAGCCTGAAGCTGCCTTTCCCCAACATGCTGCACTTTCTGAAATAATCCAAATCTTTGAGTACATGTAATCATGTATACATTTATGCAGAAAGATCAGCATTATGACATAGGGACAGATAAAGTTCAAATTCCCACAGGGAAAACAACATGAAGTGGGGCTGGGAAGGAAAAGAGAGGAACAATGGATCTCCCATTGTTTCTCAAATCCTACTGGCTTGAATCACCCAAGGCAGAAGGTGTGTATGTGAGAGATTTTTGTTTTAGGTAGCTGGATCTTTTGGGACACAATCTCTCCATTAAACCACAACTAACTACCACAATCTCTGTGTGTACGATCATTTACTTCAGTTCTAAGGCTGGCTAGTGTAGTTTGTGACCCACAATCAAGCTCATTGTGAGGAATGGAGTGGTTATGGATCTAACAGATTCATCCTGGCCCTAGGTCTCAAAAATGTCCTATCAAAAATGTTCCATTTTAGCAACAGCTTTAGAAATGTCTGGGTACAAAAGGGGCACCTATCATGGCAGGCCTCACTCAAAACCATGATCTTCTTTCCTGATAAAGGTGAGAAGAGAGCTAGGAGTGTGTCTTCCTAAGCCTCTCCTACAGTAACATCATTGCAATCTGAGAAACAAAGCT
Organism: Gambelia wislizenii; assembly: GCA_030847615.1. Lineage (NCBI taxonomy): Eukaryota > Metazoa > Chordata > Lepidosauria > Squamata > Crotaphytidae > Gambelia > Gambelia wislizenii. The sequence continues at coordinate 24,112,064 of JAUMIR010000005.1, read as the reverse complement.
CATTGTATGGTCTTGGGTCACTCATCCTCTCCCAACCTAACTAATCTAGCAGAGACATGGGAATAAAGTGACTAGAGGAAGAACTGTGTGAATCACCTGTAGCTTCCCTGTGACAAGTTGGATTAAAAAAAAAATCACAAATAGGCTATATCCATCATTTTGTGGAGAACACAGCAGAATATTTACCCCCACTGCTCCCCTCTCCTACACACATTGAGCACTCCATACCCTCTTCATAGCTTTGTTTGGGGGAGAGGACAGGGCACTGCAATGAGTAGGGAGGACCCATTCCTTCACAGACCTTTGGATTTTGCCAGCAGAACACTGCTTTTGGATGCTTATCAATAATAAAAAGGGGGAGATGGTAATTTGTATACAGTGGGATTCACTTCCAAAGAAGCATCACTGAATTAGCATTGCATAAAAAGGGCATTGCATTGTCTACATTGCATATAAAAATTGCACAGGGCTTCTTACATTTCTCCTTCCTGTCACACACACATTTGACCCTAATGTAGGGGAAATGTAGAATCAATTCATGGAACTGGAAACTCATCATGAAGAATTTATTCACCAAGCAAGTGTATGTATAATCAAGAAAGCACCCTATTTGTGCCATAAGGAAGAAAGAAGCTGCTGTTTAAGAAAACTTACATATTCAGTCAATAGTGCAATTAATGTTCTTAGCACAGTTTAATAGCTGCTAATCTCCATTCCCAACAAAAGTAATTGCAAACATAAAAGTTTTAGAATCCTTTGCAAGGCTGAAAAAATATATATGGATGTGACCAGCAGCAAGAGTAAATGGAAGATACACAGGGTGAAACAAAGAGTTACAGATATTCCTCTAGGAGTCTATAAATTAATGGATGCCAATCTTTTAATCAGTGAATTGTTAGATGGGTCCTAGCAATGTTCATAAGATAGAGAAGGATCAAATCTGGTTAGAGTAAGTGACAGAATTGGATCAAGGGTAACCTCATCCATATTTTTTAACAGCAGACATTAATGGACCTGCTGTCCAAAATGATATCTGGATTGGCAATGGCACCTTGAAAGCAAGGGAAAGGGGATATAAAACCACCATAAATTCAGCTTTAGCTGCATTTAACTTCAGCTTTAAACATGAGAAAATCAGCACTATATTTTATTATATGACAATCTACTGCAAGTTTTAAGCACAGGCACTTTGAAGTATGGGGAACTTTGTTTTGCAGGAGAAAGGAACATTTGGTATCCTACATCCTAACAGCAAAATAATCCCCCAAGTGCAAATCCTTCTCTAGGCAAAATGGCACCATCTATGCAAAAGGCAGATGCAACAGCAGGTTTGGGGGCAACTCAAATTTTGCAGAAATACAAAAGGAATCCCCCTCCCAAGAAACTCTTAAGGGGAAAAAAATGTAAGGGAGGAATTTCATCTCACAAGATATAGGAACACATTACAGCATTCTAATGCTGGCCCCATTTGTACTTTGTATGCATACAACGGTGCTACCTATTAGTATACCACTTAGACTGTTACAAACACAGGAAGCTCCTTTATACTAAGCTATACCATTTGTACATCCATGCCATCTCTGGCAATGGCTCTCCAGGGCTTTCAACAGATCCTGGATATTCCTTAAGAGCCTCCCATCCAAATGCTTATTAGGCCTAACCTTGCTTACTTTCTGCAATCAGATGGGTTTGTGGGCATTCAGTGTGGTATAAGCCAGCAGGCCAACATGAATCTTGGATTATGTTCAGTAGGATCATCCCAAACTGTTTGTGCCATCCTACGCTTTGCTTAGAAATAACAACCAGATTACAGTTCTGTAGTAGGCAATTGTATGTGTGATCCTTCAGAAAGCTGCATCATTTCTCTACAAAATGTGATCTTCCAAATGTTGTTGGATTGTAACACCCCTCAGCTCTAGCTAGCACAGACAATAATGAGGAACGCTGGGAGCTGCAGTCCAAAAATAGCTGGAGGACCATGCTTTGTCCAATCCTGACCTGATGAAAGATTGCATTGCATGGGACTGTTTAGCTTTTGTAAAAAGAAAACTAAGGGGAGTGAGGTTATAAAGAATAATCACAGATGTTCTGATCCTTGACCAGAAAAGGAATTTTAACACATTGAAGCAACCTATTGAGAAAATGGTCAACCAGCATGAGATTTTTTCACATTGGGCTCTTTTTAAAGAAAAAATCCATTTTAGACAATACACTTCTTTCTGCACAAAAATGTTGGGTTGTTTTTTCAAAGGATATTTTCTTTTTTGCAGAAAAAAGTGGTTTGTGGGATTTTTTTTAGAAATGATCCCCCCCCAAAAAAAATCTAAAGTGCAAAACAAAAGAAAATGCCCCCCGCGCAAACCCCCCTGTAATTCAACACAGTGGCAAGCAAATGTTTGGAATTATTTGCTTTTTTAAATGTGAGAATGAAATACGTGAAAATTCATATCATTAAATGGGAGGCATGATCAGTGGGTATAAAAATATGCACAAATGTGGAGGAGGTCCATCAAGTGAAGCCTCCCCTGGCCACACCTTGAATAATACTGGAACCTGGGGTCATCTCCATCAACTCAATAGTGAGATTCAAGACTGATAAAAGGAAACACCTTTTTAAATTGCACATAGTTAAACTATGATGTTTGCTTTCTCAGGAAGCTGTGATGACTGCCAATTTGAAAGGAGGATTGGATAAATGCATGGAAGATGGGGCTATCAGTTAAATCCATCAGCACTCTGGCAATCTCACAAGCCATTTACAAAACAGCAATACTTTGCTAATAAGCTTTCCCCTACCATGAAGGACTAGCTATCTGAAAACTGCCTTACAGGTATATCAAGAATGATACCCTCTGCTTAACACTTGCTAAAATAACAAGTCATAGTAATTATGTTTCTAAAAGCACAACAGCTCCCCAAATGCTATTTTAGCCTCATAGAAACTAAGCAACCTTTGCGTTTATGTGACAAAACCCTTTCATAGTTTTTTTTAAGGGTATAAATTGTGTTTCTGTTGCAAATTTAAAGAACAAACACTAAAGTATTTTGTCAGTGAAAGTGGCTGTCCTTTGCAAATGCAATTGCTTGCTTTCTGTGCAATGTCATTTGCAATTAGGTCTTCAAGCCAGGAGAGAAAATGTTGTTGTAGTTAAGCAACTGTTCAAGCATGAAGAGTACCACCTGCTGGCTATCTGTTATACTACAACACACACATTAAGGTACCTGCTACTACAGTACACATTTCACTTGAAAGAAGGCAATCAAAGGCAAAGTTGTACAAGGGAGCTGGCAACCATGGATTCATAGAGGCAACTGCAAGTTAGACATGCCTGATAAACACTCTATTACAGTGGTTATTTGATTAATTGCAGAATACAGTTTGGCTACAAATAACCAATTATACCATGCAATTGCTCTCCTGGAGGGGCATGTATAACAGCCCCCCATCACCAGCTGAGAATGAATGACACAGATGAGCAGCTACAAAAACAGGGAATCATACCGAATAATGAAATTAGGTTGGCTGCATTAGCATCATTACATTCACAATTCCGATTTATCAGGCTGTATCTATGATGAGAAACAGTATAGAAAAGCATACTGATCCTACAGGGGAAACTAAGGCAATAATGGTATCAGCTTAAATATCAATTCAAACAGAACAATGTCACAAGTACACAAGTACCTCCTTTTTCTCTCCCCTGCCTCACCCTTTAGCAGATGCTGTTTCTCACAGGTTGGAAGTAGCTTTAATTTGGAAGTTAAATAATTTCTGAGAAGCCAAATTGTTTTTGCTAAGGTGTAAACAACTTGCATTACAAATTAAAACAAGGCTGGGAAGGAAAATGGGGAAAACTTGCCATTACAGGGTTTGATGCTTGATTAATGATACATTCTGTTAGATACAGTTGTCCCTCCATATCCACGGATTTAAGTATTCATGGCTTGAACATATTCTTAAAAAAATAATAATCCAAAAAGCAAACCTTGATTTTGCCATCTTATATCAGGGACACCATTTTGCTATGCCATTGCATATAATGGGACTTGAGTATCCATGGATGTTGGTATCCACAGGGGGTCCTGGAACCAAACACCAACGAATATGAAGGGACAACTTTATTTAGATCTTAGAAATTAAAAAATAAATAACTGTTAATTATTATATTATCTTATTGTCATCTTAATGTTATTGTTAGACATTTTTATGTTATATTAGCAGAAACAGGCTTTTATTCTCTCCAACAATTCAACTTTATTTGCAATCTGGTTTGTGGACAAACAAAGCACTTTCATGTTATTGAAGAGAAGGTCAAGAGTTAATATATGAAATTCCAGATTTGTAAGAGCTAGGAAGTGAAACTGATATATATTTGGTTAAGTTATGTTTTATTACAAGTTCTGTTTAGTATTATATTATATTTAGTTTTATATTGGTTCTTTGAGAATCAGACTATTATTTGATATCTTCAGATAATTAATATCATTTAACCTCTATGTATGTTTTTTATCTATCATCTATCTATCTATCTATCCATTTTCTTTTTTTATTTGTTGGAAAATAATATAAAAATAAAATTATAAGAAATAAAACAATGCTGAGGTGGGGGGGCAGGACAAAATCCTGTATAGGGCCCAAGCCTCTGGGATAGTTGAAACAGTGCATTCTGGGGTGCAGCTATGGGGGGAAGGGTAAAATAACCTCCCCCCATAAGAGTTCTCACCCCGTTAAATTTTCCTTTAGTCCCCAAATTTCTAGCATTGCTGAAATTTGGTCACTTTGCCTGCTCCTTTTCTTTGGATGCTTAAACTGCATTTCTAAAAGCTCAAGTGCAAGTTACTGCAATGCTAGAAATGTAGAGACTGAAGCAAAATTCCATGGGGGGGGCAGAATTTTTATTTGGGGGGCAACATTCTAATTTTGCCCCTCCTGTATCTACTCCTGTGAATGCATTACAACCCAGTGAGTAGCTACAATTTCTGTTGCTAAATTTAGGGAGGGGAGAAAACCACACATATTGTTCTGGCCCCAAAACTTCCAGTGTAATATAACAAGAGATGCAATTTGCAGTATAACTGAAACTGACTTGTGTGGTTTGTATTCTTGTTGTGTGTCTTAAAGTTGTTCAGGACGTATGGTGAAACTAAGCAGAACCTATCACAAGGTTTTCTTGGCAAGATTTGTTCAGAGGGACGTTGCCATTGCCTTTCTCTGAGGCTGACAGTGTGTGACTTGTCCAGGGTCATCAGTGGATTTCCTTGCTCTTTGAGAGCCTTAGCCCAGCATTCAAACCACTGTACCACATTGGCTTTCATTTGTGTATCTTTCTGATTTTTAAAGTACCTAAAAAGATTTATTATCTTTACTTTTTAATAATAAAGCAAAATGTTAGTTTTAAATTATAATTTGTATTTATAAAGTTATAAACTATAAGAACAACTAATTATTAGGGGGTTGGAAGTCGAACTAGAAGTAGAATTCAGAGTTGGGAAAATCCAAGAGACTCCGGGGGCTCATTTTTATGGATCCAGGAAATTTGGGGGGCTGTACCAGCCTCTCCAGATGAACCCCAAAATGACCAGAAGGTTGCAAAAAACACTTCCATTTTTTTTAAATGGTCTTAAGTGTTCACATCTCCCACAAAGACTAATTTCTCACACACTGTTGCCTCAGACACTTCCCATTTAATATTAGTGTATTAAATTCTAGGACAATGTGAGATGCTGATTCCTATTTCAAATCCTTTTGCAACCTGGGACTTGTACATCTCAGGGCTTTACAGTAGCACCACCATCCACTGATTCACCATCCACTGATTCAATTATCTGTGGATGGTGACAGCGAGGGGTGCATGGGGAGGGATGGGATGTCAGGAGGTGGAGGTGACCTGATGGCGGTTGCGAGATGCATGGAGACAGCAGAGGGGAGGCCTGGGAGGCCGCAGTGACCTGATGGCAGTTATGGGGCGCATGGAGGCGGTGGCCTGGAAGCCCACGATGGCAGCCTGGGTGATCATGATGGCAGCAGAGCAGGCCAGGCAGCAGCGAGGGTGATGGTGGAGGAGGAGGCTGGGTGGCAGCAGAGGAAGAGGAGGCTGGGCAGCAGCAAGGGTGCTAGTGGAGGAGGAGGTCAGGTGGTGGTAGCAAAGGAGGAGGCCGGGTAGCAGTGAGGGTGATGGTGGTGGTGGTGGAGGAGGATGCTAACCAGCTGAGGAGGAGGCCAGGCAGCAGCAAGGGTGACGGCAGTGGTGGAGGAGGAGGCCAGGTGATGGGGGGTGATGACAGTGCTGGTGGCGGTGGTGGTGGAGGAGGGAGCCAGTCAGTGGCAGCAGTGATGGCAGTGGTGGAGCGTACATCAGCAGAGAAGGCCTGGGAGGCCGCAACAGTGGCAGGGGCGGTGGCAGTGGTGGCAGAGGAGGCCTGGGCCATGAGCCTCCCTCCCTTCCCTCCTCCTCCTCCAGGGCATTTGCTATTATCCATGGATTTCACAATCTGTGTGGGAACCCAGAACCAATCCCCCGCGGATGGTGGGGTGCTACTGTATATACCGTAAATAACTACTGGATAAAATCTAGTTCAGGAATGTTGCTTTGAGTACCATCACTGTGTGAAAGAGTATCTGCCTCGGAAAGAAAAATTGGTTTATATTAAGTCTTGAAACAGCCTCTCCAAAGAACAGTTTGAAAACACAGCCAGTGACCTTTAAACAAGTAGTTTTAAAGAACAAAAACTGGGTTGGACTCCTGCTTAATATGATAAATGGTTCATGCTCATGAATAAAAGGTGTTTTTCCCCCCTCCTTCACCTGTGGAAGGGAGGTCCTGTACAGAGTAACAGTAGTAGCTTGTAGAAAAAGCTAGGGATGTCCCCCTCCACACGATGAGGGGAAGTACTCCCCCTGTTCACGCTATGAGCCACCCGAGCAAGGTAAACAATATATTTTGCCTATACTGGTTTGGGAGAAAGGCAAGTTAAACAAGGGAAACAGTTAAGGAGACTTAGACTCCTGTCCCCAAATGGAAAGCACAGAAAACTCTTCATATTTTTTTTCATTTTGCAAAACAAAACAACAATAGCAGCATTAGAATCATAGAATCATAGAACTGCAGAGTTAAAAGAGACCATGAGGGCCATCCAGTCCAACCCCCTGCCACACAGGAAATCACGATCAAAGCATCCCCGACAGATGGCAATCCAGCCTCTGTTTAAAGACCTCCAAGGAAGGAGACCCCACCATGCTCCGAGGGAGTGTGTTCCACTGCCGAACAGCTCGTACTGTCAGAAAGTTCCTGCTAATGTTGAGGTGGAATCTCTGTTCCTGGAGCTTGCATCCATTGCTCCGTGTTCCAGTCTCTGGAGCAGCAGAAAAAAAGCCTGCTCCATCCTCAATGTGACACCCCTTCAAATACTTAAACAGGGCTATCATATCGCCTCTTAACCGTCTTTTTTCCAGGCTAAACATACCCAGCTCCCTAAGTCTCTCCTCATAAGGCATCGTCTCCAGATCTTTCACCATTTTAGTCGCCCTTCTCTGGACACGCTCCAATTTGTCAATATCCTTTTTGAATTGTGGTGCCCAGAACTAGACACAGTATTCTAGGTGAGGTCTGACCAAGGCAGAATAGAGTGGCACTATTACTTCCCTTGATCTAGACACTATACTTCTATTGATGCAGACCAAAATTGCATTGGCCTTTTTAGCTGCTGCATCACACGGTTGACTCATGTTCAACTTGTGGTCTACTAGGACTCCTAGATCCCTTTCGCATGTAGTCTCATTCAGCCAGGTCTCTCCCACCCTATATCGATGCATTTCATTTTTTCGCCCTAAGTGCAGTACCTTACACTTCTCTGTATTGAATTTCATTTTGTTAGCTTTGGCCCAGCTCTCCAGCCTATCCAGGTCATTTTGAATTTTGATCCTGTCCTCTAGGGTATTAGCTACTCCTCCCAATTTGGTGTCATCTACAAATTTGGTAAGTATGGCCCTAATTCCCTCATCCAAATCATTGATTAGTATGTTGAATAGCACTGGGCTGAAGACCGAACCTTGTGGCACCCCACTGGTCACATCTTTCCAAGATGAAGAAGAGCCACTGCTGAGCACCCTTTGGGTTCGGCCGGTCAACCAATTACAAATCCATTGAATAGTTAACTTGTCTAGCCCACATTTTACAAGCTTGTTTGCAAGAATGTCATGGGGAACCTTGTCAAAGGCCTTACTGAAATCAAGGTATGCGATATCCACAGCGTTCCCTTCATCTACCAAGCTGGTCATTTTATCAAAAAAAGAGATCAGATTAGTCTGGCATGACTTGTTTCTCTGAAACCCATGTTGACTTTTTGTAATTATGGCAAATTTGCCTTCTAAATGTTCACAGACTCTCTGTTTAATGATCTGCTCTAGAATCTTCCCTGGTATTGATGTCAGACTAACTGGATGATAATTGTTGGGATCCTCTTTTTCCCCCTTTTTGAAGATTGGGACGTTTGCCCTCCTCCAGTCTGGAGGAGATCTATGAGAAACCTATGAAAGATCTGAGCATGGATCTCTCCTAGTTTGGAACTAAGATGCACCTCTTGATACAAATCAGACTTCTGCTCCAGGGAGCATGTAAGTTTTCTATATACAGATTACATCAGAAGTATGAAAAGAAGATCCTAAAGTCACTGGTCCTTGCTTATAATATGCAAAGCCACCCTACAGTAGAAGGCCTGTTTGTGCTAAATGAATAGAAGAGAAAGTTAACTTTAAGGAAAACGGAAGCCTTGATATGCTGCAAGGTTAATGTCTGTACAAATTATCCGCTTCAGCAAATGGCAACAGGGTAAGTCAATTTGTCAAGGAGTTTGTGAAGGAGCGTGATTAGCTTGAACCCTTAGTTCATCAGGACAAATTGACTTACCCTGTCCATTAGAGATAGTAATTAATTCTCATTCCACCACTGGGAAATTACACATATATGAAACATATTTTTTTAAAAAAAAATCATGTGTATTTTCTCCATGTAAAATTGGTTTCACAAATTTCACAAAATTGCAGAGAAATTGGAGGCTCCATTAAAAGGAAAACATCCAAGGCGATTGAATGAAATTCTTCAGAGAAATTATGTAGAGTTTTTGTAATCACCAATATTGAAAATAAACGAAATTTAAACAAGGAAGGGAATGAGGGCACTTCCCATTTATTTCTAATGGTTTACAGTATCCCCACTCTGTGGACTTTATCACACAGGAAAATACAATGTCATCATGATGCCACATAACAGTGAAAGGGTGCACAGATCAGATGACGTCACCCTTTTGCAGTTACGTCCTGTCCAAAACCTGGGCTTTTTAATTGATGGCTTAGGCCATCAATAGATTTCCCTGCTGCTTTTTTGCTGGCATTGCCGGCATGCGATACCTTGGGTCATTTATATCGCATACTTACTTTGACAATGCCTGCTCTGGCATGAACACTTCTGGATCAGATCAGGACATCTAGGAGCTTTCACTCTTTTTATTACCCTCCCTGGGCTACTTGGGACTTTTAAGTGTGTGTATGTGATTTGCTTCACTTTTTGAAATTTATTTTGCTTTTTATTTTTAAATTTCCCACATGATGAAATCACGCAAGATTTCAAATGAGGAAGTGAATGGGGCTCCTTTCACTTTCTCTTTATCGCTGGGAGCTTTTGCCAGGATTAGAAGGTAAGTGCCAGGTGGAGAACATTCTTTTGCTGACATAAAAAAAATCTTTTTTTTTTTTTTAATGCCGGCAAAAGAATATTTGAAAGGGATGTGTCTGATAAAGTCCTTAAATTCACAAGTTCCTTATATTTATCAATACAGTAATTTAAAATTGTTCCCCTGCCTGCCTGTTATAATATACAAATCCATATGCTTAATCACAGGGTCACCAAACTTGGTATAAATAATAATAATGAATAAAGAAAGCAATAAGATTATAGATCTAAAGGACTTCTTTGGGTACCTCCCAAACACATATTTTGGATTCCTGAATTATTTCTTGATCAAGAATGCCCTTTCTTGGACTGATTTTGACCATATTTGATACTGTAAACACTTCTTGTACAAGTTTACTTTCCCTTTTCCTACAAAATCAATGGCTTTTCTCAAGTCGTGGAGGCAATTAATTTACTTTATTCACACTGTCCTGCCTTCAGTGAGCTTGAGAGAACATATATGGTTTTATAAATTGGGTTCCCTCACAGCATGGTAGATCAGGTTGGGAGAGTGACTGGACCCTGGATACCAAATGAGTTTCATGACATAAGGAACTAGTTTAAAAATAAATAAATAAAAATAATCCTGTTTTAATATGGGTAATAGTTTAATTGTATATTATTATTTATACTGTAGTCATTTTAATTTGATAAAGTACTTTCAGTTCCAATCTTGGGGGGAAACGCAGAATATAAATAAAGATGGAACAAGCCTGTTTTCTGCTGCTCCAGAGTCTAGGACACGGAGCAATGGACTCAAACTACAGAAAAAGAGATTTCATCTAAACATTAGGAAGAACTTCCTGACAGTAAGAGATGTTCAGCAGTGGAATGCACTGCCTCAGAGTATGATGGGGTCTCCTTCTTTGGAGGTTTTTAAGCAGAGGCTGGATGGCCATCTGTCAGGGATGCTTTGATTGGTTATTCCTGCATGGCAGGGGGTCGGACTAGATCACCCTTGTGGTCTCTTCCAACTCTATGATTCTATGATTCTAAGAAGAAGAGGAAGAGGAAGAAAAGAATGATGACGATGAGACCAGTGTCTCCCAAGTCCCAACCTAATATTCTAAATACTATTCCACAATTAATCAGTGCTGTTCTATTATAGACATGAGCCTAAACCCTATTGCTCCTCTCAGATACAATAGACCCATAGCTGAACAGTATGTCAATCATATTGCTTCAAAGTGGTCTGTGTGTGGATGTAGGCTTTGATTCATGAGTGGATTTAGGTTTTGGTGAATTTAGATTTATGCTGAAAGTTTACAGAAACAGTCTTATGAGAAGGTGAAGCAGGGGAATGGTTGAAATGCATACCCTCCAACTCCCAACTCTTTCAAGGACAGTCCCAGTTAATGTTCTGCTTTATCAGCTGGTTTTAAACTGTCTTGGTTTCTCTCTCCTCTTCCCCCTTTGTCCTCAGCTTACTTCAACTGTTGCAAACTGAGTTCAAAGTGCGAAAGTACTTGTCACTCAATTAACTCAGCAGGGGGGAGAGGAGGAACCAAAGCTTGCACTCAGGCAAAAGAAAACTGCTTCAGCCTCTCCTAGCTTGTCTATTCTTCTTTATGAATAACTTTGCCATCTTGACCACATTCCGATATTGCTTGGCCATACATGTCCTGGTTTACTGTAAATTTTGGAAGGTATCTTCACTCTTATTTATGGTATGGTGTCAGCAAACTACATTCAATGTATCAAAAAGTTATAATAACTAGCTAGCTAGATAAATAGAGTGCACGTGTGTGTGTGTGTGTGGTTGTTATCCCTTTTTTGCTTTCCTCACATCTTGCTGCTCTAGTCTTTTCAAGGAATTTTAACACTGCATATGCAGTGCCTACAGAAATACACATAACATTTCTTTTATAACTTGTATTTAAGATACATTTACATATAAGTGAGACCCAGAAAGCTTTGGTTCCACATTACTGTGGATTTTTTGCCCTACTAATGCAACTAATTTCATCTCCTCTTTAGAGTGTGTGTTTTTTAATGATTGTGACATTATTTATTTTCCATTTACACATGTCATAAAGAAACACCAGCTTTCAAAGCAATGCACTTAGAAAGCAGTGTGTCTGGTTTCAGGAATTATTATTTGAAACAGAAACTGAAATGTAATCATATTTGGTTTAAATTAGAAAGGCTAATTTAATAGGAGATAATGTGCAAATCATTTTCTTACAAGAACATAGAGTAGTTTGTCACAAAAATGCAACATATTTACATTATAATGGGTTTCGTTATCATTTCAGTGTATAATTGTTTAGAACATTTCGATAAAGCCACTAGCACCAAAGATTTGGAAGTTGCATTGAAGAGCTTCCAAAATGTATACTGGCCTCAAAAGACTTCTATATACACAATATACAGTATTTATAAGTGGGGCAGGCAACTTCAGGGGGTACAATGGACAGGTTTCTGCCCTGATGACCTCCAGAAACCACAAGGACTTGGGGGAAAACAGATAAAGCCTGGAAGTATTTGAAAATTGACTCCTGATTTTTCTTGGGGGGGAGGGGAGATGTTACAGTGCAGAACTAAATTGTCAGCTTTTTTCATGCCTAAAAGTGAAAAAAAACCAAAGCGGGAAAAGCACACCATTTTTGTTTACCCAACAATTACCTTGGACACTCAAGAATGCCTTTACACAAGACATGTAATTAAATCATGCAGATCTTAGCACCAAGTGCAGTGATTATGCACCAATCTGGAGGGTTTCAAAAAGGGATTGGACAAATTCATGGACAATGGGGCCATCAAAAAATGGTTACTAGTCATGATGGATGGATACTATCTCCAGGATCAGAAGCAGAGTGCTTCTGTATATTCGTTCCTGGGAAAATGAGCAGAACTCATGTCCTCACTATGAGCTTCTCATTGGCAAATGATTAGCCACAAGGGGACACAGTACACTATGCTAGAGTGGTCTTGAGTCTGTTGGAAGCAAAGAGAACATTATACAATCAATGATTGTATAATGTTATTAGTGATAGAGGGCAGTCTAAATATAGGTTGACCCCGTACCTGTGAGGGATATATTCTAAGACACACACCCCCATAGATACCTGAAACCATGGATAATAGGGAATCCTATTTTTTTTTATGAGACAAATGCCATAAACTGTCCACAGAATCACACTAGAGGACATAGAAATGCTTAGAGATAACTTTTTTTTCAGATGTGGATAAGTGAAACCATGGATACTGAATCCGCGCATGTGGGTGTTGACCTGAAATGCCTGCCTTTTGTTTTCACTGTCTTTCTTTTCCTTTGTTCTTTGTTCTCAAGCTTTTTGCCTCCTTCTTACCTGTTGAGGTCACATTGCCCTTCTTCAAGAAGTTATTTAGTCTCTTTACTCCCTTTGTCTAGAAAGGGAGCATCCATGGGGTTCCAGCCCCAATATAATGGCTGCTAGCTTAAACCCACATATGAGAGTCAGCTTTTAGGGGCTCTTGTAACCAAGTGTAGATTTTTGTCCACCTCTTTTCCTGTCCTAAGATGTGGTTGTAGAGACAATGAACATAAATTTTATTTTATTTTTTCACCACACAAGAGCATCTTGAGTAATTACTCCTGTTTCTAACACAAGCTCATATGCCACTAGGCCTGCTGCACCTTGTTTAATATAGATACCAAATATTCCTAGAGGGCTGACTTCAGTATGGCTATTCTCATGTCCTTATTTGATTATCACTGGTGGTACATTACAAATTAAGAGTTGATTACTTTTTCTTGTTTGGTGCACATTTTTTTCCAGTTCATGCCTCTGATTATTGAGAACAGAATGGGAAAATAACAGCAGCAGTAACAACAACATCTAACAATTATGCTACCACCAGTGAAATGCAGATGTGTGTACAAAACACCTTGAAAACACCCAAAATACATCAACTGAGGGAATTTAGCCATTTTGATGCAATTCAAAGCAATAATTAGGATGTTCTATATACACTGGATGCAAAACTATTAGTGTTGATAATTGATATGTAAGTAAAATGTAGGGAGAGTAAAATATATCTCGATGAAAATATTTGGTAAGAAAAAAGTAACAGATAACTTATCATCTATGGACCAAAATGTATGTATTTAAGCACAGCTGTTATTTTTTTCCCCTTCTTCAAAAGACAAAATAATAGTGCTGTTGCAAACCAAAAAAGCAAAAGTTATCTCAGGAAGAAGAAGAAGAAGAAGAAAACACCATTTAAGTGATTCATGGCTAGATACTTATTTTAGCTCCCTCCCTCCTGCTCAGAAGAGATAAGGGAACTAGTAGTCATCTAACTGTATCATTGGCAAGTTGGTTTGTGGCATTTCAGAGTCTGCTAAAGTACTGCCAGTGATGCTAGAGCCTATCTTTGTTTCCAGGTAGGTTATCTTCCTACAGATTTCAAACAAGAAGCACTGTGAGTGGGGAGAGAGGGGGGAGGAATCTTGCCTTTGAAAGGGGGATGCTGGAGGAGAGCACTTCACTTAGAGATCTGCCAGGAAATGAAGAGAAATTCAGGTGGGGAAAAGGATAAAGAAAAGCTTTTTGATTGTGAATTAAACAGAATTACGTTTCTAACATCATCTGCTGTTTGTTAAATTAGCTGATGCAACAGAGAATTTATGAGTGGCGTTAGCAACCAGACACCAATAGAGATGGAAAAATCTGTCAGTTTTACTTTCTCTAACATCTGAATTTTGCAAATGTTGGTACTGTCTGACAAAAAGCAAAAAAGCAAAAAAAAAAATCACTTCTCTCTAAACACTACTGAGTGTTCCTGTTCATTTGTGGGTAGTGGAGGACTGCTTTATTACAAAAACTAAGATATAGGATATTACCTGAATGCACCCATACACTACATACACCCAGATGGCAGGAGACCCATGTGACTGGTGAAGTCCTAGATGAGCCTGAACCTCCCACCACTCCCAGTGTTTCACTCACTCTGCAAACTGGCATGTAGAAAAAGCACCCATTAGTCAGGCTTCCTGATGAGAGTATCTAACCCCTACGCCATGCCAAAACATTGTTAGTTAAAGTGAAGAAAGCTTTGTACCCAATTTTTACCCAAGTAATGTGAACCTATGTGGTCAATAAATCTCTTTCCAGTAAATGCAGTGGCAAAACTACCACTCCCTCTATTTCAATACTGACATATTTCTCATTCTTTTTGCCACAGTGCAACAGCTTTCAGGCATGCAAAACCTTGTCTGTCTATAAACCCGAGTTCATGTGCAATGCAAAATCTTGCCAATCTGCAAATAAGGAGCCTCTGTATGCAAATGAGAAATCCTAATGCATGAAAAGCTACAAATGAGAGTTCTAGTTCCAAACAAAACTTTCCTAGAATTGAATTAGTTTCTCGTTTCCAGTCATTAATCAGAGATAAGGGTAGAAGAAACTCTGCACCCCCAGGGCTGAATTAGGCCCAGGGCTGGTCATTCTCCACCTATGCTTTAACTCCCTACACTACATATCAAAACCAAGCTCCTGACCCTGTATTCCCTGATCTTTGTTCCACCCTTGACTATGATTCTCTCTCTTTCTCTCTCTCTCTCTCTCTCTTTTTTTTTTAAGATATTAATACTCAGGATTTTTTTGTTTTTAATTTGACACTATTCTGTTCACATGACACAGTGAAAAAAAGAGACTGAATTTGGATATCTGCTTCAGACCTTTCTGTTCTTTTGATATTGGCTTATCAAGTAAGCCTATTCATCCAGCTGATGTAAGTCTTCCCTGCACAAAGCAAAAGGGATGAGCAAGTGAAACGTATTAACGCAAGAGGCAAGCTTTTTTGAACTATATGGTTGAAGTCCAAAAGTGGGACAGAGTTTCTTTAACATTTCTCCGCACACAGTTAGTGTTGCTTTACATATTAGAAAATTATGTTTGACAACTTGACATTTTAATTCCTTCAATCCAATTAAGCTGTTAGGAGATTCAATTACTGCATAACTTGGGTCGGGAACTCCTCTGTCTGTAGTGCCCTCCTTCTTATCCCCCTTCTATTTTCTATTGCTTTTTATTAACAGAGTTGGAGAACTCATTAGGAGCCTTGTTATCATTAACATTATTAAACTTTGTCTTCCTCATTATCAGGAACATTTTTATCTCTTTTGTCATTAAGGTCCAGATCATTTAGTTCAAAATTACTCTAAGACTATGGAAAAGACAGAGTCTAATTCCATTATTCCTAGACTTTTTTTTTTTCATTTTTAAAATAAAAAAAAAAAAGTCTTCCAATGTTTTCAGATTATATGCAAGGCAATCTTTGGCTTATATGAATTGATCAGGACAAATAAAATAACAGTGTTGTCAGTTCTATTGCCAAAGGGTTGGGTGGGTTTAGAAAGGCCAGTCTTAGCAATGTTAAGACAGAGAGAAAAGCTCATAAGTGGAAAACCAGTTTTGTGTTATTTCTTTTAGTGGCCAACACTTTTAAACTAATAATGGACAATTTAGAAAATGATGATGGATTACTAATTGGGCTAATCTTTTTTTTTTAAAAAAATACCTGATCTATTCAGTTCAGTTTGTAAGTAGCAGAGACTGGACAGTTACTTTTAGAAACCTAAAATGAGACATGCTGGATCAGACCAAAGGTATTTCATCGTTCTGTTCACATCGTGCCACACAGTTACTTATAGAAAGCCCATATATAAGACATAGATATAACAGCACCCATTGCCTCATGTTCTCTAGAAGTGGACACACAGAGGTACATCACCTCTGATCCTGGGCAAAGCATAAATCCATCATGACAAGTAGCCACTGGTAGCTCTGTCTTCCATGAATTCCTTTTTGGAATCTGTCCAAGTTGGCAGCTATCAGTATGTCCTGGACAAACTAATTCTACAGTTGAAGCATGAGCAGCCTGAAGAAGTGCATAATTTTATGTGTCATCAATTTAGCTTCAGTGGATGACCCATGCTTCTAGTATTACAAGAGACAAAGTACATGATTTTATGCACTCCTACTTTTCTCACTTACTTGCCTTTTTCCCAAGCCAAACTTGAAATCTAAGGGGAAAAGAAAGCTGATACAGAAGAAGGCTAGCTCTAATATAACAAGATAATAACAAGAATGGTGGCTTTCATGTGCTATTTTCACAATCCAGCATGCAAATATTGTTTTCCCTCTTCACCCAACTCAGATTAATGGTACAGTTCTATGCATATTTTTTCCTGGGAGTAACTCCCTGCCCTCAAGACAGCGGATTCAAAGATATAGTTACCAGCTAGACAAAATGAAGGTATTGCCCCACAGTGAGAATTCTTTGTTGTCGTGTTGTTATGTGCCTTCTTTTCATTCTAACTTATGGTGACCCTAAGGCAAACCTATCACAGGGTTATCTTGGCATGATTTGTTCAGAGGGGGGTTGCCAATGCCTTCCTCTGAGGCTGAAAGTGTGTGACTTGCCTAAAGTCAACCAGTGGGGTTCCATGGTCAAGAACGGATTTGAGCCCCGGTCTCCAGAGTCATAATCCAATGCTCTAATCACTACAACACACTGGCTTCTCCGATAAGAATTCTGCCTCAATCAAATGAAATTTCAGTCTCCACATTTCTAGCACTGAGGAGAGTGAGCCACTGAAAAATCAATCACAGCTAGACCACCTTTATTTGGTATGTTCTCATTCCCTTGCCTGTTCCTATTCTTTGGATACTTAAATTGTGTTTCTAAGTATTCAACTGAAGTTTTAAGTTGCTGCAATATTAGAAATTTGGGGATTGAAGGAAAATTTCATTGGAGGGGCAGAATTCTTATTTGTTGGGCAATGCCCTATAGCTACATCTCTGGTGGGATTTAGTTCCAAGTAAACATGCACAGAATTATTTCACATATCTTCTTGCATAGCAACTATCACCACAAATTTAACCTCTGTTGGGATATGTAGTTTGCAATCCAATAAGTTGAGATGTTTTTACTGCTAAAGGGTTAACTAATAGAAGCAAACAAAATGTTTGATGTAACTTCCTACTGAACAGTGATTGGGCTTCTAGAGAAAGAGTCATGGCCAAAGTGCTTCTCTTTGTCTAGAAGCTACCATGAGCTCTCTGACGCCATGATATCTTTTTGAGTAACAGGACATGCATTGCAGTCCTGCACCTATTTTTTTTTGTAATAATGTAGTGTTTAGTTATTTTTGGTAGTTTAGACTACAAGTTATCATTATGCTGCTGTTATTCTGTATGAGATGCTCTGAATATGTAAGTAAAGCACTTTTTTGTACTTTTTAAACTACTTTAAGTGTTTCGGAGTCCTTATTATACTAGAAGTGTAACTTGGAGAAAATAAAGGGTGTTGGTTATCTAAGCTTACATGCTGGAATCATACACACAACCTCTGCAAATGTATTTAAACAGTTAAACTCTGCTAATTTACTGTGCTTCCGAAGGAGGTTAAGTGCTATCCGTTTCTATAGAAGCTTGTTTTGGAAGGTTCCTCCAGTGAAGTGCAGTGGGTGAACACTGAATATCTCAATAACCTCCACTTCCTGTCAGCAAATGGATTCTTAGGTTTACTTTCAGACCCAGTAGACTACAAGCAGAAAGATGTGGTAGTTCTGGTCCATCATCTCCAGGGCCTTATCCATGTTGGGTTTTAAAGGTATTAAATTTGGTAGCCACTCTTTCCAAATTGGGGTTGCTTCAACTGCGTCAGCAATGGACATGGATCCTCGAATTATTCAGAAGATTGGTCGCTGGAGGTCTTCAGCATAGTGGTGATATGTTCATCCTTTTTAATATTAATGTATTGTGCTGTTGCTTTTCTTGTTTCTTGCATATTCTAGGTTATGGACAATGAGGTTTTGTATCCTGATCTGTGGTCACAGTATGATATATTGGGTGGTACACTGGGCCTGCAGTTGCCATTTTGGATCCCACCTGGCACTGAGAGATCTTGCTGTGTTTGAATGGCTGGGAAAGATGGGCCTTTGGTGGCACGGCCTGGTAGCAGTGTTGTTTGGGGAGTGCCAGGGTCCTCCAAACCCCAGCTGCCCTGGGATTTCCATTATATGGTCTGTGATTTTGCCCCACAAAATGGGGAGGGAACAAGAATACTCAGTGCGTTGACAGAGCCCAGAGAAGTGTGAATTGGGAAGTGTGAAATGCCTTAGAATTCAGCCATTATTTTTTTTTGCCACATCCTCAGATAATCTTTCAGAGGCCTAACCTCTACAGAGCCAATGGTGTTCACTTGTCAGAGGAAGACAATTTGTTATCTTAGGAGATCTGCAACTGAGAATGAAGGCCCTTTTGGTCAGCCTAGTGGGGAATAGGGGCTAAGCAGACATTTGCCCGTTATCTGTGGCAGGTACTGGGGTGGGAGAGAAGTAGGAATTTGATGAACATTTATGGAACCCATTTGGTGAAGGAATTTGGCTCTGGAATTGATAGGTCATGCAACTGGTGTTTGTGTGGAGGAGACTTCTCTCAGGGCTGAATCCTCACTTTATGTGACACAATTTCGGGGAAGGGTTCTCAGGTTGGCCTTCCTGTTGCAGGCTGCCTGGGGAGCACCCAGCTTTTGGGTTCTCCTCAGGGCTCAGGTGTTGTACCTTAGCTGGGGTGGAGGTCTGGAGGAGACCACCTGCCTTCAGCTGCTCCCCCCTAGGTTGCTCCCTGCTTTTGCAGCTCTCAGGGGTCAAAGGTTAAATAAATTTATAGTTAAAACAAAGTGGCCTGTTGCCAGCCAATCTCTGTGTCTGGTCTCTTTATTCCCTTCAGCGAAAGAAGTGAGCCAACTGCTAAAACAGTTTACAAAACTGAGCTCCTGTACTGTCAGATTGAGACATTTTAGTTCAATCTGAAGCTCAGTATGGATATTGATGATGATGATGATGATGATGTTCAAAGTTAATGCATGTTAAAGTGGCATGAAATGAAGGGATTACCAACTTCTAGCATTAATTAGTTGGTTTTCTTTAAAAAAAGAAACAGTTTCCTTCAAGTGAAGTCTCATTGAATAAATCAGCAATGCTACACTTAATTACAAACCGGGTTAGCTAAAGAAACCTGAAGAGATTTACAATCTAATAAGTGTATTACTGCCTTTTAATTTGCTAGTAATTTGAGATACTTGTTGGGTTTACAGAGGGCTTCACGGATTGCCAACCTCTTCAAGCTTCCTGCACAAAAAAATGTCAAAGCTGATCAGATCAAAGACAAGCTATTGATCTTGCATGAACCACATGATCAGTTTGGATTCTAAAAAGTCTTGCTTTTCACTTACCTAAATTTGTGGATATTGTGTCTGTGAACATACATTTGATCATGGGATTGCAAAAAGGTGAAGCGCTGAGCAACTAGAATGTTGGTACCCTTCCATCAGTGTTTTTCAAATTGTTTTTTATGCTTTGGATAAAGCACTGTTAAAACTAACCACAGTTTATGGCTTGGATAAAACAGCTAACTGTGGCCAGTCAAAAACAAAAACAAATGCTTTGGACCTTTCCCTTATGGTAGTGCTGGAGGAAAGGAGAGGGAAAGGCAGCAAGCTCCTGCACATAACAATAACATAATATAACAAGATCACTGAATCCTGGCCCTTAGAGTTATGCTTGTCAATAAATCAGAAGTACAAGAAGTGAATGTTAGAAGATGAGTCTCCAGAAGTCAAGTTAATTTTGGCATTTTTCGAAACAACTCATTCCCATTAGAACATCTTTCCACTTCATTCCTTACCTCTTGGAGAACCCTCTTCATTTTCAATAGCAGTGTTTTAACAGCTGTACAGTCTTGCATCATTAGCCGGAAGGGCAAGGATTCCATCCCTCCACCTTCTTCCATGGCTGCAAAAGGCCATTCCACAGATGGGCTGCTGGCAAGTTGACTAACACGAGGGCACCTTGTTTCTGCTCGATCCACCTCCTTTGACAACTTCAGAGAAAGATTCCTGTCAAGACATAAACACAGTATTGGTTAGCACAACAGTTTTGAGGATGCACCTTAAAAGACAAAGTATAGTTGAAGCAAATATCTGTTGTATTTGTTGTACTTGTTGATTCTGCATATGACAACAGAATGCAGGTGCTGTGATTTGAATCAGTAGACTTCAGTGTTTTCAGATCTGGGATCACCCAGAAGTACAGCCTGCATCACCCACATGTTCATCAACATGACCAACACCACCATCACTATCAGCTCTCCAGCAACTCAGAAGTCTTCTCTATAAGATATAGCAGAAGAGTAACAATGGCAAAATCCTGTTTGCAAATTATAATTTAAAACAAGATGTACAAGGAGATGGTAGCGAGTGGTTTTCAAAAAAGATAATGAAAGGAGACATTAAGGACTTTATCAGATGCGGTAAAAACAAAGTCAGAAGAATGCAGCGATAACAGAAATGGGCAAAATTATCAGACAATGTTATCCTTCAGCTGTTCCAGGGGCACAGCATGGACATGAATAAGGCATCCCTTTTTATTGACAGCTTAGCCCATCAATAAAAACGTGATGCCTCATCCGCACTGGCGCTACTCCCTGGGAATGGCAGAGGATGTGGACATCTGATCATGTTGCCCGTTTTGTTATCATCACATTCTTCTGATGCCTTTGGAATGTGTGTTTTTTGCCACATTTCCCCATGTCTGATAAAATCCTAAATCTCAGGCTGACATCCTGTTAGGTATTTGCAGCAATCCAATCAATCTTTATTATAGCCTATGACCAGCATTAAGTATTTGTGTCATCATGAACTGACTCACAGGACTTTATCAGACACTCTAAAACAAAAAACAAAAAATGTGGAGGTCAGGAGGAGGACACCACTGTCCCGCTTCTGGCGGTTGATACCACAAGCCCCATCCTCCTCCCATCGTTCATTCATTCTCCCTCCATGCAGGAGCAATGGAAAAGGCGCCACTTTTTATTGACGGAAACTTCCATCAATGAAAAGTGGCATCTTTTTCATTCCCTCCAGCACCGAGGAAGCAGGCAGGAAGGACGGGAGGAGGACGAGGTATGTGGTATTGACTGCCGGAAGTGGGATAGTGGCATCCTCTTCCCAACCTCCGCAGTTGTTGTTGTTTTTTTTAGAGCTTCTGATAAAAGTCCACAATCACATAAAGGTAAATTGTTCTATTGCACAATGCTTGTATCCTTAAGAGGGGACTACAGACATAATTACATCTCTAGGATCATTGAGCAAACAGAGCCAACAGCATGATTGTTGAGCCATGGATCCCATTATGCAATGGGCATCAGAGTGCCATGGGATCTGTTGCACTATAGGTGCCAGAACACTATGGGACTTGTTGCACGATGGGAACTTCTATTGTGCAACAGGACACACAAGACACAGCTATGACATCATAAAGTTATGAACCATAGTCTCTGATGCAGAATCTTGAACTCAGCTAATAAGGAAGAATGGGAAAACACTTGTGTCTCTGGAGTGTGAAGAACTGACTGTAGAGAAAGACCTGGAGGTAATGAGTTCCAACTATAAAGAAATAGAATAAAGGAAGAGGAAAATAGATGCTTTTACATGCAAGAAAGATGAAATAAGATACAGAGCAAGGAATAGATATTAGTGGTTTCAGATCAGATAATGGGAGGGGAACATTTCAATATCCAAACCTAGAGAAAATAAAAGAATGATACATGGGAGACATTTCTCATAGCTTCTTTGGATGCCCGTTGCTTCTTTCCTGCCCCAACCTGATTATAATCTCAGTTTCTCACTCTGCCCTCTATCTTTCTGGTTTGTCCTGTGGTTGCAACCCAGGAAAAAGGTTTCCTGCAAAACACTATTTGAAGACCACTCATCTAAATGAAAAAAAAAATAGCTCTAAATCTGGTTCTATACTTTGGGACAAGTGCCCATATCAGTGTCAATATATTACAGAGAGATTACACCTAGACTCTATAAGCAGTTAAGCCACATCTTGAAAACAGTTTCAGGGTCAGTCACACACATGAGGAAATGCACAAAAAGATGAGGGATCTCTAAAAGCAAGGTCTAGGATGGTGAATCCAAGCCACAAGCAACCAAGTCCTACCCAAGCAATTCATCAAGTTCAGAGAGGGGAACTCACAGACAAATAACAAGCCAGAAGATGGCAGAAGATTCCAGAACATTAGAAGAATGCCAGGAACACCAAGATGCAAAGTCAGGGAGTGTTGCATCCAAGTAAATTTATTATCACTGGCAGCCCATTTCTCAAATTGCTTACTTCCCACCCACCATACAGAAGTATCAAATTGGATATAACTTAGATGGCTCCTCTATGTGTGAAACTGCAGCCCAACCCTACTTATTGATAAAGCCACTCTGTTCTGCCTCTTTAGGAACTGACACTCTTGGGGACTTGATAGCAACTCTTCTTCTGAGTGTTCAGTCAACTCCTGTGTCTCTAAAGGGAGTGAATCCTCTGCCATCTTTCATGAGAATTGTGTATTCATTTAGAGCCTGATTTTGGAAAGTTTTATGGGGATCTGCTTTCCTGGGGACTCTGGGGTCTTGGAATACCCATCAGATAAGGTCTCCTCTCATAGGGCAATGATGTAAGAGTATCAGTGCAGACAAAAAATTGGATCCAGAATACATTAAAATTGAAGTTACAACACATAACATTGGTGATGACAGTATAGTTTTCAGGAACTGCAACACAATACCTCATAGAGTTTACAGACTCTAAAATATACTCCTAGGGTTACAACCAATGAAACATTAGCCGAAAAAGCATAAGTGGTGGCATTGGCAAGCACTAGTGGAACAAAGCACCACCATCAGCTACCGCAATGAAGTCACAATGAGTTGCGAAAAGGATTGGGCAAGCAGAAACAAAGTATTAGATTTGGTACTCATATAAGAATGAAAATGGGATTTCCCAAGCTGGTAGATGCTGGTACTTGGTAACTTGAATTCTGAAAAATGAGCACCAACTCACTCATAAAAACAGGGGAACAGTCTGGTTATTCTATAATACACATCTACATCCAAGAGCTTGTGCTGACACAGCTCAAGAAACAATTTAAATAACATGTGGAGAAAACAAATGCTAGGAAGGGCAGGGCAGGCAGCATAATTTGTGTCATTTGTGGAGCTTTGGAATTTATTTTTCAAAGTACTGTATATTATGCAATTGTATTTACATGATCCAAAACCTAATTACCATTATAGTAGATTTTTTTAAATGACTATTTACAATCTAACATTCCAGAAGTGAATCTAATATCTTTTTGTTACTTAAAATAAATTGATACAAGACTGAATTGTGATATAAAACAGACTCTTCTCTCTGTGTCCTTACCTTAACACCTACAACACAGCATAAGACAAAAGGCAAAGCACAAGACAACACTTAAAACATTGGAAGCTGGTGGTTCCAGTGGCAGTCATGTGGTAAAGTCTCCCCTGGGTTTTAATTCAAATTTTAAAGAAGATATGCAAGATGCTAAACCCTATTGACCAAAGAGATTAAGCACCTTGGCTATGTAGTGGCAGCTAAAAAAGCCAATGCAGTTCTAGACTGCATCAATAGGAGTATAGTGGGAAACATCAAGGGAAATAATGGTACCACTCTTTTCTGCTTTGGTCAGACCTCACCAGGAATAATGTGTCCAGTTCTGGGTACCACAATTCAAGAAGGATATTGAGAAGCTGGGACGTGTCCAGAAGAAGGTGACCAAGATGGTAAAAGGTCTGAAAGCCATGCCCTATGAGGAGCAGCTTAGGCAGCTGAGTATGTTTAGCCTGGAGAAAAAAAGGTTAAGAGGTGATAGCCAGGTTTAAATATTTGAAGGGATATACTGAGAAGGGAGCAAGCTTTTTTTTCTTATACTCCAGAGAGTAGAGCATGTAGCAATGGACTCAAACAACAGGAAAAGAGATTCCGCCTAAACATTAGGAACAACTTCCTGATAGTAAAAGCTATTTAACAGTAGAATGTGCTGTCTTGGAGTATGGTGGAGTGGAGGTTTTTAAACAGAGGCTGGATGGCCATCTGCTGAGAGTCCTTTGTGAACTCCTGCATGGCAGAGGATTGGAATGGCTGGCCCTTGTGGTCTCTTCCAACTCTATAATTCTATACTCCTTTGAAGTTGAGAATAAACCTGGAATAGGTTCACCATTCAACTTACATCAGAGCCACCACCCTCCATTCACTTGAACCATTTGACAATCCTGCTCCATGTAGTGAGTATGCATCCCCATAACTCGAGAAGTTACTGAAAGTTATAGCAGAAAAGGAGCAAAGTTATCCCTCACTGAGTCACAATAGTAATTACTGTACAATGTAGTTATATTTTAATTATTAAGCTGAAAAATGAATTTACAAGTTGTCATTTCTGATCACTTTGTTTTGACCATTGGTCACCTGATATTTAATCCAATGATATATTAGCTCATGCTGCAGCTGGAAAGACAGGCATCTTTCAATGTGTGTTTAATGTAATTTAGTATTCTATATCAAAAATATGGGGGGAAATAGTAGCAGAACTTTCTCAATTCCCATTCCTGCCTCAGAAATTAGAATGGGTACTTCACGGATGGATGGATGGATCTTTAGAGAAATGCAAACTTTTTTTTAAAGTCTGCCTTTTACCCATGTGACTGAAGTTTTATACCCTTCAGCTGTCCCAGTTTGGCAGGGATAGTCCTGATTAATCCTCTGCCATCCCACTTTTCCAAATGCTTTTAAAATGCCCCAATTTCTCTTTCCTTCATCCACATTCCTACTACTGCAGGAAGTTCTATTGCTGGGGGAAAAAATACCCCCCCAAATGTGGGGACCTTTCACACTACACCATTTGAGCATTGTAATTCCACTTTAACCATCATGGCTGCTGCTGATGGAATCTTGGAATTTGCAATTTGGAGAAGCACTAGAGATTTCTGGTTAAGAATTCTAAATACCTCTCCCTATACTGAAAATCCCAGGATTCCATAGTATGTTGTCATCACAGCTAAAGTGGAATCATAACACTATAATAGTGTGGTCTGAAAAGAACCCCAGAAAAAGAACTCACACAGCAGTCTTTGCTTGAAATCAGAGGTAAGAATCACGTAGTACTAGGTCTGTCTATTAAATAACGAGACTGTGTTTCTACCTTTCAGACAAATCAGGGAGAACTGATTGTGAACACTTGAGTGGTGATCTTGAATATGTCTGAAACTGCATGACAAACATCAACACTCTTGGCCATTCTGTTGTCAGTTGACGTTTAAAGCAGCAGAGTTTTCTGTTGTGTGCCAGAATAACACTCTTAAAAGTCGAGCAACATGACATTCTGCAGCAGCTTGAGGCAGACCCCAAAAAATCATCACTTGTGATGAAACCTGGATCTTGCAGTATGATCCTGAGACAAAACGACAGTCAATGCACTAGAAAACACCATCATCACCAAGAATGAAAAAAGCACGTCAAAGCAAGTCCACATTCAAAGCCACACTCATTGTGTGTGTGTGTGTGTGTGTGTGTGTATTTTATTACCTCAAGGGCATAATTTTGGCAGAATGGGTTCCAGAAGGCAGAATTATGAACCAGCGCCATTATAAGGAAGTTTTGACAAACCTGAGAGAAAGAGTCAGGAAAAAAAATGCCAGAACTGTGGGGAAATGGTTTCATTATTCATCAAGACAATGTGCCTGCTCATGCAGCACTTTCTGTGAAGCAGTTTTTTGGCCGATAAATGCATTACTACATATTCACCAGATTTAGCCTCCATATTTACCAGATTTAGCCTCCATATTCACCAGATTTAGCACCATGCAACTTTTTTTTATTTTCCCTAAAGTGAAATTGGTGCTTAAAGGAATATGTTTTGAGTCAATTGATGCAGTAAAGAAAAAAACAGCGGATGTGTTGACACAGCTGACAGAAACTGATATGCTCCACGTCTTCAACCAGTGGAAAACAAGACTGCATCGGTGTGTGAGTGTGAACGGAGAGTATATTGAAGGGGAGAAGCATTAGAATCGTAATACATATAAATAAAGAAGGGTTATTGTATCTGGAGATTATCAGACACCCTTAATATGGTGTTTCAGGAATGCCATGAGATCGCCAAAAGGCCAGTTTTTCAGACAACACCATCCTTGTCCCATGCTCCTTCCATTGTGCCCTCATTCTTTTTTATTGACGGCTTTAGCGATCAATAGATTGCCCTTCCATTTCTTTCATGGAATCACGGCGTCTGAAACTGTGCCTTGTTCTGCTGGTGTGATGCCTGTCATGGTGGGAGGTCCCTGCCGAACACTTCTGGATGCAATTGGGACATCCAGGTAAGTGACACCCTTTTTTTCCCACTCCCTGGGTTACTTGGATTTTTTTTTTTTACTTTATTTTTCTCCTTGCTGTAATTTCAAAAAGCTTTCTTTTACTTTCTTTTTAATTTCCCGTTTGCTCGGTCTCTTGTGAGAATGGTCCAAGATTTCAAATAAGGAAGTGAATAGGGCTCAGCTGCAGCTTCCCCTAGCTGCTGTGTTCTTTATAAATAACATTTGCCATCTTGACCAGATTCTGATGTTGTTTATCCACACATCTCAGTTTTTACCTTTGAAATATTGGAAAGTAGGCTAGTCAGCATAGACAATTGTAAGGAATGCAGGTACCTAACACCCAGCAACATCGGGAAAATTTCATGATTCCCATTCCTACTAATCCCAGGTAGATTAGACTAACTGGGTCAGTGAAACGTATGTAAGGGTTAATTTGCCAAGCCCTGTGGATTAGTTTGTGCTTGTTGTAGCTCATTCATCCACAGAAAAAGGGGGATTTTCAGATACTTTAGGAGAGGTTGGGTGAGTTTCTCCAACATTATAATATTGGAAGCTGGTTGATTTATCAATGTTACATCTAGTCAGAAGGCTATGAGTTCGCCCCCATCCCACTTTTCTCTTTAAAAGCAGTCTCAGTTCTTCATCTCCACATCTTCAGGTGTACTTTCCACACACATAGTGAGCCTGCTATTAAACAGCAAGGAGGAAGAAAAAAAGGAGAAAGAAGAATAAGAAGAAAGCACTTTGTCACATAAGGTTTTCACATGGAATAAAATACTGGGGCCCTATACTTTTACCAGTTATGTAAAAGAGGACATTCCAGCCAGTATTGACTGTCACACATGCTTCACCTGCTGTAATTCACTCTTCTATGCAGCCATTAAAAAAGGGGTGGGCAAAGTGAGACTCCAGGTGGCCACTAGAGCCATTGGTGTGGCCTCCAGGACTCCCAGGGGTCTTTTCCTTCTTGCTCCAGAATTTCCCCCAAATGCATTCTAAGGGGTGTGGAGGATATTTCCACCACATTCCTGTTGAGAGCAAAGAGGCATTAACACTTGTAAAGTGATTAGTGAGGGAGGGGACTCTAGAGAGCACCCTCCCCTTTGGTTTCACCTCTCTGTTTCTTTCTTTGATCTATGTACTCAAGTATTTTGCTTCCTGCAGAGATCCATTCCCCTCTCCTGCCCAGACATTAGTCCTTGATCACCCTTTCTCTGGGAAGGGAGTGTCCAGGAGGCTCCAGCCTCATACTCTTAATGACTTAAATCCAGGCAGCTTTTAGGGGCTTTTGTCTTGAAAGGTAGGTAATCTTCTTTTGCCTATCTCCTTTTCCATCCCCAAAAGGACTTCCAGAAACAATAAATGTAAGTTTCCTTTCCTTCCTTACAAGAACATCCTCATTACTTTCTCCTGTTGCTACCACAAGCTCATATAGAACTGGCTCTGCATCACTCTGCTTAATATGCGTGCCAAGTATCCCTACAATTTGGAGACCCTCTTGCCCTCCCCCATCAAAAACAATTCTCCATTTGCGGGCATAGGATGCATTTCCACCACATTTTGGGGGG
Source organism: Gambelia wislizenii (assembly GCA_030847615.1). Lineage (NCBI taxonomy): Eukaryota > Metazoa > Chordata > Lepidosauria > Squamata > Crotaphytidae > Gambelia > Gambelia wislizenii. The sequence continues at coordinate 24,083,545 of JAUMIR010000005.1, read as the reverse complement.
CCCTTGGCCAATTCAGGCTTAGGAGAGGCCTCTTTCTTTCTTTCTTTCTTTATCTTTTCTTTTCTTTCTTTTCTTTTTTTTTTAAATAGGAGGTGAACAGGAAATGACTTCTGCTCACTTCCTGATCTTTTTTTTTTAAAAAAAAGGCCTTCTCCTAGGCTGAAAATCTTGAAAAAAGCAAGATGGAAATGTTTCCATGCCCCCTAGAGTATGTTTGCATTTTTATTTTTATTTTTGCTGGGAGTAGGTCCTGTGGAGAGGTGCAGCCCTCAAAGGTCTCCTGTGGGGCTAAAACCACCTCCTAGCCTTCCACAGTTACTCATTCATGCATTAAAGGTACATGGCCCCTGTCCCTTACTTCATCTGTCAAACTCATACCCCTCAACTGTCCCAATTTGGCAGAAACAATCCCAATTAATCCTCTATGACCCCACTTCTCTGTTACTTTCCAAGTGTTCCAGTTTCTCTCTCCTCCTCCCACCAACTTCCTTTGTCCTCCTCTTGTTTCCATGTAAATTGAATGCAAAGTGCAAAAGTACTTGCATTCATTAACTCAGCAGCAGGCAGAGGAGAGGAAGAGCAGAATCTTGTTCTAGCTTGATCAAATTTTGATGTTGCTTGGCCACAGGTGTGCCAGTTTTCATCTTTGAAATGTAGAAGGGTATATGACCCTATTGACTCCTGACCAGCCAAAACAAACATAAAGCAATCCTCCACTGGAAACTTTGGGGAAATTCAGCCACCTCCTGTCTTTCATGATGGTTGTCCTGTATTTCTCTGGGCAGGCTGCAAAGACCCAATAAATCAGCTTCACAGTTCAAGGGGAGCAGCTGAGTCTATTCAGCTTACTAGCATGGAGAGTAAATGCAACCCAGTCCAAGTGTGAAAACACAGAGAGCCGAGAAGCTGAGCAAACAGTCCAAAGGGGAAATCCATAGACATACACATGAAGGCAAAAGCAGAGTTCAAGATAGCAGGTAGCCAGTGAAGAATTACAATTCGGCATGGCTTTCACCCAAATAGGTCAATTGTCAGCCATGCTCTTCTGGAGGAGGTGCTGCTTATTTATGGTCCAGCTGCATCTCATAACCTCTCTTTTCATTGGAGAAACTCCTTCTCTTGACGACGTTGAGTGAAGCTGTCTAAGTCCATATCGTGTTCTTCTGGGGTTTGTGTCTGTGGAATATTCTGTTGCTCAGATGAGTGAGCCTGCTGGGCATTCTGTCCCTCAGAGACTTATTGGACACTCTGTTCCTCAGTGTGTGATGGATGCTGGTCACTCTGCTCTAGTTCAAGAATGCTATCCCAGTTTTCAGATTCCTCCTCAATGTCCTCTGAAAGGCAGCGCATGAGAATGGTTTATTTTTGTCTCCCCTTTCTTACCACTACCTTTATTAAGATTATGGAGAGGCAGGTGGGACCTGCCATCAGCACAAAATCTTAGGGCAGATAGCTGGGCCTGGTGGCTAGGAAAGAGATTGGACATAACACAGATGAAGGGAAAGGAGACACATCTTTGCCCACATAATATTTTCACCCTGATTCACAGATTCTCATTCATCATAATAAGATGCTTATTGTACATAAGTATTTTGACAGGCTCAACATGGCAAGCAGATGGTTGTCACAAAGACTAACTTTTTTCCCCCAGGGGAATAAGGAGGACCGGATGATGAGAGAGAGAGTAAATTCAGATGACACAGAGGATGTTGGAAAGCACTGCCAAAGCATGATGAAGAGACACATTATAGAATAGTGACTTTACGGTTTCAACAGTGACCCTGAGAAACAAATCACTCTTGCCGCTTCTTTGACAAATGTGTATATGGGGGTGGGTGGGGTGCACATAAATAAAAGAACCACTTTTTCTTGGCTTTTCAGTTTCCTGTTGCTGATCCTCCTATCTATGATGTTTGGCAGCTCGTGAGAATTTAAACTTCACTGTCACAAAGATTCAAAGATTACTTAGCTTAATCTTCTTAGTTCTCATCAACAGGACTTGCAACATTGTCACAGCAGAATTAGCCTGAAAACACACTCCTAGTGCCTTCATGACTTGACACCAGCTTAGCAAGGAAGAGGGTTGCAAAACAGTCCAGTTCAGCAAAGCTCAACATGCAGGTCAAAAAGCCATAGTGAGCATTAAACTTTAATCTTAAAAAAAGATTAAATCCAGGTGGAACGGTGCTCATGGAAAGGATCAGATATCTGATTTTTTTAAAAAATAGCCATTTAAAAATAGCCATTTTTTAAAAAAATGGCTATTAAGCCAACAAACTGTTCCTTTACTATGAACTCCTCTTTATGTATTTACCCTGCAACTCTTTGGATTTTCATAATGCTAAATCAAATTAAAGGCAAGTGAATTCCTAATCCAGAAACCAATACAAGTTCAATGATAGGTGACTGCATTCCACTGACAATGCAATGATGGGTGAGTGCATTCCACTTAGTTAAACTAAGTCCAAATAAGTGAACCCAAATCTCCTATGAATCAGCTTTCCTTACACTTTAAGCTTCCATTTTTATTAAGATTTAATACTTTGAAATGTGTACAGCAGACATTCACAGTGGATTAAAATGCCTATCATGGGGTCAGGTGCACATAATCTGACACTTTATTCCTTTTAGAACTGTGCATGATTTATTGTCATTTTTTCATGCAATTGGTTGCTGTCCTTGAGCAAGCAGGGATCACCAGCATTGAGGCCATGATACTGAGAACACAGCTCCACTGGGCAGGGCACGTTTCTAGGATGGAGGACCATCGCCTCCCAAAAATAGTACTCTACGGTGAACTCACCATGGGTCAGCGTAAGAGGGGCACTCCAAAAAAGCGATACCAGGATTCTCTGAAACAACATCTCTGGCTTGGCCAAATTGATCATCAATAATGGACCGCCCTGGCTTCACATCAGGAGGCATGGAGATGCACTATCTACAATGCTGCAGCTTTATTTGAGAACTCATGCCTAACATGTCTTGAAGAGAAACAACAACGCAGAAAGAATCATAAGCCAGGAACATCACCCAAGGAGACCCTCTGCTTTGCTTTCTGCAACCGGACTTGTTTATCTCGGATTGGCCTTTTCAGTCATGAGCACGCTTGCAGAAAGCGCAGGAGGAGTCCTTCCTGAATCTTCCTTTGTGAAGAAAAGCCAGAGAGAGAGAGAGAGAGAGAGAGAGACTTTTTAAAGCCACATCTCAGGGATGGGGTATAAAAAGGACAAGATGACAAGTCCTGCCATTGTTATCAGTGTATGCATGTATTACAGTATATGCATTTGCATTCACATTCATATTCACACTCACATACAGTAATGACCAAGCAATGGTTGATATCCACTGTTTCATTAAACCTTCCTGTCTAACAGGTTTTATCCAAAAACTGTGGGAAGTTTCTTCTCTCTCATTCAAACTTTTGGCAAAATGTAAGCATTATGAACTCTTTAATACCTGGTAAAGCACAACATTATAATTAACATAATAGGATCACTAGTGTTACAGTTTCACATATTCAAGCCAGTGTCCCACTCCTTCAATCAGAGCCATCAGAAAGGCTCTGCTGTCTAGAGCACCCCCAAGTGGGGTCTCACACACATCTTCTTAAAAAAAAAAAACCCTCAAAACATTCAGTCATTCACCCACCCCATCTCTTTCTAGAAGTATGTGTGTGTGCAGATCCAAAGACCATCTGGCTCTGTGCCTGCTCAACTGAAGCAAGACCACTTTTCAGTCCCAACAGCCATGCATAATAAAACCAAGATCCCACATCATGCCAGTGAAGTGCAAATCTACACTCATGTATTTACATGGTGACTCTGCTACACTGCCCTTCTGCTGAATATTGACACTGTGTACCTGCCAATGTATTTTCTTATTGTTGGGCAAAGGGAAATGCACAGGGAATGTTTCTATAAATCTGGTGAATAAAAATGGTACACTGAAGGCACTGACAAATAGTTACACACCATCCAGGAATGCACAACTGCATAGCTGGAATCCTGTTAGTTATTCCGAATTACAGCAGGCCTATTACATCATTTGTTGAATGGTCATCAACACATAGGTAAATACAATTGATTCAATGCTCTCCTTTAGTCAGGGCTCATAATAGGATTTAAGCACTTGTGAAACAGTTATATTTATGGAATTCTGCTTATAAATCTATGAACTGAATGCATCTATTGCACAACAGCCAAAAATGTATAACCAAATGTGTTCAGGAAATGTACACATATGTGTACTACCAACAGGATTCCAAACAATACATTTACATTCCTGTAGCTTACTAAGGTAGAAACAGAAAGCTTGATGGCCTTATGCATGTTTGAGAAGCCCTATTTTCCAATACTCTAGAGGCAGCCTGTATGACAATGATCCAGAAGATCAGAACTAACAGAAAGGGCAACAGCACTGCCAATAAATAAATAAATAAATAAATCTAGAAACAGAGATAATCTAGTTTCTCAGATTCAGTGAACTTATGGGCCGGCCTGACCGCTGTCAGTGCACCAGAATTCTACGTCTTCTGCAGAAGATGTGTATAGAGCATTACATGAATATGCATACATTTGCTGCCTAATTTGCAATTAGAAGCTCTTCAAAAGCCAGGGTTCTGGATGTTATATACAGCTCTGTGTTTTGCATAAAGATCTATATACAAATATACAAGTAAAAAAACAGAGACTGCAGTTGAAGCTTGACACCACAAGCCTGCTCATCCTTCCACATACTGATTTCATGTATACATGGAGCTGCACATAGATCAAGGGATATACGTAACTACACATAGAACGTTTCAGGATGCTTGAGTGGGAACCCTGCAGAATAGCACATCCTCTGAAGGTAGAGGCTGTTTTCTTTCTAGAGCACATCTGCAAATACCAACATGACAACATTTATATGAAGGGCACAAGTATGTTCATTGCTTGTCCTTGTGAGTGAAACTGGAAACAAGAGTTGCTTCCCCCCCCCCAGTCCACCTTGTAAACCTGGATTAAAATTCAGTGTGGCTATTCAGGGCTCACTTGAGTCTGTCCTGCAACAAGTTGGTCATCCTTGTTCTAACGCATTCATGAACAGAATCTTAAATTATATTTTCAAACAAAATTTCTATTTGGCCTTAATCTGGTTAAGTATTCTTTTGAAATACCCATAGACCTAGAGTCTATTATCTTAACGGTCTCCTTTGCATTAATTAAGATCTTTCTGGAGTCCAAGAGCTGCAATGACCTTTTCATGGCCAGATTTAAACCTTAGGCCAAAAATAAATTAGGTGAATTCTTTGCAAGAGAGGAGAAAACATTTATAAGGGGAGGGGGAATCATTTGGGAGGGTAAAAAGCACCAAGGCTGGCTTAACACCCACATTGGTGCCTAGTTTGGCTGCAGAGAAAGTAGAAAAGGCTGTTGAAAAAGGAACAGAAGTGAGCAAGATAGACCACAAGAAGGGTGTTGCAGGGATAGTTGGTGACTTTATAGAATCATAGAGTTGGAAGGGACCACAAGGGCCATTTAGTCCAACCCCCTGACATATCTGACAGCAAGCTGGTGGATGTTTTAGTCTTAACTTTAAAGAGGATATTGAAGGTGCAGAATCCCCTATAGGTTGTCATCTTTGCACCTTTGAAATTTGACTAAACACAGTGGATCACCTGGACCCTATATGGCTTAGATCCCAGTTATCTAACAGACTATGTTTCCTCATATGAGCCTGCCTGGGCCCTGAGATCCACAAGAGAGGCCCTTCTCTTAGTCCCAATGCCTTCACAAGTATGCTTGGTGGGAACAAAAGATTGGACTTTGTCAGCGGATGCCCCTAGACTTTGGAATGCCCTCCTAGGAAGGCTAAAATGCTTCCTTCCTTGCTCTGATTCTGCAGGCACGAAGAAGACGAAGACTTTTTTATTCATAAAATCTTTTAGAAATGAAGACTGTACTTTTAGAAATGAAGGCTGGAAAGGGCTGTAAGGGCTGTATTGTTTTACACTGTACAGTTTTACTTTTTTTATCTTTTAAAAATGTATGTTTTGAATTGTTTTAATGTGGCTAATAGTTTAATATGATTAATAGTTTAATATGGCTAATAGTTTAATTCAGTTTTATTGCTGACTATTTTATGCATTTTAATTATATTGTAATCAATTTAATTTGTAAGCAGCCTAGAGTCTCAAACCTGAGGAAAAGGCAGGATGTTGTTGTTGTTCATTCCCCCACTGACATTGGCGTAACCAGCCACCACTAGTTAGATGGGCCCAAAAGAGTTTTTAAAATATAAGATATTGATTTCTAATGGGGGTAGGGGATGGGATTTGTATCTTCCAAATCTGACAATGTCATGAAACACAGAGAAAAGGAAATGCATCATCATCTGCTTCCTAGACCCTCCTTTTAATATCTGAACAACCTTGAGTCTCTCATCATAGAGATTTTAAGAGGAATAATAAAACTCGATTGGTTTGCCCAATCAAGAATTAGAGATTTTTCACTGTAAAACACTCATCCTCAGTTAGAAACTCTTGTCCAGAACAAATTTCAGAGTGTTACACACACACACGGGAGTTTATACTCCATCCTTCATCAAAGTGGCTCCCAGAGCAATCTGTCGTTACTGTTGTTGTTTTCAAGTCATTTCCAATTTATGGTGACCCTAAGGCAAACCGATCACAGGGTTTTCTGTGGCTGAGAGTATGTGACTTAGCCAAGGTCACCCAGTCAGTTTTCGTGACGGAGCAGGGATTCAAACCCTGGTCTCAAGAATCGTATCCCAACACTCAAACCACTATGCCACACTGTATCCTAGAGCACTCCACAAATTCTTAATCTGACAGTTCTCTGTCCTTTGGTTTATTATCTAAATAAGATGCACAAAGAAACAAGGAGGGCAGTGGGGAGAAAAGGAATAAAGTCCTGCAAATGCTGGCAGCTCTTCTCTCCCTCAAATTCCACAGCTACAGCAGTTGTAATGGAAGGAAAACCTTTCATCAATGGCCGGGGCCAAGGTATATGGAGCTGTGCCTGATTACTCTTTTCTCCCTCACAGTAACATTCTTGTTGACTCTCTTAAGATCTTCTGAGACCACTGTGGTCACTTAATATCTTTATACCACTTTATACCTGGTGTTAACTATATACCTAGTGTTAACTATTTGCTTTGTTTAAAAGATTTGTGAAGTCTTTCATAATACTTCCCTTACAGCTTTAAATAGAGGTGCAATACAAATATCAGAATAAAGAACAGAATATTAAAAACCATTACAGTGGGCCCTTGGTATCTGCTGGAGTTTAGTTCCTGAAACCACTGTTGATAGCAAAATACGTGGATGCTCATGTCATATTATATATAATGGTGTAATAAAATGGTGTCCCTTATATAGCATGGCAAATCATAGTTTACTTTTTGAAAAAATAATATTTTGGAATATTTTTTTGCCTTGGATAGTTGAATCCATGGATGCAGAATCTGTGGATAAGGAGGGCTAACTGTAAGAAGCCATAAGTAAATGTAATAGCTTGACATGTGGACTCTTCCAAAATGTAATTGGGAAAAAAGTAAAAAAATGAAATTTCTTTCTTTTTTTGGGGGGGGGGAAATGAAATTTCAACCCAACATGCATCCCATGGAAATGAAAGTAATGGCCAACATTCATATGTGTATCCCACTGAAAAAAAATTAATGTGTAGAATCTATATTTAAATATGCATCTGAGTTTTTGCAAACAAGAAAGGACAAGATCCTTTCTGGTATTTCCATGATAATCCAAGATCATTATATAAAAATGGAAAATGCAGTGCAAAAATAAAATTAAGTAAAAAGATGGGTTTCATATTTCCCTACACATAATGAACTGCAGAAGACTTGTGTCTAATTGCTGAAGATTCTTCACATCCATAATATACGTAATTTGATTAATCAGTGAGCAAGAAAACTGCAACCATAAAAACCATCCTATTTCATTATCACATAAAATAGTGAGAAGCTAATGTTATTGTTAAGAGCTTTTATGTTAAGTTCCTGTTTTATGACCAGTTAAGAAGAAACCTTAATGGATTTTGAGACATAACTCATAAAATTCATATAAATTGTGGATTTCTTTTTAAACTCTTAAAAGGCACACACACCCCTCTGTTTCTTCTGATCATTTTAGAGAAGCATCACTTAATGTGCTGGAAACACACAATCCCAGCAATATGCATCTGAATAAGCACAATATACGTGACACTTACATAAAGAAAATGAGTGGCAGCAAAGTGGATCGAGATAGGATTAATTAAATCCAACAGTAGGTTTTGCTATCTGTATTCCTACATGCCTATTTTCTTTGCTTTAAGCCTACGCTAGCACTGTAATCATTAATAATGTGGAGTTTGCCACCAAGGTGTACTTGGGAGGGAGCACTTGTTACAAGAAAGATGTCTGTAGGAAGGAAGTGAAATAAATATCAAAAGTTGGATCTCACATTGGTACAATGATGATGCATAATCAAAAGGTGACCTTTCAATTTGAGGGAGGTGGAGACTTTGATTCAGATGTTAGGCCAGGCAAGGAGATCTCAGTAATTTAAAGTAGTGCGCACTAGGAATATGGCCAGGAATGCCCCAGACAATAAAACAAATTATCAGAGATAACAGGAGGTTTAACCAAGACTGCCCTTCCTTTCCTGTCTGGGTAAGTGAGTGGTTTGGATTTCCTGCATCAATAAGGGATTCGACTGGATGACCCTTGAGGTGCCTTCCAAATCTACACTTCTATGATCCCATGATCCTAACACAGTGGGAGAAAAGCAGGATATAAATAAAATAAAATAAAATAAACATTGTGTTCAGACAGGTTTTCCCAAACCTCTCTACAGAGTTCTTCTAATGAAGATGAACTTGATTAGAGTTATAGCCACTTGCCAAACTTTCACCCATATCCAAAAATATCTGTTTTAACAAATGCAGGGGGTGGGAGCTATTGTCGTCAGAAATTTAACAGTATCTCTGCTATTTGAGAATTCCAGAGGAATTAACTGAGAATTTAGCAATGCAATACTAACTCAAAGATATACGAGTTACAGAGGATTTATGAATAGGCGCAATTCCTTTTCTTCTAACTCTTTTGTGTTATTCCACTGTTAAATTTTAGGGTACTGATAAAATAAGCTGTAAGCGGAATTCTTCAACAGTATAAAGAGTGACAGAAGGATGTTAAGTTGGGTTGCCAGATGAAATAAGGGTCAGGTCTCCTGCCCCTTTAATGTTTGGGTTAAGAGAGGGAATTTCAGGATATGCTGTTTGTCATACAAGCAATACCTGCTGAAAGTTCCTCTTCTACCCAAGCATTGAAAGGACAAGAGATCTGTCCCTCATTTCACCTGGCAGCCCTAATGTTAAGTCAATGATGTCCTGGATGCAGGGGGTTATGACTAGGCTTAAGCCTCTTCTGCCTGTTGAAATCTTCTGCCAGCAGAAATGTTGCCAGGTGATCTTAAAGATATACCAGCATAGCAATCTGTGAGCAGGATGGGTCTGCTGGCTAAGATTTGCCAACAAAAGGTTAAAAAACAAGGCACAAAAGATCCAGCACAAGGGAGGAGCTGGGTGACATCAGATCTAAACCTCATCCAGCTCAAGGATGCTGCCACAATGCTGGGAGGAAATTAGACCAGTGTGAGGTTAGTCCTAAATAATTTCTGTGTAGAATTGACACATGGTTGATGTGCATATAAAATAGTATTTTCTGTGCAGAAATCAGCTTTTTATATGCAGGAATTGATATATCTACATTAAAATATTATTTTCTATGCAGAAAAGGTTGTTTCCTGAGCAAATAGTGCTGATTTCTGTGAAGGAAAAAAATGTGAATTTTGCACAGAATAAGTTCCAAACTGCAAAGATTCTCATCAGTCCAGGATTCTTCCCATCATATTTTCTTAGCACTTGAAAAATATGTTTTTCAATCATGTTTGAATGTTTTAGAATAGTCTTTCCATCCCTTGCTGAAAGAGAGGTAACATGGCAATTTCTTACATTTTTTTCTTCTTCACCTAGTCATTCCTGAATCTCCTGATATTTTTTTCATTATCAACATTTTGTACCGTACTTGAATAACTGAATTAAAAATGCATGGGGATCTGAGCAGTTAATCTCACTAAAATTACAGGGCTGTAAATAGGATAAAACACTTGAAAAAATTTGTGTTGTGTTGCACTGTTATGCTGCTTAATTTCCATGCCACTGCACCTAAAATAGTTCACATATGTGTACAAATAGGGCCTTGCTCTGGGGTCCCAATCCACCTTAATCTGGTTTTACCTGGGTAATTGGTTACAGACTACCTTCACCTCACTTCTGCTGTCATTTGTACCTTGATTGCCCTTCTGTCTTGAATCACATTATCTATCTCTTCTCATGGAGATATGGGGTGGCTACCTTTGAATCCATACTTCCCTAACCTATGTTGTTTGCCTCCATCCCTGCTCAGCCCTGACGTATTTCTAATACCAAAGAAATTGAAGGCATTCAGAATGCAAAGAACATTTTGCCCAATATAGTTATTGTATTCATCTTACAGGTCCAACTAAAACAGGTGTCAGTATTAAGTCTAATGCATGAAATATTCTTCCTGAAACTGAAAACATAATGCATAATAGCAAGGCTATGTTTAGGAGTATACATTCTACGTTGTTTCAGGGGATTCTGCTAAAATCTCCATGCAGAAAATGGGGCAAACAAAATTTCTTTAGTGCAAGTATCTGGTGCCATCTTTACACCACTGAATGTTATCTCATGCTCTCATCTCTGCTCACTGAAGACTGCTTGACATTTCAAACCAGATGACAGAAGCTCCTTGGAAGGCAAAGGGGGAAGGCTTCCCTTCATACTTGGTGCCATAAACACTGATGACTATCTGTATTCAATTGTCTTTGAAACAAAAGGCAAGGATGCAAAGACTGTCTCTACAGAAAGGAAGGAAGGATGATAAATATCTTATTCTGCTATTATGTCCCCAAGAGAGATTCACTCCACAACCAATGACAAACACCATAAAAGACACCTGCTATTAAAGCAAAAAGTTGAAATCTTATGATGGGGCTGACAAATATATTAAATATACTGTTTGGCACCTGCTTTATGGAGAGATTATGAGAGTGATATTGCAAAGAGCAAATTAAACTAACCTTTCTTTGTCACAGAGTATGGAAGGGGAGGGTTTTCTAAAGACATCTTTCACTTAAAGCTCTAAAATGTGAATCTTCAAATCCTTAAATTATGTCCATGAACACAGTGACAGATTTTAAATGATCTGACAGGGGTGGGGGACTGAAGCATCATGGATCAGTATGTTCAGAAATGAGCAATACTTGATCAAATTGTCTCAGTTCTCCCTATCAGGTCAGGGTTGCTTATGAGCTGTAGTGTGCACAAGCTGTATTGCTTGAACAGTGCATGCTATTCTCCTGAATGTGCATGAAAGACGTATGCTCCTTCTCTTACAAACAATCCTAATGTTTATTGTAGCAATGACCTCCATAGTTTTTACATACCTATGAACTTGTATGACCCTCTTTGTATCGGTGCAATCTATAAATTCCACCTGCAGACTTCCCAGACTGAGAGTTAGAAATTTCAAGTTGAAGGTTACATTTATGACCCATTAGTACAGATTTTAAGTGACTTAAAGTGTGCACAGTAAGATCATGGAAACCACTTTTTTCATCCATCCTTTGGGGCATCAAATTTAACTTTCTTGAGACTCTTCTCCCCAGTGAAACGAAGATTTGCCTCAAAACTCTATCAAGCTCACAAAACTTATCAAGAATTCAGATGTAATAAAGCAACTGCATCTCCTGTTACACTTATAGTGTATGGACTAAATAAAACAAAATTACTGCAACTAAACTAATTGAGTTCCAATGAAGTCAATTATGCTAAACTAGTTGGAGTAGTTAATTAACACCTCCATCTCAAGCCTACAGGCAGTTCATCAGGTTGTACTTTTACTACAATTGTACCTCTCTCATTTATACTCTTGAGTATTTGCCTGCTGCAGCCCTGTATCTTCTCATGTAAGACATGAAAAACATTCAGATTTATCACTGATACTTGATGTTTCTGCACTTCAGAACTTTATAAAAGCTTTCATTCTTATCCCTCCTAGTTCACATAATCCTGTTATGTTAATCTACTTAGCTTTAGTAAAATTTGGCACAATTGTGATTTTGGATTTTGGATGGATGGATAAATGAATGAAAACGTTAACTCCAGTTATTCTTTAAACCTAAACAGGAGAGTTATCTTCATCAATGTCAATTACTTGGTTCATAAAACTTCAAGAACAGAGATTTATACAATCTCACTGATACTACTGGGAATATCAAAAGCATATGCTTGTATCTTATCACCTCTTGATAAATACAGAAATACCACAGACCTCTACATCTGATTATCTATGACATATACAACAATGTGGTGCAGCTATGCAATTTTAAGACTTGGGCTTAATTGCCATCTTGTAATGGTAACTTTCAGGATCTGTCACCAGTAAAATTCAGACCTCCTTCACCACCTCCTGCAGCCTTATGTCAAACCAAAAATGGACACCAAAGCATTCTCCAGCTCCTTGATGAAGGTTTTTAGATTACATAGACAGCTGCTGGATGGAGGGAGGATTCATTTATCTTTTATCTTTTGTTCATTTAAATGAAGTTCATTTACGTGTGTTGAGTTTTGATTTTGGTGTTTTTCAGGACTGGCAGCCAAACTTTGTTTACTTTAAGGGTTTCTTCTTTCCTGTTGGAGTTGTCCAGGTGTTTGTGAATTTCAATAGCTTATATGTGCATTCTGACATGATAGTTGTTGGCCTGGTCCAGAATTTCTGTGTTTTTAAATAACATTTTGTGTCCAGGTTGGCTTATAACATGTTCTACTACTGCTGATTTTTCTGGCTGGCCCAGTGTGCAGTGTCTCTCATGTTCCTTGATTCATGTTTGCACACTGCATTTAGTGGTCCCTATGTAAACCTGTCCACAGCTGCATGGTATGCGGTAAACTCCTGAGGCTGTGAGAGGGATTCTTTTGTCCTTCGTTGATCGAACACTACCTCACAGCCCAGAAAAAAAGCACCAAAAAAAAACACTATGGATGCCGGCCATGAAAGCCTTTGACTTCACATAGTAGAAATAGTAAAATTGGTACCTCTAATAATATGCATGCCCAGACTTCCAGTCTCTGACTGTAAAATATTTAAAAAAAAAGAAGAAGCAGAGAGAAAAATGGAGTACACATAGGACTGAAGTGCAAAGGGGAAGAATCCCTTCCTCCACTTCTGCTCTTCTCCCCTTCAACATCCTGTAGGAGATCCTGACCAAAGGAACCTCATATGCTGAGCCCCTGAGGGAAACATTTTGAAAGCATCCAGGGCAAGCAAGAGGGTCTAGTGCAGAATGCAGCAGGGTGCATCAAGTCACCTTACATTACACACCCAATTCCGTGGCTAATATTCTAAGAGGTGCCTTAGCATATCCATTCTCTTGAATCTAAATTTGCTTTAAAGCAAATGACAGAACAATCAAATCCATTCATTGTTGCCTCTGAGTATGGAGAGAGGGAGAGATGAGGATTACAGAAGTAATAGGTTTTATGTGCCATGCAAGATATTTCCAAACCTGTGATGACAGGAGACACCTGTTATTTCCATACTTTGAAAACTCTACCAGCTATCAAAGGCCCAGAGCTGCTCTGTATTGCCAATTTACTATTCACAGCTGCTTCCTTCTAGAATTAATCACTGAAAAGCAAAGACAAAATAAACAGCAAAACAGGCATCTTGGAATGAACTAGAGTGTCTAAGTTGCTGTGTTGTTGTTTTTTAAAGCAAACCCACCTTTGTTGAGGCATTTTAAGCAAAAATATCCAAAGCACTCAAGCAATGGAAAAAGCAATCAATAGGAGGAACAGAAATGAAAGTTACAGTACATGCAATTTAACTTCACCTAACACAGACCATGACTTTGTCAAAAAGGAAAACATTGACACTGAATTAGGGATGGAAATAATATCCATAAATATTTGAATCCCAGATGAAAAGGGGATTTCCAGAATGTTGGGAAACCCCAACGAGGAGAATCCTGGACAGATGAGAATCTTCACATTTCAAGACATGTGCTGTAGAAAAAACATATGTGAGGGATTTCTTCAGAAAAAAAGAGAAACATTTCTTAAACATAAATAATATTTTCTGTACATAATACAAGGTTTCTGTGCAGCAAATGTGATTTTTGGCACAGAAATATTATCTGCACAAAATGACTTTTCTGGGGAGAAAACATTTCAATACCAAAAATGCTGTTTTCTCCTTAAAAAAAAAACAAATAAACAAACAAAAAACATGTGTATATAAGCAGGGGGGAAATCTGAATTTGCAGACTTTTAGAGTAGGGAGAAAAAACGTAAAAATGTTTGTTCTTGCCTACAAGAATGAAATTTATGTGGAATTACATCCCTACACCAAACAATCACTTCTTAGAAGCCGTATATGAAGTACCCAAGAGAGAAGCAAACAGTATAGAACTTATTCACATCTGTCCTTTTGGTTACGGTCAGAGATGACACGAACCAAACAAAACAGAAAATATAGAGATCTGTACTACTCCTTAGAAACTTCCAAAAGATTCATCACAGTTAGATTTCTTCACACTTATGAAGACCTTGCATGCTCTGAAATTCACTGCAATATGGTACAGTAATGGGCAATGGCTTAAATGATTTCGAAAGGAGATTTGACATGTTCAGTTTGGATAGGTCTGTCAACAAGCCAGGGATGGTCCAAGATATTTATTGCCTGAGTCTGAACAGCATTTGTAAGCCCCCTCACAACATCAAAGTAAAAATGCATGAGGTAGAAAATCCCAGAAGTATCTCAGTGTCTCTCCCATCCTTAGCCGTTCAAATAATAACACCAACAATAACAACGATATCACTGACAACTGGCCACCATTTCTTCATACCCCATATCTGCTGACTGAGTCACCTATCCTAGAATAGTGATGACAGCACATACTCAGGGACTGTTTATTCATGAATACAAGTGGAGGCATGTTATCTCTTCCTGCTTGTAGATTTCCCAGAGTTGTCTAATCAGCCACTGTAGGCCACAAGATGCTGGGCTTGAGGGGTGTTTGGTCTCTCCAGAAATATTAACCTTAGGTTGTAAAATTCAATTTTTGGTTCCAAAGAAGTGAACCAGATGTTGAACCCACAGTTGTTGAGGAAGATTTGTGCTGGGAAGAAAGTCGAAGGCAGTGCTGCTAAGTGAGGGCAGAATTCAATGCCCTTAGTAATGGAAGATGTGTTGGCATTGGAGGCAGGCAGTGGCATCTGCTTGCCAACTGGCAGCATGTTCATATAATTTGCCATGATTACTAGAAATGTAGGGGGAAAGTTCTATCAGAAAAAACACTATCCACAGGGACACTTCCACAGATTGGCAAGGAGGATTTTTTGCTGAGCACCATGGTTAATAACCCTCTATGGTACCACAGGGTTTCAGCCTCCCACAATCTGTTAAAAACTATATATAAAGATGCTGGATGCCTGGGGGTTGGGTGCCATCAGTGACACCCCACTTCTCCTTGTTGTCAGAATCACCTGGGTGTGTTCAAATTCTGGACCAGTGCCAATGTACTATATGAGGGCCAATAAACTAAAGCTGAATCCCAGTATGAAAAGAAACTCCATGGATTGGTGGTGCCTATGTCTGGGAATTGGGTAAGTGTCCTGGATGGGGTTGAACTCCCCTGAAGGAGCAAGAATGTGGCCTAGGAATACTCCCAAATTCATCTTTGTCACTGGAGATAGACTTCATGGCTCAGGCTACCTGTGGCCAGCTTTTGCTCATTCATCTGCTACAGGTCCCCCCTTCCAGATATGGATAACCAAGCCACAATAGGCCACATATTGTGAAAATCCATAGTTAGCCTAGTGCTGAGAATACTCTGTAGGGCTACCACTGAAGACTCATTAGATGCAGGTGGTACGAAATATAGGAAGAAACTACTGTATATAATACTACCTGGAGAGCATCACCATAGCATCCAAAAAAGTGAACTCTGGAACGGTGTATAATTCCCACCTGCTGAGGTATTTCTCTGTCTCAGCTCTAGAGAGTGGTAAGATGGCTGCTCACCTACAACCATGTTTTGCAGATTCCCTCAGACAGCATGGGCAATGGTCAGTGATTCTGGGAACCAAAGTTCAAAACACTTACTTCTGCATTCATTAACCTCTATATCTGCAGCTTCACCTTATTCCAGCATATCCATGAACCTACTCTGGTGGGATCTGAGTGTTATAGTGTTATATTATTTTCTATTTATGACACTTTCCACATCCTCCATGGGCATGGGACATTGTAGCCCTCAGTCTCCATGGTTTATCAATGAGGGCCAACCAAGAATCCCACTCCAAGATGTTTATTACATAGTCCAAAACTACTAAATGGCCCCAAAAGTTTGCACTTCCCACCTTCATTCATTCACAGGGTCAGGATAATGACAAGGCTTTCAAAGCTCTCCTATTGCAAAAACAGCAGTCTTTAGGCTGAGCTAGGATTGGCCATAAGGAAGAGAGTAAATTAGAGCAAGATCAAGTTTCCCTCCATTCACAAGTCTCAACTTGGTGAAGCCAGTGGAGGTGCATGATTCTGTACAGAATGAGGCCCTAGAAGACCACTCACTCCAGCTGGAGTATCCAGAAGGGGCCTCTAGTTCTTTTCCAGTGTTGGTGGAAGCAACATCCTTTCTGACTGGACTGTACAGTCTTTATAGGTATGGCAGGCACATCCCTTCTAGTACAGAGAGGAGTTTCCCCTAGATCTTCAGAAATACTCTTGGAAGGTGAAGCAGATTGGAAAGCTGGGGTTCATGAGGTTAGGGACCAAACCCTGTGGGAAATCTTGGTGATGAGCTACATCAGAACCTTTTCCCTCTCTCCCTCAGTGAGCCTTTTTATTCCTGGGTGGGTTGCTGGCTCTTTCCTATCCCTTTGCCCTTGCTTCCTATAGCAGTCTTCTAAGACTGGAACAAATCCAGCACTTTCCCCACACTCTCACTGCTTCTTCTTTTTCCTCCCTAGCTATAGCCTTAGCTTTTATACCTGTGTTCCCCTACTCCCCTTATTGCTGTTGTGTCTCCAGTATCTCCCTGCTGCTGGGTGGTTCAATTGCACAGCTGCCAACAATCTTTTTCCACTACCAGTCAGCACAGCAGTTGGCAGCCTCCCAGTTTGGCAGAAGCTGGTGGAGAGCAGGATGGTAGCATGGCAGTCCCTGTAACCTCTTCACTCTATTGTTTTAAGTTTTAAATTAATTTCAGGTGTTTAAATTAATTGTATTTGTACTTAACCCTGCAATCTTGTGATATAGAGTAGGATACATCTCACTTTATGTCTCATTATGAGATGAGGCTTATATTATCTGAACTGGCTAACCAAAGATGTATTGGCACTAAAATCTAAAAATTCCAGCGTATGTCTTGTTGGGTAATGCTGTATCCACACATCAAGTAATCCTATAGTCAGGAAATAATATACTCAAAATGTGAATGGAGCTATGCCACTGCTACATCACCAAATTCAATGTATGTTCAGCCAATGAAGGATGTGGGAATGATACATAATGCAGAAAATGGAGGGAGAGAGGGAGGGAACCCAATATTGATGGAAATAGGAATGAGGAAGTCTGAGTTTGCCTTCTCCTTCACATTTTTAAATTCACTTTACATTTTGTGAATTGATGCTTTTGTCAATTCTTATCAATACCAAATTAAAATTAAATTCTCATCCATCCCTGATGGAAGCACTACGAATCAATTAGAGTGATATCACCCATGCCTTTATATTTCCAATTTCTATGTATGGTTGTGAAAGCTAGACAGTGAAATACGGAAACTCTGATGGAAAGAAAATCAGCTTATTTGAAACATGGTGCTGGAGAAGAGGTCTATGGATACTATGGACTGCTAAAAATGCAAATAAATGGATATTAAGAGTGAATCAAGCCTGAACTCTCCCTAAAAACCAAGATGACTAAACAGAGACTGTTGTACTTTGGACATATCATGAGAAGACATGACTCACTAGAAAAGACAAGAATGCTTGGTAAGGTAGAAGGCAGTAGGAAAAGAGGAAGATTGCATTCTTGATGGATAGACTCAATCAAGGAAGCCACGGACCTGAGTCTCAGGACCTGAGCAGGGCTGTTGATGATAGGGTGATTTGGAGGTCTCCCATTCCATGGGGGAGGAGGGGCAAGATGGCAACGGACTAACAACCTCTGAATTGTCCTCCCACTAACATCTGGTATTACCACCTACATAGATCTCAAAAATGCCATCCAAAGGCAAGAAAAGAAATCGGACGAGCCCCTGTAATAATAATGACAATCAGGAAACCTCCAAAGCAGAAAAACAGATGAGGATTGACTCACTCTTCCCGCGGCAGAGACAACACAGCTCATGAGTAACAGATCTGTAACAACAGCTCCTTCTTTACTCCCTAAGCCATCACAGACACTTGGACTAAACAAAACAGCCTCCTCAATTCCTCAAAGTGTAAATATAAATTATGGGGCAGAGCAAGCTGATAACAAAGTCAAACTCCCAGAGCTTGGCAGCATTCCCTACAATAACAGCATTCAGTTCTTTTATGATTTCTGCAAACTGTCCATAGAGACATTGATCCTTATTTTGCAAAGATTAAACGACATTACAAACAAGCTTTCTCCACAAGCTTTTCAAAGGCAAAACCCATATGGTACACAGGGGGTTAAAAATGTGGCAGATTTGGAGATGTGCCCTGCCACGTCACAGGATGCAGTTAATCACTGCCGAGTGTTACAGAAAAATCAGCTCCTGCTACAAATACATAACAATGCCCATAGGTGGAACACCCAGAAGTCAATTGTAAGATATCTTTCCCAAATTTTAAACATGCAGAGCAGAACAATTGATTTACTAGACTGCCACTTTTTACCCAGCTCAAGAGCTACTAAACGAATTTTTTTGACCTTTAACCAGGCAAATATTCCTAACAGGCTGTTACGGAAAAGAAATTTCCTCTGGAATGCACAATATATAGAAATTAACAGAGTTTTTAAGGATGAGACAGTCCGTGACCTCATCACAGGGAAAACAGCAACAATAACACAAAGAAGCAATAATTCTGCACGCCAAGAGGGAGAATCTAAACACACCTCAAAGGAAGAAGCTCAGGCTATAAATCAAGAAGTAATTAAACTGAGAGAAAAACTCACAGAAATTTGGGAACACACTTCCACAATACAGCTGATGAGAGATACCATCCTGAGTCAATCTAACAGCAATCCAGCCCCACTGAAATCAGCCCCCCCTCGCAGAAAACTGTCAGTACATTTTTCTGATTTTTCTGACAATGAAAGCGAAAGTGATGACTCTCTACTTACAATCAAGGAAGCCTTGAAATCCCGAGTTGTAGCCAACACCCCTTCACAAATGCAATATACTGCAGATGCACCCCCATCTACAATTAAACTCCAGGGGTCTCAAACATCCCTGTGAAAACCTAGTTCAAGGTAAAAACAGTCTTCACTGCCACCTACCTCATCTCCTAAGCCAAAGAATGCCCCCCTCACTAAAGAGATGGGATCCTTGCTTGCTTGTGATCCTCATTTTGCTTCCCATGCTGCATTGGTTCTTCCAATCTCTCCTCCAGAACAGGCAGGGCAGGAAGAACAGGAATGTGATTCACTACCCCTCCATCCACAGAGGAGGACACAGCCACAGTCAACCCAGCCATTTAACTAATTACCCATCCAGCCTGTGACCTGCAATATGACTGCCTGACTTCCAACAGACCAGCACAAGGTTACTCTTATGACCTGGAACATCACTGGGTGGCCGACGGCCCACGGAGATCCTTGTCCTAGTGACTTCCTCACCCAATATGACATTATACTGATCCAGGAAACATGGACTAATAAGGATCTGTTATTAAATGGCTTTTGCCATGGCAGTGCTAAAACATATGCCATGGCAGTGCTAATTCAATTTAATCATTGCACTTTGCTGATAATAAATGCCTACATGCCTCCAATGAAGAAGAAATCCCAAATCAGAGGCCTGTGGGCTGAACTGGAATTATACACTGCTAATCTCATGTTGCAGAACCCAAATGCATTTGTAATTTTGGGGGGTGATTTGAATGCCAACCTGGGCCCCAACAATCATACCCTATATGCCCAGCAAAAATGCCCTCCGCCTGGTTTTGAAGATGATGGAACCCACCCCATCCGATGCTCAAAGGACAAGAAATCAAATTTTGCAGGACTTTGTCTGGATCAAACAGTATTCAGGCTGAACCTTCAAATCCTAAATGGTGCCCTGGAAAATGACTGCCCAGCTGAATTCACTTATCTCTCTGGGTCCAGAATGAGTGCCATTGATTACATAATCATTTCTAGGGACCTTCTTCCCTATGCCAAGGAATTAGAAGTTATGACCAGATTTGAAAGTGATCATTTTCCAATTTGGCTACATCTTAGTGACTTCACTCAGGAGACACACACCAGGGAGTGCTATCACCTTTCTGTGACACCATCAGGAAGGACGTATCGCCGAGCTAAATGGACCCCCCAACTAAACCAAACAATAAGTGAGGTATTGGCTTCAGACCAACTTCAGCATCTTAGGACTGCCCTGATATCAGCTGAGTCCCCTGATGAAATCTTGGAAAATTACAATACACTTATCCAAGCTCTACACCAATATCTAATCCATCAAAATAGCGTACATCAGTGGAAAGAACAACAGCACCACTCCAAACCATGGTTTGACAAGGAATGTGTTAATGCTAAAAAAGCCCTCATTGATACTTATCAGGGTTGCCTATCTAATAACATCCCAGATGCTGTACCAATGCTGCTTCAGCAGAAAAGAGACTACAAAAAGCTGCTGATGAACAAGAAAAAAAAAAAGCCATGAAGAATGACTGGACACAACTTATCCAGGCAGTCAGATCCAACAATACAGCTCTATTCTGGCATATTACATCAAGTTCCCAGAGAAATGGGCCAGCTACAGTGGATTGTCACATCCCCCCAGGGATATGGGAGGATCACTTTCAAGCACTTTATAAGGACAACTGCATTGAAAGTGGATGCACTAGCCAAAATATAGCAAATATCCAAGGGTGGCCACCAGTGACAGCGACAGAGATCAATAACCTTGTAGCCCAGCTGAGAATGGGGAAGGCTCCAGGGGAAGACTTAATACCTGCAGAAGCCATTAAAAACAACCTCGAATTTTGGGCCCCTATCCTGGCTTCACTTTTCACCTGTATCGACAAATATGGTCGAGCACCCAAGGATTGGGGCCTTGCAATCATCGTCCCCATATATAAAAAAGGAAGCAAGGATGATCCTGTCAACTACAGACCAATTAGTCTCCTCAGTACAATCAGCAAACTCTATGCAAGACACTTACAGTGGAAATTTCAGACCTGGTTGGAACAAGAAAACATACTTGAAGAACAACAAGCTGGCTTCAGGGAAGGCCACTCCACCATAGATCAGTGCCTTGTACTCCACCACCTTATTGAAAAATACTCCACCTGCAGCACAGTTTATCTCTATGCTGCCTTTATAGATTTTAAAGCAGCTTTTGACTCTATATCCCGAACCAAACTGTGGAAAAAACTAGAGTCTTCTTCGACTGACCGACGTTTACTCCATCTAATACGTATGCTGCATGAAGGGACCTCATTAAAGGTAAGATGTAACCCCCAGGGACATCTTACCAATGACATTGTCACTGAGAAGGGTGTCAAGCAAGGCTGCATTCTAGCTCCACTCCTGTTTAACTTCTACATCAATGATTTGGTGGCTCACCTCAACAACACTAACTTCCATCCCCCAAAATTAGAGGGAAGGCATATGTCAATGCTGCTTTATGCGGATGATGCAGTAGTACTTTCAAGGACTCCCATTGGACTAAAAAGAACCCTAAGAGCACTAACACAATATTGTAGAGCAGAACAGCTAGAACTCAACTATCAAAAAACTAAAATCATGGCATTCGCTAAAAGGCCTAAGAACTACAACTGAAATATAGATGGCCACAAGATTGAGCAGGTCTCTTGCTTCAAATACCTGGGGGTAATTTTTCAAGCCACTGGTAGTAGGAAAGCGCATGAGGAGTATGCTGCTTGCAATGCGCAGAGGAGTACAACAGCCATTCTCAAATTTCTTAAGACAAGAGGAGGCCACTATTTACCTGCTGCGCTCAAACTCTTTGAAGCCAAATCAATAGCACAACTGCTTTACGGATCCCAAATGGGACCCTTCCCCAACCCTGCTCCATTAGAACTTGTCCAATCCAAATTTTTAAGATCAGCTTTCCAAACTCCAAAATGTGTCTCTAACGCAGCTCTGAGACTGGAGTCAGGATTTATGAAAGTGGAGGCCAGACTATGGGTGACCATACTCAACTACTGGCTCAGACTATCCCACTGGCCTTGCTCCACTAACCTTAAGTGATGATTTCCAATCCAGCTGGAAACAGACAGTGATGACTAAAATTCCAATGCTGGGCCTTTCTCCAGATCTTCTGCTTAGCCTGGGATATGATAGGGTGAAAGCTACTATCAAACAACAGGTAGCAGATATAGACAACTGGATCTAATCAGCACTCCAACCTTCATTGCTAGTGACGCCAATAGATATCTGGCCTCTCCTTTGGCATACTTAGCAACACTTGAAATACCCAAACATCGAAGGGCCTTTACTCTTGCACGGTGTTGTGCCCTCCCTTCAGCTGTCCTTGAAGGCCGATACAAGAAGATCCCCTTCTCAGACAGACTGTGCCCCTGCAACTCAGGCCAAATAGAAACAACAGAGCATGTATTACTCCAGTGCTCATACTACAGGGACATACGTCTCAGCCTTATTTCACCCCTGTTGCATAAATATCAAGGGTACACAGGACAATTCTACATAAACTTGTTGCTTTCAGACACCAACCCAGGAACAACTTATAATGTTGCCAGATTCTGCACAGCTGCGGTTAAAATTCGACAATGTCCTCAACAGTAGAATAGTATCAACTTAGTCTTGTTATACTGGAGCTAACATTTTAAATACTGCTTTTAGCCTGTTTTTATCCTGTGTTTTTACCTTTATTCTGTATCCCTTTTACCTGTGCTGGTCTATGACTGTAATAAAGATTCTATTCTATTCTATTCTCCCATTCCTTGGGTCAACATATGTTGAAGTTGACTTGATAACAATTAACAACAAAACCATGATGCCTCCACAAGGAGAGAGCCAGAGTCAATTGACTCAGTGCTGGGGTTATGTACACAGCTCACATGACTGCATTTACACACACACAAGGAAACAGCAGAGTTTCACGCTCTTCAACTGAAGGATTCTTGGGCTTGTTAGAACTGTTACCATAAGCTATTTCTATTTCTGTCTCTCAGTTTTGTTTTAAGCATAGTGCAATTAAGGCAGTGGGGGGCGGGGAGCAGCAATAAAATTTCAACTTTCATCATTTCAAGTCTATACGATAAATATCAAAGAACACTTCAAGGCACAGTTCGTAATGTATTAATACAGAACAGCCAACATAGTTCAGTTCACTCCCTGTGGAAAATATGTCAAAGACACTCCTCTGAATAAAGGATGCAAGTGAGAAATTCAAATTGAGAGACCATTTTCTTTCTTACTCCCCCCATCCTTCGCCCATGTAAAATGCCTGTTTCACATTGTATGCCAGAGGGCCTCACAGGGCTTAAAAAAAACAGGGAAAGGGGGGAGAAGAGAAAGGAGGCAAAAACCTTCCAGGAGAAGCAAACAGCAGGCTGTAGACTAGGAATTTGTTTTCATGCTGACACTCCATTTGTACATAAAATGAAAAAGATGAGGAGACTAACTAAAGCCAGCTTCTGTTTATTGCAATAGGCAATTCGTGGGCAATAGTTTAGCTTTAGCACAGTGGTGTACACTTGTAGCAGGTAGGAGCCAAGATCCTGTTCAGCAGTTGTGCAGGAAAAACTTATGACAGCCTAGGTTTGCTAAAGAGATGATGTACTGGTGTTCTACTGTATCACACCACTGCAGAATCAGTTGCTTAGTGGGAGGCAATGCCTTGAACTTGCCTCTCATGCAATCATTATAATGCTTGTACAACCCTGATTAGGACACCAGACTTGGGCAACCCATTTCAAAATGCAGTGGCCTGGCTAAT
Organism: Gambelia wislizenii; assembly: GCA_030847615.1. Taxonomy (NCBI): domain Eukaryota; kingdom Metazoa; phylum Chordata; class Lepidosauria; order Squamata; family Crotaphytidae; genus Gambelia; species Gambelia wislizenii. The sequence goes on along the minus strand of JAUMIR010000005.1, from coordinate 24,059,283 downwards.
GGTATTTATACTGTTATAAATGGGGTTGTCATAAGGCAACAGGTGACTTGACAGCAAACACGCAAGCCACCAACAGAATTCTAGCCAGCATCGTCCTTCATAAAAGCAAGATCACCAAAACAAGATCTTTAAAGATGCCAGCCACAGATGCAGGTGAAACGTCAGAAAGAAACTATTCCAGAACATGGCCTCACAGCCCGGAAAAAACGCCAAGGAAAATCTAAAGATCACCAGAATTTGGCCAGCCTAGGTAGAGATCAAAGGGAAATAGATCAATACAGATGTGAGACCAGTACATGGATGTTGTTTCAGAATTTAGCTTCTGGGAATGTGAGCACTTTGTAAAGCATTCTGCTTCCAAACAGGGATTCAGAGTGAATAAGTAAATCCAGGTGCCTAATTAATCCTCTGTTGTCCCACTTTTTCAGCTGCTTTTAAAATGTTCTGGTTTCTCTCTTCTCCTTCCACTTCTCCCTTTGTCCTTAGCTTACCGCTGTTGCTGCAAACTGAGTTCAAACTGCAATGTTGAGAGTATGTTTCGAACTGCACAGCAGTCATGAAATCGTTTGAGTGGCTGATACCAAGGTGATTATTGCCTGAGGGATAGCTGAAACTGGAATAAAGCAAATGCTGGCCCTACTATTAGGCAGAGTGGAGTGGTTGCCTTAGTCTACAGTTACCGGGAGGCATCCTCATATCCCATAACAAAGAACAGGAGGAGACACCATTTGCTCTTCACTTCAAGCAGCAAAATGTCTAGCCCTGCAGTTGAACAGAATACAGTACATTAATCTCACAGAGAGTCTCTGACCTCTTCTTCATTTTTTCTCATGTAGTGGAATTAATATATTTGAGGAAAAGTCAATAAGGTAGGCTTCCCATCATTATGATAACATGTAGGTATAGGAAGGTTGTTTCACAGGTGAACAACTAGTGCTGCATACAGCCATTGAATGTGATCAGGAAGAATAGGTTTCCCTTGAGTTTGGTCTAACAATGATGATGAGGTTGCTGAAAACTCAGTAGACAGATTTGCATATTTTGCTAGCAAAGTTGTGGTTAAATTCAAACTTGACATTGTGTCCAAACCAGACCTTGGAAAGAAAACATAGTTTGTTAGCCAACCACAAATCAGACTTAGAAGCCATGGTTTACTATATGGCTTATGAACTTTGGCTTTTAAAAATCACTGTCATTATGTCTGAACCCAGAACCATAGCTTCTTTCCCCAGCTGTTCACCATGAAACAGAAGCTTACAAAAGAGAAACAGATCAGCAATGGAAAAAAATGTGGGAGGATATGGGGCCAAAGCATCAAACCATAAAAATCCTAAAATGCAGCTAGCTTAGTGTGACATGAATGTGGACAGTACTACACTTCAGCAAACTTCTTAATAATAAAAAAGATGTAGGATATCCTTGAGGGAACCACTGTTTGCATCTGTCCAAACCACATATCACAAGACAGACCTTTAGAGAGTGTATTGACCAGAGATCATGAGATGTGCCAAACTAAAAATACAATATAATATAAATACCATGCAGCTGATTGCTTCTCTTCAAGTTCTTCTCCCACATGCTATAAAAATGTAGGTTTCCCTCCCTCCTGTATTTTGGATCTCTACTCATTGAAAATGTGGAATGAGTAACAGCAATCCCTCTTCTTTAAGATAAAACACTGTTACTGACAAACATTGTGTGTGTGTGTGTGTGTGTCTTCATGTTGCCTGTTGACTTATGATGAATTTCACAGGGTTTTCATAGGCAAGGAATATTTAGAGGTGGTTTTGCCAGTTCCCTCCTCTGACATATAGTCTACATCACCTGGTATTTGTTGGCAGTCTCCCATCCAAGTACTAACCAGGGTTGACCCTGCTTACCTTCCAAAACCAGACAGGATCTGGTGGTTTTAAGATATTTTGTCCCTTCCATAGTCTAACTTAAAAGTATTCCAACCCTTTAATATAGACACATAAAGCAGTTGACTTGAGTTAATACATTCCTGCTGTTGGGACAGATGGTTGTTGCCTAGACAACAGACCTGTCATTGTCTTGCTGTGCATAGTCCTGTAGCAATACAGCAAAACTGATCCACTCTCAGCTGCTAGGGTGATCCACTAGCCCACATATGCTATGGTAGCCTTCCCTCCACTACTCCTTTCAGTCTCATATGTCTACCTGATGGGCACTGCAATTCATATTAAGTTCATAGGACTTTGCAAATACTCTAAATTTACAATAATACTCCCATCTCCTTAGGCATTTGGCTATGATGGGTCTCCTGTCCTTAAGACAGCTATCCCTACAGCCAAGGTGCTTTTATTGGGAACAATATATTAATCCTAAAAGTGTGCAGGGTGATCAGGTTTTCTACCTTGCCTGATGTAAAGGATGTCAGTCATGATACTGTTGCATTATGACTGAGTTTATCTATTTGAGCAGCATATTAACCCACACAGCTTGAGATGCCCCCTGTCTCACTCCTGAACAAGCAATGCATACTCGACTGATCATTATTACCTTTGAGACACATAATAATTTCAGGAAATGAACCATCAAATTAGAATTTTTTTAAACTCTGTTCCTCTCTTCTCCCCCTCCAACCCATACCCAGCCTTTGCAGCATATCCATGCAGTTGGTTTGATGGGAAATGAGGCACAGTGCTCCAAGAATAAAAGTAATAAGAAATCATTTATGCTACATATCGGGAACTGTAATTTTCTCACATTCATAACAATGAAAAAGTAAGGAGAAGCACATTTACTCAGTACAGACATACCATCAGCTGCATAACAATATAAATCCAAAAGAGAATGGATAAAGATGACTTGCTAATGCTATAGATCAATTCTAACCATTCTTCTCTGAAAGCAATGCATTCAAAATGGAAGCATGTTATACATTTTAATTCAGCTGTCTTAATGCAGCAGTGTTCAGCTGATAAGTGCCCATATCTAGAAGAACCACAGCATACCAGCTTGCAGTGATATTTCTATGCAGTGGCCATAGAATTGCTGGGTGACAATTGACACATTTATACTGCAAATATGCTAGCCCTCTTTGCCCCAGAGATTCTGAAGTCTGTAGCTTTAAATTTTATGTATGTGTGTGAGAGAGGGCACTGAGCAGAATCACAGGAAACTGCCTCATATGAAGTCAGACTCTTTTTCCATCTAGCCCAGTACAGGCATACCTCTGTTAACAAACTCTCGGACAAAGAAGCCCTCCCCCTTTCCTCGTGGTCATTTATCTAGCTGGAATTTTTTTAGCAACATCAACATTGAAAGGATGATGAAGGGCTGGAAAAACAGACTTTTGGAATCAGGTCGCAGCAGTATGTCTGCAGTTGTCAATGGAATAAAGCCTGAGCTGAGAAAGAATGGGATTCTGCTCTAGCCCTACAACAGGCAAGGTAAAAATCATCGGCCTCCAGAATCTCTTTCTGAGCCTGTGTGAACAGCAAAACAGAAAGAGACTAGCCTGCCTCTCCAGGTATTTCCACCCCACCAGCATTTTTTTTAATAGTCCTGTATGATTGACTATCAAAACAGAAATAATTTTTGAAACTGGGGGCTGGTGAAAACAAAAGTTTTCCTGGATGCGTTTTGGAGGAAGCCTTCAAGTGGTCTCAGAAAGATTCAAAATGTTTTGCTTATTTACACAAGGCATACTTGACATGGTTGTTTCATTTCACATGTGCATATTGTTAGTTTTGAATGAAAAATTTGCTGAAATATGTTGAACTACTCTTTTTTTGTGGTGCAGGAAGCTATCCCTATTCTTTCTATGCTACTTTGCCTTGGGTGTTACCTGCCCTGACATCCCCAACACTTTTAAACATTCAATAATTGGTAATATTTCACTAATTGGCTTATTATTGGCACTCCACATGGTTGACAGTAGACCAGGGACTCCCGAGCATAAGGAATCAAGATTTGCTCAGAAAATCTAAGGAAGTAGCCTGCTAAAATTGCTAAAAGACATGCCTAGGAAAGGATTATGTGAAAGGATTATGCATTTTGGAAGTGATGAGTAAGGGAGAAATGGGCTAATATATGTGTGTGTTCCCTTGATTATTTTTCAATAAAAACCATTTTTATTTCATCCCATGGCTTGGAGTCTCCGCAGTTACTACCGGTATATATAGGTCAAAAGATCGTGGCAATACCTGGGCTCTCACTGTCATCTTGAGCTAATTAGAATTCCCCATATTAAAATTTGGACACAAGGGGGCTCCCCATGGACCCCATGCAATTTGGATAACATGGGTACCAATGTTTCTGTTTAAAAAGTAATGCCCAGGAAGACATCAGCTTTGGTAACTGAGGTATCCCTGTACTGTCTGCTCTGACTAGCAATGACTCTCCAGCATCTCAGTTAGGGCTGCTCTGAAAGCGCCATCCAGGAAAATACTCTTGCCTTTTGATGGTCTTTCTTGAGCAAATGGAGTCTAGGAGCATTGATATAAACGCAATAAAGCAGCAACAAAACACCAAGTTTAAAGCTGGTAAAACACCAATAAATGTGACCAAAACAGTCAAAACAAATTACAACATATTTCTGTCAGGAGTTAAAGACTAAACTCCATTATAAAATGGCTGAACAATTGCAGAAGCATGCTGAGTCATGCCAAGTCAGGCCACTAGAGGGCAATGTCCTGTAGATGTATATATGGGAGAACTCAGAACAGAGCTCACTTCTCCTCTCTTCTCTTCCGGTGAATGCTGAGGTCTGGTGCAGCAGTTTCTCCTTCAATTGTAAATATTTGTATATATTGCAACTATTTAACTTTGAAGATAAAAGTGCCTCCTGCTTATTTTGGACGTCAAACACTCTGTGTGTGAGTATTCTTGGAACGGGCTCCTACTGAGTCTGCTGAGATAATTTTTTGCTTCTGCTAGGGATTGAGTGTCCTATCATCCCCTGGCAGTGGTTATTGGCCCAGCTGATTGATCTCAGATTAGATAAGGTGCACCCAGAAAAATTCCCAGAAACTCTTTTGTTTTGAGTGTTTTGAGCTAGTTGGCTGAGAAACAGTAAAGTTTCAGCCAGGCTCTGTAATATCTTCAAGTAACCTTGAAGTGCTGCCAGCATCTAAAACTCCATGAAAATTCTCTTCCATTCCTAATTAAATTAATCAACTCTGCATTTACACAAAGATGTCTATGCAAAACTTTCTCATGCTTAATGATATAGCTGGGAATTTCTGCCTTTCTTTGTCCGTCATATTGCAGTTTCCACCAGATATTTGCTATCTTCAATTGACTTAGAGATGGTGAAGAATTTTGCTTCAATCCATATTTTCATAAGAATTTCCCAAAGGTGCAGATTTCTTTATATCCAGGATGCAAAGAATTTGAAATATGTAAGGGGGGGGTGGAATCAGTGTGGATGGAAGTGAATCTTACCATGTACCTACACAGTGTTTTGAGTGCTTAACACTTAAAAGTATGAGTTACAATCCCTGTGCAATTGGAGCTGCTCTTCATTTTCTGAGAGGTTTTTCAACTGTAAACCTACTGTGTATGGTCCACTCCATGCTGGAAATAACTGCACCTCTTCCATTTATTGTTGTTGTTGTGTACCTTCAAGTTGCTTCCAGCTTATGGTGCCCATAAGGTGAACCTTTCATGTGTTTTTTTATTTTATTTATTTATTTATTTATTTATACCCCGCTCTTCAGCCACAAGGCTATCAGAGCGGCTTACAAATTGTTTTAAGCAATAGCAACTTACACATCTACACTGCATTAAACAGTTTCCAATGTGTGTCAAGATTTGGTTAGAGAGGATTTCCCTTTACCTTCCTTGCATATGCCCAATGTTAAAGGTGTGTGGGGAGGATTCTATTTAGTTTTTGAAGTATTTATTGAGATCCAAAAATGTCTTCATACTTTGGAAAGACATAACAGTGACGTAAAATGAAGACAGAATGATACTGGTAGGCTTCTCCATTCATAAGTGAAATAAAAAGTTCTATTCATTTCGTTAGTGAAATTTCACAAATTTCACAATGATTTCAGAATGCTTGTCAGCATTTGATTCAGCTATGTGTTTGTTTCAGGATTATTTATCTGGACTTCGTGTAACCCGACTTCTGGCTAATGGTTCATTGGTATTGATTGGTACTTGGTATTGATTGGATCCTGATGTCACTAGGAAGTTTTAGAACAATTAATTACATTCCTAGACTGGCTTAATGAGCAATCCCTTGAAAATCTGTCTTGAGTTGATCTTTGAAGCCCATCAATGTAGTTTAAACTGTTAGTTATGGAAACACTCTTCCCTGTGTGGTACACAGTTGAGGAAATCCATCTGATTAGTATTTAAACTTTAAAAGCTAAAGTTTCTTCTTTCTCTCTGTTTTACTGAAGAGAAAGAGGGAATGTAAGAAGAGACCTTTTTCTCAAAAACACTTCTGTTGGACTAATGATTTTTTAAACTACTTTTCATGATTTGCTACTTTTATTGGTACAATTTTCCCCCAATTATAGCAAAATATAATTGACTAATACTAAGGATTAAAAGACTATCATTTTAATGAGGTGTTCATTACCAACTAAATCAATAAAGTTAGATATGTCGTTAATGCTACTGTATCTACTATATCTACTACAGTGAAAATGGCACCCTAGTTGTGAAATACTATCTCCCCGAGCAGTTCTCTTATCATCTTCTAGTACCAGGCAAACCCCCTTAATAATATTCCTAAACTTTTCAGATGAAATGTTAATCTTCCCAACTGTTCTATGTCACTTTTGTAATCTAGTGACCTTTATAATACACTCAGGGAAGGAGACAACTGCAGAGTGACTGTCAAGAAACAGGTTGCAAGTAGCTCTTCAACAACTAATGAATTGGACACCATTACAAACTACTGTTGGAAACCTATAGAAGCACTGGTGTAACATGAGCAGGTCCTATTCTATCATTACGTTCTATAGTTTCTGCTTGAAGTGATTTAATAAGCTAAAATAGATGTTTACCTTAAGAAGTTTTTCTCAAAAAATATGGTTTGTGTACTTTGTGTACTTTGAGAGTTTTCTGTGACCCTTGCAACCTATTTTTTTATTATTATTTCATTATTTAAGAATACATCAAGTCAGGTATGCTGGTTTTCTGATTTTCTGCACATGTCCACTGCTGGAGTATGCCCCCTATCTCTTCAGTATCAGCCTTCTCAAAATTTTCATACACTATTAAGATTTTCACAAGAACTTTCACAACTATTAAGATCACAGTCCCATTAATTCAAACAGTTCAAACAGAAGATGAGGATAACATTACTTCCATGCAATAAAATAAGCAGCTTCCTTGAAAGGATAGCATTATCTTCTACTTGTTTTATATTTTGTGCTCCTCTCCCTATACAACGTCTGTATTCACCAACAGATATTCATGCTGTTTTAAGGGCAACATTTACCACACGGTAAAACACAGGAGGCCTCGTGGAGAGTGCAGTCTCAATAGGCCTTGAGAGAATTACGGAGCTGTAATTTCAAGTCCTAGATCATCAAATGGGTAAGAGTTACACAAGTGTTAAGTGAAATCCTGAGTTAACTGAAAATGATATTACAAAGGAAAAGTGATAACTATCAGGAGATTACACTGTTACACTGGAGATACCTGTTCTGTTAACATTCAGCTTCTACTGAAACACTTTACCTTCTGGTAACTGCATCACTGATCTAAGCAACAAAATAAAACTGTTTTTTGATCCCTCCATCCTTTTTATGGTGCCATAAGACAATATTTCAGAAGCAGTCCTCTTAAAATGACATGCCAGTGCTCAAGAAATTGCTGATTTAGATATTCCTTCTAAATATGATCCAAGAATAATAATTACAAAAAATCTTAGTGAAGGAAGAACAGAATCTGGTTCTGCAGTCTCCTCTGCCCAAATAATCCTTTAAGGACATACAACAACACCCCCACCACCTTTCCATTCTTCCCAGCTACACTACTCAGCCATTTGCCAGCAGATTTAGCCATCTTATTTTATGAGGCTGTTATGGCTTCAAGACAGCATGTGTGGTGTAGTGGTTTGAGCACTGGACTACTACTCTGGGGACAAGGGTTTGGATCCCCGCTTGGCCATGCAAACCCACTGACTGAGCTTGGACAAGTCACACTCTCTCAGCCTCAGAGGAAGACAAAAGCAAACTGCCTCTGAACAAATCTTGCCAAGAAAACCCCATGAAAGGTCAACTTTAGGGTTGCCATAAGTCAGAAACAACTTGAAGGCAGACAACAACAATTATGGCTTTGAGCTACTGAAGATGAATCACCATCAGGCAAGTCTGGCTTGTTGAACTCATTTTTTACAGTTCCAAAGAGTTTTCCTTCTCTTGCTAAAATATTTTCTTGAATTGCCATGAAACATCTGGGGCATCCTACTACAAGCACAATTTTTGTATTGCAAAGTCAATGACAATGCTTCTTATTGAACTGTATCAAGCAATGCTTTGATTTTCCCATCACTATAGTCTCTTAATTACAACAATCATCCATTTCTCTTTCTTACACAGGAGGTCTGCAGTTTGGGGATGTTAAGATGAAAGTGGATATCCACAAGAATTTGCCAGTGTGGTTTGCTTTGTTCACAATCCCTTGATGGTGACAGTTCACATACTCACATAAATTAAAAAGAATAGCATCTTTTTTTTCTTTCCTTCTGGGCCTGAGGAAAGGTCTCAAAAGGAAAGAACACCAAGGGAGTTGAAAGTTCCAAATCTATTCCTGAAATCCAGGTAGTGAGACCTTCTAGAATGGGGAAGATGAATGGCAGAAAGTTACAAAATCAAGCACAGAGTTGAAGACCAAGAGTACAGTGAAGGGGCCAAACTAGTCAAAACTGTAGAGATCTGACATCATCAGACACATCTCTTTAAAGTTTTCCTTTAAACAAAAAAGCTGCAGGTAACTCAGAAAGGATTTTGATACTGGGGAGGAGGGAATTGATTACTTCCACTCATTCAAGTTTCTCAATGAAAATCCCACCATGCTCCCAGATGGCAGATGTAGCTTGATATACAATAGATCATTAAAGGGATGGGCCATCTGATAATTTCCAAATTAGTTTGGTCTGAATTCCTGGATAGTTCATGGTTCCTTAGAACACAATAGTCAAAAGAGTCTACTTAGATGCAAAAAGATCAGCAGAATACAAGGAAAGTAAATCTCTAGATTAAAGAGGTAAGAACCAATGTCCAGATCTTGTAAAGAACTATGGCTGATAGATTTTCCTTGGGGGGTTTTCCGGGCTGTAAGGCTGTGTTCTAGAAGAGTTTACTTCTGACATTTCGCTTGCATCTGTGGCTAGTATCTTCAGAGAATGGTTTGGTGGGAGTGTCTGTGGACTTTATATCCTGTGAACCCCTGTTGGGGAGTATATGTAAATTTATGTATTTGAATGGTTAGTTTCTAGCTATAGAAAGTCAAGGAGGATTAGTGTCTATTCAGCTAATGGTTGGTTCATGGCCTATTATATGCAGGAAATCCTCCCTGGATGGAATTCCTTTGTAAGTGTGGAGTTTTGATTCTATTGTTTTTCAAAACTGGAAGCCTTATTTAACTAAAATATGACCTCTTTTCGCTAAAATATGAATTGCCCTGTATAGGAATGTGTAACAATGCTGAAAGTTATCTCTTCATATCTGCCAATTGCAGAGGTGTGGCATCATCTCTTATAGTAGTTAAACTGTAGTATGGATGGATGTCAATGCATAGAAGACTGAGGGTTTGGTTATATGACCTTCAGCTACCTTGCAAACTCTAATACCAATCTCAATTTCCCCATGCAGATTTAGCTATTTATTTTACCTCTCACCTCCCTTCAATATGAATCTGGTTTGTGTGGCTTTTACTTCTTTTCCTGAAAGTGTCAGTATCTTCTCATCTGACTTGCAGAGTAAACCTGACCTGTTTCTATGGCAACAAACATTAGTGAGACTGTGGCTGAAACCTTTATTACCTGCCTGAATCAATAACTCTAACCTTGGCACAATCATTCATCTCCTGTGCTTTCAGCCAATGGCTTAGAAAAAAAGAGCTCAACCTATGAACACCTGGTATCATTTTATAAATGTCACCTTCAAGTACCACAAACTTTTTGTAACCCAACAAATCTATCTTATTAAGATGTAAAATTACAGTGGAATACCTGATCAGTCAACTGGATTTTTTAAAATGACTTTTTAAAAATGGCTTGGTACAGTGGAACGCAAACAAAGTGGTGAAGCTTATTGTACCTATGGACAGCATCTTTGGGGTTCATGTCATCCCTTGCCCCTCCCTAGTTGATTAACAAACTGAGTGAAGGAATTGGTGGACACTGAGGGGAGAGTGATGTATCACATACTTCTATTACAAAAATCCTAACATGGAATCTGGACTTGTTTTCCTATGTGTTCTCACAAATGTCATTGCAGGATTAGAAGCCACCTCAGATGCTGGGCAGCAAATCTATCAGCTGAGCAGAAATGAAACAAAGATGAGAAGCAAATTTATGTGTCTATGGGCTTATCTAGATGGGCTATTTATCCTGGCTTTCCCTACCCACCCCATCTTGGAGTCCTGCAGTCCAAATGACACAGGGCTCTTCCCCTGTTTTGCCTCTAGGCACTCCTGATGGTGCCTGAGGCAAAGCTGGGGAAAGCCAGGATAAAAACCATTAAATGTTTTAAAAATTAAACATCCAGGTAAACCTACTTCATGGGGGGAAATCCAGATCAGGCTGCCACAGGAACATGGGTTCTGTACCTGCACTCCAGCCCATATAGCTGGCCACCACCACTGGTGTCATTCTGCAGCCAGCAAGTGATCAAGGCCCCTTGAATATGTCCAGTCTTGATCACATGCTAAGAGCCTCCTTCCTGGCTTCAGAGGAAGCAATGTGCAACAGCAGAGGAGATACATCCCCCATGCCAGCTGGTATTGACTCCATCCCATTTTGTCTCGGCAACGGGGGTTGATGGGGAGAAACGGGCCAGATCCAGGGCCAGAATACACTCACTGAAAGGCAGGATATTCTGACAGGTCTAGACAAGTCCTGTGACTAAAAACTTGCTTTGGGTTCTGTTGGGGAGAATGATAAAGACAATGAAAAATATCAGGTGTCTTAGGCAGAGACTAGGGTATTAAGGTGACCATTTCATGAGATGAAGGAAGATCAGAATCACTACTTCCTTTCATCTTCAGGGCCCAGGTGCCCAACATCCTGTATATCATAAAGAACCCATACAGCTTTCTTTGTGTTGGTATCCAGCTTGTAGAACTCAAACTCTACAGATGCTTTCCTGGCACCTAATCTACTAAAACTATCATATTGCCTATGTTATTAATAAACAGGAGTGCTGGATATAGTACTGTTGTAGGGATTTATTTGGGATTTATTGCCGTTTTCTTGTTTCTGATGCCCATTTGTTCATGTTTATATTGAATTGTGTGTGTGTGTGTGTGTGATTTTATAAACCTTTGGGTCCTTCACGCTGGATTCTGAATTTTTGGTAACGTTAAAAATGAGATGAATGCTCCAAAACAACAAATAGAATTCTCTTATAAACTAAGAAATTGGATCACAATTTGAAGTGGATTTGCAAACCAAAATTATAGGGAATGCTATCAGAGATGTAAGGTGAGAGGGGATACAAATACCAGAGGCTTGTTCCTGCTTTGCAGTTTGTGATGTAGGGGAAACCAGTGCTATGTCTACTCAAGGAATATGTACGAAACTCTGTGCCTCTAACATAGCATTCTTTTCATGCTGAACATCTGCTCCCTAAAGTATTAAGACAAGACATATTGCTGTCTGAGTAAGGATGGAAAAGGAATTTGCAGTAACTGATTTTCTTTAAATAAAATTATCCAGTTCATGGCTCAACTATCTTTCATTTTCATGTTTAAGGGGTGAAATCTCACATGTGAGATTTTCTTTTTCTTTTTGACTTTAACCCTCTTAGTGTAACCCAATAGTAACCGAAAGTTGCAGGTTTCAATTTGAGCTTCCCACTCTGACTCTGCAGAGCTTCACCTGACCCCACCCCCATGAAGGAAAGCAGAGCAAGGCATGTGAAAAAGAAGTGTACAGAAGAGAGAGATTTAAATGATGTTTATTCCAAGCAGAAATTACATAGCAAGTAAAGGTATCTCTTCTATGAAAGGCTCCTTCCCTCTGGGTACACTTCGAAGTTACAAGTTAAAGGTGAGTCTAGCCATTCCAGCCAAGTTTATAAAATGAACATAAGCTCTAACGTGACTAGCTAGATAGTTCATTAATCTACTTACAGGGGTGCAGTCCAGATGTGCTGGAAGTTGAGGGTAACTGGGAGTATAGACCTTTGGCTCAGCCTCTACCAAGCATCCCCCATAGCTGGTACAAGAGTACCCCTGGCTGAGGCATCTCTTCGATCTTCTGCTTTGTTCTTCTCCCTGCCTTGTGGCCCAGGGAGAATTTATCACCTCTTCACAGAAGCATCTAGAAGCTTGCTCCTGCTGGACATCTTCATTGGTCAGCTATCCCTTACAACCTGTGACTCCTTCATGATGCTAACCCCCAATAAACTGGAAGTTTACTCTCAACACCTAGTTAATCATTTGTTTACTCAGTTGGCTGTGCTGCCCAGATAATGGGAAAGCCCATTATCACAGTGGGGAATAAAACTTTGGAGTATGGATGTAGGGGAAGAATATTTGCAAAATGGTCAAAAATATTTTTTTCCTCAAATGTGAGGAAAGCCTGGCTAGGAGAACTGTGGAGTGATGAGAATTCTTCAGTTTAGAAATTTCACATAGAATTTGCACTTTTTGCATAGAAAACAGCATTCTTTTCTGCACAAAGAATTCTGGGTTTTTTTTGCAAAAAGTGCACATTTTGAACAGAATAAGTCCCAAACTGTAAATGGTCTTTAGAAACAGCACAGTTTTCAAATACTTTCTTGCAGTAGGAAGAGGCTAAAATTACTTGTTGCTTCTTTTGAAAATGAAATGAGTGAAGAATTGCATCCCTGCTTTTGAGAAACTAGAGGACCAATTTCAGCATAGCACTAAGCCAAACCTGGCTAAGGAGCTTTATGTACATGAGGAGTGGACAAGTGTGCTTCTCCATAGGTTTCTGAAGAATTAATCCAATAATCCTTCACTACTTCCTAAATTGCCTAGAAATGATAGAAGCTTTAGGCTGAAAACATCTCAAAGACCACAGTTGCACATCCCAGCAAACAACAGTGGGCTCACATGTTTGATTTTTTAGCTCCATAGAATACAACATCAGTGTTCAATTGGATTTTATTTTTATTTTTATTTTTTTGCTTATAGTAAAAGAAATTTAATTCAGCCGTTAGAAACTATCTTATTCCCATGTGAATTAACAGGCTCACAGCAGTTCCTTTTCACAGAGACTCACAAAAATTTCTGCTGACTGGTGCAAATAACAGATGCTGGGAATCTTCAGTTGTACAGAGTCACATTCATCCCAGTTGTTTTTACCTTGCAATTGACTCTGCATGCTTTCAAATGAGACAGGAAGAGGACAGACCATGCCTCCTAATGGCACAATTTTCCATAAGTGACCATTAATAACAGCTCACTTTTTTCTTTTAAAGCTGCCAAAGTTATATTCCCTCCTCACTCTCTGAAATCTGTACTTAATTAAATGAAGGCTGCCCAGCCTGTTGGATTTATTTTTAAACTGGCAGTTTTTCCTCACAAAAGTAGCAAATGATTTTTCTTGCAACAGAGTGTGTGTGGTGAAGAGTTGGGTGGGGAGTGGTGAACACCATTTTTCATCTTCTACCTTCTGAGAAAGCCAGTTCTGACAGCAAATCAAGAAGCATAAATTGCAATTGACCCAAGTAGAAATCACTTTTGCTCTCAAGCTACTTCTCTGTGATACAAGAAAAGCCTGTTGACATATATAAAGCACAATTACACCCTTCAGCCAGTTTAGAGATCCAATGTAAAAGCTAGGATGAAGGAGCGTCAGAGAGATTTGTGGAATTCTCTTTGGAATTTTGGGCTCTTCTAGTGACCCATAAATCTCTCTCTCTTTCTTTTCCATTTCTTTCCCCCTCAGAGATGTCCATAAGCCTTTTTCTCAATGAATTTAGAAACTAAGAACAGAAATTACTTCATGTGAGATTGCAGCTGTTCACAGTATGAAGAGTATGTGCCATTCCTAGCAGATAGTGGACTGTATCAGACCACCCCCCTGTAAAAGTTCTTTTGCTGGCATGAATTGTGGCATATTTATGCCAGCAAAAGAAACCACACCACCACCAGCCCTTACCTTCTTCATGTTAAGGAGGCTTCCCAAGCACTAACGGGGAGTGAATGAAGCTCTTTTCACTTCCTAGTTTCAAATCTCACTGAATCTCGCAAACAGATGCTTGCATGGGAAATTAAAACAACCAAGCAAAACAAAGACACAAAAAGTTCTGGAAAGCACCAAAACACACTTTTAAAGTTCCAAGTAAAGGCGGGGGGGTCATAAAAAGAGTGTCACCTACCTGGCTATCCTAATTGCACCCGGTTGTGTTTGCCCATTGATGTTGCATTTCTGTGAGTACAATGGCGCAGATTCAAAAGCTGGTAACTCTGGCAGAAAATCACTACAGGGAATCAACTGACAGCTTGAACCGTCAATAAAAAAGCATGGTTTTTAAACAATATGATTGTGAAAGGGCAATGTCATCTGGTACGTGTGCCCTTCCAAGATCATTAGGCATCCTTATGATGTTGTATTTGACTGGTCTGATAAAGTCCAGTGGCTTCTAGTTAGTGATGGGAAAATTCTTCCAGGCTCACTCAGTAATTGTCACAGACTTTCCAAGTTCTCTTAAAGATTTCTTTCTTAGAGCAATGGTGTGAGGAAGGACTTGTGGTGGGAAATCCCATTAGAACACAGAAGACAATGTCAGAGCAAGTTTGGGCTTGGTTTGTTACTTACCCTGACAGCCCCCATCTTGGAATATCACACAATTGGCAATATTTCATAATTTGGCTTGTTTTGGACTTCCATGTCATGACCCGTGAGTCTGATGAGGGTATGGAATCAGAGGAGGAGGACATGGCAGAGAACAGCCCTATGGAACCTGGCACAGGTTTTACACCTATGCCAGCAATGAGCCCTGCCAACCTGGAGGTGCAAGCAAAAGAAGAGCCTGATCCTGGTGGGTTGGCACAAGTCCCAGCAGAGAGCCCTGCCAATTCAGATAAGGAAGAGGAGACAGACTTACCTACACCACCATTCAGCCAGCAGCGATCCCAAAAGGAAGCTCAAAGATCACTGAGGCTTTATCAGAAGCACCTGCTTATCAAGGGGCACCTGGCAAAGCCTTGATTGCTATATATACACTTTGGTGAGCTATGGAGGCTTTGTCAGATATCAACTGATCTTCCTGGCGAAAGCTTCCTGTTGGTGATCTTTGACTCTGTGTTCCTGCTATCTTGACTGTTGCTTAGACCTCAGACCGACCCTGACTAAGCTATTTCCTGACCCTGTGGACCCACTGACCTACTTCTGGACTACACTGCATTCCATAAGCCTTGACCCTTGGACTGTATTCTGGACTCTGCTCTGTGAGCCTTCCTGCTTGTTTTGTTGCTACTCAAGAAACTGAACCTTGCTTGTTCCAAACCTTATCTGGCTCCACTTAAATGACTTTGCTATCACTGAGAGTTGGCCGCTTTCCTGCTCTTTTGAGCTTTATCTTGGCCAAACTCCTAATTAATTGCCAGTAACTGGCTGGTTTCCTGGACAATCCATGTGGTTGACAGGTAAACCAGGGACCCCCAGATACCAAAGGTGGAGTTATGTATAACCAAGGGAGGGGCCTTTGGAAATTCCCCAAACAAGTAATCGTCAGGTCTGAGTTAACACCTGGAGATAAGTCACTCACTAATTCCACTCAACAATAGCAGAGTCCTCAATTGTTGCAAAATGGGGTTTTCCTCTCCCCTCGACAATAGAAGTTGCCTGATCCTATATATCACCCATTAATGATCATTAACTCTTCTGGAGAACCCTTTGTATAGTCCTGAAAAACTCCAAGAGACATTGTATTCCACTGTAAATTCCATCCCTTCAGGGAATTGTCCAATATAAATATCAGCCTAAAACTTCACCAAAATGTCCACAGTTCCTCTTCCTACATCCGTGCTGCCAAGTTTGCTGTTAGACCTCCAGAACGCATCTGTGAGAATCTTCTGCTGCATGAATCTCTGTTCCTCTGAGAGGTTTTGTATCACCTGAAAATCCCCTTACTCTATTCCTCTATCGAAATACTTCCAACTGGAAACCAACTGCTGAGATTCTTGCCAAGTGATATCCGTAAATCACAATGCTCTACAAGTGACTTACGATTTTATGACCTACCAAAGTCTGGTCAGGCTCCTTGCCTGGCTAAGAGCTTGGAAATGTTACCTTTGGACTACAACTCGCAGCATCCCTAGCCAATAGGGTCCAGAATATGATGGCTGTGAGTTCTGGGATTTATAACTGAAAAGATAAAAAGGGCTGGAAAAAGTAATCTTCTGGCTTTTTTAAGACTAACTTGTTTATTTCAGCATAAGTTTGCTTGGCTAAAACCCAGTTCTTCAGATGCACAGAGTTCAGCCTAAGTTGACAAACATTTAAACACATGCCCATTTGGGCTAAACATTCACATGCCAGTGGGGATGGGAAATTTAATAAAAATGCATAATGTTCTACCATGGGGATTGGATGACAAGTAGAGATCTTATTTGTAGTAGTTGCTTAAAGTAGTTAAAAGGACATAGTTGGGTGACAAGCACATCCAGATATACATAAATACATTTAGGGGTAAATAGCTAGGCATTTGTCACCCACCCATGCCTTTTTAAAATACTCTTATCAACTCTTTAACATGATAGCATATTTTACATTTTGATTACATTGCATACACATCACATATGTATAAATGTTTAGCTACCTAGGCTGTACTCCATGTATTTGATAAAGTGGGTTGTAGTCCCCAAAAGCTCATGCTAAAATAACTTTGCTAGCCTTGAAGGCAACATATGACTCCTTTTCTCCCTCTCCCTTTACAGTGAATTACACTAACACAACTATCTGTTTGAAAATTAGTTGAGAAGAATAAATTTTGCAAATTCTGACCTGATCTGTCCACTTCTGCCCTTGTTCCACCCTTGACACATCATATGGTTCCAATAAAACTGCCCTGGTTCCAATAAAACTAGCTATACTCTCTAAGTATCACCTGTTAGGGGACACTCTTTTTGAAAGAAACCATAGGCATCACTAGTCTACTTCCCCCATTAATACCCTTCTCTCCTTCACTCTTTCTCTATGCTGAAAACAGTGCCAATTCTGGATGAATGGTTGCACTACAAATACCAAGGAGCACATTATAAACCAATTTTTATTATCTATTCTTACTGCAGAATTTGGTTACCTCTGTCACACATTTCAAATGTTTGGAATTGAATATAATACCCAAGCTTGAATATTATCATCGCATTCTCTACTTTCTACTTTGAATTTGCATTTCTCATTAACCCATAACTTAATCTGTAGGTAACAATAATCCTCCTACAATCAGATTGTGAAAAACAGAATAAAAAACACTTTTGAAATAGAGAGTGTTACTTAACATATACCCATGCTCATCTCCCAAATGCTACATTCATATTCATTTATGTTCTATTAATATTTATATCAGTTCTAGAAGATGCCAGAGGACCAGGCCTGACTTCCAAAACCTTGGGAACAATCAGTAAGACCGCTTTCCCATCCTTGTGTTATTCATATTTGAAACACAGGAGCCTCCCCAGGCAGATAACAGAGAGTCACCTCACTGCATATATTAGCTGAACAGGTTCATTTATGCAGGTTGAGAATTACCAAAGAATTATCTATTGCAGGATAGCAGAGCTAAATTACCTACTTGACTGGAATAGCTGTGCTTTGTGCATACATATGACCATTGACCAATGCCACAGGAAACTCACATGTAGTAATCAGACACAAGCAGACAACTTATATTGATACAGATGTGAACAAATCCCACTGTCACAAGGAGCAGAACCCCTCATTGCTATCTTGTGTCCCCAATGCTTTTTTTGAGTACTCCCTATCTTAAGGTGAGATGTAAAGAATATTTTTCCTTTCCCTTCAAAGGAATGTTTAAAGGCTATGTTATTAGCACACTTCACATCTCTTTTCAAACTAAGAACACATTTTTCTCTAAAGCCTTTTTCTTTGACCTTTACACAACAACATTAACAACAGGAGCAGCAACAGAATTCTTGGTCTTTGTGCATTCAAATACTTTCACATATGGTAGCTATCACTCCTATAGCCCTGTAAAAGAAAAATGTATTATCCCACTATTCTCTACAGGGAGAGAATGTTGGGCTATTTCCCACCAATTTATTAATTGATTTATTTTTAAAACTAACAATCTAACTTACAGTCAAAATAATATGCATTCAAAAATAAAGAAACAAAGAAAAGAGAGAAAAATAAAGAAGAAAAAAGTGAGAAAAAAGAAATATAACAAACACAATAGAGATCTGATCCTAATTGTAATGAAAAGACAAAGAAGAAGAGGAGGAGGAGGAGGAGGAGGAGGAGGAGTGTTATACTGTCATTACAGAGCCACCTAAATAATCCTACTACTTTAGATTTCTTATTGGTCTAAAAAGTCCCTAAACAATTTCCAGTCTTTCGAAAAGCCTTTAATTGGCTTATTCTTTAGAAGCCATGTTAATCTGGCTATTTGGGCTAGTTTAGCAACCTTAAAAATCCATTCTTCTGCCATCAGTGCTTCAGTCAGTTTCCAGGTTTGAGCAAACAAGTATCCTTGCTGTTGATGTCACATATAAAAGAAGTAAACCATATTTATTATCCAATTCTTTATCGATAATGCCCAACAGAAATATTTCTGACAACATTACAAAATCTACACTTTTGGGGGGAGGGGAATTAACATATAAATCTTAGACCAGTATGTTTTCACCTTCTTACAAATCCACCAAATATGGAAAAAGGAGCCCTCCTTATCTTGACATTCCCAACATTGGTTTGAAACAGTGGTTCTTAACCTTTTCTTTACCAGAGACCCCCTTTAAATATATTTTGTTTCCGAGAACCCCCAAGATGTAACTCAAGATTTAAAACCCTAATAATAATAATTACAATAATATCGGATCGTAATAATAATAATAATAATACAATTACATGATCCATTAAACCTTCCCTCAAAGGCACTGGAGGGGTAGGGAAGACTTTTCTCCTGCTTATTCCTGCAAGTTTGTGGCTGGAGCAGATTGAATGGCAATGCACAGGCCAAGCCAGCCTGTCAAGTGGCTCTTGTAAAGTGGCCACTCCACTGCAGTGAGGAGGTGGGACAAGCAGTCAACCCCTGTGAGGACACTGAGGACTCCTGGGGATCCCCGGACCACAGGTTAAGAACCACTTGTTGAAACATTCTTGGACATTTTCAGCAGCTTATGTGGAGTTAGGTACAATCTATTAGAAAGATCTGGGAGAAGAGAAGGTTAAAAGGTGACATGATAGTCATGTTTAGATACTTGAAAGGATATCATATTGAAGAAGGAGCAAGCTTGTTTTCTGCTTCTCCAGAGACCAGGACATGTAGCAGTGGATTCAAACTACAGGAAAAGAAATTCCACCTAAACATTAGGAAGAACTTCCTGATGGTAAAAGCTGTTCAACAGTGGAATACACTACCTTGGAGTGTGGTGGAGTCTCCTTCTTTGGAGATTTTTAAACAGAGGCCAGATGGCCATCTGTCAGGGGTGCTTTGATTGTATATTCCTACAGGGCAGGGGGTTGGACTGGATGGCCCTCCTGGTCTCTTCCAACTCTATGATTCTAACACAATGATTTTTAAATTCAGCATGTGTCTTAACTTTCTCATACCAAAGGAAATCATGACACCCAAATCTTAAATTATGACCTTCAAGATCCAAGAGTGTCTCATCTCTAAGCAATACCCATTCCTCCCTTCAGCTATACAAAACAACAGGCCTCATAATACAATCAATCTGACATTAGGAACTCCCAAGCCACCCCTTTCCTTACTGTTGTACATTATTTTAAGTTTTATTCTAGTGTTTTGTTTTGTTTTTTTGCCAGCAAAACAAATCTAGACATCTCTTTCTGCCTCTGCACAAAAGGCATTCCATTTATTATAATAGGGATAATTTGAAAGAGGAATAAAAGCCTTGGCAAAACATTTGCTTTTATTACTTTTATATATCCCCAAAGCGATAAATTTAACTTTCCTCATTTCTAAGTCTCCTTTAATTTTTTTCAAAACTTTTTCATAGTTTCTTGGAAATAATAAGCGGTTGTACTTTATGATTATAAGTTCCAAATATTTAACACTCCCCTCCTTTTTTTCATGTTAAAATATGAAAGAGCAGTTAACTCATGGCACAAATGGCTGCTAGCTCAACTGGCAAAGCCTTGGTCAGGTGGGATGGCAGCAGACAAATAGGTGTGAGGAAACAGCACTGTAAAAGCTGAGAGCAAAGGGAGAAAGGAGAAAGAGGACTAAGAAAAGAAAAAGAACAAGATAGCAGAGGAGAAGAGGGAATGATAGAATCATAGGATCACAGAGCTGAAAAGGGTCTCATGGACCATCTAATCCATCTAGTCCAATCCCCTGCTCAGTAAAGGATCTCCAGCGAAAGGATCCTCAGCAGGTAGCTGTTCAGTTTCTTTCTGGAGACTCCAAAACCTCTTTAGACAATTGGTTCCACTCTTACTGTCAAGAGGTTCCTTCTAATGCTCAAGTGAAATCTACTCTCCTGTAACTTCAAACCCTTTAGACCTACTGCTATCCTCTGGCGCAGCAGAGGACAGGCCTACCTCCTTCTCTTGGTGACAGCCCTTGAGGTATTTAAAGAGGGCAATCATGTCACCCTCTTTAGAGAGACTAAGGCCCCGTTTACATGGCAAAATATTCCCTTAAATAAATTGCTAAGATTCCTAATTGTTCCCACACATCATGCCACAGTATTGCCTCATTCAGAAGGAGGGGGGAGCTCAAAAACTCAAAAGTAGCGTGATAGGGGATTTCACTACTTTTCCTAACTTTTTTGAAAAGTAGCACAACTTAATGCATTATTGATTGTGTGAATTACCATTTCGGAAAAGTCTGTGTGAACTACCAGCAATCTTTCTAATACAGTCACAGCAGAGCTGTGCTGTGATTGGTTGGGCTGTCTAAGGAGGGTGTGGGCTTGCAAGAGATGGAGGAGCCTGAAATAAAAAGATCAAGCCCCTGTTGTTTTCAGCCATGGAAAAAATCCAGCAAGCTGTCTGCAGCTTGCTTGGCTCTGTGTGTGAGAGAGAAACAGAGGGAGGGAGGGAGGGATATTGAGTAGCAATGGACTCCTCCAGCTGTTTGCTCACTCGCACTCCTCTGATCACATTTGTGTGTGTGTGTGTGAGAGAGAGAGAGAGAGGGATAGGGAGAGAGAGAGTGAGGGGGAGGGGGACTTGAGGGGGGGAGAATAGCTCCTCCGTGGCTGAAAGGGCTTTTGGAAGAAGACGCATGAAAACTAGCAGGCATTCCTCAGAGGAGGGAAAGATCAGAGCACTTTCTCTCTCTCTCTCTCTCTCTCTCTCTCTCTCTCTCTTTTTCCCACCCTCCGTCTCATCTTCCCCCAGATGGGCTTGGGAGGCCATGCCCCCACCTATGCCTGTCTGAACCAGAAAGCGAAAAAATAAACAGAGCAACGGATTTCCCAATAAATCATCTAAACTACCTGCCACTGGTGCAAGAAAGTGCTAAAGCGCAAACTATCGCAATAAAAACTGCCGTGTAACTGAGCCCTAAGTCTTCTCTTCACCAAACATAACATGCCCAGCTCCTTCAACCTTGCCTCACATGTTTTGTTCTCTATACCTCTTATCATCCTTGTTGCCTTGCTCTGAACCTGCTCCAACTTGTCTATATACTTCTTAAAATATGGCACCCAGAACTGAACATAATACTTCAGATGAGGCCTGAGCAGCTCAGAATATAGTGGGACTATTACTTCTTTCAATTTGGAAACTATGCTTCTATTAATGCAGGCTAAAACAGCATTCAACTTTTAGGATGGAGCATCACACAGCTGGCTCATGTTCAACTTATGATCTGCAATAACCCCAAGGTCCTTTCTGCACTGAGTACTTCTGAGCCATGTATTCCCCATCTTATACTGGTGCATTTGGTTTTTCTGGCCTAAATGTAGAAATCGTCATTTTTCTCTAATAAAATTCATTTTATTAATTACTGCCCAATTTTCTAGTTTACCTAGGTCCTGTAGAATTCTGTTCCTATCCTTCAATGTGTTAGCCACCCCTCCCAGTTTTGTGTCATCTGTAAACTTGATAAAGATTAGCTCCACCTCATCATCTAAGTCATTGATACAAATGTTGAATAGCTCTAGGACAAAACCCTGAGGCATTCTACTTGACGTCTCCTTCCAATCTGAAGTGCAACCATTGATGATGACTCTCTGAGCACAGTTTTCCAACCAATTATGCATCCAAATTCTAAGCTGACTACATTCAAGGAAGGAAAATTTTAGTCCACAAATATAGATGGGTGACACCTGGCTTGATAACAGTATCTGCAAAAAGGATCTAAGCAAAGACATTTTCATTTAGGCAGACCTTTGATTTATAATTTACGTGGCAGAAGGTGTTTTTGAAGTTGTGTTTTTATCTTTTTCCCCTTTGTTTTAATTGTGTTTTGTTTTAAGGCAGCTATTTTTCCTAATGGAACAATGACTTCTTTATTTTAACTTTTGTATGAATAAGTTTTTAAACTACACTCTAAGCCAACCTGGATCCTGTATAAGGAGAAAAGAAGGATATACATCAAATAAACAAATATATAAACATGCAAGGTGTGGTTTATGATGTATGCATCCCCATGAAGGCAACAGCCTTGATGACACCAAGGTTCATAGTTCTGAAGAACATAACAATTTGTTCTTAAGATAATCTTTGAATTAGGCACCTCACAGCTCCTACCCTTGACCACTTGGCTGTAAAAACTCTCTAGCAGAATTCCCAGTTATTTTTATTTTACTTTATAAACAAAAAGTATGAATCATTTGAGTGCCTCATTATCTCCATATACCTCTTACAACATGTCATAAAAGGAGGGGCCCTCTCTGCATATGTCACTATTACAAATAAGCATGCTCAGTTGCTCAAGTTTCCTAGGACACTGACAACAATGTTTAACTTCATCACTTGCCAGGCACTGCTTTAGTCCTGTGGTTCACAGAGATAGGATGCTTAAGTCTAAATAAAGAACACATTCTTGGGCATCGAAAAAAAGTCACATTCTGATAAATGAAGACTAAAGAGATTATCAGACACCATTAATATGGCATTACACGAATGCCAGGAGATCGGCAAGAGATTGCCAAAGGGCCAACTTTTCAGACGTTGTCGTCCTCGTCCCGTGCTGGTTCCGTGCTGCCCCCATTTCTTCTTATTCACTGCTCAAGCCATGAATAGATCGCCCGTTCCATTCCTGTCATGGAACGACGGGCAAGAGAAAAGGAGCCCTGTTATGCTGGCACGATGCCAGCATTAGTTGGAAGTCCATGCCAAACACTTCTGGGTGCAATCAGGACAAAGAGGTAAGTTACACCCTTTCCCCCCCTCCCTGGGTTATGTGTATTTTTTAAACTGTGTTTTTGTGTTTCCTGTCACTTTTCAATCTTTCTTTTATTTTTTATTTTTGAATTTCCCGCAGGCTTGTTCTTTCACAAGAATGGCCAGGAACTCAAACCAGGAAGTGAATGGGGATCTGCTCGAGCTCCATTCAATCCTGGGCTGCCAAGTGGAGGCCTCAGTCACATGAAAAGGTAGGCCTGAAATGGGGGGTTATCGTGCCAAGACAGGGACGGAGGGGAGTGGGATATAATATAGTGAGGCAAGGACACTTTTTTGATCCCTGTGTGATAATCTCCTAAGTGGAATGGTTCCTGACTCTGTACATATTAGTGTGATCCCAGATACAACCTGTCAACTCACTGTATGTTTCTAGTTACTAATTGGCCCAACAATCTCTGTCACAGAGGGCTTACGCAATTAACAGCAATGTGATCTGTGGCACCACATCTATCCCCTTCATGCCCTGGGCCATTGCTTGAATATATGGATTTTTTTCCCAAAAGAATAAAATTCCAAGGGATAATACAGAAGCCACTGCTTCTCATTAAAAAACTTAAATCAGGAGTCCCCAACCACCGGTTCCTAGACCAATACTGGTCCCTGGTCTGTTAGGGACTGGGCCATATGCAAGGTAGATAATTGACAGTCAGCCTGAGTCTGGCTGCCTGATTGCTCCTTTTTGCAAGCTCTGTTCACACCACTTCAAGCAGCAATGTTTGAAAGGGAGCGAATAGACCTTGCAAAAAGTTTTCAAAAAGCCTTGCAGAGCTTGCAAAAAGCCAATCACACATGTACCACGAGGCTGGCTTGGCAGAAAGCTACAACAGCTCTCTCTCAGCCTGGCTGCCTGGTTGCTGCTTGAAGGGGCAGAGAAGAGAAGACACAGCAAGCTACCTTCTCTTCTATCCCAGGCAGTAGCTGCTCACTCCATCCTCCATCCAGTAAGTCACAGCAATCTTTTTGTGTGTAAAGACATCCCTACTGTTTTTATCTGAGAAGGACTCATTTGGATACTAGGTTTGAAAAACCTGTATCCTTCCTGGTGGTGGGCACCGGTTCCGATGCCAGCTACAAAGGGAAGGCAGGAGCTGGCTGGGATTCCCCCCTCCCTTTTCCAACTAGCTCCCCTGATAGCTCCTGCCTTCCCTTTGCCATCCGCAGTGGATTTTAGCGAGCAAGTGGCTGGGAAGCTGCTTCAAAAAGGGAGAGAAGGGGAGAATCTCCCCTCTACCACCAGTAAAGTGTGAATTTTGCCTTCAGGCTAAAAGAGGTTCCCTTCCAAGGAGCCTTCTTATGGTGGTGGGTACTCTGGTTTTAACTTTTCTATATTTTTAAATGATTTTATATTGTTTAATGTATGATTTTGAAAATGGCAATATTTTAATTGTATTTTAATTTTATTGCTATGCTTTAAAAATGTTTTGTTTGTGAGCCAACTTGGGTCCCACACCAGGAGAAAAGTTGCAGATAGATGCGATAAACAAATAAACAAATTGTTCTAGAATCTATTCAATATATGGTGGGTAAACGTTAAATGGGGTCCAAGAGAAAAATTGGGATAGAAGAGTTTTTCATATAAAGGAGCTCTTGGATTCTTTTGAAGGGGCCACATTTTTTTTGATCCCCCTCCCAGTCCATGAAAAACTGTCTTCCATGAAACCAGTCCCTGGAGCCAAAAAGGTTGGGGACCACTACCTTAAAACTCTGGTTGGAAATCAAGGATCAAACAGCAAAAATATAAATGACATATCCTGTGGCAATTCTTCATAAGTTTCCCCCCCCCTGCTCCTGATAACCAGGTTGGCAGATATAAAGAGCTAGATGTTTTCTTCTCTTTCAATGTATGTTCCTGGATGGATGTAGATTACATGTAAACATGCACAGGGAGAGCGGTCATTCTGTCAGGTGAAAAACGCACTGGGAACCTCTTCAAAAGATCCAGGCAGCAATAAATGGGAGCAGAGTAAATGTTCCTTCAGGCATCAGAACAAAGGCAAAGACACAGGCTTATGTCTAAAATCTTCTTGTTCTTTACTTGAACATAATAAAGACTATTTACAATATATTATAGCATCCACAGCAGAAAAACCATCTTCATTCTTCAAGATTCAAAACAGAACTGCTCGGTTAAACAGAACTGATCAGTTCAACTCCATATGACAAACTGAATACACCCAGCTCTGCAGAGTTCCTAGCGCCTCCCCCAGTGAGCTCTGCACAAACCAGCTCCTGGGCTCTGAGCCCAAAAATGATGCAACTTGCAACTGCCATGAGTTCTGCAGATCTGTGCACTGTTTGCTACACCAGCTCTTTAGAGAATAAAACTAACCACTGTATGCCCCAGTATCCTGACACACTCAGCCACATATGTCCCAATTTCCTTCTATGAAATGTTGAGGGTAATGATAGACTAATAGGCATGTGAAAGAGGGACTGCATGTGCTCCCTCCCTCTTAAGCTGTTTCCATAGCCTTTGGGCCCTCCTGACTCCCTGGATCACATTTGGTTCTTTTTCCCCTGGCAATATAAAAGGAGGAATTGCTTCTCTTGGAATTGCTTTTAAATAGGTTGCATTCCCCCCTTTAGGCTTTTTTTAAAAAAAACATTTCCTCCCAAAAAAACAAAAGTGGACATCTGGTTAATTGTAGACAGATGGTGGTGGGTGGTAGTGTTTTTGCCATTTTTGACAGTCTATCTGCACCCAGGAGGGTCCCAAGGACTAGACAGTGGCCACTAAACCCTCCATAGTTGCCCCCCCCCCGGTTTTATCTAGATGTGGTGACAAAAAGAAAGAGCAGTCTAGGGGTGCTCCTTGACTCATCACTCCTGATGACAAATCAGGTAAATGCGACAGTCAGGAGCGCTTGCTATCAGCTTCGGCTGATATGCCAGCTGCGCCCTTTTCTGGAAGTAAGGGATCTTGAGACCGTTGTGCACGCGCTGGTAACCTCTCGTCTAGATTTCTGCAATGCACTCTACATGGGGCTACCCTTGTGCTTAGTTCGGAAATTACAGCTGGTACAAAATATGGCAGCCAGGCTTGTTTCAGGAACATCTAGGAGGGACCACATTACTCCGGTTCTGAGGTCCCTCCACTGGCTGCCTATCAGCTTCCGGGCCCAGTACAAGGTGTTGGTTATCATCTTTAAAGCCCTAAATGGCTTGGGCCCAAGCTATCTCAGGGACCGCCTTCTCCCTTATAATCTTCCCTGCGCTCTCCGGCCCTCTGGGAGGAATTTGTTGCAGCCACAAAGACCTAGGCTGGCGACCACCTCCCAGAGGGCTTTCTCGGCTGTCGCCCCCAAATTGTGGAACGGCCTGCCGGATGAGATCCGCCTATTGACATCATTAGACAGCTTTAAAAAGGCTGTCAAGACGGTTCTTTTCAGGCAGGCTTTTCCAGAATAGCTAACCCCGGCCTCAGGAACCCCCTCCGGAGGTTGCTTCTGGACCTCCAAACTGATGCTGCTTACTTGAAAGGGTTTTTAATAAATTGTATTATATATTGATTTTAATCTGTATTAATTTAATAATGTTTTAAGGGGGGGGAAGGGATTTTGAGCTGTTTTATACTGTGTACTATTTTATTGTTGTAAGCCTCCCCGATTGCTCACAGAGGGGCGGGATATAAATAAATTTTATTATTATTATTTTATTATTATTAACATATTAAAGTAATTGCCCAGGCCCATGTGGGCTTCCACATGGTCTGGCTTCTCACTTAAAAGATTTCTTAACCTGTTTTCTTTTAAATTCCTGTTTGAAAAAGAGAAGTACGTATATAGGCTTTTCTCCATTCCATAATATGTTCACTAATCAGTGTTCCTACCTTTCACATCATAGTAAGGTGAGGATATGTATGACATAATGTATATTCTGAAACTGAAGTTTCCATGTCAAAAGCAAGAGGCCATTAGAAATTAGGCATAAAACTGTAGACCCAGAAGTCGGCAAGTTGACAACATCATGGGGAAATACAATTAAAAAAAAAATGCTTTAGTAGGGAAAATTATTGCCAGCTGTGAATAAAACCTTTCAGCAAGACCAAGTGAGTGGTTCCTTGGCATTTCTCAAATCACTACTCTCCATAAGCACCTCGATGATTTGCACACAAAAATCAATGGTAACTGGCAAGTCAATACTTTTTCCCAAGATGACAGGCACTAAGCGGTGTAACTCTATGCTTTTTGAAAGACAAAGGTGGTGGTGTTATTCTCATGTTTTCACCATTCATGCATGTCACTACATGGAGACATATTCAGAGGTGTGCAAATGCTCTTCCAAAAATATATTAAACAACAATTTTGCACAAAATATAACCAAGCAGGGTGATCAGAACCCATGCAGCCATATACTGAAGTGAACATAATTCTAGGTAAATGCCACAACGGGCACATAAAGAAGAAGACTGTAGAAACTATGGCTGGAATTCAGCATGGGACTTATGTCTACATAAGTGGACTTATGGCTGTGGGAAACAGAAGTGAGTAGTTTTTCAACATCCATATTCAGAAAGGAACTGCTCAATATTCAGGAAGGATATTGTCCAGAGGAGGGCGACCAGGCTGATGGGAGGTCTGGAGGCCAAGCCCTATGAGGAGTGGCTTAGGGAGCTGGGCATGTTTAGTCTGGAGAAGAGGAGGCTGAGAGGGGACATGATAGCCATGTTTAAATATTTGAAGGGATGTCATACTCAGGATGGATGAAACTTGTTTTCTGCTGCTCCAGAGACTAGGACACAGAGCAGTAAGTTCAAACTACAGGAAAAGAGATTCCAGCTAAACATTAGGAAGAACTTCCTGACAGTAAGAGCTGTTCGGCAGTGGAATGCACTGCCTCAGAGTGTGGTGGTGTCTCCTTCTTTGGATGTTTTTAAATAGAGGCTGGATGGCCATCTGTTGGGAATGATTTGATTGTTTATTCCTGCATGGCAGGGGGTTGGAAGGGATAGCCCTTGTGGTCTCTTTCAATTCTATGATTCTGTGTTACTATGTAGGGGATCCAGCAAACTGACTGTTGCACACCAGTCCTGATGTGCATCTAGACCAATGTCCATTGATCCCAATGTGCAATGTGTGTTGATGTGTGTCCAGACAATAGCTGGGGACTGTAAATGCATATCAGGTACTCTTGGTGTGCACCAGGACAACAGCTAGAGACCAGATGCAGATCGGTAAAGATTGGTCAACACTGGGACATTCTTGCCAGTGCCCTGAAATACATCTTCACAATTCATTAGGAGGGATCTGTAATGCCTCTGCTACATACCTAAGTATGCAAAAAATTATGCAACATAGACCATGATGTAGACTCATGGCAACCATTTATCTCTGTAGATGGTTCATGAGCTGTGCTTGGCTTGGTGGTCACACCTGACTTAGAATACTGTGTCCAGTTCTGGGCACCACAATTCAGAAAGGATATTGACAAATTGGAGCGTGTCCAGAGAAGGGCAACTAAAATGGTGAAAGGTCTGGAAACAATGCCTTATGAGGAGAGACTTAGGGAGCTGGGTATGTTTAGCCTGGAAAAAAGACAGTTAAGAGGCGATATGATAGCCCTGTTTAAGTATTTGAAGGGATGTCACGCTGAGGATGGAGCAGGCTTGTTTTCTGCTGCTCCAGAGACTGGAACACAGAGCAATGGGTGCAAGCTCCAGGAACAGAGATTCCACCTCAACATGAGGAGGAACGTTTTGACAGTAAGAGCTGTTCGGCAGTGGAACACACTCCCTCGGAGCGTGGTGGGATCTCCTTCCTTGGAGGTCTTTAAACAGAGGCTGGATGGCCATCTGTCGGGGATGCTTTGATTGTGATTTCCTGCGTGGCAGGGGGGTTGGACTGGATGGCCCTCGTGGTCTCTTCCAACTCTGCAATTCTATGATTCTATGATTATTCTGTATGGATCTACCCAAAGGGACAGATCAGTAAATCCATGGCTGAGTTCCAGTTTGAACCTGGGCTGGCAGAGTGTCAGGATCCACCAATGTATTTCTATGTGAGTCCAGGAACTGAAGAGGGAGGACAAAGGTAGCCCAGGAGTTTTATATGGGCCAGCGAACACTTCAGCCTGTATCTTTGGCTCTTCAGGATACCAGTAGACAAATCTATTTGTTCCAGGGTCTAAGACAGGGGTGAAGCCTTTGGGCTGTGCATGGGAATATTTAGGAGCTTTTGAAGAACTTCAGGTAGCTTCATGGACTGTACTTTCCAGTCCCAAAGGCTACATGTGGCCCCTGGAATGCACTTTGGCCACACCTTCTGTTGCACATATAAATACATGGCCTTGCATTAAGGTAGCTTCACAACTGATTCTTTCTATCACTGGATAACCCAAAATGCTATAGAGAGAAGCTAGGGCATCTGCCAACTTCACCTTTGCACTTGTTTGCAATTAGGCATACTTGGGGCACACAAGTGAGAGGGGGTCCAAGTGGCAGCAAGTGTTGGGGTCTTGATTTGCTCAAGACGGCCTAAAGAGGGGAGGCCCCAAAGGTCAATCCTATTCAGACACATGGATGTCTAATATTACCATGGAAAGAAGATTAAAGATCCCTGTAGTGCAAATCTAGTTAACCCATTTCATTTTTTAATGGAACATTTCAATTTCTATTTGACTATTCAGCTAGCTTTCTCTCCACCAGAAGACTTCACTCATTTTTGTTAATGTTTCAGATTTTCAACCCTTATTGGCATCAGTTTAAATTTGCAGTATGTTAAACTGCACAAAGTGTATTGAGGGATAATTTAAATTTTCACAGAGCAGTTGTCAATGCCAGCTCTATGCCTTATGCACAGTGGTACTCCAGTAATTGTGTTAGCTTTTCTCCAGTAGAAAGGAAATGGTTTTATGGGGCATACAGTCCTATGTCATTAGTGTACAATAATGATTTACTGTCTGTGCATGAAGCTTTAAGCTCCTTAACAAACTACCTTCTGCAACATTTACTGAATGTTCTCTTAACCTATAACAGCACAATATTAATATTATAGAGCAGGGGTGGGCAACTTCCTCAGTTCTGGAGGTTGTGTACACCCTTCACCCAAGCTGGAAAAGCCACCATTCCTTCCATGGCATACTTATTTATTTATTTATTCCGTGGCTGAAGGGGGACAATTTTGTCAGATTTAGGAAAGGGAATGGCCTGATTTCATACTTCTCTGAATTTTATTAAACCAATGTTGGTTTAAAAAGTGGATTTAGGAAAGCATTGTACAAAGACGCATGCATTGGGAATAATGCCACACAAATAAAAGCATATGGAGTTTTGCTTATAAAGTATGTCTCTCTCTCTCTCTGGCTTTTCTTCGCAAACGAAGATTCAGGAAGGACTCATCCCGCGCTTTCTGCAAGCGCGCTGATGACTAAAAAGGCCAATCCGAGACAAACAAGTCCGGTTGCAAAAAGCACGGCAGAAGGTCTCCTTGGGTGATGTTTTTGGGTTGTGATTCTTTCTGCGTTGTCATTTCTCTTCAAGACTTGTTCGTCGTGAGTTCTCAAATAGGGCTGCAGCATTGTGGATAGTGCGTCTCCATGCCTCCCGATGTGAGGCCAGGGCGGACCACTGTTGGTGATCAATTTGGCCGAGCCTGAGATGTTGTTTCAGGGAGTCTTTGTATCGCTTTTTTGGAGCGCCCCTCCTACGCTGACCCGTGGCAAGTTCACCGTAGAGTAGTATTTTTGGGAGGCGATGGTCCACCATCCTAGAAACGTGCCCTGCCCAGCACAGCTGTGTTCTCAATATCATGGCCTCAATGCTGGTGATCCCTGCTTGCTCAAGGACAGCAACATTCGTCACATAGTCAGTCCAGTGTATATTTAGGATTGTGCGTAGACAGCACTGATGAAAGCGCTCGAGGAGTCGTAGGTGGTGGCGATAGGTGACCCATGTTTCAGATCCATAAAGGAGGATAGACAGTACGATGGCTCTATACACACTGATTTTTGTGCTTTGCCTCAGGTGTTTATTGCTCCAGACTCTTTTGTGAAGTCCTCTCTCCCACGACAAGGGGGCGTCAATGGAGAGGATAAAGTATGTACATCAGGGGAAAATGTGTACAAAAATCCATGAATATTTGCATTCATACTTTTAAAAAATCAATTATAATAAATTGTAAGGTGATACAGAAATGAAGTGGCATTAAAGTGGGTTTGAAGAATGTGGTGATTATAGAAATTGAAATAGACAGATATGTCCATTCCTAAGTATTTTTCAGATCATATAATGACTAACAGGCTAATTTCTCTCTCTCTCTCTCTCTCTCTCTGGCTTTTCTTCGCAAATGAAAATTCAGGAAGGATTCATCCCGTGCTTTCTGCAAGTGCGCTGATGACTAAAAAGGCCAATCCGAGATAAACAAGTCCGGTTGCAGAAAGCACAGCAGAAGGTCTCCTTGGGTGATGTTTTTGGGTTGTGATTCTTTCTGCGTTGTCGTTTCTCTTCAATACTTGTTCGGCGTGAATTCTCAAATAAGGCTGCAGCATTGTGGATAGTGCGTCTCCATGCCTCTGAATTTATTGCTCTAAGAAATCTTTCATACTAGTTTTCTCTTCCTTTCATAATACAAAATAACTCATGCATCCTCTTCCTGATACATGCAATGCTTGTTTAAATATTTTGAATATAACATTTCATTTTCTAACATGAAACCCTTATGTCCTGTCTCTTTGCAAGTATATCTTGCTCTATTTCCTCAACATCAGAAGTCCACCCCAATCACTTTCGACAAGGTTGGTTTAATGGTAGGCCATGCCATGATCACTTTCAAAAATCACCCCAGCCCCCAGTTCTTTAGTGACCTTTTCCTCTCCCGGGCCACTTTAGCTTTGGACTTGAAAAAAGAAACATTTACAAACCTCTTTGTAATATAGCTATTCAAGGTAAAGTATCCCTTGAAAGAACAGGACACCCATAATGGCAGTCATAAAGGTAAATAAGTAGGAACCTGTTATTTTTAGAGGCTCATAAACTGGAAAGCAGATAAAAGCCAGATAAAAGCAAAGATAAGTGTTTCATTTTGCTTCAGTAGGTGTTTGACCCCATTTGAAACAGACAAGTCCGTCAGCTAAACAGGTTTGAAAGCAATGGCTATATTGTTATTGATTTAACAATCTGGAGTACAACCCTTGTGTCCTCATTTGTTGCCTTTTCTTTGCCTGTTTCATTCATCTTCCTCATGTGCAAAACTACGGCAAATGTAGCAGGCTTTTAAATGGAGCTGTTTCTGAGAACCCCCCAATGGAAATGTAACTGTCTGCTCAGTGCAGGCTGCCCATAAAATACTTACATGCACATATATGTATGAACTGCTAGAAAAGCTTAGTACTAAAACGCTCCTGATAAAAGCTTTTCCATACAATTAAACTTGGACTATGTAAAGATGACTTAAAGATGGTCAAGCACAGGCATGTAAATCTTCACTTACAGATATACGGTTGGGCCCCCATATCAGCAGGGATTTGGTTCCTGGACTTACTGTGGATACTGGAAACTAAAGATAACAACAAACCCTATTAAAATAAAGGATTTCTGGTAAAAACATGTCATAGAGTTGTGTTGGAGGACCAAGAAGATGCCAAAGAGGATGCCTCTCTAGGCATTTTCCAGCACAACTCTATGGTTTGTGTCCCTATTTTGTGTCCTGTGAATAACTGAAAGTGTGTATATTGGTTCTGTAAATATGGGGGTCTGACTATACCTCCATTAACAAAGTAGATGTACTCCATGACACATTTATTTTAACAGAAAATTTGGTACCACACAAAGAAATAACTTGGAAAGAATAGGGAAAGGTTTCTACAACACAAAAAAAGAAGAGCAGTTCAACATGTTTCAGCACACTTTTATCCAAAACTAACAATAAGTGCATGTGAGATGATACAACCAGATTAGGTAAACAAACATTAGGAACCAATTAGAGACCATTTAAGGCATCTTTAAGAATGCAAGATGTCTCTCTTGCCTCCCCCCCTCTTTTCTTTGATCATGTAGCATCTCATTGTAGCAATCTAAATGTGCACAGTTCCCCCAGGATTCTGCTGAGTCCCTCCACATTTGACCACCATGTGAACTGTGCCTATACACATTGAGATGGGTGTTTGTAGAGCTACGAGGGATCATGATTACCCATGATGTCCTTCACATGGAAGATTTCTGTGTGCATCCAAATGTATGAAGTGTCCTTTCAAACACTTGGGGGCTTCACAGGCCATTGTGATGGATGTTAAAAAAAAAAAAAACTAAAAAATACCCCCCCGCGCAGTACAGTTTTCTCATATATTCTTGGCATTTCAACACAAGTGACCAAACAAATATGCAACATCTATAAAAGGTCCAAATCAAGTTGGCATGGTATTAGTGTCTAAAGGATCTCCTCTTAGAGGTATAAAATTTCCAGAAATTTTAAAGACAGTTCCCCACCCCCATTTTTTGAGGAAAAAAAATTGAAATTAGCTAACACACATTGGAAGCTGCTTCTTGCAGTGTAGATGTGTACATTGCTATTGCTTAAAACAATTTGTAAGCTGCTCTGGTAGCCTTGTGGCTGAAGAGCAGGATATAAATAACAAATAAATAAATAAATAAATTGTTGGAAAATTGGGCAGGAAAGCTGCCATGTTTAGTACCCATTATAGACTGAAGATCACTTTCTTAGTTTAAGAATAGAAAATGTGTCACGTGTAACTTTGCTTCGCATAATACCATCCTGTTTGTTATATTAAAATTACATGATATTCCAAAAATAGTTACACTTGAATTTTCTTGTTCAATCCCTTCCCACTCCTACAAACAGAACTATAAGATATTAAACTGTACAAGACACCTGAAGTGTATGAAATCTATTTGATTTTTACAGTTTATGAGACTCAAACAAAGCAGCAAGAACATTCTAAACCATCAACACTAGTAGAACAAAGAATGTCAAGCACTCACTTCTATAAAAAGAAATGAAAAGAGGGCTGGAATCCTTGATAGTAGGACCCCCAGATCTGCTGGGGATTGGTTCGGGGGGGGGGGTTGGATACAGAAAACCGTGGATAATAGTGAACACCATTGAAAATAATGGGACTTCCAGTTTAAAATACTATCGAGTTGACTTGGAAGACCTAGAAAATGGCTAGAGAGGACATATTTTCTAGTAAGACTCTATGGTAGGTGTGCTGTTTTGTGTCCCATGGATAACTGAATCAGTGGATAATGAATCAGTAGATACAGGAGTCCTACTGTATCTGCTTATACTTAATTACTTAGCTCAATAACTTCTCCTGGACTGACCTCCCCAAACCTAATGGAAACATCATTGAACCCTGTAATTGTTGGCAGAATGGACCTCCTTCTCCCCATACATCTGATGCCCTTTAATGTACTGTTTTGTATTCAGGACCACTACTTAGTCACAATTTTGACACTATTGTCACAATTGTAATTGTTCCTCCAACCTACTTTACCAGGTAACAGCTACATGGGGAGAAAGAGGGCCACTCGGCCCATGATCAGAGCATGGCTGAGTGATGTTTCTT
Source organism: Gambelia wislizenii (assembly GCA_030847615.1). Classification (NCBI taxonomy): domain Eukaryota; kingdom Metazoa; phylum Chordata; class Lepidosauria; order Squamata; family Crotaphytidae; genus Gambelia; species Gambelia wislizenii. The sequence continues at coordinate 24,024,068 of JAUMIR010000005.1, read as the reverse complement.
TTAGGTTGAGGTGGGAGGCCAGGGCAGGAGAAGTATAAGTGCAAATACAACGAAACTAAGACCAGGAATTGCAATGATTTGGTAGTGTACCTTGGTTCTCTTCAGACTATCCAATGTTGGGGAACTAGGGCTTTTTCCCCCTAATGGGCCAAGGGTCAGTATCATATTTGTCCTCATTGGCTACAATTTTTTCTTTCTTTTCTTGAAACTCACCACAGATTGGCAGCCAGTGGTTTACACACCAGTCTATGGACCACCACTTTGAGTAGCACTGCTGTACATATGAAGGTCAAACTGCTGCAAAGTTTTTAAAAATAATGTGTTGAGGGAATAAATATATTGATTCCTTATCTAAAATATTGTATCCATCATTTTAAAATAAAATATTTCATAATCATTTTTTTAAAGTTTTTCTGGAAAAATAAGGCCTCGGGAAAATGCTTCCCCTGATTAATCTGATTCCTCCTGGATTTCATATCCCTGTTTCTTCTAAATGGCAATATACAGTAGCAGCATACACCATTACACCAGAGATAGGAAAGCTAGTAGAAAAGTTTTAATACATTGAGTTAATCATTAATAAGCTAAATAAAATTCTAATTCAATTAAATTTATGCTTGAATGGGGAAGTTTACCTATTCCTGTTATGTTTAATAGCTATTCAAATTTAATGTAACTATTATTGTTAGGCTTAATTGCCATATAAATTTATGTTAAATGTTGCATTAAAAAGCATTACCACAATTAAGCTTTAAAAAAGGTCATCCAAGATTTCACTCCCACCCACTCACTGTACCTGTCTTGAGCTCAGAAGAAAAGAAAACACTTTCGTGTGTTTTTGAAAACCATTTCTCATCCAGTCCACCAAAATCCCATCCCTTTCTTTCTTTTTCTCCCTTTCTTACAACCTTAACCCCCTTTCTGCCCTGCCCTTCTTTGGCTTACAGATTCCTATGTGGATCCCCCCAAAGGTCCCAGGGTTAAGAGCTTCAAAATTCAATTTCCTGACACACATGAGGAGCCTCAATGTGAAAATGGTTGTTTGAGGCATTGGCTGGACTGAATGTGTTATTAGCCCTTCAGGCTTGCAACATTTGCGAGAAGCAGAAAAGACACATAACGCAAGGCAAGAGGCTTCTTGCTTAGTTACATTAAACAAGACAAAGTCTCACAGCCAGTTAGAGGTGTTAATGGAATCATAGAATCATAAAGATACCACAAGGACCATCCAGTCCAAGTCCCTGCCATGCAGGAATAAACAATCAAATCATTCCCAACAGATGGCCATCCAGCCTCTATTTAAAAACCTCCAAAGAAGGAGACTCCACCACATTCTGAGGCAGTGCATTCCATTTCTGAACAGCTTTCACTGTCAGGAAGTTCTTCCTAACGTTTAGGTGGAATCTCTTTTCCTGTAGTTTGAACCCAATGCTCTGTGCCCTAGTCTCTGGTGCAGCAGAAAACAAATTTGCTCTATCCTCGGTATGACATCCCTTCAAATATTTAAACATGGCTATCATGTCACCTCTCAACTTTCTCTTCTCCAGACTAAACATGCCCAGCTCCCTAAGCTGCTCCTCATAGGGCATGGCTTCCAAACCTCCCACCTTCCTGGTCACCCTCCTCTGGACATGTTCCAGCTTCTCAATCTCCTTCCTGAATTGTGGTGCCCAGAACTAGACACAGTATTCCAGGTGAGGTCTGACCAAAGCAGAATAGAGTGGCACTATTACTTCCCTTGATCTAGACACTATACTCCTATTAATGCAGCCTAGAATCGCATTGGCTTTTTTAGCTGCTGTATCACATTGCTGACTCATGTTCAGCTTGTGGTCCACTAAGACTCCTAAATCCCTTTCGCATTTACTGCCATCAAGCCAGATGTCACCCATCCTATTTCTGTGCATTTCATTTTTACTGCCCAAGTGTAGTATCCTACATTTCTCCCTTTTCAGAAATCAACACTACCTCCAGCAAAGGAACACACTGGGCAATACTGTACTTTATTTTCTTTTACAGTAATCTTATGTTGTGGCTCATGTTAGTTGACAGTATGTCTTCCTGGGCTTCTTCTAATGTAACTTTAATGTTGGCATTTGTTTATACATTATATTAAAATGACATTGTTTCATTAAACCCTCTTTTATAAATTTTATGTGAATTGCCCCTTCTGACTTTTCCAGATGGGCTCAGAGCTTGGTTGACATACAATGAATGAGAGTGTTTGCACAACAGAAGATTTTGGGTTCTTTCAAGATCCACATGTGGTGCTCAGCATGCGAGTTGGTGCTTCTAGGGTAACACTGCAGCGTGGCAACATACCGTAAATCTCCTTTATTAAACCATTCCCCTCCAGAACACCTAGGAATGAAACAGCTACTGTGGCCTGCAATACTGGAGGTTGGTCTTTCCCCATGCAACCATCCCTAAGCAATCATCATCATCATCATCATCATCTTTGATTGTTTATTCCTGTATGGCAGGAGGTTGGACTGGATGGCCCTTGTGGTCTATTCCAACTCTATGATTCTATCATCATCATCATCATCATCATCATTGATTGCCAGAATTCTCTATCATGGTCTACACTGCATAACTTTACACATTTTTAGCTTCGTAGCAGAGGCACTATAGAACCTGTTTGTGAATTATGAAGATGGACAATAGGATACCAGCAAGAGTATCCAAAATGCATCAGGCTGTAATGATGTACATAAACACTCCCTAGCCAGTGTCATGCTGCACATCGGGTCCTGTTGTGCATCCATCCCAATGTTCAACTGTCACTTTGCTGATCCCTTATGTAAGTAATGTAACAGCAGCCTCTTGTTGAATGTGGACACTGCAAAACTGCTCAGTTCTATTTCCCTCACACCTAAGTCCACTTATGAAGACATAAGTCCATTAGTGAATTCTGGCCATCATCATCATCATCATCACACAAGTATTTAATTATTTCTCTGCCTGTCTTAGTACTGTTTGTTCTGCTGTTTTCAAGACTATTCTCCAATGCTAATAGGCATGAATTGCCTCCGTTCAGCTTTCCCTCTCAATGTGGTTTTGCATTTCAATCTAGGTGTGCCCACTATGGGGAGGGAGAAGATTTGCTGAGGAGTGCCAATTTAAATAAAAAAAAAAAAAAAAGATCAGTATATTGACAGATGACAGTAGTTACTGAACAAACATTATATAATATGAATACATGGGTCTGAAGCCTACTGGTTACTTTTAACTGTAATAGACCCCACTAAATCAACTATTCAGCAATACATCAACACATAAATAAATCCCACTGATTCAATGAGCCTAATCTAGCTCGTACTAACAATAGCATTCAGGCCACACTGTTAAATACTATATTATTGAACTTGTTGTTTGGATAAGTTTCAAGCTAGTACAGTTGCCCCTCCACATTCACAAATTTAGCATTCATGGTTTTGAGTATTTGCGGTTTTGGAAGGGCCTCCCCCCCCCCATGCTCCCAAAAGCAGTGACTGGGCTTTAGAAGCCCTGTGGCTGCTTCTGGGGGAAGAGAAGCAGGCCGGAGGGGTGGAAGAGGTGGGGAGGGGGCCTTCTGAGGCCCCCTCGCCACCTTAGGAGGCCGGGTGGAGGCCTTGGGAGACCCCGTGAAGGCCTTGGGAGGTAGGGGGAGGGCTGGGGAGGTGACCACAGGGCCTTGGGAGGCCCTGTGAAGGCCTTGGGAGGGAGTGGGAGGGCTGCGGAGGCAACCACGGGGCTTCTGGAGGCCCCATGAAGCCCTTGGAGGGAGGGGAGGGCTGGGGAGGTGACCATGGGGCCTCCGGAGGCCCTGTGGTCGCTTTGGCAGGGGAGGAGGAGGGCAGTCGTTATTTGTGGAATTTTCACATTTGCGGGGGTTTGTGAAACCTAACCCCTGCAAATGTGAAGGGACGACTGTACATCCCAACTCAAGTTACATGTATGTTGCACATATATAGATAGAAGGAGGGAAAGAGACCTGGATTGGTCTTGATGTTAGTGGGCAGATTGTAGGGCAATGTAGGAAAGGCAGGCAAGAATGTTGCATTAGCTACCTACGGCTTAATATTTTAACCAGGATGTTAGATTTGTATTAGATTTCCTTGATTCACTGCAATTCAAAAAAAAAAAATACAGTTGTTCCTCTGTATCCACGGATTTGGTATCCACGGATTTAAGTATTCATGGTTTGAAAATATTCTTTAAAAAATAAGAAATCGAAAAAGCAAACCTTGATTTTGCCATCTTATATAAGGGACACCATTTTGCTATGCCATTGAACTCGTCACAGTCAGAGTAAGGGGGGCGCTCCAAAAGAGCGATACAAGGACTCCCTGAAGCAACATCTCAGGCTCAGCCAAATTGATCACCAACAATGGTCCTCCATGGCTTCACATCGGGAGGCATGGAGACACACTATCCACAATGCTGCAACCTTATTTGAGAACTCACGCCGAACAAGTCTTGAAGAGAAATGACAACGCAGAAAGAATCACAACCCAGAAACATCACCCAAGGAAACCTCCTGCTGTGCTTTCTGCAACCGGACTTGTTTATCTCGGATTGGCCTTTTTAGTAATCATCTCGCGATTTCTGCAAGCGCGCTGATGACTAAAAAGGCCAATCCGAGATAGACAAGTCCGGTTGCAGAAAGCACAGTAGAAGGTTTCCTTGGGTGATGTTTCTGGGTTGTGATTCTTTCTGCATTGTCGTTTCTCGTCAAGACTTGTTCGGTGTGAGTTCTCAAATAAGGCTGCAGCATTGTGGATAGTGTGTCTCCATGCCTCCTGATGTGAGGACAGGGCGGACCATTGTTGTTGATCAATTTGGCCAAGCCTGAGATGTTGTTTCAGGAAGTCCTTGTATCACTTTTTTGGAGCGCCCCTCTTATGGTGACCCGTGGCGAGTTCACCGTAGAGTACTATTTTGGGGAGGCGATAAAATCAATTTTAAAAAACACTGAAATATTAAACTCTGTCCAGCAAACAATGGGCAGATTCCTCCCAGGTTGACTAAGAAAGGATTTAGTAATTATGATTATTTTTAGAGAATTCTTCTCACCAGGACTTTCAAATTGATTCATAAAGTCACATACAACATATAAAATATATTAAGTTGGTTTAAAATCTATTTTATGTTTTGTGTAAATCCTATAGTACTAATTTTAACCCAAAGAAACTCCCTTAATGGTGTGTGTGTGTGTGTGTGTGTGTAAGCCCGGTAATAGTTTTAAGCCTGGGGAGGGACAGAACTTGGGGAAGTTAATTTTTGGATTACCAGTCCCAGTATTCCCTGGACAGCATATGAGCAACCTATTTTATATGAGCACCAATCGGTGTGTGGGACTTGTAGTAAAAAGAGATTTAAGTTAAAAATCATTTTCAGTTCAGTTGTAGAATCTTGTTTTTCCCTGTGAGCTATAAGAGAATACTGAAAGAAATAATGTTCAATTTGTATTGCCTCTGAGCATTACAAGCTAGGAAAATTTCCATTCCAAACCAGCCGATTCTGAGTTTCAGCAACATTATGACAGTACATAGAATGTTTTGCTAACTGCTGCTCTTTCCATTTTCCTATTTATTTTTCTTTCATTCTCTGATATTTACTCTACCCTGCAAAAGTGCTGAAGCTTAAACAGAGGGGGGAAGAAAACACATCACTCTACTTGCACAATCCCCAATACAGTATTATTTGAATTTTAGCATACCAAACAGTAGCAAGGGATCAAGAAGGCTTATTTCATTTTGTTTTATGCCTTTAATTTTCTATAAATTAATTTAATTCATCAACAGTATTTGTACTATCAAATTTTATAATGTTTTTCACTCTTGGCGCTGAAGAGTATAATTTGTTAAAGATTACAAACTAATAAAGACTGGGAATTCCTAAGAGGAGGGTAAATGTATGCAGCATATTTGTTTCCACTTATTCCACTGTGGACAAGTGGAACATTCCTCATATTTTCAGAGCATCATGTTTTAGTCATTGTCAGTAACACAGTGATAGTGCAACCATTGTATCAAGTCAGCATTTTGGGTAATATTGTCCATCTATGCTCTTAGAACTGATCATGTTGCTTGGTTCTCCTGACAACCTTTCCCATATAATAAACCTGCTTGAGCTCTCAAGTCCCTGGGGAGCTCCTTCTTTAGGTAACCCAACCTACTTTGATGGGACAGTGGTGACCAGGATTAAGATTCAATACAGTGCTAATGGAGGATATTTATGGAGGATTACAGGCATTTCAACTACCAGAAAGGGAGGGCAGACGTGGGCAGCCTACCAGCATGCAGTTCTGGTCTTGATCTGAGCGAGGCCCAGTCCATTTCTCGGCACACTTCAAAGTGCTAGTTTTAACCTATAAAGCCCTATACAGAATAGGCCAGTACTATCTGTAAGCCCATATCTCCCCATATGAGCCTGCTCAAATCTCACAATCTTCATAGGATGACTTTCTATCTATCCCACTACCCTTACTGTCCCATCTGGTGAGGACACAAGAAAGAGCCTTCTTAGTGCTTGCCCTCTAACTATGGAACTGCCTCCCAATGTAGGTTCAGTTTGCCCCATCCCTGCTCTCTTTTCACCAACAAGCAAAGACCTTCCTGTTTAAACAGGCCTTCAGCCTTGTGGGTGTATGTGCTTTCAAGTCACCTGTTGACTTACAGTGATCCCATGAATTTCATAGGGTTTTCTTAGGCAAGGAATACTCAGAGGTGGTTTTGCCAGTTCCTTCCTCTGGCATTAGCAACTAAACTTGCTTTGTTGTTCATGTTATGTGCTATCAAGTTGACTTAGAATTATGGCAACCGTATGAAGGAGAGACATCCAAGAGCTGTATCATCCCACAGCCCTTGTCAAGTCAAGGTTCAGGGTTGGGGCTTCCTTGATTGAATCAATCCACCTGTACTGTGGTCTCCTTTTCCTATTGTCTTCCACTTTACCAAACATTATCATGTGAAGTTGAAATCTTTCACGGCTGGTATTCACTGATTTTCCTTGGATTTTTTTCCGGGCTGTTAGGCTGGGTTCTGGAAGAGTTTATTCACTTATCTAATCTGACAAGATGCCAGCCACAGATGCAGGTGAAACCTCAGGAATAAACTCTTCTAGAACACAGCCTCACAGCCCAGAAAAAAACCAAGGAAAATTGAAACATTATCATCTTTCCCAATGAGTCATCTCATCTCATTGTATGCCCAAAGTACAGCAGTCTCAGTTTAGTCGTCTGCACTTCTAGTGAAAGTTCAGATTTGATTTGGTCTGGGAAGTATTTATTTATTTATTTATTTATTAGCACAACGGTAGCACATTTCAATTGAGTTTTCTTCCTGTTAGTTTTCTTTCCATCCAGCTTTCACAACCCTACATAGAATCTGCAGCAGTTAAAATCCAACTGTTAGTCCCATCTAGATCAGATTCACTGAATGAACTCATTAAACTTAAGATTGATGCAAATCAAGATGTCTAGTCTTGTTGAGACTGTCATGATTCACTATAGGAATTGGATTTAGGGCTACGTAATTACCTCCACGATAAGGTTGGCATTTCCATGGCCATCCCTGGGTGGTGGTTGTGGTGGGGAGAAGGTTGTCTACAGTGGCCACAGGTCTACATGGGCTTCACAAGTAGAACTTTTCTGCTATATCTCTGTGATGCAGAACCCTGCCCATTTTATAATTGTCTATATAACTGCCTATATTATGAGTGGAGGGGAGGAGACACTTTTTAAAAGGTTGTTTTCTTAGTTTCAGTGTGTTTCTCTCTCTCTCTCTCTCTCTCTCTCTCTCTCTCTCTGTGTGTGTGTGTGTGTGTGTCTGTGTGTGTGTGTGTGTGTGTGTATACAGCTTCCCCTCTCTAGCTGAGTTGCTAACAACTAAATATCCAAAGGAGCAGAGCTCTATTTGCATCAAAACAACTTGATTATGGAGCATGAAGCTTGTCGGCTTTCCAATTATTGATACAATTGTTACAACTTATCAGGAGGCAAAGAAAAAAAAGGAACAAACGTTTTCCCACTTAACTGGAATGAATGAATGCATTTCTAACTTTCTTACTATAGCATTAAAACCCAGTTTTCATCTGCACAAGAAATATTCCAGTGATGTTAATGTGATCTGACAAACAATCTTAAACAGTGTTATTAGAAATGTGGAGGTGAGGATGGGAAGTGAGAGAAAGCCAAAAGCAAGAGGAACCTTGCTTCAGGGCAAGACTGTGTACAAACTACACATACAACTTCCAATTGTTATTCATAGAACTGGACTGTGTCTGTAATTGGTTGTGCTAGCTGAGATTTAACATACCGTAGCATGGTGGTTGAGGGCCAAAGAAGTGGCAGAATCTGAGGAAAAACGGAGGAAGTCACAGAAGGAACAAGTGAAGGGTAAGGGTAAACTTGGTCCCATAGATTACATTTTAAGTCATTTTATTGTTTGTGTAAAGTAATAAAAAGCCAAATACTCTTAGTACCCCACTCCATTCATCTACCAATATGGCAATACTACAAATTCCAATGCAGACAAATGTCAGCAGACTTGATTATTCCAGTAAACCACAATGTCACCAAACATCCTTCCTGGGCAACCAGGAGCCCTTTCACATTGCACATTACATTCTGTTTTAACTCCCTTGATTGAACCCTGTGGAATCATAGAGTTTACACTTATAAAACCCTAGTGAGGAGATGATCTCTCAGGCTGAGAAGTCTAAATACCCCGCAAAATTGCAAATTCTAGGATTCCATAGGATAGAACAAGGACAGTTAAAATGTGAAAGGGTCCTAAGAACAAACTGGGCTCATTCAGGGGTGGGGGAGAGGCGGGAAAAAACTTTTCATCAACTAACAGAAATAAGACAATGTAAACAAAACAAAAAAAAAATAGAAAGAGAAAATTGGGATGTGAGCATAACAGAAATCCCCCCCCCAAAAAAAACCCCACACACATACATTTCCAGGATCCTGTGGAAGACATATACTGGCAAAGCCTGGCTCAGTACTTTGAAAAATGTTATGGAAGGAGTTATCTTGTTCCTCCTTATGCAACATCTGTTGCCATGTCTGTCCAACACTGGCGGGGGGGAGGGACTGGTCACAGCTGTGTCCTCTGGTTATAATTTGGCTGTAAAGGTGGGTCCAGATATGTTCCAGATGCCCCTACACATGTGGAGAAAAAGGAGCAGCCTTACTGTGGGGCAAAGATTCCTCTGATTGTTCTGGGTATGCAAGGGCAGCCAGAATATATCTTGGTGCATGCCTGTTGGAGCTGTGCACAGGAATACCCACAAACACTAGTATTTCACACCTGGGCAAGAACTGGGAACAAAGGAGCACCCTCCATTCCCTAACTACCACCCATGATAGTACAAGTAGGCTGGCAGAGACTTATGCCCCACCACTATGTGTATGAAATCAAGGCATTTATGGCCAAAATGTTATTTATATTCAAAGGCTATATAACAAAACATGTCCCCATGGTGTGTGTATATGCATGCATGTCGGGGGGAGGGAGTATTGGCATGTTACTCTAATAATTTACCCCTAGATAGAAGTGAGTGATTTTTGTTGGGGAATACTTGACATTTGCGGTAAGGAAAGAGAAACAAGATTTCAGAGCACAAAGTCATAGACTTTTCACCAATGCACAAAAACAAAAAACAAAACAAAAAAACATCTTGAACAAACTGGCAGGAAATCTATCTAATAAAAGATTTAGTGGCTGTGAATCACAGCCTTTACACAAAGGCTTGAGTGCTTTACCTACACCTCAATATCATTTTTAACTCTGTCATAGAATTACAATCATTCCTGTGTGTGTGTGTGTGTGTGTGAATCCATATATAGAGAGAGAGGGGGGGGAAGGAGAGGGAGGGAGGAAGGGAGGGGGGGGGAGAGAGAGAGAGATTCTTCTTTTTAAAGGGGCAGAAATATTCTGCTCCAAGGAAGTCTTCTTCAGTTTAGACCAAGATCTACTTTCACTTGATTTAGCAAAACCTTACAACCTGGAAGTCAACGTGAAGAAAACAGAAGTTCTTTACCAGCCTGCACGACAGGACGAACACCACCATCCCCACATTGCCGTCAGCAAATCTGTGCTCAAGTCTGTTCAGCAGTTCACCTACCTGGGAATCATCATCTCTTCAGATGCCAAGATTGACAAAGAGATCGATCACAGATTAGCAAAGGTATATAGTGCACCTGGAAGACTTCACAAAAGACACTGGAGCAATAAACACCTGAGGCAAAGCACAAAAATCAGTGTGTATAGAACTCGCCACGGGTCAGCATAAGAGGGGCGCTCCAAAAAAGTGATACAAAGACTCCCTGAAACAATATCTCAGGCTCGGCCAAATTGATCACCAACAGTGGTCCGCCCTGGCCTCACATCAGGAGGCATGGAGACACACAATCCACAATGCTGCAGCCTTATTTGAGAACTCACGCCAAACAAGTATTGAAGAGAAACAATAACGCAGAAAGAATCACAACCCAAAAACATCACCCAAGAAGACCTTCTGCAACCGGACTTGTTTATCTCAGATTGGCCTTTTTAGTCATCAGCGTGCTTGCAGAAACCATGGGATGAGTCCTTCCTGAATCTTCGTTTGCGAAGAAAAGCCAGAGAGAGAGAGAGACAACTCACATATCTGATTGGGACTGAAAGAATACAGTTGGACCCCTGTCTATAAATATTGGTTCCATAGATATAGGGGTCTGACTGTATCTGAAAATAGTTGAAAAAATAACAAAACAGTAAAATAAAAACTTTCTCAAGTGTCAAAAAATCTTAGTGAGAAGAATCCTGGACTGACAAAAGTCTTCACAGTTCATGACTTATTCTGTGCAAAATACACACATTTTTCACAGAAATAAACAAAAACCAACATTTTCTGAAACTCAGGATGTTAAAAAAGAAAAGAAAATAATCTAAGAAGTCTACTGCCATAATGTGACTAAGAAGGAAAAATTTCCCTCCTGAAAAGTAAAGAGGTACACTGAATTCATCTTCCAGCCCCCACACTGTCCACACTAAGCTTAGCTGCAATGTTCACAGCTATGTATTACTTGGAACAATTCTCTTCTGCAAAGTAGTTCAAGTAGCTTTGCCTTGAAGGAGTAATTAAGAACTATCAGGTAGACCCAAGACTTGCTTCAGAAAGAAATGAAAATTAGTATTGATATGGACCAACACAACCATGGACATATTTGGGACTTTCTTTGCAGTGGAGACTGTCATGAGATGTGCTTGTCCTTCCATGTTTATCCCCATTGGCAATGGTCTTTACTGGAGATAGGCATGATATATAATATTTAATATTATTAAACCATGCTGTGACATAAGCAGCAACTACATTAATTTAATAATGTGATCCTGGATAGGAAGCAATTACAAAAGAATTTAATGTATACAATTACCTTTTCAACAATTACAACTCAGACTTCCCTGGGGAAAATGAAGGTACAAAGAATACATCTCAGTTTCTTTGGTCCATAGGCTTCATTATCCCTGAATGCATTCTGTTGGTCTAAGTTCAAGAAATGACCTCACTAGTGATCTGCATTAATTCAGCTTAAATAATCCCAAGTGAACAGAAGAAAATGAAGAATGAAAGAACAAACAAAAGACATTTCTTTCTTTCATCTCTGTATTCCTTAAAGACTAATATTTGCTACCTCCACCTTTCAAATTGAGTCTGAAAGAAGCCACATTACTAAGGGACTTATTCAGAATTTGATCAGGTTCTTTGTTGTTGTTGCTGTTGTTGTTTTACATTGGCCTCTCAGGGAAAGAGAAGGAGATGTATCTGAAAAGAAATCTGCATAAACTGACATTGTAAGAAAGTCATGTCATGATCAGGATGCTAAACACTCTTAACACCTAATCATGTCTAAATCTTCTTTTAACAACAAGATAAATGTAAATCAATTCAAGGTCAAATTATTATCATATTTGTTTATGAATATGATATGTGAATATACGCAAGGGATCTGTAGTATGCCTTAAAAGAAAGGATCATGAATAAGTGTGTTTCTTCCCTGGAACAAAGCAGTATTATATCTTCTTGACAGGTAGGAAAGAACTGGTATATGGCAAAGAAAGGGCATATACCACCTTAGGAAAAGTGAGGCTACATGCAGCAAAATCTGGGGGCAAAAAAAGCAGGCTTGACTGTTCTGCCAAAGAACACCTTCCCTTCTGTCATTCCTCTCTGATGGAGGACACAGTTGTGTGTGTCACATGTCCTGTCCAATTTTACAATACTGGACTGCTACCTGACCTCCTGGTGTATTAGACAAGGATGTTATACCATTGGCAATATTCAACTGGTAGTCCAGTTTGCTTCTGTATATGATGTGTGGTGCCATCACACATATACCTCAGGTACCAAAATGTCTTAGGCTGGTCCTGGTAATGAGAAGGTGATGCTGATACAAAGGCAATAGAATAGCATGCTATTAAAAACAAATAACTAGTTTAGCCTGAAATATTTAATGGAAGTCAGATTTTTGTCAAATGGCCTTCTGTTCTAGTCTATGAATATTCAGATGAATTCTTGCAGCCCAAAGGTCCCTTCTTCCACTATGGTTCTATAGTGGTACACACAATGTTTCCACCATCCTACGTGCTTTTCAAACCCCAGTTGAGGGCCCTCCTCTAAGATTCAGTCCTGGCATCCAAATAAGGAGATGTGGTCATGAAGTTCTGATACATTTACAAAGGGAAATAAATTCATATAATGTCTCACACTTGAGTTACACCATCAGAAGAAAATCTCTTCATCTACTGAACGATCTTCTGTCTTTAAGAATGTACATGAGTTTCACTATTAAGTCTCTATCTATTCCTTAATACTTGATGATTCAGAGAGAAACACATGAACTACTTCCCTGTACAGTGTCATGGCTGAAGTAATGGCACGTGATACCTAAGATTATCCTGTGACCCACACTTGCTGCAAGTCATCGCAGGACAGACAGAACCAGTTGCAAGTACTTGGAGAAACAAGTAAATATCTGAAAGACTAGAATTGAGGAGCTTGTTCCCAGCATAGCACATTTGCTCAGGATTTTTCTATGTTGCTCCTCATTTCAACATGCTGATCACATTTGCTGGCTTACAAAGAATGCAATACAAGAACTGGAGGCCTGAAATATCTGCTACAAACAGTGTCCCATATTTGCTTTTCCTAGAGGGAGCCAATCCACTTTTAGACATCAATAATAGGCTCAGTAAGAAAGATGTCCAATGGATGGCAGAAAATATTGCCACTGTCTTGAAAAAAAAGTACATAAATCAAATACTGTGTGACTGCCACTTTCCAGCTAAATGCTATTATAAATGTTTGTATGGCCTTACCAGAGAGAGCAGGGTGTCTGTCTGTCAACCACTGATAAAGATTCACTCTGTAAATCACAGTAATTTCCTTTGAGCTGTCGAGAAAGATTTAATATGGTGATAAAGAAAATTGATGGGGGGAAATTATGTTTTGCTTTTTAAAGGACTTGTATAATTTTATGTACTTATTCCCAGAGTGGATTTTTTTAAAAGTCTATGGTGCACACTGTCCTTAATTTGGTCAAAGAGATGATAACCACTCATGACATTTTGACAGAAACTTTGTTCTTGAATCCTGGCAGAAGAATTTAACACATTATAATAAAGTACCAGCATGTTTCCTGACACCTCAAAACATCTCTCAGCATTGACAATTTGTTTTCAAAGTAATATTTCTAGCAAGTTATTGTTTGGAGCTTGTTGCTAAAAATAACAGAACCGCTGCATAACAATACTACAGTATATTCTCCACTTTAGCATACGGACACAGACTGATACAGTATAGCACAAATCAATTTTAAAAAGTCTCACTTTCAGGTTTTGTATGGATCAGTATATGAGCATGAAAAACAGATGCTTAAGTTAATGTGCTATCCTAAAATATACATGTTGCATGTCTGAAAGGAGAACTAGATCCTAGACAATAGAACTGTTGGTTTTAACTCTTATTTTTGAACGAATAAGTGTTATTGATTTTATTATTTACTTATTTAATTTAAATCCCACCTTTCTCCTTATACAGGATTCAAGGTGGCTTATAAACATTTAAAAACCAGGGTACAGTTTTTAAAAAATTATTCATAAAAATGTTTTAAAAATAATTACATGACGATTTAGTTAAAAAGATGAAGGTTAAAACAATATAATATGCAATTAAAATATAGTAAAAAGATAAAATCAGATTAAGATGATAAAAAATAGGTAAAAACAAAGTAAATAAAAACAAATACAGGTTAAAATACCATTAAAAGTGCCATATACTGGAACAACTTTAAAAAATCAAGTGCCTGCAAAAATAAAAATATTTTTGCCTGCTTGTGAAAGCAACAAAGATAGGGGGGCAACCAAACCTCCCGCAGGTGGGAAATCAATCACCCAGGAGCAACTGCTGAGAAGGCTCTCTCCTAAGACCTCACCAAATGTGCCTGTGGTGGTGGACTGAGATAAAGCCTTCCCCTAAAGATCTTCCCCTAAAATCTTAATAATCTCATTATGATGTCAGAATGGGGCCAGTATTTCACAGATCATTCTCTTAACTGTGGCACATGCTGTATTGACTGAGTGTGCAAGAAATCTCTTTAACTAGACGTCTTTAGTCATTATAGGCTGCTGTTTTATGCTGTTTGAAATTATACAACTGGCTGTTTAATGCAGACTGGTTGCTTTGAAGTTTACTGTAAATTCTAGAAGTCCAATGAGATGTTGTATGTCTCATATATACAGACACATCTGTAATCCATTTATTTGTTTATTTTTAATTTCAATACTTTAAAAAAAATCATAAATAGCATCTATTCCACACCCTCCAACTTTCCAGATTTGGAAGGGAATGTTCTGATTAATCCTCTGCCATCCCACTTTTTCAGCTGTTTTTAAAATGTCCCAGTTTATCTCCTTTCACTTCCTCCCTTTGTCCTCAGCTTATATCAGTTGCTGCAAACTGAATTCAAACTGCAGAAGTAGTCTCCTCTCAGTTAACTCAGTAGGGGGTAGAGGAGAGGAGAGGCAGAATCTTGCCCTACCCAGTAGCCTCTGGCAAAAACAAACTCCTGCAGTCTCTTAGTTTGTGTGTTCTTCCTCTTTACTAACTTTTTGTCATCTTGACCATATTCTGAAGTTGCTTGGCCATATCTGTCCCAGTTTTCATCTGTGAAATGTCAAAAGGTATGCTGTGCATTCATTCCCCAATACCTCACCCTGTTATGGCATTTTGGAGTGTCTATAATAAACAAAACTCTTATTTCCTGTGGAACAGGACTAACAAAAACAAAAACCAAAAAAAAAATAATAGACTGCAAATTAAACTTGTCAAATTAAAACATACAGTGATGCTGAACATTTGGCGTGGGGGGATCCAACTGCTGCCTAAAACAGATAACAAGAACCAAACTATTGTGTTTTAGTTACTGTTGGTTTTTTTTAAAAGATAAATCCTACATTTCATAATATAGATTCTAGCTCTGAGACATGATCATCCTTTGGCAGTACTAAAATGGCACATGTAATTGCTAGAGTCAACAGATTTTTCTCCAAGAGCTTTGCTGCTTCTGTTTACTATCCAATTTTACAGAGATTAATTTCAGAAAAACACAGAATTTTTATGTGCAAATCTGCTCCAGGGGATACAATCATGAGTTGTCATAATAATATTTTCAATGATAGAAAAATCTCTTTAGACAGAGCCTAGGAAAGGAAAATAACCTGGAAAGGTAAAACAATATAAAAGGATAAGGATTCTGTTAGCATATTATTATTCTATTTTCTCATTTATTAGGGAAATGACAGCAATTTGTGGCTGCTCCCATTCTCCAGTGGCTTTCATGATGGAAACAATTCAACACCACTGTGGATACACTGCACTTCAATTTTTATACATGCACTTTGAAACTGCTAATGGTGCATTACTACTCTGCCATACTCTATATGATGAGTGTGTTAAATAAGTGATTTCTACAGTATTACAATTAGAGATGTGGGGAAGATCATACTGTTTGCACTAAAAAGTAAATAGAGTATTTGAACATCTTAGAGCTGGAAGGGGCCATAAGGCTCTAGAGCAGCAGAAAACAAGCTGGCTCTGTCTTCTATATGACACCCCTTCAGATATTTAAGATGGGTATCATGTCACTTAAGTCTTCCCATATCCAACTCCCTAAGTCGTTCACAGAGCTGGGTTTCCATACTTTTGTTCATCTTGGTCTTCCTTCTCTGCACATGTTCCAGCTTGACAATATCCTTCTTCAACTAAAGTGCCCAGAACTGGGCAGAGTATTCCAAGTCAGTTCTGACCAAAGCAGAACGGGGTAGTAATACTACTTCCCTCGATCTGGACACTGTGTTCCTATTGATGTAGCCAAGAATTGCATTGGTTGTGTGTGTGTGTGTTTTGTTTTGTTTTGTTTTGTTGGTTGTTGTTTTTTTGGGGGGGGGGGTTGGTCATCACGTCATTCATTTGAGCATCCTCAAATGCTGAGAATGGACACTCAAAAATGCCCAGAGCATATCAAGGTATTCACCCAATGGTTGTCCTCTTCCTGCTTCCAAGTTGCTGAATGAAAAATGAGGACCTGGTGCTATAAGCACATGGAGTGATGGGGCTACTATTTCAGCATCACATCTATGTACTGCGTGTACAGCACAGGCAGCAAATACCATCAATTTGACTAATAATGACATGTTCTGGACAGGGCAAGCCATTCAGTAACTGTGGACCTCCACTGTGCTGCATTAAACAACCATGCTCACTTCACTTCCTTCCAAAATCATCCAGTGAGGGCACAGTTTTTCTCTGTCCCATATATCATCAATCAGCATCAGAAAGTCATAGATTTCTAATGAACTACCACACAAGCAACCATAGCCCTTTAGGTTTTTTGTGGGTTTTTTCTGGGCTGTGAGGGTGTGTTCTAGAAGAGTTTATTCCTGACATTTCGCCTTCAGGCAAAATGTCAGGAATAAACTCTTATAGAACACACCCTCACAGCCTGAAAACAACAACAACAACAAAACTATGGATGCTGGCCTTGAAAGCCTTCAACTTCACATAGCTCTTTAATTTCCTTAATTTCCTTTTCTTCGAGTCTCTACACCTTGTTAATACACTTAGCTCATCAGCATATCACTGCAAGCATGCTCCTGTATTTTTTATATATATATTTACAAATCCTACAGTTACTTTTCAGACTGCACAGAATGGCTGAATTTGGACATACAGTTAAATGAACCTTAGTAAGACTAGGGCATCCTCCCATCCACCCCTCATCCTCCAGGACAGCATAAATGCTCATGTCCATTTTAACTTAATTATAGTTTTGTGTGTCATCTCAGATCTAAACTACAACTAATCTTAACTATAGCTTGATGTAACAAACCATAATATCATGGTTTGTAAGTTAGCTTGGTTTGGCTAACTAGTTCTTGTTGCTGCTGGTGTTGTGTACCTTCAAGTCATTTCTGACTTACGGCAGCACTAAAGGAAACCTACCATAGGGTTTTCTTAGCAGAATTTGTTCAGAGGAAGTTTGCCCTTGCCTTTCTTTGAGGCTGAGAGAGTGGGACTTGCCCAAAATCACCCAATGGGTTTCCATGGCTGAGTGGGAATTTGAACCCTGGTCTCCCAGTGTCCTGTTACAACACTCAAACCACTTCACCACCCTGGCTACTCTAACATTATCTAGGGTAGAAACCAAGCTACATCTAGCTAACAAGAGGTTAATTTACCACATGGAATTGCAGAGGGTTACATAAGATCAGTGGAGATACCCTTTGACAATCAAGGTTCCTATAGGTATAGAGGTGCTCAAACATCTGAAACTTTTGGAGGTCAGGGGTATAAAAGTTTTGCTGCCTTTGTTCTCAGGGGCGGCTGGTCTGTTCTTCCAAGCTCTCTTGTTGGGCTGCTGAGTATAAGCATGAAGAAGTCTGCTGAGCATAGGCATGAAGAAGTCTGGTAAAGGCTGATCTCTCCACTGGCCCGATATCTCTCCCCAAACTCCACCAGACCAATCTCTCTTGCCTCCCCCTCTTCTGGTCCGATATCTCTTCTGTTCCCAACAACTGGCCTGATCTCTCTGCCTGCTCTGCCAGACCAATCTACATGCCCTACATAGGGCAGGAACGGGGTGCATGTGGGGCACTGTAGAAGGAATGTGTAGCACCACACCAGTATTGAAGTGGAGGTGTGATAAAGATTGCTTCAATGACAGTATGTTTCTGTTTTCTTCAAAAATGTAATTGCTGCTCTGTAGAAGCCTCATTTGAAAAAGTCCTTAGAATTTAACTTTTGTAAACTCTCTATTAAGCCACAGAGTGCTTTTGGCTACTCAGCACACACACAGTTTCTTTTCTTCTCCATGGGGAGGGAAGGGAAAAGTGGATTTACTTTGGGTTACTCCCTTCCACTAGGGAAAGGGAAAAAGAAGGCACTGAGGAGTGCATAGGTAGGAGCAGGGAGCTCCTGTTTGGCTAGCCCTCTCTTCTTTGCTCAAGGGCTTATTTAGGACAGAGGAAAAGTTATGACAAGCTAACTAGTTAAAATTAATCACAGGCTCTACCCCATCCACCAAGTTTGGAAATTATGGCAAACTGCAGTTAATCTAAAATGGAAACAAAAACCTCCAGTTTCATGACAGAGAAGGCTGTGAACCCAAGGCTGGCCTGGACCCATTCACATGACACTAAACTATGGTTTAGTGTTATGTACAAACCAATCCATTTTTCTGCCATTGATTTATCAGGTAGCCATTTCTGTTATGACAGAAGAATATCAAATGTACTTACAACCAGATTCCACTGGATAGAGGTAAAGGCAACATTTGTCTTTTTCCAAGCCTTCTCTTTATCAGATAAGCCCCCACTTGAGTTTTTTCTCATATTTATAACAAAGATAAATGCTCAGGAGACCTGAGCCTGTTTCCTAACATTTTCAGTATAAGAAAATAAGAAGAGCTATTTCATGAAATAAACCCCTTTTTCCTCACAGGTTTTACATGCTATTTGCAACTAATTGCCAGAAATAATGTGGCAGGTGCAAAGTAAGTTACAGCAGAATGGCTCCAATTAACTGATAAAAATCGAGTTTGTGAATGCTAGTTCCAGAGATTTCCAGGAGTGTCCAATTTGCAAATCTATCAAAATGATGATTACCCTTTCCCCTTATATATGATTAGTTAATTGCTAGCAGAGGCAGATCAAAGGCTAGTGGCAATGAAAGAGGCAGAAATATAGGGTGCCAAGCCAGTTAAAGTTTCCATCCCTCCCACTATTTCCTGAAAAATTCAGTTATTAATCAATCATAAATCAATGGATCCATGGAATCCACAGCAAAAGAATCAATTGTTACCTTCTGTTTAGCCAGTGGCTGAGATTTTGTGAAGGGTTTTTTTTTTTTAAGTATTGATAAAATGCCACTGAAAAGAACTGAAAAAGTGAGAATCTGCACATAGTGTTTTCTCTGAAAATATCTGTATTTCTTCCTGCTCATAATATATCTCTATCCTACCAACACGGCTGGTTTTAAAATCTGGAAATTATAATTGAAGAACATTTTCCACAGGAGGTATGAAGAACTAAGCTTTTCCCATAATTACTTTGTGAAAAGTGCAGTCAAATTGTTTATGGGAATTACAGTAGGACCCCCGTATCCATTGGGGATTGGTTGGGGGGGGTACCGAAAACCATGGATAATAGTGAACACCATTGAAAATAATGGGACTTCCAATTTAAAATACCATAGAGTTGCCTTGGAGGACCTAGAAAATGGCTAGAGAGGATACATGTTCTATGAAAACTCTACAGGAGGTGTGCTTTTTTGTGTCCTGTAGACAATGCTTGCGTACCCTAATGATGTTTTGAGCTATGCTGGCGGTGGCATAATAGCCACCGGTAGGGTCTCCCATGCCAGACAGGTCAAAACCGAAGGGTCTGACAAAGAGCGTCAAAGGGCAGGATGGGCTCTCCAGCCTTGTGGCAACCGTCCTAGGAGAAGGAAAACTCCAATCCCAAACCCGGGCAGATGGTGCTCGTCCAACCCTGTAAGGTCAACCATCTAAGAGAAGGAAACTCTAATCAAACCTACGGCCCGAGGACCTCACTGCCACGTCCATGCTTGCAAGGCCACGGCAGATGAATCTCTGGTTTAAAGGGTGAGGCCAGTTCTGTGCACGCTGCGCTCCACCAGAAAAATCCATTGCACAGGCTCGAAGGACAAATCCATTTCCAAAAAAGCCCTGTAGCGACTGGCGAGGGACGAAACCGGCAGGTGTAAAGATGCACTGGAAGCCGCAGCCCCAACCCTGCATGCAGGCGGTTCAGGACACTGGTCGCTCAAGCCTGACCCGGGAGATGACAGTCTTGTTCGGCAGCATTCTGAACGACCAAGCAGCCTTTTTTAAGGAGAGCACTGCTTGCTCCACATGGAGAGGGGCCTAGAAAAGGTGGCCTAAAGAAAGCTCATCCCCAACTACCTGGTTGGCTAGCCGCGGCCAACGGGAATCTTCTGATGCGGTCAAACCAAGGCAAAGAAACAAAGGCACACACCGGCCTCCAAAGGTGTAAATAAACTGACACTTGCATGCTGGAACATCAGAACCATGCAAGACTCTGAAGATAGTGGACGGCCTGAGCGTCGTTCTGCCCTAATAGCCCTTGAACTATCACGGCTTAATATTGACATCGCTGCTCTTAGTGAAGTTCGCTTCCATGAGGAAGGCAGCCTTAAAGAACATGGCGCCGGCTACACACTTTACTGGTCTGGCAAACCCAAAACCGAAAAACATCTGTCAGGAGTAGGCTTTATGATTAAAAACTCCATTGCCTCCAAACTCGAAACCTTGCCAACAGGACACTCTGATCGCATTATTTCCTTACGCCTCCCACATGTTGTTCTCTTTAGTATATATGCCCCAACTATGCAAGCTGACCCTGTAGAGAAAGACAAATTCTACACAGACCTACGCCAACTCATACAAAAAGTCCCTGTAGAAGATAAAATTATTATCCTTGGTGACTTCAACGCCAGAGTAGGAAAGAACTCCGAAGCCTGGAAAGGTGTCTTAGGCAAGCATGGTGTTGGAAATTGCAATGATAACGGACGCCTCCTGCTAGAGTTCTGTGCAGAACAACAGCTGACTATTACAAACACAATCTTTCAGCAGAAAGATAGCTTGAAGACAACCTGGATGCACCCCCGATCCAAACATTGGCACCTCATTGACTACGTTCTAGTCCGTCAGAGAGACATTCGTGATGTCCGTCATACCCGAGTGATGCCCAGTGCAGAATGCCAAACAGATCATCGCCTTGTCAGATGTAAACTAAATCTTCATCTTAAGTTCAAACCTAAGAGGGGTGGCATCTTAAAGAAGAGACTCCAAGTCAACAATCTTCAACAAGCTACCATGAGAGACAACTTCCAGGCAAATCTACAAACGAAACTTGAAGACCACCCTACAGATCCTTCTCCTACAGTGCTTTGGCAACATATCAAAAACAGTATCCTCCAGTCTGCAGAAGAATCCCTCGGGTTCTCCCACAAGAAAAATCAAGACTGGTTTGATGAAAACAACCAAGAGATCCAGGAACTGTTGGCAAGGAAGAGAGCTGCTCACCAGGCATACCTCGCCCAGCCAACCTGTCATGTAAGAAAAGCAGCTTTCCGCCTCACATGTAGCAAACTACAACAAAAACTCCGAGACATGCAGAACAAGTGGTGGATCAGTATAGCAGAAAAGACACAACGCTGTGCAGATCTGGGTGATCATAGAGGATTTTATGAAGCTCTTAAAGCAGTGTTTGGACCTACTTATCAGGTCCAAAGCTCCTTATACAGTACAGATGGTCAAACATTAATTACTGATAAAGCCTCCATCCTAAATCGTTGGGCTGAACATTTTCAAAGTCTCTTTAGCGCCAACCGAGTAGTCCAAGCCTCAGCTATCCAAGATATGATACAAAAACCAATGAAAAATGAATTGGACATAGCTCCCACTTTGGAAGAGACCTTTAAGGCCATACAGCAGATGAAAAACGGCAAGGCAGCTGGGATTGATGGAATCCCACCTGAAGTTTGGAAACACGGAGGTCATGCACTCCACGAAAAATTCCACGAATTCCTTGTGAATTGCTGGGAAAAAGGGGAACTGCCATCAGACCTCCGAGATGCAGTCATCATCACCCTGTACAAG
The DNA here is from genome assembly GCA_030847615.1 of Gambelia wislizenii. Taxonomy (NCBI): domain Eukaryota; kingdom Metazoa; phylum Chordata; class Lepidosauria; order Squamata; family Crotaphytidae; genus Gambelia; species Gambelia wislizenii. The sequence continues at coordinate 24,001,831 of JAUMIR010000005.1, read as the reverse complement.
AAAAAAGGAGCAAAATCCGACTGCTCAAACTATCGAGGCATAACACTGCTCTCTATTGCTGGAAAAATCCTTGCAAGGATACTCCTGAACAGGTTAGTTCCTGCTATTGCAGAAGAACTTCTCCCTGAAAGCCAATGTGGCTTCAGAGCCAATAGGAGCACTACAGACATGGTATTTGCCCTTAGGCAACTGCAAGAAAAATGTAGGGAGCAGAACAAGGGTCTCTATGTAACATTTGTAGACCTCACCAAAGCCTTTGACACTGTAAGTAGAAAAGGTCTGTGGCAGATCCTGGAAAAACTAGGATGTCCCCCCAAATTCCTTAAAATGATTATCTTGCTACACGAGGGCCAGCGTGGTCAAGTCAGATATGGCGATGCTCTTTCAGAGCCCTTTCTAATAACGAATGGAGTGAAGCAAGGTTGTGTTCTTGCACCAACTTTATTTACAATCTTCTTTAGCATGATGCTCCAAAGGGCTATGGCAGAGCTTGAAGAAGACGACGGCATCTATATACGCTACCGTACTGATGGTAGCTTGTTTAACTTAAGCCGTCTGAGGGCTCACACTAAGACTCTAAACTATCTAGTCCGTGAGCTGCTCTTCGCCGATGATGCTGCCCTTGTTGCCCACACAGAAGGAGCTCTGCAGCGCCTAACATCCTGCTTTGCAACAGCTGCAGAGCTGTTTGGGCTAGAAGTCAACCTGAAGAAAACAGAAGTTCTTTACCAGCCTGCACCACAGGACGAACACCACCATCCCCACATTGCCGTCGGCAAATCAGTGCTCAAGTCCGTTCAGCAGTTCACCTACCTGGGAAGCATCATCTCCTCAGATGCCAAGATTGACAAAGAGATCGATCACAGATTAGCAAAGGCATATAGTGCATTTGGAAGACTTCACAAAAGAGTCTGGAGCAATAAACACCTGAGGCAAAGCACAAAAATCAGTGTGTATAGAGCCATTGTACTGTCTATCCTCCTTTATGGATCTGAAACATGGGTCACCTATCGCCACCACCTACGATTCCTCGAGCGCTTTCATCAGCGCTGTCTACGCACAATCCTAAATATACACTGGACTGACTATGTGACGAATGTTGCTGTCCTTGAGCAAGCAGGGATCACCAGCATTGAGGCCATGATATTGAGAACACAGATGCGCTGGGCAGGGCACGTTTCTAGGATGGAGGACCATCGCCTCCCAAAAATACTACTCTACGGTGAACTCGCCACGGGTCAGCGTAAGAGGGGCGCTCCAAAAAAGCGATACAAAGACTCCCTGAAACAACATCTCAGGCTTGGCCAAATTGATCACCAACAGTGGTCCGCCCTGGCCTCACATCGGGAGGCATGGAGATGCACTATCCACAATGCTGCAGCCTTATTTGAGAACTCACGACGAACAAGTCTTGAAGAGAAACGACAACGCAGAAAGAATCACAACCCAGAAACATCACCCAAGGAGACCTTCTGCTGTGCTTTTTGCAACCGGACTTGTTTATCTCGGATTGGCCTTTTTAGTCATCAGCGCGCTTGCAGAAAGCGCGGGATGAGTCCTTCCTGAATCTTCGTTTGCGAAGAAAGCCAGAGGAAGGAGGAGACAATGAATCAGTGGATATGAGGGTCCTACTGTAATTCATTGCTGGTATAAATGACAGACAAATCAGAGAAGTCATCTGGCTTTGAGTTTATACTAAAAAGCATCTCTCACTGAAATCCTAGGCATTATCCTGAATTTACCACTCTTAATCTTCATTAGCTGTTCAGTAAGTCACATCACCAAAGTAACTGATACTATGATGACACATATACATGGTGTTTTGATGCTTGCCATATTTTTCTTCTATCTGGAAGTATCAACAAATAGAGAAAGATGAAATGAGAAGAAAAGAAAAGGAGACAGACTTGCCCATCATTTCTAACTTCAGAGTAAGAAGGTAGCATCTTGAAAGACACCCATCTGATTCATTATCACTTTTTGGGAGGGGGTTAACATTAGGTCTTACAAATATATGTTATTTTTTAGTATAAACTTGGTTGTCCATTAGCCAATTAAATAAAGTTTTTTTAAAAAAAAATAAAGCTGTAAGCACAGCTTTATGATAGAGGGGGAATGACTCAGGAGAAGAGTTTGTAAACAGTATTTTTAAAAAACCTAACAACGGCAAGATGGCCATGATGTCCTCTTCCTCCATCTGTCACTGGTGAGACATAGGTGCTGTGGGCTAATTAAATGTTAATGAAATTTAAATAATCTGCTGGTCCCGAAGCATTAGCCAGGCAGTTGTAACTGCTGAACAGCTGTTGCTATTGACAAAACCACTTTAGTCAGCACCTTCAGCTGTGCCTCAAGATCCGGATTTGGCAAAGCGGAATGAGAATAATGATTTTTATGCATAACTGTTTTCAGTGGACCTGTAATTATTTTTTTGTTGAATCACAGATTAAATGCCAATGCAACGGTAGGGAAGGGTAAATTTTAACAGAACTAGTTCACTGTGCATTTGTATGAAAAGATTCTGAATGGCCCTTTAAAAGCAGACTAGCCCAGTTGCTTATTTTGATAAATTTTGTTTGCCTCATGTTTGCATGATCCATGTTAGAATTTCAGAATTTGGCAAAGGGTCAAAGAACCAAGCAACCAGCTAAGACTCTAGATTTCAAAAAGATTCACACATTTTAAAAATGTGTGCAGAAATAAACCTGGTTATTTCACATTCTAGTCAATGGAGAAATAAATGCAAACATGATTCCCTTTGAAAAAATTATCCATTTTGAAAAATGTACATGTAAATACATGTATATTTCTATGCCAGGGCACAGGTGGGTATTTGGAGGCCAAAAATCTAACATGGACTGGAGTTGGAATGAGCAAGATTGAACTTGAGTATTATCTTCCCCCCATTTCTATAAACTTTCTATGAACTTCAATGAAATGAGTGGGTCACATACAGAGCACAAAAATTAACATTTTTGTTAATGCTCAAACTCTCAGGGGCTTATCTCATGAGAGAAGGGCAGGGAAGCAGAAGTAAAGTCTGAGAGTAGCACATCTGCCTTGTCTTATTGAACATCAGTGTGCTTCAGCTGTTCTCCCATTCTGGTCCCATGGGAGATGGTGGTAAAGGCGAGTCTTTTTGCTAACTGGTTTTTCCAGAGTCTCCACCACCACCATTCAGCCTGGGAAGTCCAGAAAAGTTTAGTTCCAGTCTCTTATCATTATGCAAGCAGGGTTTGTGACATAATTGTTCCTAGTGTGGCAGTGCAAGTCAGAGTGGAAATCTGAGTGGGTTTTTTTTTCTATACCCAGTTTGCAATGAAACAAAAGGAGACTGTTATTCTAAGGCAACAACAACAGATTCCAGGTACACACAAATGCTTTGGTGCACAAAATTGACTTCTAGACACTGATTTCTTTTTCTTTCTTTTCCCCATACTTATTTAATATCTTTGGTTTGGGATGTGACTAGGAATGACCCTGTGGGAGATCTGTGACTTGACGTCTGTAGCTTTAAAAAAACAACAACTGAATATCAGCCACTAGAGTGGCTGATTTGGATCAAGACTGCATTGGTAGGTATTCACAGATCTCATGCTGTCATGTTTAATTTCCACCGGAAGGTCATTTTACAGATTATAATTTTCTAATAATACACTTAAAATGTCAGCTGAATTTTTGCAACCTGTGAAGGTGACAAGCATTGTAGCATAAAAGCAGGCCTGATAGATGGGGCTTCAACTCTCTATTACGTGTGCCCTTGGTGGCAAAAGAATGCTTGTCTAAAGTGGCCATTCATTACAGCTAGGGTTGCCAGCTCACATTGGTTTTAGGTGCTGAGGTTTCAGGGCAAAAACGAAAGACCTAGGTGCAGCCCTTGGTGATGCCATTAACCATTATACATAAAGTACCAACCATAGGCACTCACAGCTTGACATTCAAGCACACACACACAGTGTGCTTTCTGCACCCACATGAGCAGGGAAACGGGCCTGGACACCATAGTTATGTCCAGACTGGGAATGATGGCTAACCCCACCCCCAACACACACCCACATACCTCAAAGCTACTTTCCTAATTAGGCCCATATTGTGAATTATAACTATCTGGGTTAGTTATAGCACTGGGCCCAGTGCTATTCAACATCATTATCAATTAGTTGAATGAGGGAATAGAGGGCATGGTTATCAAGCTTGCAGATGACACCAAATTAGGAGGGGTAGCTAATACTCCAGAGGACAGGATCAGAATCCAAAATGACCTTAACAGATTAGAAAGTTGGGCCAAAACTAACAAAATGAACTTCAACAGGGAGAAATGTAGGATACTACACTTGGGTAGTAAAAATGAAATGCACAGATATAGGATGGCTGACACCTCGCTTGATGGCAGTACATAGGAAAGGAATCTAGGAATCTTACTGAGGAGTCAAGCTGAACATGAGTCAGCAGTGTGATACAGCAGCTGAAAAAGCCAATGTGATTCTAGGCTGCATTAATAGGATTAAAGTAATCTCTTCATATTTGTGTCTTTGTATTTTGCGGTTTTGCCTATTTGCAGTTTCTGGATGGGGGCGGCAGCAATGGGGGCTTGCAGGCTCCCCGTGCAGCTTGGATGGGGGTGATGGGTCACCACCCTCCCATGCAAACCACTCTCAGACGAGCCTGTAGGCTTTTCATGCGGCTTGGATGGGGGGACGGGTCATCACCCCCCATCCAATCCACTCTTGGCCTGAGCCTGCAGGCTCCCCATGTGGTTTAGATGGTGGCAGGGTCCTGGTGATGGGGTGAGTGACAATGGGGGTGGTGGCAGCAGCAGCAGTGGCCTGGGAGGCCTATTTTTATTCGTGTTTTTTTAAACATTTTTGTGGGGGTCTTCTGCCCGTAACCCCTGCGAATATGAAGGGATGCCTGTATAGTGTCTAGATCAAGGAAAGTAATAGTGCCACTCTATTCTGTTTTGATCATACCTCACCTGGAACACTGTGTCCAGTTCTGGGCACCACAATTCAGGAAGGATATTGAGAAGCTGGAACGTGGCCAGAGGATGGTGAACAGGAAGGTGGGAGGTCTGGAAGCCATGCCCTATGAGAAGCAGCTTAGGGAGCTGGGCATGTTTAGTCTGGAGAAGAGAAGGTTGAGAGGTGACATGATAGCCATGTTTAAATATTTGAAGGGATGCCATACTGAGAATGGAGCAAGCTTGTTTTCTGCTGCTCCAGAGACTAGGACACGGAGCAATGTGTTCAAACTACAGGAAAAGAGATTCCACCTAAACATTAGGAAGAACTTCCTGACAGTAAGAGCTGTTTGGAAGTGGAATACACTGTCTCGTAGTGTGGTGGAGTCTCCTTCTTTGAAGGTTTTTAAACAGAGGCTAGATGGCTATCTGTCGGGAATGATTTGATTGTGTATTCCTGCATGGTAGAGGGTTGTACTGGATGACCCTTGTGGTCTCTTTGAACTCTTTGATTCTATTATTTTAACTGCTTCCAAATAAGAGCAGATTCAGATACCTTATCCTGCCCTCCTTCGAATCCTTTAAAAACAGTGTTTCAGTTAAGATAGTGATTTAACTAGGGACTTGAAGCCAAAATCCTGACCCCCAAGGCTTTGATTGGCTGCTGCAGTGGGAACAAAAATGACTTTATGTGTGCTAACCCAAATGGTGTTTACATCTCTATTATTTCTGTAGCCTGGTGCTAGGGAAGTTCTTCTAAAGGAAAAAGCTGTCACTGTGAAGGTTATATAGCTTATTTTGTTATCCTATAACACCAAGAGACTGGAGAATGGGTTATGTAGCAAGTACTAGGGAACAGTTGTTTACCTTGTAAGAGGCTACATAACCATCTAAAGCCTCAATGTTTTGACTTCTAATGGTTAGCTTCATGGAATTTTCCCAGCACATGACCTTTGCTGTTGTGACTTAGCAACCTTAGCAAACTATATTAAAATGTAAGAGCTCATGGCTCAGAGCTCCCATTCTCCTCAGATTCCGGTCTGTCAAGGTGAGATGCAGAAATGCATTACTTGCCCTAAATAAAGTTGGATCCTTGATTCACTAGGTTTTGTCTTCTACCTAATTTCTCCTAGAGTTACAGGGGAAGGAACATCTTGACTTAAGTCTGAATATGACCACCCAGAAAATGTCAGATGACGGGGCAGTGGCAAACAAATCCAATGTCAGCTCTGAAGCTGAAAGTCCACTGGGGGCTGATATTGCTGGCTGTCCTCCTCCTCCTCCTTTTAAAGGCCTGTGAACAGTAGGTTGCTGTCTGGGCATGTACATTCTTAGAAATGCTCATTTTATCATTTTTCTTTCTATAATATATGATTCTTTTCTAGTACAAAATTGTGCTTATTCTCAATAGTCTCAAATATTTTCTTTTGCAGCCAGGCAGCAGAATCAACATTCAATTGCAATTGCTGTGATGGTACTGCCATTTATTTGACTTTAACATGAAAAATTATACATACTCAAAGTATTTAACATTTTTAATCTAGGCTTGCAAATGTTTTTTTTTGGGGGGGGGATGGGGCAGTTGTTTTAATATATTCATTTTATTTATTGATAAATAATAAATAAATACATCAAGAATGTGGAAGCACATGTAAAGTATGGAATGGTGGGGGGTGGAAGAGAAGAAGAGAAGTGTTAATACTGTTCTTGTCTCCTGAGGAAATACAATATGGCTATTGAATGCGTAGGAGAGATAAGTTTGTTAAATCCAGGGTCTAAACTTGTGTAGCCACACCACATACCACTGCATGGCTATGGAGACCCACTGATTTGCACTCTCTCAGTTTCAGAAGCAAATGGTAATGCCACTCTGAGTAAATCTGCCAGGGAAACCCCATGATCAATATATTTTAGGGTCACTGTAAACTGGAAATGACTTGAAGGCACACAACAGCAACCACAGCTGGACAGGGAGATGAGACGTTTCATTTGAATTCTGCACAATAGCATTAATACATCATAGATAACTAAATGGGTGGAAGTAAGACTGCTAAATCTAGTGTCTTATCTGAACCATTGTGGGTGAGAGGAGGGAGAAATGTTAGTTGTACATCTCATTTGCACCACTGTCTGAGTTTTTTAAAAAAACAAACAAACTATTGTAAATGGATTTGGAACAGGACGGTTGTGAAATCATGGCATTCGAACCTGTTCTTCTTTAGGAGTTGTTCATCATAATTCCCAGCTTGGGCAGAATCAGGGAAATAGCTATCATGTGGTGAGGGTGGGAGGGAGAACAGACAAAATGAGGGCATTATCCCTCCAAACAAGAATTATCCCCCCCCCACTGATCTTTTTCTTCAATCCCCACATTTCTAGCATTGAAATAACTTAAATCATCATATCAAAAGACACAGCCATGTTAGTCTCTAGCAGAATACAAAGAGATCTTTTAGCATCTTTGACACTAACTGAAAGAAAGAAGTTGGTAGCCTAAGCATTCATAGGCTCAGTTTATTTTATCAGATGATCATTCAGAAGTAGAGTTTAGGCATCCACAATGAGAAAGGGCAGATGAAGCTACTGCGGGAATACAAACACAGGAAATATAAGATTCTAGTTGTGAATTATTTTCAATTTCTCACTCTCTGTGATGCTAGAAATTTGGAGACAAAATTGTACAGGGAGACAGAATTCTTGTTTGGAGAAACAATGTCCTCATGTTGCCTCTCTCTTAGTTATATCTCTAGGCATAACAATACCTTCCTGGCCCATTTCCCTGCTCATGTGGAGCTCAGAGCATGTGTAGAGCTTGGCACATTAAAGCATCCCCTCACTAGATTATTAAATCTAGAGTATAAAATGACCAAGTTGCTGATTGTTCAGAAGTCACTTGATTACCTGTGACATCTCAGGTGGCCCCCATGCTTTTGTGAAGGAGTGAAGAAGGAGCAAAGGATCTAGGTGCACAAAGCTCACACAGAGCCTAGGTTATTACATCAGGGTGTGATCATCTGAGCTGAGCCTGTGAGGTGTTATTTTCTGTAGCACACAATGAATCCTGTGGTAAGTAAATTACATTCAAATAAGCAGCAGCAACTGCCAACGTATGTGAAAAGCTGAGTGACAATTCTAGCTTACTGGTTTTGAAGTCAGACATTTAAAAAAAAACACATTTAGATTGGCAGTGTTTTCCACTAAATTGTAATATTTAAACCTGGAACAGCATTACAGAATATCTGATCTGGCTGCACTCTGCAAAAATTACTGGAAGCTAAAAATACGCCACTATTCCAAAAACATAAAGAACAATTTATTATCTTGCTGGCTAATTTTTGATCTCTGGGAAGAAGAAAAAAACTGCTTGTAAAGACACTGAAGAATTTAATAATCAATATGCCAGCCACACTCATGCATTTCAAATTTACACAGAGAGAAATTAGAAGCAGTACAATATTGGGAAGAGACAAGTGTCAAAATCAATTATAACTTCAGTTTCTTTGCTGCTATGCTATCATGGGAGTTGTTACTTCTAAAGGAAATCATGGCAAATGGAAGCAACAGCTTTCATTCATTGTACATGAGTAAAAAAAAAAACAATAAAGGCAGCAGTTCATTATGTGTAAAATCACATTTTGCCAAGTGGGAATTACACAAGTACTTAGTTTTGCGCATTTCATAAATCTACTCTTTATACATTTCAAATCATTTTAGATACTTATTTTTCCTCATTACTCATTAATTACTTTCCAAAAGAGTGACTGTTAGTAGTTGTGCTGAGTTGAAATCTGCCTCTATCTTTGCGTATGTGTATATGTGGCTTCAAAATGCCTGTCAACTTATGGTGACCCCATGAATTTCATACAGTTTTCTTAGGCAAGGAATACTCAGAGGTGGTTTTGACAGTTCCTTCTTCTGAAATTTAGCCTACTCCACCTGGTATTCATTGGCAGTCTCCCATCCAAGTACTAACCAGGGCTGATCCTCCTTAGCTTCCAAGATCAGACAGAATCTGGTGTCTTTAGGATATTTACACTATTGTTGTGTGCTTTCAAGTTGCTTCCAACATATGGCAACCCTAAAGTGAACCTATTACAGGGTTTTTTGAGGGTTGAGACTTTGTAACTTGCCGAAGGTTACCCAGTTGGTTTTTTATGGCTTAGCAGGAATTCGAGCCCTAGTCTCCACAGTCATATTCCAAGGTTCTAACAACTACACCATGCGGTCTCTCTTAAGCTATACCACCCTGCAAATTAGAGGAGGCATACTTGAGAGTGGGTGCATGGGTATGACCAGAGCAAAGGTTTAGGGCAAGTTTTGCCCACATGGTTCCAGAATATGACCCTGAAGATCAAACAGGCAGGTACAAATCCCCTCGTCCAAAAGTCAAAATCAGCACCTTTCATTATAACTGCAAACAAGCTGGAAGATTCTTCAAAACTGGTACAATATACTCAGACTAAAAATCCCACTTATTAATCAAACCATCACATGCTAAACCAGCCTAAATTTGAAATAATTTTTGAAGGGTGCCCCACATTACACTGTAGTTCTCCCCGTGCTCTTTCTTCTCTGTGAACTGAGTTGAGAATTGTTTCACTGACTGTTAGTATATTGTTTCTTAATGGCATTTAAAATTTTATGTCAATAAGCTGAAGGAAGAGTATATGGCTCTTCTTTCTTTCTCTCTTTATCACAGCAACCCTAGGAAGTAGGTCGAGCAGAGAGTGTGTAACTGACCCAAGATCACACAATGAGTTTTAGGGCTGAATAAAAACCCAACACCTAAAACTAACAAGATCTATCTATCTATCTATCTATCTGTCTATCTAATTATTTTGAAGGTACCACAAGACTCTGTTGTTTTTGCTACAACAGGCTAACACGGCTATCCACTTGGAGACAGCTGAGAAGACTTGAACATGGACCTCCTAAATCTCAGACCAACACTCTAACCACTTCACCAGGGTTTTTTCCCTTAATTATTTGTATGGTTTTATACAAGTTGTGCATTGCCTTTGATAAAAACTGAATTGAACAGCTTTTTTTAAAAAAAACCCAATCAATCTAAACAAATGAATCAATATATTCTAGAGATAATATAAAACACTCCACTGGTGCATTAGCAATGTAGCATTTCCAGACCACAATGGTCCTCCTTTGAAACTAGAAATCACAGTAGTTGGGCAATATTGCTACACTCTCATTTTTTTCCCTCCAGCACAGCATGATGATGATGTCTATACAGACAAAAAATAAAGTAAATGACAACTTAATTCACTGTTCTGAACTACTATTTGAAGCCTAAAATGATCAGATGTGGCAAAAAATCCAAGAGCAGCAAATGAGGATAATGTTACTGTCCCGTGAACGGGACCCAGTTTCAGATGTCCTCAACATCATTGCATGCTGCTTCTATGCTGCAGCCATGACTAAGGCATCACTTTTCATTGATGGGACTTTTGGACGTGTCTGATAATCTCCTAAGTATCTATGAAAAGAAGATAAATCAAATGCTTTATTGAATGAGGGGTATAATGAATTCAGTTCTAAGGCTTCTAAGACCATGCTATAATAGGTTCATAATAAGGAGCCCTGAATTTTTTTTTTAAAAAAAAATCTAATTCTCATTTATTATTTTAAAGATCAAAGGTTTTGATTGTATTCTCAACTGCAAACAGCCCCTCCACTCTGAAAATGCGAGGCAGGTTAAAAAATGGCTGTTAACTTGCAGATTCCTCTTCTTTCTTTTGAATACTTTTTCTATCCACAGATTCTCAAGACTGCAGTCTTGCAGTTATAGTCCAACCAGGATGAAAAAAGGTACTGAGCCTCTATCAGACCTTGAAATGGCAATACACTAGATGCCTCACAGAATGAAAGTTTTCTTTCATTTCATTTCACCTTTTTGCAAACGCAATGGGATCTTGCAACACTTTTTTTTAAAATGCCATTACAGCAAACTTTGAAGGAATCTAGACCAGTATTCCCCAAGCATTTTAATTTTGAGATGTATCACAACTAATTACAAAACTAGTACTTTAGTGAATCAGGCAATAATAACATGGGGTTGAAGAACAGCATACCTTCCAACATTTCACAGAAGAAAACCAGGATGCATGTCACCAAGTGACATCAGAGTGTGATCAAGATAGCAGAGTGTGATCAATGGGGTTGAAGAGTCAGGATCCTTCCTTATTAACAAGGAAGAACACACATGCAAGGAGAGGCTGCAGCAGTTTGCTGTTCACTGAGCCTACTGAGAAAGTCCAGATCCTTCCCTTCCCTTCCCTGTCCTTGAAAGAGAAAAGAGTTCTGATATGGCTAGAATTGGGTTCTTCTCTTTCCCTCCAAACAGGAGCCTTTCCCAAGGGAGGGGTGCAACCGTGTGTCTTTCCTCCAGTTATGTGTCCACCTCCCTGAAGCCACACCCAGGACCTTTGGTTGTTTCAACTAGAGTGATTTTGTAGACCTGGAAATGTAGATACGTCTTTTGCATTGTGCTTGCATTTGGATTTCTGAAGCCCTTCCTTATCAACTTGGAAAAGAAGAGACTATGAAAATTAGTATGGAATTACACTGGAACACCACGAAAACTGTGGCTGAGGTTTTGCATTGGGAGATTTACCTGTATCACATTGTTACATCTCTGTAGCTATGTCTCCTAATGCTGAAGTCCCCCTATGGCACTACACTGTTACAGCACTATTATTGCACTTTAACTGCTCTGGTTAAATCCTGGGATTTGCAGTTTAGGGAGGGGCATTCAGCATTCTAGGCCAGCGAGCTCTTAAGAAATTCTTAGATGTGGCAAAAATGGCATGATAATGACATCAAAAGAATGCAAAAAGGTGCTCATTTCACATGACTCTGTGCTATGGTCTTATGCTGTTGTTAATAAGGTGTTCTTTTTTAAATTGATGGTCCAAGCCATCAATTGATCTGCCATGGTGTTTTTTTGGTGGAATTTCTAACATCTGAAACTGTGCCCTGTTCTGCTTGTATGACTACAGCATCAGTGGGCGGTCCCTGCCCGAACACTTCCAGGTGAGAATATGAAAAGTCAGACTGAGGACTTGGATGATGCCTTCCTGGAACAGATGACCACATCTTCAAAAAATAGAGATATAGTAGTAATGGGAGATTTCCACTATACTGATATTCATTGGAAGTTTTGACAAATTCCTCACTTCCCTTGCAGGCAATTTTATTGTCTGGAAGGTGGAAGAGGCAATTAGTGGATCAACTGTTTTAGATCTGAACCTAACCAACAGTGAAGACCTAGTTAATGGGATTGAAGGGTCAGGATCCTTAGGTGGGAGTGACCACGTTCTCCTGGAGTTTGTTAATATCTCTCTATGTATAGAATGTATCACAATGAGTCTGGATGTTATAAACAAACAACAGGATTGATTTATTAAATGTGAAGTTGTAACATCAATGTTTCAATATTTCAGTATTGCTTAACATCACTGAATATCACTTTGAAATGACAAAACACATGTATAACACAAAGATTAATCCTTATATATCCTAATAACTCTCAGATAGATCCCAGACTCATTCACTCTTTGTCTCATTCAGCCTCAAAACTCTCATACTTCACAGCCACTGCACACAGACTTCATACACTCCAAACTCAATCTCAACTCAAACTGTAACCCTCAACTGTTAACTCTAAACTGTAACTGACTCTTCCAACTGACAAGCATTACATCAAACTCTCTGAACCCCCCCCCCATTACAGTGTCCTGCTCTCTTATTGGTTCCCTCATTCTCACATCTCATTGGTTCAGATGCATTCTCGTCACAATCTCATGGTCAGGAATACTAAAAGAGAAGGGACTTCATGATGGATGGGAGTTTCTTAAAAGTGAGATAATGGAGGTATAATTTCATACAGTTCCAATGAGAAGGAAAAAAAAAAAGGGAGGTGTCCAAAGAAACCAGATGGATGTGTAAAGAACTTTGAACTGAGCTAAGAATTAAAAGAGACATGTACAAGAAAGGGAAAAGGGGGGATATCACCAAAGAGGCATTCAAATGAATAGCCAGCATGTGTATGGAAAAAAGTTAGAAAAGCTAAAGCACAGAATGAGCCCAGGCTTGCTAGAGAGGTTAAAAACAGTAAAAATGCCTTCTTCCTTATGCCCCTAGCAAAAGGAAGAACAAGGAAATGGTAGGGGAAAATTGGTAAAGTGCTAATGGAACAGAGAAAAGGCAGAACTACTCAACACTTTCTTTTCCTCAGTCTTCTCCCAAAAGCAAAACAGTGCTCAACTCAAGGAAATGATGCAGTAGGGGAAATGCTGCACAGAATTAGTAAAGGTAGTACAGGATTACATGACTACTCTAAATGAACTGAAGTCTCCAAGGCCAGATGAACTACATCCAAAATTATTAAAACATCTGGCAGAAGAAATCTCAGAACCACTGATAATAAGCTTTGAAAACTGCTGGAGAACAGGAGAAGTCTCAACAGACTGAACTTGGGCAAATGTTGTCCCCATCATCAAAAAGAGCAGAAAGGAAAGACCTAGGGCTGGTTTACACGGCAGGTTTTATTGCGTTAAGTTGCGCTTTAGCGCTTTCCCGCATCAGTGGTGGGTAGTTTACACGGTATATGTTTACACAGCTATATTTTGTGGCTCTTTGATTTTTTCCGCTTTGAGGTACACATAGCCAAAAGTGCTGGGGGCATGGCCAAGCATTGGAGAGGGAAAGGAATGCCATAGGAATGTCTGCCCTGGCACGAACTCCGTGCTGAACAGCTTAGAGGCAGTCCCCCTTCCCCCCCTCCCACAAATCAAACGGAAGTTTTCCTCCTTGCTTAACAGCATTTTCTCCCAAATAGAGGAAAGCAAGAGAGAGAGAGAAAGGGAAAATAACAGCTTATAGGCAGTCCCCCTCCCCCCTTCCCCCCCACAAATCAAACTGAAGGTTTTCCTCCTTGCTTAACAGCATTTTCTGCCAAATAGAGGAAAGCAAGAGAGGGGGGGGGGAATAGTAGTGCAGCTCTGATACAGCCCTTTGTGAAATGGTTTCTCTCCCTCCCCCAAGCATAGGATCAAAGCTGATGAGACGAGCTTTGCATGATTGCAAAACAGCAGAGAGAATGAAAAGGAATGCTCCCTGACTGAAAATTTTTGGGAATCTTTTTTGTTTGCAAACTGGTTTGCAAAATAGCAGAGAGGATTTTTCAAAGTTTCCTCTAATCCCTACTGTCTTTCCCTCCCTCCCTGCCCCTCTTTTAAGCCCATCCCTGCATCATCAACCAATCACAATGCAGCTCTGCTGTATCCCTTAGCGGAATGGTTGTTTACACTGCCATTAATGTGCTACATTGCAAATATACCTGCAAAAGTAGCGACATCCCTTGCCACGCTATATTTGGGTGTTTTACCTTCCCCCCTTCTGAATGAGGCGATGCCGTGCTGCGATCCGTGGGAACTATGAGCTATCTTAGCGGTATATTTAGAGGAATATTTGCCCGTGTAAACAACCCCTCAGACAATTATAGCCCAGTCAGCCTGACATCAATACCAGGAATGGCTCTAGAGCAGATCATTAAACAATCACTCTGTAAGCACTTAGAAAGGGATGCTGTGATCCCTAAAACTCAACATGGGTTTCTGAAAAACAAGTCATACCACGCTAATCTTATCTTTCTATTTTATAGAGTTACAAACATGGTAGATGAAGGAAAAGCTGTGGATGTAGCATATTTTGATTTCAGTAAGGCCTTTGACAAAATCCCCCATGATATTCTTGCAAACAAGCTAACAAAATGTGGGCTAGACAATGCTTCTCTTAAGTGGATTTGTAATTGGTTAACTAATCAAATCCAAAGGGTGCTCACCAATGGCTCCTCTTCAACCTAGAGAGAAGCAAATAGTACAGGGTTCTATTCTGGGCCACTGCTATTCAACATCTTTATCAATAATTGGATGATGGAATAGAGAGCATGCTCATCAAACTTGCAGATGACACCAAAGCAGGAGGGGTACCTAATAACCCAGAGGACAGATTCAGAATTAAAAATGACCTTAACAGATTAGAGAGCTGGGCCAAAACTAACAAAATGAATTTCAACAGGGAGAAATGTAAGATACTACACATAGGAAGAAAAGAAATGAAATACACAGAAATAGGATGGGTGCTGCCAGGCTTGACAACAGTACATGTGAATGGGATCTAGGAGTCTTAATAGACCACAAGCTGAATATGAGACAGCAGTATGATGTAGCAGCTAAAAAGCCAATGCAATTCTAGACTGCATTAATAGGAGTATAATGTCTAGATGGGGGGAAGTAATAGTGCCACTCTATTCTGCTTTGGTCAGACTTCACCTGGAATACTGTGTCCAGTTCTGGACACCACAATTCAAGAAAGTTGTTGATAAACTGGAATGTGTCCAGAGGTGATCCAAAATGATGAAAGCTCTGAACACCATGCCCTATGAGGAGCAGCTAACAGAGCTGGGTACATTTAGCCTGGAGAAAAGAAGGTTAGAGGGGACATAATAGCCATGTTTAAACATTTGGAAGGATGTTATACTGAAGATGGAAAACCTTGTTTTCTGCTGTTCCAGAGACTAGGACACAGAGCAATAGATTCAAACGGCGGGAAAAGCCATTCCATCTAAACATTAGGAAGAACTTCCTCATGGTAGGCACTGTTCAACAGTGGAATATGCTACCTTGGAGTGTGGTGGAGTCTCCTTCTTTGGAGGTTTTTAAACAGAGGCTGGATGGCCCTCTGTCAGAAATGCTTTGATTGTGTATTCCTGCATGGCAGAGGGTTGGACTGGATGGCCCTTGTGGTCTCTTCCAACTGTATGATTCCATGATATACTATACTGTTATACTAGAAAGACCAGGCACGATTCCATGTAACACTGCTATAGTAAAGAGGAATGAATAGGAATTGGAATCAGGATGTTTATCTGACCCCATTTCACACCAAAATAGATTCTGTCTCTGGCCCAGTTCAGATGTTGCTTGATGCTACATAAAGAAAGACATAACAAGCCTCAACACACACACACACACACACACACACACACACTGAAACACATACCTCCTACTGCTTTACATCCCAATAAAAGCAGACTGGAAGTAGTTGCTTCCATTTTTAAACAAATCAAAGCCCCATGATGTTTATACTTGAGGAAAAGCTTAAACTTTAAAGCTATTGTAGGAATTATGCAGCTTTACAGATATTGTTGGCTAGCAATTCCCAGTATTCTTCACAATTGGCTATGCTGGCTAAGGCTACTGGGAGTTGCTACTCAAGAACGTCTGGAGGGCCACACAATTCCCACCCCTGCTCTAAAATATTGCTAATGAGTCAGCATGGTATAGTGGTTTGAGTGTTGGACTAGGAGACCAGAGTTTAAATCCCTATTCATCCATGATATGATTGCTATCAGTCAGAGTTGACTTGAAACTGTATAACAACAAACAACAGATTAGAAAAAACAAAAGATGAATTTGTAATTCCAGACCCCATCTGGTCTGAAATCATACTTTAAACAAACTACAGTTTCAGTACAATTGGGAATTGTGACTCTGATCTCCTCCTCTTATATGGATGAATAAGAGTGAGAAAGAGTGTGGAAACTGAAAGCTCATGGCTTCCCCTTATGTCTGAACTTAGTTTGTGCCTAAGTAATCCTAGCCTGTCATGTGTGTCCCTGAACCATGAGGTTTGCTGCTGGTAAGGACAAATTCCGTGACAGTGACTATCAGAATCTACCCAACATGGAATAGAATAGACATTGAAGTAATGAATGTCATGCTAACAGACATAGGACTCTGAAAGAGAAGGGAAAACTGGAAGACAGAGGCCAGAATCCACTTGGTTATTTATGATGGATCAACGTGCCATTACAGTAGTATAAGGCAATTTTTGGTGCTGTGTTCAGTGCAGTGGCGGAGACAGAAGAGAAAGTCATTTCTGTCACCAGAGAAAGTTTCCATGTCTGCTCCCTAGCAGCATGAGAGACAGCAGAGCTGTTTTGTTTTGGTTTTTTCACTTGACAAAGCTGACTTCCCATGTTGTCTCCTTCATTACCACAGTGCCTGCAGCCATTTGATCACTGCCACTGTGCCACTACCTACATGGGTGTAGTAATGTTGGCCAACAGGACTGTGGGCAGAAGGGGAATAAAAAAAGAATTTGAAATGGTAAGTCCAATCTTTAGCTGCAGGCTTCATCGATGCATGAAATATGTCTGTAAGTGTATTCAGTCGCAGTCACGCAGAATGGAAGGATGGGCCCGCTCTGTATGCCAAGATTGGATTGTGCTGTAACCAAAGCAGAGCAGCTCCTCAGTATGCTGTCACAGCTCTCTATGGAAATTAGATACCATGTAATTTGATTTAGCACCCTTTTTGCTACAGATCCCGTTTTACTCCTTTAACTGGAATTATACATTTGTTCTCTTTTATTTCAGTGACACTTTAAGGTATTTCTATTGTTCAACATATCCCTAAGCACACAAGGTGCCGAATGAAGGGGTTGTTGATTATTTATTTTAACGGGACTATACAAAAGCGAAAATGAGCATATAATGATAGACTTGCCATCTACAACACACCATAGGAGCTTCTCATGGGAATGTCTCCCTCCCCGCTTCTAGAAAATGCTGTTCTGCCACTTTTCTTAAAAAAAAAAACTTTACAAAGGAAAACGATGACAAAATATAAGCTCACATTTGCTGACTGGATCTCAAGAGAAATTGTACAAAATAATTGTTATTCACTTACTGTCATGGGCACGAGACATTTTATCAATTTAATTATAGATCCCAGTTACAATAACAATGACAGAAACATCATTACCAGGGACATTTTAATGCAACTAAGAATGCAAAGAAAGAGAGGGAGGGAGGGAGGGAGGGAGGGAGGGAGAGAAATGTTCCAATAGTGGAACTTTATTCTTCATGCAATTTTCAAAATACAGCCACACAGAGACCATATGCAAACATGAGTAGATTTGACCTAAGATTCCTACTACAGTAGTCCTTCCTGCTAGTATTGAACTCAGGTATGTGAGAACCTACCAGTTTTGAAGGAAACTGGCTCTCAGTAATAAGACAGTGATTTCTCTATATTTGGTGGGTTTTCTAGGTATGCAGAAGTATAAGGTCTGTAAATTAAAGGAATCAAATGATTAAAACAAAAGCAAATTGCCTAACAAGTGTCTGATAAATCAGAGGATGTACAGAATGTTTGTGTGTCAGCTGAAGTAGGTGGGAGGAAGAGGGGAGGATTCTGTTGAAGCCTCAAACATCTTGGGCCAAGCATGCAGGGATGGGCTAGTAAGACTGAGAAAGGGGTTATGTATTATAAGGTATAAACAGCTAAATAAACTGTTCTCCACTGAAAGGTACAGGGATATTTTGGCAGGAAGGGAAAGGGGAAAACAAAACCTCTGATACTCCCTCAACATGTTTATTGGGGGTGGGGTGAAAGCTCCAAAATTTATCTGCCTGAATGGCTAGCTGGTCATCCTATTGATGCAAAAAATATAGCCCTCCATATCCATGGATTCCAACATACACATGTTGAAAATACCCCCCCCCCCGCAAAAAAAAGACAATCCAAAAAGCAAACTTTGAATTTGTCATCTACATATATAATTCTATTGGGTATGTTGCCATTTTCAGTGTGCTTATTGGCTGCTTATGAACAAGTCTTGAAGAGAAACGACAACGCAGAAAGAATCACAACCCAAAAACATCACCCAAGGAGACCTTCTTCTGTGTTTTTTGCAACCGGACTTGTTTATCTCGGATTGGCCTTTTTAGTCATCAGCGCGCTTGCAGAAAGTGCGGGATGAGTCCTTCCTGAATCTTCATTTGTGAAGTGAAGCCAGAGAGAGATAGAGAGAGATTGGCTGCTTAGATCTCAGTATCTGCCTCTCCTCGCAGGACTAGGCCCCTGGCTGCAGCAGCCAGGACAGCCGCTTTGCAGGCTCAGGCCCTGGCTGTGGGAGTCTTGGGAGAATCAGGGCCAAGCTATCAGATGCAGCTGGCTGCAATCATGCAGCACACCTGAAGCAGCCAGGGAAACTACTATTTAAGAGCAGCCTGCGGCCCTCAGTCTTGGTTACTACAACGTGGTCTTCTGTGCTGTCTGTAGCTGCCCCTTGGGACTTCTGTGCTGGGGGTGGGGGGGTTCTCACATCCTGGTGTGCATTCTGTGTAGTGTAGTGTAGTGTGTGTGTGGCATAGGGTGTTTGTGTGATTGCATGGTGGTGGCAGAGGGGTCTTGCATACTGCTGTGTGTTATGTGTGTGTGCGCGTGCATGGTTGCATGCTAGTGGCTCTTGCATACTGCTGTGTGTTGTGTGGTGATTTTGTGTGTATGTGCAATTGCATGGCAGCAGTGGAGGGGCTCTCACACATGTGGTGTGTGTGTGTGGTATGTTGTGTGTGTGCATGCGCAGTTCCATGGTGGTGACAAAGCTCTCCTGTCCTGGCATGAGCACTGTGTGTCTGTGTGTAGCGTGTCCTGTATGTATGTAGTGTGTCCTGTATGTATGTAGTGTGTATAGGTGGTGGCAGCAGAGAGGGGGTTCATTTACATGGGCAAATATTCCTCTAAATATACCGTAAAGATAGCTCATTGTTCCCACGGGTTGCATCACATCATCGCCTCATTCAGAAGGGGGGAAGGTAAAACAACCAAATATAGCGTGGTAAGGGATGTCACTACTTTTGCCGGTATATTTGCAATGTAGCGCATTATTAGTAGTGTAAACAACCATTCCACTAAGGGCTGCAGCACAGCTGCACTCTGATTAGTTGTTATGATGAAGGGGTGGGCTTAAAAGAGGGGGAGGGAGGGAGGGAGATTCAGTAGCGATCAGGAAACTTTGAAAAATCCTCTCTGCTTTTTTGCAAGTCTGCCAAGAAAAAGGATTCCCAAGACCTTTCAGTCAGGGGAAGATCTGTTCTGCCCATAAAGCTCCCATCTCATCAGCTCTGCTTGAGGGAGGGAGAGAGAGAGAGAGAGAGAGAGAGAGAGAGAGAGAGAGAGAGAGAGAGAGAGAGAAACTTATCTCTTTCCCTATTTCGGCAGTCTGTTTATTTGACCAGAAAATGCTGTTAAGCAAGGAGAAAAAACCTTCCGTTTGGAGTTTGATTTGTGGGCAGGGAGCTGGGGGGAGGAGGCAAAGGATGACATTCTTTGCCTCTAAGCTGTTAACCACGGAGTCGGGGCCAGGGCAGACATTCCTATGGCATTCCTTTGTCTCCTCTCCAATGCTTGGCCATGCCCCCACCACATTTGGCTGTGTGAATCTCAAAGTGGAAAAAATCAAAGAGCCACAAAATATAGCTGTGTAAACATACACCGTGTAAACTACCCACCACTGATGCGGGAAAGCACTAAAGTGCAACTTAACATAATAAAACCTGCTGTGTAAATGAGCCCAGGCTCTCATGTCCTGGCATTTGTGGTATATGTGTGTGTGTGTACGCACGTGTAGATGCATGGTGGTGGCAGAGGGGCTCTAGCATCCTGGCACATGTGGTGTGTATGTGTGGTATGTTGTGTGTGTGCGTGCACAGTTCCATGGCAGTGACAAAGCTCTCATGTCCTGGCATGCATGGTGTGTTTGTCTAGCATTGTGTGTGTACCTATGTGTCTGTGTGTACGTGTGGTTGCATGGTGGCAGTGGAGGGCCTCTCGACATGAAACTAGCCATTATAGTTGATTTGAAAGGTTATATATCGATGCATCAAATGATCATAATCTTGACATGTTTCCTAAGTAGCCAATAAACAGAGTGGGAACAGAAACATATTGAAATGTTTTATACATTTAGATAATAATGTACATTACGCTGGGTATAGCTAGTTTTATATAAGGGACATGGTTTTACTATACCACTGTATACAGTTGTCCCTTGACATTTGCCGCTTTGACTTTTGTGGTTTTATGTTTTCATGGAAATTCCTCCCCCCCCCCCTTGCTCTCCCCAACACAGCCTCTGAGCATTTAAGGAGGAAGACTCCCTGCACACATACACACACAGGGAAGATCCCAGCAAGCAAGCAACCCCCACACCAGCCTCTGAGGATCTAAGGTGAAAGAAATTCACAGCCCCATGCTGTGAGCATGCAAGCAAAGTCCCCCCCTTGCCACTCCCCTCTCTGTGTTTCAACAAACTGAATGGCTTCTTTAAAACTCACATTTCGCCCCATGTCTCCTCATGGCCCAAAGTAAAGCACAGCTGCAAACTGAATTGCTTCTTTAAAACTCACATTTCGAACCTTTCGTACACACATTCACATACAGGGAAGTTGCGGGTGGCATTTCCCAGCAACCCAGCCTCTGAGCATTTAAGGAGGAAAGCTTACATGCTTACAGTATGGGGCTGTGCTTTTCTTTCGGCCAGCAGGAAGCTTTCCTCCTTAAATGCTCAGAGGCTGTGTCCGATTGCTTGCTGGGAGATCCCACCTGCACCTTCCCTGTGTGTGAATGTGTGTAGGAAAGGTTCAAAATGTGAACTTTAAAGAAGCAATTCAGTTTGCAGCTGTGCTTTACTTTGGGCCATGAGGAGACATGGGGCGAAATGTGAGTTTTAAAGAAGCAATTCAGTATGTTAAAACAAAGAGGGGAGTGGCAAGGGGGGACTTTGCTTGTGTGCTCACAGCATGGGGCTGTGCTTTTCTTTCCTCCTTAAACGCTCAGAGGCTGGGTCAGTTTCCATGTGTGTGTGTTTAGGAAGGCTGCTTTTATTTGTGGATTTTTCACTTTCGCGGGGGTCTTGTTCCCGTAACCCCCGCGAATGTGAAGGGACGACTGTATAATGGAACTTCAACATCCATCGGTTGTGGTATCCACATCTCCCATCGTGGGCGAAAGGTGTGATATAAATTCTATAAATAAATGAACCATAGCATTTCCTGAAACGATAAAAGTTTTCTGCAAAGACAACAGCATTTTCTACACAGAAAAAAGTGCCTACTCCTGTGCATCTTTTTGCACAAAGCAAGTCCAAAATGGGAATCATCTTTGAAAACTGCAGTTTTCAATTATTTTCTCACCGCAAGGAGAAAAAATGGTTAAGTTATTTGAACTACAAGATTTACATTATGTTGCCGGGGTGACACTGGTAGGTGACTCTGCCATCTACCCACTTCTGCCAGTTCTCCTTAAATTGACTTGAAATAAGCTGAGCTATCACCTGCCCCTCCTCCATGTCAAGAAATAGCCTGGGTTATTCTGAATCTAATCAGGGCAATACAGATTCTTCCCTATCCCTTATGCACCCCTATGATGTAATTTTCCTCCTTGGAGATCCCCATGAGCCACCAACCCCCTTCCTCAACCCATCTGTAATTTTCCCAACTCCTTCCTACCTACTCATACTCACAAATGGGTACCACACTGCTGCCCTTCCATCGCCTACCAACACCACACTGTGTGCTGTAGTAAGCCAAGAGCCAGGAGAACTGGCATACAAAGTGCTGACATTGCCTCATACTTCTGGAATTTAATTTGCTGCCATAGAGGTGCTTAGTGCCGGGAAGAAAGAGACCTCTCTCCTCCCTACTGTTAATGAAAAATAGCAAAATAAGTGGGGCAGGGAAGATTCACACACATGCAGGCATGGGAGCTGAATTCTTCTCCAGCTGACGTTAAAATCCAACCTGCAGATTAACAGGGGTGCGGAGGAGTTGACGTTCCCTTCATATTTGAGTCAAGTATTATGAATGCTGGGTGACTTCTGACAGTAAGAACAGAAGGGTCCTACAGAGACAACTCTACAAGAAAAGCTCTGATCTTTCATTAACAACTTGTTATGTTTCTGCTAGTTACCAGCATAAGTTGGAGGCAGAGTTCAGAACAGCCATCTGGAAAATCCAGATCCTCACATTGGTATATTGTGTGTGAGAGACGTTATGAGGCAATTTTTTAATACGCCATTAATTTAGCAATACTTTTTAAAACTCTGAATTATGTGCTTTATAGCAAAATGTAAATTAACTCTCAGTAAAATGTAAATTAACTCTCCTTGTTACTGAATACCAGATAATTAACTCTGAAACATAATGAAATTTTAATCAAAAAGGTATGTGGTCACCAAAGTAGACTATTCAAATTTTCTCTTTAAAGGCAACACTTCTGCTGGTCTTTTCAGTGAAATAAATGTCCGTGCTTTTGTATGCATTCAGCATGTTCATTTCTTTTTTTTTTAAAGCTTTCAATTAGGATTGCAATGGAAATATAGATTTCCAAATTCCAACAATGCCTCCATTCTCTTAGATTTCCTGCAGTGCTATAGCTAAACAGCTTCTAAAGTACTTTTTGCGTCTGCCTGAACAGTGATACCAATGGTTTAAATATACCTTGGTTTCATTCCAGTTTACTTAATTAAATATAAATAGATCATATTCTGCCTTCAGACATGCCTCAGCAACCTCAATTGACTTCAGGTCCCTTTGATCAAGTGTTTTGTTTAAAAGAGAAATGATCTATGGGAACCATTTATAAAATATATGAAACAAAAAGAAGGAGAGGTCAGTATAATTGGGTTTAGTAGCTAATAAGGGAAGCTATTTATTTAAGTTTCCTTACTTTGGTTGATATGTTGGATATCCATTGATATGTTGGATATCCATTGTAGAATTTTAATGATAATTATCAGGTGAACAAGTGACTATGATGTTGTAACTTGATAGAGAAGGATATTTAAAACTAAACAAAAGAGTGATGGAAGTGTATGATGGATAAGAGTGTTACATAATGGATATAGAATGAATTGAAAATGAAAGAGGTACTAGCAATTAACTGTTATGTTAAAATGGAACTTAAAAAAAAGTATAAATGAACTACTTGTAGGATATGGAGATAGAAGAGAATTAAGGGCAGGAAGAGAGTATGTGGGAGGTTTGTTTTATCTACATGTATTGTCTAGTTTTGTTGATCAGTCATTGTCATTGTTATTGTTATTGATGTTGGTGTATGTTAATTGTATGTTATGTTATATGTCTAATAAATGTTAATAAAAAATTAATAAAAAAAAATAAAATAAAAGAGAAATGATCAGTGGCTTAAGTCAATGTGAGCAGGTAAATGTTGCTTCTGAAAGATGTGTCAGCACTTGAACCAAACACATTGTGACTTTTCCTTTCTTGATGCTTTAAAGTTTGTGAAGATTTTCAGAATATATATTTCAGACCATATTAGAATTAGAATGCAGAATGGTTTCTCTCACTAATTTTCAATCAAATGCCAGATTCTCCTTCTTTCAAAAACTATTAAAGACTGTTTCACACATTATATAGCAACAACCTAAGTTTGCCTGCAATTACTGTAAATTCAACTGGGGTCCACAGCCTGTCTCACCTCTCTGATATCTGTCCCCATATCCATATGTTTACCATGTACTATGCTGGAACTGGGCACAATTCCATACCTCAGGGGCTTCATTTGACGCCAAGACTGAGAAACATTACTGGTAAAAGATAAGTTTTATTGAAGATAAACAGATGTGGATGATGTCTTACAGTAGAAGAAAGCATCAAATCCTTTAAGTGATGAGTCTTTAGCATTCTTCCACAGCAGGGGGTAGGACTGGGTCCCTCAACAACTAAGCCTAACCAAGCTACACTAAAGCCAACAGGACAGATTTCCAAACTGGACTTTGGGTTCTCTGATCTGTGAACCCTCTTAGGGAGAGGCAATACAAGGTAGTATCTCAAGGCTTAAGTAGCCCAGAGACACACGAAGGAAACCTTACTATACTGTATAAGTGAAAGCCCGTCTTGTTCTTGAGAATGATGAGAACAATAACAAGCAAGCAAGCAAGGGAAATTTTATTTCTCCAAGTTATTCTCATCTGGACTACATGTGGGGGCAAGTAAGCTCCTATGGTCTCAAAAAAAGTAGATGAGTTCATGCCTCTGTCTCCTGGAACTGGCACACTAAACGTAAAATATGGAACTACCATTAGCAAGTACAAATTAATCCTGCCACTTGATAGCTGTTCCTGCCAGTATGTGATGCTAACAAGGACTCTAGAAGCCATTGGCCTGATAACAAAAGCTGCACACATACTGCATTTACTCATATCACATATTTGTTGTACACTTTTAAAAAATCAGTGGTATAACTGAAAAAAAAAGGAAAAGGGAAAGTCATATATGAACAGGAACATGTTGTTAACTGCCATCAAATTGACTTTAACTTATGGCGACCCCACAAATGAGAAAGCTCCAAGTCACCCTATCATCAACAACCCTGCTCAGGTCTTGCAGACTCTGGGCCGTGGCTTCCTTGATTGATTCCATGCATCTGGAATGTGGTCTTCCTCTTTTCCTACTGCCTTCTACGTTACCAAGCATTATTGTCTTTTCTAGTGAGTCATGTCTTCTCACGATATGGCAAAAGTACAAGCAGTCTCAGTTGTCATCTTGGCTTCTAGGAAGAGTTCAGGCTTGGTTTGCTCTAGGTTTGCAAAGAATGATTTGTGCCTTTAGCAGCCCACAGTAACCATAGAATTCTTCTCTAGCACAACATTTCAAAAGAGCTGATTTTCTTCCCATCAGCTTTCTTCGCTGTCCAGCTTTAACAACCATATATAGAAATGGGAAATTGTCAATGGCATGGACAATCCTAACTTTAGTGTTTAATTATGTATCTTGACCCTTCAGGATCTTGTCTAGTTCCTTCATAACTGCCCTTCCAAGTCTTAGTCTTCTTCTGATTTCTTGACTGCAGTCTCCATTCCGGTTATTATTAGCATGTTATTTGGGGAATAGTTCAGCTTCCCACATCTATTCCACTCTGCTTATTCAAGTTCAGAGATAGTTTTGTAATTATGAACATATAAATCAAATAGTGAATACAGATTACTTAGAGATGGAACAACTATTAAAGCAGTGACAAAAAGAATTATTGTAGAAGCCTTGAAGCGTCAACATGGCAAAAATGTTATATATTGGTAATTCCCCCCCCCTTTTTTTTTACACTGGTTTTTGTTCAGTCATTGCTAGAAATGGTAGACTGAATAGCTACAGAGATCTTCTTAGTCATAATTTGTCATACATGAATACATAACCATTCTAACCAGGGAAAACACCTGCATTTCTCTTCTCAGATAAGACAAGCCTTTTAAAAATATGAAAAATTGAAACAGGGAACATCCCCACTAGTTTGTACTGGGCTGGCTCAGAAAATAAGTTTGCTACTTCTAAAATAACAGAAGTAGCTTTGCTGTCACAACCAAACCAGAATGTAAGCTCTTTATTATATGATATGAACTAATAAGCTGCAAGATGCAGCTAGAATAGGACATCAACACATACTGAAAGTTGCTCTCCCAGCTCCAATGTATTTTTGTCCTTTTCTCCCTTTTCAGTTGTACTATGCTATCTGCTCCTGTAAAAATAATTTGACACATTTCGGCAAAACAATCTCACTAACCCCCTTCTGTAATCTCACAGTCACAGAAAGCTAGTACATCTCCCACAAATTAATCACCTTATTATTTTTGACATCAAACTTCCTTCAAAGACATGCTGTGTCCCCTGACTACAAAGTAAATCTACATTTACAGGAAAACAGTAACAGGAAGCTATCAAAACCTAGAATATAAAATATATACTGTGGATTTAACCTTAACTCTAGAAGATATCCTTATCTACAGTTCCAGCTTCCTCATAGTTTACCCACTGATTGTGTCCAACAGTCTTATTTCAACTAGTTCTCTTAACCTTAACATGCTACACCTGTACATACTGTAGATCTGTTGAATGTCCTTCCTTCTTCAGCTCTAGTCTGTATACATCATGTCCTGTGAATCTGATAATAAAATGGACCCAATCTGATGCAGGTTGAGTATCTATCCCTTATCTGGAATTCCAAAATCTGAAATACTCCAAAACTCAATGTTTTCCACATGAGTGGCTGAGATAGTGACACTTTTGCTTTCTGCTGCTTCAATGAACACAAACTTTATTTCATGCACAAAATTATTTTTAAAATATTGTGTATAAAATCAGGCTATGAGTGTAAGGTGTACATGAAACATAAATGGATTTCGTGTTTAGACTTGGGCCCTATTACCAAGATATCTCATTATGTATATGCAAATATTCCAAAATCTGAAAAAATAGAAAATTATGGAACACTTCTGGTCTCAAGCATTTCAGATAAGGGATCATAGAATCATAGAGTTGGAAGAGATCACGAGTCCAAATCTGTCACAACCTTACTGGGATGTAATTATTCAAGAGAGCAATTGAAAATGACCAGGGGAGATGTGGTAAAATCAAACCAGTACTAACCAGGGCAGACCCTACTTAGCTTCCAAGCTCAGACAAGATCTGGTGCCTTCAGGGTATTTTGGTCCTTACTACCTAACGCTAATCCATTGTTGCTGTTTGGCTAGGCCAGAAATAAACACATTTTTATATATTCTACGCACCTAAATTATGTGCCCAATAATCAGGAAAAGCATGGAAGTAACCAATCAGATCTTTTTGCTAACAAATGGGAGTAAAATAACATTTTCTAAGTAACATAAGGAGAAAGAGTTACTTCACCAGTATATTGAGTAATGAGGTTTCTCATTACCTTTAAAAGTTTCTTTAAAAGGGACATTTAAAAATATTTAAAAGGAATTTTAAAAGGCAACAAAAGTAATGAGAAATGCTATGATTTACTTTTAATTTTGGAATGTGTAATGACAACAAATAACTTTTTAAACTTGAGTAACAGAAACAAATTACTTTTAGAAAGTAACTTTCAAATATTTGTAAGCAGTAAATATTGAAGTGAATGATGTTAGTCTGCACATTTTGAACTGAGATTTAAAAAATGGGTATACATACCGTAGTTGTTCAGAAAACAAATGGAAACCAAGGTTTGGTGACCGTTAGCCCCTCAGCATGTGCAGTTCAATTTAGTCTCACTTTAATTCAATTTAGTCTCACTGAAGTATTCTTCAGTAACTGCAATAATTTAGTACAGATTTTCTTGAAGCCATATAGTGTGGCACATGTACCCACCTGTGACTGCGCGTAAAGAAGAAAAGTGAATTTGATTTTGTGTGGAAAAATCTACAAAGTAGAGTCTCCCACATTACAATGTAATGCTGTCTGTTGTGCTTTGTCATGTGCAGTAAACAGCAAGTACAAAACTGGCTTAGAGCACTCTTGATTTGTTATTTGTCATGTTAAGGCAAGGTCAAGTACAAGCTAAGTGTTAATACAGGAATTTTAGGAAGTGTCAGGTAAATTTGCTGTCAGCCATACATCTGGCTGAAGAGAAAACAACACACAAAATCAGTAGGTCTTAAAAACACTGTTCAGGTTTGGATATAGAGTTAGATTAGATATAAACAAAGTCAGTTCCACGCAGAAGGAAATATGCAACCTGAGTAAATCAGTAGGCTATTTTTGTTGTGCCATCAAGGTAACCTTGGCTTCACACAGTTCTGTTTGAATGGCAATTTAGCATTATTCTGCTTGCCAATATATTTTATGAGGGTGTTAACAGCTGCCACACAGCATAATAAAAGGCATCACCAGTTCATTACAATAACAAATTTGATAAAAGCACTCTCCTCTTCAGTATAGAAGTTCTTTTAGTATATCTATCCAGGTAATGTATAAAGAGCTTAATTGTCTATTTCTTTCCATCTCACCTTGCAGCCTGTCAAGCTGCGTTTCTACTTGGCTTCACAATTCTCCCTCACTTCAAAGAGCTAAAACAACTAGTTTAGATTACAAACATGAACTGTAGATACCATTTCCTCTGGGAGATGGGAAGAGTTTTCTGACCACAAATAGCAGCTAGCAAGTACCCATGAACAAATCTGACAGTTTTAGAAACACTGAACTGAAAGTACATACTCCAAAATGGTAGGCCGACAGCATATTTCTCCAGTACCTTCCATCATTTTAAGCCAGTATCCTGACATCATTGTGCTTTGCAGCCAGTGGAAGCCAATAATGTGGAAGAGGGATGGAGGAAATGCACACCATAAAGTATTAAAGGTCAGATGTTGAACTGGCCCATACAACCCCAACTTCCAAACGTTAGGGTACAAATTTCCCACAATCAACACACTGGGTGGGGATGATGGCGCTATAAAAGGCTGAACTAGATCTGGCATTTTTGAGAACAGCCCTATTTTTTTAATTTATTCATATTTATTTACTTATTGGATTTATATCTCACCTTTCTCCAAAATGGGACTCATGGTCTGTGGAACATGGAACATACATTATGATGGTCATTAGAGATCACTGCAAATTTCTCCCAAGTTAGGCACTGCCAAAATTAAAGGAGATTGTCTTTCTTTGACTTCCTGCTATTAACAAGCCAGTTGAGACACTGTATTTACAGTTATTGTCTTTTTAAGCACCTATTAAGCTCTTTCAGCTTCTTCAAAAGAGTTATGGTGAAATATATGTCCTATCTACATGACAAAAAAAATCTGTACTGCGTTTGAAAGATCCATGATCTGTACAGACGAACTTTCGAATGTAGCCATCTCATTCTGAAGGGGAGCCACAAATTCCCCCATAAAGTCTGGCATTCTGGAGTTCAGAAAAAATTCCGGATCTCAGGGATTAATCCGTGTGGCTTCCGAATGATTGACCATTTGTACACTCCTATTCACACAAATATGAACAAGAGTGCAATCTGATTGGCTGGCCAGATAGAGTGGGTGGGACTAGGAAAGGAGCTGTGGCCACCATGTTGGATTCCCAGTTCTGCAAGGGTCTGGTGAGTGTCTGCTATGTTTTTAAATATTAAAATGTAATCATGGCTGTACAGATTGTAGGCACCTTTTAAATTTTTTTTTAAAAAAGCAGTGGGAGATTTAAAACCACCACTTCGATTGCTCGGTCCAGCCAGCTGGGCAAGGGGGGGGGGTCACACAGAGTTGGAGGGGTAAAAAATTGTGTAGGCAGATCATACGCATTTGGATGGCTGCCTTTTCAATTTTTTTAACCCCCAAACAGATTTTTTTTCATCATATAGACAAAGTATCACATCATCACAATTTAAGAAGTGAGGACTTTAAACCAGTTCATAAAATATATTTATTCATGTTTAAAGAGAATATAACTTAATACATATGAAGACCTCTGACCTTTCCTAATTAACTGGACACTTTAATGAGCATTTAATGACAAGATAAAATCCACATAGTGTTTGAATTTCAGAAATACTACCCTTTATCGTCATTTGTTGTCATGTTCCATTAATCTGTTCTTAACTATCACACACAGTTGCATTTATTTTCTTTCACTCTACTCTCTGAAATGCTAAAGGAAGAACATATTTCCTTTTTGCTATGTGTTGTAAAAATTCATTGCCACTAGCATCTGAGCTACCTGCTCACCTCTCCCATAAGCAATCAGTTAGTTCAGGCTCATGTCAAAAAGGGTTCATATTTCCCACCTCACCATTCAAATACAGTAGAAGATTTCAGAATTACATATGATGTGTTATATAAGAGCTTTCTATTTCTCTCCTTTCAGCAAACATGGCTGCCTGTATGAACAGCTGAGGATGCTAACTGAAGGGAATTAAATAGGATAGCTAACAGCTCTACTATGTGTAGAGACCTCCTAAGCTTGCCCAATGGGTAAGTACAATGGGTATCATATCACTGACAGTACAAAATGATAAATGACAGTAAGAGATTATGAATCCAATTTTAGGAGAAAGGCAGGATATAAATCCAATAAATAAATATACAATTTTTTAAAAACAACACATTCAGACTGGAATTCTGTTCACATATACCTCAGAATGAGCATCATTAAATAAAAACCAACTTACTTCCCACTATGCACCAGATTGCATTATAAACTGGGGCCTGAATCAGGGGTGAGAATCAAGTGGTTCTTTAGATGTTGTTATACTCTCAGTATTCCTCACCATTGACTGAGATGATTGGAACGGCTGGGTTATGCAGTCCAGAATCATTTAGCAGGCCACACAATTCCCACCTGGCCTAAATTCAATTGTTAGTTCCAGCTTGAATGGATCCATTAAATCAACAG
Organism: Gambelia wislizenii; assembly: GCA_030847615.1. Lineage (NCBI taxonomy): Eukaryota > Metazoa > Chordata > Lepidosauria > Squamata > Crotaphytidae > Gambelia > Gambelia wislizenii. Next base: position 23,970,824 of record JAUMIR010000005.1, on the reverse strand, counting down.
GAACTTGATAAGTCAACATCTATGCATGTTCCATTGATTCAGTAGTTCAACTCTGCCTGGATTTAGAACCAATTATTTATTCATACATGCCCCCCGGTCTTAACACCAGTAAGCAAAATTTTAGTAGATTTTTTTTAATGGCTATTTCTTATATTGAAAATTTTGAAAATATAAGAAAATCATTTGAGGGTTTATACAAAGAATATGCACATACAGAATGCCAAATTCTTAATTGCCTATCTTTTCAAATGATGGAAGATTGTATATCAGCAGAAATCTATTACTGTACTCTGGATCTAATAGAGTGAAAGCTTCTCAGTCTCACCTCGCGTGACCTTCAAGATTCTAACAGAATAGCAGACATTCACATTTAAACCATTTATAGATGTATTAAGTGGGTTACACTGGAAGGTGTTCACATCTTACTGAACTCTTATGTCTTAACAAGGCAGCATACTAAACATGAACTCCCAGATGTCTACAGTTCAGTCACTGTGGGAGGAATTCTAATGTAGAACAAATAACCCTATGTTGCTTGTAACCTTCATTCTGTATAATACTTGAATCACAATAGCCTTTCAAGACCATGACAGCAAAAGCAGTATTTGGACTTGTCTATTGTTAGTCTACAGGCTGTTCAGGCACCATCTCTCCAAAATGAAATAAAATAAAATAAAATAAAATGGCAAACTGGAACATTTCCATCATCTTTTGCAAAGTTGCCGTAGTCAATCCAAAAATATTTGTCTAGAATGATATACAAGGGAGCTTGCTTGGCTGATCTGTCAAAGAAAATTCAGTGCATGAAAGCCAGAACATACAAGATTGCATTTTCAATTTTTTTGTCCATTTGGAATAAATTATCATTTGATAAAACCACCATTATTGAGTGCTACTAGGGTTCTGAAGTAATGTACAATCCAGATGGCCATTGTGGCTTTGGGTCAATCACACACACTCAGGTTATCTGCTAATAATAATAATAAAAATAATGACAATAATATTTATACCTTGCCCCTCTGTTAAAACAATCGGGGCGGCTTACAAAAATTAAAATACAATATGTAATGCTATACCTCACAGAGCTGGTGTGAAGGTAATAAAATGGGGAGGAGGAGAACCATATATGCAGCCTTACTCACTGAAAGAGAAGTGGAATATAAATTAAACTAACCAACTAAAAACTAACCAAACACATTATGCACTTAACTCTATGACTACATGATCTTGCATCAGACTACATTGACAGAATGATCTCATAGGAGTTGTCTCTGTCAGGAGAGTGGAGGTAATCTAATCTCCCCTCTTTTGAAACAACATAATGGGAATGGATCACTCAGACAAAGAGTGCATCCATACTGCACTACTGGAGCACTTTGATTCTACTTGAACTGTCATGGTACCATCCCATGCAATACCAGGATTTGTAGTTTTGCAAGAAACTCTCGGCTAGTCTTGCTGTAGTTCAAGGGATATTAGGTACCTCCCTAAACTACAAATCGCAGGACTCCACAGGATGAAGCCATGCCATGCTGCTGTAATTGTGAAGTGTAGATACCCCAGAGGCTTATGAAACAGAAGTGGAAACAAAAATGTGTGGTGTAAATATGCTCTCAGTGTGGTTATGCCCCTTTACACTGCACTTCACTGTATTATTACAGCATGTCCATCTTTCCACAAAGAATCAAATGACTGAGATTCTCAAAAGGGGAATTCTCAAAAAGGGGATTCTCAAAATACAAGAAACCTTAATCAACCAAGTACAGCGGGTCCTTGGTATCTGCTGTTCCAGGACCCCCTGGGGATAAACTCTGTGGATGCTCAAGTCCCATTATATACAATGGCACAGTAAAATGGCAAACAGCAAAGTTTGCTTTTTTGGATTTTTAAAACTATTCTCAATCTGTTGATGGTTGAATCTGTGGATGAAGAATCAATGGATACAGAGGGCTGACTGTATCTCTGGGATACCAGACTTGCCTCTTGCAAACCAGCATGAGCTTTCATCCATCAGTCTAGGATCAATTATACCTTGGGCTCATCTACACCAGGCAGGATATGCCTGCTCCCTGCAGTTGCATCCTATCTCTGGATCTGTACCATTCAACCTCCCACCCCATTACCTGGAGAAAACAGGCCAGCATCCAAACAGAATGCTAGCCCATCACTTAAGCTGCTGCCGCCACCTTCGCTGCCAGTTTCCCCATTAGCACTGAAGCCAGACAGGGGTCCTGCAACATGTGACCACAGCCCCCTTTCATGTGACCAGCCTTGGTCACATGTAGAGAGAACCTTGCCTGACGTCCAGAAGAGCCAGAGAACTGGCGGCAGCAGGAAGGAGTGGCATGCTGGACAGGATCCTCTGGGCATGCGGGGCCTGATCCAGTTTTTCCCAGCTAAACCAGGTAAACCAGGTATTTTCCTGTAATGGGCTATCGGTCCCTATCCCAGCTTGCCCCTGTTATAGCCCCATCCCTGCCCTGGGGTCATTTGGACTGCCCAGGGGCAGATCACGGTATATGCTCTGTGTCATTTCAACTACAGGGCTCTGGAACAGGGGCAAGCTGGGGTAGACAAGCCCTTAGAAACAAAAGTAGCTTCTTTTCTGGTGTTTTCAGCATGGAGAAATTGTTCCCTTTATGTCACCACCCGAACATGCTCCTGGCTTTCTTTTTCCTTTTTAACAAATCAACAGAATATATTTGGCTCTTCCTACCCTTCTGAAGGAGAGTTCACTGCAAGTTTTAGCATCTCTGTCCCTTTAAGAAAGGCTTGCTAAACCATTACCATAGTAACACCAAAGGAGACCTGGAATGCTTGCCCCATATGTCAGTGTGTTTTTAAAAGAAATGTTTTATTTCTATGAATTTAACCAACAAATCAATTCTGAACAAATGTCACCTAGCAGGTAGAGGATGCATTAAAAATGTAATCTAAACTTGAAGTGGTGGAACTCCCTTATTGATTAGCTCTCTGCTCCCTCTTCCACCAAAACTGCTTGTACATGCTGTTTGAAAAATATCCCATGAAATGACACTGAATTATTTGATTCTACATAAAACATATTTGTGGCCATCATATCACTAAAGCTTTGGCCTGCAATAGTTTATTATGCTCCTCTCCAGATTATCAGGCCAGCAATTCACACAGTTACAAAACACATTTTGCAGAGCCAAAGGTGCCTGATGTTCAAGGATCTACATCATGAGAGAGCAACCTGTGACCCTTTGGATGCTGCTGCACTTGCTAGCATAGTGAATGCTGAGGGATCATGTGGTCCGCCATATGCTGTTGAAGTGCAACTCCTATGGTTAGGACTGATGGGTGTTGCAGTCCAGCAGCATCTGGAGAACCACAAGTTGCCTACCCTTGCCAGGGCCAGTTTAACAAGTCTGCCAAAACAGCATTGGCGGGGGAGGGGGACGAGGACAAGGGGGGCTCCGGACCCCTGCTGACCTCCTTATCTGACCAAGGAGACAGCCAGGAGACTGCCAGGAGGAACCGCTGCTTTGTATCCCCCTCCCCCTCCCTCCTCAGGCAGGGCATGGCAGTAGCACTGAGAGCTGGAGGGTGCTGTGTTGAGGGAAAGAATTAGGGCAAAAGAAAAAAAGACGGAGCTGGTGTAAACCTTCTGGCTCCTTTCGCATGCTCACTGGCAGCCTTGCCTGGCTGGCCCTTCTGCCGGCTCGTTTCCTCCTTGCTCCTTTTTCTCTCCCTTTCTTCCCTCGGGTAAGGCACTTCATACCGGGCAGTCACTCCTCCTCCTCCTCCTCCTCCTCCTCCTCCCCGTGCGTGCCTCAACGCTGTGCAGAGGAGGCTCTAGCCATTCAAAGCTCTCTCCTGGCTGAGCCCAGCCACCCCCTTCACTGGCTCCTGCTGAGGGATTTCCACAATGCTTGGATAGCATTTGAATAGCTGCTCTTCAAAACTTCAGTCAGTAACACAAAGTAGACAGTGAAACAGAGGTAACAATGACAGCAACAGCATCTGAATCTTGTGGAGCGGAGGGATTTTTGTTTATTAATCTAAAACAGTGGTTCCTAACCTTTTCTTTACCAGGGACCCCCTTTAAATATCTTTTGTTGCCACTGACCCCAAAACCTTAACTCAAGATTTAAAACCCCAACAACAACAATAGTACAATCACACCATCTCTTAAATCTTTCCTCAGAGGCATTGGAGGGGGAGGGAAGATTTTTCTGCTGCTTCTTCCTCCAAATTTGTGGCTGGTGCAGATTGAATGGCAATGTGCAGGCCAAGCTAGCCAGCCTCTGCCTTGACTGCTCCACTGCAGGGAGGAGGTAAGCAGAGCAACCTTCAAGCCTTTGTGGACCCCCTGTGAGAACATTGCAGACCCCTGGGGGTCCCCGAACCACAGATTAGGAACCACTGCAATTAACCCAAAGTGACACTGCTTGGGACATGCCACATCATCTCACCATATCTCACTGATTTCCTAACTGCTTGGATAGCATCAGAATCACATCAGAAACTTCAGTCAGTAACACAAAGTTGTTGGGGCATGGAAAGACGCGCTGTGTCCACCACGACCACCTGCAGAGTTGTTCCACGTCGACAGGACGCCAAGGAGACGGTGTTCTTGAGAGACTTCTGCAAAAGAGTTCAGGCTGAGAAGGAAAAATTCCTTCACCCCAGCACATTGCCTTGAGCTCTGGCTTGCCAAATAAAGACAGCAACAAGGCCAGCCTTCACTCAACTTGAGAGCTTTAATCTTTGTTTGCAGTATATTTACAATATATATACAGAGTATAGGACAGCCATCTCTAATAGTCATAAATCTCTTTCAAACCAACAAACTGCTTCGTCAACCACCATCCACAACAAACCCACACTGGAGATAATTCCCATCTCCTTTTTATAGGCAGTTAAACAATGCCTGTTACATCAGGCATCTCAAGTGTGCACGCTCTCAAGTGCTGACTCAAACACACACCTGCCACTGGAGCTTACCTACTTTCATTACTAAGCTTACAGCTCCATCTTGTGGTCACATCCATGTCATTTCCTGAAAAAAGTAGACAGTGAAACCAAGATAACAACAGCATCTGAATTTTGTGTGTGGGGCGGTGTTTATTAATTTAAAAAGAATGAGTTTCCTGTTAGGGCTTTTTCCCCCACTAAAAAAAAGAAAAAAGAATAACAGAATCATAGAGTTGGAAGAGGCCTCAAGGGCCATCCAGTCCAACCCCTGCCATGCAGGAATGCACAATCAAATCATTCCTGACAGATGGCCATTCAGCCTCTGTTTAAAAACTTCCAAAGAAAGAGACTCCACCACACTGCAAGGCAGTGCATTCCACTTCCAAACAGCTCATACTGTCAGGAAGTTCTAACTAATGTTTAGGTGGGATCTCTTTTCCTCTAGTTTGAACCCATTGCTCCATGTCCTAGTCTCTGGAGCCACAGAAAAAAAGCTTGCCCCATCCTCAGTATGACATCCCTTCAAATATTTAAAGATGTCTCTCATGTCCCCTCTCAACCTTATCTTCTCCAGACTAAACATGCCCAGCTCATAGGGCATGGTTTCCAGACCTCCCACCATCCTCATTGCCCTCCTCTGGACACGTTCCAGCTTCTCAATATCCTTCTTGAATTGTGGTGCCCAGAACTGGACACAGTACTCCAGGTGAGGTCTGACCAAAGCAGAATACAGTGGCATTATTACTTCCCTTGATCTAGACACTATACTCCTACTAATGCACCCCAGAATTGCATTGGCTTTTTTAGCTGCTGCATCACACTGCTGACTCATGTTCAGCTTGTGGTCCACCAAGACTCCTAGATCCTTTTTGCATGTAATGCCCTCAAGCCATGTGTCACCCATCCTATATCTGTGCTTTTCATTTTTAGTGCCCAAGTGTAGTATCCTACATTTCTCCCTGTTGAAATTCATTTTGTTAGTTTTGGCACAGCTTTCTAATCTGTTAAGGGGGTCGTTTTGGATTCTGACCCGGTCCTCTGGGGTATTAGCTACTCCTCCTAATTTGGTGTCATCTGCAAACTTGATAAGCATACCCTCTATTCCCTCATCCAAGTCATTGATAAAGATGTTGAACAGCACTGGGCCCAGGACAGAACCCTGTGGCACCCCACTGGTTATTTCTTTCCAGGATGAAGAGGAGCCATTGGTGACTACTACCCTTTGCATTCGGTCAGTCACCCGATTACAAATCCACCTAACAGTTGCATTGTCTAGCCCACATGTTACTAACTTTTTTACAAGAATATCATGGGGTACCTTGTCAAAAGCCTTACTGAAATAAAGATACACTACATCCACTGTGTTCCCTTCAGATAGTGCCCCTGCTCTTTGGCTGAAGTTCCCCGCACCCAAAATCAAGAAGCTTTTTTTTAAAAAAAAACACACCCTGGTGTGTTTTTTCTGCCAACATCTCAAAATCTAGTGCTGGAAGGAGTGAAGTATTTAATGTACTCTCAATGTACAGGTGACTTACACACATACACAGAGACCAGCGGGAAGCTGGGTTTTCTCGCCCTCAGTTTCCATGCTTCCTTAAGTGTTCTGCACCTGTTGAATTTCTGCGTTGTCTTCTGGCTGCTAGCGGCAGGTGCATAGCATCAGCAGCAGCCCTCTTGTTTCAGAACTGACCCACAGAATTTGCAACTATGAAGAAACTAAGAGTGCATGTACAGGGCCAGTTTAAGGGTCCTGCAGCACCTGCAGCCACAGGGGGCTCCATGAATGTGGGGGGACCCCATCATAACCCTCCTCCTACAAAAACATTATTAGTAATAATCTGAATATCCTGTACTGTGAATTGATTAAGTGAGGTTACATTGATGTGAGGTAAACATATGGGGCCCCTAAAATAAAGTGTTGCAGGGCCCCCCAAAATTCCTTAAACCGGCCCTGACCCTTGCTCTATATTTTTGGACTGGCATAGGTAGCAAGCCAACAGTTTGTCATGGACTGGCTTCATCAGACTCAGTGAATAGCAGTTTCAGAGTCAAAAACAGAAAACTTTATTGACATAGTAATCCAAAGAGCTAACCCTACAAGTTTGTTGTTCAGAATGAAACCTAACTAAAAAGCTGTAAACTAAAAGCATTCTACAGTCTACAAAATCTGGTGGGCTATAGAGTCATTCACTATCCATCATCCCCACATTCCATTCCCACCGGACCTGGGCTCAGCCTACTTTTCCCATAGATGATGCCAGGCGCCAGCTTTATCAAACTGTTACAAACATACAGCACATACTCCCTTTCTCAGTTAGACTACATATTTGTTAACAAGTACCAAAGAATGCAAACACAATTAGCCACAAAATGGTACAACAGAACTGTACTTGGGAGAAAAAAGTCATGTCCAGGACCAATCCTGACACCTGACACAGTTGTACTTCACAGCAATATTGCTTCTACCTCAATAGGAGAAGAATGTGGCTTTGTGTGTGATATCAAACTGATCCTTAGAGACTCAGAGCACACTGGCAGCACTCCACAGTTATCATAATTTGAAACAAATTTAACTACCATGGCTATATTGTACAGAAGCCTGTGATTTTGCACTTTGGTGAGATACTTAGGTGTTCTCTAGATGGTGGAAAAAATCCTCAACTAATGGGGCCAGAATATCTTTTGACTAGATGAGCTCTTGCTGGGATTCACCATATTTGGAAGGAGGGGTGATGAAAACTCCAGGTGGTTCATGATTACAGCTTTTGCTGTTTCTCACCATCTTTCTAAATTTTTTTTGCATATATATATGCAAAAATGCCCATTACAGCCCTTCTGAACAACCAATTCAAATTGGGGCACATCCAGAAAGTCAAAACTTGATTGGTCGGACATGCACAGGGCATGCACAGGGGTGGGCTCGCTGGTGACAAAGCAGCCAGAGCTGCCATTGTTGTTTTTCATGAAAGTGATTGTGTGCTATTTTCGAGCAGCAGAGCAAAAAAAAAAAAAATGTTTTTCAGCATAAGACCAATTTTCTGCATCTCTCATCTAACTAGGAAAAAAAAGGGGGAGGGAGCTTTCGGGGAATAAAAACTCAGGTAATTCACTTGCAGCCACCATCTTTTCTTGTGCACATGTTCTGTGAAAATTTCAAACTTGGATAGTGTTCCATTCAGTGATAATGCAAATGGATTGTAAGGACAAATAAACACTGCTGTGATAGTGGGTTAGTGTGCTATTTTCCGCAATTATTTCTCCCATCTAGCTGAACCTTTAGACTCTTCAGTTGGAAAGAATTTGAACTCCTTCATTAAACTACACATTTCTGGATTCCATGGGATAGAGCCATGGAACTTGAAGTGGTATCAAATTATATAATTGTGCCATGTAGATCTCAAAAGGGTTCATAGGTTAGTAAAATGTCTACTCACTACTTTCCTAGTCTTCCAAATTCAGTTAGAGCTCAAGGAAAGCCTCCATCTACCCTTCATTAGTCTCTGGATAAGAATATGGGCTTTCTCCGGATTTAATGTGCTCTCCAGTGAGAATTTATTTGCTCCTCAAAAACAAGATGAGCCTACAGCTGTTATGTTTCAGTTGTCATAACCTAGGAACACCTTCATTTAAGAAAAAAAATTCTCAATTTGAGAAATAGGCAAACATGGGGCATCAACATCCTGGAAGACCCAGGAAAACTTCCAGGTGGTGAAGAGGGCATGATAATTCTATGTTCTTCCTGGAAAGTAGACACTATTTGCACTCCTGTGTGTGCAAAGCATATCTTGTGCACTACCAACATCAGCCTCTTGGGTTGAGAAAACAACTTCAAGTCATACTTAGGAACCAACTGTTGGTTTAGCAAAAGAATCTAGTGCACCATGGCCTATGTGCTACCCAATCAACTCCATTCATACTTACACATCACATGAGTTACCCATTTTTTCCCTATACAAAGGTCATCACACATCACAGAGATCCCATCTCTGCTCTGTCCAGTGTCCATCACATGCAGACAACTGAAACTCAACTGCTGGTCAAGTAATTTATTGGCCGTAGATCGATAAACTTATCACAACATCCGAACTTTAAGTATGCCCCTTCTATCTGAAAATACAGAAGAGCCATAGAGTGGATCCAGTTCACCATTTATCAAATGGCAACAGACTACTACAGCAGGTATTGCAAACATTTGTTAAGCCAGTTGTTTGAACCTGCCAAGTGGAAAGGAGAATTTCACCTTCCATCAGACACAGAAACATGCAGTGCTTGAACCAGGAAAGGCATAACTTCTTTTCATTATTTAACAGCCTTAAAAATATATTGCAGCATTGTTCATTTCACTCACTGTTTGGTCACTTCAGGCATTTTTGGCTGTTCCTTCTTCTTCCCTTCAGCTGGTTCAACAGGTGTAAGTAGCACAGCAGCACAAGAGACAATAGATTGGTGGGAATCTTCCCGGCAAACTGCAAAATAACAAAGATTTGGTTATCACTGGAGATGCATCAAGGACTTTTTCATTCCACACACACCATTTTTATAATTTGAACTTCACATATCCATTTAGAGTGCCACTAGACCATCACAACAATGGGAGGTAGGTTAATTTGAAGGAGTCACCTACAGACTTTCAATAACTGAGTATAAAAGAAACAAGCAACTGAGGTAACATTGGGTCACTTCCCACATTTGCTTAAAAGACTTACATCCTTGCAATCTATATAGGTGCATTCAGACCCTTGACTCTCAATTAGCTGCATTAATTGGTACGCTCCAACAACCATGGAAACTGGGAGGGAGACTTGAGTCCTAAACTACCTTACCTAAGACTCATAATATACTCGGATATTTTCTAGGGATGTAGTTATTCACTCATTTCATTCTCGAAGTAAGTAATGGGTGATCTTAGCAAGAAACAAGCAACAGAGGCAACAGTGGGTCACTTCCAACATTTGCTTAAGGGACTTACATCTTTGCAGTATATGTGTGTGTATTCAGACCCTTGAGTCTCCATTAGTTGCTTGTTTCTTTTAAACTCAGTTCTGCACAGAAAATAATACTTCTGCACAGAAATATTTTTTCTGGCCCAAATAATGCTGTTTTCTGTGCAGGGAAAAAAAAATTCTGTGTGTGCACACACAACACCATATCCTTAAAATGACAGTTTTGTTAATTTGTGTGTATGTGTGAGAGAGAGTTGACATGTATAAGAGATATTAAAGCCAGCCTTTGTTAAGCCATAAATATATACATTTTTCATACATCAAGGAAGTTAACTTGTCAGTGAAGAGGTCAGCATTATTTAATAGAAAACATCTAGAAATCTTCACTGCCAGACATCTGTTGGGAAGGAGATGATGGACTCAGCCCAATTCCCAGTGGTCAAGTATATACTATAATAAAAGCCATTGCAGCCTACACTAATTAGCTATCCTGCTAGGATAACTGAATCATTGTTTACTTATCATGTACTTAACTGTAACTTTTGCCTAGTGAATTACTTCCCCAGGTGGAAAGCAGCATCCAAAGAGGGTTACTATGTGTTAAGCATAAATAGGAGATTTGACCTTCATGTTCTAACTATTGCCTTCCTCCAGCACTAGATTCAATCATGAACACAAATCATTCTTAGCTAAGATTTCACTTTCCATCACACCCATCCCTACAAGTGTTTTTCAACATCTGTGCAAATATGTTAGTGTCTACATATAGCTAGTTCATCTATTTATTTATAATACTTACTGTTTCTGTTTTTGCAACAGAAAACATCGGCATCATATTGATGTGTCCTTACCATTTGTTTTCTGTATAGAATGTGAAGATACTGGACATTCCTTAGTCTACTCCTTACCACTGGACACAGATCCTAAATCCAACTGTTAGTCCCATGTACAATAAAAACACTGACTCAACAGAACTTGCATAACTGTTGATTTACTAAGTTCACATTGACTGAAAGAATCTACTCTAGTTGGGACTAGCAACTGGCATCTAGGTCAAAGGCTATGTGTATGTGTAGGTTATGTGTATGTATTGTGTGGCCTGCCCATGAAAAAATGTTGAGAATTTGCAATGTGCACAAAGTGATTGCAAGGGAGATTGTTCATTTGTTGGCTTGCTTACCCAAGATTGGGGGGGGGTTGCTTTATTTAGGGCCAATCTTTCACAAAGCATCTTGCTAAATAAGAATTAGGATCAAAAACATCATAAGATGGTCATTTCATTAAAATAGAACTTGCCTTCTAAAAAACTAAAGGTACTTTTAAAAAGTAATTCATACTTATTACTCATTCTGCTTTATAAAAAGCCATTCATTTACACCACTCAATGTACCCTCAGCATGCTTTCTCCATTAACCACAAATGTCCTTAGGGAGCATGGGGGAAAATTTTGCCACATTTTCTCTCCTCCATAACATTTTAGTCCCAGGCAAGTGTCTCTCTCTCTTTTTTTTTTTTTAAAAAAAAATACAAAGTGACCCAGAGGTCAACTTGATCTTGTGACAGCTACCCAAGAACAATCACTGCTCATACAAGTAGAAACTGCAGTAGATTCTGTCCACTCAGTATAGGCTCACTGAGAGGTGACTGGCACAGCCTGGGGACAAATTAGACCCAGGAGTAGCCAAATAGCAGACAAACTACACAGCAGAATAGGGCTTGAAAAACAAAGTTTTCAGCTAGCAGGCTTATCACTGCTCTGGCCCACTTTCACCCACAATAAGAAGACTTACAAGCAGCAAGGTCCTTCCAATAATATCTGGAAGCTTTATCTCCAGTTCCAGTACAAAACAAACATAGAACATATATAGCAAACCTCAATAACAAATCCAACAACAAACATTCAACACTCCTTAACACCAACCCACAACAGTAACTCACACAGAGTGTATCTTTATAGGAGTGTTTGGCTAGTCACTGTCTGCCTAGCCACAGCTATGCATACACCCATTTCAGCTGTGCTATCAGTGTGGTCTGTTGCTCCAATATTTTCTCTCTGCACTTAAAGGGATATTTTCCTGACAGATTCCCCCAGCTGCATCACACATCTTCTGGAACTGGTTTCTGCAGGCACAACATTATTGCTGTAGCAGAATGGTACTGTTGGATACTAGTTTTATATACTAGCTTGTTTATTTGCGTAAGTTGTATGATTTTTTTTTTCTTGTAAGGTGCTGTGAAAATCCTCTGGGGCCAGAGTGCTGAAATATCTCTCTCTCTCTCTCTCTCTCTCTCAGCTATGTTTAACTGATTTTCTTTCTATTTTGCATTTTGACCTTACAGTAGGAGTAAATGAAACTGATGATGATTATCAGCAGCACAATCACTACAGAACTTCTGTTCTTTAAACCATTAGTTACAAGAATGTGATTATGGATGACAATGATCCCCAAAGGGTTAGTTGCTATAAATCTACAATTAAGCCACAGGCCAGGTTCTTTAAACACTGCAGAGCCACAATGACAAAATTGCAATTACTGTAATAGGACCATTACTAGCAAATGAATTACATCCTATCCAAGCTTTGTCTATTTTCTGCCTTCTTTCACAATCATCACAAAGGATGAAGTTATATCAGCTTTGTGTTATCAAGAAAGCATCTCAATGAGGAAAAAAAAGATTTGTGCTGACTTGGATAATCAGAGGAGAGATCATATCTGAAGAGTTGTTGGATCCTGCAGATTTAATGTTATGAAGAACAATAGTATGGTGCAATCACTATCATGGTAAAATCTATAAAGACACCAATGATTCTGGGAGACCAGGGTTTGAATGCCACTTGGCCATGGAAACTCACTGAGTGACCTTGGACAAGAGCATTTTGTCAGGATGAGATGAAGGCAATGACAAACCCCATCTGAACAAGACTTGTCCTGCAAAAAACACCCTGTGATAGATTTTATTTAGGGTTGCCATAAGTTGGAAACAATTTGAAAGCACACGTCACTGACAATTCCCCCAAAGCTTCAGCATATATTTAAGTAAAATATTTACACTGACACACACTAGTCCGGGAAAGGAATGTATTTTTCTGGCATTTGCACCACTACCGAAGAACACAGATCTCCAGTGCTAGGCTACAGAACTAAGCCACAGATATCAAGGTAACTCTGCCAAAATGTAGTAGATATCACAACAGCACGGTATGACGTATCCATTAACAAATAAAAGATCCCACTTACTTCATGTGAGATCAAAACCAGGATCACTGAAAGAATAGCAGTGATTTACATCCACTTTATTGCTCTTCCAAGTATTCTTAGACAAAAGCAAACTAATGCAGCCTATCCATGTTTGTGTGTTCTTCCTCTTTAATATCTTTTGCCATCTTGACTACAATAGCAATAGCATTGATATGTATATACTGCTTAGCAGTTTTACAATGTGTTATCTAATTGACCCCAATTAGGCCCCAGGCCTTCCTTTCCAGGGAAAAACATAAATGACCTTTTCTGAGATCATCCTGCCTTTTCCCTTGTAAAAGCCCACAGTAATGAACCAAGCTTGGCCAGCTTCTGAGACCTGTAAAAATGGGGTGCAGGGCAATGCTAACATTCCAGAAGTGGGGAGCCTTGGAAGTGGGGTGCAAGCTTATGCTTACACCCCTTGGAAAATTCCAAAAAAATATCGAGTTTCTAATATGTCGGGGAAATTAGCAGCAACTCAACTTTACCTATGCAAAAGTGGGTAACCATGGAATCTTGCAAACCTGTGTCTACCAGTACTAGTCTGGATGGAATACACACACATGTAAAATTAAGTATGGTTTTCATTAAAGAGTTCAAAAATAACACCACACACACACACATCCACCCAGAAAAAAGCATTCACATAAGGCTATTGGAAAGGCAGTAGGAAAAACTTGGATAGAGAGTAGCAAGAGGATTTGTTGGGGTGATACAGACCTGTCCTGTAGTCAATCCGACAGAGTGGATGGAGGAACCTGGGGTGGCTAACACAGTGATAAGGGTTTCCCCCTTTAAATGACTGTGCACACTGAGGGAGATTTTGGGGGTGATATTTATACCTCCAAATACACCTGAGGGGATGGCTGCTTCATGGGTTGAAACAATAGATTTTCGGAGCCTTCATGGATTGCACAATGAGTTTCCTGGTTTTGACAAAAGGTGAGAAAGATGCTAATGTGTTTTTTAATGTCTAGTGATTGCATTTTAACAGCTTAAGCAAGCGTCTTAAGGTTTGGGGATTTAGGAAAGGAAATTTCACAATCAGCAAATACAAAGGTTTTCGCCCACCCATTATCTGTTTGGCTTTTAGCCTTTAGGCTTCCCATGGTAAGACAAAGATGACCTTTTGAGACCTTCCTGTGCTTTTTCCCTTGTGGAAGGTCACATTCTACCAGCAATCTCTGAATCCTAAACTGCTAACCCTGTCACCTCCTCTGTCTAAGCCCAGCCCCCTACAGCCTATCCAGACCTATCAAACACAATCAAGGTCTTATATCTTCTCTGCCTTTGATTTTCCATGGGTTTTTTTCCAGGCTGTGAGGCCATGTTCTGGAATAGTTTCTTTCTGATGTTTTACCTGCATCTGTGGCTGAAAATTCTCTGAGGATGCCAGCCACAGATGCAGGCGAAACGTCAGAAAGAAACTATTCCAGAACATGGCCTCACAGCCTAGAAAAAAACCAAGGAAAATCTATGGATGCCAGCAGTGAAAGCCTTCAACTTCACATTCTCTGCCTTTGTATTAATATCTCCCTATTCTGAAATAACTGTATTTTATTATCAATGAATTGGCAGTATTTACTTACTCCTTGCAATTTGTAAAGCATTACCATAGTATTTGTTATATCCAAATGCAATCATTTTTCTTGATTCTTGTGTATTGAATGAAGTACCCCCTTTTTAAACAGCTTGGAACTAACCTGCCAAGATGTACTACTGCATTTTCCAAAAATGTATGGGTGGCTGGAAAGGATACCTAGTAACAACAGCAAGACAAGATTTCTACTGCCACCCAGGAATGTTTCTGTGCTTAGAAAACACAAGCTGAATTTGTTAGCAATCTAATTGCTTAAATTAAGCTGAATCTCACTGAAATGAATTTAACTGTATTTTGGAGCGCATCATCACCCGCAGTATTAGAACTTATTTAGGAACATACTACTAATTAGTACACTAAACCACTGCTTATAAGAATGTGATTTACTTTATGGTAATCTCTTGTGTCCAATTACTATCTTGGCTGATTGAAATTTAATAATGTATCTAAGACAGCTACTTGACATTTGTCCAAAGACTTTCAGTTTATTAGCAAGATAAAACAAAAAGAACATTAAAGGTGATCCTACATTGGAAATTGGATATTCCTTTATTTTAGTTTTTGGGCTCAGGATTGTGTTTCTGAGGACAAAGGATTTAGAAATATATCCTGAAAACTGCTTAAAATGTATTAATATTCACCTTATTCTGCTCTTACTTGGTGTCATGGTTTCCTCCATCTACTACTAAGTATTAATATCTCATCCATTTTGTTTGAAGAGAGGGCAGAAATTAAAGCACAATAAAGAACAGCATAAAATCAAAATATTATACAGGGAATGATTTATTTACTTTAAGCATTCTACCTATACTTTTCAGATGGAAAAAAAAATCTCCCTAAGCCGAATATAGAGATCAACTTTAAATCAGTTTCTTCCCTCAGGTTTATAATCTAAAAGACATGACAACACAGGGGATTGAAAGGGAGAGGGGAAAAAATCACAGGTCCTAGATGTTAATAATGACCTACCGGAGCAGATAACACTTAAAAAGAAAGGAGGAACCAGACATGTTTGCTTTCTCAGCTAAGTCAATTAAGGAGTCCTGCTCCCAGTCCCTTCTTATGGTGGAAAAGTTGCTAGTTAGATGGAGGAGCCTAATGGAACTGCTTTCTCAAGAAAGCTTGTAGGAGTCACTGTTTTCCTTCTTTCCCACAACTACAGCCTGATGACATCTGGGATGGAGGAAGAAGTCTGATGGCTCTAATTGTGGTAGCCATATTAAGGAATTTGCAAAGAGTATATTTTAATATGCCTTTTCATATGCTATATTGTTAATTGCTAACAAATAATAAGATGTGCTGAAATTGCAAAGTAAGAACGAACTGTGTCTGAGGTGAAGCTTAGTTGCCAAACACAGTCAAGGTTTTGTCAATATCCAAGTGGTCACAGAGACCTCAGTGAAGTCATTGTAAATGCTTATCTTGCTTTAGTCTGTAACTGATTTCATGAAATGTAAACAGTATTGCAAGAAAGGGAAGTGCCAAATATGGATACGGAAACCACAAGATGGGAGGAGGGAAGTGCTCCTGTTTGTATTTCATAACAAACTGTATGTTCTATAAAAAGTTACACTCAATGTGGCTCAGGGTGCCTTGGACTTTCAGAAATTATTCCACCAAGGGCCCGCGCGAATTAAGAATAAAAAAAGCTCACTTTCTCAACTTCTCTACAGCCCTGAGTCTGGTTCCTGCAACATCATTTCTCAGCAGCTTCCCTCCTTCTGAGAGAGAGCCCAAGAGTGCTGTACAATGGTTTTGATTCATCCTACAGAGAAGTGAATCATGGGGTGCGTTAGGGTTCTGTCCTGAATGACTTGGATGATAGAATAGAAAGCCTACTTATCAAATTTGCAGATGATACTGAATTTGGAATGGGGTAGATAATACCCCAAAGAACAGAATCAGGATTCAAAATCAGTGTAACAGATTGGTGAGCTGAGCCAAAACTTAAAAAAATGAAATTAATGGGTGTAAATGTAAGGTACTACATTTTGGCAGGAAAAATGAAATGCACAAATATAGAATGGGTGATACGTGGCTTAAAAACAGTACATGTGAAAGTGATCCAGGAGTCTTAGTAGACCACAATCTGAAGATGGGTCAACAGTGTGTTCTGGGGAATGCATTTCAAGAATGGCATCAACAAGCTGGAATTAAGAGGATCAAATGTCTGGAAACCAAAATCTAAGAGAAGACTGAGAGGTGAGATGATAGCCACCTTTAAATATCTGAGGGGATGTCATGGAGCAGATGGAGTGAACTTCTTTTCTGCTGCTCCAGAGAGCAGAACACAAACCAATTAATTCCAATTACAAGAAAAGAGCTACTGAGAAGAATCATCTGAATGTAAGAGATGGTGGACAGTGTAATAGGCTGCCCCTGGGGGTAGTAGACTTTCCTTCAGTGGCCATCTAAGCTGAATGGTCATCTCTCAGGATTGCCTTAGCAGTGTATTCCTAAATGAAAGGAGATCAGACTAGATGGCCCTTGAAGTCCCTATGATTTGTGATACTATAATCCTATGAGTCTGGAGGTGAGAGGAAAAAAGATATTTATAGCCCCTCCAAGAATCAAACAAAGAAAAGCAATTCTTTAATTCCAAAGGGAAGTTGTTTTATAGCCTTGAGACCACATTAATGCCAAGAAAAGGCAATGTTACATGCTGTATTTGCATCAGGTAAAATGTTTCCATATTGCATTAGGGGCATACTTACCAAATTTGCAGATGACACCAAATTAGGAGGAGTAGCTAATACCCTAGAGGACAGGATTAAAATTCAAAATGACCTGGATAGATTGGGAGTCCTAGTAGACCACAAGTTGAACATGAGTCAATAGTGTGATGCAGCAGCTAAAAAGGCCAATGCAATTTTGGGCTGCATCAATAGAAGTATAGTGTCTAGTTCAAGGGAAGTAATAGTGCCGTGCTACTCTGCCTTGGTCAGACCTCACCTAGAATACTATGTCCAGTTCTGGGCACCACAATTCAAAAAGGATATTGACAAATTGGAGCATGTCCAGAGAAGGGTGACTAAAATGGTGAAAGGTCTGGAAATGATGCCTTATGAGAAGAGACTTAGGGAGCTGGATATGTTTAGCCTGGAAAAAAGACGGTTAAGAGGTGATACGATAGCCCTGTTTAAGTATTTGAAGGGGTGTCACGTTGAGGATGGAGCAGACTTGTTTTCTGCTGCTCCAGAGACTGGAACACGGAGCAATGGATGCAAGCTCCAGGAACAGAGATTCCACCTCAACATTAGGAGGAACTTTTTGACAGTAAGAGCTGTTCAGCAGTGGAACACACTCCCTTGGAGCGTGGTGGGGTCTCCTTCCTTGGAGGTCTTCAAACAGAGGCTGGATGGCCATCTGTCGGGGGTGCTTTGATTGTGATTTCCTGCATGGCAGGGGGTTGGACTGGATGGCCCTCGTGGCCTCTTCCAACTCTGCAATTCTATGATTCTATGATATGATTCTATGATTCTATGCTTCACAGAGTATTTCACAATTTTAAGTACACAGTCTCAATTTCTAGGGAAATCCCTCTCCCACACACACAGTTTAGTTAATGTGATTACAGAATAAAAATGGGGTAGAGGTGGGATTCATAGTGTAATAGTAATAACCTCTGTACTGAAATTATTCAAGAGTATTATTAAAACTAGAACCCTTTGGACTTCCGGCGTGATGGCGTAGCGAGTGGCAGCAGAGGAGAGGAGCGCTCTCTCCAGCTGTTATCTGGGCTCCGATAAAGACCTTGAAACAGCAATAAGGTCCACCAACCCCTGGTAAGGGGTGGTGTCGAGGTTCGTCGGGGGTCCTGCCTGGCCTTTTGGGCTGTGCTCTGCAAGGGACACAACCTACAAAGGGCGGAAGAGTAGAAAGGGACTGAAGAACCGGGACGAGCAGGACCTAGAGCGGTTGCAGTTACGCAACCTGAGCAACACCCACGTTTAATTTTAATACTTTTTTTTAAGAGCTGGAACAAGCTAAAGGACTGAGTTTATATAGTTTATTGATATGTTTCCGATGGATTATTATTTTGGGGATGGAGAAAAGACTTAACTGGTGATAAACAACAGGTGACGAAGGAAGAAAAAAAGGGGGACGATACATACAGCTGAGGAGGAAGAAACGGAAGATCTTGGATGAGAAGCGGTTTCATTTGGAAGCGGAGGGAGAGCTGTAAGAACTCGTGAGAACTGCTGTGAGTGGAGCAGTAGTGCCGGAGTGGAGTCGTAAGAGATAAGGTGGATTTAAACATAGAGAAAGACAAGATATAGAGGATTGAAAGAGTAAGTTACAGAATTGGAGTGGATTAAAATTGCTGGGGAGTAAGAGGAAGGGAAAAAGAAGAAGAGAAGAGAAAGAGGAAAAGAGAAAGTGAGAACGACGGAGAAAGAAGGAGCTTTTTTTGACCTGGCGTGGAGTCTAAACCGGTGGGGAGTAAGAGGAAGAGAAAAAGTAAGAAAGAGTGACGAAGGGTTGAGAGAACAACCTGAATGAACCACTGGGGAGTAAAGCTTAACGAGGAGTAAAAGAAGAGAAAGAGAATGACAGGGAAGGGAGAGGGTGTGCTGCAATTTGGCGATAAGCCCAGAAACTGTAGAAACTTATATATATACGTTTTTATAGTATAAACGGGGAGGGGTTTAAGGCTTGGATTTGAGGAAAGCACTTTGTGGTGGTAAATGATAGTTCCATTTTTTTTATTGTGTTTGTGTTATGAGAAATAAGATTAGTTAATGTTTTAATAAGGTAATATTATAACCCTGAAAATATTGTTTAAAATACTGTAATACTATATTGGGGAGGGAGAGATTCAGGGATAGTTATAATAAGCTGATTATAAAAATAAAGGGAATATATTTAATTTTTAAAGTACAAATTTTGAATTTGGAAAATACGGAAAGTGGATTTCTATGTTATGGGAGTAAATTGATAGAGGATTCAAAGTAAGAGGAGTATTATTTGATAATTTTTGGAAATTATATTGAGCCCCATTTGGTACTATTTGAAGTATATTTTGCAGTATTTTGAGTATAAAGGTGGGATACAAAATGGGTGAAGGAAGGTGGGAGGGGTAAGAGATCTAAAAGGTAAAAAGATAAAGAAGTTTGAAGTAAAGAGTGAAAAAGGGAAAGTGATCTCTGTTTGGAGTGAAAGATATTCTTGGTTGCAGGCTAAACCCTACCAATTTCCCATAAAATTGTGGATATCACTATTTAGGTTCAATTGAAATAATATTTTTTAAACCCTTGAAGTTATATAAAAATGGCAACAGGTACTAGAAGACACTTACAGGGTCAAACACAACAAACTCAACTGGTTATTGCAAAGAAGACCATTGATAGAGGGAACTACTAAACCAACTGAATTAAGTTCAGTTATATTGGAAGAATTAAGGAAAGAAGTGAAAAAAATGAGACAGGAAATAAGGGAGGAAATGAAAGAGATAAGGGCTGAGATGAAAAGTGATTTAAAAAAGGAAATGGCAAGTTATGGGAAAAAATTAAATAAACTGACAGAAGGTATGGACTTAGTTAAAAAAGAGGTACAAAATATAAAGACAAAGACACAGACATTGGACGAAACAGTAAATTTATTAACTCAAGAACAAGAAAATGAGAAAAAGCTAATGCTAATTAATGATTTGAGACATAGAGAAAAATGTTTAAAAATTAGGGGGTTACCGGAAAAGGATAATGAAAATTTACTAGAAAGATTTTTATCCCCAACGGCAAAATTTATTGAGATAACTGAGGAAAGGCTTGATTTGCAAATTGATAAAATTTTCAGGATTAATTCGATTATTGCTAAAGAAAGGAAAGTCCCTAGGGATATTGCAATATGCTTTACAAGAACTAATTTAAGAGAACAATTTATTCAAAAAAGTTACAATGAAAATTTAAATATAGAGGGAATAGAATTGAAAATATTTAAGGATATTCCACCGGAAATCCCTCCCACTGCCAATGCCTTGTCCTGCATGAATATGTTTAATTCCTTTTAACGGTGTCCAAATTGACAGCCATTGCTAAATCTTGTAAAAGCAGAATTCACCATTTAACTATGTACTGTGTGAAGTAGCCCTTTTGTCTGTCCTGAATCTCCCACCATGCAACCCCACTAGATGATTACTGATTCTACTATTATGAGACACGAAGAAGACTTCACCATAACCATTTGCTCTATACTTTGCATCATATTTTCATACACATGTACCATGTCTTTACTAAGTTAAATAACACCAAGTGTTGCAACCTGTCCTCGTGGAGGGTGATTCCTCTGACCCATGAACATTTAGGTTGGCCTTTTCAACTTCTCATCCAGCCCTACACTCTCAGAAGATTTTAACTGAAGATGACAGTATTGCTTCTGGAATGGTACATGCGTACTTCACCAAAGTCCTTTGGACATCTCCTTCCCCCACTTTATACCGGATGAGAAAATAGTTAAGCTGGTTTGCATGGACAATCATTGATATTAAAGGTTAAAAAAAAAAAAAATTCAAAATGTGGAGAAATGCTGTTAATGTTAATGGAAGTTTAAATATACAAAAGTGGGTTGTATTGTTGTGTGTCTTCAAGTTGTTTCTGACTTATGGAGACCCAAAGTTCTTGGATAAGTCACACACTCTCAGCCCTCAGAAAACTCTGTGGTAGGTTCACCTTAGGGTTGCCAAAAGTCGTAAACAACTTGAAGACACACAACAACAACAACAACAACAATGACAAACCTATCATGGGTTTTTCTTGGCAAGATTTGTTCAGAGGTGCTTTGCCTTTCCCTTCCTCTGAAGCTGAGAGAATGTGACCTATCCAAGTGGGTTTCCATGGCTGAGTGGGGACTCAAACCCTGGGCTGCAAAGTCATAGTCTAGCGCTCAAACCACTACACCACGTTGATTTTCTACAAATGCAGGTACATAAAAGCTAATCTCAATGGAGCCAATTCAGCCACATTGCACATTTGCTGAGGTATATGTTTAAACATCCAGAAATGACAGGGGACCTGCATATAATATCTCCCATGTCAACCACAACTTTTTGCTCTCTCTCTTTTTTTTTAAAGCAACAAAACACAGTTGTTAAATAAGCTCACAGTCCATTACCAGAATTATATCTGATGTAAACAAAGGGAGTTCATTAAAACTTATGATCCAAGAACACCACTGCTTAATGAGCCATTTTCAGGACTGACATCAATAGTAATTTCTACCTACTAGAGCTAGGCCCCTTGAGATGGCTTTTGTCCATTATGCTTGATTGCAATTTATTAATTATGATGTGAACATGTAAAAAATGGCTCAGATTTGTGCAATATTTACTTTGCTATCTTTGCCAATATGAGTCTACAGGCATAGACATATACCTTTACTTATATATACAATTTACCAATTTATACTCAGAATATTTATCTCGATTAATTATTCTTCAATTTAATACAAAAATTAGGACAGCTAGATGTAGTCAACCTTATGGAATTGGAAAGCAAATAATATCTGAAAAACATTTTCTTTTATTGCATGGTATTTTGTGAGAAAGTCTTAAAACATAACATAACAAAAACTATACAGACACAAATCTTTTCCTCCCTGAGGTAGTTTTAGCTCCTGTTGGATGCATAATTTCCTCTTTGGCCTCCATATGAT
The DNA here is from genome assembly GCA_030847615.1 of Gambelia wislizenii. Classification (NCBI taxonomy): domain Eukaryota; kingdom Metazoa; phylum Chordata; class Lepidosauria; order Squamata; family Crotaphytidae; genus Gambelia; species Gambelia wislizenii. The sequence continues at coordinate 23,948,448 of JAUMIR010000005.1, read as the reverse complement.
CATTTCCTTGGTTATGTTTTAACAGTTTGAACATTTGCATCTCACCTAAAAATTCATCTCATCAGATGACAAATATAGAAATCAAGGACAATTCTTTATATCTGGAAAACTCGGGAAAGCAAAAGTATCTAATGGTTTCTTGGCACACTACTTACATTAAAAAACAGGCTCTATTGACTACAATTTAATTAAAGGATTCTCATCAGAACAATCTCTAATGCCAAGGAAACCTTCTTTTATTAAAAAGCAGATGTTTTGCTTTCATACCTCTATACTAGTGGTTCTTAACCTGTGATCCACGGACCCCTAGTGTTCTGTGATATCCTCACAGGGGGTCCACGAAGGCTTAAAGACTGCTTGACCCACGTCTTCCCTGCAGAGAAGCAGCCACATGACAGGAGCCAAGGCAAAGGCTGGCTTGGCATGTGCAATGTCGTTCAATCCACTCCAGCCACAGACTTGCAGGAAGAAGCAGGAGAAGTCTTCCCTCCTGCTCCAGTGCCTCTGAGGGAAGATTTAATGGGTAGGGTAATTGTATTGTTGTTGTTGCTGTTGTTGTTGTTTTAAATCTTGAGTTAAGTCTTGGGGGTCCTTGGCAACAAAATGTATTTAAAGGGAGTCCCTGATAAAGAGAAGGTTAAGAGCCACTGCTCTATACTACAGACCAGTTACCTCAAAGACTTGTACCATCTTATACTACTCTTTGAGCCCAGGATCAAAATCAGCATCTTTCTGTATCCTGTTACTATATTCATTCCCTCCCCGCCCCACAACCATGTAACTGTATTTAAATGCCTGGGCTTTAATATTGTACTACATTATTGCATCTGAAGAAGTGGATTAATATCCACAGAAGCTCATGCAAAAAAAAAAAACCAATTAGTCTTTGGCTTTCAGAATTGATTTTACTCCTTTTTAAAAGAAGGTTTCTCTTGTGGGTGTGTTTTTATATCATGTTGTTCTTGTGCATTGGTTTGAGGGTGCTTGCAGACAAGAAAGTAATTTATAAATACATTGAATAAATGCGAGCACAATTATAAATCATAATTTATTTCACAGTTCTACTATAAGTTGTGTCCTTTAGGATTCTGGAACTACAATTGAGGAGCCAGACCAATGAGCAGTTCCAGATTTTGAAGATTTTATGGATCTCTGGAGGTCCACCAGAAAAGATCAGTTAGAAGCTTCAGCCACTGTTGATCCAAGCATTTGATTGCATTCACAGAGTAGGACTCCATGGCCTAAATTGAACTGCTGGTTCCAGCTACAGTAGACTCATTGAATTTATGTAAATGATGACTTACCACATTCCCTTTAATTTAATGGGCTTACTTTAGTGCAGTGATGGCGAACCTATGACACGCGTGTCAGCACTGACACACATAGTCATTTGTGGTTACACGCAGCCGTAGGCCTCCTCCCCCTGCCCCTGCCCACAACCTCACCACCTTCCCTTAAGTGGCGATCCGGGCTTCAAAGCCTCACTTTAGGGAGGGGGGAGGAAAGTGGCAGGCGTGGCTATGAAGCCCCGATCGCCACCTTAGGGAGGGTGTGAGGGTGGAGGAAAGTGGTGGGCGGGGCTATGAAGCCCTTATCACCACTTTAGGGAGGCGGGGGTGGAGCCTCCCCCCCACCTGGCTGCCACCACCACCCCTGAGGCCTGCCATGCTTCCTCGGAGCTGCCTCGGAAGGCCAGTAAGGTGGACAGTGGGCGGGACTCTGCCGGGGAAGGCAGTGGGCGAGCGGAAGGGTGGCCGCCCGGCCTCTCCAGAGCCTTCCTGAGGTGGCTCCGAAGCCTCGGAGCTGCCTCGGAAAGGCCGGGGAAGATGGCAGGCGAGTGGGAGGGTGGCTGCCCGGCCTCTCCCCAGCCTTCCTGAGGTGGCTACGAAGCCTAGGAGCCACATCGGAATGGCTGGGGAAAATGATGGACGAGCAGGAGGGTGGCTGCCCGGCCTCTCCCCAGCCTTCCCGAGGTGGCTACGAAGCCTAGGAGCCACATCGGAATGGCTGGGGAAAATGATGGACGAGCAGGAGGGTGGCTGCCCGGCCTCTCCCCGGCCTTCCCAAGGTGGCTACAAGGCTTCGAAGACTCGGAGCCGCCTCAGAAAGGCCGGGGAAGATGGCGGGTGAGCAGGAGGGTGGCCGCCCGCCTCTCCCCGGCCTTCCTGAGGGGGCTCAGTGGCTTTTCAGCCACGGAGCTGCCTCGGGGAGGCCGGGGGAGGTGGCGGGTGAGTGGGAGGGTGGCCGCCCGGCCTTCCAGAGGGGGCTCTGTGGCTTTGAAGCTGCAGGGCTTCCTCAGGGAGGCCGGGAAGGCAGTGGGTGGGAGGGAGGGACTCTGCCCCCCTCTCCCTGGCATTCCTGAGGGGGCTCTGAGGCTTCAAAGCCTCAGAGCAGCCTTGCAACAGCCGGGGAAGGCAGCGGGCAGGTGGGCCTCTTGTTTGAGCCCAGGGCACCGCACGCAGCTTCTCCAATGGAGCCCTCTTCAATAGCTCTGCATAGGGGAGCTGCCAAAAGACAGAGGGGGGAGAATGCGCATGTACATGTGTGTGTGTGTGTGTGCACATGGCATTGTGGGGAGGGGGAGTAAGTTCTGTGAAGGGAAGAAGCCGAGGGTCTTGGAGCCGAGGAGCTGCCTGCATAATCACCCCTAGGCTAGCCGGCAACACATGCTCTGCTCCATGGCTAAGTCAGGCTGCCTCCTCGGCTCCAACTCTGCCTTGCTCCCACACTTCCTACTGTGCCCCCCAGCCTTCTTCTACCTCCAGCAGGTAAGTCCACCTCTTTTATATCTTTCCCTGCTTCACTTGTCAGTGAGGTATCCCCCCAAAAAAATAAACCCATGGGTCAGAGGAAGGCTGGGGGAGGTGGTGGGGGGAAAGTAGCAATGGGGCCTCCGAAGGCCCCATCACCACTTTTGGGAGGCCAGGGGGGCTGTTATTATTCATAGATTTTTCAGATTTGCGGGGGTCTTCGGAACCTAACCCCCACGAATGTGAAGGGACAACTGTACATTTTGATGACTCAGTTGTCACATGAGTTGTAACAACTCATTAATTATTAATTAGCAATTAATAATATTGTTGATTAAACAATAAATATTGCGAAATTACGTTTTTTCCTCAAAGTGACACACCACCCGAGTTATGCTCAGTTTTTTTTTGGTGACGTTTGAGACACCAAACTCAAAAGGTTGCCCATCACTGCTCTAGTGAAAAACCAAAACTAGATTTCATCCCACATGGCTTAATGAATAATATTAATTAATAATGTTTATTTATTATTCCTTTCCACCAAGGGGTGGATCATCAAACGTATACAATCAAAGACAAAGACCATATAACATAACACTATAAATATAGATAAAATTTCCTTGGAGCTTGTCATTTGGCCCCAAGTTCTGGGTTTCACTTGATAATGTGGAGGTTCTAGTTCATTCTCAACCTTGCCTCCACTGCATACTTCCGAATTTGGCTGGGATAGTCACAATTAATCCACTCACATCCCACTTTTTCAGCTGCTTTTAAAATGTTCCAGATTCTCTCTCCTCTTCCCACCTTTCCCCTTCGTCCTCAGCTTGCTTTAATTGCTGCAAACAACGTTCAAAGTACAAAAGTAATTTGCGCTCAATTAACTCAGCAGGGGATAGTCTTGAACTTCACAGCTGGCTCAAGCAAAAACAAATGCTGCAGCCTCTCCTAGCTTGCATGTTCTTTCTCATTAGTAACTTTTGCCATCTGGACCACATTCTAATGTTGGTTGGCCACAGGTGTCCCATTTTAACTCCGTGAAATGTTGGAAGCTATGGTACTGCTTCTCCCTGGTGGTGCAGTGGTTAAATGCCCGCACTGCAAGTCACCACGTTGCAAGTTCGATTCCAGAGGGCTCCAAGGTTCACTCAGCTTTCCATCCTTTTGTAGGTTGGTAAAATGAGTACCTGGCTTGTGGGAGCAATTAGCTAATATACATTGAAAGCTGCTTAATGCAGTGTAGATGTGTAAATTGCTATTGCTTAAAACAATTTGTAAGCCACTCTGATAGCCTTGTGGCTGAAGAGTGGGGTATAAATAATAATAATAATAATTATTATTATTATTATTATTATTATTATTATTAATTTCCTCCTGTGTGGCCTGCCCTATCCCTGATTTTTCCAGACCTCAGATAGTGTTCTTGACTGCAGAGAAGTTAAAAATAGAATAGATTTAAAAAAAAAAAAAACTTTCTCCCTGTCTGTTGATTTGTTTCCCTCTAGCAATATCTTTTCCAGAGCATTCTACATCTCAATTTAAACAGTATAATTTAGCATCAACTCACACAGTCATCTCCTCTACAGCATTGTAACCTCTGGATGATGTTAATTGGAGCGACTCAGCATATACCCAAATCTCTTAGGGATATTGTCATCGTCTGGGAAGTTCTAGGCAGCATTTCAAAATGGCATTTCAAATATGAATAATTTATTTCCATGAAAAAGTATGGCATTATATATATGTGTGTGTGTGTGTGTGTCTGTGTCTGTGTCTGTGTAGCCACTTCCCTTTTTGAGTTGTTCAACACAAAGGATTAAAGAACATTTGATGCACACAGGGACAAAAAATGAAGAACGTAGCACCTTATACTTATATGCTGTCATTTCCATGGTTTTGTGCCACTAATATTAATGCAGATTTTAAGTAATGCCATGCAAAACATCCATTTATTACAACATTTATGCAAAGAACAGTGTATGCCTTAAATGCTGCAGTATTAATTATGCACATAAATCAATATAAAGAACACACAGTTAATTTTTAATCAGTAATTAATTGTTTGGCTGTTTTACTTACTAAAGCTCAAGGCTTAATTAAGCACCAGAGGAATACTTTTTCATACTTCCTGACAGCCACTGTTATAGATGAAAGTGTCCGTATATATATATATATATATATATATAATATATTGCTTGCCCAATTAGGCATACCTTTTGTTATTCAAGAGACTGCTTACAAGGCCAAACACAGAAATGCAGCATATGTTTAAAAACACAAAATTATCAACATTGGATCAAGCTAACTACCTGTGGCTTGTCAGACAACTGCCCTAGTTTTATTAAATCCCTTGAGTACCTTCTCATATCAGGGATGGGAACTTTGTGGCTCTCTAGGTTTTTTTGGACTACAGCTCCCATCAGCCTCAGCCAGCACAGCCAATGGTGAGGAATGCTGGCAGTTGGAGTCCAACAGTATCGCTACACAATTCCCACTCCTGCTTTACCTCACATTTTCAAACTACAGCTTACAACTCATTCATCCATTTCTGTCAGTGAAATGATTGATTTTTAATACATTTTCTCATACGCTTTTAGAATTTCCTTCATTTATTTATTTGGATATATATCCATACTTGGATGCAAGTAGGCTTACAGAAAGGATAATAAATGAATGCAAGAAAGAGCATTAAAATTCATAGTATTAAAGAAGTTGAAATATTAACATAAAATAAAATGAAAGCAACTTTGTTTTAAGCAACTTAAAAGCAAATCATTTTCCACAGTACAGAACCCACCCATTAAAAGCCTCTTGTGCAGCAACCAGACAACTGACAGCCCACCTGACTAAAAAGTAATTTACTGCTTGTGGAAGGACAACAGCCTAACCTCTGTGGGAAAGAAGTTTCATAGCCTGGGTGCAGCCACTAAAGAGGTATTCTATCATGCCTCTACTACAAATGTCCCTAAAGTAGGGATGGCAGGAGTATTCTAAAGTATTTTTTTTATGTTTGAAAAACATGTTCTTTAGGTGTTGAAAAACTCCAATGAAAAGAATCCTAGACAGGCAAGAATCATTGCAGTTCAGGACTTTTTCTGTGCAAAATTTGCACATTGTTGTTAACATTTATAACTAAATATTATTTTCTATGTAGAAAAAAAAGCTGTTTCCTACACAGAAAATGCTATAATTGTGGACTTATTCTGTGCAAATTTTGCACATGTTTGCATAGGAAACAGCATTTTCAAAGCAGGAAACAACTTTTTCAGCACATAAAGTAGTATTTCTGCATAGAAAAGACTGTTTCATGTGCAGAAAGTGCTGTTTTCTGTGCAAATCAACCACACCCAAATTTCACACAGAATAAGTCCCAAATTGTAAATAGGCTTCATAAGATTTCATGTGTGAAATCCACACATGAAATCCCATGTGTGGATTTCAAAGACTTTCTTGCAGTGGGAAGAAAATTGATAAAATTACTTGTTACTTTGTTCGAGATGAAAATTAGTGAAGAATTACATCCCTACACTAAGGGTCATGGGACCAAGAGGAGGGCTTACAAACAAAAATAAAACCACAATTAAGCATTCTGCATTATCAGTGGGGGGAAATACAGCATTGAAAAGCAATTCCAAAATCATTTGCATAGAAAAAAAATTCAGAATATTTGTCAAACTACATGTCAGGTAAGTAATCTTTTGGATAATATTCTAGCACCATGGAAACGGTTTCTTTGCTCCAGTTGCTACCTATCTGATTTCTTATGAGAGAAGCACCTAGAAAATGGCCCAAGATGTAGATCTTAACACAGAGGGCCATGCCTCTATCCCCAAAATACATCCAGCACCTTGGATAGCTGCTTTAAAGTTGGGACTAAAGTCCTGAATGGATTTCTACTGCTCCAACATGGAGGTCACCAGTCACTGACACAGACTTAGCAGGAGCAACTTTCCTCCCCACAGTCCTTCCTAATTCTTCCCTTGTTACTAGATTCTCTAGAGCAATGCAACATGTGCACCCAGTGTTAACAAGTAGTACAGAGGTTTGCCATGCAATTCAAATAGTCAATAAAGATTGTCTGTAGGATTAAGTTATGGAAAAAGTATGCTCATAAAAGCTGCTTTATAGAAGTTCTGATCACTGGTCCCTCTAAGTCCAGTGTGCCCTCCTGCTGAGCCTATTGCACCTTTGGCCTGGTAGAGTGCACACAGTGGTTAGAGATCCTGATTAAGGAACCAATGGCTTAGAGAGAAAAAATCTGAAGGTTTTATTAAAGAAACTCCATTCTAAGATAGGACAGTTAGTCAGGATGCTAATCTAAACTAGCTGCATTCTAGGGAGCACTAGTGAGGGAGCTGCTGCAGTCGCCTGCAACACCTGTATTGTGATTGTCTTCTTGCTTGTGGATGTGCAGAGCTACAACTGTAGCAAATGTAAGTTGGTGTTGCTGTTGGAAGAGAAGGTTCAGCAACTGGAGGCCCGATTAGGCATTCTACAGCATATTAGGGAGCAGGTGGTTTTCTTAGACGAGCAGAGCAGAAAGTCCTGGTTGGGGAACACACAGGGGGTGTCTCTGTGGAGGAGGTTAGTTGTGATACACAAGAGGTAGATGTTTAGAAGAATGTGCTTCATTGATGTAGAAGGAACAGGGACAATTCTATGAGTTTGGTACTACAGAATCAGTTTGAAGCTGTCTCCCTTGTCAGTGATGATAAGGAACATGAAGGAGAGCAGCAGAGCCAGGCCTCAGAGAATGTGCACGAGACCTTGAAAGGTTCAGCAAACAGATTGGCCTCTCCCAATCCTCGGAAGAGGTATGTGGTGGTGGGAAGGGACTCTCTGAAGAGGGGTTCAGAATCAATAATTTGTGGGCCTGATAAGATGTCTAGAGAGGTATGCTGTCTCCCTGGGGCAAAAATCTGTACTATAACAGAGAAGCAGATGAGACTTGTCAAGCCCACTGACCATTATCCCTTCCTTCTGGTCCACATAGTAACCAATTATTCTGCAAGGCATAGCCTTCAGAATATCACAAGGGATTATGAGGCTCTGGGTAGCAAGTTGAAGGATCTGGTTGCACAAGTAGTAATTCTGTCTGTCCTTCCAATGGAAGGGTATAGCTCAGGAAGTGAGAGAAAGATGGTGGTGGTGAACAACTGGCTCCACAGATGGTGTTGCCAGGAACAATTTGGCTTCATGGGGGACCAAAATTCCAAAAAAGCAGTAGTGGGAAGTTCATTTCATGATGTTAAATAATGTTAAGGAGGGGCTTCAAACTATCTTGAGAGTGAATTGCTACTCCTACATAATTTTAGGCAAGGCGAGGCGTGCTTTTCCATGGCCATAAAAAGAACACCGGGGGGGGGGAAGCATTCTGAGGATGGAGGGCTAGACAAAAAAAAAAAAAAAACCCTTGGGATATGCATGCACACAGCCCATCTCTGGCCTAATGGCAATGCTGGCGCTGCTAATCAGCATTATATGCAGACTAATATAATTGGTCTAATTTCTTATGAGTAAATTTTATCCAGAATTTCCTTTCTTCTACTTCCACTGCACATAGAAAACATTGAAATCTTATAGAGCCCATTTAATAACCTTCTTTGACCTACTCACTGAGAGTGAGCATTGCTAGCCATTATTTGTTTAGAATACATTTGGGTAAGATTTTCCCACACTGCTCATTTCATCATGAAAGAAAGAGAAAGAAGCTAATCATCTGGGAGCTACAAACATAGACCACATTTAAACTGGTTTAATTGCCTTGGCAGCCCTTAAAGAACTCTGATAACTGAGGCCCCCAAGGACTGGAGAATTCAGAGTATCCTTCCTATGGAGAATACCCTATATAGGGAAGAATTTATTATTTCCTCAAAATTCTTTATATAAACTAACTCACACTCCTAAATATTTGTTTGCATTTTGGCACACTATATGAATGATAATACCTTTCCCAACACAAAGTATCACATAATCAGAATTGGGAGTTACCGCAAGGGCTACCTAAGCCAACCCCCTGCTAGTTCAAGAATCGACCTGTAAAGAACCTCAAAGAGGTTGTCACTTAAACTCTACAGCAGTGGAAAACAAGCCCTCTCCATCTGACACATTTCAAATATTTAAATTTAGCTATCATCTCACCCTTCAGTCTTCTCTTCTCCAAGCTAATCATACCTATCTCCCTCAATGATTCCTCATGTGTCTTGAGTTTTAGATTTTTAACTATTTTGGTCAGCCTTCCATGGACACATTCCACTCTGTCTATGTCCTTCTTTAACCTGCTGCCTAAAACTCAGCATAGTATTTCAGGTGAGGTCTGACTAAAGATCCCTCTTCTCCATGACAGTCCTTTAGGTATTTAAAGATGACTATCATATCACCTCACAATCTTCTCTTTTCCAAGTTAATCATATCCAGTTCCATCAACCATTCCTGTTAGGGCTTGGCTTCTACACCCTTAAGTGTTTTGCTCAGCTTCCTGTAGACACATTCTAGTCAATGTCCTTCTTAAAACTGTGCTACCCCAAACTGGACATAGTATTCTAAGTCATACCAAATCAAAGCAGAAAAGAGTGTACTTCCCTTGATCTATAGTTCTCTATTACTATACTATACTATACTATAGTTCTATTGATGTAGCCTAGAACTGAACTGGCTTTTTGCCATTGCATCACATTATATACTTCTTTTCACATATACTTCTGTCAACTAAAGTGTCATATTCATGCATCTGATTTTCCTGACCCTTAATTCACTTTTGGCTTAACTCTGAACTTTTAAGATCATCTCGAATCCTGAATCTGTCTTCTGATAAATTAGTTACCCATCCCAGTTTGCTGTCCTCTGAAAATTTCATGAACATCTAAGTCATTTTTAAAAATGTTGAACAAAAGTGGGCCCAGAGTAGAGCATTCTTTCCAGGATGATAAGAAACCACTGGTGAGCACTTTAAGGGTTAGATCTGTAAGCCTGCTACAAATCCATCTGACAGTATCATTGGCTGGCCCAGTGCTTCTCAAGTGATTCAATAGGGCAGGCTGGATTTTTTCCCCAATGTGCAAGGAAACAGTATTGTATCAGTGCCTTGTCACTACTGTATTTGTGTAGCTTCCTAAAACTTCCCGCAGACCAGCATCCAAGGACTTGCAAATCAGCACCAGTCCGTGAAATACCACTTTGAGCTGCAACAGTCTAGCTCCTATTTGATAAACTGGTCTGCAAGGATATCATAGGAGACCCTGTCACAAACTTTACTGAAATCAAAATATTTTACAATCATGGTATTCCCCTGATCTAGTAAGTTAGTAACTATTAAAAAGTGGGATAAAATTATATTCTGCTTCTGATGTTAAGGTGAAATTCTAAGGTGGTATTTCAAAAAAGGAATAAAACATAATTAAATGCTTCTTTACACAGTAAGATAAACATGTGTCCGTATATACGACTGCTCAGTTGGAATTCATCTCTGTTGTCATCTAGTCTACCCCCATGTCAATGCAGGAAAACTGGTAAAGCACTCCCCTCTACCTATCCATCCACATCCACACACACACTTACACACACACACGCACGCACACGTATGTATGCATTATTAAAGCACATGCACTACACTCATATTACGTGATGTTCCCATGGGTAGCCAATATAAAAATTAGGGACATAGGTAGCTGCCTTGTACCATGTCAATCCATCAAGCTCACGATTATCGATATTGACTGGCAATGTCTCTGAAGTCTGAGACAGAAATATTTCTCAGCCCTACCTGGAGATTCTGGCAATTGAAACTGTGACCTTCATCATGTAAAACATGAGCTCTACCACTGAGCTACAACTGTTCTACCATGTGAGCTTCTACAACATCAGCTGATCCCAGACAAGTGGATCCTTTATTGCATGCAAAAGTATGTCTCACCATATTCACATGGGCTCCTTCCTAGTCATTTTTTAAAATAAATAAACAGTTAGAATGGAGAATCTGTGTTCCTTCCTCTTCCAAAGGAATGTCAATTCCATAATGGAGACTCCATTGTGGATCACCATCTGTCCACACATTTAGGTCATTTAAATACATCACCAGCTGTTTGGTAGATCCTTATGAAATGTATCTTCCACCAAGCTAGGTTAACTTTTAAAGGGCCTCTGGGTTTACACTTAAATCAGGATCTGAAACTGCAAACTAAATTGAGTTTCAGATCCTAGGCTAGAGAACAATAATTGTTTTGATAACTTTGCATCCTGTCACCCGTAGGGACATTTTTAAAAAATCTCATATCTGTCTGAATTTTCTGTGAATTTCGTGCACTGAACATTAAGCAACTAAATTATCATAAGTATCTGTATAATGTTTGGCAAAGCACATGCTTGTATATTTGATAACTGCAGCATATTTCGTCTTACAAAGGTTATCTACGGCTGTGACTAAAAAATTATATACAGTATATGCATATGGTAGGTTGAGATAATTTAGATACACATAGCCAGAAGCTTGTGAAGAAAAATCTCAGGAGCTGGAACTATACATGGGTTATCTTATTTCTTCAAAGACAATTTTACATGCATGTAAAATTACATGCATGCCAAGATTCACAACTGCATTAAGTAAATCAATTACTCAAGATAGGAAACCATGAAATTTATACTGAACCAGGGATGAATATCTTTAAATGTTGCTACATTATAGTTAGGCCAACTGTAAAAGAATAATTATTTTCTGAAAATTGCCATTTGTACTAAAAGAACTGCTCCAGAAGAATCAGCCATGTGACCTATATAAAATTGTGACAGTGTACAACTCTTAAAGTAAACTCTGGTTGGGTGGATGGTTCATTTTAGCAGCATTTCCCTCACTCTCATTGGCGGCCATTTTACCCTTAATGATGTCAGCATGCAGTCAGAACTGATTGCCTAAGTGCATTGAAACAGCCTCATATTCGGTACATGACCCCTAATTAGAGATCTCAGCCAATTGAAAAATGAAATAAAACCAAGGAAAAAATATCTCATATCAGCAACAGGATAGAAATAGTGGATTCCTCCATGGATGTTAGTATTTTTTCTGGCATTTGTTGCTGTAATTCTCAGCATTTTTATTTAAATATTGTCCATATGACATTTCTGTTGTCCCAGACTATTTTATGTCAATCCCAGGCATCAGCTGCAACAGTTTATTCCTATTCTTAAATGATTTTTTTTAAAAAATCTGAGATATATTAGAGCAAAAGAGATTCCACCTGTTCAGGGCCGGCTTAACCATACCACCAAATCAGCATCTGCGGGGGGCCCCACACAGGCAGGGGCCCCACCTCCTGTTGGCTTTAAAAAACAAAACAAAAACAAAGCGTCTCCCAAAAGAGAAAGAAGGAACTGCCCTCCCTGCAGCTGAGGCTGGAGCAAGTTTGCTGCTCCCTCGCCCCTCCCAGGATCGTCAAAAGGCAAGCCAGAGGGGTGTGTGTGTGTGTGTGTGAGAGAGAGAGAGAGAGAGGGAGGGAGAGAGAGAGAGATCTTTCCCTCAGAAAGGGCTTCTTTCTTTCTTTCTTTCTTTCTTTCTTTCTTCCTTTCCCTTCCCTTCCCTTCCCTTCCCTTCCCTTCCCTTCCTGTCTTGGTTCCTCTCCACTCCCTTTTCCCCTTGGTCTTCTTCAGCTTCCTCCCCTTGCTGCCAACTGAGTTCGACCTGCAAAAGAAATTTGTGTGTGTTTGCCTATGTGCCTTCAAGTCATTTCTGACTAAGGCGAACATACCATGGGGTTTTCTAGGCAAGGTTTGTTCAAAGGGGTTGTGCCTTTGCTTTCCTTTGAGGCTGAGAGAGTGTGATATGCCCAAGGTCACCCAGTGGGTATTCATGGCTAAATAAGGATGCAGACCCTGGTCTCCACAGTCATAGGGCAATGCTGAAACTTGTACATCACTCTAGCTCTTTTAACAAAAGAAAATAAAGAATAGAAATAAAAATTTGGAGTAATATTACTGAGAACAATGGTTTTATTGTTGTCACTAAAACACACCAGTATCCCATTAGTGCTATGTGAGAGGCATTGGCCTAGAGCAGTGGTTCTTAACATTTCTTTACCAGGGACGCACTTTAAATATCTTTTGTTGCCCCAAGACTGAACTCAAGATTTAAAACCGTAATCATAATAATAGCTAATAATAACAACAATACAATTACACCATCCATTAAACTTTCCCTCAGAGGCACTCATGTTTCTTACTGTAAGTTTGTGGCTGGAGTGGATTGAATGGCAATGTGCAGGCCAAGCCAGCCAGCCAGCCAGCGCCTTGATTCCTGTCATGTGGCTGCTCCACTGCAGGCAAGAGGTGGGCCAAGCAGCCTTCAAGCCCTTGAAGACCCCCCGTGAGGACATCAAGCACCCTAGGTTAAGGACCACTGGGCTAGAGAATGCTGGAAAAGGAACAATGCAACCAGACATTGAGAAGGTTGCTGGCAGGGGGATTCTGGGAGGTGTAATCCAAAAGTAACTTTCCCAGGCTCTGAATGCAGCCTAGTATCATAGAATCATAGGGCTGGAAGGGACCCCAACAGCCATACCATCCAATTGGCTTCTGCCCTGCAGGAACACACAATCAAATCCCTCACGACAGATGGCCATCCAGCTTCTGTTTAAAAACCTCCAAAGAAGGAGACTCCACCACGCTCCAAGGCAGTGTATTCCACTTCCGAACAGCTCTTACTGTCAGGAAGATCTTCCTCATGTTTAGGTGGAACCTCTTTCCCTGTAGGTTGAACCCATGGCTCCATGTCCTTGTCTCTGGAGCAGCCAAAAACAAGCTTGCTCCATCCTCAGTATGACATCCCTTCAAATATTTAAACATGGCCATCATATCACTCTCAACCTTCTCTTCTCCAGGTTAAACATACCCAACTCCCTAAGCCGCTCCTCATAGGGCATCATGGCTCCAGACCTCCCACCATCCTGGTCACCCTCCTCTGGACACGTTCCAGCTTGTCCATATCTTTCTTGAATTGTTGTGCGGAGAACTGGAAACAGTATTGCAGGTGAGGTCTGACCAAAGCAGAATGGAGTGGTACTATTATTTCCTTTGATCTAGAAACTATACTCCTATTAATACAGCCTAGAATCGCATTGGCTTTTCTAGCTGCTGCATCACACTTCTAACTCTTGTTCAGCTTGTAGTCTACTCTTAATTTTCATTGAGGAAATCTATACCATTACGTTAATTGCTAAACTGAATTATTGGTGGCAGATTATGTAATACAGTAGGCTCCCCTTATCCACTGGGGATTGGTTCTGGAGGGGCGTGGATACTGAAAACGATGGATAATAGTGAACACCATTGAAAATAATGGGACTTCTGGTTTAAAATACCATAGTGTCGCCTTGGAGGACCTAGAAAATGGCTAGAGAGGACACATTTTCTAGGAAGACTCTATGGTAGGTGTGCTGTTTTGCATCCCGTGGATATTGAATCCATGGATACGGGGGTCCTACTGAAATCTGAACATCCTGTATTGTGAATAGGTTAGGTTACATTGACAGGAGATAAACATATGGGGCCCCCAAAATAAAGCATTGCAGGGGGCTCCAAAATTCCTTAAACCGGCCCTGCACCTGTTCTTCTGCTATCTTTTTATATTTTTTAAGTGTTGCAGTGCATCTGCCAATCTGTGATTAACCCAGTCAAACTTCAATCACTTGAATAACAGGCATTAGTTCAAATGCTTTATTGCAAGGAATCAAAGTGAACTGCATCAGATCATTGACCAATCTGAGGCAAGCACGCCAAACGCACAGCACTAGTATCTAACTTAGGTTTTGTTTTACCCCATCCACCTGGCTAATTGGAATCTGTATGTACCAAGCTATAACTCCCTAATTCCTTTCCCAGGCTCTAAATGTCCTTGAGCTGTCTGCAGATAGTACCCATCACATTCCAGCCCCAACCAACCTTTCCCACAATGCACTCCACTCATGTGCAGACTCTGGCTAGCAAGCAGGCCTAACAATATCTAACTAATACAAAAGCAGACAGTACCTAACTATATAGCTAATAGCCAGAGTCCTGACACAATTGTGAAATGGCACTTTTGCACTATAGCACTGCAACTCTTAAAAAAAGAAGGGAAGGGAAAGGAAAGGAAAGGAAAGGAAGAATTTGTTCCTCAAACCATAATAGGATCACTTTAGCGAGCTATACCTCCAATCCTTTGGAAGAGTCCTAGTTCAGATCAAGGATATTGCTACAAACAGCTCCCAAAAATAATGGAATGAGTGGGTATGGAGATGACAATAGCTAGCAAAACCTGGCAAAACTCAAAAAGCTATATTGTGAGGACTCACACTTTAAACCACTTTGGAATAGCCCAATATTTGCAAATTGTAGCCAACAGTCACAAAAAAGGTAAGGTTTTATGGTAGCTTGGAAGAAATCCCTCATAATTATAATGTTCAAGACTGAAAGGAAATCCAGAGAATATTCAGTTTATCCATAATAACAAAAAATAATATAAAGAACAGATAAGATAAAAACTTATTGTATCCAAACTTATTGTACCTTAGCCACATGCTAAGGTACCTCACCGGGCCCCTTGGAGCATCTGGTGTGATAGTACCGGGCCAGGAAGATTGAGTAATGTTTTGTTCCACTGGAAATGGCCAGCAAATGTGATAAAACAAGTATAAGTTTGTTAAGAAGGTAGAGCTAGCCAGTAAGTAATGTTCTGATTCCGAATAAGACCCTCCATATTATAAAAGGAGGGTACTACACATCTGGATGATGCAATGGCCTCTGTCTTCTAAAAGGCCGGTGTTCAATGATCTCAGAATCTCAAAAATATGAGGACACCTACCAGGAGACCATAAATGCTCCCTTTTATACCATCTGTTAGTATGCCCTACTACCTGCTCCCCACAGTATCGCATATATGGAAACACTGGACATTTTTCAGGATCAGGTTGACTGAGGCAAACCAATGGTCAGTTGGAGGTCACAGTGACCTGGGATGTGTCTAGAAAGATAATGGTAGGAAAGCTCAAGTTAAGATTATGCAGAAAGCCCCCACAGTAAGGAGTTTATGCTAATGACCCAGTCACTAAGGGGTATGTGCTAATCCTTTCTTCCAGCCTCTGGTGTTTCAGCAATAATGCAATCAAACAATTAAGTGACCATTCCTCAATCTGTACCTGGCAGAAATCTCTCCTATACCCCCTACCTAACCAGCCATTAAGAGTTTCTTGCAGAAACATCAATGTTTTTTCTTTCCGGAACCAAAATAATCAGTTGAGTTTTCTTCCCTTTGTCTATTCCATAGGAAAGCCATCCAGGCTTTTGTCATAACCAGAGTACCCCTTCAGGATATGAAATAGGGTTTAAAGATCCCAGTCTATACCCCAGCTAAGTGTTCCACAGTGGACAAACCAGGGGGTGGTTTACATGGGCAAATATTCCTCTAAATATACCGCTAAGATAGCTCATAGTTCCCACGGATCGCACCACAGCATCACCTCATTCAGAAGGGGGGAAGGTAAAACACCCAAATATAGCGTGGCATGGGATGTTGCTACTTTTGCCGGTATATTTGCAATGTAGCACATTATTGGCAGTGTAAACTACCATTCCGTTAAGGGCTGCAGCAGATCTGCATTGTGATTGGTTGCTATGATGCAGGGGTGGGCTTAAAAGAGGGGGACTGAGTTCAGTAGCATTCAGGAAACTTTGAAAAATCCTCTCTGCTATTTTGAAGGCTGCCAAGAAAAAGGATTCCCAAGACCTTTCAGTCATAAAGTTCCCATCTGGTCAGCTCTGCTTGGGGGAGGGAGAGAGCGAGCGAGCGAGCAAGAGCGAGAGAGCGAAAGCAAGAGAGAGAGAGAGAAAGAGAGAGAAACCATTTCACTAAGGGCTGCATTGTGATTGGGGGGAGGGAGGGGGACTGAGGGAGGGAGAGTCAAAAATCCTCTGCTATTTTGCAAGTCTGTGAACCCTGACTAAACAAATCGTGCTGAAAAAAACTTGTGATAGGTTCACCTTAGGATCCACGGCATGGCAGCAAAGTCTTTCAGCAGAGATTGCTTCAGGAAGTGACTGAGTTCATTTACAGGCAGATTTAGAGAGAGAGAGAGAGAGAGAGAGAGAGAGAGAGAGAGAGAGAGACACTTCTTTGATCTTCCCCTCTGCTATTTTAGCAGTCTGTGAGTCTTTCTTTAGCTCGAAAATGCAGGGCTTCAAATTCTTTCACTCACGATCTAGCCTCTTCCTCATAAAGCCTTTGTCTGCTTGGGAGGCCACGCCCCCCACACTTTTTCAAGTCTGAACAAAAAAGTGGCATAATTAGAAAAAAAACTGACTGGCACAGCTGCGATCCACTGCATGGAACTCTTCTCTTCAAGACTGGCAACTTTCGCCCTATCCAGTTGTCCCTCTGTATCCACGGATTTGGTATCCACGGATTTAAGTATTCACAGCTTGAAAATATTCTTTAAAAAATAATAATTCAAAAAGCAAAGCTTGATTTTGCCATCTTATATAAGGGACACCATTTTGCTATAGCATTTCATATAATGGGACTTGAGTATTCACGGATTTTGGTATCTGTGGGGGGTCCTGGAACCAAACCCTAGCGAATGTGAAGGGACAATTGTACCCCCACATCCCTCCCTCTATCTAATCTTTCTGTCTAACTCTGCTATAGCTTTGTATGGTTCTTAAGCATGTGTATTGTGTATGCTAGTCCACTTTGTGTTATCCTAATAAAACACTTTATTTCACTTTAACTGGAGTGCTCTCTACAGTTAGTACTGGCATACATAGGTGAAAACATCCCTGAAGTTATTCTCCTCTCATAGGTCTCCATTTGAGCTAATAATTCCCCCAAATAATAAATGATATTTTTGGCATTGCAGGTGGGACTCTAAAGCACCCTCCATCTCTTAGGGTAACACATCCTTTCTGCAAATAACTCTGTGTAGTGCTCTGAAATGTGATATTCTTGTCACATCCAACTACCTGTTAAATGTACTTATTTTATTTGGAATTCAATATCTGTGTGATATCCACCTTCTCTCTGCACTCCTGCTCCTTCAAATGCCTTTTTTAATATTTAGATATTGGATTATATTGTTTTAAAAGATGGGTGGCATGGTTTCTATGCTATCCTTGGTGTGCTTAGAATGTTTCATGACATATTGTTGTGTGTGTCTTCTGGGCTTTGCAAAAATAAATCCACCTTACTTCAGCTAAAGTACAGGCATACTTCAGTTAATGGAATCAATGTATTCCTGGGCATTATGTCTTGAATAGAAAAATTGATACCAGAGGCAGAAATAATATGGAAGGTATAGTTCCTATCACACACACACACACACACACAAAAGATCAGTTCAATGTTTGAGAAAACATTTTCTTCAAAACAGTGTGCAAACATGAAATGAAACAACTATGGGCTTGTCTACACTGGGGATAAAAATCTGTTTGAAATTCAGACTACTCTGGCTTGGACTTAAGCTCCACACCTTGGCCAAAGCCTGAATCTGATTCATCTGGATTTTTACTCCCAGTGCAGCTACTCACTCTGACCTCAGAATGTGTGACTGCACCAGGGCTCAGCCTTCCTGGCAACCTGAGGTCAGAATCTAGAGGGCTCTGCCTTCCCAGCCTGCAGACACTCATTCTGAGGTCAGAGTGAGCAGCTGCAGCCAGCACACTTGCTCACTATGACCTCAGAATGAGTGACCACATGCAGGGGGCCTGCATTCTCAGTGTCCTGAGGTCAGAATGAGCAGCTATACACCAGGAAGGCAGAGATAGCAGTGCTGAGGGACAGCGGGGTGTGGGGGGGATGGCGGTGACTGTCAGGCAGTGACTGTCCTGCCTACTCACCCCCCTTTGAATCCCATGCAGATCCTTTGTTAACACTACAGGTTTTTTCTGGAGTTTCCAGAAAACTGCAGAGAAAACAGCAAGCTTTCTAAAACCTGGATTTAGGTGGTATACCATGAGCCTGATGCATATAGGGTCGTATTGTACCAGATTCAAGGATAAGGCTGCACATTGTGTGGTATTGTTGGGTCAGATTCAGGGGGTATTTGGGGTTTTTCACTAGTGTAGACAAGGCCAAGGTCACATAAGCTTTGCTTAAGTAAATAAAAACATTTTGACCCTTCTAGAGAAGGATTATTGAAGGATTCTCCCAAAATGCATCTAGGGATGACTTATTTTACCAGCCTCCACTTTTCTTATAATTTCCAGTTTGATGAACAAACTTTTTTAACCATACTGGAGGTAGCTGGTAAAGCAGGCACATGCATTTCCCTCTTCCCTCCACCCTGTTTTTTGTTATTCGTGAATGTTTAGTAAAGAATTCGGTAAGCAGCTGCTGTATACATGCCTACAGTCAGTTCAGCTGAAGTAGAAGCCTGCTCTCAAGTATTTTTATTGTATTGTTTACTGCACACTGCTACAAAACAACACAGAAAGTCTCCAGCACACCCACAGCATCTTACCAGTATAGTTTCTGCTGAAAAAAATTCAGGCTAGTCAGAGGACAAGGAAGGATGGTGGGGAAAGAGAGCTGGGCAGATTAACAAACCACTGTAAAAAGGACCTTCACTGTCAGTTAACAAAGCTGTTAACTGAGGTATGTATATAAATCCAAAGCCCCTTAGAATATATATATATATCTTGGGTATGTTGCCATTTTCAGTGTGCTTACTGGCTGCTTAGATGTCAGGATCTGCCTCTCCTCACAGGACCAGGCCCCTAGCTGCAGCAGCAGCATCTTTGCAGACACAGGCCCTGGCTATGGGAGTCTTGGAAGAACCAGGGCCAAGCTATCAGATGCAGCTGACTGCAATCATGTGACACACCTGAAGCAGCAAGGGGAACTGCTATTTAAGAGCAGCATTTGGCTCTTGGTTTTGACCACCACAACATGGTTTTCTGTGCTGTCTGTAGCTGGGCCTTGGGCTGTGTGTATGTACAGGTCCATGGCAGCAGCAGAGCTCTTCTGGTATGTGTGTCTCTGTGTCTGTGTTTACATGTGGTTGCATGGCAGCGGTGGTGGGGCTCTTGGCATGAAACTAGCCATTATAGTTGATTTGAAAAGTTATATATTAATGCATCAAATGAGCGTACTCTTGGCATGTTTCCTAAGTAACCAATCAGCAGAGTGAGAACAGAAACATACTGAAGCATTTTATATATGTAGATAACAGTGTATGTTACACTGGGTAACATACATGATATTCTTGCTCCCAAGCTAGTAAAATGTGGCCTAGACAATGATAATGTTAGGTGGATTTGTAATTGGTTCGTGGGCTAAACCCAAACCAATAGCTCCTGTTCATCCTGAGAGATGTGGGATGCCACAGGGTTCTGTCCTGTTTCAAGTACTATTCAACATCTTCTTAAATGACTTGGATGGTGCAACAGAGGGCATGGTTACCAAATTTGCAGATGACACCAAATTAGGAGGCATAGCAGATACCCCGGAGGACAGAATCTGAATTCAAGATGAGCTTAACATACATGATATTCTTGCTCCCAAGCTAGTAAAATGTGGCCTAGACAATGATAATGTTAGGTGGATTTGTAATTGGTTCGTGGGCTAAACCCAAACCAATAGCTCCTGTTCATCCTGAGAGATGTGGGATGCCACAGGGTTCTGTCCTGTTTCAAGTACTATTCAACATCTTCTTAAATGACTTGGATGGTGCAACAGAGGGCATGGTTACCAAATTTGCAGATGACACCAAATTAGGAGGCATAGCAGATACCCCGGAGGACAGAATCTGAATTCAAGATGAGCTTAACAGATTGGAGAGCTGGGCCAAAACTAACAATATGAATTTCAAGAAAGAAGTGTAAGGTACTACACTCAGGCAGAAAAAATGAAATGCACAGATATAGGATGGGTAAGACCTTGCTTAACAACAGTACAGGTGAAAGCGATGTAGGAGTCTTAGTGGACCAGAAGCTGAATATGAGTCAACAGTGTGATACAGCGGCTAAAAAAAAAAACAATGATTCTAGGCTGCATCAATAGGGGTACAGTGTCTAGATAAAGGGAAGTAATAGTACCACTCTATTCTGCTTTGGTCAGACCTCACCTAGAATACTGTGTCCAGTTCTGGACACCACAATTCAAGAATGATACGGACAAGCTGGAGTGTATCCAGAGGAGGGTGACCAAAATGGTAAAAGGGCTGGAAGCCACGCCCTTTGAGTAGCAGCTTATGGAGCTCAGTATCTTTAGACTGGAGAAGATTAAGAGGTGACATGATACGATGTTTAAATACTTGAAAGAATGTCATATTGAAGACATCAAGTTTGTTTCTGCTGCTGAGGAGGCTAGGACAGGAGCAATGGACTCAAACTACAAGAACAGAGATTCCACCTAAATACTAGGAAGAACTTCCTGATGGTAAAGTTGTTTGACAGTGGAATACACTGCCTCAGAGTGTGGTGGAGTCTCCTTCTTTGGAGGTTTTAAAACAGAGGCTGGATGGCCATCTGTCACAAATGCTTTGATTGTTTGTTCCTGCATGGCAGGGGGCTGGGCTGGTTGGCCCTTGTGGTCTCTTCAAACTCTATAAACCTGCTTAAAAAAGAAAAAAAAATCCACTCCAGGAAGCATCTGGGAATGGTTATTCTCTATTAAAGCAAGGCAAGAAAACACCATACTTTGTCTTGTGCCAGTCTCCCAAAAGAACACTGATAAAACTGGAAATGGACTGGCCACATCCTATTTTGTGGAGGGGGGGGCTGGGGGTGAAATTTGCCAGCAGTTGACACTTGAGGATGGAAAATTGCTTTCCCCCTGCCACCTGGAGCTTTCCACTTGTTGATTAAGATACCCAGGCAAAGAATAGCTTGTGGTGGCAACCTGTCCCTCAGTAATTCATTTGGAGTGAAATCCTTGAAATAAGGGTTTTACTGCTTGGGAAAAATACTTCCCTTTCTCTGACTTCTTTCAATGATGATTTGTGATCACTTAAAATATAAATGTATTCAGGTTTCCCCCAACTAACAGGAGTTGCAAGAAATGTTTTGTGTAATTTTGCCAGATAATCAATTTGTAAAGTCTGTAAATTCTTTTTTCCCCCAAAGCCAAACCAGATGCCTCCCATCTGAATGTAAATTAATATCTGCAATTAAAAGGTGCTCACCTGCAAAAGCACTACTAACACGACAGGAGATAATCCTTTCAGAATGCCACTAGAATACCAATAAATATGCATGAGCAAATTATGATAAGGTCACCATGAGGTTTGATAATAGAGCCATCTTCCTCTTCAGGGATTGGACAGAGAGCACTTTTGGTCTTTTCACATTTAGCTCATTATTTGACAAGTTCCAGTTCATGTGTTTTAGAGTCAGAGAACTGCTGTGGGAGGCAGAATGGTAGATGATTTAACAGGAAGCTGAAGAGCAACCACTCCACATCTGTATCCCATAGATACAATTGTACTAGATGTACCTAAACCAGATAGTGGAGATTTTCACACGCCGAAAATATTCCCTCCAGAAACCGGGACAGAAATATTTCTGTCCCGGAAGCAGTGCCGCGGTTCGCACGCTCACCTCCCTCTTCCGTTTTTCCGTCGTCCTCGCTTTGGGTTTTTTCCTCTCTCTTCCGGAATATTTTATTAACGGCAAACTCCCGTTAGTAAAATATTCCAGAAGAGGGAGGGAAAAACCCAAAGCGAGGACGACGGAAAAACGGAAGAGGGAGGTGAGCGTGCGAACCGCGGCGCTGCTTCCGGGACAGAAATATTTCTGTCCCGGTTTCTGGAGGGAATATTTTCGGCGTGTGAAAATCTCCAGTGAATCAAAGTAACACTCCTTCATTCATCAAGCTGGAAGAGCACAACAGCTGCACCCTAGAATCCTGTGAAGAACGTCACACCCCACTCAGTAATGGTCATTTCTCTTCCTTTTTTAAAAAATTTGCACAGAATTCAGAACTATGGAATCTGCAGTGCTGCCTGAATGTCATGAGGCCATTTCACACACCCCAGTTATGGAGCTATGATTCCACTTTAACTGCCACAGTTCCATCCTATGGGAGGGGCATTTAGAAATCTCAGCCAGAGAGGTCTTCTAGTGCTTCACTAGAACCCCATGATTCACCTATGGCTATTAAAGTGGAATCCCAGTGTTATAACTGTGTAGTATGAAAGGGCCCCTGGTCTATTCCTCTATCAGCCTTTTGTCCAGAACACATATTCTCTGCACAGTCTCTCCCCTAGGCAGAAAATGGGTCATGGTCACTTGATTGCACTAAGCAGTAATGGCCTGAGCTATCCTGATACCCGAGTGAGAAGATAAATATTTGCTGCCTTTCCCTCCACCACTGTTGCCATCTGTGCTCCTGACAATGAGACATTGGTTAAGTGGAGAGCTGTAACTGCCCACACAAAATGCTTCCTGAAGAGCTGACCATTCTCAAATGCCTGGCTTTGAGTGCTCACTAGAGGGCTGGAGGGCATCCATGTGGGGCAAATGTGTGTAATCTGATGCTCTTCACACCCTGCCTAGCCAGAGAACCATCTCTGGTACCAATATCCTGAGGGATGGCAGGTGGAGTGGAATAAGACCTGGTTAGGGCATATAGAAGTGAAAATATGCATACAAAATGTTAGGTTTGTGTCTAAAGGCTCTGTACTCCCTGACTAGTAGAAAAGAAAAAGAACTTTCTCCGCTGCACGTATTGCATCTGCAGAGTCCCGTCCAGCAGAACTGTTTAGGGTGGTGGGGGAGCTGACGCAGATTCCACCTGCGCAGAACCCCTTACTCAACCCGACAACGGCCTGCTGTGATGCATTTAACATCCACTTTGCAGATAAAATCTCTCGGATAAGAGCCGACTTAGATGCCAGCGTTATGACTGAATCTATAGACGAGGTGTCCAGCAACTCCGTTGATGAAATTTTATTGGAACAGCTTCAATCTGTGAGTACCGATGACGTGGACAAGCTCCTTGGTAGAGTGAGGAAAACGACCTGTCCCCTCGATCCCTGTCCATCTTGGCTGGCCACCCAAGGGGGTGACGCATCGAGAGTACTCCTTAGGGATATTATCAATGCGTCCTTCAGGGAGGGCTCCCTTCCACCTTGTCTGAAGGAAGCGGTGGTTAAGCCGCTCCTGAAAAAGCCTTCCCTGGACCCCTTGGACAGGAACAACTATAGACCAGTCTCTTTGCTGCCTTTTCTAAGCAAAGTGATTGAGAGGGCGGTCGCTTCCCAACTCCAAGCTGTCTTGGATGAAACCGATTATCTAGATCCATTTCAAACTGGCTTTAGGACGGGTTATGGAGTGGAGACTGCCATGGTTGCTCTGGCTGATGACCTCCGCTTGGGTATCGACAGGGGTAGTGTGACCCTGTTGGTGATCTTGGACCTCTCAGCGGCCTTTGATACAATAGACCATTCCATCCTCTTGGATCGCCTGAGGGAGTTAGGAATTGGAGGCACTGCTTTGCAGTGGTTCCGTTCCTTCCTCTCGGGCAGATCCCAGAGGGTGAGGCTTGGGGACAGTTGCTCTACTAGAATAGAGCTTAACTGTGGCATTCCTCAGGGTGCCATCCTGTCCCCGATGCTATTTAACATCTATATGAAGCCGCTGGGAGAAGTCATTCGGAGGCATGGAATGCGGTGTCATCAGTATGCGGATGACACCCAGATATACTTCTCCATGTCTCGGTCATCGGCTTCGACTTCAGATGGCATCTCTCCTCTGAATGATTGTCTTAAAGCAGTAATGGACTGGATGAGGAAAAACAAATTGAGACTGAATCCAGACAAAACGGAGGTACTAACAGTTACAGCCCCAAAACCAGGTCTGGGAATACAAACTCCAATCCTGGATGGAACTACAGTCTCCTCCAAGGATTGTGTTCGCAGTCTGGGGGTGCTCCTGGACCCATTGCTACAGATGACTAATCAGGTTAATGCGACGGTCAGGAGTGCCTGTTATCAACTTCGGCTGGTACGCCAGCTGTGCCCTTTCCTGGAAACTAGGGACCTCGAAACTGTGGTACATGCACTGGTAACCTCCCGTCTGGATTTCTGTAATGCGCTCTACATGGGGCTACCCTTGTGCTTGACTCGGAAACTTCAACTAGTCCAGAACATGGCAGCCAGGTTGATTTCTGGCGTTTCCAGAAGAGAGCATATAACACAGGTGCTAAAAGCTCTCCACTGGCTGCCTATTAGTTTCCGGGTACAGTACAAGGTGTTGGTTATGACCTTTAAAGCCCTACATGGCTTGGGTCCAACTTACCTCCGGGACCGCCTCCTTCCGTACGACCCTCCCCGCACACTTCGGTCCTCTGGGAGGAATCTGTTACAGCCTATGAAAACAAGGCTGTCGGTGACCTCCCAGAGGGCCTTCTCTGCTGCTGCTCCCAGATTATGGAATGGCCTGCCGGACGAGATCCGTCTTATTACCACCTTAGACAGCTTTAAAAAAGCTGTCAAGACGGATCTTTTCCGGCAGGCCTTTCCTGAATAATTATCCCGGCCCAAGACTCAGCTGCCCTTTCTAGGCTATGATTGTATGTTTTAAATTTTTTTTCTTCTAATTTATATATATTTTAATTAATCCATGTTTTTAATCCTTTGTAATTTACTATTATTTTAAGGGGTGGGTGGGCTAGGGTATTGTGACTATGGGGTTTTTATATTGTAAGCTGCCCCGATTGCGTTGCAGAGGGGCGGGATATAAATAAAATTTTATTTTTATTATATTATTAGAACCAAAAAAAAGTGCTACATGAATTGCCCCATTTCAAATAAGCCTTATCTCAATGGCCAAAAGGTAATCTATAAATATATTAGGGAAATAAATTGATTCTAAATGTAAGCATTATTTTGGTTATACAAGGATAAGTGGGGAGGAATATACATGTATAACCTAAGTCTTATGTACTTTAATTTAGTAATAAAAAAGGGTGTATTACACATAATAACAATAGGCTGTGTGAATGTATGACTTTTCAGTAATCAAATAAGTAGAAAATACAGTATTGGTTTTTAAAGGGCTGAACAAACTGTGGCTCTCCAAATGTTTCTGGACTACAATTCCAACTAACAGTGAGAAATCTTGGGAGTGGCAGTCTGAAAACATCTGGTGGGCTATACTTTGTGCCCATAGTTTAACACACACCCCCAGTCTAAAATAACATGATTAAATATTCCATAGGTTACAGATTGAAATGGGATTACCTTGCTGCACTTTCCCATGTGTGTGTGTGTGTACGCGCACACACACACACACACACACACACACATGTGCATATACACCTTCAAATTGCCTGTCAGCTTATGCTGGCCCGCACAAACTTCATAGTGTTTTTTAAGTCAAGGAATACTCAGAGGTGGTTTTGCCATTTCCTTCCTCTGAAATATAGCCTACAGCACCTGGTATTCCTTGACAGTCTGCCATCCAAGTACCAAACAGAGCTCACCCTGCTTAGTTTCCAAGATCAGATGGGATATTCGGACTGCTAAATCCAGATCAGGAGTATGGAGGTTAGTAATATTGGAACTGTGAAATATACAAGTGTATCTCCTAGGCAGAATAATAAGTATTCACAGACAGAAGGTGAACAACAACCAGTCCTACACCATTACCACTTAGCCACAGGGTCTAACAGAGAAAAAAACCCAGCTTAGTCTTCTTTGTAAAACATATGAAGTATGTTTGTATTACTTACAAACGCTAAAGGTTTCATAACACCTCATGGTGAGAGGTTCTGTACCATGTACTTTCTAAACATGGATGGGAGAGAGAAAACTGTAGACTACAAAATGGAGAAAGAACGTATTCGGACTAACTGACACAAGAAGGAAAAGGCTGTGACTAAGATCAATAGTAAATGATATAAATATTTGATAAGCCTAAATTCTTAAGAGAGGCATTCAAAACCAGTATCTACTGAATACAGGGATTTTAAGTTTACTACATCTAACAAGTAATGGGTTCATAGTTCAATAGTATGTGGCTCACTTGAAAAATTCCACAAATCACAGTATGCAAATAGATTTGAACAACCTTGCCATTTTATGCTCACTGTTTTATGATATAGGTATTTAAATTGTATTTAACAATAACATTTCTATTTTTAAAAAACTTTTTGTCATTTTCACTTTGTAAGCTGCCTTGACTCTCAGTCTTTTTGGGGGGAAGGGAAGCCAAGATCTTAGATAGGTAGATAGATATATAGAGAGATGGATAGGTATGTAGTCAACTGCCATGACATCTTCTTAAGGGCAGGTGGACTTTCCACTATTTGCTCAGTTTGTATGCACTGGGCTATATCAATAGAAAAGAGTTTATAAAGTCAGCATACACTGTTACTTACAAAGTTGCAGATCCCACTGCTTTAAGTAGACTGTGGAATCACAGTCAGGTGACAGAAGCACAGTAGAGTTTGTCACCTCCACAGTTATACAACTAAGTGATGGAAGGCCTCCAACTGGAAATGGTAGAAGAGCCAAAGAATTCTAGAATACCTGTCCAATTATGATTCAGTGCATTCTGTATGGAACGTCATTCTAACTATTCTTAGTGGATTTATAGCAACACGTACATTTATGGAAACCTAAGCACTCCTTGTTGCCCCCAGTCATCAAGACAGTCATGTCAAAGACTGTTAGGTTATGGGCTAGTAATAATGGCTGAGTTCATTTTTTCATTTAATTTTCATTTGAGGGAGTATAATTCAGGGATGAAAGGAAGAATGACCTGAATATAGATAGCAACAGGTTTCCAAACAGTTCCGCAACTACAGCAACAAGAAGCAATGCCTCATTTGAGCAGATGTTATAATCTGTTCTACTGAGAAATGGCCTGTGAAATAGCAGGCAAGTAAGCACTTTAAATAGGAAACTGTGATAAGCATTATCCAACCAATCACAACTTAAGTTGTGGAATGAGATGAGACAGGATCTTACTAAGAAGTATCAGCAATACAAGTCAGGGAGTCAAATTTACTTGCTTGTTCATTTAATGCATTTTTATCCCATCATTTCTTTGAGGGCAGCATACACTGTTCTCTCTCCCTAGACTCACAACAAGGTATATCAACTTGACAGAGAGTAACTGGCCCAAGGTCCCTCACTATGTTTCATGGCCTGGCAACCAATGAAACACAAACATTTTTAAATGTCATTCCCCCCCACACCATCCAAGGAATGATGTTGTTTTGTGATAAGAAGCAGAAACTGGGGCAAATCCAATGAAATCCACAGAAGAAACTGGATACACATCTCAAGATGGGGAAGAGATGGTTGCTTTATCAGTACAAAAGCTTGACACATTTCAGCTTCTTGGACAAGTAAGAGGTCCAGAAACTTTTGAACTTTGATTCTAAATAGCCCTGAAGGAGGCATTACAAATATAAATAGGCTGAAGCATGTTGGGGCTTTTTACTAAAAATACAACCATCTTTTCAGTATTGTGAGACATGTCTGCCGTTTCTTCCATGGGCCCCTTTGTCATAATCTTATAAATAGATATGTGTGTTTAGATCAAAAGAATAAAAAATATTGTTTTAAATTAGAGACTGAGAACCTTTGGCCCAATGAACACTGATGAACTACTACTACCATCATATCTCACCCTTGGCCAGGCTGGCTAAGACTAAGCAGAATTTGGGGTTCAATAGCATCTGCAGGTCCACATGTTCCTAAACCTTGTTCAAAGGTAAGAGTTGAGAGCCTTAGAGACTGACTTGTTTGTGTGTATACCTCACAGAGAACTCAGAGTTCCATCATAAGTAATACTGATCTAGGGTGAGAATTGTGCAAGCACACAGATCTTCCTTTAATTATAACTCCCAGCATCCCTTACCATGACTGGTTATAATGTCTAGGGGCACTGCACTCCAACATTATCTGAAGTGGTGAGTGGCACTACATCTAAGGAAAAGACATAGAGTGTGTTGACACCTGTCCTACCTCACAGGGTTAGAAAGGCAGGCAGAACAGTTTTGTCACAAGGATAAGTCTGCAACCGTAATTGATTTCTAGTTAAAAGTTACAGTCTTCATCTCTAACACCATCTAATGTTTCTCCAAGTATGGCAAATGTCTGGTGGACTATTCCCACTAAGATAATATAAGCAAAAAGAGAATAATTGGATGGTCTGCCATAAATTGAGTACAACTGTATTGAAAAATAAAAAGCAAATGAATTCCAGAAACTATGAAGTTCATATATTAACTTTGCTAGTTATGCATACAACTGAGAATTGATAGTAGGTGTTTTAGTACAAAATCAACTCCTGAGGCATTTCCATTTAGATGAGAAAGGCTGCCTTAGCCCTTTGTAAGTCCCCAAGCTCAGGGAAAGATATAAGGTGTATTAGCACCTGGTATGCTCTTAAAACTTTATTGTCCAAAAAATTGAAAACTCTTGGCAATTGTTTTAAGCGAATGTGGTTGTGCCTTAATTTGTTGTAATTAGAGGAAGAGTGTTTATTATAGAATCTCTCTTCTCTGCCCCAAGACACCTATAAAGAACATATTTTTCACGTCAATGAGTTTCTGCCTTTGGTGCACTCTTTCAAATATGTAGACCTCTAGAAGGGAGCAAGAACATTTGTTTGACTTAATTACTGCATTGTGTTTTTGTTTTTAGTAACTGACATCTGATAACACTGGTGTTAATCAAGTTGCTGAAACACAATGCCACCTCCTAATCACAAAGGGTTATGGTATTGTATATTGAGATGTATATTTTGAATCAAGCCGCAGCAAAAGAGCTGGAGCAATTGAGTTTCTCTTACATTTTTGTTTCACCCTGACCCCATGGCATGGCCATGCTATTTCTGCTCTCATAGTTTGTTTGAACTGCTACTGTACAAAGAGTTGAATTAATACATCACAATTTCTGCAATGATAATGATAGCATTACAAAATCCTGGCCACTAAAGAATATCTAGATGAAATTTAGTACCTCTGTTATCTTTGCCATACCTTGTATTCAAACAGACATTATTTTTAAATTGACTGGCAGGGTAATACACAGACTGAAGCTCACAGAGCTAGTCCACAAATGCACCCAGAATCACCTGCCAAGTAATTGTCTGTAGAAATTAATTAATTGAAAACTAGACCTTTAAATTATATTTACAGACTATGGAAAGAAGCCACGACTTCTCCAAAATGTCATTGAACAAATGAGGAAGGATTTTATCAGAAGCAATTAGGTTTCATTGCTAGGAAAAGATCTTCCACATTTAGAGGTAGCATAGCCATGATTACCAGAGCTGGGGTATCAAATTAACTTGACCACAGTCAAGTTAAGGGACAGATGCTGAGCAAGACAGTATTTGGCTCAGTGTGACAAAGCTAATAATACGAATACCTGACCTTTATTTAATACTTTAGAGCAGGAGTGGCACACCTCTTTCATCCTGAGACTGAAATTAAATTTCAGATTTCA
Source organism: Gambelia wislizenii (assembly GCA_030847615.1). Lineage (NCBI taxonomy): Eukaryota > Metazoa > Chordata > Lepidosauria > Squamata > Crotaphytidae > Gambelia > Gambelia wislizenii. The sequence goes on along the minus strand of JAUMIR010000005.1, from coordinate 23,918,279 downwards.
GTGGTGGATGAGGCCAAATACCAGCAAAATGCCAGAACCAAAGACTGTTTTTTGTTTGTTTGTTTGTTTGTTTGTTTGTTTTTTGGTGTGCCTTTAAGTCATTTCCGACTTGTGGCTATCCTAAGGTGAACCTATCACAGGGTCTTCTTGGAAAGGTTTGTCCAGTGGAGTTCCTCTTAGGCTGAAAGATAGTGGCATGCCCAAGGTCACCCAATGAGTTTTCATGGCTCAGTAGGGATTCAAACTCTTGTATTCCCAGATTCCTAGTGCAAGAATCAAACCATTATACCACACTGAAGCATTAACTGTATTTGAGAGCAGGGGTGGGGAGTGTGTGGCCCACCAGATATTCTTCGGCTATAAATTCCAAAAGCCTTATCCAGCATAGCCAATTGTTCAGAATGCTGGGACTTGCTATCCAACAACATCTGTAAAGCTGCAAAATTCCTGACCCACTTAAAAATAGGGATGGGGATGAAATCATTTAGGAAAGTCCAAATAGCTAAATTGGAACTATACAAGGTCTGGATTTGGCTACAGAGCCTATTGTGCCCCACGTCTGCTTTACAGCATGAAAAGTTCTTAATGTACACTATGTTGTTTATCCTTACAGAAACCCTGGATTTCTAATCAGTATATTTCCATATCTAAGATAAGATGGTGGGGTCTGAGGCCAAGAGTCAACAAGATTCATCTAAACCTGTTTGTTTTTTTTTATTCAAGTTACAGTCGTATACATTCACATAATTTGTATAGTTACCAAACTTGTTGCTTCCCATTGTAACTTCATTTATACAGTCAGATAAAAATAAAATAAAGATAAAATAAAATAAAATAAAATAAAATAATACCAAAAGACCAATCAACTTCCTTGTTGGCTTTTCTTATTGCTACGCCGTTCTCTTACTCCTTTCTGCCCGAGCGAATACCCTTGAATTGTTATTTTTGGAGATTTTTTTTTCCTTTTCCCCTTTCCTCTTCCCCTTTTTTCCCCTTACTTTTCCCTTTTCTTTTCTTTTCTTTTCTTTTTTTTCTGGCATCTGTTTCTATCTGCATAGTCCCCATCTCCACAACCATCACCATTCTATAGGAAATACTAAACTACAATGCTGGGTTGTAATGATCTCTTGGGAAGTGGCATTTTGTATACACATATGTGATGTCTTGATGTCTCTATTCTTTCCTCCATTCTACTAAGTGACACAACCCAGTTGTCTTTCTCATCCATTTCTTAAGTCCTTATCTATTTTCTTCTAGAGTCGCATTTCATATTCAAAGCCACTGGGGTTCCGTTTCAGTTCAGTTGTCCTCTTCCCTACTAGAAACATTAACAAATATTGCCACGTTTAATTTATTGATGCAGTTGGAGATCCTAAATTACTGCAGTGTTTTCTACCCAGCCTTGTTCATCAAATTCCAAAATAATTTAGCAACTCCTTAATTAATTCCTAATTGACATCCTTGGGTCATTACACCAACACTTTCATTTGGCTGTATACCAACACTGGCCTAGGGTCTATTTGGCTTATGAGAAATCTCCCAGGATGTCCAATCAAACTTTTCATTTCAAAAGTAAAATGTGAAACTGTTGTTGCTACCCATTATTCCACTGACTAAAATCAATGTCCTGATTGCCTTTCCTATAAAGGCCCACACTGATCTCCAAAGGAACTTATCTCACACAAGGGTGCAACTAAAGATGTTCCTTAAAGAGGCATTTTAACAAAACAATTTAATGCCCTATGAGGAGCAGCTATGGGAGCTGGGCATGTTTAGTCTGGAGAAGAGAAGATTAAGAGGTGACATGACAGCCATGTTTAAATATTTGAAGGGAAGTCATACTGAGGATGGAGCAAACTTGTTTTCTGCTGCTCCGGAGACTAGGACACGGAGCAATGGGTCCAACTACAGGAAAAGTGGCTCCACCTAAACATTAGGAAGAACTTTCTGACAGTAAGAGCTGTTCAACAGTGGAATACACTGCCTCGAAGAGTGGTGGAGTCTCCTTATTGGAGGTTTTTAAACAGAAGATGGATGGCCATCTGTCGGGAATTATTTGATTGTGTATTCCTGCATGGCAGGGGGTTGGACTGGATGGCTCTCGTGGTCTCTTCCAACTCCATGATTTGATGACTATTAAGAACCTGGGAGAGAGATCTAAGGATATACATTTTGTTTATTTCATTCTTGCACACAAGAACATAGGATTTCAGAAGTTTTCTCCCTGCTGGGTAAGAAACAGTTTTTTCAATGGTTTTTCACATTTCATGACTATTGTGTTGACAATTTGTGGGAAACTTTGCTTTTGTGCAATTTTCAAACTTTTGGCACTTGGCACTTCTTGCAAAAAAAGAAAAAAGGAAAGGAAAAGGAAAAGAAATGTGTTTCCCACAAAGAATTTTTTGCAAAAAAAGTCCCCAAATGGGGGAAAATGCATCAATTGACCATTTTGTCAATGAAGTGTCTTGAAAATTTCCAGACATACTTTCTCATTGAGGATAGGAAAATTTCAGAGTTTTCACTTGCCTCCACACACAAGTTCCTACTCCCCCAAAAAACAAGGATGGTTGACCTCTTACAACCTGAAGGCTGAATTCCATTTGAGAGAGGTTGTTGGAAGGGGGAAACATCCCAGTCATGGGAAGGGAAAAGGGCAAATGGGTGGAGCCAGAATACACACATATATAGATATATAAGCTTAAAGCTCTTTTTGTCAGTAAATAAGGCTTATGAAAAGCATTTCAGACCTTCGGAATTTAAATAATATGAAGACTCAACTCAGTCCTATTGATTAGTTGTAAACAATGAGGCAAAAGGAGGGTTGGTAAAAGACAGTGTCAAAATTATGACAATTTGTTAAATGGGGAGTGAAAAGGGAACAATTTTCATATTAAAGGAAGTCAAAATTATAGTACAGTAACAATGTTTGTGCTTTATTTCAGATAATCAGTTAGGAAGCCACAAAGATTTATGTTTTGAATGTATGTAGAGATAGAAGACATTATATAAAAAAGTTAAATTAACTTTGGAATGTTAATGTTTTAGAAGTAATAAAATACAAGGGAAATTATTTGTAAAAAACAATGGAATATATGATGAAACAAAATTTAGGCTAGATGAAATGTAATTAAGATTTGAAAAATGTGTAAAAATTAATAAAAAAATAGGGGGTGTACAAAAGTTAATAGCGACATAAATCTTTATTGATTTCCTTCTTCAGGCAAGAATGAATAATTTATCTTTTTTCTCCTCACTGTGAGAAAACGGTTGAAATCTGAAGTTTTCAGAGACATTTCTGCACAGAAAATGTATTCTAGGAAAAACACTTGTTTTTGGCTGTTACTGAAATAAACCCATTAGTCTCAAATGTGCTGCTACATTACTTCATGCCCCACCTTTCCATTTTATCACAAATTATTCCCATACTGCCTGGAGCATGCATAAAAGTGGACTACTTGTACCTCCACTTGTCATGTTGTGTGTCTCAGAATTGCTCAATGTTGGATGGTGTTCAAAATTAAGAAAACAAGGGCTGGGCCAAAGCTCCACTTTAGAGAATATTGTGATACATTTCTGACTTCAATTGGACTTCTTCCAATTCTGCTGTCTATGAACAGGGTGAAGATATTACATTCAGCATTTCACAATCCAGTGTTAATTACCCTCTGGCTTTTCTTCGCAAGTGAAAATTCAGAAAGGACTCATCCCACGTTTTCTGCAAGCGCGTTGATGACTAAAAAGGTCAATCCGAGATAAACAAGTCCAGTTGCAGAAAGCACAGCAGAAGGTCTCCTTGGGTGATGTTTCCAGGTTGTGATTCTTTCTTCATTGTGATTTCTCTTCAAGACTTGTTCAGCGCGAGTTCTCAAATAAGGCTGCAGCATTGTGGAAAGTGCGTCTCCATGCCTCCTGATATGAGGCCAGGGTGGACCATTGTTGGTGATCAATTTGGCCGAGACTGAGATGTTGTTTCAGAGAGTCTTTGTATCCCTTTTTTGGAGTGCCCCTCTTACGCTGACCCCTGGCAAGTTCACCGTAGAGTAGTATTTTGGGGAGGCGATGGTCCTCCATCCTAGAAACGTGCACTGCCCAGCGCAGCTGCGTTCTCAATATCATGGCCTCAATACAGGTGATCCCTGCTTGCTCAAGGACAGCAACATTCGTCACATAGTCAGTCCAGTGTATATTTAGGATTGTGCATAGACAGCACTGATGAAAGCGCTCAAGGAGTCGTAGGTGGTGGCGATAGGTGACCCATGTTTCAGATCCATAAAGGAGAATAGACAGTACAATGGCTCTATACACACTGGTTTTTGTGCTTTGCCTCAGGTGTTTATTGTGAAGTCTTCCAAATGCACTATATGCCTTTGCTAATCTGTGATAGATCTCTTTGTCAATCTTGGCATCTGAGGAGATTATGCTTCCCAGATAATTGAACTACTGAACGGACTTGAGCACAGATTTGCTGACGGCAATGTGGGGATGGTGGTGTTCATCCTGTAGGCTGGTAAAGAGCTTCTGTTTTCTTCAGGTTGACTTCTAGCCCAAACAGGTCTGCAGCTGTTGTGAAGTAGGATGTTAGGCGCTGCAGAGCTGCTTCTGTGCGGGTAACAAGGGCAGCATAATCAGCGAAGAGCAGCTCACGGACTAGATAGTTTAGAGTCTTAGTGTGAGCCCTCAGACGGCTTAAGTTAAACAAGCTACCATCAGTATGGTAACGTATATAGATGCCGTCGTCTTCTTCAAGCTCTGCAATAGCCCTTTGGAGCATCATGCTAAAGAAGATTGTAAATAAAGTTGGTGCAAGAACAAAACCTTGCTTCACTCCATTAGTTATTAGAAAGAGCTCTGAAAGAGCATCGCCATATTTGACTTGACCACGCTGGCCCTCGTGTAGCAAGATAATCATTTTAAGGAATTTAGGGGGACATCCTAGCCTTTCCAGGATCTGCCACAGACCTTTTCTACTCACAGTGTCAAAGGCTTTGGTGAGGTCCACAAATGTTACATAGAGACCCTTGTTCTGCTCTCTACATTTTTCTTGCAGTTGTCTAAGGGCAAATACCATATCTGTAGTACTCCTATTGGCTCTGAAGCCACATTGGCTTTCAGGAAGAAGTTCTTCTGCAATAGCAGGAACTAATCTGTTCAGGAGTATCCTTGCAAGGATTATTCCAGCAATAGAGAGCAGTGTTATGCCTCGATAGTTTGAGGAATCGGATTTTGCTCCTTTTTCTTGTACAGGGTGATGATGACTACATCTCAGAGATCTGATGGCAGTTCCCCTTTTTCCCAGCAATTCACAAGGAATTCGTGGAATTTATCGTGGAGTGCGTGACCTCCGTGTTTCCAAACTTCAGGTGCGGATTCCATCAATCCCAGCTGCCTTCCCGTTTTTCATCTGCTGTATGGCCTTAAGGGTCTCTTCCAAAGTGGGAGCCATGTCCAATTCATTTTTCATCAGTTTTTGTATCATACGTTGGATAGCTGAGCCTTGGACTACTCGGTTGGCACTAAAGAGACTTTAAAAATGTTCAGCCCATCGATTCAGGATGGAGGCTTTATCAGTAATTAATGTTTTACCATCTGTACTGTATAAGGAGCTTTGGACCTGATAAGTAGGTCCAAACACTGCTTTAAGAGCTTCATAAAATCCACTATGATCATCCAGATCTGCACAGCATTGTGTCTTTTCTGCTGTATTGATCCACCACTTGTTCTGCATGTCTCGGAGTTTTTGTTGAAGTTTACTCCATGTGAGATGGAAAGCTGCTTTTCTTGCATGGCAAGTTGGCTGGGCGAGGTATGCCTGGTGAGCAGTTCTCTTCTTTGCCAACACCTCCTGGATCTCTTGGTTGTTTTCATCAAACCAGTCTTGATTTTTCTTGTGGGAGAACCCAAGGGATTCTTCTGCAGACTGGAGGATACTGTTTTTGATTTGTTGCCAAAGCACTGTGGGAGAAGGATCTGTAGGATGGTCTTCAAGTCTGGTTTGCAGATTTGACTGGAAGTTGTCTCTCATGGTAGCTTGTTGAAGATTGTTGACTTGGAGTCTCTTCTTTAAGATGACACCCCTCTTAGGTTTGAGCTTAAGATGAAGATTTAGTTTACATCTGACGAGGTGATGATCTGTTTGGCATTCTGCACTGGGCATCACTCGGGTATGACGGACATCGCGAATGTTTCTCTGGTGGACTAGAACTTCGGCTCCACAGCAGCACTCAGCAGAATCAAAATGTGAGGAACGGGGAGCGGAATCCAAAGCGGGAGTGGAGCCATAGGAGACATGAGCACCACGAAGGACGTGACCCGCAGGTCAGAGTCAGGCAACCATCATCTGGAATGGGTGCACTTTCTGTCTCCCACCCCCTGCTCAACCGCCCCCCCCAGGAATACGCTTGGGGAGGAAGGATCAAAATGTGGCCATGATCCCTCTGAGCCCCCCCGCCACGGATCCCATCCCAGTCTGCCAAATTAACTACTGACACCAACTCCCCCACTTACCTACCTACCTGTGCTGTTGGCTTCCAGCCTTTATTTCCCTGGCAACAACGCCCCCCACCTTCCCGCCCTCCACAAGCTGCCCTTTTTCCTCCCAAGTTTTGCCTGGGGGGTCGTTTACACGGGCAAATATTCCCCTAAATATACCGCTAAGATAGCTCATAGTTCCCACGGATCGCAGCACAGCATCGCCTCATTCAGAAGGGGGGAAGGTAAAACTCCCAAATATAGCGTGGCAGGGCATGTCACTATTTTTGCAGGAATATTTGCAATGTAGTGCTTTATTGGCAGTGTAAACTAGCATTCCGCTAAGGGTTAAAGCACAGCGGCATTGTGATTGGTTGATGATGCAGGGGTGGGCTTAAAAGAGGGGCAGGGAGGAGGCAAAGACAGTAGCCATTAGAGAAGAAACTTGCAAAAATCCTGTCTGCTATTTTGCGAGCCAGTTTGCAAAAAAAAAAAAAAAAAAAAAAAGGATTCCCAACTTCTTTCATTCCTAGAGCATTCCTTCTCATCCTCTCTGCTATTTTGAAAGTATGGAAAGCTCGTTCGTCACTTTTATCCTGTGCACCGGGGAGGGAGAGAAACCATTTCACAAAGGGCTGTAGCAAGCTGAACTGCTATTTTCCCTCTCTCTCTCTCTCTCTGCTTGGGGGAGGGAGGGAGGGGGAAATAGAGAGACAGAGAGAGAGAGAGCAGCTGGAAAAACCTGTGATCCACGGCATGGTCTTTTAGCAGAGAGATTACTCTCCCTCTGCTTTATGGAGTGAGTTCATTTACAGGCAGATTTACAGAGACACACAGAGACACACCCCCACACACACTTATTCAAGTCTGAACTTCAAAGCGACATAATTAGAAAAAAAACCTGACTGGCACAGCTGCGGAAAATAATTAAACTGCAAATTGCCGCAATAAATCTGCTGTGTAAGCCGGCCCCTGGACTTCTCATAGTCATGGGATATGTGGCCAGAGAGATAGAGTCGAACTGCAACTCCCATCAGTGGCTCCCTCCCTCCCCATGCTTCCAGGCTTCAAGACCCCATGTCCCAATCCTTTCCAGACCAGGCATTCAGCCTGGCCTACCCTGCCACAGCTTTCTTCCTCCCCTCCTTGGCCCGCCCCTCTGCTAGCTTCTCTGAAAGAGACAGAACAACTCTTGTTCCCTAGCAAGCACTGCACATGGGGATGGGGATGAAGATGGCAGCCAAGGAGCCCAAGCTGAAGCTGGCTCACCTGAGGTAAAGCCCTGGAGACTGTGAGCAGAATGGGAGGAGGAGAAGGAGGAGGGGAGCCCAGCACTCTCCAGGACTGGGCATGTGAAACCAACGCAGCCACACAGGGGGAAAGGAAAAGGGGGCCACCACGGAGGAACATCAGCCAGTGGTTCTTAACTTTTTCTTTACCAGGGACTCCCTTTAAATATCTTTTGTTGCCATGGATCCTCAAGACTTCACTCAAGATTTAAAACAAGAACAATAATAATACAATTACACCCTCTGTTAAACCTTCCCTCAGAGGCATTGGAGGGGGAGGAAAGACTTTTCTTCTGCCTCTTCCTGCAAGTTTGTGGCCGTAGCAGATCGAATGGCAATGTGCAGGCCAAGACAGCCAGCCTTTGCCTTGGCTCCTGTCACATGGCCACTCCACTGCAGGGAGGAGGTGGGCCAAGCAGCCTTCAAGCAGGGTTGATTTAAGCATCAGAGTGATGTTTGCAAATTATATTGTAGGCTTCCCTGGAATCCCAGGGTTCCACTAGAGATGGGGATTGGGGAAAAAAATAAACATTTTTTAAAAAATCTATAGATATAATATTTTCAGTACAGGGGTTACCTGAGACCTGAAAAATCAAATGAAGGGTTCCTCCAGGGTAAAAAAGATTGAGAAAGACTGCACTAGAGGGAACTGCAGTATATTTCATACTGGTGCCCAATCTTGGCCGTTCACAAATTATCTGGGACTATTTTAGAAGTTGGTTTTGCTTTTTATTTTATTTTTATTTAGTTAGTTAGTTATACCCCGCTCTTCAGCTACAAGGCTATCAGAGTGGCTTACAAATTGTTTTAAGCAATAGCTATTTACACATCTACACTGCATTAAACAGTTTCCAATGTGTGTTAGCTGTGCTTAGCCCTAATATAAAGCCCCAATGTGCTTAGCCCTAATATAAATCCAGCACTTTGCTCTCACATTGTTGTATACCCACCCCACTCTTCCTAGAACTGTAAGGCCAGAATCAGGGATGGGCATGGCAAAGCCAAGTGTTCCAAAGACCTATTCCCATCCAATGAACTCTGTCTCTGGTTGTTGTTGCTGCTGCTGCAGCTAGCCTTCCTTGTGATTACCGCTCACCTCCTACACCATTTCCTGCTGGCCCAGAGGAAGAGAGGAAATAGCAACAATGAAAAAGTCAAGCAATGAATGCTACTGCCAAGATCACTCTCTCCCTGTTAGTAAGATTTGGTTTCAGCCTAGCAAAGAAGAATGAATTGTTGTAGTTTCTTCTCCTCTTTCCTTGCTCACACACCTAAGAGAGAGCAGGAAGGAAAGAAAACAGCAACATCTGAGAAGAGCCAATGTATGTTCACCACTCATAGCTCTCTGAAAGAAGAATTAGCAGGTTACATAGCCAAAGCTTGGAAATGCTGGAGTTCCACGTGCTGTTGCCCAAATATAGTTTTTTCTAAGGTCTGACTGTGAAACTAGTGGCCATACTGGCTGAGGAATTCTGAGAGTTGTCGTCCAGGGAAGTAACTTTTCCAGGGTCTTGAGGGAACAATCAGGACTTGTTGAGGCCTACTTAGTTTTTCCAAAGGCACACAAAACTAAGAGATGGCACTGGACATTAGTAGAATCATACAGTCTCCAAAGGATGAGCAGTATAACAATAGTAATGGTTCATATTCCTTTGAATGTAGAAAAACTCATTATGGGCACTTTTTAAACATGTTTACAGAATTTAAAAGTGCATTTTTATGAATGTCTGGGTGATCTTTTAACAAGGGTTTGCTGGGTTGGAATACAGGAGCATTAAAATTTTGCATCTCTAAACCTTCTAGTATGCATGAAAAGAAGGGGAGAAATTTGTTATATGAACACACGGTGGAAGAATAACCCAGAGACCTTAATTATTTTACTGGCATTTTACACTGCCAGCTCATTATACTGTGTTATTAAATAGCCACAGCACCACAACATTAAACTTTAAACTAAAGAAAACTCCAGGTCCATTTAATATGTTTATTGTTATATTTAAATGGCACATAGAGCAATAAAAAGTTTTTAAAACTTTCACAGAAAAATGGGAACCATGGCTACAAACCTAAAGCTTGGATATACGCAATGCTGTGCCTGTGTATTTTAGTTAGAAGTTGCATCGGGCTCAGACATGTCTGTCCAAAAAACAAAGAGGAAAAGCATATATTGCATTGTTTGCTTGTATGGAACCAAGCTCTGTTTTGCAGCCTAGAATGTTTTGGGATAGAACTGAGCTCTGCTTTGCCGCTTGGGAAGCTGATGCACTGGGGCCTGTTCTGAGTAAACATGCATATAATCATTCCATCATCTGTGTGCTTTGTGGTGAAATGAAAAGGTGACAGTTACATCAGACCTCTCCCAGCTATCTTTGCTCTTATCCTATGCACTTGGCCCCACTCACTGCTGAAATATTTTCAATTTTAAAGTGAATAACAAAATGATAGTGTTGGATGGGACCATGAGAGCCATCTAATCCAATGCTCTATCAGTGCAGAAATCGATGGTCAAAGCATCTCTAAGAAGTGTACATTTAACCTATGTTTGAAAATAACTAAAAAGTGGATCTACCACCTTCTGATGTAGTCTGTTCCACTGACAAACAGCTCTTACTATCTGTACTTCTCATGTTTACTCAGAATCTCCTTTTCTGTAACTTAAATCCATAGGTTTGGGATTCAGGAGTGTGAGAAAACTTTGTTCTATCTTTCATATTACAGCCATTCAGATACTTATAGATGGCTGTCACATCTTCTCTCAGTCTTTTCTTCTCCAGGATAAACATATCCAACTCCCTCAAGCATAGAGCTTGTTTTCTAGATCTTTTACCATCATGTTCTTGCTTGCAGATTTTCTTGTTAAATGGTGCTGCTCCAAATTAAATACAATATTACGGGGAGGGGTCTAAACCAATGTGAATGGAGTCCCCCACCAACTACTGACTTGAGGAACAAATTTATCTTTCAGGACAATGGTCTGCAAGGCAAATGCGTTCAACATTTTCTGTGGGAAACTGGGCAGGTAGCTTTACTTCTCTTTAAAAACCGAAGGGATAGGCTCCAATGTCTTTGTGTCAATGTCTATGGATCTAATTCTTTTTATTAGCTCCTGATCTGTCCTAGTCCCTAGAATTTCAGAGGTTATATTCAAAGTGGAGCTCTTTTAAATTTATCTTAATCCTTTTGGGAGAAAACAAAGCATTTTTCTTGGAAGCATAATGTTAACCATTATTGAGTTCTTGTTGCACATAACTGATGTCCATCCTTAGACATGCCAATTCTTCTAATTATCCTTCCCTTTCATCACTGAAGACTGAGCTTCCCATTTCTACATGGACAGTTCAAAAATCAATGTTTTGCATTAAACGAGACATATTTAAATAGGAAAGGGGGAGGAAAACCCCAGAACAAACAAGGCTAAATGAACACTGCTTCTTTGCATAAGCTCTTGATGGGTTTCTGCCATATAAAAAAAAGTAACCTACTATACAAAGCTGTCACAGTTATTTCCTTTGTGCACTCAAAGCATTTAAGTGTCTAATTTATGAAGTGTAATAAACAGGCACCCCCTAAGGCGGATCATGTCTGTTATAGCAGGCTCAGTTTTAAGGATCTCAGTACTGACAGACTGTCGGAAACACTAAAAGGCTCTGAGTAAATATTTAGCACTTCTACACTACAATTTTTTCCCCACATTCACAGTACTTTGTAAACATTAGCTTGTTAATACCCCAGAGCAGTCTTGCAAGGCAGGTAAACAAAAGAAAACCTATCTATTTGAATGTTATGGGTAAAGCATACATAAAACCATATATCTAAATTACAGTTCAGACCAAGTATATTATATCTTCTTTGGGGTGGTGGTGAAGGGGAGGAATCCTCATCCTTCAACAATTCACTATTTCATTTGCAGAAATAGGTACTTATTCCATGCAAAATGTGCATGTGGTTGATTTTCACATAAAACAGCACTTTCTGTCCATGAAATAGCATTTATAGATACATACATGCAATTTTTGCATAGAATATGTCCCAAATTTTGAATATGCTTCAAAAACTGCATGGTTTTTGAAGACTTTCTTGTAGTGGGAAGAAAATTGCTAAAATTATCCATTGTTTCTTTCAAGAAGGAAATAATTGAAGTAGGATATTGACAAGCTGGAACATGTCCAGAGGAGGGTGACCAAAATTGTGAAAGGTCTGGAAGTCATGCCCTATGAGGAGCTGCTAAGGGAGCACCATATGTTTAGCCTGGGGAAGAAAAGGTTAAGAGCCATGTTTAAATACTTGAAAGGATGTCATATTGAAGAGGGAGAAAGCTTGTTTTCAGCTGTTCCAGACACCAGGACTCAGAGCAATGAACTCAAACTACAGGGGAAGAGATTCCACCTAAACAGTGGGAAGAACTTTCTGATAGTAAGAGCTGTTCGATAGTGGAATGTGCTGCCTCAGAATGCAGTGGAGTCTCCTTCTTTGGAAGTTTTTAAACAAAGGCTGGATGCCCATCTGTTGGGAGTACAGTTGTCCCTTCATATTCACTGGGGTTTGGTTCCAGGACACACACACACCCATGGATACCAAAATCCGTGAATACTCAAATCCATTATATGCAATGGCATAGCAAAATGATGTCCGTTATATAAGATGGTGAAATCAAGGTTTGCTTTGTGGATTATTTTTTAAAGAATATTTCCAAGTTGTAAATACTTAAATCTGTGGATATGAAATCTGTGGATACAGAGGGACAACTGTACTTTGATTGTGTATTCCTACATGGCAGGGGGCTGGACTAGATGGCTCTTGTGGTTTCTTCCAACTCTATGATTCTATTATTCTAATTACATCCCTAGTATACTACTATCTTCCTCAGAGGGCCTTCCTCAGCTCCCATCCTTTTCCAAGTCCAATCATCAGTAGTGAGGGAGAAGATAACTATAGGGACTCAAGGTGGCTTATAGATTACATTACACTGATTACAATATAGTTAAAGAGCTTTAAAAGTTCAACATTAAAGTAGAATTAAGTCTCAAAATATTAAAATATTTTTAAATACATCTAAAACGTATAAAAATAATTAAAAATCAGTACAATTTTTAAAAATACAGCACCCTCCTAAAGGTTATATAATCTTTAGTTCTTATAAAATCTTTAGTTCTTATAAAATCTTTAGTTCAAAAAGCACAGGGGAATAAAAAAAAGTATTTGCCTGGTGACAGAAGGACAGCAAGGAGGGAAATAACAACAACAACAACAACACTTATTTATTTATTACCCGCCTCTCCCCTCAGGATCGGGGTGGGGTACAAGCATCAGAATACAGAATACAAATACAATGTAACAAAATGTAACACAGTTAATCACAGTATAATACAATTCAAGTACAATTCAATACACTACAGTTCAGATACAGTATCATTCCATACATTACAAAGCAAATTCAGGGAGAGAAAGACAATCGTACATGCAAATGCCAGTAGATGGTGCTGTTGGCATGCAACAACGCTACAGGAGTAACGCTGAAGATTGCATATACACAAATAAATGGCTGCTGCTTTTTGGAAACCGAATTAACAGTTTCCACAGCGTACCACCCCAATCTAGCTTCCCTACAATGGGAGTTCCGGAGCCTTGGTGCAGCTAACAAGAAGGCTCTCTCTCATGTCACCATCAACCACACCTGTGGAGTTATGAAAGAAGGCCTTTTGCTAGGGAAAACTAGCAAACTATGCCCAGAAACAGACATAAAAGCAGGATTAAAATCTTATAAATAAATAAATATTCCCCTGGAGACTATTTCAAGACTATATTATTGAGCTGATTTTACACCTATTGTAAGTAAATTCATATTTCATATATTTGCACCAAATTGTCACAGTTGCTCATGATGTGACAAAGTACAATGATCTGATCTCAGAGGAGTCTGCTTGTTTAACCCTGCACAGTTCCATGCTCTTTACTTTTCTCCTTCACATCAAGAATGATGCAACAGATAGTGATTTAGACCTAAATCTATTTACTAATCCCAATAGGAGCAGACCCACTGAATCAACCACTGAAATGTTAAATCAATGCTTACAAAAATCTAAGAAGTGTATTGGTTCTTCTTTATTTGGGATTAACAACTGAATTCAGTCCTTTATATAGTAACAACAGGAAAGGGCAAGTTGTGACCCTTATCCTTGCGGACATTCAGTGTAAATAAGCATCACCTTTCTGTAGACTTGTTTGTGACCTCCATTTTAACCAGGCTAGAGCCTAACTGAAGGACTAAAAGCAAGGGACATATTGTGTGGTACATTAAATGTCATTCTTGGGAACCTGGCCAGGGAGTACCGAGTGGACCTGCTTGAGGTTATTTTCCTGAGAATTTGACAAAGGAAGCTGATTGCTCTCCATCAATACTATCCACTGGGACAAGGTTAACTGCAACTAATAATGCTATCAGAGAGGGCTCAGTACAAGGATCAAATTAGAACAGAAGTTTCATAGTATGCCTGTGTGCTATTGTTATTTTTTGGAGCTTTTGCTCTAATGATTTTCTCCAGTTGATAACAAAATGTGACTGAGACCCAAGACATAGGTTGGCAACTTGACATTCATTTGTGTGTACAGGCTGAATGTGTGAATCCACCAATTTTCCCATGTCACCACAATCTGTTTTATTAGCTTGCCAGAAAAAGGACTCCTCATTGCCAGTGGCTCCCACATCTGGCAAGCTTGGGGTGTATCAATTTGATATGAGAAGGATGTTTTTCACCATGGCATTGCCAACTGTGCGTGTGTGTACACTTGGTAAATTCAGTTTACTGAGTTTTTAAAAGAAAATCCCATTGTTTTATTTGTTTGTTTTTTCAGAAACATCAACTCAATAAAGTACTGTCAGTTTATATATAGGGGAAAACTATTGTTTAGCACAATATTTTGTGGCAAGGTGTCCTCAAGTAGTTTTCAACTTATGGAGACCCTAAGGCGAACCTATCATGGGGTTTTCTTGGCAAGGTTTGTTCAGAGGAGGTTTACTGGTGTCATCCTCTAAGGCTGAGAGGGTGTGACTTGTTCAGTGGGTTTCCATGGCTGAGCAGGTTTGCAAACAGAGTCAAAGTCCAACACTCAAACCTCTACACCACAATATTGTTTAACACAATCCAAAAACTCAAAGGGCAAACTCTAATAGATTGGCCCAAATGGAAGTGAAAACTGTGTTACTGACTGCAGGCTGTATGATTCTCCTTAATAAATGAAACCTATTTATGCACATTTCCCAACATGCACATTTTGTAAATTTATGCATGGTTTCCTGAACATTTTTTTTCAACAAAACATATGTGATGTCTTGCACATGAATGCATTTTCAACAGTAATCACAGATGGAATGGGACAATTCAGCATGGCCAGTTCAGTATGGTGAAGTTCTGCTTGCATATCAATTGATAATTAATAATTTAATCAAGAAAAAGCAATGAAAACTATTTCTGTTTGGTTGGGATTGTCTTCCAAAATCATTTGGATAAGGGTTAGGGTTAGAGTTATAATCATTTATCAAACTGCTGTGACTGCACAGCCATATGCCCCTATGGCATGGGTATATTCAATTGACCAGGATTACTAGTGTTTCTATAGGAACTTAACACAAATCTTTAAGAGCTGTGATGGTGATCACAGTGTGGGCCCTACACAATTATAGCATTATGATTCCACTTTAATTCTCATGGTTCCAGCCTACAGAATACTAGGATTTGCATTTTAGGGAGGGGCATTTAGAATTCTCAGCCGGGGAGCAATAATGTCTCACCAAACTACAAACCTCTTCTAAACAAATCTTGCCAGGTAAACCCCATGATAGGTTCACCTTAGGATCACCACAGGTCAGAAACTACTTGAAGGCACACAAAAACAACATCAAGCCACAGCAGTTAAAGTGGAACCATACTGCTATAATTATGTGGTGTCACAGGGTGCCCATCTTGAAAATGTGGATGGCAATGAAAATTCCTGAACACACACACAAACCTTTCAACAATTTCATGTCATTTGAGGTCACTGGTAGTAGGGACCAGACCCAGATCTGCATATCTGGCAAAACTAGTATGTTCAATATCCATGCTGTTCCCTGAACCTAACCTTATCTCTTTGTTTTAATCAGGAGGATTGGAGCAACTTGCCATATCCCAGTAGAAGTGAACCAGAATTATATATTCTGTCATGATAACTAGTCATGACTACCAGGTTAGTGGAGTCAGAGTCAGAGACAGAAGCCATTTTGGGTAGAGTCAGAATAAGTAGAAATGTACCAACTCTGATTTGGGCTTAAAAATTTTTTTTAATGTTGATTGTTCCATATTTACTTTCATAGGAATTCAGAAAAGTTTTCTCATTCAGAAATTTTAATAAAATATATTTATGTTCCGTCAGTCTAAGCAGCCTGATGAATCATGTGGTGGTAATGAAATGCCTACTGCTATCTGTTTGTTACAGTAAATGTGTTATTACTAATTAATAAACTTTTGCCATTTATGAAGGAATTGGAGTTTTACAGTAGAAAACTAGAGGGGTAAACGGTGAGCCTCCATTTCCTGGCTGATTAGGATTTATCTGCAATTGTTAGAAAATATAACATAAAATAAAATATCCCCTTTTAAAAATTATTCTTATGAAGTGATATCTGGCCTTATGAAATGATCTGTAGAAAAATAGCTAGAGCTCCTGTAATAACATCATTATGAACATTGTTAAGCAAGAAAACTTGTATCTGGAGAGAGTGATAGCCTGTGCTGGCAACTGCTAGAGGCAATTTGAACCATCGGATTGCTAAATATATTATCCAGTCTTCTTTTTCCAAGAAGTAACATTATTCCTCATTTCCAGCTCATGTGGCAAAATTTCTTTTTAAAAAACTAAAGAACTGAAGTTGTAAATATAGTGATTTTGCTTGTCTTACCAGAATGTCGATGATGCTGGTCTTCTAGGAATTCCAAGTCAAGCATGAGGTCATCTTCATCCAAGTCACAGGAGCCCAAGTTATTCAAAACATCCTGTAGTACATCAACAAAAGAACAGTTTAGGGAACCTCAAGTTTTTTCCACCAGAATGTAGAGAAGAAATGTACAGATTTTGAAATGTTCTTATTAAAAAATGAACCAATGCAAATTTGCATTCATGTCTAGAAATTCCCTTTTACCTTACACAATCACTCCAAAATACAGGTATATTACTTGGGAATATAGAAAATTGTATGACATCATATCTGAACTTGTGATTTTTTTCTAGCGTGTTCTATGTGTCTGATATGTAGAATTTATTTATTTATTGGATTTATACCCCACCTTTATCCCAAAATGGGAGTATGGTCTGTGCAGCCACCTTAACCCAGAGCCAGGAAATAGCTTCACTTTTTGAAGATAAAATAAACTCTTTGCCATTCCAAAACATGTAACTTCTTTTCCTTTTCTTTTTAAAAATCTATTGCTTTCAGACAGAGCCACAGAGAGTTTTACAACATTATTTCCATTTTCCTCTTTGTGTTTTGCTTATTTTTTTTTTAAAGCAGCTCCTATAGATGAGGGTCCTTAATTCAAAGTCTTTCCATTCAACGCTTTATGTTAGGAAGAAAAGGAAAAGAAATTTATCATCAGTGTCCCAAAGAAGTGCTGACAAATGAATGCTGCCATGCCTTTTCTCTTTCTTTCCCCACCCCTGAAAGGCTTAATTACTGCTTGTGAAGAAACGCTTTAGCAAAAGGTTTAATAAAACTCTCCATTGACTTTAGAATAGCCCCTTAGAAACTTTAAAATGCAGTTTTCTTCTCTCCCCACTGTCTTCTTATGGTGCGGATACAGACTTTAATCCCTGCTGCACATATAAAGAGAAATTCTGCTCCCTCTGCTCAACAACTTATATTGGGACACTCTCTCTAAAAGCTTTAAACTACAATGCAGATCTTCATTCACACACCAGAAATGTGGAGGAGTCTCTCTCTCTCTCTCTCTCTATCTATCTATCTATCTATTCATCATAGCGAAGTTAATACTTGACGATTTCATCCTCAAAAGTGAGGATTAATGATGTCCACAGTTTTCTCCCTGTTGAGAAAAAAAACCCTAATATTTCTGTGTAAATCTCATTCATCTTGAAGGGTTGTTGGAAATTATTCTGTGCAGAAAGTCCTAGGGGATTTGGGGTGTTACTTTTTTGCACACATACAATAATTATTTCCACATATCCATGTGTATGGTTTTTTTCTAAAAGACTGCTGTTCCTATGCAAAAACAAAAACAAAAACCTAGTAACCTTGTACAACAAAAATGTTGCACAGTAAATATCAAGCGTTCACAAAACCATGTGGCTATTTTTTGTCAAGATGCCCAAATAGCATAAAGGCATCAGATCATGTCTGATTTTGTAAGCTAACCAGGATTGGCCCTGGTTAGTACTTAGATGGGAGACCACCACTGAAGACCAGGAGCTGTAGGGTATATTTAAGAGGAATGAACTGGTAAAACCACCTCTAAGCATTTCTTACATAAGAAAACCCTGTAAGTCGACTGGTGATTTGAAGGCAAACACCCACATTTATTTATTTATTGTCAAGACTGCTGTTCTTACACAAGAGTTTTTGTGTAAGATTTTTGTTGTGCAAGATTGCTGGGGTGCTTTTGTGAGGGGGGGTTGCATAGAAAACAGCATTCTTGCACAAACAAAGCCCACACATAGCTGCCTGAAAACAGGGAGGGGGGCATTTGCACAAATGCCCACAATTTTCATGCAAAACTCCACAAGTGCAAAATAATCTCCAAAAATCTGAGGATGTCTGATGGCAAAAACTGGGCAAAATTGTCACCACCATATTATTCTTTCCAATCAGGTTTCTTGAGTGCCAGAAAATAAACAGTGGTGAATATAATTCCCAGCCCTAGTTCACAGTTGCAAAAACTGAAGAAGGTATTCATTTCTGTTTTATTAAAGTAATACAGAGTGCTAAGGAAGTTGAATAATACTTATAATTTGTTTAGCGCTGATGTGAATATGCCAACATATGGTCTATTTTATGGCTGCAAGTGTCTTGTATTCCATACCCTCCAATACTGCACAGATGAAAACAAGGGGGTCGTTTACACGGGCAAATATTCCTCTAAATATACCACTAAGATAGCTCATCGTTCCCACGGATCGCAGCACAGCATCACCTCATTCAGAAGGGGGGAAGGTAAAACACCCAAATATAGCATGGCAAGAGATGTCCCTACTTTTGCAGGTATATGTGCAATGTAGCCCATTATTGGCAGTGTAAACAACCATTACACTAAGGGCTACAGCAGAACTGCATTGTGATTGGTTGATGATGCAGGGGTGGGCTTAAAAGAGGGGCAGGGAGGGAGGGAAAAACAGTACCGATTAGAGGAAACTTTGAAAAATCCTCTCTGCTATTTTGCAAGCCAGTTTGCAAACAAAAAGGATTCCTAACAATTTTCATTCAGGGAGCATTCCTTCTCATCCTCTCTGCTGTTTTGCAAGTATGTAATAGCTCATTTCGTCAGCTGTGATCCTGTGCATGGGGGAGGGAGAGAAACCATTTCACAAAGGGCTGTATCAGATCTAAGCTGTTATTTTCCCCCCCCCTCTCTCTCTCTCTTGTTTTCCTCTATTTGGGAGAAAATGCTGTTAAGCAAGGAGGAAAACCTTCCGTTTGATTTGTGGGAAGGAAAGGGGGAGGAGGACTGCCTCTAAGCTGTTCAGCACAGAGTTCGGGCCAGGACAGACATTCCTATGGCATTCCTCTCCTTCTCCAATGCTTGGCCATGCCCCCAGCAATTTTGGCTGTGTGAACCTCAAAGAGGAAAAAATCAAAGAGCCACAAAATATAGCTGTGTAAACATATACCGTGTAAACTACCCACCACTGATGCGGGAAAGCGCTAAAGCGCAACTTAACACAATAAAACCTGCCGTGTAAACTAGCCCAAGGAAACCTGTGGCCAAGTAACATCAGAATGTACTCAAGATAGCAAAAGTTTTTCATGAAGAAGAACACACAAGCTAGGAGCTTTTGCCTAGGCTACTGAGAACAAATTTCCATTCCCTCCTCTCCACCCTGCTGCGTTAATTGAGTACAAACTACTTTTATATTTTGCACTCAGTTTGCAGCAATTGAAGTAAGCTGGGGATAAAGGCAAAGAGTGGGAAGAAGAGAGAGAAACTATGATGTGTTAAAAGTAGTTGAAAAGGGGGGATAAATGAAGATTAATCAGGATGGCCCCTGCCAAATCAGAACAGTTGGAGGTCTGGTATTGATTAACTATGGCCCTGTTCAAACTATTTTAAGAAACTGGGATAACTTGCTAGAAATGGCCTGTTTCCTCATCTGTTGGGACTTCCTGGAAATGCTTTTTGCAATACATATGGACCTCTCCAGCTGGATGGAGGAAGGATGAAGAGGAGGGGTGGGAGGATGAATAAAGCTGGGTAGGTGATTTGGCCAATACACATTCAGATTTCATGATGCTATAGACAATTGGCCAATGAGAGATCGCTTCCATTTCTTTGCTCACTATTGGCTCTGGAGAACTTGATGAGCATGTTTTCTTTCTTTAAAGGTACACTGTTGCAAAAATCTCATTGTTCTAAAAAAAAAAAACCCCAAAAAACAACAATGCTATCTGCTTCTCCATCCTTCTGCTAACCCTAACCCCCAGTATATGGGAATACCCATCAGTCAAAAAATTCCGCAGGACTCACTCAATGCAACTTTTTTATCCACCTGATGTCCCTTACTGTCTCTTTTCCTCTTTCACATCTAGTTAAAATAGAAAGCTGTTGCTATGACTAGGAAAGTCCTTGGCATCTGCATTCACTGACTTTTAAAAGTAGCCCTATATAAGGTTAATCTAGAAAAAAAAATGTCAGTCTTGTGAAAAAGTTGGAAATCAGGTTGGTTTGATAATCTACCAGGTTCTATTTCCAACTTGGATCAGGTAGTTCCCAAAGTTTGGAAATTAGTTTTAAAAGGTCATTGGTTACAGTTATAGTTCCTGTCATGCTGGTTCTAACAGTTACTATAAATGAGCTGATAATGCTCCAAAGATAGCAGAGGTTAGATTTATTGCTTTACAAATACAAGCAAGAGCATTGTGATCTGACAGACTCAAGAACCTCCATTTATTAAATACTCAACAGCTGTAATAAAAGGAAATCAGCTTTAAAGACACATTACAACACAGTTCCAAGTTCACCTCCCCCAGTAACTCATAACTGCTGCAATTTCTAGAAGTAACTATAAAAGTAGCTAAAAAGTTATAGGTATGCCACAAAAGAAGTAAAGTTACGTCTTATGAAGTTATACTTCTAATTTAACATAACTATAACTTTGATAGTACAAGGAAGAATTAATCACAAGTAACTTTCTGAGTATTCTTTGCCTAAGAAAACCCTATAAAATTCATAGGATTACCATAAGTTGACAAACTATTTATATGCACACAACTTTTATTTATAGCCAGTTGCTTCCAAACTCTGGCTTGTCAACTGGTGCAGAGAATCAAACTGAACATGTCTTCTGTAGGACTCTATCCAAGTTCATTTCTGTTGGGAGAAAACAATAGTGGCCAAATGTAAAAGCTAAGTGGAGAAAACAAAACCAGAGGCTGGATGTGCATTAGAAATATAAATCTGTTCATTTCTCATTCACGGGGTGTGGGGAGCTGTCCTTTCATATGACATGTGTGACATATTCTCTGTTGGTCTTCAGAGAGTTCTTGCATTTCTGAGACTGGTTTTTATGTAAGTTGCAAATTATGTAGCTAAACTGGCTTGTTGTAGGGACTTCTAAAAATTAAAAGCACTGGATGGGCTACCTTCATCTTTTTGATCAACTAGTCAGTCTTTCTTTGTTAACTGTGTGTGAGGGGAGAAAATAGTCTTGCAGAAAGACATTTTTGTGCAAATTACAGTAAGTTCAATGAAAAGCAAAGCACTCCTTGTCTTGTTCTAATGCTGGAGGCAAGATTACTCATGGAGGGAGGTGACTAGTCAGCAAGACTTTCTTGTTGTGTTGAGACAGCTTCTATCCTTGAGAAATAGAAATGTTGTGAATACTGTTCACATCCCTAACATACATATAAAAATGTACTGGAATGAGCATCTCAGTTTGGATATGTCAGGGCATTTTTGCTTGTAGATTCCTATGAGTATTCCAATCTACATTTAGCACAGCTGAATCTGAATCAGGGCATATGTCGGCAAAACTTAATGTACAATATAAACAAATAAAACTCATAATTTTTAACATATGGCTGCCAATTTCCAAGTAAGCCTAGGACAAGTAGGGGAAAAGTTGCATTAGACTCATTGTCAGCATTTTTACTGTCCCATTAAGTGTGACGAATGTTGCTGTCCTTGAACAAGCAGGGATCACCAGCATTGAGGCCATGATATTGAGAACACAGCTGCGCTGGGCAGGTCACGTTTCTAGGATGGAGGACCATCGCCTCCCAAAAATACTACTCTACGGTGAACTCGCCACGGGTCAGCGTAAGAGGGGCGCTCCAAAAAAGGGATACAAAGACTCCCTGAAACAACATCTCAGGCTTGGCCAAATTGATCACCAACAGTGGTCCGCCCTGGCCTCACATCGGGAGGCATGGAGACGCAATATCCACAATGCTGCAGCCTTATTTGAGAACTGACGATGAACAAGTCTTGAAGAGAAACGACAACGCAGAAAGAATCACAACCCAAAAACATCACCCAAGGAGTCCTTCTGCTGCGCTTTTTGCAACCAGACTTGTTTATCTCGGATTGGCCTTTTTAGTCATCAGCGCGCTTGCAGAAGGCGCGGGATGAGTCCTTCCTGAATCTTCGTTTGCGAAGAAAAGCCAGAGAGAGAGAGAGAGAGAGGGAAGTACAAGGGAGTTTGTTTCTGAACAGATATACAGTTGTCC
This sequence comes from Gambelia wislizenii, assembly GCA_030847615.1. NCBI lineage: Eukaryota > Metazoa > Chordata > Lepidosauria > Squamata > Crotaphytidae > Gambelia > Gambelia wislizenii. The sequence continues at coordinate 23,895,593 of JAUMIR010000005.1, read as the reverse complement.
CTCTGTGTCTGTGGATTTGGTATCCGTGGATGTACGTATTCACGGCATGAAAATATACTTTAAAAAATAATAATCCAAAAAGCAAAGCTTGATTTTGCCATCTGATATAAGGGACACCATTTTGCTATTCCATTGCATATAATGGGACTTGAGTATTCACGGATTTGGGTCTTCACGAGGGGTCCTGGAACCAAACCCCAGCGAACGTGAAGGGACAACTGTAATGAGACTTGAGTATTCATAGATTTTGATATCCACGGGGAGTCCTGGAACCCAAATCCAGCAAATATGAAGGGTCAACTGTACACAGAAGGCTACATTCCTAATAGTCCCTGATTAAATGTAAAAAGTTGGATTAATTTTTGTCATTGCCAATAGCCTGTTATGCAACTCTATTATGCTCAACTCTGGAAAAAGTGCAACGCCTACCATAGTGCACAGTGAAGAATCCATACTAATTTGCATAGGAAAGATTTAGAATATAATATAATCCAGTTGCTGTTGTTAATTGCTGCCAACTTCAACTCATAGTGACACTATGAATAAGAAACCTCCAGGTCACCCTGTTATCAACAGTCCTGCTCAGGACTTGTAAATTCTGGACAGCTGTCACTTCTTTGAATCTATCCCCTTGTAATGCAGTCTTCCTCTTTTCCTATTGCCTTCCAGTTCACCTCGCATTATTGACTTTTTAATTAGTCATGTCTTCTCATGATCTATCCAAAGTATGACAGTCTCAGTTTAATCATCTTGGGTTCTAAAAAAAATTGAGGTTTGATCTACTCTTGGGTGCATCTGTTTGTCTTTTTGACAGTCCATAACATCCATAGAATTGTCCTTCAGGACCAGACTTCAAATGTGTTAATTCTCTTCCTATAAGCTTTCTTCACTGTCCAGCATTTACAACCATACATAGAAATTGGAAATACAGTGGCATGGACAATCCTGGCTTTGGTATTCAATGAGATATCCAGTGGGCTCTCCCTAATACTATGGTTCATACTATGTAACTTGCTATAATCAATATACTAGAGACTGAAGTATATTCTTAAACATGCAAAGCATGTGCCATAGCACTGAGCTAAGTTTTATCTAGCTCTTCATACATCTTTGTTTACAGACTGTGGTCTAGATCTTGTTCATTTCTTCTGTGAATGATAGTCCTTCTGTTTTATCTTGCCACTCCTGCCAGCCACTTCTTGTTTACTGCCTTCCAACAAAATATGACTTGTCTCTTCGTATGATCCAATGTTCTCTTATTCAAATGATGCAAATTACCATCCAATTACAGCAATATTGTTACAAACTCTTGACTAATGCTTGTGACATTCTGTGCTCTGATTGCAAACATTATAATGAATCTACATCCCATTAATACCAGATGTTTATTAACAAGTGCTCATGCTTTTACTGTGTCTGGCTCCTTGTTCAGCAGTAAATTTTGGCTATACTCATAATCAAATTTGCCATCCACAGGGATAAATCATCTGTATTGTTATATCATCATTTTGTCAAATCTGAACTACCATTTTGCAGCCGCAATCCATAAAAATTTAGCTCATGCTCTTTTTACTGATACATCACAGACTTTATTGGTGGGGTGAAGCTGAGGAGAGATCAATTTGTTTTAAAAATGTATATGTTACTATTTGACCTAACAATACACTTACAATGGGAGGAAAAAAATAAAACATGATAAAAACAGCAAATCCTATAATGGCCAACCATAAAGCAGCACATTTTTTTAAAAAAAAGCCAACTGTTTTTGTAATATCATTAATATTAGCAACAATAAGGAAAACAATACACAGTGAAAAATATGGCTGCTGTTTTTCCCTGAAGGCTTTTTGAAGAGCAAATTTTTAACTTGCCTTGGAAAAGAGAGAAGAAGATGTCATTTGGGCTTTTTTGAAGATTTTATTTATGTATTAATCAGATTTATATCCCACCTTTCTCCCAAAATGGCAATCCAGAGACAGAATAACCCCTGTGAGAAGGACTTCCCTCTGAGTAACCACCAATCCCAACTTTGTAGCTGAGATTATCCAGATCTAAAGGACCTCTAACAGTCACAAAGGATACAAAACTATAGGTTTTTAAGGGACCCCTGGATCCTTTAGTCCAATTCCAAGATGATCCAGAATCTACAAGTTAAGCATCTCTGAAAAGTGGCCAACCAACAGGGGTGGCAATAGAGGGGTACAGAGACACTGAACTGCAGCAGGTGACACTGTCAGGGGAGGGGTGGCACCAGCCTTTGTGACACCACAGCCATCCAATCTCTTTAAAATATCCAGTGAAGGAAAGTCCACCTCCTTCTGAGCTATTCCATTCTGCTATCAAACATGTCTTACCATCAGAAAATTCTTCCTAATGTTTCCTTTATTTTAATTTGAAATAGTCATTCAGGTCTATCCTTTGGAAAAGTAGGAAATGTTTGTTCCATGATCTATATGACAGCCATTCAAGAAGATCTAAGTACCTGACAGGTTTGTATGGAAAAACATATTCCTTCAAATGTCCTGCTGCCAGACATTTACAATTTTAAATATCAAATCTAGGCCACAAAAGCTGATGCAGTACTTTATTTATATCCCACCTATCTCCCAATATGGGACTGAAGGCAGCTCACAAAGTAGAGTTGTTCAAATGGCCACCTTTGCTTCCTAGCCTTACCATTCATTACTTTGGAGTTCTACAGTCAATACCATTAAGATTTGTTGTCAGCACAATACAATACAATTATAATTCTGGTAGAATTATAATTTAATCCTCTAAGCGAGAAATCTCTTCCATTAGAAAGCACCCAAACATTTCTGTCCATTCCCTGGGACTTACTTGATTCACGTTCCAAGTATAATTACCGTACTATATTTTTTAGCAAACAGTACACGACCCAGGGACTTTGGGTTAGTGGGCAGTTTAAAAGTGCAATCAATAAGTCTTCTGCTGCATTAGAAGCTCATTTCCTAAAGGCTTCCACTTTTCAGGAGCTGCTTTCAGGAGCATACATAAAATTATGGACAGAAGGAGGTGCCACCAAAAGTACGAATCTACCAATTTGTCTATTTTATATCATTAGGAGCCATTAGGTAGATATGAAATATCATTACATCTAAATTATGTTTATTTAGACATCAATAAAAGTAAAGCCCATGTCTGCAAGTTGTCTGTTGACCTATGGTGCAGCCATGAATTTCATAGGGTTTTCTTGGTCTACTCAGAGGACTATTCCATCATCTACAGCCACTGAGCTGGCTGGCTGGTGGGGGGCAGGCTTTCCAGCCAGGTGGCTGGATGGACGGGGGGGGGGAGTCTATATTTTAAATTAAAAATTGGGGGGGGGTCGTCTTATGCGCCCAGTCATCTTATACTCTGGAATATATGGGTATATGTATTTAGGTATAGGAAGAGTGATTCATTTACAGATGTTTGTGCACAGATTTCTCTTTCACGCATTCATCATAATGGGGAGACTTCAGGTGCAGGGTCAAAGGCATGCTTATTTCATAAGCATGGCCAGCCAGGGTGTTCTTGCTCCCCCTCCCAACAGGAACAATGATCTTGAATTAATCAAACAAGTAAGTAGTTTTCGTTAAGGGAATATTGTTGTATTGTTATTTAGTCCTGGATCCTTTTGTCTGTATTTACTATACCCCTATAAAGTATTTGTCAAAGTGGTTGTACAGTGAAAGCTTCCTAGAAGCCATGTGTGGGTCATGCAGGAAGCAATTATATATTGAGTCAGACCACTGGTCCAGCTTAGGGATGGGAAGACAAGAGACAGCCAGCATCCACAAGAACAAGACAAGGAGTACTTTGCTTTTTCTGGAGAATTCTGTGATTTGCATAAATGTTTCCCTAGGCCAAACCACTGTCTTTTTCACTTTGTGGAAAAAAGCACAGACATGAAGCAAGCACAGATGCAAACAACCCATCTGATGCCTCTAGTTTTTTACATGTTCATGGGAAAAGGCAGTACCTATTGTAGTTTAGCTACATTTTTATGAGGTTTAAAGCATTCACAAAATTTGTGCAAAAATGTTCCAGAATGCAGTCCATGGAGCACCTGAAGCCCCCTTACCAATCCCCCAATGCCCCCAAGTGCCCTAAATTATTTGTAGCATGAGTTTTGGACTTTTTTGGCCTGAAACAAGCAAAATATCCTCCAAACATGAAAATAAACATAAACACACCTCCAATCTACAGAAATTCTCAGAATCGCCCACTACCCCCAAATACCTCTGTTTTCTTCTGTAGTCTCTCACAAAATGGCAACAGGAAATGATGTGATATCTTTCTGGTCACCATTTTGAGAGGAACTACAGAGGAAAGTGGAAATACTTGGGTTTGCTGTGGGATGGCACATTCCAAAACGGGGCATGTGGAAAAATTGGTACCTGCCCTCTCCACAAAGTTTTCCACTTGATCTAGTAATGCACTTGAAACTCACTGGCAGCTGCTCTTCAGGTTTTCAGGATGTGTTCTTTCCTAACCATACCTGGAGATGCCTGAGATCCTTGATGTGCAAAGCAATGATTTTCTACCATTGAGTTATATCCCTTTCCATGACTGCCCAAATTTTTAACAACCACATAGAGGCACACAGAGAGAAGCCACATATATATCTATAGCCATCAGTTCTAAAGAGAAAACATTTTTGCTGCCCTTCAGTGATTTTACTTACAAACCAAACCCATATAAACTAGATATGGAAAGAATATTCACCACCATTCATTTCCCAGCTGAAAATGGGTTTCTGGAGACTCAGGAAATAAAACTGGAAAACATAATCAGAGGCAAGAATTCTGTACAGTTTTTGTCTAGTATTCACACATTGTGTGAAAAATGTTTTTCAGGCGAAAAATGAACTGTTCTCAGAAACATATTTTCTGCACAAAAATATAGTTTTTTGCACAAGAAACATAATTTTTGCACAGAATTTGTGCTTCTTAAACAATGCCTTTCGGGGTAAAAAGTGGTATGTGTGTGTAAAACAGAAAAGATTGTTGTTTTCTGTAACAAAAAAGGGCATTTTTGTGCAGAATAATTTCCCAAAACACTTTGGAATGTTTGAATACCAGATAAAAATTGTGTTGAAACATTCATGCCCCCCTGTAGTGGGGAGAATGATGAAATGATCAGGATTTGCAGCCTTAATATAAACACATAGCCAAAGAAACTCTATGCATGTTTTCAGCATAAAACTCCTCCAAAAATGGCAAAAATAGCTTTTTAAAACAACAAGTTAATTATACAATTAAAGGACCCAAAGTGATCCCAGCAACAACAAATTCATCAAAGATTTTAGCAAAGAAGCATGGCACACAGTCAGAAAAAAAGAAACCACAAACACTAAAAAGGGAAAACCTTTAAGCCATTTAAACCAATGTTAACTCTAAGAACCATAGCTGAATAATTCATGGAAATAATGAATTGCTTCCCCTTCTGGACACTTCTACAAACTTCAAAGAGAAAATAAAATTACACGGAAACCAGGAAATAGGAAGATTCACAAATGCTGATTTTAGTGCTGACATGCTGAGACCCTCTGTGTATCTAATGTAATGCTTTTTTTTATGCCTTTCATACATAGAGTGAGCAGATTAAAATTATTCAGTTCCTGAATACAGCCATCAAATAATCGTGTTTTCTAGTCGAATGCAAGAGATGCTCCTGGAAGAAAAATATAAATTCTGTCATGCCTGGTAACTCAAAGTTTATGTGGTCCACTAAGATGCCCAAATAGCTTAATACTCCTTAAAGTCCAAACGAAGAAATCTCAAAAACTGAAAATAAAAGACACATCACTCATACTTCTCAGTTATGTGTGACAGTGAGACCTGTCACAAAATGTTTTAATGTATCATCTTGTGTAAAAGGTACTCTTGTTCAGATGTGCCAAGAGATTAGACGGAATGATAGTGCTTTTGTTGTTGTTGTTTATTGCATTTAAATCCCATCTTTTTCTAAAATGGGGACTCAAGGAAGTTTACTATAAAATTGAATACAGCAAACATGACTAAAAAAATAAAACGAATGCAACGATAAAAGTTTTATAGACACACCAATAAGAGAAAGCACAGCACTCAGTAGATTAAGAGTTCCTTCTGCAGCAAACAAAGTCACTTTCTAAATGTCTGACTGTATTTTAAAAAAAGTCTCTCCCTGCCATTGGAAAGACAACACAAGGAGAACTAATCCAAACATCTCTAATTTGGGAGTTCTAGAGCCTTGGAATGGCCACTGAGAAAGCCCAATCTTGGTTCCCCACTAAACATGCCACTGAGGATGCATGAATAAGGCATATATGAGAAGTATGGGCCTTCAAGTAGTACCCACTATCTGTCCCAATTTGGCAGAATAGTCCCAATTCTCAGTTAGCTAACTTTTTTAGCTGCTTTTAAAATGTCCCAGACTTGTTACCCAAATCATGTGGGGCCCATGGGGAACTTACTTATGTCAAAATATTAATATGGGGAATTTTAATTAGTTCAAATATGGTAGCAAGAGGCCAGGTAACTATGGGACCATCTAGCCTCTGTTTAAAAACCTTGAAAGATTGAGACTCCACCACACTCTGAGGCAGCGCATTCCACAGTCAAATAGCTCTCTAGGAAGTTGCTCTAGGAAGATTAGGTGGAACTTGTCATCCTGTAGCTTGAATCCATTGCTCCATGTCCTAGGAGATTTTCAGACGCCAAAAATTAGCTTCTTGCCACGCAAGCAGCCTCCGGAACAGTACCGAGGCTGCTGCGCGGCAAGGGTCAATTTTGGATGACGCCGTTTCTCTCTCGGCATCGTCCGTGACTGTTGCATCATCCAAAATTGACCCTTGCTGCGCAGCAGCTTCGGTACTGTTCCGGAGGCTGCTTGCGCGGCAAGAAGCTAATTTTTGGCATCTGAAAATCTCCTTAGTCTCTGGAGCAGAAGAAAACAAGCTTGTTCCATCCTCAATATGACATCCCATCAAATATTTAAACATGGCTATCATGTCACCTCTTTACCTTCTCTCCCCAGGGTAAAGATACCCTGCTCCCTAAGCTGTTCCTCACAGGGCATGGCTCCCAGACCTCCCACCATTTTGGTTGCAGTCCTCCATACATGTTCCAGCTTGTTTACAACCTTCTTGAATTGTGGTGCCCAGAACTGGACACACGATTCAAGGTAGAGGTCTGACCAAAACAGAATAGAGTGGTACTATTACTTCCCTTGATCTAAACACTATACTCCTATTGATGCAGCTTAGAATCGCATTGGCTTTTATGGCTGCCACATCACACTGTTGACTCGCATTCAGCTTGTGGTCCACTAAGACTCCTAAATCCCTTTCACGTGCACTGCAATCAAGCCAGGTGTCATCCATCCTACATCTTTGCATTTCATTTCTTCTGCCTAATGTAGTACTCTACATTTCTCCTTTTTGAAATTCATTTTGTTAGTTTTGGCCCAGCTTTCTAATCTGTTCAGGTGATTTTGAATTCTGTACCTGTCTTCTGAGGCCTTAGGTACACCTCCTAATTTGGTGTCATCTGCAAATTTGATAAGCATGTCCTCTGTCCCCTCACCCAAGTCACTGATAAAGATATTGAATAGCACTGGACCCAGGAAGGAACCCTGTGGCACCCTGCTAGTCAGTTCTCTCCAAAATGTAGAGGAGCCATTAGTGGTCACTCTTTGGGTTCATCCAGTTAACCAAGTACAAATCCACCCAACAGTCGCATTGTCTAGCCCACATTATACTAGCTTGTTTGCAAGAATATTATGGAGGATCTTGTCAAAGGCCTGGCTGAAATTAAGATATGCTACATCCACAGCATTCCCTTCATCTACGAAGCTTGTGACTCAATAAAAAAAGATTAGCTTGGCATGAGTTATTATTGAGAAACCCATGTTGACTTTTAGTGATCATGGCATCCCTTTCTAAGTGCTTGCAGACTGTTTAATGATCTGCTCTAGAATACAGATGAGCTTGTATAGATGTGCCCTAGAACAGCTTCCTGGGAATGTAAAGGAGAGATACTATTGGATGTCGTCAAAACACTGGTGATGCCAAACCCCCAAACTCCAAACAACTTCTCCAGCACATTTGTATATTTGAAACATAGCAAGGGGACAATACAGAACACTGAGAGACTGCACAGGCCAATGGTCACAGTATCAAGCAGAGGCTCCTTAGAATCACCTTTTGGACTCACCCCTACAAAATGGAACAGAACCATTATAAACAATACCCCCTAGTCCAATCCCATAGAGCCCCCCCACCAGAAAAAGAGTCACAGATGGTATAAAAGTCACAGAAAGCCACTGAAAACCAACAGGAATGTACTTCCATTATCTGGTTCCAGGCAGAGATCACCAACACACAACCAAGGTCATCTCTGTCCCATAAATAGCACTGACACCTCATTGAAATGAATCCAGAGTATCCATCTCATCCAAGACCCCTCTATAGGATATAAATATACATTTATTTTATTTTACAAATCATGTGTTTGGTCACCAAGGAACAGAAACCTATGGAGAATGTTTAACTGTAATTAACCCCTGAATATTTTTATTACATCAATATACCTTCACTTATTTTCCTAAGCATACGTAATATACAGGGATGATCAAGCCAAAATAAAACATTTTGAACTTCCTTTGGTTTCATCTGGTAATTATGAAGGTGCACTGCAGCATGCATGTCTATGCATACTTACTCAGAGGCAATCCCACAAGAGTTCAGTAGCACACATGCACACCTGAGTGTGCACAGGATTGTGATCTAGGAGTGCAATGCATGTCTACTCTGGAAACCAATCTCACTGACTTCAGTGGGACTTATTCATTGTAAACAGAGGTAGGGTTGCATACTATATATACAGTACATCTCTTCCTCTGAAATCAATGCAGCTAAAAAAAAAATGCTCCTTGACTTAACTACATTACATGGCTTTGTCTCTGCAAGATGCTGACTTTATGTTTACTGTAGAGTCCCACAATAATTATAATTTGTTTTTTAAACACTTGCCTTTACCCCGCACTTTCCTGGAAAATCTGGATAATCATGTGTGTGACTGTCCCCTTGAGTTGGCTTCAGTGTGGAGCTGGGAGTGGGGCTTTGGGTCACACGTTCATTCCCACCAGGAATGGCTGCTTCCTCTGTTTATATTTACATGTTGCTAACATGCAGTTGGGACCCCCTTAAATGCAGAACCAATATCTGCAGTTTCAGTTATCCATGGGACACAAAATAGGGGACACATATCATAGAGTCATGCAGAAAAATGCCTACAGAGGCATCCTCTCTAGGCATCTTCTAGGTCGTCCAATGCAACTGTATGGTATTTTTTTAAAAAAACAACAACTGGAAATCCTTTATTTTAATAGGGTTCACTGTTATCCATGGTTTCCAGTATCCATGGTAAATCTGGGAACCAACCCCCCATGGATACGGCAATCCGACTGTATTTTTTGAAAGTGTTTTTGTGCCAATACTTGTATATCATTATTAGCGCACATCTGCCTATTTCCATAATTGCATGCATGATTTAAATTGATATTATGCAGTTTAGTAGATGTGTGTTTTTAATGGATGTTGTATTTTAATCTGTTGTTGTTCTCTGCCTCTATCAATGGGCAGAGGTGGGTAAGAAATAGTAGTAGTAGTAGTATATTTATTTATGTATTTATTTATTTACACCCCGCTCTTCAGCCACAAGAATATCAAAGCGGCTTACACATTGTTTTAAGCAATAACAATTTACACATCTACACTGCATTAAGCATAATAGTTGTTGTTGGAAAAATGGAGTGGCCACAGCTGTGTGGCTGAAAATAATAGGAAGTATAGGACACATGATCATACCAGGACCTCCCTTTTACACCAAAGTAAGCTCGTCTAGGGAAAATGTGTGGCTGGTAATGCCACTCTCACTTCACTTTAACAAGATGTGTGTGACATTAACAGCAGACCAGAAAAATGCGATTTGAAACATCATTCTTATTCTTATTCTTATTATTCCTGTGTAGACAAGCCATAAGATCTTTTCCCCTGATTTAAAACATTAATTTAAAGTGCTACCAACTACTGGGTGGATGAGTAGCTGCTATTTTACAACAGATGGATTTTGCTAGTCTAAAAGACTATGACATCATCCTAACCCCTCATTGTAAAGACTACTTTCCAAGTCTACTGGTAGAAACAAGTCTGCTATTAGAATTCACTGCCATGAACAGCAAGGAGCTTCTTGCAATGTCTCTGTCAGAAATATTATTTTCTTAGAGGTAGGGAAACTCCTTTCTTTTCATATTGAAAGCTGGGGGATCAACAACTTTCCAACTAAAATATTGTTCCTGGTGTAGATTAGGTCATGACACATTTCCCATGAACATTTATCACAATTAGATCTAAGCTTTTGTTTGCCCTCTCCTAAATTCTCATTCCATTCTGACTGTCAGCCAATGATGACAGCTTTTTATTGTCTCTCAGTTCACATCACAGCTGACAGGCATGTCAAGAAACTGCCTTTTGACTGTGACAAATGGAGAGCTGGGTGAACTGTCCACTGTAATCTATTTCATGAACTTGCCACTGTAGCTTGTTTGCTTCATGTCAAGCAATCATTGTAAATGTCATCATTAGCCAAGAGACCTAGCAGGAGTTTGTCTTTCCCCCCTTTTTTGCCTTCTTGTTTGGATTTTAGTTCCCCCGCCCAAATTTAAATGTTAATATTTTTTGCAAACAAAATATTGAAAATGTACATCTAAAAACATAATCCATACACGAGGCAGATACATTATACACGTTGTCTCATCAGAAATCCAGAAATGGCAGGTTGCTTGCTTTCCTGTGATTGTGGTCACCAAAATCATCATCATAAAAATACAGTTAGTCACAAGCTCAGGATACAGGTGCTGTACTGTATTGATTTACTAGCATGGCTCCATCCTACAGAATCCTGGGATGTGTAGTTTGGCAAAATTCTTAGAATCTCTGCCAGACTGCTTTAGTGTTGTAATTCAGGGGAATGGAGTAGAACTGTATGGCAAAGAACTCTAAGGGTGTCCCCAAGCTACACATCTCAGGTTTCTGTGGGATTGATTCATGGTAGTTAAAGCAATATCTAATGTGCAGTTTTGCTGCCATATAGTGTGCAGAAAGGACCTTCTCATTTTGTATGGCTGCTGCTGACACCCTATAAGACCTGCCCCAAGATCTTTTTCTCCCTGAGATGCAGTAAGAAATGGCACCATGACCCAAACCCATGTCAAGCTGCATAACGCCAAAGTTATTTTAGTAGTTAGGAGACACAATAGTTTATTTACTTTTAAAAAGTAGTTTTTTAAAAAAAGCGAATCACAAAATCATAGTTGGAAGAGACCAAGAGGACCGTCCAGTCCAACCCTCTGACTTGCAAGAACACACAAAGCATCCCACAACGGACGACCATCCAGCCTCTGTTTAGAAACCTCCAAATAAGGAGCATTTAAAAAATAGCATTTCTGTTCCCATCTCTAGTAACAAATTAAGGCTGCAACCTGACATCCTCTTATTTATCCCCCGTCCCATTGAAGCAAAGGATCTTATATCAGATTCAGTAGGTATAGGACTGTATGGTAAATACACTAAGAACCTTCTCTGTGGCTGCTTCCAGGCTGTGAGACTCCCTTCCACAAGAGATCAGGTTGGCCCCCTCCCTCCCTTCTTTCCGCCAGCATATTTTTATTTAGACAGGCTTTTTGAATTTGAGTTATGGAGATACAGTGCATGTGTGATGTGATGTGCTATTTTTTAAACAAAATAATCTTTTAGGGCAATTATGTTGTAAACATGTTTCAAAATGGCAATACAAAGTGATTTTCCAGCACTTCCTGTTGCCATTTTGAGAGGAAATACAAAGAAAAATCAGGGTGTTTGGGCTTGCGGGGAGGGGTGTAACCCTCCAGGGGCCTGGGAGGAATTGGTCCATGGCCACACACAGTTCTCCACCCCTGCTATATTGTGTAACTGAAATGCATTACTGAACTGATCTGAATTACTTTTAGAAAGAAACTCTCCAAGCTGTGGCCTATTCCAGACCTTTGCCTGCTGTTCTGTTTTTTTGTTTCTGCTACATTCTTGTTCTTGTTGCTGCTGTTGTTGTAATGGAAAATGTTCCTTCACCTGAAGTGAAGTGTAAACTGGTCAGTCTATTCTACCACCTTCTCGGCACTCTACATGCTGCGTATGTACATCAGGCCACTTGACAAGCGTTCACTTCCACAACAGTTATGATCTCAATCTTCATAAACATTGCATTTATAATTGCACCAAATCCAAGGCAATTTGTGGGACAAAGGAAGGGATCTATGGTAAAGGATAAAAGTCTGGGATGTGAGCAAAAGACATTCTCAAAGAATGATTTAATACCATGTTTACCAGTGAAGCAGTAATAGGCTCAAGTTGCTATGGGAACTGACAGAATTCCAACAATATTAACCAATAGTGTACGCATTATAACATTGCATTAATAATGCTCTGGTAAAGGGTCACTTTAAATTTCATTAGCAAGGATCCATTTTAACTAGCAAAGCAACATAAGCTACAAGAAATTGCCATAAAAAATGAGCAGCAGCTTTAAATCAGTTATTTCTCTTTGCAATCTAACATGACAGTTTACCCATATGCGAGCACACATAAGCACACCCTAAATGGTTCACAAGCACAAGAATCCAGGTTGCAATTTTCTGCCTTTAAAAATGTACTGTAATTTTATGCTTTCAAGTGATTTGTGTGCCAATGCCTGTATGTCAGGGTGAACAAAGTATGACTCACAGGTTGTATGTAGACCCTGAGCCTCCACATTGGCTGAAAACCTGCCACCCCACCCCTGCGCACATATTTTGACCAAAATTTGTCAATATAATAGCACCTTCTAATGTGGCGTGACAGGTGACTTCTTTCTATCATTGCTGACTTCTTTTGACTGGATTTGAATATATAGTTTTTAAAAGAGACCTGTAAGGTCAGGAAGGGTAAAATGGCTGATACGTCCCCAGAGGATGAGATTGGCTGTTTGGGGTCATTTGGAGCCCCCAAAACATTCTGGACTATTGGGGATGCAAGGAGGGACTTCAGAGCGTAGATGTGGCACACAAATTTCATTGTCAGAGCAAAACACTCTCCCATTTTTTTGGAGTGATTATAATATAACATTGACTGATTTTGAAGCTTGTTCATGATTTGTTTTGTGCTGATTTTTGATGTGTGTGTATGTTTGTGAATGATGGGTTAAAGGAATTGTTAAGCAATTGCTTGTTAAAGGAATTTCTGAAACTTCACTTGATTCCCTCACAGAGGAAGAGCCTATGTCCCAAGAAGGGGAGACACTAATCTCAAACTGGTAATATGATGCTTGTTCATGATTTGTTTTGCCCTGACATAGTAAAAAGATGAGGAAGTGATTGTTAAATTATGTTTTGGAAAATTTCTCCTTTACAGATTCCTGCATATAACGGCCCGAGGATTTGGTAATCATCCCAAATTGGCAGGATGAACACATCTCCCCACCTTCATTCACAGCATGGCTTGGCAATTTTTGTTGGGTGCCTTCAAGTAATTTCCAACTTATGGCAATCCCAAAGTGAACCTAGCAGAGGGTTTTCTTGGCAAGACTTGTTCAGGAGGGGGGTTGTCTTTGCCTTCCTCTGAAGCTGAGAGAATGTGATTTGCCCAAGGTTTCCATGGCTGAGTGGGGATTTGAACCCTGATCTCCAGAGTTGTAGTCCAATACACAGACCACTACACCATGCTGGCTCTCATGGCTTGGCACTACCTGCATGATATTAGGTTTCTTCACTGGCAATGAAATAATGTTATTAGAACTGAAGGGACTGAAGACCCAAAAGCTCGTGGTTGGTTTCACAACCCAAGTTCTTCCTGCCAGCACCATCATCAGCCTGCTGAATGTCATGGAAGTACAAGGAAACATATTTGCTTTTAATTGTCTCTGCATTGAAAGAAAAAAAAAGAGTGACAGCATACTCTTACACAATGACACTATATAAAGTTGTATGTCCTGTATTTTAGAAAATTATAGGGTATGGTCATATTAGTAAAGGAAAGTTTACTCTCTCTGCTCACTGCTTAGGCCTCAGAGAACTATAATCACTTTGATATTGGAACACAACTATAGTTGCTTCCTTGGGTGTGAGGGAGGGATTATTTCAGTTGTGTATGAGCAGATTGCAGCAATAAGACCATTATAATTGATTTCTGGAGTGAATAACTATTGACATATAAAACAGCAGCAGGGGAGCCTGAAAGAAACTCTGTTCACCCCCCACCCACATTGTCATGGCAGGAAAACCTCAAAAACAGAAGAAGCACCATGATGGACAAAGGTATCATACTGACTTTGTGTAAGTCGACCCAGGCTTTTTAGGTCTTTTTTTGCATACATTTTTTAATTCATGGTTTTTTTTTCACTTTTGCAGTGGTGCTCCATCCCTAACCCCTATGAATGTGAAGGGACGACTGTATTCCAAAATCCAAAATACCTCTGGTCCAAGCATTTTGGATAAGGGAGACTAAATCTGTATATGTGAAAAAGGGTGTGCCTGTAATAGAAGCCATTTTCCTGCATGTTTGATTTGGTTCTTTTGTAAGTAAAAAGTAAAGGAAATTGTTTCAAGAGCATTTTGGTAACATAAGAAACCAGGATTTTGACCTATTCCACCTGCACTTAAAAAAGCATCTCTGACATAAAGTTGAAGTTGTAGGGTTAGGTGGGAGGTGTTAATATAGATATACCTAAAGGAAAGTTTCCTTGGAAATTGGCCTTCTAGATGCTCATTCTTGACAAATTCAGAACTACAATTGATTGCCCCACCCCAATAACAGAGAAATGAGCTAAGACTTCAGTGCCAGCAGCACAGCTGTCTAAGAAGACTGTTAGCATCACACTTCCGTTCCAGAAATCCTGCCTTGAGAGAACACTACTACAGTCTACACTTCATTCAAGTCACACTATTTTAGCAAGGCCTAGCACACAAATTTCAGTTCATTGGGCTGTACAGATTTTTATCAGTAGTGGCACAATGCCACTAAGAATAGACTGAGTATAAAGGCTACTGCTGAATCAACAGGAGACAAAAAGACACTGTTGTTTTTGTCACTTTTATCATCTTTTTTAAGAGATGGAGTTTTAAAACTAAAAACAACAAACACCCAGAAAACTAGAGTACATCTCTACTAGTGATTGAGCCAAAACTATTCAAGCTCTTGAGTTATCCATGAAAATTACATTTGCTTTTCCACACTTTTAAAGCTAAGAAAATTTTAAATCCTATATAGCAATAGCAATTGCATTTATATTTCTATACCGCTTATCAGTGCAAACCACTCCCTAAGCAGTTTACAATGAGTTAGCTAATTGTCCCCAACAAGCTGTGTACTCATTTTACTGACCTATAGAAGGATGATTCTACCTTGGAGCCCTGTGGGATTGAACTCACAATATTGTGGCTGCAGTACCAGCATTTAACTACTGCACCACCAGGGCTCCTGTACTCAATAGCCTTATTAGAGTCTTCCTTGTTACATAAAATGGTGGTCCCTTGACTTGCAGGAGTCCCTGGGCCATTGGTTACCAGTCCCTTGGTAAGTTTACAGGAAAGAAAGAGACAAGTATATTCAATGGGTAAAATTTAGTGCTGGTCCCTGGCACATTGGAAGACTGTAGAATGTGGGGAAAATATTATTATAATGCAATACAATCTTGTGTATCGCATGTTAAGTTCAGTTCAGGAATTTCCCTGCATGCATGAGTTTTTCCACTCCCCCTTCTTCTTTCCCTAGGCAATTTCAGCCAACTGGAGCAATGGGTCATTCATCACATGACTTCCTAATTTAAACACTTTATTATGCCTTGTTTAAGTTCCCTTTTAAGTTTGTCTCCGTGTGGCTGTAGCCATCTTTCAGTCTTGCTTTTACCCTTTTGCCCTCTTGCAGCTTCAACATGATGCTGCCCTTACTTTTCCCTTTTCTTGCATTCATTGCATACACCTAACTTACAGGCATGAAGAAAAGAGTAAAAGCTCTTGCCTACATGCAAGCAACTCCCAAGACTGGGTGAGTTACTATCCTAACCTAATCATTTTAGTTAGTTAAGGGTTTTAGATTTGTTTGAATATGTAGATTAAGATTGATATACATTTAGTAAACTTTTGATATGCATTTTTAAACTGACGTCTTTGTTGTTTAATGAGTCTAATTGACTGGGTGATCAGACCACACATTTAAATGTTAATTGAACTGTGTCTGCATTCTGATGCCTTTACTCTGCTTACTTTGAAAGAAAGATTTTTTAAAAAAAAATTTAAGAAGATATTTTTATTTTTAAAAAGGGCTAGATCCCTGGAATCTTTAATAAAGTTTTAATTTTAGACTCATACCCTCCAACAAAAACAAGGGCTGGTGCCCCATATCAAACAACCTGAGAAGCACTGCTTTAGATAACCATGTTCCATTATTTCAGTTATGCAGCTAACATCTGTCTTCCTTATCCTTCTACCCTGCCATTTATCATGGCATATATTACAACTGATTCTAATTTCCAGATATGGAAATTAAAGAAGACAAACCAAAATAATGCTCTCAAAACATATTTGCTAACAATGTTTTTTTTAAAAAAAATGAAATTCTTTGAGCATTTTCATTGTGCACTTTCTCATTTTAAAACTACTTAAATTATAGAGGTACTGGTATTCCTATGTGAATAAAACAGATTTTGCATTTGTTTTCCTGTTGTATACACATTTACTTGAGGATAAAAGTCATTTAGTTGTACAAAGGGTTACACTCTTAATTGGTGATTTTATGTACCTGCAATTTGCAACATGTAATTATTATTTCAGTGTGTGGTTTCATGCAGACTGTTAAGCATGCTTGATTCCAGTGAGAAAGGATGGGGATATAAATAAGATGAAATAGATAAATAAAATACATATTTAAAAGTGGAAAGAATGGATGGAACGTCTGGAATTGAGTACCAGCCCAGCTAGCCACTCTCTGACTTTAACAAGTTTTTCTAAAAACAAGGTTGCTGTAGCAAACCCAAAGTTTAGAAAACTTACTTTTTTGAACTAAAGCTGCCAGAAACCTGCCTTAATCTGCTCCTTTTCCCAATAGTCAAACTAGTTTAGAATATTTTGGAAGTTCTAAACCAAAAGGTAACCTTTCCAAGCTCTGCATAACCTTCAGTTGCCCACATGCTGCTCCTTTTAGTGCCTGCCTCTCTTGGGAGAAGGGCCTTGAATCCCAGGGCCTTGAACCTCACATGCAGCCTTAGTTGCCCCACTTTCTTTATCATCTTAGATGCTTCCACTTTTTAACCAAACCTAACAAAATGCACTGCACATAAGGAGCAATGTGGAAAGCCTCAAAGGGAGTTCTTTAGATCCATTCAATGTCTGAGTGAGTTAGGGGGAATCCACATCACATATATCATCCAGTTTGAAACTAGATCATTTGCAAAGCTCCTTCCTATGGAATCCTGGGATTTGTAATTTTACAAGGTCTTTAGCCTTCTCTGACAAAGAGTGCTGGTGCCTCACCAAACTACAGATCCCAGGATTCCATAGGAAGGAGTCATGCAAATAATCCAGTTTCAACCTGGATTATTTCTCTAGTGTGGATGCCCCCTTAGTCTACAAGGACTAAGGTCAGCCACCTCCTTCTTCTGCAATCTGTGCAGTGATTGGACAATAAGCTTCCCTCCTTTGAGCCATAAACAAAATGTGTGAAAATTCAGCATAGTCATAATCTCTGCAAAATGTATAATCTCACTTTCTCAATTTGCACTGCATCTTCTAGTGAATCTTTAGCAGCAAAGGGAAAAATAGAAGGCCTAACCCACTCAGTCAACTAGAGTGAGAAACCCGTTCCATTCAGTTCCTTCTCTCATGAACTTTCCAACTTCTTGTTCTGGGATTGCAACACACTGTTGTTTGCTGTCAAGTTGACTTTGCCTTATGGCACTCCTGTATATAAATCCAAGATGCCTGGTCATCAACTTCCTTACTCACATCTTGAAAACTAAAGGCTTTGGCTTCCTTAAGTAATTCCACTTATAGTGTTGCATCCCTTTTTTCCTGGTGTGTTCCACCAAAGCATTATCATCTTTTCCAATGAGTCATGTCACCTCATGATATGCCCAAAGTAAGACAGACTCAGTTTAGTCATCTTTGCTTCTAAGGAGAGTTCAGGTTTGATTTGCTCTAAGACCCATTCATGTGTCTTTTTAGCAGTCCATTGTATCAGCAGAACTCTCCTCCAGTACCACATTTCAAATGAGTTGATTTTCTTCCTGCCAGTTTTCTTCACTGTCAGGCTTTCACATCCATATGTAGAAACCAGCAATACTATGGCCTGGATGAGTTTGACAGAGGCATAATCTGCCATTGGCCAGAAAATCAAGAGCTACTGTGAAGCTCAATATGAAGAAAACAATGGCAAGGGAAATACTAGCCTTGCCCCATCCATAAGACAGAAAAATTGCTATTGCTGTGCTGGATTTCTTTTCATTCCCTATTTCTTTTCCTTTCATACCATGTGTATTAGAACTGACCTGTTTTTAAAAAAACTCTGCACAACACTTAGAAATTTTAGGTATTTTAAGCCTGTTAAGTAAATATTAAAGTTGATTATTTTTTTATTTTTTTTATTTAAATTTTTATAAAGGAGTTTAAACATCCAACTCAAATATGTAAACATTGTACAAACAACTGTTGGACATAAGAAAAATACATTGGACTAATTATTATAAATTATAATTATTATTATTATAAAGTTGCTTGTTATAAGACTTCTATAACTTTAAGAATGAGAGTCAGAAAGACTGCATGTTTTCCAGGTGGCAAACTAACCTAGATTGCCCTTGGAAACTATGCTACATGACTGCTATGTCAGGCAGCAAAATCTCTTGAGCCAGTCCTTTTCTTTGGTACAGATGAATCCTCATAAGAACAGATACTTTTACCTTTTTTGCAACTAATGGTAACTATGTTGTACCATCTATTTACCTAAACCAATTCTATGCTGGATTAAAGCTATTTCACTTTTGTTGATTGAACCAATCAGCACCTTTTATTAGATGCACTCAACTCTTGCCACCTGGCTAAAATACAAAATGTTGAAAAAGAAGGGGAATATAATCTTTTCCCATTACAAGGATGGGAGCTAAAAATGTACATCCCAGTCAATTGCAGTCCTTGCCTGAAGCTCTGCAGATTGCTATTAAATAAGGTATTGCATCTTGACTTCAAAATGAGTCATCTTCTTCACAACCACAACTATAACAAAATAAATAAACCAAGTCAGAGTGAAGATTAAATGTTGATGGGCAACATCCTCTATTAAGTGGACTGTTTACTGTCCTTTACTTAAATCCTTGGGGTAAGTGATAAGCTTGGTACTTTTTTTTAATCCCCCAGAAAGTTATTTACTGTCCTTTCCTCTCAAAAAATATTCATAAGCATTTCTAGAGAAATGAGCTGCAAAAAACTGGTTTCCCTTCATAGTTCTTAAGAATGGATTTGAAGATACAAATACAGAAACATGCATGCAAACCACTTTAAAAGGGGATCCATTTTAAGGATGTCCAAATCCTCACAAGTCTAATGCAGGCTACCTGTTTTGTGGCTTTAAATATTTAACAACTGATAATAGTCCTGGCTTTTAGAAGCTTCTCAGAACAGCATAGATAAAAGACAATTAACTGCAAAAAAGATTCATTAACAGCTACACTCCAGCTTTTAAACAAACATAATTCACCATATTTACTTATTTATTCTCTGTGAAAACAGATCTGATAAGGTTCTGGGGTTGATTTGTTTTAAAATGTCTAAGTTACCTTTGAAGGTATAGAAGGGTTGGTTTTTAATAATAATAATAATAATAATAATACATGTAACTTTTAAAAGAAAATGCTCTTCTAGGGACAAAATTGTTATGCATTGTCCCAGTTTGAGTATACAATTAGTGCTTCTTGGTTTTAATAACAAAGAGATATTTTAAGGGGTGAGTCATTTGTACCTTGAAATACATTTACAAAGACAACATGAATAGCAAACTCTAATATCCTGGCATTGATTATCTATTCCCTTTTTAAAATATACAACACACTTCCAGTTCTGCTAATATTTGTGGGCTCTTGGAAGAACCTGTTCATCAAACTCTTCATATATACTGTAAAACTGCTCTTCCATGATAGTATTTGTCTAAATTTAAACTTGCTAGGTGCTTTGGTCTTTGCTTTTAGGAAGAAGATGGTCTAGTTCCTGGATTATTTGCTCCCTATAGTCATAAATTTTGGCCCTACAGGTCTTCTAGACCGTTTCTGTGCATATGTACCTCCTAGTCACCTATGGCAACCCCACAGATTTCATTGGGTTTTATCAGGAAAGGGATATTCAGAGGTGGTTTGCCATTGCCTTCCTTTGAAATATGGCATACAACACCTGGATGGTTGTCTAGACGATTAAATACTCCTCATAGAATTTGAGAAGAATACCTTTCATCCCAATGAAAACCCACAGTGATTCACCTTATTCAGAAGGAGGGGAGGGCAAAAACTGTGGGGGGAAGCCTTCATGGCTTTTCCTGAGGGTTTTTTTTGGGGGGGGGGAAATGTGCAGAAATGCATATTATCGCTTGTTTGGACAACCAATTCCCATCAGGGTGAGTTCTCGGAAAGAACAGAAGCAGACAGTGGATTGTTAGATGTGTGGGCGGAGGGTGGTCTTATATGGAAGTGGCCAGAAGTGCCATTTTCACCTCCAGCCACTCACTCCAGCTTGCCAACAGGATCCCTCAGCTTCAATCTCAGGACCTTTCCAGGCTGAAATAGCTTCCCATCTCATTCCTTCAGTTTCCTCCTATTCTAAAATATCTCCTGTCCTGCCAAAACCTACAGCCACTCACTCCAGTTTCCAGCTTGTCAGCAGCTTGCAATAGAGGGAGTGGGGTGGGAAGGTATTTCAGCCAGGAAAGGTCTTGAGAATGAGGCTGAGAAATCCTGGTGGCAAGCAGGGTTTTCTCCCTGGTATAGCCAGTTCAAAGTGGAACAATATTTCCAACAATACTTTTATAACTTTACCTTTGTCACACTTAGAAAAGCCTTTACTGCCCTTTGTTTCCAGACAATTCCAACAGCTTACCTGGGTGGAAGGTATAAAAGGATCTCTCATAACAGTGGCTTTACTTCTGTGGTTCGGGAGAGGTGGAAAATCTAGTCCATTATCTTTTATATTGCCCTTTATAGGAGAATTCTGGGGAACATTTTCTGGGTGAGCTCTTATAAGCAAGGGCAGGTTGGTTGCAGCATGACATAATTTTCAATCTGCAGACAGTTCTAAATTCATCACCCTTAAGGTTGCTACTTTTGCTGTAGCTGCCCAAAAGATCCACTGTAATTTCATAAAAACAACAATGGTGAATTGTAAAGGGGACAAGATGTTGTAGATGGAATGTTATGACACTGTTTTGTCACCAACCTTCTGTTGCTTGATCTACTAAGGAGATTTTCAGACAGGCAAAAATCGCCCCTTGCCGCGCGAGCAGCCTCCCGAAACTGCTGCGCGGCAAGGGTCTTTTTCAGACGACGCTGTGCCTCTAGCGAAGCCGTCCGTGTCACTTCCGTGAAGCTTGGGACGGCTCCGCGCCATATTTCAAGCACGGAGGCTGCCCGTGATTGAAATATGACGCGGAGCCGTCCCAAGCTTCACGGAAGTGACACGGACGGCTTCGCTAGAGGCACAGCGTCGTCCGAAAAAGACCCTTGCCGCGCAGCAGTTTCGGGAGGCTGCTCGCGCGGCAAGGGGCGATTTTTGCCTGTCTGAAAATCTCCTAAGGTTTCCCTATTCCTTTTTATAAATTGATAAGCTCTTTCTTCAAATCAACAGTACATGTTGTCCAGTGAAATTTATGGCTGTTTTTTGTAACATTTTGTAATGGTCATAGTGCCTTATACAAATAAACTGTTGTTGAAATTCATTTTGTTAGTTTTGGCCCAGCTTTCTAATCTGTTAAAATCATTTTGAATTCTCATCCTGTCCTCTGGGGTACTAGCTATCCCTCCTAATTTGGTGTCATCTGCAAATTTTATAAGAATGCTCTCTATTCTATAATCCAAGTCATTGATGAAGATGCTGAATAGCACCAGGCCCACGATAGACACCTGTGGGACCCCAGTAGTCACTTCTCCCCAGTTCGGTCGGTCAACTAATTACAGATCCACCTAACAGTAGCATTGTCTAGCCCACATCATTGTTGTTGTTGTTGTTTTCTTTTTATCAGTACTTTGCTTTATTCCATGCTCAGAGCCACCTTGGGTCCCAAGTTGGGAGAAAGGTAAAATATGAATAAAATAAATATAAATAAATAAATCATCCAGTTAAAAACTGACCAGAAATAAACAATCCCAAGTTCTTAAGGGGACAGTAATAGAATAAATTAATTTGATTTTTTTTAAAAAAAAATGTGCATGAGAACCATACTATCTGTTAAGCAAGTATAAAGGTTCTGCATAATGTGTTATATCAAATCCCACAGTAATAAGATACAAACAGTTATCGGTAGTTCACTTTTGCGCAATGTCATTAGCTCAGTAAAATGAGTAAAAACAGTAATGTTTATCATAAGTGTACTGAGAAATGGAAGTTCTTCCTGACAAGGATAATTCTGACTATATTTAGCAGAAAGACATCTTTGAAGATGTCATGACCAACATATGCAGAATATTAATTATAACTCACTGGGGGCCAAATGCTTTAATTATCACAGTATGAATTGATCTGTGTTCTTTCTGTTAATTAAAGATTCAAAAGAAATGTAAATAAATAATATGATGAAGGGAAGAGGTTGTCAATGACTGCTAATGCCCCACCATTTTCACCCCTGGAGAAAAAAATCAGCTGAGTCAATTCCTCCACAGATGAGAGCTTTGGCTCAGGAACAATGTTTATAAGGAGCATGACCACACTTCAAACTGGAAAGGAGGTCACAAATAGATTAATCAGATCCCTGCTATATAAACCTGTCAACTCTGAGCCTCCGTAGCCTTCCTACTATTGTAAAAGATGGGCACGATCCAGCATTGAAAGTAAGGCTGAACTGAAAACTGCCTTAGGCTGGAATGTTGCACACATTTACTAGGTATACTTCATCCTATAATAGGACCCACAGGACTCTATAGGGGTCACCACTGTATAGAGATGTATAGAGTCACACTTTGGGGAATAGAATGTAGGGAAAGGTTCTGGAAACAACCTCCAGCTCACTTTTTTTTCACTGCCTCCATTGCCAAATTTAATGGTCCCAATAATAATGGAGCAAACAGCAGTCCTCGAGGAGGACGATGCCATTCCATGCCCATGGTATTTCTATGGTAAAGAAAAAGCCCTTCACAACATCGAGCCAACCAAATACAGAGGGTTCACCACAAGGCTGCTTCTGTTTTCTGTCACATCATCAATAAATACTAGTGGACCCACTGCCATCAGAAGCCATGCATGCCCATGCCATCACACTGTCTCCACCGTGTTTTGCAGATAACATGGTATGCTTCAGATCATGAGCCCTTCCAAGCCTTCTCCATACTTTTTTCATCCCATCATTCTGGTACAGGATGATCTTGGTTTCATCTGTCCAAAGAATGCTGTTCCAGAATTGGGCTGGCTTTTAAAGATTTTTTTTTTGGCCAAGTCTAATATGGCCTTTCTATTCTTGAGGCATATGAATGGTTTGCACCTTATGGTGAACCCTCTGTATTTGCTCTCGTGAAGTCTCTTTATGGTGGGCTTGGATAATGATATGCCTACCTTCTGGAGAGTGTTCTTCACTTGGCTAGATGTTGTGAAGGGGTTTTTCTTTACCATGGAAAGGATGCTATGATCATCTACCACTGTTGTCTTCCATGGATGTCCAGGCCTTGTTGTGTTGCAGAGCTCCCCACTGCATTCTGTTTTTCTCAGAACTCGATGGACCCAGCATACCATACACCATTAAAAAAACTCCCCCAAAATGCCCAGGACACCTCATGACAACCCTTTGAGATAGGCTGGTGGGTTTAACTTGCCCACCCGCCATTTGTTCTGCCCCCCCACTTGTTCTGCCCCCTGCTAACCCCACCCCTTTTTCTGCCTCTCCCACCACTCCTTCTGCCCCTCCCCCACTCCTTCTACATCCACCCTCATGATATTCCCTCTCTAGCAGCTATGTTTGAGATCTACATGGTCCCGCCCCCAGTGCGCTGATTGGCTGCCCAACAGACCTGTGATTGGCTGGTCAGTTCCCTAAGGAGCCAGTCAGCACATTGGAAATGGCAACATACCCAAGAGAATTATATATATATATATAGATGTACCAAACTGTTGATTTGGCCACTCCTAATGTTCCTGCTATCTCTCTGATGAATTTTATTTATTTATTTATTTATTTATTTAACATCCTAGGAATGGCCTGTTTCACTTGCAATGAGAGCTCCTTTGACCACATGTTGCGGGTTCACAGCAACAGCTTCCAAATGCGAATACCACACCTTGAATCAACTCCAGATCTTTTACCTGCTTAATTGGTGAAGAAATAATGAAGTAATACCCACACCTCTCCATGAAACAGCTTTTGAGTCAATTGTCCAATTACTTTTGGTCCCTTGAAAAAGAGGGTGCTACCTATTAAAGAGCTGTAATTCCTAAACCCTTCCTCCAATTTGGATAGGAATACCCTCAAATTAAAGCTGAGAGACTGCACTTTAAGCCAATATTTATTATTTAACTGGAACTTGAATTTATTTTGGTAAACAGCCAAAATAACAAAACTTGTGTCAGTGTCCAATTATTTCCAGACCTAACTGTATCACATGCCAGAATTCAAGACTTTTTACGAAAAGAACTAGAGATTAAGGTGGTGTCCCCTCCAGTTCCTTCTGCACAAATTGACTAGAAAGGCAGCTGAATTGTCTTTTAACAGTAAAATT
The DNA here is from genome assembly GCA_030847615.1 of Gambelia wislizenii. NCBI lineage: Eukaryota > Metazoa > Chordata > Lepidosauria > Squamata > Crotaphytidae > Gambelia > Gambelia wislizenii. The sequence continues at coordinate 23,870,589 of JAUMIR010000005.1, read as the reverse complement.
ATTTTCTTAGTCACCACAGTCCCCTTTATCCACCTCTTCACACAAAGTGACTTAATTCATTAGCCATGCTCTTGCTCATCTCCCCTTCCCTGAAACCAGAGGCAATCATTTCATTTGCTGAAAATCCAGATTGATAGATAAAAAAAACCCTAAAACCTAATACAAATTAGCCTGTGTGTTTGTTTCTCAGGTAAGCTCCCCTTCCTATTTCTGAGGCTTGCTGAGGTGAATTGGGGAGACTTTGAGCTACCTGTCACCTTTCTCATGTACACTCATTTCTCCCCATGTGCTTCAAACAAAAACACCTGTTTTTCCAAATTTATTCACAACACTGGTAGGACTTCCCTCCTTGTAGTTCCACACAATGTAAACTACCACATTTTTAAGGCACAACTCCTGTGGGTTGACATCTTTTTTTTAACATATAAGGATTTGACTTGTCATGGTAATTTACCTGTCAAGTTTCTTTACTACTGAGTGATCTCAGACATTTCCAATCCCTAGGATGAGATAGCGTAACTTTCATAATACCACAGGATTTCTACTTCCTGGCTACGACAATATTATCAGCGATAATAAAAAGATCCCTTGCTTCCCTTTCTTTCTCACACAACAAATTTCTTCTTCAGGATCTCATTTAGGCAGAAGCTTTAATCTCTCAGCTCTTCACTTGCTTTCCTCTCCCTTCACTGCATTCCTGTCTGCTTTCTCTCTGTAAATGTTCCTAAAACATTATCATTTGGTTATTAGGAGAAAAGAAGGAAAGTTACAGTTTATGCTTTAATTGAAAACCTTACTTAGGGTACTATGTGGGGCAGGTGGATGGAGCTGTCTTTCTATTCAATGGATTTATTTTTCCCTAAAGCCTTCTTGACTTATAAAAAAAGGATATGCTGCCACCCAGTGATTAAATAGGAGCTTACATTTCCTAGAGGAAGTAAATATAGCTGGTGTGAATCTACTGTTTTGTCCTGACCTTGATGCATTACCAAGAGTTATTTTGATTTGCAGTTGGTGGTCTGCTTGTATTGGGGGGAGGGGGCGGGAGAGAAACTCTAATCAAAAAATTCATTTCAAAGCACAACAAGTGAAGGACAATTTTCACAGATCTGTGCATGTACAAATGAGGTATTGTGATCGTATCTTAAAGATAATTGCCTTCAATTTAAGCCTCAGGGTTCTGCATCATAAATTTGTTTTGCAATGCAAAAGTGTAAAATTTAAATATTAGCGTTTAAACACAATTAAGACCCACAAATCAGTACCGCTGTTAACAGTAGTGGATCAGAAAAATAATTGTGACTCCTCTCTAGCAGTACATCAAGGATTATATCAGATGCAGGAAGATTAATTTATACGTTCTCTTCATGTTTTTACTTTTTGAACTCTATGGAGCCAGCTTCAACTCTTTTGTACCTGTAGCATTACAATAAACAAGCAAACAAGCATAAAGAATGCAGGAATCTTGATAGAATAACAAACCAGAACCAAAGGCAGGATCAAAGGCCAAGCCAGTTCTGAGGAACAGAACTTTGATTATTCACACATACAAGTACACAATCAAGGAATGCCAATCTTAAATCCTTTCATCCTCACTCACTAAACAAGGATGCACCAAAACTTATTTTTATGTGAGCTGAGGGGATTGCTTTGGTCTGTTGCAGAAACAGCAAATTTGCAAGACAGATTTTTGTGCATTTCTGTCAATGCACAAAATTTAAAACTATGGCATATATGCCACCTTTTCACATGGATTATTAAAAGTAGAGACATTGGATGAATGATTTGTAATTTTTTGACAAATTTGATTGTCCTTTTTTTGCTTCTTCTGCATGTGCATGCATATACAGTAAGCTTACCAAAGAAAAAAGATGCTAGAGCCATTTTTGCACAAACTGTGCAAAACATGATGGAGAAATCATGATGGAGAATCCTCAGCATGTCAAGACAGCCTGTCTTCACCGTAAATATGACCTCAGTAAAATTCTTTCCCATCCTTAACTCAATCCCAAATACTTGCAGTTCAAGCCCCATCACATAGCTCCTAGCAGAATTAAAGAAAAGGCTATTACTCATGGCTGTAGTAGCAGGCCCCACAACCATCAAAATGGGATGAACCCCTGGCTGTGAATATCTGCTCTTCTGAGAGCAATATCAGCAATATGAGCAGTAAGTAGGGATACTGAAGTGCCCAGATAGAAAGCAGTGCTTGTGGAAGTTCATTTTTTAGACTACAGCTTAATGGGCCCCCCACAACCTTTCACACATGAAAACTGAGATTTGTGTGGCCAACCAACATCAGTGTATGGTCAGCAAGGCAAAACATATTAATGAGTAAAAACACACAAGCTATGATCAGCTGCAGCAGTTTGCTTTTTGTTTGCACCTATTGGGAAGGCCAAGATTACACCTCCTCCTCACCTTCCTGCTGAGTTAATTGAGTAATTAAAAAGGCAAAGTGGGAGGAAGAAAAAGAAACTGGGGCATTTTAAAAGCAGCTGGAAAAGTGAGATGACAGAAGATTAATCAAGACTGTCCTTACTAAACTGGGACTAACCGGAAGTGTCCAACATCTAGAATCCCCCAACTTAAGGCTTGTTTGGGATTGTTGTTGTTGTTTGCAAAAAGAAAAAGAGAAAAAAGTGCAAAGCATATGTTTTTGTACAAAAATTCCATTTTGCACAGAAAATGAAGTATCTTGTATGAAATACATAGTCTTCTACACACACACACAGACGTTTTCTGCCCAAACAGATTTGTTGCAAAAATATGCCAAGGTGCAAAGTCTCAGAGTGGGTGACCTTTTTCTGAATAGAGTGTGTCAATGTGTTGAGCCACCATTTGTCATTGACAATAAGACATTTGTGAGTCTCTTTTGTGTGTGTACGTGCCTTCAAGTCACCTGTGGACTTATGGCAACCCTATTAATTTCATAGGGTTTTCTTAGGCAAGGTATACTCAGAGGTTCTTTTGCCAGTAACTTCCTCTGAAAATTAACCTACAGCACCTAGTATTCATTGGCAGTCTTCCATTCAAGTACTAACCAGAATTGACTGTGCTTAGCTTCCAAGATCAGATAGGATCTGGTGCCTTTAAAGTATTACATCCCTACAAAAAGTGTATCAAGCCCCATCTGCCTGCAAGAAATGACATTTTTACAATCCAGACTCTTTTCACAGCATTCAGGTCACTTATTTTAAAAAAAGTTAAATGATATGGGCACATTAAAGTTTGTACAGCCTAGCTAAGACATAAGAATTATAGTGCCCTTCAGATATTTTTCAACTGCATGTCCCTGTTTTCCTAACTACAATTGGTGAAATTGGTGATGAATGCTGGGAGTTGGAGTCCAACAGCATTGGGAAGGCCCTATGATTCCTAGTCTTGAGCTACATGAACTTTCTGTTTGAATCAACAGGTTCTTGTGTTCTTAAATGGCAGCCAAACTAAGATGAACTGAAAGCTCAATGTTCAATGTAAGTGGTAATACATTAAATCCAAACTTAAAACCTAGACTTACTGCCATTTTTAGCTGGAGATCCTGCACTGAGCAGGGGGTTGGATTTGATGGTCCATGAGACCCTTCCATCTCTATGATTCTATGACTCTAATTTGGTTTTAACTAAATCAGGTCCCAGTAATTTCAGTGGCATTGTATGACTAAGTCTGGATCCAGCCACCTGAGTTATCAGAGAGTAAAAGTATATGGGTGACCCCTGAATATCAGCCACTTAATTCTTCTCACACTTAATTGACTTCAACAGCCCTGACTGAAGTCCTCTTGTCATGTACAGTACATCTCAATGCATTGCCCACAAAATGCACACCACATGCCTGAAACAAACAAGCCAGATGATAATTAATGGTATTTGCAAAGCAATAGCAAGACAGAGAAAACACCTCATTGCCTATCAGATATTTGGGGCTGGGAGAGCAAATGACCCATGCATACCATTACACAAGTGTATCATTAAAGGAAAGGTCTGATCAGAAATTAATCACATTCTTATAAGGTGGCACTTTGAATAATAAGAGAAAGTATTTGCTGGAGGCAGCAATTTTTCCATATTAGTAATGCTTTTGCTCATCCAAATTATTCTCATGAGCACCACAACACAGTATTTAATCACTACAGAAAGATAAAGGGAATATAAAATGAAGTAGCAAATGTGTGAAAGAAAGAAAGAAAAGGCCTTAACTGAGCTATCTTCCATTGGGGAGAAAAAGATCTTTTCCCCCTAAAACCAAGGCTAATGTATTCAGTGAAGAATAATACATTCTTTCAGTTAACTGTCAGCTACTCGATAAATTCACAAGCTGCAGGAGTCTCAAATATTTCTATAATAAAAATCCAGAAGTACAGTATTCTATACAGCAGAATTTTATGGCCTTTTGTCTTTAAAACTGTGAACAGTTTACAGCAATTTTATTTATTTATTCAGTCCATCTCCTTATTCAGTTCCTTCTCCTGTTTGGGTAGATAGAAGGCAAGTTACAAAATCTGACTAAAAGCATTAAGCAACAACTTAAATTCATACAAATCACTGTAGATTCGAGGATATTATTAGATTTTCTCCCACTGTTTAACTTGCCTTCTGAAATGAGAAAGGAAAATCTTCACTAATCTCTTGAAGCTTCTGAACATTGTAAGAGGAAACTCTTTGGAGAAAAGGAATCCCATGGACATGAGGCCACTACAAGAAGCCCCTGTTGCAAAATATGGGCCATCTTATTTGATCCAAGATCATGCAATAATGCTACTCCATGCCCTATTCAGAGGCTGTGAAACAAGCTACATCTACTTAATGAAGAGTTAATGTAAATCACTTAGTATGGCAAAGGATTATGTAAAATCAGGGGAGACACTTTTTGCCAATCAAGCTTGTGTGAGTTAGAAATGTGTCAAAAAAAATGGAATCTTCAAAGTTTTGTTGTTGCTTCTTGTTACGTGCCTTCAAGTTGACTCATGGCAACCCTCTCACTGTGGGCCAGTTTAGATAGTGAAAAAAACTCTCATGGAATTCATGGGGAATTCATCTGTCTTAATGAGATCTCATTTTGAATCACGGTATTCAGAAGGAGGGGGGCCCAAAACTGCAAAAAATATGCCAGAAAAGACTTCAGTTGCTTTCCATAGTGTTTAAAGACCATGGGGGGAATGCATACTCCTGCTAGTTAGGACAGCTGAATTGCACTGCTGCACATTCTTCAAGTGGATAGCTGATTGATCAGATGTGTGGGGGGGACACAGCTTGCTAACAAGGCAGCACCCGGAACCGCCATGTTGGATTTTTGCCATAGTGATCATGCGCTGAGGGAACGAAATGGCCTTTCTTTCTTCTTTTTTATTTAAGTGGAGATTACTCTTCCGCAGCTTGGATTTAGGTTTTTTTTTTAAAAAAAAATACTGTTTTGGTGGCAGCAACTTGGAGAGAATAAAACCACGAGTAATTCTCTCATGCCTACCATCTTGATTTTCTGGTATGCCTGTTCAAATAGCAAACACGGATAGCTTTTCACACCAGCAATCTTGAAAAAAATTGTAGAAACAGATGGAAGCTGCTGCAAATTGGCATTACTGAACACCAACACACATTTTATTCCCTTGTATAGATGGGCCCTGGGTTTCCTTTGCAAGATTTATTCAGTGGATGGTTACTGTTGCCTTTCTCTGAGGCTGAGAGTCACCCAGTAGGTTTCCATAGCTGAGAGGTGACTTGAACCCTGCTCTCCCAGAGTCCTAGCCAACATCCAAACCACTGCACTACACTGGCTCTTCAAACATTCAAGGGACAGAGGTATCAGTCTTTTTTACTGCCTTTGTTCTCTCAAATAGTCTACATCTCTTGCTTGGGTGTTGGCTGTTGGCATGAGGAAGTTCTGATCCAAAAAGGATCAAACTCCCACTTCCTTAGCCATGGGGAAATCTGAGATAGAACATTTATTTTTGGTATGAGTGGCAAGGGGTCATTTTAGTTACATGCATTGGGGATTTTTGTTATGTTCCACTAGCTGGTTGTCAATCCCAAGGTTTTTTCAGGCCATCCCTGAAAGAAGCAGTATAAACTCTCAATAAGTTAAAGTTATCACATTGTTTGACATACAATAAGAGAGACTGGAAAGAAAGGGACTGACTAGGGATTTAAAAGGATTAGACCAATGCTGCTGAGTAAGTGAGTAACCTGCTCCCACAAGTATATAGGAATCAAACTATTTAGGATTTCAAAGTGTTTTTTTTAAAAAAAAAAACAGCAATTGCATGATGCCTGAAAACAAGCTGGCAGCCATTTTGTCAGATCTATACTTTTTGTACTACAACTCCCAGAACCTCTAGGTAGCATGGCCAGTGGTTTCCCAAACTCTGCTTTTGGTACTGTTTTGTGGTAAGGGAGGGGGGGTGTACTCCATTTCTGCAGTGTTGGCTAAGGACATTCTTTTTGCTTGTTAAGAAAACACAGTAAAATAGGAAACCTCTCCTCAAATCCCTTTGCTTATCATTAGAGAAAATATACTTAGGGAATTATTCTGTTAGACAAATGTGAACTACCTGCTTTAAAACTAATTAATGCAAATGAATTTTTCATGGGTGGTATATGGAGGCAGTGATTTCCTTGTGAGAAGAGTTTAAAGATTACCCTTTGATGATCTCAGCTGCTCTTTCCTCCACTATCCATTACAGGCAACATCACTTTGATACTTTTAAAACTTTGAAGCCGTCACTTAAGGGGAATAAAAACAGCAGTCAAGGGATACTAACTGACATGATCTGTAACCAATCATTGTGATTTCCCATACATGTAATGGTTAAGGTTTCAAGACACGCCATTGTTTTGATGCTATTGAGCTAAGTATGTACATATTTAGTTATTGGCACTTGGGGAAAACTACACAGCTATATAAGATAACCAAGAAACTTATTTACTGAATGCCAATCATTATGTAGCCAAAACAGCATCTTACGTGCACAAGAGGGGAAATGTCAACAGGATTAGGAGAATCCCTTTGTTTACAGATACAACAAAACTTTAGGGTTTTTGGGGGGAGAAGGATAGTGTATACATAAAAAACTAAGATACTTGCAGTGGTGTAGAGATAAATTTTGAAGTGCAGGAAATCACAGAATTTCCCAGGCTCCCCATCCCCAAGGAGAGTTAGAATATACAGACAGCCGTGCATCTCACTGGTTTACAACAATCCTGCAGTGTTGTCCTGAGTTATTCTACCTCACTTCAGGTTGGCAATTTGGCTCAGGCCTAGAAATTAGTGTATAACAACACTGCAGTGTTATCCATTGCTTTTATTTTCACACTGCAGGGTTGTTGTACAAATACAACAACCTTGCACAGTTGGCCACTATCAACTCCCTATTCCTGCTGGTATGTAGGTGTGATGTGCTGAAAAAATGTAATGTATGAAAGGCCTGCAATACAGACCACAATTAATATTGTAAATCAAAGGTGTGACTGCAAATGATTTAGTATCCCAACCAAGTATTTCCCATAGCTCAGGTTGCAACAAAAGTCAACCTGTTTATATTGCTGTCCTCTTGACTTCCTCCCAGGATAAATCCCTCACCAAATCCACACTATGCAAGGACTCATGGTCCACTGATTTGCAGGCTGACAGATTGCACTTTTTAAAACTTAGGACTTCAACATGACCCAAGTTAGAGAAGGGATTCCTGCCTTTGGCAGGTGTGTGTGTGTGTGTGTGTGTGTGTGTTTCCAGCAACCTCAGCCACGGAAAATACACAAACAAACAAGCCAGGCATATAGTGCAATATTTTGTTGAGAATCCCACTCATCTAATGGTAATGTAGCATTTGGTACAGCTTGATAACGAATGATAAAATCCTAACCATGTGTACTCAGAAATACAGTTGTAATCAGAATTATTCAACCCCCATTGCAAATCAGGTTTATTGTCAAAATTTACAGACATTCAGCTGTTTGCAATGAACAAATCAAACAAAAGAACTGAAATAGCTCGACACAATAGATGCTTCAAGTGGTTTCCCCAAATTCAACTGAAAATGCAACTTATAAGGACTTCAGTGAGCATTCCAAATACAGTATTACGTATTTGCAGTCCAACAACATTGCAGGCTGAATAATTCCTACCCCTGATACAGCTCTACTATCACAAAGACATGTAAAGGGATGTGTTTTTTGTTGTTGTTTTTTTTAAAGGTGATTGTATACTTAATTGAAACAAGAAGTCTTAAGGTAATTTAAAGACTAACATTTTGGCATAACCTTTACGAACTATAGCCATTTCATTGGAAACATGGAGTATTACCTCAGTTGCACATACTTATGCTTTAGTGGGTGAGATGAGAGGGAACTGAAATGCAAAAAGAACGAATATGATTGTGAAGTCAAAGGCTTTCACAGCCAGCATCCATAGATTTTCCTTGGGGGTTTTTCCAGGCTGTGAGGCCATGTTCTGGAATAGTTTCTTTCTGACGTTTTGCCTGCATCTGTGGCTGGCAGCTTCAGAGAATAGCTGGCATCTTCAGAGAATAGAGAATCTTCTCTGAAGATGCCAGCCACAGATGCAGGCGAAAAGTCAGAAAGAAACTATTGTAGAACATGGCCTCACAGCCTGGAAAAAACCCAAGAAAAATATACAAATATGATTGTTATCATAACAGTGTTCATTAACAAACAGTAGTTGGGTGGTATCAAACATCCTTGCTCAGATGAGCTGTTTAACATTTTTTAATACTAAAATGTGTTTGAGCCAAAGATGGAACTGAGCCTCTTGAATTCTTGTGGGTGAGAAATTGTAATAAAAGTGGTCAGAAGAAATGTACATGTGAAAAGTACAAATACTAATAATTACTTTAATGTTGGCCATTAACAAACAATACTTGACCAGTAACACAGACATCCTTGCACTGATGACCTGATGAATAAGCATAGTGAGATAACTGAAAAACCTACTGTATTATAATCACAGATGGAACCATATTTCAAACAATTTATGGATAATAAAATGTATAGGTAAAAGAAAAGAAAAATTAAAGATTATCCTTCACCTACTACATTTCTGAAATTTTAGATTCAGGTCACTTTATGTTTAAGTGTGCTTACAACAGAGGTAAAATGTATGTATGTATATACAAGGTATGTATAATTCTACATGTAGCTGCCAGTGTGATTTTAAAAACTCTAGAATTGCATGGGTATATTCTAATTCAGGATGCATACAGTAATATATATATATATATATATATATATATATATATATATGGCTTCTTCTAGCTTTCCTCATCCTGGTATCCAATAGATGAGTAAAACTACAGTTCATACCAGCATCAAACATCATGGCTAATAGCCACGGTTTATGGGATCTGTGATCTAGAATACCAAGAGGGAGCAATGTTGGGGATTACTTATCCATGGTAATGATGGCTGACGTGCAGCACTCTGGGTTGTAGTGCATCTGCAGAGTTGAAGGACTAACATCAAAGTTGATGTGACGTTAGACTCTAAACTGTATTTGTGACTGTCTCTTCTGCTCTCCTGCTATTTCCTGATTACTGGTTTTGTAGGCCAGAATCTCAAGAGAGAACTAATACATATAAACTACAAGTTAATGCTAGAGAGTTCCTATCTTATATTTTTGGACTTGACTTGTGAGTAATCCCCCATTTCCTAATGGGATATGGACCTGAAATCAGTGCACTGAGCCAGTACTATTCATCTTGCTTCAAAGCTCTCTTGAATTAAGAAGGCTGTAATTGCAGGGCCTGAGAGAAGCCATCAAAAGGGCACATTCAGCTTCCATCACTGTTTGATGGCATCCTTACCACTGGTAAAATAGAGATTGTCCTAGAGACCCCTGTTATCAGGTGAAACATACACCAATAAACATTATACAGTCATCCCTTCACATTCGCGGGGGTTAGGGGCAGACAACATCCGCGAATGTGAAAAAACCACGAATAAGAAATGAGCCTGCTGGTGAGCGGTTTTCCACTCCAGTCCCTTCCCAAGGCAGCGAGGAGCTTCCTAAGAAGCCCCTGGCTGCCTTGGGAAGGGAGTGGGGTGTAGCGCGAGTGCGCCAGCTGATTCCCACCCACCCCCTTCCCAAGGCAGCAAGGAGCTTCCTAAGAAGCCCCTGGCTGCAGTGGGAAGGGAGTGGGGTGTAGCGCGAGTGTGCCAGTTGGGTCTTACCCCCCCTTCCCAAGGCAGCGAGGAGCTTCCTAAGAAGCCCCTTGCTGCCTTGGGAAGGGAGTGGGGTGTTGAGCGGGGGGGGGGCGCAGGCAGCTTTCCGGGAATGGTCAAAACCGCAAACGTGAAAGTCGCAAATGTGGAGGGGCAACTGTATATCTATTTAGTATTTACTTTCTAGCCTCATACCATGAAAACCTGAAGGCACTAATTTCTCCAGATCATCTCTCTGCTAAAGAACCAAGCCAAAGCTTTTCTGACTACTTGATAAGTCTACTTGTGACCTGCCAAGCTGAATGCAATGTAAGAGCCCTGTATGGTTTTGATAAACCACCTGGTTTTTTGTACCCTGGCCAGAAGCACACCACCAAGAGATTTGTCAGAAGCACCTGGCAGGACACTGTACTTGGCAGGTGAGCAGGGCTCAGCATGGTGGATCACAAGGCATGCAGGCCCATCCACTACCAGACATATTTCAAATTGCTTCCTGGGTCAGTTTCCATTTGGAGATACTCAACAGGATGATGTCTGGCTCTCTAAATCAGACAGTTCAGTACTTCTCTTAGTCATTTACATTTTTCAGGATGAGTGGGGCTTACTTGCCAGGCTTTATTAGGGTCCAAGCTCATACTCTCAACTCTCCCACATCCTCTTTCCTTGCTCATTAAGGCAAACTGTCAACCCCAAACTGCTCTTGTAACAGTCGGTGCACGGGTTCACTTTGAGGAGTGGCATACGCTAATAGAAAGAGTTCATGGTAAAAGAAAACCTCATTTGTACATAGTGAATATGGTGAGCCTGGGGACTTGGGCTTTGATTGTATTGTAATTAGCAGTGCTTTTGTATTTCCTCAGTGTGATCACTGCAGAGACGACTGCCTTCTCGCCAGAGCACGTTTGGCAGGTCGCTTTCGACTAAAAAGCCTGGACAGGAAAGAACAAAAGAGCAGCTTCGCAATCTCCCTGGGCTGATTGCAAGCTTCTTTGCTAATCATGAAGGCATCAGTCATGATTAAGAATCAAACCTCAGCCTTCAGCTCAACTTACCCATTCGTCGAAACACAATTGCAGCAGGCTCATTAAAAATAGGAAAGAGAAGGAAACACAGAAACACACCACCTGGTTTTAATTCTAAGCTGGTAGGCCTGGAAGAATTAATTAATTTAACAATAGATTCCCAATGAGATAAATACTGTAGAAGGGGTTCACAAAAGCAGAAACGAAACCTACGTATAATCTTAAACCACAGGAAGCAAACAAAGACATTTAAATAAAACACTCCAGGTCTAGTAGCCTTCTGTGTTTGATAGTATCAGTTACCTGGTGTGAATGTGTTGTTTCACTGAATTGGCTTCTGATTGTTAGTCCAGGGGCTACAAAATCAATGTTGTTGCCTGCCAAGGTCTCTATCACACAGTTACATAATAGTTAATTTTGCTGCCAAAGGCAGCATGGAAAGTGGTTAGCTCTGGAATAGCTTCTAGCATTCCTTTCGTTGCATTAGCATTAGGACTATGGAGTTTCTCCACCAACCCAAAATCCCCTACAGGCAGTTCTTAGAGATAGAGAACTGAACCCAGCCTTTGACTGACTGCAGTGGGTGGAAAGCTCTATAGACATCAGGTCAGAAGCTGAAAGCCAAGTTCTTAATATTTATATATGGCCTGGCCAATCTAGCAGTGACCTAGGCATTGTCTTAACAGTCAAAATAATCTTCATAGAATTTGCATGGAATCCTATCTGTCCTAATGGCATTCTGCATCAGATCACAGTATTCAGAAGGAGGGGGGTCAAATCTAGCATAAATTCTGCCAGGAAAGCCTTCACAGCTTTTCCCATATTTTTTAAAAAGCTCCATAGAGAATGTCTCCCCATTGACGCTCCCTCGTTGTAGGAGAGAGACTTGCGTACCCTAATGATGTTTGAGCTATGCTGGTAGTGGCATAATAGCCACCGGTAGGGTCTCCCATGCCAGACAGGTCAAAACCGAAGGGTCTGACAAAGAGCGTCAAAGGGCAGGATGGGCTCTCTAGCCTTATGGCAACCATCCTAGGAGAAGGAAAACTCTAATCCCAAACCCGGGCAGATGGTGCTCGTCCAACCCTGTAAGGTCAACCATCTAAGAGAAGGAAACTCTAATCAAACCTACAGCCTGAGGACCTCGCTGCTACGTCCATGCTTGCAAGGCCATAGCAGATGAACCTTTGGTTTAAAGGGAGAGGCCAGTTCTGTGCACGCTGTGCTCCACCAGAAAAATCCATTGCATAGGCTCGAAGTACAAATCCAGTTCCATAGAGAATGTGCATTGCCATTTGTTTGGACAATTGGATTCACATTCATTCACATTTGTGAAAGAGTGGAAGTGGAAGCTGATAGGTCGGTTTTGGGCAGGGGATGGAGCTTGCTAACAAGGCAAGTGCCCAGAACCAACACCTTGGATTTTTGCTTTAGTGATCATGCACTCAACCAACAAAATAGCCTTTATCTGGTTTTTTTTTCTTCTTCTTTTTAATTTATTTAGGTGGAATATTGCACTTTCACACCTTAGATATGATTTTTTAAAAAAAAATACTGTTCGGCAGCAGCAACAAAAACACAAGTAATTCACTCCTGCCCCCCCCCCCCAGCTTGATTCTCAGGCTTATCAAAAGATAGCAAAAGTGAATAGCTTTGCATGCCTGCAATTTAACCAGAAAACCATTAATACAAATAGAAGCTGATTTGAATTTGCATTAGTGCTCATTCAGTTTTGAAACTGAATTTGCATTAGTGCTCATTTTTTCCTCTAGTATAGTCAGACCCGTGGACAACCCATAGACCTCATACTGCCTGCCAAACACAGGAGTTCCTTTAATAACTGGCATGGGTGCTGCTGAACTACAACAATGCCTTCCATCATTTTCATCCTGATTTCAAAACTCTTTGCGTTCTTGGTCATCTGATCAACTCCCTCTGGTTTGGAGTCATATTACCTCTGTAGTCACTAAAGACAAGCAACTGATAAGGTTGATTTATCCACAGAACAGAACAGTAGTGGATGGGGGAGCTAACACTATCTACCTGATAGAGTGGCAGAATTATTTTTGCGTTAGACCTGACCTATATAGACAAGTATTTTTTCCTCTTTTTTTAAACATAGCTTTCCCCATACTGTCATAGTCAGGGAATGTAGCATCTCCATATCTTTACAACACTTTGAAAGTAGTGCTTGACACAGCATCAAGGCCTGATTGTTTTCTTAGAATTTAGCTGACAGTCTTTGTTAAGATTTCCAAAATATAGACATCACAGAGGACAAGAGCTTGTCTAGCATCTTCTCTGCAGGACCAACTTGTTTATGACTGGTTTTCCAAGGTAATAATCCCTAGCTTGTTGCTGAGGGTATTTATTTTGTACCAGGTCCCCCCTACTCCCAGTACAAGGAGACACAAACAATATGATTGGCAAAGACTACAGAGTCGGGGAAACCTACAATGAACATTCCATCCTCCAAGGTTTCTCATGAGTCCCAAAAAGGGGTCTAACAATGGATAACACATAAAGAAAACTGAAAAAATTGCTTGACATATTCATATTTGGTGCTACAAACCACTTGCCTTTTAGCCCAGAGCATGGAAACCTTTTAAAAAAAAATTAACTCCCTGAATCCTCCAGCTGGTGTGGCTAGCATCCATGCTATCTGTGGTTTCTCATACTTGCACTCAGAATGAGACCAAAAAAATAATTTAAAAAAAAAGATTTATATCCCTATTTCTGATACAGTGAAGTAATTAAAAGACACCTTTTTACCAATATTGCCATGATTCATTAGAGCATGCCTTTGCACTGGGCAATTTATTTATTACATCATGGTGGACTTCTATTTTTAATTATTTTGTCTTGCTTTTTTATGTGCTTTACTGAATAAAAGTAGAAATAAGATGACTAAGCTTCAGGGGATCTTTGTCATGTAGGGGGCACAATTTATTTTGGATCAGAAATATCTATGTTCTTTCTTTAATCTGATTTTCACCTCAGTTTCTTCATCACATTCTCTTTGTCTCATTTTTAAATGGTTCTGTCCTCAGTTATGATTAGATCTCCCCCCACACACCTTTTCTTCAATTTTTTTTGTCCCTTCCTCACAGTAACAGTAACAGAGATTTTCTAAGTGCCATTCATTTGCAGGGTGGTTTGAAAACAACATAACCAATTGATACCTGAAAATTCATTCCCTCCCTGTGTTTATTGAAGCAGCCAGCATCCATTATCTAGCTGACACTGAATAAATATTTTACTGCAAACGCACAAGAAGAAATCATGCCTGGCCTTTATGGGCTATACTTTCCTTTGTATTCATGGCCTAATCAATATTTTGAGTTGGAGCTCTGAGGTTCTTTGGTGCTGCCCTAAATCAGGTGAGTGTATGCACAGAAAAATCCTGCAATTCTCAACTTACTAGCAAGATGCCTGACATGGTGATGGAAAGGATGTGTACATGGAGGAGAGCTCATAAAGTGCAAGGAGAATTGGGGTAGGGAGTAATCAGAGTAATCTGATTCTCCAAGAGTAATCAGCCTACAAATCAATTGGGTTGCTCAAGTGTTGACACCCAGCAATTGTAAACAAAAATTCTCGGCCAGAAACCCATTGGGCATCCACTTTAATGCGACTGGGGGTTCCACTAGCAAATCTACTATTTCCAAGGTTATTTAAGGAGGTATCCACTACCTCCTTCCACAAATGATTCACCTGGCAATACAGTGGCTGCTAGTCTTATGTCAGGGCACCTTGATTTATGACCCCTCCCTCAGCACCATTACATTGCATTCCTACCATCCCTACCCCCACGATCCCTACCAGTTCCTGTTCTTCAAAGTAAGGGGAGGAATCTTTAGGAAGAAGAAAGTAGTGGGCGTATTATGCCTGTTTTGTTTTCTTTTTCAGGCTGGTTGCACTTACAATGACCTGTTGAATCTGATAAATTTTATACTAAGAGATTTGCTGTCCAAACGTGTGTTATAGAACAGAGGTGGGTGATTGCATAGGCAGTGGTTGTGCAAGGTTTGTCCTGTGCCCCTTCAGCAGGCTGCATCAGTTTGCCCAACACAGCCAGAAGTGGTGTTGCATTACCTCCAGTTTTGATTTTGGCCGTTCATTTTTTTTTTTAATTTGGGGGGGAGGTCAGGTATGTGATGGCCTGAGAAGCAAAATGACAGCATTCTGGAGTGGATTTGAGGGGCTTGGGGGGGGGGAAGTTGCCTGGAAAAATAATTGGGTATGGGACTTGCGGAAAGTCTAGTGGGTTCTAAGGGCCATGCTTTGTAGCCTATAGGCCACACCTTTTCCCACCCCTGTTACAGAGGTACACTTCACCAGGTATCTGTGCCCAAGTTCAGAGTCAATGCCCCATTAAGCAGCTCTGCCTCCTTTCCTGATCATCTTTCACAGCAGGGAACATCAGTCAACCACTTTGCAAGTGGCCACTGCCTTGGGGCTATCTTTACCTCTGCGGGCAGATTGAACTAAGCTGGGCATCTCCTTTTCAGAGATGGAGAATAAAGAGTAAAACACTGGAAATGAAGAAGTGGATGCTCCCAAAGGAAGTGTTGAGCTGCCAAATGTTTAATACCATCCAAAATATTTCAGAAAAGGGGTGAGCTACATCCAAGCAAGCCCTTGTCTATCACACTGTCATTTGTGAACAAATATTGCAAAACCATGAGGACTGTGATCTACTTTGCCTTCAACTTCACTTTTTAATAGAATTTCTGAACTCATCTTTACTCTGATCTAAACCCAACATCTTTGGTAAGAAGAAGAAAAATGAATTGACACCAGAAGACTTTCATTATTCTCTGACCCTTGAGAAGACCTGAGATGCCCTAAATCAGAACATTACATCTTTGTTTCTTTTAAAGTTAGCCCTATAAGATCATCAGATTGGGAACAGAGGACAATGAGTACAGAGTACCTTCTAAAATTTGACAGCTAGAGCACAAAATACTTCAAATCAGCAAGTGATATTTAGGACTTTGCAGTAATGTATTCAAATTTTTTACTCCAAGTCTCAAGTCAAATCTCAAATTGAGTCTCAAGTCCTTGCAAGATACTGTACTTTCAAGTCAAGTCTCAAGTCTGAGAGCCAACTTGTAACAGGAAAAAAGGAGGTGGTGGTAGGGTATGTTAGGAAAGATTATGGCAACATTTACTTTGAGCAGTAGGCAAGGCTCTTCTGCAGAGTGCGGGGCACGTTTCTCAGAGGGGAACATCAAATGTGTTAGGCAGTGGGCTTGTGGCAGGGGTTGAGGTCTGCTCGGCAGCTTTAGAAGGATCCTTCCATCTTAATCCCATTGCTCAATGAATTTGCTGTTCCCCTCTGAAAAACGAGCCTATGTTCTGGGGGTGGGTTTTACCTGCTGCTCAAAGTAAATGATGCCATCATCTTTCCTAACATATTCCTGGGTCGGAAATCAGCAAGGGTTGTCGTGGCCCATAATGGAAGGGGTTTTGCAGCCATGAAATGTGGAACCCAGTCTTTTTTTTAGCTTGTAAGTGCCAAAATGCATTTGCAAGCTAAAAAAAATAAACAACCCTGAGTGCTGCTTTTCAACCAATTCCATTTTCTCACAGGGCTCTGATCCCTAACCTGTCAGATAAGTGGGGTCTTCCTGTAAGACAGACATAAAGTACCACTTCAATCACATGACCAGTAGGCAAAAAAGTGGTGAGATGGAAGTGTTGTTCAAAGGAGGAAAACTGTTTTCTGTTCCATAACATTTCTGGATGAATGTGTTATCTTACTGAACCAAGGCCAGCAAGTGAGTCACTACAAATATATAGGTTGTGAGTCAAACCACTGTGTCATTTACTGTGGAGCGGAATCCAAATCAAGTCACTAAAGTAAGTTGAGTCTGACCTGAGTCCCAGTCAATTGACTCAAGTCTATATCAATGGGACCTTGGCTTTAGAAAAGCCCTACTCATGCTGTTCTGGCATAGTGCAAAACTTTTCAGGCTATCTGATGTGGGGTACTGGCAATTATTATTATTTTTTCCAATGTGCCAGAAACTGGCACTAAATTTGTTCTTTCTTTTCTCAAAACTGGGCAGAGACCAATAGCCAGTGGCTCAGGAACCACCACTGGTCCAGGGACCACTGTTTGGGTAATGTTGGTGTAGTGGCTTGAGTATTGGATTAAGATTACTGGAGACCAGGGTTTGAATCCCTTCTCAACCATGGAAACCCACTGGGTGACTTTGGGCAAATCACACTCTCTCAGCCAAAGAGGAAGGCAATGGCAAACCTCCACTGAATAAACCTTGCCTAGAAAATACTAGATAGGGTTGCCATAAGTTGGAGTCAACCTGAAGGCACAAAACAACAACAAAGCCATCTTCAAGTATTTGCCTAAACTTGGGGATGAGGATATGAAATTGGGATGAGGATATGAGTGATGGGGGATAGGAATGTCACTCCTAGCACCAATATCCCCAGGCACCCAGATGCAGGTCAGGCTTTTGTTTGCAGTGTGAGGTTTTGAAGTCATATCTGTGAGGCTAGATACTGCATATCTGGGAAAGCACCATTTGAATCCTCCCAGAGGGCCTTCCCTTCTACGGCTCCCAGACTTTGGAATGGCCTGCCGGACAAGATCCATCTTATCACTACTCTTGATAGCTTCAAGAAAGCATTAAAGACGGATCTCTTCCAGCAGGCCTTCCCAGAATAACTCCCCAGTCCAAGTGGAGCTGATTGCTTACCCACCCTCTTGCTGTCATTGCCTTTATTTATTTATTTATTTATTGTATTTTATCTTTATTTTAATTCTCCATTGGTTTAATTTAGTTTTAAGGGGTGGGAGGGTTAGGATGGGGAAGGATTGTTTTAACTTGATGTTGTTTTAATCTTGCTGTACGTCGCCCTGGTTGCCGAGCAGAGGGGCGGGTTAAAAATAAATAAATTATTATTATTATTATTATTATTTAGCCAAAGAAACCCACTAGGGAGCTTTGGACAAATCACACTTTCTCAGTCTTAGGAAAAAGCAATGGCAAACCTCCTCTGAATAAATCTTTCAAAGGAAGCCCTATAATAGGGTCACCAGAAGTCAGAGTCAACTTGAAGGCACCTAACAATAGACACTGAATTTACTATTTATTCTGTTCTGTTCTGAGTAACACACTAATCAAGGTTGAAAGGTGCTGTTATTTTAAAAAAAAAACTAGTCTGAACATCTTTTTAAAAAATAAACAAAAGACCGTTTCCCATTTTAATCTGAAATCTTAACAAAAAGGGCAATTAATGGCATTCTGCCATTTATGAAAGCTTAGGGGAAAAAATGAATCCAGGAATGCTAATTACAGAAACAACAAATGATGGGCCAGATCTTTCAAGCTTTTGTACCTGAAGACTTTTTGGTACATCTACTTGTATAATCAATCTAGTGTATGTAGTTTAGGGCATTCCTTAGCTGAAAAATGTTTGCACTATTCTGTGATGTTTGATAGACTACACATGACCCCTCTATTATTCTGAGGCAGTAGAACAGTATTAAATTGGAAAGATTTGCCTCTGAAATTCATTTCTCTTCATCCTTGATGCAGATATAAACTGTATAATGCCTTCTCTGAAAGGATTTTCCAATCCTCCCATTCTTTTGCCACACAATTTGAAGTGCTAACAGAAGCACACTTATATATTCATATCTCTTAAACAATGAACTGTGAATAAAGCAGTTTAAGACACTGTTCAATACTTGGGAAGCCAATGATCTACTGAAATGGAAGATATATTTCCATTTCAATATATTGTGTGAATCAATGAAATGATTCACCACACTTCAAAACATGCACCATCATTTCTCTCAAAGCATCTGCATGGTACATTTTTCATGGACCTGTGACTCCGTTTTGCATTACAGGAACCACAAAGCCAGACCTGGTGTTAGTGATGCCTTCTGTTAGTTTCCAGGGGGGTGACGAAGACAAGGAAGGGGAACCGTAGTTAAGCTCTCAACATAAACGGAATGCAAGCACAGCACCAGAGAACAGAGGATCTCAAAGGCTTTTATCCAACACCCTGCTGGAAGAGATTTTTAAAAATAAATATTGAAAGAAAGAAAGAAAAACCCTGAGTATCTTTGAACTTCTTTAGTCAACAGACCCTACAGGCCTCCTACAGTGCTGAAATAAGGATGCTTCAAAAAACCAGTGTTGACACTTGACAACATTTTATAAAACCACAAACACTATTTGTTATGCAAGGCCTCTTAGAATGCTGGACTTTATGCAAAACTGACGTCATGCATTAATGGAGATTTTCTCCCCACATAAGCTTGCACAGCATCCCTGCATTAGTTCTTTTATCCCTCACCTGTTGGAACTCCAAAGAGATGGCTGAGTCAAAGCATAGCCAATCATCACAACCTAGACGTTCAACATCCTAGCTTTAAATTTCTTCTTGTTTGAAAAAAAGACATGCAGAGAGGAAGAGTGAGGCTTCTAATGATATATGAACCATAGCCACATATTGTATATATGTTTTTCTCTCTCTTTCATTTCTGTCCATTTCTGCATTCATGCATCTGTGTTTCTCAGAAATATAAATATACCAAAGGCACCAGCATGCTGAGTGGGACCATCACAGATGAATGGTACTTAATGTAGGGCAGAGATGGGCAAAGTGCAGCCACATGCAGTCCCTGAACCCCACGTTGGCAGCCACTGAAGCTCCTAGCCAGTCCCCCAAAGCAGCCCAAAGCCCCCTCCATGTTCTTAAAAAATGGGGCCAATTTCAGGCATCGAAATCCACAGAACCCCCCCCCTCAATGTTCACAAACATCCCCAGCCCCACACAGAAAGTACCCCAGAATGCCCAGTACCTCCAAATACCTCTATTTTGGTTGGAGTCCATCTCAAATTAGCCACAGGTAGTAATGGTATCTCACTTCCGGTCACCATTTTGGGTAAGACACTTTAGAAGATAGCAGTATTTGAGAGCACTGTTGTGGACTGCAGCCCACAGAGGAGGAAGAGGAGGGAAGCTTCCTCCCATACAGTCACCCACCACTTCTGTAGTGTATGCTGCATCCACAGACAGACCAAGCACTTTCATCATCTGCAGCAGAAGCAAAATGCCATTCCCTAGGGTCCTAAAGACTCCTAGATCCATTTCACATAAGCTGTTGTCAAGCCAGTTGTCACCAATCCTATATCTGTGCATTTCATTTCTTCTGGTTAAGTTTAGTAGTACCTTACATTTCACACTGTTGAAATTCATTTTGTTTGTTTGTGCCCAGCTCTCTAATCTGTTAAGGTCATTTTGAATTCTGATTCTGTCTTCTGGGGCATTAGCTACCCCTCCTAATTTGGTGTCATATGCAAACTTGATAAGAATGTCCTCTATTCCCTCATCCAAGTCATTGATAAAGGTGTTGAATAGCTCTGGGTCCAGAACAGAAGCTTGTCACACCCCACTAGTCACTCATGATGAAGAGGAGCCACTGGTGAGCACCCTTTGGGTTCAGTTGGTAAACCAATAACAAATCCACCTAACAGTCACATTGTCTAGCCCACATTATACTGGCTTGTTTTCAAGAATATCATGGGGGCCCATGTCAAAGGCCTTAATGATTTCAAGATATGCAACATCCACACTGTTCCCTTCATCTACCAAGCTTATAACTCTATGAAAAAAAGAGATCAGATTAGTCTGGCATGACTTGTTTTTGAGAAACCCATGGCATCCCTTTCTATGTGCTTACAGATGGTCTGTTTAATGTTCTGCTCTAGAATCTTTCCTGATATTGATGTCAGGCTGACTGGGCAGAAATTGATTGGGTCCTCTTTTTTCCCTTTTTGAAGGTGAGGGAACATTTGCCCTCCTCTAGTCTGCTTGGACTTCCCCTGTTTTTTGAGGTTACTTCTGCCAGTTCTTTTAATGCCCTTGGTTGTAGTTCAGCTGGCCCTGGAGACTTGAATTCATTTAGAGTAGCCAAGTATTCCTGTACTATTTATCTATTCTGTACTGCATTTTCTCCGGGTTAACAATTGCTTTCCTTTTGGGAGAAGACCAAGACAAAGAAGATGTTGAGTAGTTCTGCCTTTTCTTTACCGCCCCCCATTAGCATTTCACCATGTTCTCCATGCGATGGCCCTGCCATTTCATTGTTTATCCTTTTCCTAGGGACATAAGCAAAAAAAAAGGGGGGATGCTTTTAATAGTTTTTAACCTCTCTAGTCAGTCTGGGCTCATTCTGCACTTTAGCTTTTCTGACTCTCTCCCTACACTTGCTGGCTATTCATTTGAATTCCTCTTTGGTGATTTCTCCTCTTTCCCATTTCTTATATTGTATATTCCGGTGTATAAGACGACTGGGCATATAAGACCACCACCCCCAATTTCCAGCCAAAAATCTAGGCTTAGGCATATATTCACCAGATAAGACCCCCCCCCCAATTTGGCTGGCTGGGGGAGCCTTGCCAGCTGATCCTCTTTTTCCCCCAACTCATGAGGATCTCCTCGTGAGTTGGGAAAGTGAACAGGATCAGCTGGCAGGGCAACATTCGCCCCTCTCTTCAACCTTCCAGTCAAACTGGACTCGAAGGTGGAAGAAAGGGGCGAAAATGCCCAGTTTGCCTCAGCAGCCCCCTTCCCTCCCTCTTGGCTCTTCCGAAGGGGACCAATGCGGGGAAAGCGGGGGAGGCTGTGACAAACCCCTAGATTCGCCCCCTCTCCCCACCTTCAAGGCTTTGGGGAGGGTGGAAGGATGGTTGGAGGGAGGGGGATTCGCAGCCACCCGCCCCCTCCCCGAAGCCACGATCTCCAGCCGGATCGCGGCTTTGGGGAGGGGGGGTGGCTGGAGGGAGGACGCTGGAGGGAGGGGGCTTCGGGGAGGATGGAAGGGTGGTTGGAGGGAGGGGACTTCACAGCCACCCACCTGCTCCTCGAAGCCATGATCACGAGCGGGATCACGGCTTTGGGGAGGGGGGTGGCTGGAGGGAGGGGGCTTTGGGGAGGGTGGAAGGGTGGTTGGAGAGAGGGGGCTTCGCAGCCACCCACCCCCTCCCCGAAGCCATGATCGCGAGCGGGATCGCGTCTTTGGGGAGGGGGTGGCTGGAGGGAGGACACTGGTGGGAGGGGGCTTTGGGGAGGGTGGAAGGGTGGTTGGAGGGAGGGGGCTTCGCGGCTTTGAGGAGGGGGGGTGGATGGGCAGAGGGTGGATGGGTGGCTGGGGGGAGGGGGCTTCGCAGCCACCCCCCCTCTCCAAAGCCGCAATTCCAGTGGAATCGCGGCTTTGGGGAAGGGCGGAGGGTGGGCGGAGGGTGGGTGGGTGGGTGGCTGGGGGGAGGGGGCTTCGCAGCCACCCCCCTCTCCAAAGCTGTGATTCCAGTGGGATTGCGGCTTTGGGGAAGGGGGGTGGATGGGCAGAGGGTGGATGGGGGGAGGGGGCTTCGCAGCCACCACCCCCTCTCCAAAGCCACGATTCTAGTGGGATCGCGGCTTTGGGGAAGGGGTGTGGATGGGCAGAGGGTGGATGCATGGCTGGGGGGAGGGGGCGATTCCCGGGGTTTGGCTCCCTGGCCCCTTTGGAAGGGAGCCCAGAAGGAGGGATCGGGGTCACGGAGCAAAACGGGGCATTTTCACCCTTTTCCTCCACCTTCAAGCAAGGTGGGGGGAAATGGTGAATCTAGCGGTTTGCCTCGGCCGCTGCAGAGGCGATCAAGCAGCGGCCATGGCAAACCGCAACGTTCACCCTCCTCCTCTGTCTCCGTTGCTCCCTAAAGAGGGAGAAGGCAGAGGAGGGGGGTGAATGAACTGGAAAAGCACTTTGCTTCACCCCCTGGCCCATTTCCTGCCTCTTCCCTCCATTTACGAAGAGGCAGGAGATAGGCAGGCAGGTGAAGCAAAGTATATCCGGTGTATAAGACGACTGTCGATTTTGGAGGGCACTTTTGAGTGCTCAAAGGTCATCTTATATGCCGGAATATACAGTATATATCCCTTTAAAATCTTAGCTCAGTTGAAAGTTCTTCAGACATCCATTCTGGTTTCTTTAGACACCTCCCATGTTTCCTCTTCACTGGAACTCTTTGAAATAGTGCCTTCAAAATCTTATACAATGGTACAACAGAGACCCCCACCCAAAGAAGGTGAGACAGAGCTAATGAGAGCTGAAGCCCCCACACTGTTACTAAGAGTTGATTCTGTGAATAGGCAGACTCCGAGTAAGGAGCAAGGTGACTAACTGAATTGCATGCTCTTTCCAACCTGTCCAAGCTAATGGCCAGAACAACTAGGATTTTTGTTTTGTTTTGTTTTGTTTTGGGGGGGGGAGCACAGAAGAGACCATAACATCAGCTGAAATTTAAAGAAGGCCGATCATAAAATACAGTAAAGGTATGGGGGGGGGGCTACGTTCTTTGTTTCCTCATGTCATCTTATCTCTAGATATGTTTCCATAAATTTTCATGAAAGATCAAAGGGAGGCTTAAAGCTCTGTGATTATTTATATACTCAAGAAGCAGAAATGAGATATCACAAAAAAAGTTATAACCAGATATTATTTTTTTTAAAAAAATAGTTATATTGGCATCAATAAGGGGGATAGTAGATTTATGGTAAGAGATTCTCACTCAGATTACTATGTGGCTCCCCTCCCCTTTCCTTTGAAAGTTTCTTTAAAAGCTGTCTCTGCTAAGAAGATCAAATTGTCTCTCCTGTCAAATCTGTCCTAAGGAGTGGAGACAGAAATGGCATGGTGACTCTCTATTCCATTCCAGGAGAAAACACTTCAGAAGTGAATAATGAAAACACATAAGGTATGTAGGCTATTGTGAGCACTATAGCAAAATTTGATTGTTTTCCTGAAGAAGCCATTGTCACTTTTATTGCAAACAGTGCATATATTATCAGGCTGAAAAACTGTTGCTCAGACAGGCTTTCCTATTGGATGAAATATCAATCTGCTAAACCTTATCCCGTTACATCTGAAAACCCAACAAAGGGAGAAGGGTAGAACTTGGCAGATACATTGCCTCGGGAAATCTAGTCTGTCTCAGTGACCATATGGTGCATCGCTCTCTCTAGCTCTTTGGCCTGGTGTAGCTGATCAACTTTTTGGCAAACTGATTCCTTGTAACTTTCCTTCTCGATCCTATTCTCTCCTAACTCCACCATTCTGTATTCCTAAGCACAGGAAGGAATTTTTGTTTATTTTTGGGGGGGAGGGATATTATGCCCCTATCTCAAGCAGAACAGCTGAGTGTGGTTCAAGGCAGAACACAGTCCTCCATTTGAAGGGCTGACATCAGGACCAGCCCAACCTGAGGCAATGAACCCAGATGGTGGGATGCAACAGGTGACAAATTCCCTGCTCTTCATTTTGTCCTTTCAGAACCTTTGCCATTTTGGAGAGCTGCTTCTAAGCTGCACAGCTCTCCAGAGCCTGAAATTATATTTCTCAGCTGGGGCATCAGTGCAGGCTTGCTTTGCCTCACCCAACCAAATCCTACTCTAACAGCTGAAGTTCCGCATCACTGCTACCCACAAAAAACCATGCCATCCAAAAATGGAGGAGGAGGAAGAAGGCAGTGGTAGCAGAAGAAATGGGAACAGGAGCCAACAGTGGGAAGTGTGGTGCGAATTGCATGGGGCCTGTGGGTATCCACTAATGACACCCAAATTATGATGTTAAATTTGGGAATTTTTAATTAGCCCAAAGTAATTGTGTGTCTGTGAGAGGCTGGGTAACTACGGGACATTTGCACCTGTATATACCAGTACTCACTGACCAGACTCCAAGCCAAAGTGAAATAAAAATAGTTTTTATTGGAAAAGTAATCATAGTAGCATTCACATATGCACACATGCTCACAAGTGATCACACAAGGCTAACAAAAAATTAGGAGGAAGTATTTGGATAGAGGAATAGATTCAGGAAGTGGGCTATAATTACCTGCCCAGAGACCAGAGATTTGTGCAGCGAAGAAAGACTCAGACTTGAAACTGAGGGTGTGACAGAAAACCATCAGAGTAAAGGCATATGAATAACTGTGTGCACATAGCTATGATTTGAGGGTAATATTTATACCCTTAAGGGATGTTTCAAGAGTAATACAATGTCTGGATGAGTTTCCCATAGTTAAACAATGGAAGCTCCAGCTTCACTGTTGGCTGATAATGGTTGAAACATTAAGGTTGATGGGTTTATGGCCTCCTCTGTATTGTGGATGGGGAAAGGTGCAAAGGAATGACATCTACCAGGATGAGTGAGGATAAAAGGTATTCTGGTCATTTTTGTTTTAGGAGTATGACTCACTGTCAGGTGTACTGAGGAGAGATTAGCACATTTCTCCCTAACGACCATCTAAGGCGGGGCTTTGTTTAATCACATCCTCCGTGTGTTTGATTCTGGGGTATTTCCAATGACACCTTCATAGGCCCTAGTGACCTTCACTAGCCCCTATGTTTGCCCTAGTCTACTTGAAACCACATTATGTGTCTGATAAACAGAATTATGAATTATTGGAGGGAGGGAGCTGTAAGGCCAGGTAACACCAAAGGGCTTGTGCCTCCCCCAGCTCTTTAAATCTTTAGCTGTCTAAATGTCTGGCTCTGGGTCTTGAGAGTCAGTTTCTGTGAAAAGGGCAGAGGTGTCTAGGAAATCAAGATCCAAAGGCAGGCATTCAGGAAGCTTCCCAACAGCAGTGCTGGCACTCTGGCTGCTGTCACCTTCACTTTTGCTGCTTCATGCAAGCTCTGCTGCTTTTGTTACCACAACTACAAAGACCCCTCCCCCTTCCTCCTCCTTCTTGGATAGGAGGGGGCTGTTTTGGCTGCAGCCAGCTGGTGGGTTAGCTTTCAGGAATGAGGAGCAAGCTACAGCTGCAGTGATAAGAGCAGCATACTGGATTTACGGGGGGGGGTGTTGCGGGGGGAGCTCTCCCAGGCACTAACTCTCTGTAGGACCTTACATGGCATGGGAGCAATGAACAATGGAGCTGTACACCTGAAACAATGCCAATCAAAAGTAGATCTCAGCCCTATTTAGGATTGCCCAATATCTCTGGAAACTGAACTATATATCACATTGGGGGTGGGTATACCAGTATGACCCAGTTTGCAAAAGTTCCATTCAGTGGAGAGAAGCAAAGCAGTTAGGCATTGTTCTTAATGAGACCATTTCTTTGTTGGGGGGAGATTCCAGGTTGTACTTTAAAATGAGGTCTGACTTCTCTAAGAGATGGACAGGGATTCAGGCTTTTGCCCTGCCCTTCCAACATGTATATAGACTCCTGGCAAGGGGCAGCTCCCTGCCTAAAGCATCAAGCATGTACTTGCAATTCATATTTTATAAGCATAACTCATAACAGTAGTTCTTTTCCTCAATGCAGTGGGGTGGGCAGGGTGGTCTACTGGTGCTGTGATGGGAGACAGTGCTTTGCTCCTGAGTCCCAAATCTAGCAGCGAGAGACTTGGGGAGAGTGCCTCTTCTTGTCAGAAAAGAATCTCGTACTTGACCACCTCCTCTGTTGAAGGGCTGTCCAGTCTAAATTTGGTTTAAAGGTAAAGAATCAGAAGAAGAGAGAACAGAAATTTTGAGTTTACCGAGCAGCAAATAGTATGGGGACAGCAAACTGAGCAAGCCCATTGTAAGATGCATTGCAAGGTGAAGTTGTATTAATTATGTCTAAATCTGTATACAGTATTGTGTGTGTGTGTGTATGTGTGTGTGTACATACATATACAGATTGTATGGAATCTTTGTTCAGTTTCATCCTCTTTATCATTTCAATTTTATCACTGAAATATTTCACAGCAGTTTACAAATCTTTTCTCAATTAAAAAGCCCATAATGCAGTGAGAAAAGTGTATATACATCATATGTCACAATGACTGTGCCTGAATGGACAATACAAGGGGAGAGGGAGGGACAAAGGTTTTGTACCCGTCCTGTCACTCATGTTCCTGTTGCCTTTCCTACAACCTTCCACATGTTCAGAGCTGAATTTAGAGTTCTAAGAAATCAGTGGGCATGAAGGTAATTGCACTAGGA
Organism: Gambelia wislizenii; assembly: GCA_030847615.1. Taxonomy (NCBI): domain Eukaryota; kingdom Metazoa; phylum Chordata; class Lepidosauria; order Squamata; family Crotaphytidae; genus Gambelia; species Gambelia wislizenii. Next base: position 23,843,374 of record JAUMIR010000005.1, on the reverse strand, counting down.
GACAAACAACTTTACAGGACTAATATGTTAAATCTTTGTTGAATAGTTTGTTGTTATTTCCTGTCAACTTGGACTCCAAGAGCCCTAGTCATCAACTTCCTTTCTCAGGTCTTGTAAATTCAATGTAGTGGCTTCCTTGATTGAATCAATTCACCTCTATGTGGTCTCCCTCTTGTCCTACAGCCTTCCGTTTACCAAGCACTATCATCTTTTGCAATTAGTTACACCATCTCATGATATGTCTAGTGAGACTCCAGGCTTAATTTGCTCTAAGATCCATTTATTTGTGTTTTTTAGCAGTCCATGATACCTGTAGAACTTCAGTACCACGTTTCAAATGAGTGGATTTTCTTCCTGTCAGTTTTCTTCACTGTCCAGCTTTCACAATCATACATAGAAATTGGAAATGCTATGGCATGGGTGAGTCTGACTTTAGCATTTAATGTTATACCTTGTTAAAGAGGTAACTGTGCAAAAATTAGAAATATAGGATAGTGCCTTGGAGTGAAATTCCAACTAAAGAAGAAGCTAGGCCCCATCACAGATGATAATAGGGCACTGCTATCACCACTACCTGTAGAAATACAATATGTCACAAAATATGAAACAAGAACTAGAAATCCATGCAAAGCCAATACCATGATCTTCTTCATAGACCACACAACAAGACATTAAAATACAATGTACTTGTATACATATAAATATAGCAGATTATGATGGAATTAAATTAAGCACTTACAAAATTGAACATTTTTTTCCAATCATGCTGGAAAAAATTACCCATTTTACAGATGGAATATAATTCTGCAATTTAATTTTATAAGTGTTTCCTATTGTTTTCTCTTAATGAAATACAATTGACTATTAAATACTGTGACCCAAAATAATCATCATTAGGTAGCCTAGGCCAACTATAGGACCATCTGAATATATCCTAATTTCCACCATTGTCAGTCATTTCATCCCATTAGTTAAGGATTCTCTGTGCTGACTTGACAATTAAGATTATCAGACAGGGTCCTAAAAAGCGTCCCCATCTCACCATATAATATTCCACCCCCTCCTGTCCCCATTGTGGCACGATACCCCCCCCCCGTTTCAGACCTACCTTAATTGTGCGACTGTCCCCTCCTCTCGGCAGCCAGGAGTGAATGGAGCTGAAACAGAGCCTCATTCACTTACTGGTTTGAGTTCTTGGCCATTCTCGTGAGAGAAAGAGCGCGGGGAATTCAAAAAGAAAAAGCAAACCAAAAAGAAAAAAGTAACACCAAGCACAAAAACACACTTTTAAAACCCCAAGTAACCCAGGGAGGGCTTTTAAAAAAAAAAAAAAAGAATGGGGGGCGATCCAGGCAGTGATCTGAGCGGCGATCGGGCAGTGATCAAGGGGCTGAAAAGGGACTTAATGGAGGCTGGAGGGAAAACTGCAAGTGTTAGATCGGAAGTGTTCTGGCATGGACCTCCCACTAATGCTGACATCGCGTCAGCATAACAGGCACCTTTTCACTCACCCATCATTCCATTATAGCAATGGAATGGGTGATCTATTCATGGCTTAACCCGTGAATAAGAAGAAATGAGGGCAGCACAGAACAAGCACAGGGTGAGGATGACGTCTGAAAAGTAAGCCCTTTAGTGATTCCCTGGCATCCTCATAACACCATATTTAGTGTATCGGATAATCTCCAATGTCTCTCAATGGTTTCAGAGAGGGGTCTTTCCCAGACTTACTTAGAAATGCTACAGATTGAGCTTGGTACCACTTATATGCAGAGCACATATGCTAACCCTCTACATTTCCTCTGCAGCAAAAAACCTCTCAGTGCATTTTCCCAGTACATATGATGTATAAAGTCCAGATTAGATTAAGTCATGAACTGCTTGAAATCAGTCACGTTCAAAGTGTGCACCAGCTGCTGATCTGATTTTAGACCACTGTGTTTGGAAATGCATACTCAGCTAGAGAGGCCTTTGTTTTCTACGGGGTCTTATATCAGCATTAACGCTGCCAGCTGAGTTGACCTTAAAATTAGAAGCACAAAAAATGCTCAAGTCCCAGGCTGCTGTTTTGCAGTGTTTTTATGCTAATAACATCTGAAAGTGAGTGGTCCCTGTGCTGAATTAAATGATTCAGGTCTAAAGTCCTGTTTACCTACAAGCTCTGTTTTGTTCTCAATCAGATAATGTTGTTCAGCCTTTTGTAACAAAGCCACTGTGACAGCTTGCATTTTAACCAGGATCTCCAGTTCCCTCCCTGAAAAGCACAAGATCCCAAACTGACTGCAAACAGGCAAATGAAATTGTATTCTACACAAAGCTAGCCATAAATGAAGGATTTACAAATCTGCTTCTACATGAAAAGTGAAATAATTGACCTATGGGGAAACCACAGATACCTTTGCACTAGGAAAAACCTCTGAGTTCTGCATTACAAAAAAATACAAAAAAAAAAAAAACACCACCAATGGTATACTCTCTGGCTTGAATACATTATAAACCAATAGCATTATGTTGCAGCATTATTTTTATGCCTGGAAGCCAGACTATGGTATCAACCTCCATGGATTTCAACAGATCTACCAATACACAGGTACATATATTCCTAAAATTTCAAGCTGCACAAGGACTCAATCATCCTTGAGGGGAGGGTATAAATATAATGAATAAATGCAAGAATTTTGGGACATAATAGCTGCAACTGTGTAAAGCACAGATGGAGAACTGGTAGCCCTCCAGAGGTTGTTCAACTCCCAACTTTCATCAGATCTAGCATGGCCAATGGTCAGGGATGATGAAAGTTTCAGTCCAGCAACATCTCAGGAGTAACATGTTTCCCACTGCTTTTCTTGATACATATTCAAAACGAATACTGAGATTACTATAAAATCATTTTTCAAAAAATGGATAAATCATAGAATCTTAGAGTTGGAAGAGACCATAAGGGCAATCCAGTCCAACCCCCTGCCATGAAGGAATACACAATCAAAGCAGTCCCAGCAGAAGGCCATCCAGCCTCTGTTTAAAAACCTCCCAAAAAGGAGACTCCGCCAAACTACGAGGTGGTGGATTCCACTGCTGAACAGCTCTTACTGTCAGGAAGTTCTTCCTAATCTTTAGGCTGAATCTCATTTCCTGTAGTTTGAATCCACTGCTCTGTTTCCTAGCCTCTGGAGCAGCAGAAAACAAACTTGCTCCATCCTCAGTATGACATCCCTTCAAATATTTGAACATAGCTATCATGTCACCTCTTAATCTTCTCTTTTCTTCTCTGCAGATGACACCAAATTAGGAGGTGGAGCTAATACCCTAGAGGACAGGATCAAAATTCAAAATGACCTGGATAGACTGGAGAGCTGGGCCAAAGCTAACAAAATGAAATTCAATACGGAGAAATGTAAGGTACTGCACTTAGGGCGGAAAAATGAAATGCATAGATATAGGATGGGAGAGACCTGGCTGAATGAGACTACGTGCGAAAGGAATCTAGGAGTCCTAGTAGACCACAAGTTGAACATGAGTCAACAGTGTGATGCGGCAGCTAAAAAGGCCAATGCGATTTTGGGCTGCATCAATAGAAGTATAATGTCTGGATCAAGGGAAGTAACAGTGCCACTCTATTCTGCCTTGGTCAGACCTCACCTAGAATACTGTGTCCAGTTCTGGGCACCACAATTCAAAAAGGATAGTGACAAATTGGAGCATGTCCAGAGAAGGGCAACTAAAATGGTGAAAGATCTGGAAACCATGCCTTATGAGGAGAGACTTAGGGAGCTGGGTATGTTTAGCCTGGAAAAAAGACGGTTAAGAGGCAATATGATAGCCCTGTTTAAGTATTTGAAGGCGTGTCACATTGAGGATGGAGCAGGCTTGTTTTCTGCTGCTCCAGAGACTGGAAAATGGAGCAATGGATGCAAGCTCCAGGAACAGAGATTCCACCTCAACATTAGGAGGAACTTTTTGACAGTAAGAGCTGGTCGGCAGTGGAACACACTCCCTCGGAGCGTGGTGGGATCTCCTTCCTTGGAGGTCTTTAAATAGTGGCTGGATGGCCATCTGTCGGGGATGCTTTGATTGTGATTTCCTGTGTGGCAGGGGGTTGGACTGGATGGCCCTCGTGGTCTCTTCCAACTCTGCAATTCTATGATTCTAGGATTCTTCTCTGAGCTAAACATACCCTACTCCCTAAGCCACTTCTCATAGGGCATGGCTTCCAGACCTCCCACTATTTTGGTTGCCCTTCTCTGGACACGTTCCAGCTTGTCAATATCCTTCTTGAATTGTAGTGCCCTCCAGGTGAGGTCTGGCGAAAGCAGAATACAGTGGCACTATTAATTCCCTTGATCATGCAGCTACCTTTAGAAGAATGTTTCATCGCACAAGAATGTTAGAGGAAAGGTAAAATGGTTCTATCTTTTCTATTGCTGCTCTTTAAAAAATTCTGCTTGGTGATATTCAAGTAGTAGCACGTTTTGTGGCTACAACATGTGTACATTAAGAAGTTGTTTACTGTTATAACTGGAGAAACAGGCACAATACCACTTTGCCCAATTGAGATATGTGCAAAAGGCACCAAGAGCAGAAACAAAAATAACCTGGCTATGATTTTCTGTCTTCTAATAACATGCTGTATGGACTATTATAATGCATTGTACATGGGGCTGCCCTTGCAGACTAATTGCGCCAAAATACAGTTGCTAGATTTCTAACCAAGACCAACCAAAGAGAACATACCTCACCAGTCTTGGAGGAAATATAATGGCTACCAGTCCATTTCAAGCCTTAAATAACTTAGAAGCAATGCATAAAAAGGGTCACCTTATTCCACATGAAGTGAAGAGCATCATCGTTGTCATCATGATCATTGCAATGAAGGTGTTATCAAAGTCAACTTTCAAAAACAAGGTAATGAATGAGAACAAAGCTTCTTTTTTTGGTGTAATGCGTAAAATATTCTAGTTATTTGAAAAGCTATCCCAGACATTTTTAGAGATATTCTTACAACTTTTCCAAGTTTTTTTTTTTACACTCCTCTTATCAATCATAAAGTCTTGGCCACATACTGTGCAACTCCTATTTCAATCCAGAAGAGCAAGACAGACTGGCAACTGCAGTCATAGGCTGGCCTGCTGGGACAGGCTCCTGCGGACACATGGGGCACAATCCATTCCTTCCCTGTGGTAATGGATTAAACCAGGTTTTTAAAAAAATACAATAAATGGCCCTAGCCTGCCTTCTTTTCTCCCCATCTGAGCCCCATATCTGCCCTGGGGGTGATAAAGACTGCCAGAGGGCAGAATGGGGTAAAAGCCCTGCATCTGCAAGACTGCGGGGCTCTAAGATGGGGGCAAGATAGGTATATTGCCCATCCATACAAGTCATCACTCTCTGTGATGCTAGAAATTTGGAGACTGAGGGAAATTTTCATTTGGAATGCAGAATTTATTTCTGAGGGGGCAGAATTCATATCTGAGGTGGCACAGTCTTCTCAGTCTTATTCTTTTTATGGTTTTAAATGATTTTATATTGTTTTAAATTATTTGATGATTTAATGTGGTAACATCTGAAATTGTGTTTTAACTTTTTAACTAATTTTTAATTAAGGTACCTTGTTTCAACCCATGTGTCAGCTGCCTTGGGTCCCATCAGGGAGAAAGACAAGATATTAAATATATAAATAATCAGCCAAGCAATCAGTTTCCCCCACCCCCCATAGGTACACCTGTGTCTGAATCTAGCTCTCATTTTTGAAGCATACAGCCATACTAAGGCACACCATTACTTTCTTCCTCTGGATATTCCATCGCAAACCCTCTTAGTAGCATGATTTCTCCCTTCAGTATGCCTCCATAGCCGTGACTTGTCTCTCTCTGGCTTTTCTTCGCAAACGAAGATTCAGGAAGGACTCATCCCGCGCTTTCTGCAAGCGCGCTGATGACTAAAAAGGCCAATCCGAGATAAACAAGTCCGGTTGCAAAAAGCACAGCAGAAGGTCTCCTAGGGTGATGTTTTTGGGTTGTGATTCTTTCTGCGTTGTCGTTTCTCTTCAAGACTTGTTCGTCGTGAGTTCTCAAAAAAGGCTGCAGCATTGTGGATAGTGCGTCTCCATGCCTCCCGATGTGAGGCCAGGGCGGACCACTGTTGGTGATCAATTTGGCCAAGCCTGAGATGTTGTTCCAGGGAGTCTTTGTATCGCTTTTTTGGAGCGCCCCTCTTACGCTGACCCGTGGCGAGTTCACCGTAGAGTAGTATTTTTGGGAGGCGATGGTCCTCCATCCTAGAAACGTGCCCTGCCCAGCGCAGCTGTGTTCTCAATATCATGGCCTCAATGCTGGTGATCCCTGCTTGCTCAAGGACAGCAACATTCGTCACATAGTCAGTCCAGTGTATATTTAGGATTGTGCGTAGACAGCGCTGATGAAAGCGCTCGAGGAGTCGTAGGTGGTGGCGATAGGTGACCCATGTTTCAGATCCATAAAGGAGGATAGACAGTACGATGGCTCTATACACACTGATTTTTGTGCTTTGCCTCAGGTGTTTATTGCTCCAGACTCTTTTGTGAAGTCTTCCAAATGCACTATATGCCTTTGCTAATCTGTGATCGATCTCTTTGTCAATCTTGGCATCTGAGGAGATGATGCTTCCCAGGTAGGTGAACTGCTGAACGGACTTGAGCACTGATTTGCCGACGGCAATGTGGGGATGGTGGTGTTCGTCCTGTGGTGCAGGCTGGTAAAGAACTTCTGTTTTCTTCAGGTTGACTTGCAAGGATACTCCTGAACAGGTTAGTTCCTGCTATTGCAGAAGAACTTCTCCCTGAAAGCCAATGTGGCTTCAGAGCCAATAGGAGCACTACAGACATGGTATTTGCCCTTAGGCAACTGCAAGAAAAATGTAGGGAGCAGAACAAGGGTCTCTATGTAACATTTGTCGACCTCACCAAAGCCTTTGACACTGTAAGTAGAAAAGGTCTGTGGCAGATCCTGGAAAAACTAGGATGTCCCCCCAAATTCCTTAAAATGATTATCTTGCTACACGAGGGCCAGCGTGGTCAAGTCAGATATGGCGATGCTCTTTCAGAGCCCTTTCTAATAACGAATGGAGTGAAGCAAGGTTGTGTTCTTGCACCAACTTTATTTACAATCTTCTTTAGCATGATGCTCCAAAGGGCTATGGCAGAGCTTGAAGAAGACGACGGCATCTATATACGCTACCGTACTGATGGTAGCTTGTTTAACTTAAGCCGTGACTTGTACCACCTCCCAAACATGTTAGCTGAAAAACTTTGGAAGAAAGCCCAAATTAATGCATGTTTAAAAGTTCACACTGAAAACATTTTTTGTTTCCCAGGACTAACTAATTAATCCCAAATTTTCTTTACTGACTAGAACACCCCAGCTTTTTGTTTCCAACAGAAAAAGAAGAGTAACATTGACACCTTGTGGAATAAATAAATTACTGCAAGGATGACCAATTCAAAACAAAACAGAAACTCTGGAAAAGAAACAGTTGTTAACTCCACAGGAAGGGGGCGAAAGCACCCGGGAGAATTGGTTGTGAAAATACTGTTACCCTATTTTGAAGGCAGATTTAATTTGAATTCAAACTAACTTAGACTTAGCTCTAGAAACTCAAGGAAGAAGTAGAAAGACAAGGAAAATAAGGAGAAAAAGAGAAGGAGAAAGTTGCTAAATACCATCTCTGTGATGTGTAATGACAGTGAGCCAGTAGCAACAGGTTTCAATAAGAAAATGTAATAAGAACAAGGGGGTCTTTAATGGTACCCAAGGTCCTTTTTTGGAAAAGGATTATAATTCCATCACCACAGGAATCAAATTAAATTGCATCTCCTGCAATGAGCTCAGCTGGAAAGGGTAACAGAAACAGAAGGCTGCAGTGTGCATGCAATATACCACTGATGTTCTAATGTTATACTTGCCTATTCCCTAATGCCCAGAACTACCATTCAGACTTTACGCTACAGCTAGCTACCAAAGGCCTGACATTTCTGAAGGAACACTTCGATCAGTTAGCTGACGGGGGAGAAAAGAGCACCCGTTTTATGTCTGCCCTCTCTTGGTTCCCTTTGCTCTTTCGCTTAGCATTCTGTAAAAAGCTGCTTATCTTATCAGTCTTTCTGAATCCAGATATTCCCTGGCTACTCAAGGCAAAGGAAAGTCATCACTTCCTGTCAGGGACAAGGAGAAAACAACTGGGATCTTAAAGGGCTCCCTTGCTTTTGTGTCTGAAGGGCATCTGACTCACTACAAAGCTTCTTTTACACAAAAATGATTTCTTAGAGATACCTTGAATTGGATAACTCTATCTATTATATGTATCCCTAAACAAAGAAAGAAAGATTTCTTTTAATGCGATGCTGCCCTCTTCAGGAACATTATCAAATTCCAATGAGGCCTGACTGAAGTATCCTGTTTCATTTCTTCTAGCTACCTTAGAGTTTTCAACTCCATTTTCTAACCCAAGGAGATTATCAGACACAGGGGAACGCACCAAAAAAAAATCGTGTTCCCAACCGCATCACAAGTTCGTTACAAGAACAGAAAGGGAGACCTTACCAGATGCCCGGATCCTTCAGCCATTCTGGGGGTGTAGCACTGCCGCAGACAAGGCTTCCCTTTTGCATTGATGGGGACAAGCCACTAATAAAAAGGGACGCTTTACTCATGGCCACACTATACCCCCAGGACACTGGAGGACGTTGTCATCTGGTAATCCTGCCCCTTCCTGTCCTCATCACAATCTTTTGACACCATTTTTGCTGCGTCTGATACTCTCCCAAGATATCCCATAACATTTTCCTCCCAAATCTAATATGTAAGCAAAGTTTGGGCACCTACTGTGATTTTCCCAGATTGCTGTACTCAATAACTTAAGAAAAAATAGCTTGCAATGAAAATGTAGCCATAAATGAACCTCCATATACTGGAGTGGGAACTGGGCATTTGCTGGACTATCTAGAGGATCTCCCTACTGCCACCACCACCAGTGAATGATGGATAGGACAGGCTAAAGGAGCTATTCCCAACAGTCATCTGCAGTACACATGCACTCCACACAGGCTTGGTCCCTATTTTTCACTTCTGCATGTCTCTCCTGTGGTGTGCCTGGGGAGACAATGTTAAAATTGCTGTATATAGTTATCATCACAAAACCTTAGAAAGAATATTGTAGAGAGGGAACAAGAATGGAAGATAGCAACCCAAGTGATCAAGGGGATAGACATAATTCCTTCTAAAGACCTACCATAACATTGGGACCTTTTTAGTTTGGATGAAAACATGAATATGAAGGAACACAAGCGAAGTTTAACAACATTTCACACAGTGTGGAAAATGGGTTTAGAGAAAGGTTTTCTCTCCATCCCCCAAAACAGACGATCATGCAGTGAAGCAGATACAGGAGAGTCAGGAAAATCTAAAAGACATACTTCTTCATACACACACATACACAATTGATTTATGGAGTTCACTGTCACAAGATGTGATAGTTTAGATAGCTTTAACAAGAGATAAGACTAATCCATGGAGGATAATTCTATCCATGACTATTATTCATGCCAGTTGTATATAACCTAAAGAAGCTTGTTCTCCAAATGCCATCTGTTCTGCCCCCAACAGAAGATTATTCCTAGAGGCACCTGGTTAACCACTGTCAGAAGCTGGCTGTCTAAGAATCTAAGGTCTGATCTAGCATGGCATTTCTTATGTCCTTAGGAGAGCAAAATAGAATGATAATCATGACTAGATGGATCCCTTACTTAACTCTGGCTATTGAAACTTGTGTATGTGGATGATGTGCCTTTTATAGAAAGAAGGAAAAAAGTAAGAAGCATTTTGTAGAGTGTGTTATGTCCCCCAGCCTCATGCCCCCATTCAGGAAACTATGAAGATGATCCATAGTCCAACTCAACTGCAGAGCTGGAATCTGGAATGAAACCAGCACTGTGTAATCAGTAGAGATACTGAACTGGCAGGACTAGAGCCTGAAGCAAAGGTACCCAGTAGCATACTTAGTAAACCAAGACGATGGGATTCCCCAGTTTGTCCCATGCTTTCACCTTGCAACAATTGTCATAGAATCATAGAATCATAGAATCATAGAACTGCAGAGTTGGAAGAGACCACGAGGGCCATCCAGTCCAAGCCCCTGCCATGCAGGAAAATGTAGAAGAAGCTTCTCCATCTCCAGTACCACCTCTATGAAGATAATGGATGCAGTGGAATGACCAGTGCTGAACTGATTGCATGTTGCTGCATACAAGCACTGGTGAGCTAGGAGCCACAGCGTTATGGCAACACGCTTCTCCACAGAGATAGCCTTTCACATATTAGTGCCCATCCTTGCAATCTCTGGGCGTAGAATTTCCACTAAGTTCATAAACATGGTCCTTGTCATTCTAAAGAACATAAATCACCATTCATTTGACTTGATAACGAAGGTCTCCCACTACTCTCTTGTGGTGGGATAAACCCACTATCGTCTGCCACAGACTGAAGGATGACACAGCTCCAAAACCATTGGCGACAGAATAGTATCACTTCCAGACATTACACTTCTTTGCAAATGGGAAGAATTCTCTCCATTCCATAGCAGTAACCATAGGAAATCTGCAAGCCTGACACGTTGTAGACATTTTCTTCTGCTAATCAGTTGCAATGTTGCTCGTATGAGAGCGAGGAGCGCAATGCAGCACTGAATAGATCTCTTGAATCTGTCCCTCACTGTTTTCACAATTTGTCCCAGATAGTAAAGCATCTTGCATTTTCTGTTTACACGGATCATTTTGTGTGAAAAAAGATGGCGCCCATGACAAGTTCTCTCGGGGTTTTTTTTGTTCCCATGGTTACTGTTTTTCGGGATTTTTTTGGCTGTCAATCAAGAATGCACATAGTCATTTTTTCACTTCCTTTACAACGTATTTCCTGCAAAGATTCCCACCACGGGTGATGCTATTGGTTGCCCAGGATCTGTGATGAAACCTCACCATTTCTTTCAAAAGGTCACATCATGGTTTCCATAGCAGCAGGTATTGTAGAGGTGGGGCCACTCATTTCCTACACATGACATCACATCACCTGACTGGAGAGCCAATCAGATTTGGCAATGCAGAACCAATCAGAGATGACCAAAGGACTTTTAAGTTTCTTAATCCTTTTGTTCTAACCCACATGCTTGAGCCACATGGCTTGACCAGCAAGATAACTAGACATGATAATGGAGGTTGGGGGAAGCCGACCTCCCTCATGAGCCTGATAATATCAAAGGGCCCTAAATGATATTGGAAGTCTAAGGAGAGGCTTCCATTTAAAAGAACTGTGAATTCCATCTCCAGAGACTGAATTAGGCCAGCTAGGATAAGCCTGGCCTAGCTATCCCCATTGGGACCTGAACTGATGATAATGGACATTAAATATATAAGTTACTATTATTCTTAGCTTAGGGACCATCTAGCTAGTTTGCGTTAGTTTTTATGATTCATTTTGTATCTATGACTGAATGTATTCCTTGTAAACCTAAGCTGAAATCCTGGAGGCGTGATTTCCCTCCATGCTGAAACCTTAAGCCTTTGGAACAAAAATAAAGTATACTTTTTCTCTACAAGCTCGCTTTCATGTGCCTTTTTCAGTAAGCTATCTTATCTCTTCTCTGGGGGAATAGAGAAGGGGCGGTGGGAATCCCCAACAGAGTAAGCCGTTAACTGGTTAGCAAGAGAATTATCCCAGTTTCCTACTGAACTGGGTTTTGGATGACACAAAAGACTCCTCTGTCTCTCTCTTGCCAGCTCATCTGCAGTGCTCTTAATACTTTCCTCTAGTTAGCAAGGCCCACACAATATATGTATATCTGTGATCACTGTTCACTGTACCTCCAGAAACGACAATGCAGAAAAAATCACAACCCGGAAACATCACCCAAGGAGACCTTCTGCTGTGCTTTCTGCAACCGGACTTGTTTATCTTGGATTGGTCTTTTTAGTCATCAGCGAGCTTGCAGTAAGGGATGAGTCCTTCCTGAATCTTCGTTTGCGAAGAAAAGCCAGAGAGAGTACATCCAACTAGTGACGTTTTTAGTTACAAAACTTGCATACTGCCTGTTTGCCTTACTTTGCACTAGCCTCAGAGGCACCAAAGAGATTCCATGCTTTCCCCGGTGAACTCTGCTAAAGGAGAGTGACTCTTAATTGAACTAGTCTTCATCTTTCCTCAAAAGAGGCTAACACCCCAGGTCCACCCCAATCCAATACCCAGGAGGTGGCTGATTGTGCCTAGAATACTCCCCATCCTGAAGGCAAAGCATCCGAGAGAAGAAATCCCAACAGGCTTTCCTGTTTCTCCAAAGAAGCCGTGAGACTGGTTTTGGAAAGGCAGCCCAACTCCACCTAGAAAGGAACATCCCTCCACCTAACACTTCAGATCCTTATCTCCCACTGACCCACAGCATCTCTGCCATGCCTGGGTGAAGCCTCAGTGCAGGAGCCCCACATCCAACCTGGCTTAAGAAGTTTACTTGATTACTGAGATACACCAGTTACCATTACAGTGACCAATGATATTATACCTAATTATATCTAATAGTTTGCACTGAAAGGTTCTGACAGAGAGCCATTACAAAATTAGAGTTATAATTTTATTCTATGCAGCAAATAACCAAAAGTGGCATTTCACCTTGAAACAGGGATGGCAAATGTTTTTGCTGAAGAAAAAAAGATTGCCTGTGGCACGGACAGGGCATGACTAGCCCATCAGAAGATGTTCAGCTGAAACTCTCACAATTCTTCACAATTGGCTACATTGCCTGGAGCTGATGGAAGTTTCAGGCATACCTTTTTGTTCAACAAAGTGGGTTTACAATGACACTTCCCCATATCTACATGCTAGACAGTCTCCTCCAGCTGGAAAAAAGCTATCCAAACATCCATGTCTTTTACGAAACATGGAAGGTACTTTTGTGTATGACAATTCCCAGGATCCCCAGGAAGTATGACCAGTGGACATGTTGATTATGTAATTTTGGGGAACTGTAATCCAAAAATTCATGGTCTGCTATTTAGCACCCCTGCTTCTTGAAATCCCTGTAACTACAGATTACCATAGATCGGAACGGGGACCTTTTTGGATGTAAAAGTGCCACTTAATAAGATTCTTTTTGTCTTAATGTACTTGCATTCTGAAGACAGAGACAGTGAAATTGAGGCAAGTAGAGGGGAATGTCCCCACAGCTATCCAGTGTATTTACGGCAGTACAACATTTGGAACATTTTAACCCAGTTCTTTATCTAAAGAACAAATATTATCACACTTCTGAAGAAATCATTTGACACCACCAGATTGTGCCATTCCTTTGAATACCTGCATAGTGCTACATTTTAGCAGTTGCAATAATTTTTTGTTCAATTTTCATTAAGAACAAGAAGGAAAAGAACATTAATCATGTAAAGATGTTCTGAAAACATAAAGAGTTTTCATGTTCTGAAAACTCACCATGCTGTTCATTTTTGATGAGGAGGAGCTTGTTCTTTGCTTTCGTAGACTGTTCGGTTCTTCTAAGTTTCCATCCTTTGGTTTTAAGATCATCCGGCTACTCCCAGCAGTGCCTTCTGAAGAGGACCTCAGTCGTTTTTCTATAAATCTTCCCTCTCGATATGGGCTAAAACTACTGGCAAGATTTACTGTGAAGAGAGAAACACACACGTACATGAACAGTCAGCACCTATGTTGAATAAGGTATTCGTGTACACCAGGGTGGGCAACTGCAGAGGGGGCAGGGGCATTTTTCATCCCCATTCCAACCCCACCCCCAGTGGCTGTACTAAAGTGTCCAATGTGACCAGTTTCATTCTTGGACAACTTGGGGCTGATTTTTAGGAGTTTGGAGGGGCTTTTTTCAAGAGTTGCAGGGGATCTTGTGAGAGTTGTGGAAGCAAAACTGCCTTATTTTGTAATGGGTTTGAGCCATTTTTGGTCAGTTTTGGTCGAAAGAAGTCACTATGCTTTTCAACAGTTTGAAAAAAATGGACTGTGGGTTTTGCAGGGATTCAGAGGGTCACAAAATAGGCCCCCATTGACTCCCCACTTTTTTTTTTCTTTTTTTTCTTTTTTTTTTTTTTTTTTTTTTTACACAGAGCCATCTTACTGGAAAGCAGAGTAAACTGGAACATGTTGAATCTTGGTTTAAGCTTACTACTTTGTATTCAGAACACACCGGAAGTATTAGTTACTCCAAGTGCTGGAAAAATGTTAGGGGAGACAGGGAACCACCCACCATGACATGTTGAATGGTTGTGAGAATTGGATTTTTGCTCATTTTTAATGAGGAAGGGTGAGAATGTCACAAGAAGCAATAGGGATCAGATTGAAAAGCTCTCCTATCTCACCAATGATGCAGAAGAATTGTTGAAGCTAAGGAAGTCTGGGCCTACTTGGGAGACTATCTAAAGACTTTATCGCACCAGGCTCATAAGGTGTCACAATTGTATTAGTGTAGGAAATGCAAACATGTTGGGGACAGTCATTATCACAGAACTCTTCAAAAGCACCATTGTTTTGCTTCTGTCCTAGCCTCTGTCTTCTGCACACCAGCCTCCATAGTCTCACCTCCCTGCCCTAGGCCCTTCCCAGCATGCCTTTCAACCTGTATTTATTTTTAATTTTATTTTTTTTAGTGCAATTGCTCAGCCACAGCAATTAATTAAAACAAAATTTTAAAAAATTAAAAGGCAAAAAGCCTGCTTGGGAATAGCAATGGGGAGGGAAGTGACTGCTTGCATATCAGAACTGCTTCGGGGGACTTATCACTTATGCATCAATAGTGGAAAAGGAGCATGATTAGGATTTTGCCCATCAATGGGAAGGAGCACTCCAGCAACAGATGGACTAAAGACCAGATACTGGACAGTCATGAAGTCATCTGATGAGGAGAGGCCACTATCTTGCTCTAATTCCACTTTTCAAGCCTCGTGTGGTAAAGTCCTTAGAATCATATATTGGGAGTATGGGGGAGGGGGGAGTACTGAAGACTGAAACATTATGAGTTACATTTTGAAAGAGGCTAGACCAAATGAATGTTAAATTTTATGTGGGAGAACAAATTATTATGCTGCAGAAGCAGCTCAATAATATTCTGCCACGAACAAATATTTAGATAGAATGAAAGAAACTTAAATAACAGGTTGGAAATGTGAATTATGGAACTTGAAGGGCAGGATGGAGAAGAATGGTGAATTATATGAAAGAAGAAAAATAGTGAATTAGAATAATAGAGGCAGGAAGATAACAGCAAAGGCAAGGCATCGAGTAAAGTAGAATGTAGAAACCCAGGACTTTTTCAGTTAAAAACCCAAGAAGGTTGGGAAAACAACAGGGCTGTCGCGCTTACACAGCCCCATTTCAGACAGCCCCGTCCTCCTTCCGATCTCCCCCTGTGCTGCTGCTACTGCTTTTTACTGACAGAGGTTTTCCATCAATAAAAAGAGGCTGCAGTAGCATGGGAGAAGGTCAGGAGGAGGACAGAGGAGGACGGGGCTGTCTGAAACAGGGCTGCGTAAGTACGACAACCCCATTCTTCTCCCGATCTCCTTGGTGGCGGGGGTTCAACCATTTGAAAAAGTCCTCAGTCTGAAGAAATAACCCTCACCACCACCCTTTGGAGAGAAGGATATTGCATGGAGCTGTGGGCTATATGCAGGCTCCTCCTCTTCCACATCGAGTCTCACTTTTGGTTTATAGAAAGGAACAGTTTCATGGTGAGGTGACCAGAGGTCCATGCCCTTGTAGGACTTTGAGGCCAAGATCTCACTGTGGAATCTCACTCAACTTGTGAATGATGTCTCATGCGACCTATGGAGGGAAGAGGCCTATTTCCTACAGAACTACTTCCACATTGCCCTAGCCATTTTGATCCAAGAGTGAAGTACAAGCTACCTATCATCCTTTAGCTGCAGGATAACTGCCAGGCAGATGCAGATTGCCCTAGCAGGGGTTGGGAGAGAATTCTGGACTGGACTTGGGCATGCTTTTTACCTTTCCTGGGCATTTCATAATTTGGTACATGCTGGATTGTTTAATCACATATGTCCTATCTGTTATGTACTGTATCTTTTACCTACTTGCATATTACATGACTTTGCCAGGTAAAAGGAGAGTAGATAGACAGCAGAGCACAGAATTAGCAAGTGATGATTAAGTGAGGGATTGGATAGAGGAGCTAAGGAGACTACCCAGTAGATTTGGGGCTACTGCAGGGCAACATACAATGGCCTAACCAGATGATCTGTAGGAGGAATTGGCAACAATAGTGGCCCATGCAATTTGTTTGATGTGTGGGATACAAGTACTCCCCCCCCCGCCTTCACCTTTAGAGTATGTGATGTGCCTATCATATTTCAATAAGATGGACTTTTCAAACCAGACAACAGTGTCCAGCTTGTCACTCTTGGCACAGACCGATAGTAGAATATGTGACCAGAGTTAGATTCATTTTCATCTAGGTTTTTTTTTTCCTCCATTATAATACCCCTATGCTCCATCCGCTGTTATTTCAGCTAATTTTGATTGTTAATTCTTAGTCCAAGGAATCATGTCTTCTTATATTAATCAATGCTGTTGTCTACCTATGGCCTGGAAATCAATAATCATTTAAAATATATGCTGTAGATCAACCATCATGTAACACAAAGTCATTCCTTTCTGCCTTTTTAAAAGCCTGACATCTCCTCTTGCTAGCACCAAATTACCTCTATCATTCATTCATGAGACATTATCCCAGTATCTTTTAAGCCACAAATCTTGAAAGTTCTAGACCACAACACCTTTGTATCATGCCACTTAAATCCTGAAGCCCCAGCTAAATGCTTTTATGTATTTGAAAATTTCCACACATTTTTATAAAATAACACTTTCAGAAGACAATGAATGTTAATCATACATACCCTTGGTATGGTTTATTTCATAACCCTGCTGTACTTGAAAAGACTGAGGTTCAGATGACAAAAGGATACTCTTAGATTCCGTTATTGGCATGGTTAGTCTAATGGATTCAGGTGCTCTAATTTCTTGTTGGTCCCCAAGTAATCCCTGTGCATTTGGAGAATGTTCAGTTACTTCTCCCTGGCTTAAGACAAATGGTTTTAGTTGTGCTTCAGCTCCTGAGTTTGCTTGTTCTGGGTGTCTGGTATGTTTAGCCGGAAGCTCTTGTACTAATACTTTTGCACAGTTTCGATTAGAATCATTTTTTTCTGATATAGCCCCAGCTCCATGGAGCAGTACATTTCTAGCTCTGTGACTTTCAGGTGATACAACACCACAATGGGAAGCACTTTCTGCATGATCTGCTTTTCTTGAAAGGAGAGGAGCAGCAACAGCAGCAGCAACAGGACTGAGGAAGATTTGAGAGGTAGAACCATTGTGGGCAAAGGTTTCTGTGTGCAAATTTCCACAGTTGGGCAGCCCGTCAACCTCTGAGACAGAATCTTCAGTCAGTGCAAGGAATTCAGAAGGTGTCTGTACTGTGGTCAGGTCAGTGGAAAGCATTGGTGACTGTAAAGAGCTGCCTACACATTCTATTATCTCAGCAGAACATGAAGGGGAGGATTTCACTGACACAGGCTCACTTTCAACACTAGGTTTAATATCCAATAAGCAGGAAGATGGCTGCTCACAGGAGGATGACTGACTTTGAGGGACTGGCTTTGAAAACCTGTAGTGTGTTGAGAAGGATTTGGGGAGCAGTTTCCTTGAGGAATGTCTGATGGAAGCCCTGCTCTGTTCCTCTGTAAAGCCAGAGTCATCGCCTTCATTTTTCCCAGACCTTATGCAATTTATGAAGACATTCTTATTGGCTGAAGGCTCTCTCCCCTTCTCAAAGTCCTCTGTCAAGGACCTTGTAATCTTCTTGCTTCGAGAACTTCCAAAGCCTACTGAATGCCTCCCTCTGCTTTTCACATGCTCCTCCAAACTCAGCTTCTGCAAAACGTTGCTGTGGCTAGACTGAGAACCATTCAAAATGCCCACATTTTGGCTTGGAGGTTCAGTTTTCTGTTCACTCCCCTTCTTGTGATGGAAGCTAATGGAAGGTGTGCGGAAGAGACTCCTGCGTTTTCCTGTGCTACCTGAGCTTGAGTTAGTGCTGGAGGGAGAAGAGCTGTGAACACCAACAGTACTGTTGGAAGTTGGTGATGATGGAAGAGAATTTTGTCTTCGACTAATACTTCTCCGGAATATTGGCAGTCGGGACACAATGATTGAACGCCGTGATCCTGAGTCCCCCATCAGGACCCGTTGTGCTTGGTCAGATTCCACCAATACTGAAATCTGTATGGGTGGAGAAGAGGAGAAATGTATTACTACTGGAATTGACTGAGAAAACTGATGCATTCAACTTCTACTTAAGCTGCCTGCTTTCCCTCCCCTCCGTGAATCTGCCACCATACCAACGATGGCACAGAGTATGAGGATGAACTGAAGCAGCTATTCATCCACCTAATCCAGTATTCCATAAGCAGACATACAAAATAAAATCACCTAAACAAAGTGGTAGGCTCACTGATCAATTGAGTAATCAATTGAGAGCTCCCAGCTTTCTGATCATCTAAAGCCATTTATAGCTCCACAGACCTGTAGAATTAAAAAACTTGGAAGACGCCCAAGCAAGCCAGGCTGTAAATTGCCAAAGTTTAGAGATCTTCCCCTGCACCTAAACATTTTTATTTTTTTGGTTTGCCCCTAAGAGATGCTCCTCAACTGTTGTAAGTTCCTAGCAAATACACCTAAATACTGGTAATATTGATGTAAAATACATGTTCTAAGACCTGAGTAAACTACTATTGAAGATGTTGACACGCCCTACCCAGCTGTACATTTTTTTTTTACTTTTATCTGATTCTCAATATCTTGTTCCAATTTTGCTATATTTATCTGTAGTCAGAAATGGTCAGTCATATTTGTCTTCAGTGCAATCCTGTAAGCTTTGTCGGGTCAGTGTAAGAGGGGTGCACAAAAAAAAAAAAAATGATACAAGGACTTCCTGAAACAAAATCTCAGGCTTGGCCAAATTGATCACCAACAATGGTCCGCCCTGGCCTCACATCGGGAGGCATGGAGACACACTTTCCACAATGCTGCAGCCTTATTTGAGAACTCGCGCCGAACAAGTCTTGAAGAGAAATGACAACGCAGAAAGAATCACAACCCGAAAGCATCACCCAAGCAGACCTTCCGCTGTGCTTTCTGCAACCGGACTTGTTTATCTCAGATTGGCCTTTTAGTCATCAGTACGCTTGCAGAAAGCGTGGGATGAGTCCTTCCTAAATCTTTGTATGCGAAGAATAGCCAGAGAGAGAGAATTGGACCCAAATGAGTATTGGTGTACCTGATTTGTTTGTATAAATTATAGGTTGAAGAGAATGGCACAGCTATTACCCGAAAATAAATCCCTAGTTTGTAAACAAACCCTGCAAGTTTTCAGAAGAAAAAATGGTTTTAGAACTGAACTTGGGTCTAAATCTGAGAACCTATGCCTAAACCAGGTCTGCACAACTAGTGGCCTGTGAAGACAATGTGAACTCACCAGCTATGTATGATGGCCACTAGAGTTCAATAAGCATCCTGCTTTTGATGTCTACATGGGTCTTTAAAACAGAGAGACTGACAAGCAGTTGAGGGACCAGAATGCATGACTAGGAAAGCCATTGGTCCTATTTTGCAAAAGATAGTCCTGGATTTGCAGAGCTGTCAAAAGCTTTGAATGTACACTTACTTTGAAATGTGGTCTGGTTTAAACATAACAAACCAAGGACTTTATCAGACTAACATCTAAAAACACTGTAATTCCATGATTGAGGAAAGCAGAAACATAATGGCATGATTACAGTAGTTGCCATAATCACGTGATACTACCGCCACGGACTTATTGCACAATCACCTCTAGAGATTTAAAAATGGGACTTCAGATCATGCTATAGTAACACTTCATTTTGCATTGCCTTCTAATATCAGAGTATTAATGTTTCATCCTGGCCCACGAATGTGCCTTTAAGAAAAATTTTCTCTTACTTTTGTGATTTTGCATGGGAGAGATTTTGGCTATTCTTGTGAGAAGATGTGAATTCAGTTAAAAACACAAAAAAAGAAATACATAACGAAAGAACTTCAGAAATAAACACTTAAACAAACATAAAAACCTACCAAGCAAAGGCTACAATTCATTAAAACAATGTCCTGTTGGTCCGCTTCACATTTTCCCCTGGAAGTTTAATTATGTGTTCTCATTGGGAAAGGGGAGGGGGGGAAGAGGACCACCATTCACACTGTAATTGTGCAGTTACAGCAGGACGTGATTTCACATGCTTGCCAATACTGCAAAAAGAGTGATATTGAGGGCAATTAATGGGTTTTGCCTGTTAATGAAAAGTTACATGTAATTTAAGGGTGGAGCACACATGGACCATGGGAAGAGAATGACATCATGTGATAACAGGAACCCGTTCATGCTACTATCCTGTCGTAATTGTACAATTTCAGCCTTGTATGATAAAGTTCCAAATGAAAAAAGAGACAGAGCCTTGATGCTGGACACCCTCCAACTGTCCCTATTAATCTTCTGTTGTCCCACTTTTTCAGATGCTTTTAAAATGTTCCAGTTTTTCCTCTCCTCCACCCACTCCCCCTTTTTATCTTCAAATTATTTCAGTTGCTGAAAATTTATTTCTATGTGCAAAGGTAGTTTTCATTCAATTAACTTAGCAAGGGGGGAAGGAAAGGAGGGGGATGATTGTTGCCCTTCACAGTAAACTCAGGCAAAAGGAAACTGCTGCAGTTTCTCCTAGCTTGTCTGTTCTTCCCTGTTAATAATGTTTGCCATCTTGACCATACGTTGATGTTGCTTGGCCACACATGACCTGGTTTTCATCTGCAAGATGTTGAAGTGTATGATGTAGCTGTCAACATTTTGGACTGACAACTGGCTAAGCAAGTAGGCAGATCACCTTGTAAAGTGTCTTGTGTTGTTATTGAAATTAGAGGATCCATTTCTACATTTTCATGTATATATATGTAAATAATGATGTGCAAATATTATGCAAACTGGTGTCCTTTTGGGGATGATGTGTTTGATATTTTTTGGCCACACTTAGGCATTGGCCAGCCTACACACAGCTGGTGGGTTGTTTGGGGTGGTAAGCTAGAAGCTACACAGGGATCTGGAAAAGCACATACTGTATCATGCAGCCAAAACGGCAGCAACCAAAATACAAAATTGCCTTGATCATCGCACATAAGCATTGAAGTCTTTTTTATTTCCCACTGAAGAAATTAACTTTACGCTAGGTCTTTTCATATTCCAATTTCCCATCATTATTTGTCATTTTTATGATGCCTCTCAGTGAACGGTACTTTACAATTCTCATCTTAAATATCCTCATAAAAAAAAAGTCCTAAGAGAGAGGCTAGGCAGAGAGAGTGCAGCTTCCAAAGGATCACCCAGGGAGCTTCAGGGCTAAGTAGGGATTTGAGTGAATATGGGACACCAATCAACATCCCCACATAAATCTTTTATCTACTCCACCAGTATCCCCCAAGTGTACATTTCTGACTTTTTAATATAGTTTCTCCACCTTTTTCATTCCACAAATTTTATTTTTTTATAACTTTTGCAGAAATCACTCTGCGTTCTTATCTGTTTTTTGAAAGCGATGGCTTTTGATGTGTGCAATGAGTAATTAGCATTTATATGAAGTCATTTCAAGTGTTCAAGGTACTTCCATGTATTACGCCTCTGGAACTCTTACAATAGATGGGCTATATTGTACTAGTGGGACCTGTGACAATAGGTTGGCTCTTTAATGTTTTACTTTTTTTAATTATTCACCTAAACCCCACTGCTGTGATGATGATGATGATGATGATGATGATGATTCATTCATTCATTCATTCATTCATTTATACAGTGCCATCAATGTATATGGCACTTTACAATTGAAAGAACATAAGAACAAACAAACAGCCAGGCATACAATCCAATCCACACAAATACACAGGGGAAGGAAGGAATAATACTCATCTAAAACTATGCCATTCAATAGTTAGTTACTATTGCATTCACTAGCAATTCTAGGAACACTAGAGTAGAACCATCAAAACAACTGGATTTATTTGTGTGTTGATTCACAATTCAACCATTGATTCAGTGGGTGTAACCTATTTGTAGCTAGCCAACGGGATTCTAGCCACTATGCATTTCTCTTTTTTGTATGCCTGAACCCTCACAGTTTCCCATAGCATGCTGATACCTTTCTTGTGTTACTCAGTGGTCTCATTCTGGCTACATAGCTCAGCACCTGTTTTTGCCATTAGAATAACTGTGCTTGTGGCTGCTATCTATGTTACACTGTTGTTCTTATACCAAAAACCATCCCGCAAGCCCAAAACATAATGTTAAGAACTCTGCACTGTCTGCTAACACTATGGCCAAGATCTTGCAGGAGAATCCTGTAAATTTCCACCAAGACAGAACTATTTTCCATTACCTTGCTCCCTACTCATCATCCTCTGGCCAGGAGTTCCCTGATATGACCACACAGGGTGTAGCTAAGGGGCATCCATCTATATTCTAACAGCTAGATCAACAACAAAGGCATCCTCAAGCACCTCCTTGGGGTCTGCTCCAGAGGATGATATCATCATTATGTGTCCTGCTATCAGAACACAGCCAAATGTCTCTTGTCTGCCCCACAGCCAGTATATGGCAATATTGTGGGACCTCCAGCAGGAGGACAGTGAGTCCAGTGGTTAGGGAAGGTCATTGTGCAAGGAGGGCAGCGCATTTCTTCTTCTGTAACAACCATAAAAAGGAATGTATATGTCACTAACAGGAGGTCTATACTTATGTGATCTATCTTTTGTGACTTTATAAGCCCAAATAATGCTAATTGAAATGTTTCAATTAGCTGCTATCATGTTTGTTTTACCTATTTCCATTAGGTAAAAGTAGCAGAAGTAGCAGTTTGTACACTATCTGGTGCCTTAGTGCTCATGTTCACACATTTATACAAATGCACACTAGGGCAGGGAGAGAACAAAAATCATTATATTCAACAGTCTTGACAGAAGTAGTAATTTTGTACCTCCTGAGACTTGTTGCAGAAAAATCTAAACTTCTCCCCAAGCATTCGCACACTTAACAGGAATACAGATCATTTCTGAGAAATACAGTGTACAGTACATAAAACAATGTGTGCATTTTAAAATGTGAACAAATCTGAGATGTCCATAATTGAAACAAATGCAGAAACACACTATTGTCAATGAAATGAAAAGGTATGAATAATGTAAAATTCAGTTACAAAGAACAAACACATTTATTTTTTGAGAAATGTAAAGTGTGCATAGTAGGTTACTGGTGACTCCTCTGTTACTTTTCCATATGCCACTTTCAGACAGCTTTATTTTGCCTGTTACCCTTTGCAATTTTGTTGAAACCCTTATGCTAGGATCCTGTGCCGGACTTTTGCTCGCTGAACAATGCAATCAGGTGGAATTGAAAAGGAGCCATCTCCTTTTCCACAACTGTCTCTCCCTTGTACACACTAGAAACCTGCTCCAGTGGGCCTAGTCCTGTTTTTCATTTTTCTTGAATGCTCTAAAGACTAAAGGGAAAGAGAAGTTCCAACATGACAGTGCTGCCACTTTGGTTTTAGATCTTACAATTTAAGTTTTGATAGCAAATAATGTTTTGCTATCAGAAGTTTTGCTATCAAAAAACATTTGAGGTTGTATTGTTAACATGTAGAAAATAAAGTAATGGAAAAGACTGGATGATTCTTTAATACAATATAGGATCTAGATATAGGAGGGAAATTTACAGGGTAACTGATCAAATGATTCTTACAAAGCTCAGCAGATGAAATCTGCCTTAATTTTACTATCTTTTTTTCAAAAAGTTTTTATTTAGCATATATATGTCAAATAATGCTTCTAAAGATTTGAGATAAAAGTCTTATTAGGTACTTCATAAATTCCATTGTCATCATTGTGATTGGGAGAAGCTGCAAAAATAAATAAATAAATAAATAAATAACACAATCTAGGGAAAGTGTGTAAAAATGTGTGAATTTCCATGCAGGAAGAAAGGGCAAAGTCTCACAACTTGGTGTGAAACAAGGATGAGAAGAAAATGCATGTGGCATTTCGAAAAACTTAGCAGAATTATGTTGGAGAGATTTCACATTCCAGCACAAGAGCTTAAAGATTTTACCACCATCCTGTCCAGGAATGTTAACTGCCAGAGACCTCTGGAGAAGGATCCACATCCTTGTGACCAACAGCTATATAACCCCCTCCCCTACAAAAAAAAAAGGGAATAATCAAAAAGGGGGAAAGGACTGGGCATCCTTACACAGTGATTTATTTGGAACTGTCCCTCATAAATAAGGACAGTCACATAGTGATGTAGTAGTAATTTCTGAGTTGGAGGCCCTCCTCAGGAATGTCTCCACAAATGTAGGTGGTTGTTTCTATCTAAAACATGTTCTAGGTGTTTTTATCTCTACCAGAAACAGGTCTTTTATAAAGCTGATGGGTCTTGCTAACTCAAGAGCAAGCCACACCACAATACTTTGGATTACAACAGGGATAGCTCATAACAATACAGTACTGCTGAGAAAATCCATTTGCTCTTCAGCTTCTGTGGGAAATGCAGCTAAACTCAGAGGGGAAGAAATGAATCCAGGCAGGCAGATGATGCCATAGTCCCTGCTAATCAGGAAGTCTGAGATCTTATACTCTGCAAACCCTGATTCCACTAAACCACTGCAGTTGAAGTATATGCACACTGTGGACAGTGGCCATACGTTATCTTCCATCCTACTGAGGTCACCCCTTTCCAAGAAATATGGCCAGCATCTGCACACCTTACCTCATGAAAGACAGCTAGGGTAGAAAGAAAGATATAAGGGTGCTGTGTGCTATACTTAATTCATTTATATCCTGCCTTCTCCTCAACTTACAAAAATTAAGATGAGTATGGACAAGAGAAAAGAGGAAAATGCAAGAGATGGGAGGTATGAGAAAGGAGTCCAGGTGGGTAGAAGAGATTACATGGATGACACAGATGACACAGTTGGCATGAATCAGTTAAACGGAAAAGAAAAACATAGGAGGGAGCACCCTTTGGAAAAGCTACTTTTTTGGGACCATGGTGCTCAGAGTTCCTCAGCAAGAATGGTCACTGATGAATTCTGGGAGATGTAATCTGAAAGGGTTTCTCCCCTCCCCTGATCTCTCAGGGAGAGTGTCTTCTTTAGCCCACTGGTTAAGAGTAGAGGGAAGCCTGTACATGGTATAATTTAACACACCAAACATTGGCTGCAGGCCTCTATTTATCTCTGGCAGGCCTGGTATCAGTACCCTGGACCCTTGGACACCTACTTAGTACCTCATCAGGTTCCACCCACACTTCCATCTGTTCTAAGATACCCATACCAGTCAACACATCCCCAGTGGGAGCCACCATTTTAATTTCCTACAATGCCCTGAGCTACGTTACCTTGGATACACCAGGGCATTTGGGGACATTTTAAATAACACTTCATAGTTGCTAACCATTGCTACCACATATTCCTGTGGTTTGAGGAGACAACATAAGAAAAGGTACACAAAGGACTCTGGCCAAGGGCCTCCTCAAAACTGAAGCTAACCCTACTTTCTGTATTACAGAGGCTGACAAAGAGTGGCTTGCCAAAGGCCACCTAAATTAAGTCATAGCTGAGGCATGATCTTAACCTAAAATAACTCACTTTCAGTCTTAGACTTTTCAGCCATTTCAACCTCAAAATGCCTGACTCAAAGAAGCATACAAGAATGCAGCTCTTCAGCAAAATTTAGCAGAGCTACAGAAGATATTTGAGTGCTGATGCTGCAAGTTTTAATTCTGCTTATCCAAGACACAATGGGTTCCCTTTGGCACTCTTTTTTTTCCCTAGAAGTAATTATTTTTATGAATGCAGAACCAGAAGTCAAAATTGCAGCCCCGAGGGGAAAAGAAACCACAGCTCCAACTTTTAGTTGATACCTCATCAGGACTTATGAGCACACTGTATCATGTTATAATTCATAGAAATATAACACTGGGAAAGCTAATCCTCAGAGGGCTATATTAAAACACAGCCCCCCATAAAATAAGGGATGCCTGTGCTGGCAAAGCAGTTTGCATAGGAGAAGGTTTTTATTTTCTAATGAATTGCTCATACAGTGTGTGTGTATGAGAGAGAGAGAGAGAGAGAGGTATACATACGCTATGGAAGATAAACAGCATCTCAAAAATGCAGCTAAGGGAGAAGATTTGAGACAAAAAACATGTTCTTCTTGTATCTCTGTCTCTTTTGTGGGGAGATACAGTATGTCATGTTTTTTGTGCTACAGAGGGCTGCAGTGGTAGAGAGAAGGGGAGAAAATCCAAGTTCCACTGATGCTAGACATAGAAGTCCATCACTAGGTCTTGAGGTCATAAATATTGTAAGCTACAGCCATCTAAGCACTGACTATACCACATCACAATGCAGAGGAAACAGTTCATCTTGAAGTGTTCCTCCATGCTGGTGAAATCTCAGTATGAGTGCTGTTCCACTTCTGGACACTTCAATCTACAGTAGATATTAACAAACTGATTATTATTATTTTTTTTAGAGAAGGATGACATACCAATGAATGACAAATAGACTATTTCCTGTGAGGGAAGGTTGGAGGAACTGGCTATGGTTTGCCTACAGAAGATTTGACTAACAAGTGATATGACTGCTGCAGAAGGGCTTGTCTAGACGAGGCAATATAATATGGATTGATACACAGTAACACCAATTCACAGCAGTCTTCATTCATCTCCATGATTTTTTTTTTAGCAAGATCACTGGTATGCGAACCTATCCATCTTTGATGTTCACATGGGCATACCTGTGAACCAATACAGTGGCCACAAGTAAATTACTTGCATTTTTATTCTCTACAAGTTGCCACCGCCAAACAGGTATATGTATGTATATATATATGTATATATATATATATATATATATATATATATATATAAAATCTAAGATGCAAAAGTGTGACCTTTGGCTTAAATAAGCTTTTTTTAAAAAGCTGTTTCTTGCCTCAGAGCACAATCTCTACCACAAAAATCTAATATGGCAGTTCTGGCCACTTCATTGCCGACAAGCTCCACCTCCCCCCCTCCCAGCATGTCCAACCAGTCAGCTTTCCACTTCTGCTCTTATTGGGAATGTGTTGCAATCCAAATAGCTTGGATTGCAATTTCAACAAGAAGGAATGTGCATTTCCCTCACATTATTTTAAAAACTATAGGAAAAGCTGGAAAGTATTTTCAAATGTATATGGCATTTTTGCCCCCACCCCTCCTTTCGAATACAGCAAATCACCATGGGATGCCATTTGGACAAAAAGTGTCCTAGAATTCTATGAGGAGTACGTATTTTTTCCATTTAGAGAAGCATGGAGTTAAATTTTACTATCCTTTGTCTCAGCACACCACATGGCCAGGAAATAGGAGACAATATGTAGGTCTGTGATTCCAACACTGTCACTTTTCCTTTCTTTTTTTAAAAATATATCTTTTGCCTGAGGAAGAAGCCAGTAGAGCTTCAAAGCTTGCATCATGTGTTTTACAGTTTGGTTGGGTTTTTGGGAGGGAGGTAATATGACTGTCATCACCAAATGTCTGAAGGTCTATCACAAAAATAGGGGATTAAATTTTGTTCTCTACTGTTACTAAGTGTTAGATCCAAAACAACAGCTTCAAATTACAAGACAAGGAATAACAACAAAAGCTTTGACAGAACTCCCTGATAGTAGAAGCTGTTCTGTATTGGAGCAGATTACCTCAGGTGACAGACTCTCCTTTGTAGGGGGCTTTTGAGCAGATGTAGGAAGACCATCTTTAAGGAATGTTGTAGCAGCAATTGTTCAGCCAAGGATTGGACTAAAGCCCGTTTGGGGTCAGTGAAATTACTGGGGGATGCGGAGAGGCCAAATTGCACCAGGTGACACCATTGAGGGAAGGAGGTGATACCAGCCTTAGTGATTTCATAGTTGGGGTGATTTTCAGCTCCGTGATTCTATGAAAATTGTTCTATCTATAAAAAGCTAGAATGTCAAAGAGAAGGGTTCTAATGTACTTTCCTCCCTGATGTCTTACTTTTCTTGGTTAGAGAGCTTTTTTTACATTCCACCATGTAATCCCACCCTTGTATTTTGAAAAAGATACATATATTCCTAGTGAGTTGTATCACACATAGACCACTGATGGAGGAATTGTCCCCGCAAGTAGTCAAATAATATTTTTGCAATAGCCTATTACATTTCTCTGAAATCCAGAAAGCATGTTTCCGGGTACATGTTACAGATATAGACTATGGGTGTCATGTACACTGTCTGAAAAATGCTAACATTTGGAAAACAAACAAACAAACAAAAGCACAATCCATTCTTCATCATGTTTTATAACACACAATATAGTCCTCCAGGGCAGCTGAGCTTGACTAAAAGGTAAGCATTCAGTATATACCAGCTACCTTTGCTCATAGTGAGAAAATAACCAGCGTACCTGATAAAACAGTTATCGTTGAAGGCTATCCACTAGGAAGTTAATGAAAGGTAAGGCTTCCAGTAGTCAGAACTTTGCTTCCTCCTGACAGTTTGCATTGACAAAGGGCCATTTTCCCAACACTGAAACAGCCAGGGAAGCTTCTACACATGTGGAGATCCAGTTTCACAGTAAAACCCACAGGCAAGAAAATCACTTCTTCACAATGTGACACTTCTTTTCCAGCTTTCATTTATTTATTTATTGAGGGCTATCAATGTGCACAGCACTTTTGAGTGCCAGCAAAAAGATGTGCCTCTTTCACTAAAACTGTAACCTTCTTTTCCAGTCAATTATATTTGTATATAAATAATAACTCCTTAATTGCAATTTCCAGAGAGGAGTTAGCTGTAATGGTCCAAAATCCTACTTGTGATCCCAGCTAGAGTAAAGTCATGGAATCAGTTGGATTTACCTATGTGTTGACTCAACATTAAACAACTGGTTCAATATGTCTACTCTAGCAGGGACTAACAACAAGATTCCAGTCTTAGGCTGCTGAGACACTGCAGAAATAATGCAGTTTGACACCGCTTTAACTGCCATGGCTCAGTGTGATGGAATTCTGGGATTTGCAGTTTTGTGGGATATTTAGCCTTCTCTGTCAGAAAGCTCTGGTGCCACAACAAACTACAAATCCCAGGATTCCACAGGAGAGAGCCATGATAGTTATAGTGGTTTCAAACTACATTATTTCTTCCTTGTTTCAGCAGCCTTAGTCTGCTGCAGCCAAAACAACTATGATTCTTGTAGAACTTTGGAGATTAGCAAATTTTACTTGGCATCAGATGCATCTGATGGAATGGGATTGGATCCATGAAACCTTATGCCAAATAAAACTTGTCAGTCTTTAAGGTGCCAAAAGACCATGTGTTTTAGCCATTCAATTGTTTCCTTGAATCAATGAGCTGCTGTGATAATCCAGTTTTTGTAAGATTAGGGATGACAGTCTCTCTCTTATTCCATTCTTTCTTGCTCTGTGAGTTCACTCTGCCCTGTACTCACCAAGACAAGGGTCCCTTTCACATTACACATCCCTAGGTAAAGTGGAGCTATGATTCCATTGTAACTGCTATGATTCCATCCTATAGAATCCGGAGGCTTGTATTTTGCTGAGGTGCAGGAGTTCCCTGGTTAAGAATTATAAATATTTCTCCCTGAACAGCAAATCCTTGAATTCCATACGATGGAACCTCGACCGTTAACGTGGAATCATAGTGCTATAATTATAGTGCTGTAAGTATAGTGTTAAAGCGACCCAGAGACTCTGCAATTTAGAAGAAGGAAAGTAATTTTAGACAAGGGTGTAGTGAGACCATTTTAAGGGTGAGCAGAGACAAAACCTAGGGGCAGGCAGAAATATTGGATCATTTGTCACTGCAGAATAGGTTTAACTGATGGAAAAAATCATTTGTAGGCAGAATTATTTGGGTGGGGGGAATGCCCTTATTCCCTCCCCATCATTAAACCCCTCAATTTGGATGCATTTCTATGTATGTTCTGATGATATGAATGTGAATGAAGTGAAGAAGCATCAACACTCGTTTACAACTCTTTGGAAGGGAGCCCAGAAGGAGGGATCGGGGCTGCGGAGCCAAACAGGGCATCTTCGCCCCTTCTCCCCACCTTCCTTGAAGGTGGGGAGAGGGGGAGAATCTAGGGGTTTGCCGCGGCCACCCCCGCTTCCCCCGCCTTGGTCCCCTTCGGAAGAGCAAAGATGGAGGGAAGGGGGCTGCTGAGAAAAACTGGGCATTTTTGCCCCTTTCCTCCACCTTCGAGTGAAGTTTGGCTGGAAGGTTGAAGAGAGGGGCGAATGTTGCGGCTGGCTGGCTGGGAGAGCCCTGCCAGCAGATCCTGTTCACTTTCCCAACTCACGAGGAGATCCTCATGAGTTGGGAAACAAAGAGGATGAGCTGGCAAGGCTCCCCCGGCCCGTCAGCCAGTCAGCCAAATTGGGGGGGGGGGTCCTCTTACATGGCGAATATATGCCTAAGCCTAGATTTTTGGTTGGAAATTGGGGGGGGTCATCTTATATACCCAGTCGTCTTATACACCAGAATATATGGTATATGTGTTTGTTCATTTTATTTTTTAGTATGTTAGACAGATACCATGTGTTTGTGAGTTTTGTCTAAGTATTGTATGTATTTTATGTAGGAAATGCCAAATATTTTTTTTTAAATCAACAAAGATTGGAGTTTTGCTGGGATCTCTACCAAAGGAATTTCGACCCTTTATTTCTGGGATTAATAAAATTACAGACCCATTGTTTAAGGATGTTTTAGCTAAGTTCAGGAGGAAGGTGCAGCAGATGTCTCTATGCAAGGCCAGGTCTGGAATTGAAGCTTGTGGCTCAAATTACACTGCCAAGCAGCAACACAAGCGAGGGCCATTTGCATGTCAAGCCCCAGAACTCAGCGGACAATGAGAGAAGCAACCAGATGTTATGAATGTGGCAAGGTGGGGCATCTCTAGAGGGACTGTGTAGCCAATAGGAGTCTTGAAAAACCAGCCAATGGTAGCTCTCACTTTAAACAAAGGCAGTCTACAAAGCACCCAGGAGGGGAAGACAGAGGAGATGATTCAAGGCACATTGGTTCAGGTGGTCTTCACAATTATAAGTTTTACAGCAACCCAGTCAGTCTAATGACGGAATTATTCTCATAGACTCGCGGGCGAGCAGTCACATGATGTTGCGATTAGACTTATTCAGTGATATGAATCCCTGTGAAGCTGGGAATGTTAAAGTTGTTGATGGGCAGAGCTCATCTGTGAGCGGGAAGGGCCACTGTGTCTTGCACTGTAACTTCTCAGTGACTGCCCCCAGGCTCTGGGACTCCCTTCCCAGACAAGTTTGATTGGCACCCTCCCTACTTTCTTTTTGCAGACAAGCAGACTTTTCTATTTAGACTGGCATTTGATAACTATAGGAGGGCTGTCCCACCAAAATAATGTGCAGGATCTTGCTAATTGTTGTGCTGGTGTGAGTGTGTATGTTTAATTACATACGTTTAAATTTTTTTTGGTTGTTTAATATCGTTTTAACTTTTGTTTCTTGTGCATTTTTAACAATACATTTTTAATTTGTTATAAGCTACTTGTGGAGTCCCAAATTGGGGGAAAGGCAGGATAGGAATAACAACAGTAGCAGCAGCAGCAGCAGCAGCAGCAGCAACAACAACAGAAGATGCCCCTAGCTGACTAAGTGGGTGATATATTTATGTATGTTCAAAGGACAACTGTCAGGCTGCAGTGATTTAATAGCAAATGTGGCACATGTACAGTGGGTCCTTGATATCCACTGGTGGTTGGTTCCAGGGCCCCCGTAGATACCAAAAATCCATGCTCAAGTCCCATTATATACAATGGCATAGTAAAATGGCATCCCTTACATAAAATGGTGAACAGCAAGGTTTGCTTTTCGGATTTTTAAAAATGTTTCTAGCCATGGTTGATTATATCCATGGATGCAGAACCCCTGGATACAGATCGCCAACTGTATATATAATTTAAAGTTTCATTCAAGATTCAAAACAGGGTGGCTTGATTTAAATCTATGTGCTTTAAATCACTGATTTAAATCCAGATTTTGTGGAATTGTGAAGAGAAAATCCTGAGTTGGCTCACTGATTTAAGTAAAAACATTTCCAATACTTCTTCAATTATTACTCAAACACTGCAGCCAATTTGATTCATAAAATAAGTTAAGTTGTATCTAGGATGGGATAGTTTGTACACTTTTTAGAGAAAATTATTTTTATTAATTTGGAAGTCATACACACCTATCAGTATGTTAGGAATGATAAGTAAATCATTCACACATGTATAAGAACATTTAGTTAAAGTTCCATTGAATTAACTAAGTATTTGTGTATGTGTTTTCAGAATTCATATATGTCTTGTACATATTTTTGTTCACTAAAAATATAAACATTTTCTAACATACTCACATCTTTATTGGCTGAAGTGTGTTTTTGTTAATAAAATATACACACACACACACATAGTTTTTACCATTTTTGGAATGTATGCATGGTTTTGTGCATATTTCTTCACCCTAAAACAGTGGAAGCTTTACTGATGGAGAAAAAAAATTCAGAGTGAAAATCAGTTATGTTTCACCAGCAGTCCCAAGAGGTGTGAAACTGTTATTTCCAAATGAAAACGAAAATCCAAAGAAAGATTCTGCCCCCCATCCCTAGAATCTATATTCAAGCATAACAAAGATGTTTTATCCTGTTTGGGAAATACTAAAATTTGAGGCAGTGATGATGAAATTATTTTCAAGGACCTAATTTCAAAATGCTAGTTTCATGGTTTAAAGCCTACCGATTTTGAATCAACATTTCAACACATATCACATATGCTTTCCCTTGATCCTGCATTAAATGTCTGTAAATCCTGATCTACCTGCTTCCTTCTAATAAGCAGACAATGTCAGGATTTACAAAGATCAAGAATGGTAAAGCAATTTTGAAGCTTCAGATAAAAGGCAAAGGCTAGGAATGGTCGCTAATCTTTAAAAATCCCACTGGTGATGTTTGAAGAAAGCCTGGAGGTGGATTCTATTGAGGTTTCAGCCTAGTTGAATTCAAAATACTGAGTGGATTCTCCACCCCACCTGCTCTCCCCCGCTTTTTAGAAGATTAAACTAATGAAAATGAGCTTTCAAAAGTTATCCAAAGCAAACAAGCATTTGATTATAATATTGTTTGATCAATTAAGTCCAGGTTACATAGCAATGTTTTTTGTGGGGGAGAGAGGAAGCAATATAAGAAATGCATGCTATAAAATGAATAGGCCTTCACATGGATGAGAAAAGAATATTGGTCAACCATAAAAGAGAAATTACGTAAGTCTTTTTCCCCTCATACAGCTGTCACCAAAGTTGTACAGAAACCAGGTGACTGAAGGTGTAGCAGCTCAAGCAAACATATAAATACCAGTGTGTTTTTGATGTGGTTCAGTTCACTGGACAGTTCATTCACCACCCATTTGTCTTCTCTGCATTGTATATTAGATCTACCTTTTAGCAATCCACCACCCCCACCCCAGGAGAGGTGGAATGGGAATCTCTCTGCATTCTAGTAGAAAGAAGTGAGGAAACATGCATAATACAACAGATATGTCATCAGGTCTGCTTTTATCATCATACAAGCAGCCCTGACAGAATCTCTCTGTAAAAAAGCTTTAGCATTTCTCATGAAAGCTGGAAAAAAACATTACTTGGCTGAACAAGCCCCAAGCTACCACCTGTTTCTTCTCTTTACTGCTGTAAAGAAAAACTGAGAAGAGGCAAGGTGGGGGGGGGGTTCCTATGGCTTCAGGGCACTTAATATAGAATGAATCCAATGGGCCTCAGCAGCGGTGTAAGAGGCAATTCCAAAACAGCAAGCAAACGTGTGTCCATGTGTGTTTTCTCATTGCATCAGTGTCCTTTGAATAAAGAAAGCAGTCATCATGATAGAGAGCAAATGACTGGGTGGGAAAGTCCTGTGAGATATGAGCCTGCAACCCATATGGCTGGCTCATTCATTCTGAATAGCAGATCAGACCAGGGGAAACATACAGCTCCTATTCAATTATAAGGAATGGAGGCAAAGAATTCTCACAAGCCATCCTGCCCGCAAAGGAGGAATCTTCTTCAGAGGATTATAGGGAACTCCTGAGTGAAATGCCATTGAAGAGCAGCCCATGTCAGGAGGCCTTGAGACAGATCAGAAAGGTCCTGGGACCTTGGAAGAGATTTCCATCAACCTGCTCCCTCAAGATTTAGAGAGCCCCCTTTCAGAATAAGTGGTGGAAGCTGAGCAGCCAGCTAGTTGCAGGGTGTGCAGGAGCGAGGAGGAGTGAAGTCATACCTGAGAATATCAGTGTGTGTTACAAGCAAGGAAGCAAGAGATCAGTCAAATCAAGCAACAACACATTACAGAATTCTAAATACCTGTCTTCACTTCTACTGCCCTCTGTAGGTATATACTTGTTTATACAAGTTTCACTGAACATTTTTTCACTTCCTGCTTCTCTCTACTCAGCCATGTCAGTCTGTTCTCCCTTTCATGGGGCTTCCCACAGCAGACAGTTGCCCTTATGTCCTGTTTCTAGCACAGGTGGTCATTCAAAACAGGTACCTCATTAGCAGAGGAGTTCAAGGGTGCTTGTGCTGTTTGTTGCTCATCCAGAAGGGGCACCCTCAACCCAGGACTTCACAGCAGATGGAGAACCATCTGGTTCTCTGTCTGCTGTGAAGTCCTAAATTGAGGGTGCCCCTTCTGGATGTAAAGCACTTGCAGGAGGGTAAAAGCGCTCCACATGCTGTGGCTGCTGTTGGGAATCCTGTTCCACTGCAAACACATCTGAATAGAATTCTTTGTTTGGATTAGAGTTAGACTGAGGTCTTTCATCAACATAAACAGCATTTGTTATTTTCATTGTGCAGGATCATACAACTTTAGAACTGTAAAAGGCAATTATATAGTGTAGTTGAGTTTGTGATATGAGGCTGGAGGTTCTGTTACACTGTGAAGTCATCTATTTATTTATTTTTTAAAAAAGTAAACACCCCTTTTCTTTAAGTTGTAAAAACTTCATATTTTATTACAGCAGGCAAAAGCCACTGGACAATGGTAGCAACTCAACTCTCGTTAAGTATATTGTTCTTACCGGTTGCCATACAGTGCACAAATTATTAGAGCAATGGATCTGATTCCCCAGCCACTAAATGTTTTATTGGATGAAAGGACAAAAGCAGCTAAAGCTCATTGTTTAATCCATTAATTTCTCTGACAGGTGGCATTTGAGAAGCACTCTTAATTGTCTGAGTATTTGTGTCTAAGGAAAAAAACCAGAATAATTTTGATCAAGCATAATTTAGTGATAATTTTGAAAGCAGCTACAGAAAGACTTATAATGAACAAAATACCGAATTTTTAAAGCAAGTTTAATTGCTGCATATGATTAATGAAGGATTGTGTGCTGCCAGTTCCTTAGAACTAATTGTGAACACAATATGGCATTGAATAAATGCAAATGGATAAGAAACAGAAGAGTGGACAATGTCCTTTCTCCACCTTAATTGTAATTTGCAATTTCAGATATTATTCACATAAAAAATATTTCTTTTTCAGTCACTACACAATAAGCAGTACTGTCAGGGGGCAGGCATTGTATTTGCAATTCCTAATGTGTAATGGGGAAAACCTTTTTAATTTTTGTGGACAACACATTTTGTGGCTTAGAAGTATAGGCCTATCACCATTAGACCAATAGGGAATCCTTAATGCAACATTCCCATAGGGAACCCTTAATGCCAACCCTGTGCTCTGGAGTGGGAATGGTTGCCAACATGGCTCCAGCTTTGCTGTCTGCTACACCTGTATCTGTAAAGCTCAGCCACAAAGGGGCTATAAAAGGAGTAGAAAAATTGAGTAGGCCAGTTGAAATGAACGGGACTTAAGTGAGTTGATTTCATTTCAGTGGCTCTACTCTAGGCAGGACTAATGTTGGAGTTAACCCCTCGAAAGTGAATAAATAAAATTGTAGAGGGAAATTACAAAAAAAAAAAAACTAGCTACAGTAAACCCCCTTTGTAGCCATTAGCACTTTGGACCAATGGCATGCTCAGGATTAATTCTCATGTTAATTGTATTTACATGATAAATCCCTGTCATCTCTTGGTAATATTAGGGATGGTAGAAGACTAGGGAGTGCTTAAAATGCACACTCCTCCCAAATTGAAATGTCTGGTCACCTTACAAGTCTAGTCAAATTGTATTTTTGCACAGAGAATAATATTTCCATCCAGAAATATTATTTTTTGCACAGAAAATGTGGTTGTTTGGGATATAGTATGTGTAAGTGTAAAATGTGCATGCTTGTTTTCCACAGAAAACAGTATTTTCTTTGCAGGGGATGTCATGGTCTGTTTCCTATTTTGTGTGCAGAAATGCTGTTTCATGTGCAAAATAAAACATGCTAAATTTGTACTGAACACAGTCCAAACTGTGTATAGTCTTCAAATACTGCACAGCTTATGAAGATTTTCTTACAGCAGGAAGAAAATTGCTAAAAATTACTTGTTTCATTCAAGGATGAAATTAGTGAAGAATAACTTCCCTATACTGGAGAGGAGGCCATTTTTCACCCCTGCAACACCTTGCAGACCACATCCCAAACAACTGGCTATCATGACACATCACTTCCAGTTTCACTGTTAGGTGGAAAGGGCCAATTTCTGTAATTTTTTCATTGTTGTGAGGGTTGGAGTAGCATAGAGAAACTGCCCAAACCACTGAATTTTTCAGTTTTGTGGCAGTTTGATGGGGGTGCTTTTTCAGATCTGGAAACTCTGGGCATCTCCTGGGGACTTCAGGTGTTGGAAAATTGGATTAGGGTTGCATGAGGTTTGTGGGGTTACCCCAGTATACCTGTTACTTTACAGTAGGGATGGGGAAGGTGCTACTCACAGGTCACACAGAGCCCTTCAAAACCCCTTTTTGAACTTCCTAGAACCTTCTAATCTCTCCAGGTCCTCACAATTCTCCCCGTTTTGATTCAAATGAAAAGTGCCCCCAAAGCAACCAAAAACCACCAGTGGCTGCTCCCAATGGTTGGCAGGAGAAGCAGTTTTACTTGATCCCTCAAACCCTTTACTTGAGCCATCAAATACCCAGAAGTCATGATCAGAAATAATCAAGTCATTTCTGAGTACAAGTTTCAGGCAACTTTTGGTTAAAAATTGATTCAGCCTGCTGTTGCTCCAGGGGGACTTGGCTCTCAAACTTGCCACAGTACACAAACCTGCTTTATTGTGCAATATATGCAAGAAGGCCAGATCCTATCCCCAGGAGAGCCCCATTTAAATGTTTGCAGTGGGAGAGAAAAAGAGATGAGAAGAGGACGTCACACCAGCTCATGCGAGCTCCAGATGAACTTGAAGATGTCCTTCCCTGCCTGGCTCCTGACTCCATAAACTCAGATTAAAACCAATGCTAAACATAGAATCAGGGCTGCTGATCACAGAAGTGAATAGGCTTTGTTCCTCATGTATTATTTCCACTATTACTAGTACAATAGTGATGACCATCATTTTCATTACCATCATTGGCAATTCTTCCCACTGTTTTGCCTTCTGATATCACAAACATTTGTAACCTGCATTGGAAAATGTCAAATGTTTTGTTTTTTAAAAAACAACAACACCTGATTATTGTGCACTACACTGCAGCAAATTCAATCCTGTATAGGGGAGATACCCTTTAATTATTCATATCCATTTGTCAGTCAGTACAAATCCACTCTCTACTTATCTGAATGCTTACTTATTTTTGATGAATTCCATAACTATGAATATATGTGTGTTAAAATAAGAAATGTTTAAAGAAATGGGATGTACTGCCATCATGCCTTATAATTTCTTGGACAAAAATTTATAATGTTTGTCTGTCTGTCTATCTAATGCTCCATGTTTCTCCCAATATGGGACCCAAGGTGGCTCACAAGTTGAGTTAAAACAAAATCTAGTTAAAATAATGAATAGTACAAAGGTTTTAAAAAACAGTTAAACAAACAATGCCTGGCATCCTGTTCAGCAGTTACAAAATTGTAAACTGGTTTTACAAACTCATAATTTCAAAGAGTTCACATTTATAATAATAAAAAAACCATACATTACCCCAAAAAGCTATATATTCATCCAGGCAGTGCCCCCATGCAAAAGGTGTCTGAGGTGCTACAAATTAGGAAGCTTGGAAATGGTGACTGTGGTGCTTTCCCACTTGCAATGCACATTTCAGATAAGCAGTTGAGGCAGGACCGTGGTCCCTCCAGCTGCCTGTTATGTCTGATGATGTAGAATCTCAACCAACCATATCAAAAACACTAATTTCAAATAGTGTTTAAGAGGCAGTTAAAATATAGTGGCTGTTATTCCGTATTGCAGTTACTGATTAATACCCTGGAGTTACAGATCTGTAGCTGCTCTGTATTCAGTAACACTATGAATTCACAATCATGGCATGATCATAAATGCTCCCCCAAAACTTACCATAACAGCAGCACCTGCACTGAACGATGGGCATCTGTTCAGCTGGGAACTGGGGTACAGGACAATTTTGTTTCCAACCCCTTTCCACCAGTGAGCAAGGCAAGACAATCAGAAGCAGGACCCTGTGGCAATTTCTCATCACAGCCTCACACACTGGTGGAAGAGGGCTGGAGTCATCCTCCTCCTGTGCCCCAATCACTAACTGAACAGATCTCCATCACTCAGTGTAGCTGCTGGCTGTTAAGATAAGTGGGGGGGGGCAGTCTGGAGATGCTAGTTAGTTAAGCAGTCATAATTAAGTAGGTAATGTAGGATATTGGTGTACCATAATAATAATCAAAATATAAAGGCAACACACTCTAGGTAAAAGACCATTAATATTCAAAGGCCTGGGTAAATATTTTAATGGCTCGGGACAGTTCATGCTAGCTTATAAGCTATTGTATAATTTAATGTACTATCAGTTTTTGAATGAATTAGTTCTTTAATGAATAATTCTGAGGCAATAATGTAGCCAGTTGCCTTTGTGTTGTGGTGTGTGTGTGTGCGTGTAAAGAGAACTCTTTACTTTCCTATTCAATGAGATTGGAAGCAAGCTTTTGCTTGAATCTGATCTTTTGTTATTATGGGCTTTCCTATACAATAAACTCTTACCTATGCTTTTCTGTACCAGTAGATGGAGCAGTAGTTCTACCTTCTCTTTCTTTTTTAAAAAAATGCCAGACAAAACATAGTACAGTATATCTTTCTTAGTGTTTAACATTAGGAAACAATTTCAGCATTTAGATTTATAGACTATTTACAGTTATTTACTATTTAGGACACATACAATGGGACTTACCAGTAAATAAGATAAGACTATGCCCTTCCCTTCCACAATATTACTAGGGAACTCATCTAACCTATTTTTTAAACATCATTACAGAACCCAATTTAAAAAAGAACAAAAGGGTTCAAAACATTACAAATTATATGGATTAACACTAAAATAACCTAGCAATTGATCGTCCATAACATGGAGCAGTCTCTGCTAGGTAATATTGGGGCTTACTAATTTCCCCCCTTGATGCAAAAGAACTAATTTCACACCACCTCTAAGATGCTTCAATCTCATCTTCAAAAGTATATGTGCCCACACAGATGCTGCTTTAAGCTCCTTCAACGTTTGCATGCCTGGGTTTGTTTGTTTGTTGTTGTTGTTTTTGGTGTGTGTGTGTGGGGAGGGTGAGCGCAAGCATTTGTTGATGATGTGAATTCAGGAAGAGACACTGATCCACCAAATCTGCCTGTAGTTCTACTGTAATATTAGCCTTGGCATAAATTGCACCATGTGAACTCATTATGCCTTTTCTGGAACATGACCCATATTGAGCACTATGTGGCTAGCAAACCACATCTGATAGACATACAGTAGCATTTTGTGTAATGATTTGGAAATTATTCCTAACTGTCTTAATTAATGAAGATAATTTGAGAGCCAGTGTGGTCTAGTCTTAGAGTGTTGCACTAAGATGCTTGGAGATCAGGGTTCAAATCCCCAGTCAACCATGGAAACTCATTGGGTGAACTTGGGCAAGTCACACTCAGTCCCAGAGGAATGCAAGGGCAAACCCCCTTTGAGGAAAATCTGCCAGGAAAACCCTATGGTGTCACCATAAGTCACAAATGACTTGAAGGCACACAACAACAACATTAAGTAAATACAGGCCAACCACAGGGGATACATTCTAAGACCCCACCATATCTGAAACTATGCATAATAGGGGACCCTACTGTTTTCAGGACCTGGAAGGAGGACCTGGAAATATGTAGAGAGAACATACCGGTATATTTTCGGATGTGGATACGTGAAATCATGGATACAGAATCCGTGGATATAGGGGTTGACCTGTAAAAATAGTTGAAGATCATTGTGGCGGGGTGCAGCCTAATAGTAGGGGGAAACAATAAACAACCAGCACAAGTGAATGACAGTTGAGAAGGAGGGGAGTTATGTGCCCTTACATCTCAGACTTCTATACTGCTCTATACTGCTTTTCACTTCACCTCACTAACTAATGCTTTCAGCTTTCAACAAGCAGTGTTGGCCAGACCACTGGTCAGACTGAAGCAGTCACCTCCAGCAGCAAATGTAGAATGGTATGAAGGGAAAAGTAGTAGCAGCTCCCTAGCTATTCCTCTTCTTTGGAGGAGAGAGCTCCAAAGCTCTCTGCAGCACCAAGGTAACCTGCTCCCCTCAGGTAAGGTGGAGAATATTACTGGGAAAACAAATGCTCAAGCATGGTAGGCAGGTAATTATGATTTTTGCTCACCTGCAGGTGGATTTTTATATTCGAGCCTTTTTTGGGGGGAAAACATACAAACAAACACTGAGATGCGTATACACACACACCAATTTCTCTGATGATGATGATGATGATGATGGCCACATTACTTTTGGGAGGATGAACTACAAGAGCAGCCTTTATTTTATGTGTCTGATAATTCTGAGTGCTGTTTTGTTGGGCATGGATCCCAGAACAGAAGGGGATGGAAAGACTCAAGCCACCTTTCCTGCTCTCAGGGCTAGAGTAAGGAAGTAACCCCTCCTTCCTGAAATGATCTGGTGAATTGGACCACTGAGACTCCTATGTAGTTGAGTTTCCTCAGGAATTCTCAATTAAAGTGTATTAAATAATCAAACACTAAGAAAATTTAAGAAGTGATTGTTGTTGAACCCTCCCAGGAATTATAAAGACTGTCTGCGATTTATCCTGGGCACATTTACTTGGGAGCAAGCTATGCTGAACACATGGAGGACACTCCTAACTAAACATTATGCTTCATTATGTCTTCATATTTAAGAATGTTTTGGTGATAATGGATGGGAAATTAATTTACCTTCCCTCTGCTAGTACCTGCAGGCAGGCAAAATTAATACCAACCTGATGACCAATGTTGAGCCCCTTATTTTAAAAACAGTTGTAAAGACCCTGAAGGAGGAGGTGATTTTCAATCATTCTGGTTTCCTACTACAATTGAACATGGGGACATATGATTTCTGCAAAGTATAGTTAATTAACAATGTAGGAAATCTTGCTTTGATAAGCTGCTTTTTAAAAAATTAACTTTGTATGTATAGACCATACTTTTTCTCATTTGGATAAAACAGGAGACTAATGTTTGAAATAATATACAAATGGTATCTTCCAATCTCTTCTCCTCATGAACAAAGGAGAGAGAAAGGGAGCATGAGCATTACTTTGGCACATTTTTTGTAACAAACCATCATTTGTAGTTACATTTGAATGGGACTAGGTTATCCAATGAGCTGTTGAAAAGACATACAAAACACACACAAAAGAGGCAACATCAAAGTACAGTGTTTCTCATACAAAACACCTAACATTTTCTTTCCTCTTACAAGTGAAATCATGGGCCAAATTTTATCACGTCTTGACTGGTTTACCAAAGATCATCCCAAATCAGTTGGTGTCTCATTATGACTCATAAGCCACCAACCAATTGGCTAATTGGCTCTGGTCCAATTAAAAGAAAAATATATCAGTTTGTAAAATCACATCAGTAATATTGAAAAATGGCCATTACTATAATAAGCTTTTTGGCTGCACTGTTAGAAATGTCCCTAATACTAAATTCATTGATGTCCACTGAGTGAATTCAATTCACTAACTGCAAAAAGCTGAAATGGTGCACCTGAAACAACCTGGGTTGTTCAGATTAAAGAAGTGTAATTGTCTTCCCTCCTTCCTTGACCCCCATTCCCTTTCTCCTCATTCTTTCTGTATAATAGCCTCCTTGGGGGTTTGTGAACATCACACTTGCAGTTTCATTGATTTCAGTTCATGTGGCAATAGGCACGCTTCTTCTCTACTGTAAAATAATGTGTAACAGGATTTTGAAGTGCACATAAATATGAAATGTGAAATTCAACATATCAGATACTGAGATATATGCATCAGATGACCAAATACAGATGTTATGCGCTTGCTGTTTTCAGCACTGAGACTATCAGTTTTTTTCAGCACTGATCCTAGCTTTTCTTCACCTGTGTCTTATATGAATTTAAATCAGTTTTAGTTTCTGCTCTATCACATTTTCCTCTCTGTTCTTTCCCATTCAATCTACATATATCCATGCATTCTCCTTTCAAATGCCACCCAGAATTTTTCATTTGCAATAATGTTAAACAGAGGTGATCATTGTCCTGGGGAATGAGGTGACTATATCACCACTCCCTCCCTCCCTCCCTCCCTCCCAGGCCCCTCCACTGCTGTACCATTGAAATTTGGTGGTATGGCAGTGGCAAGGGAAGAAAATGACTTGAAATTGAGCATTTCCATTAAAAAAAGCAAACACCAAGACTTGTGGGGAGTACATGCCTAGATTTGAATCCAATTAGCACTTCTATCACATTTCTAGGGGTGCTAATTGGTTTCCAAAACAAGATGTGACTTCTTCATACACCTTGTTTTAAAGCAGAAGTGCTTCTTTTCAAGGAGGATTTGCTGTTAGAATGGTGCCAATTTAAAAGCAAAGCAGTGCTTTCTTGCTGTCACTGCAAATAAGCTGATGGGTGCAAAGTATACAATATACATTGGTAATGTTTATTTCTTCACAAAGTATCCTGACTATAATTTGGCAGTATTAAATAGAAATGTAATTCTGTACTCATTTCATTCTCAAATGAAGGAATGAGTAATTTTAGCATCCCTCCCCTTGCAAGCCACTCTTTCTGTAGTTTGGGGCTTATTCTGCATCAAATTTGCATGTGTTGTTTTTGCGCAGAAAATAACATTCTCTGTACAAAAAAAATTATTCTCCATAGGTATAGCAATAGCAATAACACTTCTATTTCTATACCATTTATCAGTGCCAAATCACTCTCTAAGCAGTTTACAATGTGTTAGCTAATTGCCCCCCACAAGCTAGGTACTCATTTTACTGACCTATGGAAAGATGGAAGGCTAAGTCAAGCTTGGAGCCCTCTGGGATAGAACTTACAATATTGTGGCTACAGTACTGGTACTTAAACACTGCGCCACCAGAGCTCCTTGTTCAGGGCACTGAACAAAAATGCTATTTCGTGAACAAAAAAGTGCTGCAGCTGGGGATTTATTTTGCACAAAATTCAGAGGAAATAGAAGTTTCTGCACAAATGTCTTATTTTCTGTGCAGAAATTACTGTTTTCTATATATAAAATGCTGTTTCGTGCATGAGAAATGCTGTTACTTAGGGACTTAAAAGTTCACAGAAAACAAAATTTTCTGCATAGAAGTATTGTTTTCCATGCATACATTACTGTTTCCTATGCAGAAAATACTGCTCACTGCACACACACATGCACGTGCACACAGACAGAAACCCATGTGTGCATTTTCTGCAGAATAAGTTCCAAACTGCAAAGATGTCATTAGTCCAGGATTCTCCTTGTCAGGAATTCTTGACAGTCAAGAAACAACATTTTTTAATATTTTTCAAATATTTTGAAATATTTTCAGATATGGTACTGGTGGTGGGATCATGTTAGAGTGGAAAAGGGAAATGGTAGAATACATACATTATCTCCAGGGGATAGAAAATCACCATCCTACTATCATCAACCATCCAACTACTATAGCCAGCACCACATTAAAGTCTATCACAAAGGAACACATGAGTAAGAAAGCAAGACAGAAGAGGTTATGCTAGGCAAGAGTTGGCTCGAGGTTTCTTGGGTCCTCAGTAAAGTACCTTTTCTGGCAGGCTTTGCCCTAAATTGATGGGCTACATTGGGCTTTTATAGGACTTTCTTGGCAGCAACGGGAACACTGCTGAAGTCAGAGATGGGTGCTTGAAGTTGTTAATTTAGTGACACATCAAAGCATTCTGGAAAATGTTATTGGCAGCTCACACACTGACCCTTTGCTAGGCAATTAAACCTCACAATCCACATTTCTCCCTAGCATGGGTTTGAGACTGGGCTAGAGAAAAACTATGAAACAGGAAGACTGTAATAACATGGGAAAGACATGGAGGAAATTATAGGGATGGAGGAGAAAAACAACACTAATTGGACTGGTTAAGATGCTTATTCCAGGCTTCAGAAACCATAGTTTATGGAGATGGGAATGAACTTCAGTCTCATGTTCTCACCCCTTTTCTCTCCCTATATGCACCACTTTGTTTCTGGATGACATTAAGCCATACTTCAAGGATGGGCAAAGTGTAGCCTGTGGGCTACATGAAGCTTCTAGAGGCTCAATGCACACACCCCCCAACATGTCCATACTCCA
The DNA here is from genome assembly GCA_030847615.1 of Gambelia wislizenii. NCBI lineage: Eukaryota > Metazoa > Chordata > Lepidosauria > Squamata > Crotaphytidae > Gambelia > Gambelia wislizenii. The sequence continues at coordinate 23,798,391 of JAUMIR010000005.1, read as the reverse complement.
CTTTTTGCTTTAAAGTTCCCCTTGGCCCACTAGGAGCTCTGGGGGCACTTTTGATATGTTGGGTGGTTCTGATCTGTCTCAGGCCAAGAGGGTTTTTTTCCCCCTAACCAGAAGTGGCTTCAGGTCACTTCCTTGTTGGGCAAAAGCCCTCTGACAGGCCAGAAACATCAAAACACAGAAAAATGGCTGAACTATGAAAAAGATGGCCCTGAAATTGCTTCATGGGAGTATTGGTTCAACACTTTTACAAAAAATGGGTGTTTGCAGAGGCCCTCGCAGCTCTGATGGGAGGCTGTATTTAGCCCCCAGACCTAGCATAGTTTCCCATCCTTATCATAGTTTTTGTTGCATTTGAACTGGGAAACTCTGGCTTCATGTCAGTTCACATGCCTATTATCATTCTCATTCTCATCATCATCATCGTCATCACTATTATTATTACCATTATTTATAACCCCACTTTCCCCAAAACTGGGGCTCAACACTAAACTGGGGCAGCTTCAAAACTAAAATGAGTACAATACAGTTAAAAACATGCAAAAAAATCAACATTAAAATAGAATTAAGCTGTTAAGTTCATACTGGCTTATTTTCCTGGAGTAATCTGACAGTTCCTTGAGTGAACTGAAAGATTTACAGAGAGATAGAATGATTCAAGCAAGCAAGACACGGCCCTGAGTTTGCAAGACCAGAGCAGGGCTGTTGATGGTCAGAGCTCTCGGAGGTCTCACATTCATAGGGTTGCCATACACTGAAATCAACTTGACAGCAAATCCATGGATATGGTCATCCATATCCATGGATTCTGTATGCATGGATTTCACCATCCATGGCTTGAAAATACGCCCCCCCCTGAAAAAAATCCAAAAAGCAAACCTTGATTTTGCCACTTCATATAAGGGAGACCATTTTACTATGCCATTGTATATAATGGGACTTGAGCATCCACAGATATTGGTATCCACAGGGGGTCCTGGAACCAAACCACAGCAGATACCAACAACAACAGCAACAAACAACTTAGCATGCCCAGCTTTTACCATAATAGCATACTCTACTATATAATAGAAATTAGAAATGATAGCACCAACAAAGTATATGCAGAAGCGGGGAAAGGGAGAAGTGTTTGTTTCTGATGCTCACCACCTGTTTCACAGGCATGGAATGATTTCCAAAGCAGATCAGCATACTGGTGTAACCCGCAACCAGTACTCTGCAACACCCAGAACTACCTGTGACTTATCCCTGCTAGTTTTTTTTTTCTTCATCAAGAGAGGAAAAAAGGGTATCAAAATAGAATTAAAACTACACACATCCTTTTACTAACTTCAGTATAGATCTGGCCAAGTAAGATACAGCTGAGCTATCCTAAATGCTTCAAACATTAATTGCAAAAGTCAGATTAAATTAAAAATATCAAGGAGGATTCAAGGGGGGGGGGATGGTAACTTGAACCATAAACCCTCTCCTTTAATTGAAAATTGTCTAGAATGAAAATATGAATAAAAAGTATAATGTGGATAATTTATTCCTCGCCATGAGTGGATGTGCAAATTCTTCCCATTTACAAAGGACAGGGGAAAAAAGTCAGCAATCAGAAGACTAGTCTCAAAACCTACAGGCTAAAGCTTATACAATTACTTTCTGAAACCTCCTCTATTTATAATGACTTTAATATTCTCAGAATCTTGCAGCTTTTTAAGAGGTACTGAGTCAGAAATATGTAGCAACAGGGAACTCTAGGGGTAAAAAAAAATACAAAAGAACAAGAAAGCCAGAGATACCATGCAGTTATCAGAAACTGTTTTTACAGTTCTAGACACATGCCAACCATTTTTTAAAAAAGATAATGGCAAGGACCAGATGAAACTGGTAAAAAGAAGCCTGCCCACAGGTACCATCTGGGACTCCTGGAGCAAGTCCAGGTCAAAGAATTTCCCCCTATTGCAAAATTGATTTGACAGGTGAATTGATATTCTATAAGAGGAATAGAAATGCCAGAAATGGTACCTCCCAAATGGAAATGGAAATGCCTTACTGAATTTCCATAGGTTTGCTTCAAGGTGGCCACATGTCCTACTTTACAGAAGATAACCTCTATATGAAGTTGAACAACAGATCCCTGTTTGAAGGTATACCAAAGTCTTGTCTAATTTAGATGATGAACCATAAGAATGGGGAGAAGAGGTTTTAGGGATTTGCACCAGGAGATCAGACTGAGAAGACACATAGGTTACACACAGCCTTGCCCATTATAATGAAATATACTGCATTTCTGCTTCAATTTGAGTAATTTAATACATTTGCAATCTTTAGCACCAGCAAACTGTACACTTGTACTCAAGGCTATGTCCTTTCCTGACCTCTTCCCCCTCTCCCACAAGTATGACTTAACCTTTGCTACCAAGTAAAGGAAATATTCCCTCACTTTTTGCTAATACACACAAAGTCATAAGGTGACCAGATATTTTTCCCAAACATCATATTCTCAGCTCATGTCAACTAGATTATAGACCCCAATATAGGGCAATAAGGTTGCCTTAGGGTCACCATAGGTTGCAAACAACTTGAAGGTACAAAACAGCAACTCAGCACATGGCCATAGCAGAGCTAGTACATAAGGTCCGCAACCTCCATCCAAGTTCTTTTAACAAGTAGTAACTGCCCATAAAACTGTATGGCTCTTATAGAATCTTGACAGATATACTTCTAACTATATTCTTCTAAAATGTTCCCAAAGCAGAGAGGAATATTCAAGCTATAGAAGATATGTACAATTGAACAACCAAAAAATTATTTCATCTAGATCTCTCTATTTATCTTTCTCTCTGAGTGCATGTGTGTGTGTGTGTGTGCATATGTGTGTATATATGAGAATCCTAACAGTACCATCTACTGTATGTCAGTCCTTACTAAATTATTCTCACTGTATGGCACAATATGACATATCTGGCATTTCTCAAACTCAGTTTCTACATAGGCTGTTTGAAAAGAAATGGGTTATGATACCCCCTCTAATTCCCCATTACCCAACAACATCACAAAGTATGAGCTTTGCCTCTCTTGAGATTATATTTTAAACATGTTAGCAGTAATCCAAAACCATAATTCTATTTAATGACAATTCTTTTTAAAAGAAAAAGAAAAGAGAAAATAATATAAGCTAATTGCTTTTATGTTCTTATTAATCTACTCTACCGGACATCAGTTTTACCTAGAAAAAAACATTCATCAGAAGAAATTGCACCTTTGACACAATGTATCTAAAGTAAAAAGAGCTCCCAGCAACTCAAACATGAAATAAAACCAATTCCCGCTTCTGATTTATTCAGAATAGAATTAGGTCTAAACTAGATTCATTAGGTCCATTTTATTCCCTCTTCTCTCTAATGAAAAGCCAATGGAAGAGAAGAGTACTCCAAATGAAAATTCTCAAGGCAATTTTCATCTACATTCTCAAATACTAATGATAAAGCAACCAATTTTTCAAAGGAACTGTTAGTTTGGCTTTCTTCTCTTTTCTATTTCTCTCCTTTTCTTAAATGAAAGGTTGTTGCTTGCTTTGACCAGCATAGTGGAAATGTTAAAAAGGGAGAAATCTAAATAAGCTTTTTTTTTGGGGGGGGGTCATATAATTCATGGGCCAACAGAGACACTGCAGAATACAAGCAAAATGGACAAAGACCATAGTGAGTGAGTGAGAGCACATGGGCTCACCTTTCAATATTATCCCAGCTGCTTATCCATGAACAGATGACATATAACCAGGAAAGCACCCAGGTCAGGAGCATGGACCCTGTAACCTATGGGCCAGATTTAGTGCACAGGGCCTTTCCATCTCACCTATTGCTCTCCCTCACTCCTCCCAACTTGTGTGGCAATTAGTCTCTAATGGTGACAGTGGAGATTTTTTTAAAGGCTATCTACCACAAGGGAACATTTTCAGAGAGGGGATACATGGAGGCAAGGGCCAACACTTCCTGGCAAGGGCGTACAACCTACATCAAGAGTGCATAACTCTAAGGCCTTAACTATGTCCCCTCATGAACACCCCTGACTTTCCCCCATACCGAGGGCCATATGTCCCTCTCCCATTTTCAAACACATGTTCTTTGCTTCTAGCAGCAAGGAAAAGAGAGTGGAGGAATCGGTTTGTGGGATACAACTCCTAGAATCCCCCATGTAGCCCTTGTTGGCCGTGGGATTCTGGGAGTCATGGACTAAAACAGTGACTTTTCCAGATTTGGGGAAGGAAAGAATAATTTGTGAGGGGATCATTGGTATGGCCTGTAGAGAAGAGTCTCTAATCCTTCCCTGAGAGACCCTCATACAGATTGCATTCTCCATGTTAAGGTGAGGATGTGCAGTGGAGGTTGCCAGCTCTCACCTAGGAAGGAAAAAGGATCACCAATGCGTGCGTGTATGTGGCCCCAACCTTTCAGCCAGCATCAGGGCCTCAGGGTGGTAAAGGTGGTGCACCTCATGGCTAGGAGAATGTTTAAAGAATAGCACATTTACAGCAGGTGTGTGTGTGTTCAATTGTTTTTCCAACCCAAAGATACTCAAGATGATGTACCAAAAAGGTGAGAGCACATGTAATAAAAACATTTTAAGTCCACAAAAGCCCAATCAGTTCAACATCAGAACAATTAGATCCTCTAAGATGACAGCAAAGACCCATCAGCAGAACCCTAAACATATTCACTCTGCACAGAAATGCCTTAGAGGATAAGCAATTTAGCTGGTGAAGGAATAAATTTAACTGGTTAAGGAGGAAGACATCCCAAATCTTCCAATATTTCACAGAAGAAAACCAGGACTCATGCGGCTAAGCAGTATTAGAATATGGTCAAGATGGGAAAAGTTATTAAAAAAAAAGAACACACAAACTAGGAGAGGCAACAGAATTAATTGAGACTGTCCCTACCAAATAGCAACAGTTGGGGGGGGCGGTATGACATTCTGAGTTCTGCATATTCTCTACTAGAGTGCACATCCAATAAACAATTCATCTATTCCCCACAGAAAACACCTATATTTCTGAAGCATTAGGGGAAAGACAACATATAAATGAAATAAATAATAGACTTAGGTTCCCAGTCTGTAACCCAAAGTGGTTTACAGTATAACACAGATTAAAACAGCATACAGATAAAAATCAATCACAATAGTTTTAAAAAAAGTTATGCAACTAAGCTAGCATGCTAAAAACATCACTAAATTAAAAATAACTGAAAAGCATCTAAAACAAAACGGATGAAGAAAAGATTAAAAAAAAGTACAGCATAGCACATTAAAGAAAATCCTTTTTGCAGCAATCAGCTAATGATTAAATGTCTGCCTAAATAAAAAGATCTATGGCTGCCAACAGAAGAGAGGCCAATCAAGCCTCTCATGGGAGGAAGTTCCATAGTGTAAGAACAGCCACCAAGAAGGCCCTCTCCTGTGTCCTCATGAAATAAGCCTGGACAGTCTGAACCTAAACTGAAGATGGTTTTTTGGTCCACCTTTATTTAGCGGTACTCAGACTGTTGTATACAGCACAGCTGAGCAGCCCACCATCAAGGTTCTTACTGGATCCTGATCTGCTTAGTAATAACAAAATCACTATCCCATGTACTATCAAACCATATTCCAGTACACTTGGGGATTACTTGGAACATTATCAGACCCAGTAAAAATCGCAGGATTATGAGATCATGCTAACGCAAATGGGCCCCGCTATTATACAACATCGTCTTTGTGTGGTTACTCCATGCTCCAGCCATGAAAAAGGTGTTATTTCTAATTCACAGGACAAGCCATCAATAGATCATCCATAGTTCTTTTTTTGTGGTATTGATGGTGTGTGAAACCACATCCTGTTGTAATCACAAGATTACAGCATGAATGGGTGGTCCTCAGTGAGAAAACGTTCAGGTGAGAGTGCAAAAATGAAGCATAGGATGCTCTTTTTTATGAACTGTCCCATTTTGTTTCAACATTTTAATGTTTCTTTTCAGTGCTTTTGTATTCATTTACTTTGTTAATTAAGGTATGTGGGGTTTTTTTAGTTTTAAGCATACTTGTGTCTTCTTGTGAGAACCACCCATGCTAAATCATGGAAGTAAACTCCCATTCTTAAAGCATTAGTGGTCATTGTGAGATAATTCCATGGCCGTTCTTTTGTCCAATTACAGTGACATGTGATAATAAGTGTTATAATTCCATGATTTCTCATTCGTGGAATTACAGTGTGTTTAGACGCTCATCTGATAATGTCCTTAAACTAATTTCAAGTGGCCTGAACCCAAATTTCTATTTTATCTGTACAGTGAACCCTTGTTATCCATGGGGGATTGGTTCCAGGACCCCCACGGATTAAAAAAAGTGCATGTTTAAGTCCCTATTAAAAATGGCATAGAGCAGCAGCAGTAGCAAGCTCTGGCTACGGGGTATGCTACCAGGTGCACATTCTTTGTGTTCTCCCTCCTTCAGGGAGCACACCAGCTGCCCACTTCTGCTTTTGAGGCAGCAGAGTTTCTTCACAAGAGGGCAAGCCACCAAAGAAAATGCTGGAGGACAGTTCTCTTTTTCTCAGATGCCTTGGACCAAAGCTAGATGTGGGATACTGTTACCCACTTCTGCCTTTGAGGTGGTGGGGTTCTTTGCAAGGCAGCTGGCAGGTTCTCTAGAGGTTCAGAAGTCCAAAGAATGCATACCAATCAGCATGCCTGTCAGCCAGGGCTTGGTACCACCTCTGATACTGTGCTACATCATTTTTAATATGGACTTATAAGCCTTGCCTCCCATTCACAGACCCTCTGAAAGTCTTGCCTCGTGTTTGCATCTCTGTGCAAACCTCATGAAGCTTGCAGAGAAACTACAAACCTGAGGTGAGGCTTATAACTCCATATTAAAAATGGTGTAGGGCAGCAGTGGAAGTGGCAGCAAGCACCACCAGCCACCCGTTTTTGTCTTTCACCACCTTGAAGGCAGAAGAAGGTAGCAGTATTGTGTACATTTGAATCTGTGGTGGGTTGAATCCACAGATTTTGAGTCTGCAGATACAGAGGGCCCATTGCACACCCAAATTCATGTGAAATAAAAGACAGTACAAATATATATATTATCCTTTTATTATTTAATTATTTATTTTTATTTCTATAAAAATTCCTGGCTCTTACTCTAGGCAAATAATAACAATGTTAAAAGTACCATAAAAGAGTGAAATACAGTAAGTAAGTGAGTAAGTCGTACTGTCTATCCTCCTTTATGGATCTGAAACATGGGTTACCTATCGCCACCACCTACGACTCCTCGAGCGCTTTCATCAGCGCTGTCTACGCACAATCCTAAATATACACTGGACTGACTATGTGACGAATGTTGCTGTCCTTGAACAAGCAGGGAGCACCAGCATTGAGGCCATGATATTGAGAACACAGCTGCGCTGGGCAGGGCACGTTTCTAGGATGGAGGACCATCGCCTCCCAAAAATACTACTCTACGGTGAACTCGCCACGGGTCAGCGTAAGAGGGGCGCTCCAAAACAGCGATACAAAGACTCCCTGAAACAACATCTCAGGCTTGGCCAAATTGATCACCAACAGTGGTCCGCCCTGGCCTCACATCGGGAGGCATGGAGACGCAATATCCACAATGCTGCAGCCTTATTTGAGAACTCACGACGAACAAGTCTTGAAGAGAAACGACAACGCAGAAAGAATCACAACCCAAAAACATCACCCAAGGAGACCTTCTGCTGCGCTTTTTGCAACCGGACTTGTTTATCTCAGATTGGCCTTTTTAGTCATCAGCGCGCTTGCAGAAGGCGCGGGATGAGTCCTTCCTGAATCTTCGTTTGCGAAGAAAAGCCAGAGAGAGAGAAGTAAATAAATAAATAAGTCAGCTAGCCAGCCAGCCTGGTGACCAAAAACAACCTATAAAGTATAAAACAGTGATTAGTTTATAGAAAAAGGACTATAAAGTATATCTGCCAGCAGAAGAAGAAAGAGAGAGGGCCAATCAGCCTCCTGTGCAAGGATTTCCAAAGCCTGGGAGGAGCCACCAAGAAGGCCTTATTTTGTGTGATGGTGGCAGGATCAAAAGAAAGCCTTTCCCAAGGATCCCAGGACTTTAGAAAAAAAAAACCCAGGAATAATAGTGTAAATATAGTATAAAATAGGAACAGTGAGTCACTTAGAAATGGCTAGGTACAAAGATCAGTCTGAGCCTGATACCAGGATGTCAAATCAATATGGTTCCAGGTCTGTTTCTTGGGTTAGAGGATTCCAGAGTCAGAATGCCACCACATAAGAGGTCCAACGTTGTAAGCACAGCCTCGTAGTTACATACATATGGTATGGGAATTAGCTCTCAGAGTTCAGGCAAACCTCTTTGCTTTGCCTTCCTGTAAAAAGGATGTTCATAGGTTTTTTAATACACCTTGAGCCAACATCAAAACATCATAGAGTGCTCTGTTAAGACCAATTCAACAGGAATTCAGAATCATTGGGGTATTCTGTTCCAGGATTCTTTGCAGTTGTTCATACACACTGGGAAAAGGATGTCAAACACAAATCTTTAACAAGTGAGATATTTAACATGGTAATTCTAGTTATACACTGGTTGTACCACCTTAAGTGCTTCTAAACAAACTCTTACACAGCAAGATGAAATGAATGCATTCTTTTCTTAAATTTATGCAGTAGTCTAATTGGTATGCAGATGCAATTAAAGAGATCTAAGAAATGCAAAACCAAGACAACATATGGTTCTCAGTTCCCAAAATCTGAGGCATAAAAGAAGATTTAACACTTTGGGGTGTGAACATGGGATCCTGATTAAAAGGTTACTAAAGAAAGTTGCTTCCTCTCTCTTTTAATTCAGGAATTTTAGCTTCTCCCAAAATGTGTTCTTGCTAAAGACACAAGTGAGGGAAGCCTGCCTACAGTTTTTCCACATCCTACTGCAAAATCATTTGCAGACACTAATTATATTCAAATGAATCTTCCTTTAGGAAGAAAAGCCAGAGAATCATTATAAAGATAGGAATGCCACTCAAACCCACCTACAACCTCCATGATAAAAGAGATAAAGAGACAGCATTGCTCAAATAAAAACACCTATGATTTGGTGAGAGCAGGGATTGGAGTAGTTAAACCCAACAAAAGATTCCATGGCTGACAACAGAGAAGGGATGTGGTGAGATCTTCACAATATTTTTTAAAAGAATGTGGCTGTAAATGCCAAAAGATGTTGTACTAATTAATTTAGTGCTGAGGATAAAATTAAATTTGTACACTCAAGGTGAGAGATTATGACATTGCCACAAGCTTCTGGTCGGAGAAGCTTGTGGAAATGGCTGGGATATCTGGCTGGGATATCTGATACTCCAAGAATTATACATTATCATCCCCATATCCGCAGGATTGGTACTTGTGTCTGAAAAAATATGGTCTCTCTAGGCATTTTCTGGGTCCTCCAGTGAAATTCTACAAGGGCAGCATCATCAGCAAAGAGCAGCTCATGAACGAGATAGTTTAGGGTCTTAGTGCGAGCTCTCAGATGGCATAAGTTAAACAAGTTACCATAAATATGGTAACGTATATAGATGCCGTCTTCTTCTTCAAACTCTGCTGTAGCCCTTTGGAGCATCATGCTGAAAAAGATTGTAAATAAAGTTGGAGCAAGAACACAACATTGCTTCACTCCATTAGTTATTAGAAAGAGCTCCGAAAGAGCATCAGCATATCTGACTTCACCATGCTAGCAGCAGGGATCACCAGCATTGAGGCCATGATATTGAGAACACAACTGCGCTGGGCAGGGCATATTTCTAGGATGGAGGACCATCATCTCCCAAAAACAGTTCTTTACAGTGAACTCACCACAGGTCAGCGTAAGAGAGGCACTCCAAAAAAGCGATACAAGGACTCCCTGAAACAACATCTCAGGCTGGGCCAAATTGATCACCAACAATGGTCCGCCCTGGCCTCACATCGGGAGGCATGGAGATGCACTATCCACAATGCTGCAGCCTTATTTGAGAACTCACGCCAAACAAGTCTTGAAGAAAAATGACAACACAGAAAGAATCACAACCTGGAAACATCACCCAATGAGACCTTCTGTTGTGCTTTCTGCAACTGGACTTGTTTATCTCAAATTGGCCTTTTTAGTCATCAGCGCACTTGCAGAAAGCGCGGGATGAGTCCTTCCTGAATCTTCGTTTGCGAAAAAAAGCCAGAGAGAGAGTGAAATTCTATGCTATGCTTCTGCTGGAAATTAACCATTGAGTCATGCTGAAGGACCTAGAAAATGCCTAGAACTGTTTTCTCTCTAGAAATCTCTAAGACCTCCAGCACAACTCTATGGTATACTTGGGCTGGAAGTCACTCATTTCAATAGGGTTTGCTGTTATCTGTGGTTTTGTGTTTCCACAGTAGGTCCAGGAACATAGCCCCCACAGATATAGCAGTCATACTGTATTTTAAATACAGTCTGGCCCCCATATCAATGGAAAGTCAGTTTCCAGACTTACCAAGGGTACTGGAAACTGTAGATAACAGCAAACCCTATTAAAATCAAGGACCTACAGTAAAAACATACCATAGAGTTATGTTGGAGGACCTAGAAAATGCCTACAGAAGATGCCTCTCTAGGCATTTTCCAGCATGACTCTATGTGCCCCTATTTTGATACAGAAGATATTGGTTCCATGGATATGGGCTTCTGCCTGTGCTCACATTAGTCCCCTTTCAACTTAAACAATCTTCATATAAAGTGTGTTCTGCCCTTGAAGAGGCACCATGTGTGCAGAAACAGAAAAGGCAAGTAGTACAGTGTGATGAAAAGGCCACTCTTTTAGCCAATCTCAGAGCAGCAGGTGCCCAGCCAATAGGAAGGCAGCTGGGCATGGCTATAAAAGGAGCCTGGCAGAGAGTAGAGGGGGGTTAATTGTTTTGAGGTCTGCCTGGAAAGAAAGAGTTACACCGAAGGGAGGGTGTGCTCTTAGAGTTCCTGAGGGAACTTTTCAGTCTGACGACCACAGAAGGGTCTTAAGGGTCCAGAGAGGGACTGAATAGACTTGGAGAGTCTAGTAGGGAGAGGCTCAGAACAAGTCAAGTATATAAAGGGGATTTAGGACTTTGTTCCTGAGTTAGTAGTGCTGGTGCGTCTAGATTGATGTTATTATTTTAAAAGGAATCTGATGTAACTAAGCCTTAAGAAGATTAACAACTTGAATACTCAAGTACAGTTTATTTGTTTTATATTTTTCAATAAACGTTTGTTAGAGTTTAAAGTGGCTTGGATTCCATTTAATTTAAACCATGCTACCTGATATCAGGGACACAAATAGTTGTCCCAATAGAAAATGGTTGGGGCTTTGCCCATTCTTTTGGGGGCAGTAGTGGGATGCAAGAGACCCCACAGGACTGCCATCCTAAAGTCAGAGTGTTAAGGTGGTGGGTTGACCATGTATGGGTTGCCACATACAGTTCGTGTTACCAGTTCAGGAACATCCCAAGCCCTGAGATTTTCAGGCCAAAGCCTGAGACCAAGAAACAGTTTGGAAATTAAATGAGAAATCTTAGCAAAAAATGGATTCATTACAAGGCAGAGGATGAGCCCTGGAGCCACCATGACCAGGAGGGAAGGAGGAAGATAACCAAGGATACCCACAGGCTCTCTGGAGAATCTTCATAAATTGCATGAAAAATCAATTAAGCCTTGCAAATTGCAGCATGCTGCCACTTTACCAAGTGAAATAGAGATTTGCACAGAACCCTGGAAATGAGCCCAAGAAAACTGGAGAATTTCTACCCTTGTCTCTCTACCCTTGGAGATGGCACACAAAAACTGCAGACTCAGGGCCAGGCCTACAAATCTGGCAACCCTATGTAAAGCCCCTTCTGGATGATTATACAGTTGTCTCTCCACATCCACGGATTTGGTATCCATGGATTTAAGTATTCACAGCTTGAAAATATTCTTTAAAAAATAATAATCCAAAAAGCAAACCTTAATTTTGCCATCTTATATAAGGGACACCATTTTGCTATGCCATTGCATATAATGGGACTTGAGTATTCATGGATGTTGGTATCCACAGAGGGTCCTGGAACCAAACCCCACCAAATATGAAGGGACAACTGTAATGGGACTTGAGAATTCATGGATTTTGGTATCCATGGGGGGTCCTGGAACCAAACCCCAGCAAATATGAAGGGACAACTGTACTTCTGACTGCAAGTAGGGAAATCACAAGTTTGAATGCCTCTAAAATTTAAGCAATAGCAACAATTGCTAGCACACCATAGCAACACACTTTATTGTAGCCTTCTTGTATAGAAAAGGCTATAGGGAGTTGGTGATCTTTGGAGGTACAGCTGGAGTGACCACTTACACATCTCAAAAGAAGAAGCAGCACATCACCAAAGAGCAAGATTAAAAAGGGCAAATATAAGCATGAAATGTGCATATGCTAATTTATGTATAAAGAAATAGATTTAGAAACAATGGCTATGATTCTTGATCAGCTACTTAGTTAAGTAACTACCTAAGTTATGTAGCTAAGTAGCTTCTTCTGGTCCAACCCTGCAATCCCAGTTTACTAGGCAGCAGCCATTGTAAGCAACAAGGGTCTGTTTTCCTGCCAACCAGGACACAATAGACTGATGTTTCATCTCCTCTCACCAGAAATCTCTGGTATGACAATCAGAAGTAGGATACCTGTCATATTTCTTCCTTGCACCAATAGCTGGTGTGATAGGGTGGAAACATCAGTTTGCTGCATCCCAATAAACAAAAGAACAGATCCCTGCTGTTTGCAGCATCTCCTGCCCAAGAAATCAGGATTGGGGAACTTTTTTAAAAAAATGATGTATTCCCTACGCTATTGCATATGTAGTGATCATAAATAGGAGCCAGTCATAAATGCATGACTCTAGGTTACCCATTTGTCACTGCAACTGTGAATTCCAGTTATTGTCTCAATACTACACACTGCCAAATTTTAAAATAATTAATATAATTTAAATAGAGATACAATAATTTCATTCTAGTGGGATGTCAGTTGGTGTGATCAGGGTACAGAATGCCTGTTCACTCTGATGTCTAGGCACTAACTGGTTGTTTGGGGGCATATTCTACGCTCTGACTCTATTTTCCATTGGTTCTTTCAGAGCTTTGAACCACATTTATCCTCGACAGCCCTTCAAAAACTTACAACCAGAGACGTGACTACACTTTAAACAGAGGACATCTTAACAGAGATCTGTCTTCTGTAAAGCAATACTCTTGGCGAACCTATGCAAAGTAAGTTTAGCACAGGGGCTCAAGTCTGAAAACAAGAAAGGAATTCAAAGGAGAATAGCAAAGATTAAAATGAGGGTCCAAATCCCATCTGGGTCATCACTTCTGTGTATTCGAACAGCCATTTATACACACACAAGCCTTTCACAATTGATGGATTGAGCACATAGTTTGTACTCTAGTACTATATTTATAGCTCAAGTGAGAAGCTGCCCTAACTTTAAAACAGCAGCACTGTAGTCTACAATCATCCTCCCTGCCCCATCTTCTGAAGACAGCATTTACTTCATACTTCTATCACTTCAAGAATAGGATCGACCTTTTACATGGTCTGATGAGCTGCATGGTCTGACAATCATCTGTTTTGACTTGGTTCTTCAGGTTGAATGCTTTGTAGTAAGAGCTCTTGCAAAACCAATTTTCCCCTCTCTGCTTTCTCACTTTTCCTGTGCAAAAATATAGAGATACAGATATATTGTGTTTTTCCCTCGCAAACAATCCAGACAACACTGTTATGTTTAAATCTGCCATTGTGTTGTCCAGACCAACACAGGAAAGCTGCTGAATAAGAAGGAAATACTGTAACTACCATACATTCTTGCCATTGCTTCCACTAATTTAGTGAACATAATGCCTTTCCCAAGTTCTAAAGTCTGTTCTCTTTTGTGAGAGCCCAGTATGATCCTTTTGGAAGTCTAGGTACTAATCTATAACCCCATAGGTCAGGTTTTGGTTTGTTGAATTGTTGTTGTTGTTGTTTTTAAAAATGGGTTAAATCCTGCCTCGTCAGAGGTAGCTATGATAATTGGGATCCATTGCTGTAGCTACTTTGTCAATACCACCCCCCAACAAACTGAAGGGTTTCTGAGGCATTGTAGATCATGGCACCAGGAAATGACAATTACAGTGATCTCCCAGATGCATGTTGAATCTGCCAGCTGGAGTGATCCACTCGGAGTCCTGCCACAGCTGCTTGTCTCAACATGCCCGGTGACCAGGAGAGGGTTGTAGTCATAATTTTCCAGCACTCCAATTTCAGAAACACTTCTGATGGAGTGCTGCCTGGCTTAAGAATTTGGTTCCAAGGGTCACATTCAGTCCTTAACAACTGTAAACATGAATCCCAAAACTTATGTATAGAAATTCTGGCTGACAATCTAATAAATATTGAACAGGGTTTCAGACCATATTTATATGGCACCCTTCTATTGTGGTTACAATATTCACTATGCAGGTAGTATGCAGGTAGTTGTTGCCAAAAATAGATATTTCTATTTTTCAGCAAAGATTTCATGACATTAAGAAGAATTGCTACTTCCTTAAAAATACAAAATATGTGCCAAATTTTATAAATCAAATGTAAATAATTGTATTAACTGGGTAACTTCAGTTACTCTGATTTTGACCTTGCATGTTTTGTTGTTGTTGTTGTTCTTGTTATGTGCCTTCAAGTTGCTTCTGACTTACGGCAACCCTAAGACAAACCTATAATGAGGTTTTCTTGGCAAGATTTGTTCAAAGGGATTTGCCATTGCCTTGCTCTGAGTCTGAGAGAGTAAAACTTGCCCAAGGTTGCCCAGTGCATTTCCACAACCTAGTGGGGAGTCAAACCCTGGTCTCCAGAGTCCTAGTCCAATGTTCACACCACTATACCATGCTGGCTTTCTTTGAATGTTTTACACTTGGTTATAAAAACATGTTACTTGTAAAAACAATGGCCTAAATCCAATTGATAGTCCCAATAAGAGTAGTACATATCCACTTACTCCTGATCCATGTAGAGATGATCTTGAGTAGATCAGGTCTGGAAACATGTGACATTACAGATGTTGGGAATACAAGTCTATCACTTCACACAATTGTTTAGGCTACTTAGGGCTGATGGGAGTTGCTGTGCAACATCTGACAGGCCATATGCTTCCCTACAATGAGCTAGATCAGGGGTGGAGAGAGTGCACTCAATGGGACACCCATGGCCTCTAAAGCCTTTTTGGTTGTCTGTGCTCCTGAAGTACTGGGGGAAAATCAGTGAGGCCTCCAGGGGTGGCAGTTCTGGACATTCAGAACAAATGGGGTGGGGGACAGAAAATCAGAAGGGAAAAAACACCTCCCTGAAAAGAATAGCAACACTTTGGCTGAGATCCTGCACTGGCATATGTAGTGTAAAGTTCCACCCGAGGAACTGTGTCATGACTCCTATTGCTTGCCGTAGGACTCACCCTCCTCCAGCACCCCCTTCCATGGCCATTTAGTGGTTGATAGACAGCAGGGAGTAGCATCTGTCTATGTCCCTTTAGCAGGACACAAAATGATGACATCATACTTTGGGATCTCCAGAGGACCCCTGGGGGTTCCAGGGGATGTCTTTTTCCCCCACTCTGTTTATGGCTATGGGGATATAGCCAGACACTTCTCCAATTCCACCTGCTCTCACCAGCCAGTGGCCATGGAGGGTGACCACTACAAGAGGAAAGTGAGGATTTGGGGGTTCTTGCATGTAGGAGCAGAGAATTCCTACCTCTATGATGACCAAAAAAAAAAAAAAACCTATACACAGAATTAAGTTGGACTTAAAGCCTGAGCATGTCACCAACAGGATGCCAGTCTTTGTTTTAATCTATGTCATTAGTCACACTGGATTTTCTTTTGGGAGAAAGGTAAAATATAAATTCAGTAAATAAACAGAGAGCACAGAATACTGTGTATGTCACTAACAGGATAGCAGTGTTTGTTTTAATCTATGTTGTAAGTTACCCAGATATAGATTCAATAAATAAATAGTGAGCACAAAGTGCTACATATGCCACTAATAGGATACTAGCCTTTTTTTTAAAAAAGCATAATCTATATCATGAGTTGCCTTGGATCCCACATCAGGAGTAATGTGAAATATAAATTAAGTAAACAGTGAGAACTGGCTAGGCCACATGGCACACACAGTTTTATCCTTGAAAGCCTTACCTCAACCCCCCATTATCCATCACCTGAGGTAGCTACAGTACTTCATTGTGCCTTATGTCAGGACTTCACTCCCTATGAGCTATTAAAAGCAACACAGGGAGAAGCAACTGCAGAGATGGACATGAAAGTGTGCTCAGCACATACAGGCACATCCTTCTTCCCACCACCATCACCCCCATGGACAGCAAAAGTTCACTATCCATGAACAAAAACACCTTTTCAACACATAGACACACAGAAAAGCTCTCAGCTCTAAGACTTCCTTTCCCAAATCTCTAATACAAATGCCCTTGCCAAGTCCAATTTTAGTCTAATGGAAAGGAATGGAGGCAGCAATTCAATCATAGCAGTATGGAAGAATGTGGAATATGGCAATGAAGGAAAATTTGCATTTTTTAAGAGGGCAAGGCACCAAAGAAAATGCTGGGGGCAGTTTTCTTTTCCTCAGATGCCTTGGACCAAAGCCAGATGTGGGGTAAACTCAACTGACAGCTATGGTATTAGAGCAGTAGTTCCTTTTGCCAATTGTTTTATGTATTCTGCATCCGCCGCCCTATCAGGAGAGGCAGATAATAAAAGGGGAGAAACAATTGAGTGAAAGAGACAAAGAAAGCGAATCCACTTTTCCACTTAATGAGAGGAAATATTTGTGAGCTTGTAGCCATGCCATGCTGCCAGATATGACAAAGAAAATGAAGCACGTTAAGTGTGTGGTCCTATGGCCTTCCTTGAAAGGAGCACATTTGGAAATGGTAACACTGCTGGGGAGGGGGGATGCTGGGTGCAGAGACAATGACAAAAACTCACAGCTGCTCAATTGCTGACAAAAGCCTAATGGAAGAGAATGAGTTGTGGCACCTTTAATCCCTTTCTAGTGGCCAGCTGTGCTTAGAATGTCTGAAGGAATAAATGCTAAGTTATCATAATTGTATTCAAAATAATATCCCAGCTAATTTATTTCCACAAAAGCTACCAAGCTTTCAATTGCTCTAACTTCCAATGCTCTTTCTATTAAGTTGCCTACCCTAAAATGTCAGAAACGGCAGAAAATGTTGCTTAAGAGATACTCCCTACCCTGATCTCAGTGTCTTTAGGGGAACTCATTAGAGAAGTCTATAACCTAGGAGCTAAACTAAGAATGTGTGGACCAGACCATTGAGAGACTGATCTAAGACCAAGGGGACTTTTACACTACACAGTTATTTCAACATTAACTGTCACAGAATCCTAGAATCTTAGAGTTGGAAGAGGCCATAAGGGCCATCTAGTCCAACCTCCTGCCGTGCAGAAATACAGAACTACAGCACTCTTTAAAGACACCCATCTAACTTCTGCTTAAAGACCTCCAAAAACTGAGGTGTTGTCTTGATGGTGAAAAAAATCCTCAAGAATGTGAGGGGAATACCTTTTGTCTAGATGAGCTCCTGCCAGGATTCACAATATTCAGGAGGGGGGGCTGAAAACTCCAAGTAGTTCACCATTACAGCTTTTGCTGTTTCTCACTCTTAAAAAAAAAAAAGTGAAAATATATATTTCTGGCAGTTTGAACAACCAATTTGAACTGGGGCACATCCCAGAAGTCAAAACGTGATTAGTCAGGTGGGAGCAGGCTTGCCAGTGACAAGCCACCATTGTTGTCTTTCAAAGAAGCAATTGTATGCTATTTTCAAGTGGCAGAACAAAGAAAAAGTTTTTTAAGCATAAGAACATTCTTCTGCACATCTCATTTAACAAAGCAAAAGTGGGGGGAAAGGGGGAATAATAATGCAGGTAATTCACTCACGGCCACCATCTTTTCTTGTGGGCATGCTCTGTGTGAACTCCAAACTCAAATAGCTTCCCATGCTAGTGATCTTGCAACTGGATCATGGGGACAAATGAACACTGCTGCGATAGTGAGTTAATGTGTTATTTTTGGCAATTAATTATCCCATCTAGCTGAGCCTGGAGAGTCTATCACCCTCCACAGCAGTCTATTCCACTGTTGAACAGTTCTTACAGGGTGGTGGTGGGGAGAAGGTCTTCCTAATGAATCTCTTTTATTGTAATTTGAATTCATTGGTTCATATTTTAGTTGCTGGAGCAGCAAAAAACAAGCTTGCCTCATCTTCTATATAATAACTCTCCAGATATTAAACATGGTTATCATATCACCTCTCAGACTTCTCTTCCACTCTATGGAATCTTGGAATTTGCAATTTGGGGAGGGCATTTCAAATTCTCAGCCACAGACCTCTAGTGTCCAGCATACTACAGAATTCCATAGGATGTAGCCATTGCAGTTAAAGTGGAATCCTAGCACTATAACTGTCTGGTGTGAAAGGGTGCCTGGTTTTAGCACACAGTGCCCAATGTTTGGGCAGGGCCCACCAGTGTGATGATATCTGCCCAAAGTGCACCTAATACCATGTGGGCAGGGCTGGGGTGCATTTTAATTTTGACAGGAGCTATTGTGGCAAACTGAAGAGTCACCTAAAACCCAGCTGCGCAGTACTGATTGCAGAGCTGTTGCTGATGCCACCACCAGACCACAGCTAAGGAAATCAATGCTCACTGATGTTCACAAGATGGTATTCTCTCTCAGCCTCCTCCAACCTAGAGCCTCCATGTCTGATATAAAATAGCTCTCAACAGTTTATTGAAAAGCTGAGAGAGCAAACTGTTAATAAAATACAGCTGGCACAGCACACCACGCCAATTTTGAAAGACAAATCATTTCTTTATGGAGATCTAGATGAGGAACTGTACATGGAACAGCCTTCGGGATTTGTAGTACCTGGAAAGGAGTATCTAGTATGTAAACTTGAGAAAAGCTTGTATGGATTAAAACATGCAGCCAAGAAATGGCGCGAAAAGCTAAATCTACTCCTTATCAAAGAAGGATTTACTCCAGGCACTGTTGACCAATGTGTTTACAAAAGATTCAGAAACAATAGATGGACTTACATTGCAAGTTATGTTGATGATTTGTTTCTGTGCAGTCAAGACAAAGCAGATAGTCAAGAGATACTCCTGAATCTCCAGAAAGAAATAGATATTAAAAGTTTGGGAGATATCTCACACTATCTTGGAGTACAAATTCAAAGAGACCATGATGGAAGCTTCTTTCTTAATCAAAAGCAAAAGATTATAGATCTTTTGGACTGTCTTGGCTTAAGAGATGCAAAGGATGCTCTAACACCGATGGAAGTAGGTTTCATAAAGAGCAATGAGGCATCTGAACCTTTGAGAGACAGTGAAGAGTACAGAACTGCAGTTGGAAAACTTCTGTACATAGCGAATTTCACTAGACCTGATATTGCAAATGCTGTTGGCATCTTATGTAGAATGGTTAATTCTCCTACTCTTCGAGATTTTACTGCAGTGAAGAGAATTGCAAGATATTTAAAAGCGACTGCTGACTTCAAACTGATGCTGCCAGCATGTGACAAGCCACAACTGATTGCCTATGCAGATGCTGATTGGGGCAATGATTTGGTGGAGAGATAATCAACCAGTGGAAACATCATCTTCTACGGTGGTGGAGCAGTAAGTTGGACAAGTCGGAAGCAGAGTACAGTGGCGGATAGTTCCACAGGTGCCGAGTGTGTCTCAGCGAAAACAGCTTGTGATGAAATCAAATGGCTGCAGAATTTGCTTCTGGATCTTGGGATAGAGGAACCCAAGCCAACCATTTTGATGCAAGACAATCAAAGCTGTATCAAGATTTCTCAGAGTGACAAGCCTCTGAAGAAGAACATAGACATTGCTTTCCACAAGGTGAGAGAAATGTGCCAGAGTCAACTTGTTCACTGGAGTACTGCAACTCAGAAGAAATTATAGCTGATGTTTTAACTAAGCCTCTCCCTAAGGACAGTTTCCTTAGACTACGAGAAGAAATGAAGATTGTTCCTGAAGTACCCTACGATTGAGAAGGGGACTGTAGTATGTGGGGAAATAATCATTGTAATGTAAAAGCAATCTTGTGTACATCATTCACATCCTAAGATAAGTCTAGGGTTTTTCCCTGCATGCATTTGGTCTCCCAAAATTCCCTTTCTCTTATTTCACTGGGCAGTTCCAGCCAACTGGAGTGCTGGGTCATTCAACACACGACCTAATTTAAATTGTATTGCTTTTGTGTAAGTTTTCTTTTAAGTTTGACTCTCCATGAGGCTGGAGACATCTTAGCCATCTTAAGATATATTTGCCATCTTTGCCATCTGAAACCATGCCTTGATGCATCGGAAGCCAGTCCTATGCTGTAGGCTGAGTGAGTTTTTCATACCCTTTATACTCTTAGTTAGGAACCTCTTTTTAAGTATGTTTTAGTATGTAGATTGAGATTGATATACCTTCAGTAAACTTTGATTTGCATTTTAAATTGACTCCTTTGTTTTGTAATGAGACTAATTTAACTGGGGGATCCCAGACCTCTGAATACACTTTTCTTTTAAATGATAATTGAGCTTAAGTGAGCATTTCCTAAGCGTACTCTGCATGAAGCATGAACATGAAGTCAAAAGTAAATGAATGATTTTAACTCTCTATTTTTAAAGAAAATAATTCTTGTTGTTTTTAAAAGGACTAGATCCTGGAATTTTATTTTTTAGACTCATTACCTTCCCACACACAGTAATCTAAAGAGCTAACCCTACAAGTTTGTTGCTGAGAAAGAAATCTAACGAACAAGCAGTAAACTAACACCATACTACAATCCACAAAATCTGGCAGGCTATACAATCATTGGTTATCCATCATCCCCACTCTCAGTTCCCACCAAACCCAGGCTCAGCCTACTTTTCCCATAGCTGAGGCCAGGTGCCAGCTTTATCAGACAGTTACAGACATTGCCCACACAGAAGCAGCTCTGCAGCGCCTGACGTCCTGCTTTGCAACAGCTGCAGAGCTGTTTGGGCTAGAAGTCAACTTGAAGAAAACAGAAGTTCTTTACCAACCTGCACCACAGGACGAACACCATCATCCCCACATTGCCGTCGGCAAATCTGTGCTCAGGTCTGTTCAGCAGTTCACCTACCTGGGAAGCATCATTTCCTCAGATGCCAAGATTGACAAAGAGATCGATCACAGATTAGCAAAGGCATATAGTGCATTTGGAAGACTTCACAAAAGAGTCTGGAGCGATAAACACCTGAGGCAAAGCACAAAAATCAGTGTGTATAGAGCCATCGTACTGTCTATCCTCCTTTATGGATCTGAAACATGGGTCACCTATCGCCACCACTTACGACTCCTCGAGCGCTTTCATCAGCGCTGTCTACGCACAATCCTAAATATACACTGGACTGACTATGTGATGAATGTTGCTGTCCTTGAGCAAGCAGGGATCACCAGCATTGAGGCCATGATATTGAGAATGCAGCTGCGCTGGGCAGGGCACATTTCTAGGATGGAGGACCATCGCCTCCCAAAAATACTACTCTACGGTGAACTCGCCACGGGTCAGCGTAAGAGGGGCGCTCCAAAAAAGCGATACAAAGACTCCCTGAAACAACATCTCAGGCTCGGCCAAATTGATCAACAACAGTGGTCCGCCCTGGCCTCACATCGGGAGGCATGGAGACGCACTATCCACAATGCTGCAGCCTTATTTGTTTCCTTATCCTATATCTCCCACAGTTCAATTTCATTGAAGATAAAAAGTCAAAAATAAATACAGCCAACAGTAGGGGTTTGACATAAAGCCCTGTCACTCAGACAGTGATCCCTGATGTAAGAAAAACAATGTATTCCTGTTTTCTTTTGTTAAATGCTTTTTAAAATGGGAGTACAGGAGCACATTGACACATTACAGTAATATTTGGGGTAAATATTTGGGGTAAATTGAAACATCTTCCAGATAATTTATAAAGTTTCAACTCATTATATGCTGGATTTAAACCAGACCCATGTTCCAAAGGTGTCTTCCCCCCTCAAGTTATTTAAAGTTTTAATGCATCATGTATTACAAGCCAGTTTCCTAAACCTTTTAAAATAATGTTCAGCTGGATCACTAAGCAAGTCACAGTCTCTCAGCCTCAGAAAAAGGCAAAAGCAAAGGCAAACTCCCTCTGAACAAATCTTGCCAAGAAACACCTGTGATAGGTTCATGTTAGGGTTGCCATAAGTCAGAAATGACATAGAATCATAGAGTTGGAAGACACCACGGGGGCCATCCAGTTCAACCTCCTGCTGCTGCCTTAGCCCTGATGGTGCAGTGGTTAAATGCCTGTACTGTAGTCACAACGTTGTGAGTTCGATCCTGCAGGCCTCCAGGTTGACTCAGCCTTCCAGTCTTCCATCCTTCCAAGATTGGTAAAATGAGTACCCAGCTTGTTGTGGGCAATTAGCTAACACCTTATAAACTGCTCAGAAAGTGCGTAGCACTATAAAGCAGTACAGAAATGCAGGTGCTGTGTGCTTGCAGGAATATGCAATCAAAGCACTCCTGACAGATGGCCATCGAGCCTCTGTTCAAAAACTCTCTAATGCAACATCCTCCTCTGTAACAGCCAAAATGGTAACTGGCCCTTTTGTTAAAAAATGTACAAGAAGGCACACAACAAAAAACTTGATCCTGTCTAATGCTCCTGATTTTGTGGGGGAATGAACACTGCTTTTTTTAAGAGACTTTCATCTCAGGAAAGTGCCGTATTAGAGTTTTTACATGCTCCAAATCAAGAGGCCTCGAACTGCTGCATTTAAAAAGAAAATCATAGCACTATGACAGAAATGCAGCTATGGAGCATGCACACATCTTGCGTACTTTGGAGAGAAGATGTGATACCTGTATGTAGAAAAAGCGGCAAGTCTCAACATCATTAAGCCAGAGATGAAAGACACTTAGAGAATGAGATGGTAAAAATCAATTATGAATGATCTTAATGTAACTCTCAAATCTGAATACTATGTTAATTGTTGCACGCACATCTGCCATTTTGCCTGAACATATGGTGGGAAATGTACCAGGAATTGCTGAGTAAGGCAAAGCAGAGCTCTGGGACCTGGGGGGCAGGAAGAGATGGGGAGAAAAGCAAGGGGAGGCATCATGTGTGCATCATTCAAGAAGCATGACTACTGAACCACAATTCACAGGTGGAACCAACAGAAACATGGCTTGTAACACCTCATACTAAGAGTCAATGAGTGAGCAATCCCAATCCAGTATTAAAAACTGCAGATGGCTATATTCTTCTACTCCTTCATGCCATGTTCTACTGTGTAAGAGCCGAGAGAGTAACTGGTCCTTTCATTAAAAGATATACAATAAAAGCATTCTTATCCTGCAATACATTCTATCATACAAGGAGGTTAGAATGGGAAAACGTATATTTCTCACTTTTCTATTTACTGGGAAATAAACAAACCAATTAAGTGATATTACCAAGGTCAGCGGAGCAGCTTAAACTGAGATCTCCTGTTTCTGGAGGAAACAGGCCAGCTTAGAGGAGGAAGCCTCTCCTCCCTCAGAGGAAACTGATGCTTTGTTTCTCTCTCTAAATACTGTAGGCCAAAAGAGGTGATTTTCAGTGGGGTCAAGATTCCTCCCTTTCTGAGAAGAGAGACAATGATTTGGCAGGACAGGAGAAAATACAAATTCCGTTGTCCCTGATATACTGGGGCATCTGGACTACAATCTATCATTACTTCATATCTTTGCTGCACATACAACACCATCATCACTGTACTCTCATGTTTTTAGTGCACTTTCCTCTTTTTAAAAGAAAATAAAACAAGACACTTAATTATCACATTCATGTTTAATTGTGTTACTACTGTGAGATCATTATTATTATGGATACCAGCAGGCTCTATCTTGGGGTAGGTAGAGCCAGTGTGGTATAGCGTTCTGAGTGCTGTACTTTGACTCTGGAGACAAGAGTTTGAATTTTCCCCTCAGCCATGGAAACCCACTGGGAGACCTTGAGCAAGTCACAGTCTCTCAGCCTCAGAGGGCGGCAATGGCAAACTCCCTCTCCACAAATCTTGCCAAGATAACCCTGTGATAAGGTCACCGTAGGGCTGCCATAAGTCAGAAATTATTTGAACGCACACAGCAAGGCAACATTCAATTCCCATCAGCCCTGGCCAGTACTGCCAATGCTGAGGGGTCTTCATTGGAGATTACAGTTCCAACAGCATTTTGAGGTCCTCGATATACATACACACATAGTTGCCCACCACTGGTCTACACTGATCCCTCACCCTCATATCCATCCTTCTGGCATAATTCAAGATTCTTGATTAGGAAAGGTGGCTGGGGAACATTAATGGGGGATTTTAGCTTCCTTTGCACTGTTATGGAAAAATTTGCCTGTATCACTCCCTATGCTACATGGCTAATAGCAGCTTGAGGAATATGGGCAATTTAAGTTAGGGAAATGGCCAAAGAGAAAGGGCACCACTACCAACAATGCCGCACAGTTTGAGATGTTTGTTTAATAAAGGTGTTTGGGGTATTTTTGTGGGGGATTTCAACTTCCTTTGAATTGGTATGGAGAACAGTTAACTATTTTCCTCCTCCCCCACCCCACCATGGATGTCCAAAAGCAGCATCAAGAATGTTCCTGCTCTTTTTAACTAAAGTGAAGGGCACTGAGATATCCATCCAATCACAGAACTCCCATACTAGCTTGGCCCTTAGTAGTAAATAGGCACCATATGCTACCTGATCTTGGAAGCTAAGCAGGGTCAGCCTTGGTTAGTACTTGCATAGGAGACCACCAAGAATCCCAGATGCAGTAAGCTATATTTCAGAGGAAGGAACTAGCAAAAGCACCTTTGAGTATTCCTTGCCTAAGAAAACTCTGTGAAGTTCAAGGGGTCGCCATAAGTCAACAGGTAACTTGAAGGCACACACACACACAAACATGCATAGTAAAGTTCATATTTTACATTTACATTGGTAAAACAAACACACACACAGTTCAATTCCTGGCACCTTTGTTTTAAAAAAGATTTCAGGTAGATAAGTTAGGAAAGATCTCAGGTCTTTACGGATTGCTGCCAGGGAGAATTAGCTAGACTAGCTAATGTTGTGTCTCAGTACTATAAGGTCAGCGCTGGGAAGAATGATCTTTTGAACTGCAGCTCCCAGAATTCCCCCCTCTATACGATCCTATCCCCAAATTCAATTTTCTGAGCTATGCATAAGGTAGGGCCATCTGTTCTTGAGTGGAAATAGAAACACACCTGTAGCGTGTGAGAGGGTTAGAAAAGACTGACATTTTTCCTTACCCAGAATCATCCAGATTCACATTTGGGGGGGGGGACCTCCTGCCCTTCATCTTCTGAGCCTATTTCTGTCCCCACCCTAAACTGGATACAGGAGGCCAAAGGCTACAGCAAGTGGCAGAAGAGAAAATAACCCAGGTAACATAATCCCCCATAAATATTACATCAAACACAAGCCTCCTCGGAGTGGGGCAGGATCTAAGAGCCCATAAATGAAGATGACTCTTTCAAACAAGAAAAGCCATCTTGCCCCACAGGATGGGGTCTGACCCTTTCCACAACTTCTGGCTACACTTAATTAAACAAATGCTCCCCATGGAATTATGCGATCTTTAGGACTCCAGGCGGAGTGATTTCACACCTCCCAGAAACCCAGGATGCCTTTTATTTCCAGTACAAAAAAGGGGCCTCTTTACCCTCTTCTTATCTAAGAACTGAACCCTGCCGCAGGCTCGGGGCAGCTATTATTTAATTCTTAATACACTGAGCGGAATGTTGCAGCAGCTCCTATTTCACAGCCAGAGGCTGAAAACAACAGAGAAGCTTAATAGAATGTAACTGACTCAAAAAGAAAAAAAAAGTCTGTCTGCCTTAAAACACACACACACACAAACACACACACTGAATGGCTTGATGAAACACTTCTGGAAATGTAACAGAAGGGAGAACTAGAGAAAAGGGACAATCACCCTCCCAGTTTCTATTTTTAATTCCTTTGATAAATTGTAACGCACAAGTAGCTTTACCACTTTGCCCACCATGACACAACTTTTCTGCAAGCATAACCTCCTGGGATTACACTGCTATTCTCCAGCATGCTCTGCAATTCGTTTTCACAAAGGATATTGCAGTGCTTTTAAAAAAAAAAAAGTACAGAAAATGCAACCAAAATGATAAAAGAAGTGAGAAGCATCTTTCTTACCAGGAAAGGATAAAACGTTTGGGGGTTTTAGTTTTAGTTTAAGGTGTGGGGGGTGCCTAAAAGGAGCTACTGTCAGATTTTATAACATAATAAACAGTATGAACACACCAGACAGAGAGATTCTACCTCTGCCCCAATTCAACAACATAATAACAGCACCAGACCTTGAAAATGTACTTTTTCAAAGTAATTCAGTATATAACTTATTGTAGAGCAACTCAAACCTACTCAAAAAAATTAACTGCTTGCAATGAACGCTGGAGAAAAATATTGACTTGTGGTATTACTCACTGACTTTTGGTTCTTGGAATGGGGGCATCCATTTGGGGGGGAAACAGGGTCTACAACTTGCTCCACAAAAAGAGTGAAAAAAAGTAACAGCAAATACGACTCATTACATGGAGTTGTTAATGGTATTTTGCAAAAGGAATGCTGTTGTGCCAGCTTACCATCAAAAACAGCATGCAACAGGTTACATCATTACCTGTAAAGCCTTTTATGTTTGCAACAGAGCCAACAAAGCTGAGTGCTAAATCATTCAAGACAAAAGAAAGGACAACTTCACACAATGCACACTTGTGCAGTTTGCTGCCAGTGTCAGCACTACAATATTTTTAATATCTGACAAATGTAAATCACAGGAACATGTGGCCTCTGGATATTTAAGGGCTGCACATCCCATCGTTCTTCATCATTGACTATGCTGGCTTGCACTGATGTTAGTTGCAGTATCACAACACCTAGAGGACCAGCCATGCTATAGAAGATGGGTCTTTCAATGACCATTGACAATGGTAGAGAAATAGAACCACTTAACATGTCAGTTTTCTGGAGGTTTATGGCTAACGATGGTTAGAAACAGGATGCTATCCTAGGCTGAGTGATCCTGAAAGGCTCGAGTATTCTTTACAAATAGTATGATATGGAAATACCAGATGTTATGGCTTGGATGCAGGTATGTCTTACATGCAATGAAAGACATTTCCAAATACAAAAGGAAGCCAAGGCAAATTATTTTGATTATCTCATCCTGGTAGACCCATCTTCAACACACACCATTCCAGAGGAGTAGTAGTGGAGGGAGGTGCCAGGAGAGCCTCACTGACCATTTAGTTTTGCTTGATGTATCTAAATGTATCTAGATAACTGTATGTTAGAATTAGTCCTAGGGTGCACATTAGGGTGGTCACATCTTCTTCTTTATAAAGGATAGTCCTCTGTTTGGATGGTTGTCCAGTCAAAGTCCTGTTTGAAGCTACAGAATCTTATGAAGGGACATCAGAAGTTTTGAATTTGACCATCAGACAGTTAGCACCTGGACCCCCAGAATAATCAAGGTCACCTGGTCATAGGGTTTATCTACATAAGCCAGGATATGCTGGCTGCCTGCCGGCATATCCCGACCACAGACCAGGCCTGTTCTGCCCGTTACCTGGATGAAACAGGCTGGAATCTGAACAGAACACTGACCCATCGCTGTAGCCACCACTGCCATTTTCCTTGCTCTGCTGGTCCAGGAAACCAGCCTGCAACATGTGTCAAGGCCTCCTGAGTGTGAGCAACCTTGGTCACATGCTGCAGGCCTGCTGCTAGACCCAGAAAAGTAAGGGTGACCAGCAGCTAGAACGATGGGCTGGCCTGCAGGGATGGGCTTCCGTTGACACATGGGCTCAATCCATTTCCTCCCAGTTTAAATGGAGAAAACTGGGTATTTTTTAAAACTGCTGCATCAGGCCCTATCCTGGCTTGTCCCCATCTGAGCCCTGTTTCTGCCCCAGAGGTTGTAAGGACTGCCCAGGGGCAGAACAGGGCAAATACCCTGTGTCATTTGGACTGCCAGGCTCTCAGATGGGGGGTAAGACAGGGTAAAAAGCCTGTGTAGATATGGCCATAGTCTTCCCCATTAGATGTATTAGGTGCTCTTATGTCATCCAGAATAACCATTTCTGAATTTGAATCTATACACATAAATTAACAAACCAGATTTTTTATCTATACTCTCTTTTTTCTCTTCATTTTAAATGACACATATGATGATGCTATTTTTTTAATTATTACATCCTCTCAAAAATTTCTGTTGATACCTCTCAGCATTCCACTTCATTTGACAATCAAAAGTGTGAAGAGATATTGGGAGCTCATATATATACAGTATATACAGTTGAGGTATGTCTTTGCTTGCAACAAACAAAGGAAGGCCTAACTGCCCTTTCTGTTCTCTCTTTGCTGTCACATTTTAAACAGTTTAATACACCATGTGTTTACAACAAATTCTACCTTGACAGGGTTAACAATCTGCCTTTGAAAAGTTCAATGACTCACAACTCCACAGTTTCTCACTGAGGAAGCCATTAATGGCTTGGAGGTCAGACTTAAGGCAGACAGTTCCAAACTGTATGCAAAACTTGTATGAATACATCCTTCACTCATTTCCTTTCTTTAACAACAACAACTGAAATGCTTGTTAACGTTTTTTCAGCTTGATCCCTAATTAAAGTATACTGGTGTTTTTATTTGCCTACAAGTTGATTCATAGTTAAGCGGCAATCTTACCATAGGGTTTTATTGGCAAGATAGTATTTGGAAAGGTTTGCAGTGTAGTGCAGTGGTTTGAGTGTTAGATTAGGACTCTAATAGGCTAGAGTTCAAATCCCCACTCAACTAAGGAAATCCCTGGGTGACCACAGGTAAGTCATACTCTCAGCCTTAGAGGATGGCAAGTAAAGGATACTTGAAAGTAAATCCTGCTGGATTCAATGATATTTACTTCCCATTATATGCACTCAGGACTGCTTCCCTATTTGCCTAGGTACACAACAGGAATTCTAGATGCATCTTAGTCAGAATGCCATCTCTGCTTGGCCATCTACTGTTGCATGATGGGAAGAAGCCAGAGAGAACAAAGCAGCCATCCCCAAGAGGCAATTATTAAGCCAGTAAACATTGATCTGAGAATATTGGCATTTTATAGTGTAATGACTATCTTTTCATTGTCCAGGCCCCCAGATGCCTGGGCCTAATGGTCCAGGATTTGGGCCATCTCTGCATGTGTGGAGAGCATGTGATGGGAAGCTGATGAAATGTTGATGAGTGAATGGGAAGAGAGCATGTAGGAGCCAATCCTGTGGCAGGAAACTGGCATGGGAGGCATCTCCTAGATAAAAAGAGGTGCATGACAGTTGGGAGAAGGAGAAATGAGATGACAAGAGAAAGAGAAAGATGTGATGGAGAGAGGGTGGGAATGTGTGTATGGTTGTGAGTGCAGTTGAGGGAATGTATGTGCAGTGGGAATAATGTTGAGAGGAATAGAGGCTAATGGGAATACAGAGTGAGAGGAAAGAAAGAACCTAAAACATTTTCATTGAGTCTGGTAGATTCCAGAAGTATATGGTCACCACAGAGTGGGACTAGCAACCAGTTTAAAGTTAACCAAGTTGAAGCTAAATTTCAAAGCATTTCTATTACACTGTTTAAGAAATAAACCAATTTTTATGTTTTGTTTATCAAATCCAGACTCCTCATAAATTTATTTTCCCTTACTGGTATTTATTTGGCACACTAAATCTGTGACTAAACACATATTGATACAAGTACTATCCAGATTAAGTCAAACCCCAGTCCAAGGAAAGGATAAGAGGTAAATTGGACATAATGGTGGCAACTGTGCAACTGCGGTCTCCACAGATATTTATTTGGTAGCAGCGTAAGTGACAAGGCAGCCAGTCTGAACAGTGACATAAATTCGGCTGGTGCACCTGCACATCACAGCATGATGGGATGGGAATCCTATCATTTCCTAGACCAGGGCTTCTTAAACTTTTTTAACTCGCGACCCCTTTTCGCCTGAGAAATTTTTACGTAACCTCAGGTATATAGGTATATAAAATAGGTATACAAATCAAATTTACTGTTGCCAAATTTTTCATGGCCCCCACATTCAGTTACACAACCCCATATGGGGTTGCAATCCACAGTTTAAGAAGCTTTGCCCTAGACAAAGATGAACTGCAACTTCTAGTATACGTCACCATTGGCCACCCTAGCTGGGGCTGTTGGAAGATGCAGTCAAACAACATCTGGAGGGCCACACAGTTCCCACTCCTGGTGTATTCTACCTTTCTTCCTTATTTTATATTGCACTCAGAACCTTCCTTTTCTACATGACCTTTGCATGTGCCATATTGCTTAATTATTTCCCATATTGCATTTAATACCAATTTCCTGCTCTAATCAAGCTCTGAGGACATGTAATGGTAACTGTCCAAATTATTTCTTCCTATTGTTTCTCCCAGCCTCAAAAATGTTTTTCCCCATTTACTTCCTCAGGGGCATGGATCAATTAATGTTTTATCTATAATACATTTGGTGTGGTGCCTGAATCAATAAACCATGCCACCAAACCAGAATTAGAAGCCACAGTTACCAATCACTGTCTGAGCTATATGTGATTTGGACTGATGTTCAAATTAGTAAACCGTGGTTTACAACTGACCTTCAAGGAGAATTGGGAACAGTTGGGGGGAAAAAAACATTCTTGTTCTCAAGTACAGAAAGCACATATATTTTTTAAGCTACTTGCATAAATGGAATAACCAGTTTGGAAATAGCTAAAAGGTGTTACAAAGGATAAGAAGTAGCCTTGTTTCTTAGGGTATTCCCTGCAATAACAATTACCTCCACATTAAACACAAAATAAAGTTTTAGAAACTTCATAAAATACTGGTCAAACATCAGCACACATGCTCGTTGCTATGATGACACAGGTACTGTTCAGTAGGAAGTCGTCGACTGCACAAATATAATACAAAAAGCAGTATCAATAGGAAAAGGAGTGGAAATGAGACAATACGAAGTCACAACACATTGAAACCTCCTAAGTAGAACCTTTTCTCCCCATAAGTCTAAATGATAATATTAGCCAAATCTTGGGGGAAAGTATGGAAGCCAAGGTCAAGCTCTCTATCCTACAATAGAAAAGAAAGGCATTCAATGCAAAAACTTTATTTGGAACACAGGAACTCAGAGCCACCATGTTCAAGACAGAGAGCTGCTGTGACATGTTTACTACATTCATGGCTTCAACTGTCTGTTTTAATCTGCACTCACCAGAGCTCAAGGGTAATTAGCTTAATGTTTAGGACTCTGGCCAATTGTGATACACTAATTCCTTTAAGTTCTGGCTAGGTACTAAATATGTGATTAACATTTCCGTGGGTCTTTTGGCAGGAGAGTTTCCACTCTGGAGTGTCAAGGACAAACCAGGATTTTTGGCTGAGTCTGATTAGGCTTTGTTTCTCTTCCAAGAATGCTTGTTATAAAATCCCAACTCGGGCTAATATTGTAGGTTCTTCTATCAATTCAGCTAAATTTAGAGGCAGTCCAGATAAAGAACACATAACAAGTATAAATTCTAACCTTTATGCAGAAAATATCTCATTGGAATATTTCTAATAAGATAAAGAGAATAGCGTGTCTCTCTGGCTTTTCTTCGCATATGAAGATTCAAGAAGGACTCATCCCACGCTTTCTGCAAGCACTCTGATGACTAAAAAGGCCAATCCGAGATAAACAAGTCCAGTTGCAGAAAGCACAGCAGAAGTTCTCCTTGGGTGATGTTTCCGGGTTGTGATTCTTTCTGCGTTGTCATTTCTCTTCAAAACTTGTTCGTCGTGAGTTCTCAAATAAGGCTGCAGCATTGTGGATAGTGCATCTCCATGCCTACCAATGTGAGGCCAGGGTGGACCATTGTTGGTGATCAATTTGGCCGAGCCTGAGATGTTGTTTCAGGAAGTCCTTGTATTACTTTTTTGGAGAGCCCCTCTTACACTGACCCGTGGCAAGTTCACCGTAGAGTACTATTTTTGGGAGGTGATGGTCCTCCATCCTAGAAACGTGCCCTGCCCAGCGCAGTTGTGTTCTCAATATCATGGCCTTAATGCTGGTGATCCCTGCTTGCTCAAGGACAGCAACATTTGTCACATAGTCAGTCCAGTGTATATTTAGGATTGTGCGTAGACAGCACTGATGAAAGCATTCGAGGAGTTGTAAGTGGTGTCGATAAGTGACCCATGTTTCAGACCCGTAAAGGATATTTAACAAAAACTGACTGCACCTGAAGGAACATTATCCTGAAGAGAGCTGTACCTGATATACCAACAATTTAACTTTCTTTTGGTAACGTATAACTGTAGTACCTCCAGCTTCACTCACTCACTCTTTGCACAACTTATCAATTCCATTTCAAATGGAGAAAAAAAACTGACTCAGTACAACTAGATGAACATTATATTTCTCTAAAGAATGAATTTGAATCTGTGAGCACAAGGAACTTACCACATTTTGTCACAGAATCATAGAATCATAGAGGTGGAAGAGACCACATGGGACATCTAGTCCAACCCCCTGCCATGCAGAATTATCTAATCGAAGCACTCCCGACAGATAGCCATCCAGCCTCTGCTTTAAAACCTCCAAAGAAGGAGACTCTATCACACTCTGGGGCAGTGCATTCCACCGCCAAACACTGACTGCTCTTACTGTCAGGAAGTTCTTCCTAATGTTTAGATGGAATCTCTTTTCCTGTAGTTTGAACCCATTGCTCCGTGTCCCAGTCTCTAGAGCAACAGAAAATAAGCTTGCTCCATCCTCAATATGACACCCTTCAAATATTTAAACATGGCTATCATGTCCCCTCTTACCCTTCTCTTCTCCAGGCTAAACATACCCAGCTCCCTAAGCCGCTCCTCATAGGGCGTGGCTTCCAGACCTCCCACCATTTTGGTTGCCCTCCTCTGCACACATTCCAGCTTGTCCATATCCTTCTGGAATTGTGGTGCCCAGAACTGGACAGAATATTCCAGGTGAGGTCTGACTAACGCATAATAGATTAATAATAAAATACCATAAATCATCAGTAAAACAATGATGTTATAATAATAAACTGCCCACAAAACAAAAGAGCAACATAAAACAGCAACAGTGCTGGTGAGTCAAACATATGATGGATGACAAAGCATAATATTCAATGTTTTACTCCAACTACGAATTATGACTCCAGTCTATTAAGAATGTTGTTGTTGTGTTCCTTTAAGTCATTTCTAATTCATGGTGACCCTAAGGAAAAATTATCACAGGGTTTTCTGGGCAACATTTGTTCTGAAAGGGTTTGCCATCTGCCTTCCTCTGAGGCTGAGAGAGTGTGACTTGCCCAAGGTCACCCAGTTGGTATCCATGGCCAAGTGGGGATTTGAACCCTGGTCTCCAAGAGTCCTAGTCCAACACTCAAACCGCTATCACAAAGGGTCTCCACTACGAATGTGTATGTGCATTTAAGTCACCTGTAGATTTTAGTGACTCTGTGAATTTCATAGGATTTTTTTCAGGCAAGAAATACTCAAAGGTGGTTTTACTAGTCCCTACCTCTGAAATTTAACCTTCAGTACCTGGTATTCATTGGCAGTCTCCCATCCAAGTACTAACCAGGACTAACCCTGCTTAGCTTCCAAGACCAGACAGGTCTTTAAGATATTTATGCCACACTAGGAATGTTAGGGCTCATCTACATGGGCCAGAATATGTCAGCTCCCCACCAGCTTATCCTGCCCACAGATCAGGTCCAATGTTCCCCTGTTACCATCTCCAAATGGGAGAGGTCCAGATGGGCACGCCAGCCCACCACTGCAGCTGCCACTGCCACAGTCTCCCTAGCTCTCCTGGAACCAGGAAGCCTGCGCGCAACATGTGACCCAGGCTCCCTGTATGTGACCAGACTTGGTCACATGCTGTGGAATCCCTTCCTGCCCCAGAAGAGTGATGGCAGACGGGGAGCTGCAGGGATGGGCAGGCCTTCCAGGACAGGCTCCTGCGGTCACACAAGTCCCAATCTCTTTCTTCCCAGTGGGAACAGTTGAAAGCAGCTGTTTTTATAAAATGTTTTATTGGGACCTACCCTGTCTTAGACCCATCTTTGCCCCACGGATGGTGAGGACTGCCTAGGGGCAAAACAGGGCAAAAGACCTACATCATCAGGGCCGCACTAGACAAGGGAATAGAATGTGAATTCAGGCACAGAAACCCCATCTGTCATCTGTCTCAATTATTTTTTGGCAAGATCACTGGTGTGCAAAGCTTTCCATGTTTCCTGTTCACACAGAGGTATGCCAATGAATAAAGATGGCGGCTGTGAGTGAATTACTCATGGTTTTGTACTTCCCAACTTGCCCCCACCAAACAATTTATTTTTTTAATAAAAAAAACTAACTCCAAGGTGTAGAAGAGTGATCTTCTGCTTAAAGAATGAAAAAAGAAGGAAAAGAAAGCCTGTTTCATCACCTCAGTACATGATCGCTATGGCAAAATTCCAACATGGTGGTTGTGCGATCTGCTGTCTTACCAAGCTCTGGCCCCCTGGGCATGTCCAACCATTCAGTTGTCCTCTTCAGTAATGTGATGCAATGAGATCCAGTTGTCCTAACAGGGGAGGGTGCGCATTTCCATCGGGGTTTTTAACAAACTTGGGAAAAGTCCCATAGGCTTCTGTCACAGACTTTCCCCATCTTTTGTTCCCCCTCCCTCAGAAAAGGATGGAATGTTGTGGGATCCCATTTGGACACATGGGGTTCCCCATGGGTTTTTTTTCACCATCAGGACTACCCCTTTAGACAGGGGTAAGGTGGGGTATATTGCCCATATAGACAAGGCCTGAGCACCATTGAAATTAATGAGAACTAGTACACTCTCATTCAATCTCATGCTGTTTACATTAATTTCAACAAGATTGCATAAGAAGAATTCCTGGTCAATTGTGCCAGTCAATTGTTGACTGTTTGGCAGCTGGTTCTGAACCCTGCAAGAAACGTAACAGCATTCAGAATTCATGGACAGTATCAAGTTTGGAGAGTTTGGGGAGTGCATATAATTGCGAAAGTTCATTCAATAGAACGTAGAAAAATAGTAAACGCAGCTGACAGCAGGTCACAGTTTGGCCCCTTTGCCTTCCCTTTTCCACCTGAATAGGAACAGTGCCAGTACTAACATCAAGCTGCAAAATGAGTGACTGGTATCAAATTAAACTGTCCACAACACAACTTGTTCCTTAGTACCGGAGGAGAAAAAAATCAATAAGGCTATTTAGTTTAGCAACAATGAACTATATCTGTTGCTCCCTATTATAAGTCAAATGGCAAACACAGTTTCCTACAACAAGGTATAAAGAGCGCTCAGGAATGACCTGTAATTAAAATGCAGATTATTGATATTTTTGCTTCCCCCCTGCTTGAGTAAGATACCTCAAGGACTTGACATGAAAAAGTAGATGTCTAATGGAGTGCAAAGCTATTAATACAAACCCTGAAATCTGCTAGAAATGAAAGGATGACTGAGGAATTCAATCTTTGTGAATTCCGATATCAAATGACCCAAGGTACGTGCTCAAATTACTATGTGGACTGAACTTCTTTCCTACTGCCTTTCAGACTTCTCTGAATGTTCTTGGCAATACTTATTTTGGGGGAAATATACCTTTAAATGTGTATTTAGATGTGCTCTTCCACAGGATTTTTTTTTCCCTTTCAAACTGCAGAATAATGCTAAAATTGATTAGCATTATGGCTAAAATCACATGTCTGCAAGGAATGAGGCAGAGAGTAACTGTCCAATGCCTTAAAATGCCTTTGTTAGCTTAAACGTGTACTTAAGGATTTCTCTCTGTCATAAGGCACAGGTAGGTGAGCTCAACATACCTTCAGACCAGGAATGACCTCTGAACCATACTGTGTGTGTGTGTGTGTGCACCTTCAAGTTGCCTGTTGACTTATGGTGACCCCATGAATTTCATAGGGTTTCTTACTCAAGGATTACTCAGATGTTTTGCCAGTTCCTTCCTCTGAAATATAGCTTACAGCATCTGGCATTTGTTGGTGGTCTCCCATTCAAGTACTAACCAGGGCTGACCCTGCTTAGCTTCTAAAACCAGATAGGATGGAATGCCTTTAAGCCCTCTGGACCATACTCTACTCCCAATGGTTTTTCATGGCTTAGTAGGCTTCTGGCATCACTCTCCAAGTCAAACCATAGTTCAACTTCTTACTTAACACAGTTACTCTCATTCAATCCAATGGGTGCAGCAGAACAATTTCAATATGATTCCGATCATGAGGGTCACAAGCTCAATGAAGGGCTTCTGTGAAGAATAGATGATGAGCAATTTAAGGGCAATTTATAGCCCCTCAATAAGTCCTGAAGCCACAATAAAGATGTAGAGTATCTTCAGACCATGACTTCCAAACAGCAGCGGTTCAGATCATGAAAATTCAAATGTATTGAGAGTAATGTATTGTATAATCACAGATAAATACATTTTTCCAAATAAGGCTAATGCCGGAATACTTCTCCTGAGAAGTGATTATACAATACAATATATTGTATTGCCTATTTGTTTCATCAAGCGTGAATTGCCTTTTAAAAACCAAAATGAACTATGGTATAGAAATAATTGTTGCTCCCTTTACTTTTCTATTATAATCTGCCAATAAAAATTACATGTAAATTTGTCCTCTGAATTAGAAATGTGTATCTGGCTTAACTAATATCTGCAATCTGCAAAAAGGAAGGAAGGTTTGAGAGAGAGAGAGAGAGAGAGAGAGAGAGAGAAAGAAAGAAAGAAAGAAAGAAAGAAAGAAAGAAAGAAAGAAAGAAAGATGGAAGGAAGGAGAGGAGGTTAAGAAATGATTTTTTTCTTTTATTATTCCACAATTTATTCATGGCTACTAGAGAGTTGCATCGGGGGGGGGGGGACTCCTATAAAATCAAAGTATGTGTGTGTGTGTGTGTGTGTGCGCACACACATTCACATTCATTACATACATGGGGGTATTTTAAATGCAATGGTACAGAACAATAAAACCAAAATCAATGTGATACACTACTCTATCTTCCCATAGAAGTCTTACAATGTCAAAGATCAATGCTTAAGGTGCAGCCCATGTCTCAGAAGCAGTGAAGTGATCAATACCATGAACTGAATGAGCATCAAAATGGCTATTTTAGGAAGATTAACTCCTCTGAGTAGGAGACATAGAGACCTTTCTTGATTAAAATTTCAAGATACTTTGTTTATTGCATCCATGCAATATGAAAATCTTATTCTATTGTTTCCCTATAATATTCAGAGGAGAGAGAGTCCTGTGGAAAATTTAAAATGGAATTTTACTTTCTGAAGGTGTCAATTGGAGTCTATATCACTGTCAACCATGATATAAGTATTTTGCCTCTAAGCAATGCAGTTATTCATATCAACCAGATCTTGTATTATAAAAAGACATGTATCTGATGACACACACATTTGAAGTCATATTGTTCACTTTCTTTTTGAATAAGATACATTGTTGTCAGACAGCAAAAAGCTGGAGAGATGAATGATTCCACGAAAGATGAAAAGTTCCACAATCCTTTTCTAATGTTATTTTTATTGTTGTTGTTGCTTTGAAGACATGGCCATATGAGAGTTTCCTGTGGTGCTGGTTTGGTGCTTTTGAATCAGAAATGCTCATGGCAATTCTCAACAAAAGTTGGATACAATAATTTGTGCATCATTTCCCTGCGTGGTGAGTCAGTGTTGTGCTGATCTCACAGTTCACAGGGGCTGTGGGCTAGTTCCTGTAACATAAGAACTTTGGGGTGATATGAAGTATGCATTTTACATACCCTAAATCTCTGGGACAGCAAATTATCCATCCATCATTTAACAGACTCTATGAACCATTTATGTAGTATTCTGACAAGTAAGATGGAAACCATTGTTGTATTTCAGAGTAAGTTAGAGGTAGACAGTCTCCTGGCATGTCAGAGAAGTTTTTAACAAGAACACTGTAACCCAGCAATCTTTTGCCTGATGCAAAAGACATACTCATTATGTATCATGAAAAATTCTGAGTCCAGTAATTTCCCCCCAGTACCAGAACTGACTAGAGCTCACTGTCAGTACTAGGGATGTAAATCTTTACTTATTTCATTCTCTCACATAGGAAGAAAGTTTTCTTTCCATGATGCAAGGGTGTGTGTGTGTGTGTGTGTG
This sequence comes from Gambelia wislizenii, assembly GCA_030847615.1. NCBI lineage: Eukaryota > Metazoa > Chordata > Lepidosauria > Squamata > Crotaphytidae > Gambelia > Gambelia wislizenii. The sequence continues at coordinate 23,759,923 of JAUMIR010000005.1, read as the reverse complement.
TTAAATTTTGCAAATTAAAGGACTATTTTGGGGGGAAAATTGTTTGCATGGAAAAAAAGTTTTGTGGGGAAAGCCCGCAACAGTTTAACATAGGAAACCATGTTATTTTGTGCAAAAGACCCTAAAGTTTTTTTGAAAAAAAATGTTGTTTGTGAGGGGGGAAAGGGAAATGTTTTGTACATAAACAAAATTTCAAAAAAGTCATAAAATGTGAAAACTCTCACAACAGGGGATTATTTTTTAACAGAAAATTATTTTTTCCCCTCCCCACAGTGTAAGACATCCCTTCCTGGCAAAGATGAGAACAATTGAGTGTTCTTTATACCCCTAGTCATTACACAGATGTACACCTTTTAATTTAACTTTTATTTTAAAAAATGAGGTGTATGCCAATTAGCTACCAAGCCATGTACAAATGTTACTCTTGGTTTGTTGTTGCTGTGTGCCTCCAAGTCATTTCTGACTTATGGCAACCCTATCACTGGGTTTTCTTGGCAAGATTTGTTCAGAGGGTGGTTGCCTTTGCCTTCCTCTGAAGTGTGTTTTACCCAAGGCCACCCAGTGGGCTGAGCAGGGATTTGAACACTGGTCTCTAGATTCATAATCCAATGCTCAAACCACTACACCATGCTGACACTGTATAAAGCCCTAAATAGCTCAGGAACATGTTATCTGAGATATCACTTTCTTCGTTACAGAGCATTTTCTCGGCTATGCTCTAAAGGAGTGGCCCTGTGTACCACACAATGGCCTAGTGAAGTTAATTTAGTTGCAGTGATTAGAAGGGACTTCTCTATTGTGGGACTCTAAGTTTCATTACCAAGGTACCAGATTTTACCATTTTGAATAAATTGCTAGTTCAGTTAGAGTACATAACTGAATGAATGGAAATTTGAATGTATGTAAACTCCATGAACTTAATGAATCTACTCAAGTTAGGCTTAACAATTGGATATAGGCCTTTAAATGCAGAATATAGTACACACAATGCCCTGGGAATCATGCTATAGACACATGAAATATCGGAATTCATCATGCAATTGGTTTCTCTCCAATTTAATTTATTTTAAATTTGGTCAACAGTTACATCCACAAAACTTTGCAAAAGTAAGGGATATGAGCAAGGTAGGACATAATGGGGGATAATGCTAAGAGCTCTGGAGATGTAGGTTCTGCCTAGCACAAGAAATTTATATTATATAATTATTCTATCCAAACAGATTTCAAGATATATATCCACTAACAAAAAGGCATAATGCTTACTCCAGGCTGAACAGTTACTCCTCATGTGACATGCCATGAACCATGAACATAAATCCAAGCTGATTATAAGTGCTGTTTCATTAACAACTTTCTTTAAGCAAAGGGAAACAAGTTGCGTAAAATCCTTATTCAGCAGTGCCATAAAAGAGATTATTAATAAACCCTTGGAATTTGGGGATTAATAGAACGTCATTAGAGCACCAGGGGGGAAAAAAGACCACAGTGTTCTTCCATGGCCCCACACGAACTAAAATTTGACCTTGAGATTGAGATATGAGATGCATATCAAAATTGTTATACAACTGAACAGTGCTCATTCTGCTTCACTTCTGTGAAGTGTCAGTGAGTGGATCTTACACCAGGGACCACAGCAGCCATGTGCTTTACCATCTGGTGAAACAGTATTGTGTATCAATCTCAATATCTGCAGACTGAGCTCTGTGCAGCACTACAGCTACAATATTGGCCCTGCCACCTGGCTAGGTAAGCAGTTATCAGATTGGCCAATTATGTCACTGTAGTGCACTGGTACCTCTGAGCATATCAAGAAATCTGTCATGGGGTTTTCTTGGCAAGATTTGTTCAGCGGAGCTATGCCATTCTGCAAGCCTGAGAAGGTGTGACTTACCCAAGGTCACCCAGCGGGTTTCTATCCCCAAGTGGGGATTTGAACTCTGGTCTCCAGAGCCCTACTCATAGGGGTTGTCTAAACCATGAAAATACTCCACACAGAATGCGAGGAAAATACCATCTGTCTTAATGGGATTCCCCATGACTTCGCTGTATTCGGTAGGAGGGAGCCAAAAGCACCAAAAAGTACATTGAAAAGCCTTGAAATGCACATTCCTGCTCATTGGGAGAAGTGACAATTTATTCGCTTTCCCCATATGAATGGAAGTTGAAAGCTCATTGGCCGGACATGTGCGGGATGGAGGAGCTTACTAACAAGGCAAGAGCCCAGAGCTGCCATGTTGGCTTTTCACCTTAACAAGCGAGCACAAAGACAATAAAATGGGAGGGGGTTTGTTTGCTTTTTTGTTAAAGTGAAAGGTTGCTATTTAGCACCTTGGATAGTTTTATTAAATAAATAAATACTGTCTGGTAGTGGCAATCTGAAGTAAGTAAAAACATGAGTAATTCACTCATGGTCATGATCTTGATTTGCAGATATGCTGTTTGCACAGCAAATACACATAGCTTCACATGCCTGCTATCTGCCCCCCAAAAATGTTTAAGCAAATGGCAGCTGCTGCAAATTACCATTACAGCAAAGCAATCCACATTTTTTGTTTGTCTTATACAGAGGAGGCCCTATATTCAGACCTCTGCATCATACTGGCTCCTCCCTCTTCACACCCTGATTCTCACCTCCTGCACAACTCCTTCCACATCTCTCCTTGTGTTGTATTACCATCACCCCTAATTTTAGCTATCTCCTCTTTATTTTCCCCTCCTATGAAACAATCACTTAAGATTAAAACCAATTGTCACTACTTTTTCAGCCTGCAGTTTGTTTCACAGCATTTAGATATTTATAAAGTTCAAGACACATAAACTACCTTTGCAAAACATTTATTGTCTTTATTTGCCAAATAATTAATTTTATTGATTGATTTGAAATGATGATTGATTGAATGTATTTCACTGATATCCTGCCTTTCTCCTAGTATGAGATTCCATACTATAGTAAAAAGGATGACCTTCTGTAGTGTTAGTCCGCTTTTTAAAATACAGCTAATGCTTTAGCTGTGGATGCTATCTTAACATTACAAGACCCCCAGGAGTAGTTGTTAATTAAGGAACTGTCAGTGTTCCTACACGGAACTTTTTCTTAGGGGTTAATAACTCCAGTTGCAAAATTAGGTCAAGTATAGGCTCAACCAGAACGAATACTGTACTTTTACTTAAAAGGATGCTTCCTGCTTCTCTTGCTAAATTAACTCTGTGGTACCAACTCTTAACCCTAGCAGCATTCAAAAACATTTGGGTGGTTCTCACGGCCACACAGAGATCTGTGCAATCAGACTTTGTTCTAGTCCTTTAAGCCTCAGCATATAATGCTCCGTACACATGACATCACTATCACTGGAGGTAACAGAGGGCACACTTCATTCTGTCTCTGGAGTCTTAAATCTGCAAAATTGCAGGCCATGCCTTTGACTTTACAAGTAAAGTTTTTCACATCTGAATTCATTATAATTACAAATGATCATCACTGAGCAAATCTAATTTTCAATGTAGGTACTACTTCCAGAAGACAATTCTGTTTTAATTAAGTCTCATGGTCTAAAGGAGGAGTGGGCAACTGTTGGGATTGGGGACTGCATTGGCCTCCCATGGAACTTGGGAGAACCATACATACCCACTATGACTCCCCATTTTTAACATTATGGAAGATTTACTAAGTAGGCCCCCACACTTCCTAGGAGCCATGGGGAACATTTTTTTAAAAGTAGCTAAAACAGGGGGTGCATATGGCCCACAAACAGCACTTCCCCCATTCCAGATATAAAGTCAATTTTGCACGCATGAACGCAAACACACACACACACACATTCCTTTCCCTGTTCTCTTACAAACTTTGCTCCTACCCCCAAAATGCCCCTGGAAATTGTTCCATCACCATGGAGTATGCTGTTGGGATGGAAGAAGGATGTAGGGGATGGAGAAATTCCACTGGTGGAAACAGTTCCACCAGCAGTTGTGTCCTATTGGATCCTGAATCATTTTTGTATCGTGTTCTTTTCACAAGGAATCCAATGGCATGAATAAAGATTGTCCTGTTTTATACTCACAACTGCCCAGTGAAGGAGGATAGGCTAAGACAACCTTAGACCACTGAGGAAGCTTCAGGTTGAGCAAGATTGTCAACCTGGGTCTCTGGTCTGAATCCATTTTTCTTTCTGCTGCATCAAACCTTCTTTTATTCTTAGAAACTGAATAAAGTTGCATTGCATTACTCAGTTCCACAGCATTGAAAAAATACAGTCAAGCTTTGTGTGTGTGTGTGTTAGTTTCCTCAAGTGTTAATAGCATAGTTGTACAGAATCTGTTACACATTTTCATTATGATGTCAAGTTTATATTTGAATGTGGCTGTATTACCTAGCCTTTGCATAAACCATTATTAAAGAACTTTTTATAGGCCAAGTAGTAGTACTGTATGTTCTGCTCACGCTTTTTTCTTTCTTTCACTGGGTACATTATAAACTGCTTCTCCCCAGCCATATATAGACATACCCAGAGAAGGAACACTATTCTTGCATTCTGGCAAGCAGATAAGACAAAGGGAGATCCAAGCCCTCTTACCACGTGAGATGGCAAGCATATTGCATCTCACATTGCATGTGGGCCACTGGTAGGTTGTGTTACAGAGGAACCACACACATACACACTGCCAATAGGCTGGACAACATGGCCAACCAACTGCATGGCTGATGAGAGAGCTATCAGGTATTCATCACCAAGAGAACAGAAGAAGAAGGGAGGGATAGAGAGGACAAAGACATTGCTGACACTGGTATCCCCTGCAAGCTATTGAAGAAAGAGGCAAAAGCACAGGCACTTTTCCAGCTCACCCATCCCATAGTGCCTTGGATCCAAGGGACACTTTAAAAATTAGCCAGCTCTAGAGAGCTACCTGTAGCAGCAGCTGTCTGGAGGAGAACAGGCCTGGAGGAAGAGATGAAAGGTAGGAAGAGTGAGGCATTTACTAATGAGACCATCTCACTGTGCCACAGGGTAGGACTAGTCCTGGTAGTGACCTTCATTCTGAACTGATTATGCACCATTTCTTACCATTTCACTTCAATCCTACTGAAGTTTCTGTAAGTTTTCAAGTCCCTGTTGACCCCCATTTTGCTGCCCGAGACAAGTCAACCTCCCACCCACCCCAATTCCACATAGAAGCAAACTAGACTGACAGCTGAATTTTACTGTAGTGGTTCTTAACCTATGGTCCAGGGGTCTGTGTCATCCTCACAGCGGGACTGCAAAAGCTTCTCTCTGCAGTGGAGCCACAGGACAGGAGCCAAGGCAAAGGCTGGCTAGCTGGCTTAGCCTGCACATAGCCATTCAATTCACTCCAGCCATAAACTTGCAGGAAGAAGCAGAAGAAAAGTCTTCCTTCCCCCTCTCGTGCCTGGAGAGGATGGTGTAATTGTATCATCGTCTTCATTATCAATGATGGTGGTGGTGGTGGTGGTGGTTTTAAATCTTGAGTTAAGTCTTGGGAGTCCAACGCAACAAAAAATATTTAAAGCGGGTCCCTGGTAAAGAAAAGGTTAAGAACCACTGCTTTACTGCATCATTGTCAATGGGAAAGTATCCCCATTTCTCCTAGGTCCAGCAGCAAGTTTAGGGCATAAAACAGCCCATGTGGTGCTCTAGCTCTAACAGAGGGCCATGTCAGTTTATAAGCCATGGTTTGTCCTGTAAAAAAAGTCCTTGATTATGTTTGCCAGGCAACTGTCCCCCATTTTGGTTCCATATAGTAGAGCATTTGTGGGGCTTTTATAGAGGAGCAACAGAACATATGTTGTAGATTTATTTTACCCTTCTTGCCTCGAGAACATAAAGCACCCTAAACACACCCTTCCAAACCAAAGTATATAGGATTCAGAATGTGAATTTTCCTGTCAGATCCAGTACCGTAAATGCCAGATGGTGCAGCTGAGTGCTTTCTGTTGAAGGCTTCTTATGTATGTCAACTTGCACATATTCAATGTATATTAATATTCTGATGACTGTATTGCAAAGGAATGCCAGAAACAAACCACTTTCAATCAAGAAAAACAGGTGCTTTAAATAAAACCCTGAAGATTTCCATAGCCTTATGTCATAGTCTTATTCTATCTATCTATCTATCTATCTATCTTTGATCAAAGGTAGCACTGGCATAACTAAGGAATATCTCATTTTACACTCAAAACCAGGGACGTACAAATCACTCTAAGGTAAAATAATTTAAGGGAGTTCAGAGAAGGAAAATTTCCTTCTGTCTAGAAGCCACTCTCTTTTGTGTTTGCATAGATGGCTCTTCTCCATCCCCTTTCTCCTCTTAACAACCTTGAGATAGCTTAGGATGAAAAAGGTCTACTGGCCCAAGATCAAGGTCACTCATGACTTAGGAGATTATCAGAAGGAACAAAAGAAGTGTTTCCATCCTGCAATCTCCTTTCCCGCCCCTCTCCCATCCCTGTCCCAGAACAATTATGAAAAGTTGCAGACCTACCTTTAGCAACATGTAAGGGCAGCCCAGGAGCAAACAGAGCTCAAATAGAGCTCCTTTCACTTCCTGGAAGGAAATCCTACCGGTTCTCGTGGGAAGACGAGAATGTGGAAAATTCAAAAATAAAAACCCAAATCAAAGACAAAGCTCCTAAGCACACTTAAAACTTAACAAGTAATCCGGAGAGCATACAAAAAAGTGTGTCACTTACCTGGATGTCCCTATCTCACCAGGAAGTGTTCTGGCACAGACTTCCCATTGACGCGGAAAAGAACGGGGGATCTCATGACAGCTTAGCCCGTCAATAAAAAGCAGCACCGGCATAATGACAGCCGAACAGGAGCATAACTAGAGGGGAACGACATCGTCTCAAAAAGAAGCCCTTTAGCAATCTTCTGGCATTATGATAACACCATATTTAGAGTGTCTGATAATCTCCTTAGAACTAGGACCTGGATTTCTTAAGCCCCAGACCAATATTCTAACCACTACACCACATTACCTCTCCATATCCCTTCTGCTGGCTAATTATGTTTACTAGATAGATAGATAGATAGATAAGAGGTAGAAAGATAGAGATAGATAGATAGATAGATAGATAGCCATCTATCTGTCTATCTAAAACAGCGTAATCACACACACACACACACACACACACACACACACATATATATATATATATATATATATATATATATATATCCTAGGGAGCTTTTATAAATTTACTGGACAAAAGGAAGGAACATATATGTTTTAAAATTAATCAATGTATTACAGACAGGAAAGGCACAGTTAAATCCAGGGGTGGCTTGACTAGCAACCACAACCAAACATCTCTTTTCACTTGAGATGGCAGGGTTTGGAACTATTACTCTTTGTGTATAAAATATGTGTTTTACCACTAACTTATCATCCCTCCACAAGTTAATAAGGAGTTTAATAAATATCAAGCTGGGGGAGGAGGGACAGTCAGTCCTATGCCTGTTTTCCATCAATTTCAGATCTTTCCATCAATTTCAGATCATGTCTGGCAAACTTGAAGCTAAGTGCAGTGCCATGAGAGCATCTCATGTGAAATAATGTTCAAAGAAGTTTACATTTTGGAGATTACACCTGGATTCCTACCCAACAGGAAATGACAATACCCCAAACCACAGAATACAAATCCTGTTCAATAACAAATCAAAGAAACAACAACAAAAATATCACAGAATGGAGAGTTTCAGTCCACTGTCCAACTCAGTCAGCCATGCCCTTATCCAAGGGCTCATGTACACTGACAGGAAAATCTTTTGGGTATCCTAGTCTGCAGCAACCATGGGCTTGGGGTCTGAAGCCCTTACCTAGAAGGTCTCTATAACTAAGACAACTTTAAAGAACTAATAAGAAAGTCTGGTACAATAGCACTCATGTATCCACTGATTCGCCATTCACTGATTCAATTATCTGGGGGATGGGGGAGGGAGGGGAGGAGGAGAGATCTCACCTCCCTTCTCCCTTCACCCCCAGAATCATCCCCCCCCCGGATCACTCCCATGGCAGGAATGGCGATGGGGGCAAAGGGAGGAGAGGAGAAGAACTCACCTTCCTTCTCCCTTCACCCCCAGGAACTCCCCCCGGGATTGCTCCCATGGGCAGGAATGGTGATGGGGGCATTTGCTATTATCCACAGATTTCATTATCCGCAAGGCCCCCTGGAACCAATCCCCCAAAGATACGGAGGTCCTACTGTACTACTAATGTAGTTATACTTTTAGGACATTGGTAATACCAGACCTTCCTATTAGTTCTTTAACCTTTTCTACATGATCACCAGACACACCAAGGAGAATTCAGGAGCACTGTCCACACACAGTTCTCCCTTTCAGACTCATCCTGGTCAAATAATTCGCAGTATGTGCAGCCACACAACCATGGCCACTCCGTTTTTCCCCTCCCCCCCCCCCGTGTAAGCAAATGTACATATGTCTTTTCAATTGGATTCGAAAGGCTTCAGACATCCTATTAAGCAGAGGTATGTGCAGCTAAAGATATAGGTATGCTGGTATATGCTTCTTCCAACATGAGGAATCGCTAAAAAGTGAAATTCAAACAAGGAAAGAGGCACTTCCTGGTGGGAAAGGCCAACTGAATGCCTGGCCCAGGGAGCCTCCTCCTGACCTCTTCCACCCACCCACCCACCCACCCACCAAAAACTCCTCCCCACAGCCCACACCAATGTCTCTATGGAATGTAGTCCACATACACATGTGGCTATCTGGAGTTTCTGCTCAAATCTGGAGTAAAACCCCACTTTTTTTGGTGCAGATTAAAGCCCTGAGATACTAAAAAGACCCAGATTTGAGCCATATATCATCTGGACAGCTTGCAGTTAAAATGAGTGAGGTCATTTTATTTGGCCAGTGTAGATAGTCCCAAGATGTTCCATTCACTCAATGTTTTGGAGTTCTCTCCCCAACCTGACATTAATGGTTTAATCTTTAGGATTAGTCTACAGATACATCCTTTTTTTTAATGTGTGGGTTGTGCTATTTTGGTTCTGTGAGCAACACCATGTACCTCTGAACACAGAACACTTTTTGGATATTATTTGTTAACTGACATCAAGTCACTTTTGACTTCTGACAACCCTATGAATAAGAGACCTCCCAAGACAGCCTGTATTGGCAGCCCTGCTAAGGTCTTCCGAATTCAGGACTGTAGCTTCCTGGAGTCAATCCACCTTTTTGTACTGCCTTCCACTTTACCAAGGGGAGTGCCTTCTGGTCTCATGTTCTGGCCCGATCTTTTGCTTCATTTTGGACTGTTGCATCATAGAACATTCATGGCAAAAGATATTTGGAAGTGGTTGTGTGTTGCTTCCTTCTGCAAAGCACTGACAAGAGTTAGCTTTCAGAGACACTACGGTTGTCTCTGAAAGATACTCCACCTCAGACTACAGGTCACTCCCACCCGTTTATGCAAGACTGGTACCCACGATTTCACTTATCTGTGATTTGGGGAAAAGATCTCTCTAGGCATCTGGAATACCATGGAGTCATGCTGGAGATAGTTTCTCTAAGCAGCAGGAGATCTCCCAGAATGATTCTATGGTCAGCTCCTGCTGGAAGCTGACCATAGAGTCACACCAGATACCTAGACAAGTGTCCTATCTAGGCATTTTTATGTCCTCCAGTGTGATTCTACGGTATAATATGGTGGTTCACTATTATATGAAGTTTGTGTATCTGCGGTAAGTCAGGGAACATATCCCCTGTGTAAACCGAGGACAATCTGTAGTACTGTTGCCTAGTAGTTGTTTGGCACATTTAGTCTGACACTTCAGTAAAAACCTGTCTGAACTGGGAGGCCCTATCAGTAGTAAAGATACAGTCAGTATAGCCTCTTGCCTCAGAGAAGAACACAATTCTACCACCATGGAAAAATACTACCATGGTGGGTTGGAAATTATACTTAGCATATTTTGAATATTCAAAGCATATTCACTTGTATTATCTCACTGCAAGTCTTGCAGAACCAATCTAAAGTAGTTCAGCATTATGGTCCTCAAACTATAAATGGGGTGGTGGTGAGGCTAAGGGATTGGTGTTTTCTTAGAAATACCTCAGAATTCATGGTCCAATCTAGCATATTCACTGCAAAATTCAAATCAAGGATAGCCACTATGTTACCAGACCTTTCTCCTCAGATCAGCCATGAAAAATATATAATGCATTCCAGAGGACAGTATTCTGCAACATATTACTTCTGATCATTGCAGTATAAAGAGGGCTGGCATATGGAGACAAGAATCAGAAAGTGAAAGGAGGAGGTTTGTGTGGCTGTCGTTGAAAGAAGCTATGGTCCACAAATGTTTTCTTGACATGACATGGAAACATTTAGCAAAAATTAGCTTTTAAAGCATTCTAGTCAGGTAAAGGGGACAGCAACAGAGAGAGTGCTTGAACTCTATTACATGTAGCATTTCAGAGGGTTCTCACAGAAGCCAAACATTAGATATATCAATGTTAGGAAACAAAACAGTATCCCTTTGGAATTCTACATTATTTACGTTTGCACTATGCTATGTTCTGCCATAAGTAATTTACGAGAAGAGGCATCTGTCCAGAGATGGTTATTAAAGAAAATGCTTAAAACAAGATTATGCATGCACCGACTCCTAAGTATGTTACATTTCCATTGCAAATACAGGATTTCTAAAATGAATCATGTCAGTAAGGAAATCAAAGCATATCATCCTCATATACTTTCAGAAGGCTGATGTATTTGTACATTGCTCCCTTTTATAGGTGCATCCTAAGAATTCAATATAATTAATATCAAATATATTTAAAGGCCAGTTATTATCACCCAACATTTCAACCGGTACAGAATATTGTATTCATTATCCTTTGGCCTGTAGATACAGTACAGCTAGTACTTCCTGAAATGTGTTTGTTAGATTCCCTCATATCTCATCCACACTTCAATGGACACATAGAGGTATAACTTCATTAATAGTTGAAGATTAAGAATGCAATTCCAATATGGATGAGGAAATCTAAAAGTTTCAGTTTTGTCCTCAATGAAAAAAATTTAAAACTCTTGTTCTTTCTCTTGTGAACATTAAGTTTGTAAATTTGGGTATATTCTTCCAAAAAAAAAAGTGAAACAGTTCTTCCCATTTGCACCAGTCCATCTCAGTTGGTAGAATTATTTCCAGCCTAGGGGAGACAATCCTATAACACCTTCCTTTATATGAGCTAAATGTGAGGAGATAAAGTGGTGGCAACCCTGAATCAGCAAAAACATGAAGCCCATTCACCCTTTGCAAATATAGTGCTATATTCAATTTCTACTGCCATGGCAACATCCTATGGAATTCTGGGGTTAGTAGTTTAGTGAGGGACTATTGCTCTTTGGCTATGAATGCCCCTCCCTAAACTGCTAATGCCTGGCCTTTTTTAACAACAAGAAGTGACCTGTTTCTGTTCACTTCCTGTTTCAAAAAAGGCTTCTCCATGGCTTGTATTGGTCCAGGTGGAGCCCAAAACATGGTGAAAATCCCTATATCCCCTAGAGAGCGTGTGTGTGTGTGTGTGTGAAGAAAAATGAAAACTGTTTTTGACCCCTGGAGGGCCCAGGGAGCCTCCAAATGTGATGGAAATGTCCCACACATACACACCAGAGGGAATCTGGTGGCATTTTGGAACAAAAAAAAAAATGTTTCCAAACATTTTGGAAAATAACAACAACAACGACTCTGGAGGGCCCTTAGGGCCACATGTGGCCTGTGGGCCACACTTTGCCCCTGCTCTAGATTTTCTCCACTAACAATAACTTCAACCAACCTATGTGCCTGTACTTGCATTTCTCCACACCCATCCATTGCAACCCCTGTCTTTTCTTTTGTTGACTTACAAGGAAAATTCAGACACAGTAAAACTCTAAAATCCACAGAACAGTGGTATTTTTATTGGGCCAGCTAAAAAGCACAAAATACATCATGCAAGCTTTCGAAGCTTCACTGGCTTCTTCTTCAGGCAAAGATGTTAAAAACCATACAGGAAAAGAAAAGTGACAATGTTAGTGTCACGGGTCTACATTTTGTCTCAGATATTGCTTCAGTTAAAATGTTATCAGTTAAAATGGTCTAGCCAATACTGCATGGCTATATCCCTGAATATGTTTCATGGTAGAACACTGTATATCTATTTTTTTTATTTTTTTTATTTTATTTTATTTTATTTATTTATTTATTTATTTTTGCATCATGGTATATTCTTTTGAAGTGAGTTCAAAAGCATTTTGTCCCATGGCAAAATGGAGTTGGGGGCATTTTGCTGTTGTTTTTTTTACATTTTTTTTTCCAAGAAAGAGGCAGAGCACTGGTCTTATGCAAACCACTTGGATACTTCTGGATCCTGGCTTAAGCACAATGGTGCATCAAAAACATCAGTGGTAAGGTTATGCAAGAAAAGGGTACAGAGAAATCCCCCCTACTCCTAATTTTGTGCTGTTATCTGTGTAAATCTAGCAGTTGTTAATGGATCAGTCATGCAAGATACCAAACTTACTTGCCCTTAGCAAGATAATTAAAAATGTTCCAGCTGTGAACACTTGAGTAGTCCCATTTACTTCAACTGGAAAAGTTGCTTGCTTAAGGTTAAGTGCTTTGGTGAATTGGGGACAGTGATAAACACATTGCAACTGGAAATGAATTTTAATAGCACATGGATTGTTAAGCAGCATTAGCAGACAGTTAGTAATTGACCATGCTAGAAACTAATTATAGAAATGTTTGTGCTTGAAGGATTTTCATTTTGTTTGTTAAAATATTCAGAAAGATAATTTTTCCCCATTTGGGTAAATGTACAACATTTTAGCTAGTTTGATAGGCAAATAATCTTATACTCATAGACACACAGGCGCACACACCGATTCTCTGCCTTGAAAGGAACACAGCTAATTTGGGAAACAATGATTACATTGATTATTTTAGATCACTGATTCAGATAAACTGTGATATATGAAGCTGCTTTATACTTTCAGGCCACTGTTCCAAAGCTTGGACAACTGCTCTCAGAATTCCCCAGCCAGCTTGGCTATTGCCCGTGCTGGCTAGGGCATTTGGGCAATTGTAGTTCTGCTTTGGGCCATCTGTACTGTCCACTCTGGCCAACAGCAGTTCTCAATAGCCTACGGCAATCTTTCCAAGTTTGTGTTCCCGGGATTCTTAAAGCAACTGAAATTAGGACCTTCAACTCACAGACTGTATGTTCCACCTTGGAATGGATGCTTTTTGATCAGTGAGGCTTTTTGATCAGTAATGAATTTGAGGATCTTCTGTCCATCATTTAGCTGAAATTGGGAAGGGTCATTTCACGCATGACAAATTTTCTGCACTGAAAGAAACCACTTCAGCAAAAGAAATTATACAGGGAATGGCTAAAGGGAAGACATGCATTCTGCCACAGACTGCAGGAGACCTATGCAACTCATGTGAAGCATGGTGAATGAAGCAAAAGGAAAGGAAAGGTGTAGACTTAACCCTTGCTTCTCTCTTTCTGGGTTCTATGGGCCAATTCTAATTGAATATTGCCAAGACAAGTACAGTTCAAGGGTCAATATATTTTTAGCAACAATGCAACAAATTATAACTTCCTGTTACACTATCCCAAAAGTTCTAAGCATCCAATGTGATGCCAGGGTAGGACTTAACTGCAGGATTCTTCTGCCTATGCTGCTTAGTAGTTCTTAATTTAATTTAATGTATATGCTGCCTTCCTCCCAGAATGGGACCCAGGGTAGTATTGCAACTTGGCATGCAACCTTAAAGCCCTGACAAAAGATACACAATAAATGCAAATGCAACATAGGAAATCTATTCTTTTATTCCATCCTAAATACATACCTGAAAATCCTACTACCTTGTGCAAAATGAAAAGGTCCTAATCCCTGAGAGCTGCAGCTCCTCTCTTCTCAAGCTCTCCTCTTTTTGAACTCTTTTTGCATATACAGCCCTTCTTTGGAGTTTCCCATCCCTCTAGGCCAAATCAAAAACTCCTAGAGATTACATCCACGTGCCCAGCTCTACTTAAGACCATCATGTGTTTACTGCTAAGGGCCCCCAATAGCAGGAACATGTATGCAAAGTCTCTTGTGACATTAAACCCAATTATGTGAAGGTCTAAAGTGGTGTCCATCAGGATGTCAGGGGCAGAGACTACATACAAAACCCCGCAGCTACCCAGACTTTTAGACCTTGCATTTTGGCAATGATGTCCATCTGGCAGTAGTAAGAAAGCACACACAGTCCACAGAAGGGGTGTCATTGGTCTCCTGTGCAGTTAACATAAATCTGTTCTTGCACTCAGTGACTAATAAGTGGAAATTACTGCTACAAACAAAATGTGTCTTTGTGTGTGTGTGCCTTCAAGTTGCCTTTCAACTTACAGTGACCCTAATAATGTCATTGGGTTTTCTTAGGCAAAGTATACTCAGAGGTGGTTTTAACAGTTCCTTCCTCTGAAATATTGCCTATAGCACCTGGTATCATTGGTAGTCTCCCATTCAAATAGTAACTAGAGCTGATCCTGCTTAGCCTCCAAGATCAGACCTGATCTGGTCCCTTTAGAGTATTTAGGCCCTACAAACAAAACATACCAGACATTTATTTAGCTATGGTTTTATCCATTTAGTTAAAAATATTTTATCAATACTGGTTACAATTAAAATGAATGTAAACCTAGTCAAAGCTACATTTACATTCTAATGAACCTGCATTGATTCATCAACAACTTTAACTCAACTAAAATGTCTAAACTAAACTCTCTATGAAATTTCCAGCTATGGGTCTCAAGTTCACCCTCTTGTCCCCTGTACCCCTCCCTCCCAAGTGGTTAGTCAAAGAAGTTATCAACCACTTCCAAAAGCCAGAGATCTCCCAACAATATAGCTTTCCCTTCCTTTCTCTACAGCTATCCTGAGAGTTAAAGGAAGAAAAAAATAATAATGTGGAAGTACAGACATCAGTTGGTACTGTTGCTGCTGTATGCCTTCAAGTCATTTCTGACTTATAGTGAGCCTAAAGTGAACCTGTGCCAGGGTTTTCCTGGCAAAATTTGTTCAGAGGGGGTCTGCCCCGCCTTCCTCTGGGGTTGAGAGAGTGTGACTTGCCCAAGGTCACCCAGTAGGTTTCCACAACCAAGCAGGAACTCACACCCTGGTCTCCTGTTGTCCTAGTCCAACATTCAAACAGGTGTTTGGAAGTCAGTTCTGGGTCTTCATTTTGGCTGATCTGAGGTAATTTGTTTTTCTTTTTTGATAATTTTAGGAGGTTTGGGGTGGGAATAGAGGAAGTAAATTGCTGTGTTTCTATGTTGTTCTGAAAGTTTTGACCAGGTTTTGGCCAAAAAAAAAAAAATCACCCAAAATCAGACTGTTAAAAAAAAACTAGTGGGCGTGGAATTTGAGGAGCTTCTGTCGTATCCCAAGGTCCACAATTAGAGATCCTAAGGGCCACATGCAGCCCATGGACCTTGCCCACCTCTGATCTGGTGGGACGTAAGTTGGGGAAGACTGGGTCAAAGCATTATGCTATCACCAGCTTTAACAAACTGGGAATGAATTAGGGACAAATGTTTGTCAATGACAAGACACTGCACAAGGCAGAAACAGCATTTTCTCACTGTTACGTGGCATTGTTGCCAGGTACTGCCATGCTCAAACGACTTACAGGGGAAGGGTCTGTGAACCTCAATGGACAGACCATTGGTTAGACAAAATGCAGAGGCAGGATCTTAGGATTTCTCAGGAGTAACAACATTTTTTACATCCAGCCATTTGAGGCTGCTTTCTTGTTCTATTGAATCTTTCAGCATGGTAGGTTAGAAGAGCCATTAACATCATTGCCAAATTGCAACAGCGGCCTGAGAATAGCAGTGGGTCAATACAAGCTATTTTACTTCCTCTCACTTCCTCCCCA
This sequence comes from Gambelia wislizenii, assembly GCA_030847615.1. Lineage (NCBI taxonomy): Eukaryota > Metazoa > Chordata > Lepidosauria > Squamata > Crotaphytidae > Gambelia > Gambelia wislizenii. The sequence goes on along the minus strand of JAUMIR010000005.1, from coordinate 23,743,965 downwards.
TCCCCTTGCTCCATTTCTGTAAGCAAGTAAATAAGGACTATTTTTACAGAATCAATGATGATCAAGAAAATCCATGCTGGTCAGAAAGGCTAAACTATTGTGAATTTATCCAAGTGAAAAATTACTACCGGTATATCTCAATTTTTTTTTCTTTTACCAAAAGGGAGGGAGGAAAGTCCTTCAAGCACAATCATTTCTCTCATTAGTTTTTTGGTATAAGCAATTGCTAATCTGTTGCTAATACCTTAGAACAATCCACACATTATTGGAACTCTATTGTTTAGCAGTATGAACCCATGTGCTAAACCAGCCTGCTTTCAAAGCTTGGATTTATAGCAAATCAATTCCTTTAACAATAGCCAATTTATTTTACAACAAAATCTTATTTGCTTCCTTGTGAAAGAAGAGAAAACAAAGTGAAGAAAAGGAGGTGCTATAAACAATGGAGGAGCAGTGCACTTATGGCAAGGCATACAGTGCAATCTTTTCAATTAGTTAATGAACTTTTTAAATCCTGTAGGCTTAGCCATATTCCTCCAGAAGAACAGTAACAAGTTACAATTACAGTTACAAGAGACACATGAAAAAACAGACTTGAGTCAAAGCATGGGGATCCAAAAGTGTAGTTATTATTACAGTGGTTCAATCCAGGCAGACGCCCCCCTCCCAAAAGACCTGTTAAAGTATTATTCTAGCCTTGTCTTCTTCTGCTAAGCAGTTTTTTTTTTCATTTCTGAGCAGAAAATACATTTTCTGTGCAGAAAACAGGTTTGTTTGTTGTTGCTGTTGTTACACACAAAACCACGTGTCTTCCTACACAGAATAATTCATCCAACAACATTTCAGGGTGGTTCAATACCAGGAAGAAATTGCAGAGGAAAATTTGTTCTCTCACACTGCGGGGAGAAAACTCCTATATGCAATTTTGGGCTGTATCAATAGAAGTATAGTGTCTAGATCAAGGGAAGTAATAGTGCCTCTCTATTCTGCCTTGGTCAGACCTCACTTAGAATACTGTGTCCAGTTCTGGGCACCACAATTCAGAAAGGATATTGACAGTTTTGGAGCGTGTCCAGAGAAGGGCAACTAAAATGGTGAAAGGTCTGGAAACAATGCCTTATGAGGAGAGACTTAGGGAGCTGGGTATGTTTAGCCTGGAAAAAAGACGGTTTAGAGGCGATGTGATAGCCCTGTTTAAGTATTTGAAGGGATGTCACGCTGAGGATGGAGCAGGCTTGTTTTCTGCTGCTCCAGAGACTGGAACACGGAGCAATGGGTGCAAGCTCCAGGAACAGAGATTCCACCTCAACATGAGGAGGAACTTTTTGACAGTAAGAGCTGTTCGGCAGTGGAACACACTCCCTCGGAGCGTGGTGGGGTCTCCTTCCTTGGAGGTCTTTAAACAGATGCTGGATGGCCATCTGTCGGGGATGCTTTGATTGTGATTTCCTGCGTGGCAGGGGGGTTGGACTGGATGGCCCTCGTGGTCTCTTCCAACTCTGCAATTCTATGATTCTATGATTCTATGATCCTGTAATTATTCATCCTTGATTACAAGGCTGAAATGGTCAATAATTTGCATCCCTTATACATGTGGATGTCCTTTTTTTTTCAGAGGCTGTGGGGGTTGGTATTCCCTCCATCCCTCTCCAGTGTGCAACACTCAAACCCTGGCTTTGGAAAGGTCCATGAAACCACCCTGCATGTCCATTCTGTGCTTTGTGGCATGCAGGCAGAATTGGAGAAGCATGCAGCTATGCGGACATAGCCAGATGCAAAATGACTACAACAGTGCTGACATCTGCCAGGGTCCTCTGGGGGTCTCAACACTGCTGTAATCATTTTGTGTCTGGCTATAGGAACATAGCGAGACACAAAATGATTACAGAAGTGTTGGGGACATAGCCAGACCCTTCTCTGATCCTTACTACAAAGCATCAAATGGCTGGGCAGGGTGGTTTTAGGGGCTTTTCAGTAAGTCTAAGGGAGGGTATAAGGCTCAGTATAGTATAGGTCCTGATGCAAATGTTGGATTACAGCCACTCTTTCCTTAGGGCAGAAATCCTAATATGGCTTTCCAAAAGGTGGAATTGCTAATATACTTTCTATTACTGTTCTTACAAGACAAGGATGTCCAACTGCCAGAGACTGAAAGCCCCAGAGGACCACTCACCTTAGCATAGAATAGAATCTTTATTATGACCATATACCAGCACAGCTTAAAAAGGGATACAGAATAAAACACAGGTTTAAAACAGTATTTAAAAATATCCCTTCAGATTGTATAGCTCCAGTAGATCAAGATAAGACAAGGCTGGTACTAGTCTACTGCACAGGTCAATGCCTGATATATTTAAACTGTCACTGCACAGAATCTGGCAACATTATATGTTGTACCAGGGCTGGAGTCTAAAAGGAACAGAGAAGTGTAAAATTGTCCAGTGGGTTCTTGGTATTTATGCAATAGGGTGAAATAAGGCTGAGATGGATGTCTCTGTAGTATGAACACTGGAGTAATACATGCTCTGTTGTTTCTATTTGGCCAGAGTTACAGGGGCATAGTCTGTCTGAGAAGGGGATATTCTTGTATCGGCATTCAAGCACAGCTGAGGGCAGGGCATGACAACATGCCAACGTAAAAGCCCTCCAGTGCTTAGGATCTTCAAGTTTTGCTAAGCATGACATAGGTGAAGCCATAGATCTCTTGGTGTCACTAATAATAAAGGCTAGATCCAGTTGTTGCTCTGTATCTAGCACCCATTGTTTAATAGCTGCTTTAGCCCTATCATATCCCAGGCTAAGTAGAAGATCTGGAGAAAAGCCCAAACTTGAAATTTTAGTCATCACTGTCTGTTTCCACCTGGACTGGAAATCATCACTCAAGGTTAGCAGAGCAATGCCAGTGGGGAAGAGGGATACTGAGCTAATAGCTGACTATAGTCACTCACACTCTGGCCTCCACTTTTATAAAGCCTGACTCCAGTCTCAGAGCCACTCACCTTATTGTGACCACTGCACTCCTCACCCTCTAAATTGGTGGGGGGATAAAAAGTAATTGTTTTTCCTCCAAATATTTCATAATGCCTCCCCAAGCTACAATAATGCCCCCAATTTCATTTCACCAGATTTTCACATGTTTTGGGGAGCCCTTTATTGCTTTAAGGCCTGTATATAACTTCTTTTTTAAAAAAGGAAGCAACCTACAAACAGTCAATACAAGCTTAAAATGGTACAGGTGCCCAAAAACCTGAGACATGGCAAACTGGTCAGTAGCACTTCCCAGATGCTTGAGGATGCTGTTGACCTCAGTATCATGGCCTCAATGCTGGTGATCCCTGCTTGCTCAAGGACAGCAACATTCGTCACATAGTCAGTCCAGTGTATATTTAGGATTGTGCATATACAGCGCTGATGAAAGCGTTCGAGGAGTCATAGGTGGTGGCGATAGGTGACCAATGTTTCAGATCCATAAAGGAGAATAGACAGTACAATGGCTATATACACACTGATTTGTCAGTGTTTATAGTGCTTCACCTCAGGTGTCTATTACTCCAGACTCTTTTGTGAAGTCTTATAAAATAATAATAATAATTTTTTATTTTTAACCCGCCCCTCTTCTCGGCAACCGGGGCGGCTTACAGCAAGATTAAAACAACATCAAGTTAAAACAGTCCTTCCCCATCCTACCCTCCCACCCCTTAAAACTAAATTAAACAGAGAGTTAAAACAAAGATAAAATACAATAAATAAATTAATAAATAAATAAATAAAAGCAATGACGGAGAGGGGGTGGGTAGCAATCAGTCCACTTGAACCGGGAAGTTATTCCAGGAAGGCCTGCCAGAAGAGATCCGTCTTTAGCGCTTTCTTGAAGCTATCAAGAGTAGTGATAAAACGGATCTCATCCGGCAGGCCATTCCAAAGTCTGGGAGCCGTAGAAGAGAAGGCCCTCTGGGAGGTCTGCGACAGCCTAGTTTTCATAGGCTGCAGCAGGTTCCTCCCAGAGGACCGAAGTGTGCGGGGGGGATCATATGGGATGAGGCGGTCCCGGAGATAAGATGCACTATAGATCATATGGGATGAGGCGGTCCCGGAGATAAGATGCACTATATGCCTTTGCTAATCTGTGATCGATCTCTTTGTCAATCTTGGCATCTGAGGAGATGATGCTTCCCAGGTAGGTGAACTGCTGAACGGACTTGAGCACAGATTTGCCAATGGCAATGTGGGGATGGTGGTGTTTGTCCTGTGGTGCAGGCTGGTAAAGAACTTCCGTTTTCTTCAGGTTGACTTCCAGCCTAAAGAACTCTGCAGCTGTTGCGAAGCAGGAATTTAGGCGCTGCAAAGCTGCTTCTGTGTGGGCAACAAGGGCAGCATCATCAGTGAAGAGCAGCTCACGGACTAGATAGTTTAGAGTCTTAGTGTGAGCCCTCAGACGGCTTAAGTTAAACAAGCTACCATCGGTACGGGAACATATATTGATGCCATCATCTTCTTCAAGCTCTACCATAGCCCTTTGGAGCATCATGCTGAAGAAGATTGTAAATAAAGTTGGAGCAAGAACACAACCTTGCTTCACTCCATTAGTTATTACAAAGGGCTCTGAAAGAGCATTGCCATATCTGACTTTACCGTGCTGGCCCTTGTGTAGCAAGACACTCATTTTAAGGAATTCGGGAGATTTTAACTGCCAGTAGTTGATAACTCTAGACTGAATCATACCCTATGGTAAAGCATCCATATTGAATCTGTGGTGAGCAATAAAGTTGTATCCAGTAATATAACTCCAAGGACTAAATTACCTGCATCATGTTTAACTGGCATGTATAAAAAGAGAGCAAAAAATATGTATGCCAGTTAACAGAGAGACTCAGCCCGATGGCATCATGTTATACTCTTCCCAGCTTTTAGGAAGAAGGAATATGCAATCCCTCTGTATCATTGCAGAGCACTGGCATGTTTGAATTGGTATGTGTATGTTGACCCCAGACCTTGGAAGTTATTTTGGAATATAGCTTCCAGAATCCCCCAGCCAGAATAGCAAGTGACTATACCAGCCAGGGAATTTTGGGAGTTGTAGTGCAAAAAAACCCCAAAAAACATTTCCCTACTCTGTTCTAGGTTTTTCAGCAACCAGACTTTGGCATCTTACTTACTAGACCATCAGAACACTAGGTTTTCAGCAAGCCGGTCTTAATATACTCTGTGGGTCCAGGGTACCATCTAGCCAACCAGTACCATCAACAGACTGGCTTGGCCTGACCTGATACTGACCTCAGGCTCATCCCTGAGGCCCATATTTCGTTTATTGTTTGGATCTTCATCTACTTATACCAAAACCCTTCTGCAGCTTGTCCCTGAGCCTGGTGACAACTTGGAATTTATAAATAAAGACATGGAGTGTCGATCCAAACACTAGTTAAATCAGCATATTTTCATTTATCCTGCTTAATGCCATCATGAGCCTTTGGGATTGCCTGTTCCACAATCCTAAACAAATCACTTGGCAGTAATTTCTATTTCAACTAAGGTGAATTTAGGATTGTGAGGTTAAGGTCTAAACCAACATAAATCTAAGTGCTATAAATTTAAGTAGACAGTGGATTGCAGCCAAAGAATCAAGGAAAGCAGCATTTGCCTAAGGGAAAATACGTAACTCCATAGAAACCTTAATGTAAAACCTCAAGCATTTTAATTAAAAGCATTTCAGTTAATTGCTTCGTACAGTAACACATGCACCTATACTAAATAAAATGCATGCACAGGATGGGTGCATTCAATACTGGCTAAAGAAAGCCTGCTACACAAAGGGGAAAATTATATCCTATTCATTATAGGAGTGGTTTCCACCTGGGAACAAAAAGCTAAAATGGAACTGAATAGAAAGGTCCACATAGCACAAAGTATGATTATATAGCACGAAGTCAATAGACTTGACTGAGTGAAGGGATAGGTGTTAAATTAACAGAAAATTAATCGGAAAGTAGATTCATATGTAAATAGGATAATACTCAAATGATCCAAAATAGGTGCAGTATTTTCAGAGAGCAGAACAATGCACCTGGCTCTCTTTTTTCCTATTTCCTTTCAGTACCAAGAACCACTTAATGTGGATGTAGCTGGGCAGTTACATCCAATAAATTATTAACCTTGTGAGACAGAAATCAATGAGGAACCCCCAGCGCAAGAAAAATTTCTGTGTTACATTGTGCAAATCCTACTGCTCCACTTTGGCAAGGATTTATACACAGCACATACCCCTTTCTTTTCTTTTAAAAAGTAAAATGAATCCAATTTACACTGGTCTCCATCATTTGGTAATGAGCTTTTGTTGAATATTGGGTTTTATATTCAGCAAGAACACACCTGTTAAACGTATGTTTGAGAACTGTTTTTGCAGGAATCACCAGAATTGAGGCCATGATATTGAGAACACAGCTGTGATGGGCAGGGCATGTTTCTAGGATGGAGGACCATTGCCTCCCAAATATAGTACTCTACAGTGAACTCGCCATGGGTCAGCGTAAGAGGGGTGCTCCAAAAAAGCAATACAAGGACTCCCTGAAACAACATCTCAGGCTCGGCCAAACTGATCACCAACAATGGTCTGCCCTGGTCTCACATTGGGAGGCATGGAAACGCACTAGCCACAATGCTGCAGCCTTATTTAAGAACTCATGCCGAACAAGTCTTGAAGAGAAATGACAATGCAGAAAGAATCACAACCCAGAAACATCACCCAAGGAGACCTTCTGCTGTGCTTTCTGCAACCGGACTTGTTTATCTCAGATTGGCCTTTTTAGTCATCAGTGCACTTACAGAAAGTGTGGGATGAGTCCTTCCTGAATCTTCATTTGCGAAGAAAAGCCAGAGGGGGGGGGGGAGGCTGATGGCTTATATATCAGAAGTGCTAGTGGAACTTATCCAGGTGTTACCCTGGAGTTTAAGGAGCTATCCAAGGTGATGAACCCGAACTCCAAAATAGGTTCATGATCTTGAGTAGGACCTTAAAGATCAGACAACAAACCAGAGCAGTTATATTGTCCCACAGACATAGGAGTTGCCACCATATCAGGAACTGCTGAGGAGTTTCCTCCATAATGAAATCTATCTTGGTCCCTTTCTTTGCTGACATTCAGATGTCCAAGTAAGGTGGCACTCAGCCAGGGGTCTTTTTGTGCCTTTTGACTTTTGATAAGTCTTTTCTTATAAATGATTTGGGAATGAATAGGCTTTGGCTGCAGTCTTTGATTAACTTGCTTAGATTTAATGTGATATAAGCTACCCTAGATACTTTAAATGGCAAAGTAGGTTGAATGTTGTTTTTAAAAAATATATATATTTATTCAGAAGTAATTCCACTGCAACTCATGTTAGTGGGCTTGGAGCAGCAGCCTTTGGGGGGAAAAAATCTCCAAGAACACCTTTTGCCTGCACTGCATCTTGCACACAGCAAGAAAATATATTCCTCTAGCTCCAAATGCAGAAGTGTAATAAGGTGCAAACAAGAGATCATGACTATCATTTATCAATTAACATGTATTATTAGAAATTATAATGCAGCTGTGTTTCTGACACAAAGCATTTCCATGGATGAGATGAGACGGGGCAATTTCAATGAATAAATTCATAAATGTCACCATCCAGAGAAGTGGGCAGGTCTGAGTGTGCAATTAGAAAGATCTCCACATACAACATATCTGAACTCTGCCACTAATTAATGGAACCATTTTCCAATGGATAGTGGGGGAAGAGAAGAGAGAGTGAATTACCGTTTTTGATGAACAGACAATTCAGAGGTAGTTCTGGGCAGGGCTGAACTGCACCAATACTATTTAATTCAAGAGCTCATCTAAGGAAACCACAACACATACTTTACACACAAATGTGCTCAGTGTCACCAAGCCACAGTTCTTTCATGTCATTACGCTGGAGTTGTACAAACCATTTTGAAGGAAGGATATGCATATCCCTGTGACTGAGAATCACAGAACTGGAAGGGATCCCAAAGGCGATCTAGTCCAATGCCTTAACCCTGCAGGAATCTACAACTAAAGTACACCTGAGAGAGCCAAACTCAATTTTAAAAACTCCAGTGAAGGAGAGTATGTTGCCTTCCAAGGAATGTATTCCACCATCAAAGTCTTACTGCCAGGAGGCTCTTCTTAATGTTTAGTCAGAATCTCCTTCTTTCTCATTTGAGACTCAGCACCTTCTTTTTAGACCAAAAGAAAGCATGGTCACCCCATCTCAAAAGCATGCAGCAGACATGAAAATAGATCCTAGTGGGAACAGCTCTTTGAAGGATACCATTCAGAAGAGAATCAAATGAGAAGGCATACACACCAGTTGTCATGCGGTCTTCCAGGTGTTTTGGACTTCAGCTCCCAAAATCCCTGATCATTGGCCAAGGTGTCTAAGGCTTCTGGGAGTTGAAGTCCAAAACCCCTGGAGGACAATTAGACCAATGGGAATCAGTATGGCGTATTGGTTTAAAATTCACCTATGAGTTAAAAGAAAATTATTATAAAATGATGTACAGGTGGTACATGACACCGGAGAAATTGGCTACTATTTATAAGAGTTAGTAAAAAAATGTTAGAAATTTAAAGATCATATAGGTTCCTTTTATCATCTCTGGTGGACCTGCAAAAAAGCAAGGAAATATTGGTTATTAATTAATGGAATTATTCAAAAGATGTTAAAAGGAACCGTAGAATTTAGACCAGAACTATTTCTATTAAATAGGTTGGATATGGAAAATAGAATTGAAAGAGAAAATAAGGTTTTTACTTCGTTATTTGATTACAGCAGCAAGAACAGTTTATGCCATGTACTGGAAGCAAAGGAAGATCCCAGCTATTAAAGAATAGATAAGGAAACTACAAGAACTAAGGGAATCAGATAAATTAACAAATATGCTAAAAGAAAATCCTATACAGATACACCTAGATATTTGGCAACCATATATGGAATTTGTTAAGAATTAAATCGGAGACTAAATATAAAAAGTTTTGTTATTTAAAGTATTTCCCTTTCTCTAAAATGAGAATGGTTGTGTGTGTGTGTGTGTGTGTGTGTGTGTGTATACAGTTGTCCCTTCATATTCGCTGGGGTTTGGTTCCAGGACCCCCCACAGATACCAAAATCCGTGAATACTCAAGTCCCATTATATGCAATGGCATAGCAAAATGCTGTCCCTTATATAAGATAGCAAAATCAAGGTTTGCTTTTTGGAGTATTATTTTTTTAAAGAATATTTTCAAGCTGTGAATACTTAAATCCATAGACACCAAATCAGTGGATATGGAGAGACAACTCTGTGTGTGTGTGTGTGTGTGTGTGTGTGATTAAGTGGTAGAGGTGAAATATACCTTTTAGAAGCAGATAGCAGAAAGTGGGAAGTCGGCAGGGGTGATTGTATGTTGTTGTATATCTGTTATCTGTGGGGTTTTTTCTGTCTTTTTCCTATATGAAATCAATAAAATACACTTTACCAAAACATCTGGAGGACTAGAGTTTGGGAATCACTGGTATACACTCTACCCATCTGAGCATGAGCTGACCTCTACTGGGGGAGACAACAGCATTATCTCCCTTCACTCTCGGAATATTTAGAAGGGGGACTGGGAGCATGGCTTATGAACCCCACTGTTGCAGCCACTGAAGCTTCCCTCCACAGTCTCTTTGAGGTCTGTGACTCTCCATTATTATTTTAAAAAATGAATGGGATGGGATTTGGGGGCTACCAAACCCACTGAAATGCACAGCCTTCCACACACCCCAACCACCACAGAAACCCCATCCACCAAAATACCTCAGTTTGGGGAATATACTGGCCAAAATGGTGACCAGAAGTGATGCAGTGTCAGTATACAGCAGTATAGATCTAAATCTACATGGTGTCCCACTTTTGTTCTAGATGATCCTGGCTCAGGAATGCACAGGATTAGTCAGATGTCACAGACACCATCAAAAAGAACACAGAAAATCTTCTAAAGGCATCTTTTTGCAGAGTTCAAGATCCCCAGACAGAAAAGATATATTAGTGGAATAACTTTCAAATGTTTCACTAGGCATTAATTAGTCTTTTCAAGCCCAATTGACCAAAAATAGTAGTGGAGCAAAAGAAATATGTATGCATCATGGACAACAATCTGATTACTGCTCTTCAGCTCTCTTTAAATCTAACTGACTGTCTCTATATCCGAAATCCAGATAGTAAAATAATTTGAAATATTTCATAGAATGTTAAATAAGGCAAAAATATGAAAACATTTCAGAGCTGAACAGTAAGGTCACTGATCCTTGGGAAAAGGAGAAATGCACTGAGGTCCCTTCACCAAAGAAGGCTGAAGGTTTCTGGCTTCAAGGCAATTTGCTTGACAGCTACAAAATTTCATAGTTGAATAATCACTGATATTGCACCTTAAAAACACGGTTTGAATTTTTTCCAGTCTTTCCCATATGAAAAGAGACCACAAATATGAGACTGGATCCAAGACAGATTGGTAAATTGCAAGACTCTGAGCTACAGCTCAGGGGTATTTTTTAGAAGTGAATGGCATATGACATCTATTCAGATACCATGTTTGCACATCTCTATAATATTGGGCTTGCCTTGTGTATGTTATCTGGTGTGTTAGGAACATAGGAAGCTGCTTTATCCCATGTCAAACAACTGGTCTATATAGTTCAGCAGCTTTCTAGGGTTATGTAATGCTGTCTGTCTGTCTGTCTGTCTGTCTGTCTAATATGAAATCATTTTAATTACCCTTTTCCTCCCTTGGGGAGACAAGAACAGCATGCACTAAAAGCAGCAAAACAATATGAACAAGCAATCACAAAGAGCAAAATCTACAACAGGCAAAATACCAAGGACAGCTCAAAGCCTAATTAAAATGAAGAGTCTTAACTGCCTTCCTAAATGAAAGCAGTGACAGAGATATATAAATCTCCTGGGAGCTTGTCCTCAAACAAGAAGCTACAGTCTTTTCCTGCATTTTAGTGTGATGTAACATCAACCCAGGCAGCCACCTTTTACTCTGACAAAAAGCTCTAGTGGCCTAAATGATGTCTAAGACTACTTCACAAAAACAGGAGATGAAGTGACAAGCCAGTGTCTCAAATGTACCACGTCAGACTGAAGTTAAAGACTTATCTGATTTAACGTATGTATGTTGCCACATTTTTTTTAAAAAGCCACAACTATTATATGAGGAACAAATCTAGACTAGAATCTTTCACCATAACCACTACTTTCTATGTGCAAGAACGAGTGAGTACATTTGTATGAAAAGCCCTTTATTGGCATAAGGCCTTACTTGGAACTGGTACAACCTAGACACACAGAAGTTTACCACCTCATTTACCATTTGTGAGAGCTATGCCATTATTCTGTCAGACAGAAAGAAAACACACAGAAATGCTTTCAAGTAGAGAAGCTTTGTCACAGGTGTCTTCAGATGAGAATTTAACATGCCTCTTTCCTTCTACCTCCACTACATCAGCATGGCTCTCACATGTCACTTCCCTTGAACTGGTTGTTTTAATATTTTATCATTCTTCCAATGTCATTCTAAAAAGCAATTGAGCTATCATCCAGACATTGTCGTCTGCTCTAATAATCCAGCTTGTTCTCTCCTCCTGTATAAATCACATGCACCAAAGTTGCAAAGGACACAAAGAGATTACTATTTCTGCTTAAGTCCCTTGAGAATTAGAAGCTAAAAACTACAACAATTGGAACATAAACTCAGTTTTCCCAGAAACTATTGCAGCACAGAACTGTCAGGTCCAACATATTCATGTAAACTGGAAATCCTAATTAATCTACACTCATGTTAGACAAGTTATGTATATTGAACAAAACCATGTGGCAAAGTGCTCCCTGGACTGAATCACTCATATCTCTCATCCCATTAGTTAAATACAGTGGGCCCTTGGTATCTACTGGGATTTGGTTCTAGAACCCACAGTGGATACTAACATCTATGGATGCTCAAGTCCTATTATATACAATGGCATAGTAAAATGGTATCCCTTATATAAAATGGAAAAGTCAAGGTTTGCTTCTTGGAATTTAATTTTTAAAAAATATTTTCAAGCTGTGGATGGCAGAATCTGTGAATGCCAAATCCATGGATACAGAGGGCCAACTGTATGATCACAATTTTTCTATATCCTTTGTTTTACTGTACAATAGGTGTACTGGCCTAAACACAATCCTAGTCCTTTGAGACCAATGTTACTAATCAGTGAATCCAACCAATAACTAATTAGTTCCTTTCTTTTAAATGTGTTGTCATGTTCAGGCATGACACAGGCATGTTCAAAATGGCCATACATTAATCTGATACAAGCTCAGGTATTGTTTTCTAAATAACAAAACATGAATGACTTTTTAAAGGATAGTGATGATTAAGTGGCTGTTTAAATTGCATCTTGCCTCAGGAGGGGCAACTAGGCTATACCATGCTTACAATTCATCCATCACAGCCATATGTATGTTTAGCAGACCATCACTGATATTCTACACTGGCTACTTAGTTCTGTATGCATAACTAAGTCATGTCCCTGGTTGGACAACCACCCACCCCGTCCAGCTTTACAGCCAATATCTGGATTGGGTGAAGGAGGTCAGTTCAGCTGGTGATCAAGAAGATACAAGGAGGATGAGGTTTCCAACCTTCTCCTGCCAGTAAGAGAGGCTGCAACAAGGACACACAACTGGGATCTGCTCACCCGTGCAATAAAACTATTTAACACTACCAGCAGCTCCATTCACTGAACACTAAGAAGTGCCTTTCATTTTTATATCTCATGTATTAAATTTTCCAGGCATTAAAATGGAATACTTTATATATATATTTCAGTTAAGGCAAGGGAGGAGATCTAGCAGTCCAATATATGTTTTAATATTTTCTAAGCAACATATGTAAAGTCTGATTTCACAGAAATGTTTCCTATGTGCAGTTTTAGGCTTTTGCATTGATTTGTAACAGCAATAAGCTAACAGATAAATTTAATGATTCCATCAGACCACAATTTGATTTTATTTATCGTAAGATGGTGTCTCTTCATTATACTGTATTTTAAAGGAATAAAAAGGGGAAACACAGAAGCTATGACCACTGAATGACCTAAATGACAAATAGAAAATCAGAGGGATCCATAATATATACCACACACACATACACACACACTCAAATATACACAATACATATATACACATATACATATAAGGAGCCAAACTAGTGATCTGAAGCATCACTACAGTCTTCATATTTGTGGTGGAATCTCTGGCTTTTCTTCACAAACAAAGATTCAGGAAGGACTCATCCCGCGCTTTCTGCAAGCACGCTGATGACTAAAAAGGCCAATCCGAGATGAACAAGTCCGGTTGCAAAAAGCACAGCAGAAGGTCTCCTTGGGTGATGTTTTTGGGTTGTGATTCTTTCTGCGTTGTCGTTTCTCTTCAAGACTTGTTCGGCGTGAGTTCTCAAATAAGGCTGCAGCATTGTGGATAGTGCGTCTCCATGCCTCCCGATGTGAGGCCAGGGCGGACCACTGTTGGTGATCAATTTGGCCGAGCCTGAGATGTTGTTTCAGGGAGTCTTTGTATCGCTTTTTTGGAGCACCCCTCTTACGCTGACCCATGGCGAGTTCACCGTAGAGTAGTATTTTTGGGAGGCGATGGTCCTCCATCCTAGAAACGTGACCTGCACAGCACAGCTGTGTTCTCAATATCATGGCCTCAATGCTGGTGATCCCTGCTTGCTCAAGGACAGCAACATTCGTCACATAGTCAGTCCAGTGTATATTTAGGATTGTGCGTAGACAGCGCTGATGAAAGCGCTCGAGGAGTCGTAGGTGGTGGCGATAGGTGACCCATGTTTCAGATCCATAAAGGAGGATAGACAGTACGATGGCTCTATACACACTGATTTTTGTGCTTTGCCTCAGGTGTTTATTGCTCCAGACTCTTTTGTGAAGTCTTCCAAATGCACTATATGCCTTTGCTAATCTGTGATCGATCTCTTCGTCAATCTTGGCATCTGAGGAGATGATGCTTCCCAGGTAGGTGAACTGCTGAACGGACTTGAGCACAGATTTGCCGACGGCAATGTGGGGATGGTGGTGTTCATCCTGTGGTGCAGGCTGGTAAAGAACTTCTGTTTTCTTCAGGTTGACTTCTAGCCCAAACAGCTCTGCAGCTGTTGCAAAGCAGGAATAATTGTGGTGGAATAATTCACTGCTATAATAGTACGTTGGGAGTTGCAATCAGAACTTGGAAATGTTACTTTTTGGATTTCAATTTAAAGAATAACCCAGCTGGCATAGTCCATAAATAACTTTTCTAATAGATGCTAAAGAACAACAGTGGCCAGACAACAATTAGCAATGTGTGTATGTGCCTTCAAGTTACTTGCTGACTTTCATGAATATCATAGGGTTTTCATAGGCAAGGGATATTCAGAGGTAGTTTTGCCAGTTCCTGCCTCAGAAACATACCTAAAGCACCCGGGGATAGTCCAGACAGTGAAATAAATCCTCATGGAATTCACAGAGAATACCATGTGTCCAAATGGGCAGCATTCTGCAGCATTCTGTCATTTTCAGAGGGAGTGGGAGCAAAATCCAGAATAACTATGTGGGAAAAGCCTTTACAACTTTTCCTGAACTTTTTTGAAAACCCCAATGGAAATGTGCATCCCTGCCCATTGGGACAACCAATCACATCAAATCGCATTCCTGAAGAGGACAACTGATTGGTTGGATGTGCATCGGGGGCGGACCTTACTAACAAGGGAGCCCCGGAACCACCATGGTGCTCTGAGGTGACAAAACAGCCTTTCTTATTCTTCTTTTTTCCCATTATTTAAGTGGAAGATCACTCTTCCATACCTCGGGTTTTTTTAAAAAAAATACTGTTTGGTGGGGGCGAGTTGGGAGTATAGAACCGTGAGTAATTCATTCGCACTGGCCACCTTGTTTCACTGGCATGTCTCTGTGTGAACAGCAAACACAGATAGCTTCACACACCAGCAACCTTGCAAAAAAATTGTTGCGACAGATGAAAGCTGCTGTGAACTGGTGTTACTGCACACCAATCCACATTTTATTCCCATGTCTAGACCAGTCCCTGGTATTCATTGATGGTCTTCCATCCAAGTACTAATCAGGGCTGATCTTGCTTAGTTTTCAAGATCAAACAGGATCTGGTGCCTTTAGGATATTTAGGCCCTTTTAAATTAACAATGGAAATTGCTATTTGCCTTATATTAAAATGAGAAAGGTTGGTGTCACTAGGGTCCCCACTGCCTATCCCTACAGCATCCATGCAGTGCTACTCAGACACTGGAAACATTATTTTGGACTACAGTACACAGAATCCCCAGTCAGCATGGCTTACTGACTGCTGGCTAGCAGCTTCTCAGAGTTGTAATAGTGAAAAAAAGAAAATTTCCAAGCTCTACTGTTTCTTCTCTTCCATTTACTGCCCTCTCTACACAACCTCTGAAAGCAACAATGGGAAAGAGCAGTAACTTCCCTCCTTTGGAGTCAATTGAGCGCAAAATAAGATAGACCTATCTCCCACTTTTTCCTTCTTTTTGAAAGGATTTCAGTAGGCAACTGTGTGTTTTAAGGTGTTTTCTCTCTGAAGAGCTGTCCAGTCCAAGTGTGGACAGTGCAGGTGTGGAGAATTGAGTTGGTCCCTTTGTGGGTGTTTTGGGTGGATGTCAAGGGAGTGTCTTCCCTCCCCTCCCCTCCCCGAACTCCCATCCACTAGCTATTTTCCCTCTCTTCATGCAGAAAAAGAGCCAGAGCAATAATTTTGAAATCATCTGTGTCCTTTAGGTTGTAAACCTTAAAGGGCAAGGGTTGCCAAGGTGGGTTGTGGTGATATTATTAATCTTCATACTCTACCCTGGCAGACTTTTGAAAGCTATGTTTCATAGCATCCTTTCTTCTGCTTTCCAAAACCCTGGACTGGGTATCATGAATGATCAGTGTGCTCAGGAATCATCAAGGTATGCTCAAGTAGGACTTCCAAGTGAGGAAAGATGGCAATTAGACATGGCGAATTGACATACCTGGGAGATGCTCCACAGCAGGGAGAACTTAGGTGGCAAAATTGCTGGCTAAGAATCAAGTTCTAGCCAGCAAAAACTCTCTCCAGACAAGGAGAGAGCTTGAGTCCACCCACATGTACTCCAAAATGCTGCTTCCTACCAGGAAGACCTTAGAAACTTCAGTGGTCAGAAGGTGGGTTCAGCAGGGAGGAGATCTTGGCGTTAACATCAAGATCAGCCACCTAAAGCAAGCCTTAATGGGCACTGGCTGTGCCAAAATCTCATTTTCTTAATCATCTTTAAGTATATAATTTGCAAGTGAAGAGAGTTCTATAGGCAGTAAAAACTTCAGTGAGTCGCCCTCTTTCATAAATAAGAACTGAAAACATTACGTTTTGTACAAGATTCATCTTAAGAGCAAAAAGCTTAACAAGAATATGGCTTAACAAAGTCTTTAAATTATTAAAGGGACAGTAAAATGAAAAGATTCAAGATTTCTTACTTTGAGTTTGAGTACTGATTTTAAGAACTTTGAATTTTGCTGAGTGGAGGGAGCAGTATTCTGTGGGAAAGTCACAAACATATATATATGGAGATAAGAGACTATGGGCTTATCTACATGGGTAATTTACCCCATCTTAGAGCCCTACAGTCCAGAAAACACAGGGCTTTTACCCTGTTCTGCCCCCAGGCAGTCCTCACCATCCCCAGGGCAGATATGGGGCTCAAACACAGGGAAGACAGGATAGGGCCCTTTACTGCATTTTTAACACTATAATATAGTGGACCAGGAGAAGAATTACAGAACTACAGGGAAACATGAGAGATTGAATTCTGTTTTTAACTGTTTTAAAAGTTCTGGATTTTTACTTTGTATCTAGATCAGATCTTTGAGGAATAAGGAAATGGTGAGATTGAAAGAAGACTTTAAAAGCGATTTGAAAAAGGATGACAAAGAAACTAAAGAATCTCAATAAAGCAATTAGTTAGGGCAGTAAAACAAAATAATGATAAAGGATGAGTTTGAGAAAGTAAATTTGAAATGATAGGTAAAGAGATGGGAAAAGATCCAGATAATGTTGAATGGTTAAAAGGCTCTGGTGTGTTGTCAGGCTGTATGTTAAAAAAAATATGAATACAGAAGATCAGATTGAGTTGATGGAGATGAAAATTAATGTCAATTTACATTGTGTTTCTGTCTAACAATCTCATTAGGGCAATAATATATATACAATATATACATACATATCTTATATATACAATAAGATATATAAGACAGCCATAAGATACGGATCATACATGTCAGTGATTGAGACAGAAGACATCTTTGAAGGAGAGAAAAGTAATTGTTTGTATTTAATACTTTAGCATGGGTCACCTATCGCCACCACCTACGACTCCTCGAACGCCTTCATCAGCGCTGTATACGCATAATCCTAAATATACACTGGACTGACTATGTGATAAATGTTGCTGTCCTTTAGCAAGCAGGGATCACCAGCATTGAGGCCATGATATTGAGAACACAGCTGTGCTGAGCAGGGCACATTTCTAGGATGGAGGACCATCATCTCCCAAAAATAGTACTCTATGGTGAACTCACCACGGGTCAGTGTAAGAGGGGCGCTCTGAAAAAGTGATACAAGGACTCCCTGAAACAAAATCTCAGGCTCGGCCAAATTGATCACCAACAATGGTCCGCCCTGGCCTCACATTGGGAGGCATGGAGACGCACTATCCACAATGCTGCAGCTTTATTTGAGAACTCACGCCGAACAAGTCTTGAAGAGAAATGACAACGCAGAAAGAATCACAACCCAGAAACATCAACCAAGGAGACCTTCTGCTGTACTCTCTGCAACCGGACTTGTTTATCTCAGATTGGCCTTTTTAGTCATCAGCGTGCTTGCAGAAAGCGCGGGATGAGTTCTTCCTGAATCTTCGTATGCAAAGAAAAGCCAGAGAGAGAGAGAGAGAGAGAGAGAGAGAGAGGGGAGATGATATAATGCTCCCTGTTCCCTCCGGGATATTTTTGATTCCTCCTACGTATCTCCTATTTGTTACAATGTATTTGAAGACTTGTTGAATAAACTGAACTGATGTTTGCAGCTATTAGATTTCAATGCTTCCTGTGTATTCTACATCAGTGCGCAGTGGAGAATTTCTTGAAGAATGCATATGTGCAACTTTCAAAATAGACTATTATAATTTGGTGTATACATATGTATTGTAGACATATTAATCATTTCGGTGATCATAATTTTGTCAAATATACTGTACAGTAGCACCCCCATATCTGCAGAGGACTGGTTCCAGGAGCCCCCACGGATACAAAAATCCACGGATAATAGCGAACGTTCCCCATACACCACCACCCCACCACCACTGCCGTGCCACTGGACCCGGGCAGGGAAGGGAGGAGGGAGGCAACTTGCAGAGCTGCAGAGCTGCAACTTGAAGAGCTTCAAGTTGCCTCCCTCCTCCCTCCCTCCCTTGTCCACCCCCACCCCCACCCCCGCTACCATCTGCTGGACCCCGGCAGGGAAGGGAGGAGGGAGGTGACCTGCTCTCTTCTCCCTTCCTCCCTGTCCACCCCTACCCATCCCCCGCCACTGCTGTCAAGCCACTGGACCCCAGCAGGGAAGGGAGGATGAAGGCAATCTTCTCTGTTCCTCCCTCCCCTGTCCACGCCCTACCATCGCCAACCACAGATAAGTGAATCATTAGTTGGCGAATCAGCAGATACAGCAGTGCTAATTTACTTTAAAATAATCATTATTGTGATTTTTGGTAGTATTTTACATTGTTACATATTGTGTTTCTTCTCTGCCCTGTTATTTTGGGAATTCCAAATACATCATCAGGAAGGCCTGGCATCAACGCTCAGCATGGTGGACCCTGTTGGCTAGGCGGTGGGGACAAACACTGCTGATGCTAGTCTTCTTTCAAAGAAAACAGTTTTTATGGGCTGGTGCTCTGAAGAGAAGTGCTTGGGGAAATGGCTCCCCTTTAGTTTTTTTCAAAAAGGCACTGGGCTTCAACACAGGATCAGAGGGATTCTGGGAAAACTAAGATGGATACATGAACAACTACGTCAGCATTTCTCTCCACTGTTTTGGATTGAATGCCGCCACCCATTCATAATGTTATTCACTGCAGCGCTACCAACGACCCTGCTAGCCCATATTAAGCTGATGGAGGTCACCAAGCTATTGAAGGGGAAGAGAGAATCTTGTGAGGGCCACTTAAACCTTGTGGTCACCAGATTCTCCTCATGGCTTATTACCTGCTAAAATCTTCTTCCCAAGCTACCCCAAAAGATTCTGACTAAGGTAGTTACTGGCTCCCTCCCACAAAAGGTTTTGAGAGTAGAATTAGAAAGTCTTACAAAGAAGATTTCTCACTAAGGAAAAAAAACACCTCCATGTTATCTTGAAACACAATGAATAAAAATGATAGTGAGTCGATTTATGACTCAGTAGGGGAGCATATTTCATAAAACATGAGCTTTCACTAGAAAGATAACTGTGATGCAAGCATGAGATATTCCTTACTAGGCAGAAATACAATTCATGTTGTGACAAAGACTTTTATTTCAGCATATGTTGATGCCTTCTGCATATAAGACATTAGAGGAACAACCCAGCAGTCTCATACTTGCAGGCTCACATTTTTCGCTGAATGCAGGGATTCTTAAAAATGAATTTCAGGGCAGAGGAAAGCGAGAACTGTTCGATGTATAGTGAATTTCATGAGATTATACACTTGGTTGTTGCTGCTGTTTTCAACAAAGATTTTAATTTCTCTTCTTTTGCCATCTGGCTATCTATATCTATGTACTCTCTATCTCTCTCTCTCTCTCTCTCACACACACACACACACACTGTTGCTTGGGAAGAACTAAGCTTCTACAAAGTGAAAATCAAATTTGTATAGTCCGCCACACTTGGTCAATCTCCACATCTCCAAGTAATGTGCCAAACAGAACTGTCATTCTTTGATGTTTATGTGATGGGAAAGAGGAAGGGGAAGGAAAGGGAAGGAAGAATCCTATAAATAAATGGTTTCAGAGTAGCAGGGCAAGAAGCTGACAATATTTAAGGCAGACTGGGATTTGCAAAGAATACTTAACAGGTTTTATTTTGTAAATGCTTGCAGTTTCTTCCCCAGTGGAAACCTGCCCCTCAGAATCCTTTTGTGATTTAAATGGCAAGAGGCAATGAATGCAGTGAAGGTAACAAGGAGTAGCATAAGGTATGTATTGATTCCACAACATTTCATCAGAATGAATAGACTTCTGCATTTGTGTTTCCATATCACTATGAACAATCTTTCTGATTGATTTGGATCAGTCCCCACAATGCTGGAAGGTCATCCTGTGACATTCAGTTGTCACAGAATCATATCTGTAGGGGAAAAGAAGCTGAGGCAAGTAAATTGCCGAGAAGGCAACTTAATTTAGTCGACACAGTAGGGCTTAAATTAAACAAACATGAGAAAATTACCCAGAAACCCATCAGAGTTGGGACTGAAAAATAAAACCTTCTGACTGGCTCAGCCACTGTTTTTTCAGTCTAGGCTAGGCAAAGGTTATTAAGATTTGACTCTGAAAGTAAAGGCAAAGCCTTAATACTACAATATTAATGGAAATACAATATTAATATCCTGTCAGAACAGTCAATGTAAAAGCTCTCTGAATCTCTCCACCACATTCATAACCAACTACCCCCAAAGCAATTTAAAATATATGGGGCACCATGCATTGACAGGCACTGTGGTTCGGCAAAATGGACTTGGAGTGAGACAGGGAAACATATATTCATATCCCAACCTGGTCATACATTCCAGTATGCTAGGGAACCAGTGACAGCATTTAGCCCTAGAGCTATGGATCAGAAACAGTCCTATGACACAGAACCTACAGAACCTACAGAAACAGCAGTTTCTTCAGAAATAAAGCCCTAAACAATCCAGATGGGAACGCACTGTGGATGTGGATTTGACAATTGGCTTAGGGTGGTGTCTTAAATAGGTGGTCACTTGTTAGGTAAAGGGAGAAATTTGGTAGTTTGGTAACCTCCTTTGGGGCTGGCCAGAGGGATAAACCTTCTCTTTAAGTCCTGTGACTTGGGGGAGGGACTTTTGGGTCAGGCTTCCAGATGCAGACTGGAGAGCAACCCAGCTTATGTTTTCACCCAAGAGAAGTTGGGGAGGGACTTTTGGAGCTGGCCTTCTGCCCCAGCAATTCCCACACTAGGTTGCTCCAGCATTGCAGATGTCTAAGAAAGGGGTTAAATAGATTATAGCTAAATAAAACTGGCCCTTTACAACCCAGTTTGTATGCATCATCTCTTTATTGTGTCTGGTCTCCTTATTTCTGTGTCTATCATCAAAGCCCTAAGCAATCCAGACAGAACAAGTCTCCAGCAAAAATCTATTGCACACAGTTCCAGCACTGCAAAGTGGGCTGACAAGCTGGGAAAGTGATAAAATAGATCCAGCAGGTCAGGCAAAGTGAGGGAACTCTAGGAAATGGAGAAAAATGAAGATAAGACAAGAAAAGCATCTTTCTTGGAGGCCTAAGCAGCACCACAATCACCTAGAGATATTTGATTCTTCTAGCGCACAGTCTGTTTGGATTTCCCAGATGTCTTCAAACAGAGCTGGCCCTATCATTAGGAAGAGTGAGGTAGTCACTTCAATTGGCAGATGCCAGGGAGTAGTAGAAAAGCATTGAAGGAAAAGTGTTTGCCATTCAGATTGCCAAGCCCTGTAGCTCAGCCTGCTGTTTTACATACAGTGGAGAAGAGTATCCCATCACTAGGGCTAGAGGGGGAAAATAAACTGTCAGTCCATTCAGATAGGCTCAGCCAAATTGATCACCAACAGTGGTCTGCCCTGGCCTCACATCAGGAGGCATGGAGACGCACTATCCACAATGCTGCAGCCTTATTTGAGAACTCACGCCGAACAAGTCTTGAAGAGAAATGACAACGCAGAAAGAATCACAACCCAAAAACATCACCGAAGGAGACCTTCTGCTGTGCTTTCTGCAACCAGACTTGTTTATCTCGGATTGGCCTTTTTAGTCATCAGCATGCTTGCAGAAAGCGCGGGATGAGTCCTTCCTGAATCTTCGTTTGCAACGAAAAGCCAGAGAGAGGGGGGGAGGGACCCCCATCCTGTTCATTGTCTTCAGCAGTAAAATATGACCCTGCTTGCTAAATAGTCCCATAATCATCCTAGCTGCCAATCATGCCGTAACCACTTTAAATACATACACACAAAAAAAAAAGTCAGCCTGTTAGATTTTCAGGATTGGGGAGAGATGGACATGGGCATTAAGACACAAATTTAAATGCCACTCATTACTTTATTGCAAACATTAATATCACTCTTCTCCAGTAACATAACTCTACTATGTGAATATCTTCCAAGAGTGAGGGCTATTGGATACCACCTTCTCATGTGAGAGAGAAAAGTACTCACATGCTAAATAACACATCTGTTAGAGTTGAGAAATTGATCTTTTGAGATATGTTGTACTGGGAGAGGCCTCTAGTTTGACAAATAACACTGCCGTCAAGCAATCATGCCACTCTCTGAGGTGTATGTCCAGATGTCAGTTTAGATCAAAGATCATATATATAAAGTTACATTTTTCAATGGGTCACAAGAACTGAGAAGCAGTTTGTGAGATGCCACAACATTATCTTAGTCCAACTGATTCTTTCTTTTCCAATGTACACTTCAACAGAAGTTCTTCTCTGCTGGGATTATTTGCAATCAAGATTATTGTCATTACCAGAATTGCAAGAGGTTCAAATATGCATATTGTATATTAATTACTGTATTTATTAATGGGCATGTTGATTTCCATCTCACAGTCTATTTCATATAATGAAGTTTTTAATATATATATATATATATATATATATATAAAAAAAATAATGCAAACCTATGCATTTTATTTTACTTGAAACTACATCCTATTTAGAACCCCCACCCCCAAAGTGAGTATAGGACTGCAGCCTTAAGCCCAGATTTTAGTATGTCTGTGTATGACTGTCATAAATATGAAATTATGGTGTCAATAAAACTCAGGTTTCTATTTTTAAGGCATAGGTGGGTAATATGTGGTCCTGCCTATTTGTGCATCGCATGATTACCATGGAAGCTCTCAGACCTAGCCAGCCAGCCACCCACCCATCCTCCCAAAGAGATTTCACTCCCAAAAGATGAACTAATACTCCTAGGAGTCACCAGGAACTGTGATCTAAAGCAGATCACTTCCTTTACATTGTGTATGTGGGGGGTGGGAGGGAAGAATTTCCAAAGGGTTTTTTTTTTTTTAAACCAAAAGTGAAACACACTTTTACAGCAGTCCAGCGCATGGTGAATGTTGGGAAGGATGGGGTCAAAATGGCTTTAAGTTCTACTAAAGTTTCTCATCCCTGCTAGAAATCTACCTACTTGTAATCACCTCTGTCTCCCTGTTTCTGAAATGCCTTGGTACAAATGGGCAAACACAAACTTTTTGAGCTCAAAAATCCACCAAGGTTTTGCAAACATACCTTTTGAGCTCCCCAAAACTAGTGAATCCCACTTTTCACTGCCAACTGCCAGCTCCCCCCATCAAACATAAATAGGGACCCGAGACCCCTTTCCCTACTAATCTCTGACAAAAGAGATTCACCTAGGGGGGAGAAAATGAGTTGAATAAAGTGACTGATGGTTTCCATGTCAGCAGGGCCAGTGAATCTGCTCTGGGCTTAGCTGAATTTCCCATTCAAAGCCAATAGCTCTCGGTTTTACCCCACCAGACCTCACCTGGATTACTGTGTCCAGTTCTACGAACTACATTTCAAGAAGGATATTTAGAAGCTGGAACATGTCCATAGGATGGTGACCAAAATGGTGAATGGGTTGGAAGTCATGCCCTATGAGGTACGGCTTAGGGAGCTGGGTATGTTTAGCCTTGAGAAGAGACGGTTAAGAGGTGGCATGATAGCCATGTTGAAATATTTAAAGGGATGTCAAAGTGTGGATGGAGGAAGCTTTTTTTCTGCTGCTCCAGAGATTAGCACATGGAACAATGGACTCAAACTACAGGAAAAGAGATCCCACCTAAACATCAGGAAGAACTTCCTGACAGTAAGAGCTGTTTGGCAGTGGAATGCACTGCCTCGGGGTGTGATGGAATCTCCTTCTTTGGAGGTTTTTAAAGAGAGGCTGGATGGCCATCTGTTGGAAGTGCTTTGATTGGGTAATTCTGCATGGCAGGGGGTTGGACTAGATGGCCCTTGTGGTCTCTTCCAACTCTATGATTCTATGATATTCTGAATTTCCCATTCATAACGATCTGGTATTATGGAGGAGAAGGCCAACAGTAGGCAGAGGACCAGCCAAAGTGAGCAGGGGCAGATACATACATATGCACATGCTATAGATATAGATATAGATATAGATACACACACCACACCACACGTGTTCCATTTTTCAGTGCTGACCAAGTAAAGGGTCTTAACTCTGATCTTCCACCTCCCTACCATTTCTCATCTACCGTACTTATCCCTCCTGTGCCAAATCTGCATCATCACCAAAAAAAACAAAAAAAAACGTTCTCCAGTAATTACTCACTTAGAGGGGAAAGGGAGCAGGGGGTGACAGAGAAAGTGAGACAGCAGGGGTTCAGATTTTCACAGTGGGCCCCTGCTGGTGCTTGGGGCTTGACAAGTGCCAACGAACAGAGGTAGTTCTGGGGAAATCACTAAGTCTCATGTCCCCCCACCCCAGTCCTCCCCTGCAATTTTTCCCTTTCCATGTTGCGCTGAAGTGGAAGGGTGGTAAGCAGGAACAAAATCTTGACTTAGAGAAGACCCCCTGAAATCCATTAGATTTTACTTTGGCTGCATCTGCACTGAAGAAATAATCCTGTTTGACACTGCTTTAACTGTCACAGCTCAATGCTATGGAATTCTGGTATATGTCGTTTTGAGAGATATGTAACCTTCTGTCTCTGGTGCCACAACAAACTACTAATCCCAGGATCCCATAGCACTGAGCCATGGCAGTTAAAGCGGTGTCAAACTGGGTTATTTCTGCAGAGTAGATGCAGCCTTAGTTGGGACAGACAGACAAGTCCCATTCACCTCAACAGGTCAAACTCTAAGTAAGACTAACTTTGGATTTCATCTTATGACTCCTAGTTTTTCACCCACATACGGTAGCTGTCATTAGCATTGCAACGTTTCTACTGCAAGGCTGAACCACAGGCATTCAAACACTGGAATAGAAAATAGTTCAAAACTAAAAATGTAAATGCATACTTCAAAGAAGATGCGGGAGGGGCAATCCATCTATCACACATAATACATAACTGTGTTGCTTCTTACATATTATGCACCAGATGTTTAATTAGTATCCTTGAAGAAAACCCAGGTGCCTAAAAATGTCATAATGAGAAGCACACAACAAGCCCATAAATGTGTGCCTGCAAACAATGCAGCTCTTTACAGCAAGTTTTATAGCTTCCCAGCCTGACGTTTGAGTACTTATTGTTCAGATCTGGCCTCCTCTGGTTTTTACCAATCTCTTCATTTATAGACATTAGATTGTATCAGTAGAGGCAGATTCAATGTTAATTATTTGCTCTATGATTTAGTTTAAATATAGAATGATTTATAGCAGGGCTTCAGATCAATAGCAAGGGGGAAGGCAGGAGAGAGAGCGCAGAGAGAAAGCAGGCAACCATGAACAGTCTTGTGTTCTTTCACCAGCTTCCAGCAGCAGCCTTGATTTTGATAGATTTGTTTTTAAAGAGAATGAGGCATGGTTCAACCATATATGACGCATGGTTTTACTGTTCGAAAAGCGTGCAGTGCTCCTTAAGTATGACTGTATATCCCAGCATATGCAAGGGAAAAGGACAAAGTAGTCTAAGGGTTAAGATGAGATGGCAAGGATGAGATGCCCACAAATTTGGTGTATTTTAGTGCTGAAACATAAAAATGCACATACATGTACTGAACCTGGCCTAGTCCAGTATTATCTATTTATTCTGACTGTAAGTAAGAATGAACATGGAAACTGGTATAGCACAATGTTGCTGGAGTCTAAGGTACAGGCCTTTTCTAACCCAGCTCAGGGCTGGCTGAATCTATCAATTTTGGTTCTACTCATCTTATCATTTTTCCAACCTTATGTTCATTTCTAGCCAATAAAAACACATTTAATTTGTGTGTGCATGCAATATTTTTCTTACTGTAAGTATTGGCATATGCACTGCTCATTATATGTGTATTTTTGCAAGCAATCCTCTTCTTATATGTTGCATTTATGTAAACATTTCCATAAATGTACATATTACTGAACACACCTTCTCCTAATGTACATAATTTTTTAGCGCATTGCAAAAATCTGGCAAAATGCAAATTTCAGCACAGAAGTGTGTTTTGATTCACTTATTGGTTTAGAAAACACAAATAAAGTATGTTTACTTTTGATTTCAGACTGAACAAATTTTCTTCCACACCTAGCTCTGACATTATTTATTTATTTATTTGTTTACTGTAATAATTATATCCCACCCTACATAAAAAATATCAGGATGGCTTACAAAAAGCATTAAAATAAGTTACACATTTTAAAACCATAAAATAATTAAATAAACAAAAATATATTAAACTGCAGTAATAAGTTAGAAACAGATTTAAAATATTTTTTTAAAATAAAATTATGTATACCATATTTGGGATGAGTTAATGAGGCCCAAAGGCTTTGGTGAACAGCCATGTTTTAACCTGGCACTTAAATGACGTGAGCGTTGGTGCCAGTTGGGCTTCCAAGGGGAGGGCATTCCACAATTAGAGTGCCAAAGCTGAGAAGGCTCTCTCCCATGTCCCAACACAATGTATTGATCTCACTGGTGGAACACAGAGGAGGCTCCACCTCAAATAGAAGATCTTAATCCTTAGACAGGCACATATATGGAGAGGCATTCCCTCAAATAGCAAGGTCCCAAGCTATTTAGGGCTTTACACAAGCACCTTGAATTCAGACTGGAAACATACCGGTAGCCAGTGCAATTCTTTTAAGACTGGCATGATATACTGTCTATATGGTATTCCAGTCAGCAATTGAGCTGCCGCATTTTGCACTGGCTTAGATCTTTCTAAATGAAAACTATACCGATCAAATCTAGGATCTTCTGAATGAAAACATATGGTCTGGCCCTTGACAAGCTGGAATGTCTCCACAAGAGGGCAACCAAAATGGAAGCCAGGCCCTATGAGGAGCAGCTTAGGGAGCCAGGCCCTATGAGAAGCAGCTTAGGGAGTTGGGTGTGTTTAGCCCGGAAAAGGGAAAGTTAAGAGGTGACATTATAGCTATGTTTAAATATTTGATGGGATGTAATATTGAGGATGGATGGTTTTCAGCTG
Organism: Gambelia wislizenii; assembly: GCA_030847615.1. Lineage (NCBI taxonomy): Eukaryota > Metazoa > Chordata > Lepidosauria > Squamata > Crotaphytidae > Gambelia > Gambelia wislizenii. Next base: position 23,716,448 of record JAUMIR010000005.1, on the reverse strand, counting down.
CTCCAGAACATGGAGTAATGGACTTAAACTACAGGAAAAGAGATTCCACCTAAACATTAGGAAGAAATTCCTGACAGTAAGAGCTGTTCAGCAGTGGAACGCACTGCCTCGGAATGTGGTGGACTCTCCTTCTTTGAAGATTTTTAAACAGAAGCTGGATAGCCATCTGTCGGGAATGGTTTGATTGTATATTCCTGCAGGGCAGGGGGTTAGACTAGATGGCCCTTCTGGTCTCTTCCAACTCTATGATTCTATGATTCTAAAGCCCCTTGTCCAACAAGACTGAGCAGCAGGGATTCTGCACTGTGTTCTTTGCTAGTAAAGATAAGCCAGGACTTTATCAGCTCTATCTAAATGAAAGCTTATAAACATTCTGAAATGTAACATTTCATTTCTTTATTTCTTTATTTCCATATTCCCAGAGCAGTTCACAATAAAAGCAGTGGCTGCAAGAATAAAACAAACTCTATAAACAAAATCCATAAATAACCATGACTTGTCCTGGCATTAGGCTGAGCGAGGAAGCCACCGCAGAAGACAAGACAGTGAGCAAAAAGGATAAAAAGAAATTAGGTATGCTGTATGCTCTGCCCTGTACCCCTAAATCCAACAGGTGCTTTCAGCTATGGTAGATATAATCTCTTCACCAGTGTTGAATAAGATTTAGTTGTCAGACTGGTGAAATGTCATGTATGGTAAGAGAAGGACGTGTCATCTTGTTTGCCTCCAACAGTAAAGCCTTAGGACAACCCTGCTTTCAGTCCTGCCTGCTTCACTGTGGCAAGTGCCCTGGAGAGTGAGTGCACCTGTGGTTCAAGAGAGCAAGCAATAGGGAAACCAAGCCAGACCATGGACAAACACAGGGGGTCTAAAAGAGCAGAATGCAATCAAAGTTCAATAGAATCCAGGGCCTGAGCACAAAAAGCAGTCTAAGAAGGGTCCAAAACCAAGGAGGGAGTCACTGAAGAGAATAGTCTAAGGAGCAAGCCAAAGGTTAGGTAACAAGAGAGAGAGAGATAAAGGAATGTAACACAATACAAAGTGGAGATAGTAGATCTGTTGTTCCTTTAGCAAAGAAATGGTCTTGGCTGTGCTAATTTATAGCCAGCTATAATCAACACAGCTGGCCTAACTATCTCAGTGTTTCCTTTTTAAAGCATGCCAAGGCAGGTCCTGCACTTTTGTTGTTGACACTTTAGTCTATGTTGTTCAGAAGCATACAGTAATTATGACTCCTGCTCTTCAGGGTCTAAATGGGATGGTCTGGCTTGGTATCCAAGGAGGGCTCTGATTCCAAGGCAGGGCTAACAGCCGCCTCCAGTTCTGACTGGAACCTGTTATCTGGGTTCTCCTCCTCCAGGTAAGACATGACAAGCCCACTGACTATATGTGGAGGGGTAATAAAAACAACAGAGGGGGAGAATTATGTGAGTAACACAGGGTTACTGAGATCTGTATTTTGAAAGACCTCTGGTACTTAGGGCTGGCTCCATGTTTGAGAGGTTCCTCAGAAACACATCCTCCTATGGGTTGCCACCTTTCTCAGTCAACCTTGGCAAGGTTACCTGATGGCAGCAGCAGCACTGCAACACTGGGAAGATTAGTCTAGACACCCTCTTTACCATAATGGTCCAGAGTGGCACTATGTTGAAGGCATTGTGGTCAATGAAAAAAAGTGGCTAGATACAACTTTCTGACAATGCTTAAAATATTGGAACAGAAAAAATTAGTAAGGTGGGCATCAGCAGGATGTGCTGCCAGCTTGATGTGGTATTGGCAGCTACCTAAGGATGCCATGTGCAGAAGCTGACAATAAGTATATTTTCCCCATTACCAACGAACCTTATTAATAACAGAAGCAGATTTGCTCATACAGCTCAACTTGCCCCATAACCAAACTGCTTTTCTGACTATGGAACTCCAAGACTTCTCCTAGAATGAAAATATGTGCTGGAATCCAGAAAGACCCTTGTATGATTTTAAAGTGATTTTGCTCATCTAAGGGAGAGGGTATCTATTTTCATTTCCTCCAGCTGTTGTTCCATATGCCATATTCTAGAGGCTCCCCTGACCCATGAGCATTGCTTTTTGTAGAACATAAAAGATTATAATGGAAAGGAGATGGAAAAACCCCATTTCCTGAGTGGATCTTCATCTGTGATTCCATTCACCTATGGAATTCTGCCCATAATAAATTGCTTAAATTGATTACTACTACCACCCCCTTCTGCTGCATCCCTGGAGAAAATAAAGGGGAAATCTACAAAAAGATTATAGAAAACCTTCAGATATATGTGCAAGCATGCATCCATGCATATTAAAAAAAAATGTGCCACCTTGAGCTTCAGAGAGGTAGCACAGAGCTCTTTTCAATAAATAAAGTTTTATATTTATTACATGTATCAGTATTATGTATGTATTAGTAATGTAATATATATATATATATATATATATATATATATATGCACACACACACACACACATATATTAGTATCATATACACACACTTTTCATCCAGTGAGATCTATTTAGCTTATACGGTTCTCCTCCTTCTCACATGATTCCTCCTTCTCACATGATTCCATGACCTAGGTTAGGCTAAAAGACCGTGTCTGGGCAAAGACCATGTATTGAGTTTAGTATAGCTACAAGGCCTAGGACTCTGATCTCCCAGGTTTTAGGCAAACACTGTAACCGCAATACCACACTGGCTGCCATGCGTGTGGGGGAGGAGAGAATGCAAAAATCAGATAAAGGAAGCAGGTCATTTTGCCTTGCATGCAGAAGGCATCAGGTTCAATCCCTGACATCTCTAATCAGAAGGATTAAATAGCAGCTGCCTGAGTCCCCGTGGAGTTGCTGCCAATCACAGTGGACAATGCTGGGCTAGATGGAGAAGCAATTCAACCTGGTGTAAGGCAGGTTCTAAAAATAGAGTCGGCACCTTGGATAGCTCCTTTAAAGTTCAACCTAAAGTTCAAATTCAACACTTCACTGATACAGAATACTTCAGTTGCCATCTGGACAGGAGAGGAAGGTAGTGGGTAAGGAAAATGTTGGTGGATGGGATGGAGGGAAGGAAGGAGTAAATGGTGTCATTTGAAGGGGGGGTTGGTTTTACACTCCCATAAAATAAAGTTTTTAAAAATGAGTTTAGTAGTAATACCCTAATTTCATCCTGCCAACTGTACAGCTGTCATTCTAGCTCATAGTTAGATAGTAATGGAAGACATCTCTTAGCTCATAGAATCTTGGTATTGGTGCAATGTGCACCTGATCTTCTCCAGATTGAATGAACTGTCACCCCATGTGCCTCCCTGCAGCTGCCCTGCAATTTCAAAACCCCTCCATTGACACAACCTGGGAAGCTGTAATTAGTAATTAGTTATAGTTGCAACGCCAAAAAAAAGTTACCACTATACTTGTAATTTTAAAGGTAATTATTTACTGACTTGCATCTAAAAAGTAACTAAATAGTTACTCTTAGTTGCTTTTAGAAACCATCTAAATGCTACAAGCCACTGACACCCCCTTGCAAACTGCCACATTGTCACCTCAACACCCACAACAGAGCACAGAGTACACCACACATGAGCACCTCAACAATGTGATATTCTACCACCTTTTAATATCACTACACTAATTAAATATAAAAGTGTTATTTGTAATTAGTTCCCTCAATGTTCTCAATACGGATTCACATGTCTCATTTTTATACAGCCAGACTTCCTCGTAACATCTCACAGAACTGACAGGTTTCCCCTTCAGATTATTCTCTCCCTTCCACCACCATGCCTGCATCATGAATTTGCAACAATCAAACCACTTACGTAACTAGAACTTTCTGTCCAAATATCTCATCTCTGGACTCAGGCTCTCAAGTATAATATTATCTGCCAGAGTAGCTTAAGACAGTCACTGACAGCTAGAGAAAATTGAAGGAATGTAGTTAATGCCTCTTAAAATTTGTCTCTTCAATCATTATTCTTAAGCTTAGGGAAGTTCTGAAATTTAACAATCAAGACCACATCACACAAGACTCCCCTCCCCCCAAGTGGAAAGAAGGAAGGAAGATTAGAAGGCAAAGAGGGAGGGGAGAAAACCTCAAATTGCAATAGTGCCACATGATATGGACTCAGCAGGTAGGGCTATCAGCCAGATAATGTAGTACACAAAAAGGCTTAGCACAACTTAAGATATACCCAGACTTGTGCATGGAGCATGACACTTTTGTACCCATGGTTCACTACATGGTTTCTATTCATTTGCAAAGTAGCATTTTGAAGTTTACAACCCCCACCCAACTATTAAGTCCATTTGTTTAAAATCCATGGCTGGCATTCTGCATTGCAGTCAGGGATTTGTAACCTAGAGTTATGGATCTGTAACTGCTCTGCATTCAGTAAGGCTAGATAGTTTTACTGGAAGACTATGAAAATGTCCCTCCCAGCCCACCTTAACAGCCAGCAGCCACATCAGGCAAAAGAGGTCTGTTCAGCTGCCAACAGCAGCATAAAGAGGATGACATTTCTGGCTCTCTTTCCCCAGCTAGTAAGACTGTGACAATCAGAAGCAGGACACCACCATCATTCCCCATTGCAGCCTCACATGCTGGTGCTTACTTGCTGCGGAGTAGTAGTGGTGCAGAAATACTCTTCCTTGTGCCCAATGGAGCTGCCTGATGTTAAAGTGGGCTGTGGAAGTCAGGCCAGGAGACATTACATAGTTACAGATACATAACTAAGTAGCCTATGTAGAATATTGGCACACTGTTTTAGTTCCACAGCAGAATAGAGGGTGTTTCACACTCTTCTGTCTAGTGATAGCTTTAATTTTTGCATCCATATTACAGTTGTCCCTTCACATTCGCGGCTTTGACACTCGCAGTTTTGATTATTCGCGGTTTTCCCTCACCCACCGCCCATCTCCTGGGTCTTTGCTTCTCTTCACAAAGGGAACGAAGACCCAGGAAAGCACAGGGGGTGAGGCAAAACCTCTTAAACCACCCCTCTGCTGAGCCTTCGATGCCTTTGCAGGGAGGGCGAAAGCCCAGCAGATAGCCGGTTTGAGAGGTTTTCTTTCACTCCCTGGGCCTCCCTGGGTCTTCACAAAGGGAATGAAGACCCAGGGAAGCTGAGGGAGTGAGGCAAAACCTCTTAAACCGCCCCTCTGCTGAGCCTTCACTCCCTTTTCAGGGAGGGCGAAAGCCCAGCAGACAGCCGGTTTGAGAGATTTTCCCTCACTCCCTGGGCTTCCCTGGGTCTTCGCTTCTCTTCACAAAAGGAACAAAGATCCAAGGAAGCTGAGGGAGTGAGGCAAAACCTCTTAAACTGCTCCTCTGCTGAGCCTTCGCTGTCTTTGCAGGGAGGGCAAAAGCCCAGCAGACGGCCAGTTAGAGAGGCTTTCCCTCACTCCCTGGGCTTCCCTGGGTCTTCGCTTTTCTTCACAAAGGGAACGAAGACCCAGGGAAGCTGAGGGAGTGAGGCAAAACCTCTTAAACTGCCCCTCTGCTGAGCCTTCACTGCCTTTGCAGGGAGGGTGAAAGCCCAGGAGAGGGAGATTGTTATTCGTGTTTTTTTCACATTTGTGGAGGTCTGGCGGCCGTAATCCCTGCGAATGTGAAGGGACAACTGTATACTGTGTTGCTATCTCTATTTTTTATATGACACCACTGAGATACTATATGTTATTGCTACTATATTTTAAACTGTACAGTGCCTAAGAACTTTATTTTATGAAGTGTTTAAAAACTAAAACAAAATGAAGTATTATAACGAAGAAAGGTTTGGGCAAAGGTGGATCGCTGCCTTGCTAGCTTACTACCACTATGGTTATTGCTAGATTCTACCACTATGGTTATTGCGGGATATTCTTCAGTGTGATAAAAATTATTGGTCTCCCACCTGCAGTCTGAAGTAGCAAGTCTATTCTATCACATCAGAACTCTGTCACCTCATTGGGCTTCATGTGTACACCAAGCTTGAATTACCTACCCCCTGATAAGGCCTTTAACCTCCCATTTCATACAACTTCTGCATTCATTATCCTCCCTATTGGAATGCTGCCAGAAAAGAGAAGCTTAAAGAAAATTCCACCACCCATCTTAAAAAAAAGAAAAGAAAAGAAAAGAAAGAAAAAGGCACTACCAGCTGTCACTGGTCTCACCTCTCTTCTGTTTAACCTCTTCTTCCTACTAAACTCCACAGAGCAGTCTGCAAATGCACTAATTCCTTAAATGCTTCAGAATGAAAAGGCTTCACTCCCCCTTATAATGCTGAATAAAGAAAATTGTTTAAACACAAAAAGTTTACTACAGCAGAACTGCTTGGCACTACATGACATCAGTCCCAGCAAAGGAGTCATTTCTATCTTAAGCCTCCCAATTTAAACAAGCAGGATAGAAGGTGTCTCTGCCATTTTACAGATTATGGGGAAAGAAATCCATGCAAAAGCCCTCATTCTTGCCACTTCTTGTGGCGCACTGGTGCTGAAATGGTTAAATGCTGGTACTGCCACCATAATGTTGTAAGTTCAATCCTACAGGGCTCCAAGGTTGACTCAGCCTTCCATCCTTCTGTAGGTAAAATGAGCACCCAGCTAGTTGAGGGCAATTAGCTAACATGTCGTAAACCACTTAGGGAGTGCTTTGGCATTGATAAGTGGTATAGAAATAGAAGTGCTATTGCTATATTTTTGGAGACACTCAAGTCAGAGCGCCACTGTATGGATGTAATTCTTTATTAATTTTCTTCTTGAAGAAAACTATGAGTAATCTTACCAGTTTCCTTCCTCTCTGAGAAAGTCTTAAAAACCCAACTGTTTTTATGACTATTCACATTTCAGGAATATTCTGAGCAAACTTTGCATGTGTTTGTTTTGCACAGAAAACTGTATTTTCTGTGCTGGAAACAGCATTTTCTGCTTGGAAAATAATTATTTTCTTGAGAAATATTGTTTTCCATGGAGAAAATGCTGTTCCCTGCAAACAAAATGCTGTTTTCTGTGCAGAACAACCACATGCAATTTTTGCATAGAGTAAAAGTCCCAAACTGCAGACTGTAAGATGTAAACTGTAAGATTCTTCTCAACAGGGTTTCTCAACACTCAAGGAACATGTTTTCTAAACATTTTTCAAACATTTTTTAATATTCTTCCCATCCCTTAAACCACACAAATAGCAGTCAAATATCACTTGGGGTAAAAGGGTAAAAACAGACATTGACTTCCTCTGTTGAGGAACATTTTAGGCAAACTTTGAGGAATTGACTCTGGGAGAACATATGAGATTGGAGTGATAAGTGATCAAAGATAAGATTGTGATCAGAGATGAACAGATTTCTCTTGTCAGCATTAGAAAATGGCTGACTTTTTCTCCTTTCACAAAAGGAAGGCTTCTCCCTTGTAAATGCAGAGAGGTTCTGGTGATATCAGGGGCAGGGCTTTAGAAGAATATATCCTAATATCTGGCTTCTGGATGCATCCTGGGAGATGTCCCTGCCCCTGGGACCAGAACTTTTCCCCAGACCTGGCCAATGCAATGAAATCAATGTATCGTAAACGGGAAGAAACTGTAAGCAAAGGATTCTTGTAGCACCTTTGAGACTAATTGAGAGAGAGAAAATTGTAGTGTAAGCTTTCCTATCTTAGTCTACTTCTTCAGATGCTGTAGTGAATTGGTGCCCAGGAGGAAACCTTACATGCAGGCTGTTGAATAGCCATAGAAATGCAAAAGAAATGTAAGACTAGTGAGTGTGGTTGTGAGGTTACTAGTTAGTTGATGGTCATTGAGGGACAAAAGCAAGAGGAAAGATGTAGCCTAAGGCCAGGGTGGGTAGATAACCATATAATTGTTGGAGGAAGTCTTGGAATGTAGTGTGATACTGGTCCAAGAGCATCCTCATGAAACTAGGGTGTTAACTAGTGTTATGATATGTATAGTGTGCCAAGAAACCATTGTCTCTGTTCAACCCACTGTTGATGGACTAACACCGCTATGTCTTTGAACTCTACCCCAGAAAGAAAATGTGTTGAAGACCAGCCAAGGACACAATGTAGAATTCCATGTAACTACAATCAATGGCTATTAGGGATGTAATTATTTGCTAATTTTGTTCTTGAGGCAAACAACAAGTAATTGCAGCAGTTTCCCTTTCTGTTACAAGAAAGTCTTTGTAAACAGCACAGTTTGGAAAGACTATTTGCAGTTCAGTACTTTTTCTGCACAAAACTTGCACATTTTTGTGCAGAAAATAATATGCTCTGCATAGGAAACAGCACTTTCTGCACAGAAAATATTTTTATGAATACAATATTTTGACCATTTTTGAATTATTTTTCACTATTCCTTCGATCTCTAGTGGCCTTGGTAGTTATTGGATTATGGGAGCCGTAGTACAAAAAGTACCTTTTCAAGATCCTGCATATAACCGAAGCTAGAATGTTATCAAGATACATATGAAATGAGAAGGCCAAACAAAACAAACCAGGATTCTCACTATTAAATTTGAGCTGGGATTATGGAGAATTCTTTTCCGAGCCCAAAAATTTGGTGTTCAGTCAGACATAAACCACACAAACACATCTTCTCTACTCAATTAACTACCACCCTTTTTAAACAGATTAATTTGTCAATAAAAAATGTGGTGGCAGCCTTTCCTTCCATACAGGTGTATTTAATGAAGATAACAATTTCTTCAGACTAAATGATCCAGACAAGACATTTATTGTTTGGAAAAATCCTTGCCTGATGATGCACATAAATTATATATACCAGTGCCATCAACACTCAATGTCGTTTTCACAGGGGACAGTTCCAATTAAAAATCTACCATTTAAAGTGGTGAATAATGAATTAATTGATTAATCACACCAATAAATCAATTAATGCTCTCACTGTTAGCAATTACATAATGCACGCAAATTTAAAGGGAGAATCTTAGGTCCTTTTCCTTATAGGGCTCATTTACACAATTAAAGGCATTTAACTCTGTATCCTTGTTTAGATATAAACCCTGAACACACACACAAAGGAATTCAAGCATTATCAAGCTGCAGTACTTTCTTGGTGATTTATTCATGTCTCCTTTCTCTGTACATTGTACATTCATCCTTTAGAGGTGTAATGAGCTCTGGCCCAGTCTCCTGCTCTTGAGTAGGAGACAGGACCTCTAAATTATGTCTGTTGCCACCACTACTAATTCACCCTCTGTGACTCAGTAACTTAGCGGGAGTAACTGAGGGGTTTAACTTGCACTTTTTCCACCTCTAACTCTGCAGAGCCTCTCCTCCCATAGGGAAATGAGAACCCTGTTCGCATACATGTGCATACACCAAGCAAAAGCATGTGATAGCCACATTTAAATATTTGAAAGGATGTCATACTGAGGATGGAACAAGCTTGTTTTCTGCTGCTCCAGAGACTAGGACATGGAGCAATGGGTTCAAACTATAGGAAAAGAGATTCCACCTAAACATTAGGAAGAACTTCCTGAAAGAAAGAGCTGTTTAGCAGTCGAATGCACTACCTCAGAAAAACTCCTTCTTTGGAGTTTTTTAACAGAGGCTGGATGGCCATCTGTCAGGAACGCTTTGATTGTGTATACCTTCAGGGCAGGGGGTTGGACTAGATGGCCCTTCTGGTCTCTTCCAACTCTATGATTCTATGATTCTAAGAGAGACTGGGGGGGAAAGAGATCTTCTAAGGAAAGCTTTAAGACATCTACCTTCAGATGTTATTTAGGAGTACAGTTGTCCCATATTCACAGATTTGGTATCCACGGATTTAAGTATTCATAGTTTGAAAATCATAGAATCATAGAATTGTAGAGTTGGAAGAGACCACGAGGGCCATCCAGTCCAACCCCCTGCCACGCAGGAAATCTTGATCAAAGCATCCCCGACAGATGGCAATCCAGCCTCTGTTTAAAGACCTCCAAGGAAGGAGACCCCACCATGCTCCGAGGAAGTGTGTTCCACTGCCGAGCAGCTCTTACTGTCAAAAAGTTCCTCCTCATGTTGAGGTGGAATCTCTGTTCCTGGAGCTTGCATGCATTGCTCCGTGTTCCAGTCTCTGGAGCAGCAGAAAACAAGCCTGCTCCATCCTCAGCGTGACATCCCTTCAAATACTTGTTTTAATAAACTTCCACGTGTTCCATGTGAGCATTTTTAACCATGCACAATAAGGCACTGAAGAAGGTCCATGCCTCAACAAGGTTACAACTGACTTTTTTTAAAACGATAAGAGAGACAACCAACACAGGAAAGAGAAAGGAAAAAGTAAGAGAGGATGAACAGGATCAAATGTGGTTGCATGATTTGTAGGATTGGAGAAGATCTGGGGATTAACAACATTTCACATGCTTGATGGGAGAGAAAGTTGGAGAATGTCAGGGCATAGCTGTAAGCATAAAATTTCAGCCTGGTTTATTTTATTGCTCATAGGGATATTAACTTGCAAGATATTAAATTTCCTTCGGCTGATTCCTAGGGTTAGACAAAGGAAAGCCCACATTTTCTGTTTGTAAGCACAGATGTGCCCTCACATTGTATAACATATGCATTATGGCTACCAAACAGTTTTTCTTTCCTACTACCCCACTCCAGAAGCACTCATCTAGACAGCAAATGTTTTTGAATGTAGCTATTCTGCTAACACAACCAGACCATGAGGATGGATTTAGACCAATGGCTCTTAAGCCTTTTCTTTATCAGGGACCCCCTTTAAATATCTTTTGTTGCCACGGTGCCTCCAAGACTTAACTCAAGATTTAAAACAACAATAATACAATTACACCATCCATTAAAACTTCCCTCAGAGGCACTGGGGGGAGGAAAGACTTTTATCATGCTCCTTCCTGCAAGTTTGTGGCTGGAGCCAATTGAATGGCAATGCATAGGCCAAGCCAACTAGCCAGCCTTTGCCTTGGCTCCTGTTACATAGCTGCTCCGCTGCAGGGAGGAGCAGCCTTCAAGCCTTTGCGGACCCCCTAGAATCATAGAGTTAGAAGAGACCTCAAGGGCCATCCAGTCCAACCCCCTGCCATGCAGGAATACACAGTCAAATCAATCCCAACAGATGGCCATCCAGTCTCCATTTAAAAACCTCCAAAGAAAGAGACTCCATCACACTACGAAGCAGTGTATTCCACTTCTGAACAGCTCTTATTGTCAGGAAGTTCTTCCTAATATTTAGGTGGAATCTCTTTTCCTGTAATTTGAACCCATTGCTCTGTGTCCTAGTCTCTGGAGCAGCAGAAAACAAGTTTGCTTCATCCTCAGTATGACATATGTGGCAGGGGGTTGGACTGGATGGCCCTTGTGGTCTCTTCCAACTCTATAATTCTATGATTCTATGACATCCCTTCAAATATTTAAACATGGCTATCATGTCACCTCTCAACCTTCTCTTCTCCAGACTAAACATGCCCAGTTCCCTAAGCCACTCCTCATAGGGCATGGCCTCCAGACCTCCCTCCATCCTGATCACCCTCGTCTGCACACGTTCCAGCTTCTCAATATCCTTCCTGAATTGTGGTACCCAGAACAGGATACAGTATTCCAGGTGAGGTCTGACCAAAGCAGAATATAGTGGCATGATTACTTCCCTTGATCTAGACCCCTGGGGGTCTGCAGACCACAGGTTAAGAACCACTGGTTTAAACCAAAGCTTGGAATGTTATGTTTGAAAATTAATTTGATAATGTTAAAATTTAGACATCAGAAAATCAATTCACTAGCATAAACACTGATAATTCACAGATTTATCATTAAACAACTGATTGATCAAAGCAAATATTCTTAAAAAAATAATAATCCAAAAGCAAACCTTGATTTTGCCATCTTATATAAGGGACACCATTTTGTTATGCCATTGCATATAATGGGACTTGAGTATTCATAGATTTTAGTATCCACAGGGTGTCTGGAACCAAACCCCAGCGACTACGAAGGGATAACTGTAGTTATAAAATCACAAAAACAGCCAAAGTCATATTCAGCCAAGATTAAAAGAAATGTAAACCCTAACATGACTAGCCAAACATTCTTATTCTATTCATGATACAGACAGTGTTTTGGGTCTTTTAGTGTTCATGGAAAGCTGGGAGCCTGGAGGCTTTTGTCCAGCCTATGACCAAGCTTCCCTAGGGATGGTAAGGCAGGCAGCACCTCCCTACCCTCTCCATCAGTCTCAAAAGTCTCTTCAAAGACTCTAAAGATCTCTCAGCCAGTCTCTGTTGTGCCTGATGGCACTGTGTTTTATAACCTCTCATCTTGGAAGCATCTCAAAGTTTCCATACTTCTCCCCAAACTGGTCATCCTCATTGGGCAATTATCTCTCATGATCCCTGTTGCTCCTATGTGATGCTGTCCCCCAAGAAATATAACCCTCAAACCATCACATAATTAACCCTTTGTTTACCTGGAGGAGAGACTATACCCCTCAGCTATGTTGCCCAGATAATGGAAGGACCCATTATCACACACACACACACACACCAATTTTAGACAGTCTGGGAACAGCTGGATATGGGGATACGGGGATATGGGGCAGCTATGATTTCACCCTGTACCTAGCAAAGAACAGAATTAAGACATACAGTAGCTGCCCCATATCCACTGATTCACCATCTGCTGATTATCCGTGATTGGCGACGGTGGGGGGATGCATGCGGAAGGTCACTGTGCCTATCCCTTTTGTTTGGATTCCTAAATTCTATTCCTAAACACTCAATTGAAGTTTTAAGTTACCACAGTGCCAGAAATTTGAGGACTGAAGTAAAATTTAATGAGAGAGGCAGAATTCTTACACTCATTACCAGCACCACCGAAAAAAGTTACACTCCTGCTATTATCCCTTAGGAACAAGAAAAATCTGGTACCAGTTGGATTCTGTGGCAGATTTTGCCAACATCCCTAGTTGCTCTAGATCACATCCAATCTGCTTTTCCTTCTAAACAGCCTCATAGTGCATGGATCCTATTTTTGTGAGTCTCCTTTTGCAATGGGGCAATGGGGGCAATGAGGCAGAGAGGAAGCCTCAACTAGTCTTCCAGCTCTGACAGTTAAGATGTCCCTGACGTGCCCCAATCCAAGCAATTCGAATGTCCTGCAAAAATCAGTTTCCTGCACATTAGAACACCTCAAACGAAGACAATACTGACTTTTCCTGGGAAAGAGCTAAAGAGGGATAAAGTTCAACAGCAAATTATGTGAGAGTGAAGAGAGGCCTAGATGCCCCCCTTTCCAGTGTTTGCTTTTCACTTTGTGCACAGGTAGGGGAGGTAACATAAGCAAGGAAGACTGAAAAAAATCCACATCTGGGAATAGAAATAGAGCAGAGAGGGAGGGAGCTCACAGCCTCCCTGAATGTGAAAACATTCAGGGAACAGAAAGATGGATATTTGGAGTATGGGGCTAGTGGCATGCCTCTTGCTGGAGGAATCTCTGTGAAGTTGAACTACAGCATGCAGAGGACTTTGAATCCTTGGGAGGAAAGGGTTGAGGGATTTCTGCCCTGAGAGGTCCTGAGTAATATCCCAAAGTTGGGGATGAGGCAGGGGCACTCCCAGCCAATTTGAGAACACAGGTCATGTAGAAGATCTCTCCAATGACCCACACACAAAGGAAATAACTTTTGTACAGTATTTACATTTTTCATTCATGTTTTATATCATTTGATCTGTATTCATTCATTCATTCATTCATTCAGTTTATATCCCACCTTTCTCCTGGGATCCAGTGTGGTACATATTGTTTTTAATAAGTTGTAAGTATCCTTGAGACACATTATTGGGAAAGAAGCAGGATATGAATGAATGAATGAAATTAAGGAAAGACTGCTCATTGTGACTGCCTAAAATTGCTGAGGTCTGCATAGAGCTCTTGAGCTTTGGCTCAGAAAGTCCTGAAGAAGGAAAGCTACTGGAAATAATAATGACACATTGGCTCTAGCATTCACCAGCTATTTCTTCACCCCAGAGATTCCTACTACAGTATATTGCCCCCCACCCCCCACAACCTTGAGCTGGATCCTGGGGTGTTTCTGGCCCAGCTTGGGAATTGCCCTCTTCTGAAATAACTGCAGTCTGTTTGGACCCTGCCACATTAGCCTTTGAAGTGCCTGGACCTGACCCTTGAGACTTGCCAAGTCTGGGGGAGTCTACTTGAAACAGGACAGGTGGGGTTATGTCAACTGTCCCCATCTCAATTTCCATACCTCCCAGGTCCTCTCTATGCAATGGCCTATGCATATAACTCCTGATCTACACATATACTACTGATACCACCAGTGCACTGTGAATGAGAGCTTTAATGTATGGGCAGGGCCAGAAGGCAAGATCATACATCCAGGAATATAGAGAGAGCAAATTGGGGTGAGCTTTGGAGGACTGAGGCCATTCGTGAGCATGTATTCCTCAATAATTTTTGTTTTTATTGTCCTTCCTGGTTTCTTTTGGGGTTCCCTGCTGTGTAATAATCAATATTCATGCTCCAGGCAGTGGCCACTGCTGGCCCTTATATTACTGGGACAGTAAATTCATTCTGGATTTTACTATAAACTTTAAATGAACCATCCAAGTTGTCAATGTATTAAGACCTCAGATTAACACACAGAATATATTCACTACCACACTGACACAGCAAACACCAAGTGACCACTGTTTCCAAGGCAATTGTTACCCACCCACCCCATTCACACAATCCCATTTTACTAGTGAGATTAATATTGCAGGAATTTTTAATTTCCTCTGGAAAGGTCATAAGCACCATAAATTATGATACATATCTAGCCAGTGTTTATTTGCTTCTTTTTATAAAGGGGGAAAACAGAACCAGTGCACCCCGCTTGCCCCAACATCAATCCATTACATGCAAACAGAATACCAAAGTATTGCCAATTATCATCTGGGGAAAGTATTACGCAAAGGTTAAAAGCATGGTTATGGCACATTTCATCTGGATTGTGTGGGAAAGCCCTCAAAAGCTGACTCAACTCTTTTTTCCCAATAATTGAGTAGCAATTCTTTTAGAGATCAAGAAAGGCAGAGCTGAGGTGGGCGGGCGGGGGACTGCCATCCAGCTTCTGTTCATAAATTTCACATCAAGAGAGCAAGAGCACCTTTGTACTCATAGCAGCCCAGACAAACAAGCAAGTACTAAGGATGGAACATTGTCTGCTGTTATTTAGCCCCAGGCTTCTTCCAAGCCACATCTTTTCTGTCATGCTACAAACTGGTGGCTTTTCTCCACATTAGGCAACAGAAACCACCCTGTACCCAGACTTTTTAATCCAAAGGCCTTTCTCACTGAAGAATAAACAGCTTTCCTTTTACCTTTAAGTCTGTTCAGCTGTGTGATTAAGTCTTCTAATAGCCTCTGCCAGACAGTCAGTTAGTCTGCTGCCAAAAGGCTGGTGCCTCAACTCCAGGCAGGTACCCATCTGCACTGTCACAGAGATTAAGAGTGCTTAATCCACTTCCAAACCCCTCATCGCCTTCAAAACAGACGGCTGCACTCGCACTCTCTCTCCCCCACTCTCCCTCTGCACTAGTGGGCATGCAAAAGTGATGTTTTCAGCAATGAAGTGGGATAAACGTAACAGTATTTAGTACTCTGCATCTCAGGCATGCTTTGTAAACATTAATCTTCCACCATATCCTTTCGAGACACATATCTCCATCCATGATTACAGATGGATCATGAAATGCATTTAGAGCAGGGCTGCCACACCACAGCAAACCACTCTTGATATGCCTCTTCTGTAGGTGACTGCAGGGCCAAACAAGCCTGTAACACTGCTAATGTGCTGTGAAATTCTATATTGGGGAATAAGAAAGTGGGGTGTAACTGGGAAGGAGAAACGTTGGTTTCCTGAAGCGATCAGTCAACACGGTACAACAAAATAACTTCTATCTTTTCCATGCATTACTATTGAAGCTACTGCTACTTAGGATTTATCCATCCCCTTTCAGTAATGTCCCTGCTCCATATAAACTGTGCAGTAAGGCTGCCCCATATTTTTCTTTTCAGTGGAGGAACACATAGTTTGAATGGCAGAAGAGGTTCATTTGAAAAGGAAGTAGCATTTATTGTCTTGCATTTATTTAAATTTTCATATACCTCTTTTCCCGGTTGAAATAGCCACAGCAACAACATTGATGTAAAAGATCCATTACAACCACATCGATGTAAAATGGCAAATACAACAAACCTTTTTGTGTGTGGGGTGGGGGAGATGTCAGCATGCAGCCTAAAGTTATATTTTAAAACGGGGAAGATAACAAAAATGACAGTATCTGATAATCCATCCAAAACTGGTCTTCACATATTGCATGGATGGTAAAAGGAACGGCACCAGTTGAATCTACCTGAAAAGGGTCATCTAAAACAGGAGGGCCACCACCAAAAAAGCCCCTATTTCCATGGAAGATTTCTTGGTCATATTGGTAACAGAAAACACATACACAATAAAGTCTAGTACAAAGATCAGATTATTGTAAAGTATGGTCAGGCCCCCATATACACAGAACCAATATCCGCATTTTCAGTTATCTGCGGGACACAAAAAAAGTACACCTACCATAGAGTCTTCCTAGAAAATGCCTAGAGAGTGTCTAGACATTTTTAGGTCCTCCAATGCAACTCTATGGTATTTGTAACCAGAAATCCCATCATTTTCAATGACATTCGTTGTTATCCACAGTTTCCGGTATCTGCGGTAAGTCTGGGAACCAAAGCCGCACGGATACGGGGTCTGACCAAATTTTATCTCACTCCCAAATTAACTCCATAACTCCCTTTCAAGACAGCAGTGTGTGGTACACAAGGAAACATGGGACAAGCAGTACATCAGGGCAAAAGAGCAATTAAGGAACAAAAGATAACCCAGAAGGCAAGATAAAGGAACAAGCCAGGAGTCAGCCTCATAACCCCCGTCAGAGGCAGAGAGTAAACCAGCAATCAGGAACAGAACAACCAAAGGATATAAGAACACACCACAGCTCAAGAAAACCATGTTGCTCAGGAAGGGCACACCTGGAACAAGAAGGTCATGATACTCTTTTCAACAGCCAGCATGAGTGGGCAGAGTCAGTCCAAGATCTGAAAGTATTGTAGGAGCTACACTGAGAAAGCTGCCTCCTGAAATTCCATTGTTGGGAACATCAGAGGAGGTAAATACAGATCTAGCACCTCTATTTCAGAGACCCAGTTGTCATGTTTGCCTGGCTAATGATCCTTTACCAATAATGGCTGCCTTCCTCCACCTCCACCATGCACATAATGTAACATGCAACCCAAGCACTCCATGCCACAGCCTGTATGCATTTCTCCCATTCACCTACTCTCTAAAATTGAGTCTTTTTTCAGCAACCATGTTTTCTATAGAATCCCCCACAGAACAAGGCTGTACGTTGATGTATAAACACAAAATAATAAAAATGGGGTCATGATACTGCTGTTGCCATAGTTGTTCTGAAAATTATCACAGTAGAAAGAAGGGAGGGAAGAAGGGAGAGGGAGAGATATGACAGTGATTTGTCCTTCCTCCTTTGCTGCCCCCACTAAATTTGTGCTGAAAGTTCTCGTTTGAAAACTTCAACTTAGTCTTACTACATGTTAAACATGTATATACTCTCTTGGATCATGGTGGTAGTTTTGAAAGACGTTCCCATGTTAATCTCTTGCAGCATAAAAAGGAGGAAGTAAAGATTAATTGATTTTTATGTTTGCGTGAGCTTTTGTGGAAATAAACCCACTTCTTCAGATGCAGTACAGAGTGGACCAATAATTCCATGGACCAATAATCTTGGTCGATAGGAATTTCTAGTCATCATCATTTTGTTAGCCACTGAAAACTATACTACTCATTTCCAAAACTGTGTAAAGAGAGCTTCCCGTTAAGCAATGGCCATTTCTTGTTGTTATCTTAACAATGGATGTATCCTGTTGATACAGTAAAGTTACTGCTCAACTTGTGGAGTTGAAGGCTTTCACAGCCGGTATACATAGATTTTCCTTGGGTTTTTTTCCAGGCTGTGAGGCCGTGTTCTGGAAAAGTTTGTTTCTGGCATTTCATCTGCATCTGTGGCTGGCATCTTCAGGTGAAACATCAGAAATAAACTCTTCCAGAACATGGCCTCACAGCCTGGGAAAAAACCAAGGAAAATCTATTGCTCAACTGATATGTTTCCCCTTATTAGCCTGAGCCAAAGACTGGCAGAGTGTCATGCAGGGACAATCAGTGCTTTTGTTGCCACTGTTTAACTCGGAGCAGCTGTGGAAACAGAGGGGAGTAAAATCAATGGTAGATTTGTCACCTCTGCAACAGCAGATCCACTGACCTCCCTGATGTCACAGACCCCCGAATCATGCCACTGAGCTATGCTGCAGCTCTAGATCTCAGCTTAGGCTCTGGTGAGACCTCAGTTCCAACTCTTCTTCATCAGTATGGTCTCCAGAGAGGAGAGGAGAAAAGTGCTACTCCTGTTAGTAGTACGAGGTCTGTCTATTAAATAATGAGACTGTGTTTCTGCCTTTCAGGTGAATCAGGGAGAACAGATTGTGAACACTTGAACATGTCTGAACCTGCATGACAAACATCAACCCTCTTGGCCATTCAGCCATTCAATTAATTGTCAGTCATCGTTAAAAGGAGTGCCACAAGGACATTTGTGTTGACATTCTGCAGCAACTTGAGGCGGACCCAAACCTTTTTCAAAAATCATCACTTGTGATGAAACCTGGATCTTCCAGTATGACCCTGAGACAAAATGACAGTCAATGCACTGGAATACACCATCATCACCAAGAATGAAAAAAGCACATCAAAGTAAGTCCACATTCAAAGTCATGCTCATTGTTGTTCGGTTTTTTACATCAAGAGCATAATTTTGGTTCTAGAAGGCAGAACAATGAACTAACATTATTATAAGGAAGTTTTGACAAAGCTGAGAGAGTCAGGGAAAAAAAGGCCAGAACGGTGGGAAAATGGTTTTCATTCTTCATCAAGACAATGTGCCTGTTCACACAGCACTTTCTGTGAAGCAGTTTTTGGTCAATTAAGGCATTACTGCACTTCAACATCCTCCATATTTGCCAGATTTGGCACAACACAACTTTTTTCTTTTCCCTAAAGTAAAATTGGTGCTTAAAGGAACGCGTTTTGAGTCATTTGATGCAATAAAGAAGAAAATGGCAGATGTGTTGATCTGCTCCATACCTTTGACTAGTGGAAAACAAGACTGTGTGAGTGTGAATGGGGAGTATATTGAAGGGGACAAGCATTAGAATTTTAATACATATAAATAAAGATAGGTTATTGTATCAGTCTTGTTATTTAATAGACAGACCTTGTACATCAGGGCTAAATACTGTGTAGTCACATCAGTATTCCAGGACCTGCAGCAAGGAGTAAAGATTGTCTACTGTGAGCCCTGCAGTGCCATGAGTTTTAACAGGGCCTTGACCCACTCCATTCCCAGCTTAAAAATTCCCAGAAATTCTCTCTCTTCCCCCATTTATTTAGATTCTTCTGTTTTTTCATTTCACCCCTACAACTGAAAACTGAAAACATAAGAGATTTTTTGGCATGCACACACAACCAATCTATACTGGAGAGGAACATACAAGTAATATTTGGAAAAAAAAGTGGGTTATCATCAGTATGGTCAGCAGGAGGTTCTTCCATTTGGCTGACTGTGTAACCTGCTTTGGAGTATATTTATGGCTATTGATGGCACACAATGGAGTTAAAACGAAACAGAGAAGCATCCATAACAACAACAGTACCCTGGCTGCCACCAGAATGGGGTCTTCATTTAAACCACTGAGTTGCAGTTTGCATAGACCTTATTAATTATTATTATTATTATTATTATTATTATTATTATTATTTATACCCTGCCCCTCTGTTAAAACAATCGGGGCGGATTACAATAATTAAAATACAATACAGATAAAAATCCCAAAACACCGCCCATCCCCACCCACCCCCATAAAAAGATATTAAACAAATATAAATTAAAAGCAACTATCTAAAATCACATTTAAAAGCAATAAATACAATAAATACAATAAATAGCCCGCAGACTAAAAGAGGCCAGGAGCCTCTGAGGCCAGGATCTAATTAGGAAAGGCCTGCCGAAAGAGATCAGTCTTTAGTGCTTTTTTAAAGCTACTCAGGCTTGTCATCTGACGGCTCTCATTCAGCAGGTCATTCCACAATTTGGGGGCGATTACCGAAAAGGCCCTCTGGGAGGTTGCAGACAGCCTAGATTTTTGTGGCTGAAGCAAACTCCTCCCAGAGGACCATAGTGTGTGTGGAGGATTGTATGGGAGGAGGCGGTTCCGGTGATAAGTTAGACCCAAGCCATTTAGGGCTTTAAAGGTAATAACCAACACCTTATACTGGGCCTGGAAACTGATAGGCAGCCAGTGGAGAAATTTTAATACTGGAGTTTTATGGTCTCTCCGAGATGTTCCTGAGACCACTCTGGCTGCCATATTTTGTACCAACTGAAGTTTCCGGACCAAGCATGAGGGTAGCCCCATGTAGAACGCATTGCAGAAATCTAGACGAGAGGTTACCAGGGCATGCACCACAGTCTCGAGGTCCCTTACTTCCAGGAAAGGGCGCAGCTGGTGTATCAGCCTAAGCTGATAACAGGCACTTCTGACCGTCACATTCACCTGACTAGTCATCTGTAGCAATGAATCAAGGAGAACCCCCAGACTGCGAACACAGTCCTTAACAGAGAGCGTGACCCCGTCCAGGACTAGAGGTTGCAACCCAACTCCTGGTTTTGGGGCCGCTACCGTAAGCACCTCCGTTTTGTCTGGATTTAATCTCAATCTGTTTTTCCTCATCCAGCCCATTACTGCTTTAAGACAATCATTAAGAGGAGAGACACTATCAGAATTTGAGACCGACGATCAGGACAAGGAGAAATAGATCTGGGTGTCATCCACATACTGATAACACTCACCCCCATAACTCCAAATAATCTCACCCAGTGGCTTCATATAGATGTTAAACAGCATCGGAGACAGGATGGCATCCTGCGGAATGCCACAAGTAAGCTCCTTTCTGCTGGAGCAGCTGTCCCCGAGCAACACCTTCTGGGACCTGCCCGAGAGGAAGGACCGGAACCACTGGAGCGCAGTGCCTCCGATTCCTAACCCCCTCAGGAGATCCAAGAGGATGCTATGATCTATCATATCGAAAGCCGCTGAGATGTCTAAAAGCACCAACAGGGTCACACTACCCCTGTCGATGCTTAGACACAGGTCGTCGGTCAAGGCAACCATGGCAGTCTCAACTCCAAATCCCGACCTAAAGCCAGTTTGAAATGGGTCTAGATAATCGGTTTCATCCAAGACCACTTGGAGTTGAAACGCAACTGCCCTCTCGATCACCTTGCTCAAGAATGGTAACACAGAATGGTAACATCCAGGGGGTCAAGGGAAGATTTTTTCAGGAGCGGCCTAATGGCAGCTTTCTTTAAACAGGATGGAACACACCCTTCTCTGAGGGATGCATTGATGATATCCTTAAGGAACACCATCAAGGCACACCCCACCGGATGACCAGCCATGAAGGGCAAGGATCGAGAGGGCAGGTCGTCTTCCTCACCCTACCAAGTAGCTTGTCCACATCCTCGGTACTCACGGATTGAAATTCATCCAGTAAACTTACATCAGTGGAGTTGCTGGACACCTCATCAATTGTTTCTGTCAAATTGCTGGCATCTAAGTCGGCTCTTATCCGAGAGATTTTATCTGCAAAGAAGTTGTTAAATGCATCACAGCAGGCCGTGGTTGGGTTAAGCAACAGGTTCTGCACAGCAATAACCTACGTCATCTCCCTTACCACCCTAAACAGCTCTGCTGGATGCAATACGTGCAGAGGAGAAGGATCTCTGCACTGCACGTATTGCCTCTCGATAGGACCAAAGAAAGTTCCTATGACGGGTCCTATCGGATAAGAGTCGAGTTTTCCGCCAGTTGTGCTCTAGTCGTTGTCCAACTCGCTTCATTTTTCTAAGCTCTGCTGTATAACATGGCTTGCGGTTTGAAGCGGGTTGGAAAGGACGCTTGGGAGCGATCGTGTCGATAGCCTTGGTAAGGTCGGTGTTCCAGTTATCAACCAAAGCTTCGACAGGGTCACCGGCGTTACCAACCATTAAGCCCTCCAAGGCTTTCTGGAATCCTCTTGGTTCCATTAGCCTTCGGGGGCGGACCATTCTAATGGGTCCACCACCCCCCCGGTGGGGCGGGAAGAGACTCTTAGTTCAGTCTTGACCAGGAAATGATCTGTCCCTGACACTGCAGTGGTTTTTATAACCTCCGCCCATGGATATTCCTGTTCTGTACTGAAGACCGCATCAAGGGTATGACCCGCACAATGTGTGGGCCCGACAACCATTTGGGATAGGCCCATGTTTGTCATGGTTTCCATGAACTCCCGAGCTGCACCAGTCAGATTTGTCAAGCTGGTCTCAAGTGGAATGTTGAAGTCGCCCAAAACTAAAAGTCTGGGCGACTGCAACAGCAACTCTGAGACCAGCTGTGTCAGCTCAGTTAGGGAGTCTGCTAGACAATGGGGTGGTCGGTATACTAGCAGAATCCCCAAACTATTCCTGGTCCTCAGGCTAAGGTACATACACTCAAAGTGGACTGTGTTTCGGACAGGTATCCTGGTCAAGGTCAGATTATCCTTATAAACTAAAGCCACTCCGCCCCCCCCCGCCCACTTCCCCTCACTTGCTCACGGACAGAATACCCGGCTGGGAGGGCCTGCGCCCAAGTGACAGTGCTATCCTCTCCCAGCCAGGTTTCTGTGAAGCAAGCCAGGTTGGCATCCTCATCCAAAAGAAGATCGTAAATAATGTGAGTTTTATTCTTAACCGACCTGGCATTGCAGAGGAGCAAAGTAAGGTTCTGTGGAATGGTTGGTACGCTCTCCAACCCATTCCGGGAAGCAGGGTGATCCGAAGGTGGGATAGCTAACAAACAGCGATCCCGCCTTCTTTCGTAACATTTGTTCACTTCACCTCAGTGAAGACTTGTTCTCCCTATATGGGTTTAAAGATCAAATCAAACGAATAAAAGTAGACATGTAAATATTCACATCTTTCATTTTCAAATGCAAAAGCAAATAAACTTAAAAGTTTTCTCCACACTGGTTGAGGCTACAGAAGTTTCTCTGCATTTTTAATGATTTTTTTCACATTTCAGGAATTATTTTGCAAAAAATCTAAGCAAAAAAAAACACAAACATTTGGCATAGACTACATTCAAAAAATAACAACATTGTTTCCTGTGCAAGAAAGTTGGAGTTTGTGCAAGTTTTTGTGCAAACAATCCCCCTCCCAGAGAAGTCCTGAAATGTGAGTCTTATATTTGTTGACCATTTTCTCCATGAGGTGTCTCAGTATGTTGAAAACCCTTTCTTACTAAAGACAATAACATTTATGAGTATTTGTTACATCCCTAAATACAAGTGAAAGAAATTAGGTAAGAGAAAAGGGAAAATCTGTCATAATAATGATGAAATATAAAAACTTTTCAAGGGAAAACCAGCTGTTCATCCAACTCCATGTGGAATTAGATTTTTAAAGATCACAACTAAAATATATGTAAGCAGATGTGGTTTAAGTGTTAAGATAAAAATTTATGACTACAGCTATAAATCAGCAGGTAAAGTAGGTTGCTTGGAAGGTTGTACATATTTGTCCTGGGTAGTGATCTAAAGAATGGTAGTCACATTCCTGTCAAGGATGCTTCAGGCACAAATATCATGCTTATGAAGCAACTATTAATTCAGCTGTTCCACATTTTCCAAAGAACACAACTGAATCCTCCTAAATTCAAGTAAGTCTCTCTTTTGTCAGGAACAGGCAAGAGTTCCCAGCAACATCTCTATCTATCTGCAACAGATAATTCTTATACCAATTTGATGCCCATAGCTTTCCCCAAGCTTGTAAAGATACTTTTAAGAAGAGGTGCTACAGTAAATTCGGCATGGGTCAGCATAAGAGGGGCGCTCCAAAAAAGCAATACAAGGACTCCCTGAAACAACATCTCAGGCTCGGCCAAACTGATCACCAACAATGGTCCGCCCTAGCCTCACATTGGGAGGCTTGGAGATGCACTATCCACAATGCTGCAGTCTTATTTGAGAACTCATGCCAGAACAAGTCTTGAAGAGAAACGACAACACAGAAAGAATCACAACCCAAAAACATCACCCAAGGAGACCTTCTGCTGTGCTTTTTGCAACCAGACTTGTTTATCTTGTTTATCTCGGATTAGCCTTTTTAGTCATCAGCGCGCTTGCAGAAAGCACGGGATAAGTCCTTCCTTAATCTTCGTTTGTGAAGAAAAGCCAGAGAGAGAGAGTAGGACCCCCCGTATCCATGGATTCACCCAGTGAGTTTCCATGGCTAAGCAAGGATTCAAACCCTGGTGTACCACTGTCTTAGTCCAACACTCAAGCCACTACACCATGCTGGCTCTAATATATTATTTTAGATATAATTACATATTTGTATTAATAACTACACTATTAAACTCTACAAATAATAATAATAATAATAATAATAATAATACAAGGCAGAAAGAATCACAACCCAGAAACATCACCCAAGGAGAACTTCTGCTGTGCTTTCTGCGACCAGACTTGCTTATCTCAGATTGGCCTTTTTAGTCATCAGCGCGCTTGCAGAAAGTGTGGGATGAGTCCTTCCTGAATCTTCGTTTGCAAAGAAAAGCCGGGGGGGGGGGGTTAGTAGCTAATCACCATTATAAATGCAGTTTTCAAGAAATAACTGTTCACTTTCAGATTTCTCAATTGTTACCAAGCATCTGCTTTTAAAAAAAACATCTGGATGCTACAAGCCTCTGCCTTCCTCCTGCCCTCACCATTGTTGCCTCAAAACCCACACCAGAGCATGAAACACAGCAACAGCCATTTGAACCATATAATCTCCCTCCTCTGCTATTTTCACAGTCCGAGTACCAGAACAATAATAGTACAACATAAACGGAGTGAAGTTGATCCTTATTAATTTACAGTTGTAACAGAATGGTTATGGCCTTATCTACACCGGTCAAATAAAATGACATCCCCTCACTGTATCTTTGAACTATCCAGATGACATTCAAAATCTGAATATCCGTGTGTGTGTGTGTGTGTGTGCTGTGCTCCATTGTGACATCGGTGGGGGGAGTTTTTGGTGGGCAGGTGGAAGAGGTCAGGAGGAGGCACCCTGGGCCAGGCAATGAATTGACCCTTCCCACTATTTCAATTTCAATTTTTTAGTGGTTTCTCCCCCCCCCCTTTTTTTTTCTTTTTATTTTTTGCACACATGGCAGTTGTTCCGAGAAGTTCATACCAGCATACCCACATTGTTAGCTGTGCATACCTCTGCATAATAGATGTATGAAGCCCCTCTGAGGTGTGGGAAAAGACATGTACATGCACATGTGGAGGGAAGGGAAATAAACTGGAATGGACATGGCTATTTGGCTGCACATACTGCAATTTAACTGACCAGGGTGAGTTCAGAAGGAGGAAGTGTGTGTGGACAGAGCCCCCGAACTCACCTCAGTGTGTGTGGTCATCATGGAGACAAGCCCATGATCACTGTGGACCAAGGAAACCTTAAGGTAAGCCAGGTATTCCTGTCAGTGTAGACAAGCCCTAGCCATAGTAATTGGGAAAAGAACTAAACACAAGAAACTAGCTATTTCTAAGTAGTAACTTTTTAGTTCTTGGCTTCCCACACAGGATCCTGAGAATTGTTGAGAATATTCTGTAAAACATCTTAACTACTAACCCCTCCACAGAACTACAATCTCTACAGCTCCCTGTGGAGAGGAAAAGACTATTAAACCAGTTAAGTCTGTGGTATATAGGTAGACTGTGAAAGTCAGCGAGAAAAACTTTTCTACCCCCTTAGCAACATGCAATGATATTGCAATTGATCCAGAGCTTTCACACAATAAAGATGGAAAGCCATATGCATTTGTGAATGTCTTTATATTCTTGGGTTAGTTTTTTTTTGGGGGGGGGTCTTCAAAGGCATGGAAACTTAACTACAACCACCACCAGCTTATCTTTATCTTCAAAAAGCTATGGATTGCTCCATTACACTGACTGACATCTAAATAAACACTTGTTCCAAACAAATAGCTATGATTTTTTAAAGCAATTAGGATCTTTTGAATATACAGCTATAGAACTGCAATTTGAAAGAATAATGCTGGGGGTGGGGGCAAAGAGAAAGCCAAATAGACACTAGCAGGAAGTCCAGATATATGTTACCCTATTATAAATGTACCATAGAAAATGTGTTCTTATCAGCCTTTTAAGCACTACATTTTTAGCAGTGTTATAGTGGTAAATTCTGAAGTGCAGGCCCTCATCATGAACAATCCCATATGCTCCATCGTTTCACAGATGAAAACCAAGACACATGTGGCCAAGAAACATCATGTGTGATCAAGATCGCAAAAGTCAGAAGAGCACACAAGCTACAAGAGGCTGCAGCAGTTTGCTTTTGCCTGAGCCTATTAGGATTCCTCCCCTCCTCTCCTCTCCCTCTTGCTGAGTTAATTGAGTACAAAATACCTTTGCAATTTGAGCTCAGTTTGGAAGGAAGGAAGGAAGGAAGGAAGGAAGGAAGGAAGGAAGGAATAGAGAAAGAAAGATTGATTTTAGTGATTTTCATCTCTGTCAGAAGCAGGCTTCTTGGAAAGCTAATGGGTCTTGCACACTCAAGACCAATCTGCAACAAATTACTTTGGATGACAACAGGGACAGGTCAAAGCAATGAATTGTTTCTGGGAAATTTAATTTCCCTTCCAGTTTCTGCGGGGGGTTCTGCTGAACTCAAACAGAACAGAGGAGCCCACAGAGGTGGCTTGCTTACAGTCTCTGCTAATCAGAATGTTTTTTTCTCAAAACCCTGTTAGTCCCGGCTCCACTTCACCACTGCTTTGGGCTGCAAATAATAGCTAGTAGCTGTGGCCAAACAGACTTCCAGTAAAAAAATGTCTGTACTAGGCTATAGAAACAAAGACATATCCCAATACCACATGTTTGTAATTCTACAATCACAGAGTTCTCTTGGCCAAGGGCTGCAGTCAGAAATTACCATTACTAGGGTTCCCCCAGAAGTTTGGTTTCCTTCACACAAGTTTCTTGCAGAAGGAAAACAACTTCTTCACATATAGAAGATACTTGTCTCTCTCTCTGGCTTTTCGTTGCAAACGAAGATTCAGGAAGGACTCATCCCGTGCTTACTGCAAGTGCACTGATGACTAAAAAGGCCAATCCGAGATAAACAAGTCCGGTTGCAGAAAGCACAGCAGAAGGTCTCCCTGGGTGATGTTTCCGGGTTGAGATTCTTTCTGCATTGTCATTTCTTTTCAAGACTTGTTCGGCGTGAGTTCTCAAATAAGGCTTGACTATGCTGTCAAAATAATCCCCATGCATTTCATAATCAAACATCATAATCATTGTGCCCACAAGTTTTTGGCATTATTTGTGATCGCTAATAAGCTGCTTTTTCCTGGAGTCCACAGACATTCACAGAGAACTCAGAATGAGGTAGACACTCAAATGGCCACATGCTTCTCTTCTTCACTGCAACTAGCCAGGCAGGTCCATTTGCAAGGCAGAGTCCTCACTGTAAGACCTCCAGTACACCTTTTGCATTGCAGTAGCTGTGTCCTGGGCTCAAGAACCCATTGGAAATGTAGCATCTGTGATCTTAAGGACATTAGCACCTATGGAAGCTATATCTTCCAAGGTAGAATTTGAGCAGAATTTGGAAGTAATTAGTTATAAATATCACAGTTACCTATGGTTACTTCTATTCAAAGTAAAGAGGCATCAACACTTGTATAGAGTGATTAGTGAGAGGAAATTCTAGAGAGCACATCTACCTTTTCCTTTCACCTCTCTATTTCTTTCTTTGATCTATGTACTCAAGCCTTTTTACTTGATTCTTGCCTGCAGAGGTCACTTCCCCCTTCTTCCAAAAATTAGTCCTTTTGTCTCCCTTTGTCTGGAAGGGACTGTCCATGAGGCTCCTATCTCAAAGATGAGTTACATCCACACATGAGAACCAGTTTTAGGGGATCTTCTACTAAAAGAGCTTTTAGTATCTCCTTTCCAATCCCAGTCACCATCTATACGAGAAGGAACAACCCTTTTACCTACAAGCTATTCTAAATTTGCTGCAGCATCAATGTGTGCCCATGATTTTTTTGGACCCTGACACGGCCATGAATCAAGTGTCATTTTTTTGCAGGGGGGGGGGAGATTGAGGAGATCAGTGGAGAAGGCATTGCCCTGAGACAACATGGTGGGTGGCCACAGTAGGAAGAGGAGGCGAGAGCTGCCAACCCTTCACCTATCCCAGTGGCCACTCTCCACTTTGTCTCTAGGCAATGATATCTATTTAAAAAAAAAAATTAAGAAAGTGCCCAATCACCGATGCTTACAGGTACTTGATGGACAGCCTGCCCCTGCACATGTTCAGCCAATCAGGTGGTCAGCTCTGCCCTCTCCTGACAGGGGGACGATTAACACGGTTGTCCCAAAAAGCACATATGTACATTTCCTACACGACTTTTTTAAAAGTTTGGGGAAAGCTGCAAAGGCTTTCTTTCCCTGCAATTGTTGTTGGAGTTTTTGGCCCCCCTCCTTCCCAATACATCGTATTGCCATGGGATCCCATTGGGACAGAACATATTCCTCTCACATTCCATGAAGGGTTTTTCATTGTATAGATGGGCCCCCAGATGGATTTCCTGAAACAATACAAGTTTCCCTTTTTTAACTTTACAATAACATCCTGACTATTTATCTCCTTTTTTTCTACCACAAGCTCATATAACACTGCCTACCCTGAACTCTGTTTGATACAGATACTAAATATCTCCATAACTTCTGTTAAGAAACATAATACAGAGAGTTACATTGCAAAGTTACATTACAAAAGTAACATAGTAAGGAGACAAGTTATCTTACTGGTGTAATCATTCACTGTGCAGTGTAATACAGTACTTTCTAACTACAGGCCGACCCCTGTATCCATGGATTCAGTATCCACATTTCCACTTATCTACATCTGAAAAAATATGTTCTTTCTAGGCATTTCTAGGTCCTCCAATGCATTTCTATGGTCAACTTCTAGCATTCATCTAATTGGAAATAATAAGGTTCCCTATTATCCAGGGTTTCAGGTATGCACAGGAAGTCTTGGAACATATCCTCTGTGGATATGGGAGTTGACCTGTACTTTCAAAAGTTTCCTTGTGAAGGCATTTTTAGAGGCATTTGGGCATGAATTTTTCACATTTTGTACCATACTCTTGGTAATCCTAAATTCCTCCTTTAAAATGGAAAGAAAATTAACAAAAGAAGTCACAACCAGTGCATAAGCAACACAACACTTTCTCAAACTCAGTAAGTAACAATGAGTTACTTTTCCTTTAAGTAAGTAACAGCAATGAATACCTTTTAAAAAGTAACTTCCAAAATTCTGATACTGAAATATTGGTACAATGGTAGAAATCTAATGGAAACTCCACCAGGAGAACATCTTACTGCAAGATCTTGTCACTACCCTCTCTAAGTAAGTTGGGGAGCAGGAAGCTGAAAGTCAGGAAGCCTTCAGGTACAGCCATGTTCCTCACCACATCATTGGGCTAAGCTGAAATCATTTCAGTATGAGCCCCAATCAAATCAAATACAAAATTATCTTTGACATCAGACGCTAAGGAAGGGTTGATTGCCAGGGAGGGGGAGATGGTTGCCATGGTGACTGAATTTGTGGAAGCAAGATTTTAAGTGACATTACCTTGTGACACATTTGAATAGATGGAATTTCCCCATAAAAAGAGCTTCTACCCCAAATGCACTGCATTGGGCTACGGCATTTCATCGTATGAACCATCTCCTAGCAACCACTGAAGCCTTACCCTTTCTTGTTCTTGTGGTACACAATGTAGGCATGGGCATTTGCAATACTCATCTATGTATACACAACCCAATGGGTAATACATTCATCCCTGTTAAAGTGTTGCAGAATATGCCTCATGTGCAAAGGAAGCACAGTTCACTCTACTTAACTCAGGTACACATGAAGCAACTGCAATAAGTGAGCCATAATACACAGGGACTAATTTTTCTCAGCTTGAAAAGTTGATGGAAAATAATCATCATTACAACTGACTTCCCAGGAAACCACCATTTATCATTATCATCAGCTAATCAAGCTTTGCTTTTGGCTTCTGTAAAAAAAAAAAAAAAAAAACAAAAGCAAAAAAAAAGCTCTCTTCAAACAAAAGGACTAAGCAAGACTTTCTCCCTAGTGTAAAATCCATGTTTCATGCTTCACAAAGCGACCATGAAAAGAAAACTGAATTCCAGTAAAAAGCATTCGTTTCTACAATAAACTGGACTACTAAAGCAGTTTTATAGGGTGCTGAAGCATGCACATGCAGCATTTCAGTAATGTCTACAAACCTATAAGGTAAGCCTGCATCAGTATTCCCACATTGCCTGTATGAAGGTGAGGCTGGAAGCATAGCACCTCATGTAAGGCCCACCCAGTGAATCCATGCCTGGAATACAGTTTTAACCAAAGATTTTTTTTTAATCATATAAAGAACTCACTGTTACAAGATCATCACACCGTCAAAACCATTAGCTCAGATGGCCTTCAAAGGAGGCAAGGCAAGTGTATGCACAGTATGTGTATCAACTATCTATCAAGGATGCATCTATCAGTGCCCATCTTCCCACAGGATTAATGCTTCAGGGGCTACATTCTGGCCATTCATGGGGCTGTTGTCACTACTGGGGCCAGAGCTTACATCCACACACAAGCCTGAACCCTATTAGTTAGTCTCAAACAGAGTAGACCAATTGTTGAATGGTGAGTCCAACACATAAGTAAACTGTAGTATGTAGGGAAATAATCATTGTAATGTAAAAGCAATCTTGTGTACCTCACTCACATCCTAAGATAAGTCTAGGTTTTTCCCTGCATGCTTCTGTTCTCCCAAATTTCCTTTCTTTTATTTCACTGGGCACTTCCAGCCAACTGGAGTGCTGAGTCATTCAACACATGACCTAATTCAAATTTTATTGCTCTGTGTAAGTTCTCTTGTAAGTTATAGTCTCCATGAAGCTGTAGCCATCTTAAGCCATCTTAAGCCTTATTATCTTTGTTTAGCCATCTTTCCTGCAACCATGCAATGATGTTCACCATGCAGCCTCTTACCGCTGTAGGCTGGGTGTGTTTTTCTACCCTAAATACTATTAGTCAGTTTTAAATGTTAATTGAGCTTTTGTCTGCATTCCTAAGTTGCACTCTGCATGAATTTAAAAGTAAATGATTTTTAACTCTCTTTTTAAAAGAAGATAATTTTGTTGCCTTTTTAAAAGGACTAGATCCTGGAATTTTTTAATACAATATTATTTTTAGACTCATTACTTCCCACATAAATTCCACTGACTCAATGAAGGTAGTCTAGCCAGCACTAACTATAAGTAAGATTTTGGCCATTAAGAGTAACACCATGGTAATAAAGTAGGTTTAATTCTCTAACTAACTTAACCACACCTTAACAATAAAAATACAAAATACAAAATAACAATAACAATAACAAAATACAAAATAACAATAAAAATACAAAAATGCATCCTTGTATGCATATTTATCTGTTGTTGTTTTTTTAAATGGCTGCAAGCTTTATTGAGTGCCAGTTTTGTGGAAAAGGGGAGATATAAGTGAGAAGAAGAGGAGAGGAGAAGGAAGGGTAGTCCACATTCACTATTTAGCATGCTGGATGATGGGAATGTGCTTTTCATGGAGAATATGGCACATCAGGATTTATTTATTTTTAATGTGGTCCACCAGTGCTAGAAACCAACCTAGCTGTTGACTAATGAGAATATTATCCTTATTCATTCATTCATTCATTCATTCATTATACCACCTTTCTCCCAATATGTGACCCAAGGTGGTTATAATAACACAGCACCTGCCATATCTGTGGGCTCATGATCTGCAGATTCAACACACTGAGGATTCAAATATACACAATACATTTGAATCTGTGGTGGGGAGCACACCATGGAATCATAGAATTATAGAGCTGGAAGAGACCACACGGGTCATCCAGTCCAACCCCTGCCATGCAGGAACACACAATCAAAGCACTCCTGATAGATGGCCATCCAGTCTCTGCTTAAAGACCTCCAAAGAAGGAGACTCCACCACATTCTGAGGAAGCACATTCCACTGCCAAACACCTCTTACCATCAGGAAGTTCTTCCTAATGTTTAGGTGGAACCTCTTTTCCTGTAGTTTGAACCCATTGCTCCGTGTCCTAGTCTCTGGAGCAGCAGAAAATAAGCTTGTTCCATCCTCAGTATGACACCCCTTCAAATATTTAAACATGGCTATCTTAACCTTCTCGTCTCCAAGCTAAACATGCCCTGCTCCCTAACCTCATAAGACACAGCTTCCAGACCTTTCACCATTTTGGTCGCCCTCCTCTGGACATACTCTAATTTGTCAATATCCTTCTTGAATTGTGGTGCCCAGAATTGGACACAGTATTCAAGGTGAAGTCTGACCAAAGCAGAATAGAGTGCCACTATTACTTCCCTTGATCTAGACACTATACTCCTATTGATGAAACCAGGGCTTCAGTTACACACAGTTTTTATTGTGGTAATTTGCGCTTTATTGCTGTTTCACAGCTGTACTGCATCGTTCAGATGATATATTGCTTAATTGGTCTATCGGTTTATTTTTCAGCTGTTTTCTGCTTTGATATTCACACACAGACTGAGACGGGGGCGTGGCCTCCCAAGCACATCCTCTGATTACCACAGGAATGCCTGAGACGAACATTCACACACACACAAGAGAGATTGGAAAAGGCTTGCTTAATTCTTCAGATCGCAGCAGCTGGGCACAAGATAGCATGGAGGGAGGGAGAGAAGGAAAGACACACACACATAAGGCTAGCACTCCAGTCTTTTTCGTGGCTAAGCACAAGACAGGGAGAAGGGAAGGGACGCGATCTCAGGAGGGGAGGCAATGATCATTCACACACTGAAAGTAGCAAGGTGGGAGGGAGAGAGGAAAGATACACACACACACAAGGCTAGCACTCACAGTCTTTTTCGTGGCTGGAAACAACATGGATCTTTCCTCCATCCCCTCCTTGTCCACACCCCTCCCTGGTGAGTTCAACCAATCATGGCAAAGCTCTGCTGTGAATGTATCAAAAGACTGCTGGTGATTCACACAGCACGTAGTGTAATGGTTGTTTAGACTATCGAAAATGCGCTACTTTTCAAAAAAAAAGTCGGGAAAAGTCCTGAAATCCTTTCTTGCATTACTAATGGTTTTTTGTGCTCCTCTCCTTCTGAAAGAGGCAACTTTGTGGCACAATGCATGTAAACAATTAGGAATCTTGGCGAATTCTTCATGTTTTTTTTTCACCGTGTAACCAAGCCCCTAGAATCACATTGGCTTTTTTTAGCTGCTGCATCACACTGCTGACTCATGTTCAGCTTGTGGTCCACTAAGACTCCTAGATCCAAACAGCCAGCTACCTGCTTCTGCCTTCAAAGTTGTGGGGCTCCTTCACAAGGCAGAAGTGGGTGGTTGGCAGGGTTTCCCGTTGCCTCCACTTCTGCCCTATGCAATTTTTAATAGGGACTTATAAGCCTCACCTCATGTCCGCAGTCTCTCTGCAAGCTACAGTCTGGGAGTAACCACCATGCAAGCTCCCTCCTGTGTCATCATCAGATGGGCCTGTGAGGGTGGTAGGACTAGGGGGAAATCCCTCTCCCAAAGATCATAAAATTTCAGCAGGCTCATATGCAGAAATACAGTCTTTCAAAGAAGCCCTACAGGGCTTTAAAGGTCATAACTGGCACTTTGAATTGTGCCTAGAAACAAACTGTTCTAAGCATAATTCAGCAAGTATCAGTGGATATATACCATCTTCCCAGCATGTATTGGGGTAACTGGAAGTCAACATGAGCTAGCTTTGTTTTTTTTCACCAGAGTGGCCTAGTCTTAATTGGTCTTGGAGATTTAGAGTCTCCAGATTTTAATAGATAACACAAAAAACACTGTACGCACCACAAATGTACATGTACTGTTCAAAAACATATTAAAATGACAACAGTCTACATCTAAGCCAAGATATGCCACATATTCCACTTTAAAAAAAAAAAGATGTGCAAAGCTTTTGTGTATCATGCCCCGGTGCATTCACATTTAACTTCAGCAGACTTGCCCTATCTTCTTAAGAGCTGCTTCCAGGCTGTGCAATTCCCTTCCACAAGAAGCTGGTCATCACTTTGATCTCTTTCTTAAACTTCCTGCTTGTCACAATTTCTGTACATTTCTGCAGCAACAACTTCATTATTGACAACTGCTTGCAATGTTTGGGAAATTAACCCGAAGTTATTGAGCACTCGATCAGTTGTATTGTTGTTGGTGAAAAATCACTTCATTCATTGAAGACATCAGGAGCTGGCTCAAAATATCCAAATGAGGATGGAGGCTAAGGCTGCATCTGCACTGCAGAAACAATCCAGTTGGACACTGCTTTAACTGCCATGGCTCAATGCTATGGAATCCTAGGATTTGTAGTTTGTTGCAGTACCAGAGCTCTCAGACAGAGAAGGCTAAATATGTCCCAAAACTAAATCCCACAGTTCTATAGCATCGAGCCATGGCAGTTAAAGTGGTATCAAATAATAAAGTGGATTATTTCTGCAGTGCAGATTCAGCCTAAATCTTACTTCAGCCCTGGTAACAGGATAACCTCTTTGTCATATCCAAGGCAGTAATCTAGGTGGGGGTGAGGGCAGTTCAGGCCACATGACATACATAGCTCTGTCTTCCAACAGAAGGCCTCTGAAGTAACATAAAAGTGGTTTCAGCCACTTACAGCCAACATCTGCTACCTGAGGTTACTGCCTCACTGCGGTGGGGCCAGCTTTGACAGCACCAAAAAGTTTTCTGTGTAGTCAGGAACATTGTATCAGCATTGATACATTTTAACTCATGAGAGCCAGAGCTGTCTGCTCTATGAAGTCTCTCTGATTCTGTGGTTGAGACTTGAAAGTAGCTGTGAAAGACATCTCTTGTGGGCAATGTGTTAACTGTGAGTTTCTGACCACTGGGTTCTGCTTGGCCGCAGACCCTGGAAAAGGCATCTGGGGCCGGGGGGGAGGGGGCAGCGTGTTGGCCATTCCAGCCGGGGAATTCTGGGTATTGCAGATTGAAAAATGATTTTATATTATTTTAAAGTATTCGCATTTTTACATGGTAGCTTATTTAATTCTTTTGAATCTTTTTAGTACTGATTTTTAACTCATGTACCTTTAATTCATCTCGTGAGCTCCTTTGGATCCCGTTTGGAAGAAAGGCAGGACCGAAGTTAATGAATTAAATAAACAGATAAATGAATAGTATCTTTCCCCAGATCTTCTTGGCCCAAGTGTTTTGCCCATTCATACACATCATTTTAATTTCTCTAACTCATCTCCTATGGAAGGAAAAAAAAAAGACCTGACATCCAGAAATAAGACCTGTGACAATCCTAATAATACTGCAGTAATTTGCAAAATTTAAGAAGCTTACTTTCTGTAATTTTAGGTGCACCCCAAATATTTGATAACTGGAACATAGTTCTTCTCTGTATAAAACTGGATATGTGCTTCACTCTTGCACTGAAAAGTACTGGGGGGTGGGAAGGGTTTCTCAAGCAGCTCTGAGAACAATGGATAGATTTCCTCTTTACAACTGCAACCACTGAACAGAACAGTCCTTACTGTCTCTCAGCAGCATCTCAATCGCACCTTTACAAAATCAGTTTCACCTTTACCCAATCAGTCAGAGTTCAGGGAACAAAGGAATCTAAGAATAGCCATTAGACAAAGGCCTACCTGCTCCAACATACTGTTCGTACGGTGGCTAATCAGTAGCCTATGAGAACCCCACCAGCAGGACATGAGTGCAACTAAAGCCTCCATCTTGCATTTCCTGGCAATTGATATACAGAACTACACTTGTACTGACAGTACTAAACTTGGTAAAGTAGGGCTGTGCTTTCTGAGCAGTGACAGAGCTTCAGAAATTCCATAGTGTGTTTCCATTCTTACAGTGGGCATGTCAGCAGTATTCACAACATTCTTAATGTCCCAGGTTGATGTTGCTCCCATATAATTGAGAAGCCTTTTTTGAACCTATGGATTCAAATTCAAATTACAAGAAAATCTCCTATAGTCCCAGTCCAACACACAAACCACCATACCATGCCAGCTCTCCATCAATATCATCATCATCATCATCATCTTTATTAATACCCTGCCTTTTTCATAAACCAAAATTCAAACTGGATAAGGGAACCAGTATGGTATAGTGTTTTGAGTGCTGTATTAGGAGTCATAGAATCATAGGAGAACAGAGTTCGTATCCCTGCTAAGCCACAGATAACCTCCACTGAACAAATCTCGGCAAGAAAACCTTAGGGTTTTCACCTTAGGGTTACCATAAGTCAGAAACAACTCAAAAGCACACAACAACATTAAAACATACAAAAAGCAACTTCAAAAAAACATCAACCACATATTTCACCAAGTGAAGCTCCCAAACACTGTTCAAGGATAGTCCCACATAGAGCTCATTGCCATCTGTTATGGATGTCAGGTTGATTCAGGAAAGCATAAAAGCCGATGCATAAAATGGAGTTGTGCAATGTCCTTTCTGCCACAGGGGCCACTAAAGTGTGGACAATGTGTGGCCATTTTGCTAGAGATATGGAGGCAAAGGAAAACCCTCATCTTCCTTCATATAATTGCAACTGCTAGGCATTTAAATGCCTGAATAGAGCTCCTGTCTGTTCTACACCTGCCATTATTGATGATTTTTATGTCACTTATAAATTATTTCTATTTATAAAGTTCAGAGAATGCTTTGCTGCAAAATGCTTAGGGGGCAAACAAAAGAAAATAAATAACTGCGGAGTACAAAATATAACCACGTTAACTGTGGTTACGAATACAATACCAGAAGAAATGTGGGGGGGGGGGAATAAGAAGGAGACTTCTAATCTGACATTCAGCAGCCTGCTTGTGGATTGTTCTTTGAGCAGAATGTGCACAGCTACAGGATAACAAAATATCCTCAAGTGCTCTTGCTGTACAAATGAGCATTTACTCTCTATGACATTCACACACACACAAAGCATGCAGGTGAGTCACTGTTGATATGTTTGTGGAGTAGTACATAAGTATATGCATAGTTGCTGAGTTCCATTCAAACTCTGCTGAGATGCTTGGGGCATTGTGACAGATGGCCATGAAATTGAATGGAAACATCTTTTAATGAAAGTAAAACCGGGTTTCCAAGTGACCAAGTTCATCTTAATAAGCCACAGCAATGAGCTGGCAGGAAAAAGATATCTGATTTCTCTAACCCAATTTCTCTGCCCCAATAAGAGAGCAATGTTCTTTTCAACAAATAGAAATTACAGATTAATCATTCCATCTTTTTTCCCCTCCCTGGGTGCTTCATTCTCACCGCCCATCTCATTTCCTCATCACTAAAGCAAAATTTTAGCCAGGTGGAGGGGGGGTGTCACATCCGTGATGGGAATAACTGTCCCTATTGCATTTGGCTAAGACAAATGGGGAGCAAATTTTGTTTCAGTTCAAAATTTCTTCAGATTCCAGATGTATTTTAAATTTTAAATTTAAAAATTGAAATGTGGCAGAAAGCAAAACTTATAGATTCCCTCTGAGATGCTGCAAAATTGCACACTGTTTGGTTACCAAAATATCTATAACTGCATAGAGCTGCGTGGAAGTAACCTAACTATGATAACAGATCTCTGGGCAGATATCAAGAATCTGCCAACCTTGTACATTGCCTAATCTACAAAGATGCTCCAACTAGGAGCAATGGTTGTATACCAGATGAGACAACTGTAAACAGAAGCACAGGTTGCCACTTCTGTGCTGTCAAATTTCAGTACTTATTCATGTAAGACATCAATCAATCTTATTCTTCCCTTTATTTTTAGATATGGTTATTACTTCAGGAAGCCTTTTATCTCTCCAAGAAAGGTGGTGTCCATTTGCAATAGGCCAGAATACTGGGAATTTATCAAAATGAAGAGAGGACCTTCACCTTAGCCTCCACCTGAAACAGGCCTTCAGACACTTCCCTCACCCTCACCTCCAAACTACATTTGTTTCCATGGGAATGCAGCAAGTCTGTTTCCATTAACATCAGTTTCGGGGTTTTTTGTTAGATTTCATTAGCATGGATTTTCATTTGATTAAGTATTTAAAACCACATTTTCTAAAATCAATATTTGGAGAAGTGAAGTAATGTTTTTTTCCAGTCTCAAAGTCATTAAAATATTCATCTTTTCACCTGTGTCATTAGATATGTATTTCATCCAAGGGTTCCCCCCCTCCACTGCCCCTCTTTTTTTAATCATGCTACTAAAGAGCAAGGAAGAACAGATATAGAAACCACATGAAAGAAATGGCCTTAGTCCAAAAGAGTATAATGCAATCATTCTATACTATAAATATTAATTTAATTGCAGCTTACATAATTACAGCTTGCAATACTACCCTATAATGCTACAGAGCATAGCTTTAAATAATGAAATCAAATTGTCAGTACAACTCCTATACTAAAACCTTGAAAAATTAGGTGCAATAAAAATAGGAGTCCATTGATAGCTCTTTGAAAAGTGTGCCATATGTCCTCCATTGCTTTTGGCAAAATGGGCCAACACCTAGACATTTCTTAATGCATCCCATTGTGCCAAGTTATTGGACAACATATGGGCTGTCTGTTGTCTAGGAACTGTGTTTTCTTTCAAGAGACATTCTTCTCAAACCATATTGGCACTTACATTTCCTAGGGAAATGTTTCTGTCATTAGGAAAGGAAGAAAAAATAATACTGCATAACCATAGACTTATGTAAACAACTCCCTTTAGGGAAAAGACATGTTGGGAAATCACAGTGGCTTCTTCAATATTGGTGGTTATATTTCAAATCAAATAATTCTAGTACCTAGGGTAGCCAGATCTCAGGGCTTGGCCCTGTGTCTCCAAGTTTTCATGAGTCACTCCAGGCAGGAGACAAGGCTGAAAATTTTCTAGGAATTTTGGTGGATTCCGATTCAGACAAGAGGAAAGACATGTGTGCAAATCTCCAGTTCACTTAGTAGAGCATCAGCTTACTACAATTTGCAAGGCTTAATTGATTGTTGTGACAAGTTGCAATGACTCTCCAGGGGTCATGTATGTATTTACTTCATTAGCTTGTTCCTTCCTAGTCACTGTAGTGCCAGGGCTCACCTTTTGCTCTGCATCAACCTGCTGACTAGAATCATGTAGGTTAGATGAAATGTTCCTTATCCCATCCCTCCTAAGTGAAAAAGAATATTCCCCTCATTTCGCTTTGATATGAGAACAACCTGTTTAATGTATAATGGTCAATGACATCACCAAGGACCATCCCTAGGTCTCAGATTTTGGCCCAGAAACCCCAGGGCCTGGGATTATCTTGAACTGGCAACCCTACTAGTACATGAATAGTTCAAGAGGTGGGTCCTAGGCAGAAAGACAAGAAGCCTTGTCATAATTCCAATTCTATGTGCACAATAAAGACCAGATGAGAAAAAATGGCAGCCAATTTGTGACAGGAACTTTGAATGGAACAGGCAGGTGTAGAACAGCCCAGTTCTGATGGACATTGCAATGCATAGGAATAGTCACCTCTTTAATCTACAGCATTTGCATTGTTAAGGTCACTCTTACATTCCCATGTTGCTGTTTCCTCCATAGGGGAAAATGTGCTATAAGGTATAACCCCACCCATCCATCCTCACAGTTCCATCTATTTCAGTGGATCTTAAGCTTTTCTTTACCAGGGACCCCCTTTAAATATCTTTTGTTGCCGTGGATCCCCAAGATTTAACTCAAGATTTAAAATCCTAACAACAACAATGGGCCCAATATAAGGTGTTGGTTATTACCTTTAAAGCCCTAAATGGCTTGGGTCCAACTTATCTCCGGAACCGCCTCCTCCCATAAAATCCTCCCCACGCACTCCGGTCCTCTGGGAGGAATTTGCTTCAGCCACAAAAATCTAGGCTGTCTGCAACCTCCCAGAGGGCCTTTTCGGTAATTGCCCCCAATTTATGGAATGGCCTGCCGAATGAGATCCGTCAGTTGACAAGCTTGAGTAGCTTTTAAAAAGCACTAAAGACGGATCTCTTTTGCCAGACCTTTCCTGATTAGATCCCAGCCTCAGGAGCTCAGTCTCCCGGCTTTTAAAAATTATGTATACAGTATATTTGTTTTTAATGTGTTTTTAGTTAGAAGGTTTTAATTTTATAGTGTTTAATGTCTTTTTATGGGGGAGGGTGGGTGTGGGTGGTGTTTTTAGTCATTATTATAATGTTTTAATTGTTGGAAGCCGCCCCGATTGTTTTTAGCAGAGGGGCGGGGTATAAATAAATATTATTATTGTTATTATTATTATTAACTGATGCTAATAATAATACAATTACACCATCCATTAAACCTTCCCTAAGAGGCACTGGAGGAGGAGCGAAGACTTCTCTTCTGCTTCTTCCTGCATGTTTGTGGCTGAAGTGGATTGAATCGCAATGCACAGGCCCAGCCAGCCAGCCAGCATTTGCCTTGGATTATATCACATGGCCATTCCATTGCAGGGAGGAGGTGGCCCAAGCAGTCTTCATGGAACCCCTGTGAGGGCATTGCAGACCCCTGAGGACCCCCAGACCACAGGTTAAGAATCACTGATCTATTCCATCTATCTGCAAACACCCATCACAAGTTTCCACAGCTGCTTTCAGCAAAGGTTTGAAAACACACTCATATGAAATATTGATATGAGGAAATGTATTGAAAGACTCATGTCAAGAACACAGCTTAACAGAAACTGGAATGAGCAGAGGTGAGGGCAACTTTGTTTGGTCCACATTTCCAAGCAAATTTTAAAGCAAATTAGAACTTCCTGGAGCAATATGCATATTGAAACACAGTTATACTTTGGACTGTACCCTTCTCTGAATTTTGTGATGCAGTTCTTGGCTCAGAAATCACATACAGTATGAAAAGTTGTATACAAAATATGCATATTAGGGAAAGTTGTATATAAAAATGAAATGTGTGTGTGTATGTATGCTTTAAAAAATCATAAGCAAATGCAGAAAAATGGATGGAACAGATCGGATAGATTTTTACTGGTAGCCATTGTCTGTGGGGAGTGAATCTTACCCCATCCACCAGATGAGGCCCCCTACCAGACATCTTCACCCACCATCTCCCACTAGTCATTTAAATCATGGACCTGCCCGTGGTCCTGGGGCTAAAATGAGCAATCTTATTACAGTTCATAATATTTCTTCCCAGATTTAGATGCTGTGATATTCAGAAAGGCCTAGCATTATTCACCTTGCTTTCTTTAAACCAAGAACAGGGCAATCTCATCCTGCCTTTTGTCCACCACTGTTTTCCACATGCACAAACAACATGACTGAATGTTCCTGTTATTGTGGAGGTTCTCCACATGAGCAAGATCCTTGATTTTCCAGATCCTTGCTCATCGAATCATAGGGGTAGCCCAGACAGTGAAATAAATCTCATGGAATCTGCGGGGAATCCTATGTGTCCAAATGGGATCCTGCAGCGTTCTGTCCTATTCGGGGGGGGGGGGCAAAAGTTGGGGAAACTTTGCAGTAAAAGCCTCCAAGATTTTCCCCAATTTTTTTGATAACTGTGGAGGGAATGCTCACTCCCACATGTTAGGAAAACCAAATCACATTGGAGCACATTGTTGAACAGGATAGCTGATTGGTCAGATATGTGCAGGGGGCAGAGCTCACCTAGACAGCGGATCATAGATTCACCATGTTGGATTGTCACCCTAATGACTGTGTGCTCAGGTGATGAAAGGTGCCTTTCTTTCCTTCTTTTTTTCATTATTTAAGCAGAAGATTGCTCTTCCACACCTTGGAATTAGATTTTTTTAAAAAAAATACTGTTTGGTGGGAGCAATTTGGGGAGTACAAAACCACTGGTAATTCACTCATGGCCACCATCTTGATTCGCTGGCATTCCCCCATGTGAACAGGAAACATGGAGAGCTTTGCACACCAGCAATCTTGCAAAAAAATTCATTGAGATAGATGACAGCTGCTGTGAATTGGCATTTCTGCGCACCAATTCACATTTTATTTCCTCGTCTAAACCGGCCCATAGAGTTGCAAGAGACTACAAGGGCCATCCAGTCCAAACTCCTGCCATGCAGATGTAGAGATGGTTCCAGCATGGATTCCTGTAAAAGGGGATTAGACAATTCATAAAGGGTAAGCCATTAGCTACAATTTCTATGTATGGTTGTGAAAGCTAACAGGAAGAAAATAAACTCATCCAATATTTAGTACTGGAGAAGAGTTCTACAGAAACAGTACCACAGACTTACCTGATTTGTTGATTGTAATAAAGAAAATGAAGTACTGCAGACTGCTAAAAAGACAAATGAATGGGTCTTAGAGCAAATCAAGCAAGGATGACTAAACTGAGGCTATTGTACTTTGGACACATCATGAGACACCAGGACTCATTGGAAAAGAGAAATAGAAATAATGCTTGGTTAAAGTGGAAGACAGTATGAAAAGAGGGAGACTGCACTACAGGTGGATTGATTCAATCAAGGAAGCCACAGCTCTGGGTCTACAAAACCTGGGCATTTGATGACCTGGGATCCTATGGACAATGTCAGGGGTATAGCTATTGGTGAGGGCACCTCCATCCCAATAAGAATTTTGCCCTTCAAATGAAATTTTCTGTCAGTTCCCAAAATCCTAGCATTGAGAAGAGTGAGATTCCAGAAATCATTCACATCTAGAATTTTTATATTTGCTATGTTTGCATTGCCTTGCTAACTTGCCCTGCCCCTTTTCTTTGCACAACTCTCTGTCTCTCTCTCTCTGGCTTCTCTTCGCAAATGAAGATTCAGGAAGGACTCATCCTGCGCTTTCTGCAAGCGCACTGATGACTAAAAAGGCCAATCCGAGATAAACAAGTCCGGTTGCAGAAAGCACAGCAGAAGGTCTCCTTGGGTGATGTTTCCGGGTTGTGGTTTTTTCTGTGTTGTCATTTCTCTTCAAGACTTGTTCGGCGTGAGTTCTCAAATAAGGCTGAAGCATTGTGGATACTGTGTCTCCATGCCTCCCGATGTGAGGCCAGGGCGGACCATTGTTGGTGATCAATTTGGCCGAGCATGAGGTGTTGTTTCAGGGAGTCCTTGTATCGCTTTTTTGGAGCGCCCCTCTTACGCTGATCTGTATTTATAAATGCACAACAGAAGTTTTACATTATTGTAATGCTAGACATTTGGGAACTAAAGGAAAAAAATTATTGGGGGTCCAGAATTCACGTTTGGGGGGACAACACCCTCATTTTGCCACCCCCATAGCTCCACCACTGATCCACATTCTCAGGAATGTCTCTTGTTCGGATATGGTGCTTTCCACCTGAGGAAAGTAATAAAAGTGGAAGAGGGGGGTAAATCTCCCCGGTTCCTATGCTGAAGAAAGTGAGGGGTGGGGATAGTGCCCAAACAGGGCTGTAGTTGAGTCCTCTTGTAATGTGTAATTCACAAGATTTCTCTGGGAAAGTGGCATAAGAGTAAAAGGTGTGAAGATATATAGCAACCCTTTCTCTCTTTCTTTCATTTTTTTAAAGGACAGAGGGGTTT
Organism: Gambelia wislizenii; assembly: GCA_030847615.1. NCBI lineage: Eukaryota > Metazoa > Chordata > Lepidosauria > Squamata > Crotaphytidae > Gambelia > Gambelia wislizenii. The sequence goes on along the minus strand of JAUMIR010000005.1, from coordinate 23,672,572 downwards.
CTTTCAGTTCTGCACATTCCACATATTCAGAAAGTTAAGACACAAGCAATCAGATCCTCAGCTGGTAACAGTACAGCATTATCATCATTAATTTCTAGTTTTCTTTGACCTAAATTATACAAGCCAACATGTGCCTCTTGGTAAGTATTCTTTTTTTACAGTGGGTCAGCAATTTTTTTCTGCTTTCTGGACATGTTCCTACTCAGTATGAAGGGGGAAAGGGATAAACAACAGATTGCATTGCTCAGGTTTAACATACATACAGACTCCCATTTTCCTCAGGAAATAAGTGTTCGTGACATGCTCTTACCATACAATACATAGAGTGACATGTTACTAATCATGTGCAAAGCATGAAAGAAGCCCCATAAATCTCAACCTGGACCATAGCTAATACAATACAAACTTGAGTGGCAGGAAGTTTATAGTGAGCTGTTTATGATCTCCTAGCTGGTTTGTTGCTTGGGAGCAGGGCAGGGGTGGTAGTTGTTGTTTATAAATAGTTAACATATGCAAATCAAAAAGGCCAAGAATTTTTATTTATGCACAAAAAGTAGCAACACTCTAATATGGGAGCTATAGCTGAAATTCATATACTGAATATCCATAAATTCCTGTATTAAACAACTGCAAAGTACAGAACCTTTCCTATATACTTTTCCGAACTAGGGTTGCCATGTCAAAACTATCCCAAGCCCTGACCCCCACTTTTGAGGAAGCCCTGCTAATGTCATTAAGCATTACAGATTAAACATCAACCATACTTGCACAGGATATGCTGTACAAAAAAACACTAAGGCTGGGGTCCTATTGGTGAGACCCAAATGGACCCATTCAATCACCTCTTAAATGGTGAGTCAACACATAGGTAAATCCAACTGATTTAATGGTTCTGCTATAGTTGGGACTAACAATAGGATTTAGGCTCAAGTATTACATATAGTGGTTTTTGTTGGGTTAGACTGGGGGGCTTGTCTACATGATGAAATACCCCTGCAAATCTCCCTGACTCTGCGGTGATCCAGCCACACGATGTACGGCCTTTTGCCTGAATCTGGGGCGATCAAGCCACATGCTGCATGCGGGACATTCTGGGGTATTTCACTTGGATGCAGAGTATTTTGGGTTCAGAGTTTTCCTTGCATTTTCATCTGCCGCCACTGCTAACACTCACTGTGACCGCAATTTTAAGGCTCCATAGGGATTTCCCGGCCCAAGGGAGAGGCTTTTTTCCCTTCCCCTTCTCAGCAACGCTAAGCTCAACAGTGCTGTGTCTGTCACCTCCCTGAAGTACTTCGGTTGTTTTAAGCTTGAAGAAAGTGATGGAAGCACTCAGGAAGTGACGGGCAAGCAAGACAGTGGAAAAAAGAGGCAGCACTGCTGAGCCAGGGAATGGAGAAAACCTTTCCCTTCAGCTGGGAAATGTCTCCAGAGCTTCAAAAGTCACACTTAAGTGTCAGTGGCGGCGGTGGCAGTGGTGGAGGTGGCAGCAACAGTGGCCAAAACTCCACAGAGACAGTGAAGACATGTCCCTGCCAAGTATACTAATGCACAGGGCTTCAGGGGGAATGTGGGGGCACTCTATTTGGAGTTTTTGCCCCACATGTAGACAAGTCCTGGTACCCTGTTGACCATCTTTCTACAATCAAATGAAGACATTCATTTTGTTTGTTTGTTTCAGCAGACCTTTGACAATTGATTGCTTAAGGGGAATAGGCCTTGCATAATGTGCTGGACTTCCTTTCCTTTCCCTCCTATCTTTTTTAAAAAGTTTTTTTTTCTTTAATTTGTTTTAATTTTTGATAGTTTAATTACTTTTTAACTTTTGTATTCTGTGAATGTTTTGTTTGCTTTAAATTTTTTAAGTAGGCAGGATATTATAATCTCTCTCTGGCTTTTCTTTGCAAATGAAGATTCAGGAAGGACTCATCCCGCGCTTTCTGCAAGCGCGCTGATGACTAAAAAGGCCAATCCAAGATAAACAAGTCCGGTTGCAGAAAGCACAGCAGAAGGTCTCCTTGGGTGAGGTTTCTGGGTTGTGATTCTTTCTGCGTTGTCGTTTCTCTTCAAGACTTGTTCAGCGTGAGTTCTCAAATAAGGCTGCAGCATTGTGGATAGTGCGTCTCCGTGCCTCCGGATGTGAGGCCAGAGCGGACCATTGTTGGTGATCAATTTGGATGAGCCTGAGATGTTGTTTCAGGGAGTCCTTGTATTGCTTTTTTGAAGTGGATATGATGGGCATTTCAGTCCTAATCATCTGGAGGGCAGCTATAAACTTATATCTCATCCTCAAAGTATAGGCATTTACATAACAAAACAACTCTTGTCTATGCCCAAAAAGAGGCACAAGCAAAAGTGAGAGGAAGTCAGAAGTTTAGAAATATTAAAAGATAATAAACCCTAAGGGGGACAATTAAACTATTTAAAGTGTGGGGAAACATACATACACAAATTGCTCAGTGGGGACAGAGCATGCTCAGTAGGCAAAGAGGGCTGACTCTTGGACAAGAAAAAGAAAAAGAAGGAGAAGAAGAGAAGGAGGAGGAGGAAGAATGGAATACTATAGAGTAGAATGGAATATCCTGAAAAGGCACAGCTGTCTAGCTTCCACATTGTAATCTTTTGATGCAGGTTGCCCTTATCATAGCTAATAGCTATTGATACAACTATCCTGCACAAATTTGCCTAATCCTTTTTTGAAAGCATCTAAGCAATGAATTCCATAAATTAATTATATTATGAATAAGTATCTGTATGGACCCTGTTCTTTCTGTTGGGGCTTGGACAAAAGGCAGGTAAGCTGATAAGGTACTTATAGTCAAAAACTTTTTTTCTGAAACTGCTCACAAGGTAAACACTCCCCCACCCCCATTACATTTATAACCTACTTTTCCTCCAAAGAACTCAAGGCAGCATAACCGGATTTCACAATAACCCTATCAGGTAGGTTAGACTGAAAGGGAGGAATGGGTAGAAGCCTTAAGATACCAACTGAGGTTCATTGCTCAGTGGGGATTTGGACCAGGGACACCTGTAGTCTGATTCTTTAAACACTACAACATCCAACTTTCATGAGCCTTAGAGGGATCCACCCTTGCTCTATACAAACATGTGATGTGAAACACAGAGAAAGTTCCTTCCAATTTGCACGCAATGGGAGTGCTTGTATATATGCAGCCTCCGCCTTCCTTTTGATAGGCACATAAATAAGTCCTACAGCTGATAAGACCAGGTGAACGCCAAAGAGCTGTCCAAGTCTGATGCCGTTCCTCCCAATTTACAAGCAGGGTACTAAGGGCGAAAAATCCTTATTTGACTTGCAGCAAACTGCAGAGACCCAAAGAGTTAAATCTATTCTGATTCAGAACCAACAAGTGCCATTAATGTAGTCCTATATAAATCTAAAAGTTTTACACTGGAATCTATGTTCATGTGAAAACTTTCATTTTATTTTTTAAAGCTTTCACCGCTGCCCAAAATTGAAGCTTGGATATCTATGTTTCATGGCAGTAAGCAATCAGGAGAATCCTCTCCCCTCAGGTTGTTAGATAAAGCTAATGGCCTAAATACCCAAAAGGCACCATATCCCATCTCATCTTGAAAGCTAAGCAGGGTCAACCCTGGTTAGTACTTAGATGGGAGACTGCCAAGGAATACCAGATGCTGTAGGTTATATATCAGAGGAAGAAACCAGAAAAGAAAAAAAACACCTCTGAGTATTCCTTACCTAAGAAAAACCCTATGAAATTCATCAGGCCAGCATAAGTCAACAGGCAACCTGAACGCACATATACACATAGAAAGATGCCAAAGTTAACTCACGATTCCTTGGCCAACAACTATTTTGAGAAGGAATTGAGTGTGGTGGATAAACTGTCCTACTATCATCTTCTGCTATGGGGTATATAACCTTACTGGAACGTCATCCCCACGTCTATAACCCATTCAGTTAGACCCAGCTATACAGAGACTTCCCCTCCATCATCATTCAACCAAACCTTGGAAAGGGTATTTAATTGAACTACAACTCCAAAATACTTAAGCTAGAAAGGCTACTGGTTGTGCAGCTTTGGTATTTAGGTGGTTATAGTCCAACAAACTAGCTTTCCTATGCTCTGTTTACAGCCACAGATCAGCCTAGGACAACCGCTCCCTTTTGTCTTCCACATGTCTCCTTCACTTCTCTCTCTTCCTTGTTATTTTCCCTTAATCTTCTCCCCTTCTCTGTGCTCGTTTCTTTCTCTTTCTCTTACTCCCCTTCACTCTTTCAGATTGTCCCTTCTCTCCATATGCCCCTCTCTTTCTGTATCTCTCCCCTTCCTAACTCCCAATGGAAATGAGGATGAGGGGGGGAAATCCAATTCACCCAAGATATTGCTCACACACCTATTGTTACTCTACTCCACCCCTTTTTAAACTTCTTAGTGGTACAAGGGAGTCAAACTGTAACCCTTTTGTGGGTAAAGCTGTGAGCATACCTTATTGACCACATCATTTCTATTCTCCACTGCCTTTTTACACGGAGCTATGAGAAGCAGATACACAAGTGAGTTGCTCATTCCATTTTCCTGGGGCTGATATATTGTCTGAAGAGGGGCAGCCAGGAGTGCAGTGTTGATAAGTTTCAGAAAAAGCAAGAATTGTGCTGCCAACAACAGCCCTATTTCAGAACCCTCAGACTCTGAAATTCCCAGGAGACTAGAATAGCCCTCTCCTTGCAGTCTGTGCATAGACAGGAAAATACTTTTTTGTTCTAACAGAGTTGTGAGAATTGAAGGTTTTTAAAGAAAGGGCTTTCCGGAGGGTACTCTACTGTTCTCTTGGTTTAACTGAGCTGTTCTTTTAAACTGCTTTTCATAGAATCATAGAACTGTAGAGTTGGAAGAGACCACAAGGGCCATCCAGTCCAATCCCTGCCATGCAGGAAATCATGATCAAAGCATCCCTGACAGATGGCCATCCAGCCTCTGTTTAAAGACCTCCAAGGAAAGAGACCCCACCACGCTCCGAGGGAGTGTGTTCCACTGCCGAACAGCTCTTACTGTCAGAAAGTTCCTCCTAATGTCGAGGTGGAATCTCTGTCCCTGAAGCTTTCATCCATTGCTCTGTGTTCTAGTTTCTGTATCGTTTTTATGACTGTTTCTTATAAACTTCTATTAAATATTTTTGGTAGTTTACTTCCATTTTAATGTTTGTGTTGTTCTGAATCTCCAAATCATTTGTGACTTATGGTGACCCTAAGGTGAACCTATCACAAGGTTTCTTTGGCAGAATTTGCTCAGAGGGAGGTTTGCCTTTGCCTTCCTCTAAGGCCGAGAATATGATGTGCCTAAGGTTACTGTATTGTATTTTAATTTGTAAACCACCTTGAGTCCCAGTTTTGGAGGAAAAGCAGAGTATAAATGAAGTTAACAAAAAACAACATCATCAAGAACAACAACAACATTATTGCTAGCCCTTATTCCAGTCCCAGCAGAGGTCTACATATAGCCTAAAGATGAAGAACTTGCCATGGGGGTATCATTTGCAGTCACTATTGTGGCAAGTTTTACCACACAGTTCACTATTTCTGGTACTTACTATTTCCAATGTATCTTGAGTTTCCCACAGACATGGACTTGCATAGACAATCTTACTCCAAAGGTTCTAGTCTATATGTTTCATGCTGAAATGCTTTTTTCAAGCATCTGACACTCAATGGATAGGATTTCATCTGAGCTAATTATTCATTCTCTTTCTTTCAATGTCTGCCCATTAAACTACCCGTGAATCATATATCACAGCCCAGCAGGTGATAGAAAAGAACCAGCAGTTTGAATTTAAGGTATACAGTTGTCCCTCCACATTTGTGGGAGTTAGGCACACAAGACCCCCACAAATGTGGGGAAAAAATGAATAAAAACACACCTCTGCCACCCACCCACAAGCCCCCCTTCCAAAGTGGCAATGGGGCTTTTCAACCCATTTGCCGCTTTGGGAAGCATAGGGGGTGGGTGGTTGGAGGAAGGGGAGGCTTAGCAGCCATCCCCCATGCTTCCCAAAGCCACAATGGGGCTAGAAGCCCCATTACGGTTTAGGGAGGGGTGGAGGGCGGCTGGCTGGACAAAAGGGAGGCTGGAAGGGCCCCATCAGAGCTTCAGGAAGGGTGGAGTGGTGGCTGGCTTGCCAGCCAGCCCCTCCGTGCTTCCCGAAGCCACAAAAGGGCTGGAAGAGCCCCATTGTGGCTTCAGGAGGGGCAGAGGGCTGGCCGGCTCCACAATGGGGCTGTAAGAGCCCCAATGCGGCTTAGTGAAGGCTGGATGGGGGAAGGCTTGCCAGCCATCCCCCCGTGCTTCCTAAAGCCACGATGGGGCTGAAAGAGTCCGATCGTGGCTTCAGGAGGGGTGGAGGAGTAGCTGGAGGGATGGAAGGGAGGGTTGCCAGCCATCCCCCCGCACTTCCCAAAGCCACGATGTGGCTGGAAGAGCCCCATCACAGCTTCGGGAGGGGCGGAGGGGTGGCTGGCTGGATGGGGAGGGCTTGCCAGCCACCCCCTTGTGCTTCCTGAAGCCACAATGGGGCTAGATGTGGCGGCTTCAGGAGGGGCGGAGGGGTGGCTGGCTGGATGAAGGGGAGACCTGCCAGCCTTCTCCCGCTCTTCCTGAAGCCACGATAGGGCTGGAAGAGCCCCATCGTGGCTTCAGGAAGGGAGGAGATGTGGCTGGCTGGATGGGGGAGAGGCTTGCCAGCCATCCCCCCGGCATCAGGAGGGGTGGAGGGGGTGGCTGGCTAGATGGGCGGAGGCTTGCCAGCCGCCACCACCACCACCCCGCACTTCCTGAAGCCTCGATATGGCTGGAAAATCCCCATCGCAGCTTCGGGAGGTGCGGAGGGGTGGCTTGGTGGACGGGGAGAGGCTTGTCAGCCATCCCCCCGTGCTTCCCGAAGCCACAATGGGGCTGGAAGAGCCCCATTGCGGCTTCAGGAATGGCAGAGGGGTGGCTGGCAGGATGGGGTGGGATGCTTGCCAGCCATCCCCCCATGCTTCCCGAATAGTAATAGTAATAATAATAAAATTTATTTCTATCCCGCCCCTTTGTAATGCAATCGGGTGGCATACAATATAAAAATTCCATAATTACAGTACCCCAGCCCACCCACCCCTTAAAATAATATTAAATTATTAAGGATTAAAAACATGCAATAATTAAAATATATATTAAATTAGAAAAAAATTAAAACATACAATAAATTAAAAAAAATCCAATTGCAGCTCAGAGGGAAAGGACAGCCGAGTCTTGGGCCAGGATAGTTATTAAGGAAAGGCCTGCTGGAAAAGATCTATCTTGACAGCTTTTTAAAAACTGTCTAAGGTGATAATACGATGGATCTCATCCAGCAGGCCATTCCATATTCTGGGAGCGGCAGCAGAGAAGCCTTGTTTTCATAGGTTGTAACAGGTTCCTCCCAGAAGACCAAAGTGTGTGGGGAGGGTCATACAGCAGGAGGCGGTCCCGGAGGTTAGTTGAACCCAAGCCATGTAGGGCTTTAAAGGTCATAACCAACACCTTGTACTGTGCCCGGAAACTAATAGGCAGCCAGTGGAGAGCTTTTAGCACAGGTGTTATGTGCTCTCTTCTGGAAACACTAGAAATCAACCTGGCTGTCATGTTCTGAACTAGTTGAAGTTTCCGAGTCAAGCACAAGGGTAGTCCCATGTAGAGTGAATTACAGAAATCTAGACGGGAGGTTACCAGTGCATGTACCACAGTTTCGAGATCCCTGGTTTCCAGGAAGGGGTGCAGCTGGCGTATCAGCCAAAGTTGATAACAGGCACTCCTGACCGTTGCATTTACCTGCAGACACAGTCCTTGGAGGAGAGTGTGATTCTATCCAGGATTGGAAGTTGTATTTCCAGACCTGGTTTCGGGCCCGTAACTGTTAGTACCTCCGTTTTGTCTGGATTCAGTCTCAATTTGTTTTTCCCCATCCAGTCCATTACTGCTTTAAGACAATCATTGAGAGGAGAGATGTCATCTGAAGTCGAAGCTGACAACCGAGACATGGAGAAGTATATCTGGGTGTCATCAGCATACTGATGACACCACACTCCATGCCTCCAAATGATCTCTCCCAGCAGCTTCATATAGATATTAAATAGCATCAGGGACAGAATGGTACCCTGAAGAACACCACAGTTAAGCTCTATTCTGGTAGAGCAACTGTCCCCGAGCCTCACCCTCTGGGATCTGCTTGAGAGGAAGGAACAGAACCACTGCAAGGCAGTGCCTCCAATTCCTAACCCTCTCAGGCAATCCAAGAGGATGGAATGGTCTATTGTATTGAAGGCCACTAAGAAGTCCAAGAGCACCAACAGGGAGGGTCACACTACCCCTGTTGATAGCCACACTACCCACACTACCCCGGGAAGAGCCCCATCGTGGCTTCAGGAAGGGCGGAGGGGTGGCTGGATGGATGGGGAAAGGCTTACCAGCCCCCCTCAGCTTCCCAAACAGTGATGGAGTTTTAAAAGCCCCATCCCCGCTTTGGGAAGGGCAGGGGTGGTGGTGACTGAAAAGTGCCTTTGCCTCTAACTCCCCACTCTCCCGAGGCTTGGCTCTCCACCCCAAACAGAGCCAAGCCCCAGGAGAGCAGGGAGTTGGGTGCGGTTTTCTTGGGGAGCTCTCCATTTAAATCGGCTCCTCTCCCTTGTGTGCAAGGGAGAGAAGCTGATTTAAATGGGGTGCTTGCTGAGCAAACCACAAATAATCGGAACCGCGAAAGTGAACACCGCAAATGTGGAGGGGCAACTGTACAGCCTCCTTTTATATGCTTCAGACCCAAGTCATATTGAACAAAATCTGGTGCAAAATTTGCTGGTGCTGCAATAGAATCAATGTACTAAACAAACACTCCTGTTTCAAGAGCCTATCTGTTGCAGAACAATCCCCATTTATGTATTAAATCCATGTAATAAAACATTATGATCTAGTAATAACAAGAAAGAGTTGTAGATGTGTCTGAAAACCAGATAACAATGTTCTTCTAAGAACTTAAAACCCAGAGATTGCTTGCTAAAGCTGCCCATTTTTAAGACTTTCTTCCCAATCATCCCTGGCATGCTTTCTAGGGAAAATATACTGAAACCATAGTAAAAACAAAACAAATTATGTATGGATTTAGTAAGAGCTTAACTCAGCTTTTCTGTAATAGTAGTCATTCCTAAATAAATGCAGCAAAGCCATTATCAATTTCAATGACATACTATTTATTATTTTCAATATACCAACAGAGCAAGATTTCAATGGTGACATTCCTCCTATATGTCAATGCTTTGCTCCAAATGGTGACCAATATTTGCCTTTTGACTCCTGACTGGAAGCAAAACAAAGCAAGCACTGGTCAGTCTTGTGAAAGTCCGTAGTATTGTGATTAGGCAAGAGGCTTCTGGGAATATATCACATTGTTTGTCACCAGGCTAATCTAAGACTATGTCTCTTGATAGAAAATGGGGCAGAGAACATTATGAGTTAGCTTCCAAGGACTGCATCCCAGCAGTTGGGTGAGGCCAAAACCAAAAGGGGATAGAGTCCAAAAGTGTAGCTATGGGGAGGGGGGAGTAGAAAATAAGGATAGAATTCTGCCTGCAAATGAAATATTCCTTTAGTCCTCAAAATTTCTAGCATTGCAGTAACTTCAAACTTCAGTAAGCTTTTAGAAATATAGTATGACGACTGCTGTATCTGTGAGACCAATATCTAGAGTTCCACTTACCCATGTCTGAAAATATATGTTCTCTCTAGGCATTTTCTACATCTCCAACATGATTCTATTGACACATGCCCTTACCCCCGCCCCCGGTAGCTCATAAATTGGCAATAACTGACAGTTCACCTAGGTCCATGGTAGACCAAGCCATCCACAGAAGGGTTCAAATAAAGGTAACCAGAGACCTAAAGAAGCCATCTTGGAAATTCCTCCCAAAACAGACATGCCCAGGACATGGTTATGCAAAAGCCCCTTAGACAGTTGTTAGGGATGAATGTGTTTATCTCCCCTGGATGCACCTGGCAATGAGTCACTCTCTAAAACAAACAAGTGACCAGAACACCCATTATCCTGCAAAGGTCTTCCTTCACCCCTCTGCCTACCCACAAAGTGCTTCATACTCAGCAACCATTAATGTTGTAACCATTAACAGCAACTAATGAAGCTGGAGCTTCCATTATTTACCTTTGAGAAACTCACTGAAGCATTGTCCTACACTCTAAATCCCACTTAAGGGTATAATATTGGGTATAGATATTACCCCAAACCATAACCAAAGTGTGCACAGCTTCTCCCACCTCAACCCTCTGCCGGTCTGTTGTGTGACCCTCAGCATTAAGCCTGAGTAGCCTTTGCTGCACGAATATCTGCTCTTCAGACAGCTAATTACACCCCATCACCCCCACGTCTGTTCCTCTACCCAAATACTTCCTCCTAATTCTTCATTAGCCTTGTGTGACTGCTTGAAGCATGAGTGTATGTGTGAATGCTTCCATAATTATTTTTCAATAAAAACCATTTTTATTTCATTATGACTTGGAGTCTCCTCAGTTAGTACTGGTATACACAGGTGTGAGGGCCCCAAAGTTACCCTGCCTCTCACAGCCTAACTTTGAGCTAAGTAAAAGTTTCCCAATTTAATATTTTAATTTGAGTGGCATGACTGGGTCTCATGGACCCCATGCAATTCAGGTAACACTATGGCCAACTTCCACCAGAAATTGATGATACAGTCATGCTAGATAGAGTAGAACACCTCTCTAGGCATTTAGAGGTTCTCCAGCACAATTCTATGTTATCCTTCCACCAGAAATGTAGGATTCATTACTATCTGCGATTTTCATTATCCATGGTAATTCCAGGAACATCTCCCCCATGGATACAGAGGTCATACTGTATAGTTAAGGCATCCAAAGCAAAGGGGCAGGCAGAGTTGCCAAAGGAATTGAGCACAGCAGATGGAAGAGTTCTAGGCATAAATAATTTTCTATGTCTTGCTTTCTGCAATGCTGGGAATTTGGGGACGGAAGTAAAATTTTATGGAGGGAGGGGCAGAATTCTTATTTGGAAAGGCAATCCCCTCATTTTGCCACCTTGCCTGTAGCTACGCTCCTAGTGGAGCCAAAGCCATGTTGTTTCTACCTGTCTGCCTTTCTCTTAATTTCTCTCTCTAACGTGCACACTCTCACACACCGTATGCACATACCCTACCATCCTCACAGAATCACAACCCATTACATTCATCCATCCAAGTCTTGAAAGTAACATATTAACAACATCATGACAGTCCATTTGCAAAAACAAACAAACAAAAATACCTCTTCACTATTTTTTCTTGTTCCTTTTCAAGGTTTAAAAATATTGACAGGGGTTCTGTGAGGTTATTTTAACTTCCTTCCTTTTTTTTTTGTCTCCTTCTCTCCCACCTGAGCTTGTCTTTCCAAGTCTTGCATTCAATACACAGTTTTAAAGTAGATGTTCTGATTAAAATAGTATGAAACAGTGATGAGTGGTGGCTTCTGTATCAGTGAAACAGTGAATCTACTCTGGGTTTTATGCTTGCCCAAGGATTGAGGTCTGCTGGAGGGGACTCCTCTGTGTTCCACCAGGGTGATAAATACACTGGCCACAATCCAACATCCTCTCAGGGTACTGTGGATATATGCATACGGACCTATATATCCCCCCCCAACTTACTGTAAAGCACCAGAAGCCATCCCACACAACCAATCCATGTTTTGCAGCAAGCAGGCAGGATTGAAAAAGTGCCTAGCTATGCCTCCATAACCAGGCACACAATGTTTACAGCAGCAGTGAGACCCCTGGAGGATGCTGATGGATCTCAGTGATGTCATCATTTTGCATCTGGCTATGAGAACTCATTTAGGTGCTTCTCCAGTCCTGCCTGCTCATCACAAAACACAGAATGGACATGCAGGAAGACTTCAGGGACTTTACAGTAAGTCAGGAGGACACTTGGGCTGCTGCGGAGGGAGGAACAACAATCCCTGGAGTATCTGCATTGTAAGATACACTTATGCATGTGCATGTTCCCAACAGAATTCTGGCCATAGTGTGAGGAAATGGGAGATGGTCTTCTCAACCATGGCATCCCAGTTGTAGAATGGATGTTTATTAAAACCTGTGGAACTGCAGTCATTCACTCTGAAACGATTATGCACATGGCTTTAAAATGTTATAAATGTTTTAAACCTGTTTTAATTAGTTAACATGTTTAGTATTATTTTAGATTATCTCAATTCTTTTTTATTTTTTAAAAAAATGCTTTAATTTTTTTTATTGATTTTGGTAGTGCACCAGCCATAGAACTTGTGAGATAGAGAGGGATGCAATATTTTAATAACCATTTTTAAGAAATAAATGAATGAAGAAATAATAGTCCCAACTGTGCTAAAAACTAAACCTAAAATAGATTCAGTGCTTTAAAGTGTCAGCTAAAATCTGGAATAGGTACACCACTCCACTCGCCTGGAATCTACTGGCCATCACTATGTAAAATGCCCAAAAATGACTCCTTTCATAAACCTGTGCCACAATGAGAGTGTGAGACATGGATGATCTGTCTCTCTGGAAGCCAGAAAAATGATGCATAAAGGGTTTTGTCTTACTTTGCTGCCAGAAACATTCTTAATAGCCCAAGTCTGCATATGTCCAGGAGAAAAGCTGCACCTTTTTTGGCCATGGCTTAGCCCAGATGATGCAGCAGATGGTAACCTGCCCTCCATTAAAGAAATAAAGAATAAAAAATGACACCTATTGATGGCTGGAAGGGATCCAGTCATTAGTGAGGACAGTCTAAAATTCCACTTAAAGTTCTTTGTTCTCCCCCACCCCCACCCCCCGTGAATAATGGGACTTGGAACATAACAGTAACCCAGAAAATCCACTGAACTGCTTTCCCTAGAAAATAAAGCAGGACAGAACTAAAAGAGTTAATGTTGTTTGATAATGGATTGGCTTCTTGATTTCAGAAGCCAGGAACCTTTTACTGTACATAATATGTTCCTTGATTCTATTTTGATGTGCAGATGTTAACCCCTGGGAAATAAAGACAGTAATTTTCAAGCATCTACTATTTTCCAGTAAGTGTTCTTATTGTCATTGATGTATTAACAGTCCCATGGTAAAAAGGGAATGTTAATGCACACGCACACATTCTACAGGGTTTTGTTGTTGTTAATGCAGTACAAAATGGAATGTCCACTATAATAAAATATCCAATTAAAAGCATTGTACTCTTTGGAAGAAAGATAGCTATATAGTAAACACAAACACACATATTTTTTCTGGTTTGGTCTGTAGATGGATTTAAGAGCATTTTAAAACGTGACCTCCCACAGTGCTAGGATGCATTCTTAAATGAGTTATTTAATTCAGCTGAAAGCATTCCTGTTAGGGCACCACCCACACCCTGACTATCATACCTTTTCCTGCCTGTATTACCAGAGCAGCTCCTCCCCACCCGTACCAATGCTGCTATCTGAGATGACCCAAGTCTCCCATGCAAAGAACTTTTACAGCCAGGAGACCAGTGGAGTCTCTAACCTCATACAGCTCAGCTGCCAGAGTTCCCTGGGGTCCTCCAGTAAAACCAGTGGTGGCTGGTGGCTTCTTTGTCAGTGGAGAATTGGACCAGTCTAGATTTCAGTCTGAATTTTAAAGATGTCCAAGGTGCCAAAGCTATTTTGGAGCTGGGTTTCAACACTTTGGATATTTTTTAAAAAAGATTTAACTTAAATCCAGAGCATGATCACCAGAACACTGATCTGGAAGACATTACCTGTCACTGAATACAACAGTTACCCCCGATGTTAAAGTCATGCACTATCAGTGAGTGCAACAGTTGCCTACAGATGGGGAAGCCACAAGCTCTCTGAGCACAATGGTTATCCAGCAAGTCTGGGCTAGTTCATACAAAGGCATACAGCAGTTGGTTCTGCAATACTAGGCCACAGTTTGTACATTCCCTGGGGCAGAGCTCAGTTGTCATTGCACAGGAGGAATAAGCCCTTTCCCTCCACAACAAAGGCAAGCTCAGGTGTGATATGTGAGCCAGGTGGGCCACCATCCTGACATCCAAATTCCAAAGAGGTCATGTTTACACACTGTGCAGAAAGATCACACACACTGAGACTGAATGCCCTTGGGCATTCATGGGAGGCTTTCTATGTTCTGGAGAGTGTCTGTGCACTGAAAACTGGGGGGGGGGGGGTTGAGAGGTACCTGGCACAGCCTGGGGATGAACAAATCCAGGAGGAGCCAAACAGCAGAACTGTGCAGCAGAATGGGCACAAAAACAAAGACTTCAGCTAGCAGCTGTTTCACTGCTCTGACCCACTTTCCACACACAAAAAGACTTACAGGCAGTGAGGTTCATCCAAAGATATCTGGAGGTCCCTATCATCCATTGCAGCATAAACAGTATATATACAGCAAACCTCATTAACAAACTCAATAGCAATTTCTCTCAACATCCACCAACACTCCTTTCTCTCCATGAAACCAACCCACACACAATGCATCTTGTGGCTCAACTATATAGGAGTGTTTGTTAGCCCTCTGCCTAGCCACAGCTGTGATTAAACCAACTTCAGCTGTGCTAGAATGTGGTTGGTTGCACCAACATTTTTCCCTTTGCACTTAAAGCAATATTACCATGGCACTTTCCTCTAGCATTTAGGTTGAGTTTCATAATGCAAGTCCAGTTTTTAAGTCAGAGATGGGCAACTTGGAGCTCTCCAGATGTTCTTCGGCTGAAGTTTCTATCAGTTCTAGCCAGCATAGCCCACAGTGAGGGATGATGGGTGCTTCAGTCCATCTACAACTGGAAGGACACTAGTTGCTCGCCCCTGCTTTAGATAGGCAGCTGTCTCAGGCAGGAAAATTGTGATATAAAGGGACAACAGATTTTGGGTTATTTATGTTGTTCTTATTGTACTTTTACTGCCAAGCATGGGGTTTCCTTCCACTTTTGCAAAAACAACTTGTTTGGCTTTTGGTATTATGTACTTTGAGAGCCAGTGTGGTATAGTGATTTGAGTGTTGGGCTATGACTCTGGAGAACAGGGTTTGAATCCCCTCTTGGCCACGGAAACCCACTGGGTGATATGGCCAAGTCACACTCTCTCAACCACCTGGGAAGGAAAGGTAAACCTGCCTATGAACAAATCTTGCCAAGAAATGCCATGATAGGTTTGCCTTAGGATCTCCATAAGTTGGAAACAACTTGAAGGCACACAACAGCAACCTCTGCACCTTGCCTTTGGTGGTTTGGGGGAGTGATTTTCTCCTCTCTCAGGCAGCAAAATGTCTTGGGATAGCCCTGCCCTGGGAAATATACAAATCAGGGCCAAGCACTGAGAAAACCAAGATTAAGGAACAGAGCAATCTGCCTTTATATTGAGACAGATCATTAGCCCATCTAACCCAGTGCTGCCTCTGGGTTTATTCTGTTCAGCTGCTCTCTGGGATCTCAGGTCGAGGTCTTCCACATTTCCTGCAATATAACCCTCTGAATCTGGAACCTTCTATATGCAAAATATGTGTTCTGCTGCTGACCTATAGCCCCTTCCTTGATGTAAATCAGGGATGGGCAATGTGAGATGTCGAGGTTCCCCAAGTATAGCTCCTGAAGCTCCCCAAAAGCCCTCAGACTATTTTTTAAAAATCATGCTAATTTTTAGGTGAAGGGGGGGTGCCCCCAAACCACCCAGTATGTACCCAAACTGGTGGTTTGCTTCCTGCAACCCTTCAAAGCCCCACAAACTTCCCCAAAACATAAAATAAATCTTTAAAACTTTCCCCAAAATCAATTAAAATGGCAGCTGAGAATGACAGTGCATCTCTTCAGGCATGTCAAAATGCACCTGTGCAGCCTGCTGGGTGGATGTGGGGAACAAAATTGGACCCTACCCACTGAGCAGTTGCCCACCCCTGACATAAATGCCTATTTGAACTAGCACTTGATACCTAGAAGCTTAAGGTGTGAGTTGGGACACCAAGAAACAGGGAGCCTCCAGGGGCCACATAGTGTCACAAATGCAAAAAAAAAAAAAAAGGGGGGGGGGAGGGTGGGTGAAAGTGGCCAGAAGTCTACATCACATTTTGAAAAACTGTTCCTTTTATGTGAAATGATATGTGTGGCAAGGGTGCGGCCTATTTTAAAGGTGACTTACTTCTCCAGGACAGGCATTTCACTCATTTGGTGGGCAGGAAAAGGGTGAACTGGAGAATCTAGAGCAGTGGTTCTCAACCTGTGGGTCCCCAGATGTTGTTGGACTACCGTTCCCAGGAGCCCGCTGAAGTCTCACCTTGACAGCCAGGTGGTCATCCCAGTCATTAGTGAGGCTGTAGGATTGAACTCACAGCCTCACTAATGACTGGGAGGACCACCTGGCTGTCAAGGTGAGACCTCAGAAGGCTCCTGGGACCCACAACATCTGGGGACCCACAGGTTGAGAACCACTGATCTAGAGGGATCAAGGAACAAAGAAACAGCCTTGGGGTGCTCTGTGCATACTCCTGAACTACAGCAGCACTGGTGAATTTGTGTTGGTTCATTCACACATGCAAATCACCCTCTGACAGTGAAGAAGCATGTATAAACCGCCTCTTCTGTACTAGCAAAGGGGCATTTGAGAAGAGTAACTGGTAAGTCTTACACAACAGCAGGGTTCTCCTTGTTTGCCTAGCACAAGATGTTACTCCAGCTGCTACACTCCTTCTCACTAGAGTGGCTCGACTGGAGATCAGAGGATCAGAGGAAAAGGACCCTCCCCCTCCAAAGTGCAGCTCAGGGCCAAATAAACATACTCTCTAATGTAGTGGGAGCCTAGAAATTTTGCAAGTGGTGCTTCTCTTGGACGACTTGAGGCAGGCTTTCTATAGGCCTGCCTCATGGTCTCAAGACTTCCTCTCTTGAGCTGAGCTGGCAACAGAGATGTTTGTCCTATACTGCTCTTTTAAAAACCTGGCAACCCTAGCTAAGAGGCCTGGAAATTTTCTCACCAGGACCTGAACCCACACTTGGCAGTCCCATTTCCTTTGCAAAGAATGTCCCCTTCCCATATGGGTTACCATATCTCAGGGCCTAGCCCTTCTTCTCTGGTTCTCAGGTGAAGGGGAAGAAAGTCAGGGCACGAGCACGCTGTTGAAAAGACTGTATATGACATGATATCACCAGGGCTTGGCCCTTGTAACAGCACTCTTGTAACATCACTAGGGCCCATCTTTTGTAATATCACAAATCCACAAGGGGCCAACTCCTGGTCTCAAGTTTGAGCCCTGTAATTTCAAGACATGGGGTAGGCCTGACCTAGGAACCCTATCCCCATATTGCTGTTGGCAACAAAGAGGAAAAGACACAAAGCCAGCAGATTTTGGGAAGGGATTACATTGGGAAAACAGCAGGGAAATGGATTTAAATTCTCTCTGTCCTTGCCAACACTCCCAGCTCAATGCAATTCTGACTGATACTGTATGGATGGACAGATCTGTCACTTTTACTTTCTCCCACATTTGATTTTTTAAAAAAAAAAACTCAAGTTCTTTCCATTCTCTTTAGGAAGAAATCTATAAAATTTGATAAGTTCTTATAGAAACAAACTAAATAAAAGTCACAGTCCTATGCACTGGTTATATTTCAATAGAGTAGCTATTGCTTAAGAAGACCATGTTGTATCTGTCTGCCATATACCTCCCTGTTAAAGACGAGGATCTTTTTACCCAAAAGAGTTAACAATGCTAATTTACTACCATAAATAAGCCAAAAAAACACAAAAATTCAAAGCCAAACTTTTAAGAGACATGCACTCAAAACATTCAGCCTAGATGGGCAAACATGTTAGTTTTGTGCTCTCCCACATCTGAATATTTGTAACCTCAAATTCTATCTGTTATGTATATAAACAGACTTGTAGTTGTTTTTTAAAAAAGAAATTCTTAGAAAAATAAACCAAATTATATTCTCCGCCAGCCCTAACTATGCAGTAATTTTTAAAATCATTTTTAAAAAACAATCGCAGGCGAATTAATCATAGATCTGCTGCACATTGCATCTAAGTCTGATCTTCAGTTAAATCAGCAAGTCAAAGAAGAAAATCCAGTTTAATGGAGATGCTCAGCTCCACCCTAAACTGATGTCTGATGTAGGTCAGGCTAATCACATACCTCTGAGCAGATCTGCATTCCAATATATACCATACGTGCATTTAAAAATAAAAGCACAGCAAGTTTAACTTGCAAGAATGTGGTATTACGCCTTCTTCTAGAAACATACAGAACCAAGCCCAGCTTATATAACTATGTATCAGCTGACTAATTCTCCAGATCTGCCCTCTTTCTGACCTAAGGATGTTTTGTTTTGTTTTTTAAGAAAAGAAATTATGTTGAAAAGCATTTCAGTGAATTCTGGTTTGGTCAGTCTGTAGATAAAACTTCATGTCTTAGCATTTTGGTGACAAACATCTTAAAGATTACTACCTGTCCTTAATTATATCTCAATTAAGTATGACAGGGTGTGGTAAGCATAAACAAAAGCAATATTCGTCTCAGTGCTGCTTTCTCATCCCACCCCAAATGTTAAAAGCCCTTCCTATTTCTCTCCAAGCATCAAATCAAATGTTTAAATCTGTGCACCTCTTCCAAAACAAAACAAAAATGCAGTTCCATATTAGTGGATCTCCTAAAGCAGTTGTAGTCCTCCAGATGTAGAAGATTTCAGCTCCCAGAATTCCTGAGCATTGGCCATACCGGCTGAGACATCTGGGAGTTGAAGTCCAAAACATCTGAAGCACCAGTATTTGAGAACCACTGTCCTAGGGAACAGTTCCACAAACCATGGGGATGACATCCAAACTGAGCATCCTTACAGTCCATGCATGGTACATGAGTATAACATGAGTATAACACTAACACGGTATCTCATACATTATCTACTTGACAGACACAGCAAGTATTATATGAGTATCCTACTTTGACTGAGATCCAACATCAGGGTGTCACATCAGAAATCTCCAAATATGGGATTGCACATTGATTGTGCTATGCATCTCTTGAATTTTAAAACCAAATATGCAACCTAATGAGTATCTACAAGTGCTCCCACACACAGAACAACACTATACGCACAACTCCACTTCTGCAGCCTTGAAATGAATATGGATGTTTGGCACTGGACAAAAATGCCTGACCACCTCTGTAGGAGAGCATGCATAAGATACCAGTGGGATTCCACCCTTTGGGACCTACAACAAAACAACAGTATATGAGAAGTCTAATCAAGTCTTACTGTCTTTTATGAAGAATGGGATGGCTTAAAAAGAATTTGGGGTGTAAAGAAAGCCTGTAGCAAATTGTTGATAATTTAATTTATTCTTACCGTATTTTTACTGCCAGGAAGGAGAAGAGTATGTGATTTTCTTTCTCAGGTGCCAAAATAATTTCACCAGCCTGGAGCATTTTCACTTCGAGGGGGGTGCCATTTGCAATTCTACCTCAGTACTTTGAGAGGTTCTACCAGTACTTTGGGAGGTTTTCCAGCACTACTCTGCTGAAAGTTGACTATAGAGTCATGCCAGATGCCTAGAGAGGCATCCTCTGTATGAATTTTCTAGGTCCTCTGGCAAAATTCTATGGTCTAATATGGTGGTTCACTACTATGTTTGGTTTTACATATCTGCAGTAAGTCCAGAACTTATCCCTCTCATAATAGGGGGATGGCCAGTAATAGCTGAGTGGAATTTCCATCTTCAGGAGCAGCATACTACTGTATACCACTTACAATGTAAATTAAAATGGACCACAGTTTTTTTAAAAAAAATCACTTATAACATTAAAAAAATACTGTATATAAAAGCCTTGCGAAGAAAAGCCAGAGAGAAATACATTATCATACTATAACAAGCCAATGAACTAAAACTATTGAAAAGGATTTAAAACGTTAAGAAGTGGTGTACCCATTGTTAAAAGAGCCTTCTGAATGAACCAGTTTGTGACTAAAGCTAGCCAGTGGCCTGCCCTTCCACTAAGCAGACTGAGGTAGCTGTCTTAGGTGTCAGATGCTGGGGATGATTGATGGTCAATGGTGGTGAGGTGTTCGGAGGGCAAAGTTATGTGCATCTCACATGGATGCACATCCCATAAGCTACTTCCCATAAGCTGCATTTTATAAGCTGCTTCATGCCCTCAGAGATAATAGGTAGTGCTGACTCATCACCAGTGTTTCAACAAGCATCAACTGCTAATCCAGTTGACTTCTGCCCATGGAATGGGTAGGGTGCCTTGATACTTTCTCCTTTGCCTCAGGCAACAAAATGTCTTGGACTGCACTTTTCCTAAGAACAGGGAGGCATCTTGAGGATAAGAAATGGGCAAACCACTGATTATAGAACAATCAATTTCTGCTCTGGCCTCTACATACATGGTGTTTAGCTGTACATTTCTCTAGATAGCCAATTCACATTCAACTACTGAGGTAAAAAAAACTGAACTTTACTGTAGAATGTAATAACAGTAACTTTAAAAGAAGCTAAAGAATGGAAAGATGAGCAGCAGCATGAGTGGCAACCCACAGAGGAAATCCTATATGTGGTTCCATTACCTTAAAATCCAATGATGGGATATAATATCGTTGGTGTATTATGTATGTACTGTATAAGTTCCCCTATGGAAGTGGTTGGACATTTCGGTCTGATGCAGAATATCTGCATCAGGCCAGAAGTCCAGTCCAGTCCAAGACATTTTGCTGACACAGAACATCTGCATTCAGTTCAAGGTTGTGGAAGGGGATTTGCGCATGTAGAGCACACAAAAGCATATTGCATTGTGCATTGAGTTGGCCACTGAGTTACAATTCAATACAACACACTGCCATCCAATACAAGGGATGACATGAGAGCCATCTTTAAATATCTGAAGGATAGTTATGTAGAAGACAGAGCAAGCTTGTTTACTGCTGCTCCAGAGACTAGAACATGTACCAACAGAGTCAAATGACAAGAAAAGTGATTCCACCTAACCATTAGGAAGAACTTGTTTACTATAAGAACTGTTCACCAGTGGAACGGACTGCCACACAGGGTGATGGATTCTCCTTCTTCAGCGGTCATTAAATAGTCATTGGCTGGACGTCTTTTGGGAGCACTATATTTGTGCATACCTCCATTGCACAGGGTTGGACTAGATGACCTCTGCTGCACCTTCCAACTCTAGGATTCTAAGATACAATGTTTCTATGGCTGTGTATCAGAAACAATGCATCACTCCACATGCAGAGATTTATGTAACACCTCATCATCACCACTTATTTACTGTATATAGTTCCATCAGTGTACCTGGTGCTTTACAATCATTAATTTGACAGTTCCCTGTCCCCAGGCTTACAGTCTTAAAAAGACACATCACACAAGGAAAGTGGAATGGAAATGGTGGAAGGGATTATGTCCAGCAAGTGGTGGGTACTGTTTTCTCCCTCAGAGTGCATAGCATTCGCAGATGGGATGGAGGGAGGGCCTTTCCTCAGCTGGTGGGCCTAAGCAGGATTGAGCTGTGCCTGTCTGTTCTTCTCTCCCTCCGAGGTGACAGCAGTGGCAACTGGAATAGAGAGAGGACCTTTCCTCAGCTGGTGGACCTATGCATGATGGGGCTGTACCTGCCTGTTCTGCTGTCCCTCAGAGTCCTTGGGGAACAACCTGATACAGGATTTTGGCCTCTGTATCTCACCTTCACTAGCTCAAAATCAATCAGACAATACTCCAGTCCCAAGCACATCTATGCGGAAGTAAATCTCACTGATTCCTACAGAGCTTATTTCCAAATGAGTGAGCTTAGGAGCAATGTGCCAACAGGCTTAAATGCAAGGACTCAAGCTTCACTGATTTCTGGATTGGCCGCATGTTCAAAAACACGTTAATACTTATTTGTTTGGAGAGCTTTGATTATCATTTTATCTCCACACTTAAAAATAAATAAAAAGGATTGAAGTATTTCTCTTTTATTTATAATTAAACAAGTGCACAGTTTCCTTGGCTTCATGAACAAACCTGCTACTCCAGGGAGCAGCAACATTTCCTGTTTTAGAAGCAGGCTTGTGGTTTAAAAAAAAAAAAAAACAGCTACAGGGTTATCCTTTAATTTGCTCATATCTTCTCTGAAGCCTCTCATTTGAGAACTGCTTAGCAAGACAGAATCCTTTTGGTATGTCATGCCAAGTCATCCAAGATGCAAAGGAAAGCTGCCTGGAAAAACAACCCCTTTGCAATGATAGCATTCATTCGGCAAGTATTTGGTTCTGTTCAATATAACAGTCTGGTTTTTACCAAAGCAGCTATCTCTTGCTCAGTTCTGTTATGATTGGGGATGTGAAAAATTCCCAGCGTTGCTTAAAGTTCAGTGGCAGCTTGTAGCTTCCTTGTCAGTGGAGCACTGGATCCACCCCAGCTCTTAGTCCAAACTTTAAAGGCGTTATCCACATTACTGAGCTTATTTGGGGGTTGGGTGCAGCACCTTTGATATTTCCATTATAATTTAGACTAAGACCAGGGATGGATTCCCCACCCCACTTACCTGCTGCCAGGCACCACTGATATCCCATTTCCGTCTTTCGCTCTAGGGATGTAATTCTTCACTAAGTTTCTCATTAAAGAAAGCACTTAATAATTGTATCAATTTTCTTCCTGCTGCAATAAAACCTTCAACATCAACAGAGCTTTCAAAGACTATACACAATTCAGGACTTACTCTACACAAAAATTGCACCTGGTTGTTTTGCACAAAAGATGGCATTTTTCTGCATAGGAAACTGCATTTTCTGTTCAAGAAATAATATTGATACACAGAAATTTTTTTTTCCTGCACACAAAATGTTGTTTTCTATGCAAATCAACCACTTGCACAATTTTGTACAGAATAAATCCCAAATTAATGTTATTAAAAATATTTTTAAGAGAACAAATCCCTAATTAGAGCATTTTTTGCATAGTAAAAGTCCAGGAATGTATCCCCAGTAAGTCCAGGAATGTATCCCCTGTGGATACAGGGGCAACCTATATATGTGTTAGCAATATCCATAGTGAGAGATGCAATGGGGACCGAGCATAGTTTCAGTCACCAGAGAAGGCACTTTCAAGGCCCTTTAATATTTTTATGTCTATCCATCACATTTTTCTCCTGGCACAGAATTCAAGGTGGTATTCATAGCATTACCAGGTGATCTCTTATGCAGGTATTTATCAGACCAGGAGCTGCTTAATTTCAGAAGGTTGCCAGATGACCCTAATTTGAGGACCAGAGAGCTTGTTCCTTATAGGACTGGTAGGAGTCTCTTATTATAAGATATCCCCTATCCCAGGGTTAGAAAGCTTTTCCTTTTATATTGACATAACAAAAAGGGGGAAATACCCTGCGTTTCTGAGTGCCTGCCCTTCATAAAGACAGAAATGTGTGCATCGTGTAATATCAGAATGTGGGCAATATGTTAATTTTACAGAGAAACACACAGCTAAGTTAACCAAAATCAATACCTGTATTTTCACTTGATATTTAGGAAGAATGGCAATTTGTTTATAGTGAATTTCTGACAGTCAGCCCTGCAGGTCCTGAATTTCGATTGTCCCTTCTTGCTATTTTGAAAATCTAGCAACATTATTTGACAACGATGCACTATATTTAACCACACTCTGTGTATGTAACCTTGCACTGTAGTATGCATCTGTATTCTTCTCCTTCAAGTAGCAGCACAGAGCAGAATGCACAGGTTAAAAGATTTTGCCTGCATTTGTTTCATCTGCATATTTAATGTAGGATACAATCTCATTTACTCCCTGATACAGAATGTAGAATTGCTTGCTTGTTTGTTTAAAGCCAATAGCACATGTATCTCTGAATAGTTCCAAACAATAGAAAGAATACTACTGAAAGACATGTTCAGTGTTTAGTTTTAAGCAGAGATTACATTACAGAAGACATGACAGATGTTTTCAAATATGCATCAGGCTGTGATAAGTAGGAAGGTAACCAGTTGCTCTGCATTGCTACGAAGGAATAGGAATAGTAGTAATGAGCTTAAACTGCAGGGGAAAAAAAGATTTAGATTAAATAATATCAGGAAAAAGTTCCACCCATAAGAATAGACTGCAAATTGAAAAATACTATCAGGGGAGGTTCCAGGATCTCAGACACAGCAAGTTTTTAAAATTAGTTTGGATATGTATCTGTCAGAAAGGATTTGGGTTTAATTAATCCTGCCTCTAGGCATGGGAGGTGGATTGGATTTTTTCCTTAGCTACTCTCCAACCCTTCAACAATAAAACAGAAAAATATTACAATAGAAGGAAAGAACAATCTACCCCTGAAATATTACAGAATTGCGCTGGTAAATATGCTAAGCATTCATATGCCCTACCAGGACTCTAAATCCTTCAATATAATAGTTTTTAAACTCATTCTACATTTTTAAATCACCTAGCCTGCCACAGAATCCTCATCCATCAACACCAGAATATGTATAAGTAGAAGATAATTCTAGGTATGTTCCAGAGTGCTTTCTTGGTTCATTCAGAGCACTGGTCAGGCCTGTTGGACTCTACTGTCGTTCATGCAAACTGAGGAGTTCTTTAGTTGTAATGGGAAACCATAGTTCCTCATTATGCAAATACACTGCAACAAGTTTCAGGCTAATACAATCCCTGCTTTCCTCACTTTCTCAACGCATGTGAGGTGGAAGTTTAAAAAAACTTTCCTTTGATCCTTAGAACAAATTGGTTTCCCATCACATCCAAACAGGGAAGAGCATAATTTGTTCAATCCATAATTCATTAACAAACCAGGATATGAAACCATGGCTAGATCATGGTTTCTTATAACTAACTTATTTAAACAAGTCTTAGTTTCCAGTACAGGTCAACCCCTGTATCCATGGTGGATATGTTCCAAGAACTGAAACTGTGGATAATAGGGGACCCTATTATTTTCTGTGAGATGAACATCAGAAGTTGACAATAGAATCACATTGGAGGACCTAGAAATGCCTAGAGGGAACTTTTTTTAGATGTGGACATTTAGATGTGGGGATCATTCTTAGTCCTATCTCAGAAGACTGAAACATCCAACTGGCACTCCTTATAAGCCTTCAGCTAAGGTTAACAAAGAATGTAGAGATAGTAAACCTATATCAGTTACTTTGATTATCAGAAGAAATTCTATGCATGTACCAGTATGTTATACACAAAGGCATACCTCAAATATTTAAACTGATACAGGTAATACAGGAAAGTACCTATCATGACAATTATAATTCCTTGCCATACCCAAGGGCTGAGGTTCTGGGAGTTTCCTCAGCAACTTAAGAGACATTTCTCAATGAGATCATAGCAACAAATCTGCCTGAAAGACATACTGCCTGCTACTTGTAACCTCCGGTCTACAAAGTACAGGTACAAATTACACTACAGAGTTGTGGGTGTTTGCCCACAAGCCCATTTCCACACACCAAATGTAATCTTTCTGCTAGACATCATGAAGTCTATAGTCCAGGTGGGACATAACTCTAAATTGTAGTTTAGTATTATATGGAAAAGCTCACTTGTGCACTGAGCATTTGTTACTCCCTATTCCCCTTTATATGTGCAGTGCAGCTGCTAGAAGGAAACATACCCTTCCTCTTTAACACTAACCACAGTTTAGTGTTAAACTTGAAAGGACAATGTTTAGATAGTTCAAACCATGGTTTATTGATATAAGCCACTATAAAATATGTTTTATGAACCTGGCTTGTTAATAAACCACAGTTTATGCCAGAAGTGCAGCATGATAGAGGGAGTGGCTATTATCAGCTCTCCAGCATCCGCGTCCAGCACTTTAGCCACATACTTCCTTCCCCTTCCCTAGGTGGGAGCACTTGTTCTGAGCCAGCACTTTCAAGTGCTGGATTAGTTCCAAGGCATCCCCACTGTTAACTTCTAATTGCCGATCAGAGATGAAGGGCTCCTCCCCCTGCTAGTGGGGAGGGAGAGGGTTTCCCTAGGAGCCTTCACAGACTAGACAGGAAACTTCTTCAATGCAGGTTAGACCCTGGACCAGAGGTTTATCTGATTTATGGTAACCACTATTTCTTTTCTTAACTTGAAACATTATTATTATTATTATTATTAACATTTCTATCCTTCCCTCTACCAAGCTCCTGAGAGAAGCAAGAAGATATCAGTCAGACTGACTACAGCTGTGCTGTGTCCTGGTCTGAAAGCATACTTGAATGAATCCAGATGATCTCTTTCTTCCATGAATGTCTGAAGTTGTCCAGCCACCACATGCTCAACCAACTTGCCCCAAAAGGGGATATTTGCAATGGGGTGGGAGGTCCTCTTCTGGAAAGAACAGACCACAGCCTCCTTCAAGGCAGCAGGTACTTCCCCCTGGCATAGTGAGGCATCTATAATCCCCTGGAGCCACCCAATCAATCTTCTCCTGCTAGGTTTTAACAGCCAAGATGAGCAAAGGTCAAGCGTACACGTGGTGGGCTGAACTAATTCAAGCATCTTTTTCACATCAGGCTGCAATAACCAATACTGGTCTCAGGAAACCTAACCCGACGAAGCACTGGATACTTTCTCAGACTCTAAGGGGCTGTCTAAATGGTGAAAATACTTCTTATGGAATGCGAGGAGAATCCTATCTGTCTTAATGGGATCTCACATCGTATCACCGTATTTGGAAGGAGGGGGGTGAAAACACCAAAAACTCTGAGGGAAAAGTCTTCACGGATGTTCCCAGAGTTTTTAAAAAGCAGTGAGGGGTGTGTGCATTCCTGCCGGTTGGGACAAGCGATTCAGTATTGATTGCTTTCCCATAGGAGATGAAGCACAAAGCCAGGCGAGCACAGGGGGTGGGGCTTGCTAACAAGGCAAGTGCCCGCTGTCGTCATGTTGGATTTTCACCTTAGTAAGTGAAACATTCCTGGTGGTTTGTTTTTGTTTGTTTTTTCTTCTCTGTTCAATTAAAAAAAAATCACTCTAGCACACCTTGGTCATCTTTTTTTTTTTTTAAGTTCGGCAGTGGCAAATTAGGGTAAGTACAAATGCGAGTAAATTATTCACGGCCACCATCTTGCATGAAAAGCTTATGAGGGCAAAAACACTGTTAAGACAAGTCACAGCTGCTGCGAAATGCCATTACTGCAAGGCACTCCAGGTTTTTTATTTGTTTGTTTTGCCTCATATAGACAAGACCTAACTGTAGCATCATGGTCTGAGTGAGTATGAGCTACCTCCTCCTCAAAGTGATTGGTACTAAACAAGAGGTTGTTGCTTACTATTTCCTCCTTGCAGCTGTGCTGGAGGAGGAAGAGGGGTAGTGCACGAAGGGACATAGTGCTACATTATGGTATAGCATTACATACCATTGAACTCAGCCAAAAGTTTATGGACTAATAATATCACCTCATTTCCAATATTCTGTGTATAATAGTGTGCATTTTTAAGCCAGATGTAGCATGCTAACTAAAGAGGTACTGTTGGCAGGCATGCTGCAGTATTAAGTACAAATTCATTACATTCCAGAAATGTGTACATCAGGTAATAAAGGAAATACTTGACATTTCAACTGGGAGCCAGACAATTATTGCCTGCAGCTCATGCTACCCCAGATACAAAACATGTCATCTAAGAGGTTCTTTCTGTGCCAGTGTACCAAATATCTCTGAACATCCTACACATCTGGACCAGCATGTATTCCTACATGTGCACAGCACAGTTATCTAAAGTCTTCATATTGTTTCTCATGACTCTAAGATGAATTGCCTCAATCAATATCCTTATCATGTGGAACACGAAACACACACACACACACACACACACACACAAATGTATGACAGTGATTACTATAAATAACGTCATTCTGGATTCCAGACCTGACTGGCATGCCATTTCCATTGTTTCTCCAACACACAACACAGTGTTCATCATCCCAGATCCAATCCATTGTTTCAGTAAAAAAAAGAAAAAGAAAAATTAACAAAGAGCGTAAATCCTTTTGTAAGCAGCTATTAACCTATGGTGGAATCAGTACAAACATCTACTGATTTGACTCTGCTTTAAACAAGTGGCTGCATAATGCAGAAAGATTAATAAAATAGATTCCAAGGGTGAAATCTGTCCTTTGCTGAAGTCAGTAGGAGCATTCCCATTGAATGAAAAACTGAAGTAGCACTGCGACTGACCAAGAACAGGTGATAATAACAAGGAAACATTACAACAGAAATGAAGCAGAGCTCGTACACCAATTTACCATGCCAGAAACGGCACCAGCAAAGAGATGCTAGAACATGGCCGTGTTTATTAAAGTTCTCTCTAGGCTCAAACAACTGTCTCCAAAAGGCCTGAAAGGGCCAAGAGAAGACACTTTGGGCCTGCCTACATTGCCGAAATACAGCAGTTTGACACCACTTTATCCACCACAGTTCTATCCTATGGAATTCTGGTATTTGTAGTTTGGTGAGCTATTTAGCCTTTTCTATCAGTAAACTCTGGTGCCTCACCAAACTACAAATATCAGGATTCCATAGCATATAACTATGGTGAATAAAATGATGTCAAATTGCAGTATTTCTGTAATGTAGACAGGCCCTTTTGTTTATAGTGAATTTTGTTTATTCCCATAATGAGCACCTTCATTTCTTTTGTCCTACTGTTGTGAATCCAGGGGTATAGCTACAATGAGGGCAAAATGAAGGTGTTGCCTCCCCATATGAATTCACCCCTCCACATGAAATGTTCCTGCAATGCTCAGATTTCTAGCATTGCAAAGGGTGAGACATTGAAAAGCATTCACATCTAGGACCTTTCAAAACTGTTCAGAAACTTCGGTGGGTACAAAATGCTGCGGCCAGGTTGTTGACTGGGGCTGGCTACTAGGGTCATGTGACTCCCCTGTTGAAACATCTGCATTGGCTACCAGTCTGTTTCTGGGCAGAATTCAAAGTGCTGGTTTTTACCTTTAAAGCCCTACATGGTTTGGGTCTGGACTATCTGAAAAACCATATCTTCCTATATAAGCCTGCCCAAGTATTAATATCAGCAGGGGAGGGCTTTCTCTCAGTCCCACCACCTTCACAGGCCCAGCTGGTGAGGACTTGGGAGAGAGCCTTCTCAGTGGCTGCTCCCAGACTGTGTAACTCCTGTCCACAGGAGGTCCAGTTGGCCCCCTCCCTGCTCTCTTTTCACCAGAAGGTGAAGAGGAGTTTATTTAGGCAGGCATTTGAAATGTGACTTTTAATTGGTGTGCTGCTTTTAATGTTTGTAAATTTTATTGATTATGTTTTACTCTGTGTGGTGTTTTTAACTGTTATATGTTAATAATTGTAGTAATTTAATTCTTTTTAAGCTTTTGTAACTTTTGTAATATTTTAGTTGTATTTTTTAGATTATTGTAGGCTGCCTTGAATCCCATGTTGTGAAAAGGAGGGATAAAAAACAAATGAACAAACACTCTTATAGTTGCTGTGTTCTCATTCCCTTGAGAACTTTTCCTGTCCCTTTGCTTTGGATGCAAAAACTCTATTTCTAAATGTTCAACTTAAGTTTTGAGTTACTGCAACACTAGAAATTTGGGGACTAATGGGACATTTCATTTGGGAGGGAGGCAGAATTCTTATTTGAGTGGCCATGCCCTTATTTTGCCCACCCCATTTTGCCCACCCCATGCCAAGTAGGTTTTGGGGTGTTCTTTGTTTTGTTTTGTTTTTGCAGGTTTACTAAAGGACTAGAGGGAGAAGCCCCCGCAAAATCCATGGACAGGAGGGTTTGTTGAACCTGCAAACTGTGGGCAAGGATTCAGTTATCAAAAACAACAACAACACAGGATCATATATTTGGGAGTGATCCCAAGAGTTATTTAATCCAATCCCCTGCCAGTGCAAGAAACCACCACTTTGATATGGCAATAAACCTTTGTTTTAAAACCACCAAAGAATTTGGTAACTATCTATGTGAATTTGTATAGCAAACAGACAATCAGACATAACGTTTATATCATTGTATAGCTATGACTTCTGTAGCAATGCACTCATGCATTGGCTTTTAGCCTCATCAGTACAGCCAGAATTTGAGAACTTGTTAACAGGGAGAAAAAACAGTTAACACACCTTGCAGGGAAAAAGCCCAGATTTAATGTTCCTATATTTCATTGTTGCCTCCCTCTATAAGGAACACTAAATGCTAGAGTAAAAGAAATCAAGTGGGGGAAACTTAGAAATTTACAGACAACTGACAAGTTACTATGCGTACCATACTCAATTTATTCTAACAATTCTTACCTAGTCGCTTATTCAGTTGTCTTCCATCTAAATTAATTTTTGCTTGGGAAAAAAGACTCATAATGCAGCAAGTAAGATTTTAATGTAGATATTTTTGCAATTTCTCTTTCCCTTTTCCCCCCAGGATGTCCTCCTTATGTATGCTTTGGTGCTTCTCTATCTCAGCTACAAGTCTCTGTCTTTCTCGTACTCAATCCTCAGGCTTTATTATGAACTGACTATCATGTATAGGACAGATGATGGCACTGATAAAAGCAATAGTCTCCTCTATAAAGCACAAGTATTTTGTTACAATCCAGAAGGGAAATCTCACTAGACTTGCCACTCAGACTGAACATATGGGTTTGTAGTATTGGAGCAATACACTCTGACATATAGCACAATAGGCAGGGGAAATGCAATATATATGCATGCACACAAATTTAACTAGTGAATAGATTGTTATTTATTCAACTATACGTATAATATACATCTATAGCTTCTATGGCCACAGTGTTACAGGCCTCTGCAATGGCAGGTATGGTTGAAAATTGCCAACCGAAACTATGCCATGAAAGCTATTTCTAAGCACTTAGAGAAATCATATTTCAAATTGCACATCACCAAATCAGAAAAGCCCCCCAAAAGGCTAAAAGGTAGAACCAAGAACATGTCAACGATAATGTAATTCAAAACAAAACATAAGTCACTGTGAAAAATGAAGATATCCAGCAAGCAACCAATACAAAACTTTACATCAGAAAGTATTCTTCTTTTTGATCACATTAAAGTTGGCTAGAAAGACCAGGAATATAAAAACAAGGGGTTAGGGATGAGCTAAAAGTTCATGATCAATAAGAATTCATTCACATTCACCCACCTACCCACCCACTCCCAAAAAATCATATTCAAGAAGGGGAAAAAAATTAAGAACTAAAAAACATGAAAGTGGAAAAAAAAACAACATGGAAGGATTCATCCATTCAGATCTAGACTTCAGTGCAGGCATACCTCACTTGCTAACTAAGCATCTGATAAAGAAGTTCCTTTTTATAAAGTCTTTTCATGACCCCAGCTCCCTCTTTTCCCCTTGTCCTTAGTCTAGCTAGAGTTTTTTTTTTAGCAGTATCAGCACTGAGATGACGGTGAAGAGGGGCTGGAGAAACACACACTTTCACTGTCAGGTTGCAGCAGCATGTCTGCAGTGAATCATGCAAGAAAGGCGTTCTGTGGGGGTTTTTCCAGGCTGTGAGACCATGTTCTGGAAGAGTTTATTCCTGACGTTTCGCCTGCATATGTGGCTAGCATCTTCAGAGAATGGTTGGGTAGGAGTGTGTGGGGGATTAATATACTGTGAGCTCCTGTGGTAGAGTTTATGTAAACTTGTGTATTTGAATGGGTAGTTCTTGGGTGGAGATATGCCTCAGGAGTTTACCGCATACCATGCAGCTATGGACAAATTTACACAGGGACCCCTAAACACAGTGTGCACACACAAATCAAGGAACATGAGAGACACTGCAGACTGGGCCAGCCAGAAAAATCAGCAGCAGCAGAGCACGTTATAAACCAACCGGAACAAAAAATGTTATTTAAAAATACCGAAATTCTGGACCAGGCCAACAACTATCATGTCAGAATGCACAGAGGGACTAATGAAATCCACAAACACCTGGACAACTTCAACAAGTAAGAAGAAACCCTTAAATTAAACAAAGTTTGGCTACCAGTCTTGAAAAACACCAAAATCAAAACTCAATACATGCAAATGAACTTCACCCGGGGACAGGGGGATTTCCAGCAGATAATGGGCCATTAGACAAACAGACACTAATCCTCCTTGCATATCTCCCCCCAGGAACTACTCATTCAAATACACAAATTTACATATCCTCTCCAACAGGTGCTCACAGTATATAAACCCCACACACACTCCTACCCAACCATTCTCTGAAGATGCCAGCCACAGATGCAGGCGAAATGTCAGGAATAAACTCTTCCAGAACATGGCCTCACAGCCTGGAAAAAAACCCACAGAAAACCTATGGATGCTGGCCATGAAAGCTTTCAACTTCATGCAAGAAAACTTGAACTGGGAAAGAATGGGATTCTAAAATTCACAAACACAGTTGGAAGAGACCTCAAGGGCCATCCAGTCCAACCCCAATGGTGGAGAGAGACGCGCTTGATCTTAGCTGGACAGTGATGAAAGCTGATGGGAAGACAATGGACTCATCTTGGAGGAGAGTCTGACAGATGGTCAAAAAGGCCAAGAAATGGTTCCTAGAGCAAATCAAGCCTGAACTCTCTCTAGCAGCCAAGATTGCCAAACTGAGGCTGTCATACTTTGGACATATTGTGAGATAGAATCTGAGCTCTGCATCAAGAAGAGATGAATTCTGCAACCTGCATTAATTCTAGCATTCTAGAACTAGCATTTCTAGCATTCTGTTCTAGGCAATCCTACTGTGGCTATCTATGTGTGTGTCTGCCTATCACAGGTAAGAAAAACAGCAGTTGTCTCCAGAATCCTTTACTGCGCATGCATGAATAGCAAAATCAAGGCAGAAGGGGAAAGCAGATAACCCTGTCTCACCAGCTAACCCCAACATGTTAAAGAAGCACATATCCTCAAGTCTGGACATCAAATTGGAAATCATAAGAAAAGTGGAGAGTGGTGGAAAACAATGTCATCCCTGGAAAAGTTTTGGAAAAGTCTTCAACTGATTTCTAGGAAGTTCAAACTGTTTTCATTACAAGACTTACCTCATCTGATTGTTGCATTTCACATATTGTTAGTTTTGAATAAAAAGTTTGTTGAAACATGTTGAACTGCTCTTTTTTTTTTTTTTTTGGTGGTATCAGAACCTATCTCTATTCTTTTCACATTTATTTCTTCCTCTGGTACCCGAATTTCTGTTAGAGAAGTACTGCTCAGCAACACATCTAGTTCATGAACTGTATACCTATACTTAGCTCATAAAAGTCTGGGTTGGAATGCCTGTGTATTTAGTTATGTTTTCACTGAATCATGACTCCCACTTCTTTTCCTTAAAACCTCAAGAGCAGGCATGCATCATATGGTGTAATATAGTCCTCTTCACACTGGAAACATATGAATCAATTGAATGTGCTAAGTGCAGACAGGGAGATTTGTATATTAGTTTCTGCTTGAATAAATATACAAAACTTGCATATTCAAGATGCAAAGAACTTGAGCTTGATCATGGAACCTAGAATGTGGAGACTCAGACCCCACTCCTCCAAATGATCTGGCAAAATTGGGCTACCAAAACTCCTCTGTAATTGAGCCTCTTTGGGGACCACCAGTCAGAAGTATTCTAAATGATTCAGCATGAAGACGTAATAAGACAGCTGTTGTGAATGACTCCTCCCAGGAATAATAAAGTCAACCTGCAATCTATCCTATACACACTTACTTGGGACCAGGGTACACTGAACACATGTAGGGAACTTCTAAGTACATATTGTGTTTGTAACAGTCTTTATATTTAAGAATGTGTCAGTGGTAATGGATAAGAAATTTTATTTTGACCTCCCATTGCAAATACCTGGAAGTAGGCAAAGTAATAACGACCAGCTCATCAATGTTAAGCCCACCTCCCCCGAATCTTAGAAACAGTTCTGGGAACACTGAGACTGAAAAAAAGTCTTATACAAAAGAAAGTAAAACTAGCAACTAGCATCAGTCTACTAGGCAACACCATCTAGAACAGGTTGGACAGCATTTCTCTACATGAACAAACCACTTACTAACATTACTGTCATCTTGTCTGGATGGAGTTTGTTATCAACTCACATCCAGCCTATTACTACAGTCATCTCTCAACTTTTGTGGGGGTTAGGTATACATGAAAGTGGAAAAACTATGAATATCTTTAAACCCTCCCAAACTATACATGACTCCGTTTAACATGGGTTCACAGAATGCAATTTTAGTTACACACGACTGAAACAATGTTCTCTCTAGGCATTTCTAGGTTCTCCAGCACAATTATATGGTCAACTTCCAGTGGAAATTGCACTAGAGAACCTAGAAATGCCTAGAAAACTGTTCTCTCTGGTTAAAAAAAATAGCACTCAAAATTATACATGAAATTCATTATATGGAAAGAGTCTGGGAAGTACTGTATAGTATCACCTCTGCTGCTTCCCTATACAATTTTTAATAGGGATTTATAAGTCTTGCATCATGTTCTCAGTCTCTCTGCAAGCCTTACAAGACTGAGAGAGGCAGTGAGAGACTATGAACATGAGGCAAGACCTGTAAGTCCTTATTAAAAATGGCAGCAACAGCGGCAAGGCCCGCCAACCTCCCTCTTCTGCCTTGCAAAGAAGGTGGGCATAATCCACGAATAATCAAATCCACAAAGGTTAAACCTGCAAATGTGGAGGGCCGACTGTACACTGGTTAAATACTTGCCAAGCACTTCTCAAATATGTTGCTCAGAAAGGGAATATTTATAATGGTGCAATAGATTAATCCTTTTATTAGAAAATATTTAGGAATATAGTTTAACATAGGAACTATGTTAGGAACTTAGGAACAAAGCAACTAAGGCCTACAAAATCCTGCAGGTAGCCTTGCTACATGGCCCTTGATTATTGCTTAAAGTTCAATGATCTAATATATATTGCAAATACCTGGAAGTAGTCAAAATTAATAACAACCAGCTCATCAATGTTAAGCCCACCTCTTCAAATATGTGTGTGTGTGTATGTGTATATATACACAAACACACACACACACACACATATATACACACACACATATACACACACACACTGAGAAGAAAAGCTCAATCTTCATATTTTGCCATTGGTAAAGTACAAACAGAAGAGCAAATACCTGTAACTATTATTGCATGCAGCTGCAACAACAGGGTGAAAAGAAGATAAATACATGCAGGACAGGCTGGGGAGATGCACTTTTCAAAGTAGAAAAACAAAATAAATGGAATGTCTAGTCATCTAATCCTAGGCCTCCATCAGTGTAGTCAAAACATTCCACTCATATGCCCCAACCCCTCTTACCACTGGCTCCAAACAGGTGTTTAAGAGTGTTCTTCAATGAACAGAGGGTTTCTTCAGACCATGGAGGCTTGCATTGAAATCTTAGTTTCTTGCAATCACCATTGCAGAACTTCTCTCTTATGTCCAAATTCAGCTCAAGGCTGTAGAACTGAATTGCATATGTGATGCTCTTGGGCATACAGAGGCACATGGGATGCACCTGAGGTGCACATGCACATTTGGTTGTGCATTTGGTTGTGTGCATTCAATGTTAGCATTCAACACAAGGGCTATGTAGTACTATCAGTACATAATTCTGCAGGTAAGAGATTTGTGCTGGACAACCTTGATACTGGATCTTAACCAAAATCACTTGTAGAAAGTGTAGAGTGCAAGAGTTCTGTTGTAACTGGCAGAAAACGTGAAGTAACCTAGGGTTCATAGAACATGGTGCAAAGTGTGCAAAAAATGTAATGTTGGGATTGATCTGTGGAGAAAACAGTTTGGACAGATACCAGAAGGACAGATTCAAACTTCCAGTAGTACTCCTCCCTCACTCTCCTGACAAACTTGAGCTTAGCAAAAAGTGTCCTGTTGCAGCATAAAACTAAGCCAAGCACTTTCTGGAAAGGTGCTTGACAGGATTCCATGAACAGCATTTTGAAATGTTTCCACAGCAATCTGGGTCTACAGCATCCTCCAAGACTATTAAAGACAACTGAAATCACAGATGTTCTCCAATGGAAAAGATTATTAGATTTGCTATCATGACCCATTGGCCAATGTCATTCTGCCCCCATAATTACAAATCCTGCAACCCTGAAAGTTTTAATTGCATTTGTACTACAGAGACACAATTTCATATACCACAAGGAGTTGTCAGAAGGACGGAATCCCTCCAAAATGATTCCGTATGATGTTATCTGCTGTCTAAGCATTCCCAGGTTATTAATATTTCACTTTCATAAAGCCCTGAACCAGTTTTGGAACATGCTTTCTTTTTATCCCCTTTTTAAATATAAGCAAGAGGAAATGTTTGAAGTAAACGATAGTTAAACCTTCCGCATTCTGTCTCTCCCTCCCCCCCCTCAACACACTACCACTCTAGTTTCCCCCCACCTCCACCTCTTGAGGATTTTAACACTTCAAGTACAACATAGACCAGGAAAGGGGGGGGGGACACCTCAGTCTAGCTTTGAATCGCCTCTTAAAAGGGAAGAGTTTTTTCAATTGTTTTGTAGCCACATTCAGCTGTGAAAATGACAAAAAAGAACATCAGCGAAAATAAGCGCGATTACTACATGCTGTCAGGCTGAAAGGGGAAGTGGAGTAAACACAGCAGATCCTCAAATTTACAAACACTTTGTGAATGGAAGCAGTTGGTAAGCTTGAAATCCTGGCAATTCCAAAATACTCTACCTGTTCCCTGGCCTTCATATCCTCCAACAGCATGGAATTTCATCTGCTCTTCTTTGAGCAGTTACCCCATTTATCTACCACAGTGGTTGGCAGCACATGGCTCATGGGTTGCATGCAGCCCTCTTCCCCTTCTCTGGCTTATTTATTTATTTATTTATTTTTGGCAGCCCTGGATACCTTCCAGACCCCAGAACTATAAAAATTGATACAGAAAAGAAAAAGAATTGCCACTTCTAGAAGCCTCCAGAAGCTGTGATTCTCCATGCAAACAAGGCTCAAGGCTACCCAGTGCCATGCTTACCTCTGCTATAACCTTCCAAAGGTGAGAATTTATAAAAACCAGAGTGTATCTACACTACACAGTTACAGCATTTTAATACCATTTTAACCATCATGGCTCCACCCTACAGAATCCTGGGATGTGTAGTTTTGTGAGGTATGAGAATTCTCTGCCAGAAAGTTGTAATGCTGTACAGTAGGACCCCTGTATCGACTGACTCATTATCCACTGATTCAATTATCCATGGGACACAAAACAGCACATCTACCATAGAGTCTTCCTAGAAAACATGTCTTCTCTAGCCATTTTCTAGGTCTTCCAAGGCAACTCTATGGTATTTTAAACTGGAAGTCCCAATATTTTCAATGGCGTTCGCTATTATCCATGGTTTTTGGTACACTGAGCCATTTACCACCCTGTGGACCAATGGCGGAGTCAGTGAAGACAGCTACCCCAGCCATTTATGCCTGGAGGAGAGGAGGAGAGAATTGAAGCATCTGGCTGTGTCCCCATGGTCATACATGAAGTGATTACAGCTGCTGCTTAGGAATGCCAGGGTCTTCCAGAGGTCTCAGTGGCTGATGTGGGTGTTTTGCATCTAGTTAAGGGGACACTAAGGGAACACAGTCAGACTCTTCTGGGATTCCCCTTCCCCTTTCTTTCCTGTAGGCATGAATGGCCACGGGGGAAGAGCATTGGCAGCTCTACAGTAGATTGGGAGGGGGGGCGTCTTTGGATGCTGCAGAAAAGAAAGAGGATACCAACCTCCACAGCTACCAAAAATAGACAAATGTGTGCATATGATTAACTTATGCACACGTATGCCACTAACAAGAGGATGCCAGCCCAGAAGTGGATTTCTCACCACATCTGGTTTTGTTTTCTTTGGAGGGTGGCCTGCACTGATGGTATGGCCACTGGTAGATTCCAGTGCAGTCCAATATGTGCATCTGAGCCATGAAGGCTATCCATCCTCTGCCCTAAACAAACAGAATTCTACAAGCCACCAGCCCCTGCTCAGTTTGTTGCTCTTTCAACAGAACTCTGCCTTGGCCCCTTGGGAACACTAGCCAGTATCAAATACCAGGTCAGACTCTTTGTCCATGTAGCCTAATCTTGACATAGTAAGTAGCTCTCTAAAATCTCAGATGGGGATCTTTTCCACCACCTGGTACCTGCTCTCTTTGAACTGGAGATGCCAGGAACTGAACCAGAGACTTTCTGCATGCAAAACATGTGCTCTATCACCCAGCTACCATTTCTCCATTTCATTTGCTCCCAGATGCTTTCTGACCTCACTGAAAAACACCCCCACATTGCCTGATTCACTCAAGGGCTGATGTGGCAACTGTTACTGCATACTGAGCAGGAGAGTAATACACTGAAGGAGAATTTGATAGATTAGTCATTTCGAATCTCCAGCCTTCATAACTCCTAGGTTCCAGCAGAGTGAAATCTGTTTTACACACACACACACACGAATGTTCTGTGGGATTTCACTGTACTGTGGGAAAGGAAAACTGATCCTCTCAACCACTCGGCAGTTTCCCAACAGCATAAGAATGTCCTCTCCTTATGCTGTCGGGGAAACTATGCAGCAACCAAACATTTTCATGGCTCTTGGTAAAATACTGCATTACAAGAAAGCATTTGATCCTGATAAGCTTCTTTCCCACCCTCTCTCTGCCTTGTAGATGCAACACCTTCGAAGATTATCATTTCTTCTGCAATGTTCAGCTTCTCCCACAGTTCATGAAAAAAAAAAAGGTGCAGGTAAGCATCACAGTTCAGAGTGTGAAAAGGAACCATCCAGGAGCGCGTGCGTCATCAGCTGTCGACACCCTCTTCCCATTCAAATATTTTCTAGGAAATCCCTTCTCTCAGTTCCAGTCCAGAAGCCTGGCTTCACTTCATCTTTTAAAAATAAACCAAACCAAACCGAAACATATACACCCTCCAAAATTGGAATCATTAGACAATGGAAACCTCGGTCCCACTTCTCACTGACATTGCACTGGTTTGGTGTGTTCAAAATGCCACAAGTGGTACCGGTGAAAACAGGTGAAAGTCACACGCCAAACAGAGCACATTTCTCTATGGCACTTTGCACATTACACACACTGGTCTGCCCTACTTTTATTTTCAATCACACACTTCCTGCTGACCTTTGTCTCCTGTGCAACATGGGGGGGGGGGAGAGAAATCAGCCACAAATAATGCCTCTCTCACTCTATCTCTCTCCAGCCCTTCTCCCTCCTACCATGCTCACTCAGCCCAACGGTGTGTCACATGCACTCCCATCATCCGCACTGCACTGCACAGGTGGTCTTCTTGGGCAAGCAGTGCTTGTGACTAAACTGGCCAGAGCAGTGGTAGCTGAGGGGAAAGGTGACAGGAGGTAGGGGGTGAGGTGTCATGTGGCCTCACCAGAGGGGTCCACCTGCATTTCCACACTCTTCCAGCTGCCAAGTCCTTCCCTTTTCTTTCTTTCTTTTTTTAGGGCTGTAAAACCAACGCAGTTGGGAAACACGCCGCTTCTTCCATCCTAGCTCCAATGCACAGGCGGCCCAGCCTCTCTCCCTGCAAAGTCCAAACCCAAGGAAGCCGCCTCCACCTTCCACGCACAATCGCACGCGCGCGCGCACCCGCCCTTGCCACCAAGCGCTTGGCCCTCGCCCTAATCCCCGGGGCCGACTTGCTCGAGCCCGGCTCAGCTCAAATCCCCGGGAGCGGTCAAGCTTGGGTTTAAAAAAAAAAGCAAACACCACGAAACTGCCTCATAGGCAGGCAGGCAGGCAGGCACCCGAGGCAGGCGATGCGGCTCTGCTCCAGCCCTCCCTTGCAGCCGGAGCGGACGGACTTGGTGCAATGAACAGACCGCTTCTCTGGCTGTTCCCGTCCTCCTCCTCCTCCTTCTCCCCCAATCGGTTGCCACTACCTCCGGCCCAGCCCCGGAGCTACCTGCAGGACCTGCAGCCAGCTCCCTAACATCCCGATCCTTTGCACCACTTTCCTGGCTTCTCCTCCATCCCGGGCACTTCTTCATTTTCTTCTCCCACCCACCCATGACCGCGCGACTTGCCCACCCGTGGCCCGAGCGTAACTCCAACCAACCAACCACCACCGGCATTTGACCAGCCGGGTCTTTAAACCTCCGTCCCGGGGGTTCAAAACAACGACACAAAACGCAATCCCTGAACTGCTTGGTCCTTCCGAGCAGCCTTCCCGCCTCCGGGTTAAAAGGAATGGGGTCCCACCCGTCAGCCCACTCGTGCCCCGCGTGGGTGGGCGGGTGGGTGGCCAGAGGGGCGCCACTTCCCATCAGTGCCCCAGCGCAGGGCTGAATTTGGCCACGAGGGAGGGAGGGAGGCAGGGAGGCAGGGAAGGCAGGAAGGAAGGCAGGAGGGCGCAGGGACTACCTGGCTGGAGAGGCGCCGGTCGCCTGGCGGGTGGTGGCCAGAGTCCTCCCGCGGAGGGTTGCTCTCCTCGGGCGGGGCTGCGGAGGATGGGCTGGGCTGGGACGGTCTCTCCCGGAGTCCCAGACCCGTCAGCCCCAAAGTCCCTCCTGGGCTGGGTGGTCCGGACCAGAGCGCGTGGGACCCCCCCCC
This sequence comes from Gambelia wislizenii, assembly GCA_030847615.1. NCBI lineage: Eukaryota > Metazoa > Chordata > Lepidosauria > Squamata > Crotaphytidae > Gambelia > Gambelia wislizenii. Next base: position 23,631,900 of record JAUMIR010000005.1, on the reverse strand, counting down.
CGGGGTCCAGAACCGGCCAATTAATCCACCCGCAGCCGGAGGGAGCCGGGGGAAGAAGGCGCGGGAGCCGCCGCCTCGCCAGAAGCCCCGGCCGCCCGGACCCTGGCCATGCTGCGTGGCTGCGGCAGGAGAGGAAGCAGCGCCGGGGAGGGCAGAGGAGCCGAGCAGCGCCCGCGAGCAGGAGGCAGCTCGGCAGCCGGCGCTGTTTGGGGCCAACAGGAGAGGCGAGGAGAGGGAGGGAGGGAGGAGGCGGGGAGGCGCCGAGGGGGAGGCGCTTGCGACGTGTGTGTGTGTTGTGTGTGTGCCACCTCGGAGCCAGGGCATTGCATTTGCAGCAGCGGGAGGGGAGGAGGCGAAGCCAAGCCGCCGACCCGAGCTCAGGCTCTAAGCGGGGATTGACACCGAGGGATTGGAGCAGCCTCACCTTGCTGAGGAAACAGGTTGGGGCTCCCTTCCCTCCGCCGCCGCTTCTCTCCCACCTTCGCTCTGCCTTGCCTTGTCTCCTGCCTCCAGCCGCAGGGACGCGAAGACCAGAAGCCGCAGCGCCTGCCGCAGCGGAGGACGGCCCGAGCCCCACAGACCCGCAACGCCTGGGTGGGAAGCCCCTCGGAATGTGTGTGTGAGTGTGGCGACCAGAGAAAGAGAAAAAGAGAAATACAGTATTTCTCTCTCTCTCTCTCTCTCTTCCACCTTCTCTTTGCTTAGCCTCTTGCAACGTTTTAAAAAAGAAAAAAAAGGGAAGGGCAGCCTTTTGACAATTTCTAGCACTCTCAAATCCCCTTGTCACGGATTAGTTATCCCTTAACATGCTTGCACTGGCTTGCTTGTACTCTCAGCCTGGGTGGTTATAAGGTGTGGGGGGGGGAGGGTCTGCTGGTAGCCAGAGTGAATTTTTCATATTGGAGGTGGTGAGTACCAAATGCAGGGCAGGGGAGGTAGTTATTCTGGATTAACTAGTCCAAAATAAAAAGGTTGCGGTTTCATGACCGAACAAGGAAAAGAAAAAGGCAGGATAGGATTCCAGACTTAAGTTAGCATAAAAATGGTGGGCTCTGCTTGTGCCCTTGGTGCTTGTAGTCAAGGTCACCTTCTTGTGTGCCCACAATTAAATTGTGACGGCAACACATGCACGCACAGGTTGCAGTCCTAAATCCACTTACTAAGGAGTAAATCTTGTTGAAGTAGGCATGCATGCAACTGCATGATCAGCGCATGTTTAGGTAAGAGTGGCAGTTCTGACGCATTGATCCTTGTGATAATAAGAGCTGGAGAAACCAGTCATGGTGTTCCTTGGTGTCTGACTGATTAAAACTCTCTTCTTTCCTCTTTAGTACCCATTTGTATTTTCTATGGAAGAAAATGGTCTCACAATTGGGGAAGGGAGAAGGAAGAGAGAGCTTTCCCCAGTGCTTCTCTCCAACACTTAGGAACAAAACAGGTGTTTGGCTTGGCTTGGCTTTAGTTGGCTCAGCAAGGGGAAGAGAAACCTTCTAGACAACAGCCTCTGTGTGACCTTTGGATGTTTGCTATCATCTTGTTCTCTCTCTTGGGTTTGATTGATTGTGGGTGTATGGGTGTGTGTACACAAGCAATGGGGTGGGTAAAAGGGTTTTCTTAAAAGCTTCCTTAGCCAAGAAACAGCCACAAGGAAGAAAACTTCAGCCAAGAAAAAGCACCCCAGTTCAGTGAATTCATTTCTTAACTTGGTGTCTTCTATCCAGATGGGTGTGCCTGGATCTGTTATTACTACCAGATCGCCTTCCTTTGAAAAGAGGCCTGGCCAAATTCTGTATTTTATGAGCCAAGCCAAATGGGACATGTGGCAGATCCATAATCTTTTTCTTTGGCAAAAGGCAGCAGGGAGGATGTGGAGTGGGAAGATTAAGCTCATTCTCCCCAAACTAACTTAAGTACAGTGTTTCTCTCCTTGATCCTTCACGTTGCTATTAGCCGGACTAGAACCTGTTTGAACCTCTCTCTTCTTCCCACTCTCAAGATTATTAGCAGCTTGGAGAGCAATGGATTAAAATTAGAAAAGTTGAACAATACTGCAGCATCAGCCACAATCCTGCTCCAGAATCATGCCTCCCCTCACTGCATGGCTGCTGTTAACCTTGGAAGTGTGAAATACAGGTTACTGTGGTGCATTTGTCATTTCATTCCCAACATGGCTGTTAGGAGCTTTAGAGGAAGATATAACTCAAGGAAACAATGTGGGGGTGAAAGAAGTAACCTGCTCCCCACATGCCATGTGAATGAATCATATGCACTTGGGTATGGTGAAAGAATCACATTTTTCTTTGCATTTCATACTCAACATGCTCATGTGAATTCTCTCTCCAGCCTCGAGAAAGATTTTCTCTTCTGAGCCAACTAGATTAAAATTCAGCAAAGCTGACTCAGTGGCAATCCCTGTTTTAAAATAATTGTCCCTTCCTCATTACCACTAATGGTCAGTAGAACAGAATGGGTGTCACTTATATTGAAAATAAATTGTGTGTATAGTAAATCCCCACAAAACTTTCTTTTGTTATGGAATTGGGGGGGGCAGTTATTTCTAAATAAAGAAGTAAGATACCTGCACAGGAGCCTTCCTCAATCCGATGCCTTGGAGATGCTTTTCTTGAGGGAGGGGTGTAATTCCCATCTCCACTGACCATTAACTATGCTTGTCGGGGCTGATGGGAGTTGTAACCCCCAATATCTGGAAGACTCAAAGTTGGAGAAGGGTGCTCAGCAGTGGCTCCTCTTCGTCTTGGAAAGATGTGACCAGTGGGGTGCCACAGGGTTCTGTCCTGGGCCCAGTGCTATTCAACATCTTTATCAATGACTTAGATGAGGGAATTAGGGGCATACTTATCAAATTTGCAGATGACACCAAATTGGGAGGAGTAGCTAATACCCTAGAGGACAGGATCAAAATTCAGAATGACCTGGATAGACTGGAGAGCTGGGCCAAAGCTAACAAAATGAAATTCAATACGGAGAAATGTAAAGTACTGCATTTAGGGCGGAAAAATGAAATGCATAAATATAGGATGGGAGAGACCTGGCTGAATGAGACTACGTGCGAAAGGGATCTAGGAGTCCTAGTAGACGACAAGTTGAACATGAGCCAACAGTGTGATGCGGCAGCTAAAAAGGCCAATGCAATTTTGGGCTGTATCAATAGAAGTATAGTGTCTAGATCAAGGGAAGTAATAGTGCCACTCTATTCTGCCTTGGTCAGACCTCACTTAGAATACTGTGTCCAGTTCTGGGCACCACAATTCAGAAAGGATATTGACAAATTGGAGCGTGTCCAGAGAAGGGCAACTAAAATGGTGAAAGGTCTGGAAACAATGCCTTATGAGGAGAGACTTAGGGAGCTGGGTATGTTTAGCCTGGAAAAAAGACGGTTTAGAGGCGATATGATAGCCCTGTTTAAGTATTTGAAGGGATGTCACGCTGAGGATGGAGCAGGCTTGTTTTCTGCTGCTCCAGAGACTGGAACATGGAGCAATGGGTGCAAGCTCCAGGAACAGAGATTCCACCTCAACATGAGGAGGAACTTTTTGACAGTAAGAGCTGTTCGGCAGTGGAACACACTCCCTCGGAGCGTGGTGGGGTCTCCTTCCTTGGAGGTCTTTAAACAGGGGGTTGATGGCCATCTGTCGGGAATGCTTTGATTGTGATTTCCTGCATGGCAGGGGGGTTGGACTGGATGGCCCTCGTGGTCTCTTCCAACTCTGCAATTCTATGATTCTATGATTCTTGCGTAGCAGAGTAGTTAAAAGAACAAACCCAAGCTCCAACATCTGTTGTCTTTAAGCTTTAACGTATGAACATCTGCTTACATGCTTCCCTATTCCATCTGCCTGTACCCATAACTTGGAAAAGTTACTTTCTAGGGCTACAACTCCCAGAATTAAGCTGACTATGGGATTCTGGGAATTGTAGTCCCATAAGAAATCCCATAAGCATCACCTTTTCTTTAGTTCTTGAAGGTTTGATTTGTTTTGTTTTTAGTTACCTTACATCCATTTGCTTACCCAACTCTTCCTTCCCCATCCCTTTGGAATTTTGGATCAAAAGCTTCTTGGGTCTTGAATGTTCCTGAAAATATATGGAACTGAAATCATATTTAAGCTCTTTTGGCTTTGATGGAACTTATATCAGACTTACTATGGCTAACTATGATTAGGCCAGGGCAGTGGCACCTAGTGAATACTATGTCAGTGGAACAGTGAATTCACTCCAGAGTTTAGTCCAACATTTGAAGGTGTTTTCTGCATACTGAACCCCAACCCCTGATTAGGCACCACACCATGGATACCTCCTTTAAAGTTCAGACTAAAACCCATTGTAGATTCACCCCAACACTGACATCAGGGCTACCAGCAGTCATAGCCAGTATCTCTTTACCTCTGCCCTCCAAATGTAATCCAGAGGTAATGGTGTGGGCTGCTTTGCAGAGTTGTTGTAAGGATTACTGAAATAATTTCAGCAAGCATGCTGAGCCCTTATAGCTCAGTCTGAACTAAGTGTCTGCAGAAGCCCATTCAAATAAATTTAGTAGAATTTACCTACAGAAGAGACATTTAGGCATGGTCTCTAGAAGTAGTAGTGTAGGCCCACCCGGCAGGTGCCTGGTTTGATTTGACTTTTTTCTTGTTTTGGAATGTCTTCCAAACTTGTCCCCATAGCAATATTGCTGTATTTGTTTTTCAGTTCTTATTATTTTAGATCAACATGAGAGCAACAGCCAATTGCAATTTAATATAGTGTCACAAATACCTTTGCCCTTCTTAGCCTGGACTGTTCAGTAAGCTTTTCCTTCTCTGTTTTGGTTTCATACAGAGCAGTGTTTTGTTTTAAACAAGCCAGGATCATTTAAAATATTAAAACACCGAGAGGGAGGGATAGAGTTTGATCATTGTAAATGTTGATGCAGAAGAAAAGAAGGCTGGAGTATTATTATTTTTTAATTGTGACACTGCCAATCGAAAACAGAGACCATTCATAAATTTATATTATCTATCCAGTTATTCCAGATTACAAGAAGAGCCTTTGCAAGTGAGAGACTCTTACTCAGAAAAGAGGAAGCCAAAAACAAAACAAAAGGGAGAAATGATATTTCTTTGGTGTGTTTTTGTTCTCTGTTTTTGCTCATTGTTGAAGGGTCTCATTTTGCAAACCGGAATCAAATGAATCATATCTGGATCAAGAAAGCAGCCCTGCTCTGGTCCATAGTTTACCACAGATGACTAGATAATTCACAAGGCCCTGGTTTTTTTTTTTTTTTTTCAGGGGTCGACTGTATAACTTTATGCATCTCGGCACCCCAGTGACTTCATTAGCTTTATGTTTGTGCTGAAATTTTCACTGGAATGGGGGAAGGGTTCTGTTTGTATATTCTTTTGATCCACTAATAAATGTGCAAGCAATGTTTAAAACTGGCAAAAGTGACACAGTTCTGAGAACATTGCACGCAACCTTGATTGTTGAGAAACAGAGGCAATTAAAAAGCCTCTTCATGTTTACCTCATGGCAGAGTAAGTCCCAGTGGCAATACCATCAGCCTGCTGTTTTCCATTCAGGTCACCCATAATTTGTGGGTATTATTTTTTACATAATTATTGTAAACATTGGCTTAATTCTCACCAAGATGGGCTGTACCCAGAGCTTAGAAGAATTACTTTTGTGGATCAAAACACCCAAATTCCCTAATCAGTATGGCTAAGATCTGGGTATACCACACCAGACTGGGCCCCACATGATACTTGGTAAGTTAACAGTTATGTAAATTTTATTGATTTGTTGTGTCTACTCTTGTTGAGAATTAATGATTGGATTTAGGCCTTTGTGTGTTATTTTCTTTCATTTATTGGATTTATACCCTGTCTTTCTCCTAGTCTTGAGTGCTGCACCCATACACAAAATTTCACTTCAGTCAGAAAGGTAGCATGTTAGAAAGAAACAGTCATAAAGGATATACAGTATACACTAACCATAACAGTTATGTTGTGATATTCAACGAAATAGCTGTGTTAGTCTGTATCAGTACCCAAAGGGATCTTATAGCACTTTTGAAACTGAGAGAAGAAAGTTTGTAGCATAAACTTTTGTAGACACAGGGCTTGTCTAGACAGGCTATTTGCCCATCTTAGAACCCTGCATTCCAAACAATGCAAGCCTTTTGTCCTGTTTTGTCCCTGGGCAGTCCTCACAACCCCCAGGGCATAACAGGGCAAAGCCTATTAAACCGTTATAGCAGAATACCAAGAAAAAACTGCTTCGTTAAGGAAGAAATGGATCAGTCCCTGCAGGAGCACATACCGCCACACCGGGCCATCTCTGAAGCTGCCATCCGTGTCACACTGTCTGCAGCCAGGAAGCAGACCAAGGCTGGTCACATGCAGGGGGCCTTGCTCACGTGCTACAGGTCTGCTTCCTGGCTGCAGAAAATTTAGTATGGATAGCGGTGGCTACAAGGACAGGCCAGCATACCGTATGGACTTCATCCCATTTTGTGCCGGTAACAGGGGAGCCTGATCTGGGGCCAGAATACACCAGCAGGAAGCTGGCATATTCTGCCCATGTAGATAAGCCTACAGTCTACTTTATCAGCTGCATCTGATGAAGTAGACTGGCTCTATAAAAGCTTATGCTACAGACTTAGTTCTCTCAGTTTCAAAGATGCTACAAAATCCCTTCACATAGTAATAGCTGTATTATTAAGACTGAGTGAATGCTACCCCACATGCAGAATTTCACTTTAAGTAGAAAAGTAGCATTTCAGGGAAGCCTAGTGGATTTACATATTTGTCAGCTTTTGAGAGGAAGCATTTACTGAATACCAGCTGCCAGGAACAGCAACAATAGTCCCATGCCCTGCTTGTGGGCTTCCTGTAGGCATCTAGTTGGCTACTGTAGGAAACAGGATACTAGACTAGGTAGACTGTTGCTCTGATCCAGCAGGGCTCTTTGGCATAAATCCAATTGTTAATGCCAACAAGAACAGGCTTGTTGGATCAATGGGAACCTGCTACATTAACACTTACATCAGTTCCATTAATTCAATAGGTCTACATTTGTAACCATTGAATTTAGGGTTTTTCCTGTCAATAAGGCAGGTAGAATGCTACCCTCGACACAAAAGTTCCCTGGAAGTAGACATACAAAAAGCCTATCAGGGGGAAAACAAGACTAGAATTATTCTCCTGGCTGTGTTACTGCTTTTACTTTTTTTTTCCAGTTTAATCTTCATTGCATTCCAGAAAGGGCTTTTCACTGTTGCAGAGAATTTCTTGCCACTTCTGCTCTGTTTGAGCATATAATCGTGAAGAAATATGCCACTTCTTCTAATGTTATAAGTAGTGCTTGGAAGCCAAATGCAGAAGTTACTACTCTTGGGATTGGTGGCTGTCCTGCTAAGAACTGTATACATGTAGATTCAGAGTGGATGACTACACATATTCAAGGTTTTACCTTAACATTTTTCAGAGGGAGCTGATATATCCCATACTCCATCTTGCTCCATTTGACTGCTTCAGCCCATTGGATAAGGCCACCATCTGCAGTTAGGTACACAGAATTTTGCTTTCCAGTCATATTACAGTTTTCAGGAATACAGCCCTTTCACCATTGTAATTGTTAAAGACTTTTTTGTGCTTATGTTTTAAATGAGTGTTGATATTTTTCTATTGTGTTTAGGTTATTTTGCTTATTAACGAGCCAAAGACTGAATCTTGTGGGTGGCAAATCAAATACGTTTTGAATGAAACATTAATGCTTGTGGCTTTTTTTTTTTTAGGTGTCCCAAAAAGTGTTTGCAAAACAGTACAAAATATGGATGGGTTGCCAACAGTACAGAAAATACAGTATAGAAAATCTGTTTCAGTACAGTATAGAAAATCTGCTCTTTTGAGGACAACTCTAGTTGTCCTCAAAAGAGCAAACACATGGAACATGCATGCTAAGTGAAACTTCTGTGTAAGACAGGAGTGACAACTCCTCAAAGTTGGGAGATATATTGAACCCCCCTCCCAACACACACCTGCTGGAAGGCAGTGAGATCCATTCTCCTGCAGCCACCATGGAAATGTAGTGAGCTCTGCCAAATTTACCACAGCAATGGTTGCTGTAAAATTCAGCAGCAGTGGCCTCAGCACTCTGTAGTGTGGGAATCATCGTCCCACACCATAGAATTCTGTGGGACCACAGCATAGAGCATATCACACAGATCATCAGAACTCCATGATTTGTGCCATGGTTTCAGTGGCCAGCAAAGCCAAGGACAATAGAGGGCACTAGAAAGGGCTTGGAGGACTCTATACGGCCTGTGGACCACTGGTTGTCCATCCCTGGTGAAGACATAATGATTTTTGTTAGTTATTCTGAGCATAGGAGGCAGGTGTTGAGGCGAGTGTTGGAAGAGAGACCTGTGTGCTAAACAGCCCACCTTGCACCACCAGAGTCTAATGCTTTCAGGTGTGATGGAGGATGCTGTCCCATCAATGATATGGAAGAAACATCCAGTTACCAGTTCAGTTGACTCTTGCCATGGAATGAGAGGGGAAGGCATCTTGGTTTTTTTTTTTTTTTTTTGCCAGGGGCCTCCTTCCTGGATTCAAAGAGTGTATCGCATGATAGTGGGGGAAGCACCCGCCAATACGGATTGGTGTGTGGTGACCAGTATGTGCATGCAGACTTCTGCCCATTTTGTCTTGGTAATGGGGGGAGGGGAGAATGGGCCAGTTCCGGGGCCAGAATATGCCAGCTGGAAGGTGGCATATTCTGGCCAGTCTAGACAAGGCCTTGGTGTGTCTTTTTGAATTTGAATAGCACATTCATAGAATCATAGAACTGTAGAGTTGGAAGAGACCACAAGGGCCATCTAGTCCAACCTCCTGCCATGCAGGAAATCACGGTCAAAGCATCCCTGACAGATGGCCATCCAGTCTCTGTTTAAAGACCTCCAAGGAAGGAGACCCTACCATGCTCCAAGGGAGTGTGTTCCACTGCCAAACAGCCCTTACTGTCAGAAAGTTCCTCCTAATGTTGAGGTGGAATCTGTTCCTGGAGCATTCTGTAGGATTGTGGCTGATGCTTCATGTATCATGCTTAATTACATCACCATTGTTAACATCTCCAGGCCCACTGAGACATCACAAGGGGTCGTCCCTACATATCAGGTTTGGGCTCTGAAATCTCAGAGCCTGGAATAGTCTAAACCTGGCAATTCTATTAGTAATCCACTTGGCTGTCTGACAGACCCATGTAGTTACATGACTTGGGGAGTGTGTCAGCTATTTGCAGCTTTTTAAAGGAGTCCGTCATGCAGACAAGTTTGAAGTTCCAAAGGTGTCCTATCTATTCTCATATGGAGATCCACGTTTTATTGCTTTGCTTTTACTGCGTTTCTTTTTCCCAGCAGGCCAAGGGGCCATTGGGGGTGTGGCCTGTTGAGCTTAATTAGTTTCCAGTCCCTTCTTGTCCAAACCATCTAAATGCAACATGGAAACAATGGGGATTCTGACTCTATAATTTCCCTGCTTTTTCTTCATCTTGAAGAAACTTTGATTTCAAAACCTTGAAATGTGTTTTTTATGTTGATGTTGAATTTTTAGTTGGCTTAATTAAGGCATTGCCACAAAATGGACTCTGGAGTTTGTGTTGCACTCAACACAGCTACACTTGTGTTTGTACATCATACTTAAATTAAAGGATTAAATTTCACATGTAGTTACAACTTAAAAGAAAATTTCTATAAAATTATGTACAGATGGTACATGACACCAATAAAAATATCCAAAATGAAGAAAAACAACCTAACTAACTGTTGGAAATGTGAAGAACAAGAAGGTACATTCTACCACATGTGGTGGGAATGTGGTAAGTACGGAGGTATTGGAACAAGATTAATAAGGAAATTGAAAAGATTGTTGGTTTTGATATGGGTCTGAGACCAGAACTCTATTTATTAAATATGATAAATTTGGAATGTGGAAAAGAGAAGGAGAATAGAACGCTACTAACCTATTTAATCACAGCAGCACGAGTGGTTCTGGCAAAAAGGTGGAAGTCTAAAGAAATTCCAACAAGAACAGAATGGATAGAAAAAGTAATGGAACTGGTGCAATTGGATAAATTAACAAATCTGGTGAGAGGAAAAGTTATGGAGAATTATTTAAAAGCATGGGAACCATTCATAAAATATATGAAACAAAAAGAAGGGGAGGTTAGTACAATTGGGTTTAGTAGTTAATAATGGGATGTATTCGTTCAAGTTTCCTTACTCTGTTGTTGCTGCTGCATCGGATATCCATTGTAAAATCTTAATGGTAATCAACAAGTGAATAGAGATTCTACAATGTTGTAATTTGGTTTGGAAATATATCTAAAACTAAACTAAAGAGTGATGGAAATGTATGATAGACAAGAGTGTTATGTAATGGATATAGAATGAATTGAAAATGAAAGAAGTACTAGCAAATAATTGTTATGTTAAAGTGGAATTAAAAAGGTATAAATAAGTTTTTTGTAGGAGATGGAATGATAGAAAAAAGTTAAGGGCTGGAAGAGAGCACGTGGGAAGTTCATTTTATCTACATGTCTTATCTAGTTTTGTCGATTAGTTATTGTTATTGTCATTGTTGTCGGTGTATGTTAAGCTATATGTCAAATAAATGTTTAATAAAGTTATTAAAAAAAAACAACAACTAACCTGATCATTCATCCAAGAGAGTTGGGTTTGGTTTTTTTGTTTTTTGGTCAATGTGCAGGTGCTGGAGTGTCATCCAGGACTACTATAGCATCTACAAAGAACAGCAAGAGAAGCAACCTTGAATAAAAAGCTTACATAATAATTGTGACACTGAGGTGAAGGGTAGATTTTTCAAATACATTGCAGCTAAAAGGTATGGTAAGTCCTCACCCTCACTGAAATCAAAACTCATTAAAGTCCCATTGTGTTCAGTGGGGTCAGGGTCTCCCTCCTCCACTGTGTCTAGACATTCAGGTTCCACCTATATAATTCTTTCTAAAGATAACTAGTCCATTCATCTGATGCCTGTCCTATTTTGAGAGGTACTTAACCTTTAAAAAAAAAACTGAGGTTTTTTTTTTCCCCCTCTTCTATTTTGGTTTTGCTCCTGGGTTCCTCTCTTCCTTGTTATACTGAATAATAAATCTGATGATAGTTATGTAATATGCAGTGAATCATATCAAGCTATCAGAGGCTTGAATAGAGTATAACACATGTTCTTCAGGAATATGAAAAAGGTAGCTATAGGGAAATACTTGGAAAATAATTTCTTAGAATATGCTTTTGAGTTTCAAAATGTGCACAGAGGATGATTTCTATTTTTTAAAAAAAAATTGCTAAAAGTAAACTTCGAATTTCTAAATATCCTGTCACCTATCTACCAAATTAACATTTGATCAGTATCCATAGCGTTCTCCCCCAAGTCCATTTTTCTTTTGGTAAAACCAAAGTCACCATGAACTATTCAATAGACAAATGAAAGGCAGTAGTGGCTTCCATGTTAGTAGGTTGGTGAAATTGTTCCATATTTTAGTCTGAAGTTTAGAGGAGGTTTCCAAGGTGATGAATCTTACCTTCAGAGTAGGTTTGACACTTGACTAGCTAATTTAAAATTCAAACTAATTTAAAAATTCAAACTAAAACTCAAAGCTACACTGACATCAAAGACATCAATTACCACTGTCATAGCCATATTTTCACATTTGGTATATTCTACAAACAAGAAGTTGCTTAGTGCTCTAGTTTTTCATCTTAAGAATAAAGCCTTATTCAAGTATTTTAAAAAGGGGAAAGTAAATGTGTGAAGAGGGGTAACAGGATGAAGCACCCCACACTTCTGAAATGTCATTTTGTCCCCTTCCACACTGTAGAGGGCAGGGGTTTTTGTTGTTGTTGTTGTTGTTGTTGTTTTAAAGGAAGAAACTTCTTGATCTGTGGAGATTCACCCCCATTATTTGGAATCCTTGGAAACTGGGTTTACAAAACCCAGGGAAAGCATGTATGGATAGAAGAAGCTTTCCCTGTCAAAATGTTACCATAGAATCATAGAATTGCAGAGTTGGAAGAGACCATGAGGGCCATCCAGTCCAACCCCCCTGCCACGCAGGAAATCTTGATCAAAGCATCCCCGACAGATGGCCATCCAGCCTCTGTTTAAAGACCTCCAAGGAAGGAGACCCCACCACGCTCCGTAAAGCCTGTAAAGCATGATGAGGCTGTGGAAGGAAGGGGGCAGGGCTAGAATATTCACCCTTTCTTCCTTTCCTCATGGTTTACACACAGTTGACCTTCTGTACCTACGGATTTGGTATCCACAGATTCCACCATCCACAGCTTGAAAATATTCCAAAAAATAATGATTGAAAAAAAATCCAAAAAGCAAACCTTGATTTCTGTCATTTTATATAAGGGACAGCATTTTATTATGACATTGTATATAATGGGATTTGAACATCCACAGATTTTGGTATCCATGGGGGGGGGGGGGCGGGTCCTGGAACCAAACCTCAGCTGATACCAAGGGCCCACTGTATTTAGAATGCCTGAATTCACTGTGGATTCACTAGCCCAAGGGTGGGCAACAACAGAGGATATGGGAGCTCTACTGGCCCCGTTCTTACTCAAATTCTGTGGGCTTCATCTGTCCTTTTAACAAACTTAGAAGTAACTGGACAGTCATTTCCTATTTTCCAAAAATATGGGGCCTGTACAAGGTGCAGAGAGGTGTGCAGAATTTAACAAGAGAGTTACACTCTCTTGGAGGCACAGTTCTCCCTTCTTTGCTGATTTTTTCAGCCATAAAAAAACTCATAGGTCACATGATTTTCATGCCTGCATTACGCCTATTGTTTTTATGAAACAAGGCTCACTGCAGATTGTGTCAAATAGACAATTGTTAACCTCTGTGAAGAATCCTGTTGGCATGGTTGCTGCAAGAAGAGGCTCACACTGTAAATTTTTATCTCTCTTTTCTAAAGACCATAAACAACTCAAAGCTTATATTATATTCCTATGTCTGGCAGCGAAATTAGAAATTGACTCAGTATGGAAAGATCTTAAAATATCCTAAAGAAAAGCCAATGTGATTCTAGGCCGCATCAATAGGACTATAATGTCTAGATCAAGGGAAGTAATAGTTCCACTCTATTCTGCTTTGGTCAGACCTCATCTTGAATACTGTGTCCAGTTCTGGGCACCACAATTCAATAAGGATGTTGACAAGCTGGAGTGCATCCAGAGAAGGGCGGCCCAAATGGTGGAAAGGTTTGGAAGCCATGCCTTATGAGGAGTAGCTTAGGGAGCTGGATATGTTTAGCCTGGCAAAGAGCATAATAGCCATGTTTTAAATATTTGAAGGGATGTCATATTGAGGATGGAGCAAGCTTGTTTCCTGCTGCTCCAGAGACTAGGGCACAGAGCAATGGATTCAAACTACAGGAAAAGAGATTCCACCTAAACATTAGGAAGAACTTCCTGATGGTAAGAGCTGTTCAGCAGTGGAACACACAGCCTCCGAGTGTGGTGCAGTCTCCTTTTCAGGTTTGTTTGTTTGTTTTTTAACAGAGGCTGGATGGCCATCTGTTGGGCATGCTGTGGTTGTGTGCTCCTGTATGGCAGGGGTTGGACTGGATGGCCCTTGTGGTCTCTTCCAACTCTATGATTCTTTGATTCTATGATGGTCTTTAGATCATTAGTGTACATGCATCTGGAATATTGCTCTTAGGGAAAAACTAACAGCAGAGGTAAAAGTCCTTAAACATGTAAATGTATTAGATAATTTCTATAGTACTTGTTTTGCACACTTTGACTTTGTCAACAATAATTCTGATGTTGCTTACCCTCTAAAGTCCCATGCAAATTTGTGGAATGGTGTACTCTCTGTCCCCAATTGAGAAATACAGCATCTATTGTGGCTTATACATTTGTTATGGCCACTTTTCAGTATACTGTTAATTTTAAGAGTATGTGGGAGTTAAAAATATTTTGTTGAAGGATACAGTTGCTGATGTATGATTTTCTTTAATAATAAAATTTTGTTTTTAATTTTTTAATTTTTTTTTTTAAACTGTAAATTAAATAGAGCGGGAACTCTACTGGGTCTGGGTCCAATTTTCTGCTCCATGACTCCCCAGAAGTTGTAACTGCCAAAAGTTCTTCCTCCTCAAAAAGAAAACTGGGAGTGGATGGAAGACCAGTTCTGGTTAAGAAAAAGGAGAGTATGTTAAAACAGTGTGGTGTGTGTCTACAACCTATTTAAAAGGTGAATCACTGCTCTGAAAACCTTTTGTTGCTCTTTAGCTCCACCACTTTAGATGGCCAGGATGTGGTAACTGCAGCTGCCAGCTCAATACTGTTCTGCTGTCACAAGGCACAAATAGTGTTCTACATAGTCCTATGAGGACTCTGCTTCTGACCTAATTTTAAACTTGAGCAATTTGTTACTGGGGAATCAGCTCAACAGGTCTCAGATCTGGCTATCCCTCTTGGCGTCCTTGACGTTGCTCTTGTTTTGCAGTTTGCCCCCCTCCTTCCTGGGCAGTTGCTGACAACTACGATCTTGCTTCACACTCCTTCTAGTTCAAGAAGTCAGGAACTTGTAATTCATCAAACAGAAGTGCATGTGTTGCTTACTTCTTCTGTGGTATAGCTATAAATAACCTGAAAAGAGTATAGCTGATTAAAAAAAAAAACAAGAGGAAGAAAAGGCTAAATAGAAGCACCTCCCATGCAATTGTATTTTATTTTTTAGTGGGGTGCAAGCCTGAATGAGAGGTCATCTCAGTATTAGGGAAAGAAACAGTGACCATAATAACCCTAATAAAATCAATCCAGTTCCCCCCACCCTCACTCTCGGCAACTCCACCACATCTAATCATTTGAAAAGCTCAACTATCTTCACCTCTTGGTGGTGGATGAAACATTCCAGTGTGTGTTGTAATAATGATATTTCAGAGTCAATGACTCTGAAATACTGCCATTCATAGGAAGGTGACACCTATGCCCCAGACTCCAAGAAAAGGCCCCAAAGCTACAAGCAAGGCAATCAGAAAAGCTTTCAAACAGTGGTTTCAGCAATGGATGGTATGTCTATTTCAGATTATTCCACAAATAACCATCTATTCCACCCCAGCATTTCTTTGACATCTTCCATTTTCTTGTCATGCGCTTGTACCCATCCCTGTTATTTCACATCACCACCATATATCTTAATCCTCCTTGTTATTATTAATATAGTATCATCTCCAGGAGGAGACCACACTTTTCAAACATTTCCTCTGAACAACTCATGATTCTACAGCACTTGTTCATAAGCACTATGATGCTATTAAAGCTTTGTTCCTTCAGAGAAAGATATCTATTTTGGGGCACTGGCGTGCATGTATATAACTTGATTATAGTAGAACTCAAAATTTTCCTTCAGTTCCCAAATTTCAAGCATTGCAGTAACTTAAAGCTTCAGTTGAACATTTAGAAATAGAGTTTAGCCATCCAAAGAAAAGGGACACAGAAAGTTACCAAGGGAAATGTGAACAGAGCAAATACAAGAGTTCTAAGTGTGAACAATTTTCAGTACAGTCATCTCTCTGTATCCACAGATTTGGCATCCATGGATTCTACCATCCACAGTTTGAAAATGCCCCCCCCCCCATTCCAAGAATCAAACCTTGATTTTGCCATTTTATATAAGGGACATCATTTTACTTTGCCATTGTATACAATAGGACTTGAGCATCTATGGATTTTGCTATCCACAGGGGGTACTGGAATCAAAACCCAGCGGATACCAAGGGCCCACTGTATCTTCCTTTCTGCAAAACTAGAAAGTTGGAGATTGAAGGAAAATTTATTTGAGGAGCTGAATTCTTATTTGAAGGGCAATGTCTTCATTTTGCTCACATCACTACACTCCTGCTTCTCTTCTCCCCCCCTTGATTCCCAGCTTTGGACTGGAATAAAATCACAAACCCACTCCAGCTAACAAACCGCAATGTTATACTCAACATTCTCTCCCTATCTCTCTTTCTCACTCTCTTTCTCTCTCTCTCTCTCTCTCACATACACACACCTCTCCTCATATAGACCAATAACCACAAAAGAAACTGCAAAAATAATACAGATCTGATGTATAGTATGACTGATGCACCTGAATAGAGAGGCATCTGCACTATTTCACTGGGCATGATTGACCTGATCCTGGTGTCAGGAGAGACAACATCCATGGTCACTGGCCAGGCTAGCTGGAAGATACTGGGACTTGGAGTCCATCCCCCTTCCCAAATACCTCCCTGGCTTTCCTGCCTCTCTACCTACAGTGCCAAGACTGGAAATTCTGAAGCAATACACTTAATTTCCAAAATCAAATGCATCAGATTATGTCCTTCTAGGAACTCTACAGCCTTCTGGTCCACTTTGGGGGAAATAACCATCTTATTACTAGGTGTCAAGGGAAGGCATATGCTCAAAGTACGGTGCCTCCCAGCAAATGCTGAAAAAATAACCCAAGAATTCCTTTTCACAACTAATCTTAGAGTCCTTTCATAAAAAATCCTCACAGGTTTATTTTCCCCCAGCTAAGTTTAGCAGAGAAAATGAATTTTTTTCTGTGGCTGTTAGTAATTGATAAAAAGCTGCCTGCCAGAAACACCACAACTCAATGGGAGAAGTCCAAGGTGTGCAGCCCAATCTCCCTCTTTCCCACCTAGTGCAGGTCAATGAAGAATGCCTGGGCAAAGAAGGATTGCAAAAGGCCCGGCAGCATTACCACCAGGAGAGGATGGGGGAATAGAGCAAAACTCCTACCAAGACTGCTTGGCAGGGTGGTGGTGAGACTGCTGCCACATGAGCAAGAAGCACCAGGATAAAGAGGATGAAAGAAAAAGTCTTTCCTGGCTGATGACAAGAGAGAGGAGGGCACTTGATGCTGTCTGTGTTCACTCCCCTCCTTCTCTTCCCAATGAGATGGAGCTGCACCATGCGAGGCCCTGCAGTCTGTATAAATGTCATTTTGCATGCATTATGTGAATTATGGTAAAGTCTAGCAACGTGTAAGTATGCATACAACCATATCAATATTGTCCAGTTACAGCACTTTGATACCACTTTGGGCTTTTCTACACTGGCAAAAACAAACTGCACTCACCTTGTATTCACTGCTCAATCGACACACAATGTTCCTGATGATTCACAGCTTCATCTGAGTTTTTGCCAGAAAATCCAGATCTAAAAGATTTGCAGATTGCTTCGCATTTCAGGGGACACCCCGAAATATTGGCCATGTGGCAGTTGAAGATTGGCTTCCAGACAAAGCTAGGGCAGGGTTTCTGGTGGATGGTACTCTGTTCTGCCACTGTGCAGGCCTTTTTTTTAATTGATTGTGCGCATATCTGTATAAGCATATCTATGCTTATCTAGTAATACAGTACAATGGGACAACGTATATTCTCATGCACAAGTGAACAGAAAAAACCACCCCAGAGCAGCCCTGACTGTGTGGCCAGAAATAATGTGCCATACAGGATGTGTGACCAGCTTAGGACCACACTTTTATACCAACGTAAGTTACAGTGTGGCGGGATATGCTGATCTCCCATCAGAGAAGCCCCAGTGAGTGCGGCGTTTACAGGGTGGCTGCAGATTAAAAACATCCGCATCAGCAACAGGATGGGTTTGGGGTTTCCCACCAGCATAGACAAGACTTTTAACTGCCATGAGACCATCCTAGGAATCCTTGGAACTGTAGTTTGGTGAAGGACTCAGAATTCTCTAGCGGACTTCCCCCAACTCTTTACCAGATTATTTAAAGCTTTCTGACACAGAATTCTAATTCTCACATGAAACGGCAAATCCCATTATTCCTTAGGTTTGAGCCTCAGGAATTAAAGTGGTTTCCATGTACTATATTTCTGTTTTTTGGATATATCCTATGTGCATTGATGTTTGGATAGCAACATTGTCGAGTACTTGGTCGGGTTGGGATTTGTCTCATTTGCCATCAGTATCATCATGACAAGCAATATGCAAAAGAGTCTTTGTGTGATGAGTATTCCTAACACACTCCAGATTGCAGTAGTCACATTTTTCCAACAAGAGCATATGCAGTTCCCCCAACATGCAAATTCCAATACCCCCATAACAGAGGCACTTCCTAGATGGAAGATAGCTTGATCCCCACCATGAGATAAGCAACAACTACATGTTTGCTGTGCTTTGAACTGATCGTCTTCAAAAGCCCTTATCTCAATTTGTAATCTCTGAAACAAAAGAAAACAATTTTCTCTCTGGAGCTGCCATGATGACAAATAAAATAAGGATCTTTCAAGTGCACTGAACATTCCTGTATTTGAAAAGTCTAATATACGGTGTTGTCCTTTGGACACAACATAATTTTGAGGCATGATGGGGCTGAGTTGGAAACAGCCTCACCATGTTCAGTTCAGAAAGCACGTAAAAGTAAAAGTAAACTGTCATGCAGAAATGGTGTTGGGAATTTGCAGAGCGAACGGGCTGAGCATGGTGCGGCTTGATTGGTACCTGTGATGTCCCCATGAATGTGTCTCAACCCTTTCTTCTCATCCAATAGCAACCAATGGCTTCCATGTCAGTGGAGCTGTGATTCTGCTCTGGATTTTAATCTAAACATTAAATGAGCTATCCAGAATGCTGAACCATCCTCCAAAATGTGAGTGAGAGTTCAACAACTTGAGTAAGTCTCTTAAAGTCTGGAGTAAAATAAAGAGTGGATTTATGATCCCACTGATAGGACAGCTTTCAGTACCTAAATACCCAGAATCAGGATGGATTTTTATTAAACAGACAACAAATGAAGAAATCTTACAATTACCTTTTTTCTATTATATAAAAAAAGTGCCAGAGTAACAACATAAGTAGCAACCACCACTATCACAACAGAAAAAGAGTGATAGTTGCACAAGTGCTTAATACATTACCATGCACATCATATTGAAACTGTGCAGAAGAACCCTGGTTTTACAACACAGATTAAGAATTTATTGAAAGCACGCACACACACACACGCGCACACACTTTTTAAAAAAACTATTATCTCTGTCTTCACTTTTATTTCTTTATTCAGACATGTCACAGGATTTATTATTTTGGTCTCACTCTGTGACTCTGATATCGATGGAACTTATTAGACCTTCACACCATCACTGGCTTATCCACCAGCAGCAGTTCTTTAAAAGATCAACATATTTTGTTGTTAGGAACAAAGGAATGTTAAAAATCCAATTTATACTGCATACCTGCATTTGTCCTGAGCTGAACCATGATGCCTGTTTCTATTTTTGTTTCTTGGTGTTTTTAATGCTTTCCCCAGATTTATGGCTTTTACAAATGCTTGTTTATAATGATATTTTAATTGTTTGCTCTGGTGTTTTCAAACTGCAGCCAGGCAACACAGCTGATTCACATAATTTCTGAATTCTGGAAGTTCAGCTCATGGTATTATTGCCTCCATTCAGTCAGTGGGCAGCCGTCTCCTACTGGCCAGCATGGTATTGCCCAGGTAGTCTTTCAGTTGTTGATGTGGAGATATTTGAGGGGGAGGGGGTCTGCCTTTCCCCTTCTTTTCTTCTTCTTTTTCTTTTGCAATTGTGACTGTTTGTCAGAATATCCAAACAGAAGTATAAACATCTGGCTGGCCATATTTCTTTGGGGAAGACATGAATGGGAAACAGAACCAAATAAATAGTTAAGGTGCATGAGGAAATAATATAAAGAGAAATTTAATAGTTCTAGGAACAAGACTGAGATTTAGCAGATAGAGTCTCATGCACAGGCATGTTTTTTTGTTGTTGTTGTTTTTTAAGCGGTGGACTTCTCCCATTTGACCTTCCCAAAAAACCTACCTGTAGCCAACTCCCAGAATTCCCCAGCCTTGATTTGGCAAGGGAAGGATTCTGAGAGTTGCAGTGCAAAAAATAATTGTTCTTGAATCTGTTTAGAATCCTCCCTGAACATACACCAGGTTCCCTATTGCAGATCTTTGGTATCCATTGTATAGATAATGGTGGGGCCAGCCAACTAGTGACGTTATCAGACAAAGCAAATAAGGCGTCATAAGGATGCCTAATGATCACAAAAGGGTGCACATACCACACGAGGAGTCTCATTTTGTTCTCTTCCCACATTGCTCGTGTTTCTTCATGGTTAATGTGGTTTGCACAAGAAGCAGCCTCACTGTGATTACAGTGGTTCCTCCCATGCCTCAAGTGTCATGCAGTAAATGTTCCATCATGAAATTGAAACAAGAGGAGACCAAGCAGGCTTTAAACAAAACAGGAGCAAGCTTTTTGATTATACAGGACTCTTCTTCATTTACGCTGCCAGTTTTGTTGTTTAGATATATATGGAAGGCTGCAGCAGGAACTAACTTATTAGAAACAGTTCTGTCTTGTTTAAAGTATTCAAGTTACAGATGGCTCTCCAGAGACAAAGCAGTAAATAAGAAATAGCTGCTATCTCTTGGAGTAGTGAGCAACCCGTTGGAAAGCATATCTGTATATCTGGCTGTGTACAGATAATGAAGGCAGACTGGAACACAAAATAAGGCAGACATGCCATTAAAACCAATGAGAGCTAAGCAGCTTTTTTGTATGCAAGGGTGACAATAAATTGCTTTTCAGAAACCAAATGCAGGTGTGATATAGCCACTGGGGCAAAGTTTTACTTGTTCAGTTTTATTATCACAGTTTTGTATCTGCTGAAACTGATATTGTAGGTTTTCAAATAGAAAACCCTCTAAAACCTATTGGATGGAAAACAAATTTGTCCAGGAATGGGGATTACTAGTTATCTTTAAGGGCACGTTCTGCAGATTTTACAAAGGGATCAAAAAAATGGACAGAACCATTCAACAGCATTCTTATTGCTGACAATGATCAATGAGGGGACTTTAGAAGAAGGCATGACAACTGCTGCTATACAGCCAGGGAAATATGTTTTTCTCTCTCCTGGATCGCAGCTGGTGACCAGTTTATGTGTACTGATGGGCTTTGAAATGTCATCCTAGATAGCTTCACCATTGATGTTTTTCTATGCATATACATGCAGTGAAAGACATCAAACATTGCCTTTCCCTGATCTGTTATTTTCAAAAGGAGGAAAAGTCTTGATGGTTGCCTACTGTGGTGGTAACTTATGGGACGGTGTCTGGGTTCAAGGGCATTCACAGGTTTTCAAAGAAGTTCATCTCAGTGTTACACCCACCTCATCCAATAGCTACAAATGCATGAATGCCGGGCAGATTCCATAGAGCTGCGGTAATTTATGTCAATAGGTGGCTTGACATTTATTGTCTCTCTTTGCTGTGCCCTAGAATAAGATTTTCATAGTTATCATGACAACCTTGGAATTATATGCCCGCAATAAAATAGCCATCTTCCAAGCTACATTATACCAAACCTGATAAAACACACATATATTTGTCAATAGCCCCTGTTTTAATATTGCATGTAACCATTTTATATAGCTACATCTGGAGCTTAGACAAATAACTCTTTGGGTGTTAAACTAGAAAAGGGAAATGTGAAAGGAACCAATGTCATTTCTAAGCTGCTGCAGCATATTAAATGTGTGTTCATTAACAAAAACTAAATTACAGACAGAGAGTGTTTGCAAAAACCAAATTACAAACTGAGAGTCCTGACCAATGGTAACTTACACCACCACAAGCTGCATAGGTTTGTTTTCCTAAATGATCTCTCACCATTGTAAACATTTTTTGTATCTTCCATCCATAAGCTTGGAAGTATTACAAATGACATGTTACTTCTAAGTCATTCCTTTTCTCCAATAATGAATGTATAACTACATTACATTATTTTTTTGTCCCTGAATTAGGGATAAATTCACTAGGGATAGAAAGAACATTTGAAAATATTCAAATAAAAATAATCAAGAAACCCAGATATGGAGAATTCTGGACTGATGTAAATCTTTGCAGTGTAGTGCTTATTCTGAACAATCACATGTGCATTTTGTACAGAAAATAGAATTTACTGTGAATATTTCTGTGCGGAAACATTGGCCAGACTCTCCTATTGTGATGTATACCACATACCTTTACATGTAGTTAGCTACATAGCAGAGAAGGTAAGAAAACCTGTTAGTGAATGGCAAAGATGCATAATGGGACACTGGCAAGAATGTCCAGATGTGCGTTGACACTCCTTAATCAGTGTCCTGATGCTCAATGGGACTGTTGCACATCAGTCCTGTCATGCATCAGCCCTGTTGTGCATTGTTCCCAATGTCCATTGGTCATTTTGCTGGCTCCCCTACACAGTAATTTCACAGCACTCCTTTACTGGATACAGATGTTCTTGAACTGTATGATTCTAATTCCTGCAGACATAAGCCCACTTACAAAGACATACATCCCTAACAGGATTCCAGCTGTGAAAGGAGGAGCTGGGCAATCCTGCTTGGTGCCAGCCAATAACAGCTGAGGGAGAAAGGATATATATTGATGGAGACAAGCCTCAGATAGGGGAAAGATGGCATAGAACTAGGGAAAAGATTGCAGAGAGATAGAGGAAGGATGGCCTAAAGATAGGGAAAAGATTTCAGAGAGATGGAGGAAAAATAGATAAAGATAGTGAAAAGCTGATAGGACAGTCAGCCAGGAGGAAGAACTGAATAGAATTTTGTGTAGCTGTGAATGATTAAATAGTTCAGGAGTTAATGTGTGATCTAATTGTGCATTAATAAACTTCTACTTGTTTATTCTTTTTTTCACAACTGTGTCTGGCTGTTCTTGTTAAGTTTTGATAGAGAGTCTGGTCATGCTTACCATAGTGAATTCACTGAACAACATATCAACTGGTCCTTATAGGGATCACCTTGAGAATAAGCACCAGATCCAAGGAGGGATCTTGAGGGGGAAAGGGGCAAGGTGAGTGACAGGAGACCAAGATTTGGGAACTGTGTGGCCAGCCTGGAGAGGGGATCCATCACACTGGCCATCATTAGTATATAAAATACTGTTTCCTGCTGCTAATCTGTGAAAAAAAAATAATAATGAATTTTCCACAGAATAAGTCCCCAATGGTAGCATTTTCTGTGCAGAAAACAGCATTTTCTACATATAATTACTTTTGGTGCAGATCTTTCTTCCTGCATGGAAAATTCTGTTAACTGCACAAAAATATCACACACGAATTTTGTAAGGAGTATATCTCAAACTGCAAATAGTATTCAAAAATGACACAGTTTTCAAAGACTTATTTGCAGTGGAAAGAAAATTGTTAAATTATTAATTTCTCTATTCAAAAATGAAATTAACAAAGACTTAGGACTTTATCATACATGGGGAAACATGGCAAAAAACTGCATCCCAAACTATGTCAGAAGAACACAATGATAACAGAAAAGGTGACATTATCAGATACTCATGTCCTCAGCCGTTCCTGGAGTGTAGCACTGGTACGGACAATGCTTCACTTTTTTATTGATGGGGCTAAGCTGTCAATAAAAAGGGATGCCTTATTCATGCCTGCCCCCAGAATGCTGAAGGTCGATAATGTCACCCATTTCTATAATTACTCTGAAAATGTTGTCCATTTCTATTATCGTCGCATTCTTCTGACACAGTTTTTGCTGCGTCTGAAAATCTCATTAGATCCCTAAAATTCACTCCTCATGAGATGTAACCTTTATTTACTTGTACAGTTATGGGATGTTGACTCACTAAACAGTGAAGGAGGAATATCATGGGAGTTAGGACCTACAAAGCCACAGTGCAAACTCTTAACCAAAGGAAGGTCACAGTTCAGTGGCATAGCATGTGATTTGCAATTTCAATCCCTGACTTCTCCAAGTAGTGCTGTTCTAGACAATGTTAGGGATTCAGTTTAGTACAGTATGATACCCGTATTCCCGGACTTACCATGGATACTGCAAACCACGAATAATGGTAAACCCTATTAAAATGAATGACTTCCTGCCCAAGCATAGAACAGAAGCATACCATAGAATCATGCTGGAGGACTTAGAAGATGCCTAGAGAGACTGTATTTTTCATACACGGTAAGTAATACATGAATATGAGTCCCATGGATACAGGGGTCATACTGTATAGACAATGCTAAATGGATGGATCATCTGCCTTTTCACGACAGTGTATCTGCTCTACACAGGTATAGTAGTCGCTGTATACCACTTTATCTATTATGGTTTCATTCATTCATTCAGTGGTTTCATTCATCCATTCAAATATATGGTTTCATCCATTAATTCAAATCCTGGGATTTGTAGTTTGGTGCGAGATTTGGAATTTTCTGTTGCTAAATACTCTAGCACATTCTCCTAAACCACAACACTAGGATCTCTAGCATTGAATTCCTAGTGCCTCCCCCAACTACAAATTCCAGGATTGTATTGGATGGAGCCATGGTGGTTAATGTAATATCCAACTGCTACAACTGGGTAGTACAGATACTCTAAGGCAGCTTCCTATATTGAACAATCATTCAAGCTTCTTTTCTTCCACAGTTTGTAGGAGGAAGAGACAAAGGTCTTAAATATGGGAATCCTTCTCCCATGTGACTGAAAGCAAATCTGTTCCCCCACCTCAGGTCACTTGTGAGGCAGGAGATGGGGGAAGTGAGTACCGCCATTCTAAAAGAAATTCACCATGTGCTACTAATGAGTTAAAAGCATCTCATTCTGGATTTACCACTTCAAAAAATGCTACATGTGGATTGTGTCTCCATGAATATAGGATAATGGATTCCCCAAATGAACGAACCATGTCTTATTAGATAACACCTCCTACCAATGATTTTTTTTCTTTCCAAAAATTGATCAGTTAAAAATAGGCATTCCCCTGTAATAGAACTTTTTTTTTTTTCTGGACCAGAAAGCTGTGCACTTCCACATTTAAATAATGGAAATGTACAGTATATGTTTTACAGTGCTTACTTCATTGTGTATCCTATTTATTTGGTGGAAGAGTTATTGCAGCAGCAAAAGATTAGTGGGTTTCACATCTACTGAGAAACTATTATGCAAAACCACCCCTCCCAATATGGTGGTTGACTGATATAGCAGGGCTTCACCTTGTTTGTTGGCAAGAGAACATAACTTGTGTAAATTTTTCTTTTCTTGGTTTACAATACATTTCTGTGAGTTGTCATGCCAGAAAATATACTTGCTAAAGCAGTGGTTCCTACTTCAGCAGGTGCACACAAAACTGTAGGCAATTGTGCATTGAAATATAGCTTTTCAAGGTACCTCTTATACACAGCTCTCTATCTTCTCTGATTGTTGAACAATATAATTTGGATGACTTGGGCTAGATCATCTGGCTAGAAAGTATCACTGTTGGATGCATACAGCCAGGGGGGAAAACTACAGACCTACTTAGATTGCCTCTCTGAAAAATTTAGATAAAGCAGTCATTCCTAGCTTGGAGATCTCCCGACAGTTTGGACTATAGCTCCTATCAGCCCCAGCCATCACTGCCAACAGTTAGTGATGATGGATACTATAGTCCAAAACATCTGGAAGAGCTTAGGTTCCGGAATGCCAGGACAGAAGATAGGGCAACTCCTTCAAAGAAGGAAGCTCAGCCAATCACCAAGTGAATTAATTCCTATATACATGTGTGTAAAGTGAAGTGATGGGGCAAAACTTGGTTCAAAGACTAAATTGGTGCCAATGGGGTCTTTAAATAGTCTAATTGCCATGTGGGAGTTGACATTTTTGGAAGATATCATTCATGGGTAAGAAAGGTCTAGGCCTCTCCACTCCAGTAGTAAAACATACACACACCATTTGAAAAATGTTCCCATGCTGCATTTTGGCTTTGAAAAATCCTCCATTGGTTACAATTGATGTTTTAATTGTTAAGCTTAATTGCTGTGCAAGGTGGCCACTCTGTCTGCATAATGATAGAGCTGGCCATGATGCAAGGAACCAGGGCCGGTTTAACCTGTCTGCCAAATCAGCATTGGCAGGGGGCCCCAAGGTCAAGAGGGGCCCCCGAGGTCAAGAGAGGGCCCCGTGTTGGCCTCCTTAATCTGACGAAGGAACAGCCAGGAGACAGCCGGGAGGAGCCCCCTCTTACCCTCCTCCTCCAAAAACCTCCTGCTGGTTTTTTTTTTAAAAAACAAACAAAACAGCCACTCCAAAACTAAAGAGAAAGAGAAAGAAACAGCAGCCCTCCGTGGCAGAAGCTGGAGGGAGAGGCACATCGGAGAGGGTGTGTGTGTGTGTGTGTGAGAGAGAGAGAGAGAGATGGGGAATTTGAGGGTTGTCTCCCTCAGAAAGGGCTTCTTTCTTTCTTTCTTTCTTGCCCATGTGCCTTCAAGTCATATGGGGGCCCCAAAGTAAAGCATTGCAGGGGGCCCCAAAATTCCTTAAACTGGCCCTGCAAGGAACATTTTTGGTGGTGGTGCTGCTGAGGAGGGGTCTTGTGAGCCTTTTAAATGTATTGAAATTAAGCTTTGAAAACAGCCTCCATTGGACAGTGGTGGGTGCTGTCTTTATAAAATCATCTTCCACACACAGTGGAAATTGCATGTGAATGTGAAATTGCATGAGGAAGGAAGTAGAGTTTAATGTTCTCCTTCTCCTCCTCATATGCTTAGTGTACTTGGTTAGTGAATGCTTGAAGAGAGCTTTTGTATTTTCCAAAATGCACAAGACATCATGTGGAACTCTGTTCTAATTGACATCCACCAGTCTTCACGTGTGCCCTAAGGAATTTCCTGTTCACTTTGATCTATAATTTTGATTTCATTCATGGTTTTTTTTATCATTATCATAGTTTTATTGTATTTTAAACATGGATGTACACTCCTTGGAAGGGTTAGCCCTAAAAGATGGATTTATGCATCTTCTTAATTAAACAAGACACATAGCATGTATGTCAACTTTGCTGCCCTGAGATCTTTGGACAGAGGCCAGGATATAAATATTTCAAGGAGTTAATTTATTAATTCAATTGTTTTATTGATATTTTTCTAAAAACAATGATCAAGCATATTCCGAACCATGCAGCAGAATTTCACTAAATGATTAGTCTTCAGATAATGTAGAAGGCCATCATTTGGTGAAGGTATCCAGTTAGGTATGTATTTTCTTTTCTCTCTAAAACATTCTGTTACTCTTGTGGCTCACTCATGTTCTGGACCATGCTGATGCCAGCATGCCCTTCTGAGAAGCCAGTTTGGGTTTATCTTTATACATGGGCTGGACACCCCTTCAGACAGAGGCAGTCCTCTCGTGTTACATGCCCCTCTCATGCAATAATTTATTAATTGCCAATAATTCATAAGATTGGCATTAATTGACAGTTCATGAAGGTCCCAGTAGACCAGGCCATCCATAGAAGGTTCATGCATAGGTCACCAGAAACCTAAGCAAAGTTGTCTCAGAAAATTCCCAAAAATATAGACTCACCCAGGACTGGTTATGTGAAGCCCCCCCTAGTCCAGGTGTTAGGAAGGAATGTGCTAATCCACCCTGGATGCACCTGGCAATGAGTCATACTCTAACATAAATAAGAGATTGGAACACCCATTACTCTGCAAAGGTCTCCCTTCATACCTTTCCTACCCGACAATAGAAGGTTGCCTCACAGCCATCAGTCTTAATGATCCAGCCATTAACAGTAATTAATGAAGCTTCCATTGTTTCACTCTGGGAAACTCATTCAAGCATTGTTCACCATTCAAAATACCCCTTAAGGGTGCAGTATATGTTGTACGGGATATAAATATCACCCAAAGCACAGCCAAAGTGTGTGCAGTTTTCCAGATGCCATTACTCTGCTGGTTTGCTGCATCACTTAGTGTGCATAGCTATACTTCTTTGCTGCATGAACCTCTGCTCATCAGACAGGTAAAGCATAGCCCATTATCCCCTGATTCAATTCCTCTATCCGAATACTTCCTCCTGCTTCTTTGTTAGCCTTGTGTAATTGCTTGAAGAATGAGTGCACATGTGAATGGTTCCATAATTATTTTTCAATTAAAAACCTTTTTTTATTTACTTCCTGGCTTGGAGTTATGTTAGTAAATACCAGTATACATAGATGCAAAGGTCCTGTAGTTACCCGGCCTCTTGCAGCCTAATTTGCACTAATTAAAATTCCCCATATTAATTTCTTAATCTGAGTGACATGAATGGATTCCCACAAATCCCATCCAATTCGGGTAACACTGGCAGCCCTTCAAGCAAAGGATTGCCTTCTGTAAAGTGGGACAACTAGCCATCCTGGTTTTCAAGTACACACAGTATTCCATACAAGAGCTGCCTTGGGACCCTTTCCCAGAGAAAGCTGGGGTACAAATTCAACAAACAAACAAACAAATGCATGCATGCATACATACATACATACCCAAATAAATAATTCAGAAATAATTAACAGGTCAGTTGTCATGCCCCGTGAGTTTGAAGAGGGTATGGAATCAGGGGAGGAAGACATGGCAGAGAATGGCCCTATGGACCCTAGCAGAAGTTTATGTACAGCTGTGACAGCAGGGAACCCTGCCAATGTAGAATCAGAAGCAGAGGAAGAGCCTGGTCCTAGTGGGTTGGCACCAGTCCCAGCAGCGAGCCTTGCCAACTCAGATAAGGAGGAGGAAGAGGAGATGGACTTACCCTTACCATCCTTCAGCCAGCAGAGATCCCAAAAGGAAGCTAGGAGGAGATTGATGAGGCTTTATCTGAAACACTGGCTCTTTAAGGACCAACTGGCACAGCCTTGATTGCTATATATATATCTTGGGGGAACTATAGAGCCTTTGTCAGAGATCAACTGATCTTCCTAGCAAAAGCTTCCTGTTGGTTATCTTTGACTCCATGTTTCTGCTGCCTTGACTCCTGTTTAGACCTTGGACTGATCCTGACTAAACTGTTGCCTAACCCTGTTGACCTCCAGACTTGCTTTTGGACCTACACTGACTTCTATAAGCTTATGACACTTGGACTGTTTGCTAGACTACTCTTTGCTTGTTTCTGTCAACTCTTATCTGGATTTCACTTAAACTGCTCGTTATTAAGAGTTGGCCACTCTCCCAGATATTGTTTATACTTTTGCCAACATTTAGCTGCTTTCCCAGACATCAATGAAGAATTTTTGACAATTTAATTTGCTTCAAAAATCGCTCCCCCAAGACAGCTGACATAATTTGAAACTCCAAAATTTAAGAGGACATTTGGAAGAGGAATTTTTTTTAGAAATTTTAGAACATTCACTAAAAATTTCAAAGAATGCTGTCTGTACCTCCCATGTCATCCTTTCCTAGATGGACATCCTCCAGGTGTCCTGTACTACAACCACCAAAATCCCTCAGCTGCATGATTCTGGGAGCAATTATCCAATACGTCTGAAGGGCACCTGACGGGGAGTGTTGTACTACGTCTTCCATTAATTTCCTCCACATCTTCTTCCAAGAAGCCACATATTTTTTATTTCCAGAATTCTGCAGCCTTATATTGATGCAGCAATGTGAATAACATTATTTACCTTGCCCAAAATACTGCTTAAAGTTAAATGAAGAACCAATGCCTAGAGTAGCCATTCTCTCACCTCATTTTGTTTGCTTCCAGAGAATCAACATCAGCAATGAATGAAAAATGCTACACTGTATTTCATCAAGTATAAAAGGATCTTTTCTGAATAAAAAGTCTTGAGGATGGATTTTTTTAAAATGGCATTGCACATGGGGGCATAGACTCACACACAATAGAGAGTCATTTTCCTGTGAATAGTAACAGAATTTTAACTAGTTTCATTTTTCTGTGCTTTGCCTTGCTTCAGACAGATACGTGATCTCATATCATAGAAACCACCAGACTGTGTTTTCTGTCAATGCAAATCTTTTTTAAAAAGTGGGGTGGAATGGGGAGGAATAGCTAAACTTCCCAACCGGGCTCACACATGTGAAGGTTTTTGAATTATCTCTGATAGTCTACGTTGTATTTGAATAAAACTGGAGGTTAGGCTTTTCTGTCAACCCTAGCCTTGCTTTCACACCCTAAACAGTGTGAAAAGGAGAAAATGGTGGCAGAAGTGCTAATGCATTTTGTTTGAAGTGTGGATACGAGAATGGAAATACAAGCTGGAGTGTAACTCTGTAGAAAAGCAGAAAAGCCATCTTCTTGGCCTCTCTCTTCTATTAGTAAAAAATAATTATAAATCTCCCTAAAGATAGCAACAGCCATTTCACTTATCTGACACAGATATTGTTCTTATGAGATTATGGGAGGATTTTTTAAAAATGTGATTTTTGTAAATGCCACTCACAAAATATGCTACCCAAAGTACCCTAAGAGGAAATCTGTCATTCTATGATTCACACATGGCATCTTGCCAGTAATGAGTGCCTGCAATTACCACCAATTCTACCCCCCCCCCATTTAATTAGTGTGGAAAAAAAACTTATCTAAAAGGACCGGGTGGATTCTTTTCATGGTGAGGAAGTTTCTGCCATAGATATGCCAGGGTGGGAAAAGATCCAAGTTGTTTAATGATAATGCTGAATTGATCATTTAATAAGACATTCCAGAAATGATGACTTGCAGTCAAGATGCATCTGGAATTTGGATACTGAGACAAGAGGAGCTATTCCACACAGTTTCAGAGACATCTGCCACAAAAACTCCTGTAATGCAAACATTTTACTATTTAAATGTATATCCTGCTTCTTTGCCACACAGTGATGCCCTATTTTGGCTGCAAAGAAAATGGCAGAAAAAACTACAGACACATCTCAAAGTCCTCAATGGATAAATGATTTATTGATAATAAGCCCAATGCATTTCATCCTGTATGTTCTGTCTAAGGCCTTCTTCAGGGGCTATATAAACCCACAAAAAGAATTAAGGAACAAACACATAATACAGGCCAAAATACATTGTGCTTTTTACCAATAAACCGTTCATCCCTTGAACACCTTGAAAAATATCTTCACTTTTCTTCTCCTGATTTTATGGGGTGCTCCCCAGTTTTTGCTTCCTTTGAAAAGAAATCAAATCACCACAATATGAATAATCTTGTAAAATACAGAACAAGTAAGATCTATCTATCTATATATATAGTTGTCCCTTCCCATTTGTGTCTTTGCCACTTGCGGTTTTGCATATTTATGATTTGTAGCCTCCCCCACCTCCTGTCCGGAAAAAACAAAACCTCTGCACCACCATGATTCTGCAAGATTTGCAAAGTCCCTTCACCCCCACACTCACCCAATCCTTGTCCTCTCCCTTCTCTTCCTCCACCCCAGCCAACAACATTGCCTGTTTCCATTGTTTGAATGACAATGGGGTCTTAAGGTGGCATAGCAATGTTTAGCTCCATATCACGGTGCATAATTCATACCAGTTTGGATTCCAGGTGAGCATGAGACATGGGGTGTTGTAGCATGGTGTGTGTGTGTGTGTGTGTGTGTTAGTGCATGGTGGTGGCAGAGGGACTCATGTCCTGGTGTGCATGGGGTGTTTCTGTGTTTGTGTGATTGCATGGCAGTAGCAGAGGGGCTCTCGCATCCTAGCATGTGTGTGGTGTGGCATGGTGTGTGTGTGGTGTGTATGCACAGTTGCATGGCAGTGGCAGAGGGGTCCTTGCGTCCTGGCACACATGGCGTGTGTGTAGCATGGTGTGTGTATGTGCAGTTCATGGTGGTGGTGGAGGGGCTCTCGGCATGAAACTAGCCATTGTAGTTGATTTGAAAGGTTATATATCAATGTGTGAAATGATCATACTCTTGTCATGTTTCCTAAGTGGCCAATCAGCAGAGTGGGAATGGAAACATACCAAAGCATTTTATATACGTAGATAACAGTGTATATTATGCTGGGTATAGCTAGTATACAAGAATAGAGCGAATGTGGTATAGTAGTTGGGGTGTTGGACTAGGACTGTGGGATGCCAGGGTTTGAATTCCTGATCAGCCATGAAAACCCACTGGGTAGTCTTGGGCAAATCACAGTCTCCCAGCCTTAGGACTTTATCAGACTCACCAAATTTGGTGACATAATGACACCTAATGAACGTGAAAGGGTGTGCATACCAAATGAAGTTGTGCTTTTGCAGTTATGTCTTGAAAATAAAACGTTCTTTTTTATTGAAGGGCCAAGCCATCAATAGATCAGCCATGGTGGGTTTTTGCCAATACTGAAAGCATTTGAAACCTCACACCATTTTGCATTTGAAACCTCACACCATTTTGAATATAGCATCAATGGGCAGAACACTACCAGTTGAGAACACAAAAGCCAGGTAGGGGATGCTCTTTTTATGAACCTCCCCAGTTTACTTTGAACTTTTTTAGTGTGTTTCTGTGATTGTGTGTACATTTTGTGTGTTTCTTTTGTGGTATTTTAAATGTTTACCGTATTTGCATCTTCTCATGAGAATCACCAAGATCATGAATGTGGAAGTAAACGGAGTTCTGTTCTTGTTCCAGTAATGCTGGGGCTGCCTTTTCACAATATTGAAGGTAGGTCTGATAAAAGGGTTCTTTTCTGATGGCAGAAAAATGCTGCAAAATATGGTGCTAAAGAGACGTTTTGGGAAGTTCGTCTGATAAAATCCTTAGAAGAAGGCAATGGCAAACCACCTCTGAATAAATTTTGCCAAGAAGACCCTATGATAGGGTCACCGTAAGTCAACTTGAAGGCACATTAGGACAAGAAGACAACATAAAAGAAGCAAACTGAAAATGGCTAAGGCTAAAGGCCTATATCTAAATATAAAGAGATTTGCCTGGTGCCAGAAGGCCCCCAGAGAATAATAGAATTATATGGACATCCATAAGAAAGGATTTCCACAGTTTGAAGGCAACCACCAAAAAGCTCCTTTCTCAAAGTCAAGCACCTGTAATGTTTGCAGGAAACTGCTTCATACTGTGCTAGATTATATGGAAGCTGTACTAGTGTAGTAGAATGTTTGTTGTTTTATTTTGTTGTGTTATGGTATTGTATGTTAGCATTGTGTTTTACTCAGATCATGCGATTATCAGAGTTGTAAACAAATCTAGATCTTAAAAAAGAAAGTCAGTCTATCATCTATCTATCTATCGGTATCTATCTCTTTATCTGTCTGCCTATCTATCATCTATCTATCAATTAGTCACCCTTAATATCTCCATTCCACATAAACACTGGCTTCAAACACACACACACACCTTCTTTGAAACCATCATTCAACCATATCTATCAGGTACAGTTTCAAATCTAATAAAGTAAAAACATCCCAGTATTTACTACACCTTTTTAACCAGGGAGTAGAGTTGTCAACAAAACAGAGATGGTTTCTTGATTATTTGCTAAGAAATTGCACAAAGCCCTTTTTGGTATGGATAACTTCATTTCCTTGTGTAAGAGGATGGACTAGAAGCTAAGCCTGCACAGCTGATTCCCAGCCTTTCATCTAATATTGTCTGCTCCTCTCTCTTCAGTTTATGGAAAGATCAGACCCCCTGCTAAGAAAAATACACTCACATCCTCTTTAGCCCATGCACTCCATAAAGTGATGCATAATGAATCACTTTTCACAGGTAGTTACATTCTAATTACACATACAAGAGATGAGGGACCATGTATCTGTAGAGGGAGAAGACACAAAATTTGGTGCAATCTCTCTGCTGTTTCATACAATGGTTCACAAGAAAGATCTTCACTAGGTCACCAGAAATCATTAATTTCAGGTAACCTGAAATAGAATCCTGAGATTGGAAATTTAGGGAGAAGAATTTAGGATTATCAAGCAGAAAGTTCTAGTGCCTTACTAAACTACAAACCCCAAGATTCCCAAGATAGGAGGTGGTCATGCCAGTTAAAGTAGAATCATAGAACTGTTATTGTGTAGTGGGAAAGAGCCCTTTGATATTTTAACCAATCCTGATGTCTAAAAACATGTCATGTTGCTTCAGATTTTTGGTTTATGACTCATTAATTGCAGATGATTGTTTTGTTTTTCTTTGAATATCATCCTTGTTTGAACTGGTGTGTGAGCCACTTTGGATCCAATTCAGAAGAAAGGCAGGAGAATTTATAACGAACCAACCAACCAATCAATCAATCCTTGAGTGCTAGTAAGTAGAAAGGCAGGATACAATGTAATATAATAGCTTTGTGTCAGAGCACAAAGCTGGGTTCTTACATTCCCTGCATGTCGCTTATGGGAGGCACTTTCCTCACCTCTGAGGTAATGGAACCTATTTATCCAAGTACATTCACTGTTGTAATAGATAGCAATGCAGGCATGGAACACCAACAAAATCATGGCCACTCCAACCTTGCAAATAAGCTTACAGAAGTTATTGGCCTATGAATAAACAAAGAATGTCTTCTGGGAACTTGCAAATGGGACCAGTCCTACTGTTAGACAGATTGAAGCAGTTGCCTCAGATGCTGAAGGGCATGAGTGGCAACTACTGGGCTTTTCCTCCTGAATGGTCTTTTTTGGCCATTCCCAATGTCTCTTGACATACAGCCTGCCCTATTCTCCTAAGCTGCCATGCAACCCCCAGGTATGGTAAAGACCATCACCTGCATTGAAGTAAGATTCAACTGCCAATAGATTTCAGTGTTATACATGGATAGAGATGGCGCAGCACTATCTTGTGATTTTTTTCCCCCACCTCAGGCAGCAAAATGTCTCAAAGCAGTTCTGCTGGTGAAAGATAGATGGGAAGATCTTCCTTTTTTCCACTAACCTGCTAATTTCTGTGCTGGGATTTCCCTCTTCTGACTGCCCTCTTGTTTCTGTGCAATTCCCTGTCAAAACTTTGAAACAAATAAATCAAAAAAACATATGCAGATGCACCAAGAATTCTTTTCTAGCTATCCCATGTCTCCCCATGATGGCAGCTTTGGGTCCAAGCATATCATCAAGCATCATTAAAATGATGAATCTTTGAAGGGATTCTTAAAATATGTACAGCAAAAATAACTCCAAGACAGAGGAAAGGAAGAGTATATAATCACATAAAAATGTTGGAATCTTGTTATTCTCTATACATCATTAAGTCAAGCCAGGCGTATAAAATGAAGTGTAATAAGAAGATGCAGTCGCTTGTTATCTCTAGACAAAGGAAGTTAGAATTATACTGTTCCCTACCAGTTACCCGCAATGTTTTGGCATGTGAATGTGTCAAGATATATGTTCTTGCACTTTTATATCCCACTGATTCTGGAAATCAACATGGACCAATCCAGACTGTTCTGTTATTACAAAGAGGTACCTTTATTTAACTCACAAACACTACAATAGAATTCTAAGATTCTCTTTACTTTTATCAGCAAGTGTAACTTTTCTGTTTTGTTTTATTTTTTTTCTTGGCTGCTCAGCAAGTTAAATCTCTCCAGGTCTTGTTCGCCACGAAAAGCCTGCAAAAACTGAAGGGAGAGGCATTCATTCAAATGCACATACTGTATCTTTGCAGATTCCTGAATTCAAAGAGATATTTTCTGTGTAGCCATTACACCCTAACTTAGGAGAGTTACTTTTTTAGACTACAGCTTGCAAAGTCCCCCACCCAGCATAGCCAGTAGCCAGCGCCAGCCAGGGGATTCTGGGTCTTGTAGTTAAAAAGTAATATTTCCATTTTCTACATACAATTTTTAGTGGTATACAGAAGACAAGGAGTACAGTCAGCTATCCATATCCACGGATTCTGCATCCACAGATTCAACCGTCCATGGCTTGAAAATACAGGTTGACCCCCATATCCACGGATTCGGTATCCACGGGTTCACTTATCCATGTCAAAAAAATATGTTCTTTTTAGGCATTTCTAGGTCCTCCAATATGATTCTCTCACCAACTTTCAGTGTTTGCCTCATTGAAAATAATAAGGGTCCTTATTATCCACAGTTTCAGGTATCCACAGGTGTGTATGTCTTGGAATGTATCTCCCAAAGATATGAGGGCTGACTTGTATTTAAAAACAACAACACCAAAAAGCAAACCTTGATTTTGCCATTTTATATAAGGGACACCATTTTATTACAACATTGTATATAATGGGATTTTAGTATCCACAGGGGTCCTGGAACCAAACCTGAGCAGATACCAAGAGCCCATTGTTATCTCAACAAAGAAGATCTTGCAAGACTCTACTTTCTTTTTATCTAAATAAATATAATCTGTTTGACTAAAATTATGAAAATATCTATTTTAACTCTGAAGATGTTACTTTTATTCATTTATTAGAGCCTAACTGCACAGGGTACAGCCAGGACTGTTATTCATACCTGTTTGTTTATAGCAGGACTAGAATTAAGGACTAGAATGTTGCTGTCCTTGAGCAAGCAGGGATCACCAGCATTGAGGCCATGATATTGAGACCACAGCTGCACTGGGCAGGGCATGTTTCTAGGATACAGGACCTTCACCTTCCCAAAATAGTACTCTACGGTGAACTCGCCACGGGTCAGCGTAAGAGGGGTGCTCCAAAAAAGCAATACAGGGACTCCCTGAAACAACATCTCAGGCTCGGCCAAATTGATCACCAACAATGGTCTGCCCTGCCCTCACATTGGGAGGCATGGAGATGCACTATCCACAAAGCTGCTGCCTTATTTGAGAACTCGCACTGAACAAGTCTTGAAGAGAAACGACAACGCAGAAAGAATCACAACCTGGAAACATCACCCAAGGAGACCTTCTGCTGTGCTTTCTGCAACCGGACTTGTTTATCTCGGATTGGCCTTTTTAGTCATCGGCGCGCTTGCAGAAAGCGCAGGATGAGTCCTTCGTTTGCGAAGAAAAGTCAGAGAGAGAGAGAGAGAGAGAGAGAATTAAGGTCTAGACATTTACTCTTGAGAAGTTATTCATCCCTTTTCATCCCTCCTTATATTATTTAAACAACAATTCATTCGCATTTTGTTACAATGTTGTTTTTGAAGGTGGCCTGTTGTATTCCATCTTACTTTTCTGTTGCATTTCAATTGTTTAAAAAGCCCTTACAATCAATAAAAGGACATCAAATAATTTGCACTAAATGAAAGCCCTCTAACGGTAACTTTAAAATTGGGTGAGAACTGTGAAGCCTTCCAGATGTTGGACATTCTAGGAATCTAGCCATACTAGCATATGGTATGCAATCCTGGCAATTGTATTTCAACAGCATCTAGAGAGCCACATTATTTCCATCTCTGCTTTAAAAGGTAACTGGATACTATTGTTCACTATACTATTAAAGTAATTCTATTCTCATTTATTACATTGCTTTTGAAATTTAAGTTCATTATGCTCTCCTTAGCAAAAAAAATTAAAATAAAATAGTTTGCTATATGTACAGTAACTTCAGAAATTAGCTCCCCAACTTATGGTCATCAGTAGGCTTGTGAAACCGCTCTGGCTTTTTGTCTGAACATTTGTTGTTCTTTTTGTGTGCCTTCAAGTTGTTTTTAACCTATGGTGACCCTATCACAGAGTTTTCTTGGCAAGATGGGGATTTGCCATTGCGTTATTCTAAAATTGATGGAGGACTATCGTCTCCCAAAAATAGTACTCTACAGTGAACTCGCCATGGGTCAGCGTAAGAAGGGTGCTCCAAAAAAGTGATACAAGGACTCCCTGAAACAACATCTGAGGCTCAGCCAAATTGATCGCCAACAATGATCCGCCCTGGCCTCACATCGGGAATCATGGAGACGCGCTATCCACAATGCTGCAGCCTTATTTGAGAACTCACACCGAACAAATCTTGAAGAGAAACGACAACGCAGAAAGAATCACAACCCGGAAACATCACCCAAGGAGACCTTCTGCTGTGCTTTCTGCAACCAGACTTGTTTATCTTGGATTGGACTTTTTAGTCATCAGCGCACTTGCAGAAAGCAAGGGATGAGTCCTTCCTGAATCTTTGTTTGTGAAGAAAAGCCAGAGAGAGAGAGAGATTCTAAAGCTAATAGAGTATGACTTCCTCAAGGTCACCTAGTGGGTTTCCATGGCCAGGTTGGGATTTGAACCCTGGTCTGAAAAAATGAGTGAGGTGCATTAGAATGCAATTTTCATAATATCTTGCTTGATCTGACAACCTCCTACTCCAAATGTAGTTCTTCAAATGCAGCTACATGCTACCTGAACAACATCCATCTGCTGCTGAACCACTAACATTAAATCGAGGGTGTGCATGGACTGTATTTTTTTCTTCTATTTCCAATTACCAAGTGAATGTTTGCCCTCCCTCAGCCACTTGTAAAAAATCCTATCTATTTCAGAATCCTCTCTCTCTACTCCACTTCTTACTTATATTTCCCCTCTCAGAATCTGGATTACTCATTGATATCTATTTATCCATTCTTTTTACTTCCCAGCTTTCATTGTTTTCAAAATGAAACAAAAGTGGCATTTAGCTCCTAACTTCTTGTTGTCTGAATACTAGCATCTCTTTTCCTCATGTAGCTTTCTTGACATGGAAGTTATAGCTTTGCACAAATTTACTGCTGCACCATAGAATAAATACATTTCACTAACACTATTCAGGTGAGAGCTTAAACTGGAAATTTTTAGCCAGGGGCCATTTGAATATACAGAGGCACCTAAAAACTGGGTGGTTTATAATTAAAATTAATGATGAAGCCTTAATGAAAGGTGGCACAGCTAACAGAAGGAGAAGGTTATGAATTTAAACAAGTAAGAAGACAGCAGATATTTCCTATGGAAATGTTAGTGCCAGTGCCAATACCTTTTAAAACTCATTTATTTATTAGCTCATCTGTCCATGGTACATGGGGATCGAAAATAAACTATTTCAAGTGTGTGGTGATTAATGTCATCACATGATTATGCTACACAAATGGGAACAGAGACAATGTCCATATATGTATTGAATAGGACTGTAATAATCAGAGCTGTTTCAAAGCAATATCAGATTAATTCATAGGGGATACTTAAATTGTTATAGTTCATTTATAATTTAAACATTGCAATCAGGAGGCAAATATATGCATACCCTTAGAATGTGATAGATTTCATGCCTTGCATTCCTTAAGATGCAACTTATCTTCATTCGTAGGCTGTATAAATGGAAAGGCGCTTGGCTCAGCATCGTTGCACCTCTGTTTGTCTATTTCATCATATCTGTTAAAATAGATACTGGAGCACAACTATAGTCAGTTAATGAAAAACAGCAAAATTGCAGTCTATTCTGTTTCAGAAAATAGAGCGGAAGCCCTGTTTAATGCACTCTGCTCAAAAGCACAGCTGGTGTGTTTAAGGGTTTGAATGCCCTTGCATCCTGAAGCATAAAAATCTACATTGACATAAACATTTGGCAGCATTTTTTTAAAAAAATCCTTAAAGTCAGCCAAGGAAAGGTCAAGAAAAAAGTAGCACACATACCCAAGAATGATACTGATGAATATAAACAAAATAAAATCAAACAAAACAAAGTGATGACCATAAACAAAATAAAACAAAACAAATAGGTGTGACTCTATGTTAGGAATTCTTTATCCCAATGAATCCCTGCCTGTGAATGCACAGCTAATGTATAAAGCGAGAGCCAGTGTGGTATAGTGGTTTGAGCATTGGACCCTGACTCAGGAGACCAGGGTTTGAATCCCTACTCAACCGTGGAAACCCACTGGGTGACCTTAGGCAAGTCACGTTCTCTCAGACTCAGAGGAAAGCAAAGGGAAAACCCCTCTGAACAAATTTTGCCAAGAAAACTCCATGATAGGTTCACGTTAAGGTCACCATAAGTCTGAAATGACTGGAAGGCACATGAGAACAACAAAAATTGAGGCTAATTTGAACTTTGATCTGTAGGGGCAATACTGGATGTCTCGTGTACCTTAAGTCTGCCTGAAGCTCAGACTATCTGAGAACAGCCTAAAGACCACTGGGGGCGGGGAGGACTTGACTGTCACTGGCTGCAATCCAAATTCCCCTCAGTTTGTAAAGACCCACATGCAAATATACTTTGCACCAGCACTATGCAATCCTCATGCAGAATAGCAACATTGTACAACCCATGGCAATGACTACAATGTGCAACCTCAATGCACAGTGTGTAACTCCAATGCACAATGCTGCTGCATGTGAAACTCCATTCCCACTTCTGTCAGTAGAATACATCACTTGTGCTATGGCAAGGCATTTGCCTCACATGCATAGTGCAATTTATGCATGCTTATCTCACTAACAGAATGCCAGCTGTAGACTCCAAAGCCATTGGAGTATGCATCCTCATACAATCAGTCAACATGCTAACTGTCTATGGCTCCTAACTCACCTGTGAATGTCTGCTGAAGAAATTCTCTTCCAGCCTCAGCAAACGACAGCAAAACACAACTGAATGCCAAGAGGAGGTGAATTTCCTTTCTAGTCCGGCCAGTCACAAAGGCCAGTATGAGGATATAATGGATTAGGTGAATTCTGCAATTTGTCAGAACTCACCTTCCACCCTGGAGATGCCCCATAACTTATTTCATCTCTGTTCTGTTATTCAACCCATATACTGTTGTTCGTGGTTACAAAACCTTTTTAATGAAAATGTGATGAAATCATCTCAGGCTTTCCTCTGGTAGCCCATGGCTTCCACCTCCCCATATTAGATCAAGGTAATCTGTAAATCCTATGGGCAGGAAATCAGACACCTCTGTATTTTGAATCTACTGACATCTCTGTGAATCCACTGGCTATGATGGTTGGGTGGATACTGGGAGCTGTAGACCAAAAGGTAACTTCCCCAAGCTTTGGCTCTAGGAGACCAGGGAGCTTATAAGACAGAGACAAATATAGTGTCCCCATCTCACCTTCTGATTCCTGCCCCGTTCCTGTCCCTGTCACAATTAAAACATTTTCCCCACACACCTACCTTTATAGCGAGACAGAAACTGCTCCCCACCCCCACCCGGTAGTCCAGGAAGTAAATGGAGGTCTCACTGGGCCTCATTCACTTCATGGAAAGCAAATTCTGGCCATTCTCGCAAGAGAATGATCGTGCAGGAAATTTAAAAACAAAATGAAAAATAAAAAGTTTAAAAGTACACCAAGCACCTAAATACCTGCCCCCAAAAGTAAACAGGGGAGGGTACAAAAAAGGCTGTCACTTACCTGGATGGCCCAATCGTACTCGGAACTGTTTGGCATGGACCTCCCAGATCATGCCAGCATAATGGGGTGCCTTTTCACTCGACCGTGATTCCATTTATGAAACAGAATGGGCAATCTATTGACAGCTTCTGCCCATCAATAACACCCCCCCCAAAGGAAACGGAAGCAGCATGGGGGCAGTACAGGACAGGGATGACATTGTCTGATAAGGAAGCCCTTTCTCGATCCTGTGGCATCCCTGTCCTGGATTATTAAACTTGTGTGATAATCTCCCAGAAATGGGGAGCATAGCCCAGATTAGGGTCCAATCCTACCACTACCAACTAGGGATGGAAAACTCAGTTTACTTCAATTCTGAGTTACCTTTGGCTGTGTTCATTCAAAAGTCTGTTCTGTTCTAATCTGATTGTTGTTGTGTGTGTTTTTAAAAACAGACTGCACAATGTACACCTTTCAGTGCCCGTTTCTTAATGTATTTTCCCTAACAATACAAATGCTTATTGGGGAATGGGAATTTTAAAATGCAGGCTTCCCCTGTTTTCTGGCATCTCATTTTCCAATGACTCGCTCTTTCAATGCTTACAAATTACAGACAAGTTTCATTAGGGTTTCACTCTTTTGTCATTTCTTCTTGCCTATGAGGCTTGCTTGGGACCACTTGCACATACGTGTGCAGTGCATGTTAATTTAGCTTTTGCACACATTCAAAAGTGATATATAGTGTGTTATTACATGTTTTGGTGGCCAAAATGCATTTGCAAGCTAAAAAAAATGTGTTCCACTTTTCAACCGATTCCACTTATCTGACAGTCCTTCAGTCCCTAACCCATCACATAAGTGGGGGTTGCCTGTAAATTCTGATAACTTTTTTTGAGCTAGAAATTAAGTTGCAACATTTGGAGAAGTGTGCACAGCTTCATTCTAAAACACACGTTAGTTCAGGAAGTGTGGATTGAGCCTATTCATGGCTCAAATCCTAATATTAGTTCTGAATGGAGTATTGAACCAATTGTATCTGTGTGTTGCCTTATCATTCAACAATTGATTGAATGGGTTATTCTAGCTGACAGGATTCCAGCTCACATCAGAATTCCTATTAGGAGCAGAAGTACACAAGCAGAAACTCTTTGTTATGGTAACTTTACTGGCTATGGATTTGTTTCTGGGTTCACTTCAAAGGGC
The DNA here is from genome assembly GCA_030847615.1 of Gambelia wislizenii. Taxonomy (NCBI): domain Eukaryota; kingdom Metazoa; phylum Chordata; class Lepidosauria; order Squamata; family Crotaphytidae; genus Gambelia; species Gambelia wislizenii. The sequence continues at coordinate 23,589,640 of JAUMIR010000005.1, read as the reverse complement.
TGGTTATGAGGAAATAAAATCCTATTTAAGTTGAGTCCAGACTATTTGAAAGTCCATTTCTCATCATATGAACCTGCCTGAGTTTCAGATTTTCAAGGGAAAGGATTTCTATTGGGCACAAGAGGACACAAATGAGGGCCTTCTCAGTGGCTGCTCCCAGGCTATAGAGCGCCCTGCCACTGGAAGGAAGGCTGGTTCCCTCTTTGCTCTCCTTCCATTACCAGATATAAACTTTTTTATTTAGCCAGTTTTGGGACACCAACTGATAGCTGCAGAAAGGTTTTTCAGAAGGAGGGAGGAGTGTTGTACTTTTGTCCCCTTTCTTGTTAAGTTTTTAAAATATTTTAATCTGTTTTATCTCAGTGCTTGTATTTAATATCACACTTACTTTTTAATTGGTCATACATGTTATAATGGATTGGTTTTTAGCTGTATTTTGTTTTAATTTATGTTGTAAGGCTTCTTGGGTCCGGCAGTAGGAGAAAGGTAGGATATTAATTCATTGACTAACTGATCAATTCACTGATTAATTAAGCAGCTGCGAATGTCATCTAAAAGAGGGTTCATCTGAAATCTTCTTACTATGTTTGCTGCCCCATATAAATCTATAACAAACATAAGGGGTGACTTAGCTGATTTTTGGTTATGGGCAATGGATGGAAGATTCCAGAGGGAAATTCTCAATACCTGTGACAGTAAATCTATTTGACATTCATCCATCAATTATATTATGGGAACTCACACTTTTTAAGACCAATCTAGAAGAGTCCAGTGTTGCACATGCAGGTCTTCAGGGGGAAGGGGAATGTCTGCTGGCATGAGTAGGTGACCTTTCTTTCCCAGAATTCCCCTCTGCACAACACTGTCTTGATGCATAGCAGCATAAAGAGGGGTCTAGACAAGAAAGGGAGAAAATATTAGCAGCTGTCGAGAGGAAATATGATTGCCTGGGCTGGGTACCATGAACAGGTGATGGGGGGAAAATGGGGTGAGTGTTTTCACACCCCTTTTGTCCCTGTATTTCATATGTCAAATTTGGTTTAAAATCAGCTTTAAAAACAACTTCAGTTATGTAATAGCCCATGACAGGCAGAAATTATGACATCCCTGTGTGGATGGTAGAAGGGAACATTCCCTCAGCCAGGCAAGAGTGACAGCCTGTTTGGGGTGAAGCTTAAGCACTGAAATTAGGGCTTTACAGGCTGGCTGGTTAATGAATTTAGCTAATGTAGTGCTAATTTGACTTGTCTTGCATCCTAGGTGGTGCCTTTGAAGGACACATCTGTAACTCACTCTCCATCTATCTATCTCGCCAGTCCTGCCATTGGGTGAAGGAGGCCACTGCCTCAGCCAGCAGACTCCGCAAAGTATCAGTGGCAACATCTCCACTGTTCTTCCTCTAGGTGTGTGTGTGTGGGGGTAATGGCATTCCTCCCAAATAAAAATTGTCCCACCCCACTATGATTTTTTAATTCATTCTCCAAATTACTAGCATTGCAGTAACTTAAAACTTCAGCTGAGCATTTAGAAAATACAGGTTAGGCATCCAAAGAAAAGAGGGAGGCAACATTACTAAGGGATACAAACACAGCAAATATGAGAGTTCTAGGTGTGAAAGATTTTCAGTGTCTCACTCTCTGCAATGCTAGAATTTTGGGTACTGAAGAAAAGTTTAATTGGGGTGGTGCTGTTACCCAAAGAGGTGGGAGTACTTTAGATGCCAAAACTATATTACTATTTGGGGCAATTATTATTATTATTAGCTTAAATGGAATGCTGCGAGAGCCGGGTAACTTCAGGATCTTTTCATCTATGTATACCAGTACTAACTTCACAGAACTCCAGGTTAAAGTGAAATAAAATGTTTTTATTGGAAATAACACAAAAAGCATTTGCACACACAATATGCTTGCAAGAATCACACAAGGCTACTGAAGGATTAGGCAGAGAGATTGGATAGAGAGATAGATTTGGGAAATAGGGTGATAGTTATCAGTCCTGAAGAGCAGAGTTTCAAGTACTCAGAAGCCTGATGGTGTCACTGGAAGTTCTGACCCAAGGGATGTGCCAAGAAAGAGAGTGGCTAGTTTTGTCCACAATGGCATACTTTTCTATTGTTCGAGGATCCTGCTTCGTGTCCTGAAGGGGGTACTTCAACTAGAACAAAGCTTAGGTGGGTTTCCCACCAAATTGACAAAGGAAACTGAAACTTGGCTGACTGCTCTTTATGGCTGGGAGATAGGAATTTATGGGTTTATGACAACCCCACATTGCAGGACAAGAGGGGGTTCCATGGGATATTTCCTGGGGATTTTGGTTGGAAAGGTCACTTGACTGACTCATCACTGAGAGACCCAAGAAGGAATTAGCACATACCTCCTTAATGGTTTTGTTACCGAGGGCCTTCGCCCAATCCTAGCTTGGGCTTGCTTGCTAAAATATTTCTAAGTCACCTTTCCAGGTCCTTGTGACATCCACCTGACCTCATTTTGGATCACCCTGGTCTACTTGACTCCTTCAAAGTGTCCAATACTTCCAATTATGAGATATTATGGGGAGGGGTAGTGGGGCATGCTAACAGTGGTGGTAGAATTCTTATATAGAGAGGCAAGGTCCTCATTTTGACCCACCTATAACTAAACCCTTGCTGAGGTCCCTCACCATTTCCCTGTCTGAGAAGGCTGAGAATTGCCCTGTTGCCCACAGAGGTGTTCAAGATTCATTTCCAATGGCCAGGTTTCAAGTACGGTTCAACTGTGAGTCCAATAGCTCCTGAAAATGGAATAGAGAGGGTGCCATCTTGTCTTTTGCCTCAGTGTCTGGGCCTGGCCTGCACAGAGGGAGGGAGAGAAGGTCAGATGGGAAGGAGGGAGGAGATACATGACAGCCTCTTTCCTTTCTCTCTCTCCCCCCCCCCTTTCCCCTTTAGCTACCTTTATGGTCTGGCCCATTCCTCCTCCTCGCAGTTTGAAAGCCATAATCTCTAATAGCCTGTGATAAGGTACACAGGTGGAGTACTCCCTTCGATCCATGAAACCAGGCTATTACTAGTTCTAGTGAGTGTTGGGTGGCAGGGGTGAGTACGTGGGTGAGGAGTACATAAGATTTTAGTAAAACATCTTTGTTTCAGCACGTGGGTAAAAGATTTATGTTGAGGCTCTCAAAAGAAATTCCAGCTGTTTTTCTACCAGCCGCCTTTTGACGCTAAAGGAATGGACCAATTTGAAACTAGTTAAAGTAGCAGAATGAGGCTGCCTGTTTAGAAAAAAACACACTGAGTAGTAACCGTCTAAAAGCCTATCCCTGCAACACATTCTAATGACAACAGCACAGCAGGACTCCCATTGGGTTAGCAGAACAGGAAATCCAGTGTTACAGCTCAGCTAGTGTTTCACACCATGAACCATTCCTCCCTTCCCTCTTTCTCCTAAAGCCTGGAAATACCATTTATTGAAATACTGATTTCAAAATAATTGAAATGGCATTTGCAGCTTGGTGGCCAAAAGAATTTAGAGGTGTTATATGTGTTAGACAAGAGCCTGGACATAATTCATTAAAAGTTAATTCATAACCTCATAATTGTTTCAAAACAACAACAACATTGATATTAAAATCCATCATTGTCATTGTTAAATGCCAACTTCCATTTTCTGAGTAACAATTAACATTTTATGTTAATTTAATGGGTTAATCTGGGAGGCTAGTTTGGAAAATTGGGGCCATTTTGGCTATTTTTAGTCATTTAGATTGATTTTTTTAAAAAAAGAATTCCATACTTTAAAAAAACATTAATAATAACTGATGCAATGATATATTTTTTTAAAAAAATCTTAACTTTTAAAATATTTTATTACTAATTAATTTTATTTTTGTAATGATTTAATGTTAACATGTTGTTACTAAAGTGCTAATATGTTTCCAACATGTTTGTTGCATATTTATTGATTTGATTTATATACAGTCTTTCTCCCAAAATGGGAATCAAAGCGTCATACATTACCCACTCCGCCATACCATAGGACCTAAAGTCTAGATTTTGGTGCTGTTCATTTATTACACTAGATAGTAGGGTTACTATGTTACATCTGCTGAAATTCCCTCTTCTATAAGCCACTAAAGAGATAGGACCTCTGTCCCTTATTTCACCTGAGATGTCTACCTCATGTAGAATTAAGATCCACATTTGTGTCACTATGTGCTTCATCGTGCTAAATTTGGTGAGGATAGACAGACAGACAGATAGGAATGTCTGCATCTTTGGGGTTTATCCCAAATTAAATAGACCCATTGCATCAATTGTTGAATGGTGGATGAATATACTGGTAAATCCAATTGTTTCAATGGGGCTTTTCCACTTGGAATTTCCAATGTGATTCAGGCTAATTTATATATTTCAGCTATCAAAGTCATACCTGATAGCTGTGTGACAGTGAGTGGATTTTTCTTTACTATACTGTGGGTACCTTTATTTTAAAATGGAGAAGTGAATACTGAAGTGTAAAGGTATGGTAATAGTAGGTATTTTAAAAGTATTTTTAAAAAAGTTACAAAGATTTTCTTCAATAATTTCAGAATAAGTAAGTGAGGAGATCTTGTAGCACCTTTGAGACAAATTGAGAGAAAGAAGTTGTTAGTCTCAGTCTCAAAGGTGCTACAAGATCGGCTTGCTTACTGATATTCCAGACAAACACGGCTCTGTCTTTAAATTCAGAATAACTAGTTACAAACAAGCGTCCTTTCAGTTTTCTGAAAACATGTATTCTTGTATGCAATAAATGGAGTTCATTTAATGGAGTATATAAATGGAGTTCAATAAATGGAGTCCAAGTTCAACTGGAGGGTGGGATCCTGGGATTCCCCAGTTTGCCTAACATCCATTAATTAAATAAATCTAATTGAGCCCTCTAAAAGGATGGCTGCATTCCTGACCCAGATGACCACATCAAAATTTAACAAAGTCGATCCCCTGACAGTGTGATCTTAAACATATTTATTCAAAAGTAAATGCTATTAATTATAATGAGATGTACTCCTTCTTTATAGTGGCCTTCCCTAGATTGGTACCTTCCTGATATACTGGACTACAGCCTTCAGCATGATGGGAGCTGTAGTCCAACACATCTAGAGCATACCAGGTTGTGGAAGGTTGGTATATAGCAGAACTGGACAAGCATGGAGGGGATGAGAGCCATTTTTTATACATGCCACATTGGTGGATCCAAGGGGTTGTCTAGATGATGAAAATACTCCTCAAAGAATTGTAAGAGAATACCTTTTGTTCCAACATGCTGCAAATGAGATTTGCGGTATTCAGAAGGAAGGAGGACAAAACTCCATCTACTGTGCAGGAAAAGCCTTCACAGTTTTCCCCAAGGTTTTTCGAATAATGCATGGGTGTGCGCATTAGCACACTTTGGGCCATCCAATTCAGGATGCTGCACATTCTTGGTGGGGGTGGAAGTGGAAAGCGGATTGGTTGGATGTGTGCAGGGGACAGGCTTGCCAACAAGGAAGTGGCTGGAAGCACCATTTTTTATTTTTGCATTAAGTGTGTGCTTTTTTCTGTGCTGAGGTGACCAAAGTGTTTTTATAAGCAGAATGTCATGGTTGTGCACCTTTGATTTACAAGTACAAAAAAAATACTGTACTGTGCAGCAGCTACAACATGTGTGGAGAATAATAATGTGCTGGTACTCTCAGCCACCATCTTGATTCACAGGCGTGGCTGCGTGTGCACTTGAAATGTGGGTAGCTTTGCATATACAGTAATAGATTTTGCCAAAAGACCATGGAGACAAATGAGTACTGCTGCGAATTTGCGATCATGCACATCGATCTGCACTATATCATCTCATCTAGATAAGCACCAACATGATGAGAAGTCATGTCACTTCTGGTTTCATTTTTGGCATATTTTTGTCTGAGTTGCATTAGGGTCACTGTAAGTTGGAAACAACTTGAAAGCACACAACAACAATGCATACACACACACATATACATAAATGTGTATGTGTCTTATTGTGTGCCTTCAAGTCATTTCTGACTTATGGCAACCTTAAGATATTCTTGGCAGAATTTCTGCAAAGGGGGTTTGCCTTTGCCTTCTTCTGAGGCCAAGAGACCGTGACTTGCCTAAGGTCACCCACAGGGTTTCCATGGTTGAGCAAGGATTCAAACCCTGGCCTCCCTGTGTCCTAGTCCGACATTCAAACCACTACACCATGCTGGCTCTCAAATATACATATGCATATACTCTCTCTGGCTTTTCTTCACAAACAAAGATTCAGGAAGGACTCATCCTGCGCTTTCTGCAAGCGCGCTGATGACTAAAAAGGCCAATCCGAGATAGACAAGTCCGGTCGCAGAAAGCACAGCAGTACGTATCCTTGGGTGATGTTTCCGGGTTGTGATTCTTTCTGCATTGTTGTTTCTCTTCAAGACTTGTTCAATGTGAGTTCTCAAATAAGGCTGCAGTATTGTGATTAGTGCATCTCCATGCCTCCCAATGTGAGGCCAGGGCGGACCATTGCTGGTGATCAATTTGGCCGAGCCTGAGATATTGTTTCAGTGAGTCCTTGTATCGCTTTTTTGGAGCGCCCCTCTTACGCTGACCCGTGGCGAGTTCACTGTAGAGTACTATTTTGGGGAGGCGATGGTCCTCCATCCTAGAAATGTGCCCTGCCCAGCGCAGCTGTTGTCTCAATATCATGGCCTCAATGCTGGTGATCCCTGCTTGCTCAAGGATAGCAACATTTGTCACATAGTCAGTCCAGTGTATATTTAGGATTGTGCGTAAACAGCACTGATGAAAGCGTTCGAGGAGTCGTAAGTGGTGGTGATAGGTGACCCATGTTTCAGACCCATAAAGGAGAATAGACAGTACAATGGCTCTATGCACGCTGATTTTTGTGCTTCGCCTCAGGTGTTTATTACTCCAGACTCTTTTGTAAAGTCTTCCAAATGCGCTATATGCCTTTGCTAATCTGTGATCGATCTCTTTGTCAATCTTAGCCTCTCTCCCACGACAAGGGGGCGTCAATGGAGAGGACATGCATATACATAGGTACTATTAAACACATATAAACACTTCAATGGCTGGGAATTGATATGTGAAAGGGGAAAAGGCTGAAAACTTTCAGTTCTTGAAATTAAATGCCATGAGGTTAAAAAGTTGAAGTTATCAGTGATATTGTGATATCAGTGATATGATCATATCGGTGCTGTCCAATTGATATCTTCAGTTGTCCCTCCGTATCCACAGTGATATGATCATATCGGTGCTGTCCAATTGATATCTTCAGTTGTCCCTCCGTATCCACAGATTTGGTATCCACGGATTTAAGTAATCACGGCTTGAAAATATTCTTTAAAAAATAATTATCCAAAAAGCAAACCTTGGTTTTGCCATCTTATATAAGGGACACCATTTTGCTATGCCATTGCATATAATGGGACTTGAGTATTCATGGAATTTGGTATCCATGGGGGTCTTGGAACCAAACCCCAGTGAATATGAAGGGACAACTATAGATGTAAATTACTAGGTTTTATTGCTCTTAATTTGTTTATCCAATCTTTTCTCCAAAAATGTCTCTTGTGTAAGTCATTAGCTTGAGCCAGGTACCAAACCAATAAATTTCAATCCCATTTCAACCCATCTGAGGTCATTAAAATGGTTATGGATAGAATATGAGTTTGCTAGTTCTTATGCAATTTTTATATTCACTGTACAGGTCTTGACTGATGCTGCAATTATCCCAATGTAGAGAAATTAAACATAAGTCCCAAAATTCCTGTCACAAAACACATCCAGTCTCCCATACTCTTTCCCTATAATGCTTCCCTGGAACTTCCTATCACTCATGGACAGAGGAAGTGCCAAAAGTATATAATTAAGTCATATGTCAGTCTGGAACCAGAGGATTATAAGTGCCTGGAGACCTCATATAATACCAATCTTTGTGACATAGGGAGCTGTTGGTGGAGTGCTGAAGGGGGAAACTGCTTTAATTTTGAACAGGTTGTGGGGGGGGGTTCACTATGATCACTGGCAAGTGGAAGATGGATTTTGTTCCCAAACATAAGCATGTATTCCTTGTTCAATGAGCAAGTGTGCTTTTGAACAATAGATATTTCTTGCATGTGCTCACCTGCTCTTGCCCTGTCAAGGAAGCGTCGCTGGGCAGGTCAGAACTTGAAATAAGAAACAGCTACATCAAGTTCCAATTGAATGCTTCATTAATTAATGAAAGGGTTAGCATAGGACACCTTTTCTAGGAACTGGTGACAGAGGTCAAAAAGCAAGATGGAACAATCCCAAGACCAAAGATATTATTGTTTAGTACCTATTTTAATCCTTTGTAGAATTCAGGGGGTCATAGGTTTGATTAGAGTTTCCTTCTCTTAGATGGTTGACCTTACAGGGTTGGACGAGCACCATCTGCCCGGGTTTGGGATTAGAGTTTTCCTTCTCCTAGGACGGTTGCCATAAGGCTAGAGAGCCCATCCTGCCTTTTGACGCTCTTTGTCAGACCCTTCGGTTTTGACCTGTCTGGCATGGGAGACCCTACCAGTGGCTATTATGTCCTTGAGCAAGCAGGGATCATCAGCATTGAGGCCATGATATTGAGAACACAGCTGTGCTGGGCAGGGCATGTTTCTAGGATGGAGGACCATCACCTCCCAAAAATAGTATTCTACGGTGAACTTGCCACAGGTCAGCGTAAGAGGGGCGCTCCAAAAAAAAGATACAAGGACTCCCTGAAACAACATCTCAGGCTCGGCCAAATTGATCACCAACAATGGTCTGCCCTGGCCTCACATTGGGAGGCATGGAGACACACTATCCACAATGCTGCAGCCTTATTTGAGAACTCACAAGTCTTGAAGAGAAATGACTATGCAGAAAGAATCACAACCCAGAAACATTACCCAAGGAGGCCCTCTGCTGTGCTTTCTGCGACCGGACTTGTTTATCTTGGATTGGCCTTTTTAGTCATCAGCACGCTTGCAGAAAGTGCAGGGATGAGTCCTCCCTAAATCTTTGTTTGCGAAGAAAAGCCAGAGAGAGAGAATTCAGGGACCTGGGCTCCTGTTGGCTTTTTCTATATAAGGAACTTCTTTTCTTGAGGTGATGGTGGAAAAAGACAGTTACTTCCTTGTGTTATGTATATCACTGTGTCTGCCAATTCCCTGAAACACTTGTGAAGGTGTAGTTAAAGATATACTGTGGTGTCTGTTAGACTTAGGACTTTATCAGATTAGCCTCTAAAAATATTCTTTTGCTGGCATAATTAAAGCCATTTTTATGCCAGTAAAATAATGCCTCCCACCACAATTATCTTTGTCTCCCAGCAAAGGCTTCCCCAGCAATGAAGAGGAAGTGAACGGAGCTCCCACAGATTCTCGTGAGACTTCATCACGTGGGAAATTCAAAAATAAAACAAAAAATAACACAAAAAAAGTTTTTAAAAGTACATATACACACCTAAAAACTTCCAAGTAACCCAGGGAGGGTCATTAAAATGTGTCACTTACCTGGATTTCGCAATCTCACCCAGATGTGTTCGCACCGAACTGGCCATTCACATGCATTCACGTGAGTTAAATGATGTGAGGTTTCATACACTGGCAATGCCAGTGCTAAAGCACCACGGGGGATTAATTAATGGCCTCAGCTATCAATAAAATAGGATGGGTTTTGGTCAGGACATAAATGTGAAAGGGCAATATTGTCTGATATGTGCACCCTTTCGCGTTTATGTGGCATCATTATGACACCATATTTAGTGCATCTGATAAAGTCCTTAGCAACTTCTGCATGTCTCTACTCAGCAATAGCTAATTTGCATGTTATCTTATACGAATTCAGGCACAGCATACAACTGTTGTCAGTGCCTGTATGTTTGCTCTGCCACACCCTCACTCTTCCTCCATCACTGTTACATGAATCCATGTTTGCTTCTCACTCTCTCTTTCTCCACCATTAGACCATCTATTTGATTATGAACAAACACTGGAAGTAAAGCTTCACTTAGATGTTTCACAGAAAAGACTACACTTATTTCGGTTTCTTGAAAATCCTGCCTCGGTTGTTGTTGCACTGGCTGTTGTTCAGATTCTGGACTTTATCAGACAAGCCCCATAAAACATTCTTTTGCCAGCATAGAAAAATAAAATTTCTATGCTGGCAAAAGAACACCCCCCACTTACATCCTCTCTATCCCCGGCAATAAAGAGGAAGTGAACAGAGATCCGTTCACTTCCTCGTTTGAAATCCCACGGAATCTCATGAGAGTTCATCACATGTGAAATTCAAAAATAAAACAAAAAAATAAAACATTTAAAGTCACACCAAGCACACACACACACACACACTAAAAATCCTCCAAGTAACCCAGGGAGGGTCATAAAAAGTTCGTCACTCACCTGGATGTCACAATCTCACCCAGAAGTGTTGTGCCTGGTCCAGCCATTCCCATTGTAATGATGTGATTTAAATGGCCTGAGGTTTCACACACTGGCAATGCTGGCCAGAAGCTGGCACAGCCAGTTTATTGATGGCTTAAGCCATCAATTAAAAGTGGTGCCTTATTAGCAGCCAGTTGACACCCTGGCCATGGGAGCAGAATGATGTCGTCTGATACTGACAACCCGTTCCATCGAAATCACGTCTTTTTGGCACAGTTTTTTCCTCATCTGACAAAGTCCTTTGCCTTGCCAATTAATTACTCTGCTTAAGAAAATCTACTCCAATTTCTCATATTTCCCACTAGTGTCACTTCTCAAAAACGGCACCCTTTGGGAAGCCTTTATCCCATTTACACCAACACACAGTTGCCTAAATCCTGTTGTTAGTCTTGATTACAGTAGACCCATTAAATCAGAGGGATTTACCTACACTCACTATTCAGCAATTAACGGTAGGTCTACTGTAGTTGGAAGTAATGAACAGGATGCCAGCCAGTGTCTGTATATATTTATTTCTTACATTAATATCTCTATCTCCAGTGGCAGTCTCTTTGGGCCCATTGCTCACAATGTCTTACCCTGAGGAAGAATCTCTCATAGTGAAGCATTTGGGCCTTGGCAAATCTACAGAGTGTTTTTTGTGGCTGGGCATTTTGTGTGTGTGTGGGGGGGGGTCAGTGCAGCTTTCCATAAGGTACACTTGGCTAATTTGGACAGGGGGGACACACAGAACCACAGAAAAGTAGTAATGCTTGCCCTTTCACATCTTGCACCATTTCTGCCAGAAACACACACAGAAACAGATTGATGCTGATTCACAAGCAGTCACCAGGATCATTGCAATAAATAAATAAATAAATAAATAAATAAATAAATAAATAATTTTATTATTATTATTATTATTATTATTATTATTTTGGTCTGTGTGTTTTCTTGGTAAGATGCTAAAAAGGAGATGAGGAAATTAGGCCACAGACATTCATGTGCAAATCCTAGCACAGTGACATTTTCTTTAAATAGGAATTTAGGCCTCTGAGGTTGAGTATAAAATCAGCATATAACTGCTGATCCACATTTCAAATTGCCATTGAGGTGGAGGATTAGAGGCAGTGAATTCCCTACCATGCCATAAACGTAGCTTGGTTATGTTCATGTGGGAGGAACTCAGAGGAAAGAGAGAGAGAGAGAGAGAGAATGAGAGAGAGGAGTATATCCAGAAGGCAAAGAAATTGTTCCTTTGCATATGACTGAAAAATCAAGCATGCGATAATTTCTTGCAGGCCTGACAAGTCCCCCTGCAGCTGCATTTTTCTTGAGAATTTCCTGGGTTCCCTGGAGAACTCCCCAGCCACTGTTGGCAGCCTTGAAGCCATGTGCTTTTCAATTATTCCCTCCGAGTATGTGGCTAGTTGGATTCTGTTTATCACTTTGGTACCTGCTACTAATCCCCATAGGCGGAGTAAGTGTGATCTTATCTTTCAGTGTTTTATTAGGCTCAGTTTTTGGTTTCCTCAAGGAATATATAATGAAATGACACCCTGCTCTGCCTATACAGATTGCTGAATTACAGAAGACCTGCTGCTGTTATGTCAATTTGACATAAGCTCTCTTGTCCCAAAGGCACAGAGGGACAAAAATGTGTAATGGATCAGAAAGGAAAAAGCAAGAGAACAAACTGCTGCTGAACAGCTCTATCCCTCTACAAAGACTCCACTATTTTCTAACTTAGAACAGATCTGCACTAGGAGGGAGATAGTTCCCCCACACCAATAAAATGCTATTTAATTAATCGCATCCCATGGTTCTTCTGAGGAGTTCAGAACTACTTCCATATGATTAATATTGGAGTGTAATGTATATATGAAAGTTACCTTATTACGCCGAGTGTTGGTCCACCCAGACAGGGATTATTTTTCATCTGTTTGTTGTATTCAAAGACAGCAGTTTCCCCCCAGTCTTACAACTCAATTGTGGTTAGTGGCTCTGATGTCAGTAGGGCAGTGAATATTCTCTAGTCTGAATATTTTAGTCTGATTTTTGAAGGAGATATCCAAGCTGTTGTACCTATCCTGAGGATGGGGCTCAGCACCTTGGACAGCACCTTTTGTTGTTCAGGCTAAAACCCAGAGCGGATTCAACATACCACTGACATTGGAAGCCCCCTCCCCATAATACTATTACAGTTAGTGACTGGAAATTTTGGAAATGGAACCTGGGACTGCATGCTTGGGAAGCTGACATCCCATTTTCCTGAGCTCTGCCAATAAGCTAGGATCTCCCCATTTCCTTGCTTGCCCATCTGATTTCACACTTCAAGAGGTTCCCTCAGGGCAACAAACTGGATTGTCACTCGCTTTATGGAATATAGTCAGACACCTGTATCCACAGGGGTTCAGCTCCCAGAACTACTGAGGTTAACAGAAACTGCAGATAAAAGCAAACACTATTAAAACAAAGGATTTCAAATATAAACATACCATAGAATTGCATTAGAATACCTAGACGATGGCTAGAGGGGATGCCTCTCTAGGCATTTTCTAGTGCGACTCTATGGTATGTGTCCCCTATTTTGTGTCCTGTGGATAACTGAAACTGCAGGTATTGATTGTGTGGCTATGTGGGTCTGACTGTATTGTGTATTCCATCTCTTACTATGAAGGGGTCCTCTCAGAGTCTGGCAGATGAATGTCCCATAGTAGAGAGTCACTTGGGAGGGCCCACCATGGTTTCTCATTGGGGTAGTGACAGGGAGGGGGAAAGGATAATTTGCAGTTCTTCACTCCCTCCTACTTTGTCACCTGATCTGGAGGATTCACCCACCTCTACAAACTGGCTAGCCTACCAACTCAGTATACAGCAAGCTGGGAAAGGACCCCATATATGCAGCAAGTGAGTGATACCTATATATATTTTAAGAAGCTCTTTGGATAGAATCTGAGTCTTAAATGTGTACATTATTTCCTTGAGAATAATGGATACTAGGGATGTTAATCCTTGATAATCCCATTCTTGCAGAGAGGTCAAATAATTAAACTAGTTTTCTCCCCATTGTGGAAAAAATGAATATTCCAGGGGACACAGAAAAGGCAGAATTACTCAATACTGTACCTTCTTTGCCTCAGTGTTTTCAGAAAAGCAAAAGGGTGATCAACCTGAGGATAATGGAACAGAGGACACAATAGGGGAAATCCAGCACAGAATAGGTAAAGAGGTAGTACAGGAATACCTTCTTAATCTAAATGAATTTAAATCTCCAGGACCAGATGAACTACATCCAAGGGTATTAAAGGAGCTGGCAAATGTAATCTCAGAGCCATTGGCAATAATATTTGAGAACTCCTGGAGAACAGGAGAAGTCCCAGGAGACTGAAGGAGGGCAAATGTTGTCTCCATCTTCAAAAAGGGAAAAAAAGAGGATCACAACAATTATCATCCAGTTAGTCTGACATCAATACCAGGGAAGATTCTAGAGTAGATAATTAAACAGAGAGTCTGTGAACATTTAGAAGGCAATGCCATAATCACAAAAAGTCAACATGGGTTTCAGAGAAACAAATCATGCCAGACTAATCTGATCCCTTTTTTTGATAAAATTACCAGCTTGGTAGATGAAGGGAACACTGCGGATATCACATACCTTGATTTCAGTAAGGCCTTTGGCAAGGTTCCCCATGACATTCTTGCAAACAAGTTTGTAAAATGTGGGCTAGACAAGTTAACAGTTCAATGGATTTGTAATTCATTGACCGGCCAAACCCAAAAGGTAGTCACCAATGGTTCCTCTTCGTTTTGGAAGGATGTGACCAGTGGGGTGCCACAGGGTTCTGTCCTGGGCCCAGGTGCTATTCAACATCTTTATCAATGACTTGGATGAGGGAATTAGGGGCATACTTATCAAATTTGCAGATGACACCAAATTAGGAGGAGTAGCTAATACCCTAGAGGACAGGATCAAAATTCAAAATGACCTGGATCAACTGGAGAGCTGGGCCAAAGCTAACAAAATGAAATTCAATACGGAGAAATGTAAGGTACTGCACTTAGGGCGGAAAAACAAAATGTATAGATATAGGATGGGGAGACCTGGCTGAACGAGACTACATGTGAAAGGGATCTAGGAGTCCTAGTAGACCACAAGCTGGACATGAGTCAACAGTGTGATGTGGCAGCTAAAAAGGCCAATGCGATTTTGGGCTGCATCAACAGAAGTATAGTGTCTAGATCAAGGGAAGTAATAGTGCCACTCTATTCTGCCTTCCTCAGGCCTCACCTGGAGTACTGTGTCCAGTTCTGGGCACCACAATTCAAAAAGGATAATGACAAATTGGAGCATGTCCAGAGGAGGGCAACTAAAATGGTGAAAGGTCTGGAAACCATGCCTTATGAGGAAAGACTTAGGGAGCTGGGTATGTTTAGCCTGGAAAAAAGATGGTTAAGGGGCAATATTATAGCCCTGTTTAAGTATTTGAAGGGGTGTCACAATGAAGATAGAGCAAGCTTGTTTTCTTCTGCTCCAGAGACTAGAACACGGAACAATTTATGCAAGCTCCAGGAACAGAGATTCTACCTCAACATTAGGAAGAACTTTTTGACAGTAAAAGAGCTGTTCGGCAGTGGAACACACACCCTTGGTGTGTGGTAGGGTCTACTTCCTTGGAGGTCTTTAAACAGAGGCTGGATGGCTATCTGTCAGGGATGCTTTGATCGTGATTTCCTGTGTGGCAGGGGGTTGGACTGGATGACCCTTGTGATCTCTTCCAACTCTATAATTCTATGATTCTATGATTCCTCTATAGTCCTCTCCCCATGTTCATACATCCTGAAGTGCTGGGCAGGAATTATTCTGTGGGCAGAAATAATGTGTTCCTGTGCAGAAAACCCACTTTCTGTGCAGAAAACAGTTTTTTGCATGACACCCACCCACCACATTTTTCTACACATAATAATAGCTCTACAACACTTCAAATAGCATAGAAAATTGTGAAAAATTCTCTCTGGACTATTATACTTCATGGTGGGATTTCTTAACATTCCGGAAACTTTTTTTTTTCAACCTGGGATTGAATAGTTACAAATATTCTTTCCATTTGTAATGTACACACAGGTTACAAATGTAGACATGTTCATGTGGAAATTAGACCCAAGACCTCTTCATATGATCATTTGAGAACATTGACAATTTTGTGGAAAACATCATCATCATCATCATCATCATCTGCCTTTTCCTCTGTTTGGGACCTAAGGTAGTTTATAACAGTTAAAACAGAGATAGCTGAAAAATTCACCTCATGACAAGAGTTTAAAATGTAATTAAACTTTATTAATATCTGATACCCAATTGTTCAATACCCAGGATTCACTGATATATTTTCAGTCATGTGCTGGAAAGAGTGCATGCTTGTTTACTTGGTTTGTTCTTGCCAATGTAAATTGAATTGTGCATGTGGTGTCAGATCCATGACTGAGTCATGAGAACTCCCTCATTCTATGCACTAGGCAGAGGATAGGTAGCAACTCTAACTCAAAAATGCCCTGGTTATAGGGTGTAGATTAGGCACAAACTTCTTCTGTGAGCAGAAACCTCTTCTTCTAGCTGATCTTAGAGATCATATGAAAGATCACCCTACCAGTGATACTGCTCTGCTAGCTAAGATATGCCAACATAAGAACTAACAAATGGTTACAGAAGGGGTAATGTAAGGGAACAACTGAGCTGTGCCAAATCCAACACTCCTCCAGCTGAGGGACACAGTTACAATGCCAGTGCAAAGTTAGACCAGGGCTAATGTAGGCTAAATAATTTCCAGTATCCCTGGACAGGAAGGAATTTGGATTCAGCACAACTTTAGGCAAACTAGTCTTGGCTCAGTGGGCTGTCAGCTGTCTTGGCCATTCACAAATGTACTCTGTCACAGACATTCCTTTTGCATGTGCTTTCTCTATGATTTCTTCACACCTAGGAATAGGTCCAGATTCAGAGCTTGAAAAAAATACTTTTCTGGATGACAGCTCCCAGAATCTTCTAGCCAGTATAGCCACTGGTTGGTATAGTCATTAGTCAGGCTGGCTGTGGCTTCAGGGTGTGGTACTAAAAAAAATGAATTGGACTATGAATTGGACTGCTTGGACAATTCTTAGTTCCAATCTGTTTTTGTTTTTTGTTTTTTTGGTTGGTTTTTGTGTTTTGGGCAGTTTTGAAATGCTGAGGGAGAAGTTCAGCATGGTTTCTTATAAGGATCTAGGGCTTGAGTGGCTGCCTGAATATGTCCCCTCTTTATCAAAGCTAATCTGAAGAAGACAAGAAGTTGGCACAATCATATTCTTCTAACTTGCCATTTGCTTTAAGCTAAGTTCCCCCCGCCCTGCCCTTTTCCCTTTGTATATCACACACAGAGGTTCCAAGTCTACATTCCATCAATGTGATGTGTGCATAAACATTCTCTCTGGACACTGTTCAGGAATTGAGAAACATCACAGATATAGCTTCATATATGGTACTGTTTATATGGGGTGATCACCTGAAACCACAGTTATAGTTTAATAACTGAGGATGAGTGGGAGGGGAAAATGTCTTTCATCTCTTCCTTCTGATGTGCATAAATTTCTACACTTAAAGACTTTTCACTGCCTAAATGTTATGCAAATAGGCCTCTGGGAACTAAAAATAAGTTGGCACCTTTGATTTTATGCACATACATTTTTATGTAATTAAAAGGACTTCAGTGGAATTCAGATTCATGTATAGCCTTCAGGAAGGAGCTCAGCATTTGGTCCTAAATAATAGCAAATATTTCATGATGAATCAGCAGCTTCTGGTATCTGAAGCGAGGCCACTGAAGGTGACAGATACTCCACTGTTTTAAAGATTTAAATGGAAACTGTTTCTTCCATCTTCACTGCATGTGAAGATGGAAGCGTTTCATTTGAGCATTTAGGTTCAGACACTTCCATCTTTTCTTCTGCTTATGGCGAAAATAGTCCAGTGGAATTCCATTTAATCCACATGAAAGATTTTGGAGCCAGCTGAATCCTATGGGGGCGGGGGGAAACACCTCTAGATCAGTGGCTCTTAAACTTTTCTTTACCAGAGACCCCCTTTAACTGTCTTTTGTTGTCAGGGACCCTCAAGATTTAACTCAAGATTTAAAACCCTTATAACCCTTATAACGGTTCTGTGGGAGGAGGCGACGGTCGGCTTGGTGAACGTGCTCCGCAGGCTTGACCACTGAGAAAGGCAAATTGGTGGGTGCTATACCCCCCAAGGTACCTCAGTCGGGGAAGATGGGGTGCTCGGGACTGGCTGTTGTCGTGAGGTGCCGCTTTTGAGTCCTCTGGAGCCCCGAGGAGCTGCACTGGACAAAAAAGCGAGCGCCAGACTAATCGGTAGCCGTTGCCTCTCAGAG
This sequence comes from Gambelia wislizenii, assembly GCA_030847615.1. Classification (NCBI taxonomy): domain Eukaryota; kingdom Metazoa; phylum Chordata; class Lepidosauria; order Squamata; family Crotaphytidae; genus Gambelia; species Gambelia wislizenii. The sequence continues at coordinate 23,571,767 of JAUMIR010000005.1, read as the reverse complement.
GGAGCTATTTGCTCCGGGCCTCCGTGACTCACAGGCTAAATAGCTTCGGACTGAAGCAAATCATAGGAGTTAAGCTTACCTACCCAAAGAGGTCAGAGATATCTTTAGCTGGGTAAAAATTTTGTCAGAGTGAAACAAAAAGCAAATTGGAAGGAGAGCTGCGTAACAAAGAACAGCTGTTAATGCTGTAAGACGCCGAGGTGAAACATGGAGAGTGTTATGTGTTGGGCGTGCCTCCGAGAAGAGGAGAGGAGAAAGTGAAAGGAGAGACTGAAAGGTGACAGAGAGGTCAGAAGCGAGACTAGTGAAAGACAGAAGAAACTGAGGGAGCTAAGTGTGGAGAACTGAGAGCTGAGAGCTGAGTTGGGAAAGAAAGAGAGTAATTTTCCACCAGCGACATTTAAAACTCAGCTTCTTTAAAACTCACATTTCGAACTTTTCCTACACACATTCACACACAGGGAAGGCATGGGTGGCATCTCCCAGCAACCCAGCGTCTGAGCATTTAAGGAGGAAAGCTTCCTGCTGGCCGAAAGAAAAGCACAGTCCCATACTATGAGCACACAAGCTTTTCTCCTTAAATGCTCAGAGGCTGGGTCATTTGCTTGCTGGGAGATGCCACCTGCACCTTCCCTGTGTGTGAATGTGTGTAGGAAAGGTTCGAAATGTGAGTTTTAAAGAAGCAATTCAGTTTGTTGAGACACAGAGAGGGGGTTGCAAGCATGCAGCTGTGCTTCTCTTTGGGCCATGAGGAGACATGGGGTGAAATGTGAGTTTTAAAGAAGGAATTCAGTTTGTTGAGACACAGAGAGGAGAGTGGCAGGGGGAGACTTTGCTTGCATGCTCACAGCGTGGGGCTGTGATTTTCTTTCACCTTAGACCCTCAGAGGCTGGTGTGGAGGTTGCTTGCTTGCTGGGATCTTCCGTGTGTGTGTATGTGTGCAGGAAATTTTCCTCCTTAAATGCTCAGAGGCTGTGTTGGGGAGAGCTGGGGGGGGGGAAGGAATTTCCGCAAATACATAAAACCGTGAAAGCCAAAGCCGCGAATGTTAAAGGGACAACTGTATATGCAATACAGTTGTTCCCAGCAATACAAAAATCACAATAATTTTAATTCCAAGGAATTAAGAGTTTATATCCCAATCTTCTTTCAACATATCTTGACAGCTGGGCCCAACTTCTTCAACACTAAAGAAGAATAAAAAGATATTCATTCAATCTCCAGGAGTAATCTAGGGTGGCCACTAAGAAATCACTGGAAAGGAAGAAGGGCATCAGCAAAAAAGATGAGAAAAGATGTGAATTTGCATAATTTTAATATATATATATAATATTTAATATATACATATTTAGAAATAATTATGAAAATGTAATTAGAAACACAATACATCTCACCATTGTGAGGAAGCTTGTGACCAGGTGAAATGTTTGCCTACTCAATCAGCTGTCCAGGATCTAAATCCTGATGGGTGACTTCTGTATATGGATGTGCCTTCAAGTTGCTTGTTGATTTATGGGGACCTCATGAATTTCATGGGGTTTTCTTAAGCAGGGAATACTCAGAGGTGGTTTTGCCCATTTATTCCTCTGAAATAGAGTCTAAAGCACCTGGTATTTCTTGTCAATCTCCCATCCAAGTATTAACCAGGGCTGACCCTATGTAACTTCCAAGATCAGGCGGGATCTGGTGCCTTGGTCCTTCTATTTACTTCTTATACTTTTTCATTTTTAATGATGACTTCAGCCCTACAATCCTTCAGACAAAGGGCAATGTCTTCTGGAAACTATAAGTTCTGGCCAGTCTATACCCACCAAATTATTGAGATGAAGAAACATGTGTTCTCTCTAATGCAGCCAGAACTTTCTACAGGAGTCTGCCTCTCCTACATCTGGTTTTAGAAAGCATGGGTAAGTTACCTTTTGTTACGGCACAGCTCATTCTCACAAGCTATCAAGGCATAGTTTAGGAAGGATGGCAGACACTCAGCCCCCAAGTCCTTGTGATCAGGACCAACCCAAGACATTTTGCTGCCTGAGATGCAACTGCAAATGGCACCTCTTCTCCATTGTCACCAAGTTTTGGCACATATTATTGAAGGCAGGTCTAGAATGTATGGTGCTTGAGGTAGAAAAATCCCACAAATGCCTCTACCTTCTCTGGATATAAAACTACAAGAAGAAACAAATAACCTTTTTAAAAGGTTGCCTTTTCATGACATTGAAACCAAGCACTCAAAGCAGGTGGCTTACTCAGCCTAATAGTATGACTGTCCTTTTGTGATTCTTCCTCAGGACCATCTATATTTTGAGGTATTGTTCACACTGCTATGAACAATGCAATAAGACTAACTAGCATGTAACCAAAGTGAAAAATTCCTCTCTGTAATAAAGGACTTTTTCGGATGTTGATTTACCATGCCAGAAGACTTGTAACACTTGCGACGCTGCTGCGTGGCAGGGAGCCCGTTTCATACGACACCGTCTCCCTACCAAAATCAACTATTTCAGTTCCGTGAGAGATTGGAGGCAGCCGTGCCATATTTGGCCACTTTTTACTCATGGAAGTTGCCCGTGAATAAAAATTGGCCAAATATGGCGCAGCTGCCTCCAATCTTTTGCGGTACTGAAACAGTGTCGTACGAAACGAGGGCCCTGCCACGCAGTAGCGCACTAGTGTTACGAGCTTTCTGGCGTGATAAATCAACGTCTGAAAAAGTCCAAAGTATATCTTCTTTCTTTTGGTAAAAAATAAATAAATCCAAGTATTACATAAAAAGTACTATATCAAAATGTTGTATTAAAAAAAAGAAAGTCAATCTAATGCATGGTTTTAAAATACATGGGTGCTCCTTTGTCTTTTCACAATTAAACTGGGAAACATACCCAAAAGTGAAACATAAGATCCTGCTGATTCTTATCCTGCTCCAACCACAATTGGAATCTCTTTACTCCCCTATCACTGAAATCTGAAGTGCCACCTCTTGCCAGTTAGAGGGCAAAGTCCCTTCTACTTTCATTTCCTTGTATTTCCAGTCCTGCAGTGTAACATTGTGCTGTAGCATTGTCAACAAATAGCTTAACTGGCACCTTTACAGATTTGACAAGCTCCCCCATCCACTCCTCCCTGAGGTCTGATCTCCTTAATACCCTTCATTTATGGAGCCTTTGCAAGAGTGAAAGCAAAGCCCTGAAGTTAAGGTTTTGCAAGTAAATTAGTTCATATTAATATTGAGAATGCAGAACAATGGTGTACCCTGGGTGCTTTGCATGTATTATCAGCCATGCTACCTTTGTTGTAATCTATATGTGGGGTTGATGATGGAGCAGGAGTCAATTAACCAATAGTCAAGAAGGGAGCGCTAGAGAAATCACACCTCTATCCCTCCCCCTTCTGGATATAAAACCTATGGTCATTCCTTGCTAATTACACTATATGGATTACTTGAGTGCTAATGTAAGCTGCATGAAAAAGATAACACTCAAGCAGGAGATGAGTGAAAAGGATCTAACCTTCTTAGTCAAGGTCATTGATAAGCGTAATTATTCTGAAGTGTTTGAAGTAGAGATCTCATGCACTATCAAGATCCCCAGGACACTGGAAAGTATGAAGAAAGAAGGAAAGGAAATGCTTCCTGTATTGAGAATACTGGTTTTCAAATACTTTAGGGTTCATTCACCTTTGCAAATCTCAAAGCCCTGGTTTACCCATGAAGCTATGGCACTTATTTTTTCAGTACCTCACAGCTAACAGCTGAATAATATCAACTCCACAAACAACTGACTGCCAAAATGCACCCAACCAAACCAAAATAAAGAAGTCCACCTCTGGTTTGGTGAAAAATGTATATTTTTAAAAAATGATAAACAATGCAGAAGCCCCTGGAATGTATTTAAAAGGTGGGTTACTCTTCCTGGAGACTTCCAAGAGCAAAAATTCATCTTTTGGGGGAGGTAGAAAAAGGGCTGTCTGGGAAGTCTAGAAGGGTTGAAGGTCACAAAACAGCCTTGTAGGGTCCCAAGTGGCTCCAAGAGCCACGCTTTGCCCATCCTCACCCTACACTCTTGATTATGGTACAGATGGAGAATCTCTTTCAGTTCTTTGGAAAGAAGTTTTACAGGGAATCATTTCACAGGTGTCATGTTCTACCTAGATGAGTCCTTCTTGGATGAAGCAGGGGATGAGGAGAGCCAGTGGTCATTGCCCTCTCTGAAGCCAGAATGGATAGCTTACATGCAATGGTGGGGTGGGTGCTTGTTCTGCCTTTAGAGAGGGTGAGTACCACTGGCAGTTTGCTCTTCCTTGGTGACTATGCACCAGAAAATCAAAGCCCCAGTGGTAGTCACCCTTTCTGAAAGCAGAATGGGTGGCTAGATTGCAATAGTGGAGCGAGCACTCATTCTGCCTTCAGAAAGGACAACTAACACTGGTACTTTGCTTTCCCAGATAATTGTGCACCAGAAAATCAAAGTACCAGTAGTAGTCATCTTATCTGAAGCCAGAACGGGTGGCTTACTCGCAATAGTGGAGCGGGCACTCATTCTGCCTTCAGAAAGGGTGACTACTGCTGGCATTTCATTTTCCCCAGGTGATTGTGTACCAGAAAATCAAAGTCCCAGCAGTAGTCACCCTCTCTGAAGCCAGAACAGGTGGCTAGCCTCGTGATGGTGGGGCCCGCCAGGCGTTCTGACCTCAGAGAGAGCGACTACCACTGGGAGTCTGCATTTGGACTGAGAAATGGCACTGAGGAGGGACAGAATGGTGGTCCCTCAGCAGTGCTTGTCATTCCTCTCCTCCCCTCCCCACACACCCCATCCCCAAATCCAGTGCAGATGGATTGTTCACACAGCAGTTTTCTTTGGAGTTTCCAGCAAACTCCAGCGAAAACTGTGAGTTTTCTAAAACCCAGACTAAGGGGGTATTCCTGAGTCTGGTGCAAATAGGGCCATACATCATGTGTCACCATCGTACCAGATTTGGGAAAAAGGCCGCATGTTGTGTGGCATTATCAGGCCAGATACAGGGGGGGGGTGGATTTGGGGGTTTGTGACTGGTGTAGACAAGCTCTCAGTCACAGGATACATGGTCTTGTGAATGTTCTTGAAACCTTGTTGACTCTCAATCAGCTCCTTCATGGCACTGACCATGTTTTAAAATTCCGTTGAAACACCTCTGATCAAGGTTTATTATGAGGCTTGAGAGACATTGCTCCCTTCTACTCAATAAGTACCAGATTGAAAAAAGATTCAGTGGTCTGATAATCCTTGAATTTATGAAGGCCTTAATCCGTATTCATGCAGCAATTCCTTATGCATGCATAGGAGAGAAGACAAAATACTGAGTTTCAATGAACTTCAGCCTGGCTGCACTTCTCCCTTCCTGCCACCCTGAGCTTCTATAAATAAACATTACGAGTATTGTGTAAGAGGAATGTAGGATGTGTATTAGATATTATTTTAAAAGTGGAGGTTTATTTGATGCAGAGAAAAAGGGGTAAGAGAAATCCAGGTGTATGTCATAGCTTGTGAGTAACTAGTTACAAGTAACATAATTGCCTATAACAAATTACCTTTCTGGTAGGTGAGGGTGTGGTGAAGTTACATTCCAAACATATGGTAATTAGTGGGAACAAATTTACTTCATTGTTGTAATAAATATTAACTTCCAAAGTGACTTTAAAAGTAATTTGTCTGTATTTAGACAGGATTTTATGTCTTTCTCTTGTCTCTCTCTCTCTCTCTCTCTCTGGTTTTTCTTCGCAAACGAAGATTCAGGAAGGACTCATCCCGCGCTTTCTGCAAGCGCGCTGATGACTAAAAAGGCCAATCTGAGATAAACAAGTCCGGTTGCAACAAGCACAGCAGAAGGTCTCCTTGGGTGATGTTTTTGGGTTGTGATTCTTTCTGCGTTGTCGTTTCTCTTCAAGACTTTTTCGTTGTGAGTTCTCAAATAAGGCTGCAGCATTGTGGATAGTGCGTCTCCATGCCTCCCGATGTGAGGCCAGGGCGGACCACTGTTGGTGATCAATTTGGCCGAGCCTGAGATGTTGTTTCAGGGAGTCTTTGTATCGCTTTTTTGGAGTGCCCCTCTTACGCTGGCCCGTGGTGAGTTCACCGTAGAGTAGTATTTTTGGGAGGCGATGGTCCTCCATCCTAGAAACGTGCCCTGCCCAGCGCAGCTGTGTTCTCAATATCATGGCCTCAATGCCGGTGATCCCTGCTTGCTCAAGGACAGCAACATTCGTCACATAGTCAGTCCAGTGTATATTTAGGATTGTGCGTAGACAGCGCTGATGAAAGCGCTCGAGGAGTCGTAGGTGGTGGCGATAGGTGACCCATGTTTCAGATCCATAAAGGAGGATAGACAGTACGATGGCTCTATACACACTGATTTTTGTGCTTTGCCTCAGGTGTTTATTGCTCCAGACTCTTTTGTGAAGTCTTCCAAATGCACTATATGCCTTTGCTAATCTGTGATCGATCTCTTTGTCAATCTTGGCATCTGAGGAGATGATCCTTCCCAGGTAGGTGAACTGCTGAACGGACTTGAGCACAGATTTGCCGACGGCAATGTGGGGATGGTGGTGTTCATCCTGTGGTGCAGGCTGGTAAAGAACTTCTGTTTTCTTCAGGTTGACTTCTAGCCTAAACAGCTCTGCAGCTGTTGCAAAGCAGGACGTTAGGCGCTGCAGAGCTGCTTCTGTGTGGGCAACCAGGGCAGCAGCATCGGCGAAGAGCAGCTCACGGACTAGATAGTTTAGAGTCTTAGTGTGAGCCCTCAGACGGCTTAAGTTAAACAAGCTACCATCAGTACGGTAGCGTATATAGATGCCGTCGTCTTCTTCAAGCTCTGCCATAGCCCTTTCGAGCATCGTGCTAAAGAAGATTGTAAATAAAGTTGGTGCAAGAACACAACCTTGCTTCACTCCATTAGTTATTAGAAAGGGCTCTGAAAGAGCATCGCCATATCTGACTTGACCATGCTGGCCCTCGTGTAGCAAGATAATCATTTTAAGGAATTTGGGGGGACATCCTAGTTTTTCCAGGATCTGCCACAGACCTTTTCTACTTACAGTGTCAAAGGCTTTGGTGAGGTCGACAAATGTTACATAGAGACCCTTGTTCTGCTCCCTACATTTTTCTTGCAGTTGCCTAAGGGCAAATACCATGTCTGTAGTACTCCTATTGGCTCTGAAGCCACATTGGCTTTCAGGGAGAAGTTCTTCTGCAATAGCAGGAACTAATCTGTTCAGGAGTACCCTTGCAAGGATTTTTCCAGCAATAGAGAGCAGTGTTATGCCTCGATAGTTTGAGCAGTCGGATTTTGCTCCTTTTTTCTTGTACAGGGTGATGATTACTGCATCTCGGAGGTCTGATGGCAGTTCCCCCTTTTCCCAGCACTTCACAAGGAATTCGTGGAATTTTTCGTGGAGTGCATGACCTCCGTGTTTCCAAACTTCAGGTGGGATTCCATCAATCCCAGCTGCCTCGCCATTTTTCATCTGCTGTATGGCCTTAAGGGTCTCTTCCAAAGTGGGAGCTATGTCCAATTCATTTTTCATTGGTTTTTGTATCATATGTTGGATAGCTGAGGCTTGGACTACTCGGTTGGCGCTAAAGAGACTTTGAAAATGTTCAGCCCAATGATTCAGGATGGAGGCTTTATCAGTAATTAATGTTTGACCATCTGTACTGTATAAGGAGCTTTGGACCTAATAAGTAGGTCCAAACACTGCTTTAAGAGCTTCATAAAATCCTCTATGATCACCCAGATCTGCACAGCGTTGTGTCTTTTCTGCTAAATTGATCCACCACTTGTTCTGCATGTCTTGGAGTTTTTGTTGTAGTTTGCTACATGTGAGGCGGAAAGCTGATTTTCTTACATGACAGGTTGGCTGGGTGAGGTATGCCTGGTGAGCAGCTCTCTTTTGCTCCTTATTTTTTCATTACTTTATGCAAGTTGTCTTAAAGGGAAAAAAAAACAAGCAACAAAAATAGTAAAACAACAATAAGCCATACTTGTTTTTCTTGTTGGAATACTGCAATGAGTAGAAGGAAATTAATTACTTTCAAAACACTATAAAAAGCTACTTTCATTCTCTCAAGTGTTCCTTTTTTATATAAACATCAATGAAAAGGGTGCCCAGAATTCTTAGTTCAACCTCTATCAGGGAGGCTTAGAAGAATCCACATGTGAATTAAAACTATATAGGAAGTGGATTACAGGGCCATGTGGACTAGCCCTCCCCTACAACTAATGAACCTGCAAGAGTTGTGTGCCCAAATGGACAACTGTTCCTGTCTTTTGGACACCCAATGGAGACAATCCTTTCTTCCATAAGAATTAAGAGCCAAAGACTTACCTAAATAAAAAGGTCTTTGTCTGTTGGTGGAAAGAAAGCGAAGTTCCAACCGAACCTCTTGAAGGACAGAATTCCACAACTTGGGGGCAACCACTGAGAAGGCTGTGCATTTCATATATCAATAGAGATTTTTATGTACATATATGTGTATACACATGTGTGTGCATGTGTGTGAGAGGGGGAGAGAGAGAGAGAGCAAGAGAGAGAGAGAGCACGTGTGTGTGTAGAGAAAGGTCCCCCAGGTGGGAAAGGAGAAGGGACAGTGTTGTGAGAGACAGTGTGGTAGTGTTGTGGTTTGAGTGTTAGACGATGACTCTGGAGACCAGGGTTCAAATCCCACCTTGGCCATCGAAACCTACTAGGTGCCCTTGGGTACTCTCTCATCCTTAGAGGAAGGCAGAGGCAAACCCTCCTCTTAACAAATCAAGTCAAGAAAGCCCCATGATAGGTCTGCCTTTGAGTTGCCAAAAGTCCAAAACAACTTGAAGCCACACAACGACAGTGTTGGGGAATGGGCAGGATTTGTTGGTGGGGCATCTTCACATGCCTCAGTCACTTGGGGCACTTAGTGGTGAGGAATCATAGAATTATTGAATCATAGAGTTGGAAGAGACTTCAAGGGCCATGCAATCCAACCCCCTGCCATGCAGGAATACACAATCAAATCATTCCCAACAGATGGCCATCCAGCCTCTGTTTAAAAATCTCCAAAGAAGGAGAGTCCACCACACTACAAGGAAGAACATTCCACTTCCGAACAGCTGGAATCTCTTTTCCTGTAGTTTGAGCTCATTGCTCCATGTCCTAGTCTCTGGAGCAGCAGAAAACAAGCTTGCTCCATCCTCAGTATGACATCCCTTCAAATATTTAAACATGGCTATCATGTCACCTATCAACCTTCTCTTCTCCAGACTAAACATGCCCAGTTCTCTAAGCTGTTCCTCATACGGCACGGCCTCCAGACCTCCCACCATCCTCGTCGCCCTCCTCTGGACATGTTCCAGTTTCTCAGTATCCTTCCTGAATTGTGGTGCCCCAAACTGGACACAGTATTCCAGGTGAGGTCTGACCAAAGCAGAATAGAGTGGCACTATTACTTCCCTTGATCTAGACACTATACTCATATTAATGCAGCCTAGAATCACATTGGCTTTTTTAGCTGCTGCATCACACTACTGACTCATGTTCAGCTTGTGTTCCACTAAGACTCCTAGATCCTTTTCACATGTACTGCTCTCAAGCCATGTGTCACCCATCCTATATCTGTGCATTTCATTTTTTACTGTCCAAGTGTAGAAGAGGTCTGGGGAAGAACTTTTCATACACTTGAAGTTCAAGTTCTAAGTACTAGGTGGATTCTGATTCTGCATAAAACTATCTGTCCATTTTTCGCACCTGCTGAGTATTTGAATCTATTAAGCCTACAATTTGATCATGTTTGTATTGTGAAATGGATGCACAGTTAATGCATCAACATAATTCTCTTGGCAAGTTAACTTTTAATGGTTTCTGCACATGATTTCTGCATGTTTCTCATTGTTGTTCTCATAGTGGTCCTTCCATGGTAGTACTGCCTTATTTTCCATGTGCTCAAATGCACAGTATTTTTTTTAAAATGAGGAAGGATTACTGTGCAAAATACCAATGATTTTTCAGTCATACCTTCTAAAATGACTAACAAAATAAAAAAGACAGTAAAATCTGACACAGACTGATTTGGAAGTTAGTAAAGAAGTCCACCTCTCCACTGATACCCCCTTGTTGTGGGAGAGAGGCTTGTGTACCCTAATGATGTTTTGAGCTATTCTGGCAGTGGCATAATAGCCACCGGTAGGGTCTCCCATGCCAGACAGGTCAAAACCGAAGAGTCTGACAAAGAGTGTCAAAGGGCAGGATGTACTCTCTAGCCCTGGTGGCGTAGTGGTTAAATGCCAGTACTGCAAGCCACCATGTTGCAAGTTCGATTCCAGCGGGCTCCAAGGTTCACTCAGCCTTCCATCCTTTCATAGGTCGGTAAATTGAGTACCCAGCTTGTGGGGGGAAATTAGCTAACACACATTGGAAACTGTTTAATGCAGTGTAGATGGGTAAATAGCTATTGCTTAAAACAATTTGTAAGCCACTCTGATAGCCTTGTGGCTGAAGAGCGGGGTATAAATAACTAAAAATAAATAATAATAAATAAATAAATTATGGCAACCATCCTAGGAGAAGGAAAACTCTAATCCCAAACCCAGGCAGATGGTGCTCATCCAACCCTGTAAGGTCAACCCTCTAAGAGAAGGAAAGTCTAATCAAACCTACGGGGACCTTGCTGCTACCGTCCATGCTTGCAAGGCCACAGCAGATGAACCTTTGGTTTAAAGGGTGAGGCCAGTTCTCTGCATGCTGCGCTCCACCAGAGAAATCCATTGTACAGGCTCGAAGGACAAATCCAGTTCCAAAAAAGCCCTGTAGCGATAGGTGAGGAATGAAACAGCAGGTGTAAAGATGCACTGGAAGCTGTAGACCCAACCCTGCATGCAGGCAGTTCAGGACTTTGGTTGCTTGAGGCTGACCTGGGAGATGACAGTCTTGTTCGGCAGCATCCTGAATGACCAAGCAGCCTTTTTTAAGGAGAGCACTGCTTGCTCCATATGGAGAGGGGCCTAGAAAAGGTGGCCTAACAAGTCTTGAAGAGAAACGACAATGCAGAAAGAATCACAACCCAGAAACATCACCCAAGGAGACCTTCTGCTGTGCTTTCTGCAACCGGACTTGTTTATCTCAGATTGGCCTTTTTATTCATCAGCGCACTTGCAGAAAAGGCGGGATGAGTCCTTCCTGAATCTTCGTTTGCAAAGAAAAGCCAAAGATAGAAGTCCAGCATGAAATAATGCCCAATTATTAGGAAGCATTTGTTTTTGTTTGGTGGTGAAAGAAGAATAAAAGTAGCACCAGGCAAACCTCTCTGGAGAGAGAGTTCTCCAAATGAGGTACTAAAAGGCCCAGCCTCTTATCACCCCCTACTTTGCTTCCGAAGGCAGGGACATGTTACAGGGCCTTTGAGAGAATCTTCTGCTTCATGCAGAAGAAGATGATAGCCTTTGTCCTAAATTGGTGATTATGCATGTGAGGTGCCTTATCCACTCACAGGAATGGACTGTAGAATATTTCACATTGGCAAACAACACTATTGCCATACAGGTTTTTCAATCAGTCCAGCTTTTTTTTTTTTTTTTTTTTTTTTGAATGATGGGCCACCCCACCAAGGAACATACCCATTAGATTTTGTGCATGTCACATAGCCAATATTTTAAGTTGGGCAAAATATGTTTTTCAAAATATCAGTGTATGCTAAAGTATATGCTTAATCCATGTTCATATCATGTGCGCTCTCCTTCCCTTCTCCCCCATTTTCCCTTCATTCTCTTCTGTTTCTTTTCTTTGTAACACTTTAAAAATCCAATGTTTGAAAAAAGTCAGACCATCCAAAACGTACCCTCCAATTTTGGTGCTAATCCTTTGGGCATCCCATCAGTTTCCCAGAAGAATTGTATTCTGGACATACCACATAGCACATTAGTACAAAAACCATTACTATGCATTCTGTATGGTCTGGCACGGAAATCCATGGGGATGACACCATGAGTTACTACTCTGGTTGATGCCAAATCTAGTGATGCTACTAGTGAACTGGTACAGCGACTACCACTTTGAGTAGCAATAACCTAAAATGCTACTAAACACGTTAATTCATGTTCTCCCAGTTTGATTCTTCCAGGCGACCTCATTTGCAAATGATGCTAAGTTGGGTGGTTTGGGCAGGAAGCAAATATTGGATCTACAAGGCTAATGTGTAAAATTAAATCACCAAAAATGAAGACTTTAAAATTTTAACAGCATTTATGAAGATACCATATTTAAAAATTTGGAAGTCTGAGATCTAGAAGTTTAACATTCCAATTTTGTGTACTGTATGTACAATTTTATGGTAGTGAAATTGTACATTGTGAGAACATCCACAATTATTGACATTCATGTGAGGATGTGGGAGGGGGACTTCTGAGAAAAGTCCCCAGCATTATAGAAATTTCTTTGATGCCCCATAATATTTTCTGCTCAAACAGGAAGTAAGTGCACCCTTTCACTTGTGTTTGACTACATTTCCCATCATACCTAGTGGTCATTTGCTATGGCAGCTAGGGCTTATGGGAGATTTAATATCTGAAATACGATGGGCCCTTGGTATCCTTCCGCTGGGGTTTGGTTCCAGCCCCCCCCCCCCCGATACTAAAATCCATGAATACTCAAGTCCCATTATATGCAATGGCATAGCAAAATGGTGTCCCTTATATAAGATGGTAAAATCATCTTATTTTGGGATTATTATTTTTTAAAGAATATTTTCAAGCCGTGATTGCTTAAATCTGTGGATACCAAATCCATATATGGAAGGCCTCAGAGTTGAGGGTGGCCGTTCATTGCCTCTTTAGTTACTGGTCTGCTTGAGACTCATTTTTGCTTCCCTTGAAATAATGCAAAGATTTCACTTTAAGCCAAGCAAGAACCTTGAAATTCACATGTAAGAAGTCATTTTTGTCAAGATGTCAGCTCTACTTACGTTGCTTTTCAAAACACTTTCCAAAAACTTTGGCCAGGTTACTATGCTGCCTCTCCCTGAGGGTGGAGGGGAAGAATTTGCATTGTTCATTAACATGTTAATGAATTGAAATGTATGCAAGGTAAAACATCCCATTGCCTAATATTGAAGATGACCAGAATAAGCGAAGAGGCAGGTGGTAAGCAACTCAGCCAAAATGCCCTAATGGGCAACCCTCCACCAAAGCTTTTTAAAAAGCATTTTTGAAAGAAAAAAAAAAGCACGGTACATTATTAATAAAGGAACAAACACAATGCAGAATATATCTTCCACTTCCCTCAGGCTTCATTTTGTTAGGAAGTCTGCTTAAAAGATGACTCCTGTTGCACCCCATGCTATTATGCACTCCTTTGCTGGATAATTAAGTAAGAATTTTCAATTTTATTCATGCCTTTACTAAATTAAACTCTGGTCGCATTAGTCTGATCCATATGGTCATTAGCCTAGTTACATTTCACGCACGAGATAATAAGATGGGATTTATTGTCCTCATGCTACAACTCCAGATATGGTTGTGTAGACATGGGTTGAAAAAGTTAATTCCTCTTCTCTGTCTGTTCTTTTCCAGTGACAGCTATCGCAGCTAAGAAGGCTGATATTATGTCAGTGTTGCCTGACAGACGATGAAAAAAGAGGGGGGAAAACACCAAAAGATGAATATAATAAACTCCAACTGGCTTAAATTGCCAGTTTACTCTGATGAAGAAATTGTAACCTCATTTTGAGCAGGGAGGCTAGCTTGGCCCAGCAGAATGGAAGGATAATAAATTCTCTGGATCTAGACAAATGGTCTTAATTACACAGGGCCTTTCTCTCACAGATTGTGTTTGTTATTTTGCTGAATGAATACTCTGGTTTCGTTTCAGATAAGAGGGTGACCAGTAGGAATAGAAAGAATAGTTGAAGACTGGGGAAAGCAAAAATAAAATAAGAGGCTTCTGGCATATGAAGAAAGTCTGACAAGGAGAATTCTGCTAAAGCCTTTTTTTCATTTTTTTCCTCATTACCCCCTGCTACCATAGAGCCCAGACTCACCTGTTCCCTGCCCCATCCCAACCTGGTCATAAAGTGGCTGGGGTAGGCATATGAGGATTACCACAGACCAGGTTACAATATTTATTTATTGAATTCATTTATATTGTGCCTTTCTCCAGACACAGGAACTCAAGGCAGCTAATAATACATTTAAAACAATACAGATTTAAAACCATACAAAAGCATGAAAAAGTATAAACATTGGATTTTTTTAAAAAAACAATGAAACCATTTTTGAAGTTAAAAACATTAAAAATATTCAAATGTATTAAAAGATTATATACAACCTTTAAATCCAAATTGCACAACATTTAAAAGCCCATCCTTCATCCATATGCAAAAACTGTCCCAATGAGCAAGAATTAGCATTCCTCTTGCTGTTTTTTTGTCCAAGAAAGCAGCCTCCAAATGCCAGCAACAGGATAAACAAGATCTGGGAAAGCAGCCAACTCCCAGTGATAGAAAAGTCAATTAAGGGGAGCCAGATAAGGTTCAGAACAAGCAAGGTTCTGTTTCTTGGAGAAGCAGCAATACAGGCAAGAAGGCACACAGAGAAGAGTCCAGAATACAGTCCAAAGGACAAGGCTTACAGAAGGCAGCATAATCAAGAAGTAGGTCCATGGGTCAGCAGAATCAGTCAACAGTGTAGTCTGGAACAGTCCAAGGTCTAAACACAAGTCAAGGCAACAGGAATCAAGGCACGGAGTCAGAGATATCAGACACGAAGCTCTCTCCAGGAAGATAAGTTGATCTCTGACAAAGCCTCCACATTTCCCCAAAGCGTATATATAGCAATCAAGGCTTTGCCAAGTGCTTCTTGATGAGCATATGTTTCTCATAAAGTCTCAGCAATTCCCACTAGGGCCAGGCTCTTCCTCTGCTTGAACCTCCAGGTTGGCAGGGTTCCCTGCTGGCACAGATAAACCTATGCCAGGGTTTATAGAGCTGTTCCTTGCCATGTCCTCCTCTTCCTCTGATTCCATACCCTCATCAGACTCACAGGGCATGACATTTAAAAAAAAACACCAGGAAAAAAATGCAAAAACTTTTCATTCAGAGTTTTTGGCCTTTTTGTCCTCTCTCCTTCCAAATATGGTGAAACAATGTGGCATCCCATTAAAACAGGTAGGAGTCTCCTCACATTCTGTGAAGAGTATTTTCACCATTTGGACAACCCCAATGACAAACTCCCTCTGAACATATCTTGCCAAAAAATTCCTTAGTGTTTCGTTAAGTCAGAAATTACTTGAAGGGACACAACAAAACAATACTTCAGGGGCCCTGGTGAGCTGAGAAGTGGTAGAATAATATTTATAAAATAAAATTAACTTAACATAAAACAATTAACATCTGGGTAGGAGCCTCAGCAGATGCACACAGATCATCTGCCCCCACTTGGATCAGATGTATTGCAATTCAGTATCATTTCTAAATTTTGTATATACCGTTTGAGGCACTCTGGTGTTCTCTTTTTTGATGATCTTTGAGCAGACATTCTAGACAGACAACTACTGGATAAAAGTTTTGTTCTGTGGTTTTACTCCAGCTGGGAATTTCTCCAAAACTCCTAGACCAAAAATCCCCAACTCCTAGCACTTTCCTATGCTCTTCATGGTATCTGAATAATGCAATTGGCTTTTAATTTATATTCAACCAGTAAAAAAACATTGCTGGTTTTACCTTCTGGTATACTGCAATGTAATTATTATACATTTATTGTCCAATAGTATATGTTTGATCCAGCATGGTATAGTGGTTGATCATTGGACTAGGACCCTGGAGACCAGGGTTTGAACCCCCACTCAGCCATGAAGAACCACTGACCTTGGGGAAGTCACACACTCTTAACCTCAAGAGGAAGACAATGACTTCTGCACAAATCTTGCGAAGAAAAACCCATCATAGGTCAGAAATTACTTGAAGGCAAACAACAACTACATGTTTACTATAGCTATGAGCCACCTTGAAGTTGTTTGTAAAATGAATTCTGCCATGATAAAATAGCTGATTTGGGGGCAGGTGAAGCAATGATGCTTATTTCAAATGAAACATGAATGTGTATGATTGCCCACATTAAATGAGGAGAGGAGAAGGGGAAGTTACATCTGTTAAAATTCCTTGTATGTGGCAGTTCAGTCCTGGGGTTCTGTCTTTTTTGCAACTCCTCACAACATCATTAGACCTATGATAAAAGCTTTGCTCCATAGTTTGTGTTTTATAATACTAATAACCTGGGATGGTGGTGGCCAAAATATAAAAATAAAAAAAAATCAAAGTAGATTCAGTTCTTCTCTCCATTTACTAGCATCAACACTCAGAACGAGTGGGGTTATTTCAGGCATTTTGCTCAGTATGTGTCAAGAAAGCCACAGTCCTAGAATATTATCTTGTCACATCCGTTTATGGGCTCTGTTATATATAAAAAAGTGGGGGGAGTAGGAAATCTAGGTCAGAATAGTTTATTATCTGTCTGTACTAGCAAAATATACAGTGATTTCTTTAAGGTGAAAGGGGGAGAAAAAGAAGCACATTAAAGGGGGAGAGGCAACAGAGGAACCAGGCAGGCAGCAGGCATGGCTCGTTGCCTGATGATAGGGCTGAGAGAAAATTTTGTATTTGCAAAACACCCGTATCGCGTTGTCAAACGCTGAGACTCAGCTGGGAGCACAAGTGGGTTAATAGAACAGCAGGGAGAGAAAGAAGAAGAAGAAGGAGTATCAAAGAGAGAGGATTAAGTAAATAAGGCAACTCTCCTTAAGATGTGTACAGTTATGCAGCATGGCAGGCAAAGCTAAAAACACAGAGTAAAATGCATATTTATGGAAAGCGCACAGGATTTACCACTGCAGTGAGGATGATATAGCAGGGAGCTCAACCAAATCAGGTCCCTTCCCCCAATGATTACAATTTTGGTAATTCTGTGGCTGTCACAATTAGTTGTGAACTCTATCAATGGCATGTGTGAGGTTAGGGCTGAGGACATAAGCTGAGAATCAATTCCAGGAATGCAGTTTGAAACACAATGCTTTTCTGGGCTACAGCTGGCAGAATCCCATGGCCACCAAGATCACCCAGGGAGTTTCATGGCTCATTGTGGGCTAGAACTCAGATCTTTAAAGTCCCAGTCCAACATTGCAACCCAGGGCTCAGGGCTACATTTTCATCCCTAGCCCCTGCTGCTGGTTGAGCATGGTCCCCCAAATGACCCAAAATTGCAAAAACAAAGCAAAGCAAAACTGGGAGTAACTGGATGTCCATGTTTGGATTTAATTTGGAGACAGGTATGCTTTTTCTGGTCTTGGAAGGCACTGTGATTTCCTCCTCCCCCTGCAATGAACACCAATCTTGGAGGCCCCCAGGAACACAATATTTGAGATCCTGCTCAAACACATGGGCACAATGTCATAACCCCTCATCGAACCCTGGAAACCTACCTTGAAACCCGCCTTGAATCTCTTCTTGGGAGAAAGGTGGGATACAAATCCAATCAATCAATCAATTGAGGAATTTATCAGACATACTAAATATGGAATCAACAATGCCATATAAACGCGAAAGGACATGCAGATCTTCATGTTTATGTCCTGTCAAAACCCATACTTTTTCATTGATGGCTGAAGCCATCAATAGATTCCCCCATGGCACTTTAGTGCCAGCATTGACGGTGTTTGAAACCTTGTGCCATTTAACTCACATGAATGTAGCGTCAATGGCCAGTCCAGTGTGAACACTTCCCGGTGAGATTGGGACATCTAGGTAAGTTTTGCTTTTTGTTACCTCCCTGGGTTACTTGAGACTTTTAAAGTGTGTTTAGGTGCTTGGTATAACTTTTTATGTTGTATTTTTTGTTTTATTTTTAAATTTCCCATGCAATGAAATTGCACAGGATTTCAAATGAGGAAGTGAATGGAGTTTTGTTCACTTCCTCTTCATTGCCAGGGAACCTTTGCCAGGAAAGCAAGGTAAGTGCAGTGGGGGCATTCTTTTGGCAACATAAAAAATGATTATTTTAATGCCGCAAAAGAATGTTGGGGGGGGGTCTGATAAATTTCCAAGCTAGTCAGCTGTTGGGAGCAATGAAAGGCTGTATTGCTACTGAGCAGGGAGCTGCAGGATTGCATAATCTCCTGCCAGTGAGTGATGCTGTGAGGAGAAAAAGCAGGACCCCTGTGGGGACCTGCCACAACCTTTTGTTGCATCCTTGTTCCCCGATGGAAGGGGGCTGCTCATGTCATCCTGCAGTTCCCTGCTCAACAGCAGCACAGACATCTGTTGCACCAAAACGCACTATAAACTTACCAAGTAATCTAGGGAGGATAAAAAAGAAAAGAAAAGGTGTCACTTACCTCGATGTCCCGATCGATCCTGGAAGTGTTCAGCAGGAACCTCCCTGTGACCTCACTGTGATGCTGGCATCGCACCAGAAGAACGGGGCTCCTTTTCACAAGCCCATGATTCTGTTACAGAAATGGAATGGGTGATTTATTAATGGCTTAAGCTGTTATTAATGGCTTAAGCTGTTTATTAATTTATTAATGGCTTAAGCTGTCAATAAGAAGAGGCGAGGAGGGATGGAAGAGGCACAGAGGCATATTGCTACAGTGATGACATCATCTGAAAAGGAAGCCTTTTATCAATCTCCTGTCGTCCCTGTGTGGGATATATAGTGCATGCGATAATCTCCTACCATAGCAATATCCTATGGATTTTTTGGATTTGTAGTGTAGGGAGGGGTATTTAGAATTCTCTGTCAGAGAGCTGTAGTACCTCACTAAGCTACAAACACTATGATGCCATAGGATATGGTCATGGCAGTTAAAAGGTGGAATCCTAGTGCTATAATCATGTAGCATGAAAGGGCCCTAACATTGTCTAGCATGAAAGGGCCTTTTAGTCTGCTGGCTATTTATTGTATTTATTGTTTTTAAATGTGATTTTAGATTAGTTGCTTTTTAATCTATATTTGTTTAATATCTTTTTATGGGGGAGGGTGGGGGTGGGTGGTGTTTAGGGATTTTTATCTGTGTTGTATTTTAATTTTTGTAAGCTGCCCCGATTGTTTTAACAGAGGGGCGGGGTATAAATAATAATAATAATAATAATAATAATAATAGCTGTCTGTTTGAAAACCATCTACCATCTGGGAATGAAACATCCATTACCTTTGTATGCTCACAACACTCATGATCCCTGCATGAATTTCTTCCTGAGTTTGGGGGTTCACTTCTTACCTTTTTTCTGGAGTAGGACTATTGCTTTAGCTATCTTCTGCTTTTCATTTCCAAATTGATGGGCAGGGGCACAATTTGCTATAGTTTTTGGTTTATGTTTTTTTCTTTTCTTTTCTTTTCTTTTCTTTTCGTTAAGTGTCCAGATGCATACCAGCACAAATGCTCATTATTTAAATCACAGCACAAAGCAGACTCTTGATGTGATCACATGAGGTGAGATCACTTTTGGTGCTGTGGTTCATTCTGTGTCCATATGCTCTGGAGCTTATCAGTAACCTGTAAGGGGAGCAGGAGACCCAAGCTGGAAACTGTAGCAGAACTGCACCTGGTAGCAAAACAGGTTTTAGAACTGCTCCAAGTTAAACCAGAAGGCAGAGGGACCAAAAGGAGGAATGAAACAATGAGAGAAAGAAGTTCATTCTTAACTTGTATTAGGGTTACCATACCTCCTTCTTTTCCAGACATGTCCTCTTTTTTTAGAACTAAAATTTCTTTCTTAAAAAAAAAAAATATATCGTGGGACTTGTCTACAAAACAAAAATACTCCTCATAGAATTCAAGGAGAATACCTTTTGTCCCAACAGGATCCCACCTTGAATCCCACCTTAGGAGAAACGTAGGATATAAATCCAATAAATAAATAAATCCTGCATCATTTCACTGTATTCGGAAGGAGTGGGGCAAAAATTCCAAATACTCTGTGAGAAAAGGCTTTGCAGCATTTCCTGACTTTAAAAAAAAAAAAAATCTGAAGGAAATGTTCATTCCTGCTCATTGGGATAACCAATTCATTTTGTGTGTTGAGATGATGAAACAGCCTTTCTTCTTCTTATTTTTTTTTCTATGTATTTAAGTGGAAGATCGCACTTCCACACCTTGGATTTGCTTTTTTTTTAAAAATACTGCTCCGGAGCAGCAACTGGTGACAATAAAAACATGAGTAATTCATTTGCGCCCATCATCCTGATTTGCAGGCATGCCCGTTTGAACAGCAAATGCATATGGTTTTGCATGCCTACAATCTAGAAAAAAAATGTGGTGACAAATGAAAGCTGCTTCAAATTGGTGTTACTATGCATCAATCCACATTTTATTGCCTTGTATAGACAAGCCCTAGGTTTTCTTACACGGTCCCCACACACACACACTTCTGAAACTCAGAAGTGAGCACCCTTTATAAGTATAATTATTGCAGATGTATGAAACAGAATGAAGCATCATAGTGAGAATATCCAGTCATTAAGAATGGCCAAGATTATAGCTTGATGAATTTAACATCATCATGCTGCATCAATGGGAGTCACAGAAAAAACCAAGATGAGGAAAGGAGAATGGTGCCAACAGCAGGTCTGTCAAGGAAAGCAGTACTGCATGGTGTGGAGTGGTTGTGAATTTCTCCCAAATACCTGGATGTTTATCTCTCCCCCACCACCCCGGTTTTCCCCCTTTCAAGGCCCTCTCATCACCCACCATCCATAGCTCTACTTTTTGTCCCCCTTGATAGTTTACCCTGCTTCTGCCCTCACTCTCAGGGCTGTTGTGGGAACCTGCAGTGCTGGAATAGTGGGTGAACAGCTTCTAATCCAGGTTGTGTTGGAATATGTGTTGTGTTGAAACTCCCCCGCTGAATTTTCCTTCAGTGCCCAAATTTCTACCACTGGAGAGAGTGAGACATCAAAAATAGTTCTCACCTAGAACTCTTAAATTTGTTGTGTTCACCTTCCCTTGGTAACTTTGCCTTCCCATTTCTTTGGATGCCTAAACTGATATTGTTGAAGTAACCAGATCAATTAATGGTGTTATTAAATATCACTAAATAACAAATTAAAATTGTTACTTGAAAACAGTGAAGGTTAGGAATATTTCTAGTAGCAGTTATCACAGCTTATATAGTACGGCTATTTACAATGAGGTGAGAGATTGTGTGGTGTAGTGGTTTAAGCACTGGACTACAACTCTGGAGACCAGGGTTCAAATCCCCACTTGGCCATGGAAACCCACTGGATGACCTTGGGAAGTCACACTCTCTCAGTTTCAGAGGAAGTCCATGGCAAACCCCCTCTGAACAATTCTTGCTAAGAAAACCCCATGATAGGTTCACTTTAGGGTCTCCATAAGGTAGAAGGCACACAATAACAACAGCAGCAAATTTGAGAATGGCCATAGCGATTGGTGGTTTGAAGTAGTCAGCTAGCAAATGTCTGCTCATTTTTGCTTTTCGAAATATGTTAATCCCACTTCTGCCTTCCAAAAGCAATGAAGCCTATTGTAAAAAGTCATGTATTGAGGGTAGGTGTATCGGGGATTGCATAGCTATAGTAGGACAAAATGGCAGTATTGCTCTCCCAAATAAATTTTTCTCCCCAATGAATTTTCCTTCCTCACCTGGAGAGGATGAGACATCAAAAATCATTCTCACCTAGAACTCTTATTTGCTGTGTTTGCTTTCCCTTAATAATGTTGTCTTCCCATTTTTTTGGTGGGGGGATGCCTAAATTGTATTTCTATATGCTCAACTGAGATTTTGTGACTGTAGTGCTAGAAATTTGTGGACTGAAGGAAAATTCCATGAAGGAGGCAGAATTCTTACTTGTGGTGGGGGCAATGCCCTAATTCCCCCCTCCCCAATTGCTACACCCTGGGTTGCATTTGTAAAAAGAAGGAAGAGAGGATAAATTATTATTGTTTGGAACAGAAAAGGTCATTCCCTGTAAGCAAGCGGCATAAAACAGCAAGACAGCTTGCCTGTTTGGCTTCTGCTCTCTGGTATTATAGACAACAACTTCCTGGATGTGAGTTGGCTCTAAAGCATAATGCACCCAAATCTCATGCCAGCAAAAGACAAGGCATGTAATTATGCAACTCTGAACAGGTTGACACAATTCCAGCTGATGGCAAAGCTAAATGGCAGCAATTTCGCCTTTGCCATTTTCTTTTCTTTGACTTGTGGGGAGTTGGTTAGTTAGTATTTTTTTAAAAAAAAGAGAGGGGGGGGAAGAACCCCTCTTCACTCCACTTTGTTTCTTTATAGCCAGCAATGCTGGCAGCTGGCTGATATTTGAATAACAGAGATTCAGCTGAAATGCTTAAGGAAGGGAAATTATAGAGCTGCTTGATATACATCAAGGGGAACTGTTCTATTGGCGCCCTTGGCAGCTGCACAAACACCTTATACACTGCAATCCCAATAGCTATGGGGGTGCCTCGTTTGATTGCAGTTACAGCACTGGGGAAAAGGTTGACACTGTGAAAGTGTTTCCACTGAAAATACCAAGGAACTTCAGAAGACCCAAGATGTAACAAACATTTCATCTTGTTGGGAAGGTGGGCAGGCCTAAATCCGATTGCTAGATCCAAATAGAATTGATGCATCAAAGCATAGAACTTGCATATATGTTTGTTCGCCCAGTTCCCCTTGATTCAACGGGTCTTCAATGGTTCAGACTAACAATTTTTGGATCAGAGTATTTGCACAAGTGACTATGGAGATTATCGCATGAAACCCAAAAAGTGGAATTAAAGCAGAATATTAGCTCTTTGGCCAAAGCTTATCAGATGGCATTGTTGCTGTCCTGTTTCTGGTGTGTAATCAGCATGTTACTGTGGCACTCTTTTTCACTGATGGGAAAACCTGTCAATAAACTCCCAATACTGATGCTATTTCAGGAGTCGACTGTGGACTTTTTTGGACTGCTATTTGTAGCTCAAGCAGGCTCGTCCCTGTTGCGAGGCTGCTGCGTGGCAGGGGAGCCATTTCAGATGATGCTGCCCCCCTGCTTATACTGTTCCAGAAGAGCTGGGAGGCTGCAGCACTATATTTGGCAATTTTCTAATCATGGTCAACTTCTGGTGCTGCAGCCTCCCAGCTCTTCTGGACCAGTATCAGCAGGGGGACAGCATCATCCGAAATGGCCACCCTGCCACACAGCAGCCTCGCAACAGGGACAAGCCTGCTTGCACTACAAATAGTGGTCCGAAAAAGTCCTGTGTGTGATAAGTCTCTTCATCTGAATGCTGGCATTAGAACAGTCATGGGGCCTGATTTTCCTCCTTCCCCCTCTCCTTACTATTCTAGAGCAGGCTAACTCCAAGCCTGTCTGCTTTTTAATTTTTTTTATTTTGCTGTGATTGCATAATTACAGCAAAATGATAAAATAAAAATAATTTTAAAATCATTTTTGCTGTATTTATGCAAGTACAGCAAAGATAATTTTTTTTAAAATGGCAGGCATGGAGTTAGCCTGCTTTGGAATTGCAAGGGGGAGGGAGAATAATAAGGCCACGCCCTACCATGTGACTGCTGTAATGCCGCATCGAAAAAGGAAATTTATCACACTAGGAGAGTTTTCAAAGTAGAGCAGTTTTGGAAAAGAGGAGAGGTGAAATACTCAATGTTTTCATAGCGGTATGTTATTTGTTTCCTTGCCGTGGAAAAACAGTTTTGTGTGATAATCTCCTACATGTCACTTGGTGGCAATAGAGTTACAGGTTAACCCCCGTATCCACGGATTCGGTATCCATGGTTTCACTTATCCACATCTGAAAATATATGTTCTCTCTAGGCATTTCTAGGTCCTCCAATGTGATTCTATGGTCAACTTCCAGCATTCTTCTAATTGAAAACAATTAGGTTCCCTATTATCCATGGTGTCAGGTATCCACAGGGAGTCTTGGAACCTATCCCCCGTGTATATGGGGGTTGACCTGTACAGCCAGATAATTAGTGATCCCTTCCATTTTTTCTTTTTGTTTTGTCTTCTCTCTTCCTTCTGTACCATTAGATTAGAAAAATACTCCTCATTTCTCTTCCACCACCTCTCTCTCCCTCACTTCTTGTATCCAAAGGTAGCAGGCCATCTCTTATCCCTCTCCCAGGCATCTAGTTAACTTTAATAAACAGTTTCATTACCAACGGGAGCCTTTTGTTGATAATTCAAGTACCCAATTCCAAATATGCTAATAGTGCTATTTAAGGTGCTACAAGCTGAAGAAACAAGGTGATCATCGCAGGTAAGTTTTTATCCATTATAGGTAAATAAATCTACGTTTAATCTGCAAATTCCAGTTTAGTACTATATGAATGATTAACCTTGGGTACTAATTAAGAATGCATTGTTAAAACAGATCTTCCTTTGTTTGCTTTTAACATGTAAATAAATCTTCACTCTTAATAAATGAAAAAATTGAAAAAGCTTTCTCCCTACTTGATGGAAAGTCTTGTGCCTTTCCCAATTTTTTCACATGTCTGAATATTTTTGTCAACATTTTATGAGGCTTTTCTTTTTTTGCTCACACACAATTTTGCTTCCATACAAAATTAATTTTTGCTTAACATTTTAAAAATTAAAATATCTATCAAAAATTAAAAAGAGCCGGTCTTTTCAGTTTTGGTGAAAAGTCTTGTGGTGGTTGACACTGTTTTTCCCAAGGATAAGGAAAAGTGTTATTGCTTACATATTTAGGCCTCAGTCCAACACTCCTCAGCATAGTGTAAATATCTGCATGTGGACCTATGCTATGTTGAAACATGTACCCTCCCTTTGACTGTGGGCCCATCTATATGAGGCCAAAAAAGAAAAAGAAAAAAGATTGCTCCACAGTAATGGCAAATTGCAGTAGCTGCAATTTCTCTTAATGGGTTTTTGGCTCCCCAGAGCTTTGCATGCCTGCTAGTCAAGACAACAACCATGACTGAGAAGTCGAAGGCTTTCACGGCCGGCATCCATAGGTTTTCTGTGGAATTTTTCCGGGCTGTGAGGCCGTGTTCTGGAAGAACTTATTCCTGACATTTCGCCTACATATCTGGATTTGCTGCGATAGAACTTTTTTTTAAAAAAAATTACCCATGTGTGATAGAGCGATATTTCACCTTTACTAAGAAGAAAAAAAAACCCTGACACCCCATTTTATTGCCTTAGTGATCACTTGCTAAGGAGAAAATCCAACATGGTGGCTGTGGGCACTTGCCTTGTTAGCAAGCCCCACCCTCCACACTCATTCAACCAATCAGCTTTGTACTTCCACTCATATGGGAAAGCGACTCAAAGCAAATTGCTGGTTCCAACAAGCAGGAATGCGTATTCCTCTTGCTGCTTTTTTTTTTTTTTAACTCTGGGGAAAGCCTCAAAGGGTTTTCCTTTGGAGTTTTTTTATATTTTTTGCCCCCTCCTTCTGAATATGCCATAATGATGCGGAATGCCGCTAAGACAGGTAGGATTCTCCATTTAGATAGCACCTTACTGATAAGCCCCTGATGTTGCCCCACATGGCCATTCCATGCTTCACAGTGAGCAGGCCGACTCAGAGAAGTGTCTGACTACCTCCCCATAACCCAATCTCTATCTCTCTCTTTGGCTTTTCTTTGCAAACGAAGATTCAGGAAGGACTCATCCTGCGCTTTCTGCAAGTGCGCTGATGACTAAAAAGGCCAATCCGAGATAAACAAGTCCGGTTGCAGAAAGCACAGCAGAAGGTCTCCTTGGGTGATGTTTTTGGGTTGTGATTCTTTCTGCGTTGTCGTTTCTCTTCAAGACTTGTTCGTTGTGAGTTCTCAAATAAGGCTGCAGCATTGTGGATAGTGCGTCTCCATGCCTCCCGATGTGAGGCCAGGGCGGACCACTGTTGGTGATCAATTTGGCCGAGCCTGAGATGTTGTTTCAGGGAGTCTTTGTATTGCTTTTTTGGAGCGCCCCTCTTACGCTGACCCGTGGCGAGTTCACCGTAGAGTAGTATTTTTGGGAGGCGATGGTCCTCCATCCTAGAAACGTGCCCTGCCCAGCGCAGCTGTGTTCTCAATATCGTGGCCTCAATGCTGGTGATCCCTGCTTGCTCAAGGACAGCAACATTTGTCACATAGTCAGTCCAGTGTATATTTAGGATTGTGCGTAGACAGCGCTGATGAAAGCGCTTGAGGAGTCGTAGGGGGTGGCGATAGGTGACCCATGTTTCAGATCCATAAAGGAGGATAGACAGTACGATGGCTCTATACACACTGATTTTTGTGCTTTGCCTCAGGTGTTTATTGCTCCAGACTTTCTTGTGAAGTCTTCCAAATGCACTATATGCCTTTGCTTATCTGTGATCGATCTCTTTGTCAATCTTGGCATCTGAGGAGATGATGCCTCCCAGGTAGGTGAACTGCTGAATGGACTTGAGCACAGAATTGCCGACGAATTCAGCAAAAAATTGTGTGGATTTCAGTGGGACTGGCTGTCATGGTAGTACACTGGTACCTCTAAGAGGACCAGGAAGCAAATCGTTCTTGTAGCAGATTTAGCAAACATCAGGCTGAGGAAATGAGTATACAGACACAGGCTTGTGTCTAAACTACTTTCCTTTACTAGAATCATAGAATCAGCGTTGGAAGAGATCACAAGGGCCACCCAGTCCAACCCCCTGCCATGCAGGAATACACAATCAAATCATTCCTGACAGATAGCCATCCAGCCTCTGTTTAAAAACCTCCAAAGAAGGAGACTCCACCACACTACGAGGCAATGTATTCCACTTCTGAACAGCTCTTACTGTCAGGAAGTTCTTCCTAATGTTTAGGTGGAATCTCTTTTCCTGTTGTTTGAACCCATTGCTCCATGTCCTAGTCTCTGGAGCAGCATGGTAAAGTAATATTTACAATGAGTCTAGGACTCCAAGCAGACTACATAACACAGCAGATATACAGTACAATCCTACACTGTAGAGCTTAGACTGCATGTGCTCAGTCTAAGGTGTTTACCACACAAGACTTTTTTCCGTCATGAAAACACTACAGTATTGGCTGTATTTCCGTGGCCCACACAACGCATTATGTATTCAGTGTTCCCTCCATCTCCGTTTGATCTCTGGTGCACTACAACTCATTGACGATTCCCCCCCCCCCATCAATAGCCTTTAATCATGCAAAACTCCCACAAGAAAAACACATGTGGTACAAAATTGCGTGCCTGTTCTGTCTACTCTTCATCACGTGATCATGTGAGGACGTGACTAGGCTGCTCAGTATTCACTCTGCCCCTACAGTCTTTCCAATTCAACTTCCGGTGGCCATTCCATTGAGACCCAGAAGAAGCTCTGAATTATCGCAAGATCGCACAAAATACAAACACGAACACAGCAAGATCTACAAAATTGCACATGTGCACAATCACGTGAGGAAGTGACGTGAGAAGGAGGAGATTGGCACATAAATGAGAAAATGACAGAAAGGAGGGGCATAGCCCACGAATGTGGTGCGCAAAAAGTGTGACACTCGCTTGTTCTTCTGCCTCTGTTCCGGAATGGGCTGATACATGTGGTGCAAAACAGACATGAATCCGTCATTTACATGATGGAAACATTGCACCTTTGGACCTCTGTGTGGTAAACACCTAAGAGTAAAATCCAAGTACGAAGGCAGTGTGTGGGAACATCTAGTTATACAGATACAGAAACAGTACAATAATGGGTTATACAGTTTATGTTTCTCATACACATGGGCTACATAACATTTTCCCAGGCAGATAAAAGGTTAGCTCCCTGTTTCAGTTCCCACAGTAGCCTCTTAGACAATATCTAGATGTGCTAGCCAGCTGTTTAGCCAGCTCACTGTTGGCTCCTGCTGGCATTAGCACATTATACCACACCAGCTCTTTACATTATAAATTTTCCTGTGATTGCATGTCCCATAACCTTGACACTGGCTACCAAGTAATTACATAGAGCACTGTCATTTTTGGCTTGCATCTGCTTTTCTTCCATTCTAGATCTGCAGAAGGATAAAAGGATTGTGTTTTAATTTCATTTTTGTATTTTAATTGTACTTTAAAATGTTTTTAATCCATGTACTTTTTATTAGAATTGTTTAATTTTTTTAAAAAAACTTTTCTTAAATAAGATTTTAGCTAAACTTCTATTTTAAATTCCTGTAAGCTGCTTTGGGTTCCATGCCAGAAGAAAAAGTGGGGTATAAATTGTGAATAAATAAGAAGGAAGAATGAAAAATATAGTGCATACTTTTATTTGGTCAAGGAAGGCAGACTTGTCGTAACAAAAAGCACTGCGTTGCAAAGCTTTCAGAGATGAGGGAGAAGGGAAAACTGATTTCCTCTAAGGGAAATCTTCCTTCTGGATTTCAATCTGATTGTTCACAGTAATAGAAAGGAATTAGCAACAGTGAAGAAAAATATCCCTAAGGGAAGAGTTACCAGCAGTAGTCCTGTATCTTGTGCCTGCCTGACACCTACCATCAATCAGTATTCAGTGTATATTTGGGGGCAAGTGGCGGGGAGGAGACAGTCAGGCATACATTTACTGATAAGGCCACAAGGAATGTCTGAGTTTATTTTTTAAAAAAAAGAAACCTAGAAGAATTAGTGTGTTTTGCTTAATTGTTCCAATCTGATAGTACAATTGCAAGATTGGTGTATGCCTCTCTTACTATGTCTGGTCCAATCAGTCATTATTATATATAGGTAATTCAGCTGTACCATCTGTACATATATAGATAATTCTCTACACCTTCCACTCAGGATCAGTCCTGCCACCAAAGTGTGGTGGCTGCCTCAGGCATCAGATTTGGGGTGTCATGAAAGGCCAACAAATTGTTAATTATTTCAATTGTTATAGTATTTTTATGGATAGGGATGGATTGGGGAACGGAACATGAGAGATTTTCTGCCTTGTGTGGTAAAGTAACATGACTGGCACCTTGACCTGGTTGAACGTGAAGGGTGGCTCAAGCAACAAATGTCATAGACCATCCATGTATCCCATGTTAGGTAAGTGAAGGAGCCATTGTATATAGTACCTGAGACATCAAGTAAGAAGGATCAAAGAAATTGAAATTCACAATGACTTTTACTACACTCTATCAATTTCAATCCATGAGTACCGAGGATATGGACAAGCTACTTGGTAGAGTGAGGAAGATGACCTCTTGATCCTTGCCCTTCATGGCTGGCCATCTGGGGTGTGCGTGTGTGCCTTGATGGTGTTCCTTAAGGACATCATCAATGCATCCCTCAGGGAAGGGTGTGTTCCATCCTGTTTAAAGGAAGCGGCGGTTAGGCTGCTTCTGAAAAAACCTTCCCTGGAGCCCCTGGACATGGACAGCTATAGGTCGGTTTCTATGTTACCATTCTTGAGCAAAGTGATCGAGAGGGCAGTTGCTCTTCAACTCCAAGTGGTCTTGGTTGAAACTGATTATCTAGACCTATTTCAAACTGGCTTCAGGATGGGATTTGGAGTTGAGAGTGCCATGGTTGCCTTGACCGATGATCTGCATCTAAGCATCGACAGAGATAATGTGCCCCTGTTGGTGCTTCTAGACCTCTCAGTGGCTTTCGATACGATAGATCATAGCATCCTTCTGGATCGCCTGAGTGGGTTAGGAATCGGAGGCACTGTGCTCCAGTGGTTCCGGTCTTTCCTCTCGGGCAGGTCCCAGAGGGTGCTGCTTGGGGACAGCTGCTCCAGCAGAAAGGAGCTTACTTGTGGTGTCCCACAGGGCACCATCCTGTCCCCGATGCTGTTTAACATCTATATGAAGCCACTGGGTGAAATTATCCGGAGTTATGGGGCTGGGTGTTATCAGCACGCTGATGACACCCAGATCTATTACTCCTTGTCCTGATCATCGGCCTCGAATTCCAATGGCATTTCTCCTCTTAATGACTGTCTTAAAGCAGTATTGGGCTGGATGAGGAAAAACAGATTGAGATTAAATCTGGACAAAATGGAGGTGCTCACTGTAGCGGCCCGAAAACCAGGAGTTGGGCTGCAACCTCCAGTCCTGGACGGGGTCACGCTCTCCGTTAAGGACTGTGTTCACAGTCTGGGGGTTCTCCTTGATTCATCGCTTCAGATGACGAGTCAGGTGAATGTGACGGTCAGGAGCGCTTGTTATCAGCTTTGGCTGATATGCCAGCTGCACCCTTTCCTGGAAGTAAGGGACCTCGAGACTGTGGTGCACGCACTGGTAACCTCTTGTCTAGATTTCTGCAATGCACTCTACATGGAGCTACCCTCGTGCTTGGACCGGAAACTTCAGTTGCTACAAAATATGGCAGCCAAAGTGGTCTCAGGAACAATCTCGGAGAGACCATACAACTCCAGTATTGAAATCTCTCCACTGGCTGCCTATCAGTTTCTGGGCCCAGTATAAGGTGTTGGTTATTACCTTTAGAGCCCTAAATGGCTTGGGTCCAACTTATCTTCAGAACTGCCTCCTCCCATACAATCCTCCCCGCGCACTCTGGTCCTCTGGGAGGAATTTGCTTCAGCCACAAAAATCTAGGCTGTCTGCAACCTCCCGGAGGGCCTTTTCAGTAATCGCCCCCAATTTATGGAATGGCCTGCCGAATGAGATCTGTCAGATGACAAGCTTAAGTAGCTTTTAAAAAGTACTAAAGATGGATCTGTTTTGGCAGGCCTTTCCTGATTAGATCCCGGCCTCAGAAGCTGCATCTCCAGGCCTTTTTAAATCTTGTGTAT
This sequence comes from Gambelia wislizenii, assembly GCA_030847615.1. Taxonomy (NCBI): domain Eukaryota; kingdom Metazoa; phylum Chordata; class Lepidosauria; order Squamata; family Crotaphytidae; genus Gambelia; species Gambelia wislizenii. The sequence continues at coordinate 23,541,033 of JAUMIR010000005.1, read as the reverse complement.
ATTTGTTTTAATGTGATTTTAGTTAGATGGTTTTAATGTTGTATTTTAATGTTGTATTGTTTAATGTCTTTTTATGGGGGAGGGTGGGTGTGGGTGGTGCTTTTACTCATTATTACAATGTTTTAATTGTTGGAAGCTGCCCCGATTGTTTTTAGCAGAGGGGCGGGGTATACATCATCATTATTATTATTATTATTATACGCTTGCAAAAATCATGCCCCACCCAAAAATGTGCCATGAGGCAAAAAAATTAATATTAATTCCCCCCCCCCCAAAGCTGATATCCTTGATCATATGGAAGGCTGAAAGGAAATTTGTCTATTCTGGGCAAACACAAATAAAAACAGAATCAGTGGCAGCCTGCAAGAGAAGAAAGCAAGGGGGTGGGGTTGAGAGAAGGAAGAGAAACATAATGACTTATTGCCAGTTAATAAAGCTAACAGTAATAATAGAAAAGCAGAAGAGAGATACTAGAGGAAAGCAAATATGTTAATAAATGAAGTGGGCAATTGAATTAGCTAGTATTTCATAACAGCAGATTATCTGTCCTCTAGAAGAAAACACAGAGCGTGGAAAAGTTGCCTTTCTGAACCATAGCTTCTAAAATGGCCATGCATTCTGGGGTATTCTGAGAATTATAGTCTTTAAAAAGTAGCTTTCCCAAGCTTGTAGAATATAAAATAGCAAGAGGGACAATTAGAATTAAATGTTACAAGGAACACAAGGCTTGTGGTATAGAGATGCAGACCACTCTGTTTGCCAGGCTAGTTTCACACATAGGGCCATACCATGGCAGTGGCAGGGGGAGTGTGCATCTTACCCAACTGCTGAGTATTTTGCCAGTGCCCCAGGATCAGGGAGGAACAATGGAAATGGACAGCCAGGATCCTCACATTGAAACACCAACCCACCTAGCATCCAGAATGGGAGGGAACTGCCTAGGAACTCCTTTACCATGATGATGCAATAACCACACGTAAGGGGAAGACAGCCAGAGCGAGCAAGCATCACCCCTTACTCCCCATGACATGTGGTGGTGCCAGATGAGAGATCAGTGTAACCATTGCTAGGTTACCATTGAAAGGGACACCTTATTCATGGCTGCAGTATGGGCTAAGCACGTGAGGAGGATGACGATGTCTGAAACCAGGACCCATTCGCAGGACAGTAACGTCATCCTTGTGTGCTCCTGTTGTGTTTTTTGCCATGTCTGATAATCTGTCTGAGGGAAAGCAGCTTTAGACTTGGTCTATTTAATTAGATGCATTCCTCCATGCAACTGATGAAGGAGACCAAGTCTATGAAAGCTTATGTTACAACTGCTTTCTCTCAGTTAGTCTCAAAGGTGCTACAAGATCCCTTTGCTTACTACCACTGCTTAGTTATGGGTGACATAAAAGTAGAATTGGCCTGAATCCTATCGATTCATCCCAACTAGAGTACACGTCTTGAATCAATTCTTCAATGGTGAATTAACACAAAGGTAAATCACATTAATCTAATGGGTCTACCATAGTTGAGAGTAAGAATAGGGTTTGGGTAATTACCTGTATATTGATTATTCTTAAAAGCAGTGTTCTAATGTAGTGGTTTGAGTGTTGGACTACAGCTCTGGAGACCAGGGTTTGAATATCCGCTCAGCCATTGAAACCCACCTGGTGGCCTTGGCAAGCCACACACTCAAGTGCAGAGGAAGGCAATGACAAACAACCTGCTGAAAAAATCTGATCAAGCTTTGCCCTTAGGTTGCCATAAGGTTTGCCCTTATGGGTCCCAACAACAAATGTTTTAAGCTCTGTCTGGGATGTATAATTTGAGATGATGAGGAGCCATCCAAGGAAAAATATCCTAATGGCAGTGGGCAATGCAGAGTGAAAAGGAAAGATCCTGGGAAAGGAGACAGAGGTGTGTATAGGTGGAACAGGAAAACATTGGATTTGATAAGGTCACCCAGGGACAGCATGCAGAGAACGAAGAGCAGTGCATGCATTCATAAATACCAGCTTCCTCCCTTACATGTACCTGTGTGCCAAATGGGTTTGACAAGCTACTCACCTGGAAGGAATTGCACCATGCCTTGGGCAACTGGCTAATTTCAAGACTGTACTCTATCATTAACTCAGTACTGCTCCAAGGTCAGCAGAAAAGCATGAGGTGGGGGTGAAGGATAGAAACCACGTGAGTTCACAACATAGAAAGCTATAACTAGAATATGAATGTGTGTGTGTGTGTGTGTGTGTGTGTGTGAGGCAGGGAAGAAGGCTTGAGAAATCAAGTCAAGCAATAAATGGATGGTTATTAGAGAAGAAATCAATGAGGATTATTTTTTAAAAGAATTGTTGCTCTCCTCCCCCTCCTCCCCTTCCTGTCTGCAGTCAGCAAGTCATCAGTTTCTGATCAAGGTAAACTGTAGCATGAAAGAAGTCAATGACATGTAATTGGTTCTTTTAGTAATATACTGTAGAGTAGCGGTGGGGCTTGACACTTATTATAACCAAACACAACTATTCCTTCTTCTGTAGATGCAAGGTTTTTTTTGTTTTTTGTTTTTGTTTTTGTTTTGAAGTCGCTCTGAATTAAGATATGAAATATGCGGATGCTCTGTCTTATCTTCCCCCCATCCTGCATCCAGGCAAAAGTGATACTGTGTTGAATTATAGATGTAGAGGAGAAAAGAAGAACTGGCTAGCTATTCAGTAAAGCAAAATAATAACAACAATAATAAAAATAATAGATTCCCCTCCCCTGAAGAATTGATGGTCAGAGCTGTGATTTATAATTATAGAAAGGGACAACTGTGCAGTTTAAGACACATTAACTCCCCGAAACATGTGAAATGTCAAGCAATTAATCTTTCCCCCACCACACATTCACTGCAAGACATACTTATTTATAAACAAATCAGGGTCTGAATGCAAATAGATGCATGTGCAGAATTTAGTAGTTTTGAGTAGGGAGGGTCTGACTTTTGAGGCTGAAGAATCCATTTCCCGGGATAGCTTAATGGAAAGACTAGCTAGGGAACAGCCCAGAGATGTGCTTCATCTCTTGCTGTTTGGCACTTATCATAGTTTTAAATGTTGTGCACTTAATGGCAGTGTATAAAAATTGATCTCGCAAATGAGTAATCTTTCTCCAAGACAAATGAAAGAAACTTTGCCATCTCATGCCAAATAGATTTGAGGTTGGAGGCACTTTCTCCTTTAGCATGCAAGGATATACCAGGTCATGATTTACATCTCTGCCTTATGGGGATGCTTTCGACTCTATGTTGTCCTGTACATTTATTATTGAAAATCTCAATTCTGAAAAAAAAGAGAAAAGGGAGTTGAGTTAAAGAATATCTGATGAGACTTGGCAGGACAGAATCTGAAGTTTAAGAATTTAGGCCAACTCCACACTACATAATTAATCCAGTTTGTAATTGGATTATTTGCCATGGCTCCTTCCTATGGAATCCTGGGCTTTGTAGTTTTACAAGGCCTTTAGCCTTCTCTGCCAAAGAGTGCTGGTGCCTCACCAAACTACAAATCCCAGAATTCCATAGGAAGGAACCATGGCAAATAATTCAGTTACAAACTGGATTATTTGTGTAGTGTGGATCTGGCCTTAGTCCCTACCTGACAAACTTGCTATCACTTGTCCAAAAAGGATGTTTTTAAAAAAGCTGTATTTTTTGCTGTTAGGAATTCACAGTGTAGTCCTATAAACATCTACTCAGCAATAAGTCCCATTGAATCCAATGGGGTTTTATCCCAGCACAATGAGTATGGGATTGTAGCCTCAGTCTTGTAGAAGAGATTTCCCAACTGCCCTATTTGTCTTTTAAAAACACACACACACAAACTCTTTAAACATCAATTCTGTAGAGCTGGAAGGAATATGTTATGGGAGGAAATACAATAACATAAAATGAAATCACTGTATAACAATGATGAGACCTAGAGAAAATAAAACAAGCACACTGTCTACTGTTTAAATAAGTTAAAATTATTCAAATGAAATTCTGCTCTAGAATAGTGTATTTGCTCTTCTGCAGGCAGGAAAAGTTACTATTTCTCTCATGCTATTTCTTTCATGCTATGAGCTCAGGAAGAAAGTGGGGGGAGATAAAATATTTGGGATTGGAAAGGCTGCAGCAACTTGACTGACATAGGTTGCCATTCTTATCTGACCTGAAAGCATGGTGTCAGGAGACGCTCTTTGGAGAAAAATGTTGTGATTCTAAGATGTGAAGAATAACTGACCCACAGGTCTCTATTTTGCATTTCCTACCAGTGCTGAGGCATTTTCTCCCCTTAAGGCAATATGATAAACAAAGGAGATTATTCCATTGAAATGTATTTCCTGTGTTGTCTTCCTGGTGTCATTGTGAGCCTTACAAAAGCATAGCACACCCACTGAAATGAAACATGGAGAAAGGTAAAACTCAGTGCCTTCAAAATTCTGTTAATACTCCTCCTCACATTCATCTCCCAGTTTTTGGGGCTGAGTGGGATTTTTGTGAGGACTGGCAAACCTATGGTCTGACGCTGAGCAGCACCCACCCCTCCTTCAGTGGCTGCAATGTACAGGCAAGTCTCAATTTACATTACCCCCATTTTCAACAGTTCAAATTTAGTATGTTTCTACAGAAATAAATAAATAAACAAAAGTGTCACCCACAGGCATAGCTCTCTCAGTGAGATGGGAGAGGCAACTGATGAGGAGATTATCACACCACGCTGTTATAGCATTATTATTCCACTTTAACTGCTCTGGCTGCCTCCTATGGAATCCTGGGATATGTAGTTTAGGGAGGGGCCTTTAGCATTCTCAGCCAGAGAGCTCTTAGGCTTCGCTAAACTATAAACTCCAGAATTCTAGAGGAGGCAGCCACAGCAGTTAAAGTGGAATAGTAGTACTATAACAGTATAGTGTGAGGAGGATGAGGTGAGCTGGAATTTTGGCATAAGTAATGCTGACTGGGCTGACTTTGTTTTACTCTGCCTAGGGAGTTGTTTAAACGGTGAAAATACTTCTCACGGAATGCAAGGAGAATATGGCCTGTCTTAATGACAGACCTCACCTGGAACACTGTGTCCAATTCTGGACACCACAATTCCAGAAGGATATGGCCAAGCTGAAATGTGTCCAGAGGAGGGCAACCAAAATGGTGGGAGGTCTGGAAGCCATGCCCTATGAGTAGCTGCTTAGGGAGCTGGGTATGTTTAGCCTGGCGAAGAGAAGGTTAAGAAGAGACGTGATAGCCATGTTTCGATATTTGAAGGGATGTCATATTGAGGATGAAGGAAGCTTGTTTTCTGCTGCTCCAGAGACTAGGACACAGAGCAATGGACTCAAACTACAGGAAAGAGATTGCATCTAAACATTAGGAAGAACTTCCTGGCAGTAAGAGCAGTTCGGAAGTGGAATACACTGCCTTGGAGTGTGGTGGAGTCTCCTTCTTTGGAGGTTTTAAACAGAGGCTGAATGGCCATCTGTCGGGAATGATTTGATTGTGTATTCCTGCATGGCAGGGGGTTGGACTGGATGGCCCTTGTGGTCTCTTACAACTCTATGATTCTATGGTTATGGCATCCCACATCGTATTGCCGTATTCAGAAACAGGGGGGCTAAATACACCATACTCCGCAAGAAAAGTATGCAGCTTTGCGGCTTTTCCCTTGAGTTTTTGAAAAACACCGGGGGATTGCACATTCCTGCTTGTTGGGACAAGTGACCAAATCGATTTGCTTTCCCAAGGGAGAAGAAGCTGAAAATCAATTGCCTGGATGAGTTCAGGGGCAGGGCACAATAGTAATAATAATAATAATAAGAAGAAGAAGAAGAAGAAGAGGAAGAAGAATTTATTTATATCCATCTCCTCTACAAAACGCAATTGGGGCGGCTTACAACATTAAAATATACACCCAAAAACCCTCCATCCCACCCCCCTCTTAAAATACAATTAAATAATTCAAAAAAATTAAAACATACTTTAAAAATCTAAAAATAAACATAAACAATAGACGGCTGTAGCGGGATCAGGATAAATGTCTGATGGCCAGCTATCTATCCAGGAAAGGCCCGCTGGAAGAGATCCATCTTAAGAGCTTTTAAAAAGCTATTTAGAGTGGTGATATGACAGATCTCATCTGGCAGGCCATTCTATAATCTGGGAGCAATAGCCGAAAAGGTCCTCTGGGAGGTTGTAGAAAGCCTAGTTTTTAAAGGTTGTAGTAAATTCCTCCCAGAGGACCTGAGTGCACAGGCAGATTTTATATGGAAGGAGGCGGTCCAATAGATAGGTTGGACCCAAGCCATTTAGGTCTTTAAAGGTGATAACCAACACCTTGTACTGGGCCCAGAAACTAATGGGCAGCCAGTGAAGTGATCTTAAGATCGGTGTTATATGGTCCTTCTAGATGTACCTGAGACAAGTCTGGCTGCCATATTCTGTACTAGTTGAAGTTTCCGGACCAAGGCATAAGGGTTAACAGGGCAAGTGCCCAGAACCACCATGTTTTTTCCCCCTTAGCAAGTGAGTGCTAATGCGATAAAATGGGGATTTGGTGGGATTTTTTGCTTTTCTGTTAAGGTGAAATATCGCATTTTTGCACCTTAGAATTTTTTTTTAAAAAAGACTGTGTGGAGGTGGTGGCAGCTGGTGAGAATAAAAACCACAAGTAATTCACTCGTGGCCACCATCTTGAATCGCAGGCCCGTTGAATCGCAGGCCCGTTTGCACAGCAAATCCCGATAGCTTCACATGCCTGTGATCAAAGACAAGGCAAAACTACTTAATACCTTCTTTGCTTCAGTCTTCTCCCAAAGGGGGAACAGTGCTCAACCTGGGGAAAATGGAGCAGATGATGCAGTAGGGGAAATATAGCACAGAATTGGTAAAGAGATAGTTCAGGAATACCTGGCCAGTATAAATGAGTTCAAGTCTCCAGGTCCAGATGAAGTACATACAAGGGTACCAAAAGAACTGGCAGAAGTAATCTCAGAACCACTGGCAATAATCTTTGAGAAATCCTGGTGAAAAGAAGAGGTCCCAGCAGACTGGAAAAGGGCAAATGTTGTCCCCAGCTTTAAAAAAAAAGCGGGGGAGAAGACCCAAATAATTACCACCCAGTCAGCCTGACATCAATACTAGGAAAGATTCTAGAGCAGATCATTAAACAGTCTGTAAACACTTAGAAAGGAATGTCACAATTGCTAAAAGTCAAAATGGGTTTTTGAAAAACAAGTCATGCCAGACTGATTTTCTCTCTCTCTCTCTCTCTCTCTCTCTCTCTCTTTTTTTTTTTTGATAGAGTTACAAACATGATAAATGAGGGGAATGCTGTGGATGTAGTGTATCTTGATTTCACTAAGGCTTTTGACAAGGTCCCCCATTATATTCTTGCAAAAAGGTTAGTAATCTGTGGGCTAGACAGTGCAACTATTAGGTGGATTTGTAATAGGTTGACTGACCGAACCCAAAGGGTAGTCACCAATGGCTCCTCTTCATCCTGGAGAGAAGTGACCAGTGGGGTGCCATAGGGTTCTGTCCTGGGCCCAGCACTATTCAACATCTTTATCATTAATTGGGATGAGGGAATAGAGGGCATGCTTATCAAGTTTGCAAATGACACCAAATTAGGAGGGGTAGCTAATACCCCAGAGGATGGGATCAGAATCCAAAATTACCTCAGCAGATTAGAAAGCTGGGCCAATATTAACAATATGAATTTCAACAGGGAGAAATGTAGGATACTACACTTGGGCACTAAAAATGAAATGCACAGATATAGGATGGGTGACATCTAGTTTGATGGCAGTACATGCAAAAGGGATCTGGGAGTCTTAGTGGACCACAGGCTGAACATGAGTCAGTAGTGTGATGCAGCAGCTAAAAAAGCCAATGTGATTCTAGGCTGCATTAATAGGTGTATAGTGTCTAGATCAAAGGAAGTAATAGTGCCACTTTATTCTGCTTTGGTCAGACCTCACCTGGAATACTGTGTCCAGTTCTGGGCACCAGAATTCAAGAAGGATGGTGACAAGCTGGAACATGTCCAGAGCAGGGCGACCAGGATGGTGGGAGGTCTGGAGGCCATGCTGTATGAGGAGCGGCTTAGGGGGCTGGGCATGTTTAGTTGGGAGAAGAGAAGGTTGAGAGGTGACATGATAGCTATGTTTAAATATTTGAATGGATGTCATATTGAGGATGGAACAAGCTTGTTTTCTGCTGCTCCAGAGACTAGGACACGGAGCAATGGGTTCAAACTACAGGAAAAGAGATTATACCTAAACAGTAGGATAAACCTCCTGACAGTAAGAGCTGTTTGACAATGGAAAACACTTCCTCAGAGTATGATGGAGTCTCCTTCTTTGGAGGCTTTTAAGCAGAAGCTGGATGGCCATCTGTCAGGAATGATTTGATTGTGTATTCCTGCATGGCAGGGGGTTGGACTGGATGGCCCTCGTAGTCTCTTCCAACTCTATCATTCTATGATTCTATGATAACTAACCCCCTCTCAAAAAAACAAACAAACAACTATTAAGGCATATCACAGCTGCTGTGAGTTGCCTTTGCTGTGGAGCAATCCGTTTCTTTTTGCCTTATATAGACAACCCCCAGGTTTGGGGAATAGGGAGGGAGAGAAAGCAACTGCAGTTATGGCATTCCCATAAGGAAAAGGTTCCCATAAGGAAGAGGAGGAGGAGGAGGAGAAACAACGACTGGCATCTTGGAGTTGTGGTGTGGCTCGAGGAAAGGTTTTCCTTTGCCTGCTTAGATTGGGTAACAGTAACAATGCCAAAGAGGGTTACTCTGGTAAGCATGTTGCAGTAAAAATTAATGACAAACCCTTTTGTATCTTAAAGCCTGCTTATAATTGACAACTGAATAGGAAAAGAAAAACCAGTGGGTATTTTGTGCACAAAAGGATGTTAGAAATAAGGGTGGATGATGAAAATGTGTGGTAAGAAAGCTGTCCACTGAAGAGAAGGACACACAACTACCCTAAAACTGCATAATCCTGTGTAAGGCAGCAGTAAAATACTTCAGATGCTAGTAGAGAGCCTTTTGTACAAAAGTCCTCAAATTCCAAACAAAAACAAAAACAAACAAAAAAAGAAGAAGAAGAAAGAAGGAAAGAGAAATTAGTGAAAAAAACAGTGGGAGAATTAGTTGCGGAAAATAGAGAATTAACTCATCATCGCAGCAGAGTTCATTTGTCTGCACAATATATTCACAAGATTGCTGGTATGGGAAGCTATTTGTGGTTTGAAATTCACACAGACCATGCCCACAATTAAAGATGGTGGCTGCAAGTGAATTACTCATGTTATTATTTTCCAAAAGCTCCCGCCATTCCCTTTCCCCAGCTCCTTAAATCAGAGATGCAGAAGAGTGAGCTGCTATAGAAGAGTGATAGAGTGATCTTCTGCTCATATATATATATTCTGCTATATATATTTGCTTTAACGTTCAAAAATTATGTACTATTGCTTCTGTGACAATGAACAACGGTGGCTCTGCCAACTTCGTTGCCAGCAAGCCTGCAACTTGCACATTTTGATTTTCGCCATGTGCCCCAATTTGAATTGGTTGTTCAAATGGGCTGGAATGCGTATTTTCCATGTATTTTTTTTTTAAAAAAAACTTAGTGAGAAACAGCGAAGGCTATTATTGAGGGGCACATGGAATTTTTGGCCTCCCTCCTTTTGAATATGGCAAATCTCCATGCGATCTCATCAGGACAAAAGGTGTTCTCTTCGCATTCTGAGAGGGTTTTTTTCATCATCTAGACAACACCACCATAATAAGTAAGAGCAGCAGGGGCCTTGATGTTGCTGTCAACAGTTTAACAGCTGGACAGCTGTAGGAAGGTAATGAGTCTAAAAATAAAATTGCAGGATCTAGTCCTTTAAAAACAACAAGAATTATCTCCTTTTTAAAAAAGGTAAAATCATTCAGTCACATTTGACTTCACGCTTTATGCAGAGTGCGATTAAGAAGAAGACTTAAGCTCTATTATCATTTGAAAGTGTATTCAGAGATCTGGGATCACCCAGTTAAATTAGACTCTTTACAAAACAAAGGAGTCAGTTTAAAATGCAAAACAAAGTTTACTGAAGGTATATCAGTCTCAATCTACATACTAAAACAAACATAAGAAAAGGTCCCTAAACTGACTAGGAATGGGTAGGAAAGACTCACCAGCCTTGGCTGGGTTCCGATGCATCATGGCATGGTTACAAGAAAGCTTAGGATGCCTCCATTCTCATGGAGAGTCAGATTCAGAAGAAAAAAAAACAAGTCACACAAAAGCAATAAAATTCAAATTGGGTCATGTGTGAATCATCCAGCACTTCTAGTTGGCTAGAAGTGCCCAGTGAAGTAAGAGAAGGGAATTTTGGGAGAACAAAATGCATGCAGGGAAAAACCCTAGACTTATCTAAGATTGTGAATGAGGTACACAAGATTGCTTTTACATTACAATGATTATTTCCCCACATACTACAACAGCAGACTGGGTGGGCATATGAGCCACCCACTTCCTGTGTCCACCACTATGCTGAGAGGCACAAACCTTTTATTTAAAATGCTGGCATTATTTCCAAATTGTGTAGCTATACCCATAAATTAGCATGTGAGAACATCCATGGAGCTGGCAATATGGAGGTGGCGAATCCACTCTCGATTCAACCATCACTCCTCTTGCATCTGGCCTGAGTTAAATAGGAGCTCTCCCAGTGCTGGAGCCTCTCCTAATAGAGGTTCAGCACTGGGAAAACTCCCATTCATGTAAGAGCTGCTGTGGGAAGCACAGTGGTAAAATTAGGAGTGGGTTCACCATCCTTACAGCAGTGGATTCATTGGCTACCCCGTTAGTATATCCAGATTTTATGCAGGTTTGTGTCTTCTTTCTCTCCTTTTTTTGCAATGTGTATGTGGCTGCCTATTTAGATTCTTGCAGATTCTAAGTATTGACCCTTTTGCTTGCAAAACATAGGGGTTATCTATACTGTGAAAATACTTCTCATAGAATATGAGGAGAATACGATTTGTCTTAATGAGATCCCACATCAATCTGCCATATTCGGAAGGGGGGCGCAAAAACATCAAAAACTGTGCTGGAAAAGCCATCATGGATTTCCCTGTATTTTAAAAATTTTTTAGGGGTAATGTGCATTCCCGCTCATTAGGACAACCGATTCACTTTGGTGAGCATTCCCCATAAGAGCAGAAGTGGAAAGCTGATGTGCACAGGGGCAGAGCTTGCTAACAAGGCAAGCACCCCCAAACTTCCATGTTGGATTTTCACCATAGCGAAAAAGGTGAGAAAATAAACTCTCTCTCTCTTTTTCTTCTTTGTTAATGTGGAAGATCGCACCTTGGGTTTAGTTGTTTTTTTTTTTAACTGTTTAATGGTGGCAACTCGAGGTAAATAACAACATGGGTAATTCAGTCACACCCACCATCTTGATTCACAGGCATGCCCACAGCAACAGTGAATGGCTTTGCATACCTGCAATCTTTAAAAAAAAAATTAAGACAAATAGAAGCTGCTATAAATTGGCATTACTGTGCACCAATCCACATTTTATTGCTTCATATAGACAATCCCTTAGTCACTGAATCTTCCCCAGGATCTGCCATGTTACCTAGCAGAACTCCCCAGGAATGGGGTGGGGGAAACTGAAATCACCAGAAGCTAAGAACTTACATTTTCTTTGTAAGGAGAACTGGTTTATCCCCTCCAGTTCCTTCACCCTTATCAAATCCTCTTTCCTAAACCATTCAAACATAGCAGTGGCCTGATTTTTTTTATTTTTTATTTCGTTTTGTAAACTCACCACAATGCTACTTTCTTATAAGCCTTTTCTACCTCTCTTTCTTAACATTTTTTTAAAAAATGTTTTCTGAAAGCTGGGACAAACAAAACACCACCCAAGCTAGAATCCAGTAATTTTCCTCCTAGCATGTAATGTATTTATTGATCTCTACAGGAATCCTGATGGGAAGCAAATGAAAAATGCAAATAGAGCCACCCAAAACATAATAGTTGAAGGTATTTTCAGAGGAGGGAAGGACATGGGGTCATTAGTCCTCGATTTTACTTTTTTGAGCTTGCTGTCACCCTGCAGCAGGGGGCTTCTGGCTCTAATTGTCTCATGAATTATCTTTGCCTTTAATAATGTTTTAAGTAGCTTTTCTACAAATTCCTCATTCTGCAAATTCCTCATGGACAAGCAATTCCACCTCCTGGCATTGCTTTCCATGGTTTATTTTATGTATGTATGTATTTAGCTGAATATTCTGCCTATAAATAGCCCACACAAGGGAGGGAGCAATAACATTTTAATTATGGCTTTCCAAATAGATATTCATTCTCCAAATTCAACTGATTTCAAAGATGAGCAGAATAGGAATAATATAGACCCTTAGGGATGGGTCTGTATTTCTTCTCTATGGAAATATCCATGTGGATGGGGTCACGATCAACACATATTGGGAATGCTGTGGCAATTTGAGTTTGCCAAACTTCACCATCAGGCTTGTCAGTTTGGTTGGAGGCCCTAAATCCCAAAGGACGAATGAGCTAATTTGGCACAAATTAATTTTATTCAAGGTTGCTGCAGAAAGCTACCTTCCACTGGGGAGAAAATCAATATGTCAATTCACTCTAAGGCTGTGAGGTATCATGGAAAAAGAAAGATATGAAGCTAGGGGAAAGCAGCAATGGTGCCCTCCTTCCCATGTGCCCTAGCAACCTGCCTCAGATCATAGAGATTATATATAGCCATCATTCATTTCACTTCATCTAATTTCATTTCATTTTTATCCTAACTTTACACTAAGCAGAAATCAGGTCAGACAAAAATGTCAATGCTATGGTAGTCAAGATCCTATAGAGCTTCAAACCCTTTTGTTCCAGAACTCAGTATAAAAGAAACACTAATTGTTCATATTTTTTTGTAGAGAAGAACAAATGTTCCATTACAGAGCAACAATTCACACTCCTTATTTAAACAATAGCCAAGCTGAAGCTGTATTTTCTCCAGGATTATTTATTTATTTATTTATTTATTTGATTTTCATCCCACCTTACTCCCAAAATGGAGCACCAAAAGCAGCTAACAATATAAGTTAAAACAAAACAACTAAAACAACATGAGTTTTAAAAAAGCATTAAACAAGCAATCCAGCTAAAGCAGTACTTTAAAAATGTTAGTTTAAAACAAAAACAAAGTTCAGATATGGCAGGGCACTAGTCCTCCAGACTTTGTTGGACTTGAGTTCCCATCAGTCTATGGGTGATAGGGAGAAGGACAATCATTCATCAACATGTGGAGGACCGTGGATTCCCCAGATCTGTGCTATGGGGTGGATGTTCATGCCTCCTGGCCCTAGTGCATTTTATCCCCTGACTCCATGTAAGAGAGAGGACCAAGACTGTAAAGTTTGTATTGCAGTGTAACTGTTTTACTTCCTTTGGTTTGCCACAAAGCACTCTGTGTCTTTTGTTTTTACATTGGCTCTTTCAACAACTTTTGTTGGTGCCTGAGTTCCTTGATCAATTCATTTGGATCAGCTTAAAGGTGCCTGCCATGTGCCTCTCTCCAAAAGGTATTCTCACTAATACTTCCCATAGACAGGCATACAAGCAGCTGCCTCCTTCCCCATTGGAGGTTCTTTTCCTTTTCATCATCAAGGGCCATCCGTCTGAGCTGTGTTTAGATATTTGGAACGCCTGGTGCTTGAATGGCTTTCTGTTTTAATGAGGAAGCCTCGAATGGCTTTTTATCCAAATCTGAAATGCTGCTGCAAATGGCCAATTAGCAGAGGTTGTCCGGGTCAACAGCTCCTCTCATGCCACAGCAGCCATCCAGAGGCTATTGCCTATTCCAAAATCCTTCAGAATCAAATGTATCCCAGGCAGCATAAGTGTAATTTAGTGCATGCTTGTTGAGGCTGCGTTTATGATCAAAGTGCATAGAAATGTTGACCTTTCATTTTTTTTTCTTTGAGGCACCCACACATATCACAAACACAGATCTGACACACACAAGAACAATTTCCTAGATGCATCAATAGTCTCATTTTCTGTAATGTGTTCTTTTATGCAGAAAAGGAGTAAGTAATTACTAGTGGTCATGAAATCATTATAAGGTTAAGGCTTTTTTTCTCTGCAAAGACACATTACCTTCCAATAGAGAGAGATGACCAGTTACGACATGAAAGGACTTAGGGTGGCCTACAAATAACATTAAAACAAGCTAAACAGTTTTAAAAACATAGAAATAATTTAAGCTAAAATATATTAAACATAATGAGTTCAAAACAGATTTAAAAGATTTATACATTTTTTTAAAAGTCTTTGAGGTGAACAAATGAGTCCCAAAGAGGTTGATGAACTTGACACCTAAATGAAATGAGTGTAGGTGCCAATGTGGTCTCCACTGAATAACAGAATCATAGAGTTGGAAGAGACTACAAGGGCCACCCAGTCCTAGACTAGAGAAGTATCTGGTTATGTCCCCACAGCCAGATGCAAGCCAATGACATCATCCACTGAAACCCGGCAGGGTCCTCCAGAGATCTTGGTGGACATTGCGAGATTCTTCTCTGATCAGCCTTGCTCTTCGCAAGCTACTGAATGACCATGGAGGGGATACTATTGCAGAAAAATAATAAGTTCCTGGGGGAGGGTCATTATGGGGAGACAATACCAATCTCCACAATGAGCAATAAAATAAAATAAAATAAAATGGTATACTGTTACCTGTCATGGGAACCCCACCCTTCCAATAATTCATCAATTGGCTACATGTCATAAACTGGCTTATTTATTGACCTTCCACATGATTGGTAGTAGACCAGGGTCTCCCAAATGCAAGGACTCAAGGTGTGCTCAGAAAATGTAAGGAAAAGGCCATCCCAAATTCCTAAAAGATGTGCCCAGGTAATAATTATGCAGCCTTCCCTTGGACTGGTAGTTAGGGTGGAAATGGGCTAATTCTCCTGGACATGTATGGAAGTGAGTAATTTGCTATTTCAATCAAAGTAGACGGACACTCTTTGCCTTGCAAAACTGGTTTTCCCTCATTAAAACAATAGAAGGTTGCCTGACACCCATCAGTCTTAACGTTTCAGCCATTAGCAATTGTTAGCACAAACAGAACTTCCATTGTCTAACTATGAGAAACTCCAGCAAACATTGTATTCTACTCTTAACACCCCTTCAGGGGGGATAGCAAATATAAATATCACCCCAAACCACAGTCAAAGTGTGCACAGGTTCCTTCATCTCATCATTCTGTCAGTCTGTGTCACCACGTTTGCAGTTTCTCCCACTGGTTTGCTGTGTGACCCTCAGAATTGCATTCTGAGTACCTTCTGCTACATGATCTCTGCTTGTTGGATAGGTATAGTATAGCCCATCACTCTGAACTTTATTCCTCTATTCCAAAAATTACTACTCTCTTCGCTAGCCTTGTGTGATTGCTTGAAGCCTGAGTATATGTGTGTGTTTCTGAGATTATTTTTCAATAAAACCCATTTTCATTTACCTCCTGGCTGTGAGTCTCATCAATTAGTACCGGTATACATAGGTCAAAAGATCCCTCAGTTACCAGTCTCTCACTGCCATATTGAGCTAATTAAACATTCCCCATGTTAATATCTCAACATGTGTGGGGTTCCCATGAACCCCCTCTAATCCGGGTAACAAGTCATTATGTTTGTGTAGGTCACTAACAGGATGCTGCCCATGATTTTCTTCACCACTTCATCTTTACCACAACCCTGTAAGGTATGTCAGGCTGAAAAAGATTACTGTCCAAGTTGACCCGATACTTAATGGGAACTTGAACCTAGATCTCCCAAATCTCAGTTCAGTGCTTAAACTGCTACACAATGGTTCTATACTTACTGATTCAAGATTCTTAACATACCCTATATCAAAAGATCTGGGGGTGGGATACAGCCAACAGAACAACCTGAAACCATTTGAAATAACTTAAGCAAATCAGACATACCAAACCATCCCTGATAAGTCGCCATCAAGCCTCCTCTAAAGAAGGAGAGCCTCCCAGCTTCCAAAGCAGCCTGTTCTACTCTCAGACAACTTGTGCTGTCAGAACAGTCTTCCTTAATGGTTCACCTGAATCAGGGATGAGAAGACTGTGAGTGCTTTTGAAGTAGTTGGGCTACAACTCCTATGATTGTCAACTATTGGCTATACTGGGCTGGGCTGCTGGGCTGGTAAATTGGAGAGATGCACTATGCCCACTACTGACCAAAATCCTTTTTCTTGTAACTTGAACCCAATGATTTTGGTACTATGTAAGTCTTCTTTATCACCCATGTGACATTTATTCAGATATTCAAGGATGGCTTCTATTGTCTCTTAACCCTCCCTTCTCCAGGCTAAACACACTGGACCCCGTCAGCTTTTTCTCACAGGACTTGGTCTCCACTCCCCTCACCATCTTTGTCATTCTTTTCTGAAGATGTTCTAATGTATCAGTAGCCATGTGTTTGCTATCAAGTCAGGTGTAACTCATCCTGTATTTGTTCAACTTCTCCTTCCTATGGAGGTTGTTGTTGCTGCTATTTCTTGCTCAATCCCCCCATGGACTGAGGTGGGGAACAACAACAGGTTAAAATACAACATATAACATCAGTTAAAACATGATTGTAATGTAAATGTAATGACTTCATTTACATAACTTTACATTTATCTCTGCTGAAATTCCCTATAGAAGTTATCTCTGTTGATAATGTATTTGGTTAGCCTAAGTCTCCATCCTGTCAAGAAAAATCCTATTTCTTCTATTTAAGAAATGGCTTTACCCAACCCGCTCAGTTTAGTGTCATCTGCAGATTTGATGCACTTCCCCTCTACTGCTTTGTTCACATCATTTAATCATGGTGTTAGAGAGTGCCAGGCCTAGGACAGAACTCTAGACCACCCTACTTATTTTATTTCCAAGCCATACTTTAGAGTGCTTTTGAGGGACAGCTTATGAACTATAAGCTGTCCAGTAAGTAAAATTATGTATGGTGCTCTGAGAAAGCATGGCTCAAGGCATTTGGTGGTCTGGTGTACAATAGCAAGTGGTGCACACTCCCACATGCACCTATGTGGGTTGGGAGATTTCTGTGATGTGAATTCCCCAAAAAGATCTTTCCCAGGCTCTGATACTATTCCCAACCAGATGCATTGTTTTGGCACATAAGGTAGAAAATCGCACAAGCTCCTCTACCTGTATCTGGCAATAAAAATGCAACAGTACAGGTTGACCCCCGTATCCAAAGATTCAGTATCCACAGTTTCGCTTATCCATATCTGACAAAATAGGTTCTCTCTAGGCATTTCTAGATCATCCAATGTGATTCTATGACCAAATTCTAGCATTTGTCTCATTGAAAACAATAGGGTTCCCTATAATACACAGTTTCAGGTATTTGGGGATGTGTCTGTCTTAGGAAATCTCCCCCGTGGATACAGGGGTTGACCTGTAACTACATAAATAGCAATGTGCTGGCCTTTCTTAACACCACAGCTCTGATGTCTCAGGTGGCTGCCTCTGTCTCAAAGCAGGGCTATCCCTGGTTGTAAACACTATGAAGTGGGATGATTAGCTTCAGTATGGATAACTGAAAAGAAGGCAAAGATATTGTATGCTGAGCAGTGGCAGTTGGTGACTTCCATAACAACAAGGTGGTGAGTCTATTCTGGGTTTTAGTCTGAACTTTAAAACATGATGTTGAATCTTATTGATTTATCTGTCTAGCACCTTTGGTAGCACCTTTAACATTCAGGCTAAACCCCAGAGTAGATGAGAAATCCCAGCCAACACTGATGAGTGATGAGTCATCAGTACATCTCTATGGCAGAGGAAAGCAAAGCAATCTTCCCCAGGGCTTGTCTTGGGGTAGCTTTCATGGTCCTATAGATTTATCCTTCATTTGCATTCAATTGGCCATGCAATAGCTATCCAATCTGCTAAATGCAGAGAGGAAAGGCCACCTTCCAGCTGAGTCAGCAGATTGTCAGTAAAATGCAGATGTGGGCCATTATGCCTTAATACAGAAGCACAGTGGGCTTTAGGTTGGGCTGAGGCAATGCAAAATGGCCGAGTCTGAAACTGACCATTTGAAAAAACGGGGACGTAAATCCTTACTTTGCTTATTCTTGCATGCAAAGTGCTCTCCCCCCACCCCACTTCTTGCTGAATGAGATAGCAAGAGGTTTTTGGGTGCCTTTCTGAACAAAGTATTTGTATTTATGAGTCCAGCTTGTTTGAGCAAACCACACAAAGAGTTTTTATGCAAGATACGATTATTGCTGCCCTTTTGCATAGACTTGTAAAAAGCAGAAGCACAGGATTTTTATTTTTTGTTTTTGCATCTTTCTGATCAATAATCCTGGTCTTCTGTGCTTGCTACATATGCATGTGCTTTGCTTAATAAAAGGGGAAACACTGGTTTTGCACAGAGGATTTGAGGCATGATGGGGTGGCAGGAGAACTCACCATTTCACTCTTGGACAGGAGGTGAATAATCTTGCCTGGTTGCTGATTCTATGATTCTATTTGAAATAAAGAAAGCACTGGTGCCAATGTGCTGCTGTATTCTATTAAGGCAAGAGAACTGGAGCTTTCATTTTGGCTCAAGGAGCGAAAGGATTACCATTGTAATCAAACTTGTTTGGTTGATTTACTATACCTCTCATGGAATAGTATGATCTCTAAGGTAGATTCCTATCACAGGATTGAAATACAGCCATCAAAACAGGCATCTTTTGATTTGCAATCATAAAAACATTGGAATAATGTAGTTTGGGAGTTGCTTCACTAACCCAAACTTTCTGCATATACACTGTCCATCCACCTGCACAAAGCTAGGTCCAAAGACCCAGTTATACTCCACTATGATGCCAAGAATCAGACTTGCTTTGTGCATGCAGATGAACAAGTTGGTCTATTTTGATATAGCTAGCTGGTTGTCAATGAATGGCTCTGAGTTCTTTTGGACAAAGTACCAATCACAGAATCACAGAGTTGGAAGAGACCACAAGGGTCATCCAGTCCACCACCCTGCCATGCAGGAATACACAGTCAATGCTTTTAGTCACACAATCAGACTTGAAAGTAGACAAAAATCTGTTCCTCACACTGTAATAATGAGGTCAAGAGATTATAAAGTACAGTACCACTCCCAACAGCACATGGTTTAGCCTTGACCAATAGGAATATCATGGGAAGGATATATAGCATCTCTATGCACTTGCCAGATGTCCTTATAATATGACAGTCTTTCGCCCCACATATTTCATACAGCATGCTGACTGGAATTAAAGCTATGGTTTGAAATTTTAAAAAAAATGACTGAGACCATTTTCAGCAGTCCGTAGGCTTAGCTCTGTATGGCTTCCTTGGATGTATAACCAAGATGATCCTGTTATAACCATAGATTTATTTTTTATTTTTTTGTAAAATAATCTCAAAGAAAAATAGAGTTCTTCTTTCCCATTGATCTTCACAGAAACCATGGCAGTTCTATTTTCTTGGTTGTGACACAACTGCAATTTCAAAATAAAAAAGCATTTCTCCAGGATAATTTCTGCAGAAGCTGTTTCAACGATTGTCCCACAGTGGTTAATTTCCTTGTTGCTCAAAACATCCGAGCCTTTAACTTGGATGTCTTTTTGAAGTCTTACAAGTCAATTTTAGTTGGGCTCAGCTTAGAAAGTTACACAGTGGTTTAATACATGTCATATTTCATTAAATCTAATTTCTGCTTTGCTTTTTTTTAACTTACTAAAAGTCCTTTGTAAAGTGGAGAGCTGGCAAAGTGAGCAAGTGAATGAAATATGTTAAAACATTATTTTAAAATATTTGGTTTGTGTTTAAGTGTACTTTTATAAGATGACATTATTTTCTATGTGGGATCCTCAACATGATATGTTTTGTTTAGTGTGCATCCAAATGCTTCATCAGTGTCTTGTGTCTAATATATAGTGTGACAGGCAAGGATGTAAGTGGCTCTTTGGTGTTCATTGACATGATGAATTGCATATAGGCATTTCACACAGTACACTTATTTAGTAACCTTGAAGTCATACTTTACATTCATCACTAGGGTGAATAGAAAATACGCCTCTCGGCCCTGGATCAACTTCAGAATTTGTCATTATTTCAATTGGTACTTGTGTTTTCCTCTTCCCAATCGACCAATTCATCTCATGCTGTCTTATCTTTTCCTTCTGTTCTGTGAAGTATCAGCACTAATGTTGTTAGGCTAACTATCAAACTTTCACTTAAGGTGGGTTTTGAGGAATATCCAGAGTGGTTCTGCTGAAGAGAAAAAACAGTGGAAAACACTGAGAACGCAGACTTCCTATTTTGAAGGGATTTTTGCTCATCCAGGGTTTTACAAAACTTTGCCTGTTACATACAAAATGGTCACAATCAACCATGTTTAATTTAAAATAAGATCTGAGGTAAATTTGGAGACTCCAACTTAAGTAGCATATTAGCATATCAACAGATGCCAACAGATTTGAATAGGATCTTGTTCCACATTTCTGCATAAGTTCAAACTAGACATTGGGTCAGGAGTTAATTTGAACTACTTAAATGGTTGCTAGAAAGGACCAAGGAAAACCAAGAAGAATTCCAGTTAAAGAAGGAAAATTCTGACATTCAGAAATCTGGGCTAAGGACTATTTCTTGAAAAGTCATTCTGCACTGATCTGAATACTGTCTGTCTATGTGCAAAGCCACAGAGCCAATGCCATATGTTTCTGGTTGGAGAGAATCCCTGATTTCTCCAGCAGCCATGTGCATTTTCTTTTCTTTCCTGATTTCTCCTGACTGCTTCTATCCCATTCTTCACCAGAACACATGTTTTCCCAGTAAGAGAACCTAGACCCCACCACCCATCTAGGCTATTGAGACCATTACCAAACTGCTCTCACTGTCAAGTGCCTTCTAATGTTCAATCAAAATCTATTCTCCTATAACTTCAAACCGTAAGATCTGGTCCTACTCTCTGGGGCAGCAGAGAACAGGCCTGCCCCTTCCTCTCTGTGGTAGCCCTTGCAGTATTAGAGTATACAATCATGTCAATGCTCAGTCTTCTCTTCAACAAGCTGAACATGCCCAACTCATGCAACCTTTCCTTATATGTTATGTTCTCCATATCTCTTATCATTCTTGTTGCCCTTCTCTGAACCTGCTCCAATTTGTCTATGTCCTTCTTAAAATGTGGTGCCCAGAATTGAATGCAGTACTCCAGATGTGACCTTATCAGTGCAGTTACAGCTGAGTCAAGCCTGTCCAGGTTATGCATGGGTAATATAGGGAATTTGCAAACAATGAAGGGGGATGTGGAAGCCACTCCAGAATCATTCACAATAAGTCAGCAGTCATGATAACCAAAGGGGAAAGACAATAAGATGTACCATTTAAGCCAGTCCAAACATCAAGAATGAACCTGTTGTTCCACACAAGAACTCCCAGCAGCACCTGGAAGATTTATAGCCACATGACCTTGGGACACAAGGTTGTTAATCACTCAGTGTTTTTTATTTCATCTTCTGCAAGAGGCATTGGCTCTTTCAATGCTGCTGCTGATGCTTTCCTTGTTGATGTGCTACAAATGATGGAGGTGTCATCTTGGTGCCCTTCAATTCTAGCTGAGGTGAGGGCCATCTTGCTGAAGAACCTCATTATCTATTTAGGCCACTAGCAGCCCTGTCATCTGGAGATGGGCCTTCCTCAGTCTGACTCCTACCTTTCTTGTATTCCACAGAGTGAGTTATGATACCACTTTCTGTGAAAGTATGTTGAAACCCATCAGCTAAAGGCATGGAATGCTTTTTCTCCTGTAGACCACCTGTTGCATCAGTTAGCACCAATAAAGCATATCTTACAGCACTCTGCTTTCATAGCAAAGTGAATTCAGACATTCCGCATCAGACAAAAAGTGTCCAACCACTTCCACAGGTGAACTTACACATGTGTAAGACACCAACAAGATTTTGGCTTTAGGGTTAATGTCTCTCTCTCTCTCTCTCTCTCTCTCTCTCTGGCTTTTCTTCACAAACGAAGATTCAGGAAGGACTCATCCCGCGCTTTCTGCAAGCACGCTGATGACTAAAAAGGCCAATCCGAGATAAACAAGTCCGGTTGCAAAAAGCACAGCAGAAGGTCTCCTTGGGTGATGTTTCCAGGTTGTGATTCTTTCTGTATTGTCGTTTCTCTTCAAGACTTATTCGGTGTGAGTTCTCAAATAAGGCTGCAGCATTGTGGATAGTGCATCTCCATGCCTCCCGATGTGAGGCCAGGGCGGACCACTGTTGGTGATCAATTTGGCCGATCCTGAGATGTTGTTTCAGGGAGTCTTTGTATCGCTTTTTTGGAGCACCCCTCTTACGCTGACCCGTGGCGAGTTCACCGTAGAGTAGTATTTTGGGGAGGTGATGGTCCTCCATCCTAGAAACGTGCCCTACCCAGCGCAGCTGCATTCTCAATATCATGGCCTCAGTACTGGTGATCCCTATTGCTCAAGGACAGCAACATTCGTCACATAGTCAGACCAGTGTATATTTAGGATTGTGCGTAGACAGCGCTGATGAAAGCGCTTGAGGAGTCGTAGGTGGTGGCGATAGGTGACCCATGTTTCAGATCCATAAAGGAGGATAGACAGTACAATGGCTCTATACACCTGATTTTTGTGCTTTGCCTCAAGTGTTTATTGCTCCAGACTCTTAGGGTTAATGTAATACTAGGGTAATTAAAGTGTACCAATGCATCCTTTCCTCACATTGTTCTTTGGTGGTGACATTGCCTCAAGTACCTTTAGGCTTCATGCTTTGCTCCAAATCTGGCTTCCTGATGCATGCATCCAGAGCAAAATAGATATACTTGAGGAACGCTTAATGCATCACATTTTACACACGTTCCCGTGATGTGTATTAATCTCCATGTTGGAGGAAGTAACGAAGTGAGTCGGCCCTTCATTTCCTATTACTGGCAATCGCCTAGGCCTCCCATCCCTTTTCAAAGACATTGCTTTCTAATGAATACATTCTACTTTCAAAATGATGAATGGTTTCAATTAAAAACAATCTTTGAGAAAATGCTGCTGTTGTATAGCAAACGAACATACAATGTTATTCATTTATTCTAGCAGGCCATTGGAGCTAATGTGTCAGTATTGAAAATTAAATGTTTGTGTGAATTGAGGGTGTTGGGGATGGGGAGGGAGAAGAGAGAATAACACTTTAAGCCTGAGTGCTACAAACCCCAAGGAAAGGAAGTGCACTTCTCTTTCTGCTAACAATTAAACAGAACTCGGAAGCTCAGAGCAGCAAAGGAGAATGAAATGTTGCCTTGTTCCACATGCCTGAGAGAAAATTGCATTGATATTTATAGAAGAAAAGATCTACCTGAGCTTAAGGCTTTATAATTGTTCGAAGTGTCATTTCTAAAAGACAGCCAGGCCCAGGAATGTGTGGATGTCAAGAGAGCTGCATGATCTCAGCAACTGCAAAAGGAAAACCCTACTGTTTCTTTTTCTCCTGCGAAGTTGTGAAGCCTCAGAAAGGAGGATAGCTGTTGCAAGCTGGAGCCATTTAATTGGAAATTTCACTCCTTTCTTACTTGACTCAGGTTACTTTCCTACTGAGAACTTGCTGCTGCTGCAGCACACATGCCTACCATCTGCCCAGCAAACAGGGAGATTGAGAAACAGGTCAGAAGGGTACATTTGCCAATGGCATCTCTTTCTGAGCCTGTCAGAATCTTGGGTTTTTTTGCAGGATCCTACTTTTGCTCCATTTTAAGCTGGTTGGGTCTTTGTTTGGATTTTAAATCTTTACTCAGGACAAATTGTCAGGGGGCAAGTGGGACCCTCCTGAGCATGTTCAGAGTCATGCTGCAATATAACACTAGGCACATGTAGATGGCTTCATGCTGAAACAGATCACGCAGACACTGTGTGTCTAACTAACAAGTGTTTACTTAGGCATAGCAGAGCACATGTTACAAGTCCCATGTCTCAAGCAAGAGTATTGCACAACACACAGTATCAAGTACACTCATATATACATAGCACGATGGGATACATAATCACGTCAACAAACTGTGTTTCCCAGACTTACTGTCTGTACATTTCTTTCCCACAGAGATACCAGCTTTCATTCTTTGCTGCTGGCTTTTCATCCACACATCCAGCTTTGCTGTGTAGAGGTGGTGATGATCTCTACTGGCCACAGCTTCTTTTGTTATAGAAAAATCCACATACATTTTTTTTACTTTACACTTTAACATACAAATATACTCAACACAAAATATGTGTAATAATAGTCAACTGACTAGAGCTTATATTTTTCACACTTCTGGAATGATTGTCAGGTTGAACATGGAACAGAGCTCCTGTGGCTTTCATAGCTAGCAGATTCTGGAGAAGGAAGAGGCTTTGTAAAGTTCTGTCAGGGGGAACTATGCTACATGGAATCTTAGAATTGGAAGGGACCACAAGGACCATCTCGTCCAAACCCCTGCCATGCAGGAATGCACAACTATAGCACTCCTGAAAGATGCTTGTCCAACCTCTGTTTAAAAACCTCTAAAATATGGAGAGTCTACCATCCTCTGAGGCAGGTTATTCCATTGTCAAACAGCCCTTATAGTTAAAAAAAAAAAAACACCATTCCCAATGTTTACGTGGAATCTCTTTTCTTGTAATTTGAATCAATTGGTTTGTGTGCTAGTCTCTGGAGCAGCAGAAAACAAGCTGTCTCCATCTTCTATATAACATCCTATCTTATATTTAATGATAGCTAGCATATCATTCCTCATTCTTCTCTTCTCCAAACTAAACATATCCAGCTCCCTAAGTCATTCTCATAAGATTTGGTTTTCAGACCATTGATCAATTTGGTTGCTGGACACATTCCAGCTTGTCGATATCCTTCTTGAACTGTTGTGCCCAGTTCAAGAATATTGGATACAATATTCCTGGTGAGATCTGACCAAAGCAGAATAGAGTGGAACTACTACTTCCCTTGATCTGGACACTGTACTACTGTTGTTGCAGCTTAGACTTGTACATCTCCTCCCTCAATCTCCCAACCCCACTTTTTAGATTATTCAGCCCCTCCCATGTGCCTATTTATCGGTACAGGGAGGGGTGGAGCTGGATTCACAGCACCTCCGGTCTCATATTGTGTGGAACTACAATCTACAGGAACAGAACTGGATGCGTCTCTGCCATTCCTCCACACTTTCCAACTTCCAGTAAATAGCCTCTGGGTCCCAGAGGGTCCCAGAGGGTGCGGCTTGGGGGCAGCTGCTCCAGCAGAAAGGAGCTTACTTGTGGTGTTCCGCAGGGCGCCATCCTGTCCCCGATGCTGTTTAACATCTATATGAAGCCGCTGGGTGAGATTATTCGGGGTTATGGGGCTGGGTGTTATCAGTACGCTGATGACACCCAGATCTATTTCTCCTTGTCCCGATCATCGGCCTTGAATCCCAATGGCATCTCTCCTCTTAATGACTGTCTTAAAGCTGTAATGGGCTGGATGAGGAAAAACAGATTGAGATTAAATCCAGACAAAACGGAGGTGCTCAAGGTAGCGGCCCCGAAACCAGGAGTTGGGTTGCAACCACCAGTCCTGGATGGGGTCACGCTCTCCGTTAAGGACTGTGTTCACAGTCTGGGGGTGCTCCTTGATTCATCGCTTCAGATGACGAGTCAAGTGAATGCGACGGTCAGGAGCACTTGTTATCAGCTTTGGCTGATATGCCAGCTGTGCCCTTTCCTGGAAGTAAGGGACCTCGAGACTGTGGTGCACGCGCTGGTAACCTCTCGTCTAGATTTCTGCAATGCGCTCTACATGGGGCTACCCTCGTGCTTGGTCTGGAAACTTCAGTTGCTACAAAATATGGCAGCCAGAGTGGTCTCAGGAACATCTCGGAGAGATCATATAACTCCAATACTAAAATCTCTCCACTGGCTGCCTATCAGTTTCTGGGCCCAGTATAAGGTGTTGGTTATTACCTTTAAAGCCCTAAATGGCTTGGGTCCAACTTATCTCTGGAACCGCCTCCTCCCATACAATCTTCCCCGCGTACTCCAGTCCTCTGGGAGGAATCTGCTTCAGCCACAAAAATCTAGGCTGTCTGCAACCTCCCAGAGGGCCTTTTCAGTAATCGCCCCCAAATTGTGGAATGGCCTGCCGAATGAAATCCGTCAGCTGATGAGCTTGAGTAGCTTTAAAAAAGCACTAAAGACGGATCTCTTTCGGCAGGCCTTTCCTGATTAGATCCCGGCCTCAGGAACTCAGTCTCCTGGCTTTTTAAAAATTATGTATATATTTGTTTTTAATGTGTTTTTTAGTTAGAAGGTTTTAATCTTATTGTGTTTAATGTCTTTTTATGGGGGAGGGTGGGGGTGGGTGGTGTTTTTAGTCATTATTATAATGTTTTAATTGTTGGAAGCCGCCCCGATTGTTTTTAGCAGAGGGGCGGGGTATAAATAAATTTTATTATTATTATTTATTTATTATAGCCATGTTGTGTGGGGGTGTATCAGCTAAAAGGTGGGTTTCAGAGGGAGTGAGGAAAGAAATATAGTTCTGCCCTTTATGGTACATCTTCCTGATCTAGAAGCTGCTAATTGTTAAAGCTATAGGACCCACTTCCCATATTTACCTTGGCAACTGTGACCCCTGGTGTTACAAGAAGCTGTGCCACATCCCACCAATCATACACAGTTCTCACAACTGGTATGAAGGTGGAGAAAACCAAAGATGTTGAAGTGGTCAGGGCATGCCTGTAGCACACTGCTAACTAATTCAGTTCATGAAAGAACACCATGGGCCCCTTCCTTTCAATAGGCACAGTGATGCTGCCCATATGGCATAGGGTTGGGAAAGTGAAGCCAGTTGGAGAGCCTATCCCACTCATCTTTTGTGTGCCAAGACCACAGGAGAGAGTAGTGTTGCAGGCAAAAGAGAGGAAGCTCTTGGGACCCAAAACCATATTATGTACATCATAGACCAGCTCCCTAAGCATTCAGTCATGGCAGCAAACAGCAGTCACATTTTATGTGCTTTGGAGAGTAATAGATTCTCCTTTTTTGGAAGCTTTTAACAGAGGTTGGATGGCCACCTCCCAGGAATGCTGTACCTATGGATTTTTGAAGTTGAAAGAGGCTAGAGTCCTTCCAAGTCTATGGACTTTATCAGACCACCCCATAAATATGTTCTTTTGCCAGCATAAAAAATCCATTCTTATGCCAGTAAAAGAATGTCCCCTGCCACACTAACCTTCCTCTCCTGGCAAAGGTTCCCCTGGCACTGAAGGAGGAAATGAACGAAGCCCTGTTCACTTCCTCCTTTGAAATCCCACATGAAATTCAAAAGTAAAACAAAAAATAAACATCAAAAAGTTACACCAAGCACATAAACACACTTTAAAACTTACAAGTAAATGAGGGAAAGTTTTAAAAAGTTTGTCACCTACCTGGATGTCACGATCTCACCTGGAAGTGTTTTGGCCACGCTGGCCATTGTCGGAGTAAATATGGGGGAAAAAACCCACGATGTTCCATACACCAGCAATGCTGGCACAAAATTGCCATGGGTGTTCTATTGATGGCTTAAGCCGTCAATAAAAAGGTACAAGCTTGGGGCAGAATATAACTGCAAAAGGGCAACATCATCTGAGCTACATGCCCTTTTGAGGTTATGTGGCATCGTTATGGCACCGTATTTCACTCGTCTGATAATGTCCTATAATGATATGGTTCTGTGAACAGATCATGGAACATGTATTTTACCTCCTGCCCCATCAGTCAATCATAAGAAGCCAGGTATGTAGGAGGCCCTTGATTTGACTGTGGAGGTGAGTCAATCAGACAGAGAACTGCAGAAACCAACACTTCTTTCCCTGTGTGGGCCAGTCTGACCTTTTGACCCCCCTTTGCTAGCCTTGCATGAAGCTAGCATTACCCAAGACATTGCCTGCTGTCTGACAGGTCAGTCCTCAGAGAGGACTGCTGTTATTTCCCATGACAAATATGGATGGATCAGCATTTCCTTCTGATCAGCATGGAATAGGACTCAGCCTGGACCATGGGCCCATGGACAAGTGGCCTCTGGCAAGGAGAAATGGGCAGAAAATAACAAGCAACAGGCAGTATTTGGAGTGCATAAATCCTAAACCTGCATGGTCAGTCTGTAAGGGAGTAAGAAAAGGGATTGGTGCTACCTTGGCACTCAGCCAATGGTTTTGCCTCAGCCTACTCTTCCCAATGTTAGGATGAATAGGGAGACTCTCCTTCATGTGGTTGCAGTTGAATTCCATTCCTCAGTGGTAACAACTTGCCCTGCACCAGAGCTATGATCCTGCAAGGCATCATGTGCATATTTGGCCAGAGGTAAAAGTGATTGGAAGGGAGTAAATGGCCTTGACTGACAGAGAGCTAACTTGCTTGTGAGGATGAATGTCCTTTGTTGGTAGCTAAGAGTACTAGTGTAATACACTTCAGAGGCAAAAGCACTGTATTCACATATAGCAAAGGCAATGTGGGATATGGGAGAGACTTTCCTGTGTGGCAGGGAGTTGGACTGGATGGCCCTCGTGGTCTCTTCCAACTCTACAATTCTATGATTCTATGATCTGCATGGCACTCTCTGTTCTGATACCTCCAGTTGGAGTAGAACAGAAATCGATGTAGGGTGCTTGTTCCCAAGTCTGGGTATGGAAAAAAAAAATCAGGATACTAATTAGGGTTCTGAGCAAAGAGATACAGTTGTTCCTTCATATTCGCTGGGGTTTAGTTCCAGGACCCCCACCCCCATGGGTACCAACATCCGTGTGAATACTCAACTCCCGTTATATGCAATGGCATAGCAAAATAGTGTCCCTTATTTAAGATGGCAAAATCAAGGTTTGCTTTTTGGATTATATTTTTAAGAATATTTTCAAGATGTTAATACTTAAATCCATAGATACACAGAGACAACTGTATTAACAATGTGCCCAAGCTTTCATGTGTGCTCTAGGAGAAACCTTTTACAATTTCCCCCATTTTGTTTAAAGTATACCCCCGCTTATTTTTAGTGAAGGGTCCTCACTGCTTCTCCAATGTGCCCTTTTCACTTTGTTTTCCTTGTGAGTTCTAAGTGTATGTGTCATGAGGCCAGAGATACATAGCTCCATGCCATGCACCATGTTGTATGATGTGTTCTGCTCATATAGGATTTCTATACTAGTCGAGATGTGCTATGATTCAATAGTGGACATTCTAGATTGACCAGCATAGCATAAGAGTTCTACAGACAGATCACAAAAGTTTTGCTGTGATAACCCCACTGAACAACTGGTTGAAAGCAGTGATCAGAAAGATCATTGGTGGATTACCGGTACATTATTTACTAAAACTTCTAGACTAGAGGACTCCAGCAACCTCATTGGATGATATAATCATATCTGGCTATTGAGACATAACCAGATGCTCCTTTGACACCCCCCTCAACTTCACCAGGCACAGAATGAATGTGGTAGGAGCTCATAAACTTTACAATAAATCCACATCCGTCTTATTACCACCTTAAACAGCTTTTAAAAAGCTATCAAGACGGATCTTTTCTGGCAGGCCTTTCCTGAATAACTATCCCAGCCAAGACTCGGCTGTCCTTTCTGAGCTGCAATTGGATTTTTTTTTAATTATTGTATGTTTTAATTTTTTCCCCTAATTTATATATTTTTAATTATTGTATGTTTTTAATCCTTTATAATTTAATATCATTTTAAGGGGTGGATGGGCTAGGGTATTGTGACTATGGAGTTTTTATATTGTAAGCCACCCCGATTGCGTTGCAGAAGGGTGGGATAGAAATAAAATATGATGATGATGATGATGATGATGATGAATGGCCAGTTTAAGCATAATTCCACATGCAGAGCTACTATGTTACGGTAAGCAAAATAAATGGAAATGGTGTTTCCAGGCAATGGGGGAAACTCATGAATGCCAAAATGCACAAAATACACAATTTCCAACAAGATGGTACCATAAGAAGATTGAGCTGAGTTGTTCTGGCATATCTTCTGTGCAAGTTGACTTTTTTTTTTTTTTTTTTTTGGTCATAGTTTGTGGACTTACTTCAGGCAGTGTTCCATGTATACTTACCTTCATCTTGTAAGTTGTGTATTTTGACATTCATGATTATTATTACTTTTTGCATTAGCTGCAAGTATTTTGAGATTACATCCTACTTTTATTTTGCTATTACATTTATTTTGCTATTATATTCTGTTACATCCTACTTTTGGTTCTGTTATTATTTATGAATATCTCTCTCCCCCCCTCTCTATGTCTATCATCTGTCTGTCTGTCTATCTATCCATCTATCTATCTATCTGTCTATCTGTCTACACACACACATACACAGAGGGGGAAAGAGAGAGAGAGGAGATTATCAGACAAGAATGCAAAAAGCATTCCTGTCTCACAATCTCCACTCCCGCCCCATCCCATCACAAACACCTTCCCCACTGCATTTACCTCCTCTCCCATTGACAGGGCAGTCCAGGAGTGAATGGGGCTCTAATGGAGCTCTGTTCACTTCCTGGAGTGAAATCCCATGGATTATCACGAGAAGACACAAGCGTGGGAAATTCAAAAATAAAAACAAACAAACAAACAAAAAGTAACACTAAGCACAAAAACACACTTTGAAATGTAGAAGTAACCCAGGGAGGGTCATAAAAAGGGTGTCACTTACCTGGATGTCCCGATCTCACCCAGAAGTATACTGGCAGGGACTTCACATTGACTCTGGGATCTCACCAGCAAAACGGGGCACCTTGTCGCACATAGGAAAATCTGTGACAGAAATGGAATGGGAATCTATTGATGGCTTCTCCCCTCAATAAAAAACAGCACCTGTGGAATGGGTGCATAACGATGGGGGAAAATGTCGTCTGATAAGGAAGCCCTTTTGTGATCTCCTGGCAAAGGTGTACCAGCACTTGTGACTCATCTGATAATGTCCAGAGAGAGAGAGAATGCACTTCTGAGCTGCCCCCCCCCCCCGCATGGACATTCTGTGCCTGGTGAAGTTGGGGAGGGGCAAAAGAGCATTTAGGTTTGTGTGTGTGTTTTCATTTATCTTTGCTTGAGATCCTTCCCTTCTGCTTTGATTGGAAAACAGGAGAAGTCCAAGTCCAGTTTTGGAGATGTAGCCAAGAATTTGAGCAGTACAGATTTGATTAGTGTAAATTGGTTTCAGTGTCACTAAACTGGGATTTTCACTGGTGCATAATCCATTTGATCATACACTCAGTTAATGAATTAAGGTAGATTCCTAAAAGTTGTTGCTATCTAGTAGCAGCACTGGAGAAACTAGCATTGATACTTGGGACAAACATAATGCTTTCTGTCTGTTTGGCTTTTAATTTTCAGTGTGGGAAAAATAGTGAAATTAGAATATCTGGGCCAGAATTCACTTGGGGAAATACATCTTCATAAATTACACCTGCAGGAAATAGAATTGAGCATCTGGATTTAGCAAAGGGATGCTCTTAAATTAGTAGGTAGGGGAGCCAGAAAGTGACCATGTGCATCGGGACCAATGTACAATGAGATCAATGCACAATGGGATCTGATGCACAATGGGACACTGGCTGGGGAGTGCCAATGCACATTGGTAGAACCCGATGCCGATTGGGACCACTCTCATCAGTGTCCCATTACATACCTTTGCAATTCATTAACAGGGTTCCTTAGTACCTTTGTTATAGAACTAAGTACACTCTGCATAAGGTTGTTCAACGTAGACAGCAATAGAGAATTCCAGCCCCGCTTTAAAAAAAACCAACAACATGAGTTATTTATCCATCTTTATTTGTCATTTCATTGTATGGACCTTTTTCATGCAAGAAAAAAAGAAAGAATTGACCAGATAATATTTATCGGTCTACCTGGACAAAGGATTGTTTGTCAAAGCCATGAGAATTGTCCTGTCAATGTTATTGGACTGTAAGTCCCAACAACCCTAGTTGACATAGCCAATAGTGAAGAATGCTGGTACTTGCAATCCAACAACATCTGGAGGGTTACATGGGTTCCACCGTTGATGTAGAAGCAAAAGCGCAAAGGGGAAAAGCCACATGCAGTGCAATCTTGTGAGCAATTACACAACCATAATCCCATTGAATTGTATATTCTTATATAATGAGGGCCAGCTCACATTAATTCAGTTTTTTCCCCATTTCTCTTGTTGGCACAGCTCATCATAAGGGATCTAATCATGTAAACGAAATCCTGAAGTCTATGACCAATTTTCATGCAATTCCTATACAATGATGAAAGAACTATGGCCCCCCACCATGCTCTAGACATTGTCATTGTAGATTCTGTTCGGGGTTGTTTGCCAAACATTTGAAATTTCAATATTTGATATTTGGCATTTGGCATCCAATATTTAACATAGCCAATACACGACATATGACAGCCCGCGTTTGCTACTTTAGAGTTGACATTTGATATCTCTTGTTGACATTCTGCATATAATAATATTGTAAAAGAATATTAGAAACTGGATCAATTCTAAGCAGTTCCAGACTGCTGGAGGGGCCAAATGCTGAAGGATGACTGCTTCACTTTGTCTGGGTTGGGAGAATGCATTTGTGTGAAAGCATTGCTGGACTGAGAAACTTCACTGGAGAAAAAGCAAGACATAAATTTGAGCTGGCATTCTGTACAGAGCTGGCATTCTGTTGGATATTTCAGTCATTGTAAACTGTTATATATAAAGGTGCATTCCAAGGCTTTGTGACATTTGTATTTTCTGGAGGGGAGGAGCAAAGTAGCTATGTCTCTGGGACCATTGCAAAATTGGCACCAGCAGCATGGCTGTAACACAATGGTCCCTATGGGCATTAGGAAACATTGTGCTTTGGGAGATGTTGCAAAATGGGAGCCTCTATTGCACAACAGGATATCTTACATGAGTTCCATCATCACAGTTCAGTAGCATGGTTGCTTATCATGTCAGCAACATAGCTCCATCATCATAGAGTTAGGCATTGTAACCTCCAATGCAGTATCTCAGCCATAACTAATAAATACATTAAAAAGAACTGAAGAGAGAGGTAACTAAAATTGGCCAGTAAGTTTAATTATTTGTGCTTAGAAATGATCATATAAATAAAATGGCTGGCAAAATAACACTTAAAAGGTATTTTAAACATTTTCTCCTTCTCAGCTTGTGTTGTTCTGATACTCCTGCTTTATACTCTGTTCACTTAACTCGCAAAGAGTAATATGAAATGCAAAGTGGAGAATGGTGGTAGGCTGAGGTCTAGTTGGTTTTTCAGTGCTGGAACTGAAACTTATCTTGACAGCTTGGAAATTCATATGCTGGTGTAGCTGATGGTAAATTTCAGAGAAATGAAACACATAAAACCATCAAAGGTTTTTACAAAATCTCAGTGGCTAAAATGTGTCCAGTTGGAAAATACATATCAGCATGCTTTAATCAGTGAGGGAAATAGATGTGGACAAAAATGCAATCAAATTTCAGCACAGGAATTAAAAGGATTCATCAATATCCTACATTGGCACATAGTTATGAAGGTGTAAGTAATGTTTCCTAGCTTGATCCCTCAAGTCCACCTTAACAGCCAGCAGCTGCATTGAGCAAAGGAGGTCTGTTCAGCTGGAGATCTTGATGCAAGGAGGATGTTTCTACCCTCCTCCCACCAGCAAGTGAGGCTGCAATGAGAAATTGTCACAGGGGTCTTGCTCCTGATCGTTGCAGCCTTGCTTACTGGTGGGAGGGGGGCTGGAAAAATAATCCTGCTGAATCCTGACTGGCAGAGGAACAGACCTTCTTTGTTCAATGCAGCTGCTAGGGTGATTTGTGTGTCTGGGGGTGGGGGTTAATGATCATGGCCTTAGTATTATGATTGTGACTTTGTAGCATTACTGAACAGAGAGCAGTTATGGATCTGTAACTGGAATACAGAGTGCCAGCCAAAATCTCACAATCTGATACAAACAAAGAATGGGATGTGAGTGCACCTGAGAAATGCATCAAAACTAAGACTGAGTAATTTGTGTAACCTGCGTAACCTGCAAATTACTGCAAAAGTAATTTGTGTAACCTGCAAAAGGACACTAGCATACAACCAAGACGTCTTCTTGTACAATTCTTGGCCAGTTTGGACAGATGTTTATGTGGAAAAATGATGTTTTGAAATGGACCATTATTGTTGTAGCAGCTGTTTGGTCTACAGGCTTAAATCCAATTGTTAGTCTCAACTACAGTAGACTCACTGAACCAATGCTTAAGTAAGTTGTATTGGTTTAATGGGTTTACTCTAGTTGTGACTGACAGTTGCATTTAAGCCTCAGATACCTTTGGGCTTAACATGAATCTAACAGAAATAACCTTGCCAGTTGAATGCTGGCTATGGAGTTATTCATAGGTCTTATCCCATGTATGAGGGAATCATGGTCCAAGCACTAAGATTCATGCTGGCTATAATACTTTGTTGTTCTTGTGTGTTCAAGTCATTTCTGACTTGTGGTGACCCTAAGGTTAACCTATCACAGAATTTTCTTGGCAAGATTTCTTCAGAGGGGGTTTGTCCTTACTAGAAGGGAAAACACTGAAGGCACATCATGACTGAACCCAGAAGTGCCCACACCAGCTACAGAGAAAACTTTAAAATACTAGCAATATAGGAACCCATGTTTCATTTTATTATTAATTCTGGTCATTGTTAGTCTCAAATATCTTAAATGTGTCAGGATTACAGTTAATATTAAGCCTTTGACAGAAGTGAGACATCCATAGCAATTGGAATGAAAACTAGTGGGGAAAGATGAGAACTGCTAAGCAGCAAATAGAGCTATTTGCATAAAGTGACTCAGGAGATTGATTGGGCTTTAATTCATAGATAATAGGAAAGTCTTTAACCTGTAGCAATACACCCATGAATCATCTTACTAGCTGATCCATACAGACTGCAGTGGATCAGTATTGTTTAGGTGACAGCTAGTGCATATTTAAGAGTTGCATAAGACCTCCTATCCAGGAAATATAACTCATTGCATCAATATTCTCTTAGCACACACCCAAATGCTTGCAAATGTTTTATTAGAATAGGCAGCCTCACCTGCTCATACCAGAGAAATCTTTGTAGTAAATAAAGTCCACACATTTTTAGCAGGGGAGGGCAGACTCAGCCATCCAGTTCCTACCCTCAGTGTAACTCCCTGGCAGGGGTCCACAGCTTTTGGGTGGCCCTAAGAGCCAGACCCAACTGTTTGGCAGGCTAGGCACTGCCCTTCTTATCATTAGTTCTGCCTCTCTTCACTGCTCTGCTCACCAGCCATGCCCTGTCTCTACAAAGGTCATGCATTCAGATGCTGCAGCAATGACACGGGAGCCATGGACCATTCTTATTACTCTGAACTTTAAAGGAGCTATCCAAGATGTTGAACTCTCTGTTTCCAGTCTCTGTTCCTATCTCTGCCTCTACTTTGCTGCTGATGATGAAGATAATGATGGAGGAGAAGGAGGAGAAGAAGATAGTGTTGGACTTCCAAAGGCATTCAGCTCTTTTTGTTTGTGTGAGGAAATGATTTTGACTTTTAAAATGTATATGTTGTAACTGTGTACTTTAACAACACGTAGATAACATGCAGATAAAAA
The DNA here is from genome assembly GCA_030847615.1 of Gambelia wislizenii. Taxonomy (NCBI): domain Eukaryota; kingdom Metazoa; phylum Chordata; class Lepidosauria; order Squamata; family Crotaphytidae; genus Gambelia; species Gambelia wislizenii. Next base: position 23,505,298 of record JAUMIR010000005.1, on the reverse strand, counting down.
TTACGGCTAGCATGGTGTAGTGGTTAAAGTATTGGACTAGGATGCTGGGAGCCCAGGGTTCAAATTCCCACACAGCAATGGCAAACCTCCTCTGAATAAATCTTGCCAAGAAAGCCCTATGATAGGGTCACCATAAGTTGGAGTGAACGTGAAGACACATAACAACAACTTTAATATTACAGGCTACTTTATTTACCACTGTATCTTTGGGATAAAGAGAATGAATGACTGAATGAACAAATGAAATAAAGGAGCTATCCAAGGTGCTAACTTCTCTCCCCACCCCTTCTGCTCCCAAACACCAGGACTCACAGAATCATAGAATTGTAGAGTTGCAAGAGACCATGATGGCCATCCAGTCCAACCCCCTGCCATGCAGGAAATCACTATCAAAGCATCCCTGACAGATGGCAATCCAGTCTCTGTTTAAAGACCTCCAAGGAAGGAGACCCCACCATGCTCCAAGGGAGAGTGTTCCACTGCTGAACAGCTCTTACTGTCAAAAAGTTCCTCCTAATGTTGAGGGGGAATCTCTGTTCCTGAAGCTTGCATCCATTGCTCTGTGTTCCAATCTCTGGAGCAGCAGAAAACAAGCCTGCTCCATCCTCAACGTGACACCCCTTCAAATACTTAAACAGGGCTATCATATCGCCTCTTAACCGTCTTTTTTCCAGGCTAAACATACCCAGCTCCCTAAGTCTCTCCTCATAAGGCATGGTTTCCAGACCTTTCACCATTTTAGTCGCCCTCCTCTGGACACGCTCCAATTTGTCAATACCCTTTTTGAATTGTGGTGCCCAGAACTGGACACAGTATTCTAGGTGAGGTCTGACCAAGGCAGAATAGAGCGGCACTATTCAAGACTCATGGCAGCTTACAAAAATGAAGAGATGCAGGTTGATTGCATCCCATCAATAAAAGGATATAAAAGGTCAAAATATAATTAAATGATCAAAAGTGATTCAAAATACAACTATTAAAGAAAGGAATAAAAACAGCACTGCATGTTATTAAAAGACCTTTCTCTGTAAACACTCTGTTCCACAAAATGTGTTAAAACAAACAAACAAACAAACAAACAAAGCATGTCAAAAGAAAGTCATCCTGGAAAGCTCCAGTCCAGCCTCTCTATGGAGTGGCTGCTTCCAGAGCCTGGAAGCAGCCACTGAGAAGGATGGTTTTCCTACATTTTCACCAGATATACCCGTGAGGGTGATGTGACAAAGAAGAGGTACTCCTCTGTTGCCCTTTTCAGCATCTCAGAAACCACCTTTAAAGTCAGGACCAAATCCCTGGGTGGTTCCACTGCTTCACTGACACTGGAGCTGCTGGCCTCCACTGGCCACCTCATACAGCTCTGGAACACATTACCATTGTGATGGGGCACTGCAACATGGTCCATTTTACAAGATTAGGATGTCCCCCCCAAATTCCTTAAAATTATTATCTTGCTACACGAGGGCCAGTGTGGTCAAGTCAGATATGGCGATGCTCTTTCAGAGCCCTTTCTAATAACTAATGGAGTGAAGCAAGGTTGTGTTCTTGCTCCAACTTTATTTACAATCTCTTCAGCATGATGCTCCAAAGGGCTACGGCAGAGCTTGAAGAAGAAGACGGCATCTATATACATTACCGTACTGGTGGTAGCTTGTTTAACTTAAGCTGTCTGAAGGCTCACACTAAGACTCTAAACTATCTAGTCCGTGAGCTGCTCTTTGCTGATGATGCTGCCCTTGTTGCCCACACAGAAGCAGCTTTGCAGCGCCTAACATCCTGCTTCGCAACAGCTGCAGAACTGTTTGGGCTGGAAGTCAACCTGAAGAAAACAGAAGTTCTTTACCAGCCTGCACCACAGGACGAACACCACCATCTCCGCATTGCCATCGGCAAAGCTGTGCTCAAGTCCATTCAGCAGTTCACCTACCTGGGAAGCATCATCTCCTCAGATGCCAAGATTGATAAAGACATCGATCACAGATTAGCAAAGGCATAGAGCACATTTGGAAGACTTTACAAAAGAGTCTGGCGTAATAAACATCTGAGGCGAAGCACAAAAATCAGTGTGTATAGAGCCATTGTACTGTCTATCCTCCTTTATGGATCTGAAACATGGGTCACCTATTGCCTCCACCTATGACTCCTTGAACACTTTCATCAGCGCTGTATACGCACAATCGTAAATATACATTGGACTGATTATGTGACGAATGTTGCTGTCCTTGAGCAAGCAGGGATCACCAGCATTGAGGCCATGATATTGAGAACACAGCTGCGCTGGACAGGGCACGTTTCTAGGATGGAGGACCATCGCCTCCCAAAAATAGTACTCTACGGTGAACTCGCCACGGGTCAGCATAAGAGGGGCGCTCCAAAAAAGTGATACAAGGACTCCCTGAAACAACATCTCAGGCTCGACCAAATTGATCACCAACAATGGTCCGCCCTGGCCTCACATCGGGAGGCATTGGAGACACACTATCCACAATGCTGCAGCCTTATTTGAGAACTCAAGCCGAACAAGTCTTGAAGAGAAACGACAACGCAGAAAGAATCACAACCCAGAAACATCACCCAAGGAGACTTTCTGCTGTGCTTTCTGCAACTGGACTTGTTTATCTCGGATTGGCCTTTTTAGTCATCAGCGCGCTTGCAGAAAGCGTGGGATGAGTCCTTCCTGAATCTTCATTTGCGAAGAAAAGGCAGAGAAAGAGAGAGAGAGCACTAAAATTCCACTTTAATTGCCATGCTTCCATCCTGTGAAATCCTGGGATTTTCAGTTTAGGGAGGGAGTACTTAGAATTCTCTTCTCAAAACTACAAATCCCAGGATTCCCTAGGAAGCAACCATGACACTTAAAGAGGAATCATAGTGCTATAGGAGGACAGCATGAAAGAGTCCATAGTTCCCTGACAAATTCTTTCAATTTCAATTTTAGAAGGGAATCATCTCATGCACGGTCGGCCCTGGCTAGTAATTGGATGGGAGACCACCAACAAAGACCCAGTGCTGTAGGCTATATTTCAGAGGAAGGAGCTGGGAAAAACCCTTACTTAGGTAAGTATTCCTTGCCTAAGAAATTCCGATGAAATTCATGGGGTCTCCACTAGTTAACAGGCAATTTGAAGGCACATACACACATAGCGAGTGAACCTCTCTCATTTCAAGAACCTTGTTTTGACATTGTCAAGCTATTCAACTTCCTTTTTTCCTCTGCTCACTTTCCCTTGTGTGTCTTGACTTTTTGGGTTTATATGTCTGTGGGCAGGGCACACTGGATGCAAAGGAGCAGACTGATCTCCTATTCCTAGATATTTCTTCCAAAAAAATAACTATGGTACCTAAATAGGTCCTGCTCATTTTACCTGGTGTGGAATTTTTGGAAGCATTCAAAGTGCTTGCTCTATGGCCCATTCACAGATAATGAAGCAAGGAATGATAGGCCATTCAAAATAAGTTTGCACCATTATTGCATTTAAAAAACATCAACTGACCATTGTGAATAAGACCACAACTCACAGGAAAAGACCATGCCTTTTATGCAGAAGGCACTACATTCAGTATTTGGTATTGACTCTTAAAATAGTCTCATACAGAAGGTATGAAACCCTTCAGAGCTGCAGCTGGTCATATTGGACTTGTTAGATTAATAGGGCAAATGACTTTCATATCTAAAATGTATAGCCACTGTTATTTTGGGAAAGAAGAAAATTTTTGTAGGAAGAGCACAAAGACTAGTCCATCTGTATTTGACTTGGCTTATAGCCCACTCTTAGGACTTTATCAAATGAGGCTGAAATTGCAGAATTACTCTGGGATAGTAGCTGTAATGGTTTGCCTTTATCACATGACATTGTCATACCGTGGTTGGTATGTGCTCTAACGGTTACTTTTACACACCTTTTCATTCATGGGCCAAAGCCATGAATAGCTGCCAATATCACTCTTCTTCAGTTACTGAAGAGTGTGAGATAATTCAGTGCCACTGCAATTCCGATATTATGGTGTGAGCGGGCATTCCTCCCTCTTTCCCCCTCCCCATTCCCAACAAGAACACATAATTCAACCTCCGGTGGAGAGCATGAAGAGGACCTCCATGACATTCTTTTAACAAACCATTGCCTTTTCTTGGTATGTTTTTTAATTTATGTAATTGTTAATTTGTTGATTTTTTTGTTAATTTGTTTTTGGTTTGTTTAATTGAAGTGGCATCTTCTCATGAGAACAGCCAAAATCACATTCTTGCAAAATTGCAGAAGTAGGAAAATTTCTTTTTAAAAGGTGCATGCATGGGCCATCTCAAAGTGGCACTGCAGTGCTATTCCAATACAATGCAAACACAAGTGTTATAGTAGCACAAGCTTCAGTCCTGTTCTTGAAACGCTAATACATGGTTGTGCAATGCTCCATTAGCTGTAGTGTTGCACAAATTGCTGCAACATGCAAAAATTAATGTAATTGTGCTACTATGCTTCTGCTTTCTGCAATTGTGGATTTACAGCATTTATAGATGCTTGTGTGATAAAGGCTTTAGATATTAGAATATTTGATATTAGCCAACTGGTGGCTTAAATTTAGGCTGCAGATTTTGCCACATTCGTATGAACTTTCCTTTCTGGCCGCTTTCCCAGTTACCCGTGACTGGAAGCAAGAAACATGCAGATTTTTTTCCCTCTTTCATACATAACATTTCAACAGAATGGCTATGATCACTTATCTCAGCATTGCAAAAATAATGTCTACTTTTCAATAAACTTGTTGCCCTAATTCTTGATATACAATAAGCTTGCCATGTACTCACACTGTACTTCTGTATAGCTGCTGGACAGCTTGTCCTCATAACCTAGTTTCTACCTTCACAGCTGTGCTTCCTAGAAGTATCTAGCCAGTAGCTTGGAAACAAGGTATTTGGCTTAAAGCAGCAATGGGAATAGCCTGGCCCCGCAGCTATCAAGTCTGTAGCCATGCTTACTTCCATGTACCATTATCATTATTGTTGTTTCCATGGCACAAAATCCATCCCTTTATTGGTGTATTTTTTTTAAAAAAAATGTGCATATATATGCAGTTTTTACAAGTCCTACACATTACCTGCATACACATCTCCCATGAACTAAATCGTGGGCTTGTCTATACAGCAAAAATACTCCTCATAGAATTTGAGGAGAATATGTTTTGTCTAAATGGGATTCTGCGTCATTTCATCATATTTGGATGAATGGGGCAAAAACTCCAAATACTCCACATAAAAACTTTCATGGCTTTACCCAACTTTTAAAAAACTCTGATGGAAATGCTCATTTCTTCTCTTTGGGACAACTGATTCACTATGCTGTGTTTTCTTGATAAGAGCAGAAGTGGAAAGCTGATTAGTCAAACATGCAGAAGGGTGTGGAGCTTGCCAGCAAGGCAGCTCCTGGAACTGCCATGTTGGATTTTCACCATAACAATTGTGTGCTGAGGTGACAAAAACAGCCTTTCCCTCCATTTTTTCCTGTTTTTTTAAGTGGAAGATTGCACTTCCGCACCTTGGATTTGCTTTTAAGAAAATACTGTTCAGCGAGGGCAACTGGTGAGAACAAAAAATATGCATAATTCACTAATACCCACCATCTTGATTTGCAGGCATGCCTGTTTGAACAACAAACGCATATGGCTTCGCATGCCTGTGATCTTGAAAAAAACCATGGAGACAAATTAAAGCTGTTGCAAATTGGCATTACTGTGCATCAGTCCACATTTTTATTACCTCATATAGACAAGCCCTCAGTTTGTATTGTGGATTTGCATGTATTTGACATGTACACTTTTTTTTCTGTGCACACTTTTCGAATGTTATCAGACCCATCTGCAATTGCACAGTACTGTGTGGCTAACATGGAGTGTGTCTCGTCTGTATCTGATCTGGGCAAGGCAGGCTAGGGGAAATCCACATAAATAGGCTGCTAGCACAGATTGCCTGCACATCTATTAAATTATTCTTGTATAGCATGCTTATGTTAGGGCTGTGTAGGGAAACAATTTCAATTGCCACTGCTTTTGGAATTATCTGCACAGAGTTATACATGTATCATTCCACATTAACTGTCATGGCTCTCTCCTATGAAATCCTGGGATGAATAATTTGGTACTTAGAAATCTTTACAGGAAGGTCCTAGTGCTCTCTGCAGATCCCAAGATTCAATCAATCAATCAATCAATCACTTAATTTATACTCTGTCTTTTTCTCAAGTCTAGGGACATTATCACACCAGCCTCCTTTCTCGCAGCAATCGCATTAGCGAAGGAAATGGGAACATATCAATATTGAAGCCAAGACTGTCGTACTTTCTCTTCACTTGTGCGAGTGTGCTATGATTGTGCTGCTTTGGCAATTTTCATCCTATTGCACCAGTTCTATAACCCTGCCACTCAGTGCACGCATGCCTTTCTCTTTTACTTTTTGTTTTTGCCACGATTGCATAATTACAAGGAAATGATAAATACATGTTATTTTATTGTACTGTATTGTAAGTATGCAAGTGCAGCAAATATAAAAAGAGAAAAAAAATAAAGGCATGGAGAAAAGGCAATTTTTGAATAGGGAGGGAGGGGGGAGACAGGAGGAGCGGAAATCACATGGTCCCCTCATGCCATGTGACTTCCTTCATATTGCTACTGCCATGGGAGTATCTTATCACATAAAGGGGAATGCTGCCATAGGGAGGTATTTACGGGTTTCCTCCATCAATGAAAGCATGCACTACAGAAGCAGATGAACAGCAAGACAGCAACAGAATAGCGACAACATTGTGCAATAAGTAAGGACCACATCTGCTACTATCTTGCTATAATTCTGGAATATGATCCTTGTGTGATAATGTCCTAGGACTCAAGGAATCTTACAGGTTGAAAGAAATACAAATATAACCATTGTAGCTAAAAACATACAACAATCAGGATTCAAATAGTATTAAACTATCTGTAAAATTAAAACCATTTAAAACATTAGAAGAATAGAGTAAAAAGTGTATAGCAAACTAAAACAGAAAGCTCATACATGTAAAACAATCAGTTCTTAAATGCCTGCTGGAACAAGGTGGTTTTCAAATTCCAATGAAAGGACAGTAAGGAAGGAGCCAGCCTAGCCTCCCTAGGAATCATAGAATCATAGAGTTGGAAGAGATCACAAGGGCCATCCAGTCCAACCCCCTGTCATGCAGGGATACACAATCAAAGCACCCTCAAGGGAAGGGAGTTCCTGAATCTGGGAACAATCACAGAAAAGACCTTCTTCATTCCCATCAAATACACCTTTAAACATGGTGGGATTGAGAAAAGCACCTCCTCTGAAGATTTTAGTGCTTGGGCAGGCTGATATGGGAATGGGATGGAACCATGACTGTTAAAATGGCACAAAACAGATATATTTATGTAGTGCTGATATATTGCTACTCTCTAGAGATGTGTCAGATTTGATTGTTTTGGGGATGTGTTTTAAGAACCTACTTTTTGACATTTATTAGTAGAGCTTGTAAAAGTTACTTTTTCAGTTACAACTCCAGAACCCATCAGCCAGCATGGCTCTGGTTTTCGTATAGGGGAATTCAACCATTACCATCTAGATTGTACTGAATTTTCTTGCTATGAGATTGTCCACCTTTTGTCTTGAAATGGTACACACTGCATTTGTTTAGAATACTTTTTTGATTCTTGCATTGCAGCCTGTCTGTCAATCTTCCATTGGCAGCTCAATCGTTTCTCTGCATTTGGAGTAATTGCTGAAAGTACTGCATGAATTCTGCTGGAAGACAAGTATTTTGTCCTAAATTACCTTCTCTCAAATCAGACCTCTACAGGTCATTGCCAGCCACAAAGTCCACTCACCCTACTCTTGGTCTCGCTGCAAGGTTAAAAAGAGGGGGCGTATGTGCTGCCTTCCCATTATGACCCAGTATGGTACTATGAAATGGTTCCCCTTTCTGTATAGGCTTAATTGGCCAATATAGCCCAACTCCTATTTACTCTTTTGTATTAACAATTCTGTACACTGTATTTGCAATGCATAGGGTGTATTATATCCAAGTAATTTTCATCTGCTGGCATTGTTCATCCTCTTGCCTTCCCCGCTCCTCCCAAATTATTATTCCATGTGAATTTCCTATGTAATTAAGTGGTTTGGTTGTGCTTTCTAAGCACTATAGAAATGACAAAAGGTGGGGGAGGGACCCAAAATGGGGTTATATTCAGTATTGTTTGCCTAACCATTAGCTTAGGCCAGCAGATGTCAGCCTAAATTGAAAAATTGAGAGCAAAAAGGGGAAAGAGAGGAGGAGTGGGGGGAGACAAATACTGTATCCTAATATGAACATCTCAAGTGCCAGATGGGAGTTTTACACAGTACGGTGAGTGAGTTAGCCAGTGGTGGTGAAAAATTTGTGTCAGAACTCTGTTGGTGACACCGCACATGCATGTCACATTTGTGGAGGGGGGATTATAGCACTTAATTGTATCATAGATCAATGATGCTTTAATTTATGAGGATTGATTTTGTTAATTCAAGCAGTTCAAAAGGCACTGTTAAAGCTACAGCTTGTTAATTGGCATTGGCTTATGCTTCTCTCAGGTTGCCAAAAGATAAATGACAGTATATAGCTAATACCATTTAATTTTTCTTCTGTTTTAACATGTGTCTCCAGCCATGATTTTTATTTAGAGAAGTGTTTTTAATAGCGGAAGCACATGGCATCCATTCTTGAGCATCAGTATTCGTCTCCCATAGCTTTCTGGACATTATTTAAGGTACTGGTTTTAAAATGATAAAGGTCCTGGAGAATTTCAGTCTTGCTTTCTATAAATGGCTTCTTCTCTCAGTGACTGTAGCACATAAGACAGAATCAAGGGAAGGATATTTCTAAAATTACTGTTACTCATTTGGATGTGTTGTACTGTAGTACAGGTACCAGAGGTCCCTGTGTGTGTATGTGTGTTTTGGGTGTATCAGCTGTATTGATTCAAAACAATTCAGCAGTTTGGGCTCTTCCATCTTGAGACATCCTTGAAGGATGCCTCCTCTTGTCTGTCTTCCCATATTTCTTCAGATCTGCTCTGTTATTTCAGATCTGCTCTGTTATTTCCTTTACACTTCATGTCTCTATGAAAGTGCACAGAGGGACCTTGGCCTTATCTAGAGAGGCAATTTACTCCATCTTGCCCCAATCTTAGAGCCCTGCGGTCCAAATGATGCAGGGCTTCTGCCCCATTTTGCCCCCCAGCAGTCTTCATGACTCCCAGGGCAAAGATGATGGGAAGACATGATAAAGCCCATTAAACCAAAATACCTGGGGAAAAACTGCTTCATTGAGGAAGAAATGGATTGCGACCCACAGGACCACAGAAGGCCATACTGCCGCATTGGCCCATTTCTGCAGCTGCCATCCGCATCACACTTTCTGCAGCCAGGAAGCAGGCCCTCAGCATGTGACCAAGGGTGGTCACATGCAGAGGGCCTTGCTCATGTGCTGTGGGCCTGCTTCCTGGCTTCAGAGAGTGTGATGTGGTTAGCAGTGGTGGTGGCTGCAGAGATGGGCCGATATAGCAGTATGCACACCATCTTGTTTCGTGCCAGTAACAAGGGGAGCAACAGGCTTGAACCACAGCCAGAATACACCAGCAGGGATCTGGCATATTCTGCCCTCGTAGATGAGGCCCATACCACGGTCTCACAGTTGTGGCCCTTCATTTGTCCGGACCATGGATGTAAAGGTAAATTTTGAAAAGCGCTGATCACATTTCCCTCAGCCACATCCCTAAAGACATTTTAAAACTGCAGGTAGCTATGTCGGTACATATCAACAAACCAGTTCTGGCAGTTTTCATCTCTTCTAAATGCAGGTCTTTTGCAAAGTGAATGGTTCTTAATTGCTCATTCAAGCCAACCTATCAGACTCAGCATTATAAAGGAGTAACTCTGTACAAGATACTATTTCTGGAGATGTACTCTCCCCATTTGCTTAGCACTACAGTGGAATACAACCAAACTCAATGGCAAATGAAATAATTGTCCTGCTGTTAAAACAGTCCCTGCACTTTGACCCTGGAGGCCCCAGATCCACTACACCTCATGGTCAGGGGGCTGATGAAGAGATCAGAGAATCAAAGGCTTTCACGGCCGGCATCCATAGATTTTCCTTGGGTTTTTTTCTGGGCTGTGAGGTTGTGTTCTGAAGATGCCAGCCACAGATGCAGGCAAAACATCAGAAATAAACTCTTCCAGAACACAACTTTACAACGCGGAAAAAAAACAAGGAAAATCTATAGACAGAGAATCACTTTCCGAGTTGGATTCCACTAAGCAGGTTTAAAGATGGAACTGGATAGCCATATTCCCTCTCTCATGTCTTTTAGAAATCTGTGTTTTAAAACACGACATTATCTTATCATGCTCCAAGTTATCTTGCATCTACCTCACTTCATTGGTTAGAGCTTGGGAGACTTGGAAGGCAATGTGTGGCTTCTTGTTTTCAGACCTTGGAAAAGTTACTTTTTGCACTGCGGCTACCAGCATCTCCCAGTGTCATGCCTCAAGCCCGATGAGGGTATAGAGTCAGAGGAGGAAGAGGACATGGCAGGGGATGGCCCTAGGGACCCTGGCATAAATTTATCTACACCTGTGCCAACAGGGAACCCTGCCAACCTAGAGGCTTGAGCAGAGGACGACCCTGGTCCAAGTGGGTTGGCATCAGTCACAGCAGAGAGTCCTGCCAATTCAGATAAGGATGATGCAGAAGAGATGGACTTACCTCCACCATCATACACCCAGCAGCGAGCTCAAAAGGAAGCTCAAAGGAAATCTCTGAGACTTTATGACAAAGCCTTAATTGTTTCATATATGCTGGGAGAGGCAATGGAGGCTTTGTCAGAGATCAACTGATCTTCCTGGAGAAAGCTTCCTGCTGGCTTCGGTGCATGGATTCCGGTTATCTTGACTTCTGTTACCGTGACTTGTGCTTAGACCTTGGACTGTCCCTGACTAGTCTGCTGCCTGCTCCTGTTGACCCATGGACTGTCTGGACCCATGCTGACTGACTGCCATAAGCCTCTGACCTTTTGGACTGTGTTAGTGGACTAAATCTTTGACTGTGTTTGCATTCCTGTGAACTAATTAACAGTGGTTACCTTCCCAGTCTAGTGCTCTTTATACTTTGCTGGTAATGAGTTGCTTTCCAGACACCCAGCCAGCCTGGTTGTGGAATTCTAGGAGACGTAGTTCAAAAATAACTGCCCCCTGCTCTGCTCTTTTTGGGGTACGATGGGAAGGAAGTATGTATTTCTCATTATAACCTATGGCTATGTGGCATTATTTTAATTTGACAGTATATTTTATATGTAATGGGCATTTTATTGCATCAGATTTTTTTTTTTTATGTGTTGGTTATCCACTTTGGGCTTTCAGTCTGAGTCAGAGTTAGAAATCTGAACATACAGCTTTATATATACATATATGGATTTATGTGATTTATAAATCACTTTTTAGGGCTGTGCTGTCCCAAAATGATACATATTACATATTTACATTTCTGAGGTTCACCTTACAAGGGACTCTTACATCTTGCTTTCTATTATTTTGCATTTTGATGATGATATTGCATCTCTCATATATTATGTAAGTGCATTCCAGTACTTATGGGGTGGGGGTAGAAATCCCTCCTCTCATTTTTCTCTCTGCTAAATGCCAGGCCTGAACAGAAAATCAAGCTTTGGTGTTTTTCTATGGCAAATGTGATATCCACTAATCAATAATTGCACATAACAGAAATATATGCCTGCATGTTAGATCACTGGAAATGATCTGTTATTTGCCTGTGGGATTTTTATTTTAAATGGGGGAGGGGTTGCATCATGTATCACAAGCTGACATTCCCCCAAATTTAATTTCAGCAGGGCTAATTTTCTCTTTACAATAGGATCATATACATACCTGCTAAGAAGTCACATGGAGTTCTAAGGCATTTAATTTAGGGAGAAGTAGAGGATAATAGTGTCTGGTGGCAGGAAATCAGTTGGGCAGGGAATCCACTTTAGGTTTTGATTGAACTTTAAAGGAACTATCAAATTTGCTGAACCTACCATCACCTACCAGCCAATGATGACTACAGGTCACTTCCTGTATCCATGGGGGATATGTTCCAGAAATTATTGTTCACAAATGAAACTTCAGATTATACCAATCCCTATTAAAATAAAGGACTTCCGGTACAAACATACCATAGAGATGTGTTGGAGGATCTAACAATTCCTAGAGAGGACACCTCTCTAGGCATTTTCTAGCATGACTCTATGGTATGTGTCTGTCCCTAGTTTTTTAGCCATGGATAACTGAAACCACAGATATTGTTTCCATGACTATGGGGATGGGGGGAGCGATCTGTACAGTTCCTTTTCAGACCTTTGCTGTCAACACAGGAAGAGAATAGATGCAGCTCCTATGAACCTTATCACACTACACAATTATTATTCCACTATTATTCCACTTTAACCGCTATGACTGCCTCCTGTGGAAGTCTGGGGTTTGTAGTTTAATGAGCCCTAAGAGCTCCTAGGCTGAGAATGCTGAATACCCCTCCCTCAACTGCAAATCCCAGGATTCCATGGGAAGCAGTTAAAGTGGAACAAAACAGTTAAAGTGGAATAATAGTGCTATAACGGTGTAGTGCAATAAGGCCCTATTGTCTTCTACTTGCATTTAAAAAAAATTTAAAAATCAATGCCTGAATAGTGCTATTAGGAAAGTGGGATTGGAGGGGGGACACAGGAGAGGAATAAAGCAAATCCAGCCAATAGGATTTGTTATAGTTATAGTTATAGTTATACGTTATAGTTAAGGTTATAGTTATATGTTATAGTTAATGTTATAGTTCCAAAAATGACCAACTGAGATGGAAACAGAGAGCCAGTCTAAGAGCTGCTTCTATGTGATGGTTACAGGAGGTACAAAAGCAGCTGTGTCTCTTTAGAGGGAACTCTGCTCTTGCCTCTTCCCCTGCTCTGCAACCTGATAGGCTGAAATCTGGGAGATCATTTCTTGAAGGATTGGAAGTGTCTATCACATGAGGAGAATTCAAAAATGAAAACAAATGACATAATTTTGTCCCAGTTCTATTGTTGCTGACACCTAGTGATAATATTATGTACCTTAGCCTTTAAATTGGGTTTCTCTTTTCTTCTTCTATTTGCCTCTCAGTTTCCTCACTCACTCACTCAGTCTCTCTTGGAGAGTTGGAGTGGTCTGTGAAGGGAAAGAGGGAAGAATTAAAAAAAAAAAAGATGGGGGAGGTCAGTGCATGCAAACCCATTTTGCATATTATAGGATAAATCTGCCAACACCTCCATACTTCAGAATTATTTAAACTTACAGTGGTTCAAAATTAGGAGTGAACAACTGGAAATGTCCTGGAAACATTCAACAGCTTGTAATGTGTGTTTCCTGTGGAGCACCTGGAGATGGTGAGACCGGATATTTGACTAAAGAGCCATTGGGCTGACTCATTTAGCCATACAATATACACATCAAGATAAGTGCTGGTCATTTTGGAAGTTTTTAGAGGCTATATCCTTGCCAGTTTAGCAGCCAGCTTTCCTTACATTTCCTGATTTCTTTTTTCTCATTTTCCCTGCTACATTCCATATTCTGTTTCACATCTGGTTGGAGGAGACTTGCCAAACAATGTTTTTCCTCTGTCACTTCCTGTTTTGCATATGAACTTCTGTTGGTTTTGCACAACTCAGCATAGTCCAGTGGCTTTTTCTTTTTCATTCTTGGCTCTCTCCTCCAGCACCTGCTTCCCACTCTAATTTTTTTTTTGTGGAGGGGGCGGCGTCAATGTGTTTGGGATCCCAGCATCTCCCATGCTTTCCTGGAAAGAAAATATCTAATTGTGTGAAGGGATTTCTTTGGGTACAGAGACCTGGGGAAAAAGTAGGTAATGACACAGTAACCCTATTTGGGTGTTTCTCTGCTCACATGTAGGGCTAAAATTGGGGATGTTGATGTGAAGACATGGGTAAGCCCCACCTCCACCCCAAATATTGCTAAGCACCTGGAACTGTTACATTTTTACTTGTTGAGCATGAGATATAAACAGGGCTCTGCTGTCATTGACCAGACAGGAACCATCATAAATTTGTATTACTGCATATGAAAGCTCTGTAACCATGCTTAGCTGAACCCCATCACAGAACTTGCTTTGTTTCTTCAAATTCAACACACAAAGGGTTAACTTACTTCCAGATGTGTTGTGGTTTGGGGGCAGAGCTTATGTGCCACCCACATTCCCACCCTCAGGTTTTATCCCAGTGAACAATTAGGCATATGCTTGAACTGATCCCATATCTTCAAATTTTCTCTGAAAAAAACCTCTCAGCCAAAGTAAAATCCAGTTGCCATAAGAGGCTTCCTGCTGGATTTTGGCATAACAACAGGCAAGAGATACCAGCAGAGTATCCCATGTCAAAGACATACAGAAAGCAGGAAATATATTTTGTCAAAGTTTCACCAGAACTACTCAATAAATCATTTTATCCAAAACTTATTTAAGAAAAACACACACTAAAATGGTATAAGCCCTACTCTAGCTTCTTTCTCCTTCAGCTCTCCCTTCACCTGCTGCCCTCCCCATCTCCCAGCTGTAATTTTTCCATTTACGTTCTTTGGCTTTGATGGTGCTGCACATCCACCTGCTATAAAGCAGAGTTCATGAATCTCTGGGGAAGCGTCTGTCAGAATCGTCTAGTCGGTGATCATTTACAATTGTTGGCAGGCAGTGTGTAACTGATCACAGTGCAAACAGAAAGCTGAGAGCTGGTATAACATAGTATTGTGGCTAAGAGCATGAGGAGGAAAGCCCTTGGTTCCAATCGCACTTCATCCATACACTCATGAAATGGACAGAAGGGAACTTCAGTCTCTTGATATGCCAGAGACAGCACAACACAGTGTTAAATAGAGTATAGGAAACCTTGGCTGAGATTCTACATCAGGGTTGCATAGAGTAGACCACCACATGTGCTGCTACATGATGACTGTGGTAGGCAACCTTTGCATTGAATGGCAAATGGAAGATGCTGGGGAGCAGTAGTGGCAAGCCCTTGGCCTTTTGTCCGGAGCAACCTGCCAGTGATGGGTGGTGGTTCGTCAGTGAGATTGTTGGATCCAATTTAGGTCTTCATCCAAACGTTGAAGGAGCTATCTAAGGTTCTGAATACTATCCCCAACAGAGTAGATTCAGCACCTTGGAAAGCTCCTGACCCAGACACAGATGTTATCAGCTACCACCGATCCCAAGCATTTTCCTCCTTTGGAGAACAGGACTGTGTCTCCCACTCAGCATGTGTAGAACCCATTAAAATAGCCCAGTGCCTTCAGGTGATAAGGAGGACGCTGCCCCATCACCAATGTTGAAGCAAAATCTGACTGCCTGTACAGTTTACTTCTGTATGTAGAATGAAAGGATCACCTTCTCTTTTTCCGCAGGCAGCAAAATGTTTTAGGATGATCCTGTACCTATACCTATAGATACTACAACAGGGGTGGGCAACTGCATTGGGATAGGGGGGCAATTCCTCCAACCCTCAGGTAGGTTGCACCCCCCCTTCCCATCATGCTATAATAACTCAATTTTCTTTGGAGTCACTCTCACATTAGTGACCAGAAGTATGTACGTGTGTACTATATATGCATGTATTTTGTATCCCACCTTTCTCTTGGCAAGGGACTCAAGGTAGCTCATATTAGTTTAAAAAGACTATGTACACGGCTTTCCTCCTACAATTAACTACTATATATCCAGATTAAGTGTTTGCCCAGGATAAACTAAACCAGAAAGAATGATGTAACCATGTAAGTGGCAAGATGTCTGTAGAGGTAAACTTCTTTGATATCAAAGTTTAAAAAAATTAAAAAATGAAAATGTAAAAAAAAAATTAAAAGCCAAATATGCACCATTAAGAAGAGCCTCCTACCCCATTAACTTTAATTTAAAAGCCAAAGTCCTGCCTAAATGAAAAAAGGTCTTCACCTGCTGGTAGAACGAGAGTGGGGGGGGGTCAATTGAGCCTTCCATGGGAGAGAATTCCACAAATTGGGAGCAACAACTGAGAAGACTTCCTCATCCTCACCAGCTGTGCCTGTGATGGTGGTGAGACAGAGAGAAAGCCTTCCATCAAAGATTTTAAACTCAAGCAGGCTCAAAGAAAGAGATACAGTTTTTCAGATAGCCTAGAGTCAAGCCATACATGGTTTAAAAAGTTATAAGCTTTATTTTTGAGTAGGGCTCTGATAAAAACAGAGGTATTTGGGGGTGAGGGGTTCTGGGGGTGAGGGGTTTTCATTGGGACTTCCTGCATTTCAGTGGAAATTCCCTAAACATTTCACATTTAAAAAAAAAAAATGTAGGTGAGGGGCTTTGGAGAACTGGTAGGTTGCTCCCAGGGGTGAAAAAGTGAGGTTCAGGGGCTTTATGTGGTCACAGACTGTACTTTCCCTGACCTGCTCTAGAAAATGTTTGAAAGGGCTTGATGGGCACATAGAGATTTGGAGGGGGGGCATGTTTCTGTTTTCCTCCTACAATTTATTATATCCAGATTAAGCATTTGCACAGGGCTAAATGAGACCAAAAAGAGTAATGCAACAAAGTAAGTAGCAGAATGTCCGTAGAGATAAAGCTGGTATTCAGAAGAATACCATAAAGAACTGGTACAGAAGAATTGGAAAAGGATTGGCATGAGAATTGGTACCAAAGCATGACTGGATGTCACAGCCACAGTTTCAGATAGATATGATACCTGCCCTGACAGGCCCCATCTTTTAATATCTCACCAATCAGCTAAATTTCTTATATTGGCTTATTAGCAGCACTCCACATGGTTGAAGGTAGATCAGGGACCTCCCAAAACTAGAAGCCAAGGTTTGCTCAGAAAACCTAAGGTAGCAGCCAGCTCAAATTCCTCAAAGATACACCCAGATAAAGATTAGGTGAGGTCCCCTGAGACTGTAGAGTTAGGGAGGCAATGAGCTAATTCTCCCTGGGAACTTCTGAAAGTGAAGCAATCACTAATCCAATCATAAGGGGCTGAGTGCTCATTACCTGCAAAATGGTTTTTTCCCTTCTCCCTCTCCAGTAATGGAAGGTTGCCTGTTACCATTCAGTCCTAAATGTACCTCACGTTAACAATCATTAACACATCTGGAGAATCCAGTATTTAATCCCAGGAAACTCAAATAGACCTTGTATTATACTCTAAAACTTACCCCTTCAGGGGATATACCGAATATAAATATAATCCTCAAATGCCACCAAAGTGTGTGCAGACCTCCTCCCCCACCATCACTCCGTGAGTCTGTGTCGCCAGAGTTACAGCTTCTACATGAATTTCTGCTCTTTAGATAGGTATAATATAACCCATCATCTCCTCAATCTGTTCATCTATCCAAATACTCCCTACTTTCTTCGATAGCCTTGTGTGACTGCTTGAAGCCTGAGTGTATGCATGTGTATTCCCTTGATTATTTGTTAAAAAAAACCATTTTCATTTCAACCCCTGGCTTGGAGTCTCCTCAGTTACTACCGGTATACAGAGGTCAAAAGATCCTGTCATTACCCAAACTCTTGCTGCCATCTTGAGCTAATTAAAATTCCCATGTTAGAATTTGGACACTAGGGGGATCTCCACAGGCCCCATGCAATTCTAGTAACAATACTTTCAGAGTAAACTCAAAGCTTGGAAAAGTTACTTTTTCTTGGTTACCCACTGGCTACGCCTTCTACAAGATTCTGGGAGTTGTAGTCCAAAACAGAACTGTCCTGAGCTCTATCATTCTAAATAAGACTATTCAGAAGCAAGTCTCATTGACTTCAGTAAGGATTGCTTTCATGTAAGCAAATATAAGATTACAAGCTGAGTCTCCACATTTTCCACTCTCCACTAATGAAAATATGATTGTTCAGGGTCATTGCTTATTGAATAGAAAAATATGACTTCCATGAGACTGGTACGGTAATCTATTGTGACAGTTGTGTTTCTGATTGTAATTCTGTGCTACAGTGGCATGTTTTGTAATGTGCTGTAGTTAGCAGGCAGTTCTGGGCAAGCAGGAGGCATGATCTGGAGGCATTCTATAGTGAATGGAGTTTGTCAGGAGGGATAATGGCTGGGGTGTTAAACCCCACTGTCCTGCTCAGAGCAAGAGAGGTGGCAGGCTAGAATTAGCAATTATGAATTCATATGGCTATAAATAATAAATATGTTCCAGGCGGAATGTGTGTGTGTGTGTGCGTGTGTGTGAAGTATATTCATGCATGTACACCAGATCTTGGAAGTAACTTGTTACAAATAACAGCTTACTTAAATCAACATCACCATCATCTTTGACAGTTTTATTTTTCAATAATGAGGGCATCACTAAATTACTTCACAATTGTAA
Source organism: Gambelia wislizenii (assembly GCA_030847615.1). Taxonomy (NCBI): domain Eukaryota; kingdom Metazoa; phylum Chordata; class Lepidosauria; order Squamata; family Crotaphytidae; genus Gambelia; species Gambelia wislizenii. The sequence continues at coordinate 23,486,841 of JAUMIR010000005.1, read as the reverse complement.
TATAATGGGGGCGAGCATCATTTCTTTTGCAGCATAATGCAAATTCTTTTCAGTTACTTTTATAATTACAGACTGTTGTTGGCCTCATCACCTATGTGAGTTTAGTACCATGGGAAACTTATAAGCATTCTATTTTTTTACAAAAACTATTTTAGTTGCTTTAGTTCAGAAAGTGCAGCTGACAGCCACATATAGCTCCTGAGGCTGTGTTACCCGAATTTTGTGGGGTCCGTGAGACCCACTCAAGACACTCAAATTATGATATTAAATTGGGGGATTTTAATTAGCTCAAAATATGTCAGCAAGAGGTCGGATTATTTCAGGATCTTTAAATTGTATAGACCAGTACTAACTACTCTTTGCAATGGTCTTTGTACTTAAGCAATAAATGTTTTCCACTTCAGTACTAAGTGAGGAGACTTCAAGCCAAAAAGGTTTTAAAAAATTGTTTTTATTGGAAATAATTATGGAACCACTCACACATGCACTCATGCTTCAAGCAATCCCTGAAATCTATTCCTCTATCCCAATATTTGCTCCTAATTCTTCACAAGGCTAGTGAAGAATTAGGAGGAAATATTGGGATAGAGGAATAGATTTCAGGGATGATGAGCTATACTTTACCTGTCTGGAGAGCAGAGGTTTGTGCAGCAAAGAATACTCAGGTGTGATTCTCAGGTTGCACAGAAAACAGGTGGAGTGATGGTGTATAGAAAACTGCACACTTTGGTTATGTTTTGGGGTAATATTAATACCCAATTTCATGCCCTTAAGGGGTGTATTGAGTGTAGAACAATGCTTAAGTGAGATTCTCAGAGTTAAACATTGAGAGCTCTGGCTTCGTTAATTGCTGTTAATGGTTGGAACATTAAGACTGATGGGTCTGAGGCAACGTTTGCATTACGGTATGCAGAGGTGTGAAGGAAGACCTTTGAAAAATAATGCGTGTTTCAGTCACTTGTTTGTTTTGGAGTATGAGTCATTGCCATGTGCATCCAAGGGAAATTAGCACATTCCACCCTAACTTCTGTCTAAGGGGACTTCACTTACTGTCATTGTGGGCATGTCTGTTTTTGGAGAATTTCTAAGACAATTTTGTTAGATCTCTGGGTCTACCATGAACCTATATGAACTGTCAATTGTTGCCAATTTATAGATTATTGCCAATTTATGAAACATTAGAAGGGAGGGATGTAAGGACATGTAACAGTTGTTTGGTTTTGATGGGGTGTGTGTGACTTTTTAAAATTTTGCTTAAAATGTCCCCTGCCCAAGAGAGGCCTTTATGTCATGAAAAAGTAAAGCAGGAGTCAATTTTAACCAGGAAGTAAACCCAAAGTCACTATGCTGAAACTGCTCCCTAAACTCTCTGGTTTTCAGTGTGTTTGTGGTGGGGTGTTTTCAGTTTAAAGAAGTTTTTAAAAGAAAAATTGCCTAGGATGGGTGTGTGTGGCTGAGGTGCAAAGCTGTTGTGGTAGTTGTTGTGGCTGTGTGCCTTCAAGTCATTTCTCACTTATGGTGACCCTAAGGTGACACTATCATGGGGTTTTCTTGGCAAGATTTATTTATAGGCGGTTCTGCCTTTGCCTTCCCCTGAGGCTAAGAGAGCGTGACTTGTCCAAGGTCATGGTGACTATATCGTAGGATTTTCTTGACAAGACTTATGCCAAGAGAGTTTGCCATCACTTTTCTATAAGGCTGAGGACTTGCCCCAAATCACTCAGTGGGTTTCCATGGCTGAATCTCAGTCCAACATTCAAACCACTACACTATGCTGGCTCTTGTTGCCCTAACCCCCTAATACCTGGCAATTCCCCACTCTTCCTATAGCTGTATTTGCATCAAGAGAGTTTAAAAAAACAGCCCTGCAACTACTACAGTAACTTACAACTTTTGTGAGCTTTGGAACTATGTTGTTGTTGTTGTCATTGTTGTTGTGTACCTTCAAGTTATTTCTGACTTAGGGTGACCCTAAGGCGAACCTATTACAGGGTTTTCTTAGCAGAATTTGCTTAGAAATTCTGGAGGTTTGCCATCACCTTCCTCTGAGGCTGAGAGAATATGAGTTGCCCAAGGTCACCCAGTAGGTTTCTATGGCTGAGCAGGGATTTGAACCCTGGTCTCCTAGTGTCTTAGTCAGCACTCAAACCACTACACCACACTGGCTCTCTTTGGACCTATATCTAATTGCTTTTTAAAAGTAATTTTCCAAGCTTTGGTGAGTATTTACTTTTGGGTAAAGGAACAGCCTTCAAGGAGGGGGATTTTACAGGAACTTGAATATCCATGCTCCCATTCTTCTGGTGTTGCCACTGAAAATGTTGCAGCCCTGTGGGTGGTTTAGAAAGCCTATATGATCCAATTCTGCCTCACAGGAACAAAACAGCTGCCAAACAAACCAACCCACCAAATACTGGAGAATCTTAGCAACCACTCTTGATCTCAACTGCACAAAAGGACTCCTAAGTGAACGTGTCTGTGCCTACATCTGCTGCACGGAATGCAAGATTGTCTCCAGTACTTTTAGGCAGTATCAAGACATATGGAAGATGCTGTTTCTCCAATCAATATTGTCACCATCAATAGACAATCCCAACACAATGTGGAGGCTGGCTGCATGCTGTTATCAGCATACATGAGCTCATGATCGGGATGCAAGTCTGCAAAAGGGCAGCCATCATGCTGGGGAGAGATCAAAACCCAGACAGAAAATTTCTCATTACAGTTGTTAGTTGAGAAGCAGTTTTATATCTGTCCTGTCATTGTCAGCACTTTTTTTTCAGGATCTTAACTAGGAGAGCAGCAAATTAAATATCTTCTTTTCTATTTGCCTTTTTTCCTGGGGGGGAAATGCTTCATATCATCAGCATCCCCCCTCCCACTAGCTTTGTATTTGTGTGTGCATGTGTTGTTCCCACATTTTATCACATTCTCTCATTCATGTTGGATAACTAACACAATTTCACATCTTTTTAAATGGGTCAGGCAACATCCAAAAGCATTAAGAAAAAAAAGCTTAGATAAGTGGGATAAATGGGAATGGTATTTATACATTGGTGTAGTGCTATTTGCATATTCATAATCATTATTTTGTGCTACATTGACACAGTGGTGTAGAAAAACAATGAAAACAAGGGAAGACAGTAAATTATTTTTTTAAAAAAATTATTTGTTTTCACACATCTTACATAACACTGCAACATTGCACATGCTAACATATAATTACATATTAAACATATTATTTACATACATACACATTTCTCCTACACATTACTACAATCTCATTTTAAACAGAACAAACATAATACATATTTGACATCTCCCTCTCTTGGCCAAAATCATTATTTTAAACTTCTTAGGTGCTAGACTCATAGAATCATAGAGCTGGAAGAGACCTCAAGGGCCACTACTACATACAATCTTAAAATCTTATCCTTACAGCTATAATTTTTCCAAATACCTTATATCGCTAAATCTCCAGCATATTTATATCTTCTTTCTTGCTTATATAGCCTTAAAAAGGCTTCCAGTAATTAACAAAATTTTCTAATGGTTTTTCCTTTATTAGTATTGAGAGTTTGTCCATCTCTGCTATTTTAAGTACAGTACTTTCAAAATCCAGCTTTCTTCAGTTGGTATCTCTATACTATTCCATTTTTGTTCATAAAGCATCCTTGTAGTGGTTATCATGTAATGTAACATTTTGTTGTGCTGAATTTTTAGATAGTCAACAAAAATCCCTAGTAACATTAGCTCTGGGTTTAGATGTCAGAGAAGGAGGCTTGTGCAACTTGCAAAAAGATCTTGGAAAAACTGTTGTTTTGATTTTTGTTTGTTTGGTTACTATCACTTCTAGGCAGAGGTTGCACCTCATAAATCTATACTCATGAAGTTCCACAGTGTTTGAACTATGGCATTTTTCTGCTGAAGGCCAATATAGTGCAACATACTGTATATTTGCCCATATGCCTGCTTACTGCCCCATTGTGCAACGTGGAACATTCAGGGGCTGTTTTTGACATCTCTGTCCAGAAAGCAACCAGTTACCAGCAAAGTATAAACAGCACTAGACTGGGAAGGCAGCCAACTGTTAATTAGCTCACAGGAATGCAAACACGGTCAAAGATTTAATTCAGTAACACAGTCCAACATGTCAGCGGCTTATAGCAGTCAGTCTATACAAACTGCTAAAAAATCCATGGGTCAACAGGAGCAGGTAGCAGAATAGTCAGGGACAGTCCAAGGTCTAAGCACAAATCAAGGTAACAGAAGTCAAGATAACCAGAATCCAGGCACTGAAGCCAGCAGGAAGCTTTCACCAGGAAGATCAGCTGATCTCTGACAAAGCCTCCATCACCTCTCCCAGCACATATAAAGCCATTAAGGCTTTGTCAGGTGTTTCTTAACAAGCAGGTTTTTCTCATAAAGTCTTAGAAACTTCCTTTGAACTTCCTTTTGAGCTTGCTGTTGGGTGTATGATGGTAGAGGTAAGTCCCTCTCTTCTTTGTCTGTATCTGAATTGGCAGGACTCTCTGCTGTGACTGATGCCAACCCACTTGGACCAGGCTCTTCCTCTGCTCAAGGCTCTAGGTTGGCAGGGTTCCCTGTTGGCACAGGTGTAGATAAATCTGTGGCAGGGTCCCTAGGGCCATCCCCTGCCATGTCCTTCTCCTCCTCTGACTCTATACCCTCATCAGGCTCATGGGCATGACAATCCCAGTAAATGGAGGGCTTGATATATCAAGACACTCTTTCTCATCAAGAAAGTGTGTGGGCATTCTTACATCTCTGTTTCAAATAGATTATCATCTCTGTTAGTCCTTCAGAGTACTGCATACCCTCCTGTATTTCACAGATGAAAACTGGGACACATGTGGCCAAGCAACATCACAGTGTGTCAAGAGGACAAATGTTATCAATGAGGAAGAACACACAAGCTAGAAGAGGCTGCCACAGTTTGCTTGAGCCTACTAGGAAGGGCAAAATTCCACTTTGCTCTCCTTCCTCCCTGCTGAGTTAAGCAACTGCAAACTACTTTTGCACTTCAAACTCAGTTGCTTTTGCCTCAGCTTACTGGGAAAGCTCTACTCTTCCTGTCTTCTCCCCCCCCCCGTTAATTGAGTGCATACGAGTACTTTTAGACATTGCAGCAATGGAAGTAAGCTGAGGACAAAGGATGGAGGAGGAGATGGAAACTGGAACATTTTAAAAGCAGCTGAAAGAATAGGATGATCAAGGATTAGTCAGGACTCTCCCTGCCAAACTGGGACATTTCAAGGGTATGGTATTGTTCTTTGTAAAAGAGGAAACAGAGGCCCACGGACCTCCACTCTCTACTCACAAACCAAAGTACTGGGAATTCTCTGTGGCTGCATTTCTATATCCATACCCAGATTTAGTAAAAACGTTCATGCACAGATTTAGCTTTTGATGCCTGGTCCCACACCCACACTAGGTGTGTGTACATTCATAACATACTCCCCCCCACTCAAAAAAAATTCCCCTTTAAAAAACCTTGACATGACTGTATACATTATGAGGTGTTCAATTATTTTCCTTGCCCTTTTAAAACCAATTTGTGCATACCCATTCCTTGGATTCTGTGGGACCACTTATAAATGAATATAACAAAAACTATTCCACAAAATTTAAACAATGTGCAGATTTATATAAACTTTGGCTGGTATCCTGTTGGCCAGTTAGAAATGCATAAGCTAGACTTACGTATTAGTAACTGCTCAGTATTCAAGTTGTTACCTGCCTTGACACCCCCAGTCCCATGTCTATATTAATAATTGGCAATATTTAATAATTAGGTCAAATGTGGCCTTCCACACAGTACAGCCATTAAAACTGGAAAATTCTAACAAATTGCAAAGCCTAGCATTCAGACTCAGTCACGTATGTACTTAAGGAAAAGCTATCAAAATTCCAAAGAAATATTAATTTGCAAGGCAACTGAAGGTGCCTGACACCTGGCTAATCCTATTAGCCAAGGCTGGGAGACTCGGACTGTAAACAACCTGCTTTCATTCACCCTTTTCCAAAGGAAGTTGCTTTCCCCATTTAGTTCTCAAGTACCCATTTTTACAATCCGAAAACACACTCTCAAGGGTTCCTCTAGTCTAGAAATCCCTTTCTAAGGTAATGCTGCCACCACTTGCTGAGTTAACCCTTTCCATTGCCTAGCGCAGTGAGAAGCCAGACAGATTGTGTAAAAACCAACAATGACCATTTTCTCTATCCCAGAGAAGTTCAGATAGCTGACCAAGAAAGGCATGTGACCATGGAGATTAGGAAACAGAAAAAGCTTTATTTTTAGTTCCAAAGGCTTAAGGCTAATTGGAGGACAACATGCCTCCAGGATTTTAGCTTGGGTTTATAAGAAAGGATACATTCAGTCAGAGTACTAAAATGAAATCATAAAGCTAACACAACTAGCTAGATGGTCCTTAGGCTAAAGAATAATAGTAATTTACATTTCTGGTGTCATGCAATCAGTTCCTGTCCCAATTGGGATGGGTAGGCGAGGCTCTCCTAGCCTGCCTAGCTGGCTCTGGAGATGGAAATTCAGAGTCTTTAAGTGGAAGTCTCCTCCTAAGGATTCAGGTATCATTTAAGGGCCTTTTGATGTTATCAGGCCCATGAAAGAGAGATTGGCTTCCCCCAACCTCTGTTGTCATAGTTTAGCATCTCTCTAGTTAAGCCATGTGCTCTCCCCATGTGCAACAGCCAGAACAAAGGGAGGTCAGAACTTAAAAGTCCTCAAGCCTGATTGGTTCTCCAGTCACGTGATGTGATGTCACACTTAGGGAATGAGGTTCCCACCCCCTTAGCCATACCTGATGGTATGGAATCCAGGGAATTGAATTTTCCACTGCTGTGAACTATAGAGTTTGTAGATGAAGTCTCCATGATGGCTGGGCAGGCCATCATGACATATGCACTTAAGGAAGGGCTGTCAAAATTCCAAAGAAATATTAATTTGCAAGGCAACTGAAGGTGGCTGATACCTGGCTAATCCTATCAGCCAAGGCTGGGAGGCTCAGACTTGTAAACGACCCGCATTCATTCACCCTTTTCCAAAAGAAGTTGCTTTCCCCATTTAGTTCTGAAGTACCCACACATTAAGATGCTATTAACATATCCAGAGTGCCGTTGGAATTTTTCAGACAGGACTTACCATGCAAAAAGACTCTGGAATAGTTACAATGCTGTCGCGTGGCAGGGGGTCCGTTTTGGACGACGCCGTCCCTCTCTCGGCATCATCCATGTCACTTCCGTGTATGATTGGAGGCAGCCACACCATATTTTACTCATGGATGTGGAACTGTGTGGGCAGAGCATTAACCTCCACCCATACAATGTAGGATGCCAGACCTTATATTTCCGTGTAAGATGTCTAAATGTATATGAAATGTCTATATAGTCTATATTGTAAAATGTCTATATTCAGCATAGGACTTTATCAGATGAACCCCCATTAACGTTCCTTTCCCACCACATTTTGTGGTGTTTTTCTGCCGACAAAAGAACCCTTCTTTTCAGACCTACCTTCAGCAGTGTTAAAAAGGCTGCCCCAGGATAAACAGAGCATGAACAGAGCTCCATTCAGTTCCACGCTCGTGATCTTGTCAATTCTCACAAGAATTGACACACAAGCACACACATGCACAGAAGCACACTTTCAAACTTAAAAGTGAACTGGGGAGGTTCATAAAAATAGTGTCCCCTACCCAGTTTTCACAATCTCACCCAGAAGTGTTCTGCCCATTGATGCTGTATTCATGTGAGCACAATGGTGCAAGGTTTCAAACACCAGCAATACTGTCAAAAAAGCACAGTAGGGAGATCTATTGACAGCTTGGCCCATTAATAAAATAGAATGGCTTTTTGATAATACAAAATCGCAAAAGGACGACATCATCTGATATGCATGCCCTTTCATGTTAATCAGGTGTCGTTATGATGCCATATTTGCTGTGTCTGATAAAGTCTCTAGTTTCATAAAAATGCATACAGTGTATTAGTGAAATGTGCACAATAATTTTTCAGCTGGATTTTTATTTTTACTCACAATTTCATGGAAATGAGACAAAATAAACAGGGGGAAACATGATATTGAAATAGACAAGATTTGTCCATCCTCACATTTATGCACTAACCAGATATTCAATAGGTGGAGATTTTTCTTAACTGTGTATCTTCCTGCAATGAAATGCTACACTGGCTGAATTTCTACCTTGTCAGATTGCCTTGCTGGGAGAAAAGGTTGTATCCTTTTAATTTTAAGACAGGTAGAATGTCAAAAACATGAACACAGAGATAGATTTTGACAAACCAATTAATTCCTGCACCAATTACTTTTGTTCAGTAAGACCAAAGATGTTGTCCTCTTCCCATAATGCAATGGTCTTTTACCTCCACAAATATATACCCTGAGCAGAAAACATTGTTTTCCTTGCTTCTGTTAAGGCACTGGCTGTCAAAAATGCATGTTTCTTTTTCTACAAAAGAAGTTAACATTTTCCCCTTTCTTTTTCTTTTTTTATTCCATGTCTCCTCAGCCATCCATATCTTGTTGAGAGAGGGAAGAGATCCAGATTTTAAAAGAAATGGGGAACTGATGCACTGAATAACAATTTCCTTTACTACTTCAACATTTTTATTCATTGCTCAAAAAAAAAGTTTTGTATACTTGTTAACCTATTATTTTCTTTCAGTTTCTCTTGGCATCTCCTGTTGACATCTTTTGCTTTATTCATATCACCTCTATTATCTTGTGAAAGGTAACTTGGCAAGTGAACAATATACTTTTTTTTAAATCCTAAAATTTAACCTCACAAAAATGTTCCCTAAAAATGGGCACAATCTAACAAGGCATATACTTTTAAGTGTCTTTTGAATGGATAGGGCAATATGTATTTAAATCTGGCATTTTCCAATTTCCTTACAAACGGACATATAGATGTATATTCTTTCTATTTCAGAAATCCATAGATTTAAAGGATTCTGGAACAGGCCATAAATCCATCATCCATCTACCCTCACTTCTGCCTCCTAGACTATCCTTCAGTGGAATTCTTCACATATTAAACAGTGGAGCACCAAAAGAAAAGAGCAGGTTATAGGTGTTCATGGAATAGGTTGCTCCAGAGATTCAACCAAAGAAATTTGAAGTATGGTTCACACATGAATGCACATCACTTGATGTATCATTATTTGACAACTAGCAGCTGACCATGTGAACTGTCTTAGTTCAGAGGGATTTTGACAGAGTTGTTATTGGATAAGGTGAGAGTTCTATCTCTGCAGATTCTGCTGTGATGACTAATTCACAGAAGTGTGTGATGGTGCAGTCATAGGTACCTGCAAAGCTATCTTATACATTACCAGGTCCGATTGTAAGACCATGAAGCCCAAGTATTGCCTGCTCTGCCTTGGAATGTCTTTCCAGGCCTTGGACAGATGTTTTCTCCTCCAACACATACTAGTGGTGTAGTGGTAAACTCTGAATTGCAAGCACCCATCATGAGAGTCCCCAAAGCAAGTCCTAATATTCAAGAGGGTGTATTGATCTCAATAGAGCTTGAAAATGGGAGTCATAGACCAGAATCCTACATCATGCAAGGGGAGCACCATACTCTGTCTGCCCAGTTCTGCATCCCTCCTGACTTTGAGAAGCAGCTTCCAAGCTGCCACAGCCACTTACTGGTTTGGATGGAGCGCCAGAGGTTCTGAGGTACCAGTGGGAGAAGAGAGATAATGTCACATGAAGGGGAAGGAGACACCAAGATGGCTTTGCTTGGGCTACTTTAGAAAAATGCTTACATTCCTTTAGAACTGTATGTCTTGATCATGGATCTTTCCTTCATAAAAATAAATGGACGTAGCTAGAGTTATAACCAGCATATGCCTTCCTCCCTGGCAAATAAGAGTTAAAGGCCTTCTGATAGTAAGGAGTCTGGAAGAAGTCTCCCAGGTCAGTTTTGATGATTAACCTGGGAAGATAATGTAAACATCTGCTCAGGAGTGTTAGTTGAATGGAAAGTGTATACAGCATGTGCACAATATTAGGTGATGTAGCACCTTCTATATTAGGCTGTATGGGTGCTGAATTTACAACCCCCATTTTTATTCTGGTTTGCTGGAGTGTGGGACAGAAATGCATTTCTTTCAATATAGCTGGATCCTTGATTCACCAGTATTGTTTCACCTAATTTCTCCTGGAATTACTAGGGAAGGAAATTCTCCTTCAGATCTTCCAGATCTCCAGAAAGTAACTTAAGATCTGGGAGGGCAACATTAGCTTTTCTCTCTAGGATGCAGAAATGCAGCTGGGTGATGACTGGGTATCTCCCCACCCCAGGATTATTAGTGTGCTCCAGCACTTAGAAATTGCCTTGGAGAAATGAACATTGCACCCCACCATGGTAGGGTGATCCAACATTTGAAAGCTGCCTCGCAGGGGTAGACATTGCAAAAGGAGGTATTGAATACATTCTTCACAACATGCAAAAAAGGACATAAGCATGCACAATACATATGTCACCAACAGTATTCCAGTTATTGTATAAAAAAACTAATTTTCCCAATCCCTCTTATATCAACATCTAGTTCTGGTAGTTTTCATTTTCACTAGGAGCTAGTGGGACTTAATTGCCCATTCAAGACCAAGACACACCAAAATACTTTGCTTTGCAACAAGATAGCTCATAACCTTAAACTGATGCTGGGAAATCCATTGCTTCTCCACCCATCAGTTATTGTGAGGACTTCAGCTAAGCTGGGGAAGGGGGTGAGGGGAGTGGGAGATGATGCCCTCATCCATATGAAACAACTGTGTCATTCCAAGCAGCTAAGTAATTGGGTGATGTATACCCATGTATGAGCACACCCAAGGACATCTCCATCTTGTTGGTGAAGTAGGGCAGAGCCTACTCCATCCGAGGCAGCGGCTGCAGATTGGGAAGAGGAGGCAGAAGCACTTCACCCTGTCAAATGGCATAAATTAAAGCACCAAGAGAAAAAAGTCAGGCAGCGCCTTGTTCTATTTTAAATGCAGATGCTGGAATAATGAAGCCAGCTGTGCTTATTAGCTGCCAACTACAAATTAGCTCAGTCCAGGCCATTCTGTTACTACAGATAACAGCCCTCAAACTTCTGTGCAGCCTTGTCTGAAATCTCTGGCTTTCTGGTTCTCTGACCTTTGGCATTTACCTTTGGACTATTCTTTCTGGTAACTCAGCTCTCAGCTTTGGACTCTGCTCAGGACTGCTATTTCCCTTTGAACTTTGGACTGTCTAGACCATGCTTCTGTTTGTAACCCTGTATAAGACTTGAGACTGGCCTGATTTTCTCCTGCCATTTACTGTTGACTGTAGGTGGGCATGCAGTGGCCTTAAACAGAACAGAGATAAACGGGATCTGGAGCAGACAATGCACCACTGATTTTCACTGAGAAAATCATACAAATTGCACCTTTTCTGGAGCTTTATGAGGCCTCATATACATATTTAACACATGAGCATTGTAGAACCCTCAGGTGGTAAGATGGACTTCAAAGTATATGCTGGGAATCATATTTTTCAATGCTGCTCTACATTCAAAACAAAAACCGGTAAGCATAAAAGTAGTACATCAGGGAAAAGAGTGAATGCTCATTTTCTACTTAAAGGGGGTGTTTGTTTACATGAGGAATAATCACAAAAGGTATCTTCTACCCATGTGGCACAGCCCATTCTACCACCCTGGGATTCTACTGCCTCTTTCTCTTCTGTGTGGACACTAGGGCTGAGAGGGGAGGTGGGTGTATTTATTTATTTAATTATTTCTGTAGAATGCATTCTTTGTAGTTTTGTAAAGATAAAAGTCATAATATTTGCCTCAGTGCTCACCATCATGCTTGTTCTTACTCAGAACTGGGTTGTTAGCATCACATATGTTCATTCATGCAGAACTACTCTTTCCCTCTATCAGACAGTAGGAAGTTGAGGATGTATACTTAAGCATCTTCACTATAATACTACCATTTCCAGGAATTTGCCACTTGCCAAGGAATTAGTGACTTGGCTGATGTCTTGGAAATCAGATCCATATTGAGCTTGTCCATGAAAGGCAATTTTGGCAGGGCATCAAGCTCTAAAATCGAATTCACAAATTGTAAGGTGATCTGTTACTACACAAATGGATGCCAATGACAAAGCTACATTATGGTTCTAAGGTACATCATTTTAATAGGAGTTAATTGTTCTCATGGCTGCAAAACACCTTATTTCGAAGACGGAATGTTCTCCAGAAAAAAATCAGCATTCTGCTTGCTGTATTGGATACGCATTTAGCCCTGCTATTGAATCTTAGAGGCCTAAATACCATAAAGGCACCACATCCTGACTGATCTTGGAAGTTAAGCAAGGTGAGCTCTGGTTAGTAACTGAATGGGAGACCACCATTGAATACCACATGCTGTAGGCTATTATTTCAGAGGAAAGAACTGACAAACCACCTTTAAATATTCCTTGCCTAAGAAAACACTATGAAATTCATGGGGTTGCCATAAGTTGACAGGCAACTTGAAGACACAAACACACACACACATCTTGAGTCTTAATAGGTGTTAATGCCTTTGGGTAGTATATAGGGGTAGCAAGAGGGCCACCCCTAACAATAATAACCATAAGTAATCTTCCCTGATGCACAAATCCTTCTACTTGATAATAATATTGGTGATAAGAACTACAGTAATGGGTCAGTGAATGCTTTTTTTCCTCTTCCAAAGCAATTTGCAGAGGTCAGATTGTTTAGATATAGCAGAGAATGATTCTGTCTCTCTCTTTCTAGCTATCAATTTTGTCATGGGAGTTTTTAATTGCTCTCTCTTCTGGCTTTGCCTCCAGATAACAAGCTATTGCTAAGATTTCTCCCTGACAAAGATTTCTTCTCATTTCTGTTGTGGCATTCTTCTTAAGACAAATCGAGCCTTCATTGTGGCTAACTGTTCTTGGAAGGAACTACCCAGTGTGTGACAGACTTCTGTGATGTCCTGGACCAGGGTCATCATTATCCCCTCAAAACATAGTTGAGTAAACCTCATGTGTGTTTACATGGGTCACCAGAACATTAACCCTAGTCCTTCTAAGGTCCTCTTCACATAAGTAACTCCTGCACTTTAACCACCTCTTAATGTATAATAACACATTTCTCACTGGTGGTAGACATACAGGGCCAGGCACTGAGTGGGCTAATACAGGACCAACCCAGACTCTTACACACATTTAGGTGGCTTTGGGATGTATTTATTTATTTATTTCCTACCTTTCTCCCTATGGCAGGACCCAAAGCAGTTCATGACATTTAAAAACAACAACCCATAGTACAATAAACAAGAATTAAAAAGAGATTAAATCACTTACTTATATAATTAAAATTATACATACATGATAAAACATTTTAAAACTCCATAAAATTAAAATAGATCTTAAAAACAGGAGCATCAGCAGCCCAACCTTCATTTGTCAGCAAAGGCCTGGTGGCATTAAAATCTAACCTGCTGCCTGAAGAAGAGTAAAGCCAGGGCTATCCTAACCTCTCTAGGGAGGGAGTTCCAAAGGCTGGGAGTGGCCACTGAAAAGACCCTCTCCCTAGTTCCCACCAAACGAGCCTGAAAGGTTGTGGGGCAGAGAGAAGGACCTCTCCAGCTGAACTTAATGTCTTGCTGGGTTCATACAGGGACATATGGTTCTTCAAGTAATCTGGACCCAAGCAGCTTTTAAACAGTCGAGATGGTGTCGAGATGGTGTCCTTAACATAAGGAAGAGGGAGGAGGAGCAGCTGGAAGCTTCTGGGAGATATGGTTCAGGTTCTAGCTCAGTGTGGACTCTTTTGTGTTGTGTCCATTTATAACTTCCTCCACATGATGGAGGTAGCCTGTATGTGGCTCGTTTTGACCATATTTGCACACAACAAACCAGAGCTATGGAATAGTCTGCCTTTTGGCAATGGAGACAGTATGCTGGTACACACTGCCTTATTATTCCTGCAGCAAGCAGGAGAAGCTAAACAAACCAGCAATTTTTCTCTGTGGTTTGTTTGTTGTGATGCCCCAAAATGGATGAGCCAAAGAGATAACTCTTCATTACTTCTTGTATCATTCCTTTGGCTTGTTAGAAGAGAGACAATCAGAGTGTCAGGTATGGATGTTAATTAAACTGCAACCAAATGAGACTGCCAACTATGGAGGATAAATGAAGCACAGACAAAATGTTCTTAGTGTCTTTAGACATACCTGCCTATGGCAGGAGGGATCTGGGATCACTGTATGGGATTTTGGCTTGCTGTTGTGTGTAAATGCATACTAAGCTACAATCACATGTCATTTCAGCAGTGAGAGGGGGAATGTCTCTGTTTCAATTACCCAACTGTAAAATGAGAATGATGTTAATTTATCCTGGGGACAAATAAGAAAGAGGAGATAATCTTTCTACCATGATTCAAAGCAAGCTGTCATATCTTGAACAAATTTTTCTTCCCATGTTCTGTGTCACTGTTGTTACCTACCCCGACAGCTCCCATCTTGGAATACTGAACAATTAACAATATTTAATAATTTGGCTTGCTGTGGCCTTCCACATGGTTAACAGGTAAACCAGGGACTCCCCACACACTAAGGCTGGAGTCATGTACAAGCTAGGGAAGAGCTTTTAGAAATTCCTTGAACAGGTCATATCCAGGTCAGAGTTAACACCTGAAGATGAGTCATTCACTAATCCATTCAACAATAGCAGAGTCCTCGATAATTGCAAAATGGGTTTTTCCTTCACTCCTCTCCCCAACAATAGAAGTTGCCTGATCCTATTCAATTCAAAATGTATCACCCATTAATGATTGTTAACTCTTCTGGAGAACCCTTTGTTTAGCCTGGGAAACTCAAAGAGATATCATATTCCACTCTAACTCCCATCCTTTCAGGGGAATTATTACATATACATATCACCCTAAAACACCACTAAAGTACACACAGGTCCTCTTCCTCTTGGCTTCACATCAGTCTGTATAGCTAGGTGCACAGACCCTCTTCCTTCCAACACCATGTTAGTCTCCATTACCATCCTGCCTTCTGAACCTCTTCTCTGCCAGTTTACTCTGTGATCTCAACCCTCCATAATCCCCATACTCTATTCTTCTATCCAAATACTTCCTACTTTCTTTGATAGTCTTGTGTGCCTGATGTAATGTTTTTCCTTCAGCAATGTTGTATGGCAGATATGCCGGGCTGCTTTTTGAGTCAAGGCTATGTCCATGTGAGTCACAGGAGGTGAAAAACATGTATCATATTCTACTATCCTGTGTTCTTCATTCTCAGAGTCATAAACAACTGATTTTTCCTTTGTTAAGCCATCTACCTGGCCATCCAAAGATGTTCTATGTCAAATTCTTATTAGAGGATATAAATCCTAATGTTACCTTGTCAGTTGCTCTTATCTGTGGTCATTAAGACCAGTGAGAAGGAAGTTAAAAGGTACAAAGCTGGTCTGAGCTCCAAAAAGTCTACCAATATATACCCTAATTTTATTAAATTTTGTGTATATGGAGGCCAACCTGGTTTTATGTAATAATGCATAGCTTGTTCGATGTCCGATGGGTCTCTAGACTGTATAAATAAACATGTGTGAGATGTGATAGCCTTGCGTGGTTACTTAAAGCTTGAGTATTGGCGTGAATGATGTTAAGACTAATTTCGAATGAGAACCATTTAATTGTAAGTTCTGGCTTAGAGTCTCCTTAGCTACTACCAGTATTGACATAGATCAAAAGATCCTGCTGTTACCCAGCCTCTTGCTGCCATTTGGAACTAATTAAATATTCCCCATATTAAGATTTGGACACTAGTGGGACCCTTGTGAACCCCATGCAATTCATGTAACACTGTGGAGAAAGAATATTCAGAGAAAATTCTACAAAGTGGTACAGTTGGCCCTCTGTATCCACAGATGCTACATCCATGGATTCAACCATTTGCATCTTGAAGATTCACTCCCATAAATTCCCAAAGCAAACCTTGATTGCCACAATTCAAAAAAGGATATTGACAAATTGGAGCGTGTCCAGAGAAGGGTGACTAAAATGGTGAAAGGTCTGGAAACGATGCCTTATGAGGAGAGACTTAGGGAGCTGGGTATGTTTAGCCTGGAAAAAAGACAGTTAAGAGGCGATATGATAGCCCTGTTTAAGTATTTGAAGGGGTGTCACGTTGAGGATGGAGCAAGCTTGCTTTCTGCTGCTCCAGAGATTGGAACACGGAGCAATGGATGCAAGCTCCAGGAACAGAGATTCCACCTCAACATTAGGAGGACCATTTTGACAGTAAGAGCTGTTCAGCAGTGGAACACACTCCCTCGGAGTGTGGTGGGGTCTTCTTCCTTGGAGGTCTTTAAAAAGAGGCTGGATGGCCATCTGTTGGGGATGCTTTGATTGTGATTTCCTGCATGGCAGGGGGTTGGACTGCATGGCCCTCGTGGTCTCTTCCAACTCTGCAGTTCTAGTCGATACCAAGGGCCCACTGTATTCTTTTCCAGGAGTGGTTATGAAAAAAAAATCTCAGAAATTTCCTTAGAGAATTTCTTCTGACAAATTTTCTCTCAGCTTCTGACAAATTTTCTCTCAGATCTTCTCCAGATATTACTGAAGGAGGGTTTTGGTCTGTGCTCAAAAATTAATGTTTAAACCAAACTCGAAAGTATAGTGTCTGAGGTTTGTAAAACAATGAAACTCACATAAAAATAATAAATGGCATATAAGTCTTAAAGAAAGGCAAGATAGCTTTAAATTCACTTGATTTTTTTTTCAACATCAGAGGTGTTAATATCCCACTCTGATTAATAGTCAAGAAGAGTTCCTGGTAACAACTGGCCGAAGACAAGGAAGCATGAAGCTGACATGCGTAGGATTAGATAGAAATCATTTGGGAATTCACCCTCCCAAGTGTTGTACACCCTTAAAAAAGGGTTAATCAGGTCTTGGAAGTTGCTAGGTAACTGGGTGATACATTCATGGCATGATCAGTTGATGAGAGTTTGATTTTTACATTACAAGCTCATCAGGCCAGGAACCATGTCTTTATCTTTGTCTTGTAAAATGCAAAATACCCTGTCAGCACATAATTAACAATGCTAATATAATACTTGCTACTTTTTTATTTCTCTCGTTAAAGCTTTGTTGTATATCAAAGACCCCCAAAGCTTGCAGAAATTGTAGCTTTCATAGATAGAGCCTAGTATTTCAATAGTGTTTTCTTTTAAAATATTTCTTCGATAGGACAAGTACCAAATTTCTAATAGTGGCCTGGAAATCTAACGATCCTGTCCATGTGAACACCTTTTTCTATATGTGTCTTTGGGCCAGTCCTACCATTGTCATGCCCTCCAACATTTTGCTTATGAAAACTGGGACACTTGTGGCCAAGCAACATCAGTGTGGTCTAAAGAGTGTTGCCAGGCAACAAGAGGGCAAAAATTCTTAATGAGGAAGAACACACAAAACTATTATTTTAGGCAGAGAAATCTTGGAATGTACAGTTGGACCCCCATATCCATGGAAGCAATACCTACAGTTTCAGTTATTTCCAGGACACAAAATAGGGATATATGCCACAGAGTTCTGTTGGAAAATGCCTAGAGAGGCATTCTCTCTAGGCATCTTCTAGGTCCTCCAATTCAACTTTGTGGTTTGTTTGTTTTTTAACCGGAAGTCCTTTATTTTAATAGGGTTCACTGTTATCCACAGTTTCTGGTATCCATGGTAAATCTGGGAACTGAACCTCTGCAGATATTGGGGGGGGGGTCTGACAGTATGTACTGAATTTAGGAGAACCTGAAAAAAAGGAAGGGAAACCAAATGAGCTTACTGTGAAAGGTACGACTCTACCACCTCCTCTCCTTCCCGCTGAATTAACTGAGTACACTTTGAACTCAGGACATTGTCAGACATGGCAAAAAATGTGAGATTACAACATCAGGGTAGCACAAATGGGCCCTGCTATAACACAACGTCATCATCTTCACATTCTTAACACTGTTCTCTAGCCGCGAAAAAGGCGTTATTCACAATTCATGGAACAAGCTGTCAATAGATCATCAATAGCACTTTTTTCACACTATTGACAGCGTGCAAAACCATATCCCATTGTAATCGTGAGATTACATCATGAATGGGAGGTCCTCTTTCCCCCCACCCCCCGTTCCCAGCAAGAAAACTTCCGGGTGAGAATGTGAAAACAAAGCACAGGACGCTCTTTTTTATGAACTGTCCCATTTAGTTTGCATGTTTTTACGTTTGTTTCAGTGCTTGTGTGTTCATTTACTTTATTAATTAAAGGTATTTTTTGGAGTGTTAAGCGTGCTTGTGTCTTTTCTCAAGAACTGCCAAAATCTTGCCCATGCCAAATCACAGAAGTAAACTCCCAGTCTTCAAGCGCTAGTGGTGATTGTGTGTCAATTCCGTGGTGTTTCTTAAACATGATCATAGCTACATGTGATGTGTTATAATGTCACAATTCCCCCACTGTCTTCATTTGTGGAATTACAGTGTTTTTAGAAGCTAGTCTGATAATGTCCTTAGTTTATCCCATTGAAGTAAGCTGAGGACAAAGAGAGAAATGGAAGGAGAGAGAAACAGAGATATTTTAAAAGCATCTGAGAAAGTGGGGCAGTAGAGGATTAACTGGGGCCATCACTGCCAAATTGGGACAGTTGCCACAAATGGCAGATGCTGAGTGGCATGGAGAAGGAGACAGCCTCTTAGCTACTCCACTCTTCTGGAAGACTAAGCTGTATATTTCAGACAAGCTGCTCCAAACTAGGTTGTTGCCTTACAGTGTACCGGAGAATGTTGCCATTTCATTGGTGTCCATGTCAGATTCAACTGTCAGGTCAGCTGGCTTCCCTAGGTAGCATGGTGGTGCTGGGGGTGATGGAGGCGGTGGCAGCGGTGGTGGTGGCAGAAGCAGTGACCCTTGATCTTAACCTCAGGCAAGGACTGGTCCTGTTGGACATTCAGAATAAGTGACCCAGCATTACTAGCAGTGATGATGCCCATCTCTTCAATTACTGAACATTATCTGCCAGAGGAATCTATAGGCTGCCCAGTCCTGGATTATCTGATCATAGTTACTTGCTGACTTGCATCTGGGTGGCTTGTGTGTAGGCAGAAATGCTGTGCAACGACTCATGAAATACTCTACCATATTTTTAAGCAGCTAGCAGAGAACTTCAGGGGATCACTTTACTGAATTTCTCCTAAAGAAGGAGACATTCTCCAGCAATTTCTCCTCTTTGCACTCTAGGGTGTGGCTCACCCATTAGCAGTGGCATTAAGTGTCTGTCCCCTCATTTGATATTGTTGTAGCAAAAAGCTGCAACTGAGTTGGCAGCCTGGTAACCATGTTGCATCCTTCAAAATAATGTCATTTGGGGCCATTGTGTATATGTGTGGAACATTGGAGGCTATGGCATAAAAACAGTGGAGAATATGTGAAGCATGACCTATAAAGTGGCCTTAATTTTCAAGACAAGGAAGCGGGGCGGGGGGATAAAGGCTGAGATCCTTATTGGGAGATGTAACTACAAGACATCTCAACCCTATGATCAGTTATTTTCCTATAGCTGAGTATATAGCAATAGGCATCTTCATGGACCTCCAGGAGTCCTTCAGAGGTCCTTGTAGATGATGTCATTGTCAATGGATGCTTGTCTGATGCTCCTCTCAGGCCAGACTGACTAGGAAATGACCAGATTTGGGGAACTGCAGCTGAGAAAGTTGAGCTTGCTGGGGATTTTGGTCATTGAGCAGTCAGTAGTGAATTGCAACTTCTCCAGAAACCCCAAAAGTGAGCCAATATGGTGTATATCTGACTTATGACATTGTACTTCACCAGCAGGATGCCTGCCAAAATCTCAGGAAGTTTCTGAGCATGATCATTCCATCTGAGAATAAAGGGAATAAAGGCTGAGAAAATTAGCTCATCTCTACCCACAAAGCAATCCTCAGTTATACCAGCTTGTCTGGAAGCAATATCTAGTGACTCCTCACAGACTTTGACCACTCAGCCAAATTGAAATGCTGTCAATGCTGGTGGATGCTGTTTATAAGTGAATGCTGTGAACATTAATGCCCAAACTGGTCAGTGTCCTGGCAATCAGCACAGCACAAAATTCTTTTTGAAGTGTATGAATCTGCATCACATAGAACAGTCAATGGATCAGACTTTTCTGCTTGTTTATGTGCTGCTTCAGATCTTTAATTGCAGTTTTCCATTCTCTGATATAAAACTGGGCGTGCACATAACAGCAAGAAATGTAATATTTGTGCATATATGCATGTTCATAGAGGAAATATATTTATAGTGCTTGTTAGACCAGGAATTATGGTATAGTCCATACCAATATCAGATAAATATATATTTTATATTAGCTCAAATATTTTTATTAGCTCAAATTAGCTCAAATACACGTATGTATATGTATGTGTATAAAATTGCTCTAATTGACACATGGAGAGTTCATAACAAACCACATTACAGAAATGGAATAGAATTTCACTTTGGAATATGAAACATAAAAACTGTACTGGAAAACAGAGCTCCATCTACCTTTACTCATGAGAAACATCTTTATCCCCACCTCACATACTCTTTGAGCATGCTTCTGAACCTCCAGGCAGATTATATGATGGGGGTGGGCATTCTCTCTTTGTGTGCATGTGTATGCATGTCTGTGTAGGGCATATTATGAACAATTTTCCTTATAGTGAGTGTCTCCACTCCTCCTTGTCATGAAGTTAAGAGCCTAGATAAAGGATTGGCTGATCAAGGTCAGTCCTCCCTTTTCATTTTCCCTACCACCCAGCTTGCAAAGATGGCATGCAACTGGTACTGCTTAGCAAAAGGGAAAAGGGATTCTACTTTGCTGTAAAACCTGCAGCTTGCGAGAGAATTTGTTAAAAGGTGAAGTGCTGACCAAGGCATTCAAGGATGGCTCGCTTGGCATAAGTGAGGAAATAATAGTGTAAAGCGCCAGGAGAAATTGGATGGGCTTGTCAAAGCCAAAGCAGATAAAAATGTTGCCATGGTAATTGGGCTATCCAAATATACAGAGGAGGTTGCTTGCTCTGTGTTGGGTGGGGGACTTGGATACCTTTTTGAGCTTTGGGGAAAGATAAGCATTCACACTTGGATTATTGGAGAAAACATATAATGAATGTGCTGCAGGAGATGCTATTTGCACTTATTCTTAAAGGAAGGGAGTGATGGAGGGTAGGGAGAGAGGAGGAAAAGATCCATGGGAACCTGGAGTGATTGATTTCAGTCTCTTCTGCATAATGGTTGGCCTTACTGATTGTATTGATCTGCAGTTACATTCAATGGCAAATGCTTCCTTAGATTAAGCAGCTGATAACCCCACAGCCCCTTCTTGGTATTACTTTCTGTAATGCTAATGAAGTGTGTTGGATTCTGGATATACCTGGACTGCAGAGTCACAACTTCTGGCATTTGGGAGACACCCCAGGGTTGGTGTGCTGACAAATCTGTACAAATGGCACAGGTTTAAGGTTGCATAACCCCATGGTTAAATGTGGTTTAACAGTAACAAGCAGGTCTATAAGGATGTTCGAACTACATCGAAGGGATGATGAAAAGAAGCAGGATGAGAAGCAGATTGGAGACAATTGCTAAATTTCTTTCAGCCTTCACAGAGAGAGCATTACCAGTTATGTCCCTATGCACCTGAGCTAGTGAAATATCGGTGATATTAATGGGATTGGGATTGCAATTGACAGGTGACACAGTGAGATGGATTCACCCTCCTGTCAACAATTTATGATGTTCAGTTAGTTCAAATAAAAAACACAGGTAGACAAAAGAAGTTGAACCTTCCAGTATCGCTGTTGTATGAATGGGGTTGCCAGCTGCAAACCAGTATAGGATTCAGTTTGGAATACATGGAAGCAAAAACAACAAAAATGTATATTCCAATTTATTTGTTGGAAGTCAAACTCTGCCAAGAATGTAAGGTCTAATAAATTACTTACTCTCTTTGCAGACAATTTAATTGTCCAGAAGGTGGAAGAAGCAATGAGATGATCACCTATTTTAGATCTGAGCCCAACCAACTGTGATGACTTGGGGTTGTCCACATGGTGAAAATACCCCTCACAGAATTTGCTCAGAAAATGAGCTGTCTTAATGGGATCCCACATTGTCTCATAATATTGTGAAGGAGGGGGGACAAAAAGAGCAAAAACTACACAAGAAAAGCCTTTATGGCTTTTCCCAACTTTTTAAAAAAAGCTCCAGAGACATGCACATTTTTGCTCATTAAGACAAACAATTTGACATGAATTGCTTCCCCATGCAGGACAAAAAGCAAACCCGATTGGCTGGAAAAGCACAGGGGGCAGGGCTGAGTTACAAGGCAGGCACCCGCTGCTGCCATGTTGGATTTTCACCTTAGTGAGCGATCGCTAGGGTGATAAAATGGAGGTTTGTGCTATCTTTTCTTCTCTCTCTCTCTCTCTCTCTTTGGAAAGGTGGAATATCTCTTGTGTTCACCTTAGAAATTTTTTTTTAAAATGTTCAGCGGCGGCAGATTTAAAAATGTGAATAATCCACCTGCGGCTGCCATCTCAGCTACAGGCATGAGAAGTTTATGGGGTCTGTAAAACCATTAAGACAGCTGCTGTGACTTGCTATTACTGTGAAGCAGTCTGGTTTTTTCTCTTAGTCTAACAAGCCCCTAGTTAATGGGGCAGAAGTGGCAGGATCCTTTGGTGGGAGTGACCATGTTCTCCTGGAGTTTGTTATACAGCATGAAGGGGAAGCCAAGTCTAGTCAGAAACACATTCTAGACTTTCAGAAAGCTGATTTCAGTAAACTTGGGGAAATACTGGGTATGATCCTGTGGTCAGGAATACTAAAAGAGAAGGGAATTCATGATGGATGGGAGTTTCTTGAAAGTAGGAAATTGAAGGCACAACTTCAAACAGTTCCAATGAGGAGAAAAATTGGGAGGTGTCTGAAGAAACCAGGATGGATGTCTAAAGAACTTTCAACTGAGGTAAGATTTAAAGGGGATAAATATTTCTTGTATTTATTTCTTGTATTTAAAAGGGAGAAATCACCAAAGAGGAATTCAGATGAAATCCAGCACGTGTAGGGAGAAAGTCAGAAAAGCTAAAGTGCAGAATGAGCTTAAGCTTGTTAGAGAGGTTAAAAATACTAAAAGGGACTCTTTTTTTTGTTATGTTCATAGCAAAAGGAAGAAAAAGAAATTGGTAAGGCCACTTTGTGGAGAAAATAGTGAAATGCTAACAGGGGACAGACACCTTCTTTGCCTCGTGCTTCTCCCAAAAAGAAAACACTGCTCAATTTGGGGAAAATAGAGCAGATGATGTAGTAGAGAAAATGCAGCACAGAATAGGTAAAGAAATAGCACAGGAATTCCTGGCTACTCTAAATGAATACAAGTCACTAGGGCCATTACATCCAAGGGTATTAAAAGAACTGGTAGAAGTAAAAACTGGCAATAATATTTGAAAAATCCTGGAGAACAAGAGAAGTCCCACCAGAGTGGAAGAGGGCATATGTCCCCATTTTTAAAAGAGGACCCAAATAATTACTGCCCAGTCAGCATGACATCAATACTAGGAAAGATTCTAGAACAAATAATTAAACAGACAATCTATAAGCACTTAGGAATGCCATGATGACTAATAGTCAACATGGATTTCTCAAAAACAAGTCATGCAGACTAATATTCTCTCTCTCTCTCTCTCTCTCTCTCTCTCTCTCTCTCTCTCTCTCATTATTTGGGGAGATAGAGTTACATGTTTGGTAGATGAAGGATGGATGTAGGATATCTTGATTTCAGTAAGGCCTTAGCCAAAATCCCTCATGATACTCTTGCACTTAAGCTAGTAAAATGTGGGCTAGAAAATGCTATTGATAGGTGGATTTGCAATTGGTTGACAACCAAACCCAAAGGGTAGTCAGCAATGGTTCCTCCTCATCCGGGAGAGATGTAACCAATGGGGTGCGACAGGGTTCTGTCCTGGGTCCCGTGCTATTCAACATCTTTATTAATGATTGGATGAGGGAATAAAGGGTATGCTTATCAAGTTTGCAAATGACACCAAATGAGGAGGGGTAGCTAAAACCCCCAGAGGACAGGATCAGAATCCAAAATGACCTGAAGAGATTAGAAAGCTGGGCCAAAACTAACAAAAAGAATTTCAACAGGGAGAAACGTAGGATACTACACTTGGGCAGTAAAAATGAAATGCACAGATACAGGAGGGGTGACACCTGGCTTGATGGCAGTACATGTGAAAAGGATCTAGGAGTCTTAATGGACCACAAGCTGAACATGAGTCGGCAGTGTGATGCAGCAGCTAAAAAAGCCAATGTGATTCTAGGCTGCATTAATAGGAGTATAGCGTCTAGATCAAGGGAAGTAATAGTGCCACTCTATTCTGCTTTGGTCAGACCTCACCTGGAATACTGTGTCCAGTTCTGGGCACCACAACTTAGGAAACATATTGACAAGCTGGAATGTGTCCAGAGGAGGGTGAGTGACCAGGATGGTGGGAGGCCTGGAAGCCATGCCCTATGAGGAGCAGCTTAGGGAGCTGGGCATGTTTAGTCTGAAAAAGAAAAGGTTGAGAGGTGACATGATAGCCATGTTTAAATATTTGACAGGATAGCATACTGAGGATGGAGCAAACTTGTATTCTGCTGCTCCAGAGACAAGGACATGGAGCAGTGGGTTCAAACAACAGGAAAAGAGATTCCACCTAAACATTAGGAAGAATCTCCTGACATTAAGAGCTGTTTGGAAGTGGAATATACTGCCTCGTAGTGCGGTGGAGTCTCTTTCTTTGGAGGTTTTTAAACAGAGGCTGGATGGAATGTCAGGAATGATTTGATGGCATGGCAAGGGGTTGGACTGGATGGCCCTTTGGTCTCTTCTAACTTTATGATTCTATGATTCTGTGACTTAAATGAGGGAATAGAGGGCATGCTTATCCAATTTGCAGATGACACCAAATTAGGAGGGGTAGCTAATACCCCAGAGGACAAGTACAGAATTCAAAATGACCTCAACAGATTAGAGAGCTGGGCCAAAACTAAGCAAATGAATTTCAACAGGGAGGAATGTAGTGTACTACACTTAGGCAGAAAAAATGGAAATAGATATAGGATGGGTGGCACCTGGCTTGACAACAGCACGTGTGAAAGGGTTCTAGGAGCCTTAGTAGACTAAAAGCTGAATATAAGTCAACAGTGTGATGTGGCAGCTAAAAAAGCCAATGTGATTCTGGGCTGTATCAATAGGAGTATCTAGGTTGAGGGAAGCAATAGTGCCACTCTATTTTTTATTTTTTTATTAGTTATTTATACCCCACTCTTACTGTTTTACTGGCCCAGTTCTGGGTACCATAATTCAAGAAGGAATTTGATAAGCTGGAATGTGTCCAGAAGAGGGTGACCAGAATGGTAAAAAGTCTGGAAGTCATGCCCTACAAGGAGTGACTTAGGGAGCTGGGTATGTTTAGCCTGAAGAAAAGGTTAAGAGGTG
This sequence comes from Gambelia wislizenii, assembly GCA_030847615.1. Lineage (NCBI taxonomy): Eukaryota > Metazoa > Chordata > Lepidosauria > Squamata > Crotaphytidae > Gambelia > Gambelia wislizenii. The sequence goes on along the minus strand of JAUMIR010000005.1, from coordinate 23,461,213 downwards.
ACATGATATCCATGTTTAAATATATGAAGGGATGTTATATTGAAGAGCAGGCAAGTTTGTTTTCTCCTGCTCAAGAGACTAGGACATGGTGCAATGGACTCAAACTACAGGAAAAGATATTCCATCTAAACATTAGGAAGAACTTCCTGATAGTAAGAGCTGTTCAACAGTGGAATGTGCTGCCTTGGAGTGTGGTGGAGTCTCCTTCTTTGGAGGTTTTTAAACAGAGGCTGGATGGCCAACTCTTGGGAATGCTTTGATTGTGTATTCCTGCATGGCAGGGAGTTGGGCTAGATGGCCCTTCTGGTCTCTTCCAACTCTATGATTCTATGAAGTCGTGGAGAGGGTGTGCACACTGTATATGCATAGCTAGCCACATTGATTTATTTGTTGATTATATTCATATGCTGTCTTTTCTCAAATGAATTCAAGGCAGAGTACAGGACTTTCCTCACATTACTCTTATAACAATTCTTTGGGATAGGATAGGCTTATTGAGTGACTGGGCAGAGTCACCCAATGGATTTCATGGCCTGATGGGGACCGGATTTGAATCTCCAGTACGATGTACTGTAGTTGTTAAGTCCAGCACCCTAACCACTACTAATGACAAGCACATTGGCTGGAATCCTGAATGGGAATTATGCCTTCATAAGATGACTTACATCTGCAGGAATTAAAATTGGGCAGTTCCATAACACCCATATCCAGTCAAGGACTGCGGTGACATTACTAGGTAGGGGAGCCAGCAAAGTGACCAACACATATCAGTCCCATTGTGCTTTGGAACATCAGCTGGGGAGCTCCAATGCGCATTGAGACCTTCTTGCTGGTGTCCCATTACACATCTTCTCAATTCACTAGCAGGGTTTCTTAGTTCTTCTGCTACGTAGCTTAAGTATACATAAAGTTACATAACATACATTGTGATAGAGGATTCTGGCTGTTAAAAATGCTTGTAAAAGTGAACTTCAACAGAGCTTGGAAAATTTACATTTTTTGAATTATAATTTCCAGAGTCTCACAAGCATCATAGCCAATGTCCGCCACCCAGGGTATGTGAGGTTCTGGGAAGTGTAGTCCCAAAAGTAAATTTTCCAAGCTGAGGATGAAATCTAGCTATGTTTGTGATATCATAAGCACAAGCAAAAAAAAAAAAAATCTGTTTTTTTCCCTTTCTGTACAAACTGAACCATAATGAGAACCTAGCAAACTGGTAGAGGAAAAAAAATGCACATGTATTCTGAGGGCAGCAACAGAAGTCTCTAAACACTTCCTGTACTCTTAAAACATTAGGGCCCTTCCACACTACACAGTTATATTGCTGTGATTTCACTTTAACTGCCATGGCTGCATCCGATGGAATCTTGGGGTTTGTAGTTTGGGGCAAGCACTAGAGCTCTTTTGGAGAAAATTCTAAATATCCCTCTCTAAATTCCAAACCACAGCATGGCAGTTAAGACTTTATCAAACACACAAAATATGATGTCATAACAACGCCACATAAACGCAAAAGGGCAGGAATATCAGATGACTTTGCCTTTTCTCCTTTATGTACTGTCCATAAGCCATTCTATTTTATTGACGGCCCAAGGTGTCAATAGATTGGCTATGGCAATTTTTATGACCCTCCCTTGTTTACTTGTAAGTTTTTGTGTGTGTTTGTGTGATTTTTGAAACTTTTTGAGTGTTCTTTTTTTGTTTGTTTGAATTTCCTGTGCTAGGTATTCTCCGTTCACTCCTTGTTTATTGCCGGGGCTGCCTTTTGCCAGGATTACAGGTAAGTGTGGCATGGGGAGTTCTTTTGTCAGCATAAAAATGGCACAAATTATGCCAGCAAAAGAACATTAAGGATAAAGTCCTTAAAGTGGAATCATAGTGCTACAATTGTGTAGTGTGAAAGGGACCCTAGTTTAACTCACAAAATAGCAAGTTTATACAAATCCATACATGACATGATTGCATTGAACCAAGAAGCCACAAAGGAAGTGTGTGAGTGTGTAAATAAGCAAGTTAGGTATGATGTTTTTATTATTATTACTGGTACACCATTGGTATGTACATCTTACTATAGATTCCCCATCCCCACAACACATGTTTGTTTGAAAGGCTTGGAGACCTGAAGTGTACTCTGAGAAATGTCATTTGTTAGTAAAACAGGGGAATGGAGGGCGGGGGAGAAACAACAAAACTGAATCCAGAAAACTGAATTTGGGGAGAAAACAATTATCAGCTCTTCAGACAGAGATCTGCCTTGAAGGATTTAGTGGTAAGGGCAGGAAGGGCAAGGAAAGTCATATTTAAAGAGAGAGATGCAGTCTCTGGTGGGTCATTTGAATTTCATTTGCAGAGTGATTTCCATGCCATTTATCCATATCCATGGCATGGATAAAGAGGACTAAACAGGTTATTAAACTGACAAAGTCATACAAGGGGTGGGGAGGGATTTAGCCATGTGGGCAAGATCTTTTGATAAAATTCAATGATACGCTAGGATAGGTTAGTGAAAGATCAGGGATTTTAAGTAGTTACAGAAAGATATGGTGCCTCAGGAAGGGGACTGAAATATATACTTTCAGGTTTTGTGATGTGTTTTATAATCTAAAGACAGGGTTTTTTAAAAAGACAAATGCAAGGTAGGCTGGAATTTATCAGTAAAGGTTAGGGATATACACTAACAACACTCCTCCTTTGCTTGACATTTTAAGCATCATAGATTTCTTATCAGACAACAATGAAGCTGGTCTTCAGGAAGTGAACGAGTTAATCCCTTAATTGATGCTATTAATTGTCTAATTTACTAACCCCAGATTAAATATATGGATTTTTAATCAGATTTTTATCACAGATCTCCCTTGTGAATAGTGTGCTGTGTTGATGAGAGACAAACCATATACTATTCTTGAATTAGGCAATGCATTAAGGATAGTTTTTCTCAAAAAATTTCTCTTTTTTTAGGTGGGAGAAATTGCCAGTCTCTTCAGTATATCATGTTTGCTTCAGTAGTTTGATTAATTTATTAATCTGTTAAATAGTCAATTTGTGATTTTTTTCAAAAAATGCTGAGGAAATGCACCATTGTGATCTGACTGGTTTATAAGGAAATAACTATTGGAGATGGGAACAGTCAGAAGGTGGATCAGAATCCAGCAGTAGAATTTGGGATATGCAGTAGACTGGCACATGCTTTGGTGGTGGTAGTGAAGAGAAGAGGAAGTGAAAGAGAAGAGGAAGAAGGAAAAGGAGGAAAAGAAGAAGAGGAGAATGGAGTCGTTGTTCACCCTCACTTTCCATTTTTATCTGCAGAGGTACTGAAGCAAATCTGGGATTTTTGTGTGACAGGAATGAACTGGGTTCTGAGTCTGAAAACAAACACAAATGACTTTTCCCAGCCAAGCCCTCGTTTTGTAGTTGCTTCCAAGTGGTGAAATTGGGTTTCAGGTAAAAAAATAAAAAATAAAATAAAAACCAAACAAGTAAATGCTGAAAAAATCTGTTGTTTGTCAGCCCCATATCACATGAGGAGTGAAAGCTATTGAAAACAAATTGCCTTAATATTGCTGATAACATTTATAACCTCCTGCACATTTGCGAGGGGAAGGGTAATGATGCAAATAGATGGGTTGCTGTGGGCATATAGAAAATATTCCTATATCTAGTAGCCTGGGAGAGCTATTTACAAACTAAGCCAATACTAAGTAAGATGAGATACCAGGCATTGGGAGAGGGGGCAAATCAGATAATAATCTAATGAGATTACAGTTGCCACTTGTTTTCTGCTGGGGTTCTTGGGTTGGAAATCACATGTTGAAAGAAAGAAAGAAAGAAAGAAAGAAAGAAAGAAAGAAAGAAAGAAAGAAAGAAAGAAAGACAGACAACAGGAAGATGGGTAGAAATGAAACAATAAATGCTGGAATCTTGTTGATTAGTCCCAACTAGAGTAGACTCATTCAGTCCATTGTTAAATGGGGAATCAACACATAAGTAAATCCAACTGATATATTTTAGACAGGACTAACAATAGGATTTAGGTCAAACTGGTTGTTGTTGTTTTTCCTGCACAGAGAAAGAGGGATGGGAAAGATTTTTCATGTCTAGTTTCTTTCTATCACACACCTGTTAAAGATATAGGAGACCTACCAAGGAAAAGGTGGTAACCCTATATGAGGTTCATTTCACTGGATGGAACAAGATTCAAAGCAAAGAGGAAGAGTCAATTTGTTCCCTTTGTAGATGACAAACTTTTGTGTGCAACTGGTTCATGTACGGTACAATAAGTAACCAGTAAATGTAGTTATGGGTGGATATTTGGCTGGGATAGATCCTGTTGCCAGCCTGAGCCAGACTTCTTGTCCATAGTTCAGTTCCAGTAAGGCATCACCGGTAACTACCCTCTCAACATACTTGTTATCATTCGCATTTTCAGAACGGAAAGCCAACTTATCTATTCCATCAACCACCAGGTACCCTGAGAGGAGTGGGCTGTTTGATTCAATGGTGTATTCAAAGATGTAAACACCAAGATATGGCACACGGAACCTGCCATTCGCTGGGACATAGGAGGACCCGTAGTTGACATCCAGATTGTTGAATCGAATAGGGCCTGGAGAATTCATCCCATAGGTATGTGAAGCAAAAAAGGCTACCATTGGTGCATACCGGTAAGAGCCTTTTGAAAAATCTGCAAAGGGGAAAAATGTAAAGATATATAAATCTATTAGAGCACAGAGTAAAATATCACAGTAGACACGATCTACTACTGCAGATGGTAGACATAGGTCTAATTCTTACATTCTTCCCTGTAATGAAGCTCAGAGGCTGCATCTGCACTGCAGAAATAATCCAGTTTGACACCACTTTAACTGCCATGGCTCAATACTATGGAATCCTGGGATTCGTAGTTTTGTGAGATGATCAGCTTTCTCTGTCAGAGAGTGCTGGGGCCACAATAAATTACAAATCCCAGGATTCCATAGCATTGAGCCATGGCAGTTAAAGCAGTATCAAACTGGATTATTTCTGCAGTGCCAATGCAGCCAGAAACAAAAAGAGAGGCAACTCCAGTGAGGATGATTTATGAGATGTGTTAAAAGTTTTATGACTCATCTCCTGGGTCTAGTTCAGGGTTTGCTTACTCCAACATTTGAATTTTTTAAATCTCAGATTCTTTTGCTCTGAATATGCAAATTTTGGAAGTCTTGCTGGGAGGGACTACTTAGTGATTACGTAGCAAAGTAGGTGATATAGAATTCCAGTCCAGGCTTTTCACAATTAACTGGTAGTGGAGAAGGGTCTTTTAATAGGGTGTGTGCTCTACTCTTTCTGGATGGAATCCTGCATGGGAGATATGTATGTATAAGCACTGTAATTATGGTGCTAGCAGTGAATCCTGGCCTGACTCCCCCAATCTGCTCTTACCATGAAGCAGCCACTACGATTGATGCTGGTCTATTGCTCAGGAAGCAGCTGATTGTCATTTCCACCCCCTCCTGTGAGTGATCTCTGGTGCAACAGACAGGATCTCCATCACAAATCCGCCTTGCACCAGAGATTGCTCACATGAGGACAGAAGTGGGAACATCAGCCAGCTGTTTCTTGAGCGACCAGGGAACAGACTTCCTCCCCACCCCCAGTCAATTGCTGTGTCTGCTTCGTGGTAGGTGCTGATTGGGGAAATTTCACAGATCATGTGTATGTAACAGTCTCAACTGTATAACTTTAGGCTGTGTGTTCATAACTGCCATGGAGGATTCCAGCCATTATCATTGCTCTGTTTTTAAGTGCAGTTATATTGTTTAAAATTCATGGTGTTTTAACAGGACAGTTTAATTAAATTCTCAAACCCTTTTATCACTTTATGTATGTGTGTTCTACTTGGTTTTAATTTATGCTGTGAGCTGTCTTTTGTTCCATGGGAGAAAGGAGGCATATACATTAAATAAATAAATGTTTTGAGCCTGGTGGCTTCCCATCTTTCTTTCTCCATGCTGTCAACTCACTGTGAGTTTGACCAACTCCACCAGCCAGTGGTGTGAAGTGGAAATGAAGAAATCAGCATAATGCTGTCATGTCACCAAGTGAATTTAACTAGAGGGATGCATGAAGATCTATACGTGGGAATGGTATTTTGGCATTCACCCCATGTCTGCCATAACATCCAGATCTGCCTTTTGTTGTCTTCTCCTCATGTGGAATTGCCAATTTAAATGGGATCAAATCTGTATAGCAAAAACGGAGTAGTTGTAAACTTTCCTCCCAGGCCTCCTGTCAACTTCTCAAGAAGCTGAACAAGAAAAGCAGAATGAATTCTTAAGTACTGTATAGAAAGCAATTTTCTTCACAATTAACGTCAAATGCAGCAATGAAAAAAAAAGGTTCTTTTTTAAAATCAGAACCAACATGGAAATTTCAGCCTTGACTGTGCCACATTATTAGCAAGAAAAGCTTTCATGATTTTCTCCCTCTGTGTCACACCTTTCTACAAATGTAACATGTTTGCATGTGATGCGCATCCTGAAATTTGCTCTCAATACTGGAAAGATATGGAAAGCTTAATGACAACAAATAATAAATGAGGGGATTAAAACATTCTTTATTTCTCTTCCTCATCCACAGCATAGAAACAGAATACCTCCACCCTTGTAACAAATTATTGATAAGTGATTAAATAGGTCAAAGAGCCATAAAACACCCTTTTCATGTATTCTAAATGTGAATCTTAAGTTTTATCCTTTCTTCCATTTTTTTTTACAGCAAGTGTCTCGGAGAATGCCAAAATGAAAATTCTCAGCAGAGCAGAGTCCATGCAGATTTGAGTCACAAATCCAGATGCAACTTCCTCTCCATTTTTTTACAAAGACTGCAAGAGGCAACTATCAAAAGGAGCTTTTCTGAAAATACATTTGTAAGTTGTACATCCAACATTTTTGAAGTGGATGCCTAAAAATGTAAGGTAGAGGTGTGGTGTGTATATTCTCAATCTCTGACAGCCACACTCATGCAGGTTCCACGCTTACATGTTGGGTCTTTGGTAGGAATGTAAAGAAATACTTGCAAACTTTTTTTTTTCAACAAGAAAGGATATTCGAACACATCAAGATATCCCAGCAAGAAAATGGTCAACCACCTCACAATTTTTCACATTTCAGGGGAAATAAAGGGCAGGGTGGAGGGACCCATTTGCACAAACAAACAAACAAACAAACCCCACCCTCTCTCTCTCTTTTTTTTTTTTTAAAAAAAGGGTTTTTTTATTTTTTAAAAAAGGGTTTTTTACTTTGTGCAGGAAACAAATTTTTGAGCAGAAAACTATGGTTGGGATGCTGTTGGTATCTTACACATGAGTAACTTCACCTAGGAAGGAGCTATACCCTTTTATCTGATGTGGAACATCAGTTCAAGATCAAGGTTGCAAAACTGCTCATGTATTTTTTGTGCCAACAATTTTTTTGTGCCCAATTTTTTTTCACATGGAAGTCCCAAAATGAGAAAAATCATAGAAAAAAATCTGTAAACAAAATATCACAATCTCACCCAGCTGGGAGAATACTTGTGAAATTGTTTGTTCTTTCATGCAAAAAATGGCATATGTGAAGATTTACATCCTTAATCTTTAGGCTGCTAGTAGGTCCCGGACTTAGCAGTGCCCAATCCTGACACTTGCCCTGGACTTCCCCTTAAACAGTCTTAGGACTTTATCAGATGCACTAAATATGGCATCATAATGACACCACATAAATGCGAAAGGTCACACATATCAGATGATGTCACCCTTTCGCGTTTATGTCTTGTCCTTAAGCCAATCTATTTTATTGACAGCCTAAGCCATCAACAGATCGGCTGTGCCATTTTTTTGCCGGCATAGCAGGCATGTTTAACCTCACGTCTTTCTTTTCATGTACTTACCTGATGAATGGCTGAACTGGCCAGAACACTTCCAGGTGAGATAGTGATATCCTGGTAGGTGATGCACTTTTTTTTTAACCTTCCCTAGTTTACTTTGAAGTTTTTAAGTGTGTTTTTTGTGCTTTGTGTAACTTTTTGTTTTTTGTTTTTTGGTTTTTTTTTTAATTTCCTGTGCGATGAAGTCTCGTGGGATTTCAAATGAGGAAGTAAATGGGGCTTCATTCACTTCCTCCTTCATTGCCAAGGAATCGTTTGCTGGGAGAGAAAGTAAGTGTGGTGGTGGGGCCATTCTTTTGCTGGAATAAAAATTGATGTTTTTATGCCAGCAAAGGAACTTTTTAAGGGGTTCGTCTGATAAAGTCTTTAGTCACTGGGCAGTTTAGGATGGAACAGACCTTTCAATTTCTCAAAATACTGCAAAGAGATCCTATGTAGAGCAGAGTCTAGAAGCACTGCTTTTTAAGACTATAACTCTAATAATCCCCCAGCCAGCATAGCAAGTGAATCAGCCTTAAATTACTGGGACTGTGTTATCCATCTTTTTTCCTTTCCTGTCATGCCTTTTTAGACTGAAAGCCTGCAGGCAGGGACTGTCTTGTTGTTATTGATAGTATGTAAGTTGCACAGAAATGGGACAAATAGACTTGAGCTAAATAGACATTGGAAGTGTTGCTTTGTTGGACTACAACCCCCTGAATTCCTCACTAGTCATGCAGGTCGAGGGATTCTAAGAGTTGTAGTACAAACGAGGTCAGGTAATACCTCCCCAGCCTCTTCTGATTGATCATGATGTTCAGTGAAGCCACACAGCAATGCTCTCCTTTCTCCTTGGGAGCATACCCTGGGAAATTTTCTGTTTTTATCAATCGTTCCAGAATCTCCCAGTCATCATAGCCAAGGTCCATGCTGGCTGGGGGATACTAAAACGTGTAGTCCAAAAAGGTCGTTTTTCCATGCTCTATGTGTATGTACCCAGCATGTACTACTTAGATAGGAAAGGGGTGATTTAAAAGAAACTGAGAGCTACAGCAGCAACAAATGGCAGGGGAGTGTGTCCCAGAACCAGAAGGCAGTATTTCCTCAAATCTCTACACACATCAAGATCAGGCTGATCCAAATGTCTTTATTCACATCAGCAGATCTATAAAAACATGTCATGGGTGTACAAAGTATCCTCCACCACTGAACTGAATATAAAAGCTCCTGCAAAATTTGTGGAAGTGTGTATGTCCACCATAGTTCCCAGGTGACCACTCGATTGGGCTACTATACCCTGATCCTTGATTGCTTTCCTAACAGGTATTTGTATCTCTACGTCAATAGCTATGAATGAAATTGTTATTCTTCCTTTTTTCTGAAGAACTTGGGGAACATAATTTCCCAGAGTCACAGTGGTTTAGTGGTTTGAGAGTTGGACTAGAACCCTGGAAAATCCCCACTCAGCCAAAGAAATCCACTGGATGACCTTTGGCAAGTCACATTCTCTGAGCTTTATAGGTAAGCATTGGCAAACCATCTCTGAACAAATCTTGCAAAGAAAACCTTGCAATAGGGTCACATTAGGATCACTATAAGTCAGAAACTGCTTGAAAGCACAAAACAACAACATAATTCACCATATTTTATCCTCACAATAACTCTGTGATGGGATTAATCTGAAATACAGTGACTATCAAATATGCAATAGCAATAGCATTGATATTTATATATTGCTTATCAGTGCCGAAGCACTCCCTAAGCAGTTTACACTATTTTTTGGCTAATTGCCCCCAGCAAGCTGGGTACTCATTCTACCAACCTACGGAAGCATGGAAGGCTGAGTCAACCTTGAAGCACTCTTGGATCAAACTCATAACCTTGTGGCTTTCAGTACTGGCATTTAACCACTGCACCACCAGGGCTCCCTATATGCACCAAGTGATTTTCTCTGAGTTGGTGTTTGAACCCAGGTTTTGATAGACCTGGCCTGTTACTTTAATAGCAATACCACACTGACCTTCAGGTGTATTTTTACCTCTCCAAATTAAAAGAATTTCACCAGATAGAACCAAAATTCTCTTAAGGTGTAATTAGAGTATGTTTCTGGCACATTAGGTTCACCCCCCCCCATCACCACTGCCTTTAAGGCAACCATTCCTACATTGATTGATTTCTCTAGAATTGTGGAATGTCTGCCATTGCAGAAGATGTGGGGGGATGATTTAGGGCTAGGTATGTAAAGATTACTTGCATATTTTTCCCTCATTGACAAGAAAGGTGAGACACCCCATCAAAAAAATGGTTCACCTCAGCAATGAGCTTCCCATTTTAGGACACGGTTGTGAAAAATCCATTCGCTAAAAAAAATTAGTCCCCAAACCAACATTTTTGTGGAGGGTTTTTTCATCAGAAGGTCCCAAAGTGTGGTAAAAGCTCAAAAATGCACCAAAACTTTCATAATCTCATCCAGCAGGGAGAAAACTTTTGAAATTATTCATTTTTGCATGAGGGAACCAAATAAATGAAGGTTTGCACCCATATTTAGAGTGTACATTCAAAGACTGCTCATTGCAGGGCAGATTGACACAAGGGGACATTGATCAAAGTTTTCTTTCTCCAGAAAACTTTTCTGGCATTACTGCACTTCTCGCTGAAGAATCTCACAAGACATGTCATCTTCCTCAGAAATAGTTTGAAAACTCCCATAAGTGAGAAAAGAAATAGCTACATGAGTGTATAAATTATTCATAGTCAGTGATGCTGTCAGGGCAGGATTTTGGCACCTATGCCCAGGCTCCAACTCATCAGGATGACTACAAAAGGCCCAATTGCAACTGGATTGGATTATCCCCATTTTGAACTGAATTGATACACATCACCATCAAAAGATGGAGGGGGTGAGCACTGCACCATTAAGCCCAGAGTCTGTATTTACCTAATGGCACCATTGGAAATGTCACAAAACAAAAATATTTTCCAAACAGGATGTCTGCATTCACGTAGGAAGAAAGGACCTTGGAAAAGTCACTTTTGGGGACTGCAGTGCCCCAGATCCTCCAACCAGCATAGCTACTGGTCATGCAGGTTGGGAGAGTGAGGGAGTTGTAGTCCAAAAAAAGAGAGAGACTTTCCAAGCTCTAGAAGATGGAGAGGGATTGTGCCAATTGGTTTGTGCATTGAGTTTTGTGTTTTCTCACTAAAGTCTGAACAGCCACTTTGCAGGCTCTGTGTGTATGATCACAGCCACCCCTTTTTCTAGGTATTTTTTTTATGATGGAGCCTCCATGCACGTCACGTGAACATGCATAATCACAGTTCATATCTCCGTCTGAATACATGGAGATTGGCAGCAGGGACAATAGGTGCAACCCTGAATCCTTCCCCTCATTCATTTAGTGAATGCGTGAAAAGAGATTATACCATGTGCAACACTCTTCAGTCTATTTTTTTTAATATAACAGAAAGCACAACCTTCACTGCACATGTAGTTTCCCAATAATGCATTTTCACAGCTTTTGTAACAAAAATTGCCAGCTTGCTCTGCTCTTTTTTAATGACATTTGCTTAGCTAAAAACCCTCTTGCTCAATCTACCATAGGCCTACCTTTTTCTAAAAGGGTTGGACAGTGAAAGAAATCAAATTTTATACTTTATGGTGTGGGACACATGTGAAAACAGAGGATTATGGGCTCTCTTTGGGAACAGCTTTTTTTTTGATGAAAGACTTTGACTCTAGGAAACCTTTGTTGAAGGAAACTAGCGGTGATGACATGTTCCCCCCTCCTTAATCTGTGATCTATGCCTAAAGAGAGAAAGAGAGAGAGATGAAAGGTTGGTTAGATTCCATGTATAATTACCTATGGCTGGAGCATTTTCCTCCACCATCTTTGTGCTGCAGTTGGCGCCACTGAAGGGATAGCGGCAAGCGCAGACAAAGCCCTTCCTTTCATTGACGCAGGTCCCCCCATTTTGGCATGGAGAGCTACTGCAGCTCAGATAATCACCTGGAATGAAAGAGAAAGAATGACATTTTAGCTTCCTGCTTCTAGACCCCCTCCCTGCAAAACTGCACATGAATCTTAATTCAAAGTAAGAGCATCAGATTACTTCCAGTCCATGTCACTTTTGCACATGTCCAGTCATGTCTGTTCATAGAGTATGCAATTTGTAAAAACTACATGGAAGTTCACACCCCTTACTTCAGTGTTTTGTAATGTATGCGTTTTGTACACAAATGCCCCCATATACACATTTTTGTAGGCCACTTTCCCTAATATATGCATTGTTGTTGTTTGCCTTCACATTTCTAAGGCGACCCTGAGATGAACCTATCACAGGGTTTTCTTGGCAAGATTTGCTCAAAGGGGGTTTGCCACTGCCCTCTCCTGAGGCCAAGACAGAGTGTGACTTGGCAAAGGTCACCCAGTGCGTTTCCACAGCCAAGTGGGTATTTGAACCCTGCGCAATAGAATCCTAGTCCAGCACCAAAACCACTTCACCACACCAACTCTGTAAATATGTACTTATACATATTTTTTGAGCTGTATTCTTCACACAATGAACAATCAGTTGCCTGTGGGAAGCCTGCCTGCAGGATAGAAATGCAACTGTACCCTCTTTTTCACATTTCTTAGCAGCTGCTATCCAGAAGCATACCCCCGCTGATGCTAGAGACAACATGTAGCCATCCTGTCTTGTGGCCATTGATGCTGATGTTCCTAGTCTTTATAAACCTGTTGAGTCATCTTTTAAAGTCAGTTAATTTGCAGCCATCACAATTTCTTGTGGCAAAAGATATGACACACCTTGTGCAAAAGAGCTTGTGGTGTATTTTGGGGTCTCTTTTACAGTGCACAATTATAGCACTTCACTTTAACTGTCATTTCTGCATCCAACAGAATCATGGGAATTTCATGAGGTATTTAGAATTTGCCTCATCCTATCATTTTTTGTATAGGATGGAACCATGGCAGTTGAAGTGCTACCAAAGTGTGTAACTGTGCAGTGTGGACAAGACCCTGGTTTCCCTAAAACTGTTTGTCTCTAAAGTTGTGGGCAATTGATCTGCATGCTGTTTGATGCAGTGATCCCAATTTCAACTGGCTAATTAGTTCTCATTTCTGCCAATCCAATCTAAAGGATAAAACAGAGGAGGGCAGTGTAGGGATTAACTTTCCATACACACCCCACCATGGGCTGCACATTCCGGTGTGCCAAGTGTTTCCCTCTGTTTCTCCTCCCAAAAAAAAAGACAAAGTGACAGGAAATGATGTTGCATCACTTCTGGTTGCCATTTTGAAGGGAAACAAATGTACTTGATGGGTTGGGGGTAGGAGGGCTTATTGCATACATAGGGTGATATGGGGTGTGATTTTTTTTCAAGCAACAATCACCCCCAAATTGCACTAACATTAATTTATAAAATTTGAGGGTGTATGGGAGACTGACAGAGGACTGTGCGGACCACATTTTTCCCCACCCGTCCCAGGAAGGAAGCACTTGATCCAGGTCTGCATGCCTGATCATATTGTCAAATGATATTTTGTTATATTTTGTATTTGTCATTTATATACATTTATATGCAACTAAGTGAACTGCAGGGGGTTGGACTGGATGGCCATCATGGTCTCTTGCAACTCTCTGATTCTGTGATTCTAAGTAGTTTACAATTTTGTTCCCATTTTACAGACAGAAATGCCTTGCCCAAAGGCATGAAAGTAGTCCAGGGCAATGGTGGAATTTAAAGTAAAGAGTTTTGTAATTAAAAGGTTTTGTCTGTCCTTTCCCCTACTTCCAACCTGAGTTGTTTTGTTGTTTGTTTGTTTGTTTGTTTATAACATCTTGCCTGATGAATCTGTTTGGAGATCTCAAGTCTGCTTGCTTACAAGTCTGTATACATTTAGTTGGTCTTGTTAAGGAAAATGCAACATGGGACATACAGTGAAAGAAATAAAATATGTATGTGAAAGTCACAATGACTAAGCAAGAGCAATTATGGGGCTACACAGGTGAAACTGCTAATGTAATCTAGAAGGCCTGAGAGCCAAGGACAGAGGTACTGAATGCAGATTGGAAACACCTGAGAATCATTAAGTGTACAAGGTGAAATGTTGAAATACATGGGTTGGTCTTAAGCATGGGTGGAACTACGTGGACCAATCAGAATGGAAGTACACACCCACTGGGTGGAAACTAATTAGTGGGTGGTGATAAACAATGGCTATAAAATTGCAATGTTTGCCAATGTATTTTTGTGGTTGAGTAGAGGTGCAGTAGTTTGGAGATATTGTGGAGTAGTGAGTAGAGATTGTGATTTGTTGACCATATAGTATATTTATATAGAAGAATAAAGTAGGTTTTATATAAAACTACTGAGTTGCCTGAGTGAATCCTGGAGACGTTTTGGAGACACCTGGAGAAGAGTGAGAAGGCTTGGAGAGTTTGTCAGGATCTTCAGCCTATTCTCTGAAACTCTGCTGCTTTGAAGGAAAGCATTAACCACTGATCTAAGCTGGTTGGCTCTGCTGCATAACAAGGTGGTGAGTTTGAGCCAGAGGTGAAGAGCTACAACTCCCATCATCCCTGACAGGTCTTAATGAAGGTATTACCTGGCTTGTGAATGTTGGAATTTCTCATGAGGCAACCTTCATTCCAGGAGAATAGTGTTGGATAATTCTGCCTCCATGTGAACATGTGCACATGGATTCCAAAGCACCTTATTTTAAAGACTTCTGAGGCTCAGGTTGAAGCGTTAGGACAATTATATTTCTCTATCACATAGTCTTTAACCTTAAGAACAGATATCTGCTTGGCTTTTAAAGCAGAACAACAGGCTATTTCAGAGCAAATCAATACAACAGAGAGGATATAGCCTTCAGCAATGTGTTAAGCCATGGAAAGATACAGCTGGGCAGTGATCTTTGGCAGGAAAATAGAGGCATTCTAAGTATGACTTTAATTTCACCTGTGCTATGCTGAGAGGGCATGTTCTGAAAGTTTTCATGCCATAGAAACAAAATACGGTCTTCATCCCCATGGAGTTGTTTCTAGGGAGTTTATCAGACCACCACCCCTTAATTGTTCTTTTGCCAGCGTATTTCAAAGCGTTTTTATGCCAGCAAAAGAACCCCCCTACCAGACCTTACATCAAGTTCTAGTAAAAGGCAGCCCAGGCACTAATGGAGAGTGAACAGAGCTCTGCTCACTTCCGCACTCGTGATCTCCGCAAATCTCGCAAGACACGAGTGTGGAAAATTTTAAAAATAAAGAAAAAGAAACACAAAAATGTCCACACAAGCACAAACACACACTAAAAATATTACAAGTAAACCAGGGAGGTTAAAAAAAAAAAAAAGCGTCCCCCACCTGGCTGTCCCAATCTCACCAGGAAGTGTTCTGTCATTCATGCTGCATTCATGTGAGCACAATGGTGTGAAGATTCAAGCGCTAGCAATCCCGGCAAAAAAAGAGCCAGGGGAGATCCATTGATGGCTTGGCCCATCAATGAAATAGAATGGGTTTTTAACAATATATTATCATGAAAGGAGAACGACATCTGGTATGCATGCTCCTTCAAAACCATTAGGCATCTTTATGACACCATATTTGTTGCATCTGATAAAGTCCTAAGATTCAACAAGCGAGTGTGGAGCTTTTCTTCAATTGCAGGACCACTAATCCAGAGTGAAATCCAGTTTATAGTTGCATGAGAATCATGTGATATAGGAGGGGTTAGGAATGTGCCCTCTCCCCTGATGTTGCTGGGATGCAGCCTCTACCTAACTAGCAGAGTGGTAAGGGAGTGTGGGTACTGCAGTCCAGCAACATCTATGTTACAGCTTTTCTGGGCTTGTGCCACTGCAGAATAAAAGAATAAAAGTGGGGACTGACAAGCTTAGGAGCAAGAAAAATGAAAACCCTTTACATGCAAAAAGCTAACATTTCATGATCCAACCCAGCATTTCTCTTGACATGCAATTTTCCCATGGCTATTTGGCTTTTAATGGAGGAACACTATAATACACCAGGTGTAATACATGCCACCATGTTGATGCTGAGGTGAAACAACACATCCCACTCTAATGGCTTGGCTGGCACTAATGGCTACTTGACCCTTGTCCTGAAATTGTCTTCTCACAGGACATTTGCCTACTTAGATTATGGAGGAAAATGGGCACCTGAATTCATTTGTTTCCCTCTTTCCACTGCATGCTGCCTTCATTTTGTGCTGTAGGTTTTAATTGCAAGTCTGGTAGCAGACTCACTCTCTTTAAAAAAAAAAAAAGGATTTAATTTTCTTAAATGATTTTAAAAATCATTTTATATAGAACTAGGAAGTTTGTATAGAGCTTGGAAAAGTTACCTTTTGGACTACAACTCCACAATTCCACAGCCATTCTGGCCACTGGGATTCTGGCGGTGTCCAGGATATATTTAACCTCAGTCTCTCTTTTCCTCTTCTTTCCCTCCCTCCCACTCTGGCAAGGTTGCCAGATCTCAGGGTCAGGCTCTGAGTCACCAGTTTTTGTGAGGACTTTATCAGATGCAGCAAATATGGTGCCGTAATGACACCTAATGATTGTGAAAGGGTGCACATACCAGATGACGTACTTTTGCGATCACATACTGTCAAAAAGCCATTCTGTTTTATTGACAGCTCAAGCCATCAATAGATCTACCCTGGTGCTTTGTTGCCGGCATTGCCAGTATTTGAATCCTTGCGCCATTGTGCTCATGTGAATATGGCATCAATCACAGAACACCCTGTGAAATTGTGACAGCCAGGTAGGGAATGCTCTTTTTATGAACCCACCCACCCCTGGTTTACTTGTAATTTTTAAAGTGTGTTTCTGTGCTTGTGTCTACGTTTTATGTATTTGTCTTGCTCAACTTTTTGAATCTGCCACATTCACATCTTCTCACAAGACGCAGCGAGATCTCAACCCCGGAAGTAAATGGAGCTCCGTTCGTGCTCTGTTTATGCATAGGGTGCCTCATTACCACTGTTCAAGGTAGGTCTGGTAATGGGGGCTATTTTGCCGGCATAAAAATGCCACAAAATATGGCAGCAAAAGAACATTAATGGGGGCTAATCTGGTAAAGTCCTGAGTCATCTCCAGGTGGGAGATGAGGATGTAAATTCCCCAGTTTTGCTTGGTTCCATCCTGTTCAAGAGCAAAGGGCTGTTTGCAAATCTCCAGCTCAGCTAGTATAGGACCAGCTGGATACCTGTCACTAAGGCTGGTGTCACTCCTTCCCCCAACAGTGTCTCCTGATGCGGTTTGGCCCCTACCCACCCCTCCAGTGCAGCCTCTGCTTGATACAATTTGCAAAGTTTCAGTCCTTTGTTGCTGCAACTTGCAAAGACTGTCCTGGGAGTGTGTGTGTTTATGTACTTAGTTTCTCCTTCCCTCCCAGTTGTGGTGCCAGAGTTCACCCTCTGCTCTGCATCTACCTTCTGACTAAGAGCAAGTAGGCTAGATTAAATGTTCCTTATCCTGTCTCCCTAAACAGATGAGAAGGAATAACCCCCCCCATTTCACCTTGATCTGGAAACAGCTGCTTTAGTTAAGATTTCTGTCTGAATTTCCAACAAATAAGTTCTCTCTTGTGCTGTGTGTATGTGTATGTGAATGACAAGGTGTAAGGTGGTTGATACTTAATGCCATCCCTAGGTTTCCAGTTTTAGCCCAGAAATCTCAGATCCTCTGACAAACCTACACTAGATAGATACAATATGATACAATATGATACTATACTATATATATATATAGTATATATACAGTATATAGTATATACTATACAGTATATAGTATATATACTATATATAGTGTGATATATATATATATATATATATATATATATATATAATATACTAATACTATACTATAGATAGATTATAAAGATAGAGAGATGTGTGCATGCAAAAAAACAAATTGTAACCACTCCTATCCTGAATTAGAAGAGTCAAGGCTTAGTGTTATCACTTGACTCCTCTGCATGCATAAATTGGGTCTAAGAATCAGAGGCATCAGTACCCCCTTCTCCCCCCACTCCTTGAACTGTCCTCTGCAAATCACTGTTCGCTATCATCTAGGGATTAGACAAATTGAATTACTAGAGACTATTCAACACTCTGCTCTTCAGACTTCCAAGCAAGTGGCAATAGGAGTGTGCATGTTTGTGCGACAAGATTGCCAAGCAGGCCAGATTCTTAGAGTCTATAAAAGAATAGCCCTAGAACGCTCAAGGCGTAGGTAGGTACAGGTGATGAAAAGGGTGTTTCAGAATAAGTGCTGATTGCTGGCAGATGTGTGGAATTGCCTCTTTTCACAGGCACTTCATCGGCACTCTGAGCTATCTTTAATTTCCAGCCCAGTCATTTCAGATGCCATTGCCTTCCGTCACAGCACTTGGGGGTGATGAATTTGAGTTCGCCAGGCTGAATGCAAAGCTTTGTGTGCTTTGTACAAAGTGCCCCCTCCCCCTACCTGAGGTTAGACGGATGAGGCTTATGGACTCCAACAGGCCTAAGTTTCTGTTTGACTTAAGTAATTATTTTATTCCCCCCTCCCCATCCCTGACACACCGGGTTTCATCTATCACACAATAAAGCCTGGAATAAAGCAGTGAATGAGTGCAAAAGTCACTATCAAGGAGCAATGCTACCATACTTAAGGGAATTACAGCTTCTATCAGCCTCAAAGTGATCAAAAATTAGTGATTGTCCAAAATATCCAGTGGCCACCATGTGGACAAAGGCCAATCTTGACTGAAACTCTAGGTCTTCAGTACATTGAAGCTTGGCTGACTAAAAAGGTTGTTATCCTCTTTGGTACAGCTCTTGGCTTCTTGAAGATAGTAGAGTTTTGGGCTTCATGGGCCTGGCGTGTGGACAGTCTACAGGGCTTTCTTGATCCCAGTAGTCCATTGCTCAGGGCATGACTACATGGGGGGGGGGGTTAAAAATCCACTACTTTGACCCAGAGCTGTGTCATATGAAATACTATTCTGGCCCAGATTTGAGTGCCACACCTGCCAAAGCCCAAATCTGTATTGGGTTTTTACTTGTTACTCACACTTGACTCTGAGCTCCAGGAAAATCAAAGTCCCAATCGTAGTCACCTTCTCTGAAGGTGGGGTGGGCACATGTTCTGCCTTCAGACCGGGTGACTACCGCTGGCTGTTTGCCTTTCCTGGGTGATTGTGCACCGGAAAAGCAAACTGCCGGCAGGACTTGTATGGTCTTTGTGACTTTCTCACAAGTCAGCCACCTGTTCTGTTTTCAAGCCAGGTGACTCCTGCTGGTGGTTTGCTTTCTGATCATACAATCCCCCAGGAAAAGCAAGCGCCAGCAGGAGTTGCCTCTGTGAAATCAGATCAGGTGGCTAACCTCACAATGGTGGGACTCACCAGGGGTTCTGACCTCAGAGATAGTGACTACCGCTGGGGCTCTGCCTTTGGAATAAGAAGTACTGCTGATGGGGGGGGGGAATGGAGGCACCTCAGACTGCACTTGTCCTTTCTCTCCTCCCCACCCCACCCCCAAATCCCATGCTGATGTCTTGTTCACACAGCACTTTTCTTCAGAGTTTCCAGAAAACTCAAGAGAAAACTGAGTTTTATAAAACCTGGATTAAGGGGATATTCCTGAAGACTGGTGTGAATAGGTTATACAGCATGTGTCACTACTGTACCAGATTTGGGGGAAATGCTAGCTGTTGTGTGGCATTCTTGGACTGGATTTGTTGGGAGGGGGTTAGGGCTTTGTGACTGGTGTAGTCATGCCCTTGGACTCCACAGACAAGCTATTTCCTCAGAGTTTGGGGGATTAAGTGTAGAATCTACTGCATGTAGCACATCCTAAGTGTACTTAGGATGGGTGGAGGAGTGGATTCTATCTTTTCAGAGCTTCTATTCCTTGAGGACCCCAACTCCAAGGACTCAGAATCTATGCTTTAGCATCATCTGTCCTACTCAGAGCTTAGAAAAATTAAGGTCAGAATCCTGTTGGGCATTACACTAGCATAATTCCTGGTTACCTGGGTGGTCGTACTGTTTGCATCCTTGTGTACAAAGGTATCCAATATACCTCATTATGCAAGTTGGTTCCCCACCACACAGTAGGCTGGCTTAAAGGCCAGTTAGCATGTGGGCCTTCTTCCCCATGCCAACCAGAACAGCCATTGGACCATCTCTGATGTCTCTGGGATTGAACAGAATCTCTTGCTCTAAGCTGGCTGGGGAATTCTGAGAGTTTGTTATCAAAAAAAAGTTTTCCATGTCCTGGTCCTATTTTTCACAAACTCTAGTTGAAGGGCTCTCAGAGGACAGGTCCCTATCTAAAGGCCTCTTCTGAAGGGCTCTCCCATTTAACTCCATTTTGAAGGGTGTGTACATGGCAGCAAAGAACCTTATTTGTTTCCCCATTTTCCCCAAAGCAATGTTCAAAGTGGAATATGGGTCGAGCGTCCCTTATCCAGAATTCCAAAATCCAAAATGCTCCAAAATCTGGAGCTTTGGGGAGTTACAACAGATACATACATGTACTGTATTTGTGAGGCTGGAGAGAGATGTGGCTAAAGAGAGATGTGCTTGGAGGGAGACACGAGGATCTGTGAAATGGTGGGAATACATGCCTCCTGCCATGTAATAGATCCTCATTTCTCTCTCCAATTGAAGGAATGAGCAGGAACATTGCAGCCACTGCCTCAAAGGTGGAAGGAGGCAGCTGGCAGCCCTGCTGCTTCCACTGTTGGGGAGTTGGCTGTGATTTCTGGGTTCCCATGTGCAGAAGACTTGGGAAGGAAAGGCACTGCCTGGGATCGGGGATCTGGTGGTGGAAGCAGGGGGGAGAAGAGAAGGGAGGCTCTCTTTTTTTGGCATGGGGCTCTCCTCTGGGCCAAGGCTGGAGATGGTCGCCAGAAGCCACCACTGCCATGTCCCACTCTAGACCTCAGTCTGGCCGTGGTGTGTGTGTGGCAGTAGAGAAGTAGCCGCCACCACAGCCACCACTTGTGCAAAGTTTGGCTGCAAACTTGGCTGCACTAACTCCTTCCCTGGAGGCAAGGTAGCCTGAGGAATGCACACATGGCAGCTGGGACTTACTGCCACCTCCATCGCTGCCCCGCACCATTCTATACACAGGTATCTGTATTGTATTCCAAAATCCAAAATACAGAACACTTCTGGTCCCAAATGTTTCAGATAAGGGATACTCAACCTGTATGTGAATGTAATCATCCTAGAGATGTTGCAAACAGGAGATCAGGGGAGCTCATAATGTTGCACTCCCTTGCTTGATCTCTCTACACAGAAGCAGGGTGAGAAGCTTGGACCACATGGAATGGGCTTCTTATCCTGACTCTACTTACATATGCAGGGCATATGCACACATCCTGGGATGAAAGCTTAACATGAATCAGTCTGGCAGGCAGCAGGTGGTAGAAGTGATCCTGGACTATAGACTCCATGTGATATGCAACTCCAATATTCCACTCCCTCCTTTGACTCAACCACTTTGGCAGCCCCAGCCATTTCAACAAAACTGGGATACAATTGTCATCATATCACACCATATATTTCTAAAATCTGTAGTTGAGCATGGATACTTACGTAGCCAAATTGATATCACCCATGCTCAAATGGGAGACTTGGGGATTCTCATGTTTGTAGAAGTATGAGAAATCTTCAGGGGGGAGAGAACCTTAAAGGAAACAACCTCACAACAACCCTGTAAGAATTGGGCATGCTCACTGGCCACAGAATTCTATGGGTGGTGACGGGGTGGGGAGAGGTCAGAACAACAGGCAGAAGTACTTCAACTTGCAATGTTGCAATCAATACACATCAGTGCTGGACCCCTTCGAAAAGTTACTTTTTTGAGCTACAACTCCAAGATGTAGTCCAGCAGGGAGGTTCTGTGAGCTGTACTCAATAAAGAAAAAGAGAGGACTTGTCCATGCTCTGCATATTCACTGTAAGCATCACTTGCTATGATCGGTTAGGTTTACATTTCTGCTTTTCTTCCATCATGGAATTCACAGGCAGACTCCCATCATGACACTGAGCTGACCCACATCTCCTTAACTTCATCCAGGTGGTAACTGCATCCCGTGCCTGCCATTGGGATGACTGATGTTCCATATCCCAATTCAGTGTTTTGTAAACAAAGGCTCCTCCTTGCCTTTGTCTCAATAGTCTGATCCAGAGCCAAAGTAATAATGATGAAAGATATTATGGTCTGCCTGTACTTCAAGGATGGCTGAACTGGGTATTTTTGTCCACTCCATAAAAGGACCTGAAGATTAAATGAGCTGGGAGGGCATGTACTGTTCTCTCACCCACAAACAAAAGGTCAGTTTTTGAGGCCTGTTAGTACAATGGGCAATAAGGAACTACTGAGGCTATAGCTGCCTCATTTTCTCCTAGGCAGAGTATCCCTCTCGGATGCTTTCTGCTATTCTAAATTACAAACAACAACAAAAAACCCTTTCATCTGTCTCCTGCCCTATTGCACTGAATATGCAAAGTTGAAGCATGGAGAGTCAAACTGAATTAGGATAACAATCAATCTTTAGCAATTAAAACCCAAAGTGCAAAACACATTTACCGAGGTGCTTTTGGCACTGAACAACAAAGCAACAATGAAACCCTTGGTGCCTCAGATACCACATGTCAGAAATTATGTTTAAAGCTGAACAGGATTCTGTGGTCCTTCCTCCCCTCGAGCAGCAGCTCTCTCAAGGCTCAGGCTGCATCTATGTAGGGGAGGGACTGAAATAATCATCTTTCCCATGTGCTTTCAAACAAATTTATTATAGACATGTCTCTCAGAGAGATAGGTTGATACTTAAACTGGATACACATCTGGGAACATTGATTTAAATGTGAGAAGTAGTGGGTAATAATTCCAGGGCAGTTCTTCTTCTTATTTTTTAAAATAAGAATTTATCAAAATTAACAGATCTTTATATTTGAGACAAGAACAATCTTAAGGAAGTATTTTAAGTAAATGTGAGAGAAAACAGAATTATAAGATTCCCCCATCCCTGCTTGGGGAAGATGTAGGGAAAAGTACTGTGATGAAAGCAGCATGCTTCTGCTCCTCTTTTTTGAGGACTTCACCTTAAGAAAATGCATTGGGAAACCATGTAATGCAAAGGCTGTAGCCTGGTGGTAAAGAACATGTCTTACATGTAAAGAGTTACAGGTTTAATGCCTGCCATCTTCAATGAGAACTAGAAAAGAACATTTAAACCATTACCACTCACTGCAGACCAAGAGTTATAACTAAGAACCAGAAAAATTATTGGACCTCTATCTACCAGTCCCAAATTAGATAGTCTAGCTATACTGACTTGTTTAGAAATAAATAATTACAGCTCCAAAGTGGGCGGTGTTAGTCTTAAAGTAGCATCAGAGCCAGCATTGCTCCTGGAAAAGAGCAGGACTGCTTATTGCCATGGTAGATGGCATTTCCTACACTGGTTGAACAGTAAATGCACACCATGTTTTGTCCAAACTTTAATGGAGGTATTCATGATATTGAGAACACAGCTTCACTGGGTCAGGCACGTTTCTAGGACGGAGGACTATCGCCTCCCAAAAATAGTACTCTACAGTAAACTCACCACGGGACAGCGTAAGAGGGGCACTTCAAAAAAGCAATACAAGGACTCCCTGAAACAACATCTCATGCTCGATCAAATTGATCACCAACAATGGTCTGCCATGGCCTCACATCGGGAGGCATGGAGATGCACTATCCACAATGCTGCAGCCTTATTTGAGAACTCACGCCGAACAAGTCTTGAAGAGAAACGAAAATGCCGAAAGAATCACAAGCCGGAAACATCACCCAAGGAGACCTTCTGCTGTGCTTTCTGCAACCGGACTATCTCGGATTGGCCTTTTTAGTCATCAGCACACTTTCAGAAAGCGTGGGATGAGTCCTTCCTGAATCTTCATTTGCGAAGAAAGGCCAGAGAGAGAGAGAAAGAGAGAGAGAGAGAGAGAGAGACCTATTGGGTGGAGGGGAAAGGGTTCAGTAACATGGCTAGCTGCTTTAAAGTTCAGACTAAAGCCAGAACAGATTTGCTGCCACACTGCCACCAGCTGCCACTCCTTATGGCCAGCCAGCTCTAAAAACCTAAAGCTGCTTTCTCTCATGGCCCAAGTACAAATCTGTACAACCTGTTCCTTTCAGTCCTTGGACCAAGGGAGTCCTTAGACTCCAATGGGTCACTAGTGTCAGTAAAGAGCATCTATTAACAGCCATTCATGAGCACGTTATAGAAGAACTGAGAGGAAAAAAAAATTCTCATTGGTACAACAGAACAGCATGATTCATAACAGTATAACAATACTTGAGCCATAGCTCCATGATTGCACATGGTGAGTAGAAATGTCAGTGCTAATTTCCAGTTAAAGAAGCTGAGGGAGCAGATGATATGGGAAAAAAATCTATGTAAGACATGAAGAACCACTGCCAGTCATAGCATCTGATGCAATGGTTCTCAATAATAAGAACCCTCCCTCCACAATATTTTGAACTTCAGCTCTCAGAAGCTCCAGCCAGCATGGCCAAAGTTCAGAAAGTCTTAAACCAAAAGTTTAAGAACCACTGCTCTCATGGGTTAAATGGACTGATAGTCTGTGAGGCCACTTCAAATGTTCACTCCTCTCCCATTTCCCTGCCCCTTTGAAATCAGCTTTGCCGTGTAAATGTTGCTTGCAAAACCAGCCATTGTAAAGAAGGACCTTTGACTGAAATATAGTCAGTTTCATGTGGCAGAATGGAATCTAGTCTGCCAAAAAGGCCAAGGCACTTCATCCAACAGAGCTGCTGACTTCTGCAGTTTCAGTGCTGCAGAGAGGATGCTTCCAGGGGTTTAAGGGAGAACGAGTAAGCAGCCATTTATGAAATAAAGTGGAAATATTATTGAAGCCTGAATCCACTTTAAGCTTCTTGCATGCTTGATTATCAGATGAACTGCAAGCACTTGACTTTAGGCATGCCTTGAGCGTGTGCACTGAGCTGGAAGGAATGGAAATAAAGAAAAAGACGACGGGGGACATAAAAGAATGAAAATGCCTTTGCTGTTCACCAATTTACCTTATTGTGCATCAAACAATGTTGTTTCATCAAAGCCATATCTTTTTTAAAAAACAGCTTTTAAAACAGGATCTCAGACTGTCAGTTCAGTATAATGGCTAGTGCCAGTTTGGTCTGGGCTGGCCAGGGTCCCAGGTTTTCCCGGTCCTTATACAAAGCAAACCCAGTTGCCCTTCTGCTAAATATGGGAGCTGAGTGCCAATCACATGTTTATTCATTTTAAAAACCAGCTTTAACAATTCCATAGCCCAATGGAACAGTGAATTAAGGCACTGTGAATTAACTTAGCAGTGTCTCCGGACTCCCCAAAACCTGTGCTCCCATCACCTTCATGCTGTAGGCTCATATTAGGTTCTGCTGCAGGCTCATATTAAGAGGCCTATTGGGGAACTGTGTAAAGCCCCAATAATATCAGTTGGGTTACCAATGTGTCTCTAGAGCCCAGATTCCCTAGTTACCATTTAACAGACTATGCAGGGATGGTGCTTGCTACCAAGGATCATTTTGGCTGGATTTACTGAAGATTTGAAATTGGCCCTTTTTGCATGTGAAGTATGTGGTCTACCACTACTGACAGCCATTCCCATAAGTCCTGCCCCCTCCCCATAGGTTCTAAATATACTGTTAGTTGGAATATATTAGATTGGTTTAAACATACATGTGTTTTGACTGGGATTTTTGTCCATATTTCTTTGTCTTAAACATGATTCTCAGTTTAAACAGAATGAAGGAAATGCCAGCGATTATCCCCAAAAAAATAAAGTTGTGTAGCTCCAGAATCTTATATTTACTTTTTAACTCACATGCAAAATCTCTTTTGTTTTCCGTACTAAGGAAAAACATGTAAGGCAAAAGTATTCAGTTTTTATTACATCCAGACATTATAAGTCAAGCACCCTGAACCAGGCTAATGATAAATTTTAGGCACTATCATTAGTAGCAGCAATATTAAAATGCATTACCTGCTTCTAGAGTAGTATCTGTGTTTCTCTGACTCCGTCCAGCTTGGTTTGCAGCAGTATTGACTGGCAACTTTTTCACTGCTGGTGGTTTCTTAGAAATTGCAGGAGTTGCCTTCAGACGTCTGGTAATACTGTCTACTGCATCAGCTAGGGACCTGTTGACATACCAAGTTAGATTGGACAGGATCACTCCTGCTTTGACCTCCAGCATGGATTCAGTGAGCTCTTCCATGCCTTTCTGGAACAGCAAACTATCCTGATAAGCAAGTTTCATCAGTCTGGGAATGCTGGCATTCATGGCTTCAATGCTTCCAGAGACATCCTGACACAAGCTCCGGGCTTCATAGGCAGTCTTGTTTAACACAGGGATGCTTAGAGAGAACCGTATGGATTTGGCTTCAAGTGCCCTGATTCTAGAACTCAAGGCCTGAAGCTGTCCCGAGACCACTTTCTCTTTCTCTGTTGCAGCAGCTTTAACATTTCTTACTGAGATGCAGTTGTTTGCCAAAAACTTGTTTATTTTGGCCTCCACAGCCTGCAGGCGAACTTCATGTTCTTCATGTTCCTGAGTGGGATGCATTTGTTTCTCATCAAAGTGGCCTATGCTTTGTTGATGTTCTTGAAAAGTTAATGAAGTTTTGCTTTGGTCATGGAGAACTGGGCTGAGATGAGGGATGATGTTCTCCTCAGATGAAGGCTCTGAAGGAGTCCTAATTCTTTTTGAAGTGAAGTCAAGTTTGTGGTTTTCATTGATTAGTATCTGAAGGGATTCATTCATCTGTTGAAACTGAGGTACTAATGTTAATACTCTTTCCACCTTCCCAGCCCCACTGCAGCAGGCTTCTGTCTCATTTCTGAAGGTATTCAGTGTTTCTTTTAGGACATAGTTATCCTGGATGGAATCAATGGCTTCGTTCATAACTGCCATTGTCTTGTTAATGCCATCCTCCATTAAAACAAAACATTCATTAATACGCCTCTCTGAGATTTCATTGTTAGCCTCAGCTTCAGTTTTAAGTTTTTTCTGACTTTTGATGAGTTCTTGAATGGTAGAACTCAGTCCTGTCACAACACTAGTTAAATTTTCCAGCTTTTTGCTTATAGTTTCTGTTTCAATCTGCTGCTCATACTCTGAAGTAAGACTGAACGGAACTCCTTGTTCAATCAAAGGTTGGAGAATCTCCATATCATAACAGAGGTCATTAATTTGTTCATTCATTTTGTCCATCTTATCGTCCAAGGGAAACACAAGATTCTCCAGTGTTTTATTTAAAGAATGCATATTTTCTTCCATGCCCTTCAGTTGCACTTGGAAATCCCTCCTGCATTTGGACAACATGCCATCACATTCTTCTTGCAAGCTGTCTCTCTGGCTCTCTAATGTTACCGTGAGGTTGCTGATCTTGCTGTCTTGGACTCTGAGGTCATCATACAGCTGTAGAACCATCAGACTCTGTGTTTTCACTTTCTCATGTAGACTAATCATGTAATCTGTAAGGTTATCACTCACTGATTTACCCGCTGTGGGGATATTTTGGTCTGAGCTCTGTTCAGCTGATAAGAGCTGTTCATGCACTTCTTTAATCTGAGTCAGAGTTTTGTTCAGAGATTCATAATAAATGTTGCTCTTTGAACTTTGATGCTCCAAGGCAACTTCTATAGACCTCTGCTTTTCCTGCAGGTCTTTGATTGGCTTGCCACATGTAAAACTGATGTCTTGTTCAATATGTAGGATCTGGCTCCTTATCTCTTGGATTTCTACCCTTGTAGGCTTATTTGCTATCTCTGCAACAAATTTTTGTTGAGAACCATTCAAACTTTTGATCAGTTCTTTGGTGTTCTCAAGATCTTCTGACAGACCAGATACAATCTTGAAAATCTGAGCCACTGTTTCTTGCATGTCACTTTGGAGGACTTTATACTGTTCTTTTACAATTTCTTTGACTAGCTCAGTGATGCTTTTGGACTTGAGACCTAGAGGACAAAAAGACACAGACACCTCCATAAATAAAGAATAGAGTCAAAAGAAGACTAACCAACACCAACCCAACCCTATAGTTAAACAGACCTTAATATATAAAGATAAAGGCGGATATAGAGACAGAGATATTTGGCCTTTCTGTCTAGATCCCATTCTTCAGGCTCCACTTAGAGAAAGGAGCAGGGAAAGAGATTTTTTTTTATTTTTATTTTTTTTGCAATCACATTCCTTCCATCTCTTGGATTGTAGATTATTGCTTTTGCTAAATCTCAGGAGGATTATGTGTTTGAATAGCACTTTTGCTAGTTGCTCTCATCCTTTTAATCAGTTTCACTGTCCTTAGGGAGGACTCATAATGTGCTGCTTCTTGCAATTATAGACAACTATGACAAGGTGAAATGTAACCACGGTTTCTAGCATAGTAGACCAAAAGTTTAAAGGCCCTCTCACTCTACCAGATATATAGCTGAATTACTTTGAAAATGATGGACTGCCAGGAGGCCGCAAAGGTACTGAAAATATTTTAATTATCAGCCATTTAATTAGTACTAGAAGCACAGCTGGAAATTTGTTGTTTCATAGGGAAAACTGCACAGCCTAGTGCAAGAGAGCATTAAAAAAAGTGGGGTGATAAAATCAATGAAATTCTGCAGTGAAGTGCTGGGGCCAATTTTCCACCCCCAAGACCAACACACACAGAGAGAGCAAGGATGGAGCCATCCTGGCCTCCCTAGGGAGGGAGTTCCAAAGTCTGGGAGCAGCCACCGATTTTGTCCCCACCAAACAAGCCCAAGAAGGTGATGGGACAGAGAGAAGGACCTCTCCAGAAGATCTTAGATCTGATGGGCTTATAAAAGGGAGACACAGGCTTTAAATAGCTTGGACCCAAGGCATATACGATTTATAGGTCATCACTAGCACTGAGTTGTGCCCAGAAATTGACCAACAGCCAGTGGAGATGTTGCAACAAGGGAGGTTTTTTTGCTCTCTGTAGTCAGCCCCTGTTGGCAATCTGTCTTCAGCTCTTTGGAGCAAATGAAGTACCTGAGCACTTTTCAAAGTTAGCATCACATAGATACTTTTGTGGAATAAATAAATAAATAATGTTATATTATATTAATATTCCACCTTTCTCATGGCATGGACCAAGGTGGCTATTTATGAAAGTGCCCTAAAGGATGTTTTTTTTTAAAGTAGCCATATGGCTCAATGCATAGAAACAAAAATCAAAGTTCGGCAATTATAATCACTAAAACGTCACACACGAGTCCAGATCTTTCAAGCTGAAGTGGTGCTGACAGTATGGAGAAACATAAAAAGGGCAGGAGTACTAGAATATCTTTCCAGGCTTCGGAGTTCTTTCCTAGTCTGGCATTGAAGTCACCAAGGATAATAATTTTATCTTCTACAGGGACTTTTTGTATGAGGTGGTGTAGGTTTGTGTGGAATTTTTCTTTCTCTACAGGGTTGGCTTGCATAGTTGGGGCATATATACTAAAGAGAACACATGTGGGAGGCATAAGGAAAACAGAAGTTCTTTGCCAGCCTGCACCACAGGACAAACACTACCATCCCCACATTGCTGTCGGCAATTCTGTGCTTAAGTCCGTTCAGCAGTTCACCTACCTGGGAAGCATCATCTCCACAGATGCCAAGATTGACAAAGAGATCGATCACAGATTAGCAAAGGCACATAGCGCATTTGGAAGACTTTACAAAAGAGTCTGGAGTAATAAACACCTGAGGTGAAACACAAAAATCAGTGTGTATAGAGCCATTGTACTGTCTATTCTCCTTTATGGGTCTGAAACATGGGTCACCTATCACCACCACTTACGACTCCTCAAACACTTCCACCAGCACTGTTTACGCACAATCCTAAATATACACTGGACTGACTATGTGACGAATGTTGCTGTCCTTGAGCAAGCAGGGATCACCAGCACTGAGGCCATGATATTGAGAACACAGCTGCGCTGGGCAGGGCATGTTTCTAGGATGGAGGACCATCGCCTCCCCAAAATAGTACTCTACGGTGAACTTGCCACAGGTCAGCGTAAGAGGGGCTCTCCCAAAAAGCAATACAAGGACTCCCTGAAACAACATCTCAGGCTTGGCCAAATTGATCACCAACAATGGTCCGCCCTGGCCTCACATCGGGAGGCATGGAGACACACTATCCACAATGCTGCAGCCTTATTTGAAAACTCACACCGAACAAGTCTTGAAGAGAAACGACAATGCAGAAAGAATCACAACCCGGTAACATCACCCGAGGAAATCTTCTGCTGTGCTTTCTGCAACCGGACTTGTCTATCTCAGATTGGCCTTTTTAGTCAGCAGCGCGCTTGCAGAAATCGCGGGATGAGTCCTTCCTGAATCTTCGTTTGCGAAGAAAAGCCAGAGAGAGAGACTAGAATATCTTGTGCCAGGCACCAGGAGTGGGGAATGTGTGTCCTTCCGAAGGTTGCTAGATTGCAAATCTTTTCACCACTAGCACACATTACCAGTGGTGAGGGATCATGGGAGCTGCTGTTCAACATTGCCTGGAAGCTATGTTCTCAATCCTTACCCTACACCCTCTCCACAGGAAAGACGCAATGAAGCAGCAACACGAGGAAGATGTTAATCCTAACCTTTTATCAACCAACACCAACCATTCCAAAGAGATAGAAAAGTCTGATTAAAAAGCATTGGGGGATGGGCCATACTTCAGCAGAGAGATTTTTGAAAGTTGTGTAGAATTTTCTTGTTAGATTTCCTTTCTGACAGAAAATCAGAGCTGAAATAGGCAAGATAGCTATAGTCATCTCAAGTACTTTTGAATATAAATGATAGCTGCACTGCCAATAAAGGCAAAATAGGCGTTATACGTTTCTTTCTTTATTCAGACTTTTATTCACTCTGTTTGTGAAACCTCTTCCATTGTAAGAGCACAATAGAGAATTAGTGTGCACAACACAGAGATATAATTTGGATGAATTGGCTTTAATTAAAGAAGGCACCTGAGTTCAATCTATTCATCTGCATCTTTAATATTGATCATTATGGATTAAAATGACAATATGCAGGAATGAAAATTTTATATTGACCTGTCTTGTGAAAGAAAAAAATATGAAACAATATACACATCCATATATACATAAATAATTACAAACTCACTTCAAGAGAATGTATTAAACAGAAAATGAAATTTTAAGCCTAATTTAATTAGAATAAGAATAATATAAAGAAACTTCTATGTAACCTTAAAGAGAAAGAAGGAAGGAGGAGAACGAGAAGGTTGAACTGATAGGAACACAAGGAAGGATTTCAAACAGAAACTGCATGTGACCACATGGTGTCAGAACAAAGCCTTGTCTTATGGGGGTCAATTAAAGAATTCCCTCATCTCTTGCCAAATCCTAAACCAGTGCTAATTGGCTAAAGAAACTTAGACAAAGACTAATTGTTTAATGCAGTAAAGGCCACCCTGAATGAAAACGAAATAATCGCCTCCATAGATTAAGCGCCTGAGGGGCTCCAGAAAGCCCTTGGAAACCTTAGATGAGAAGAATGACATTAAAATCCATAACATGATACTTGCTTACTTATTCTGCTATTCTTAACAAAGTATGCAATGCTCAGGAACCCATTATAACACCTTTGGCCTAAATCCTCTCATTCCAAAAGATTAGCCCAAATACAAGTGCAACAAATATTTTAGTTGGCAAGTAGAACAAAGCACATAAAGAAAAGCTTAAACTAGGAAAATGTCTTTCCAAAATTGTCAGAAGCTTTGCGACCTTTGAAGTGTGTTAAGCTCATCTGAGTCTTACAGCCACCTCTAAGGTAAGCTGATATTATGGCCCACTTGTTACAGGTAAGAGGTTTGTGGGGAAGTAACTTGTCAACATCCTTCTAAAGCTGAGTTTGCCACTGAGATGAAATTTGAAATCATAGCTTTGCAAGCCAGGCTTGACCTAAGGCATGCTGTTGTCTCTGGGCAAAGTGCAAGATGGCACCTTATCCCCATTCCATGTACAAAAACTGACTGGACTGACTGATGAATCTTATGTCATCACTGGTGATCAGATAATGGCCTCCACCATACCTGATACAGCAGGCTAATTTAGGAGTTCCATGACATGCTATCTGACAGATGCATCCCATGTGGCACAGGGGTCTTTCTTATCCCACCGCTGCCACCACTTTTGTGACCTAGGGCTTTTCAAATCCCACTGCCACCACCAAATTTGTGATGCAGGGACCTTTCTTATCCCACCCCCACATGTCACACCAAGGTGGTCAAGGGCAAACCTCCAAGTGCCAGCCCCACTTTACATCAGGGTTCAGTCTGGCTGCCTATTTACCCTCTGTTCCTCCCACCTAAATTCCTGTAAGGTTCCCTTAGTTCTTTTTTCTGAACCAGGCATATACTTTTAACCTAAATGTGTGGATAGTGTGTTATGGTAGCTTGCCTTTAATTATCTTTATTTCTGTAGGAATGAGCTGGAGTCTATATTTATATTAACAACAAAGGGCAACTTTGTTAAAAGAAATAATCATACTTCAAAGAAGAATCTTTTGTTTTAACCAGTATTCTTTATAATGTCATTCCTTATTTCCCAGCATCATACACTCTTTGTCCACTCACTCCTCTATTCCCATTTAGTAACCTCTGCATACCATCCATCCTCTCATACATCATACACACACACAAAACTTTTTGGCCAGCCTCCTGTCATCAACTCCCTTCACTCCGAACTCAGAGCTTAGCTAATACTTAACTGACTCTCTCCAACTGTCATGAATACTTAAAACAACCAGAAACCCTTCCCATTTCTGCTTCCTGCCATAGGATTGGCTCCTGGAACACACTACTCTCATTTGCTCATCCAGCTGTCTGTCACACCCCAGTCTTTCCCATAGGACAAAACATAGTCTGGGTAGATCAGGAGGAAGAGCTGAGTGCCTTCTGCCAATGCCTTCCCCTCGATGTCTGGTACCTAAGGCGATTCCTCACTCTGACTAGTGATGAGCCAGCCTCGTTCTCACCTCATACTTCTAGTCATATCACATCATCTCTGACTCAGCATAGACAGGCTTGGAAATAAGCTAAAACTACTTCCCAAAATATCAGGATCTTCATGATTTATGATCTAATGTGAATTTGGACTGACTACCCCTTTATTTCTCACTCTGTGCCCCCTCATTGATGCCACAACTCAGCAGTTAAAGGGCAACCACATTGGCAACAATCTACAGTAAATGGTGAGAGGGAGGGATGGAAACTTTCTCCAGCACATGGCCTGTTATATGGGTAGCCACTAAAAAGCAAATTTTATCAAAGGGAAATGGTTCTGCTTTAGCTATTGCTAGGAAAGGATGAGGTGGAATTCTCCTCTTGCTCAGAGGCAAGCTCCATGGCACTACATTTTCATGGTGGTGGGATTCTGTGCTCCCTTGAGGCAGGAGGCTATGCATCAGCAATACTGCTGGTACTGCTGTAGGGTCTCCCATGTCAGATACGCTTTTGATGAGGAACCAGCATAAATGCACCACACAGCTACTGGGTAGTAGCAGCAGTAATGGGGGGGGTGATACTGGTGGAGGATCTCTCAGAGACAACAGCAGTGGCACCATAACTAACACTTGTTAGTATTGCACAGAATGAGGAACAGTAAACCCCTTTTGAATGTCTTTTAACATGAAAACCCTATGATGAAACAATCCAAAACGGAACATTAGATAGTGTCAGAAGATGGCATTCTCAGGTTGGGTGGAAATAATGCACTGAACTATATAAAAGAGATAAAAGGATGACAGATTCATTCACAGAAGAACTATATAAAATGAACCTTCAATTTTAGAAAGTGAAGTGGAAGCTTCACTCAGGGCACTTGGGGAAAATAAATCACCAGGAACAGATGACATACCAATAGAACTGCTTCAAGCAAAAGAGACACAATCTACTCTAGTTCGAAATAAAATCTCTCAACAAATATAGAAAGCAAAACAATGGCCCATCCTCAATATACATACCAATATACATTCTCAATAGACATCCTCAATAGACATATCAATCCCTAAGAAAGGACGCCAGTAATTTCCCATGCAAGCAAAATGATGTTCAAAATTCTGCAACAAAGACTTTGCCCATATAGGCAGGAAGAAATATAAAGCACCATATACATAGATGGTGCTATATAAATAGATGATGATAATAAAAGCCAGATGTCCAAGCTGGGTTCAGGAAATGAAGCAGCACTAGGGATCATATTGAAAACATATGTTGGATAATGGAGTACACTAAAAAAATTCAGAATAAAACCAGCCTCTGGTTTATAGATTATAGCAAAGCCTTTGATGGTATAGATCGTGTATGGATAGCTCTTAAAGGAATGGGTGTGCCACAACCATTGATTGTCCTGATGCATTACTTGTACTCAGGACAAGAGGCCACTGTTAGGACAGAAGACAGAGAAACAGATCAGTTTCCAGTTGGCAAGTGGGTCAGGAAAGGCTCCATTTAATTGTTCTATCAGTTTAACTTTTTTGCTGTACATATCATAGGTAAACCAGGATTAGACTCAGAGGGAGGATGGATGTAAATTGGAGGAAGGGGCATCAACAATTTAAGATGTACAGATGACACTGTTTGCTTGTTTATACAGTGCCATCAATGCACATGGTCCTTCACAAGAAAAAGAAAAAACAGTTCCCTACCTTCAGGCTTACAATCTAAAGACACAACAAGCAAGGAAAGGTGATGGCAGTGGCAGAGCAGATTAAAGTCCAGTAGAAACTAGAAACTGCCTCTTCTTCTCTCCCTCTGAGAACAGAGCAATGGCAGTTGAAATGGCTTTTCATCTTCTTCTGGGCCTAGGCATGGTGAAACTGTGCTTGCTTCTTCTACTACTACTAGCAGAAAATAACAAAGTCTTGGAGCCATTACTGAAGAAAGTCAAGGAAGAAAGTGCAAAGGCAGGTTTACAGTTGAGTATTAAGAAAACAAAAATAATGACTATAGATGATTGACATAACTTTAAAGTAGATGATGAAGACATTGAAATAGTGGAGTCTGCAGTCAAGTAATCAGAAGACTAGGACTTGGAGGGGCAGCTATGAAGGAACTAGCCAATAATGAAGTTAGGCTTGTCCATGCCATCATATTTCCAGTTTCTATATATGGTGAAAGCTGGACAGTGAAGAAAGCTGATAGGAAGAAAATCAACTCATTTGAAGTGTGGTGCTGGAGAATAGTTCTATAGATACCATGGACAGCTGAAAAGAGAAATAAATGGGTCCTAGAGTAAATCAAGCCTGAACTCTCCACAGAAGCCAAGATTATTAAACTGAGGCTCTCGTAATTTGGCCATATCATGAGAAGATGTGATTCACTAGAAAAGACAATAATGCTTGGTAAGATAGAAGGCAGTAGGAAAAGAAGACTGCATTCCAGATTGATAAACTCAATCAAGGAAGCCATGGCCCTGAGTCTGCAAGACCTGAGCAGGGCTGTAGAGGATAAGGTGACTTGGAGGTCTTTCATTAATAGGGTTGCCATGAGTTGAAGTCAACTTGATGGAAGTTAACAAGAGCAGAAATCTGGAGCTATAATGCTCACATTGTAATCACGGTGAACATTCACACTTTAGATAATTTAGGATGGATTTCATAGAATCATAGAGTTGGAAGAGACCACAAGGGCCATCTAGCCCAACCCCTGCTATGCAGGAATACACAATCAAAGCTCTCCCGCCAGATGGCCATCCAGCCTCTGTTTAAAAACCTTCAAAGAAGAAGACTCCACCACACTCTGAGGCAGCACATTCTACTGCCGAACAGCTCTTACTATCAGGAAGTTCCTCCTAATGTTTAGGTGGAATTTCTTTCCCTGTAAGTTAGAATCCATTGCTCCATGTCCTAGTCTCTAGAGCAGCAGAAAACAAGCTTGTTCCATCCTCAGTATGTCATCCCTTCAGATATTTAAACATGGCTATCATGTTAACCTTAAGAGAACCTCTTAACCTTCTCTTCTCCAAGTTAAACATACCCAGCCCCCTAAGCTGCTTCCAGACCTCCCACCCTCCTCATATGTTCAGTCTTCTTGATACCTATAGATCACCTCCTGGCCCTGAGGTAGTTTTCATCCTTTATTTATTTTCCTGGGATATGATGATGAGCAGCTAGAATTCTCCTCCATGTACAAAGTGGGCAGAAATTCCATTTCTTTGGGGCCTTCAGCATCTTACATTTTTAGACTACCATCGCATTAGCTTTAAGAGATTTTGAAATCTTGACCAAAAATCTTCACTTTGCAGGAGCATAATAAGATAACTTGCCCAACAGGCAGAAGCCCAAATAGGTCCACTTCAGAGGCTCCCTGAAGCACTAGGCCTAAAAGTCAGACAATGATGGTAAAGCAAGAAACAAAGCCAACAATGGCTTTGAGATGAATTCAGTTGAATTGTTATTGTTGTTTGGGGTTTTCAGATTTATTTTGCTTGTTTGTTTGTTTATTTGTTTGCAGATGCTAGATATGCTGCCAGAACTGGATGATTTGGGAATTCCTCCAGTTGCTGGTTGAATGCATATGTGTAAAACAGCAATATGTATAGGACAGTGCTTTTCAACCTTTGACCCTTGGGATGCTTTAGACTTCAGATTCCAGATGCCCCAGCCAGCATGACCCATGGTAATGGAATCTAGGAGTTGAAATTCAAAATGTCTGGAGGACCAAAGTTTGAGAACGACTGATATATTGGGGGTGGGATGGGGGAATAATACAACTGAACTGAATTTTCAACACTTGCCTTTCAGTTTTGAAAAAGCAGCTAGTCAAAATGATACTATCAGATTATTATTATTATTATTATTATTATTATTTTGAAATCAAACAGAAAAAGACTCACATCTGGTCAGAAAAGTTTCCACATCTAGTAAATTAATTCTATTTTCCAGATGTTTTTAGTGGTTCAGTGAGAGGGCTTTCACACTGAATGGTACAGGAAGAAAGAAGTGCAGGAGAAGAGAGATTATGTAAAGATGCCATTTCTTCAAGCAAAAGGTCACTTGGCCATGCTTATACAGGTCAACCCCCACACACACCCAACATATCCATGGAACCAATATCTGCAGTTTCAGTTATCCAAAGGACACAAAATAGGGGTCACATACCATAGAGTTGTACTAGAAAATGCGTAGAGCGGTGTCATCTCTATGAACTGCTAGGACCTCCAACGCAACTCTATGGTACGTTTGTACAAGAAGTCCTTTATTTTAATAGGGTTTGCTATTATCGACAGTTTCAAGTATACATGGTAAGTCCAAGGAACATATCCCCCAACCTGTATTCATTTACAAGGCACTATTGATCATAGGTGGTTTATTTTTATTTTTTCTATTTTACACATTTAAAACAGAAAGTAAAGCAAAAGTCTCTTAGTTTCCATAAATAAAGAAATAAATGTTGCACCTTATGCATATTGACCTGGGATTTATTTCTGAGTAAATATGCATAGGATTGCTCTGTAAAACTTCCCTTGAAAACAAATGTGAGATTAAGGTCAAGCTTACATGTCTCTTTTATTCAGTGGTGACTTGCCAGTCCTTTTGCCCAGCTATGTATCTTCATTGAGTTTAATGGAGGCATGTCATGGCTAGACATTCATCCATTATCCCTCCCACTAATGTTTGCAAAACATTGACTTTTAATACAGGGTGGAGAGAGAAGAGAGATGAGGTGAGTTCAGAGGTCCTGTTAGGCTATGCAAAGGTCATCTGAAGAGGTGGAAGGCTGCTTGCACAATACAAACGCAGCAAGCATGACAGATCCAGTGGGAGGATGGATGACATAAATCTTATATAGACAGAAAGCAGGAAGCAGAGGGGTGGTACTGGCAATCATAAGTCAAGTAAGACATCAAGGCCTGGTTGTATTTGGCTTATACTGGCTTTCAATGCAGTTGCATACACAAAACTGCTAGGTCCAATTTAAGCCATGTGATTGGAAACAGGGAAGAGGTTGCTCAGGAACTCAGTTTGGAACACATACCTGAGCAGAAAGAGACTCAAAGGGGGGGGGGGAAATGTAAATGAAACAAGATAGATGCCCAGAGAGAGGCTCCAGCCACACCTGAGGAGGTATTCATCCCAATTATTTCAATGGAAAAAAGTTCATCAGATAGTTCACCAACTGAAACCAATGTGGTTCAAAAGGGCCAAACTGGCTGGATCATAATGCAAGTGATTCATTGGCCAAGATCTTACACTGGGTTTGCGTAGCACAGATCACTGCATGTGGAGTTACATACTAATTGTGCTTTGCAGCCTCTTCTGTAGAATGAGAATGTTGCCCAACTGAACCAAGACAGCAAATGTGTGACCAAATGTTCAACACATGCACATGCAAGCGCATCCAAGCACAATGGTAATGCATGTGCAACACTGCTTCTACAAAGGTGAACTGAATGCAGATGTTCCATGCCAGAAAAAAAATGTCCAACCACTTTTGTATGGGAACTTTTATGTCCACAAGACACCAACAAGATTCTGACCACAGTGATTCTATATTAAACATAAATGTTTAGGCAGTTAGAGCTTGGCTTTTTTTTTTTTTTTTTAATGATCATTCTTTGATTCCCTCAGCCAGCATTCTGGGAGTGGCAGTCAAAAAAATCTAAATTTTCTGACCACTGGTTTTGAGCAGTACCTACCTACAATTCTCCTTTACAGAAAGAAGCAGGATTAGAATACAGAATGAATGTAAAAACAATGCAAGTAATTTAGAACATGTTCAACAATATACAGTTGGTCCTCCGTATTCATGGATTCCGCATCCATAGGTTCAACCATCCATGGCTTCCAAAAAAATTTATATAAGGGGTACCATTTTATTATACCATTGTATATAATGGGACTTGACCATCCATGAATTTCAGTATCCATGGTGGGTTCTGGAACCAAACCCCAGTGGCTACTAAGGGCCCTCTGTGTTGCATTGTAGAGTTGCTACTGCTTGTGGTATCTGCTAGTCATAACCTCTTCCAGAATAATCCATTCTGTCTCACATACCTCTGTTTTGTCTGGTCACTTTCCTACGAGTCCACTGGCATTCATACACTCATAGAATCATAGAATTGTAGAGTTGGAAGAGACCACGAGGGCCAGCCGGTCCAACCCCCTGCCACGCAGGAATACACAATCAAAGCATCCCTGATAGATGGCCATCCAGCCTCAGTTTAAAGACCTCCAAGGAAGGAGACCCCACCACGCCGAGTGTGTTCCACTGCCAAACAGCTCTTACTGTCAAAAAGTTCCTCCTAATGTTGAGGTGGAATCTCTGTTCCTGGAGTTTGCATCCATTGCTCCGTGTTCCAATCTCTGGAGCAGCAGAAAACAAGTTTGCTCCATCCTCAACGTGACACCCCTTCAAATACTTAAACAGGGCTATCATATTGCCCCTTAATTGTCTTTTTTCCAGGCTAAACGTACCCAGCTCCCTAAGTATTTCCTCATATGGCATGGTTTCCAGACCTTTCACCGTTTTAGTCGCCCTCCTCTGGACACGCTCCAATTTGTCAATATCCTTTTTTAATTGTGGTGCCCAGAACTGGACACAGTATTCTAGGTGAGGCCTGACCAAGGCAGAATAACGTGGCACAATTACTTCCCTTGATCTAGACACTATACTTCTATTGATGCAACCCAAACTCACATTGGCCTTTTTAGCTGCCGCACCACACTGCTGACTCATGTTCAACTTGTGGTCTCTTAGGACTCCTAGATCCCTTTTGCACGTAGTCTTGTTCAGCTAGACTTGCATTTCATTTTTACACCCTAAGTGCAGTACCTTACATTTCTCCATATTGAATTTAATTTTGTTAGCTTTGACCCAGCTTTCTAGTCTATTCAGGTAATTTTGAATTTTGATCCTGTCCTCTAGGGTATTAGCTACTCCTCCTAATTTGATGTCATCTGCAAATTTGATAAGTATGCCCCTAATTCCGTCATCCAAGACATTGATAAAGATGTTGAATAGCACCTGGACCAAGGACAGAACTCTGTGGCACCCCACTGGTCACATCTTTCCAAGATGAAGAGGAGCCACTGCTGAGCACCTTTTGGGCAAAAAAAGCATGCCCAGTTCACACTGGACTTTTCAAGGATTTCCTTCCCCCAGGGCTCTTCCCCTGAAATATATTTGTACTTCTGATAATCTTGGGATTCCAATGAGCCTTTTGTTTTCTCTCTTGGCTTCACGTGAATAGTATCCTGAGCATGAATTAACCATTTTTATATAGCAGGGGTGCGAATTTGTGGCCCACAGGCCACATGCAGCCCTTGGACTTCACTTTGTGGCCCACACCTCTAAATTTAAAAGCCACCTCCATGTTTTAAAAAAGAAATCCAGAAAGTCCACAATATGCATGAAAACACATGAAAATACCCCCCACCCCCACAAGCATGCAAGAACCCAAATACCTTTGCTTTCCTCTGCTGTCTTTCTCAGAATGGCGGCAGAAGTGATGCAATGTCACTTCCTGTCACCATTTTTAGAAGGAGTGAAGAGGAAAACAGAAGTATTTGGGGTTGCTGTTGGGGGGGTGGTGCAGCCCATGTGGATGTAGGGGGGAGAATTGGCACCTATCCCCCACACAGTTGCTCTCTTCTCCTATACATAATCCCATAACCACATTTTCCAGAAGGAAAAATCCATTCCTAAACTAATTAATTTAAGGATGCATCAAGGCCTTTATGATGTCAGGACAAATTATTATTTGTGGGCCCCAGTGTGTGACACAACACATTTAACAATGGGAGGGGCTACGTGCAGTGGTTTGCATATGTCCCCAGGGGGATATTTATGTATCTCCCAAGGTTTGTTGCCCTGCAAGCTCCAGCATTCTCCTCTTCCAAAAATACCACCCAATAGTAAAGCATTGTTTCTGGAGGTCTCCAGAAGTAACCATTTACATTTTAAAAGACTCTCTGTCAACCCAGAAGTGACTTCTTGTTTCCTTTCCAGGTGATTTTCATCTGAAAACAGGGCAATACAGCCCACAGCTAGGGTAAAAATGGTCCTTGAACTTGCCACGGTTGACCACACCACTTTTCCATGTACACAATCCCAGGGTCTATCCTGGGCTCAAATTGAAAAGATCTCAACTTTCAGGACTTGGAAATACCAAGGTATCCCAACTTGACTAGTGTGTGTGTGTGTGTGTGTGTGTGGATGTTTCATGGTAACTGTTGGAAGCCACCATTCCTTCTATACACAATACTTTGGAACAATACTATGTCATGACATAACACCACTCAAAGGCATCCTGCAGGGAAAATGGTACCTCCTGGTGAAAGCTAATGGTCAAAATAAAGATGGGAACACAAAGGTGTGTAGTATGTGGGGAAATAATCATTGTAATGCAAAAGCAATCTTGTGTACCTCATTCACATCCTAAGATAAGTCTAGGGTTTTTCCCTGCATGCCTTTTGTTCTCCCAAGTTCCCTTTCTCTTATTTCACTGGGCACTTCCAGCCAACTGGAGTGCTGGGTCATTCCACACATGACCTAATTTAAATTTTATTGCTCTGTGTAAGTTCTCTTTTTAGGTTTGAGTCTCCATGAGACTGGAGCCATCTTAAGCCATCTTTATGCCATCTTCATCTTAAGCCATCCGAAACCATGCCATGATGCATCGCAAGCCTGCCTCTTACCGCTGTAAGCTGAGTGAGTTTTTCCTACCCTAAATAGCATTAGTAAGTTAGGACCTCTTTTTAAAGTTTGTTTTAGTATGTAGATTGAGATTGATATACCTTCAGTAAACTTTGATTTGCATTTTAAACTGACTCCTTTTGTTTTGTAATGAGTCTAATTTAACTGAGTGATCTCAGACCTCTGAATACACTTTTTAAATGTTAATTGAGCTTAAGTCAGTCTTCTTAAGTTGCACTCTGCATGAAGTTAAAAGTAAATGAATGGTTTTTAACTCTCTTTTTAAAGGAAATAATTCTTATTGCTTTTTAAAAGGACTAGATCCTGGAATTTTTAATACAATTTTATTTTTAGACTCATTACTCCTACAAGGTGAAGATGGTCTATGAAAGGTACAACTGAGGGTCCAACTTGACATCAAGGGGGGATGTGTATTCCCTG
Organism: Gambelia wislizenii; assembly: GCA_030847615.1. Classification (NCBI taxonomy): domain Eukaryota; kingdom Metazoa; phylum Chordata; class Lepidosauria; order Squamata; family Crotaphytidae; genus Gambelia; species Gambelia wislizenii. The sequence continues at coordinate 23,419,130 of JAUMIR010000005.1, read as the reverse complement.
CACTTCAGCCACTTTCCCTCCCCACAACAGGATTTCCTCAGAGATGTGTACCTCAGTAATCAGACTTGCAAATTAAGCTTGTGCTTCCCTCCAACGACTAATCATAAAACAAAGCATGCTAAGTGCAAGGTACATAGGTAAGGAGAATCACACGGTATAAAAAAAGATGTCTTTCACCACTTGAGAGAACACTCCTGCAAATGAACATGGTAAGTGTATCATCTAGTTTGACCCATTTTGACAACAATGCTGGACCTGAAGAAGCCAAACAAGTGAGTATCCCAAAGAGACCAAGAGGACCAAGTGAAAGAAAAGGTGAGAAAGCCATATGGGCAGGCATGCTGTAGCTGGCTCATCTACAGTTCAGTTTTGTGGTCACATTTCTTTACACCAGTGGTAGACAGTCTGCTGGCTTTCAGATGTTTTGGGTTACAATGTCCATCATCCCTAGCTCATGCTGCTTGTGACTGGCAGGATTTGTAGCCCAAAATATTTGAAAGGAGCCAGGTTGTCTGCCCCTGCCATGCACATTCCCAGCATTCGTAAGCATCTTGCTAACAATTAATAATAAAACAATATCTTTCCCCACTGTGCTTCAGCCTACCTCAAAAAATTATCAAAATTCTATATGGAGTTATTTCTCCTTCCACTTCCCTTTCATAAAATTTTATTTCATGGCAATATTACAGTAACTTTCCCAAACAGAGAAAACATATAAAGTAAATTTGGTCTGAGGGGGATTAAATGCAGGACAGATACAGGAAAACGGAAATAATCTTCCTTTGGGGGAATAAGAGACTAGGACAGAAAAGGATGCTGAGTTGAGAACGATCATTCTTGTTTTGATAGAAGAGTTCTTTGCCCTGCTGTCAAAACGATATAGAAGAAATAGTACCCACACACCCCAGAGAATGACAAGTTCCCCCTAATACCTTATAAGACAGCTCAAATACAAGGCAGAGGGAACAGATCAAGAAGATGGCATAATGCTTGCTCAGTGGCCCATATCACTTCACCAGCTGGATTCATACACACACATTGTCCAATCTTATGGAGGGGTCAAGTCTGTTCAGTCCCCAGGCTTATAATGAAAAGCTAATAAAAGAGGCAAATAGTAGCACTTTCATAAGACAATATGGTCAGAAGGATAACCCAATTTGTAAACAACTAACATAAATCAAAGACAAATCTGACAGACAGAGAGTAGATTGAGGTTCGCCTCAGACACATCTGATGTAGCATGGGAAGAAAATTCAATTTAAAGAGTCTAAAACAAAATGCTATCTTCAAGGGGTCAGTTTTATAAATGTAGCCTACTCACAGGAGGGTGGGGGAGAGAGAATCTTTTACTCCCTGTAACCAACCAAGTCTTTCTCTCTTTGTCTTTCTCTCACTGTCCAACCTGGTTCTCATTCAATCTTTCTCTCACTCTGAAGAGTCTGGGGCCCCCAAAGTGGGAACAGAACATGGAGCTGCCTAACAGCCCTCTAGAGAAATAAATATCCCTGCCTGCCTGCAGCTTTGTCTCAGATGGTTAGGAAAAATTAAGGAAGGCTACCACCTAATGACTGAACACAGTCCTGCAGGGGACAGACATTTTAATTAACTGAAATTAATTAATCTATTTAAAAAGCAAAATAACCCAGAGGCTCACACTTGAGGATCCCCTTATTATTTTTTTCAGATGTCAGAGGCTGTGGATACACTGCAGAAATGATCCAGTTGTCACCGCTTCAACTGCCATTGCTGAATGCTATGGAATCCTTGAATTTGTAGCTTGTTGTGGCACTAGAGTTCTCTGACAGAGAAGACAAAATATCTCATAAAACTACAAATCCCAGAATTCCATAGCATTGAGCCAGGGCAGTTAAAATGGTATCAAACTGCATTATTTCTGCAGTGTGAGAGCAGCCTAAGTTTCACAGATTTGGAACTATGGCAGAAACAAACACACATAAAAAGATAAATCCACAAACATAAATGTCTGTACATGTGTGTGTATATATAATGAATGCCTTAGTAATTGACACATTTTTCAATTTTACTTTCTCCTATATTTGAATTTTGCTCTAGGGGTTGATGATGAGAAAAAAAAACAGGGGATTATTCAGAAATTAAGTCAGTCGTCTGCTTTAAAACATAAAAAATTCAGTGGGGTCTATATATTCCCTAGTTATGCTAGCCATTATCTCAGAGCTTGGCAAACTTAGGCTTTTGAACTACCACTCCCAGAATACCTGAGGATGCTAGCATGGTGCATTGGTCTCACTATTTCTAGGGAACTCCAGCTGGAGAGAAGGGGAAAGAGGAAAGATCAGAAGTAACTTTACTGGGAGAATCAGTCTCTTGTTTGCCACATTATTCTAGGATTCTGTATATTGGGCACACTTACCTATATTTCCTAACTACAATACTTGCAGTGTGAAGGAAGGTAAGGTTCTGTGTACCATTTGATAGGAGTGTACACAGAAAATCTTCCTAGAATAGCAGCGTCTTACAGTGGAGGTACACAGGCATAGGCTAGGAGTTGAAGGCCTATTTCTGGGCAGGATCCATAGAGCTGGTCATAATTGATAAATCCCACTACAGCCTGAGTCCAGACTATCTGAAAGACCTTGTCTCCATATAGGAGCCTCCCCAAACCTTATGATCTTTGAGGGAGGGCTTTCTCTCCATCTCACCAACATCTCTGGTAAGGCTGGTGAAGACACTGTGGAACTCACGCTCACAGGAAACAAGGTTAAAGTCCTCTGTGGTATCTTTTTGACAACAAAGACTTTTTTTTATTAAACAGACTTTCAGTCTGTTGTGTATATTTACCTTATGCTTTATATGCATTAGAGGGGGACTCCAAAAAAGCGATACAAGGACTCCCTGAAACAACATCTCATGCTCAGCCAAATTGATCACCAAAAATGGTCCGCCCTGGCCTCACATCAGGAGGCATGGAGACGCACTATCCACAATGCTGCAGCCTTATTTGAGAACTCACGCCAAACAAGTCTTGAAGAGAAATGACAACGCAGAAAGAATCACAACCCAGAAACATCACCCAAGGAGACCTTCTGCTGTGCTTTCTGCAACCGGACTTGTTTATCTCGGATTGGCCTTTTTAGTCATCAGCGTGCTTGCAGAAAGCGTGGGATGAGTCCTTCCTTAATCTTTTGCAAAGAAAAGCCAGAGAGAAACTGCTATAAATATTTTAATACAATTTTCTATTTAAAGTTTTTTAAAACATTTGTTTTTTATACACACACACACACACACACATTTTTATTGACAGGACTAAGCAGTCAGTAAAAAGGGATGCCTTCCTCACACCTGTGCTATGACCCCAGAACGCTGAAGGATGTTGTCATCTGATAGTATCACCCAGTTCTGTTATTGTTGTGTTCTTCTGACGTGTGTTTTTTTTGGCCACATCTGATAATCTCCCAAGGCACCTTACAGTATGTAGGATTAAAACAAAATATATTGTTTTAACTGTATTTTGTTTTAATCTTATATACTGTAAGGTGCCTTGGGAGATTATCCGATGTGGCAAAAAAAAAAAACACATCAGAAGAACGCAACGATAACAGAAATGGGTGACATTATCAGATGACAACGTCCTTCAGCATTCTGGGGGCGTAGCACAGGTGTGACAAAGGCATTCCTTTTTACTGACAGCTTAGCCCCATCAATAAAAAAGTGATGCCTCATCCACACCAGTGCTACACCCTAGGAACAGCTGAGGACATGGCCATCTGATAATGTTGCCCTTTCTGTTATTGTCGCGTTCTTCTGATGTGGTTTGGGATATGTTTTTTGCCACATTTCCCTGCATCTGATAAAGTCCTTGGATTCCACATTGGGCAAAAGGCAGGATATAAATTAAATAAATAAACAAACAAGTGAATCAGTGTGTGATGGCCAGTATGGAACTGCTCTGTCACAGAAAGAAACAAATTGGATTTCACTCAATATTTGTGATCACAGCCATTTTCTTTTGTGTATCATCATCCTTTGAGTGAATCAAAAATGCAGCACAGAGGTGGGAGGTGAGATGATCCAACATTGGTTCTACCAAAGCATATCTTAGATGAGTGTAAGTAAAAGATTAACCTGAAGGGAATACTGAAATGGATGGAAAGGTAGCAGACAGGAAATGGAAAATGTTCAAAGACTTATTGAATGTACACCCATGGGTCAAGAGTGCCACATAGCAATAAAATGCACTGGTTGGTGTATGGAGGGAGGAAGGTTGGACAGGATAGATGGGAGAGAAGGTGTAAATATAGAATCATAGAATCATAGAGTTGGAAGAGACCTCAAGGGCCATCCAGTCCAACCCCCTGTCATGCAGGAATACACAATCAAATCATTCCAGACAGATCAAATCATTCCAGACAGATGGCCATATGACTGTGATGAAAACAATGCTCTTTGAGAACAGCATGTAGAGGTTGAAAAGTCCAAAGGCAAACCAGGAGTAGTCTAAATGGAGATATCTTCTAATAGCTTTTACAAGCTCAAATGTATTCTGTTTTTATCATCCATATTACTAGTATGGATGTAAGAAAACTTGCAGATTTTCTTGTCCTTAGTGAAGAAGGGTGTCCTGACACCTCATCAAGAAAATAGTCAAATCCTGTTTATGCCATTTTATATACTCACTGCAATCCGGTTGCTAGTCCCATCTTGGAAAAAAAGCCATTGAATTAATGCCAGCACTTATGTACCTCCAATTGATTCGACAACCTACTCTATCCAGAACTAACAACCAGAATTAGGCCTTGATATTTGAAATTTATTTATTTTTATGGTTTTACCTTTGGTGGCGGGGGGTGGGAGCTACCTTTTACCACACAGAGAATTGTTGTTATTGGGTAACATACAAGTAACACAATCAGCAATACTGATTATGGGCCGTCTAGACAGGCCAGAATGTGTTGGCTTCCCACTGGCATATTCTGTTTGGGGATCAAGCCTGTTCCTCCCCTGTTACTGGCATGAAATGGGATGGAGTGCAGACTGCCATGCTAGCCTGTCACTGCAGCAGCTGCCACCACCATCGCCCATGTCCCACTCTCCAAAGCCAGGAAGCCAGCCTGCAGAACATGAGCAAGGCCCCATGCAGGTGTCCAGCCTTGGTCAAATGTTGCAGGTCTGCTTCCTGGCTTTGGAAGAGTGACAGCAGCTGCAGCAGTGGGCTGGTGTGGCAGTGTGGGCTCCTGTAGTCAAGTGGGGCCCAATCCATTTTTTTCCAAGCTGAATAGTTGTTTCCCCTGGTATTTTTTCTCTCTGGCTTTTCTTTGCAAATGAAGATCCAGGAAAGACTCATCCCACACTTTCTGCAAGCACGCTGATGACTAAAAAGGCCAATCCGAGATAAACAAGTCCGGTTGCAGAAAGCACAGCAGAAGGCCTCCTTGGGTGATGTTTTTGGGTTGTGATTCTTTCTGAGTTGTCGTTTCTCTTCAAGACTTGTTCGGCATGAGTTCTCAAATAAGGCTGCAGCATTGTGGATAGTGCGTCTCCTTGCCTCCCCATGTGAGGCCAGGGTGGACCATTGTTGGTGATCAATTTGGCTGAGCCTGAGATGTTGTTTCAGGGTGTCCTTGTATCGCTTTTTAAAGGCAATGTAACAGGTTTTATTATCTTTGCCCTGGATGTCATGCGAACTGCTGGTGGAGGGACAGGGAAAATGCCCTGCATTCTCTGGACAGCAGGGCTCCAAGATGGGGCCAATAACCCATCTCAACAAGGCCTATGCTGCTACATTACTGAGGACTCTTGTACATGTTACATGCATCATCAGGAGATAACCTGCAACAGCATTCCTACATTGTCTTATCCATATCTCAGCCATAAGGTGAGTTGTCTTGAGCCTTCCAAATTATAAAGAAATCTTTCCAATCCAGCACCATCTCTTGTTGCCAGAAGGGAAAGCAATTGATGACCAACGATGGAATAATAAGACCAGGCACAGAAAGCTGGGTTAAATAAGGGCCACTTAATTAAATAGGTTATAGGTTAAATAATGTTGAACCTGGAAAGGAGAAAGAGGGAGGAGCAACCTGACATGGTTCCAGCTGAGGGCGGGTGTCAATCCTTGACAACCTCCTCAGCCTTCCCTTGGGTGAAACACCTAAGCCCAATAATTGAGTTGCTCCCTGGCCTGCTGTTTACTGGAAGGTAAACCCAGGGCACCCCCACCCAAGTCCCAGGACTCTAAACAGACATTTACAGACAGGGCCTTTTGCCCCATTCCCCCCTCGCTATCCCCATTCTTTCCTGCCATGGAATCAAGGAAAATCTTTCAGATACTTATCTTATTCCTGTGGCAGGAACGTCCTCCCCCTCCCCTTGCTGGCCGGGAGTAAATGCAGCCGTCGTAAGGCTGCATTTATGACTCAGAAATGAAATCCTGTTTGTTCTCATGAAAGAACGATTGCACAGGAAATTTAAATATAAAAACTAAAAAAAAGTCCAAAAAAAAAAACAAGCCCCAAAACAAGTTTTTTAAAGAAACAAAGTATCTTGGGGAGGGGGGGAAGGGTGCCACTTACCTCCTCGTCGCGATCTCCACCAGAAGTGTTCTGAATGGACCTCCCCCCACAGCTGGCATTGTGGAACAGCACGGGGCTCCTTTTCCCACACCCATGATTCCGTGACAGACATGGAACGGGTGTTCTATTCGTGATGTTTCATTGTGAATAGTATTATATTCTGGGAGCAGAATGGGGGCAGCATGGGACAGGTCGAGGTCATCTGAAATGGAGACCCTTTTTTGACACTGTTCCACACCTGCCACAGAATATAGAGCCCCTCGGAAAATCTCCTATAAGTGAGAGCAAACCCCCATGCCAGCCTCAGGGGTAGGTTCCTTCACTACCACCGAGGTTCCAGAACCTGAAGAGGCAGTTCCAGAGGACTACCCTTCACTGAAAAGGTGCCAAGATGTACACCGAACTCATATACTCATATATTCTCCCGGATACCTGCCATTGACAGCGTACTTACAGGCACCACCCTTACAGGCACGGCAACAGCGTACTTACAGGCACCACACTTACAGGCACGGCAATTGTCAAAGTCCCCCAGACACAGTATGGGGTAGGCAAAAAAAAGTTGGGGGGAGGGAAAAGATTCCTATCCATCCTCAAAGCAACCAGGTAAGCTCATATTGCACTGGAGGTGGGAGTGTGGGCCATGAATTGAAACTTGTTAAATGAAAATGTGCCCCACACATGGAAGATTCACATATCCACAATGCTAATAGGGCATTTCTGAGGGCAGGGCACTAACATAAAAAAAAAAAATTACCCGCTTGATTGTGTTTCTTCTAAGGCTGTTTAATTCAAGTCCTTAGTGCAGCCAATCATTTAGCATGCACACGCACAGGCCTGTTTCTCATTTTTGACTCAGTGGATGGGTAGGTAATAGTTGACCATTGTGCAACAGCTGAGCTCAAGGCTGTGGTGTCCATACAGCAATTGGCTGTGTTGCTTAGGATACAGCAATACTAGGGCTGTCTAAATAAATACTCCTCATGGAATGCAAGGAGAATCCTACCTGTATTAATGGGATCCTGCATTGTTTTGCACTATTCGGAAGTGGGGGTATGTCAAAAATTCCAAAGGAAAAGCCTTTGTGGGTTTTCCCAGAGGGTTTTTTTTGTTTTTTGTTTTTTTTAAGTGAGAGGAATAATACATTCCTGCTCATTTGGACAAGTGATTCACTTTTAATTGCTTTCCCATAGGAGAGGAAGCACAAAGATGATTGGCTGGATGAGTGCAGGGGCGGGGCTTGCTAATAGGGCAAGCGGCTGGCACCACCATGTTCTGCCTTAGCGAGTGAGTGCTAAGGCAAGAAAATGGAGTGTTGTTGGGTTTTTTTCTACAGGCAAAATATCGCTCAAGTGCACAATGGAAAATAGGGTGGTTGTTTTTTTAAGGGGCAGCAGCAGCAAATTAAGGCAAGTAAAAATGTGAGTAAATCATTTGTGGCTCCCATCTTGAGCAGCAGGCATGCAAAGCTTTTGGAGGCCAAAACACCATTAAGATAAATCACAGTTGCTGTGATTTGCTATTACTGTGGAGCATTGGGGGGGGGGTCCTCATAGATGGGGCCACTGTTAATCCAACAATACTGTTAAAAGTAGCATACCTCAGCATACCTATACTCAGTAGGTGTATAGCATGTGTTCATGTCTTTTTCTCCACATGTTCTCTCTTCCTGCATCTATTAGTTTGCAGTAAGTCTGAATTTATTCATCCTCCATTCTGTAGTTCTCCCTCAGTCTCTCTCCCTCCCTCCCCTGCTATGTTTGAAGAGTACATGTTACAGAGCCTCTCATCATAAGATGTTATGAAACTTAGTATTTGTAATTAAACCTACTTCATATGTTTTTACAAAGAACACTATGCCTTCCTTATTTCTCTGCTAGACCCTATGTGAAGATGATGTGTGTGACTGGTTTTTGCTCACTTTCTCTTTGTGACTACTAATTACTCTGCTTATGAGATACAGTAGTGTCTCTCATGTTCCCCAATACAATTAGTCTGGGTAACTGTCAGATCCAGCATGTGCTATGCTGAAAGCATATAGTATCTTGGCCAATGTGCACAAAACAATGCACATATTTCAAAACAAGACCAGCTAAAATGTACATAATTGAAAAAAAATGTACCTCAGTCAATGGGGGAAAGTTGCATATATTCAGTGTACAGCATAAATAAATATGCACATTAGGAAACATGCACTTTGAAAATGTGCATCAATTTCAGTGTGAGAAGAACATAAAAAGCCTGACAACCCAATAAGAAAATGCAGGTTGAATTCCAAGGAACTAAGCAAGATTGAAAGTGAGAGGTTTTTACTTTTTCATAATTGCATGGAATGTGTGGTGTCAATATGAATAATAGGACCATAATCATAAGGGATTTGAGGTAATACTGGTGCTATAGTAGCATCACTGTCTATGTTTTGTATACTTGTGTGTTTTTTCTCACTAGCATTTCTGCTGAAATCAGTTTTGCAGGTCTTAACAGTGCTTTAAAAATGCAGGGTGGGATGAATCTGCATAGCATTAGCACTGATCATCATGCCACCTTCAAAGCTTTGGGATGGAAAAAAAACACTAGTGTTCAGATCCTACAATGCGGTTGCATGGTATAAATCTCTACACATTAACACACACACACCATGTTGAACGGCAACAATGTACAACTTGTTGGAAAATTCCAGCATTCCCACCCCCATCTACCCCAGCCATTCTTGCTGTTAGAGCAAGTGGGCTTTTAGATAGGACAGAATTTCCTGCATGTCAAATCCTTCTGTTTTTCTCATCAAAACCTTCCTTGCTCTTAACTGTCTTCGAAATGCATGGTTGTAAACACTATGTAACTAAGTAACTAGACCATGTGACCCACAACTTTTCCTTGGTAATTGGTCATATAAAGATACACCCTTTCTCCGTAAACTCTCCCACTTCCATTCTTCTGTTCTCCTGCCCTCCAGCCATGCTTCACTTCTCATCAAGATGGTGAGTTATCCAATCTTTTCAATAGCTAGTTAGGATGTAGGTTTTTCACACATATGGAAATGTAAAGCCAACAGTAAACTTTTTAAAGTTTGTAACCTGAAACTGCCTGCCTTGTTTATTTTTGAGTCAGTTTCAGTTCTCAGGGAAGCATCATCAGATTGGGACATACTTTATCTGCTACTCTGCCAAAAGGATGGCTGATTTCCAACAGTTTCATCTTCCATAGAGTTTCCCAAAAAGGGATAATACCCTGGGGTGCTCTAATTCCCAACACAACTGAATTTGAAGCCCAATGTACATCTGCATGTACAATGACACCTTGTATGCTACTCTGTTTCCATCAGCTTTGGTCATGGAATTCTACCTTGGTCAGACCTCACCTGGTATACTGTGTATGCTTCTAAGCACCACAGTTCAAGAAGAGTATTGACAACCTGGAACTTGTCCAGAGGTGGGCAACCAAGATAGTAAAGGTTCTGGAAACTCAGACTTATGAGGAATGACTTAGAGGGCTGGGTATGTTTAGCTCAGAGAAGAGAAGACTGAAAGATGATATAATAGCCCTTTTTAAATATCTGAAAGGATGTCATACGGAAGATGGAACATGCTGGTTTTCTGCTGCTCCAGAGTCAGTACAAACTAATGGATTAAAACTATAAGAAAAGAGATTCCACCCAAACATTAGGAACAACTTCTTGACTGCAAGAGTTGAACAACAGTGGAACAGATTGCCTCAGAAGCTGGTGGACTCTCCTTCTTTAGAGGTCTTTAAACAGAAGTTGGATGGCCATCTCTCAGGAGTGCTCTAGCAGTATATTCCTGCATGGAAGGGGTCGGACTAGATGCCCTTTGTGAGCCTTTCCAGCTCTATGACCTAAAGCTATGAATGCTGACATTCTACATCAGACCAAAAAGTGCAATCTATAGGGGAACTTAAGCATGCAGAAGATATCAACAGAATTCTGGACTCTATCATTTGTTTTCTTTTTTAAAAAAAAATATCAAAAAAATGCAAAGTATACTTCCTTTACAGAATGTGTAATAATGGAACAGGACAGTCTAAGTCCTTTTCTGATAGTTCATCTAGTTTTCCATTCTCTTGTGGTTTTCTTTCTCTCGTTTTTCCCCGCTGGCACTTTTAACTGGGTGAGTGATTGCATTAATTTCTTTCTTTTACCTTTTAGAAAAGCTTGGAAGTCTCTGCCCTTATCTTCATTGATTTTGCCTTCCAGAGAGGAGAGTGTCTTGCTCACATCGCTCATGACGACCGAAATGTTGTCAACCTTTTTCTGTAGTAAAGTCAGTTTCATCTCCTGGCTGCTAATCTGTTCATTCATTTTTTGTGCAACTGCTAGGTAAGGAGAAAAAGAAGGGAACAAAAGAAAGAAAGAAAGAAAGAAAGAAAGAAAGAAAGAAAGAAAGAAAGAAACTGAATTAAATTATGAAGTGAAATGCAGAAAGTGCCAAAACAATGTCGATGAGCAACTGCCAAAAGTGGAATGGAAACTTTCTGCATTAATAAGAATGGGCCATTCTGATTTTTGTCATGTATCTTGAGTTATGAGTGACATTCATACAAGCACAGCAGCAAATAATTGTGCTTGCTGAATAATCCATATTCATTATGGAGTAGTTATAATTCCAGGATAGTATATTGAACAGTTAACAGAAATTTAATGAGCATAAATACAGCCTTCTCCTATCTAGTGGGTTTCCTATGGAGGATTCAGTTTTACTGTTTAAATAAATTCATTATACACCTACAAATTGATTTTAACAATTGGTTTAACTGCCATTGTGCAAACAGCAGTAGGCTGTGCAAAAATTAAGCCATATCTCAACAGTGACAAATGCAGAAAGAGATCAATTGTTCTTCCATAGAGACATGCAGTCCAACTTCACTCAGGATTCCTCATATGCTTTTTACAACCAAGAACCTCAGAATCTGTCCCCAAATTCTGCTTTAGGAAAAATTCATTGGCATCAACTCTCCATGCCCACTGCATGGAAGGTTTCTTCCCTAGCTGCAAACTCACATTAGGATGTGCAATAGAATGAAGCTGCCAAACATCACAATTATTTCGTTCAGATTACAAATTTGCCTAGGGTTCAATTCCCATCTGATAAACAAGTGAGGGGATGTTAAAAATGATACATAATATGACAAGTTCCAGTTAACACAGCGATGTGTCCTCTGATATATATTTTTTGATGGTATCTCCCACAGGTAGCTGAGTTGTAGCCCAAAACATCTAGAAGGCACCAGATTGTCTATCCCAGAGCTAACATTTGATTCTAGTTAGAACCCTAAGGTGGCGGGGGGGCATGAATGTCATTCTTTTGTATGAGCATTTTCCAATAATGCTCATAACTACTGACCTAATTTTGAAATTTGCTGGGGGAAGTTCATCTGTTGCTAACCAGGGGCATTCACCCATACTACTGCTTCAGCAATACTCTATCTAGCCTCTCCTAACCTCATGTTCTTCAGACGTTTTAAATTCCTACTTCCCCTCATCCCACCGTCACTAACAATTGACAATGCTGCCTAGAGTTTATGGGATTGTCATTCAAAACACCAATGGAACACCAGATTAGCCTGCCTTACTCTGATGTTTTCTGAGGATCCTAAGGCAGAGCTCTGCAGAACGTGTAACCCCCCTTTCTTGAGGAATGTCATTCACTTGCTTGAAACCATTTCCTAAAGATTTGTTAGATGATACATATGGGCAGCAACTTTCCAGTTTATCCCCAAACATTTCTCAGACCCAGATTTCTTAACTACTATTTCTATACTGAGTTGCTTGCCTTTCAAAAGCTCTTTGTACTAGAAACATGTCTAGCTGAAGGATCAGTAAGCATAACCTCCAATACTTTATAGATGAAAATAAGGACACACATGTGACTTTGTAAGACATGTGGCTGAGCAACATGATGGTGTGATCAAAAGAGTGTAGTCAAGTGGAAAAGTTATTAATAAGGGAGAACATATAGTGTAGTATTTTATGTGGAAAAACTTCTAGATTTATGTACCAAATTAAGGAAAAAAGAAAAAATCCCTGAGATCAATAAATATAACATTTGTGTGTGTGTAGTATAATTATTAATATTATATTATAAATTAATGAATAATCAACTTGCTTAGAATTATGCTTTCTCTCAGGCTTATGATCACTACACAATCTTTATGGCTCCCACCCACTCCATCCGCTCAACATATATAGTGTATCAGATTCAAATATATCGAAGCTTCCCCATAAAGCTCATGCAGTCACCTTGAGATAATCATAGCATCTCAGTCTAACCTACTTCACAGGATTGTTAGGATAAAAATGGAGGTGGGGAAAATCATGTACCCCACATGCAGTTACAGGAGATAAATGGAACAGAAATAATTAAGATACATATTGTTTGTGGGGGGGAAATAAGATTATCATGAAGAATTTGATGCATTTTCAGTGGCCTTCTAGGAAGTTACAGAGGTTATAATCTTGTAGACATTTACTTGGGAGTAAGCCATACTAACTCAGTAGGGCATACTTCTGAGTAGTTATAAGTGTATGGTTGCATTGTTAACACAAATAAACTATTGCTCTGGAGAATCCAGTTTCTAACACCACCACACACACAATTCCTCTTACAAAGATAACTTTTTCTCCTCTTTAACGCAGATACACCCAAGCACACATCTTCTTCTTTAGTTCTCATAGTCTCACACACATGGACAAACAAACATACACAGCCCTCCAGTTTTCTTAAAACACACACAAGCTGGAAGAAAAACTTTGAACTGCTCCTGCCACTCTTTTTCTGCTTGTGTTGTTCTCATTATGCAGTCAGCTTCTGCCAATAATGCAGCAGGAAATAGAGAGACCATACCCTGAGATATTCCCACAATTTGGGGGACAATTGATGTGTACGAGTCAGTATTTATAAATGTAATTGTCTGTCATTAATAGTTGTTCTCATGCCTTCCAACTGTCCCAATTTGGCTGGGATAGTCCTGATTACTAACCCTGTTGTCCCATTTTTTCCAGCTACTTTTAAAATGTCCAGTTTCCCTCCTTTTGTACTCAGCTCACTTCAGCTGCTGCAAACTGCGTTCAGAGTGCAAAAGTACAGTAGTTTGTGCTCAGTTAACTCAGCAGGGAGGAAAGGAGAGGGGGAAATGGAATCTTGCCCTTTACCAGTAGACTCAGGCAAAAGCAAACTGATGTCACCTCTCCAAGCTTGTAGGTTCTTCTTCATAAATAACTTTTGCCATCTTGACCACACTCTGACCATATATTCCCATCTGTTGAAGGGTATGTTTTCTAATAGGCAATGCTTGCAGGTATGAAGCATTTGAAAGAAGGGCAGGCAACTGCATGGGAGAAGGAGTGGATTGGAACAATCCCCTCTGCATTCCTGGGGGGTGGGTTAATGTGACCCCCTAGCCTTCCACAGTTGCACACTTCTGCATTAAAGGGACAGGAGCCCTGTCCTTTATTTCACCTGGAACCCTAATCAGGAAGAATGGCCTGAGGGAAATGCTGGACTACTGCTTCTATTCCTGGCATCTAGTGCCTCTGCCTCTGCTTCCTTGTTTCCTGCCACAATAGGAGATTGATAGATTATTTCTGTGGATGGTGTTAGATTAGCCTGTTTGGTTGCCACACCACTTGCCATAACAAAGGCATGCTCAGGGCTGGTTTAAGGCACCGATGGTGTCAGCATCTGTAGGGGGGCCCATCATTGTGGGGGGGGGGATAGCAACCCTCCTCCTGCAAAAACCTTATTATTAATAAGAATAGCTTCAGTTGACTTAGCTTACATTGACCTGAGATAAACATATGGGCCCCCCAAAATACAGCATTGCAGGGGCCCCCAAAATTCCCTAAACCAGTCCTGGGCATGTTTGCCTGTCTGTTGTTACCTCTGGAGAGAATCAACAGTGAGTAATATCAGGTAGGAATTACACTTTAACAAAAAGCAATGGAGCTCCATGCCACCCTCCCCCTAAATTTTCTAAGAAATAGTCATGTTAAGTCTATTTCAGATTTAAAACAAAAAGGAGTCTTATTTCATCATCATCGTTGTTGTTGTTGTTGTTGTTGTTGTTGTGTGCCTTCAAGTTGTTTCCAGCTTATGGTGATCCTATGGTGAACTTGTCATGGGGTTTTCTCAGCAAGATTTGTTCAGAGGGGGGTTGACTTTGCCTTTCTCTGAGGCTGAGAGAGTGTGACTTGCCCAGGGTTATTGACTAGGTTTTTATGGCCAATTGATGGTTCAAACCCTGGTCTCCAGAGTCCTAGTCCAATGCTCAAACCACTACACCATGTGGGCTCTCATGTTTAGAACTAATCAATGTATTTCAAAATAAGCCTTCATCTGAGTAAAGGAGCTATAATCCATGAAAGTTTATGTTAAAATAAATTGGTTAGTCTTAAGGACTGCATTTACTCTGTATATATCTACCTCCTGAGCTTTGTTGTTTCCTAGATCACTGTATCTGGTATGACTGTTTCCCTTTCCCTCTCCCTCTCACGAATTCCTCCATCCAACACTGCACTACTCATGTAAGCCCACTCTCTCCCAATATCCTGCTTTGCCCCCTAACCTTTCAGAGCAGACCCCACAAAGGAAACAAGATTGCAAGGGACCCCCATGCCTCATCGTGTTATGTTAGGTGGCAGAAGGAGGCTTTCTTTTGTTCTGGTTTTAATAAATAGTGTTGACAATGATTGGTTAGGGAGTGTAGTAATTACAACTGCTGACCTGGGTCGCTGGGATCCTGCTGTTCCTGTTGCTGCTGTTGGTTTCCCAGTGTCCCACCATGGATAGCTGTGTTGCTCTCGGCCTGATTGCTGTGAGTAAGCAATTGATCCTGTTGAGCTAAATGGGAAAGAAGAATAAGGATGAAGGAAATATTCAGCATGGTTTTTCATCTGGCGCACAGCAATCTCATTGCCATTGCCCTTCAGAGCCTTTTGCACCTCTTCCTCTGCTAAATCCAAATCATTTGTGTGGAAATTCCTGAGCTAGCTGTTCTGCCCATCTGGACCACATGCTATGCCACCATATTGGCAGGGGATAGCAAATGGCTTTAATTCTTAACCAGAGAGGATTATAAGTGTCTCCTTCAGGTTGCAATTGATGGTGATTTGCAGAAGCTTGTGCTAATGCAAAGTTCACCCTCCCTTATCATTAAGAACACTTGGAGAGCTATGAGATTAATGCTGGAGTGGAGGCTTAAAGAAGGGCATCAAGCAAGCCCAGCATAATAATGCTATCATGCCCATTGCTCAGCTCCAGTGATCATAGAGAATGGTAATCCAGGTAATGGGCTTGTATTAGGGATGCTGGGGAAGTCTACAAGGTTTAAATCCAAATTTCAACTTTGCCCTTTCATAAAGGATTTTTTTTAGCAATGAGTTGAAGAACTGCAGCACATTTGGAAACATTTGCTAAGGATTTTTTGTGGGGGTGTGTGTGAGGGGAGCATAGGGTTGCATATAACATAGATCCATGTTTTCTCTTAGAGCCCCTTCACACTACAAAATTGTAGCACTTTAACTGCTGTGGTTGCATCCTGTGGAAACCTGGGGTTTGTAATTTGGTGAGGCACTAGAGCTCCATTGCTGAGAATTCCAAGTATCTCATGAAACTACGAATTCTAGGATTCCACAGGATAGAACTGTAGAAGTTAAAGTGCAATCAAGTGCAGTAATTGTCTAATGTGAAAGGTCCTTGAATACACAGGTATTGATAACTAAGGTTTATTTAACAAGGTCAATGAAGGCCATCAATGAAGTCTATCAATGTCACTCTTTGGCAAGGGCGTAAACACACACCTGCACCATGTTTTCCCTATTCCCCTTTAAAACTGCCATTCTGTAGATCTGAAAATGCCTGTGATACCAGTTTAGAAAAACGCAAGATTGATACTACCAAGGAATGTTTAGATGACACAGCAATCAGGACACATGTTTGTCACTTCTGCACACAACACAGAACAACAATAGGTAACCCAAAGCAACATTGGGTCAAAGTACATGTTATTGTTATTGTTATTGTTATTGTTATTGTTAGTTATTGTTATTGTTATTTCTACCCCGCCCCTCTGTTAAAACAATTGGGGTGGCTTACAAAAATTAAAATAAAATAGAGATAAAAATCCCTAAACACCCCCCAACCCCACCCTCCCCGTATGAATAGACATATGATTAGCAAATATGTCTATTATTTCCTCCTGCATCTCTGCAAAATAATAATAATAAAACAGTAAGCAAATGGCCTGAACAAGATTGCAGTCCTTGGGTTGGGTTTTTTTTTTTTAATTCTCTGTGCCCTGCTGTGGTCCTGATTCAGACCCACCCCCCCACACACACACACACTTACCTGCAATTGACATTAGGAGCGCAATTAAAGTAAACAGTTTCCTGCTACAATGCATTGCATATGGAGGATAAACAATGTCAGTGTTAGTTCTAACAAAGCAATACTACTGAATACCTGTTGCCGGGAAACATAACTGGAAGGAGGCTATTGCACTCATGGTTTAGTTTTGGGTGCCTTGTGGGCCGTGGCAGCACTGGGGGGGGGGGGGTTACAGAGAGGCCGAACTGCACCAGGTGACACCGTTGGGTGGAGGGGTGGCACCAACCTTAGTGACACCACAGCTCACAGGTATTAGGTTGGCCACTGTGAGAACAGAATGCTGGAAAAGATTGTTCTTTGGACTGACATTGTCTTATGGTCTTAACATTTGTATTACAACATATTCTGTGGAAGGTGGTATTAGGGAGCCATCAACAGAGTGTACTCCTCAAGCATTAGACTGATGACCATAAAGAGGGAAGGAGGAACTGTCCCAGTTTGGCAGGGGCAGTCCCGAGTTATGCCTGCCCTTCTTTTCCAGCTACTTTTCAGCATCTCTCTCCCCTCTTTCCCTCATTGTTCTCAACTAACTTGAAAGCTGAGCTCAAAATGAAAAGGAAATTTATACCCAATTAAGTTAGCAGGGGGAATGCAAGGGGAGGAGCGAATGAAATCTTGGTTTTCCCAGCAGGCTCAGGCAAAAGCAACTGCTGTAGCCTCTCCTAGCTTTTCTGTTCTTCCTTTTTGCCATCTTGACTGCACTCTGATATTGCTTGGCCACTTGTGTCCCAGTTTTCATCACTGAAACATTACAGGGTATGGGATTACTTGTGACAGTTCCTAGGCCTTCCACCTGAGGCCAACACTTCCACAAGTACTTCCTGTTACCTGACATCCTTGCTTTGGTAAGGCTATGAGAAGGGGAAGGAGGACTGCAGAATTGGCCTAGCACTGAGGGAAAGGGAAGGTCAATGAAGGCCCATCAAGTAGTAGCAGTTGTTATATTTATTATACCATGCCTTTTTCCCAGTTCAAGACTCAAGGCAGCTTACAACAATTAAAACAAACATAGCTAAAAATCTGCAGCATGCAAAAGTTAAAAATGTAATTAAACTATCAAAAGAATTAAAACCTGTTAGTAACATAAACCATAAAACATTTCTCTATACAGATGTCCCTCCGTATCCACGGATTTAAGTAGTCATGGCTTGAAAATATTCTTTAAAAAATAATACAGTTGCCCCTTCATATTTGCTGGGGTTTGGTTCCAGGACTCCCTGTGGATACCAAACATCGTGAATATTCAAGTCCCATTATATGCAATGGCATAGCAAAATTGTGTTCCTTATATAAGATGGCAAAATCAAGGTTTGCTTTTTGGGTTATTATTTTTAAAAGCCGTGAATACTTAAATCCATGGATACCAAATCTGTGGATACGGAGGGACAACTGTAATCCAAAAATCAAACCTTGATTTTGCCATCGTATATAAGGGAAACCACTTTGCTAGGCCATTGCATATAATGGGACTTGAGTATTCACAGAGTTTGGTATCCACAGCGGGTCCTGGAACAAAACCACAGCAACTCTGAAGGGACAACTGTATATAGAAGCATAGAATCATAGAATTGCAGAGTTGGAAGAGACCACGAGGGCCATCCAGTCTAACCCCCTGCCACACAGGAAATCATGATCAAAGCATCCCCGACAGATGGCCATCCAGCCTCTGTTTAAAGACCTCCAAGGAAGGAGACCCCACCATGCTCCGAGGGAGTGTGTTCCACTGCCAAACAGCTCTGACTGTCAAAAAGTTCCTCCTAATGTTGAGGTGGAATCTCTGTTCCTGGAGCTTGCACATTGCTCCGTGTTCCAGTCTCTGGAGCAGCAGAAAACAAGCCTGCTCCATCCTCAATGTGACACCCCTTCGAATACTTAAATAGGGCTATCATATTGCCTCTTAACCGTCTTTTTTCCAGGCTAAACATACCCAGCTCCCTAAGTCTCTCCTCATAAGGCATTGTTCCCAGACCTTTCACCATTTTAGTCGCCCTTCTTTGCACACGCTCCAATTTGTCCATATCCTTTTTGAATTGTGGTGCCCAGAACTGGACACAGTATTCTAGGTGAGGTCTGACCAAGCAGAATAGAGTGGCACTATTACTCCCCTTGATCTGGACACAATATTGATGCAGCCCAAAATTACATTGGCCTTTTTAGCTGCTGCATCACACTGTTGACTCATGTTCAACTTGTGGTCTACTAGGACTCCTAAATCCCTTTCGCATGTAGTCTCATTCAGCCAGGTCTCTCCCATCCTATATCGATGCATTTCATTTTTTCGCCCTAAGTGCAGTACCTTACACTTCTCCATATTGAATTTCATTTTGTTAGCTTTGGCCCAGCTCTCCAGTCGATCCAGGTCATTTTGAATTTTGATCCTGTCCTCTAGGGTATTAGCTACTCCTCCTAATTTTGTGTCATCTGCAAATTTGCAAAATTGTTCTCCAGCCCTTTTGCCTTCCAGAATACTGTCCCCCTCCCCCATGTGACTCAGTTTAAAGCCCTCCTGATCAAATTCTTGAGATTGTAGGCAAAAATGTTTCTGCCAACTGTCATGAGATGTACCCCATCTCTTGCCAGAAGTCCCCCCTCATGGAAGCACAGCCCATGATCCAAGAATCCAAATCGTTCTCGGCGACACCATTTACGGAGCCAGTTGTTTACGTCAGCTATTTTCCTCTCCATTCCTGGACATGTCCTTCAACTGGCAGAAGAGACGAGATAACAACCTGTGCATCCATTTCTTTCAGCTTCCTCCCCAGAGCCTCATAATCTCTTCTGATCTTCGGAAAGCTGTGCCTTGCAGTATTGTTGGTTCCCACATGGACCAAAAGGAAGGGGTAATGATCTTTAGGCTTGACGAGTCTTGTCAGCCTCTCCGTCACATCACGGATCTTTGCCCCACGGAGACAACACACGTCCTGAGACATCTTGTCAGGCCCACAAACCACTGCTTCTGTACCCCGCAGCAAGGAGTCCCACCACCACCACCACACGCCTCCCCTGAGGCTTCGCAGCTGCTGTTCCTTGCAGTGGTATTCTCAAGGTCCCCTGCTCTGCCCCTGAAGTCTGTCCATGCTGTTCTTCCTCATTGTCCTTGATAAGGGAGAGGGCTTCAAATCGATTCTGTAGCTGCAAGCTGCTCAAAGAATCCCTGGATTTTCTTGTTCTGTGTGTGACATTCCTCCAGCTATCAACTCCTGTGTCTGTGGAGTGACCCTCTCCTCCCCAGCCAGTTCCTCTGTGTAGTCCCCACCCAAGACTGTTCGTTCTGTTCTGTCCAGGAAAACCTCTTGCTCCCGAATCTGTTGAAGTGTAGCTACCCTTGTCTCCAGCTGCTGTACTTTCTCCTCCAAGAGGGCTACCAACTTGCATCAATACAAGTTGTATCATCAATACAACTATAGTACACAGGACCTGTCTCTTTAATAGGCAGGCTTAGATTCTAATGCAACTCTCTCTCCATTGTGACTGGAGAGAACCGAGAATGGTCATGAAAATTTAGTATGTTTGTACAGTATTGCCAAGCTCTTATGTTCCTGTTGAATGTCTGCTTTGATGGGGTTGAAAACATCCTGTTTATGTCTCATTGCTGACCTTAGGGGTAGGCCAGTTACAATGAACACAGTGAATATCTTCCTCCATACTGAAAGAAAGTAGGAAACAAACACTACAATGCTGGGCTGAATTCAGAATAAAATCAAACTAAGCTGATTAATATGTTAGATAATTTTCCCAGCAATCTTGAAACTACAGTACAGTATATCATTTTAGTCTAGCCCATTCTGAATTGGGCCAGGGGAGGGCAGAATTTGCCCATCACTAATAACATCACACTGTACTCTAGATAAGAATGAGGAATAATTAAATCTATATTGAGAAGTTACCCAAGAGACATACAAGAGAACCATATCATTTTTAATAATGAAGGAACAAAATTGCACTCCAGATACTTGAGAATACTCTGAGCAAATCTCTTAAGAGAAGCACTTTTCAGTAAGTGTGAGCAGCAGGAATTCTACAGTAAATTACCATTTGGAGTGTGTTTTTTGTTTTATAGAAATGGCTTCCCATACATTTTCACTGCACTATTGTATACTATTGTAGCTCACTACAAAGGGTGTGAGAATGTCAAGATATAGTAGTTAGTATTTCTATATTGTTTGCTGAATATTCAAAGTGCTTCTCAGAGAGCATATATACAGAGGCTTGGGAGTTGTGTAAGCACATAGACTGCATGTGGTCTATAGGAGCCGTATCTGCAGGCCTGGGGGGTCCTCCCCCAATCCACCCATCAGAAAAAGAAGTTAGGCAATTCTTGAGTAAAACTAGCAACCCATTCACACTACACAATTATAGCACAATGATTCCTCTTTAACTGCCATGCTGCATCCTATGGAGCCCTAGGGTTTGAAGTTTGGTGAGGTACTACAGCTCTCTGGCTGAGAATTCTAAATGCCTCTCCCTAAATTGCAAATCCTAGGATTCCATAGGATGCTACCATGGCAGTTAAAGTGAAATTATAGCACTACAATGGTCTAGCATGAAAGGACCCAAGCTGTTCTCCCTACATCTTGTTTTAATCAGCCCTGTACACTGTGGGTGTGTTTACACAGCAAAATAAGTCAGTGAAGAATTAGCTAAGATTCCTAATAGTTCACAAACATCACACCACAATATCACCTCATTCAGAGGGGCGGGGGAGCTCAAAAACTCAAAAGTAGTGTAATAAGGGCTTTCACCTACTTTTCCCGACTTTTTTGAAAAGAAGCACAATTTAGTGCACTATTGATTGTGTGAACTACCACTTCGCAAAAGTCTATGTGAATTACCAGCAATCTGCCTGAAACAACAACAGCAGAGCTGAGCCCTTATTGGTTGGACTGACCATGGAGGGGGTGGACTTGTAAGAGATGGAGGAGCATCAAATGAAAAGATCCAGCCAGTGGTATCCCCATCACAATCACCCAGCTGTCTGCTTCCTGGCTTGCTTGGATGCTGCAGCTGAAAAATCCCCAGTTAGCCTGTTCCCATGTGTGTGTGTGCATGTGTGTGTGTGAGAGAGAGAGAGAGATTGAGTAGAGATCTGGCCGTTCGCTCCCTCACACTCCTGTGATCCCATGTGTGTGAGAGAGAGAGGGGGGAGAGGGGGGAAGGGGCTTGACAGGGGGATGGCTCCTCGGTGGCTGAAAGACTACCTCCTTCCTCCCACCCTTCTTGCTTTGGGAAGAAGAGGGAGCACTCCCTGCTAAGGGATGAAAACTAGCAGGCATTCCTCTGGTAATCAGAGGAGGGAAACTTGCCAGCACTTTCGCTCTCTCTCTCTTTCCCTCCCTCCCTCTCATCTTCCTGGCATCTTCTCCCAGATGTGCTTGGGAGGCTGCGCCCTCCAACCTTTGTCTGTGTGAACTAGAAAGCAGAAAACTAAACAGATCAAATGATTTCGCACTAAATCATGTAAACTATGCAGCACTGGTGCAAAAATGCACTAAAGCGCAAACTATCGCAATAAAAACTGCTGTGTAACTGAGCCCTTAGGTTCTCAGGGGGACATTTGCTCCAGTCAGTCAGGACTAGGCTGGCAACTGTCACCCAGAGGACTTTTTCTTCAGCTGCCCCTAGACTTTGGAACGGCCTGCCAGAAGAGATATGATGGCTGAATATGCTGTCAGAATTCAAAGCAGCTTTAAAGACTAGCCTCTTCCAACAGGCCTATCCAAATGATTTTAAAGTATGAATTTTAAATTCTGTGTTTTAAAATGTCTTGGTATTACTTATTCTTTTAAATTGATATGTTTTTAAGTGATATGTGCTTTTAACCAATGTTGCTATTATTATTATTATTATTATTACTGCAGTATTATCTTTTATTTCTATAATGCCATCAATGTACATGGTGCTTTACAAGAAAAAGAACAACAAAAGAGTTCCCTGCCCTCAAGCTTACAATCTAATGAAGTTCCAATACAAAAGGAAAGGGGATGGCAGTAGGGAAGGGATCGAGTCTAGCATTCTCTTCTCTCCCTCCTTGGGTCAGGGCAATGGCAGTTGGGATGGAGGAAGGGCTGTTTTGCTTCTGGGCCAAGGCAAGATGGAGTTATGCGTGCCATGTCTATGGACTTTATCAGACGCAGGAAATACGGCACCATAAGGACATCTAATGATTGCAAAAGGGTGCACATACCAGATGATGTCACCCTTTCATAATTATATCTGGTTGAAAAGCCATACTTTTTTATTGATGGCCCAAGCCATCAGTTGATTTTCTGTAGTGATTTGTTGCCGGCATTGTCAGGGTTTGAATCTGCATGCCCTTGTACTCCCGTGAATGCAGTGTGAATAGGCAACCATCTCCAGGTGAGATCATGACAGCCAGGTAGGGTACACTCTTTTTATGACACCCCACCCCGGGTACTTGGGACTTTTAAATTGTGTTTTTATGCTTTCCTGAACTTTTTGTGTGCTTTTTATTTTGTTTTATTTTTAAATTTCCCATGTGAGCATCTTCTTGTGAGAATCCAGGAGATTTCAAACCTGAAAGTAAATGGAGCTCTGTTTGTGCTCCGTTACTGCTGGGGAAGCCTCGCGGACACTGCTGGAAGTAAGTGTGGTAGGGGTGGTTCTTTTGCTGGCATAAAAATGCCACAATTTATGCCAGCAAAAGAACTTTACTGTAGGGTGGTTTGATAAAATCCTATGTGTTAATGTGTTGTTCCCTGCCTTGATCCATAGGGAGAGACAGCTAAGAAATGATGATGATGATGATGATGATGATGATGCTTTTACCCCCAACAGGCGCCAAGAGATGATGCTCATAATTTGTGACCCGGCTGTTATTCTCACTATACTCCACCCAAACAAGGGGTCTCACAGTCTCACATAAGACAGAGATGGCCTAGGTCTCAAAGGGAGCTACTTCGGTGCTGTTAGAGGAGATGAACATTTTACTGCCTATCTTTTAGTGCCTTTGTCCTCAGTCCCTACATGGCCAAGAAGGAGTGGGACCTCTACCTGTATCAACCATCCCTCAAGATTAAACACCATCTTAAATCAAACACCTTAAACAAGATGCAGGCCCATGACTCTGACACTGTCACTTTTCTTCTGCTGTAAAACATTTTACAGCTTTGCCTGATGAAGAAACCAGTGACCTTCAAAAGCTTGCCTAATCAGTGACTGGAGACAGCAAGGACTTCTCTTCTGACTGGAAGTGGGGAAGGGAGAACAGACCTCCCATGGTGTGGATGTTGACATTCTGAGGACTCTGTTGCTGTAGGCCTCAGGCCCAAGGTCCTTCTTCTTCCCCTGCCCTTTAGTTATACAGAGCAGTCTTCTGGGTTTTCAAATATGGAGTCTTTCTCAATCCTACCTAGAGATATCAGGGTCCAAACCTGGGAAAGTTTGCATATAGAGCACACATACCCTTGAACATCTCACAGATGAAAACTGGGATATGTGTGCCCAAGGAACATCAGAGTGTGGCCAAGATGGCAAAACTGATTAATAAATGAGGAAGAATACACAAGCCAGGAGAAGCTGCAGCAGTGTCCTTTTGCCTGAGCCTTCTGGGAAGGGCAAGATCCTATCCCTTCCTCTCCTCTCACCCTGCTGAGTTAATTGAATGCAAAGTGCTTTTATATTTTGAACTCAATTTGCAGCCAATGAAGTAAGCTAAGGACAAAGGGGATGTGGGTGGAGGAGAGTGAAACAGGGACATTTTAAAAACATCTGAAAAAGTGGGATGAGAGAGGATTAACTGGGACAGCTGTCAAATTGGGACAGTTGTAGGGTATGTGCACTCCATCAGCTATAACAGCCTCACCCAACCCACATACCAAAATATCCTGAGTAAGCTGACTATTGTTTAGATTGTTTTCAGCCAAAAATATGTGCATTTTAATGATGTATAAGGCTGATGCCAGAGACTCAGATCACTCATTTGTCACAGATAGAAAGCAATCCCCCTGGTGCAGGAAAGAAAAGGAAAACCAGCCACCATGAACAAAATCCTGCTGTGGACTTGCCTCATGATATAAACAAATCAGGAGTTCTACCAGCAGAATCTTTCAAAGATGTTACTATGACTTTTCTTTCTCTTTTCTCTCTTAGGACATTATCAGACTAGTATCTTTAAAAAGCTGTAATTCCACAAATGAAGACAGTGGAAACATTGTGGCATTATAACACTTATTATTTCAGCAGTTCTCACAAGAAGACAAGAGTGCACTTAAAATTCCAAAAAACCCCACAAAAAAAACACCTTAATTAACAAAGTAAATGAACACACAAGCACTGAAGCAAACCTAAAAACGTGCGAACTAAATGGGACAGTTCATAAAAAGAGCATCCTGTGCTTCATTTTTGTGTTCTCATCCAGAAATTTTCTCATTGGGAATGGGGAGGGGGGGAAAGAGGACTCCCCATTCACACTGTAATCTCAGTTACAATGGGACGTGTTTTTGCATGCTGTCAATACCATGAAAAAAGCACTATTGATGATCTATTGATGGCTTGTACCATGAATTAGAAATAACGCCTTTTTCATGGGCTGGAGCATGGAGTAACCATGCGAAGTCGATGGCATCATGAGATAGCGGGGCCCATTCATGCTACCCTGACATTGTAATCCTGCGATTTTTGCTGCATCTGATAATGTCTCAAAACATACTATTGTATATTAATCATTTTACACAACTTGTGACTGCTAAGACAAACATTGCCCACCACGTATATTTTGCCAGGAGCCAGGTAATCTCTCCTCTCTCTTTTTGTAGTCTCAGGGCAACAGTAGAAATAGAATGCTTCTCAAGGCTCTAGGAAGCCACCATTTCTGGTGGGTAAGCTGCATTTAGGTTGGTGGGTCATGCCGGAAAGTGTGAGGACCTGGCTTACATAGCAACACATTTCAACATGACTAAATATGAAAATCTAGTGAAGCAGTTTATTGGAGGCTGGAGAGAGAAAGAGGGGGAAAAACAGTGTGGATCTCAGCTATGACCTTAAACTGAATTTAAATGAAAAACCTTTCTTTAGGTACAAAAGGATTAAGAAAAATAGTTTGACTCTCTATTTCCCCCCTTCTTATCTTAGTTTTCACAGATCCACTGGGCTTGCTGCTATTTGCAGATAAATGCCTCCAGGGTCAAAGGGGTTGCCAAGAAGAAAGGAAGGCAGGAGCTGAGGTTTGTTGCTTGGTTGACATGATTTTTAACTCCTAAAGCTATTTTGAAAAGAGAAGACAGTCTAATATCTGAGCATGGTTCTAAAATCTAGTTTCTCTGTATCCCGAAAGATCAAGTAGTACTGAATATGATATAAAGACCGTTTATTTCATCAATAGTTTGGTTTTGTGCATTCAGAGTAAATGTGGACTTAGAATTAAATTGTTTTCAGCACAACCTGGATTTGCATTCTCTCTGGTCAAAATCCTATTGGACTCTGGTAGAATGTAAAATTCCACCAATATACTTACACCACAGCTTGGGAAGTGGAAGGCAAAAGAAGGATAGTGAAGTGGGAGGGTGAAGGCCAGAGGAGGAGGAGCTGTACTATCTAGCAGCTTTTGCACAGCCTGGCACCTAAGACATAGAACCAACCCGTCTCCACCTCTCCCCATAGTCTTACTTTGAATAGATGAAGCTACCTTTTACCATTTGGTCCATCTTGATCCATTGATAATCTAGCCTTGCTCCCAGCCCTATGAAATACCCTCATTTAAATGCCCTCATTTAAATGTGAAGACCAATCCTAGGGACCAGGCCTAGGACTCTTTCTATGTAAAACACATGCTCTATCTATTGAACTGTGATTTAGAACAAAACAGTGTTTCTTTTTCTCCCGTGCATCTTATCTGCTTCATCAGTGTAGCAACCAGTGTCTCCACCATGTCAAGCCAACCACTTAAGCTGAAGGGAGGAGAAAACATTGTCATTACAAGTCACCATTCCCTCCATTTCTGGGTCAACCTAATGCTAGTGATAGAATTCAAAGATAGAGCCATGTTAGTCTGGACCAGTTATGTGAAGGGATCTTGTAGCACCATTGGGACTGATGAATCTGATGAAGTAGACTTAAGTCTATGAAAGCTTATGCTACCACCTTCTTTCCCTCAGTTAGTCTTAAAGGTACTACAAGATTGCTTTGCATAATGATACTGAGTAATGCATCACGTGGCTGAGTATCAAACTCAGTATGTTTCCTTCATCCCTCTTTAAGATTCCCTTCATCCCCCTGGGTTATCAAAATGGCTGCCTGAGCTGGGAGGGGATTTGAAGCACGTGTGCAATATATAGCCATTGAGGGGATGCACCAGCTGGAACACAAATCTAACAAACGAGTGTGGGATTCTTTCTCAGGCCAACCATCTGGGATGAGGGTGGGCATCCCTCATTGTATGGGATCAGGTGACAGTTTTCTGGGTTGCATGGACTGCCAAAGATACAAAAAACAAAACCCAACAACAATAAAGAAAGTGGCCAAAAATGTTTGGTTTTGAAAACAAGGGGGGATCCTTTTTAATATTAAACTGTGCAGTGGTTTGCAGTCTTTTTCAAAGGTGAATTGCCCCTCCTTCCTGGAAAAGACATTCACTTTTTGCTTTGTTCAGAAAAAGA
This sequence comes from Gambelia wislizenii, assembly GCA_030847615.1. Taxonomy (NCBI): domain Eukaryota; kingdom Metazoa; phylum Chordata; class Lepidosauria; order Squamata; family Crotaphytidae; genus Gambelia; species Gambelia wislizenii. Next base: position 23,391,569 of record JAUMIR010000005.1, on the reverse strand, counting down.
ATGGTCCAGGTGGAGCCAAAGACTGCAAAAGAAGTGGGGAGGGGGCAACAATTTGCACACTCTTGATCTAGGTCATACATCCCTTCCTTCTGACAGATGGGATGGCACTATCCAAACCACATCAAGAGCTATGATGAACAAGAGGTTGCACTGAAAGATGGCAGAAATAAATTCTACATGCTGTAATTATAGAAAGCAACAATTAAGTGCTCCACATGGGGCTGTGAGATCTAGCTGTCCTTGCAGCTTATCCTAGCAGCAGCCAAAGCTGCAATATAAGCTGAAATCTCTGTTCACATTCTCAACACTGCTGTTATCTTCATATGGCTGTAGCTGTCAACAGGAGTTAAATACCTGCATTCATCCCAATTAATTACATAGGATTTATCAGGTGGCAGTGTGACGATATAATCTATGATGGGGGTGTGGGGGAATCAGTTACTTTCCTGTGATAAGGGACCACCTGATGGATGTCCTTTTATCCTTTCACTTACTATTCTTTTGTTCCCAAATATATTTGCTGCCAGTGTGATGGCATATCCCCCTCCAAACAGTCAATCACATGCAACACCTTCCTTATTAAACCAACTGCTTTACTTTGAGATATTCTACAGATTGCATAACCCCCAATCTTCCTTTCAGCTTCTATGTAGCATTTCCTTGTAGGAATTATGTTCAGTATTTAAATGTGGGCCACGTCACACAGAAGTCAGAGATAAACCTAGGCTCACCACTTAGCATGCACTCAGTAAAGAGTTGTGGCCTTTTGCAGCTCCATGATGAGCTTGTATCATGAACTCATCTTTGTTCGCATGCTTCATGTTTGTCAGAGATGGACCGTAGTTCAGTGGTGGAGCCCATGTTTTGCACGCAGAAGATCCTAGGTTAAAACCCCAGCATTTTAAGATTTTAAAAAAGGCCAGGCAACCACCTTATGGCAACCTTTGAGGCGATACCCTTCCACCACTACGATTTCATCACTGAAATTTGACAGCAACTACAGTGATCCTATGGGGAACGATGTTGTTAATTGCCATCTGCTATGACTTAGGGTAATCCTATGAATGAGAGACCTCCAAGAAACTTTGTTATTAGTAGCTCAGCTAAAGATCTTCAAACTCAAGGCTGTGGGTTCCTTGACTGAGTCAATCCACCTGCGTGATAGTCTTCATATTTTTCTACTGTCTTCCACTTTACCAGCATTTGTATCTTTTCTAGTTGGTCATGTCTTCTCATTATATGCTCAAAGTAAGATAGCCTCAATTTAGTCATGTTGGCTTCTAATGAGAGTTCAGGCTTGTTTTGCTTTCAGACCCATTTATCTGTCTTTTTGGCAGTCCATGGTATCCATAGCACTGTCCTCCAGCATCACATCTTAAATGAGTTTATTATCTTCCTATCAGCTTTCTTCACTATTCAGCTTTCCCAACCATATGTAGAAATAGGATGGGATAGCAAAGTACTGCCTAGTCTGTTTTTAGTGCTCTTGACACCTCAAAATAGCCCAGAATGCCCCTTGTCTGCCCTTCAAAGGTGAATGGTCTTTCCTGGAAGCCTGTAGGATGTGGCAATTCACTGTATCATTCAAGCCACTGTACTGCTTAATATAAAAAATACCCATTTTCAAAGCCAGAAGTACACTTCCAGCTACTTCAGGTTTTGTTGGTTTCTTAGTTTCTGGTTTTTGTCATTTTTGGCACTCAGTGTAGACCCAAAGGATCTAATAGAGTGTAGACCCAAAGGATCTACTAGACACAAAGGCAGACAGCTGGTTCCCAGACCAAATGTGGTGGCCCATCCCTCCTGTAAAAGATTGCCAGAGTGTCCTTCTAAACCATAGAGCCCTTCACGACCACAGAAAAAGCATCTCACAGGGCTACACTGCTAAAGACAATGATAGAAAGCTAGAAAGATAAGGGTTAACTATTGCTGAAAGAAAAATTTATGCACACTCTATGTGAATTTTAAAAAGAGTTAGGAGATTTTCGGACGCCTCTTTCAGCCTCTTGCCACACAAGCAGCCTCCGGTGCAGCAATGAGGCTGCCGCGCGGCAAGGGGTCCATTTCGGATGACACCGTTTCTCTCTCGTTGTCCGTGACTGTTGCGGGTAGCATTGGAGGCGGCCGCGCTGTTTTTACTGCTCCGGAGGCTGCTTGCGCAGCAAGAGGCTGAAAGAGGTGTCTTAAAATCTCCTTAGTTGCTGATGATGATTTTGTGTTCTTAATTGTAATAGTATATAGAGGTTTTTGTAATCTTGTAAATACCCTTGTGAGGAAAGTATGCCTTGAAAAGTGGGTTAAAAATGTTACATATAATCAGTCAATAAATGTACCTCTGTTTTATGACCATCATCAAAGAATGCTATAAAATAATGTGAAGAAAAACAACTGACAACATGCTAACAGAAAAAAATGTAGTGCCAGATTGAATGCATCTTGGGAAGCAAGATTTATGGGCACCACAGAAATAAACTTCATCCTCACATCAAATATTTATCTCCTGGGAGACCGGAGTCTCATGTAGCTCTAGAGCCTCCTACTGCCCATCATGGCTTAGAGCAGTACCCTCCCGGACAGACACCATTTTCTATCTTTCAGAAAACCTTTCCATTTTCTATTTGTGCATTTGAAAGTTTCCCTAAAAGACACACAACCAACAATTTTCACAGCTGCATGTTGCATGAAAAAATCAGCAATTATTAAATTTCTGACCCGTGGTGAGTTCACTGTAGAGTACTATTTTTGGGAGGCGACGGTCCTCCATCCTAGGAATGTGCCCTGCCCAGCGCAGCTGTGTTCTCAATATCATGGCCTCAATGCTGGTGATCCCTGCTTGCTCAAGGACAGCAACATTCATCAGTATAAGTCATGCAGTTCCATGGTGGTTGCTCTACACTATCCTTCTACTAAATACCAACATTGTGCAACTGACTGCATATCTGACAATGTGCTTGCTGAAATTTTGTGGCTAGTTCATTGTGCCACCTGGATCACCTTTCTGGATTTAATGACATGTTGGACAAGATCCTAATTGTGTTGCACAGTATAAATCTATACTCATATAGTTAAGTGGGAGTATACACTATACCACCTGCCTGCTGAATGCCAACATTGTACAACTGATTGCCTATATATTTATTTTATTTATATCCCACCTTTCTCCTGACCCAAGGTGGCTGGAAACAAAGTTAAAATAAGACAGAGATAAAGAGATGACAATAAAAGAGTTAAAACACAATTAAGCTATCTTATTAAAATACCATCAATTTTAAAAGTATAAAATTATTTTTAAAACATAACAATAAAGATACAAAGTCAGCAATGCACACCAGGCCATTTCTGCAAATGTGCTTGGTTACGGTCCCATGTGCAACAGAGGATGTATAATGCCTATTTCTGCAATCCTAGCGAATTACATGGTACATTGTAGGCACTGATAAATAATTAGGTACCACCCAAGACTTTGGACATATCATAAGACTACAAGATTCATTGTAAAAGATGGCAATGCTTGTTAAAGTGGAAGTTAGTAGGAAAATAGGGAGACTGCACTACAGATGGATTGATTCAAGCAAGCAAGCCACAGCCCTGAGTTGTGGTATTCATTGGCAATCTCCCATCCAAGTATTAACCAGAGCTTACATGGGTGTAAAACAGCAACAGTATGCTAGTCATGTTATTTGGATTTTGATTCTACACCATGCTGATATGGAGGGTGCTGCTCTCCCACAGAGGGCAGGCAGTAGCAACAATGAGGGAGAATGTGGTGTCAGCAAAGACACTTTCCCTCTTGCCTCAAGTGCTGGGAGAACTTGGGACAGTAATGGACCCAAGATGGCCCTTTTTGTGAGCAAAGCTCTGCTCTTGGAACTCTGGATCAAACCCTGTGTGCTCTTTACTTTAAAGCACAGGAGGTTAGGGAGTGTGGCCTGTAGGCCACATATGCCCTCAACTTCTTTTTTTGTGGATCCCAAGTCTGCCCCAGGGCACTTCCAAAGATTCTAGACAATTTTAAAACTGGGCAAGAACATTCACAAGAGAATTGCCAAAAACACACCGAAATGTCCCCTGAATGCCATAGTTTTCTTCTCTGCCCCCAGTGGACCCTCAAAGTCCACTTCCCTGCATGGTCCCGGGTAGGCTGAAATTGAAACTAGAAGTCACTTCTGATTTAGGAGATGAAAATGGACCTTCACCAATGTTACTTTTGTAGTTAAAAAAAAAACAGTAATAATAAACCTTGAAAACCTTTCAGATCCCTAGTGGCTGGGGTTGTATATGTAAAAGCTCAGTGAATGAACACAGCCCATTCTGGTTCATCCAGAATAACCCTCTCCTCTCAGTGGTGGTATAAGAAAGACTTGTATCCATGGGGATTCTACCAGTATTAAGACTTTCCGCTCTTGGATGAGAACAGCAGTGACTTCTCTACATTTCTCCACATAAATTTTTAATCACAGCCTCTTCCCTACCGCCAGTGATTGAGTTCCCTACCGCAGCTAATGGCATTTCTTGTAATATTCATCCATTTAAAATATGTATGCGGGTGCCATATCTTATTTTTCAAGGGAAGCTTGTATAAGGCCAGGAGCAAGTGATAGCAGTCATACAGCCTGTTAAACTACAGTGCCTTTGCCATGCGTTTGATCACTAGGGCAATCGTAAAAATACAGGGCTCCTTGTCTCAAAGAAGCGATGTTTTACATAAGGTCAGTACAATTGCCGATGTGGCATTTTGCCATCTGCCTCAATCTTAATCCAAATGAATCTCAGGATATAAATTTTCTTTGACTTCAATGGGAGTGGGATTGAGTGTCTAAATGGATGCCCTCTGGCTGGAATATATTCAGAGACAGCGTACCTTAAAAGTCAGGCGGGTCAAGCTGCTATAGGTGAATTAATTTTTAAACAAGAGGCATTCAAGAGGCTATGATTTAATATCTCTAAGTAATTACTTTATGAAATGATGCCTTGAACTGGACAGTTTTCTCTGTCAGGGTTGAATTAACCAGCTTGCTGACTATGCTGAAGATGAAGACCCCACCAGATTTATTCTCTTGCTGTGACTGACTTATCAGAGGATATTTTTCAGGCTCAGTCAGGATTCCAGCCAGAAACTTCATGCTTTGTACAGAGCTGTCTTTAATAGGAGCCATTTGGGGCTGTAGAATGGAAGACAAATGGGGAAGTACTTCAGGCAGGGTTCTCGGCTCCCTGTCCCTGTCAGCTGCAAACCTATGTTTATCATAAGAAGTAGCTTCATTTTTCATTCAGAAACAATGGACTTTATCAGATGCAGCAAAAACCACATTAGAAGAATGCTACAAGAACAGAAACAGGCGACATTATCAGACGTTGACATATGTCAGCCATTGTGGGGGCATAGCATGGCCATGAATAAAGTGTCCCTTTTTATTAACCCATCAATAAAAAGGGGCACTTTATTCATGCCCACACTATGCCCCCGGAACAGCTGAGGATGCGGGCATCTCATAATGTTGCCCTTTCTGTTCTCACAGCATTCTTCTGATGCAGTTTGTGCCATGTTCCCCTGCATCTGATAAAGTCCAGTGTCAGGCCAATTTCCACAAAAGTCGAAGTGGCTCCGCCAACCCATACATCCTAGTTAATTCTTCAGGTCTCCTTACGTAGTGCCATTCTTCCTAACATTTCACATATGAAAACTGGAGGTTGTGTGGCCAAGCAACATCAGAGTGTGGTCAAGATGACAGAAGTTATTGATGAGGAAGAGCACTAGGAGAGATTGCAACAGTTTGCTTTCTCCTGAGCCTACTGGGAAGGGCAAGATTCTACTCCATGTTCTGCTCTCCCTCCACTGAGTTTGTGGAGTGCAGCCTGCTTTTGCACTTTGGACTCAGTTTGCTGCCACTGAAGTAAACTGAGTACAAAAGGGAGGAGAAGGGGGAGGAAGAAAAACTGAGAGATTTTTAAAGGATCTGGAAATGTGAGATGGCAGAGGATTAATCAGGACTGTTTTTGCTAAATTGGGACAGTTGAAGGGTATGTAGCACCAATGACAGCTGGTAGCTCCCACATCATCGAGGTAGTGAATCCAAGTTTTAATCTGAAGTTTGAATTAGTTATCCAAAGTGCTGAAAACAGTTGAAGTATTGTTAAAGTTCAGACTAAACTCCAAAATGGATTCACCACCTCACTGATGTGGAAGGTACCCATGGTCAGTGGTATAAAAATAGCATACCCTCCAAGTGTCTTGGTTTGGCAGGGACAGTCCCAATCAATCTACTTTTGTCCCACTTTTCCAGCTGCTTTTAAAATGTCCCACTTTCTCTCTTACCCTCCCACTTTCCTCCTGTGTCCTCAGCTTACTTCAATTGCTGCAAACTGACTTCAAAGTGAAAAAGTAGTTTGCACTGAATTAACTCAGCAGAGGGAAGAGGAGAGGAGGGGTGAAATCTTTGAAAAGCAAACTGCTGCAGCCTCTCCTAGCTTGTGTGTTCTTTCTCATTAATAACTTTTGCCATCTTGACCATGCTCTAATGCTGCTTGGTCATACTTGTCTTGGATTTTATTTCTTTGTCATTGGATCTAGAATAGCTTGTACAAATGGAGGATTTGCTCTTAGCCAGAGCCCCCAACCACCTTAACCTGGCCTTGACAGGAGTGGATTTGTATGTGAAAAGATTCATGTGTGAACTCCAGTTCTCCTTCTTCTTGTTGTTAATTGCCCTCAAGCTGAATTCAAATTATAGTGACCCTTTGAATGAGAGAACTCCAAGTCGCCCTATTTTCAAAAGCTCAAGCCTTTCAAACTCAAAGCTGTGGCTTCCTCAGTTGAGTATAAAATATGTTACTCAGCTTTGGACTTTCCTCTCACCTCTGAGATGTCAAAAGCTGAACATCCTTTCAGGTTAAGTCCAGTGGCATCATTAACCACAGCACTACTCATTCTTGTCCTCTGCTCTTCTTCAGTAGCTTCCATCCTAGGAGGCTTATGTTCTGAAACTATCTATTGCTTCATTTGTCTCATCATCGGGTTTTCATGGTAAAGGGTATTCAGAAGTGGTTTACCAAAGGCTCCTACTGTGCATTTCTAACAAGTGTTAGTTATGGTACCACTGTTGTCTCTGAGAGATCTTCTACCAGTGTCACCACCACCACCAACCCACTGCTGCTGCCCTGTAGCTGTTTGGCTCATTTAGTCTGGCTCCTTAGTAAAAGCCTGTCTGATGTGGGAGACCCTAGTAGCAACAGTGTTATCAGCATAGCCTCTTGCTGCACAGGAACATGCAATCCGACCACCATGGAAATTAAACACACATTTCTGGTTTTAACATGTGCTCAAATGTTCTTTGTTCTTCCATTCTCTGTCTGCCTTCCTGAGCCACCATTTTTCACCTCTCTCTGGTTGGTGGACGTCAGGAATTCTAGTTAAAGCAAAGTAGATCTTATAAACCTAAAGTCTACCTAACTCTCATTTAGAAGTACTTCCATCTCCATCTACCACGATGGATTCCCCCAACACACACACACCCTGTTCTCTTCTTGCAGCTATATGAACCAGATCAAATTGTTCCTCAGAAAGGGTTAATTCTCCATCATTTTCCATACCTTTGGGCTGGCATGTTCCTCCAGTGTATCCAGGACAGCACTTCCATTCCAGTGATGTCACTATCATATGTTTGATCCTGTAAGCTTGGTGAGTCCTTGACTGGGAGCTGCAAGGTGATTTGGAAAGCAAATGTTAGTGGGGGTCTGTCTCAGATGAATGGACATGATACAGGATGATACATCAGTAATAGGCCACAGAGGGATTATTTTTGAAGTCTATTGATTGCATCCTGTGCAAGACCACAAGTGAATGCTTTTTACAGAATGGCCTCATGTCAAAGCTAGTGAAAATAAAGACTTCAGGTGCACAGCTGAAATTAAATGTTGGGGGAGGTGTTTATTTTATTTATATGTTTAAAATAATTATTAGCTTCTCTCCAGCAAAAGCTCTCAGAGTCGCATATGTACTTAGGTGATTGGACTTTATAATTCCGAACATGCAACAATACATAACAGAGAAGTGAAATAAAATTTGAGTATAAAACTTCCAAATTGCATCAATATATCAAAGGAACCAGTGAAATAAAATGGCTTTTAATTGATTTGCAGAAGAAAACAAAGGTAGCACCAGAAACCCACCTCACTTGAGAGAGTAGAAGGACTCAAAGCAAGAGGCTGGTCTTAACTCCTGAACAAACCTGAGCAGGAAAGGGCAAAGGATATAGAATCCAAACTGGTATCCAGAATTTGTAAATACTAGAAGCCAAGGTTTTACAAAATATGCAAATAGATAAATCAAGATGTTTCTCCCATTCTAGTGTAACAAGAAGTCATCCACTACTTTTAAAATATTTTAATACAAAAACTAATATTACTGTTACTTTTTTACTACCCATTATTGTTACTGTTATTGATCGTTTATACCCTGCCTTTTCCCCACAGCTGGGACTCAAGGCAGCTTTAAGATTTTAGAACCTATAAATATTAGAATGCATGTGAATGCATCAATAAAATTATATACATGTTATTTTAAAATCCAATTATACAATTCACAGAATTGAAACCGTTAAAAAATTTAAAAGATGGAAGATAAAAATTAACAAGAAACCTCACCATTAAAATCCCATTGCAATTAATTCATAAAAGCCTGTCCGTATAGCAAATTCTTCACTTTCCTACCCCTCCTAAGGTGGGCTCTGTGCTACCAGATTTCGAGGTAGTAGCTGGAACAATCAATCTGCCATTTTAACTTCCCATCATGCTTCTGATGATGTATTGCTCTGAGGCATTGTGGGAGATTAACATGGCCCAGTGACAGCTCAGAGTACTGCTGTAGATTACCACACTGTCAGGGTCCACAGGGGGTGCTTTGCTCAGAATAACCTCCAACCTGCAACCAGCTCTGGTCTTTGCACTGCTTTCATTTTATAGGGCATGTGCAGTAAAATATCTGTTGAATGATGGCTTAGGTCAGGGGTGGGCAAGCAGGCTGCATGCAGCTCTTCTAAAAGCTCCTAAAAACAGCCCCAGAACCACCCCCAAAATGGCCCAAAACAAAAACAAAAAAAATCCAGGCCAAATTTGGCCAGAAGCCCCTAAAACTGTCTACAAATGTGGAGATTTGTTTTCCCTAACCCCTCAAAGACCCCCAGCCCCCCCCAAAAAAAAAATCCTGAAGAAAGAAAAATGTTCAAACATTGGCCAAAAAATGTGCCCAGGAGTGGCATTATATCACTTTTGGTGTGACATGTTAGTGCAGCCCACAAGGTAGGTGCAAGGGGGAAAATGGCCCCTGCCCTCACTGCAGTTGTCAACCCCTGGGCAAGCTGAAGGGCTTTGCTTTACCTCAGGTGTTAAAAAGGATCATCTCCCCCCCTTTACAAAAGACAGAAAGAAGGGTGCAGCTGGTTCCAAAAGAAACAAGAAGACTGTGACAAGTGTCATAGGAAAGGGGTGATGCTCATTTCCTGTAGAAGGAAAATCTCATTAAAAACTCAAGAAGGGAAATGGTAACTTAATATTGAAAAACAAATCACGTAAAACTTCCTATTATTTGGAGTCTTTGCAATTGAGATTTCTGTTTGAATTTTTATTCCCAACATAGGTAGCAGTAGGGGAGTAGCACTCTGAGGGCAAACTGGGTAAATATTTATTTTTTAAGTGGCTTGAATTAAGCTTCCAGATTCAGCATGACTATGAATAACTGGCCATGTAAATGTGTGTCATGAAGAGCTTGAAACCTGGTTCCAAAATATTCACATCCGCTCAAAGCTTCTACTCAAACACATCTCCAGAAACCTTCCCCGGCTGCAAGAGTGAAAAACATAGAATTGATAGCTGAGATTTCGACAGCCCTGAGACTTCCTAGGTTTATTTCTTATCAATGAAGTATGCTCAAGATAATTTTGGATGCAGCAGTGAAGCAACAACAGTGCATGCACATTTGGTGCAAATGTTACATATTTAACAGAAGGTGCTTAAAAAAGGTTTGTACAATCAGGAAGCCCTATAGTGCAAGGTTCCAAATGATGGGGAGTACCTAAGTGCATTGAACTGAAGGTGCAAAAAAAAAATAAAAATCCCCCTTGGTGTGAGAGGCTACTGTGCACGGTACTGATTCTCCCTCCATGAGTTTTGATGATGCCTAAGGAGATGTGTAATGCCCAAAGAGGTGTAGCAATGAGCTGGGTTCTGGACAGAGCTTGGAGAAACTCCTTTTTTTTTTTTTTTTTTGGACTAAAGTTCCCAGAACTTCCAAAGCAGCATTGTACAATGTCCCTGTTAGTTTAGGGATTCTGAAGGTTTAGTCCCCCAAAGTAACTTGTCCAAGCTCTGGGTGTGATTGGCTGAAAATTGTATGTAGTATGAAACTAAGAGTGAAGGAGAACCTATTAGCAGTCTTGGAATGTTACTTTGGACTACAGTTCCCAGAATCATTCAGCCAGCTTGTTTAGGGGTGTCTTGGAGTTGTAGTAAAACAGGAAAAAAACAACATTTCTGTATTCTGAACTTTGGTCAAGGAGTGTTTGGTATTTTTCAGTGGAAAAGTGGAGTGAGAGTAGTGGGCAGAGAGATGTGGAATTTAGGTTAGAACTAATCATAGGACATTAAATCTCCTGATCTGAAGGTTTCTGCATAGCATCTCCTGGCCCCAAACTCCCAAACCTACTTTTCTGGGCACCAACTACACCAGGAGAAGGAGGTTTGTTCTTCTGGCAATCAAGCTGAGATTGGATGAACTCAAAGTGCGGTTTTGGCCTATAAAGCCCTGGGCCCAAGTTGTTTGAAGGACTCATCTTCCTGTATGAGCCCAGCAGAGCTTTAAGATCACCTAGAGAATCCCTTCTCTCTGTCCCACCACCTTTTCAGGCTCGTTTGGTGGATAAAAGGAAGAGGGTCTTCTCAGTGGCTGCTCCCAAACTTTGAATGCCCTCTTGTCCTTGCTTTCTTTCTGGTGTCAGGTTAAAACATTTTTGTGCCACCAGGTTTTTACAAACTGACAATGTGTGGGCTTCTAAGGCTGTGTGGTGCTATTTTTAAGGGTCTTTATAGTTTTTTAAATGCTTTTAATATTTTAATGCTTAATGTTTTAACCTATACATTGTTTAATTGTTTTTAAAATGTTATGTTTACAGTATACTGTATTGTCATTTTTACTGTTGTATTGTTTTTAACTTGTATTGTTTTAAATATGTTGTTAGCTACCTTGAACCCCATTATCAGGAGGAAAGTGGGATATAAATGAATAATAATACAGTTGTCCCTTCATATTTGCCAGGGTTTGGTTCTAGGACCCCCGTGGATACCAAAATCTGTGAATACTCAAGTCCCATTATGTGCAATGGCATAGCAAATTGGTGTCCCTTATATAAGATGGCAAAATCAAGGTTTTCTTTTTGGATTATTATTCTTTTTAAGAATATTTTCAAGCCATGAATACAGTACTTAAATCCATGGATACCAAATCTGTGGATATAGAGGGACAACTGTATTGTTATTATTAATAATAGCAACAACAATAAGCAGACTGGAAGAGGGCAAATGTTGTTCCCATCTTTAAAAGTGTGGGGGGGAGATGACCCAAATAATTACCGCCTAGTCAGCCTGACATCAATACTAGGAAAGATTCTAGAGCAGATCATTAAACAGACAGTCTGTAACCACTTAGAAAGGAATGCCGTGATCACGAAAAGTCAACACGGATTTCTCAAAAACAAGTCATGCCAGACTAATCTCATCTCTTTTTTTTGATAGAGTTACAAACTTGGTAGATGGAGGGAACACAGTGGATGTAGTGTACCTTGATTTCACTAAGGCTTTTGACAAGGTCCCCAATGATATTCTTGCAAAAAAGTTAGTATCCTGTGGGCTAGACAATGCAACTGTTAGGTGGATTTGTAGTTGGTTGACTGACCGAACCCAAAGGGTAGTCACCGATGGCTCCTCCTCATCCTGGAGAGAAGTGACCAGTGAGGTGCCACAAGGTTCTGTCCTGCGCCCAATGCTATTCAACATCTTTATCAATGACTTAGATGAGGGAATAGAGGGCATGCTTATCAAGTTTGCAGATGACACCAAATTAGGTGGGGTAGTTAATACCCCAGAGGACAGGATCAGAATCCAAAATGACCTCAACAGATTAGAAAGCTGGGTCAATAATAACAAAATGAATTTCAACAGGGAGAAATGTTGGATACTACACTTGGGCAGTAAAAATGAAATGCACAGATATAGGATGGGTGACATCTGGCTTGAAGACAGTACATGTGAAAAGGATCTAGGAGTCTTAGGACTTTTTCAGATGGTACTTACTGCGCTAGGAGGTCTTGCGAGAGGCATGGTGCTGTCACGCAGCAGGGGGTCCATTTCGGATGCTGCCATCCCTCTTCCGAAACCATCTGTTTCAGTTCCGTGAAGGATTGGAAGCGGCCGTGCCATATTTTAATCACGGACAACTTCCGTGATTAAAATATGGCACGGCCACTTCCAATCCTTCATGGAAGTGACACCGATGATTTCGGAAGAGGGACAGCAGTGTCCGAAATGGACTCTGTGCCGCACGACAGTGCTGTGCCTCTCGCAAGACCTCCTAGCACAGTAAGTACCATCTTACTAAGGAAAAAGTCCTTAGTGGACCACTCTATTCTGCTTTGATCAGACCTCACCTGGAATCCTGTGACCAGTTCTGGGCACCACAATTCAGGAAGGATATTGAGAAGCTGGAACATGTCCAGAGGAGGGCAACCAAGATGGTGGGTGGTCTGGAGGCCATGCCCTATGAGGAGCGGCTTAGAGAACTGGGCATGTTTAGTATGGAGAAGAGAAGGTTAAGAGGTGACATGATAGCCATGTCCCCATTAAAGGGATGTCATACTGAGGATGGAGCAAGATTGTTTTCTGCTGCTCCAGAGACTAGGACACAGAGCAATGGGTTCAAACTACAGGAAAATAGATTCCGCCTAAACATTAGGAAGAACTTCCTGACTGTAAGAGCTGTTCGGAAGTGGAATACACTGCCTCATAGTGTGATGGAGGCTCCTTCTTTGGAGGTTTTTAAACAGAGGCCGGATGGCCATCTGTTGGGAATGATTTGATTGTGTGTTCCTGCATGGTGGGGATTGGACTGGATGGCCCTTGAGGTCTTTTCCAACTCTATGATTCTATGAATAACAACTCCTTCCTGCCAGCTAGTGAGGCTGTGACACAAAAATGCAACAAGTGTGTTACTTCTGATTGTCACAGCCTTGTTAGCTAGTGGAAGGAAGGAGTGGAAACATCATCGGCCCATAGCCTGATCACAGCAGGAAGGACTTCCTGATGCCCTGTAAAGCTAGTTGGGGAGGCAGTTATGATCATAGAAATACTGTAGTGCCATGATCATGACTATGTAGGGATGTGAATACAGACCAGTTATGGATGCATAACTCCTGTTTACGCATCCATAAGCATGATACTGAATTCTGACCAATGACTGGAATCATGTTGAAGACTTATGTCTTCGTAAGTGAACTTACATCTTGGGGGATTACAATTGAGCAGTTCCGTAACAGCCGTATCCAATAAAGGGCTACTTTTATGTTACTACATAAGAGAGCCAGCAAAGTGACTGATGAGCTTGGGGTCAATGCACGATAGGATCAATGTGCATTGTTACTGATGTGTATCAGTCCCATTGTGCATCAAGACACTAACTAGGGACTGCTGATGTGCAGTAGGACTCCTGTATCCACTGATTCATTATCCGCTGATTCAATTATCCACGGGGCACAAAACAGCACACCTACCATAGAGTCTTCATAGAAAATGTGTCCCCTCTAGCCCTCTAGCCATGTTCTAGATCCTCCAAGGCAACGCTATGGTATTTTAAACCGGAAGTCCCATTATTTTCAATGGTGTTCACTATTATCCACGGTTTTCGGTTCCCCCCACCACAACCAATCCCCAGCAGATAAGGGGGTCCTAATGTAGAGGATTCAGGCCAATATTTTTAAGGATTGAAACATCCACACCAAAGCAAGGTGAAATCATGGCATGGGGTGTGGGTGGGGTGTGTGCACATGGATCCTTTACGTATTATATTTTTTTCTACCTTGATATACTTTTGGTGCAAGAAATAACACAATGAATTCAAGGTTTACCTTGATGTTACTTTTCTTGTTCTGAAAAATTTGGCTGCAGTCTGCTATTGAGTTAAAATAGCATGCCACCCTTAAGGTCCTTTACCAGCAAAATATTTCAGATGTCGTCCTTTGTCATCATTTAAAATCCATTAGCATATATCCATTTCTGTAGCAATAAATTGCTCAGTGTGCTGCAGTTTGGTAATCTATTGTACTCTTAACTCCTTTTTTTTAGTTAAAATCTGAGCTAACCCTAACATTGCAGCCTGGCCTGACTCATAGAGGAAGAAGTTCTGGGAAACAAATCCTTGCACATTTCAAATACCGATTGGCTCTAGAATCAATATTTCCCCCTTATTCTTGGTTGGATGATATCTCATCCTGAACAAAAGAGACTTGGAAATTGAAAAGGTTTTGAGTTTTATGAGAGATGGACTAGATTTTAATTTTTTCCTAGACCACAATAATGGAATATAGGTGTGCAAACATGCCACCTAGTGGGAAATAGTAAGCTGAATTAACAGATTCAGAAGTCTGAAAATTCCATAGCATTTAGAGTGGCAGTAGCAGTGTTTATCCCTCAAAACCTGGACTCTTATTGGAGGACCCTAAGCTTCTGTACATCAAATTATCTTGAAGCAAAGGTAAATAATTTCCAAGTAGCAAAATAAAGTCATGACCTGATCCTTTCCACCTTGGAAATCACAAAACTCCTGCCCTCTAAAACATTAGTAGAGATGGACAAACATTTATTTCCAGGCCATGTCATTCTCACACATGAATTCTACCCCATTTGGAAAATTTATTAAAGATGCATGAAAATTCCCATCTAAGTATGTATCTAAATACTGTATGCATTTTTAAATGCATTTTTTCTCAGAAAGCATTTCTCTCTCAAAAAGTGTACATACATGTGTGTATGTGTGTGTGTGTGCATGTAGAGATGGACAAACCCACATCCAAAGAGAGAATGGGAAGGAGTGGGAGAGAGAGAGATTCTCAAAGTACACATTTCTTAAAAGCTGATAACATTTAGGAAGCAGAAAAGGCAGTGGATAACCAAATTTTGATCTCCACATTATTATTTCATGTTATGAATATTTATATCTTGCCATTTAGGATAAAAATCCTTCCAAGGCAGGTTACAGATAGGGTCAAAGTTAACTGTCACAAACAATAGCAACAGCTCAGAAGAATAACTCAGGCATAACTCATGAAGGACCCTTCTCACAGGGCAGTTGAAGGCAGAAATCCCTCTGGCAGGAAAAGAAGAGGACCAAGTGCCATGGACCTCATGTTGCCCTTGCTTGCTGGCCTTTCTCTCCTGGAATCCACCCCACAGATCTGTGGGCATTAATGGTCTTGTGTGGGAAGGAGACAGCCCATCTGGATTAAGATCCTAAGGTGATCTTTCCCTCCTTGCCTGCCTGCCTGCCTGCCTGCCTGCCTCTCTCTTTTGGTATAGTTCCCACAGGCAGAGCTTGGAAAGTTTGTTTTTGTTTTTTTTTTTTTAAGTAATTCATTCTCCTTGCTTGCCATGGTGTTTCAGAATTACACAAAGTTTTAAGAAGTAATTCTTTGCGTAATTCATTCAGTTGTTGTTTCTTTTTAAAAAACCTCAGGATTGGTAGTGGAATAGTGCTAAACGTGAAAAACACTTGTCAAAATGCCTTTACAAATGTTTAAATCTCCTTTAAAGGTTACTTTTAAAGTATTTGCATACTCATTACACCAGCTTAAAAGCTGCATGCCCACTTGTTGCACTTTTAAACAAAATGTAACTTTGTTGTGCCCTTGTTACAAAAATGAAGGTAATGCACTACAGGTGAGTAAATTATTTTAACTCTCTACTTCCAAGCACTGGACACAGGACAATTGTCAGTACAGTATCTGCTGATTCGCCAACCACAGATTCAATTATTTGTGGTTGGTGATGGTGAGGGGAAGGGAGGGGTGAGGGGGGATCTCATCTCCCCCGTCCCTTCCCTTGGAAGGGCTCCTGTTGCCATGGCAGTGATCACGGGGCTGAAGGAAAGGGGAGGATATCCTCATCCCCTTCCCCCTTTGCCCCTGTAGTTGCAGGGCCATTGGCGAAGGGGGAAGGGGGCAGAGGAGCAAACTGTCCTTGTCCCCTTCCCCCTTCTCCCCCACAATTGCCACCGTGGCAGGGCCATGAGCGATGGGGAAAGGGGACAGAGAAGCAAACATGCCCTCCTTTCCTCCAGGATGCCCCCCCAAGATGGCATTGGCTATTATCCACAGAATTCACCATCCATGGGGGGGGGGGGTGGAACCAATCCCCCATGGATGCAATGGTGCTACTCTAACTCCAAGTTGGGGGGGGGGCAGTTCAGCCAGAACAAGTACCTGAGGTCTTGTCTTTTCATTAAAATGCTTGAATCAATGGTGACTGGGGGCTTGCCTATCACACTGGGACAGTGAAGCTGCTTAAAGTTTACTCCAGACTTTCAAGTAGCTATCCAAGGTACTGAACCTATATGTGGGTTGGTTTCAGCACCATGGATAGCTCTTTTAGAGTGTAAACTTTAGACTAAAACCTGCATTCACTGCCTCACTGACATGGAAACCATCAGTTGCTACTAGTTTGTATAGAATTTCCCAAAAAAATCAGATTTCTCAAACATCCCTAACCATGAGTCACTCACCTACAGTTAGGCTACAGTAAGTACCACAACCAAGAGGAGTTATGGAGTCCTAGATACTGATAGACAAACTCTCTTCTGTTTGACTTAATTTCAGCCCAACATTTACATGTTTCTCAGAGAACTATCAGGACAGGATTGATTGATTGATTGATTGATTGGAGTACAAAACTTAGATTAGAAAAACAAGGAATTTGGAATTGCAGTTGCAATTCCAAGCCAGGTAAGAATATCTCAAGGAAATGGTACATGATTCACAGTGCATCTGAGCATTATGAGTTTAACTGGTTGCGAACATCCCTAGCATCTCTAATCTTGCATAGCAGTCAGAGGACTTCCATGTGTGGCCATGGCCACAAGCATGCCAACATGCAGTATTTCTGTTTCCTTTTTTCAGAAGCCCTGCTAGGCAGGAATAGTAGTCCCTGGAAGGCTGACAACTGCTTGTGCTTACAATGGTATCTGCAGTGCTCCTCTGTCCCAGTTCATAGTATTCATACAGTTCCTCTCTCCCAGTAAGTCAAGCTATGCTGTTGTGAATTTATAAAACAGTGGAAGAATTCTGGCAGAGGGTTCAGGTTTCTTGTGACATTATAGAGCTTTCTACACACTCTCTTTCATTAATTTAAGTGGCTGTTATTAAAATACACCTATGCAATCTAAACCACATTGCATACCTTGATCCACAGGGTCCTGTAATCCAATTGCATGGCTTGGATCTGCCTGATGCATAGCTTTCTATGTTGTCAACTACGATGGTGGGCTGAAGTCTTGTGTGAACATAAGCACACCAGTTCCTGTGTGAATAGAAGAAAGAAACAATTACCTTGTGTTGGTTGGTTTTTCTGTCAAAAAACATTGGTCAGAATCCTTTATCATGGTGTAGATCATATAACTTTATGTATACTTAACTACATAGCAGAGACACTAAGAAACCCTGCTAGCGAATCACAAAGATTTGTAGCAGGATAAGCAAGAGTGTCCTGATGCACATTGACTCTACCAGTGCTCATTGGCACTCCCTAGCTAGTGTTTCAATTGCACAAAGGGACCAATGCACATTGGCCCCATTGGCCCCAATGTACATCAGTTCCAATGTCATTTTGCTGGCTTCCCTATGTAGCAATCTAACAGCAGCCCTTTATTGGATATGGATATT
Source organism: Gambelia wislizenii (assembly GCA_030847615.1). Classification (NCBI taxonomy): domain Eukaryota; kingdom Metazoa; phylum Chordata; class Lepidosauria; order Squamata; family Crotaphytidae; genus Gambelia; species Gambelia wislizenii. The sequence continues at coordinate 23,373,597 of JAUMIR010000005.1, read as the reverse complement.
ATGCAACTGCCTATTTCTAATCCACATAGATGTAAGGAGATTATCAGATGTGCTAAATATGGTGTTATCACGATGCCAGGAGACTGCTAAAGAGCTTCCTTTTCAGACAACATTGTTCCCATCTCGTCATGCACCCATGCTATTGCTGTTCTGCCAGCGCCGCTTTTTATTGATGGACTAAGCTATCAATAGAGCTCCCATTCCAATTCTGTAATGGAATGTCTTGCATCTGAAAAGGTGCCCTGTTATGCTGGCGCAATGCCAGCATCAATGGGGGGTCCATGCCAGAACACTTCTGGGTGAGATCAGGACATCAAGGTAAGTGACACACTTTTTTGTACCCTCCCTGGGTTACTTGTTATGTTTTAAGTATGTTCAGGTGCTTGATGTAACTTTTTGTCTTTTATTTTACATTTTATGTTTGAATTTTCCACACTCTCGTCTTCTCATGAGAATGGCCAGGATTTGAAACCAGGAAGTGAAAGGAGCTCCATTCGAGCTCCATTCACTCCTGGGCTGCCCTGCTGAGGGAATGATGTGTGATTAAGTTAGGTCTGAAAACTTTTTTTTTCATTACAGGGATGGGAGAGGGGTGGGAGAGGTGATTGTGAGATGGGAACACTTTTTTTGTTCCTGTCTGATAATCTCCTAAGACAACTTAGTAAGATGTTAAGACCCCAACAGGATCCCAGCCTGTTTGTTTGTTTGTTTGTTGTTTAATATCCCACCTTTCTCATGTTACTTGACCCAAAGTGGTTCACGTCAAGTTAAAAACAAAGTACAAAAAAAAACCCACCACCAATTTGATACTATAGTTTTTTAAAAAAAAAAACAGTTCTATTAAAAACACTCAATTACAAAAGTTAAAAACATATTAAAGCATACGACAAAATCCACAAAAAAGTGATACTATTATTGGCCAACCAAAATACACAAAATATATCATGCAAGTTTTCAAGGTTTCACTGGCTTCCTCATCAGGCAAAGATGTGGAAAAGCATACAGGAGAAGAAAAGTGGTGATGTTAGAGTCACAGCCCTCCATTTTATGGACTTGGTTTATCTCGGATTGGCCTTTTTAGTCATCAGCGCGCTTGCAGAAAGCATGGGATGAGTCCTTCCTGAATCTTCGTTTGCGAAGAAAAGCCAGAGAGAGAGAGAGACTTCTGTTGTCAGTTAAGATAGTGTAGAGCAGTGTTTCCCAAACCCTGGTCTTCCAGGTGTTTTGGACTTCAGGTCCCAGAATTCCTGATCATTGGCCAAGGGCAGTAAAAGATAGGCAATAAAATTTCAACTCCATTATAAGCAGAATAGTAACTTCCCTTGAGATCGAGGCTGTCTCTGTTCTGTGCATTGCTAACTGCCCTTTTCTTAGGCAGAGAACATTGAATTTTCCAAGAAATCCCTATACTGTGGAATTTGGAAAAAACTTTTAGGTGCTGTATAGGTAAAACTTGCCAATTGTAGTCCAAATGAAAGGGTTTATCTTTGTTGAAAATAAAAACCTCAAAGAATTAACTCCCAGTCTATTAGTTTCCACTTCTTAAAGTTTCCCTCGTTGCAGCACAAAACAGTATCTTCAAACCCAAGAAGCATATTCAGGGGTAGCCATGTTGGCCATGTATTAAAATACAGCAAAATCCAAAATTCACAAAACAGTGTTGGCCAGCTGAAATGCACAAAATATATCATGCAGGCTTTCAAAGCTTCATGGACTTCTTCATCAGGCAAAGTTAAAACTCATAGAGGAGAAGAAAAGTGACAATGTTAGAGTCACAGGCCTACATTTAGTTTGTTACTTCTGTAATCAGTTAAGACGATCTGAAGGGACTTTTTTTTTCTCCTGGGATGTGTAGTTTAGGGCAGTGCATTTATAATTCTGAGCCAGATCACTCTAGTGTCTCACTAAAGTCCCGGGATTCCAAGGGATGGAATCATTACAGTTATATGTGGAATATAGGTCTGTAATTATGTAGCATGAATGGACCCCTGTAAACAAATCATTGTGAATGTTCTTTCCCTCCCCATTTATAAAGAGTTATGGAAGTATGCTGTAGATGACTTATGTTATCCTAGGCAAGTTACTAGCCCTCACTGTTCTGCTGTTTCTGACCTCCCAAACTACAAAATAGGGAAAACAAGTCCATGCACATTCCAGTAACTTCAGCCTAATGCAGCTATTTGCCTGCCTATTCTCCTGCACTGATGGGAAGAAGTAGACATGAATAGGCATGGCTAGCCCGGAAGATACTGGATCATCATGTGATGGCCCTGTTAAATATGCATACAACAGTCACTGCAGGTGACATGTATTGGGTGTGCACTTGTGTATCCCCATCCAAAATGATTATCTCCATTTGCTCCTGGAAGGTAAGGTTGCAGCTGTACTTTCATTTCTGAATATGTTGCTATTTATCGATTGAAGAATGGATTTCAGAAACAAGATATTTCCTGTTGAGTTTCTCTGCTCTTGGTTCTTCCTTCCCCTTTTTTCCTGAGGTTAATACCCTAAAGGCACTAAATCCCTCCTGATCTTGGCAGATAAGCAGGACCAGCCCTAGCTAGTATTTGTATAGGAGACCACCAATGAATCCCAGGTGCTGTAGGCTATATTTCAAAGGTAGGAACTGGCAAAACCACCTCTGAGTATCCCTTGGCTAAGAAAAGCTTTTGAAATTCATGAGGTCACCACAAGTTGACAGGTTATTTGAAGGCATATAAACATTGTGTGTGTGTGTGCGCGCGTGTGCGTGCGTGTACACATGAGCTCAAGGGGATTTACAGAAGGACAATTTCTTTTTAACATAGCAATATTTCATATGAAGCTTTGTTTAAGCTCCTTCTGCAATAAAGTTGCAGACTTGATTTGATAGTAATCTTTGTTGCAGCATGGAGGTATTAAAAAGAAGCAATTCAAGTTCTCTGTTGAACTGAAGATGAGATTGATGATGATGATGATGATGATGATATTTGATGATGACACTAATGGGTTTGTATTTCAGAGACAGTTAACTCATTGAAACAGATAAATCACTCTCATACACAGTAGCTTATTTGCTTCAGTACTGAAACTTTATTTGAAATATGACTTCTCTCCTTGGATTCTTTAGTGGGAAAGAAGCAAAAAGAGAACATAGCCAAAGAAATTTAAGAAAAGCTTTGCTAGACCATACTAGGGAAAGATGAATGATCTGGACTAAATCTAATATTAGTCCCCGTATTAAATAAATGGGACATGTTAGTTACCACTTACATAAGTCCCATCAATTTCAATGGACCTACTCTGGTTGAGACTGAGCCCTCTGTTTCCATTCCATTTCAGTTTTACATGTATTTACCCATAAGGGTATTGTGTCTCGTTTCTGTGTCCTGTTCTAGACAGGATAGTGTCTTCAAAAATCAAACCTAGTATAGCCCATCAGCACAATTTTATCTTCAAAATAACCCATGTGGTACATTAAATTGAGATATAATGATTGATATAAGATTACTCTGTTGAGTTTGGACTGCAACCCATGTCTTTCTCCCCTGTTTGATACTGTGATGCTCAGGCGCGCCAGCCGAAATTACGTCACAACTCAGACTGGCCACCTTGTCACTTTCGCTGCCACCACACCTGCAATACAGAGAATTTCACCTCTCACTGCTGTCACAGAATGAATAACCTGCAGTTCCACAATTAGATGAATAGTACTTGTACTTGGGTGTGGGTGTTCATAGGGTTTGGGGGCTAATTAAATATCAATAGACTGACTATAATAAACAAACATAAAGAGTGATTTATTGTTGAACAAAAATAACATAACTGCTTTGAATTTTATTTTCAATCCGCCTCTATTCTTCTTGTCCCTTATTCTCCCTGCACATTAATTCTTTTCAGCTTCCCTCAAAGCCATACACCTTTTTCAACCTCTCCTTAACACATCACATCTTTCAACTGTTGACTCCCTTGTCAAAAGTCATTTCCCCCCTGTCATTCATACTTGAAACAACCAGGAGACCCTCCCCTTTCTGCTTCTTCCCAGAGGAATGGCTCCTGAACCACACTACTCTTATTCGTTCATATAGCTGTTCATCACATATACAGTACTCTTTCGCAGAAGTAGGAGAACACCCAGCTCAAGTTGGCTATTTTCCAGCCCTGTGATATATGAGAATGGTGGCTCTGATGCAATGGCAGGTCCTTCAGGTTGGCTAGACTTCTAAACATATGTCAAAGTTGGCAACACCAATACTCATCAGTTACATAGTGACACTGAAAGTTTTTTGGAGCAGCAGTCTTGGGATCTTGGCAAATGCCTTGATTTCATTATCCTCCAGTGCCTGCCTTGATAGTTAGTAACGATAATGTGGAGAAATAAGCAAGGCATGGAAGAATAAAAGCCCATAAAAAAGCCAGTAGCATCCTTGCAGAAGTAGACAAATGAGATACATTGAACACTCATTAACAAGAGAGAATTTGGTGCCTTGGCTACAGTAATGAAATCCAAAGGGACTGTCATCTATTTGGCTTAAGAGGTTGGCTAGACTTCTATACCTTCTGTGCATATGGTGCAGTTGGCAGCCCAGGCACTAATTGGTTACACACTGATGTGTTTTGGAGCAGCCGTTCTCAGCATGGCATTCTCTGGACCACCCTGGCTGATCCTGGCTAGATGCCTCCCTTCTGTTCATTTTCCCCATCACTGTGCCAGTCATGTGAAGATTTATGCATATGAAATGAGAAAATTATTTGCCAGTTTTCTTTGGCCAAGAGCAAATGCTTTGGACTCCCTTCTGCATCTGTGAGGTAGGGTGGAAAGGAAGACTATCTTCAACATGCAGCTTTCTTTTTGTTTGCATGATGGAATAAAACACTCCAGCCCAAGTTCTGCCACATAATGTAACCAAATGGAGATGCCGTCCTTAGAAAATGCGGCAAGCAAAGAATCTGAAGGGTGAAATAAATTTACTTCCCACATGGAAGCCCTTAAAACCTCTGATAAAATTCCATATAAATGCAGATATGCACATGCAGATGTGTGTGTGTGTGTGTGTGTGAGAGAGAGAGAGAGAGAGAGAGACTCTTTGTACAGTGGGCCTTCAATATCCACTGAGGGTTGGTTCCAGGACCCCCTGTGGATACCAAAATCTGTGGATGCTCAAGACCCATTATATACAATGACATAGTAAAATGGTGTGTCCCTTATATAAAATGGCAAAATCGAGGCTTCCTTTTTTAATTTTTTGGAATATTTGATTTAAAAAAAAAATAATTTGGAATATTTTCAAGCTGTGAATGGTGGAATCCATGGATGCAGAATCCATAGATACGGAGGACTGACTGTATAACATATCTAATCTTTCTTTAGTTTGTGGGTTTCCCTCCTTCTTGCGATGGTGGTGGCGGGCCTTCAAGTTGACTTCAATGTGCACTGACCTTATCATAGATTTTTATGTCAAACTTTATTCAAAGGAAGCTTAGGCTGGATGTGTGTGACTTGTCCAAGGTCACCCAATGGGTTTTCAGGGCCAAGCAGGGATTTAAAGCCTTGTCTCTCAAAGTCCCTGTCCAACATTCAAATTAGTACAGTACACTGGCTTGCTACCCCCTCTCTCTTTTTCTCTCCCTCCCTATATATTACTCTACTTTCCCCATAAGAACACCTAGGGTATACATTCAATGGTAGGAAGAGTTCAGGCTTGAAGGCTATACATCAAAAATAAAATAGAGCTTCAACAAATGCAAAATACAAAAATTCAAGTTCCAAACTCAAATGCAAAATGAATATACTAAGATTTAAAGAATTCTGTGTCCAGGAATTTGTTTTGACTACCAGAACTGACCAGAACCCCCTGTCCTTCTAAAGAAAAAAATCATTCCTAGTTATTCCAAAGTTTCTTTATCTGAGCACTGTAGGAAGGGGGACCATTTTATTATTATTGTGGAACATTTTGGAGTTAGATATTCTTGCTGATCTACAGATGAACAAGATCTTACTGTAGATCTTGACCAGCCTGCCCAGCACTAACCATTATTATTTGTGAGTTCATTTCATTATTTTGTTGTAATTTTATGTGTGCCTTTTCTGGTTGCCTATATTTTCATTTCAAAATAAGATTTCAAAGTAAGGAGATTTCTTCTCAGTGGGGATTCCAGTCACACATTGCAAAACATACTTTGGAAAGGAAGAATACAACAACTCAGTTTTCTGAAATGTGAATCTCAGTTTTAAATACATGGTTCCTGTGAACTAGAAGTATTCAGTGATATGTTGTGAAAGTAGTGTGCCAATTTGTATTTTTCATTAGAAACATCTGAAAATATAGCTAATTAATTCAATCCGTGGGAGCCGGGTGTCAGGAAATGACATGGATGTGACCACAAGATGGAGCTGTAAGCTTACTAATGAAAGTAGCTAAGCTCCAGTGGCAGGTGTGTGAGAGTTAGCACTTGAGAGTATGCACACTTGAGATGCCTGATGTAACAGGCATTGTTTAACTGCCTATAAAAAGGAGATGGGAATTATCTCCAGTGTGGGTTTGTTGTGGATGGTGGTTGGTGAAGCAGTTTGTTGGTTTGAGAGATTTATGAGTATAAATACGAGTTGGTTTGAGAGATTTATGAGATTTATAGAGACGGCTGTCCTATACTCTGTATATATATTGTAAATATACTGCAAACAAAGATTAAAAGCCCTCAAACTGAGTGAAGGCTGGCCTTGTTGCTGTCTTTATTTGGCAAGCCAGAGCTCAAGGCAGTGTGCTGGGGTGAAGGAATTTTTCCTTCTCAGCCTGAAGTCTTTTGTAGAAGTCTCTCCAGAAACCTTCACCTTGGCATCCTGTCGATGTGGAACAACTCTGCAGGTGGTCGTGGTGGACACAGCGTGTCTTTCTACACCCCAACACCAGGACCTCTCATGTCAGTGAGATCATGAAATCCTCTAACAGAGCTGTCCAACTTGCTGAATCTATTTTGGAGATAGGGTTCAGCACCCTGGATAATATTTTTCAAGTTCATACTCAAACCTGTTTTGGATTCGTTGCTCCAGTGACATAAAAGCTTGCAGTGGTCACTACATTCAAATGAATACAGGCATACCTTAATTCACAATGCCTCTGACAAAGAACCCCCTTTTACAATGTCTTTTTAAGCCTGCCCAACTCCCCTTTATTCTTTATCATCTGTCTAGCTGGATCTTTTTAGCAGCTTCAGCATGAGGAGGAGGATGAAGAAGGGTTATAGAAACATAGACATTCAGTGTCAGGTTGCAGCAGCATGTCTGCAGTAAACAATGCAATATAGCTTGGGCTGAGAAATGATAGGATTCTACTCTTAACTTAGAATCATAAAATCATAGAATCATAGAACTGGAAGAGACCACAAGGGCCATCCAGTCCAACCCCCTGCCATGCAGGAACACACAATCAAATCTAGGTAAGGTAAACATGGAAGGTAAACAGTAGCTTCTTCCAGAATCCTTACTAAACATGTGTGGACAGCAAATCAGACAGGAAAAAAAGGGGGAGCAGGTAAACTTGCCTCACCAGCTCCACTTAGCATGTTTAAAAAGTATTGATCTATAACTTTATACAACAAAATGGAAATCATAAGAAAAGTGGAGGCTGGTGAAAGGAAGAAAAAAATATGGGTTTGTAATGTCTAAAAACATGGAGGTTTTGTGCTCATGCACACACACAATTTTTCTTTCCAAGCAGAAAATGGGCTTCCTTTGCAGGAAACTGTTTTCTGTGCAGACAACATTGTGTGTGTGTGTGTGTGTAAAAACATGTCTTGGTCCGCAGAATAATTCCTGTCAAAACTTCAGGATGTTTGAATAGTTCAAGAATATTATGCAGGACCTCTCCATTGACGCCCCCTTGTCATGGGAGAGAGGCTTGCGTACCCTAATGATGTTTTGAGCTATGCTGGCGGTGGCATAATAGCCACTGATAGGGTCCCCCATGCCAGACAGGTCAAAACCGAAGGGTCTGACAAAGAGCGTCAAAGGGCAGGATGGGCTCTCTCTCTAGCCTTGTGGCAACCGTCCTAGGAGAAGGAAAATTCTAATCCCGGGCAGATGGTGCTCGTCCAACCCTGTAAGGTCAACCATCTAAGAGAAGGAAACTCTAATCAAACCTACGGCCCGAGGACCTCGCTGCTACTGTCCATGCTTGCAAGGCCACAGCAGATGAATCTCTGGTTTAAAGGGTGAGGCCACCAGAAAAATCCATTGCACAGGCTCGAAGGACAAATCCAGTTCCAAAAAAGCCCTGTAGCGACAGGCGAGGGACGAAACCGGCAGGTGTAAAGATGCACTGGAAGCCGCAGCCCCAACCCTGCATGCAGGCGGTTCAGGACATCGGTCACTCGAGGCTGACCCGGGAGATGACAGTCTTGTTCGGCAGCATCCTGAATGACCAAGCAGCCTTTTTTAAGGAGAGCACTGCTTGCTCCATATGGAGAGGGGCCTAGAAAAGGTGGCCTAATGAAAGCTCATCCCCAACTACCTGGTTGGCTAGCCGCGGCCAACGGGAATCTTCTGATGCGGTCAAACCAAGGCAAAGAAACAAAGGCACACACCAGCCTCCAAAGGTGTAAATAAACTGACACTTGCATGCTGGAACATCAGAGCCATGCAAGACTCTGAAGATAGTGGACGGCCTGAGCGTTGTTCTGCCCTAATAGCCCATGAACTATCACGGCTTAATATTGACATCGCTGCTCTTAGTGAAGTTCGTTTCCATGAAGAAGGCAGCCTTAAAGAACATGGCGCCGGCTACACACATTACTGGTCTGGCAAACCCAAAACCGAAAAACATCTTTCAGGAGTAGGCTTTATGATTAAAAACTCCATTGCCTCCAAACTCGAAAACTTGCCAACAGGACACTCTGATCGCATTATTTCCTTACACCTCCCACATGTTGTTCTCTTTAGTATATATGCCCCAACTATGCAAGCCGACCCTGTAGAGAAAGACAAATTCTACACAGACCTACGCCAACTCATACAAGAAGTCTCTGTAGAAGATAAAATTATTATCCTTGGTGACTTCAATGTCAGAGTAGGAAAGAACTCCAAAGCCTGGAAAGGTGTCTTAGGGAAGCATGGTGTTGGAAACTGCAATGATAACGGACACCTCCTGTTAGAGTTCTGTGCAGAACAACAGCTGACTATTACAAACACAATCTTTCAGCAGAAAGATAGCTTGAAGACAACCTGGATGCATCCCCGATCCAAACATTGGCACCTCATTGACTATGTTCTAGTCCGTCAGAGAGACATTCGTGATGTCCGTCATACCCGAGTGATGCCCAGTGCAGAATGCCTAACAGATCATCGCCTTGTCAGATGTAAACTAAATCTTCATCTTAAGTTCAAACCTAAGAGGGGTGGCATCTTAAAGAAGAGACTCCAAGTCAACAATCTTCAACAAGCTACCCTGAGAGACAACTTCCAGGCAAATCTACAAACAAAACTTGAAGACCATCCTACAGATCCTTCTCCTACAGTGCTTTGGCAACATATCAAAAACAGTATCCTCCAGTCTGCAGAAGAATCCCTCAGGTTCTCCCACAAGAAAAATCAAGACTGGTTTGATGAAAACAACCAAGAGATCCAGGAGCTGTTGGCAAAGAAGAGAGCTGCTCACCAGGCATACCTCGCCCAGCCAACCTGCCATGTAAGAAAAGCAGCTTTCCGCCTCACATGTAGTAAACTACAACAAAAACTCCGAGACATGCAGAACAAGTGGTGGATCAATATAGCAGAAAAGACACAACACTGTGCAGATCTGGGTGATCATAGAGGATTTTATGAAGCTCTTAAAGCAGTGTTTGGACCTACTTATTAGGTCCAAAGCTCCTTATACAGTACAGATGGTCAAATATTAATTACTGATAAAGCCTCCATCCTGAATCGTTGGGCTGAACATTTTCAAAGTCTCTTTAGCACCAACCGAGTAGTCCAAGGCTCAGCTATCCAACATATGATACAAAAACCAATGAAAAATGAATTGGACATAGCTCCCACTTTGGAAGGGACCCTTAAAGCCATACAGCAGATGAAAAACGGCAAGGCAGCTGGGATTGATGGAATCCCACCTGAAGTTTGGAAACATGGAGGTCATGCACTCCATGAAAAATTCCACAAATTCCTTGTGAATTGCTGGGAAAAAGGGGAACTGCCATCAGACCTCTGAGATGCAGTCATCATCACCCTGTACAAGAAAAAAGGAGCAAAATCCGACTGCTCAAACTATCGAGGCATAACACTGCTCTCTATTGCTGGAAAAATCCTTGCAACAATACTCCTGAACAGATTAGTTCCTGCTATTGCAGAAGAATTTCTCCCTGAAAGCCAATGTGGCTTCAGAGCCAATAGGAGTACTACAGACATGGTATTTGCCCTTAGGCAACTGCAAGAAAAATGTAGGGAGCAGAACAAGGGTCTCTATGTAACATTTGTCGACCTCACCAAAGCCTTCAACACTGTAAGTAGAAAAGGTCTGTGGCAGATCCTGGAAAGACTAGGATGTCCCCCCAAATTCCTTAAAATGATTATCTTGCTACACGAGGGCCAGCGTGGTCAAGTCAGATATGGCGATGCTCTTTCAGAGCCCTTTCTAATAACTAATGGAGTGAAGCAAGGTTGTGTTCTTGCTCCAACTTTATTTACAATCTTCTTTAGCACGATGCTCCAAAGGGCTATGGCAGAGCTTGAAGAAGACGACGGCATCTATATACGCTACCGTACTGATGGTAGCTTGTTTAACTTAAGCCATCTGAGGGCTCACACTAAGACTCTAAACTATCTAGTCCGTGAGCTGCTCTTCGCCGATGATGCTGCCCTTGTTGCCCACATAGAAGCAGCTCTGCAGCACCTAACGTCCTGCTTCGCAACAGCTGCAGAGCTGTTTGGGCTAGAAGTCAACCTGAAGAAAACAGACGTTCTTTACCAGCCTGCACCACAGGACGAACACCACCATCCCCACATTGCCGTCGGCAAATGTGTGCTCAAGTCCGTTCAGCAGTTCACCTACCTGGGAAGCATCATCTCCTCAGATGCCAAGATTGACAAAGAGATCAATCACAGATTAGCAAAGGCATATAGTGCATTTGGAAGACTTCACAAAAGAGTCTGGAGCAATAAACACCTGAGGCAAAGCACAAAAATCAGTGTGTATAGAGCCATCGTACTGTCTATCCTCCTTTATGGATCTGAAACATGGGTCACCTATCGCCACTACCTACGACTCCTCGAGCGCTTTCATCAGCGCTGTCTACGCACAATCCTAAATATACACTGGACTGACTATGTGACGAATGTTGCTGTCCTTGAGCAAGCAGGGATCACCAGCATTGAGGCCATGATATTGAGAACACAGCTGCGCTGGGCAGGGCACGTTTCTAGGATGGAGGACCATCGCCTCCCAAAAATACTACTCTACGGTGAACTCGCCACGGGTCAGCGTAAGAGGGGTGTTCCAAAAAAGCGATACAAAGACTCCCTGAAACAACATCTCAGGCTCGGCCAAATTGATCACCAACAGTGGTCTGCCCTGGCCTCACATCGGGAGGCATGGAGACGCACTATCCACAATGCTGCAGCCTTATTTGAGAACTCACGACGAACAAGTATTGAAGAGAAACGACAATGCAGAAAGAATCACAACCTGGAAACATCACCCAAGGAGACCTTCTGCTGTGCTTTCTGCAACCGGACTTGTTTATCTCGGATTGGCCTTTTTAGTCATCAGCGCGCTTGCAGAAAGCGCGGGATGAGTCCTTCCTGAATCTTCGTTTGCGAAGAAAAGCCAGCCATTATGCAGGAATATTTGTTTTATCCTTCAATGAGGAGAAAATTATTTGCCCTCATGTGTGAAGATGAAATTAGCAAGGGTTTGCATCTCTGCATTAAAAACAAAGTACAGCTAAAATGTGAGCCAGCATGGTGTAGTTGTTTGAGCATTGGACTACAACTCTGCAGACCAGGGTTCAAATCCACTCTCAGCCATGGAAACCTGCTAGGTGACTTTGAGCAAATCACACACTCTCAGCCTCAGAAAACAGCAAAGGAAAAACTCCTTCTGAACAAATCTTGCCCAGAAAACTCCATGACAGGTTCACCATAGGATCACCATAAGTAAAAAATGACTTGTAGGCACATAACAACACAACAGCTAAAGTACACCAGTAGCTTTAAAAGCAGCCAGAAAACTTTAATAGTTCACACCATTCCTGCATGTAATTGGTGGCAATAAATAAATAAATATCCAGCTTAATTCCCATGTGTTGGGCTTCTGTTAAAGACATGGGAGAAAGACAAGGAAGCAACAGCAGCAAGATGGCAAATTTTCTGGGCTATGTGCGGGAGAAGGTTCATGATTCTAGTATCAACCAGCAGATGGCAACCTTGCCCAACACACAAGTGTTTTAAATTTTTCATACTCTTGTAAAGAGTTGGGTCACCTCAATACATGATTTCTCAATACTTTCTTGTCAGTAGGTTAAAGCACTTTTTTGGACTTCAAGGGCACATGTGGTGTTGGCTGAGATTGAGGGCTATGCACACATCTGCACCAAAACAGGTACCTATCCCATACAACCCAGACTCCCTATGTATTCAACACATTCTTCTCTCTAGTATACATGAAGAAATGCACATGCTAGGAATGGGGGACAATTTCATTTTAGCTGGTTCTTTGTAAAATATTTCCAAAACTCACAAATACCTTGAGATTTATGATGGAGAGAATTTGAGATTTTGTGGGGGGATGAAGGAGACAGAAACTGAAACTGTTAAATTGCCCCATCTGGGCCCAGGGCTTTTAGTGCCTAATGCTTGAAAGTCTTCTTGTTCAATCATGCTACACAGTTCCAGCAGTTTGATTCCACTTTAACTGTAATGGCTGCATGTTACGGAAGCCTGGGGTTCATAGTTTCAGGAGGTACCTGAGTTCACTGTCTGAGAATGCTAAATACCCCTTTCTAAACTGTAAATCCCAGGAATCTATAGGATGGAACTATGGCAATCAAAGTGTAATCATACGGCTATATTTGTGTAGTATAAAAGGGACCTTGGTTTGAATCCACATGCATTCAACCATATTTGTGCTGAATTAAAGTTCCCACTTGTTTTTGTTTTTTCTGACAAGCTCTTCATCTGTAACATCTGTATAGCTGGCAGGTACAACATGACTCCCTCCATGCTGGGAATAACTATACTTAAGAATTGGAGTGCTAACAGATGGGTGAAAGGTTTGTTTCAAGTCATTTTTGAAGAGTGCACTAAAATTTGCAAATTGCATCTTTGGGATGGAAAGAACTTGAGGTTTTTTGAAAAAACTGAATGGAAGTAAAAAGTGAAATTTTTCTCATCCTTAGCACATGCATGTGCACAAGCACACACGCGCGCGCGCACACACACATGTATCTCACCATAGAGGGATGGATAGGATTAAATTATCCCCTGACTGCTTGCTAAAATCTAGGAATTCCTTGGGAAATGGGCCAGAGAGAAGAAAAATCTCTTCCATCATCCAGTGCTTGCTACTGAGATTGCTGTTTGTCTTCTACTATTTGCAGCAGGAAAGCCACAGTCTCCAATGCAGGTTTGCTGGCCGCCAAGAGAGGTTTTCACCTAAGGATATACAGTATGACCCCCCCCCCCCATCCACAGAACATGTACCCACAGTTTCACTTACCCACACCCCCAAAAAATGTTCTCTCTAGGCATTTTCTACATCCTCCAGCACAATTCAATGGTATACAGTACTTCCACTAGAAATGACCATAGAGTCATACTGGAGGTCCTAGAAAATGCCTAGAGAAGTGTTCTCTCTAGGAATCTCTAGGTCCTTCAGCACAACTCTATGGTATGCTTGGGCCAGAAGTCATTCATTCTAATAGGGTTCATTATTATCCATGGTTTCATGTTTCCACAGTAAGTCCAGGAGCTCATTGTGGCTGAAATTCAATATGAGAGTTACATCTATGTAAGTGGATTTGTATCTGCAGGACATAGAACTGAGCAGTTTCACATCTGTATTCAACAAGGATCTGCCATGATGTTACTACATTGTGCATTGGAAACTGCTGATGCACATGCTGCTGCTGCACATGCTGATGTGCATTGGAAACTGCTGATGCACATCAGGACACCAGCTAGGGAGTGCCAATGCACATCGGTAGAGGCCAAAGTGAATTGGTAGACTCCAACATACTTGGGGAATGCTTTTGCCAGTCCATCTTTGCAATTGCCTAGGAGGGTTCCATAGTGCCTCTGCTATGTAGCTATGTATGTGTAAATTACCCAACCTAGATTGTGATACAGAATCACACCCTGTGTATTTAATGATCATACACAAAATTTAAGAATTTAAAGTGTTTTCTCTCCTTCCGGTGAGAAAATGAGAGCTTTTGTTTCAGTGAGATTTCATATTTCTGGATCTGCCCCTACCCCCCCCCCCCCGCCGCCAAAAGGAGTTTGCACTACAAACATTTTTTTTTCAAAAATAAATTTATCAAAGAAAAATTACAATATGCAAAAACAAAATCTCACAGTGGTTCAGCAGGGATGTTAAAAATACAACACATCAAGCCACACACCCCCCCAAAAAAGTAACAAATTGATCACCATTCCTGCAGGTCACAATTTTTTTTGCAAAATAAAATTCATTGGTGAACAAATATAATTTTTCATGCAAACCCATCATGTTTCTATGGAAAAAACTATAGGAATGTCTGCAAATGAAATTTTCTCTGCTCAAAAAAATCCCAAACTTCAAAAACGATGAAAAACACATTACAATTTTATAATCTCACCTAATCCCCTTTCTTGTGGTTTTCTAAAATTAAATGAAACAAACCAACTGAAAAGGGAGATTTGATTTTGGTTAAGGGGGGCATGATGTAAAAGGATTGTTTTGACCATATTAATTGAAAAGAAATATCTAGGACCGTGACTATGATGCTTAAGTGTCAAGAAAAGCTGACCCCATATTCTCATATGCTTATATTTATTTTACTTCGGCTTAAATCAATGCACTGCCTGTTCAAATAAGGATGAGCAGTTGTTGTTGTTGTTGTTGTTGTTGTTGTCTTCAAGTCATTTCAGACTTAAGGTGAACCTACCATGGGGTTTTCTGAGGCTGAGTGTGTGACTTGCCCAAGGTTACCCAGAGGGTTTCCATGGCTGAATGAGAATTTGAACCCTAGTCTCTAGAGTCATAGTCTAACACTCAAACCACTATGCCATACTGGCTCTTTAAGGAAGAACACTGCAAATCATTAATACATTATATACACAATAATGACTTTAAAATTTAATGGAGATAGAATTTGTATAATGCTTAAGCATAATTTTGTCATACCTTTTAGAAAGTTTTAGTATTGTGTGGTGCCTAGATCCAGTGATAGGCATGTCTTGTCATAGGAGCTTGGGGGTTCCCTTAAGGGTCTGGGGGGAGATGGGGAAACTATACCTAACTCAAAGGCAGGAGCGATTGCCCAACTTTTCAGCCATGTGACGGGAACCACACAGTGGCTACTGGCCATGTGGCATCCCATGCTTTTATCCCTGGTGTGCCCAGCAAGTGAGCTGGGTGGGTTTTCATCAGTCAACAGCTGGGTGATCTGATGCCTGGATCCAAACCAATGCTTGGGCCAAGCCTCTGCAGCTGTAATCAATAAAGTTGTGGCTGTTGATTTTCCAAAAAAAAAATGTGTTTGTGTATTTGTTAAGAGAGCCCTCTTACTCGCCACTGATCCCGCAATGAGCTTCATTTTAAAACAGGTTCATTTCCATCAAAACCTCATTTATGAAAAAACTCATATGAGAAAGACTGCGAAAACTAGACTGAAAATTTAGCTTTGGCTAAGGATTTCAGGTGCCGCTTCTGATAAATGCATGCCAAGAACACAGGCTCTTCTTCTCCAAAACAGATTGTACTACATGACTAATAGGGGGAAATAACCAGGATTTGAGGCCCTGACACTTTGTACTATTCAGCCACAAACACTTGCTCTTCTGTCATCGTCCATTTCCTTTGTCACATCCAATTGCTATGATTTTTGGATGGTGGATCCTTTGATTCTCCTATCCAGGTTGCTGTTTTCCTTTTTTGACCTTATAACACAGTGTAACATTGTTTCCTCATGCTCTTCAGCTGCCATATTCCCTTACTGTTTTGTAGGCTGTTTGTAGTGTCCTGAGTCCAGGATGAGGAGAAGCCCCCAAGAGCAAGACTTTTGCAACTACGTTTGTTAACAGTTCTATAGAGATGTCCTCCTCTTTCCAGGCAGAGATCTGGAATAGCTGAATGGGAGCCAACCAATTTCATTGCATGGCCCAATGTCAACAATGAGGCTATGACCCAATGACTAGCTCTCAAATAAGTATGGCTTGATTTAATCATTTTGGTTGATATTGTGCATTGCAGTTACACATCCATAACTAAAGGGTTCTATAAACGGCAAAAATACTCCTCACAAAATGAGAAGAGAATATTATCTGTCTTAATGGGATTCTGCATCACTCCACCATATTCGGAAGGAGGGGCCCCCAAAAATGTCATGTGGGGGGGGGAGCTTGCTAACAAGGCAAGCACCCAGAGCCACCATGTTGGATTTTCACCTTAGTGAGCGAGCACTAAGGCAATAAAACAATGGGGTTTTTGTTTGCTTTTTTGTTAAAGTGAAAGGTTTCTCTTTCGGACCTTGGTTAGGTATATACACACACACACACACACACACACACACACTGTCTGCCAGCAGCAATTTGAGGTAAGTAAAAATGCAAGTAATTCACTCATGGCTGCATTCTTGATTGGCAGATGTGGATAGCTTCACGTGCCTGCTATCTACCCAAAAAACTGTTAAGACAAATAGCAGCTGCTGCAAATTGCCATCACTGTGGAGCAATCCACATTTTTTTGCCTCATATAGACATACCCGTAGAGTTAGGGATCTGTAATTACTTCATATTCAGACATACTACGTGTTCATTATCGTAAATCACCCAGAACCCACTTAAACTTGAGGGAGCCTCTCCAAACTGTGGCTTGGGTCTGTGGCTTGGGTAACTGGGATCCTTCAGGTTGATGTGAAGAGGCAGAAATAGCCTAGCCATGTCATCCTGAAGTGCCCCACTCACCTGCACTGAAGACCCCCATCACTCACAGTGTCTCCCTTGAGTTTAAGGGAGTTTAGGGGTGGGGGTTCTTTGGGTGGATACCTTAGTCATTTCTAACTACATTCACATAGTTACAAATGTGATGTAGCCTTTATTTTGTTTTATTTATATCATTTTCCCCAAAGTGACTTACAACAAAGTTAAAACCAGATAAAGCCAAAAACCTGATGATTAAGGAAATTAAAATCTCCCCTCTTTGTCATTCTTTTCTCAAGAATTAAATGGGGAAGGGGATGGAAAAGGTATACAATCTGGAGTGAAGCACAGATAAACTTACTGACAGTCATTGCTCATCTGGGTCTTCTGATACTAGGGTTACCAGAGTGAAAACTGGAGAGGGCTCCTGTCCCTTTGGTGGTTATACAAAAGAGGAGATTTCAGCAGGTGTTGCTAGTTAGGTTGCATGACAAAAATCATCTGTTGAAATTCCTTCTTCTACAAAATCATTAAAGGTACAGAAGCCCTACAGGCTATCTGGGACCATTTTCTTCTTCTCCCTACAAGATTGCTTCTGCTCCACAAGACTCCTGAGCAAAAACATTATCCTCATTCTGATCTGATTTCAAGTGTCATCACCACATGACAGAGCTTGAAAACATTGCTTGAGGGGACTATAAATTGCTGGATTGCTCAATCTCTTATAGAAACCATATTATAGGAATTGCACTGGCTGCCAATATGCTTCCAGCCAAAATTCAAAATGCTGCAGCCCTAAGTGCCCTGGGACTTCAGTACTTAAAAGTGTCTCTTCCTATATAGCTCTGTCTGATGACTGAGATCTGCGAAGGAACTCCCATCTGTGTCCCATTGATGGCATTAGGGCATTGTGTGAAGATACGGGAGGGGGCCTTTTCTGCTGGTTGTGGAATGCCCTCCTCTTGGAGGCCCAGGTTCTGGTGCCATGTAAAAACATGGCTTTCTCTCAAAGCCTGGGTAATCTGATGGTTTTGCCAACATCTGATCAGGTAGGTAATTTTAAACTGTTCTAATTTGTTTCAAATTGTTAAATTGTGTAATATGATTTCAAATTGTTTTACTTATTCCTTGTTTTTTTAAGTATTTAAATTCTTCTGAACTATTTTGCTATATCCTGTCCTGAGATCTTTTGATACAGGGCAGGATATACATACATACATACATTAATAGAGAAGTAAACATTTGCAGAATTCCCCGGTCAGCATGATCCAGGAGTCTGGGAGCTGAAGTCCCCACAAAGTCACTTTTCCAAGCTCTGTCACAGGATGCTGCCTACAAGCCAAAGAATCATAGAACCATACAGTTGGAAGGAGCCTCATGGGCCATTGGGTCATGGGCTATTGATCCTGCTCAATGCAGGACCTCCAAGTAAAGCATCTGTGGTATTTCAGAGTCCCCTTCCACTTCTGCTGAGTGGAATGGGACCTCTAGAAGCCATCTATCTGAGCTGCCACCACCCATTGATTTTAACCCCTTAACTAGTAACTCAAGGGAGAGTTACTGGGGGAAAGCTTTAGCTTGCACTGTCCACCTCTGCCCCAGCAGAAATACGCACAAACTGAGCCAGGCAAGTGAAAGAGTGTGGAGAGAAAGGAGAACTTTAAACGAAAACTTTTTTATTCTAAGTAGCAATCCACATCACTGCACCATGAAAGCACTTCCTTCAGGCAGTTACTTAAGTTACAAGTTACAAACAACAACCTAGGTCATTCAGCCAAGGTTGGAAACAAAGGAAACACATCTACCTAAGCACATTTCCTAGTCTATTCATGGAGAGATGTTTTTCTGAATATGGGTGTGCATGGGGCTGGGAGCCTGGGGTGCTTCAGCCCAGTCTGTATCAAGCACTCCTTTAGATGTGACAGGCA
Organism: Gambelia wislizenii; assembly: GCA_030847615.1. NCBI lineage: Eukaryota > Metazoa > Chordata > Lepidosauria > Squamata > Crotaphytidae > Gambelia > Gambelia wislizenii. The sequence continues at coordinate 23,354,580 of JAUMIR010000005.1, read as the reverse complement.
CCCCCCCTCATCTGTTGTCTCTCTTTGTTCTCTCTCTCTCAGCCTCATGGCATCCAGGGACTTTTTATCTCTTCTCATCTGAAAAATCTCGAAGCTTTTTCACTCCTTGTTCTCATTGGGTCAGTGTCTCTCATGATTTCTGACTCTTTGTGATGCTGATCCCTCAAGAAATGTAACTTAACTCCAGCACATTATTGACCTTTTATTTACCTGGAGGGGAGAGTCTACCCCTCAGCTGTGTTGGCCAGATAATGGGAGAGTCCCCATTGTCACAGCATCCCCAGCAGGTAGCTGTCCAGCCTCTTTTTGAAGATGTCCAGAGAAGGAGACCCCACCACCTCTCTAGGCAGTTGGTCCCATTGCTGAATCACTCTTACTGTCAAGATGTTTCTTCTACTGTTCAATCAAAATCTACCCTCCTGAAACTTCAAATCATTTTTTTATTTAATTAATATATATGCTGCCTTTCTCCCAGAAGGGACCCAAGGTGGCTCACAAAAGCAAATCTAAAATTACATATAACACATACAATAAAAATGAGCAAAACTTTTAAAAATAATTTTTAAAACCCACCCCAATAAAAGCCTACATAAACCCCACTATGTATTAAAAGCCTGCTTGCATAAACATGTCTTTGCCTTCTGGGGAAATGAAAGCAAGGAAGGGGCCAGCCTAGCCTCCCATGGAAGGGAGTTCCAGAGGGTGGGAGCAGCCACTGAGAAGGCTCTCTCTTGTGTCCCTATCAGACAAGCCTGTGATGATGGATGATGACCCCAGCCAGCACATCCAGAGTCCCTATTCCCTGATCTGCCTTTTGAATAATCAGGAACACCAGTAGACCTGGTCCTACCCTCTGGAGAAGCAGACAACAGGCCTTCCACCTCCTCTCTATGACTGCCCTTTGAGGTATTTAAAGAGTGCAATCATGTCACCCTTTAGTTTTCTGAATATGCCCAGGTCCTTCAACCTTTCTTCATATGTTTTGTTCTCCATACCTCTTATCATCCTTGTTACTCTTCTCTGAACCTGCTCCAATTTGTCAGTGTTTCTGTGAGTCAGTGTTTCCTTCCTTCATTCTTGCTTTATGTATTTAGAAGAAAGTATCTTTGAAAGAAATGGCTTGCAGCAACAATTGTAACTTAACCATGACCACAATAGAGGCAATGGGCACCCCATTGAAAAGTGAAACTTTGCCTTTCTCTCCCCACCTCTCCCCTTCTAAACCAATAATTTTGTTTAAAGGAACACTCAGCTCTCTAACATGCAACTCTCGGTGAAGTGTGCTATCAGAATCCCTTGCTTGACATGAAAATGGCTATTTTGAATGCTCTCAACTCCCAACAGGTGGCAAACTAAGAAACTATTTTGGAAAATAAAAGGATGCACCTTACTGAATTTTCTGTTTTACTGACTGCCTTTATCCCAGAACATTTTTCAACATTAATTCTTGGAGTGCTAATTCAATTTCCATTTGGAAGGGTGTTCTTTGTGCAAATAGAATGAGACATGGCAGGTGAGTTTTGTATGTAGTGCAGCTAAGAGGGTTTATATCATATCCCTAGTGTGAACGGTTTGAAATGACAGCTTCGCTTTTGTTAGATCAGGTTAATTAGTGCAAATGGAAGTGCATAACATGGCACATAGAAAAGTTCAGAAGGCTCACAGCTTACACTGTTAAGTGCGACAAACTGAAGGGGTGTAGAAAACTGTCAATAATAACAAAATAATTGATGCATACTTATGATCTGCACCTCAGAAAGAAGTGTTCTGCATTAGCATATAGAATAGGCACTCTTGAGAACATGATGAAATATCATAACCAGACTTTTTACTAAAGGCTCAAATGAGAGAAACACAATCCTCCCACCCTCAGTGATTATAATCTCATAACAGCTTCACCTGAGCAGTCAAAGGAGACCAGGGAGATAAATTGGATTCTTGGGTGCCATTTCCCACACTGTTGAACAAGCACATAATGCTCTGATGAAACCCAGTAATCTTCCTGGCACGAGGGAGGTTTGGAAAACCTGTACTTAGATTTGGTTGTCACAGGAGGGGTGTTGAAAGCTACTGTGTATGTTTTCGGCAATTAACATCTTTATTTAAAGCTCAGACTTAACAGCTGCAGATTATATAACAGTTCCTTCTTTCTGCTCACTGAGTGGCATAGGGTAATAACTAGAGAGTCGAGGTTGAATGTTATATCACCTAAACTAATTCTTACAGAATTGCTTTGAGGGTTCCTATGTGGGCCCTCTTTGACAGCTTCATTTTTGTTGTTATTGTTATTTCATAGTGGAAGGGAGGCCATATTTTGAACTACACTTGAGTAGTCAACAACATTGCCTGTGTAATAGGATTAAGGGGCTGGATCAGCTCCCCTATGAGGAAAGGCTGAAACATTTGGGACTGCTCAGCTCTGAAGAAAGGTACATAAGGAGAGAAATTGTTAGAATGTATAAAAGTTATCAAGGTATGGAAGAAGAATCCAGGGTCATCCACTGTGAATGGTAGGAGATTCCAGAGAGATAAGAGGAAGGGCATCTTCACAGAGAACAAAGTTAAATTGTGGGATTTGCTACCACAAGACAGAGTGATGGTCACCACCTTAGACAACTTTAAAGAGGAACCAACATTTATGGTGAATCAGAATCATTATGGTCTATCAGTGCCTTCTAGTCAAGCAGGATATACACTCTGGTACTAGACGCATTCTACCACTGTATTTTGGTCTCTAGGGAACATAAGGCAGAAGGCTCAGTTGCACTCATTTCCTGATGGTGAGCTCCCCATAAGCAACTTGTTGCCTGGGTGTCAACAGAATGCTGGATTAAGTAGGCCTTTGGTGTGATGGGAGTCTGTGGAAGCCAAGCTGGAAGTCTTCCAGCAGAGGCAAAGCAGACATCTGTTAGGGTTTTCTAATCCAAAAGCATCACTAGGATTGGGCCAGAGGGTGCAAGCTCAGGTCCCATATTTGGGAGGGGAGGCAGGACAACCCCCAGAAGTAGAGGAGACTGTTGTTGGTTGTGGTGTCATCAGGCAGGACCTTGTTGAGGCAGGGATGGAGAGAGCAATAATTACACCGGGGGAGAAGCTAGGAGAGTAGAAACCCCCCCCCCAAAAAAGGTACCTTGACTGATGTGCCCTTGAAACTTGATGGTTGGACTTGATGGACTAGAAGACAGCCTCCTCCATGCCAATGATGGCCCAATGATGGTTGAGCTGGGAGATGTAAGGGAACTGACCCCATTCATGAACCTTAAAAGATTTTTTTTTCCTCCTACAAAAAAGACATGCTATTGCCATCTTGTTCCTACCCCACTACCTCCTTTTTTCCACTCTTCTCCGTTGGGCTGTCCAGGTCCAAAAATCTATCTCTGAAGGATCCTCCCTCAGAGCCAGGCATTGTGGGGCAAGTGTCCTGAGAAATTAATTGTGTTGCCATGGCACAGGTGATCTCCCAAGCCACTCTACCCACAATGATTTGTTGTGAAGCCCCCTCAAAACAAAGTGCTTGGGGTTTGGGCAGCTCTGGAGAGCAAGGTTACCCACTCCTGGTGTTCCTCCCCCCCACACACAGTCTGTTGAATACTTCATTGTTTCTGTGATTTGGTGATTCTATCTACTTCGGCCATGATTTTTCCCAGATGGATGCTAAAGAAGATTCAACATCTGTAATAATAATAATAATAATAATAATAATAACAATAACAATAATAATAAAATTTATTTCTATCCCACTCCTCTGCAACACAATCGGGGTGGCATACAGTATAAAACTCCATAATTACATCGATACCCTAACCCGCCCACCCCTTAAAATAATATTGAATTTAAAAAGATTAAAATAGAGATCTAAAAAAAAAAATCCAATGGCAGCTCAAGGGGAAAAAGACAGCCGAATCTTCAGGCCGGATGGCTATTCGGGCCTGCCGGAAAAGATATGTCTTGACAGCTTTTTTAAAGCTGTCTAAAGTGGTAATAAGACGGATCTCGTCCGGCAGGCCATTCCATAATCTGGGAACAGCAGCAGAGAAGGCCCTCTGGAAGGTCACTGACAGCCTTGTTTTCATAGGTTGTAACAGATTCCTCCCAGAGGACTGAAGTGCGCAAGGTGAGTCATACGGGAAGAGGCAGTCCCAGAGGTAAGTTGGACCCAAGCCATGTAGGGCTTTAAAGGTCAAAACCAACACCTTGTACTGTGCCAGGAAACTAATAGGCAGCCAGTGGAGAGCTTTTAGCACAGGTGTTATATGCTCTCTTCTGGAAACACCAGAAATCAACCTGGCTGCCATGTTCTGAACTAGTTGAAGTTTCCGAGTCAAGCACAAGGGTAGCCCCATGTAGAGCTCAGTACTGTATGCCTGTATGAAGGTAGTCTACAACCTCCCTCTTAATATCCCGGTTTTTCAAATTACTGCATCACTTCCCCTATTTTGTAGTCTAAACTTACAAAATAGACAACTTCATGGGGAAATATATTGCAAATAGTTTGTTTATGCTGCTTCCTGGAACATTTTAATACTTCTTTTTTACCACTGGATTTATCTCTAGGCCTTTAAAAAAAGCCCTGTAAAGCTCACTCTGGTTCATAGTGTTAAATTTATCTCTGTAATATAACATTAGCCAATTGCTATTGTTTCAGCATGAAAAAAGCACCAGGGAAGAACACTGAGGATTTCAGTGCTTTTCTGATGTGTACAATTTGTCCTTGCAAACACCATCTGAACAAAGAGCCTAATTCTGCCACAGCCATTATTCATAGTATTCAGTGAAATGCATTCAAAAATTAAAAATAAAAATCTGGGTTATTTGAATGGTTTGTATGTATCTTAGGGAGATGGATTAATGCTGTGCAGCACAATCCTATGAATGTTTGCTCTGAAGGAAGTTTCATTGTGTTTAATTAGGTTTACTCTCTGGTAAATTGTACATAGGATTGCAGCCTTGGCCAGAGAAACATTAAATAATTCAGGCTTGCACTACCATCAGCCAGTGTGGTGCAGTGGTTAGAGGAAGGACAAGCAGTGTGTGCCCAACCAAATGTTTTTGACCACAACTCCTGTGATTCTCCATGTTATCTAAGCCCATAACATATGGAGAGTTACAAGTTGCTCACCCTATGGCTAGAGTAGAAATCTGGGAGTGGGGAGTCTCCAGTTCAAATTACCATTCAGCCCCAAAACGCACTGGGTGGTCTCTTGGCTAACCTACCTTTCAGTATGGTTGTGAGAATAAAACCAAGAACCAGGTATGTAACTCTGGGCAACCTGAGGCAAAGCAAAATGTAAATAAAATGTACAACTAATAAAGGAAAGAAGGAACAGATTGAACTGCAACCTCTTAATCTTTTATTTAACTTTCCCCAAACTGGGAACCTTCCAATGGGTTGGATTATAGTTGTGCCCAATAGCAATGTTGCCTAGGGGTGATGGGAATTTATAGAGCAATGCATTTGGAGGGTGTCAGGTTAGAGAAGGCTCGTTAATACTACACCTCTTTTTTTGGCTTTCTAAAGTTCTTTGGGACCAAGCAGATGCAACATGGGAGACTATGAATCGGGATCTTCTGGTGTCTTTTCCTTTGATCAAAAGCTGTCACTGGAGAAAAGCAGTGGTGAATACAGTGGTGCCATGTGGCTTCCATATCAGCAGGGCAGTAAACCTGCTCCAAATTCTTGTTCAATCAGTAAAGAAGCTATCCAAGGTGCTGAACCCTGTCTGCCATAGGTTCAGCACCTTGAAGAGCACCATTAAATTTTGGACTAAGACCCAGAGTGGATTCATCACCCTACTCACATGGAAGCCACCAGTCACCACTGGGTGAATTAATGGTGCTGCAGGAAGGAATTTCCCTATGCCATTTTCTCTAACTCAGCACTCCCCTGAAGCTGCTAATAGCTGCATTGTGCCTGTCTTTCCTCATCTTCTTGGCCACTGGCAGCTTTTGAGGAAGTGTCTTACCCAAAGCTTTGAGAAGTTGTTTTTTTAGAGTACAGCCTTCAGAATGTCTCAACCAGTAGTGCATTTCTATAAGACAATTACAGCTGGGGAAAGGATCAAACCTCCCCCTAAATTACTACCACCCAATCCAGTCCTCATCCCATCCAACCATCTCCATACATTGGAAACATGGCCACTTTTAGTCAGTAAGACGCTTGGAGCAGTGGCAGTTAATGGCTCCCATACCAGTGAAATGGTAAAGCCACTCCAAGTTTTAATATGAACTTTAATAGGCCTTTCCAAAGTAATGAACTTAGATAGCTTCTTTAACGTTCAGCCAAGAGAGGATTCACCATCAAAGTGACCAGGCAACCACCAGCTGCAACTGACTGGGAATCATAGAATCATAGAGTTGGAAGAAATCACAAGGACCAGCTAGTCCAACCCTCTGCCATGCAAGGATACCCAGTCAAAGCACTCCCAACAGATGGCCATCCAGCCCCTGGTTAAAAACATTCAAAGAAGGAGACTCTACCACATGCCGAGGCAGCATATTCCACTGTCAAACAGCTCTTACAACCAGAAAGTTCTTCCTATTCTTTAGGTGGAGTCTCTTTTCCTGTAGCTTGAGTCCACTGCTTGGTGTCCTTGTCTCTGGAGCAGCAGAAAACAAGCTCACTCCATCCTCAGTATAACATGCCTTCAAATTTTTAAACACAGCTATCATGTCACCTCTCAACCTTCTCTTCTCCAGGCTGTCTGTGTGTGTTTCTCCTTCACCATTTGGACCATTGCTTGGTCAGTGAAGAAAGGACAAACAGAAGCACTGATGGATATGAAGCAAAGTTGCCACATGCAACCCAAATAAAAAACACAAGCCTTAAATCTCAGGATTCTACAGCAGAAACGGAAGCAGCAAATCTAGTTACCAATTTCCTCTCAGGTTCTGTTCTCCAGTCTCCTCCACCTCACATGTGACACATTTGAAATCCTGCTGGCCAGCAGAGGAGAGGGGCAGTCCAGAAGAAATGACAGGAAAACAGAAGAAATGAGAGGAACTAGGATTATCTTGTCTCTGGTCTCATCCAGAGATTTTAAAGTCTAATTTGAAGGGATCTGACACTGTCATCAAATAATTTTAAAAATCTTAGATTCTCTAAACCCAGGAAAGCAATTCCTAACATTCCTACATTTTCATTATGAATATTGGGCATCTCCTGTTGATTATAAGATGGTAGTGATCTAAGAATATATGGAACATACCACATCCCACTGCCTACAATGGAAAAGTCCTAACCAGTTATGCTTCACTAGTTTGAGTCTAGGATTTAAATTAATGGCTTGTTCTAAGACCTCTGGGTTGCTATGTTCTCTGTTTATTGCCCGTAGAACAAAAACAAAAAAACAAGAACCAAGAAACACCCTTGTCAACAATGATAATTGTGTCAACAGCGATGTTAACATTCAATTGATGTACAGTACACTTCTTCCCTTATACAACATTCCTGTTGAAAAGAAAAATGGAACACTTTGCACTATAGAATCTGTCTAAAATTCTATGAGATTTCTGCATTCTAACTTTTCCCAAGATTATAACTGTTGTTTCCATCATACTATCCCAGCTATTCAGTTCATTCACCCCTCTTCAGTAGTGGTCCTATGGGACGTTCTCCATTAAATAACCATTTCTGCCATGAAATCTGCCCTTATTTAAAATCAAAAGGGGTTTTTCAGCATAGTATCTTCATTTCCCTTGATTTTAATTGTCAAGGAGACATGTTTTTGTTTCCAATAAGTTCACTGTTCTATGAACTGTACAACAGTGAACTCACAATTTTTACTACAACTCCCATAACCCAGGATTCTGGAAGTTGTAGTCCAAGGCCTAAATCCAATTGCCATTCCCATCTAGAAGAAAACGATTACACAAGTGTTGGCACATGCAACAAGTGATTCAATGGCTCATCTCTAGCTGGGACTAGGAATTGGATGTAGGCCCCAGCAGTTAACTCTTCCAAGCTTTGCCTAGCAATGTTGAGTGGATAAAATAATAATAATAATAATAATAATAATAATATATTTTTGCTTACTTCCCTCTGGTGGTTTCAAAGCTAGGTTTTCTGGAGTCTGTATTTTGCTTGCTGCTGCTGTAGCCTGATTGCCTAGAAGATCTGCTCACTGATGCTCCTTTAGAAATTTCCATTTGAAGACTACCCTTTCTAGGACTGATTTGCACTGGAATTTTTGTGCTGTTAGATAGGTCTGATGGCTTTATGTTTGGAGAATCACTGTCAATGCTGTTGCCTCCATTAGGACTTGTAAGATTTAAAGATTTCTTCTGCTGTGTTGCTGCTGGTGGCTGTAATTCTTGAATCTCTTCCATGACTAAATGAGAGCCCTGTTTTTCACCCACCTCCTGGATTGTATTTTGTAAAGCAGTTGGCTTCTCTGTGGCAGGAGGTAAAGGTGTTGTCAATACATGTCCCTCCGTTCTGGTCAAAGTCAAGCCAGGATGACTTGTTTCCATTTCACTATCCATAGGTGTGGGCAGGGCTGTGCCCGTTGAATTGGCTTCCATGCTGCTCCATTTTAAGCACAGTAAAACTGAGATCAAGATTACCTCCTTCATTCTCTTGGCTTGTTTGAACTTCACAATGTCCCTTAGAAAGTATTTGCAGGAGGCTCCTTCTGCCTCTTCCCCTTCAAGCTGCTGCTTTCACAATGAACCTGCAGAGAATGGCCCATCTGGGGATTTTTATTTGTGGTACAGAAAGGAAACAGATTTTTAGCATTTGAAACTGGAGCAAGGAAGCTCCATTTCCTGTTTCTATGGATTCCTCTGCAACCTGTGACCTCTTAGAACTATGGAATGAGCAACCCTTAGGGAAAGGCTAAAGGGATTGTCTTTGTGGAAGCTACAGGATGGGGAATAATGGCACAATGTGAACATGGAAACAGGCTGTCAGTAAAAAACTTTTGAAAGGAGATGGGTGGGGCATGAGAATTGCTGAGTAATTTCCCTTTCACATCAATCAGCAACAGAACATGAGACCTATCAACTGTGCCATTTGAAATTTGGATAATGTCATAACGTTTAAACCTCTGTGTCCTGCGTGCCTGAGCAGTATGCGTAATTTACAAGTGTTATCTTTTTATTGTTATGTATTTCTTATCACTACCACACAGTGATCCAGCTGCAGCACTGCTCACCTAGCATTACACATTTTTTCATGCTGTTTTCATGTCAGAGAGTTTCTGCTTTTGCTTCTGTCACTAGAGAGTCCTGCCTGTAATGCTGTCTTATTTTGGTTTGGTCCTTTCCACGTTGGTAGATTGTTTTCTCTGTGTTGTATCATCCCATTGTGTGATCAGGCCTTTGTCAGCGTTGGCCACCTTTGCATGTCATGACAAACCATGGTGTGATATGCTGAAATCTGGCAAGTTATGAGCAACCCCAACTCTGCTAACAAACCATGGCTTATTAACTGGTCACAAACCACAACTTCAATGCAAGGTTTATTGTTGGCTCATGAATTCCAGCTTATCTAAACCATGGCTCGTAATGATGTGTGAACATACAACTTCAGCTTGACACTGGCTTTTTCCTCCCAACTGGCCATCCTGAAACAGGAACTGACAAAAGTGGCAGAGAAGAAACAGACCAGAATAGAGAAGGCAAACCAGTTAGTCATTTGCCCTGCAATTTGTGGTTTAAATAACAAATCATGGTTAACACAAACTATAGTTTATTGTGATGTGTGAACATTCCCTATAGATGAAATTGAAGCTGGACTATCATGATCACACTCTTTAAATACCCCACTGGCTGCACAAAGAGGAGGATGCTACCTGGGGAGGGGGTAGAAGTAGAACTAATGGTTTTAGGTTACAGGAGGATAGATTGCAATTGAACATTAGAAGGAACTGCTTTGACAGTGAGAGCAGTTTGGCCCAAAGAAGAAGAGGCTCCTTCTCTGGATGACCTCAAAAAGAGGCTAGGCAGCTGCCTGCTGGGGATGCTCTAGCTAGATATCCTGCATTGAGCAGGGAGTGGGACCTGATAGCATAGAGCCCTTCCAATTCTAGGATTCAATTATTTTACCATGGTTAGAGTTTGAAGAGAATTCCTTTCAAAATGTTTCAGACCTTTATAAGTGCTCCAAATAATTGTGTCCAAAGGATCAGTGTTTAGCACATACTCTAAGCAAGCACAAAATGTAGCAGAAAGGTCATCACTGTCTCCCTCCTCTCCCAGTCCTTGTCCTATACCTTGGATCTCTGAACTTGCCTTGGGCACAAGAAGAGTGAAACAGTGGTAACAGAAGCAGCCACAAGGTCTCCAGTTCCTCATCAGAATGACACTTTCAAACCAATACATATCACAGCATGCCTAGAAGGATTGTTTGTGACACAAACTGCATTAGTCAAAATTAGTTTTCTCATCAATGGAAATGAATATGAGCCAATTCCAAAGAAGAATTCACCTATTACACCAATAAATTAGCTTACTAGTGAATGTTGTCCACAATAAAACCAACAGGAATTTGTTGCATGCTCCAACAGTTGGGAGAGATCAGGCCCTCAACCCAATTTCTAGTCCCAACTAAAGCAGACCCATTGAGTCAACAGCTTTTGTATACACGTTCATTTATCATTCAGCTATTGGGCTTAACTGTATTGGGGCCCATCTAAATGGTGAAAATACTCCTCATGGAATTCGCTGGGAATCCTACCTGTCTAAACAGCATCCCGTGCCAATCCACACTATTTGGAAGGAGGTGGGGGCAAAATGGCAAAAACAATATGGTAAGAGCCTTCATGGCTTTTACCGTGCTTTTTTTAAAACTGTGAAGGGGTGTGCATTCCTGCTCATTTGGACTATTTAAACAACAGGAAATTTGAAGGGAAACACAAAGCTGATTAGCCAGGCAAGACCGGGGGTGGGGCTTGCTAGCAGGGCAAGCACCCGCTGCTGCCATGTTGGATTTTCACATTAGCAATCACTCACTAAGGTGACAAAACAGGATCAATATTTTCTGTTTTGCTTTCCCATAAAATTGGAGAATCACTCTATCATACCAGCATACCTTGGGATGACTTTTTTTTTTAAAAAATGGCAGCGGTGAAGAACTATCATATATTCCAGCATATAAGACGAGGTTTGAAGCCTGAAAAATAGGCTACAAAATCAGGGGTTGTCTTATACGGTGGATACACTTTGTTTCACCCCAGTGCCTGAAATCCTGCCTCTTCGCTCCCTTCACAAATGGAGCGAAGAGGCAGGAGATTGGGCAGGGGGGTGAGGCAAAGTGCTTACGGTTCATTCACCCCCCCCTGCCTTCTCCCCCTTTGGGGAGCAACCGAAGACAGAGGAGGGGGGCGAATGTTGCTGGAAAGCCCCCCCCTCCAGCCACCCTTCCTCCCTCCCCAAAGCCGCAATCAGGCTCCCGATCGTGGCTTCGGGGAGGGGGTGAGTGGCTGGGAAGCCCCCTCCCTCCAACCACACTTCCACCCTCTGCGAAGCACCCTCCCTCCAGTCCCCCTTTCCAGCCACCCCTCCCCAAAGCCGAGATCGGGCTACCAATCCTGGCTTCGGGGAGGGGGTGGGTGGCTGGGAATCCCCCTCCCTCCAGCCACCCTTCACTCTCCATGAAGCCCCTCCCTCCAGCCACCCTCCCACCCTCCCTGAAGCCATGCCAAGCCACTAGATTCACCCCCTCTCCCCACCTTCAAGGAAGGTGGGGAGAAAGGGCGAAAATGCCTCGTTTGGCTCGGCAGCCCTGTTACCTCCGTCTGGGCTCCCTTCGGAAGGGGGCCAAGGCAGGGGAAGCGGGGCCACTGAGCCAAACTGCTAGATTCTCCCCCTCTCCCCACCTTCAAGGAAGGTGGGGAGAAGGGGCGAAAATGCCCCATTTGGCTCCGCGGCCCCATTACCTCCATCTGGGCTCCCTTCAGAAGGGGCAAATCTAGTGGTTTGGCTCGGTGGCCCCGCTTCCCCTGCCTGGGCTCTCTTCCAAAGGGAGCCCAGACGGAGGAAACGGGGCTGAAGAGCCAAACGGGGCATTTTTGCCCCTTCTCCCCATCTTCCTTGAAGGTGGGGAGAGAGGGGAATCTAGCGGTTTGGCTCGGCGGCCCCGATTCCCCTGCCTGGGCTCTCTTCCGAAGGGAGCCCAGACAGAGGAAACGGGGCCGAAGAGCCAAACGGGGCATTTTAGCCCCTTCTCCCCATCTTCCTTGAAGGTGGGGAGAGAGGGGAATCTAGCAGTTTGGCTCGGCGGCCCCGATTCCCCTGCCTGGGCTCTCTTCCGAAGGGAGCCCAGATGGAGGAAACGGGGCCGAGGAGCCAAACGGGGCATTTTTGCCCTTTCTCCCTACCTTCCTTGAAGGTAGGGAGAGGGGAGGAATCTAGCGGTTTGGCTCAGTGAACCTGATTCCCCTGCCTGGGCTCTCTTCCAAATGGAGCCCAGACAGAGGTAACGGGGCTGCGGAGCCAAACTGGGCGTTTTTGCCCCTTCTCCCCGCCTTCAAGGCAGGTGGGGAGAGGGGGCGAATGTAGCAGTTTGCCATGGCCGCCCCCACTTCCCTTGCCTTGGTCCCCTTCGGAAGAGCCAAGACAGAGGGAAGGAGGCTGCTGAGGCAAACTGGGCATTTTCGCCCCTTTCCTCCACCTTTGAGTCAAGTTTGACTGGAAGGTTGAAGAGAGGGACGAATGTTGCAGCTGGCTGGCTGGCTGAGAGAGCCCTGCCAGCTGATCCTGTTCACTTTCCTCGTGAGATCCTGGTGAGTTGGGAAACAAAGAGGATCAGCTGGCAAGGCTCCCCCAGCCAGACAGCCAGACAACCGAATTGGGGGGGGGGTCTTATATGGCAAATATATGCCTAACCCTTGATTTTTGGTTGGAAATGGGGGGGTCATCTTATATGCCCGGTCGTCTTATACGCCGGAATATACGGTAACATGAGTAAATCACTCGCGGCTGCCATCAGGAATGTGAGGGTTCTGTGGGCTTCTGAAGCCAGAAAAAACATTTAGACATGTTGCTGCTGCAATATTCTAATACTATGAGGTACTTTATATTCCCCCCCCCCACTTATGTAGGTGGACCCTTGGTTAGTTGTTGAGTGGCGAGTTAATGTGTAGGTGAATTCAATTGATTCAATTAGTTTACTCTAGTCAGGACTTGTCAATGGGATTTAGGTAATTGATTTAATGTATCTGCTCTAGTTTTCATTAATTAAACAACTTTATTTTATGCATGCCCTGTCTTTCTCCCAACAAAGGTGCTATGATATTACTAGCTATCATATTAAACACAATTATACACCAAGTAGAAAATCATTTAACAAACATAAGAATAAAGATTATGTCCTAATAGTTAGGATTAGTCCTAAACCATTAGAATGAGCAATTGGATTTAGACTCTGGAGTGTGCACATCTGGAGACAGGCACCACTTGGATTTTCCTCCATGGGCACCACATTCCCTGCAGCTGGATATGATTTAAAAAGTGTGAAAACATCTGAAGCTGGCATGGATATTTATGCGAGCAAAGTGGAAAGTCTGTGTGTGTGCCCACATGCAGCCTGCCAAAGACTGCAGCAATTGACTAAATGTAACTGAAAGGCAGGCGTCTCCCCAGTCAGCCTGGGCAGCTGCTAAAGTGGCCTCCTGATTTATCTGCTGCTAGTGGAAGGGTTCCTTACAGCCTCTGCAGCTGACAGCATCTCATTAGTGACACTCTTCGGGAGCAGGAAAAGTGCTGTGGAAGATATAAACAACTCAGGTTAGCCAGCCAGAGCTGCTGCCTAACATCAGACTGTAACCATAGAAAATGTGTGGGGCAGAACTGGAAGGAAGCCAAAGCAGGGCCAACAACTGAGCCAGACACACCAGGTCCCTCCTGTTTACATTGCCATGAGTGCTTTCAAAAGCCAAGCACTCAGGTTTACCAAGGCTGAACAACTTCTCCACAAAAGGCTAATTGCTATGCAGGTAATATAAAAGCAGGTCACCCCCTCTCTGTTCCCCAGCACACTTTAAGAGAATAGTTGAGTCAGAGCCTGAGACAGACATGCTGGTATTTTAGGAGGGTAGATCAACAGCCCTGGTCCGAATAAATTACCCTTCATTTCCCATCACATTTCAACAAGATGAGAAAGCAATCATGGACCTGAATTTAATTAAAGAAGGCAGAGTGGAAGCTGTTGCCCAGTTGCAGAACAGAAGGAAAGGAGATATCGTAGGCTTAGCCTTCCTCCTCTTTGGAGATGCCAATCTGGGGTGGGAGAGAGAAGTAAAAAAAAAAAAAAAAAAACACTAAAGGACATAAGTCAGGGCCTCACAGACAGCAATGTCATGGAGAAGTTAGCCCAGAAATTTGATGCTCTGGGTTCCCTCCCTGCAAGAGTGATGCTGACCTTTCTAAGAACCTACACAGAAGTAAGGATTCTGTTGATCTTACTAGAGGCAAGAAAACTCATTCATCCTATGCACCTAACAACATGAGTGCTCGGAACATACAGAGAACCAGCATGGTGTGGTTTGAGTGTTTTGAATCACCACTTGGCCATGGAAACCCACTTGAGCAAGTCAAAGTTGATTCACCTCAGAGGAAGATAATGGCACACGCACACACACTGAAGAAATCTTGGCAAGAAAACCCTGTGATAAGTAAGTTGGAAATTACTTGAAGGTACACACAATAACAACAACAAAATATACTTATAATAATACCACTATCAAGCCACAATCACTGGGTGGCTACCACCAAAAAGAGTACCCTCACGTTGATTTCTGTCCTTCTTCCCCATAACATTTAGGATCACTTGTCCTTTGTTCTGGAACAGCTGAACAGTTCCTGCCTTATCAGGACAAGATGGCACCCATTTCCCAATCCACATATAAAAGCTGACTGGACTGGCCATTGGATCTGTCAGCACCAGCAATGGAATGGAACAGGATCCTGGCAAGAATGACCCCTATACTACTGACCTCTACTACTGAGATCAGGACAAACCAGGACACTTCACCTTGATCCTGCCAAGGCCAGACCAATAGCCAATGCCCCCTGCTCCAAAGGGCTTGGTTATGCTTATTTTGGAAAGTGATAGAGGCAAGTGGATGTGATGGGACTCAGGTGGGGAACATATACAGCTTGGGTCCAGGAGGATTGTACCTCCCTATGTCAGCCTGTCTGAGTTTTAAGATCTTCAAGGGTTCTCTTGGTCCCACCACAATCACAGGCAAGTTGGTGAAGACACAGGAGAGAGCTTTCTCAGAGTTTGGTCTCAGATTGTCGAATTCCCTCTCTGTCTCTTTCCACTGGCAGATCATTCTCTTTTTATTTAGGCAGGCATTTGACTCTTAATTCAAGTGGAAGTGGGGGACTAGTAATGGCATTACTGTGCTTTTATCTGTTTTATTATATTTTAGATGTGTTTTAAATGGTTTTAACTTTGTTTTTTAAACAAAATTCTTTAATTGTCTTTTAAGTTTTGTATTAATAGGTTTTTCACTGTACTTTGTTTTAATTAGCTGGGACACAAATTAGAAAATTGATGTGCCTTCAAGTCATTTCTGTCTTATGGTGACCCTAAGGCAAACCTATCATGCGATTTTCTTGGCAGATTTTTTTTCAGAAGGGGTTAGCCCTTGTATTCCTCTGAGGTTGAGAGAGTGTGATTTGACCAAGGTCACCCAGTGGGATTCCATAGCTGAGCAGGCATTTGAACCCAGTTGTCCTAGTGTCCTAGTCCAGCATTCAAACCACTGCACCATGCTGGCTCTCAAATTAGAAGATAGATAGATAGATAGATAGATAGATAGATAGATAGGCAGGCAGGCAGGCAGGCAGATGCAACAGGCCGAGCTCCTGTGTCAAACATTTAGCCACAAGGTTGCTGTAACTCCACATTCAATCCTAAAACCCACCTTAAAAGCCAATCAGTCATCCAGCATGATAGAAGTCTATGCTGCTGCTGAGAAAGTGCTGCAGGATTATTTAAACAGCCTCCTCCTACCAGTGAACAACACTGTGATGAAGAGTTGTGACAGGCCCCCACGGGGGTTTTCTGCTTCCTGCAATATCACTTGCTGTTGGGAGAGGGCTGGTCATGTCATTCTGCAACACCTCACTCAGCAGCAGAAGCACAGACTTCCATCACTCCAGACAGCTGGCTGACTTTTAAGGTGGGTTTCAGGGTCATTTGTGGTCATGGTAATAGCGTCAGGTTTGCAAATGAGAATAGCAATTACAATGTCCTAAGTCTAATGGAGGACATCGTAACTAACAGATTGCCAGCCACTGTTTTCATAACTTCTGCCAGGGAGATGTCCTCTCACCCTGCTGTATTTGTCACGTTGGTTACTAAGACATAATTCTTATGTTTCATTTCCTGACATGGAGATTAATAGTCATTTCCAGTTTAATTGTCTATTATCTTAGAACAGAAATGTCAAACAGCTGTATATTTTGGTACAGCTTTAAATATTGGAAAGCCAGTGTAGGAATCAGAAGCTTGAAGGATACATATTTATTTATAAAATATGCAAATTCTCATTCTTGTTATGGTGTCCATGGCCATTTATAATTTACAATTAAATAAATCATTTAAAATTGTCTAAAGTCTGGGGGCCTCTGCATATAAAGTAACTATTTAAAATAAAAACATGAATGCCAACCACAGAGGTTACTGTATCAATCAAAATTTTGATTCGTATTTGTTTAACTAGCATCTGAAGGCACAAAACTAGTAAAATAATATTCAAAGGCATGAGAGTTCCAAAACTGGACATAAAAATAAAAAGGTTTTGCTCTATGCTTGAACTGTGGATTCAAGATTTAAAGCAGTTTGCCACAACCCAGTGCCCTCCAGATGTTTTGGACTATAATCCCCATCATTTCTGTTCCCAGCCATGATGGTTGGGGTTGATGGGAGTTGTATGCTCAGCATTAGAATGGCAAGGATTTCTGACTCCCAAGTGTTCAACAATAGTAACAAAATGGTTCCCCTTCCTAGAGTGCTCAGATAAAGAAATATTGGATTAACCAGGAATGAATTTTGATTGAAAGGACTGTGGGCTCTGATCAGTTCTGGTAGTCAAATTCCTGGGCACAGAATTCTTCAAATTTTAGTGTAATCATTTTGCATTTGATGATGTTTGTTGATTAAAATCGGGGTTCTAGTAAAAATAAAAACCCTCTGAATTCTTCCCATCACTGAATGTCCTGTTTTAGTATATCCTGGGTATTCCTACGGAAGGTTGTCTATCTATCTATCTATCTATCTACCTACCTATCATCTCCAGTGAGGCATAGTGGTTTGAGTTTTGGACTAGGGTGACAGAAGACTAGGGTTCAAATCCCCACTCAGCTGTAGAAACCCACTGAGTGACCTTGGGCAGGTCACACACTCTCAGCCCAAGACAAAGGCAATGTTGAGATAAAGATGTTATAAGAAACAAGAAGAAAATGTGAGGTAATACATTGTAAGTATGTGAAAAATCAACCAAGATTTTGGCTGAGACACATCACCTCTGCACAGTGAGACAGCAGCCAAGATCCAATGGACAGGAAAGTCCAGGGGCCCTCCAGCAGATGAAAGTTTCATCATGACTCTCCTTGACTACTAGCCACCTATCCCCAGTCACTAAATGGTTAGGCGGGGATACAGGATGAAAGAAATGTGAGTTCTTCCTGCAGGGTGGTCACCGCATGGAAGATGCAATAAAATATCTCTTCCTGCAATGACCACAAAAGGACATACGCAGGCATAATTCAAAATGACAAGTGCATATGTTGCCAACAGGATGCCAGCCAGCCTGTCAATATTTTTTTTTCCCAAGTCCTCTCACAAGATTTCACCTCCAGGGTAAAACAAAAACACCAAGTGGAGATGTGGTGGGGTGTGTGTAACGTTTTCCTCACTGTCTGCAAAACGCCTCTGCACAACACTAATTCTTCCATTTATGAAGCTATGACCCCTGTACACTTCAAGTGTGGGTTCAATGCTCTTTGATCACAAAGACACAAACAATCTATCCAATGCTACTCCTTTTCCTAGTCCACACTACAAGGTAAAGGTTCCCACATTCAGGGCCGGTTTAAGGAATTTTGGGGCCCCCTGCAATGCTTTATTTTGGGGGGCCCATATGTTTATCTCAGGTCAATGTAACCTAACTCAACCTAAGTTATTCACAGTACAGGATATTCAGATTATTACTAATAATGTTTTTGCAGGAGGAGGGTTACTACAGGGGGGGCCACAATGATGGGGGCCCCTGCGGATGCTGACGCCGCCGGTGCCTTAAACCAGCCCTGCCCACATTTTGAGGAAATGAGGCAGAATCGCTCCCGAAAATGGGGAAAATATCCCATTACAGTGAATGAGGCCCATTAACTTCATTTGAATTAAGCATGCCTAACTATATGTTGTATTTATTTGTTTATTTATTTCCTGGCTTTTTCCTCAATATTTCAACTCAAGGCTGCTTACAGAATATTAAAACCAGAAAAAAATTAAAAACATTGGCTTGAATTTGACATGCACTACTTAGTTACATAACATTCTTAGTTTCATAGCTAGGTAGAATCTCCCAGCCTAACCACACCCAACCTACTTCACCTGGCATCAGTTGAATAGAGAGACCTGTGTAGCTGGAGACTGGGGCCCAGTAGATTACATTCCCACACCCCACCCACCAGCCAGGGAGGCTGTAACAAAGAAATGCAACAGGGGTCCTGCTTCTGATTGTCACAGCCTTGCTGGCTGGTAGGAAGGAGGTAGGAATATTATCCACTCACACCCCAATCACCAGCAGAGAGAATCCCCTTCTCTCCATGGGTTTGATGCCCAGTATAAGACAAGAAGGCAGAAGTTACAATTGTAGCAATAGTGCCACAATCATGACCAAGTAAGGACCATGAATACAGATCCATGACTTCAGGTTACACATCCTGAAGTCTGATCCAGCCATTATTTACTTACTTACTTATTTAAATATTTATATCCCACCTTATAGCCAAAGATACCAAGATAGCTTACAATAAAGTCAATTTCAAAAAAGAAACAATAACAATAATTTTAAAAAGACTGAGAATATAGTAAATCACTTAGTTAGAAACTAGGTAAATTTATAACCAGTTAAAAAACTAGAGCCAACCATAGCACATGTGCAACCTGGATAAAATCGGTTAGGCCCAAGCTTTGACTTGGTGACAAAATGATACCGACATTGGTGGAGATCAGACCTCCAAGGGGAGGGTATTCCACAAATGGGGTGCCACTGCAGAGAAGGCCATATCTAATGTCATTGAACAATATATTTTCCCTCCCAGTGAGAGAAAGAGAAGGGCCTCTCCAGTGGACCCTAGTTCTTCGGCAGGTATATATAGAGAGAAGCACTCCAAGTATGAAGGTCCCAAGCTGGTTAAGGGCTTTAAAGATACAAAAACATCACACAGACACAGAAGCAATTAAGCAATGTATAGAATTAAAACTGTATAAAAATTAATTAAAAGGCTGGATCTATAAAACAACAAAACATTTAAACCCCCTGGCTGTCAGTTCCTAAAAACCTGTTGGACTAGGATAATTTTTAATTGGTGAGCAATGAAAAGCAAAGAGGGAGCCATTCTAGCCTCCCTAGAGTGGGAGTTCCAAAGTCTGGGATCAGCTACCAGAAAGGTCCTTGCCCTTGCACCCACCACACATACCTGGCAATGTGGTGGTACTGAGCCTCCCCGAAAGATCTTAGAGCATGGGCAGGCTCATAGAGATATGATCCTTCAGATATCCTGACCCTGAACCTAATAGTGCTTTATACTGTAGGTCACAACCAGTGTTTTTTTTTTTTTTTAATTGTGCTTGGAAATGGACTAGCAGCCAGTGGAGCTGTTGTAGCAAGAGAGGTGAGTGCTCCCTGTAGTAGCCCCACTTAACAATCTGGCTGCAGTTCTTTGGGACAACTGTGTTGGACTGTGTCCAGTGTATCACCATCTTAGAAACAGTCTCTCACTCATACATGCACAGTGGATAAGCATCTTTTTTGTACCTATTTCAGATTTTTGACCCACAGGAGATTTCTTTTTTCTTTTTTTTAATGTATGCACTAGAAGAGATACTTGCCATTTTTCATACTTTTCCACCCTGTGGAAAATACAAAACACTTTTACAGAAGCACCTTGCACCTTTTCTTCCTGGAAATCACGGTTTTACTTCTCTCTATCAACCAGTGACTCAACAGTATTAAGAAATTCTATGTTCTGTCTTTGGTATGTTGCAATGATTTCGTCTTTCCCCAACCACATGAAACAGACTGAAAAGTTTCTCACTTCTTTTTTCAGAAAACTCAAAAAGATTATATTGTTAAGATGCAACACATCATAACTATTCCGCAGAGGGAAACTCATACTTTCTTCAACTCTTTATCCTTCCTCTGATTTCCACATTTCCTCAGATTGGAGTACTGGTCCAGTGTTACTGGAAAAGAAGAAATGCATCATCAAAAGACAGAACAAAAGAGGACACAGTTTTGTACAAAATTCACACATGCTAATTTACATGCATAGATGCACATTTAGAAACATATATTGTAATTTAAATAGGAATACAATCCAGAGGACTGTCTTCTCCAAATGGTCACTGCTTTCATCTCCTTAGTCAAGTGTCATCCACAAGACCTATATATTATACTTTGGTGACCTGGTCTCCTGTTAGTGATATATGCACCAATTTACACCTGCATATGGCTTTTGTTGTTGTTGTTTTTGTAGAGTTCAGAATTCTCTACCTCCCCCGACACGATGATCAACCCCCCCTGAAATCCCACCTTTTTCATACTGCCTTCCACATCAACACAACCATGTAGTGGCCAGTGGAGAGCAGAGGATAGCTGAACAGTCTTGGATGATGTGTCTATAGGCAGACACAACCCTGAGGGCATCCTCCAGGACCATCACACTGCATCTCCTCAGTGCAGGATCTCTGCTGATATCTTCCAGTGCCCAGTGTATCCTGTGTTTAAAAATTTATCTGGTATTTGATAACTTCTTCTCTATTAGATACCTTAGGTTGAATCTGCTTCAGCCTGTTGTTACTCCATGTTGTTATTTAGAGAAGGCAATCCATAGTCTAGCAGTAACCTGTACACCTTGCAAATTGCTACTACTTTTCTGAGCAATGTTATTGTGGAGGGCAACATAGTGCTGTAGCAGGGATAGGGAAATCTATCCATTTGCCTCTCTCCTGCTTTTCCATCTTTTGAAACCTCAAGTTCTTTCCTTCCCACATAGGAAGGAAGTTGAAAAAGTTGGTAAATCCTCATCAAAAACAGACTGAATCAATATGTGTGCCCCCCCTGCCCTTTTGGATCCATTGTATAGATGCTTAGATGTTATTTTTATTTTTTGCTGAATTCTTCATAAACTATGGCAAAATGTTCAAGGCTGGAAGTTTTAAAAGAGAAACTGGATGGCTATTTCTCAGAAATACTTTAGTTGTGGATCCCTGCATTGGTAGGGAGATGGACTAAATGGCTATTGTGGCTCTTCCAAGTTTATGAGCAACTTCAGCAAATGCCTTGCAATGAGTATGGTCATATCCCATCTGTCCCATATCGGCAAGAGGACAAATATTGCACATACATTGCAGCAGACAACAATGGATGCTTCTGCCTCCACCTATGCTCAATGTCAGCAGGCTTTGGAGGGCTCGGAACAGTCATGAGAGAAGGAGCAGTCCAGCCTGGGGAGGCAAAATGAAGCTGGAGTGTAGAAGAGCCACCCTCCTTTTCCTTCTCCATAACCAATGGCTGGCCAGGTGGATCCTCCCATCCCTTTAATTGCAGCAAGATTCAGACACTGATGCCACCAGGATGGGTGAAGGGCTGGTGGTTCGGTGGCTCCTATTCCTTGTGGCGACCACCATCATCATCATCTCCAGGTGCTGCTGGGTTCCATTTGCTCCCCTGATCTCCCACAACTGAAAAAAAAAAATAACACAGCCACCATCTTGATTTGCAGCCCTGTTACCCAAAATGCTCCTTGGAAAATTATTATTATTATTATTATTATTATTATGTTTATTTATATAGCACCATAGGCTTTGCATAGTGCTTTACAAAAGAGAAAAACAACAATCCAAAATAAACACAAAAACCTGCCTACAGCGCACAATCTGAAACCACAAACAAGATTATAAAATTAATAAAATATTACTATAACAGAATTAAAACAATACTACAAAAGTGTAAATTAATACAAATAATATAGATATAAAATCAAGATGAAAGTTGGAAGGCTTCCCTGAATAGAATAGTCTTTAATTTAGACTTAAGTTAGTCTAGAGAAGTGGTGGTCTGCAAATTCATGGGAAGGAGATTCCAAAAATAGGGGGCAGTGTGGGAGAAGGGGCATATCCAAGTAGGGGCAGAAGAAATCCTTGGTTGAATCAGCATGAACAGGAAAATAGGGGGAAACAAGTGCTGACAAATAGGTGGGGGCCAAACCATGAAGAGCTTTGAAAGTTAATAATAACAGCTTATAATGAATTCTAAATGGGATCAGAAGCCAGTGAAGGGATAACAACAATGGAGTGACATGATCATAACAGTGGGCAAAAGAAATTATCCTAGCAGCAGAGTATTGTACTGAAATCAAGGGGACAAGATAGGAAACAGGAAGCCCAGTTAGCAAAGAATTACAGTAATCCAGGTGAGAAATAACCAGTGCATGAACCAAAGTCTTAGCAGTAAAAACTGAAAGGAAAGGCCTAATTCTCACTAGATTATAAAGAAAGAAATGACACAACTTTGCCATTTCCTGAATTTGAGGAACAAACAGAAGGGAAGAACTGAAAATGAAACCAAGACTACGCGCTTCCTTCACAGGGTGAATATTAGTGCCATTAACTGTGATTGAAAATGAATAATGCAGAGTTGGCTTTGATGGGAAAACAAGTAGCTCAGTCTTGTCCATATTGAGCTTAAGGTGCCAACGGAGCATCCAAGCAGAAATAGCAGATAGACATGATGACACTCGCTGTTCAACATCCGGAGAGAGTTCGGGAGTGGAAAAATACAGTTGGATGTCATCAGCGTATAAGTGATACTGAAAACCGTAGAGCCAATAAATTTACCTAAGGCCAAAGTATATAGAGAAAATAACAATAGGCCCAAAACGGAGCCCTGTGGCTCCATTTTTTGAACTTTCAGAAGCACAGCATTTAGGCTGGTTTCAATATTCATCATTAGACAGAGGGTGCTGACTTCAGAAAAGAGATGTATTCTTGGCTTTTTGACAGAAAGTCTTAATATGTGCTATCCTGTTGAGAATGTGACATTCAACACAACTTGTAAATAAAAAGTAACTACTGTTCCATATTAGACCAAAAATATTGATTTTATAGCCTTCTTGCCCAGCTGAGGCTGATACTGAGACGTGCAAGAGCTGTGATATATGACACTTTGGAAAGTCTCTGTAGGGTGGGCTTTGGTCATGATTTATGGGTCTGGTAAGTGTCATAACCACGTTAATACAACACATTAATCTTTTGCCACACTTCCCATGCTTTCAGTCATATCAGTCCTCACAATTGTGTCAGTCCATGACATAGCCACTTAGAGTTTGGGAGAAAGGTGAGATATAAAATAAATAAATAAATAAATAAATAAATAAATAACAATATGTGCTCCTTCTATTTCTCTGCAGCAAGAGGGTGGACTGCCTGCTAGGCATTAGAAAATACAGAATAAATTAGATTGCATTCCTAGCTTGATCCTATCCAAAAGGCATGTGCTCCTGTTCAGATTTTCATTTCCTGCTCAATCAGTTATAATAATAAACTGCTTAAAGCATACTTCCCCAATCTAATACCTTCTTGATGTATTAGATCAAGGGTTCTCAATCTTTTGTTCTCCAGATGTTTTGGACTTCAGTTCCCATTGGCCTAGTTGGCTGGGGCTTCTGGAAAGTGAAGTCAAAATACACTAGAGGACCAAAGTTTGGAACCAGTATGTTAGACTATTATTCCTGCCAAAATAGCCATGGATGTTCATGCAATCATGATGACAGGCTGTGCTGGCTAGGGGATCCTAGGAATTTCTCACAGTAATTTAAATTAAATTAAAACAAATACAGCTTAAAAAATCATGATAATTAAAAGAGCTTAAGATCAATTCAATAAGCTCTCATATTAAGGAACAGTGCCAATTTAGGATAGTCCAAAGGCATCCAAAACATAATATTGAGAATAAAATACAGCACCCCATTAACAGACTCTTCTTCAACAAGCAATCAATATATAAAAGCCTGTCTATTTTTTAAAAAAATAATCTCTTCTTTACCGCAAAAATTTTGCATATAGAGCACATATACCTTCCAGCATTTCATACTAGATGACAATGGAGACACATGTAGCTAAACAACATCAGAGTGCAGTCAAGATGGCAAAAGTTATTAATGAGTAAAAACAAGCAAGCTAGGAGAGACTGTAGCAGTTTGCTTTTGCATGAACTTACTAAGAAGGGCAAGATTCGACCACTCATCCCCCCCTGTTGAGTTAATTGAGTGCAAACTACATTTTCACTCTGAACTCAATTTGCAGCAATTGAAGTAAATGGAGGACAAAGAGGGAAGGTGGGGAAAAGAGAGAGAAACTGGGACATTTTGAATGCAGCTGAAAAAAGTGAGATGACAGAGAATTAACTGGGACTATCACAACCAAATTGCAATAAGTGTATGGTATGCTATCCTCCTGTAGGAGTGCCACAATCTGGGAGCAACCACCAAGAAGGTACTCTCACACGTCCTCACCAACCATGTCTGTGACAGCAGTGGACCAAAAGAAAGCCCTCCTCCAAGGATCAAGCTCTAGCAGAAGCTGAACTTTGCAGTGGACAACACACAGAGAAGACATTTATTGTTTCCAGTTGGTCTCTCCTTGGTAGCCAAAGCACAAGTAGCAACCCATAGTTATGTTTCAAGAAGATCTCATTTTTGAAAAATAAGGAACCAAGTGTGAATGCTGTTGAATGACCTAAATCTATCTGTCTGCAGCTGTAATGCTGCAGATTAATGGACAATGTCCAATAAAACTTTATTACTTGCCAAGTGAGATGCTGCAATAAAATAACTTAACAATGAAATGCCGAATATGAGATACAAGCAAAACAGCCTCCTCTACCCAATAAATTGTTCTCCATTTCCGAGAAAGCTCTTCATAGATTTTACTGTGAGAATTCTTCAACCCTGAGCTTGGTTAAGTTCTCAGAGCTGTGATATAATAATGACAACAGCAGTTAATTATCTTCCTGCTGGGTATTTTTAAATCTCTTGCAGTAAATCTGGAGACAAAGGCAGGGGCACATGGTATGCTTGTCATGTGTGAGTGGTGACTCCTGTTTTTCAAGAAAATGAAAATAATCAGAGCTGTATGTTTTATTTAAAGAGCCAGCTCCCTGTTTCTGGACTTCTACAATGTTTTTCCCTCTCCTTGAATCCATTTCTGCATGTGGAAGATGCGTTTTTTAGTCTATGGCAAGGGTATTAAGGAGAGAAGGGCATCGTGTGGAAGAAGGAGAATGTTTGTGTATTTTTTGATCCAGAGGACAGGACTAAGAATAAGAATGTAGAAATTGCAATGAAACAGATTTTGGCTAGAAGAAACTTCTTAGTTGTAAGAAATAATTAACTGTGGTATTATCAAGGAGCTCTGTGTTGTTATTTTTGAGACATAGCACCATAAACCCAGAGCCTAGAAGTAACTAACTGCAAACATAACTAATTATTTTTACAATAATTACTACTGCATTATTATTGTGATTAAATGTGCAATAACTTTATTCACTTTTAGTTACTTTTAGGAACTAAACTTTTAATTATGGTTACATGACTATGCCACAATTAAATGGTGGAGCAGAATATTATTACATGGTACAATAGCTAGCTTGTGTTGCATCTTGTGCTACTGAATGCATTTTTATTAATATTTTTATTACCTTTGATGTTAGCATTACAAACAAACATATCAAGTGACAACTAGTTACAGATAATTTTAAAATCAGGCTTCCTACTCTCTGTACATTAGTTCTTAATATTCCTTTCTGACTTTCATTTTACTATTCATTTTCTGATCCTCTATGAATAATTAAGATGCCGCTTCCTACTTATTACTCTGTAAAACATTCAAATAATTCATTTTCAAAGCCCTTTGTATACATATTCCCCCATTTCTGTTTCAAATATGCTATTAATGGGTTCCAATCCTTCCTAAAGTTTGCCAGGGATCTTTTTCTGATCAAACAGGTTAGCTTCTCCATTTCGGGCAAGTTGTACCTCTTGAGTTGCCAGTGTTCTTGAGATGATATTGCAGCCTCTTTCCACTTCTGCACAAAGGTAAATAAGTCTGGCCACCATCACTATATACAATAAAATCTTCCCATGTTTCTTTTCCAGGTTTAAAAAAAACAAAACAAAACTTAAGCAACCCAAAGTGTTACATTTGAGAAATGGGAATGCAAAGATTTACAGTACTTTTTAAAATTCTAACAATAACTAAATGCTTGGGAAGGAGGCTTAGAAATGTAACTAACTGGGGTTTTTTAAGTAACTTTCCAAGCTGTGCATACCCACTGAAACTAGAATAGCAGTTCTCAACTCTTGTTCTTCCAGATGTTTTGGACTTCATCTCCTAGAACTCCCATACAATATGGCCAATGCTTAGATATTCTGGGAACTGAAGTCCAAATCACTGAGAGAACCAAAGGTCTCTATGTTATCCCAGAAGGCTGGTTAAACAGATCTTAGGATCAACCAAGGCAAAAAGGACTTCTTGAGGTTTTAATCTAATAATATAGCTACGTCTTAAATTTAATTTAGACCCTGTTTAAGCAGCCTTCTGGGATAACGTAGAGACTAGGGACTTTATCAGACAAGCCCCTTTAAATGTTCTTTTGTTGCCAGCAAAAGAACACCCCACCACCACACTTACCTTCTCTCCTGGCAGAAGGCTTCCCCGGCAATGAAGAGAACATGAACAAAGCCCCGTTCACTTCCTCCATTGAAATCCACAAGACTTCATCGCACAGGAAATTTAAAAATAAAATAAAAAATAAAAAGTTACATCAAGTACATACACACACTTAAAAACTTCCAAGTAACCTGGGGAGGGTCATAAAAAGTGTGTCACCTACCTGGATGTCATGATCTCACCGGGAAGTTTTCTGGCCCGTCCGGCTATTCACAAGGTAAGTACCAGTATGTGGGCAAAAAAGACACAAGGTTACATTATGCCAGCTATGCTGGCAAAAAAACCTGGCACAACCAATCTATTGACAGCTTGGGCCATCAATAAAATAGACTGGCTTAAGCACAAGACATAAATGTGAAAGGGCGACGTCTGGTATGTGTGCCTTTCACGTTTTTGTTGCATCATTATGATGCCATATTTAGTGTCTCTGATAAAGCCCTAGGACTTAATCTTGAGAGCCAGCATAGTTTAGTGGCTTGAGTGTTGGAACAGGACTCTGGGAGATCAGGGTTCAAATCTCTGCTTGCCCATGAAAACTCACTAGGTGACCTCGGGCAAGTCACACACTCTCAGCCTCAGAGGAAGGCAAGGATAAGCCCGCTCTGCCAAGAAAACCCCATGATAGGGTTGCCTAAGTTGAAAATGCCTTGAAGGCACACAACAACAACAACAACAACAACAACAACAACAACTTAATCTTATTGTAAGTTCAAACTATAACAGGTGCATTGATTTAATAGTAAGTTAGTAAATTCCATTGATTAAGTAGTTGGAATTATTTCTTAAGCAGCATAAAAGGGAGGAAAGAAAGTAGAGAGAAAAAGAAATGTGGGAGCACCTTTAAGACAAACTGGTTTTTATTTTCACATAGAATCATAGCATCATCATAGAGTTGGAAGAGACCTCAAGGGCCATCCAGTCCAACCCCCTGCCATGCAGGAATACACAATCAAATCATTCCTGACAGATAAACACAAAAAAAGACTATGTGACCAAATTCTGTTGTGGAACTCACCTCATGAGGCATTTTACAGTAGAAAAGGCATACCATCAGATATCTGGTTAACATATAAAGATATATTAACAACGAAAGAGGAAAAATATGAGCTGAAAACTCAAGGGGAATTAAAAAATGAAGAGATCATCTGCCATTGGTATTTTATATAGGCAAATCAAAGAAAGATATTTAATGGACAAAAAAACTAGATAACATTGACGTAAAGAAAACAACATGGGAAATTACTGTTGAGCAAGAAAATAAGAAATTAATTACAAAACGATATAATTTGCTTTTACAATGGGATCAAGAAGAAGAAATTATAAAAGATAATATGATTAAGTGGGCACAAAATATAGGGCATAAACTAGAACTGAAACAACGGGAGAAAATGTGGACCAGCAGGATGAAGTACACATTAAGCCAAGATATTAGAGAAAACTCATATAAAATGCTTTTTAGATGGCATTTATCTCCACAGAGATTGGTGAGAATGTACAAAGGAGTGAAAGGTGATTGTTGGAAGTGTAAATTTGAACAGCCTCATATTATCATATGTGGTGGACTTGCCCAGCTGTGAAAATATTGGAAAGACACCCACAAAGCAATGTCTTCAATGCTAAAAAAATTAAGATTACATTTGAGCCAGAAATCTTTTTGCTAGGTATGGTGGATGCACAAACTGAAAAAGAATATGGCAAGGTCATATTTTACATGCTATCAGCAGCTAGGATGCTCTATGCGAAATTTTGGAAAAATCTTGTTCCAACAGTAGAGGACTGGTTTTTGCAGGTCTATGATATGGTTGAAATTGACAAACTTACTTGCTTATTGAAAGATAAAAGTATAGAAAAGTTTCAGAAAGATTGGGAAAGTTTTTATAATTATTTAGAAATATCATGGGGAGATCTGACACAAACGAGCTGAAAGTATGATGACAAAGGAATTACTAAAGAAAAGGGGGAAATAATAAACTTAATAATTGTTTAGCTGTTGAGTTATAAGACACCGGATGTATATATGGCTGGGTTTAATTTGGAAAATAAGGCAATGTAGTTAAGAATAATACGGTATGATATATCTCCTCACTGAAGGTAAATAAAGGCACAGGCAGGTGAATTTGATTAACTGAGTAAAGGAATAATTATGTGATTAATAATTGATTAATGACATTAGAAAATTAAGGCGGTGAGAAAAATGACTTACTATGGTAGAAATGTCATTATAAGTAGCACCAAGAGATTGTCAATGCAAGGAACGATGATTATACAGAGGAGGTCTGGTAGGAGACCAAATGAGTGTGTAGCTATGTATGAGAAGATAAGCATTGAGAAAGGTTGGAGTAAGTGTGTAGGTATGAGAATGTGAAGATGGAATGTGTTTTGGAGAAGGGGATGAATAGGAGTAGGAGTATGGATGAGATTATAAAGGATGAGAATGTAGAAAGATTGATGGAATGGTTTATTATGGAAAGACTATTTATGTATAATATGTATATATTTGAACTTTCAGATAATAATGTGTGTAATGTAATTTTGTTGTGTGAATAAAAATATATTTTAAAAAATCATTCCCAACAGATAGCCATCCAGCCTCTGTTTAAAAACCTCCAAAGAAGGAGACTCCACCACACTACGAGGCAGTATATTCCACTTCTGAACAGCTCGTACTGTTAGGAAGTTCTTCCTAATGTTTAGGTAGAATCCTAATGGAATTCTCTGGGAAGACGATCAATCTTAATGGGAACCCACAGCAATATGCCATATTTGGAAGGGGGAACAGCAAAAAACTCCAAAAACAATGCCAAGAAAGCTTTCGCAGCTTTCCCCAGAATTTTTAAAAAACTCCATGGGAAATGTGCCTTCCCGCGCATTGGGACAAGCAATTCACTTTGAATTGCTTCCCCATACAAAAGGAAACACAAACCTGATTGGCTGGATGAGCACAGAGGGCAGGGCTTGCTAACAGGGCAAGCACCTGCTGCTGCCATGTTGGATTTTAAAAATGAGGTGTTGTTTTTTTCTTTTTGTGTGTGTGTAAAGGCAAAATATTGCTTGTGCTCACCATGGAAATAGGTTTTTTTAAAAAAATCAGTGGCAGCAGATTTAAAAATGCAAGTCATTCACTCACTCACCCCCCCATCTTGGCTAGGGGGCATGCAAAATTTATGGGGGCTGTAAAACCATTAAGACAAGTTGTGACTTGCTATTACTGTGGAGCAATCCATTTTTTTCAGATGAGACCTAAAACTATTTCAGCAAACTGGATCAGGTGAAAGGAGTTATCCAGTACTATTTTTCTAAAGCACTTAATTCATTAGTCAGGGTTCAGCAGATAACATAGGAACCTATCTGAAAAAAGGGCTTCTGTACCTGGTTTATTTTCTGTTCAGCTCTTCAGCAACCTAGTTCATGGTCTTGGCTGCAAATATACCCCTGTGCCCACCTAGAAATCCAATTTAGATTGGCTCCTTTGGGTATCGCCTCCACTTAATTAGAAGAACATGTAAAGATGATGTTTTACAATCTGGCTGAATAAAGTTGTAGACATAAAAGCACCCAGCAGCTCAGATCTAGTCATTTATTAGTTAAACTGAGTAATCAGATTTGAAAAGACACTATAAGTGAGATCAAGGAGTGGAAATGTGCAGTATTAGGTTGTTATGGTAACTGGAGTGGTGGTGTGCGGAATACATTCCTAACAGTTTACAAGATGTGCTGTCCTTTTAAAGAGAGATGAAAATCAGGAAGTGTTCACACTTTGTGGAAGTCATCTGAGAGTAAAGCACAATTAAGCTGAAAATTGACACCATCCCTTTCAGAATAGCAGTGGTGCTCTGCCACTTTGGTTTTCTGCCTCCTATGATTATTCTACCAGCCAGTGTGGTTTACTGGTTTGAGTGCTGAAACAGAACTCTGGGAGACCAAGGTTCAACTCCCCACTTGGTCATGGAAGCCCTCTAGGTGACCTTAGTAAGCCACACTTTCTCAGCCTTAGAGGAAGGCAGTGACAAACCTCCTCTGCATAAATCTTGCTAAGAAAACCCTAGGATAGGGTTGACATAAGTTGGGACATTTACAGGGCAGCCCAGGTGTGAAAAGAGCTCTAACGGAGCTCCATTCACTTCCTGTATCGAAATCCCACAGATTCTCACGAGAAGACAGGAGCATGGGAAATTCAAAAAGAAAAAGAAAAATACACAAGAAAAAGTGACAGCAAGCCCAAAAACACACATTAAAATATTCAAGTAACCTGAAGAGGGTCATAAAAAATGTGTCACTTACCTGGATGTCCCAATCTCACCCAGGAGTGTTATGGCAGGACCTCCCATTGACACTGGTATCTCGCCAGCATAACGGGGCACTTTGTCACACACAGGCAGATCTGTGACAGAAACAGAACGGGGGGGGGGTCTATTGATGGCTTCTCCCATCAATAAAAATCAGCACTGGCAGAACGGGAGCAGAACAGGTGCATATAGAGGGGGAATGTCGTCGTCTGATAAGAGAGCCACTTTTGAGATGTCTGATAATCTCCTATGGCTTAAAAATAATGACAGTAACAGTTGTGTATCTTAGCAGTGGTGCCACTAGGGGCAGACCACACTGGCTGACACCATCAGAGGAGGTGACACCAAAATAACTGTCTATAAAATGTTTGTGCAGTGTTTCAGCAGAGATGTATTATTTATTATAAAAATATTCCTGGCAATCGCATCCAGCCAGGTGAGGCTTCCCTCTTTTTCCACTCCCTCATGTAGGTTTTTGGTCACCCACAAAGTCATGTGCAGATTGCATAGATTACTAGGAAATGTATTTTCCAGAACCTCTTCTTGGTGCCTTCGAATCTGGCTTGCTTTCAAAACACGTTGTGCAAGGTGTTTTTTCAGGAATGCACATGCAATATGAGGAAGAAAATACAGAGTTGGAACTTGAGTCTGGAAACTATTATAAATTATAATATATCCTCCGCATTCAGTCTGATGGTCTGGTATGGATGGAGGTCTATGGGGTGCCATCATGAGTTACCACACTGGGTGACATCAACTCTAGTTAAACCACTTTATCCTAGTGATGAACATCCTCACTTCCCATGTGTGAAAATGAGAAACAGCAGAATTGTTCTCCTTGCTTGTAAGAGTTCAAGATGTTTCCTCTTATATTTCTTCCATGGACTCTTAAAAATTAGGAGCATTAGTTGGGTTGTTTGCATCAATCAGCCAGTTGTGTACTCACTGTACAGCCTTATGATACATGCTTTGCTTCTTGAAAACACAATAGTATTGTGCAAAGAGATTTTTGCATGAATTATGAAAACCCCAACAACAAAAGCAGCATTCTTCATTTGCAAAATTCTCATGGAGAATGGCAAATTTCTCAGCAGGAGGAACAAGAAATTCTGGAAATATTTTCCATATCTCTAGTGTATTAAGTAGTATGCATGCCTTAAAACTTACTGGGTTTTTTAAAGGACATGGACATTGTATTCAGGTCATACATGAAACAGCTTGAACTGATTGTTTGGATAATTTATAGCTTTATTTTTAATTTAATCCATCAGCTAATTTGTTACTGTAGAGCAGAACCAAAAGCCTGTATAAACCAATCAATCAATTCTTTCTCTGCAAGAGTACAATTGTGCCCAAAGACGGATGAAATTTGTCTATATGTTGTATGTTTTTTAAACAATGACTCTCCCAGTCCACCCACAAAATGTAGGAAATAACAGCAATCTAAAGTAAGCAAAATAAATAGATTAGAAGAAGATGTGCATGCACACCCTTTTGAGTAATACACTAAAAATCTGTTTCCTAACCCACAAATATGCATGGACAGGAGAAAGTAGGTGGTAGGTAAAAGGGTCACTGGTATGTAGAAGATGGGATGCCACACACAGTTCCTCCAATCCTATCCCCATAGGCTCTTCTCTTCATGGTGCCAAGAAAATTGGGCTTTTTAAAAAGAAGACAATGCAAAGACGTCTCATAAACTCTTAACTGGTTATTTATTAGGAGCTGCCAGATTGGTCATCACTCAGTTCTGGACAAATTTAAAAGGACTATTTGTAACAACTTTGAATAATAAGGTATGGCAACTAGCTCTGATTAAAACAATACCTAACAAACTTCAAAGCCCAAAGAAAGAAAGAAAGAAAGAAAGAAAGAAAGAAAGAAAGAAAGAAAGAAAGAAATTTATTGTGATTTGGAACAGTTTTGTTGAACACATGTGGGGGGAGGGTTTGGGCTGCTATAGGTCAACAGGTGACTTGAAGGTACACACACACACACATCCTGTTTGTTAGTCCTAGCTAGTCAGATGGGGTTACAGTCCCCCAGAAAGTTACACTCCACCTGAAGGTATGCCATTTGGGTGTACTCCAGGACTCAGCTTTGAACACGGAGTTCAATAGGATATATTACTTCTTGGTAAGTGTATATATGATTGTAACTTCAGTTCCTCTCCTGGGAGATCAGTAACTCATTAATGTATGACCCCTTGTGTTGTTTCCTTGCCACACAGTGGTAGTGAAATATAATGTTTAACTTATTTGGGTAAGCAAAATATAAGTGCATCTGCGGCTGGAAAAAATAAGGCAAATAGAATTTATAAAGTAGATTTGGATTCATTAGGATGGCATATCATTTCCTACACTGAAGAAATATAGCAGATTACAGCCAAGACACACTTAGAACTGATCAGCTAAAAGTGTGGCTTCTTCTTTATCTCTGCCCCATGACTTTGTCTTGAACTGTTTCCAAATTGCCAAACAATAGGGACCAGGGGTTCACCATGATGGTATCATAACCCCCACAGGGGACAGTGGTACAGAGGAAGCATATCAAATGGGTAAATGATATGAGAGCCAGAGTTGTCTGGGTGTTGGACTTGGTCTCCTGAAGACCAGAGTTCAAATCCCCACTTAGACATGGAAAACCACTGGGTGACCTATGAGGAGCGGCTTAGGGAGCTGGGCATGTTTAGTCTGGAGAAGAGAAGGTTAAGAGGGGATATGATAGCCATGTTTAAATATTTGAAGGGATGTCATACTGAGGATGGAGCAGGCTTGTTTTCTGCTACTTCAGAGACTAGGACACAGAGCAGTAAGTTCAAACTACAGGAAAAGAGATTCCACCTAAACATTAGGAAGAACTTCCTGACAGTAAGAGCTGTTCAGAAGTGGAATACACTGCCTCATAGTGTGGTGGAGTCTCCTTCTTTGGTGGCTTTTAAGCAGAGGCTGGATGTCCATCTGTCGGGAATGATTTGATTGTGTATTCCTGCATGGCAGGGGATTTGACTAGATGGACCTTGAGGTCTCTTCCAACTCTATGATTCTATGATTCTATGACCTTGGGCACATCACACTCTCTCAGTCTCTGAGGAAGGCAGTGACAAACCTCCTCTGAATAAATCCTGCCAATAAACCCTATGATAGGGTCACCATAAGTCAGAGTTAACTTTAAGGCAGATAACAAGAAAATGATGTGAATAAGCAGGAGCTGCAAGAAAAGGTTGCAAAGTGAAGTTCTGGGTTCCTGCCAAGCATGCCCTCTTCCAGGATTTCCCATAATATTAGAATAATAGAATCACAAAGTTGGGTGAGACCACGAGGGCCATTCAGTCCAACCCCCTGCCTTGCAGGAATACAAAATCAAAGCATTCCCGACAGATGGCCATCCAGCCTCTGTTTAAAAACATCCAAAGGAGGAGAGTCCACCACACTCAGACGCAGCACATTCCACTATTGAACAGTTCTTAGCCTTCTGTATTCTCATCCCATCCCTATTTAGCCATCATTCATTCCATGCTTGGCAGGCATATTCATTCCTCACAGAGCAATGTTGGGTTTCTTCCTCCTCCCAAATTTTTGCTGTAATTTGAAAAGCTAGGGAATGCCTTGGATCTCTGTCCCACAAGAGGCTAGATTGACCCCATCTCCATTGTCCTTCTAATGGTAGGCAAAGACTTTCACCAATACACTGGCTACTTAGTTAGGTATGTGTAAATAAGTAATATCTTCTGGCCTAATCCCCCAAGCCCACCTTAACAGCCAGCAGTCACATCTGCTGAAGGAGGAGCAAGGAAGATGAGTTTCCAGCCTCTCCCACTAGCAAGGGAGGCTGTGACAAGGAACTGTGACAGGAGTCTTGCTTCTGATTGTCACAGTCTCTCTTGCTGCTGGGAAGGGGGTGAAAACATCTTTCTTGCAACCAGATTGACAGCTGAACATACTTTTTGCTCAATGAAGCTGCTGGCTGTTAAAGTGAGCTGGGAGGAGGATACTTACATAGTCTTAGCACTTTATCATACCACCATCCCAAAACGTTATTTTGCTGGCATAATTTGTGCCATTTTTATGCCAGCAAAAGAACTCCCCATACCAATTTACCTGTAATCCTGAAAAAAGGCAGTCCCGGCAAAGAACAAGGAGTGAACGGAGCTCCGTTCATTTCCTCCTCTGAAATTCCATGGATTCTCGTGAGAATACCTAGTGTGGGAAATTTTCAAAAACCAAAAATAACACTCAAAAAGTCACACACAAAAAAAAACACAAACAGAATTTAAAACTTACAAGTAAACCTGGGAGGGTAAAAAAAGTGCATCACCTACCTGGATGTCACAATCTCACCCAGAAGTGTTCTGGCCAGACCAGCCATTGGCGCTGCGTTCATGTGAGTACAATGGCATACAGATTCAAATGCCAGCAATGCTAGCACAAAAGCACTAGGGGAGATCTATTGATGGCTTGGGCCATCAATAAAAAAGTATGCCTTTTTAACAATACAGGATCATGAAAGGACAATGTCATCTGATACACGTGCCCTTTCACAATCATTAGGCATTTTTATGACAATGTGTTTGCATGGTCTGATAAAGTCCTTACTCAATACAGAGCAGTTATGGATCTGTAACTGAAATACAGAGTGCCAGCCTTTTTTGTTTAGATGGGCCTTGAAATATTAACAAGCTGCTGTGGAAGCGTCTTTTAATGGAGGGTGTTATATTTTATTTATTTATTCATTCTTTGATTGTACTCCCCTCCCCTTCTAATTTTCTAAATGCTTCTAAACTGTTATATTTCAGTGCTTGGTGTTAACATGAAAACTCCTTTAATTGTTTTTAAATTGTAATAGAATCATAGAATTGCAGATTGGGAAGGGGACTCAAGAACCATCTAGTCCAACCACCTGTCAATGGAGGAATCCATGGAAAGCATTCCTGACAGAAGGTCATTTAACTTCTAATAAAAACCTTCAGTGAAGAAGAGTTTACCATTTTCCAAAGTAGTATGTTCCACTATCAGACCACTCTTACTTCCAGGAAGTTCTTCATAAAGTTCAGCCAGAATCGTTTTTTTTCCCCTTGTACTTTGAGTCCATTGGTTTGGTTCTATGTTCAGGAAGCAGAAGACAAAAAGGCTTGCCCCATCCTTAACACTACAAATATTTAAAGAAATTTGAAGATGGTTATCATATCACCTCTCAATATTCTCTTCTACAGACTAAGCATGCCCAGTTCCCTGAAATGTTCCTCTTACGACTTGGTTCCTAGACACTTTACCATTCTGACAGCCCCTTTGGACATGTATATATGTCCCTGTCTGCCCCCCTCTCTTTTCCACAAATATATGCATTTTCGTAAACATTATGTGAAGTAAGCATTGGAGTTAAAAATTTTGAACTGAGAAATGAATTGCAACATTTGGAGAAGCACAGAACCTGGTGGAAACATTGCTCCAATAATCCAGCCAAGATACAGAATGTGCTCGTGTGCATGTCTACTCAGCAAGTAGTCACATAGTTCAATGGGACTTATTTCCAGGTAAACCTGTACCCCTATATACACTTACTTGGCTGTATATCCCATTCAGCTCAGTGGGATTTATTCCCAAGTTCTCCTTAGGGTTGCCATAAGTCAGAAACAGTGTGAAGCACAGCAACAGCAACAACAACCTACACATGCACAAGATTGCTGTGTTAAGTGCATTTAAAACCCATTAGAATAAATAGGCCCAAGCATGGTTAACACTGTTGGATTGTGAGTACTGAGTAGAAGATAACTATCTGACCACCATCATTAGCATCAAACCGAGAATTAACTTCTCTGCCTTCTTACCAATTTTCCTCTTCTGCCACACTGGCTGATTTCCAGATCTGTGATGTTTACTCTGACCTGTCAGCTTCCATTCTGGCATGAAGAAGGCAACATGATACTGAAGGCAACTGGAGACAACATTCATTTTCCTAAAGGCATGCAGGTCATTTTAGTCAGCTGCAGGAGCTGTAATTGTACAATGCTAAGCTCCCCCAAATGCCATGGTTGTCACTTTTGTACCCGTATATTCAAACTATAGTGGGGCAGAACTAGCAGAGAATCATAGAATTGTAGAATTGGTAGGAAACTCAGAGCCATCCAGTCCAACCCATGTCAATGCATGAATACAGAATCCACATGACACACATAATCCTGTTTGAAATTGGATTATTTGCATGGCTCCTTCCTATGGAATCCTGGGATTTGTAGTTTTACAAGGTCTTTAGCTTTCTCTGTCAAAGAGTGCTAGTGCCTCATCAAACTACAAATCCCAGGATTCCATAGGAAGGAGCCATGCAAATAATCCCATTTCAAATTGGCTTATTTGTGTTGTGTGGATGCCCCTAAGGCTTCTCTTGCAGGTGGCCATCCAGGCTTTGCTTAGAAACCTCTAGTGAAAGAAGACTCACCACCTTTTATGGCAGTCTGTCCACAGTTCCACTGTCAAACAGCTCTAACCATCAGGACATTTTTCCTAATGTTTAAATCAAAATGTCTTTTTTTCTAATTTGAAAGCTTTGATTCAGGCCCTGCCCTCTGGAGCAGAAGAAAACAAGCCTGATCTATTTTCCGTTAAGTTATGTTTTAAATGGGTATGCTTTTATATTGCTTTTCATTCTATGGATAGTTTAATTACATTTTAAATTTAGTGATGTGAACTTTTTTTTCTGTATCTGATTTAGGTTTTGTAAACTACCTGGCCTTCCAGGGCTAGTGAAAGGCAGAATAATAGTAGTAGTGGATATTGGTGGTAGTGGTGGCCAGAATTCAGTATCACGCTTATGAATGCATAGCCTAGAGTTACGCATCTGTAACAGATCTATATTTACAATTCCCATGTAATCACAATTGTGGAACTACTGTATTGCCATGACTGTAATTCCACACACACACACACACACACACACACACACACATCTACTTTACTGAGCATCAGCCACACTGAGAGAAAGAAGTCCATTCTGCTGGTGGTTGGGGTATGGACATACGATGTTTCCACACACCCCTTCCAGCCAGTGAGGCTGTGATCATCAGAAGTAGGATCCCTGTTGTACTGCCATGTTGCAGCCTTGCTGGCTGGCAGAAGGCAGAGAGATAGAAGCATCATCCCCAAATGTCATTAGAACAGACCTCCTTCTCTCAGCACAGCTGAGGCCTGGTAAAGTTGGTTTGGTGTGGTCTGTCCAGGAGATGCTATTTAGTTACACATACAGAATTAGAGTGTTACATCTGTAATTAAGTAACCCATGTAGAATTCTAGCCAATAATAATAATATACAATGGAATCTCTGCCATAAGTAAATAAATAAATAAGATTTACCATTTGCAAATGTTGATGTGCCTTCCCTCTTCAACTCACTTCTTAAAGATTCAGGAACCCTATTCTCTTGTGGATCTGACTACTGTGCATTGAGTCTTGCTGGGGCTGCTTTGAGTCTTGCTGGGGCAAGGGGAAATACAGATACCTACACTTCACCTCCAGTTAAGCTAGTAACAGCTTCTGAAGAAAATGACATTACAAA
This sequence comes from Gambelia wislizenii, assembly GCA_030847615.1. Lineage (NCBI taxonomy): Eukaryota > Metazoa > Chordata > Lepidosauria > Squamata > Crotaphytidae > Gambelia > Gambelia wislizenii. Next base: position 23,315,778 of record JAUMIR010000005.1, on the reverse strand, counting down.
AATAGAGCCAGGGGTCAACAGTTAAACAGCCCTTCCCCTATAACCATTGCACTGAATAAAATTGGAGTTCATGCTAGCTGCTTTTGAGTACTGGGGGACATGACAATATTTTTGAGTATTGGGGGACAGGGCATCCAGTTGATTACACCAGTGAAGGTCATTTTGAGACACTGCAGACGGAGGTATTCAATACCTCCTCATGAAACTCCACTCCCCCACCACCATGGAAGGCAGCTTCCAAGTGTGAGAGTACCCACAAACCCACACAGAGAGCAACTTTCAGTGGCCAGGGGATGGGAGACTCTCAAAAAGCATCCCACTACAGTTTTGAACAGCTAGGGGGAAAAGAGCAAATGTCATCTTCCTGGAAGTCCAGGAAACAATCCAAGAGATCACATCTGGAGAGCAATATATTCTCCCAACTGCAGAACTATAGCCAAATACTGCTCAGCAGCACCCAGGGTCCCACTGGCTGCTAAATGGCCATTCTAGTGCTTGGAAGCTACCTTCCATGAGAGGCAAAAAGAGCCAAACACTGATCTCTTGTTTCACATTTATTTTGGCCCTTAACCACACAATCATAATAGCTCAGGCTTAACAGTGAAAGTTCTGTGAGAAAAAAAGTTGGGGGGGGCATTTTCAAAGCATTTTGATTTTTATCCCTCTGGTATTTCTGAGATTCTTAAAATCAGGTGATTTACTACAGCGTCAATACCAAAATGAAATGGGTCAATTTTAAAATGTCCCTAAAGAACCCTTGAGGGGCTGGTAATTCCCATGAAGTTCCCTGTGCTGAATCCATTTCTGAGAAACCCTAGGGTGTATCTCTTGGTCATAGCTCCTGAAATGAGAAGAATTATATCGGAAACTCCCCTGTCAGTATTTTCATATGACAGAAAGTTTCCTAATATGGAGAGTTTCAGTTTTGTTAGTTTTCACTTCATTAAGGTCTGTGAGGAGTGAAGTTGAATTTCCTTTAAGGGACAAAAAAAAAATACAAAAATTAAATCTTTTTGGACTTACTTCTTAGTTGGATCTTTGTTACTGTACAACAAGGGTGGGGCTCATGAAGCCTTCCCGGTGTTGTTGAAGTATTAAAGACACAGCTTGGGTCCAGTATAAAAGACTGCATCTCCCTATATGAACCACCACACATTTTAAGATCTTCAGGGGGAGGTTTTCTCTGGATCCCTCCACCATCACAGGTGTGGTTAATGAGGACATGGGACAGAGCCTTCTCAGTGGCTGTTCCATGGCCATGAAAGTCCCTCCCATGGGAGGTTTGGTTGGCCCACTCTCTTGGTTGCTCACCAGTAGGCAAATATGTTTTGATTTAGGCAGGCCTTTGCTGCTTAACTTATGAGGTAAAAAGGAGTTTTGAATGTGGGATTCTCTACTGTTATCTTTTAATCTGCTAATTATGTTTTAAATGTGTTTTAGATTTAACTATGTGCCTTTTCAACATAATTGTTTGCTTGTTTTTTTTAAAAAAACGTTTGTTTAAAAGAAAAAAGCTGATCTTAGTTTTAAACTTTTTGTAAGCCGCCATGATTCCCTTGCTGGGAGAATGGTAGATTAATTAAATTAATAAATAAGTGCAACTCCCAGCAGTCGGAATAGTCAATCATGAGAAAAACTGGAAGTTGGAGTTCAAGAACATCTGGAGGGCCAGCCCTATTCTGTGCATTCTAGGAGTACATCTACATGTGGTCAGTGGTGGCTGATGATTTCCATAATGATGGTACAGAGATTTTGTCCAGGTTTTAACCTGAACTTTAAAGGAACATACCAGGTATTGAACCTACTAACTAACTCATTTCAAGTTCAGACTAATATCTAGAACAGATTTCCAGTGCCATGGAAGCTATTAGCTGCCACTGCAATTAGAGGGACCAGAAGAGACATGGGAGAACACAGTTGCAGAAATCTGCATCTAGGTCCTGATAGCTCAAGAATGTGCATCAACATTTTGCATAAAATGAAATGCAAAGGTAATTTGGATACTTGTGGTGAAATGCTTGGGGAATTTCAAGGAAGGACATCCCTAGCCCATCACCAGCTAGGCAACATCTACCGCAAAACAGGAAGTGAAATTTGAATCAAGTCAACAGCTTTCCTGAATGTTCTCATGAATAATGAATGGAAGATGGCTCATACATTCCTCTTTAGTCACTGGATTTCAACTAGAATGAAATTTATAGTTAACTTGGTGGTTCCTCCTCTGGTGGGCATCTGAGGCCCAGTGTATACATGAAGCAGAATAAGGGGATGAAGTTTTGAAGAGGCTGAATAAACTGAAGATATGACAGCTGAGAAAGATACAAAGCTAATTATCTGCAAGTATAAATGGCTAGTGCAGTCCTAACGCAAAGATGTGCCAGTTGTATGGGGCAAGGATTAGGCACAACGCTCTTCTATCAGCAGATATTCCATTCTATCAAGATAAACTTCTTCTGTTTGCTGATCTCAGAGATCTGCCAACAGAACAATCTGCTGTGCAGAACTGCTAAGATTGGCCAGCCAAAAAGCCAAAAATATGAGCATTGAAGAGGTGATGAATAGCTGAGTGACATCAGATCAAAGTCTCCCATAGATCAGAGACAAAGCCAGAATGCTAGCATAAAGTTAGCCAGGGCAAGGAGAGCCCCAAGTAATTTCTAATATCCCATTGGCAAGCTTGGCCAGTTAGGAAGCTGTTCTAACATAGCATGGTGTCAGCCAGACCAGATCCTTCTGCTCTGCTACCATGGTTTTTACTTAAAGAAGACCTGTATGAGTAAGATCACTCACTAGTATACATCCTTAGAGTCAGAACACCTATCATCTATCTTACAAACTTTAGGCTTCCCATCACATCATTCTTCAAAATATGTAGACCTAATCTAAGGAAATTTTGGTGGAGGCTAAAAATATAAGAATAATGAAATTTCCAAAAGAGTTTCTATGCATTCCTAGATTTGCATATTGGACTAAAACTCCCCAAATCTCAGCAGCCCTACTAGCTGGAAAATTTTGAGAATACAGTAGTAGTCAAAAAAGTAACTATCCAAACTATGTAAGATTATCACCAGTCTTCACAAGGAAAATGCAACATGGGACATACAGTGAAAGAAATAAAATATGTATGTGAAAGTCACAATGACTAAGCAAGAGCAATTATGAAGCTACACAGGTGAAACTGCTAATGTAATCTAGAAGTCCTGAGAGCCAAGGACAGAGGTACTGAATGCAGAATGGAAACACCTGAGAATCATTAAGTGTACAAGGTGAAATGTTGAAATACATGGGTTGGTTTTAAGTATGGGTGGAACTATGTGGACCAATCAGAATGGAAGTACACACCCACTGGGTGGAAACTAACTAGTGGGTGGTGATAAACAATGGCTATAAAATTGCAATGTTTGCCAATGTATTGTTGTTGAGTAGAGGTGGAGTAGTTTGGAAATATTGTGGAGTAGTGTGTAGAGATTGTGATTTGTTGACCATATAGTATATTTACATAGAAGAATAAAGTAGGTTTTATATAAAACTACTGAGTTGCCTGAGTGAATCCTGGAGACGTTTTGGAGACACCTGGAGAAGAGTGAGAAGGCTTGGAGAGTTTGTCAGGATCTTCAGCCTATTCTCTGAAACTCTGCTGCTTTGGAGGAAAGCATTAACCACTGATCTAAGCTGGTCAGCTCTGCTGCATAACAAGGTGGTGAGTTTGAGCCAGAGGTGAAGAGTTACAACTCCCATCATCCCTGACAATCTGAAGTTAAACTGAAAGTTCATCCTCAAGTAAACCAACTGTAGCATTTCACAGGAAACAGAAATAATCTTAATTGCAACATTCTGCAAATTTTGTCACCCTAAAGCAGGAATGGCAAAGTATGACCTTCAGCTCACTTCTTGTTTAGGATAAGGCCTCTCCTAGAACTAAAATTGGTCAGCACCCCACACTCCAAAAATATGGTGAAAGCATGTAGAGTGCTATTCTAGTATTTTCAGTGCATAAAATAATATAAAAAGGGTGAGGGTATTGGTTGAGTTTCAGCCTCCTTAGATTGGAGGGGGCATGTGTTTCCCCAAGAACTGAGAAAGTTGTTCACCCATACCTTATGAGTTGGCTTGCACTGAGTTGTATACACAATTTTACATTACTTTCACCTTCCCATCACCACCAGTGAACCGTTAGTCTCTCAAGGAGATTCAAAGTTCATGAAAGTGTGGCTGTGAGACATAATAGATAATAGATAAATAGATAATAGATAAATAGATAATAGATAAATAGATAATAGATAAATAGATAATAGATAAATAGATAATAGATAAATAGATAATAGATAAATAGATAATAGATAAATAGATAATAGATAAATAGATAATAGATAAATGGAATCACCATGCTTAAAGAAAACATTAAATTGAATATCATATGAACAGATAAAGCTGCCTCATGTTGAATCAGAACATTGGTCCTTCTAGCTGAGTATTACCCACAGTGACTGGCAAAAACACTCAAGCTTTCAAATTGGACTTTACCAGACCTACATGAAGATACCGAGAACTGCACTGGTATACCCTTAGTTAGCCTACAAAGCTCAGCCACTGAGTTGCTGTCCTCCCATGAAATAGCTGTGGCTCAACAGAACAGGAGATCTACTGACTTCATGTTCTGCTTCTAGTGTTCCTGAAAACATCTGGTTTCTCCTTTTCCCCTGGCTCCATATAGCACCCACATGGTATGCAGACATGTTCCCATGGCCAATCAGTGGTCGTTTAGATCATGCTTGGACCAGCAGCCATGTCCCATGGGTGTTGGATACGGGGGTGAGGTGAGAGCATTGTGTGTCCATAAGAACTCTGGCCCCCAATGTAATTTTCATTCAGTTACCAATTTCTAGCACTGCAGTAATTTGAGCATTCAGCTGAGCATTTAGAGATATAGTTTAGGCATCCAAAGAAAAGGGACAAGCAAAAGTTATCAGGGGAATGTGAACACAGCAAATACAAGAGTTCTAGGTATATAATAGAATTATTATTGGGGAGGAGCAATGCCTTCATTTTGAACCCCCTATAGTTGTACCCTGCAAGGTGCCATCCAATTTCCATCATGCAGCAAGGGAGAAGTGTTACACAAGGAGGTACTGGAAACCTCCTTTAGCAACACCTGAGAAAGTACAGTACTTATGCTGGTATAACCCATGGGTCTACCAGTTTAAGTCATCAAGAGGATTATGGCCATAGTATCCTGGTGATTCTCATTATTTGAATTATGGGGGCAGGGAATCAAACAGAACAGGGAAGAGGTTGGTTTGGTGTTTGATTCTTAACACACTACTCTTAGCACAATCTTGTAACCCTAATCTTCATTATATTTGCAGGATAGCTATTCTACTGAAAGATTTTTGGATCCCATTGTGATTGAAAATGATTAAAATAAAGCACAGAGCAACTTCTCAGCTGGGGTGAACAAGGTGAGCCTCACAGACATCAATGATCTAATTTTATCTGGTACCAGGAGGAAGATGTTTTATATTCTACAATGCAGTGACATTTCTTAATCCAGCCACTCATTTCAAGTTGGAGAATGAACCCTTCAGCTCAAGAATAGGGTACAGCTGCCAGTAGACCTGCTCTCATAAATGCTCTTAGGGAGAACTTGTAGTGTTAATGATCCATGTGGCTTTCCCCGCACATGTTTACACTCTGCGTGGTTATTGCAGGGCTTGGGGATAGTTGTTAAAAATTAACTTGTTGTCCCTAATTTGTTTTAAAAACCCAAAGATTTTAAAAGTCATTCTTTAATTTGTTAAATGACAACAGCATTAATTTTTATTAAATTTTATCTCACCATCCCAGTAATAAAAAAAAAATAGCATTCAAGGGGGGTGACAAATGTTATTAAAAACAAATCAAGCTATTAAAACCCATCTAAATAACCATTTTGGTCAATAAAAATCCAAACATTTTAAATGGTCAGCTTGGGGATGTTCTACAAATGATAACAGACTGAGAAGTTTGACAGGTGTTAACAGACATAGGCTAGACTAGTTTTGCATTTTTAATCTTCTAAAATTTCTAAAGTTCCCATTTGGGGGATAAAGTTGGATTGGGTGAGATTGGAGGATATTTTTTATTAATTTTTATTATTATTTTTTTAAAAAATGAAATAACATATTACTAACATCTTCACTATCATTGTGGCAAATTAATATTATAATTTGCATTTAAACAATTATGATTAATGAATTAATTTCTGAATTAATTTTAACAAAACTGCTTTCACACTAACATTTCCAGGTTATAGACTTTTGATTAATTTCCATGGGTAAATTTTTCTCGTACTCCAAATAAGAGACCTCCTCTTCTGCTGTGAAGGTTGTGTGGCATGTTTTGTTTCTTTTCTCTTGTGCCTTTGGGAACTCCTGCAGTTTAGAAGGAGCAGCTATATTTTCTCCGTTCTCTCTCTTTTCATTTTAGGATGGCCAATACTATATTCTATCACAAGGCTGTCACTATTTGCAATTTATCTCTTCTCTTGTATTGGAGAGTGAATGACTAATAGATTCTGTTCCCCAGATGTTGCTGGATGTCATTTATGTTTTTTTACTATAAAGCCTGATGTTTAACAATATTACAACGACAACATTGGTCATATTTCAACTGCAGAGGATGCACATTTTAAAAACAGAGTACCAGGTTTCTCCTAAAATCAACTCCACAGCTATGGTGGCTGGTGGTTCCCATGACTGTTGGGCAGTGCATCTTAGGCCAAATGTTGATGGAGCTATCCAAGGTGATGAATCTGCTTTTTGTATAAAGTTCAGCATCTTGGGTACCTTATTTAAAGTTCAGGCTAAAACCTGGAGTAGACTGACTGCCACACTGATATGGAAACTACCAGTTACCACTGCTGCCTAGTTATAGGAAGGCACACCAGTTGATTACATAAGTGCACTCTTGGTTTGGGTCATAGTAAGTATGTGTATGTGCCTTCATTTTACCTGTCAATTTATGGTGACCCCATGAATTTCATAAAATAATACATTCTTAGGCAAAGAATACTCAGAGATGGTTTTCCCAGTTTCCTCCTCTGAAACATAGCCTAAAGCACCTGGTATTGATTGGTGGCCTCCCATCCTCCCATCCAAGTACTAACCAGGGCTGACCCTGCTTAACTTCCAAGATCAAACAGGATCTGGTAACTTTAGAGTATTACTGCTCGCTTAAAAATAATTTCAGTGTGGTAGATCAAATTCTGTATCAAATTAAAATCTAGTGATCTTTATAAATTAAGGTCATCTGCATGTACCTGCTTATTTTGTTTCTCATGTTCTTTGTGGGAGGGCCTTCTCTGTGGTTTCTTTTTCTCTCCCCATATGAGATTGCCATATCTTAGAGGAAACCTTTTTCTCCATCCCAGGTTTGTTTGGTGAGGACACAGAAGAGAGTCTTCTTGGTGGTTGCTCCTACGCTATTGAACTCTCTTGCAAGGGAGGCTCAGTTGGCTACCTCTCTGCTTTCTCTTCTTCAACAGGCAAAGACCTTCTGATTTAAACAAGACTTCAGTCTTTAATTGCTTGTAGTAGAAGGATCTACAATGGTTGTGCAGTGGAACACACTCCCTCGGAGCGTGGTGGGGTCTCCTTCCTTGGAGGGCTTTAAACAGAGGCTGGATTGCCATCTGTCGGGGATGCTTTGATCAAGATTTCCTGCATGGCAGGGGGTTGGACTGGATGGCCCTCATGGTCTCTTCCAACTCTACAATTCTATGATTCTATGTTTTTGTTTTTGTTTTTTGTACTGCATAATGTTTTACTTATTTTGTTTTAAGTTACACTGTAAGCCACCTTGGGTCCCATATTGGGAGAAAAGTGGTATATAAATCAAATAAATAAATAAATAGTTTGCATATTTTATATTTGTATTCGAAATCCACAAAAGAATGATTCCTTTATTGGCCAACCAAAATACATAAAACACATCATGCATGCTTTCAAAGCTCCACTGGCTTCTTCAGAAGGAGAAGAAAGGTGAGAAAGAAAGGAGCAGTGGGCTTCGCCCAGGACAGGGAAATTACTTTTCTAGGTCTCAAGGGAAGTTACTTTTCTGTTGCTAATGAAGTTGAAATTTTATTACCTGGCCTTTATTGCCCTTTATATGGCCAAGAAGGGGATTGACCTTTGCCTGCATTGAGATCCCTCCAGAACAACTGAACAACAGAAACAACATTTGTAAGCCTGTGATTCTACCATCGTCATCTTTCTTCTCCTGTATGATGTTTTAACGTCTTTTGCCTGATGAATAAGTCAGTGGAGCTTCAAAAACTTGCATGATGGATTTTGTGCATTTCAGTTGGACAATAAAGGTTTTGTGGATTTTGGAGTTGTTTATTTTATATTTTTCTGAATGACCAATACAGCTAGCCTTGAATACAGGTCGACCCCTGTATCTGCGAGGGATACATTCCAAGGCGCACACACCCTAATAGATACCTGAAACCATGGATAGATAATAGGGAATGCTATTTTTTTCAGTGAGAAGAATGGTGGAAGGTAACCATAGAATCACATTGGAGGACATAGAAATGCCTAGAGAGAACATATATTTTTGGATGTGGATAAGTGAAACCGTAGAAACTGAATCCATGGGTACAGGGGGTATATCTCCTTATATTTGTATTGCTCATAAAGAAGGAAAAACAGTGATGTAGGGCAAAAACAAAAATAAAACACTTCAGTACAGTAGGACCCCCGTGTCTGCTGGGGTTGGTTCGGGGGGGGGGGCTTGATACCGAAAACCATGGATAATAGCAAACACCATTGAAAATAATGGGACTTCTGGTTTAAAATATCATAGAGTTGTCTTAGAGGACCTAGAAAATGGCTAGAGAGGACACATTTTCTAAGAAGACTCTATGGCAGGTGTGCTGTTTTGTGTCCTGTGGATAATTGGATCAGTGGATAATGAATAAGTGGATACAGGGGTCCTACTGTACTACCTTTGAAAGTCCTGCTCAACAGCTTCTGAGATTCTGGCAGATAATACTTACTTTGAAACTAAGCAGCATAAGTGCTAGCAACCTGGTTTTTAAAACATGAAAGCTGAGCTCCTTAGAATGCAGGATTCACTATCCAATACCAAGCAATGTTCTTTTTCTGTGCCTGCAAAGAATGGCAGAACACACACTTCTTCGGGTCTAAATGAGTTATACTGCCTCTGTTTCATTGCATTCACCCTCACACCAAGTACTGTATGCTGAAACCTTTCACAGTAAGGATTTGACATTCAAACCAGATCTCAGAAAACCAATTAAGAAGACCAATTAGAGACAGTGTAGTCCTCCACAATTCCTCATATGTGAATAATATTTAGTTGAGCACCACACTTTCCCTGTCTTGCATTTCTTCAGAGCCCTCCATTTCCCTGGACAGCAAAAGCATTCAGAAAGGAGAGCCAGCTTTCTGTCCTAACTGTCCATAGTCTACTGATCTGGAACAGAGCAGGTTATCTGGAAACTGTAAAGGTTCTCTCTGGGATCACAGGAAGCTGCTCTCTGTGCAATCACTCCTCTTGTCATACTGGATGTGCGGCAGGCAGACCTGATGATGGGTGACAAAACGTGGGGAAAGCAAGACAGATGTGAATCTACACAGGCAGGAGAACCAGAAGGAGAGAAAATATATTAGTGTTTCCAAGTAATCAGTAAATTAGATAAGCCAGCTAAAGCCTCACATTAACCTTTCTCAACTTGGTGTTTTTCAAATGTGATGGACTATAAACTCCATCATTCCCAACCAGGCTTGCCATTGTGGATGTTGGGAAACATAGTTTAAGATCTCTGGAAGGCATCCAACTGTGGAAGGCTTGAACTTGGGGGCAAATCTGGATTCCAGGGGAAAGCTTAACCATATCCGTGTCTCATAACAAGCCATAGAACCTGAAATGGGGAGGGGGGCTTGATCCCCCCCATATAAACTGGGGAGGGTCGAAACCCCCTGAAATAATCTGGCAAAATTGAACCACCAAAATCCTACTCATAGATTACCCTCCTCAGGCCTTATCAAAGTGTACTAAATGGTCAAACACTAAGAAATACTAAGGAGATTATCAGACACACTAAGGAGATTTTCACACAGGCTATATATCCCGTGGCAGGAACAACACAGGGTCGGGAAAGGTTTTCCCTTTCGGACGACATTGACCCCATTCTGTCCTGCATCCATCCTGCTCCTGTGACTGTTCTGGAACAATGTAATCACAATTTCTCATCATGAATAGACCTCCCGTTCCATTGTTATCACACAATCATGGGTGTGCGAACAGGAGCCCCATTCCTGTTCCGAAATGACAGCCATGGAGGGGAGGTCCATTCTGAGCACTTCCTGGTACGATCTGGACATCCAGGTAAGTGGCACCCTTTATTTTACCCTCCCTGTTTTGATTGTGTGATTTAAAGTGTGTTTTTGTGCTTGGTGAACTGATTTTATGTTTGGGGGAGTTTTATTTTTTAAATTTACCACCTGGCCATTATCACGTGATAACGTTTCAGATGGCCGGTTGTAAAAGCAGCCTTATGATGGCTGCATTTACAGCCAGCCAGTGAGGAGAGGGGGAGCCCATTCTTGCCACGGAATGAAGGTAAGTGTGTGAAAGATTTAAGTTATTCCATGGCAGGAACGGGAGAGGAGGTGGCGGGGCAGTAATGGGGCATTTTGGCCCCGTGTGAAAATCTCCTAAGTATGGTGTTATCATGACGTCAGGAAATTGCTAAAGGGCTTCCCTTTCAGATGACATTGTTCCCATGTCGTCATGCTCCTGTTCAGCTGTCGTTACGCCAGCACTGCTTTTTATTCATAGGCTAAACCATGAATGAATCCCCTGTTCTATTTCTGTAACGGAATGTCCTGCAAGTGAAAGAGTGCCCGTTTCACTGGCGTGATACTAGCATCAATGGTAGATCTGTGCCAGAACACTTCAGGTTAAATTGGGACATCCTGGTAAGTGACACACTTTTTTGTACCCTCCCCAGGTTACTTGTTAAGTTTTAAGTGTGTTTTTGTGCTTGCTGTCACTTTTTATGTATTACTTTGCTTTTAATTTTTGAATTTCCATTCTCTCGTCTTCTCGCAAGAACCGGTGGGATTTCCTTCTAGGAAGTGAATGGAGCTCCGTTCGAGCTCCATTCACTCCTGGGCAGTCTGGCACATGCGAACAAGGTAGGTCTGAAAGTTTACATTATTGTGCTGGGACAAGGACAAGAGAAGGGCAGGAGAGAAGATTGTGGGACGGTAACAGTTTTTTTGTTGCTGTCTGATAAGCTCCTAAAATGGCTGTTTTTTGGTGAGCCCTCCCAGGAATAATAAAAGTTGCCTGAAATTTATCCTGTGCACACTTACTTGGGAGCAGGCTACACTGAACACATGTAGGGCGCTTCTAAGTACACGATGTATCTGTGAGAGTCATATTTAAGGATGTTCGAACAATAATGGCTGGGGAAAGTAATTTGCCCTCCCACTGCAAGTAGGCAAAATTAATAGCCTGCCTGCCAATATTGATCCCACCCCTTAAAAACAGTTCCAGGGTCCTTGCGACAAGCTTAATCTTCTGTCTGTCTCAACAGAACTCCCAGGATTCTGTAGGAAAAGGGAAATGTCTAACAAAATTAAGTTTCCAACAAATTAAAGGGAGAGAAGAACACAATCTGGATTAAAGATGTTGTTGTTTTGTGCTTTGGGTTAACAGACCCAGTTTAGTCAAGGAAAAGCCAGGGTTTTTTAATTCTTCTTAGGGCCCTATCACATGACACTTTTATAGCTTTAAGTGCCATGGCAACAACCTATGGAATCCTGGAATTTGCAGTTTGAGGAAGGGGATTTTAGAATTCTCAGCCAGAGAGCTCTTGGGTCTCATTAAACTATAAACCTCAGAATTCCAAGGATGTTGCCATGGTAGTTAAAGTGGCATATAATAAGGTAGTGTGATAAGATCATGAAACTGCACATTTTAGTGAAATTACCATTTTTACTTCTTTCAGTAAAAATCATCAGCAACTCTTATGTCCACGTGCTTGAACACATGTACCTTAAGGGACAAAGTTTTGCCTGCTTTGCCCTCAATTTACATGTTGTTACATGATGGAATTGCAAAGTGCCTGTATCAGCTTCCTCTCCTCCCACATTCTATTTTGCTATGAAAGTAGGATGGGTGGGGGCAGAATGATGTGGCCATCTTCAAGTAGCTGGCAGCTGAATGACAGTCAGCTTATTTTATCATTTATTTATCATTTTCTGCACTGCTTTCCATATCTGATGATACTATGAAATGGTGTGCCATAACAAAAACAAATAAAAGCTATTGAAAAGACATTAAAATGCAGAAAATCAAATAGAGCAATTATCCATTTAAACATTTGAAATTAATGGCTCAGGCCACAGCTCATAGCAGGAAACACAAGGCTTTTGCTATTAGCTTTGTTTCAACCAGAAAATATTTGGTACTTGTTGTTTTCCTATCAGAATCTTCTAGATTCCACCCTGTAAACAGCTTCAGAATACACCCCATACCCTTGTTTAAGGGATCAGAATTTTAGAAATGAAGCGTTGGCAACCCTAATTGTTGGGGAAGTGAGAGACAGTAGTGTATCTCACAAGCAGAGTAATTAGTACAGTTGTCCCTCCATACCCACTGATTTGGTATACATGGATTTAAGTATTCACAGCTTGAAAATATTCTTTAAAAAAAATAATCCAAAAACAAACCTTGATTTTGCCATCTTATATAAGGGATACCATTTTGCTATGCTATTGCATATAATGGGACTTGAGTATTCACGGATTTTGGTATCCACGTGGGGTCCTGGAACCAAACCCCAGAGAATATGAAGGGACAACTGTATTGACAAGCAGAAAATGAGCAACAACTAGACCCACACCACTACCACCCATATAAGGGTCTAGCAAAGACTTAAAACGGCCATAGAGACCTCTTTGTAAAAACATATGAAGTAGGTTTACCTACAAATACTAAAAGTTTCATAACATCCCATGGTGAGAGGTTCTGTAACATGTAACATGTGCTCTTCAAACATGGAGGAGACAGAACTGCAAACAACAAAATAGAAAACAAAGAAATTCAGAATAACTGATGCAGAAAGAGAGACAGTGTGGCTAAAACCAACACACAAGAAATGGTATGAATACATGCTATGCCAAAATACTTATTCTGTTTTTAAAAAAATGGTACCAGGCACTGATTAGATTGGAGATACGTAAGGACAAACAATCATGGATGTGGATTTATAACTGCACATATGTAGATTCTTAGTGCACAGGCAGTTTTAATTATGTGACACAAATATCCCTTTCAGAGCTTAGCAATGCTACTTTTTAGGAAAGTACTTGGACATCATGGCTAGAGAAATCTGGGAGTTGTCGTCCAAAAAATAAATTTTCCAACCCCTGTCAGCAATTATATTATTCATATAACAGTGCTTATGGCTTGGGTTAAGAACTATTGCAATTTATTTCCTATTATCAATATATCTAAATTTCACTGTCTAAATGTATAGCTATGTTTCTATGTTGTAATGCACAAAGGAATATATACTTCTCCTCTGAGAGAACAGTGCTAGAAAACCAGTGAGCTTATTTAATCTCTCAATTCCTTGGAGATCTTGTTAGTCTGGAATAAAACAGAAAAGGAGAAGGTAATCCACTTTCTGGTAGCATTTATGATTTTCACTTGATTTTTTAAAAACTCAGCAATGATTTTAAAAAGAAAGTACACTGGATTTACTCCTAGTTAGTAGAATTGAATCCCACATATAATAGTAACTCAAATCCTAAACACATTACATGGAATAAAGGGGTCACTGATCTCAATGAGGGAGAGTACATTCAATTTCTTACCAGAGCTGGCCTGAGACATTTTATTGTCTGAGGCAAAGGAGAAACTGTCTAGACTGCCCATTCAGTCCTAATTCAATAGTGATGAAAAGACAGTGTTACCCAGATTGTGTGGAGTTTGTGGAAACTCATTGGTGTCACTGAAACTAAGATATTAATATAGGGAATTTTAATTAGTTCAAATATGGCAGTGTGAGGCCGGGTAACTATGGGATCTTTATACTTGTGTATACCAGCATTCACTGATGAGACTCCAAGAAAAAAAGTGAAATAAAATGAACGCACACACACACACACCAGCATAGCGTAGCATTGTGTGAAGGGATGTGCTTTGATGGCCTCACATGATTAGAGGCAGGTAATTGGGCCATAGCATCTCATGCCATGACACAAGAGGTTTGGGGTGGAGCAGCTATTTAAGCAAGGGTCGCCCCCTCCCTACTCTTCTTTTGGTTCAATTCGACCCACCCTCCCACCTCTGTCACAGTGTGAGGTTACTGGTCATTTATGGACCAGGTAGGAATTTTTCCACTTTTCCACAGGGTTGTTTTTGTTTGTTTGTTTTGTTTTGTTTTGTTTTGACTACCCCACAGTGCTGCAGGGGTATTGCAGAATTGGCCTTAGGGCAGTGACATAAATAGGTAGTCACTTGGCAGGTTGTGAGAGAGATGGGGATTAGTTCGGTGTACACCTATGGCACCCCTTTTGGGTGAACTTCATTTAGGCCTCTGGATGACCTTTACATGAACCCTTTTGTGGAGGTCCTGGTCAACTGAGACCCACTTGAACTGTCATTTAGTGCTAAATCTATGAATTATTGCCAGTTAAGAAATTATTTTATAGGAGGGGATGTAAGATTGTCAGGAGTTAGAGACTGAACTCCATTTTAAAATGGCCAAACAACTGCAGAAACCATGCTGAGTCATGATGGCTGACTCCATGAACTGCGAAGTCATGTCTAGTCATGCCACAGCTGCAAAAGAAGGGTTATTAGAGGACAACCCATGTAGTACAAGATCTGATGCAATCTGATGCAATGTACCCATGTGGTTAAGTAAGCCAATGCTCTGCTGATGTGTATATAAGTGAGCTAGACCAGAGATCATTCTCTTCTTGCAATTCTGTGATGTCTGGCATAGCACTTTGACTGACGAGATTGTAAATATTGTGAATATCTACTACTTCAAGATAAAGTACCTCCTGTTTTCTGGACATCAAAATACTCTGTGTGTGATTATTCTTGGGAACGAGTTGCTACTGAGTCTGCTGAGATAGTCTTTGGCTTCTGCTGGGGATTGAATGTCCTGTCATCCCCTGACAAAGGGCAGGTAACAACAACATCTTTCACCCCATACCTTTAGGCAATAGGGCAGTGCTGGGGAAGAAAGCAGGTTGTGCTGCACACTCAGCAATGTTCTCCAAGAGAAGAGAATGGGTGGAAGGATCAAAAAAGTGTTAGGGAATGTGAGAAGGTAGAGTATCTCACACACAGAGTAATTACTACAAGAAGGTGAGCAACAAGCAGTCCCATACCACCACCGTTGCACACATGCGCACACACAAGGTCTGGCAGAGAAATAAAGCAAGCTTAATTTTCATGGTAAAAGGCTAGGAAGTAGGTTTATTTACAAATACTAAAACTTTAATAACATCTCTTGGTGAGTGACTCTACAACATGCGTTTTTCAAGCATGGAGCTGAGACAGAGAGAAATACAGACTACAAAAAGGAGGATGGACAAACTCAGACTAATTGCAAACTAACTGATGCAGGAAGAAAGAGGGTCTAGCTAACCATCCAACAGGAAGTGGAATGAATACATGCTGTGTCTAAATGCTTAGAGATGCAGACTAGCAGCTACTGAACATAGGCATTCTAAGGATACTGCCTCTAAGAGAAACATTGAGGGACTGAAGGTGCAGCAGCCTCCAAAGTTTGCCATATGATGTGTTAGCTTCATTCTGCCTACTAAAGGTGGCCTTATTTTTTTATGTTATGCTGGTGTAATCCTATATGGATTATTGGTTTGGTCCATTTGGTGGGGAAATTCTTAAGGAAGTGGCTGTACTTAAAGTTTTAGTTCAGAAACAAAGAGAGAGAACTACAGAGGAAAAAGCTGTGATTGCCATCAAATAAAAATTATGCTCTTGTCATTTTGAATGAGATAATCAAATTTTAATTTATGGAAGATGGATGGGTAAATTCATTGTAGTTGCCTTTAAGGTTTTTACGTCTTTAAGGGTTTTACCCTCCAAGAACAATTGATGTTCATAACTTGTACTTTTTGGCAAACAAGTCCTGCTATGGGGCCTTATTGGGAGTATGGAACATTGGGAAATATATTTATGAGATGCAGGGATATAACTCTTTTCTTTTTACCTATTTCATTTTTACATGCAAGGATGAAAAATAATTCCATAGTTTTCAACCCACTTGGGATGAAAACACATACTTTTGTGCACTACTGTACTTCATTTCTATTAACAGAGGGGCGGGGTATAAATTATTATTATTATTATTATTATTATTATTATTATTCTGGACAGAAATACATATTATTCTGGACAGAGACACACATGGCTTTTCTGCACAAAAATCCACCCTTCTCCACAAATCAGATAATGGCAAAAGTAATTATTATTGAGGAGGAACATAAAGCCAGGAGAGGCTGTAGCAGTTTGCTTTTACCTGAACCTCTTTGCTTCCTCCTACTGAGTTATCTGCAAATACTTTTGCACCTTGAATTCATTTTGCAGTAATTGAGGTGTCTCTCTCTGACTTTTCTTCACAAACGAAGATTCAGGAAGGACTCATCCCACGCTTTCTGCAACCACGCTGATGACTAAAAAGGCCAATCCAGGATGAACAAGTCCAGTTGCAGAAAACACAGCAGAAGGTCTCCTTGGGTGATGTTTCCGGGTTGTGATTCTTTCTGCATTGTCAGTTCTCTTCAAGACTTGTTCGGTGTGAGTTCTCAAATAAGGCTGCAGCATTGTGTATAGTGCGTCTCCATGCCTCCTGATGTGAAGCCAGGGTGGACCATTGTTGATGATCAATTTGGCCGAGCCTGGGATGTTGTTTCAGGGAGTCCTTGTATCGCTTTTTTGGAGCGCCCCTCTTACGCTGACCCATGGCGAGTTCACCGTACAGTACTATTTTGGGGAGGTGATGGTCCTCCATCCTAGAAACGTGCCCTGCCCAGCGCAGCTGTGTTCTTAATATCATGGCCTCAATGCTGGTGATCCGTGCTTGCTCGAGGACAGCAACATTTGTCACATAGTCAGTCCAGTGTATATTTAGGATTGTACGTATACAGCGCTGATGGAAGCGTTCGAGGAGTCGTAAGTGTTGGCGATAGGTGACCCATGTTTCAGACCCATAAAGGAGAACAGACAGTACAATGGCTCTATACACACTGATTTTGGTGCTTCGCCTCAGGTGTTAAAGGGGGATGGGGGGGAGAAAACAAGAGATTTTAAAAGCAGCTAAGAAAGTGGGATGACAGAGAATTAATCAGGATTGTCCCTGCCAAATTGGAACAGTTGGAGGGTATGTGATTTGGGGATTCTGGGAGTTACAGTCCTCTTCAAAAACTTTTCCAAGGCCTGTGCCTTTGTTCCATATGTTTCCGCTTTTGCACTCAGAAAGTCTTAGAAGTGGCAGGGAGAGAAATAGAGCATGTTATCTCTCTCTCTCTCTGGCTTTTCTTCATAAATGAAGATTCAGGAAGGACTCATCCTGCGCTTTCTGCAAGTGCGCTGATGATTGAAAAGGCCAATCCAAGAAAGTGATGTCAGGTTGCAGAAAGCACAGCAGAAGGTCTCCTTCTTGGGTGATGATTCCGGGTAGTGATTCTTTCTGCGTTGTCGTTTCTCTTCAAGATTTGTTTGGCGTGAGCTCTCAAATAAGGCTGCAGCATTGTGGATAGTGCGTCTCCATGCCTCCCGATATGAAGCCATGGTGGACCATTGTTGGGGATCAATTTGGCTGAGCCTGAGATGTTGTTTCAGGGAGTCCTTGTATTGCTTTTTTGGAGCGCCCCTCTTACACTGACCCATGGCGAGTTCACCGTAGAGTAATATTTTGGGGAGGCAATGGTCCTCCATCCTAGAAACGTGCCCTGCCCAGCGCAGCTGTGTTCTCAATATCATGGCCTCAATGCTGGTGATCCCTGCTTGCTCAAGGACATGTTATAGAAGGTTATAAAATCATTAACCTGGGAAGCAGGTAAAGAGAGCGATGATAGTTTGAATTTTCTCATAATGTTAAGACTTCAGGTCATTCAGTTAAATTGATTAGCAGGAAGTAAGGGCAAGAAAAAGAAGGCACTTTCCACACTACAAATAATGATCATATATTCATTGACACCCTGTATCAGGGCAAACTGAGCAAAGTTTTAATCAGTTTAATCCCTTGTGGTTCAATATCCCTTGTCAATACCATATTAATTAAGGTCATAGAATCATAGAATCATAGAATTGCAAAGTTGGAAGAGACCACGAGGGCCATCCAGTCCAACCCCCTGCCACGCAGGGGTCAATTTAACTATATTTAAGGTTCATTTATATATAAATATGCATTTAATAATAATGAATCATATGCAAATGTAGGGATTTTACTACTTAGTAATGAGTAAATGGGATTTAAATAAATGTAATAATATTTAATAAATATGGCATGTTTTTTTAATGAGTTGCCTCCTGAAAAGTGCTTTAACTTCATGGCAGTTATGTAGCCCATACAGGATGGGGTTTATGAAAGACTGTAGTCCAAAATATCCAGTTTGCTTATCACTGCTTTACATATCAAAGTCATCCCAAGTTTATTCCTTGGGATCTCCGGACAGGCCTGGGAAAGACTCCTATCTGTAACCTGAGGGAGCTGTTGCCAGTCAGTGTAGACCATATTAAACCGAATAGACCAATGATCCAATCCAGAATATGACAGCTTTCCTAACAGAACTATAGCTTGGAAAAGTTGCTTCTCTCCTGTTTAAATCCAGCAAGTGCTCAGGTGAGCACATGTATAGTGCATAAGAACTGGTACAGAAAAGGCAGGCTAGTCCCAAGGCTTACACATGGTGACAATCAGAAGCATGGTCCACACAGTCCAGGGTTCAAAGGGAGAAAGTGGTCCTAAGCAGAGCCCAAAGCCAAGAGAATTGCCAGAAAGATTAGTACAAAAGTCTGTACTGTAGGCCAGAGATGTCAGACGGGGCTGCACAGAGGCTTGTGAGTTGTTGTTCTGTGGCAATGTAATGGCTTGGGCTGAGCTAAGTTATAGCCAGCATTTAATCACCCCACCTGGCCTTAGTAGCTCAGTGTCCTGTATTTAAAGTGGATCTGGGTGTTGCCTGACCTTTTGCTCCCTGCACTTTAATTTATATTGCTTGAGAGGATGAAATGTCTCTACCACCCCCAGCCCTTGAGTTTCAAGTACTGCCTGGAATGGACCAGGTTCTGCCTTTGTTAGTGCTATGTCAGCACAACCAACCTCCTCCAGCTCCAGCTGGCGCTTATCATCCTGGCTCACCTCTTCCCCTTATTTGTCTGAGAAGGCCTCCTCCTGGTAGAACATGACAGATTCTTAGGCTACAGTTCCCAGAATCCCAGAAGCAACTGGCCATGCTAACTGGGGGATTCTGTAAGCTATAGTCCAAAAACAAAAAACAAAAGAACTTTTCCAAGCTCTATGAAGTACCATATGGAATTTGGAGTAGTTACATATCTTTGAGTTGCAATGTGATACTGTCCCATTACCAAAATTCTGCATGATTTGGGACAGGGTTGACATTGCCATTAGGCAGAGTGAGGTAACTACTCCAGGCAAGACATTTTGATTATCACGAAGCCTGGATCCCAAGCTTACCTGAAAGATCCATTTGTGGTCCATAGATAGCATAGCACAATGTAGCAGCGAGCAGCCATCTTTCTTGGCATGTTGGCCTCCCTTCCAGAGTCCTGCACACCTTTCTAGAGGCTGATGGAAGTGGCAGTCAAATGGTATGCAAGCAGGGCAAGATTTTCCTTAGTTAGACACAGGAAGCATGCCTCCCTGCCCCTTAATTTCTGCCTTCCTATAATGTAATGTTAATCTGGATAATTTCCTGTCACAACTGGGCTGTGTGGCATGAGGATGGATTGGGGTTTCAGGATGATGTGAGACCTGTTGCTTTGAGGGTTCCCCTCAAGGGACCTTGGGGTGCAGGAGCTAAGGGTCAAACCCAGCTGGGGGGGGCATTTACCTATGTCACTTCCAGGTTTCAAGGAAACCACACAATTGGCTTTATGCCCATATAGATGCCATAGCTGTCCCTCTGTTGTTTATCTCCTTCCCCAGCCAGGTGAGCCAGAAGGTGGGGTTCATTAAATAACAGACAGGTTGTTTGATTCCTGGATGCAAGTCTCATGCCAGAACAATACTATAAACTGTAAATAATAAAGTTGTTGCCTTTTATTCTCTAATCATGCTGCACATGCATGTATCTCAGCAACCTCCACCCACACCAATGTCTTGCCACTGGACCTCCAAAGGGCAGCAACTTTTTATTATTTAATTAAATAAATCCCTGATTGCTCTTTGCTTAAAGGGGGAAAAGACCAGCCAAGCACAGCTCCATCATGCCTTGAGCCAATAGCTGGCAATAGCCACTCCCTCCATGTTGCAACTGTCATTGCTCTTATCTCTCTGAGGAAGAGAAGAGCACCCAGGTATGGCTCCACACTACCATGAGGGGTCGCTAAGAGTCCCACACCCATTCTAACTGCCATTGTTCTGGCCTCTGAGGGAGAGAAGAGCAGCCAGCATCGGATGGACTTTTCCTTCCTGCAGTGCTGTTCCCTTTTCCTTAACTGTCATGTATTATTTAGAGTGTAAGCCTGAGGGCAGAGAACTGTCAAATTAATGATTTGTAAGCTGCCCTGGGAGGCTTTTTGGCTGAAAGACAGCATATAAATACTCTAAATACATAAATAAATACATTTTCCTTGCCAGAGATTCTCAGAGGTGCTTGTGGGATTTTAATTTTTATGTGTTGACATAATTTATCCACTATATGCTTGACTCAGGTGGGAGATGGATGCCACCTGGTGTTCCACCTTGAGCAGCAAAATGTCTAGGGAAGTGGGTGCTATATCATGTTCTGCCTTAGGCAGCAAAATGTCTCAGGTAGAAAAATCCTCCAAACAAGATAAATGTATCCCACCAAGGCAGCTGGTGGCTCCAAGGTCATAAAGGTGGTGAAACTTCAATGGAGTTGAATCCTGTTCTATGGGTTGAACACCTTGGATAGCTCCTTTGAAGTCTAGACTAAAATCCAAAGCAAATTTACCACCCCACAGACATTGAACCCATGACTTTCCGCTGCTACCCCAACATGCTAGGCAAGCTATTAGGAAGTACCAGATACAGAGACTTACTGTAAGTACTGAGTGACATTTAACACTTCTGAAGTCACTAGGTTTGCACTTTAAATAAATGTAAATTAAACTGAATTGCTGGAATATGCTTCTTTTCCTTTCCCATA
Source organism: Gambelia wislizenii (assembly GCA_030847615.1). NCBI lineage: Eukaryota > Metazoa > Chordata > Lepidosauria > Squamata > Crotaphytidae > Gambelia > Gambelia wislizenii. Next base: position 23,294,362 of record JAUMIR010000005.1, on the reverse strand, counting down.
AATATCTTATTTAACACCCTGTGGCTGATAACACCATTTTAAATTGTTCAAGAAAAAGAGGGTTGCTATATTGATATAACTCCCACATAGAGTTCATTCCACCTCTACTCAGTTCATTATTCTTTCGTGTGTGTGTGTGTGTGTGTGTGTGTGTTGGTACCTCAAGGGAGGAAAACTGTGCCCATCTTGAGTTTTATCTGAACACCTGCATTGGTTTAGATAAGCAAGAAACAGAGGGATGTTGGAAGAAAAATGTAAAAAAAAAATACTCCCTTCACTTTTGTCTAATGCCAACAAACATCAGTTTTCTTTCTTTCCATTCCCAGCATATAGAAGGGAAGTAAGTCTTCCACAAAACTTCTTCCTTTGCAGTAGGGATGGTAAGAAGGCTAAGAGACTTGCAAACTAGATAAAACAAATGTATGTAAGGCAATGAGTTTGAAAGAAAACACAGATGGATTTTACACAGGGTGGTTACATAAAGATTTGTTGCTCAGTTGTATCAGACAGGACTGGCCCTGTCATTAGGCAGGTTGAGGCAACCACCTCAAGTGGTCAGTTTTGGGAAAGGGAGCACTGACAGTCCCCAAGCTGCTTCTCCAGGGCTCCCTGGCAATTCTCTCTTGAAAGACAAAGCTGTGTGTTGCACCCTAGCTGTCCTTCACCCCCTAAATTAGTCTGCTGCTTTTATGTGGTACAAAGGACCCTATTCCATCACCAGAGAGGAAATTTCTGCTGCCATTACAGTCAGCCTTTGTACTTGGAGTGAAAGGGGAAGACACCATCTTGCCTTTTTGTCTCAGGAAGCAAAATGTATTGGGCCACCCCTGCTGTCAGAGTCTGTTGTGATCAGAGAAACTATACAGTCCTTCAGATATGGTTTGGCTGCAATTACTAGCAGCCTAAGCTCACATAGCCAATGGTGAGGAATGCTGGGAGTCACAGTCCAGCCATACATGGAGGGCTGCATGGTTCCCATCCCTGGTTAGCTGAAGTAATGGCTAACAGAAGTATTGTGGAGGAAGAGCCATAATCCAACTTTATTGTGTTACTCTAGAACTAGTGTGGTGGTGGTGGGGGACTCCTTGCTGAGGGGTACAGAAGCAGTGGTATGTGGGCCTGACAAGATGACTCGGGAGGTGTGTTGTCTCCCTGGGGCAAAGATCTGTGATGTGACCGAGAGGCTGACAAGACTCGTCAAGCCTACAGATCATTACCCCTTCCTTTTGGTCCATGTGGGAACCAATGATACTGCAAGGCACAGCTTTCCCAAGATCAGAAGAGATTATGAGGCCCTGGGGAGGAAGCTGAAAGAAATGAACGCACAGGTGGTCATCTCGTCTCTTCTGCCAGTTGAAGGGCATGGTCCAAGAAGGGAGAGGAAAATAGCCGACGTAAACAACTGGCTCCGTAATGGTGTCGCCGGGAACAAATTGGATTCTTGGATCATGGACTGCGCTTCCATGCGGGGGGACTTCTGGCAAGAGATGGGGTGCATCTTACAACAGTTGGAAGAAACATTTTTGCCAACAGTCTCAAGAATTTGATCAGGAGGACTTTAAACTGAGTCAAATTGGGGAGGGAGACAGTATTCTGGAAGGCAAAAGGGCTGGAGAAAATAGTCAAACTGTCATAGAGGGAACAAGGCGAACAGCGCAAGGACCCAACAGTGGGAGGCAAAAAAACTTGCACAGGGAGCAAGTAAAGGGAACACATGGTCTCAGATGTCTCTACACTAATGCACAGAGCATGGGAAATAAGCAAGATGAACTAGAACTCCTTGCACTACAAAACAAATATGATATAATAGGCGTTACTGAAACCTGGTGGGACGAGTCTCATGATTGGAATGTAGGAATAGAGGGGTATAACCTTTATAGGAGAAACAGGCCAAACAGGAAAGGAGGAGGAATAGCATTATATGTCAGGGATATTTACACCAGTGAAGTGATCCATGACATCAATACTGGAAGCCAGGTGGAGAGCATCTGGATAAAAATTAAAGGGGAGGGAAACAACAGGGATGTTATTGTGGGACTCTACTACAGACCCCCAAATCAGACGGAGGAATTGGATGTTGCCTTTCTAGAACAGATGAACATACATGCAGAAAGGAGAGATGTAGTAGTGATGGGTGACTTCAACTATCCTGATATTTGCTGGCAATCTAACTCAGCCAAAACTACAAGGTCTAGCAAATTCCTTACATGCCTGGAAGACAATTTCATGGTCCAAAAGGTGGAAGAGGCAACAAGGGGGTCAGCTATTTTAGATCTGATCCTAACCAACAGAGACGACCTTGTTAATGGGGTGCAAGTGGTGGGATCCTTAGGTGAGAGTGATCATGTTCTCCTGGAGTTTGTTATACAATGGAAAGGAGAAGCCAGGCATAGTCAGACACGCATTCTTGACTTTAGGAGAGCTGATTTCAATAAACTCAGGGAAATACTGGGGATGATCCCATGGTCAAGAATACTAAAAGAGAAGGGACCTCAAGACGGATGGGACTTTCTCAAAAGGGAGATACTGAAGGCACAATTTCAAACAGTACCATTGAGGAAGAAAAATGGGAGGTGTCTCAAGAAACCAGGATGGATGACTAAAGAACTTTCAATGGAGCTAAGTTTTAAACGGAACATGTATAGGAAATGGAAAGGGGGGGAAATCACCAAAGAAGAATTCAAACAGATAGCGAACACGTGTAGGAGTAAAGTCAGAAAAGCTAAAGCGCAGAATGAGCTCAGGCTTGCTAGGGAGGTTAAGAACAATAAAAAGGGTTTTTTTGGGTATGTCCGCAGCAAAAGGAGGAAGAAGGAAATGATAGGGCCGCTACGTGGAGAAGATGGCAAAATGCTAACAGGGGACAGAGAAAAGGCAGAATTACTCAACACCTTCTTTGCCTCAGTGTTTTCAGAAAAGGAAAAGGAGGACCAACCTGAGGAGAATGGAACAGAGGACACAATAGGGGAAATCCAGCTCAAAATAAGTAAAGAGGTAGTACAGGAATACCTTCTTAATCTAAATGAATTTAAATCTCCAGGACCAGATGAACTACATCCAAGAGTATTAAAAGAGCTGGCAAATATAATCTCAGAGCCATTGGCAATAATATTTGAGAACTCCTGGAGAACAGGAGAAGTCCCAGCAGACTGGAGGAGGGCAAACGTTGTTCCCATCTTCAAAAAGGGGAAAAAAGAGGATCCCAACAACTATCGTCCAGTTAGTCTGACATCAATACCAGGGAAGATTCTAGAACAGATCATTAAACAGAGAGTCTGTGAACATTTAGAAGGCAATGCCATAATCACAAAAAGTCAGCATGGGTTTCAGAGAAACAAGTCATGCCAGACTAATCTGATCTCTTTTTTTGATAAAGTTACCAGCTTGGTAGATGAAGGGAATGCTGTGGACATTGCATACCTTGATTTCAGTAAGGCCTTTGACAAGGTTCCCCATGACATTCTTGCAAACAAGCTTGTAGAATGTGGGCTAGACAAGTTAACTGTTCAATGGATTTGTAATTGGTTGACCGGCCGAACCCAAAGGGTGCTCAGCAGTGGCTCCTCTTCGTCTTGGAAAGATGTGACCAGTGGGGTGCCACAGGGTTCTGTCCTGGGCCCAGTGCTATTCAACATCTTTATCAATGACTTAGATGAGGGAATTAGGGGCATACTTATCAAATTTGCAGATGACACCAAATTGGGAGGAGTAGCTAATACCCTAGAGGACAGGATCAAAATTCAGAATGACCTGGATAGACTGGAGAGCTGGGCCAAAGCTAACAAAATGAAATTCAATACGGAGAAATGTAAAGTACTGCATTTAGGGCGGAAAAATGAAATGCATAAATATAGGATGGGAGAGACCTGGCTGAATGAGACTACGTGCGAAAGGGATCTAGGAGTCCTAGTAGACCACAAGTTGAACATGAGCCAACAGTGTGATGCGGCAGCTAAAAAGGCCAATGCAATTTTGGGCTGTATCAATAGAAGTATAGTGTCTAGATCAAGGGAAGTAATAGTGCCACTCTATTCTGCCTTGGTCAGACCTCACTTAGAATACTGTGTCCAGTTCTGGGCACCACAATTCAGAAAGGATATTGACAAATTGGAGCGTTTCCAGAGAAGGGCAACTAAAATGGTGAAAGGTCTGGAAACAATGCCTTATGAGGAGAGACTTAGGGAGCTGGGTATGTTTAGCCTGGAAAAAAGACGGTTTAGAGGCGATATGATAGCCCTGTTTAAGTATTTGAAGGGATGTCACGCTGAGGATGGAGCAGGCTTGTTTTCTGCTGCTCCAGAGACTGGAACACGGAGCAATGGGTGCAAGCTCCAGGAACAGAGATTCCACCTCAACATTAGGAGGAACTTTTTGACAGTAAGAGCTGTTCGGCAGTGGAACGCACTCCCTCGGAGCGTGGTGGGGTCTCCTTCCTTGGAGGTCTTTAAACAGAGGCTGGATGGCCATCTGTCGGGGATGCTTTGATTGTGATTTCCTGCGTGGCAGGGGGGTTGGACTGGATGGCCCTCGTGGTCTCTTCCAACTCTGCAATTCTATGATTCTATGATTCTATGACTTCATTCAAGGTAGAAAAGTGTCAGGCTGCTCAAGATGAGATTTTTTAAAAACAACTTCTTTATTTCAAGGGTAAATATGAGAGAATTGCCTACATCCTTTGTTTACTGTGGATCAAGGCTGATGTAACACTGAACTGACGTGTAAAACAGCAAATTGGCATAGTGATTTTCTTATGTGTGAATGGGTTTTTAAAATAATGTGTAAATAGCAAGCAAGGATGATGTGGAAGAAAGGGAGGGCTTTAACTCCCTTCTCTCCTCTGCTGGTTCCAATCTAGATGATTCCTGTATGAACAATTTTATATAAGGAGGACATTTTCCACCAGGAACTTGTTTTTCTTCCAAGGCAACTAGCAGGTATTAAGCAGGGTAGGATAAAGTAGGTGGGTGAAGCTGACTCTTCCAGAGTCCCAATTCAGACTGGCAATTCCTGCTAATTGTGCCAACTGAGCTATTCTTCAATAGTTATGTTATTCAACATTAACTTTCTTCTTAAAAGAAGCAATGAGAAATTTTAGCTATTTTCTTTCTTCTGCAAGAAAGACTTTGGGGTTGTCTAAACAGTGAAAATACTCCTCACAGAATGTGAAGAGAATCCTACCTGTCTTAGTGGGATCCCGAATCATTTCACTGTATTCGGAAGGAGGGGGGCCAAAAATGTCAAAAAGAAAAAGTCTTCACAGCTTTTCCCTGAGTTTTTTTTTAAAAAAAAAACAGTGAGAGTAATGTGCATTCCTGATCGCTAGGACAAGCGATTAGCTACGAATAACTTTCCCATAGGAAAGGAAGCACAAAACTGATTGGCCAGATGAGTGCAGGGGTGGGGCCTGCTATAGGGCAAGCTCCCAGCATTGCCATGTTGATTTTTCACCTTAGTGAGCAAGTACTAAGGCAAGAAAATGGGGTGTGGTTTCTTTACCTTTTTGCTGCAAATGCAAAATATTGCTCCAAATAGGTGTGTGTGTTTTTTTTAAAAAAAGTTAGGCAGCAGCAGATTAGGGTAGGTAAAAATGCGAGTACTGTAATTCACTTGTGGCCACCACAGGCATTTGAAGCTTTAAGGGGCAAAAAACAAAACAGAAGATTAGGACAAGTTGCAGCTGCTGCAAAATGCCATTACTGTGGGGCACGGCAGGTTTTGGGGGTTTGTATAGATGGGTCCTTTGAAAAAGACACAGTTTTCAAAGCACAGTGGCAATCTGGGACTTTTTCTGTGCAAAATTCACAGTTGATCGTTTTGAACAGAAAACATTTTCTGCACAGGAAACACCATTTTCTGTACAGAAAATAATATTTATGCATATAAATATTATTTATGAGCAGAAAAGCTGTTTCCTATACAGAAAATGTTGTTCTCTATGCAAATCACTTGTGTGCAAATTTTGCACAGAATAAGTCCCCAATTATAGCAGTTTCTGCACAATATAAGGCTTTTTCTCTGCAGGAAATAATATTTCTACATAGAAATATTATTTGGAGAAATACAATCTTGTTTGCACAGAATTCTGTTTTCTGAGCAAAACAACCACATGTGAATTTTCCACCTGAGCTGCAGAGACTCTCATCAGTCCAGAATTCTTCTTGTCAAGGTTTTTGCTTGTTTTCTGATTTTTTAATATATACTCTTTCCATCCCTATTCCTCAAGTGACGCACTAGAATGGAAGGCTCAGCCAGCCAGCCAGCCTTTGCCTTGGCTCTAGGGTTGCCATTTGTTCCAGAAAACTGGGAAAATCCCAGATTGAAGGGACTAAAAAAATGTCAAAGCAGCAATCCCAGATTCCTCTTTACTGGGCGCACAGGCCACTCTGGTTAGTATCGTGCAGGTGCACCACAGCCTAAGCCAAGAAGGCAGGAGTGCTGAGTGCAAGAGAAGAGCCCAGAAGGTAGGAAAGGAAAGGAGGTGAGCGGAGACACTGAACCCAGGAGGCCTTGAGTTGTGTGGTGAGCGTGGCAATGCTGAGTGTGGAACTTCACTTCCAAGCAGCCTTGCAAATAGTGAACAAGCGCCATGTAAATTGATGGTGCTAAATAAATAAACAATGATGGTGACAATAATGATGGTGATGATAACAACTACTACTACTGAAATAGCTATGCAATAAAACAATGTTAAATGTCAAAATGTGGTTTAATGTGAAGTCGAAGGCTTTCATGGCCAGCTTCCATAGATTTTCCTTGATTTTCTTCCAGGCTGTGAGGCCGTGTTCTCTGAAGATGCCAGCCACAGATGCAGGTGAAACGTCAGAAAAGAAACTATTCCAGAACGCAGCCTCACAGCCTGGAAAAAAAACTCAAGGAAAATCTATAAAAATGTGGTTTGTTTGGGTTGTGGGGATTTTTGGTCAATAATCTGCCCAATCCATTCCTGTATATCTTTGTCCCGGTTTTGTGGAACAGAATTATGGCAACCCTACTTGGCTCCTCAGGGCCAATTTAAGGAATTGGGGGGGGGGCTGCAACACTTTACTTTGGGGGGCCCATATGTTTATCTCAGGTCAATGTAATCTAACCTAACCTAACCTATTCACAGTACAGGATATTCAGATTATCACTAATAATGTTTTTGCAAGAGGAGGGTTACAATGGGGCCCCTCACAATGACGGGGTCCCCTGTGTCTGCAGGTGCTGCAGGCAGGGCCGGTTTAAGGCACCAGCAGCATCAGCATCCACAGGGGGTCCCATCATTGTGGGGTCCCCCATAGTAACCCTCCTCCTGCAAAAACATTATTAGTAATAATCTGAATATCCTGTACTGTAATAGCTTAGGTTGACCTGAGATAAACATATGGGCCTCCCAAAAAGAAGTATTACAGGGGGGCCCAAAATTCCTTAAACCGGTCCTGGCTGCAGGGCCCTTAAACCCGCCCTGTGGCTCCTGTCACTTGGCCACTCCACTGCAGGGGGGAGGTGGGCCAAGCAGCCTTCAGGGACCCCCAGTGAGGACACCGCAGAGCTGGGGGGAATCCTGGGACCACAGGTTAAGAACCACCGCAGTGAGGGATGTTCCTTATATAACCTGTCACCGCCCTTTAAAGGAAGACCATGGGCGGGTGGGGGGCCCAAAGAGGCGTGGTTACAGGTGGAGGGGCGGGGCTCCGAGCCGGAGACCCCCGCACTGGCCAGACCCTCGCCCGCCTGGCCTTTCCTCCTTAGTCCCTCAGAGGAAGGCAGGGGAAGCATTCCTTTCCTCCGCTGAAGGGACATCATTTCCCACTTGTTGCTTGTCGAGGGAGGGAGAAGAGGGGGCTCTCCGAAATTAGCCTGTCCTTTCACGAAAGCCTGAGGCGTGTATTTCGGGCGGGAAAAGTGGGGGGGGGGCTTCTTTCCCACCAGGCGGAGCCACCGAAAGCCGGAGAGGCGGGGGCGGCGGGTAGGAAGGCGGGGTGCCCGCGCTGCCTTCGCTCCTGGGCGCGGCCTGTCTCCCCTACCTGACGAGCGAGGCGCGGAGGGCGGGCGGGGAGGAGAAGCCAGGGAAGGAAGGAGCTTCAGGCGCGGACTGTCTCCCCATTTCCCGCCCACAGCCCAGGCGTTGCCCCCCGCTCGCCCGCCCTCTTTGCCACGGTCTCCTCTCCCCCTCCTAGCTTTGCTTCTCCGGGACGGGGTACCACCGTTGGCCTCCTGCCGGCTCCCTGCCGCCCTCGGCCGTGATGTACTGAGCGGATAAAGGAGAGCATCCTCGACCAAACGCCTCCATCTCTCTCTTTCGGTCCTCCTTTCTCATCACCCCCGAATTTGAATAGTTCCAAAGAGACCGAGGCCCAAGGAGCACACTTTATTGCAAGGAGGGTAAGTCTGCTGGCGGAACCGCTATTCTTTTCTTTCCCCTATTGGGGAGAAAAAGACAGGGTTGGGAAGAGAAGGAGGGCTCGCTCAAGGTGCCGCTCTTGAGTGCACTTACGCGGGAGTAAATCCCACCGAGTGGGGTCGAACTGGAAAAGGTAAGCTCAAGGCAACGCAGGTGTGTGTGTGTGTGTTTTACTCCAGAGTAGGTCCCGGCTAGGTTAGGGAGGGGCTGGCTCCTGTGTAGAATTGCCGCCGAACATGGCAACCTTGTGACAGGCTCTCTCCCGAAGTCAGCCCCATTGGCTCTAGCAGGATTTACTTCGGAGTAAAAAAATACCTGACAGATCAAAAGTAAAAGACATCTTTAACCCGGGATTTTTTGCTAGAATAAATCTCTTTAAAGGGTCTAGACTTAGTTTAACAAAAATGAATCTGGGACTGTGGATGCCCAGGGAGCCTCTTTCATAAGTTGGAAGCTTGTCTGTGTGGACGGAGTGAACAGGTGTCTTGCCCAAGACTCTTATGTTTCAAGAATCTGCCTGTATACATCTTTCCTTGCCTTTTCCTTCAATCAAGAGAGGTGTGGTTTGGGTCGATGTACTTCTCTGGGATTTTAGGACTGGCTGGGAACCCTGAAGTGCCTTCAAGAGAGATCTGAACTGGTTTGTTGTGGCTTCGCGCTTCAAGGACACCGCAGTCACTTTGGCTTAGCCTCCATCTGTCTCCCAGTGAGGAGCTGGGGAGGACAAATCCTCTGTCTTCTTTCTCTTTCCTCCCCTACTCCCTCAAGAGAAGGCGTAGAGGTAAAACCCCCCCAGAGCCTCGCCCCTGACTGCTCAGGAATTCAGTGGCATCCCTTCTGGTGGGATTTGCTGCTAAAAAAATTCCCATGGACAGATAGAAACAACAAAAAGAGAAGTGCCGCCTTTACAAAGACGGGGTCCTCCAGTTCCCCAAGTTTGCAATTCCCAAGACTGCAATTCCCAACAGCCCCAGACAGCACTGCCAGGGGTGAGGAAAGATGGGAGTTTGTGGTGCAACATCCAGAAGGCAGCAAGGTGCCCAGCCTAAGATAACAGGTCTCTTGGTAGTTTTTGCTGCAACAGGCTTTACAGGGTTGTAGGTTCCGACATGACACAAATGCAACCCATCTCATTTCCAAGTTGTTCAATATTGCATTGCTCTATTTTATTTGTTTATTTATTTACCTCCGCCTTTTCCCTAGAACTGAGATGCCATTTATATTTCCCTTCATCAGATTAATTGCCTTGGAGTAGTATTGAAAGAGATAGTATTGAAAGAGATGTTAGTCCGGTTTACCAGATATTTGTTATATATAAACAAACAAACAAAAAAGATGTAAAAGAATCCAGTAGCTTGTTTGAAGCTGCCTGGGAAGAAGACATTTCTAGCATAAGCTTTCATGGAGACAGTCCCTTTCAATTACACATTGCCTTGTGTAAGAGAAGGGAGTGAAATACAGTACAGAGTGTGTAAGAACACACTCATCCAGTGATCTGTGGGGTCTGCCTTGTGGGGGTGGGAGTGAGGTTGGATATCTTTCTTGAGAAGCCTAAGGAAGTTTTGGCTCTTTTCCCAGGAGTAAGGAGAATCCAGGCAGATCTTAGTACCTGTTGACCTGACTATCTAGGCTAGATATGGTCTAGAAAGATTTCCCTAATAACAGAAAGGGGATAAAGCAACTTCCCCCCTCACTCTGTGAAATCAAAGTGAAATGTTCCTGTTTTAAATTGTGCCACTGGGAATAGAATCATAGAATTGTAGAGTTGGAAGAGACCACGAGGGCCATCCAGTCCAACCCCCTGCCAAATAGAAGGAAATCAAAGGCACAGCATCTTGTGCACAGACATGCTCTCCTTCTTTGAGTGTAAATATATCCTTGTGTAGCTCCATAACTGATATTCAAACACTTTCAATATGGGGGAGGGGTTAAAAGTACCATGCAGCGATGCTGCCTCAGTTGTTTGTGCCCAAAGCTTCCTTGTAAAGACCATTTAATATTTCTCCTCAATCACATCATTCTCTTAAAACTGCTGGTTGCCTTTTTTCATCCCCTTTGGGTATGTTAAATGACAATTCCTATTTTTAAAGGATTACTTAATCATGGTTCAGAAGGTCTGGCTGTACAGCAACCAAAGCAAGAATATGACCTTCTGCTCTTACAGTCATTTGAACACGGTAGAATTAGAGCTCAGATTTACAGTTGTCCCTTCATATTTGCTGGGGTTTTGTTCCAGGACCCCCCATGGATACCAGAATCCATGAATACTCCAGTCCCTTTATATGCAATGGCATAGCAAAATGGTGTCCATTATATAAGATGGCAAAATCAAGGTTTGCTTTTTGGATTATTATTTTTTTAGAATATTTTCAAGCTGTGAATACTTGAAATCCGTGGATACCAAATCCATTGATACAGAGGGACAACCTTATTTATTTGGTTAATTATTTAATTTGACTAAAATACAAATAATAGTAAAGTGTTATCTGTTTAAAACAAAAGTGGGCAAGATGCTGCTGGAGTGCATCTCCCATCAGCCCTAGCCAATAGCCAAGGGATTATGGAAGTAGTAGCTCAACACCATCTGGAGCGCCATAGTGGTTCACTCCTGCTTAAAAGGACTTGAGTGGCTGTCCTATACACACTACTCAGGAGTGAGCCCCATGGAACTCAGTGGGGCTTGTTTCTAAATATAGATGTATAGATTTGTACTGTTAGGCACCTAATCCCTAGTTATTGTTCGTGACAGAATACTTTAGTCAGTATGAATGTCAGTGGACCAGTGAGCCCACTTCAGGTTTTAGTCTGAATTTTAAAGAAGCTATCCAAAGTGCTAAACCTATTTTAGGTATAGGATTCAGCACCCTTAAAAGATCTTTTAAAGGTTGACCTAAAACCCAGAGTAGATGCACTGCTGTACTGAAATGGGAGCCACCAGAAACCACTGGCTGTACTGGATGGACACGGCTCTCATCCAGTAAGGTACCTCTTACATTAAAATATAATTTATTTTGGAGCAAAAAACCTGTGGCATTGAGGGTACCGTCCCTGCTATCAGACCATCCTGGTACTTCAACCCCGGAAGCCCAATTTCTACTATGACATTGTGTGAGAACAAATGCATGCCTGTTACAATTGCATGAAATGGTTGTTTCAAACATCCCTTCTTAGAATCATAGAATCATAGAGCTGGAAGAGACCACAAGGGCCATTTAGTCCAACCCCCTGCCCTGCAGGAATACAAAGAGGAAGTGAGCATGTGTCACTCTTATACAAATTGGTGGACAATATCCCATTAATTCATGCATTTTGCTCACCTGCTGGAAATAAACAAGCTGTTTTGCAGCACAGTACAACCTTTTTGTGTGTGTGTGGTCTGTAATAGAATACCTGTCCTTTGTATTTAAGGCTCCCAGTTCAGCTTCTGATGTCTCCAGGGAAAACCTTTGCCAGAGACTTTTAATAGCTAGCACAAGTCATCAGCAGAGAGCAGAAAGCTGGATGGGACCAATGCTCTTCCATGAACATAGCTCTCTATTGCCACATTGTCACTTGGGTATGTTAGTGGAAGGGAAAAGAGGGGAAATGTTAGAAAAGTACACAAACATGTGCACAATGTTATTTAGCTTCTGCAAGAAACATGAGATGTTAAAATGTATTTCTGCATATATGTCACTCTGGAGAGAGTGATGATGACGTGTGGCTGTATTATCAATACAAATAATGTATAACTTATAGTTTGTCTGTGTCCACATGACTATCTGCTCTGTGCGGCTAAAGAAATATGAGGGTGATTGATTTCGAAAGTAAGATCAAGGATTGGTTGTCCTGCATAGCACTGACATGGCTTATCAAGTTTGCAGATGACACCAAATTAGGCGGGGTAGCTAATACCCCACAGGATAGGATCAGAATTCAAAATGACCTTAACAAATTAGAAAGCTGGGCCAAAATTAACAAAATGAATTTCATCAGGGAGAAATGTAGGATACTACACTTGGGCAGTAAAAATGAAAAGCACAGATATAGGATGGGTGACACATGGCTTGATGGCAGTACATGCAAAAGGGATCTAGGAGTCTTAGTGGACCACAAACTGAACATGAGTCAGCAGTGTGATGCAGCCGCTAAAAAAGCCAATGTGAATTCTAGGCTGCATTAATAGGAGTATAGTGTCTATATCAAGGGAAGTACTAGTGTCACTCTATTCTGCTTTAGTCAGATCTCATCTGGAATACTGTGTTCAGTTCTGGGCACCACAGTTCCAAAAGGATATTGACAAGCTGGAACGCGTCCAGAGGAGGGCAACCGAAATGATGGAAGGTCTGGAAGCCATGCCCTAAGCCAGCGGCTTAGAGAGCTGGGCATGTTTAGCCTGGGGAAGAGAAGGTTAAGAGGGGATATGATAGCCATGTTTAAATATTCGAAGGGATGTCATACTGAGGATGGAGCAAGCTTGTTTTCTGCAGCTCCAGAGACAAGGACATGGAGCAATGAAATCAAACTACAGGAAAAGAGATTCCATCTAAACATTAGGAAGAACTGCCAGACAGGAAGAGCCATTTGGCTTTGGAATGCACTGCCTTGTAGTGTAGTGGAGTCTCCTTCTTTGGAGATTTTTAAACAGAGGCTGGATGGCCATCTGTCGGGAATGCTTTGATTGTTTATTCCTGCATGGCAGGGGGTTGGACTGGATGGCCCTTGTGGTCTCTTCCAACTCTATGATTTTATGATTCTGCACTTACAGTAGAGGTATACCCCAGTTAATGAAACAGATGTGTTCCTAGTCTTTACTTCTTTAACAGAAACTTTGGTATCCAAGGTAGAAATACTATGGAAAGAATAGGGGTAGGTTCCTACACCACAAAAAGAAGAGAAGTTCAACATGTTCCAGCGAACATTTTATTCAAAACTAGCATTATGCATGTGTGAAATGAAACAACTAGGTCAGGTAAACTGTGCATAATCTAGAGACCACTTGAAAATGTCTTTCAAAGTTGATTTTTTTTTCTGTATGACTTTTTTTTTCTGTCAACAGACTCCACTTTTCTTATGATGTCCTTTTTGGTGCAAAACATATAGCTCTATGCTTTTTCTACAAGCCAGGATAGCTGGTGAGGCAGGCTAATCTGCTTTCCCCTTTTCTTTCTGTTTTGCTCTTCACAGATGCTCAATAACTGATTCTGGAGGCATCTGTTTACCTTGTACATAAGTACACACAGCTATACTAGGATCACCTAGAGCAGAATCCCATTCTTTCCCAGGTCAAGCTTTATTGTATTGTTTACTGAAGACATACTGCGGCAACCTAGCACTGAAAGTCTGTCTTTTTCTGTCCCTCCTTCACCATCCTTCCCATGCCAATGCTGCAAAAAGCTTCTAGCTATACAGGAGACAAGAAAAAAGGTGGGGGAGGGGTCAGACTGACCTACCATACAAAGTCTTTGCAAGAAGGAGCTTCTTTGTCAGAAGCTTTGTTAACTGAGGTATATCTGTAATCCACATTATATGGTTATGGCAGTTTTGACACCATTTTCACTACTATAGCTCTGTCCTACAATATCCTGGGTTTATTCATTGATGAAATATTTAACAGTCTCTGCTAGACAACTCCATTGCTGTAGTTCAGAGAAGTGTGCTACCATTCTCTAGCAGAAAATTCTAAGTGCCAACCTACACACCCCAAGATTTCATAGGATGTAGTCATAGCAGTTAAGGTAGTATCAAACTGATATAATTGTATATTGTCAACAAATTCATTGTCTGTCTTCATGGAACATGTACCTTGAATTATTGCATGGTATTTGATATGCATAAACTTTGGACATACACAGGCTCAGTAAAGAAGAGATAAAACAATGCATGGAGGTCAGTGCTGGGGCTGTTGTTCATGGTCTTGCTCCCTCCACAAACAGATTATCTCTGTATTAATTTGATTGTACATATTTATAGATCACTCTGGAGAATAATGCATAGACAAGCTCTTGTTATTAATTCTATTGTTTTTCTTTCCAGTGCTGGACATAGACGGTCTTTGGCCATGGATGTGTTCATGAAAGGATTTAATAAAGCCAAGGATGGAGTTGTGGCAGCAGCAGAGAAAACCAAGCAGGGTGTGGCAGAAGCAGCAGGGAAAACGAAAGAAGGTGTCCTCTATATGGGTAGGTGGGCAAGAGGCACTAATGGAAGCCTGCAATTTGTCTTCTTTTCCTGCTTTGAATTGTGAAGCTTTAGAATAAGTCTGGGGGAACATGTGGCCCTCCAGATGTTCTACCTCCATTTCCACCATCCCCACCCCAGCCTTCCCAATGGTGATGGGAGTTGTTCATCCACATCTGAGGGCCACAGGTTCCCCACATGATTTAAAGGGTGGATTCAGTTAGCCAATATACCACACATCTGAATGTTTTATGTGTTATCACGTGATAACTAATCTTCTCCGGGAAGTGAGAGCTCACCTTGAGGTTGCTAGGTTGTATATATGGGCTCAAAGATTGATGGAAATGAAGGGAGATGGCAGTGGATGGTATAAACAATGTTTATCTTGCGATAAACGATGAGCATTTATGGCTGGGGTAAGCGATGGTGGCCCTCCAGAAGTATTTAGACTGGATCTTTGTTACCCTTCAATAATGAGTTCTTAAGTCCTTTTCAGAAGCTGAAGTTTCCATAGGGCAAAGTTATGAAACTGAAGAAGTAAATGGGGAGCCCTACCATGAAGTAGATTACAACAACTTTCTTAGGCAGCTATTAATTCTGAGCTCCTCAGAGTTTCCACTTTGGAGGGCAGAGTTACATTCTCTTCACTAACCTGCTTCCCTCAGGTGTGTGTGTGGAAGATTTTGTCTCAATGCCAGTGTTAAAGTACAGTTCATCTACCAATCCAGTTGGCTATTGTATCTGGAAAGAAAGGAAATACTGTCTCAGATAGCAGTATTGCTAGCTGTGGCAGCCAGACAACAAGAGCATTTCTCTCACTGGGAAATGTTTTTTATTGAGACACAGTAACATTTTTCTTTGTATGATAAGGAGTGCATGTATTTTGCTGGAGAAGGTGACTGTAATTGTTGTTACTGGGGTGCTTTGTGCTCTAATGTATAGCACATGTGTGTCCCTAACACTTAGAGCCTAACTCTCAGATCCCACACCACGATAGACCCGGAGATAGGGAGAGATTCCCAGGGACAGTCAGTGCCAAGCCCTTGCTATCTACAATGGCTCGTGGATGGCTTTCCATGGCTGTGTAAGTACAGTTGCCTGGTACAGACAGAGGAGATTTTCACACTACACTGTTACAGTGTTACTATTCCACTTTGTTTGCTATGGCTGCCTCCTGTGGAACCCTGGGATTTGCAGTTTAGGGAGGGGCATTTACAACTCTCAGCCAGAGAGCTCTTAGGCCTCACTAAACTACAAACCCCAGAATTCCACAGGAGGAAGTCAGAACAGTTCAAGTGGAATAGGAACACTATAACAGTGTAGTGTGAAAATCTCCAAGAGACAAAGGGGAACAGATTCCAACCCCACAGTAGCCCTTATGGCACCACTCACATGGATTTGCTTTTACAGGCACTCACACAAAAGCCTACTGGAGTTTCTTACAGGCCTCCCTACGTCTGCCCTCCCTAACTGCGTGTGTCAACTCACAAGTCAGGGGGTACAGGGTGTTGCTCACATTCTCTGCCAATCTTGTTCCCCTAAGAGGTGGGGGTGCTTTGAGATCCACTCATGATATCAAAATTTAGATGGGGGGTTTATTATTATTATTATTTTTAGCTCAGATGGAAGGCTGAAAGAGGCGGGTAACTTTTGGATCTTTTCACCTGTGTATATCAGTACTAACTGCAGAGAACTCCAGGTTAAAGTGAAATAAATGTTTTTTATTGGAAATAGCACAAAAATAATTCACACATGCAACACACAATCACAAGGCTCATACAAGGCTATTGAAGAGTAAAGCAGAAACGTTGGATAGAGGGATACATTTTGGAGATAGGATAATAGTTATCAATCTTGAAGAATAGAGTTTCAAAGCATTCAGACAGAAGTCTGTACTCAGGTAGAAGTTTGAGAGTGTAACTGGAAGTTCTGATCTGGAGGGTGCACTGAGAAAGAGAGTGGCTGGTTTCATCCATAGTGGCACACCTTACTATTGTTAGAGGATTAATATTTATACCCTGCTTCATATACTTCAACAAGGACAAAGCTTAGATGGGTTTCCCACTGTGTAAACAAAGGAAACTGAAACTTAGCTGTTTGCATTTCATGGCTGGGAGATTGGAATTGATGGGTTTATGACAACCTCACATTGCAGGACAGGAGCGGGTTGGGGGGGATGTTTCCTTGGGATTGGGGTTGTAAAGGTCACTTGATTGTTTAGGTTGAGTGACTCACCGCTGAGGAGCCAAAAAAGGAATTAGCACATACCTCCTTAATGGTTTTGTTTACTGGAGGCTTCTTCTCATTCCAAGTTTGGGCTTGCTTGCTAAAACATTTCTAAGACACCTTCCCAGGTCCTTGTGACCACCACCGGACCTGTTTCTAGATCACTCCAGTCTACTTGACCCCTTTGAAGTGTCATGTATTGGCTTCTTCAGACTCAGTAACCAGAAGTTTTAGGAGATTTTCAGACGGGGACAAAAATAACATCCCCGCCTCGCAGTCTCCTCTCCTGCTACCCTCCCTGGCCCCGTCCTAGCATGAGAATGAAAAGTTTTGCACTTACCTTTAATTGTGCACCTTCCCTCCCCTCAGCAGCCACAGAGTGAATGCAGCTCACATAGAGCTGCATTCACTTCCTGGTTGAAATCCCGGGCCATTCGCGTGAGAGGACAACGTCAACATCATCTGAAAGGGAACCCCTTTGGCAATCTCCTGGCATTCATATAAAACCATATTAAGCATGTCCGATAACCTCCCCAGAGTTAAAAACAGAAAACTTTATTGGTGCAGTAATCCAAATAGCTAATCCTACCAATTTGTTGTTCAGAATGAAACCTAACTAACAAGCAGTAAACTAAAAGCATTCTACAATCTACAAAATCTGGCAGGCTATATAGTCATTGGGTATTGATCATCCCCACTCTCAGTTCCTGCTGAACCTGGCTCAGCCTACTTTTCACATAGCTGAGTCCAGGTGCTGGTTTTATTAGACAATCCATTACATAGAGCACATACTCGCATTTCCCAGTTAGACTACATACTTGTTAGCAAGTACAAAAGAATGCAAACAGAATTAGCCACAAAGAGCTACAACAGAACAAAACTTGGCAGGAAAAGGTCACGTCTGGGAACAATCCTGACACCAGAGTTCGAATCCCCACTCAGCCGTGAAAACTCACTGGGTGACCTTGGGCAAGTCACACTCTCTTAGCCTCAGAGAAGGACAAAGACAAACCCCCTCTGAACAAATCTTGCCAAGAAAATCCCATGATAGGGTTACCTTAGGGTCACCATAATTCAGAAACAACTTGAAGGCACACAACAATGTCAAAGTATATAACAAATATGAAAAAATACAATAAATCTCTAATATAACCAGTTGTTCAAATTAAAGCCACACAGTCCAAACCTGTAAGTAGCACTTAAGGAGAATAGATGGCTCGGGGTATCTATTCTCCTTCAACAACTGATGTCTTATAGACCTTCTCCCATATTGCTACTTATAGGTTTGGACTGAGTGGCTTTAATTTGAACAACTTTTTATTTTAAATATTTATTATATTTGTTCATTTTTTTGTATACTGTACTTTGATACATGTGTGTGTGTGTGTGTGTATTTGGATACTCTAAGACTCTTTTGGCTTGTTTCAGACCTGAAAGTCTTCCAGCCTGCTGCATTCTCCCTCCTTGCAGTACCCTCATACCACATACATTTCCCTTTATCTGCTCCTAGCCTTTGCCCAAGGATAGAAAGGCATTGTCAGTTTGTTGAGTAGAATGGGAAAGTTGTTGGAAAAATGTAGAACTGTGTCAGACAGACCAGTTGCTGTGCTCATCTGCATGACAATTTGCAGGTGCCACACTAGGAAAAAGACTATTTTTTTCACTTCTGCAATCACTTCTTGCGGCTCTAATTGACTGGCTTTTGCCTCAGGACTAGCAGCTTTCTAGTTGTCTATCTGCTTTGCTTCCTCACCTCCCCCCCCCTTGTCCTGAGAAGTGCTGTTTTTAAAATGCCAATTGTGGATACTGACTCTAGGTTTGAGGAGAATTTTGTATAAGAGGCCCTCAGTGAGTTCCTATCAGCTTCTGTCCCCATCTTACCTTCACTTGAACTTTTCCTCTGGACACACTCCCTGGCCTATGTGGCAAGGTTTGAGTTTAACAAATAAATTAAGCAAATATGGGGCCTATGCCCATGGCTGGCATTGTTGGGTGTCTGCTGAGACCCACACCCAAAGGCCCAATCCTATGGTCAACTGCCAGAGCCCCATGGACTTGCTGTTTTTCTTCCTTGTCATCACTTGCCCACTCTGAGCCCTAAAGCAGCAAAAAACAAACAAGCAAACAAACACAGTGAGTATAGCAGCTTCCTTAGTTTCCTATATCTCTGTCTCTGGATGATTTTATCCAGAGACAGAGATATAGGAAACTAAGGAAGCTGCTATACTCACTGTGTTTGTTTGCTTGTTTGTTTTTTGCTGCTTTAGGGCTCAGAGTGGGCAAGTGATGACAAGGAAGAAAAACAGCAAGTCCATGGGGCTCTGGCAGTTGACCATAGGATTGGGCCTTTGGGTGTGGGTCTCAGCAGACACCCAACAATGCCAGCCATGGGCATAGGCCCCATATTTGCTTAATTTATTTGTTAAACTCAAACCTTGCCACATAGGCCAGGCTATCAGTGCTCTACATGGCTGGTTTTTGCTCGAAACCTTAGCAACCTGTTCCTCTTAACTCTGAATTTTATTTTTAAAAATTGCATCTGCCACAAAAGAACAAACTCAGATGTGTGATGAACTCATCCTTGAGATATGTAGATCAATGCAAAACCCACTCATCCTGCAGTGTGTCTTGAGATTGCAAGGCATGTTGTTCTGATGGGTTGAAAAGGGATTCAGATAGGATTGAAATGGGCCAGATTTGGGCTTCAAAGGGCTGGCATGTTTTTTGGTGTTTTTTTTTAAATCCCCAAGAACAATGAGCCCATCTTTACAAGCAATCAAGGAAATTGGATCAAAGAGTGCACTCTTTGATTGGAGCATCAACAGAATCTCTCATCTATCCTCATAGCTTCTGCAGCAGGAATATTCCTGGCTGTTTGACTTCCAGTCTTCGATTTATGTTCAGACATTTCTTGGATGCCAGTATCAGAACATGGAATGTTACTTTTTAACAGAAGCTAGTTGTTTTAACCATTACTCTCATCATCCAAGAAATCATTACTCATTAATGTTACTGCAGTCCAGAAATCTGCTGAATCACTCATTAGCAAAATATTGCCATTGTTGTTACTATTGTGCTATTGAAAAATATAGGAAAATGTTCTTTCTTCATCCCTGCCCCTGCCCCCATATCTCTTGATGAACATAACTTTAAGTGGATTAGCCTGCTTGGACTCCCCCATCCCCATCTGCACAAGCACAGCATAGCAGACCATAGGGCTATCATGTGCACTGCACACAGATGCTTTGGGTAGGTGTGCAGAAAGCATCAGTTCAGTCCTTCTTCTCCACAAAATTGTTCTAAATCTCATGCCTGAGCCAGCCATGCAGACCCCCCCACTCCTCTAAACTCTCTCACACAGCTCATAAAAGCCCAGACACACCCTGTGCTGCTCTTTGGAGCAACTAACATGGCAAGACAGCCCTCTCCCCCCCCCACACACACTGCCACCAGCCATGCCTTCACAATGATGCCTTCTTTCTGACAGCAGCAGTTTCTTTCAATTCAGAAGAATGGAGAGAGGCACCAAAGGCAGGCAATATTTCAAACTTTTTTTTTACAATTCCATCTAACCTCTAGTGCACCTCATGTTTTCCATGTGTCATATTCTCCACCTCCTCCCTTCTTTCCTTCTCCCTGCCTCACTTTCTTATTGCTGCCTCCTTTATTTATCAGTTGCCCTACAGCACCCCATTTATGACCTGCCCTCTCCTCTCCCATTATGCTGAATCAAAGCATACTCAGCAAGGAGTAACAGGCAGAAACCGTCTTAGTTTATAATGAAAAGTATTGAATTATAGCCCTGGACATAACAGGCAAAAAAGTAACACTGTTCTAGGTCATTACTGCAAAAAGCAACTTCTTACCAGAGTAACTTGTTGCTTTGACTGTTATGGGTAGCAATGTATGACTCACTACATCAAGGAATTATTTATATCTAGTTCATTAATGTCACAAGTGAAATGTCTGCATTATGTGGCATTTTAGCGGCAGCTAAAAAGGCCAATGTGATTTTGGGCTGCATCAATAGAAGTATAGTGTCCAGATCAAGGGAAGTAATAGTGCCGCTCTATTCTGCCTTGGTCAGATCTCACCTAGAATACTGTGTCCAGTTCTGGGCACCACAGTTCAAAAAGGATATTGACAAATTGGAGCATGTCCAGAGGAGGGCGACTAAAATGGTGAAAGGTCTGGAAATTATGCCTTATGAGGAGAGACTTAGGGAGCTGGGTATGTTTAGCCTGGAAAAAAGACGGTTAAGAGGCGATATGATAGCCCTGTTTAAGTATTTGAAGGGTGTCACGTTGAGGATGGAGCAAGCTTGTTTTCTGCTGCTCCAGAGATTGGAACACGGAACAATGGATGCAAGCTCCAGGAACAGAGATTCCACCTCAACATTAGGAGGAACTTTTTGACAGTAAGAGCTGTTCGGCAGTGGAACGCACTCCCTGGGAGCATTGTGGGGTCTCCTTCCTTGGAGGTCTTTAAACAGAGGCTGGATGGCCATCTGTCAGGGATGCTTTGATCGTGATTTCCTGCATGGTAGGGGGTTGGACTGGATGGCCCTCGTGGTCTCTTCCAACTCTGTAATTCTATGATTCTATGATTCTATGATGTATTATCTGCATGTGTGAAGGGATAGTTCTACATATTGCAGGGTTACTAGCTGTGTGGCCCCTATAGTTAGAAGTCAGTCTATTGTTGGCATAAATTTGGTAGGAAGGATTGAAAATACGAGTACAGCTTTGGAAGGGTGGGATTTGGTTTAGCTGTTAAAGCCTAAAGAGAACACAGATCTAAGAAAAATACTGCGGTAAATTACTGGAAGTAGTCCATACACATAAAGTCTGCATGGTGTAGTGGTTTGGGTGTTGGACTAGGATTCCAGGGTTTGAATCCCCACTCATTTGGATGACCTTGGGCAAGTCATATGCTCTCAGTCTCAGAGGGAGGTAATGGCAAACCATATCTGAACAAATCTTGCAAAAAATAATCATCATGTTAGGTTCGCCTTAGGGTTGCCATAAGTTGGAAACTACTTGAAGGCACACAACAACAAAATCTGTACTCACGTTCCCAACTCCTGCTCATGGTTCTCAAAAGTAATGGCCACCGGAAGGGTGACAAAGTGGAAAATTTCACTATGCCTATGTGAAATCAAATAACCAGGTCAGGTAAGTAAACAAAAATATTTTGAACCTTCTAAAAATTACATCAATTTTTTCCCCAAAAAGTCATCCAGGGATTTTTTTATTTTTTTTATTTTTTGCCAGCCTCCATCTTTCTTAGGATTGCAATTTTGGTGGCCAAACTTAATAGATCTTCAACATTCTGGGAGTAGCTGATAAGACACGCTTATATGCATTCTCCTTTTCTTTTTGTTTTGCTGTTTATGTGTGCTCAATAAGGGATTGTAATGGCAGGTGCTGTTGTAAGAAGGCATACATAACTACATTAGGATTGGTTAGAGCAGAATCTCATTCATCCCCACTACCAGCCTTATTGCAGATGCTGCTGCAATCCAACACTGAAAGTCTGTGTTTCTTCAGCTCTCCCTCACCATTATTCCCAGTGCTGTGCTGCTGAAAAATTTCCAGCTAGACAGAGGACAAGAAGGGAAAGAGGGCTAGGCAGGCATAAAAATACTTTGTAAAAAGAAGCTTGTTTAAGAGAGCCTTTGTTAACTGAGGTATGCTGTATTTAAATGTTTCTATCCTACCTTTCCTAGTCCAAGGCAGCTTCTATCTTTTCTTTAAAAAATAGTAGTCCAAGGGGGCTCTCAACACACTACAGCAGCTGTTCACTTATATCTGGAATAGGAATCAGGTGGCAATACAGATGTTGTTGGTCTGTAGTTCCTGTTATCCCTAGCCAGTATAATCAGTGGTGAGGAATGCTGGAAGATACAGTCCAACATCATTTGGAAGGCTGTATAATTACCACCTCTGGCTTATATGGAAGAAAGTTAAGGTGGATCCTTATTGGACTGGGAGATAAACCTACACCAGCCCTTTAGGGATTGTGGCAAAAGGCAAACATGGGCCCACTTAGCCAAGGGCATTCCAAGACCACTAGTGTATCCACATTGTAGAAATATAGTTGTTTAATATTACTAAAAAGCTAAAAAGCTAAAAAGGCCAATGCAATTTTGGGCTGTATCAATAGAAGTATAGTGTCTAGATCAAGGGAAGTAATAGTGCCGCTCTATTCTGCCTTGGTCAGACCTCACTTAGAATACTGTGTCCAGTTCTGGGCACCACAATTCAGAAAGGATATTGACAAATTGGAGCGTGTCCAGAGAAGGGCAACTAAAATGGTGAAAGGTCTGGAAACGATGCCTTATGAGGAGAGACTTAGGGAGCTGGGTATGTTTAGCCTGGAAAAAAGACGGTTAAGAGGCGATATGATAGCCCTGTTTAAGTATTTGAAGGGATGTCACGCTGAGGATGGAGCAGGCTTGTTTTCTGCTGCTCCGGAGACTGGAACACGGAGCAATGGGTGCAAGCTCCAGGAACAGAGATTCCACCTCAACATGAGGAGGAACTTTTTGACAGTAAGAGCTGTTCGGCAGTGGAACACACTCCCTCGGAGCGTGGTGGGGTCTCCTTCCTTGGAGGTCTTTAAACAGAGGCTGGGTGGCCATCTGTCGGGGATGCTTTGATCGTGATTTCCTGCGTG
This sequence comes from Gambelia wislizenii, assembly GCA_030847615.1. Lineage (NCBI taxonomy): Eukaryota > Metazoa > Chordata > Lepidosauria > Squamata > Crotaphytidae > Gambelia > Gambelia wislizenii. The sequence goes on along the minus strand of JAUMIR010000005.1, from coordinate 23,270,916 downwards.
GCAGGGGGGTTGGACTGGATGGCTCTCGTGGTCTCTTCCAGCTCTGCAATTCTATGATTCTATGATTCTATACGGTACTTGAATTGCCATGGCTCCATCCTACAGAAGCCTGTGTTTGGTAGTTTGTTGTGGTGCTTAGAATTCTGTAATGCACTCCCCTGAACTGTAGCATTAGAGCTTTCTTGCAGAGAATTCTAAGTACCACATGAAAATAAAAATCCCAGGATTTGATAGGATGAAGTGAAAACAGTATCAGAGTGCAGTAATTGTATAGCATTGATTCCTCCCTCCCCATGTCTAAGATTGGAGCTCATTGACTTTGGCTGATACAAATCAGTGCATGGTACTAAGAAGAAACTACGGTATCTGTATCATCTCAACCTAGATTCCTTCTTTTTCTGGATTTTTTGAAATTATGATGCTAGAGCAATGGTGGCCTACTGTGACAGGTCTTGGAGTTCAATTTCTGTCCTTAGGACCCTGCAGGGTCTGCATGGACTTCAAAAAATACAAATGGAGGGAACTCCACTTTTGCTTTTGAGAAACTGGTATTTTTTAAGAAATGTTAAATAGTACAGAGGGACCCTCACCTCTTTAAAAGGAGAATTGCCACTCTGGGAGGCTTCATAAAAAGACAGTTCACTTTTTATTTTCCTTTGGTTGGAAAATAGAAGCCCAATGTCAGTAGGAATCAAAAGCTGGAAAAGCAGCCTGAGGGGCTGCCTTAGGTACCAAGGCTTTGCTTTCCCTGCCCATGTGTTAGAACATGACCAAAGAGTGTGTATAAAAGATTCCTTCTTGATGTGCATTTTTGAGATAATTCCTTTGGGGTTCTGGTTGTGTGAAGAACTGGGCCACTTGATTTTTCTCTGATGGAGTGATTGCATGATTCATAGCTGATGTGAGGGCAGCTTTGCCATAGATGATCTGTTTTAGAACATGCATTCACTTTGAGTTTCCTATCCCTCCCCCATTCCACCATCTGGCATGCAAGCAGCTGAGCAGAAATAGAGAGCTACATAATTGATTTGCCTTGAGGGAAAATGCTTGGTTTCCCCTGCCATTAGGAAAGGGGTACATGGGTACAGAGTATACCTCCTCCAGTTCCCGCGTAATGAGCAATGTATGCCTTTGCTTTGCACTGGGAAAAGGCTACATGTGGGTTTCTCCTCTGGCTGGTGAGGATACAGACTATTCTCTTTTTTCTTCCTATTTCTTCTGTATTCTTTCTTTGAATTAACTGAATTGCAACATTCAGAGCAGGAGAATACAGGTTTGAATTTTTGGTAGTGAGCCAAATGAAAAGCATTTGAGAAGGGGATTTTCTTTTAATGGGTTAATTTATTTCAGAGCTATCTCAAGCTTTTAAAAAGAAATTTGTTTTCTTTCACCTAGCAAAAGTCTCAGAAGCTCTTGCTTATATCACTAACATGTCATAGATGGAAAATAGCAGGACAAAATTATGAAGCCAGCCCAAATCTCATCCCAAAGTCTTGTTCCACAAGTTGACTTCACTTCCACCACTACTTTATTGCATGACACATTGGTTTACCCTGTGCTCTGCTGTTCCCTGTTGACACAAAAGACAGTACGTAGAAATCATACATAGAAATCATAGTTGTCCTACAAAAGGTTTATGAACAATTAAAAATGTAGCTGAGCACAAGCAGCATGTTAAATACTGTAGTAGCTTAGACATACCCTTCACGATTTCACAGAGGAAAACCAGGACTCATGTGGCCAAGCAACATCAGAGTGTGGTCAAGATGGCAAAAGTTATTAATGAGGAAGAACACAAAAGCTAGGAGAGGCTGCAGCAATTTGCTTTGCCTGAGCCTACAGGGAAAAGCAAGTTTCCACCCCTCTTCCCCTGCTGCTGAGTCAATTGAACACAAACTACTTTTGCATTTGAACCTAGTTTACTGCAACTCAGGTAAGCCAGGATGAAAGGGGAAAGTAGGAAGAGAAGAGACAAACTGGGATGTTTTAAAAACAGCTGACAAAGTGGGATGACAGAGAATTAATCAGGACTGTTGTTGCCATATCAGAATAGCTGGAGATTATTCAAGAAGGATATTAACAAGCTGAAATGGGTCCAGAGTAGGACGACCAAAATGATGAAAGGTCTGGAAGCCATGACCTTATGAGGAACAGTTTAGGGAGCTGAATATGTTTAGCATGGAGAAGAGAAGGTTAAGAGGTGACATGATAGCCATGTTTAAATATTTGAAATAATATCATATTGAAGATGGAGCAAGCTTGTTTTCTGCTGCTCCAGAGACTAGGACATGGAGCAGTGGACTCAAACTACAGGAAAAGAAATACTACCTAAGCATTAAGAAGAACTTCCTGACAGCAAGAGCTGTTCGGCACTGGAATACACTGCCTCGTAGTGTGGTGGAGTCTCCTTCTTTGGAAGTTTTTAAACAGAGGCTGGATGGCCACCTGTCAGGAGTATTTTGATTGTGTATTCCTGCCTGGCATGAGGTTGGACTAGATGGTCCTTTTGGTCTCTTCCAACTCTATGATTCTATGAAGTTATGCATTACATTTACATTTACATTGAGAGTGGCAATCATGCAGTCCTCCAGATATCACTAAACTGTAGCTTCCAGTATTATTTATCATTACCTATGCTGGCTGAAGCTGGTCGGAATTGCAGTCCAACAACATCCTGAGGGTTAAATTATTCCCAACCGTGAGCTGTACTTTCTCTCTTCTTGATCACATTTGATAGGAGGGATGGCCCAAGACATTTTGCTGCCCAAGGCAAAAGACAAGATGGTGTTCTCCCCTTTCATCCTATGTACAGAAGCTGACAAAAATGGCAGCTGACACTTGCTTTAACTGAGACAATGGAATGGAGCTCTACAATATACTGAGGAGGTGCACAAAAAGAAACACTCATTTATCACTTATAGATGGCACTTCTAGAGACTGCAGGGATGCCGCTGAACCCTGGGGAATGACAATGCTAAGAACTCATAGTAACATAATGGATACAGTATGTGTGTGTCTCATGTTAAAGTGGCTGCATGAGCAGGAACAAGCCTTGGGCTCATATTACTACTCCTCCTGCATGGCCAAGAAGAAAAGTCTGGAGACTTTTGCTTTTATTTTTGGTTAAATCATGTCAGCTTCAAACTATGAAATATGAACCTGGGTTGTTGAAACCAGAGCTTGGCAAAGTTACTTATTATTATTATTATTATTATTATTATTGCTTCCAGAATCCCTCAGCCAGCATGGCCAGATGGGAGTCTGATATCTGAAATGAAAAAGAAACTTTTTCAAGCTCTGATTAAATATAGTCAAAATTGGTGTTAACCACAATTGGAGCATTGGCCAAAATAGCAAACCATGATTACCTAAAAGTGGAAGTGAAAACTTCCCAAGTCCTCTATTTCAGGCTGGGAAGGGAGGGGTAGTGCACACAGCCAATGTGTACAGTAGCTCATCCACAACACATTAAATCAAAGGTTAGCAAAATGTCACTTACAGAATGCATATGGCCCTCAGGGTCCTTTTGTGAGCCACTAGTGCCCCAGGGCTCCACAGATTTATTTATTTTTTTAATGACATAGCTTGCCACTGAAAATTGGCAGCAAATCACTTAGTAATCAATGAGGAAAAGAATTAAAGGCTCTAAAGTCAATGGGATAGTCAATATCACATTACACCAGGGTCAATGTATTAAATTCAGTTTAAGTATACAATGGGCCCTTGGTATCTACTGGGGTTTGGTTCCAGAACCCCCATGGATATCAAAATCCGTGGATGGTCAAGTCCCATTAAATACAATGGTGTAGTAAAATAACATCCCTTATATAAAATGGCAAACAGGAAGGTTTGTGTTTTGTAATCCCCCCCTCAAAAAAATATATTTTCAAGCTGTGGTTAGTTAAATCTGTGGATGCAGAACCTATGGATACAGAGGGGCGACTGTATTTAAGGTTCATTTATATATAAATATACAGTTAATAAGAATTAATTTAGTGTGAGTGTGTTTTCATTTCTTAACAATGAATGCAAGATTTTACTTGTTAACAGTGACATTAATCTTTCCAAATACTAATTAATCAGGTATGAGGGCATCCCTTGAGCACTTTCCCAAACTGAACAGTGGCCCATGGCCCTATGGAAGCCACCATACCCTTGTCTAAACCATGACTATAGTAGGGGATGGGCAAAATCCCCCAGATGCTTTTGCAGCACCTCCCCCCAACAGTTTCCAAGTTGCTTTTTTGCTAGGGAGGAAAAAAGGTTGAATTGCCCATACAGGAACAGCTTTGAAGCACCTACCACCCTGCACTGTTTAACATAACACAATCCCCAGGTTTTCAAATCAAAAGCAGGCTTCTGTCCATTTTTTTCATTTGGGGGCATTTTTGGCAGTCTGCACAGCCCTGGAAGGTCATTGGGGCTGAAAACTAATTCCTGGTCCACTGAAGTTGTCCACTCCTAGTTTAGTATGCTATACAAATGCAGTCAATTGTAATATGGATCCCCAAAGGATAAAATGTAGGCAGTGATTTAGGAGGGGAGCTAAATCAGAACATAGGGACTATCTCCAACATAACAGGGGCAGGCAGAGCATATGTTTGCTTTGTATACACCTCTTTAGTCATTTCTCTGGATAGCCTTGATCATGTTTTGCTTTCTGTTGTGAAGATGTATGTTGTTCTAGAAAAAGAAAAATTTTCAGTATTGCCCAAAACAAGAAGATTGAATGTTGTCCCCTGCTTTGGAATGGAGAATCCTATGAAAGAGGAGGTTATGTGCAGAATTAATTATTTTTAAAAAATGGTAAAGAGGAGACTTTTGTTTTATTCATCCCCAAGTACAATGGATGTATTATGCAATCATTTTATTGGCTCTTTCATATAAATAATCTAGGAAGTTAAATATCGAAGTCAGCCCAGCAGAGTGTTGAGCAGGACATTTAATTACTTGGCATAATTTTTAAAGCACATAAATCATCCTACTAAGTTCAAAGTGCACAGCAGGTTCTTTTCTTTGATTTAATTCATTAGCTAAAGTTCATTCATATTTCATTTTTGCTCATTGTTGTTGTTCCATTAATTGTCATTATTCTGATGGGTTGCAAGCCCTTTGATTTTAAAAAATGGCAAGATTATCAGTGACTGTCTCATCCATTAAATGTAATGCAATGCAACGGAAACATCTGCACATGTTCATGACACTAATACCAAAGTTTTGGGATTAAATAAGTGCTGATATACATGACTTGTGCTCTCCTTTTCTGATGTGTAGTTTTGAGTAAACTCCCTCATCCCTTAATATTCAGGATCATAAGATTTCTTGCTGATTATTCCAACGTGGATCTTGATCCACTGGTGAGCCTTTCACTGCTTTGTCAATATCCCCCTCCCAAAAATATGTACTGTATTTATGCCAGAACTATACATCCCCTTTAACTTTTCCTCTGGAATTGAAATGGATTTAATTGGCATTGTTAGTGCTTGATGTATAGAAGTTGTTCAACATCATGAAGGTGCAAAATATTTTTATTGTGACACAGAAGTTAAGAAAACACACTGTCACTTGTTGATTGCATATGTATTCACCCCCTTTGCTCTGACGTGCCTAAATAATCTCTAGCACAACACACTGTGTCCATAATTCATGTAAGTAGTTGAATGGACTCCACTTGTATGCACTTCCAGTCTATGATCTCAGATTAAATATACCTGTTTCTGTAAAGCTACAGCATTTATCAGAGAACCTATCTAAATAAGCAGTAACATCGGGACCAAGGAGCTATCAAAACAACTCCATTATAAAGTTGCGTAAAAGCACCAATTAGGGTTGGATTATTTTTTTAAAAAAAACTCAAACTATGAACATCCCCCAGAGCACCATTAAATCCATTATTGCAAAGTGGAATGAATATGGTTCAACTGTAGCTCTGACCAGAGAAAGCTATCCACCAAACTTCAGTGATTGGGTAATGATGTAGTAAAGATGCCAGGAGTAAACCATGAGTCCAATGGTAAATCTGAAAACAGCTAGAGAAATCTGCAGCTCCTCAGGAGATAGTGTCTATGGAACAACTATTTTCTGGATGCCATATAAAGCTAGGCTTTATGGCAGGGAAATGACAGCCATTGTTGAAACAAATCCATCTCAAAGCCCATTTGGAGTTTGCGGGGGCGGGAGAACTTGTGGAAGATGCAGAAAACTTGAGGAAAGGTTCTCTGATCTGATGAGACTAAAACTTAACATTTTGGCCTTACCATAAATGCTATGTGTGGTGCAAAGCCAACAATGCTCATTGCCCAGGGAACACCATCCCCACAGTAAAGCATGGTGGTGGCAAGCATTATGTTTTATGGATGTTTTTTGTTGACAGGGACTAGGAAAACAAGTCAGGAATGAAGGTAAGGTGGATGAAGCCAAATACAGTCCAATTCTAGAGGAAAACCTGTTTCAATCTGCAAGGGACCTGGGACTCAGGAAGAGATTTATTTTCCAGAAGGCCAGTAACCCTAAGCTCATAGTCAGAGTAACACTGGAGTACTTTAAAAACAAGAACCTGAATGTCTTAGAATGGTCTAGTCCAGTGGTTCTTAACTAGGGATCGAAATGTTCTCAAGGCGGTCCACAAAGGCTTGAGGTCTGCTCAGCCCATCTCTTCCCTGCAGTGGAGTGGCCATGTAACAGGAGCCAAGGCAAAGGCTAGTTGGCTGGCTTGGCTTGAGCATTGCTGTTCAGTCTGCTCCAGCCACAGACCTGCAGGAAGGAGCAGGAGAAAAGTCTTCCCTCCCTGCTCCAGTGCCTCTGAAGGAAGGTTTAATGGATGCTGTAATTGTATTATTATGTATTATTACTATTATGCATTATTATTTTGGGCTGGAAGTCAACTTGAAGAAAACGGAAGTTCTTTACCAGCCTGCACCACAGGATGAACACCATCATCCTCACATTGCCATCGGCAAATCTGTGCTTAAGTCCACTCGGCAGTTGACCTACCTGGGAAGCATCATCTCTTCATATGCCAAGATTGAAAAAGAGATTGATCACAGATTAGCAAAGGCACATAGCGCATTTGGAAGACTTTACAAAAGAGTCTGGAGTAATAAACACCTGAGGTGAAGCACAAAAATCAATGTGTATAGAGCCATTGTACTGTCTATTCTCCTTTACGGGTCTGAAACATGGGTCACCTATCGCCACCACTTATGACTCCTCAAACGCTTTCATCAGTGCTATATATGCACAATCCTAAATATACACTGGACTGCCTATGTGACGAATGTTGCTGTCCTTGAGCAAGCAGGGATCACCAGCATTGAGGCCCTGATATTGAGAAAACAGCTGCACTGGGCAGGGCACGTTTCTAGGATGGAGGACCATTGCCTCCCCAAAATAATACTGTACGGTGAACTCGCCATGGGTCAGTGTAAGAGGGGCGCTCCAAAAAAGCGATACAAGGACTCCCTGAAACAACGTCTCATGCTTCGCCAAATTGATCATCAACAATGGTCCACCCTGGCCTCACATCGGGAGGCATGGAGATGCAACATCCACAATGTTGCAGCCTTATTTGACAACTCACGCCAAACAAGTTTTGAAGAGAAACGACAACACAGAAAGAATCACAACCCAGAAACATCACCCAAGGAGACCTTCTGCTGTGCTTTCTGCAATGGGACTTGTTTATCTCGGATTGGCCTTTTTAGTCATGAGCGTGCTTGCAGAAAGCGCGGGATGAATCTTTTCTGAATCTTTGTTTGTGAAGAAAAGCCAGAGAGAGAGATAGAGAGAGATGATGATGATGATGATGATCTTAAATCTTGAGTTAAGTGTTGGGGGTCCACTGCAACAAAATATATTTTAAGGGGGTGCCTGGTAAAGAAAGGGGTAAAAGCTACTGGTCTAGTCAAAGCCCATGTCTGAATCCAATTGAGAATCTGAGGCAAGACTTGAAAATTGCTGTTCACAAATGATCTCCATCCAATCTGACAGTATGAGGGTGGATGAATGCATATACAACCAAAAAATGCAGTTGTTTTTTTAAAAACTTGTTTCCTTAATTTTTGTGCCACAAGGAAAATATTTTACACTTCCACTGCATTCAGTACCTTGTGTACATCAAGTGGTAAAAATGCCAATTAAATCCATTTCAATTCCAGTTTGTAACATGACAAAATGTACGGTAGATAAGTTGGATGGGGTGGGGTGAATAGCTGTTCAAGGCACTGTACTTTACAGTATGTATATGAGGAAGCTGACTCAGGCCAAATGCAATATATTAATTATTATTATTTTTTTAGAAGGGAGTTGCAGTTTATTTCTTTTTAATTTTATTTAATGATTATACATAAGAGTAGATAAGAAAGATACCTTAAAAACCTACAAATAAAAAAAAAACTTAAAGAGAAGAAAAAATAAGCACACAACATTTACAAAGAATTACACAAACAACATAAAATACGACTTCCAACTTCTTTCACAGCGGCAATAAACCCATGTACCTGATTCACTCTCCCCTGTAAAAACATTACTTCTAACACTGCTCCTGAAATTCAAATCCTACTAATTATCAAATCCACTTAATATCAGATCATTTTCATTTCCCCTCAAAAGTCCATAAAAGGTTTCAAATCCTTTAAAAAGCAATATTTTAATTTTTATAAAGTGTTCTTTTGGGGGAGAATGAGTGAAAAAGGGAGAGCCAATATCAAATGGACAGCGAATTCACTCCAGAGTTTATTCAAAATTTTAAAGGAGGTATTTTGGGGATTGTGTTGAGACCAGGATAGTGACTTTAAAGTCTGGACTCAAATCCGGAGACGATTCAATGCCCCATTGACATGAAAGCCACCAGCCACCAATGGTTAAATGGTGGGAGTCTTCATCAGCCACAAATGGAATACAGGGACCACACTAAACCCACAGGTGGCTCTGTGCCCACCTATGTCTTAAATGATCCAGCAGTGGGGCCCCACAAGGATGGCTTGCTGCTATATGAACAGGCAAGTCACCAGTGGTAATCATTGGAGGCCCATGCTAGGGCACTGTAAGTGGCAAATGGAAGGGATGCTTCCTCTGGGATTACATTTTTTGTGGAGCTTAGAAACATTCCTTTAAAAGAATCTTCAACCAGTGTAGCCACTGGAGAGTATAGCACTATCTAATGAAACTTCTACTTGGTGATGGACTGCAGCTTTCATAAGCTTTAGCCAGCATGGCCAATTGTGAAATGTCATGGGACTTGCAATTCAGTAGCTTCTGGGGGAGCCTTAGGTCCTCCAGCCCTATTCTAGGTATGTGCAATGTTTTGTCATTATTTTATGCATTAACCTGCCCCCCTTGGCTGGAATCAGCTGAATACCCACTGCTCTCCAAAGCACAGGAAAGTTACTTTTTTAGACTGTACCTTCCAGGAGACACCAGCAAGCTTGGATGACAAGAGCTCTTACAAAAGGTTGAGCTGTATCAGACAGACCAGGTGCTGCTCTCACCCTGCATAATAATTTGTAGGTCCCATTACACTAGGAAGGATTACCTCTCATTTCCCTCATCACTTATCTGTATTCTGATTGTTTGACTGTTGTTTCAGGACTAACAGTACTCTAGTTGTCTATTTACCCTGCTTCCTCAACTCCCTCATACCCAAGAATAAATTTAGCGGTCACTTTTAAATGCCAGTTTGGGGGAGTGGCTCTAGGAATGGAGGAGGGGAACCTGAAGAAAATGTCCTCAGTGGGTTTCCTTCCTGCTTACGTCACAACCTCCCCTTCACTTGAGCCCTCCTTCTGAACACAGTCCCTACAATTACCCAGGCTTCGGTTACACGACAGTTTTTATTGCGGTAATTTGCGCTTTATCGCTGTTTCACAGCCTTCAGATGATATATTGCTTAATTGATCTATCAGTTTAGTTTTCAGCTGTGTTCCACTTTGATATTCACACACAGACTGAGACGGGGGCGTGGCCTCCCAAGCACATCCTCTGATTACCACAGGAATGCCTGAGATGAACATTCACACACACACACAAGAGAGACTGGAAAAGGCTTGCTTAATTCTTCAGATCGTAGCAGCTGGCCACAAGATAGCAAGGAGGGAGGGAGAGAAGGAAAGACACACACACACACACACAAGGCTAGCACTCCAGTCTTTTTCGTGGCTAAGCACAAGATAGGGAGAACGGAAGGGACACGATCTCAGAAGGGGAGACTAGATCATTCACACACATAGAGACGGAAAGTAGCAAGGCGGGAGGGAGAGAAGGAAAGATGCACACACACAAGGCTAGCACTCCAGTCTTTTTCGTGGCTAAGCACAAGGAGAAGAGAAGGGACGTGATCTCAGAAGGGGAGACTAGATCATTCACACACACTGAGACTGAAAGTAGCAAGGCGGGAGGGAGAGAAGGAAAGACACACACACACACACACAAGCCTAGAACTCACAGTCTTTTTCGTGGCTGGAAACAACTTTCCTCCATCCCCTCCTTGTCCAAACCCCTCCCTGGTGAGTTCAACCAATCATGGCAAAGCTCTGCTGGGAATGTATCCAAAAGATTGCTGGTAATTCACACAGCACGTAGTGTAACGCTTGTTCAGACTATCGAAAATGCGCTACTTTTCAAAAAAGTCGGGAAAAGTCCCGAAATCCTTTATTGCATTACTAATGGGTTTTTGTGCCCCCCTCCTTCTGAAAGAGGTGACTTTGTGCCTCAATGCATGTAAACAATTAGGAATCTTGGCGAATTCTTCACGTTTTTTTTTCACCGTGTAACCAAGCCCCCAGAGACAAAGCGCACAGCAAATGAAGGGGGTTGTTCTCTTTGATGTTTTTTGCTGACAAGTAATGACAAGGGAGAAAAGCAGCAAGTCTGTGGAGCTCTGGCAGTTGACCATTGGGCCCTTTCCAAGGGAACCATGGACATTGGCCCCACCTTTGCTTTATTTATTTGTTAAACCCAAATCATTGCCACATAGGCCAGCCTATCAGTGCTCTATGTGGCTGGTTGTGGGGTTTTTTTCTGGAAATCTTAGCAACCTGTTACTTTTGACTTTGAATGTTATGATTTTTTTTTTAATCTGCTTCAAAAAGGATGAACCCAGATGTGTGGCAGGCTCATCCTTCAGATATGCAGATCAATATAAAAACAACACAGTCTCCAGTGTGTCTTGGGAATTGCAAGGCATTTTGTTCTGATGGGCTGAAAAGGGTTTAAAATGAGATTAAAATGGACCAGATGCAGGCTTCAAAGAGCTAGTTTGTTTTTGGTTGAAATCCATGAGAGCAATGAGTTTACCTTTGCAAGCAATCAAAGAAATTAGATCAAAAAGCACATTCTTTGATTGGAGCATCAACAGAATCTCATATCTATCTTTACATTTTTTGCAGCAGGAATACTGATTCTTTGACTAAGTGTCTTTATAGATTCTCCATGATGATTTCCAGTCCTCTGCAGAAGTTAAGGGATACCAACATGTGTAACAATGCATAACCCACTATGTCTAGGGAACCAGCAGCTATATATTTATGCCTATGTTATAACATTCATAAGTGAAAATCTGTCAGTATGGCATGTTCCTTATATCAGGACAGTACTTCACACAGCAGGGTTTAGTTTTTAGTTTTGATATCTATATATCTACTACACCTAAAGGCAGCAAAACAGTTTAAGGTGTCTGGACAGGTCCTGTTGCATGTACACCTCAGTTGTATTGCAGACAGGAGTGGTCTGCAGCTTTAGGAGAAACAACCAAATTACTACTGCTGACTCCTCACAGCATGACCTGTCTGCTGCAGTTACCTCATTTGCCTAGTGGTAAAAGCAATACCCTGAAGGTACCTGATACTGTCTGATCTTGAATACTGTCTGATCTCTTAAGGTCAGGGCTGCATTGTACTTTGACTGGCAACTTTCAAGGAATATCAGGTGCTGTAAGATGTATTTCAGAGGAAGGCAATGGAAATGCAGATAACTGAGTATTCCTTTCCTTTAAAAATAAACCCTTATGAAATTCATGGGGTCACCATAAATCAACAGGTGACTTGAAGGCACACACAAGCAAGCAAGCAAAATTGAGATGAGTTTCTCAACCTCAGTAAGACTGTATGAGACTGCATAAAGTAAATTAACAGCATTTCCTCTCACAGGCTTATCTCTTGTTTCCTCCCAGGCTTATCGGTTATTTCTCTCAGCCCTAAACCATGGAACCTTTATATTATATTTGATTCTTTTGAACCATTGAAAATACCTAGTATTCAGAGCAGTGGGAAATAAGGGAATCAAAACTGATTATTACTCAAGGCAAGGCTGTTCTGCCTTTGTCATGAGTGATGACTTCATGCCTATTATAGAGCCATACGGTAGCCTGCTTAGTAAAGATGCCAGATCTTCTGTTTGTGTTCAGGAGGAGAGTGGCTCTCTGCCTACAAATTAGGGAAATGAACAGTGATCATCTTTGGAGCATTAGTGATTAGAGCTTTGGGAAGGTGATGTGCCATACATAGACCCTCAGCAAGGGGAGCAGCTGATGTAATGTGAGTGAAGGAGTGCAGAGAAAGAGAGAGACAGAAGGAGAAACAGAGGGAGCTGAGTATTATCTGATGAATTAAACATCTTGAGTTGCAGGGTAACTTGGTATATGCTGAAGGACATGAACTCATAAAGACATACCCTCCAATTGTCCCAATTTGGCAGGGACAGTCCTTATTAATCCTCTATAATCTCTTTCATCTGCTTTTAAAATGCCCCAGCTTCCCTCTCATCCTCCTGCTTTACCCCTTTGTCTGCAGCCTACTTCCATTGGTGCAAACTGATTTCAAATTGTAAAAGTAGTTTGTACAGTACTCAGTTAACTCAGGAGGGAGAGATGACAAGAGGGGCCAGACTTCTGCCCTTCCCAGTAGGCTCAGGCAAAAGCAACTGCTTCAGCCTCTCCTAAAATGTATGTTCTTCCTCATTAATAACTGTTGCCATCTTGGTCACACTCTGATGTTATTTGGCCACATGTGTCCCAGTTTTCATCTATGAAATGTTGGAAGGCATGTAATTACAACTCCAAAACTGTGCCCCTAAGGAAAACTGTGACAAACTAGTGTGCCTATAAATCAAAATTAGAAGACATCTGTAGCCTGTACCAATGCTTCAAAGCATTGCTTTTTGGGACTGTAGAAGTCTTGGAGTTGTACTCCAAAAAAAGTAATGGTGGGGTTTCTTATCTCAGAGGGGGTATCATCACCATTTGTATGTTTAATAGTTTGTATTTCCTGACTATAGAAGACTCCAAGTGTGTATACTTATGAAGAAGAATAAATTCCTTTAACAACAATGTAGCTTGCTTCTGCCAACAAATGCAGAAGATGAATCAGGCCACCTCCTAAGATAGGTTCAGACAACCAAAATTATCTACAACTAGAATTCAGGATATTTAACAAAGATCCAAGCAAAGAAAAATTCAGAATCAGTCAAGTAGTTTAAAATAAAATTATGTAAATGTTGATCTCATAAACACTGTATCAAAAACAGAAGAAAAACTATAGCTTACATGTATAAAAATCCTTGTGTCTCCCTGTATAGATTTATGCCAGCATTCTTGCCTGTTCTCTTATCCACCTGGCAATGAAGGAAATTTGTTTTATGACCAGGTATTCCTCTGGAGGCTGGCCAGTTTCCAGAAAGGGAAATTTCAACTCACTCATTGGTAGTATGGGAGGACATCAACTTGCACGCTCCTGGTGACTGCTTGGATGTTGACTCAACAGGGGTTATGTGTAGAAATGCAAACCTATGTCTACAACAATCTGGCCTTGTTATTTGTTCAGAAATATTTCCAGAAAAGAGGGAGAGGGAAGTTGGTTTGGCAGAAGAACTCAAAAGTCACCCACAAGGCAAACATTAGAGCTTGAATTACAGCAACCACAATCCAAAATCTCAGACTCAAACAAACAAAATATTTGGAACTTGGAAAAGCTACTGCTCCCAGAATTCCCCAACCAGAATAGGGTTTATGCTTTAAAAAAAACACAGACAAACACACACTAACTTTACCAAGCTCCTAATCCTATTTGAATCACCTTTGAAACTGGCAGATTATAACTTGAGACAGACCTTCTGGAGACTAAAGACAAAACAAAGCCAGTGGGAAGTGAGAAGGCAGTGGTAAGTAGCCAGATGGTGACAGGAGGGAGTTAGAGGTACAGAGCTGTCCAGCAACTGTCCAGCTGTCCAGCTGTCACCAAGAGGATTCTGCTCATTTACCAAATGATGAAACATCTCAGGATCCTAATGATTCCCTGGGATTCCACTTCTTTGGGTGCAGATAACTGGAAATTCATTGGAATTTCTATGATATACTGTTTACTTATTTATATATACAAGCTAAGCATAAAATGAGAGTTTGCAATATGTAAGCTTGAACAAATTCTTGCTCTTCATCAGGCAAACCTGAATTCCCCCAGGACTAGCTAGGTGTCTGTTTCCTTTTCAGATTCAGTTTCAGCACAGAGTGCTGCCAAACTACAGATTTATCACTTAATTTACTTGCCAGAATAAGGAAGGTCTCTTGTTACCGTGGAGCTCCAGCAGATGACATGATTGTTCCTGCTTTCTTTCTAGGGATTTGATGTGAGGCAGCCAATATGTGTCATTGACTTCCTCTTATATTCTATATATATTGTGTACAGTTGAGAAGATTTAAGTCTGAAGAGCTCTCTCCTCTCGGATACTGTTGTCCCTGGAATTTTTTTAACAATTCAGAAAGTAGGGAGCACTTGACACTAAGTGAATATGCTGTCCCATTTAGTATTGTGACCACCAATAAACATAAATGCTGCTTATTGGTTGGTTGAATCAGGTTGGAATGGTGGTCATAAGCTTCCTGTTGTTAAAAAGGACCTCCCCTGGACCTGAAATAGCCCAGAGGGGCCTAAAAAACATGGTGGAAAATGCCCTCGTGCTCCCTAGAGGGTTTAAGGGCAAAAAACTGTGTGTGGCCCTCCCATGTGTCCTGGGGTGCTTATGCAGCCTTCTAGCCTTCCCACAGTTGCCCACCCCAGTCTAAAAAGAGGGCTAAGCCTCCTCCTTTTTTCTTCTTTTATTTAAACTTGTCTGGCAAGAAGCAGTGTTTCAGAGTAAGAAACTACTGGGGATTTTGAGAACTGTCAGTATATTTATTTAAGTCAGCTTATAACCTAGGTCCATTGAGCCAGTGTGTGGAGGACCACAGACTTAGTAATGAGCATTTCCATATGTTTTGTTCCACCATTAGTTCTGTGTGTGTGTGTGTGTGTGTGTGTGTGTAAAAAACAGTGTGAATGTGTGTTACCTGCATGTATGCATTAGTTTGAGTTAGTGGCAGATGGTGGCTGGCATTCTGTTAGCAACATAGACGTGTAAGTCACACTAAGCATGCAGGGCTAATTATTCACCATAGTGCAACAGACTTACTGTGCTGACAGTGTCACACATACAGCTATGTTGCACATACAGCAATGTTGCACAATGTGCATTGCAGATGAACATTGCGAATTGCTCATTGCATAAAGCCACCCAGTCATTGACATGTGTTGTACAATGTTGCCATCATGCATGGGGGGTTGCATAGTACTGGTAGAGCAAATTTCCACATGTGAATACTTAAGCTATGCTGAGGGGAGGTTGGATTGCAGCCCACTGACGTGGAAGCTACCAACTGCCACTGGTATGTGTGTGTGGAGGGGGGGATATGTGTCTTTATGAATGTGCATTATTTCTCAGAATGTGTGTGTGTGTGTTATGTAACAGAATGTGTGTTATGTGTGAATGTCTATGCCTGTGAATGAAAAGATGTGTTATATTGAGGTTTCTGTGTTATGTATGGACATATATGAAAGTGTTGTGTATGACAGTCTGTGCATAGATATGTCTGTGCATATTAGACCTCTAGCAGACATTTGGAAACAAATTTAGTCCTTGAGCTGAAAATGACTTTTTCCCACTACATACCCAAATGCCCCCGTTTTCTTTGTACAAGAAAACAGCCTATACAAAAATGTTGTCCTTGGATCTTGGATCTAGGAAAGGGGATATGTACTTGAAGCACTCTATTTCTCTAATGATGCCTTTGCTTACTAAGAGCTGTTGCATTCAGTTCCACTGATGATTGATTTTCCTCCTTTTTTAATAAACAGGTTCAAAGACCAGGGATGGAGTTGTTCATGGAGTCACAACAGGTAAGTCCACAACATCATTTCTGTTTCTAAGTCCGTCATAAATCCCCCACCAACCACTTAAAGAAGTCTTTTATCTCTGACGAGGCTCTGATTCATAGATTTGAGTAGGTGGATAATGAAATCAAGCATGCTAGAAAGCACGTAGTTAGTCTCATTGGGGAATGAATGTGCCTGTAGGTAAAACTTTTAAGAATATTAATTTGCATTATGATTCTAATTCCTTTGAGTATTGAAAAAATTCTAGAACACTGCTACCAGCATATTGGCTCACATCCTTATCTAGTCTGGGGCAACAGCTGGTGTGAAGCCAGTCTTATGAGCCTAAGATGAAGAATTGTGCCCCTGGATGGATTTTCTCCCCCCCCCCCAGAAATACCGTAGTGGGGCAGGAAATGGATTAATGGAGACTGGAGCCTTGGTACGTAACATGTAGGTTGCTGGCCATGCAATTCCCATTTTGGCGTGGACAGTTCCAGTTACTGTAATCCTCTGTTGTCCCACTTTTTCAGCTGCTTTTAAAATGTCCGTTTCTCTTCTTTCCTCCCACATTCTCATCATTAACTTTTGCCATCTTGCCCACACTCTGATATTGCTTGGCCAGACATGTCCTGAGCTTTGTCTGTAAGATGTTGAATGATATACACAGATATATACCCCTGTAGTAATTAGAGACTCAAAGTAGAAATCAAAGTATTCCACAGAGGAAACAATCTAATGGACACTCAGAGCAGTGACCATTTTAATAGCTGCACAAAGTTCAGTGTTGTGTCATGCTTCTGTGTAATTTAACAAGCAATATTATGACACCCTTATCCTGTGCATTTTCCAGCAAATGCTCCATCCCTACATAAGACTCTCAACAATATAATCAGAGCCGCTTTTTCTCTCATGAGAAGTTGAGGTCTGCTGTGTAGGAAGGACTGTGATCTCTCCTCACAGAGTTTGTTTTTCAAGCATCCTATTGTGAGGTTTGTTGTTATGGGGTGGTAGAGTACATGCTTTGCATGCAGAAGATCCTACACTGAATCCATGGGATTTTGAGTGAAAAGAATCACAGTGAAAAAGTCCTCTTCCTGAAACCCTAGACAGCTACTGCCCCTCCAAATGAGCACTTGTCCAGTTCAGATGTAATGCTCAACTGTCATTTAGTGTTATGTCCACGAGGCTTGGGGACATGCATTCCCTTTCCCCTTTCCTCCTCTGATACAACTGTGAAGCATGTTTGAAGCCAGAAGCATCTGCTTCCATTTTTGGAAAAAATTACAACTATGTTTGTTCAGGCAACTATATATCTACAGGCATGGCCAGATTAAGGTGGTTGGAGCAGTTCCAGAACTGGAGCTTCCTTTGTGTACAGTTCATATGTGGCTTTATGTTGTGACAGATTAGGCTTTGGGGGCCAAAGGGGCACTCCCTGAGTCCAGAGTTGCTCCCTTTCAGTACTGAAGCAGTAGGCAGCTCCTTATCTTTGTCCCAGCTAGTGTGATTGAGGCCAGTGTTATCCTAAATGCTCAAGGGCTTTGCAGACCCTCCAAATATCAACATTAATTTGGGGAATTAATGTACTCAGCTTGGTTATGCAAGAGGTGGCAACAGATAGCAGATCTTTTGACCTTTGTATACTGGTAATCGGGAGGAGACATTAAGCTAGATAGTATAACAAATTGATCTTTATTTGAGAAAAACAATAGTAACAACAGTCATGCACACATTCAGGCATCAAGCATTCATGCCAAACTAATGAATAAACTGGGAAATAGTGAGATAGAGGAATAGCAAAGAGGGTTGTTTGTGGGAGATATGACACCTGTCTTGTAGAGATGAGCTCACAAAAGAAACCAGCAGAGTGGAGGTCCTTATCTGGAATGGCTAGACAGTTTGACATGGAGTAGAGAGGAAGATGAACTGTGTGCTTTGCTACACAGATGGACATAGTGTCCACAGGAAGGAGATCTGTGCACATTTGAGTGGAGTTTTGGAAGGGTTTTTATAGTCAATATTTGCCTCCAGGGTATGGAAACTATGGAGATTATCAGACACTCTAAATATGGTGTGATAACGGCACCAGGAGATCTCTAAAGGGCTTTCATTTCAGACGACGGCATTCCTGTGTTGTCATGCTCCCGTTCGGCTGTGGTTATGCCAGCGCTTCTTTTTATTGACGGGCTAAGCTGTCAATGAATCCCCTGTTCCGTTTCTGTAACGGAATGTCTTGCGACTGAAATGGTGCCCTGTTATGCTGGCGCGGTGCCAGTGTAAATGGAAAGTCTGTGCCAAAACACTTCCGGGTGAGATCGGGACATTGAGGTAAGTGATATACTTTTTTGTATCCTCCCCCGGATACTTGTAATGATTTCAGTGTGTTTTTGTGCTTTGTGTTACTTTTACTATAGTATTTTTGTTTTTTTATTTTTGAATTTCCCATGCTCTCATCTTCTTCCGAGAGCAACTGGGATTTCAACCCAGGAAGTAAAAGGAGCTCAGTTCCAGCTCCATTCATTCCTGGGCTGCCCTGCCGAGGGAACAAGGTGCAATTAAGGTAGGTTTGAAAAGTTTTCATTTTATGTCATTACAAGAATGGGAGGGGATAGGAGAGGAGGTTGCGAGACAGAACGCTTTTTTCGTTCCTTTCTGAAAATCTGCCATAGTAGGAGACAATAATTCTTGGAGTTGCTCAAGGTGAGACAAAGGCACTCAGGATATGTTAATGGCATCTTAATGTGCAGATGCTTTGCAACTGAAAGGGAGGAAACAGATTCTTTGTCTAGGGATGGGTGAAGGAATTAGGGTGGTTTACAGGTTTGAGCCTCCCAGCCTTGGCTGATAGGATTAGCCAAGTCTACATGCCTTCAGCTTCCTTGTGAATTAGCATTTCAATCTTCGTTTGCGAAGAAAAGCCAGAGAGAGAGAGAGAGAGAGAGAGAGAGAGAGAGAGAGAGAGAATTTAGGTGGCCCCTCCTTAAGGGCATACCTGACTGAGTCTGAACACTAGTCCTTGTAATTTGTTGGAATTTTCCATCTTTAATGGCTGCACTGAGTGGAAGGCCACATTTGACCTAATTATCAAATATTGCCAATTATTATTAAACGTAGGACAGGGGGTGTCAGGAGGGTAACACCAGAATCTCAGATGTAGGCCAGAATCTCAGCACACCATCCATCTCTTTACTCATGCTATAGCTGGGAAATGGGCTCTGCTGGATGGTAAATGCTACCAACAGAAGGAGCCCACTCAGACTATAGAATTATAGTTCTGTAATTCCACTTTAACTGCTATGGTTCCATCCTATGGAATCCTGGGGTTTGTAGTTTGGTGCAGCATTGGAGCACTTTGGCAGAGAATTCTGAATACTCTCCCTAAACTGCCAATCCCAGGGTCCCATAGGACAGATTCATGGCAGGTAAAGTGGAATAATAATGCTATAATTCAGTAGTGTGAATGGGGTCCAAGTGAATGAGGCTTCTGCACATGTAATTGTCCATTTTTAGGCATGATTTTTTTCCACCTCTAGAGCATGGACTCTGAGGTCTACTGTGGAGGTTTGGTGAGCTGCATGCAGTCTATAGGCCAGTGATGGCGAACCTATGACATACGTGTCACCACTGATACGCATAGCCATCTGTGGTGACACACGGCTAGGCCTCCTCCCCCCTCCACCCCCACAACCTCACCACCCTCCCTAACATGGCAGGCAGGGCTTTGAAGCCCCGATCACCACTTTATGGAGGGTGGGAGGGGGGAGGAAAGAGGCAGGCGGGGCTACGAAGCCCCGATCGCCCCCCCCCCCGAGGCCTGCCTGCTTCCCTGGAGCCACCTTGGAAAGGCTGGGGAAGGCGGCGAGTGGGAGGGAGGGACTCTGCCCGGCCTCTCCCAGGCCTTCCTGAGGGGGCTCCAGGGCTTTGAAGCCCTGGAGCTGCCTCGGAAAGGCTGGGGAAGGCAGCGGGAGGGTGGGTGGGAGTCTGCCCGGCCTCTCCCCGGCTTTCCCAAGGGGGCTCCGGGGCTTCGAAGCCCCGGAGCCACCTCAGAAATGCTGGGGAGGGCAGCGGGTGGGAGCCTTGGAAGCCCATCGGTGCCTTGGGAAGGGAGGGGGGAAGTATGTGGGTGGGAGGGTCTCCACCCTTCCCTTGCCAAGTCAGAGACAGGCTTCATGAGAAGTCCGTCGGTGCCTTGGGAAGGGACGGGGGAAGCGTGTGTGGGGGAGGTTTTCTACCCTCCCCTTCCCAAAGCAGCGACAGGCTTCATGGGAAGCCCATCGATGCCTTGGGAAGGGAGGGGGGAAACTTGCGGGTTGGAGGCTTTCCGCAAATAGTCGAAGTTGCGAATGTGGAGGGGCAACTGTATACATTTATGTTATTTAAACAGTAAATATCGCGAAATAATGTTTTTTCCTCTAAGTGACACACCACCCGAGTTATGCTCAGTTTTTTGGTGCAGTTTGACACACCAAGCTCAAAAGGTTGCCCATCACTGCTATAGGCCATACTGTTCCAAACTCTATTATAAGAGAGAAATCATTTGCATTTGACAAAAACAGGCTTAATTGGGAAAGCATCAATAATATTTGCAACTGGAGGGAAGAGAGAACAAAGTTTCCTTCTGAGTATGAACCTGGAAAACCTAGGAGGGAAATGTTGGGAACTGGCACCATTGGCTTTTATGTAACCCAATGTGCTACTTTTCATTAAGTATACAACATGCATATTTACAGGGTGAAGTGACTTAACAAGTGAAGCATAAGATGCTACAGGATAACAAATGCATTTCCCCTGCATTTTCTTGGCTCGTTTTGTGTGGGTTGGATTCCTGCTGTTGAACCATGTTGGGCCACAGAATTTTTTTGTCATCTAGGAAAGGTTAAAAGAGGACAGCCTACAAAGTGTTTGCTCATACCATTTCTTGTAGTCCTGGGTTTTGTGGAAATGCCAAGGTTACAAGAGGGGAACCTCAGACTTTTTTTAAATCATCTGCTGTTCATCTTAATGACTAAGGATTTACTTCTCCCCCTTCTGCTCCTCAACTTTAAAAAAAAACAACTGAGCTTGTTGTGTGTGTGTGTGTGTGTGTGTGTGTGTGTGTAGATATCACTGGTCAAATTAATTCTGGAAAGCTTAGAAAATGTTTAGAGGGAGAGCAGTTACTGCAGTTTAAACCTTACCTTTGGCATGAACCCTCACTCACTCCATACTGCTTGACTGATCAATAAATATATTTTAAAAAACAGCTAAGGAGTAAATGAGTTTATGAAGACTATTTTTCAATGGTTAAAAGGAAACCCTGTTAAGGAAATCCATCATCTTTCTCTGTGGTACAACAGAGTGGGGTGATCATAATAGGAACAATTATATCACCCACTCCTTCACGCAGCTGTATTCTCCCTCTTAAGTGGTGTGGTGGTAGGATTGGACCAAATGAGCTCAGTCTTCCATAGTAGGCAGTGAGAGATGGTAAGTGAGAAGGCAGCGGTGGTAGCTCCTATTCATCTATACCACAGTGGACAACTGTAAGGGTAGGGGGCTGCATTAGCCCTCCACGAGGCCTTGGAGGTCCTACCAAATATTTTTGACTCTGAATGCCCCCAAACACCTTCTAGAGGATACGGTGGAATGTTTGGAGCCCTTCTTGGGCCCCTAGAGGGCATTTTGAGGCAAAAAGAATAACAATTACAAAATTTCATTTTAACCTTTGGGGTGGTGGAAATGCCCTCCACACCCCCAAGAGATCACTTTGGGGCAAAAAAAGAAAGAAAGAAAGAAAGAAAGAAAGAAAGAAAGAAAGAAATTGATCCATGGGGGTTCCAGGAGGCCACAAAAACAGCCATGAGGCCACATGTGGCCTGTGAGCCACACTTTACTCACCCTAGATTTGTGCAATAGCCACCATTTGCTTAATTGCCCCAACTGTATGGCACTAAGTCCAGTTCCCATCACTGCATTGCTCAATGAGTTAGCACAAGCTAGTAGAGCTTTCTGCAAGAGAGGACCCAAGACCAATTGGAGAGAGTGGCTTCCCTCATTTTCTCATTCATTCCTGTTGAGAGAAGAACAAGCTGGGTGATTATACAGAATCAGTGACTGCTCCTGCAAGTCTGGTTCACCAGGTCTCCCTCCCCCATGACATAGCATGCTTCTGGGTCTGGGCAAGGAAGTATGTAGCCAGGAGAAGCTAGTAGGGATTAAACCTTTGATTCTTGTATGAAGTAATAATTTCA
Organism: Gambelia wislizenii; assembly: GCA_030847615.1. NCBI lineage: Eukaryota > Metazoa > Chordata > Lepidosauria > Squamata > Crotaphytidae > Gambelia > Gambelia wislizenii. Next base: position 23,248,505 of record JAUMIR010000005.1, on the reverse strand, counting down.
AAAGTTTTCTTCCTTGTTGCACAGGTTTATGTGGTTTTCTGCACATTTTTTTCAGGATATTAGTGCAAACAATTATACAATGAAGTTGCAAAAAAAGAGGAAAGCCCCCAATGTTTTAGCATAGAAAACATTTATTCTTGTGGTGAAAACACTCTTTTTGCACTGTGCAAAATGGAGCATTGGCCTTACCTATAAGATATTTCTTTTCAGCAATGGAGATGAAAACATCCTCTCATGGGTTACTCCCCATTGTTCCGGAAAGCAGGAAACAGAATTGAGGAATCCCTTATTAGGAAGAGTAGCCCTTCCCATTCCTCAGTCTATGATACAGCCAATGGGCAGAAAAGAAATTCTATGCTGATAAGCAATAAGGAAAAACTATAAGAGAAGCAACAAGTTAGGAAGTAAACAAGACAGGGTGAAGGAGAAAAGACACATGCAGAGAGGTGTGGCCCTGTCTTTTTTGTCCCAGGAATCAGCCCTTCTATGAGAGCCTGTTGGGCGACTGGGCCCCTCTTTTTTGTGAAGAGCTCTTCTACTCCTTAGTTTCAGGTGGGTCGGATGTCTTCATCTCCATCACTGAAAAGAAACATCTCACAGGTAAGGCCAATCTTCCATTTTCCAGTAATGGAGAGGGAAAACATCCTTTCATGGGTCATACCAGAGTCTTTGGGTGGGAGAACTGAGGATTATGTTACTGGAATGGCTTGGAGCACCCTTCTGCTGAAGGATACATCGTGAGTCTCATATATCTAACTTGTAGTAGTTCACAAAGGTTGATGGTGCTGACCACTTGGCTGCCCTACATATATCCAGAACTGGCACATTGGTGGCCAGTGCCTGAGATATGGCCACGCTGCAAGTGGAGTGGGTGATGACTCTTCCTGGGAGCATTTTCCCAGCCATGGCATAACACTTCATAATGCAGTCCCTGATCCATTTTGACAGTGTGGAAGCTGAGACCTTTTTGCCTAAGGGCACCAGTTAGAAGGCCACAAACATCCTGTCTGATGTTTAAGCCTGGTATTTCCTCTGGAGACCAGGTCAGCCAGCTCTTTAGAGCATAGGAAGATCACTCTTGAGAGTATTGACACTGCAGATGCCACACTAATGACTAACAAGATGCCTCATGCACTCTCTTTAGAGCACTGTCTGCCCTCTCCCCCTCCTGGCTCTTTAACGCATCTTTGCCATCTCTGACATATAGAGATGAAGAAACCAGTGCTGCAACAGGAGCATCCACCAGAGGGACTTGCAGCTTGGCCATGACCTGCTGGGCTACATTGTATCATCTCTTAACAGAGGTAGGATTGGATCAGGCTGCTGCTGGCTTGGCCCATTCCACCCTTGGTAACCTTCATGAAATCTGAGGTGAATGGAATGTCGAGTCTCATGGCCTCTGGTGGCTGGAAGGACTCCCCCTTGCCTTTAGGGAGGTCTGCTTCCTCTGGATCAACTTTCCCTGTGGGGAGTGGGCAGGTTGAGGGCATTGATGGCTGTTCTGAGCATCAGCTCAAAATCGTCAAATTTGGCCAAGTGCGCAGAGGAGGGAGGAGCTACCTGAGGGGGGCCTCCTCCTCGGATAGCTCCCCCTCCTTCAGGTCAGACCCAGACCACAAAGATGAGAACACATCCTTGTCCCAAACCATCTCAGATGAGTGCTCAGAACATGCTAGCCTCCATTTCTTTGGGGGGCTTGGCTCTGGGCTGTCCCCCTCCGCCTGGGCACCTCTTCTTCTGTCCCCATTTCTCTTCCTTTCTATTGTGATCCACACCATCCTTGAAGTGGTCCAGGTCCATCCCCAGATTGTAGCTGTGCTTGAAGAAGCATGGGAAGAAGGTACCCCTCTCTGATAAGGTGATCACTGATGGCCTGCCCTCTGGGGAGAGGGATAAGGAAGCAGAATCCCTGCCTTCCTGGCAGCCCTACTGCCCCATTTCACACTCCAGAACCACTTGCACAAGTGCTGCACGTGCCTCTGTGTTGTTTCCACCATTGGGCATGAAGCTGCAGATGCGGCTGGACACCCCACCTCTCTCTTTATCAGTGCCCTCAGCTACTCACACAACTGTGGGGTGATGTCCTGGTCTCTGGTGGGTGATGGTGGTTGTGTTGCTCTTGCCTGGGGGATCTGTGTGCCCACAGCAGTGGCAGTGGATTCTCTCTGGGTCCAGGGTCAGCCATGAAGCTTTAACTGGGCCCAGGATGAGGGATTTCGCTCTCCTGCCTGCCTATCCCTCAGGCAGCCTCTCGGAGCTACTTGGATGTGGCTGCGTGGATGGAGCATTTCCTCAGCCCCATGCCAGAAAGGGGAAGGTGTATTTACCGGAGGAGGATTCCTCTACAGATGAGAGGGTGCTCATGCCTGTCCTAGGTTCACAGAGGTGAGGGGAAAGGTGCGGAAGAAAGAAGGAGGTTTTCTTAACAGAATGAAGAAGGGTAGAAGAAAGCAGATTGGAAAAAGCAGCAAAAAAACAAAGGCCAAAAGCATGCAAAGCTGAGCTCAGTTGCCTCACTGGAGCAGAGGCAGAAAATAGACTGAGGAATGGGAAGGTGATACTCCTCCTAAGAAGGGATTCCTCCATTCTGTTTCCTACCTTCTGGAGCAATGGGGAGGAATAACCCACAAGAGGAAGTTTTTTTTCACTCTCCATTGCTGGAAAATATTATTTTTGCGTAAAACCCAATTTTTGTGCATTTTTTTTTCTTTTTTGGCAAAAACTCCCTAGTTATTAAACAAGTTACAGCAGTGGCCATTTTTAGAGGAGGTTGGATGTGTCAAAACACTCTTTTACAGAGAGGATAAGAAAATTAGATAGTATTCTTAACTTTTCTAGAAGCCAACAGCTACTCTTAATTTCTCTCTTGCTCACAATTTCTGGACACTGCAGCAAGATGGACTAGGCCTATGACATTGTCCATAAGAACAGCATGAAGAGCTGTTGCTGTCAGCTCACCCGTCCTGCTCTGGCCAGTGTAGTATGCAGGAACAGCAGCCAGAGCTACTTCATCCTCTCTCTTGCTCACCTGAATGAAAGAAAATTCACCTCAGTGAAAATTGCCTGAGAGTAGGGATTCTCTTTGGTTTTGGACCACTCAGACAGAAAGTGAGCAAGAGGATGCAGCTTCTGTCTGCACATCCTGGCCTTCTGCCTGCTCAGTGACTTCTAGGGAGTTGACTGTGCACCACATAACTAATATGATAACGAAAAAATGCATTATATGCAAATAAACATACCCGGATTGGGGGGACTAATATATGGCAATTCTCTTTGCCCTCTCCCACTGAATGGGGTGGAGGAAGGGGAGAGCAAGTGTGTAGCTACTCTTTGGGGAAGCAGCCATCACCTCTGTCTGCTCATTGATCTTCTCTATCTGGGTCAAATGGAGGACTGAGCAAGGTAGGCCCAATCTCTACCACCATGCATTCATAGAAAGAGCACAGGTAAATGAGAACATAGCCAATCATCTGTGCTGAAGGTAAGGTGACATTGTATTTAGGCCAGCAGGACTGAAACAGAGGTTGCCAGTGTTTGAAAGTAATGTGTTACTTGTAATGAGTTAATTTGGTAACTACAGTAGTTACTTTTCCCATTAACTAGCTACAACAGTATTACTTTAAACATGTAATGGCCAGAGCTGTGATTCACAACTTTTGAGAGTAATGTAATAGGGTTTCTGCCTTTTACTTATCACTTCTTTTGTTCTGGTTCCATCCAAGCAATGGAAGTGGGAGAAGGAAAGGTCACACGGGCAGTTATCTATCTTTGTGCAGTATTGCGCAGCTAACAAGGATCAGAGGCAAGACACATTGAAAACATTACTTGCACTGGAGACTCAGATTAGTTGGGGGGAGTGGGATTAAAATATTTTTTTTAAAAAAAGTTAGTCTCCCTTTTCTGTCTTTCTCAATTCTGCCCAAATGAAAGTCTGTAGACACTGCCAAAAAGAGAAAGAGTCAATGTGAATGCATGCAAGAGGAACTGCCTTGCCTAGCTGGCACTCAAAACAGTAGGACAAGGAAAACACATGGGAGAGACTGAGGAAGATTGTCATTGCATACGTGGTGTCAGATCAGGCATCAGATTTAAAGCAATGGTGTGGGCGAAAGGAGATGGGGAAGGCAGAGAAATTGAGAGTGACTGCTTCTGCATGCTCACCCAAAGCATCTGTGTGCAGTGCACATGGCAGCCTATGGTCTGCTGTGTGGTGCCTGTGGATGAGTGGGAAGAGGAAGCCCCACAAAGTAGTCCACTCAGAGAAGAGGAAGACACCAGAGAACATTTTCTTGTATTTTTCAATGCCATATTAGTAACAGTAATGGTAACATGTTAGTAATATATAATCCACTGAATTACTTTCAGGACTACGGTAATAAGTAATGCTGTGTTGGGTAATCACATTTAACTAGTTCCTTTTAAAAAGTAAAATTTAATGCCCTGAAGTTTGCTATTTCTGTGTTCTACACTAAGGGGAGATAACATTGACTCTAAGGACTTGAGAAGTCTGTTTTCCATTTACTAACTCAAAAGAGTAATTCAATGCCAAATTACCTTCATATCCTAATGTAGTTCTGTGAGATATTCAAACTGGCCACAGTACTTAAACATGAGAAATTTCAACTTTCTTCCTCCATCCCTCCCTCATTTTTCATGTTTTCCACAGTGGCTGAGAAGACCAAAGAGCAAGTGTCAAATGTTGGGGGAGCCGTAGTGACTGGAGTGACAGCTGTAGCACAGAAGACAGTGGAAGGTGCTGGAAATATTGCTGCAGCCACTGGCTTTGTTAAGAAGGACCAGCTGGCCAAACAGGTTTGTTTAGCTGCTCTGTGTCCAAGAGAGGCTGAGCTAATATTTTTCTGTTGTTGTTTTTTTTTTAACTTGAAAGGCTTAACTCATTGCCACTGCTCCTTTTTTCTTCCTCCATTATATCTCTTCTTCATAACATCTGGAGGAGGTGGCCCTCTAGATGTTGTTGCTCTATAGTTCCATTGTTACTAGTCAGCATACCAATGGTGACAGAGCATGGGAATTGCAATCCAACAGCATTACGAGAACCTCATGATTCCCAGACAGGTCTAGATAAACATAATGCATGATGGATTGTCACTATATTACATTGCCTTGCCCTGCTTCACACTGTTGGCTGTTGGGATCTGTGGCATCGCAGCATGTGGTTGTTCAATTTATTACATTTCTTAAATGTCACCCCTCATGGTTCACACAGCCACTTATCTTGTGTTTCTAACTGCCCAGCCAGGATACTGCTAGTAGTCTGCTACCACTTAATTAAGTGTACTTATTCTCTGTATCTGACACCACACTATGTTTCAGAGTCCACAGCAGGTTAGAGGAGTTCAGAGTACGCCTAAAGGTTACTTTATTCTGAAGAGCCTTCAGAATACATGCATGATATTGTGGTACTTTTAATTAACTACCCACCAAGTGACTTCAGAGCAAGTCCTCAAATTTCCAGCTCTTCAGTATTAACAGTGTCAAGAGATTATAAACACTATCAACACAGTCTAAGGAGGTCAGAGATGCACACATGGTCCTTCTATCTATTTTAAAAGTAATCTATGTGGTCATTTCATTACATCAAGAGGCACTGATTAATTGACATCTGAGTGGGGATTTCAACCTGGATATGTTGTGCTTTGTTAAATCTGCCTTGTGATAGAGTAGAATATTTGTCCACCTAGCCCAGCTTAGTTTGCTGTGACTGGCAACAACTCAGACGGAAGTTGTTGTTGGTAGTAGAGGACTCAAGGCAGCTTATAGTACAAAAGAGCAATGTGGTTAAAAACATACCCAAAAAGTGCACATTAAAATACCATCACCTGCTACAGGACATGAGGTGGTAGAGATCACACCAGGGACCTTCTGCATGCAAAGCACATGATTTGTTGTTGACCTGTCTGATCCTTCCCTTCATATTACAAACCAAAGGTAGTAAGATATAGTAAGAGATGGTGCTCCAGCACTCTGCAACATTTAGTGAAACACTTAGGACTTTATCACGCAGGGCTGGTAAAGCACTATTTTATTTTATTTTATTTTATTTTATTTATTTATTTATACCCCGCTCTTCAGCCACAAGGCTATCAGAGCGGCTTACAAATTGTTTTAAGCTATAGCAATTTACACATCTACACTGCATTAAGCAGTTTCCAATATGTGTTAGCTAATCCATGGGATAATGGTGTCTTTGGCTGTTACTTACTGCACAATACAGCATCTGTCCTATAGTTGTATCCCTCCTGTTCCTAGAGTGTTCCTTTTCATTGATCGGTAGAACTGCACTGCTTTTCCACAATGGATTTACATGGAAAACGTTCCTCCCACCGCAGTTCCACTTCTCAAGCAGTCATGTGATGTGAGTGGCCATGATTCTACTCCTCTTCCCTCCACTGTTCTTTTTTGGTCTTAGTCTCTGTTTCTTTATTATTATTATTATTATTATTATTTTATAGAAGTCTCCCTGGGGAAGAAAAGACTCTTCATTCTTTCTTTGGTGGGCACAGAGGGGTGCACCTGCTTCTCCCTGAACCCTCCCCCCAGAAGGCATGATAGTTATTCCTTTCATTCCTCTTTGGCAGATTGTATTGCCATAATTTTGAAATTACAATAAAAAAAATTAAAAACCATCAGAAGGTGCGCACACACACAGTGTAGGGCATGCAGGAGTCATAAGGTGGAGTTATGGCAGCAGTGCAGAAAACAGATTGCGTGGCCATGGATTACCAAAGCAGTGCTACAGTGCTAATGCAGAGAAAGTGTGATAAAGATTGGTGCAAAACTGATATGCTTCTGTAATTAAGCTAGTGTGGTTGTGGCGGGACAGCAGATTGGTGTGATAAGTTTCTTAGTAAACTGTATTTTCTGTCTCCTATTGTCTTAGTTTAAAAGAACTCTGTTGTGACTTCCCTCTTACAGATATTGTAGAAGGGTTTTTATACCCAAATCTTCCACAATATTTTAAATCACATAATGATTAAAGTGCTAAAGGAAATGCTGCTTTACTATGCATTTGGCTTAGCTGCTTTGTATAAATGCCATTTTTAAGCATTTACAACTAAAAAGTAACAAACCATTGGGGAATTTCATAGAAAGCTGTTAAAAGGAAACTTGTCAAGTCTTTATCACTTATGGGCTTCCCTCTCTATCAGATTCAGAGAGAGTAAACAGCAGTTTCTGTGCTTTTATATTTTTATTACTTGTGGGCATTCCTCTCTATAAGATTCAGAAAAGATGTTTTATTCAATCTTTGTACATAATTCTCTGAAAACTATGTTCATACTAGTGTAGCAAAGATATGGAAATATGATTAGTGTGACCATCACCTAAACGTATTTGTTATGTGCATTTGATCCACAACATCAATGGGAGCAAATCAACACTAAGCTAACTTTTATTGATTCAGTGCATCCATTCCAGGGGTAGGAGTCATACAGTCCTTGAGGTGTTGTTGAATTCCAAGTCCTATCAGCCCTAGCCAGTATAACCAATGTTGAGGAATGCTGGGAAAAGTAGTTCAACATCTGGAGTGTCATATGATTCCTACCCTTGATCTATTGTTTCCTACTTTATAATGGACAGTGCTCTAGTTAAAGGGCTGTCAGTGAGACCTTCAGTGCAGACGCTAAGGAGAGAGGAAGAGACCTACATTTGGTATATTTAATTACTATCCTGTTCAGCCACACTACATAGCTTGGCTATGCCATTAGATAGTCATCGTTCCCTTTCCTTCAGAATGCCTCATGATTGACAGAAAGATCACTACTGATGGATTTTTGATCAGCAGAATTCTTGCATATATGCAGTTGGACCATTCCAGTCAGGCTGAAAGTGTGGGATTACATGTTTTAATGCTTCATAAATAGATAGGAAACGTACATAGATTTCTGCATAAGTTGTAATCAGGTGTTCAGTATAATTTAGCAAGTATGGAAGGTGGAGGTGCACTAGCCCTGTGCCCCCTCTGACTTTGTCTCTTCATGTGAAGAATGACAGGCTGAAGGCAGATTCTATGTGACACTGAAGGCGTCCGCATGTAGGAAAGTCTCTTTAGACTCTCACTCTTCACGTGAGATGAGAAATGATGGCGAGGGTTGAAGATATAACACGCCTATATGTGTTAATGTGTTAACACGGTACATCTGAATAGGACTATAAGAGAGGTGGACCTGTACTATCTATGGACTTTATCACACGAAGCCAGAATTGCAGAATTATGCAGGTATAATAATAGTAATGGCTTCCCATTATCTCACAATGTCATCTTTATACCATGGTTGGTGAGCACTCCAACCATTACTGTGGCACACCTTTGCAAAACCCGTGAATAGCTGTCAATATAGCAATCCCGGGATTGATGAGTGTGCAATAAGTTGTTCTTGCTGTAGTTCCGATATTACAGTGTGAGTGGGCATTCCTCCCTCTTTCCCCCTCCCCATTCCCAACAAGAACACATAATTCAACTTCCATCAGAGAACGTGAAGAGAACCTCCTTTTAATGAGCCATCACCTTTTCTTGGTATGTTTGTTTGTTTGTTTGTTAATTTGTTAATTTCTTTGTTTATTTGTTTGTGTTGTATGTGGGGAAATAATCATTGTAATGTAAAAGCAATCTTGTGTACCTCATTCACAATCTTAGATAAGTCTAGGGTTTTTTCCCTGCATGCATTTTGTTCTCCCAAAATTCCCTTCTCTTACTTCACTGGGCACTTCTAGCCAACTAGAAGTGCTGGGTGATTCACACATGACCTAATTTGAATTTTATTGCTTTTGTGTGACTCCTTTCTTTTCTGAATCTGACTCTCCATGAGAATGGAGGTATCTTAAGCTTTCCTGTAACCATGCCATGATGCATCGGAACCCAGCCAAGGCTGTAGGCTGGTGAGTCTTTCCTACCCATTCTTAGTCAGTTTAGGGACCTTTTCTTATGTTTGTTTTAGTATGTAGATTGAGACTGATATACCTTCAGTAAACTTTGTTTTGCATTTTAAACTGACTCCTTTGTTTTGTAATGAGTCTAATTTAACTGGGTGATCCCAGATCTCTGAATACACTTTCAAATGATAATAGAGCTTAAGTCTTCTTCTTAATCGCACTCTGCATAAAGCGTGAAGTCAAATGTGACTGAATGATTTTACCTTTTTAAAAAAGGAGATAATTCTTGTTGTTTTTAAAGGACTAGATCCTGCAATTTTATTTTTAGACTCATTACCTTCCTACAGTTTGTTTAATTGGAGTGGCATCTTCTCATGATAACGGCCAAAACTGCATTCTTGCAAAATTGTGGAAGGAGGATCATTTTTTTTAAAGGCGCATGTGCAGGCTGTGTCAAAGCAGCAATGCAGCGCTATTCCAACAGAATGTGAAAACAAGTGTTACAATAGCTCAAGCTTCAGTCCTGTTCATAAAGTGCTAGTAGGTGATTGTGTGATGTTCCATTAGCAGTAGTATTGTATGATTGCGGCAAAGTGTGACAATTAATGTAATAATGCTGCTATGCATTCACTATCCTCAGTTGCAGAATTACAGCAGTTTTACATGCTCACATGATAAAGTCCTATGTGAAGGGAGGTTTGAGTTGTCTTTTTAGAAGCAAGACTTTGAATATGCCAATTCTCAGATACAGGGTGAAGTTGTACCACCCCAGGTGCTCCGCTACATGCTTTTTCTGAGGATGAAAATCAGGTGTGAGAGATATCTCCTAGGAGGTTACTTGTATTCTTCCTTTGCTTACTACCTCCCAATTTACACAGCTGAATAGGGCCCGTTGCATATAGGTACTACATTCAGCATCCCTGGCTTCTTTCTATTTTATCCTTCTAGCTGACCTTGGGCAAGTGACACACCCTCAGCCTTAGAGAAAGGAAAAGGCAAACTCCCTCTGAACAAATCTAGCCAAGAAAACCCCATGATAGGTTTGCCTTAAGGTTGCCATAAGTCAGAAATGAAGGCAAACAATAACAACAAGCTGCCTATTACAAGAAAATTTTGCATGTTCCTGATTGCAGACTGCAGCTGTGATGAAGCCAGAGTCAAACAATTGCCCCGGGCATATGCACAAACATTACCACAACCATATCAGTCTCCTAACCAAAATTCTGTTTCCACCGCTTACAATCATTGACTTTTTCTCATGAAAACCTTGATGTCCCATCTGTTTGCATTTACAATAAATTCGTTTGTTCTTGGAGGGACAGAGAACCTTGTCACTGGATTTTAAAAGCATAATCCTGAAGCTTCACTTGAAATAAGCTTATCTAAACTTAAAATTCTTCACCACTTTGTCAGATAGATCATGTTCATGGATGTAAAGAAGATCAGTACTATGTATTTAAATAGCATCTTGTATTCTGTTACAGTAGCACCTTAACACATAATTGAAAAATTGGAGAGAATTACACCTATGAAACATGCTTGGGTTTTGTTTGTTTAAGTAGCTATGGCAGAGATGGACAACACAAAGTCTGTCCATCACATGACCCCTCATCCATTGCCTCCCCCATCCCTGCTGTTATTGAATTTGTTATGCCAGAGAGGAGTGGTGAAAAGTGTGCCACTTCATTTTCGGCACTACTGCACACACACGGAGTCCAAATGGACTTTGTTTTAAAACAAGGCATGTAGGGAGCATTCCCCATGTTTTAAAGCCATTCAGTGTTCTTTGAAAACTTCTGGAATTGCAAAACAAGGTACACATTCCTTTGCATATTGTTTTCCAACTGTATTATTGTTAAGCAACCAAATACAGGTTATAGCCAAAAGAATAATCAGTAATAATCACACCAATACAGTAAAAGCTTAAAAGGGTAGCTCTGACAGTATAGAATCATAGAACCATAGAGATGGAAGAGACCACATGGGGCCGTCTAGTCCAACCCCCTACCATGCAGGAACACACAATCAAAGCACTCCCAACAGATGGCCATCCAACCTCTGTTTAAAAACCTCCAAGGAAGGAGACTACCACACTTTGAGGCAGACATTCCACTGTCAAACAGCCCTAATTGTTAGAGCATATTGTTTTCATGTGCTTGTTTTCATGGCTCCCCCCCAAACACCTTAGGACTCTCTTCAAAACTGTGTGTCCAGACCTCTTCAAAGGCCAGAAAGAAGCATAATACAATAGAGGAGACCTACAATCAAACCTCCTTGCTTTTAAAAATCTTTAGAGCAGAAGAGCAGGAGTGGAGGTGTAACTTTGTTAGCCTTCCCCTGATATTATTGGTGCTCTAAATCTGTTCTTTTATCTCTCTATTTCTCTCCTTCTCTCTCTCAACACCCCACAGAGGAGGTTGGAGTTTTCAAGCTGTTAACCCCACTGGAGGAAACTATGGCTCCACAGCTGTTTTAAAACTGAAACAAACTCAAGAGTTCCAAACATGGCTGTCCCGTTTTGCATCTTTTGGCTTTTACTGTACAGTACTTCTAATGCTTTTGCAAAAATAAGCTAATTAGTAAGCTATTACTAGTTACATTTCTTTTAAAAGGTAACTTTTATTCCCCCATTATTGAAAATGTAACTAGTTACAGTTAACCATGTTACTTGTAACACATTACTTCCAACAAGTATTTTAAACAGTTTTCTTCCTGTTACAAGAAGGTCTTTGAATCTTACCGTTTTTGAAAACTGTTTGCAGTTTGGGCTAACACTGTGAAAATTTCACACATGGGTTTTCTTGCACAAAAAACAGCATTTTCTACAGTTGGTGACTTACTCTGCATAAAATCCATATGTTTTTTTTTTTTGCAAGTAACAGCATTTTCTGCACAGAAGATATTTCTTTGCATGCTATTACCTGCACAGAAAATGCTGTTTTTTTTGGTTTTTTGCATGGGTAAAAAACCCCACATGGGAATTTTTGTGTAGATTAAATCCAAAACTACAAAGGTTCTCATCAGTGCAGGACTCTCTCTGTCAGGGTTTCCTCACACTTAAGAAATAATTATTTTTCCATTTTTGGAATATTTTTGAATATTTGTTCCATCCATGCTTTCATGCTCTATGAAATCTCCTTACAACCTATCCTGGACTATAATTTTGGCAAGTGTAGCCCAGAAGTGAGAACATGAAACCAGCCAAATGTTATTGGAGTGCAGCTCTTGTAAGCTTTAGCCAGCATACCCAATGGTGAAAGATTAAGCTGTTTTCTGATGATATCTGCAGGGCTTCATGTTCCCCTTCCATAGTATTGGCATTACTGATCTAGACTCACCAGCTTCCTAAAGATATGTTGCTTAATCACATGTAACATCAATTGTAATTGCTACTGAACTTCTTTAACAGGATGGATTCATTTTCATTTAAAGCACAGCCTATTTAAAAGATGTACTAATCTTCCATTAAATACTTGTTCAACCTGTATCAGGATGGATTTATGATGTTAATCAATGATGCAAGATAAATGCATCCTTTTCTAACAACTTTTGCAGTGATAAGTCATAACAGTTTGATTCTTGGAACTTTTACTACATCCCAATGGACACTTTTTATTGCCCTGGGCTCTCAAAGCATAATTTTTTTAAAGTAACCAATATACACATAACATTTGCTTTAAGAGATGAGGTGAGGATAAGTTAATAAGCAGGAGAAGGGTTGTATTCCCACCCCCAGTCAAAGGCCATGAGCTGGGCCAACCCTATCAATAGTCATCTCAAGTTGCAGCCTGGTATTGAAGGAGACAGCCCTGGGCTAAGCACTCTGCCCTGCACCTTCCAAGCAAGTGGTCTGTCTTCAGACATGGTGGAGCATGTATTTCTGTATTAGAAAGATTCAACTGCAGTTCACATTCGATTAGTAGGGGGAAGAGAAGAGGAGTGGCAGAATCTTCCAGTCCCAGTAGGCTCAGGCAAAAGCAAACTGCTGCAGCCTCTCATAGCTTGTGTGTTCTTCCTCATTAATAACTTTTGCCATCTTGACCATGCTCTGATGCTGCATGGCCACACATGTCCTGGTTTTCACCTGTAAAATGTTGGAGGGAATGTGTCCCATACACTGAAGCAGGAGGATATATTTTGTCACATCTTTAAGCCCCATTGTGTATTAATAACAGCAACACTTGAAAAGTGATAGGTTTACATTTGCAGTGTTTTCTGAACCTTGACACAGAATTGAGCAGTGGTTACATAACTCCAGCTTGAGATTCAGTTTAGTCCATGGTTATGGCTTCTGGCAGGGTCAGTTGCTTGAACAACCTGAGCCTTTTAATATGATTTTACTGTTTCCCCAGCACTTCAGCAAACAAAGGGAAGCCTATGTGGCTGAATAACTGAATCCACAAAGGGAAGGCTTGGCAAACTTCACTGAGTTATAAAGGACAGAAAATGCAGAACAGAGCTGATCTTTCCTATACAAGAATACCAGGTTCAGGGGAAACTGTTTCAGCAGCACCTGGCTGTTAGGCAACATTACTCATCTTTGTGACCCCTGCTTGTGTCCACTGCTCTCTGAACCTATCTCTACATGCTCAGTGGTGTTTGCAGTTATACTTACTAACTGTTCAAAAGCTTCAGTGTTAAATTAACCCTTTGGGGCCAGCACAACTTTAGGCAGAATGAGGCTGTCACATCAGACAGAGGATGTTGGGAGGTGGCAACAAGGTGCTGAGTCAGAATTGCATACCATGCATCTTGCCCTGCACATCCTCAGCTAGCCTGATGCCTCCAGGTGTGGTGGAAGATGCTCTGCCATCATCACTGTTGAGGAAAAATTTCATTACCATGGTAGATTCCACAGTGGGCTTCACAAAATTGGAGGGGACACCATCTTGTTCCTCACCCCAGGCAGTGAAATCTTGGATTAGCCCTGTAACACGTAGGCCATCCCTTTTCATTCGGTCTAATCCTGTGTTGTTGCTACAACAACAACACCCAGCTCAGTCCTGCAAGCATGACCAGCAATTGAGTAGCAAAGAGGTGGACTAGCCAATGTGACCTCTGTGCAGTGCACCTCTGCAGTATTCTGACAGTATGGTCACCCAATGCTGGGGGAGCTACCAGGTGTGCGTTATTGTTATTTTTCATGATAGGAATAAATGGTAATCATTCCACTTCTATGGGAGTGAGTGAAGAGTAGGAGCTTGAATCCCCACTTAGCCATGGAAACCTACTGGGTGGCCTTGGGCAAGTCACACTCTCTCAGCCATAGAAGAAAGCAATGGCACACTTCCTCTGAATACATCTTGCCAAGAAAATCCCAGGATAAGGTTGCCTTAGGGCTGCCATAACTCAAAAGCAACTTAAAGGCACACAACAACAAGAACAACAGCAATGTGAAGAGGGTGTGCCAATTTAGCTAAAACTTGTTTCATAGACCTAGTAACCCAAGATGTTGTCAACCAAGTCAACACCTACCTGCTTAATCCTACGCCACTATTTGCATAGCTCCATCCATTATTCTATAACTTTGCCATGCAAGATTATGACTGAATGTTAGGAGCTAGCTTTAATAATTTTAGACAACCAAAGAGCAGGGGTCCTTTCATATCACACGATAATAACACGATGATTCCACTTTAACTACCATGGCTGCATCCTATGGAATTCTCTGGTTTGTAGTTTGTTGAGGCACTGGAGTGCTCTGCCTAAGAATTCTAAGTACCTCCCCTCCTAAACTGCAGAGCCTAGAATTCCTAAGGATGAAATCATGATTGTTAAACTGGAATCATAGTGCTAAAACTGTATATTGTGAAAGGATCTCCTGTTATTTTTTAAGCACATAGAAAACAATATACTCCAGATTGTGTAACTCGATGTTCTACTTCTTGCATTCCCGTCAATACATGTCTCTTACAATGTAGCCATTCTATGGTATTGCTAACTGAACATTTGTAAACAATTTCCCCAAATGTGAACCACTTCACATGAATTTTGTTTTTATTTTTTTCACAGAAAAAGTACCCCCACACACATTGACTGATCTTACCCCATGTGGTTCTTTTTTGTTCTAGCTGATAGAATGTATCGCAAATAAAAATGGCCCATGCTGTTTTTTCAGGGAACGGTGATGCAGCAAAACAGAAGTGTCTGCTTAGCTTGTCAGTTGGCTGCCCCTTGGGTGGGGATTGGGATGGAGAAGGGCTGGGATTTTAATTGCAATCAGGAAATGGAAGAAGTGTACCTTAAACCATGGCCCTCAATAATAACAATAATAGTTGTTGTTATTTCTTACCCAACTCTTCCTATGGATTGAGGCGGGGAACAACAAATTAACATATAAGCATAACATTGGTTAAAAACACATATCAGTTAAAAAATATCAATGTAAAAGAACAAGTAAAACCAAGACATTTTAAAACAATCAATACGCAATTTAAAATTGTCTGAATAAGCCTACCAGTCTTTAATGCTGCTTTAAATTCAGACAGTGTGTTCAGCTGTCACATCTCTTCCAGCAGGCCATTCCACAGTCTAGGGGCGGCTGAAGAAAAAATCCTCTGGGTGATAGTTGCCAACCTAGGCCTGGCTGACTGGAGCAAATGTTCCCCAGAGGACCTAAGTGTATGGGGCAGATTATATGGGACGAAGCAATCCCGCAGGTAACCTGGATCCAAACCATGTAGGACTTTAAAGGTAATAACCAACACTTTGTAACTTGCCCAGAAGTGATGAGCTAGGCTGTACATAAATTGAGGCCTGTGCTCACATACCTTTAAGAACTGTATAGCACTTTATTCAGTCACTTAGCATATATATTTTAGGGCAAGTTGTGTGAAGAGCATTCACAGGATTGGATGCATATTTAGCACTTTTTCTTTCCACCTCCTACACAAGCTATGAGACAAGTTTTTCAAGTTGCAGTTCTCTGCAAAGATTGTTGTGAGGCTTCTCCCTCCCAGACACATGGCATGTTCTGAGATCTAGTGAAAACTAATGATAAGCTATGTGTCCCACTTTAGGGCTGTTAGAGGACACACCTCTATTTGAAGGCTTGTCAGAGAACCGTCCTCTACTTAAGGATATCCTCACAGCTTGGGGAAAACGAGTACAGTATTTAAACTGCACTTCCCATCACAGATACAGCTCAACAGTCAGTAGCAAATCCAGTTGCATTTAGTGGAGCATCCATGAAATCCTGCATGGGATGTTTCCACTTCTGACTGAGTAAAAATTCATAGGATTATGTCACATTTGGAGAATAGTTACCTCAATACAAGCTAAGTAATTATTTGCAAGCCCTCCCCCATCACTTATATCAGGCAGAGATAGATCACTAACAACCTAGCAATCGCATAGCCTCAGACATCTTGCATACCTTCCAACTATCTCAATCAGTAAACTTAGTGGTGGGGGAGGGGGGGAGGAGAGGACTTGTCTTTCCCAGTCAGCTCAGGTAAAAGCAAGCTGCTACAGCCTCTCCTAACTTTTGCGTTCTTCTTTATTAATAACTTTTGCTATCATTACAACATTCTGATGTTAAATGTGAAATTAAAGGCTTTCACGGCCAGCATCCATAGATTTTTTTCTTGGTTTTTTTCCAGGCTGTGAGGCCGTGTTCTGGAATAGTTTCTTTCTGACGTTTCACCCACATCTGTGGCTGGCATCTTCAGAGAATGGTTGGGTAGGAGTGTGTCTGGAGTTTATATGCTGTGAACCCTTGTAGCAGAACATGTTATAAACCAACCTGGACACAAAATGCTATTTGAAAACACAGAAATTCTAGACCAGGCCAACAACTATCATGTCAGAATGCACAGAGAAGCTATTGAAATCCACAAACACCTGGGTGCTGTTTACACAATGAAAATGTAGTGGGAAGAATTCATGTCGAACCCTGGTTGTTTACACATACATCAGGTCGGGTACGTGAGACACCCATTCAACAGATTCAGCCTTACCAGCTGAAAACCAAGGCATCCCTTCCAGCTACACGAAGGTTTGTGTGTGTGTGCGTGTACTAAATTACCCTGTTCAATGGATTTCTACACTGCAAACCCTTCAGCTTTAACCTGTTCCTCAACTGCATGTTACAAAGAGATCATGGGTGGAGGGTCACCCATTCATCCCCTACCTTGATCACCTCCCTGGGTCTGAACGGATAATCAAACATTCACCCACCCACCCACCCGGCACAGTAAAATATGCCAGCGTCTGAGCGGATGATCACACTTTCATTCATCCCCCCCCCAAGGCACAGTAAAAAATGCCAGCGTCTAGGTCTTTCAAACTGCCTTGTGTGTCACTGGCTTGAAACCTTCACTCCACAGCTGCCTCTGCTTAAAGGGTTAACATTTTAAAGAGACAGGGCAATCACAAGCCTCTGCCCCCCCTGCACTCGGCTTGTACTGGCTTGTGCTTGTGCGTGTGCGTGCTCCTTCCCCCCCCCCCAGTTTAGCTGGCTTTACATGGTGTTCTTTCATTTCTAAAGGAAAGCACAGGGTTTAGCCACTGATTGCTCCTGCCTCCCCCGGATTCCTTCCCCGATCCCCTCAGTGCCTCATCCCAAAAGCAACACTCATTAACCCCCTCATTCCCTACCAGAAGCCTGAACAAACATTTGAGCCAGCCAATAGCATCGCTTATGGCGCAGAACTCTAAAGGAAGTACGTCACTGAGGTTGTGAAAACATGAGTAATCGCATCCTTGATTGACAACCAAAAAAAATATCCTGGTATGCTAAACATGTGTAAACAGCAAAAGCATGGAATATAAGAGTGCAGGATAAATGAAAAAATACGGGACCTGATGCCGTGTAAATATGAATCACGGGATCTTCCGGAATTTCCTTAAGAGGGACAAAAATCGTTTAAACAGCGTGGGACGAATACGGGATCAGGAAGTCCTGGTACGCCCCGCGACAAAAATTGCCATGTAACTGGCACCTTGGACAACTTCAACAGGAAAGAAAAAACCTTAAAAGTAAACAAAATCTGGTTCCCAGTTTTGAAATGCAATAGAATTAAAACTCAACACTTACAAAGGAATTCCACCCAGGGACAGGGGGATTCCCAGCAGATAATGTCCCATCAACCAACCATCAGCCAAACAGACACTAACAAGCCTTGCATTTCTATACCCAGAAACTAACCATTCAATTACACAAATTTACATATACTCCCCTACAGGGGTTCACAGCATATAAACCCCAGACACACTCCTACCCAACCATTCTCTGAAGATGCCAGCCACAGATGCAGGTGAAACGTCAGAAGTAAACTATTCCAGAACACAGCCTCACAGCCCGGAAAAAAACCAAGGAAAATCTATTTTTAAATTGCTTTTAATTCTATTGTATTTTAATCATGTAATTTCTTTGTCTTTTAATAACCTTTTTCCTGTTTTTATATTACTTATTCTTCTTGTGAGCTCTTCTCACTCCCAGTTTTGGGAGGAACGTGATCTATAAATCAAATGTATGAATAAAGGGATTAAGAAATGATAAGAGCAGCCATACAATGATATATGTTGGAGTCACTTTACAGAGCATTTTATTTCCTGCTCATTCCTTGCCCGGAAAAACAGTTGATGTAACTGTGATGGTTGTGGCTGCCTTCCAACTTTCCATGCAGAGGCCATTAGTTGTTGCTGCGTTACGGTATCTCATTTGACATCTCTCCTTGTTTCTTCTGCTTCAGACTCTAAAAACAATTCACACAATGATGTCTGAATTATCAGATTGTTTTGTGTCATCTTAAGATTTATTGTTTCTTAAGCATTGTGACAGAGTGGTTCTAGATACAGAATTTGGAGACTTTTTTTAAAAAAAAATGTTCTCTCATCTCTGTGTCTTTCCTGCACCTCTTCCCCTCTGGCTTATATTTTGATAAACGGTTGGAATGGATCCATCACAGAAGTGTCATCCTTCATGTGCCAAAGTCCATGAAGTAGACTACAGGAGAATGGGATTACTGGGACATCTCAAAATCAGATGTCAACCCATTATTTTTTATATTGTGATACTCTGAGGTACCATTTTGGGAGTCTTTCTGTCTCAGCTTCAAAAAGTATTAAAATATGCATCTTGTGTTAAGGAGGTTTAAATATGCATGGGCATATTGGCTTGATTGCTCAGAAATGCAAAATGTGTATGCGTGTGTGTGTTCGTTCAGTGTTGGCTGGTGTCCTTTGAATGTGATAGAGTGGATGGGAGCTCATGGTAGGTGGACCCAATCATATATCCTAGAGCTCACATTTCTCTGCTTTATCAAAGACAGACCTCATTACATGGTAGGAGCAAATTAAAGCTATTTAGGATTAATATCATATCTAAAAGCTGGGTTGGGAGTCAAGTGATCACAGATGCATTCTTTGGAATTCACAAGAGTGACCTGTAGCACTCTGTTGAGCCCACCAGCAATCTACTGTCCAGGGAAGAGAAACTGGGGGATGCCATTAACCTAACACAAAAATGGGCTGGGAGGTGCAGGAAGTATTGAAAAGAATAACCAAAAACAAACAAACCAGAAAGTGGTTGTAAAGAAAAGAAAAAAATCACAAAGCCAGAATTAAACCCCAAAGAGAGAATGTAAAGAAAAAATTCAAAAAGCTTTCACAGGGCTGCAACTGGATTGTCCTATGTCTGCTCAGCATCTTGGAGGAAGAACCAGTTATTAATAGTGATCCAGTGACACATGCAATAAGGTGAGGAATTCATGCTGTATGCTGCAAAAGCATCCTTCAAGTATGGATCCTTTTGTAGTCAAGACAGTACCACCTAAGCACAAAGAAAGAGATTTAGTAGAGCCATAAAGTTTACAGGAGTACAAAAAACTTTTAGAAAAAACAACCATAGGCAGTGGGGCAAGTGGATCCCATGAACAGCCCAGTGAGTATGTTCAGTGACATTATAATGTGTACTCAGCACTTAGAGGGAGGGGAATAAACACTGAAAGGGAATAGAGAAAGCAACAGAGTATCCTAGAAAAGGGCATAACTGTCTGGCTTGAATCCAGAAGCATTCCATTATGTGGTTTTTTTTTCCAGGTCCCACTATGATACTTAAAGTATAATCCATTCTTCAGTCAAGTTCAGAATGATTGTTATGGGGAGGTCCCATACAGTCTTCCATCTAAATTACCAGCCTAAAAAGACCTGCCTAGCTTTAATGCTCTAAGTGTAGTACCAGACAGTGTGCTCTCAGATCATTTCTCTGGTGTAAGCCAGTCTTTCCCAAACTGGTACCCTCTAGACATGTTGCACTACATTTCCCACCATCACTAACCATCATAGCCATTCTACATGGGGGTTATGGAAGCTGCAGTCCAGCACATCAAGAAGGCATTGGTACAGGGAAAATCATAATTTCATGCAAAAGGCTGATGGTATTTCCCTAATACTCCTTTCATGGCTATGTCTCGGCTATTTCAGATTGTTTCAAAGAAACAGGAAAAAAGAAAAGGAGAAATACCATTGCTTCCTCTTTTGGGAGCTTCTGTTTAGAAAAGCAAAGATTGGTTTCTAAGATTTGAATGTTATTTTCTGGCAGGGGGGGAATGTTCTCTCTTTCATTATTGCCCATGATGGCATATTGATATTATACATTAAATTCAAATTATTTATGTCTAAATGTTGAAAGTTTTTCCTTTGTTAGAAATCCTGTTCCCATGATTCTTCGGTATGGGAAAGATATCCATTTCCCATTAAAAAGCCACAGTTGTTATGCATCCTTAGCAAAAGTATTGATGTGTGATGAATAAAGTATACATATTTTTAAAAATATAGAAGAAGTAACCTGACATCCTTGATGGGAGGAATCTGTTACAGCCTATGAAAACAAGGCTGTCGGTGACGTTCCAGAGGGCCTTCTCTGCTGCCGCACCCAGATTATGGAATGGCCTGCCAGACGAGATCCGTCTTATTAACACCTTAGACAGCTTTTAAAAAGCTGTCAAGACGGATCTTTTCCGGCAGGCCTTTCCTGAATAACTATCCCGGCCCAAGACTCGGCTGTCCTCCCTGAGCTGTAATCAGATTTTTTTTTAAACCATTGTATGTTTTAATCTTTTTTCTAATTTATATATTTTTAATTACTTTATGTTTTAATCTTTTATAATTTAATATTATTTTAAGGGGTGGGTGGGCTAGGGTACTGGGACTATGGAGTTTTTATATTGTAAGTCGCCCCGATTGCGTTGCAGAGGGGCGGGATAGAAATAAAATTTTATTATTATTATTATTACTTGATGGCGCAGTAGGAGCCCTGGTGACGCAATGGTTAAATGCTGGTACTGCAGCCACAACATTGGGAGTTTGATCCTACAGGGCTCCAAGGTTGAATGCCCAGCTTGTTCAGGGCAATTAGTTAACATACTGTAAATAGTACTTTGCACTGATAAGTGGTATAGAAATATAAATGCTATGCCAAAGCTATCCTGTTAGTGGCATTTTTGGATGGGGTTCAAGAGGCTATTTTCTAGCCTGTTTCACTCATTCCAAAACCATCTTCCCCAGCTGCATCCTAGCCCCATCAGGGGGAGGGGAAAGGAGGCAACTGGGCAGTGGGAAATGGCCTTTAATCCCCCCTCCCCTGCAGATTCCCAAGGGGAGAGGCAGGGAAACAACATCGTCATTACTCTGCCTCTCTTGTGCACACACACATTGCAGGGGAACAAGGGGTAGTTGAGCTGCCCAGTCACCTCCCTCTCCTCCTCCCCAGTCCGGCAGTCCGGGAGCTCCTGTATGTCATCTAGAATTTTGGCCATGGATCAAAATTCTAAAATCCGCAGTTTAAGAATGCCTTTCATAGGATCCAATGAAATGTCACAAAATAGTGTGCAGCCTTTTGACTTTCTTAAAATTCTTTATCAAGATAGATAGGGCTGGGATAAATCTCAGGTAGAAGATGGGGCAAGCTTATTTCTAGAGACTAAGTCTTCAACCAATGGATTTAAATTACAAGAAAATATATTCTGCCTAAACATTACAAAGAACTTATTGACTGTAAGAACTGTTTGCCAGTAGAATAGACTGCATTGGAGGGTGGTGAATTCTCTTTCATTGGAGACACATCTCTCAGAAGGGTCTTAGCTATCTAACGACAAACCCCCTCTGAATAAAGCTTGCCAAGAAAACCCCAGGATAGGATCACCTTAGACAGGATCTCCATAAACTGAAAATGACTTGAAGGCACATAGCAATAACAACAAAACTTCATGGCAGGAAGCTGAATGAAATAGGCCTTGAGATCCTTCCCAGCATTCTGATTCTACAAAAACTAGGCAAGCATTACTGCCACAAGGTCAGCACGTTAGATTTATTCTCAAGATGCAGATTGTAGGTTGTACTGAAAGAATTAGTCACTGTTTAAGTGCTGCAGGTATCAGATTGTGTTCAGGATTTGGGGATATAAAAAGCATTACCTGCTGTCCATTTCTAAAAATGCAGAGGCCAGCTGTTACCCAGATCTTTCTTTTACCTTGAACAAAACACTAGTTTCTTGGATAGGCAGAGAGCCGAACTAATGAAAAATATGAAAGCATGAATATTAGCAAAACCAAGGATTAATTAAGAGTCAGTTTCATTTAGAATAGGCTCTGCACTTGGGAGACATCACATTATTAGCACTTCTACATTGGCCTCCTTACAAAGAAGCCGTGCATACCCCATATCTTGGACTTTGGCTTTTAAAAAGAAAAAGATTTTGGAAAGCTGAAAAGAAAGCTTTCTGGGCAGAGTTGCAACCAAGAAATGCTGGGAGGCTTCCTGCTTAGGGGACGAAAGGAACATAATTATGACCTCATTATTCACAAATGCACTGCAGATGGCATTGTTACTTCTAACATATTACTTCTGAGCATTCACTGCAACCTAATTGTGAAGTATTTGCTGGTGGTTTTAGCAAAACCCTTTTGTGGGTAATAGAAAGTCATCTCCCTCTGGTTGTCAGTTCAGCCCTGAACAGCTAAATACAAAATTGTCTGAGGCATATCAGAAGAAATGGACATCCACCAGTACTTTCACACCCACAATAGGACTCTAGACTAATTTTTAAACACAAATTCTCCCATGCTACTTGGTTGTTTAAAAATGTATCACTGAATTCCTATTCAAGGGGATAAGGGACTTGAATGAAACTGTACAGATGGGTGCTGAAGGTTATGTATTATTATCTTGAGCACCCAAGGTAATCATACATATTCGGCAGGCCTTTCCTAATTAGATCCTGGCCTCAGGGGATCCTGGCCTCTTTTAGTCCACTGGCTATTTATTGTATTTATTGTTTTTAAATGTGATTTTAGACAGTTGCTTTTAATTTATATTTGTTTAATATTTTTTATGGGGGAGGGGGGGTGGGGGGTGTTTAGGGATTTTTATCTGTATTGTATTTTAATTTTTGTAAGCCGCCTCGATTGTTTTAACAGAGGGGCGGGGTATAAATAAATTTTATTATTATTATTGTTATTGTTATTGTTATTGTTATAATTATTATTTATTTATAGTCTGCATTTTTCCCAGTTTAGGATTCAAGGTTGCATGCAAAGTTAAAACAAACATAGTTAAAGTGCAGGTTCACTGTGATCTGAGCGGGGTATAAATAACTAATAAATTTTTTAAAATGATCTCAACATGAAAACCACCAGCTCAGACAAGTCAGATTGACACACTCCCTGGCTTCAGTTACACGACAGTTTTTATTGCGGTAATTTGCGCTGTATCGCTGTTTCGTACCAGTGCTGTATCGTTCACATGAATTATTGCTTTATTGGTCTATCGGTTTTGTTTTCAGCTGTGTTCCGCTTTGATATTCACACACAGACTGAGCCGGGGGCATGGCCTCCCAAGCGCATCCTCTGATTGCCACAGGAATGCCTAATTTCAATTCCTAAAGCATGGAGTGTCAGCCAAACACACACACACACACACACACACACACACACACAGGCTTCTTTGGGATTCTTCAGCTGGCTGCAGCCAAGCATGACGATACCAAAAAGGGAGGGAGCAAAGGGAAGAAAAGGGGTCTCAGGAGGAGAGAAGAACGAACATACACATTCACACACAGAGACTGGAAAAGGCTAGCTTAGAATTCTTCAGATGGCAGCAGCTAAGCACAAAGATACCAAGGAAGGAGGGAGCGAAGGAAAGACACACACACACAAGGCTAGCACTCACTCAGTCTTTTCCGTGGCTGGAAACAACAGTGGATGGATCTTTCCTCGATCCCCTCCTTGTCCAAACCCCTCCCTGGTGAGTTCAACCAATCATGGCAAAGCTCTGCTATGAATGTATCGGAAAGATTGCTGGTAATTCACACAGAACTTAGTGTAATGGTTTTTCAGACTATCAAAAATGCGCTACTTTTCAAAAAAAGTCGGGAAAAGTCCCGAAATCCTTTCTTGTGTTACTAATGGGTTTTTGTGCCCCCCTCCTTCTGAAAGAGGCAACTTTGTGGCACAATGCATGTAAACAATTAGGAATCTTGGCAAATTCTTCACAGATTTTTTTTCATCTTGTAACCAAGCCCCCTGTCTTCCTTCTGGAGCCAATCAAAACTTTCTTGTTTCGGCAGGCCTTTGCCAATCTCTGCTAATGGTTGTGCTGGGGTATATATACGTGTTGTGTATGGGTATGAGTATATGTGTTTTTAAAATTTTAGGGTTTTTTTTTACTTTTTTGTTGTTTAAATCTATTTTAACTTTTGTATTTTGCTAATTTTAACAATGTATTTTTATTGTACACTGCTTTGAGTCCCAAATTGGGGGGGGGCAGGATAGAAATAATAATAATATTAACAATAATAACAACAACAACAACAATCAACAATGATGACTTCATAAGAAAACTTCCTACACTTATGAGGATCATAATCCTGCCATGCTTGTTAACCATGTTTTTGCTTATGCTGTGCCATGCTGCATGATGGGTTATACATCTACAGTGGGGAGGGTGGGTAGAAAGGAATTATTTATCTCTCCTGGCTCAGCCTAATGAGTAGATGTCTGGGAAAGTAAATGAGCTGCAGGTTGTCACAGTCAGTCCTGTGAAAAAGCCTGGTACAGGAAGGAAGAAAGGAAGGCAACCTGGAAAGGCAGGTTGTTTTGGTTAATTGATTAATGAGATGTAAGCCCAGGAAAAACTGCCTGAAGTGCTTTGTGTTTTAAGTATACGGTGTACCTGAAAATCTTAATTCCTGACAACATATATATACTGTGATCAATTTTGCTTGCTGAATAAAGCTTTTCTGAACCTGCTGAAAGCTTATGTTCTTGGAGTTAGCCTGTACGTTACAACACTTCATAGTGAGAAAAGCCCTAGCCCATGGGAGGACTTTAGTCTATTCATGTGAGAACCAAGAGTGTGTTGGAGAGGGTGCCCATGCTATCCCACCCACAATATCCCTGTCTTTTTCAGACTGAATCTGCACTATGCAAATAATCCAGTTTGCAACTGGATTATTTGCCATGGCTTCTTCCTATGGAATCCTGGGGTTTGTAGTTTTACAAGGTCTTTAGCCTTCTCTGTCAAAAAGTGCTGTTGCCTCACCAAACTACAAATCCCAGGATTCAATGAGAAGGCACCATGGGAAATAATCCAGTTTCAAACTGGATAATTTGGCTATTGTGGATTCAACCTCAGTTCATGAACTTTCTGTGTTGATGGGGGTGACCTGATCCCCCATCATTTCTACCCATATTCACTTGAGCACAAGGCTCCCTGAGATTGGGAAATCAGACCTTTTGGATCCTAAGACAGGCGAGTCAGGGACCAAATAAACTGGGACAGGGTATCAGGGATCATATTGCATGTGCAGCCTAAGCCCTCCACACAGGTCAGAATTCTCTTAGGTACGTGCACACACGTAAGTGTCCCTTACACATGTGGATGTCCATTTTCAGGCTCTGCAGAGTCCAAAGGCCTTAACTTACTGAAAAGCCCCTGGAAGATGCCCGACATGGCCATTCCATGCTTCACAGCAAACAGGCAGGATGGGAGAAGCATCTGGCTATGTTCCCATAGCCAGACACAAAATAATAACATCAGCATTGAAATGTCTGGCGGTCCTTCAAGAGTCTCAGCACTCCTGTGGTCATTGTGCATCTAGTTATTGGGGTGGGGGGTTAGACAAATGCTTCTCTAATGCTCATGCTTGATGTGAAGCACAGAATGATCATGCCAGGCATCTTCAGGGGCTTTACAGTAAGTTGGGAGGGAGGCTATATGGCTCAGCGAAGTGTTTGCCCACATGTGGACATTTATGCTCTGTTGAAGGGATGTTAGATTGAGGCCACAGGGTTATGTTAGTATAAATGATTTTGTTGTTGTTGTTAATTGCCATAAAGTCAACTTTGACTTATGGTGACCCTTTGAATGAGAGACCTCTAAGACACCCTATCATCAACATCCCTGCTCAGATATTTCAGACACAGGGACGTGGCTTCCTTGATTGATCCATCTGGAACACAGTCTTCCTCTCTTCCAATTGCCTTCTACCTTACCAAGCATTAAGGTCCTTTCTAGCAAGTTGTGTCTTCTCATGATATGTCCAAAGTAAAACAGTTTCAGTTTAGTCATCTTGGCTTCTAGGGAGAGTTCAGATTTTATTTTCTCTAGGACCCACTTATTTGTCTTTTTAGCACTCCACAGTATCTGTAGAACTCTTCTCCAGCACCACATTTCAAAAGAGTTGATTTTCTTCCTATCAGCTTTCTTCACTGTACAGCTTTCACAACCATACTTAGAAATGGGAAATACAATGGCATGGACAATCCTAACTTTAGAATTCAATGACTTATCTTGACACTTCAGGATCTTGTCTAGTTCCTTCATAGCTGCCCTTCTATGTCCTGATTAATCAGAAGTCATTCTGATTAATGACTGAGCCAAGGTATGGAAAATCTTAGAACTACTTCAATGTCTTTATTGCCTACTTTAAAATTTTGTAAATAATCTGTAGTCATTAATTTTTCTTAATGTTCAGCTATAAACCTGCCTTTGTATTTCTCCCTTGACATTCTTCGGTAGTCGTTCCAAGTGTTTGCTATTTTCTGTTTGTAGTATAGTGTCAACTGCATATCTTAGACTGTTGATGGTTCCCCTGTTGGTGGAAGAGCATCCCCATTCTTGGTTTAAATTTCCCTTTGATTTCTCAGATCTTGTGGAAGAGGTCTCTTGTTCTTCCTTTTTTGTTGTTGCCTTCTATTTCTCTGCATTGACTATTATAGTAGTTCTCCTTGTCTCTACACACAAGTTGCTGAACAATTGTATTCAGGGTTGTGACTTTATTATCAATACTGTCACTTTTTACTTTTGCTTCTCATCTGTCCTTAACTGCTCGAAGAATTTCATGTGTCATCCCTTGAGACTTCTCTATCTTTTCCTTTTTAAAAAACCCTGTTTAAAATATTAGTAGTTTATTTGTTTTTTAAACATTTTTATCACCAGGGTTTTAGATGTACCCTGTTTTAATTCATGTTGTCAGCTGCCTTAAATCCCATGTGAGGAGAAAATGGAATATAATTTAATTTAGTTTAGTTTAGTTTTTTGGACTAGAGTTCCCAGAATCTCCCAGCCAGCATAACCACTGGCCATACTTGCTGAGGGGTTCTGGGATTGTAATTTAAAAGTAAATTATCCAAAATCTGTAAAGACTGTTTCAGTTATTCCAGAAAAAAAAAGCCATAGCCCGCCCTCCCAGTGTTACCATAAAATTCTATATTTTTTTAGTTGAAAAAACATTTAAAGAAAATTCAGAATGAAAGTAGGGAAGTTATCCCACACTCATTTTTGCAAAGTTTTATGTCTCTAATTACTGCTCCACAGATCAAAATGCTCTCTCTCTCTCTGATTAAAATTGGTCTTCATACTATTAATCACCTAAAGCTTCTCTTGATTATTCTACTGATTAAATGGATCTAAATTTCTAACCTTCTAACCTGTTACTAATAACAGCATATGATCAGAATATATGCTACCTAAAAATCATATGTTTCTGGAAGATTAGGAAAACTCATGAATAGTATTTTGTCACAGGCTGATTTTGTTAGTAGCATAGTGTAGGTAGCAAAAGAGAACTAGCATGGTGTAGTGGTTTGGACCACAACTCTGGAGATCAAGGTTCGAATCCTCACTCAACCATGGAAACTCACTGGATGACTTTGGGCAAGACACACTCTCTCAGCCTTAGAAGAAGGCAATGGCAAACCACTTCTGAACAAATCTTGCCAAGAAAACCCCCTGATAGGTTTGCCTTAGGGTCACCATAAATCAGAAACAGGTTGAAGGAACACAACAAAGGTAACAGATATTGGGCAGGTGTTTGAGCCCTTTCAATGTAGGTTATATTGAAAATTGTTTGTCTGTATATGGCTTCAGATCTTCTTTTGACTTATGGTGATCTCATGAATTTCATAGTGTTTTCTGAGGCAAGGGATACTCAAAGATGTTTTGCCATTCTCTTCCTCTGTATAGCCTACAGCACCTGGCTTTCTTTCGTGGTCCTTCCTCCAAGTACTGACCAAGCTTGATCCTGCTTAGCTTCCAAAATCAGATGGGATCTGGTGCCTTCAGAGTATCTGGAAGTTTATTTACTTATGTAATTACAGTTTCATTCAAGTTAAAAATAGGATGATTATTTGTGGAACAATGAACACCTAATCACAATAAACAGTAGATTTGGATGAATGTAATCAAAAATAGTAATCTCTTAATCCTTTCTCACCTCAGATAATCCCTTCTCTGGCTTCCCTCCTACAAGTCAACTGATCAAATTCACACCTGGACACTAACAGATATTCCCAGTTTTTCTCTCCTCCTCCTGCTTCCTTTGTCCTCAAATTATATCATTTGCTGCAAATTGAGTTCAAAGTGTGAAAGTACAGTAGTTTGCAGTAATTAACTCAGCAGGGGGAAGAGGAGAAGAGCAGACAGAATCTTGCCCTTTCCAGTAAGCTCAGCCAAAAGCAAACTGCTACATTACAGATCAACCTTGCATCCAGAGGGGATACATTCCATGACCACCCGTGGATAATGACTTTTTTTTTTTCCGGAATAACTGAAACAGTCTTTATGGGTTTCAGGTATCCCGTGGATACCTGAAACCATGGATAAGAGGGAATCCTATTATTTTCAATGAGACAAATAATGGGGATTTAACAATATTACCCCTTGTGCTTTACTGGAGATACCTTTAAAATTGGTGCCAAAGTATTGTTAGCTTTAATCTCGTTCTGAAAGTACACTCACACAGCAGAGTTTCTGTTTAAAATATATGCGCAGGAAAAACATATTGATTCCAAATATGCAGGTTTAAACAGCCATCCACCCAAGCACACCGCCCCCAGTATCCAAACTCTAGCATAAAAGAATCAAAGTACTCAAATGTAGCTTATAAAAGGTAGAAAAATACTTTACTCACAAGTTTCATGTTCATCTCAATCAACATCAGGAATAACTTGGAAAAGGTAGACTAAACTAACAAAATATAACTGAAAGCTACATCTTAAAAACTAAAATATGCAGGAGCTCTGTCCCAGAGCTCTTGCCCCTACAATGTCATCGTGACTTCTTCTCACCTCGTGGTCCTTTTCCAGACAAAGAGAGTTAAGACACGCCTCCTTCTCCGGAAAAGGCAGTCACATTACAAACAGGAAGTTTTGTCATGCACTCTGTTTACATTTATCACTTAACCCTTTCAGCAGTTAAACAAGTCAGCTTATTGGATTGCTACTATATATCCCAACTGAAGTTGACCATAGAATCGCATTGGAGGACCTAGAAATATCTAGAGAGAACATATTTTTTGGATGTGGATAAGTGAAACCGTGTAATAACTTTTGAAATGTTGGAGGGTGTGCAGCTGGCTGGAGGATCCATGGAATTGTAATCCAAAAAGTTCTGGACTTGTGTGCCTGTTCAATTTGCTTTTCCAAGAACCAGGTCTTAACAAGTAACTTCAGGCCTCTTCCTCCTTTTTATGTTTCTTGAAAGTGGACTTTGAAAGTAGTTAGCCATACTTACAGACAGCACCTTCAAACTGGTGATTCTCCTCTGATAAGCTTTTAAGTTGAGCAGGGCTGGTGAGCATGTGGTCTACAAGAATATTGTTTCTTGGACTATCTGATGTGGGAGGTTGGTCAATTTTTCCCTCTGTGTACCATAGATTGGTACCATATTTGTACCCATTGGCTAGGCTTATTTCTTACTTTCCTGGAAGTTCACCAGGAACTGGCAGCAGATGACTCAGGGACTGGGACTAGTCCACAGACCACCACTTTGAATAGCATTGCTCTAGATGTTTGGGGACTATTACTCCCAGTATTTCTGACTTTTAGCTATTCTGGATGGGGTAATGGGAGCTGGAGGTCTACAACATCTGGAGGGTCATAGCTTCTCCACCCCTGAAATAAAGAAATTTTCTCTGTAAAGTCTGATGCAGGGCCAACAGATGCATTTGGTACAGCTTTACTGCTTTTGTTGCCCATCATTATTAGGGAAAAAATATTCATCACAAAGGTGAACATGTTGTTATTCTTTACTTGCATCTATTAAGGACATCATTCATTTGTCAAACAAACAGTGCTCAGGGGTGTTTGAAGTGACCAAGTGAATGCATTTGTGAAAAGTGAATAGACAGAGGAATTATCACTTAATTCTTTGATGCTGGAAATGTGTGACTCCTCCTTATTGGCTGTAATGCCCCCACTCCAGCAGAATACAAAGTCAATAATTGTTACACAATAGGAGATTCACAACAACTTCTCCATTCTGATGATCCATGTTATCAAATAAAAAATATTTGAGGAAGCGTTGTTATGTGGATTGTTACTTTATGTATTTCGATTTGCAGTCCCTAAGGCAGTTTTGGTGAATTGAAAAGCAGTGAATAGAATTGTAATTTAAAAAAAAAAAAAAGATCACTTTTATATTCCTCTTCCTCAAAGAAATTCAAGAGTTAGACACCGATTCTAAATCTCCATGCACGCAGCCCTGAAGCTCATTTTGTAAACCTAACATATTTAATAGGAATAGTGTGAAGGTGAACGGAGGGAGTAGAACCAAACATATCTCTTTGACCTCCATGGGGGAAGGACTGGAATACTTCCAGCCAAGGAACATATCATAGTACTGGAAAGTATGCCTTGCTTGAAGTCGGGCTTAATCCTAACCAAACCCAGTTAAAAAAGATGAAAAGAACAAGTTTGGGGAAAGACCTGGGGCCCATCTACACAAGGAGGAAAAATTTAAAATACTTCATAGTATTGGCATCTCACAGCAGCAGTAACATGTCTAAATGTTTTTTCTAGCCTCAGAAGCCCCCATAAGCCTCACATTCCCGATGGTGGCCGCACGTGATTTACTTGCATTAGTTCTTCACTGCTGCTGGGTTTTTTTTTTTTAAGTCATTCCAAGGTGTGCTGGTGTGATAGAGCAATTCTCCAATTTTATAAGAAAGCAAAACAGAAAATATTGATCCTTTTTATTGTCTTAGCGAGTGATCACTAAGGCGAAAATCTAAGATGGCGTCAGCAGGTGCTTGCCTTCCTAGCAAGCCCTGCCCCCACTCTCACCCAGCCAATCAGCTTTGTGCTTTCCTTTGAGGTTTTTTTATTGTTCTATAGTCCAAATGAAGAAAAATGTGCACTCGCCTTGCGGTTTGTGGAAAAAGTACAGGGAAATCTGCAAAGGCTTTTACCCTGTTGTGTTTGCCATTTTGGGCTCCCCTCCTTCCGAATAGTGTGGATTGGCACTGGATCCTGTTTGGACAGGTAGGATTCCCAGCAAATTCCATGAGAGGTATTTTCACCATTTAGACAGGCCCCTGGGCAATCCACCAGCACTTGAAGTAATCACAAAGCTAGACAGACTCAGCATAAGGCGGTTTCTCATCTCCAAAAGATTGGTTATTATGAGCAGAAGCCAGTTCCATTCACTGTGATAGTTGCCACTAATGACTATACCAATAGGCCATGCTATAACCTCTTGCACAGTAATACCTGAGAAACCTGAGGGTACTCTTCAGAGTGGTATGGCACAAGAGGCTTGTAGATATATACAGTGAAAATAATCTATCCCTCTTTACATGATGGGGAAATACCTGTAATTTCTTCTGCACAGGGGTTCTTAGCTCCATCCCTATGTATCCTGCATAGGATAGCCTAGCATCCTGCTTTACAGAGCACAGTCCTCTATCAAAAGGGCTATTAGACAACAATCCTCTTTGTGGAAGCAACTGCTATTTGAATTGAAGTGTGGTATAAGACAGGATGTATAGGGAGCCTCCTCCTCCTCCTCCTCCTCCTCCCCCCGTCTACATATCTAGTACCCGAATAGGGCTATAATCTCTGATGTAGCTTGCTCTTCATTCTATTCTCTTCACTTAACTGGCAGCTGGTGCTTTCTCTCGGTGGGGAAGTGAATCCATCTTGGACTTTAATCTGAACTTTAAAACAGCTCTCTGAGGTGCTGAATCCTAACCACAAACTAAGTTCATCACCTTTGATAGCTTCTTTAAAATAGTATTAGATTCATTCACTACCCCACTGACACCCACCACTAATTGCTTACAACATCCTCTGTAGTTTGATAAATAACAGTTTGCCTTATTGGCAGAAAGGCAGGGGGTTGGACTGGATGGTCCTTGTGGTCTCTTCTAACTCTATGATTCTATGATTCAATGCTTCTCTTATATGATAAATCATCAACCTCCTTTCTATAGAATACATTTGTTAGTAATCTAAGTCAAAATTCATATAATCATATATATCTTCCTTACAGAAAGTCAATCTAGCAATTATATGTACTTATTAAAAAGTGTTAGTAAACTTTATTATTACTGTTAAGTCTCCCTAACCCTAAATTAAATTGAATAACCTTATCACTTTGCCTGTTAACTGTAAATACTTCTATTGGAATAGTCAATCTCCCTCATATTCTCACATTTAACATCAATCTATCATAGCATCATAACATCAACTGTGTCTCCCCACTTTCTACAAAAGAAAACTGAATTCTTCTCTTCATTTTTGTTAGAAATCATTAACCTTTAAAGCAATTGTTTTTCTTTCTTTTCCCCCTTCTATAACTACTTCTCTATAGACCCCCCTCTAAAATTCATGTCAATTTACCATTTCCTTTACATTGAATTCACATCAATCAATTAATAATTATAATAATATTCATTTATACTCCACCCCTCTGTTAAAAACAATCGGGGCGGCTTACAAAAATTAAAATACAAATACAGATCAAAATTCCTAAACACCACCCACCCCACCCACCCCCAATTAACACCATAAGTCAGAGAAACCAATCCTTATTACTTCCTTCTTTCTTGAATCTCACTCTAGGTTTGCTTCCAAACCCCTGACTTGCACACATTGGGATTCATTCAACAAACCACACAAAGCCTGAGAGAGGCTCTTTCCTTTAAAAACTCTCCTGTCTGTTTTGCCCTTTTTATCTTCATTTTAAGCTGCTCTGAGAGCCTTTGTGGCTGAAGAGCAGGGTATATATAAACTAAAACAAAAACCCAAGCAACCTCGAAATGCCAAAGCTTTCTTCCCAGGACCTCTTCCCAAAACCATTCTCCCTTCTGTTTTCGCTGATCGTCTTCTCCTCCACCTCTTCACTGATTCACTCAGAGCTCTCTTTGAATAAATCTCCATAATTGTCTTGATCCATGCTAGAAATTAACTCCTTAGCCCTCATCTTCCATGCAATATCCAGTTGATTCCTCTGCTTCTCCCATTGCATCCTCCAAATCCTTCTCCTAAATCATATCATCCACCAATTTAAAGTTCAATTTAAAGTACAAACTAAAGATTTTAATGTAGTTCTTTATCAGATTACATTCTTCCAATATCTCTTGCCAAATCCTTTCGTCCCTTTCATCCTCGTGTGTCTGCATCTTTGCCTTTCTTTTTTCTAGATGGAAAATCTTGGCACACAAAAAGTTAATCAGCTCCTCCATTACAATGTAGCAGTCTCACAGCCAGATGCTTTCCATGCAGTGGCTCTCCCAGTCAAAACAAACTCCACTTTCTCAAAACAAACTAGTCCTTTCTGTAGTCTTTTACTAGCAAAGTCCATACAAAAACAAACTTCCAATTTTAAAAAGTTACTTTCATAATTTCAAATTTCTGTTTTCTTTGTCTACTTTAGAGCTTTATTTTTCCACTTTTCACACAGATTTATAAGACTTTCTGCTTTCAATCTACAATCTTGAAGTTTCTTTAAAATAAACCTCAAGATGAACTAGCCAAGATAACAAATTTTGAAATTGTAAAGAAAGTGAGATATCTAAGCATAAATTTAACAACTAATAATCAACAGCTTTTTCAGAAAAACTATGAGAAAACATGGAAGGAAAATAAAATGGACTTGAAAAAATGGGATGACCTAAAATTATCAATGATGGGGAGAATTTCTACCATTAAAATGAGTGTTTTGCCTAAATTTATGTTTTTATTTCAGACGATTCCAATTATTTACTCAAACAAAATACTTGTAAATTGGCAGAGGGAATTAGTCAAATTTTTATGGGCAGGAAGGAAGCCGAGAATAAAATGGAAATTATTATCAGATGCTAGAGAAAGAGGAGGACTAGGAATGCCAGATATAAAATTATATTTTGAGGCAGTAAGTTTATCTTGGGTAAAACAGTGGATTTTGTTAGACAATAAAAGAAATTTGGAGTTAGAAGGACATGAACTAAAAATGGGATGGCATGGGTATTTAAGTTATGATAAAGTTAAGGTGAATAAGGAATTTAAAAATCATGTGATAAGAAAATCATTAATTAGGGTATGGAACAAATATAAGTATAGATTATGCCCTAAAATGGCTTTCACCTCAAGAGGCTTTTTGTAGGAAGGAATTAAGAGACAACTGGTTAACATATAGAGAATTGATGGGGAAAAAGACAGGAAGTTGGAAAATTAAGGAATGGCAGGAATTTGAAGGATGAAGGTATACAAATACAATGGTTAAATTACTATCAAGTAAGGGCCAGAATTAAAGAAGATTTAAAAGATAAACAGTAATAGTAGTATATATAGACTATTATTAAAGTACAACACAGAAGAGGAACAAATTAAACATTGTATGATTAGTTGGGCAAAAGATATAGGCCACAATATTGGTATGGATCAGTGGGAAAACATTTGGCAAAAAGGACTAAAGTTTACATGTTGCTACAATTTAAAAGAAAATTTTTACAAAATGATGTACATGACACATGTACAATTGTACATGACACCAATAAAAATATCTAAAATGGGAAAAAAATAATTCGTCCAATTGCTGGAAGTGTGAAGATCAAGAAGGTTCTTTCTACCACATGTGGTGGGAATGTGGTTAAGTAAGGAGATATTGGAACAAAATTAATAAGGAAATTGAAAAAAATTGTCAGCTGTGAAGTGGGTTTGAGACCGGAATTGTACTTGCTAAATATGATAAATTTAGAATGCAGGAAAGAGAAGGAAAACAGAATGCTATTAACTTATCTAGTAACAGCAGCACGAGTGGTTCTGGCGAAAAGATGGAAATCTAAAGAAATCCCAACGAAAATAGAGTGGAAAGAAAAGGTAATGGAATTGGTGCAACTAGACAAACTAACAAATTGGGTAAGAGGGAACGCCATAGAGTGTTATTTAAAAGTATGGGAACCATTTATAAAATATACGAAACAAAAGGGGGGAGAGAATACTATAATGGGGTTCAGTAGTTAGCAATTGAGGGGATTTGTGTATTTATTTATACACAAATGCCCTCAATCTGTTTTGGAATTTGTACATTTTTTGAAGTCTCCTTTCTCTGTTGTTGTAAATGTATTGTATATCCATAATTAATTGTTGTAGATAATTAATAATTTAATAGTGATATTACAATGGAATAACCGGATAACCTTATCTAATGGATATAGTGTGAAATGAAAATGAAAGAAATACTTGTAAATATTAGATATGTTAGGGCAGAAAAAAGAAAAAAGAAATAAATTTGTGTTTTTTAGGAGAGGGAATGATATGAATACTGTTACGAGCATGAAGAGAATATGTGGGAAGTCTTTTCAAATTTGTGTGTTGTCTGGGTTATGTTGGTTTTGTATTGTATTGTTTTGTATTGTTATTGTCTTTATTGTATGTGTATGTTAATGTATATGTTAATTAATTGTTTAATAAAATATATTTATTTAAAAAAAAATAAACCTCAGCATCTCCCATATTAATCTGAAAGGCAGGAAATTTACCAAAGCATGGGTATAACCACTGAGCTGAAGATTCTTTTTTAACTATCTGATCCAGATGTTAATGTTATGAATAAATAGTTGAAAAAGAAAGTGTGGTAGTGGTCTAATGTCCATTAGGCTCGTGTGTAGCAGGATAGTTTGATGGCTTTGTCCCATGGTTTCCCATCACTTTGCTCATGATCAACTGCAACAGTCCCCAGGAGTTTAATGAGGCTTCCACACACATGTGGGCAATCCTCGCCCTCCCCTTATTCAAGGTAGAAAACCATTGGTCAGAACTTGCCTCCAAACTGAGAATTCTCACTGCTGCTGCTCCTGCTTTCTCAGAGCCCCAAGAAACAGGTCTTATCTGGCCATGCCACACCCAGAGGTCCCCAAGGATAAGATGTTTTGCATATTATTAACAATCAAGAATGGCAAGTTTTGAATGAGATTGGAGAAGAGATATAAATTTTGATACATGACCTCCAGCAATTTGAAAAATATCATCTGGTTGGTTGGTTTGCTCTATACACCTTGCAGAGGTTAGATTTTTGCTGCCTGATTTCTCTGTATGTACAGCACCTTTTGGGGAAAGGTTTGTTTTTTCAGATCAAGGAAGTTGGGGATATGCCTTCTGCTAGAACTACTACACATAGTTCTATTATTTATAATGCAATTTTCAGCCCATTTTAGTCTATGGAGTATATTCCCTGTGTGCTCAGTTTTATAGAAATGGCCAGAAGGTAGATGGTTTAGAATAGGAGTGGGTATGTGTAGTTACTATGGAGATGGGAGGGAAAGTATGGGTAGAGAAGTCCCTTTAAAACACAAGATTTCAAGAAAAAAAATCTTTTGCTTCTTTAATCTAAACTTATGGTGGACGGATCAGAAAAAGAAAAGGAAAAAGTAATATTTTTACTGAGGGGTGCTGACAGCAGGGTTTCTTATAAAGTAGCTTGCTTTACCCTTTGAGCAAGGAAGAGTCAAGAGAGCTTTGTGGAAACTCATCATCTAGGCTGCATGTTTTAAACTATTTTATCTTGCTGTATTGCTTAGTATTAGCAATAATCTTGCTAAAAGTCTTCTGGATGAGTGGTGTTTTTAGGGCTGTTTTTTAGTAATTTATAAATAGTGTTTATCTGACTGCATATGTGTGTGTAAAATCTGCTTATGTTTTTGTAACATTATTATGTAGTATATGTTTTGCAATGGCTCTAGAAAACAAGCAATAAACTGGTTGACCCTCTAATCAATATTGGGGAAGAAGAAATACCTTGAAAACAGAGGACAACTATCACATATCATTTATGCTGTAATGTCAGAGAGGATACCTTTGCATTTCTGTCTCCTTTCCCAACCCTGATACATTTGGCCCTCCTTATCCACAGATTTGATATCCACAGATTCCACCATCCACAGCTTGGAGATATTAAAAATAATTCCAAAAAGCAAGTGTTGCTGTTTGCCATTTTATATAAGGGACACCATTTTACTATGCCATTGTATGTAATAGGATTTGAGCATCCATGGATTTTGCTATCCACGGTGGGAGGGAGTGTCCTGGAATCTAACCCCAGTGGATACCAAGGGCCCACTGTATAAATATGTACCATCTGAGGCTATGCTTCATGATAAAGTGTGGTGGACAAGAATCTAAAATAGCTTTTGCTAATGAAGACCCCATTCAGATGCTGCATTGAATGGATGTGTAGAGTAACTGGACTTCAGGGTTCTGCAGGCCAATCTTACCCATCATGGTAGCCAGGCCCACTGCCTCATTCCCCCAGTGAATGATCAGCTGGCATTGTTAGAATTCTTCATGTGTACAGATGAATGTGGTTAGAGATCCTACACATGAGAAGGGAACATGGCCTGTTATCAAGGGAACATGTATTGTGGCCATGCATGATGGACAGAGCTATCCTACACATCCCCACAACCCACCCAGCCCTGTGCATCCATGCAGTGCAAAGAATCAATCATGCACACTATCCTGTTGCCAAAACAATTGTATTGCCTCACCCTATTGTTAAAATGCCTACTGAGGACTCTGCTGGCTTTTGACTATTATGCCTTGCTAGCCTGTATGAAAATCCATGCATGCCTGTGATCTTACTGTGGGGAATTTTAAAGTAGCTCAAAATTGGCAAGCAAGAGGTCACATAACTGGCCAAGATTTTTTAACCCTCTGAATACCAGTACTCACTGAAAAAAGAGCCAGAAGAACCAAAAATAACCTTTGAAAACTTTATTAGAAATAAACTGAAACTGCATTCACACCACAAACATCCATCCAGCACACTCACAGAAACTGTTGAGGAAAAGCAGGAAGAATAAGAGGTAGGTTAGAATTAGGCTGTTTGAGGCAATGCTGTAACAATCCTGAAGAGAGGAACTCCTTGCAAGCAAGAGTTGCGAAGGGAAGGTACTCTTGAGTAGAACAAGTGGTGGCTGGAGAAACAAGGGGAAAGAGGGGAATGTTAGAAGCGGAGGAAGGAGTGGAGAGGGAGAGATTTGAAAGGAGAGGAAAACAGACTAGTGTGGACATGTGAGGAATGGGGATCCGAGCATGCTGGCTCCTGTGTGCTACTAGCATGCTCCAGGCCTGCCTCTGCATATCCTCAGCCCTAGCTTATTCTTCCATCAGCTTCATGGAGGGCCTAATTATTTATTGATATAAAAACATGTATCATAAAAATGGATATAGTTGTTGTCTCAGTTACAAGACAATCAAGAAAAAATGCATAACTTAATTGGAGGTAATTGCAGAGACAAAGGAGCCTACAACTGTGTGGATAAAGCATGAAAGCCTTCATGTCTTTTTGCTTCCCTCAACCCTTTGTTCTCTCATTTAAAATTGCTCTTAAATAACAAGTATTTTCTCAGTTCCTCACACAGTATAACTGTTTCCCCAGCTGTAGAAAGAGAAGAGCAGGCAATCAAAAGTAGCAGCTCTTGTGCTTCACACCAGCTATTATTCTGACACTTCCTTTCATTGCAGGATATAAATTGGATTAGTAATGATAGTTTGGGGGAACTTTGTTCTTTTTCCTCTTGATTTTACACAGCAGGAAGCCTGAAGCTCCAATCCCCCTTCTTTGATACCTATAAGTATTGTTTCAACATCTATTACACTGCTCTGCTGTATTTATGGTCCCCACTAGACACATTCTGTAATGCCCAGCAATGATGCTGGTTCAGCCATTGCTAATTGTTACACTTGCACCAATCTCTCAATCAATCTTTGTGATTTTCTCAGTCACATCCTCTGTATTTCCACATCTTCAATCTTTGCCAAAAGGGCTGTCTTCCTACCTCCATAAATACAATTGTCATGCAGACTAGGTACTTTCTCTTAAATCTATCAATGCTTTATGCCTCATTATTTGCAGAGGCTTTCCATTTGTTAACTGGGCAAATGCTTGACTCTCCAGACATCCACTGCCTTAGTGAAGCAAGCGCAGTAGATCACAGGTGGGTCAACCTGTGGCCTGAAGCCCTGTGGGCCACTGAGCTCCTAGCCATATTGTTGTTCTGTAGTGCTGTTGTTGCTGGTTGTTTATTTCCTTCTTCCCTTTAGAGCGCTGCCAAAAAATCACCACCATGCTAGTATTGCTGCTTTTGTTTTCATTTTTTTGCATATCCTCCAGCATTGCAGAGATGGAAACTGGGCCAAGCAAGGTTAAGAGTGTGGTCAAGATGGCAAAAGCTGTTAATGAGGGAAAGCACACAAGCTAGCAGAGGCTGCAGCAGTTTGCTTTTGCCTGAGTCTACAGTGTAGGATAAGATTCTGCCCTTTCCTGTCCTCTTCTCCGTGCTGAGTTAAATGAGGTAGAACTACTTTTGCATTTTAAAATCAGTTTGCAGAAATGAAAGTAGGCTGAGGAAAATGGGAGAAAGGGGGCAGAGGCAAGAGAAACCTGGGCATTTTAAGACCAGCTGAAAAATTGGGATAACAGAAGATTAATGGGCGCTGTCCCAGCCAAATTGGGACAATTGGAGGGTCTGATTTTATCCTATCAGTGAAGATATCAGAATGCCTGCTAACAGACACTCTGGTAGTCATGCTCACAGGGGAGTATGTTCAGGTGCTGTAGGTGTGTTTCATCTTCAGAATTTATAGGAGTGAGATTAAAATATAAGCAATGGCAAATTGCCTGGCAGCAGGTGATATTTGA
The DNA here is from genome assembly GCA_030847615.1 of Gambelia wislizenii. NCBI lineage: Eukaryota > Metazoa > Chordata > Lepidosauria > Squamata > Crotaphytidae > Gambelia > Gambelia wislizenii. Next base: position 23,208,209 of record JAUMIR010000005.1, on the reverse strand, counting down.
ATGAAAAGAAACCAAAATAAAGATAGTTGTTGACTGTTGTTGGCTTTTGAGGAGGGAAGACAGAGTTGAGGAAAGCCAGTGCTCTTCACACTGCATATCATTCATGTTTGCTGTGTTTGCTTTGCTGCATCTCAGTGGAAATTACTTTTGAGGCAGCATGTGCTGCAAGTGTGGTTTGAGTGGAAAATAATGGAGTGAAAATGAAGCTTCTGAGTGCCTATATGTTATGTTTCCAGAAACAATGGAGAGACCCAAGAAAAAAGGGTGCTATTCTTTAAACTAAGAAAGCAACCCCACTAATTGTCTCCTATTGTGAAAATATGGACAGTTCTCCCAGTGGAGGGAGGCATATAGACATCAGACATGCCTGTGTTGAGATGCTTCTACTGTCTTTGTGTACACACACACACGGACACACACACGGTGATGATAAGGCCATATCAAGGTGATTGGAGTCCTGGAGCTGTTCCAAAATTAGGACACCCCCCCATTTGTACACATATGTGATCTATTATAGGAGTGGTGACATAGAAATAAATGAATAAATACAGGAATACACAATAAATAAAACACAAAATACAATAGACAACTGCACAAGTATCTTCATGTGGGAACCCACTATCCACCTTGCATCTTTGGTAAGACTAACAGCATCATCCAATGCATTTTTATTCAATCACTCAATTAACACAGGAGTGCCTAAATCCTACTGTTAGTCCTAGATAAAGTAAACCCATTGAATCAGAATTACCTATGTGCTGACTGACCATTCAGTTAATTGATTCAATGTGTTTACTGCAGCTGGAACTAACTAACTAGATTCCAGCCAAAGTGTTGATGATAATGAAACTTTGGGAGGAAATGACTGAGGAAGAGAAGGAAGCAAGTTACACCTTTTTTCCTTCTAGCCACTGAGGCACCTGGAGCAATGGCATCAGCTGATTCAGTGATGATCTGGCCCTGGGTGGTAATGGAGATGGTTTTAATACAGATAATCTTGTGTGGTAAGTTGCTGTTAAGGGAAATACCTATTTCACTTATGTAATTACGTGAAATTGGCAAAGATCTCTCTCTCTCTCTCTCTCTCTCTCTCTCTCTCTGTGTGTGTGTGTGTGTGTGTGTGTCTGTCTGTCTGTCTGTCTGTGTGTCTGTATCTCTGTGTGTCGAATCATAGAACCATAGTTGGAAGGGACCTCATAGGCCAAAGAGTCTAACTCCCTGCTCAATGCAGGAACTCCAGCTAGAGCTTCTCTGTCAGGCAGCTGTCTAGACTCTTTTTGAAGACATGCAGAGAAAGAGGCCAGTGACCTGTGGCCTAACCAGTCTGCCCCCCCCCAGTTCCTAGCCTTGGCTGCCTGTCACTCTCACCTTCTCCTATGGTCCCCCTTTTCAATCCCTTTTTGGATTTGGGTTTTGGGCCTCTGGGAGACCTTACAGACTCTCCCTGCATCACAGAGTTCTCTATGCTCCGACTGGCTGCCTTTTGTTATCCCCACTGTTGCTTCATACCCATTCATCAAAGTACTATCCAGTAACAAATTTACAAGCCTCTATTTTCTCTGTTATAGTTTCACACACCCCTACTTCATTGCTGAACTGCTCTTCCTATCAAAAAATTACTTCAAGAAGTTCAATCAAAATCTCCCCTCCTGTAACTTAAAGCCATTAGGCCTGGTCCTCCCTCTGAGGCAGTAGAAAACAAATCTGCATCTTTCTCTCTGTGACACCCTTTTAGATATTTAAAGAGTGTAATCATGTTACCCTTCAGTCTACTCTTCACCAGGTTGAACATATCCCCAGCAGTGTACAAAAAATTAATAGCAGATAAATGATGGGATCACCGTTTCAAAACTCTGCTTGGTGAGGGCTCTGCTGGAAAGCCCTCTTCCCCTGGAACTTATTATAGCAAATAGCAACCTTGGAGGGGAAATACCAGCATTTTGTCCTGACGCAGATCCTACCCTTCCACCCCCAACAATGGATCCTGCTTTTTAAAAAGAGAGAGAGTTGTTAATCCTAAAATGCAGGATTCGTCCATATTTATAGTCATATCTAGTCTGGCATCTGAGAACTTCCATGTTAAGCTATCATAGCCTTCACCAACCTAAATCCCTCCACATGTTTTGGTTGGACTGTGGCTGATAGAATTTGTAGTCCAAAATATTTGAAGGGATTTCAGTTGGAGAAGGTTGTGCTATAAAATTTAATCAAACTATGGCATGAACCCCCAAATTAGTTCTTTCTTATGTCAGAACATTTCCAACAGAGAAGTAATTAAAAGGTTTTTCATATCCCCTCCAGAGCATTGAGGTACATCTCCTCTCATGGCCTTTTTGTCAGATATTCTTGCCAGGTGGAGTCATGAGCAATTACTGCAGCAACATCTTGACTTGGAATTCAAATTTCATCACTTAGTAGGAACAGAAATCTTTTTTAAAAGTGTGGTCCAGAAAATATGTGTATGCATATGAGGCAAGACTTAAACAGCATGAGAAAGCTATGCGATTGTTCCTGACTTCTGGATACTCAGTTGGATGTCTTTATAATACCTGTTAGGTGCTTGAAGGAACTACATGGTTGAAACCTAGGTTGAATTACCATGGCCCTTATTTTGGTCCTTTGCTTAGAATTAACTGGAGAAGTAACTCGTTATAAGACAGAAAAGATAAATGAAGAGAGAAGAGTAACAGCAAGCTTTGAATGAAATTAGAAATCTCACAAAATGTAAAGAAAAAGTATCAGTTTATATGTGAAGTTGAAGGCTTTCACGGCTGGCATCCATAGATTTTCCTTGGTTTTTTTCCAGGCTGTGAGGCCGTGTTCTGGAAGAGTATATTTCTGACGTTTCCCCTGCATCTGTGGCTGGCATCTTCAAAGAATAGTTGGGTAGGAGTGGGGGGGTGTTATATACTGTGAACCCCTGTTGGAGAGGATATGTAAATTTGTGTATTTGAATGGCTAGTTTCTGGGTGGAGATATGCAAGGAGGATTAGTGTCTGTTTGGCTAATGGTTGACTAATGGACCATTGTCTGATGGGAACGATCTACAGACCAACCAAGAAAATCCAAAAAATGCTACGCTCAGCAAAGGACAAAAGAGACCCTCTCACAGCTGCAGGGGTTTACTACATACCATGCAGTTGTGGACAAGTTTACATAGGGACCAATAAACACAGTGTGCATACTCGAATCAAGGAACATGAGAGGCACCACAGACTGATCCAGCCAGAAAAATTAGCAGTAGCAGAACATGTTATAAACCAACCTGGACACAAAACGTTATTTAAAAACACCGAAATTCTGGACCAGGCCAACAACTATCATGTCAGAATGCACAGAGAAGCTGTTGAAATCCACAAACACCTGGACAACTTCAGTAGGAAAGAAGAAACCCTAAAAGTAAACAAAATCTGACTGCCAGTCCTGAAGAACACTAAAATCAGAACTCAACACTTGCAAATGAACTCCACCCAGGGACAGGGGGACTTCCAGCAGACAATGGCCCATTAGTCAACCATTAGCCAAACAGATACTATTCCTCCTTGCATATCTCCACCCAGAAACTAACCATTCAAATACACAAATTTACATATCCTCTCCAACAGGGGTTCACAGTATATAAACCCCACAAACACTCATACCCAACCATTCTCTGAAGATGCCAGCCACAGATGCAGGCGAAATGTTAAAAATAAACTCTTCCAGAACATGGCCTCACAGCCTGGAAAAAAACCAAAGAAAATCTATCAGTTCATAGTTGCCCTTCTATTGTTCAAAAAAACTCCAAAACGTTGGTCTCGTTCACAAGCATTAAAAAAAAAAAAACACTACATAGGCTTTTTAGAGAATGTAAGCAGTCATATACCAAATGTAGAAATGATCCATTAAAAATTAATTCATCATCCCTAAAAATGTTCAACTATGACTTTATTTTAATTGTGAAATACTGTACTAACAACTTTCCTTTTCTGAGTAAAGATTACCCATTCCTATTACTTTAATTTGTTATTTGTCATTTCTGGTCATTTAAAATCATTCTTGAAATTTAACAGTACAACAAATGAATCAACAAATCAATTTTTCACATTTTTCTTGATGTTTTAACATTAATGCATTGATTTATTAAAAATCAGTTTTAGCATTATTGCATTAGCAGTGTTTGTAAGCTTTAGGCAAGAAGCTAGGCAAGAGCTTTATTGCCACTTAAAAGGAGTAAAACATGGAAAACTCTTGACTACACCCAGGTAACACTAGGTCCAGTGCCATTTAGTAGCTGAACTATACAGTGACATGATTCACATATCTGCCTTCTCAGGAAGGAAGAATTTGCTCAGAGCCTCCCAATGAAATATGATTTGAACACTAATTCTTCTTAGGATAAAATGAGACTACATATGATCTGCTAGGTCAAATTAATCTTCTCAGCTCTCAATAGTATAATAAAGTGCTTAATGTTACTCATATTGTTCCTTTAATATTAGTTACATATGCCAATATCCTACATAAGCTACTTAAGGTGAGCTTGGAGGGTTAAAGCTTAAAGATGTTATATGGTTACTTATTCATAAGTAACATCTCTTAGTTCAACCCTCCAAGCTCACCTTAAGAGCCAGAAACTTCATCAAGTGAAGGAGGTCTGTTTAGGTGTCAACTGGGATGCAAAGCCAAAGAGGATGACATTTCCAGCCCCCTCCCACTAGCAAGCAAGGTTGCAACAAGGAATTGCTACTGGGGTCCTCCTTCTGATTGTCACAGCTTCACTCACTGATGGGAGGGGCCTGAAAACATCATCATCCTTGCACCTCAATTGTCAGTTGAACAGATCTCCTTCACTCAGTGCATTTCCTGGCTCTTAAGGTGGGTTTGGAGGTATTTACAATTGTGGCAATAGTACCATGATCGTGACTACACAGTGTTACTGAATACAGATCCATAACTGCAATACAGAATGCCAGACGTAATATTTTTCTTAACAATACATTTTACAAACTTAATTTCATTAATCTTCAGAAAAACCCTTTAATACGACAAGCATATTCCTTTGTTTCACATATGGGAGCCTAAAAGAACTGAATTTTTACATATTGTGTTCTTCTGAGAATGATCTGTGAACTGGTATTTTTTTAGAATGATTACAATGTATGAATCCATACTTCACTTATTTCTCTGACTTTGAGCATCTATGCAAATATGAAATAATACACACAACTTGTGTCCTGTAGCAACACCAATGCTCTCTTAAAAGCTGGTGTTACAGTACTACATAATTCCAGACAGATTGTCAGCATTCATTAGCTCCACCACAAATGTTACTTGTGGGAGGAAGAGCTGTGATGACTGTCCTCCGGCTGCTCCTACTGTACTTGTGATCAGTGTAGCCTAAGTTCTCATTTACTTTTCAATCAGGGTTGTATTCTCAGTTGACAGAACCTGGTGATGATCTTTCAGTTTTTGTAATGTCCTTAAATTACTAAGAAATGAATTGAATATTTTTTTTGCAGAAATGTATACATCTAATAATAATTGTGGGGAGGTTATTTCTTGAAAAGCAGCCCTTTGTGGTGCTAAATCTGTTCCCCCCCCCCTTGGGTTTGCTAGAACATCATCATCATCATTATTATTGGCTAACTTAGAACAATGCTGGGAGGGGGAGAGAGAAGAGCCATCTCTTAGATCTGATAGTCACCATTTCCTGTTGGGAAAATGTGCATCTCCTAATGGCTGCTAACTTACCGATAGTCTTCCCCCGCTCCTCACCATTTCCAGTGGGCCTGCTGTATCATTTGCTTCCAGGATCGAAGAAAGTAGATGATCAAGTCCCTTATTTATAAAATGGTATAGGGCAGCAGCTGAGGTGGCAGTAAGTCCCAGCTGCCAGACATGCATTCTTCAGGATCCCTCACCTCTGCGGAGCATGGCAGCCACCCACTTCTGCTTACACTCATACACTCATGGTGTTCTTCTCTTGCTCTAGCCAGCAGCACAGCCGAGGCAACAAAGAGACATGAGGATCTGTGAAATGGCAGGAGGTTGTGGATTTGTGCCAAGCACTACACTTGGATTCCCACCATTTCATGAATCCGCATGTCTCTCTGCAACATTGTCCATGCCACCAGCTAGAGCAAGAGAACACCATAGGGTGTAGAAGTGTGGGTAGCTTTGGGCTCTTAACTGTGCAAATCTGAGCCAGGATGCTCTCCAGGCTGAGGCTGTACTTGCCATTGGGGGCCCAGGGCTGGCGTTAGCTGTGAGCCTTCTTGCTCCTCACCAGGAAGGACTAGGGCATGGTGCTGCCAAGCATGGGGGGGGGCTGGGGACATGTTGGTGGTGAGTCCCAGCTGCCTTTATCAGAGGACTATCCCCCACAAGTGAATCTCTTTAAACCTCCTTCCCCTCTTACAGTATTTGCAGCATCACACTCACATCTCTCTGCAGCTTCTCCTGCCTTGCACGCTCTCTCTCTGGCTTTTCTTCGCAAACGAAGATTCAGGAAGGAATGTGTTGTATAAAGTATAGGTATTGTGTTGTGTACAGTACTGTAGTTTGAATCTGCAGTGGGTTGAATCCACAGATCCTGACTCCACTGATACAAAAGGCCCACTGTAATCTTGAAAATTTTGTGGTCAGTTGTCTACCCACAAGGGGCGAACCAGAAGTCAAGGAATTTCCAAACACACTGTGGGAAGTAGAAATAAGTACAGTGAGGGTGCTTTCCAGTCCAAGAAACTTCTGTGGAAGAACTGAGCAAGAGTTCAGTGCTTGTTTGATTTTGTCTATGAGAACAGAAGATTTACATTTAAAATCTAAGAATGTCCCTGGTACTGGTAGTCTAACATCTCTACACTTAAATCCCCACCACTATCCTTATTTGGCATGGATAGTCCCAATTAATCTTCTGTTGATCCACATTTTCAACAGTGTTTAAAATATCCTAGTTTATCTCTTCTCCTCCCTCTTCCCTACTTTATTCTGAGCTTACCATACTTCAGTTGCAGCAAACTGAGTTCAATACACAAAAGTAGTTTGCACTCACTTAAATCAGCAGGAAGGAGAGGACAAGAGGAGTGAAGTATACCCTTCCCAGTAGGCTCAGGTAAAAGCAAACTGCTACAGCCTCTTCTAGCCTGTGTTAATCTTCACACACATTGTGTGTTAATTAATAACTTTTGCCATCTTAACCACACTCTGCTGTTGCTTGGTCACATGCATCCCAGTTTTCAACTATGTAATATTGGAGGGTGTTCACTTAAATGCTTATTTGTTGCAGTGTTGGAATGCTAGAGTCATCGTATTTCTTTGTAAATATATATTTTTTTATTTCAAGCTAGGAATGTAAATAAATCCTGACTCAATTTGAAAGAACACCAGAAAAATAGCTCCCTACAGTAAGATAGTGAGATTTATTTACTTCATTTGGTCTCTATCTGAGAGATTTTTCATATTTCTAGGATTGTTTTTTTGTGAATTTCTGCAAAATGTGCACAATTGGAAAATGTGATAACTGTTGCCTTGTTGAAAGGACCAGTGAAATGAGTAGCACTGAATGAGTTTGTGTCTTTGCAGTCAATCAGTCTGTCCTTGTGTGCTTGATATAAAGGGAAAAAACAGCTAGATATTCTTTCAGTTAAATATGCTTTACCTTGGGATTTGAGAGACCACAAGCACTTTCTTCAGTCGAATCTTCCATATCATTTGTTTCGAGGGTTCAGTGAGCTATTGGTATGTCTTGCAGATGCTTACTTGTGAGTCAGTGTACCTAGAATTAGTCTAAAGACTTTAATGGCAGTTTAACCACTAAACAAATTAAAAAGCTGAAACTCTACTCTGTTTTGGATTTTGGAGGCAACTTTGGAGACCAGTTCATTTGGCAGCTGCCTTCTGACATAATTCACTTTGTGGAAAGGAATTGAAGAGTAACTTAATAGAAGGCTGTATTATAAAATCTGAAGGAACCACAATTGCAGGCACCCACATATATCTCATAAAACCTGAAAGCAATCAGCACACCTGGGATACTATCACTTTTCATAGTGTAGAAGAACACTTGGCATTGAATGTGTTTCCTGCATGTGTTAAGAGCCACTGAGTGCAGTTGTTTATTTATATTCTGATGCCTCATAGCACTAAATCGTATAGGTCTCAACAGATTTTGGAAAAGTGCCTATATGATTTAGTGCTATGCGGCTTCATTATAGGTTTCAAATATTTTAACTTCCTATTGAATAGTTCATTCATGTTGGTATAAGCAACTTTTTGCATGTTCAAAAAGAAAATGCATCACTAAAAGAATGGTAGTAGGATATATTTTGCAGAAAATATATACCCAGAATTCTTAAGAGAAAATTTCCTCTTAGGTAAGGTACAGCCCCTAAAGCTATTTTCTTCTCATTGATGATTTAGTGGACTTACCACTTTCCTCAAGATCCAGTCACAGGTATTTGCTCCCATGTCAGTGAGATGGAGAAGATATTCCAGGTTTTAATCTGAATTTTAAGGGAACTGTCCAATATGCTAAACATATTTTGATGATGGGGCTCAGCACCTTGGATAGCTTGCTTAAAACTCAGATTAAATCCAGAAAAGATTCACCACCCAAACTGACATGAAAGGCAACAGCCACCTCTACAGTTCATACTTTCTGTTTCACTTTTTAATAAGGATATCATAGAGAGCCGTATCCAGTAGGAGTGGGAATTGATTAACAACAGCACAGAGGTATTGCAGTGATATAAGATTAGTAGTGGAAACAGATCCAGGGATAATCAGGATGAGACAGAGCCACGTATGGAAGATGATGTATCGGTTAAATAATGGATGGAGCAGGTGTTTCATGGCAAAGAAGGATCATCCTTATCTGCCATGGAGGAAACCATTCCGCAGAGAGTGTGCCTTCAACTCATATATATCTGGTAGGTATATTTGCACTCCAAGGTCAGGAAATGCTAAAGGAAGGCTGGTAAAGCAGTGGAGTATGTAATTTTACATGCTCAAATATTTAGATTACCCTACCATCCCCTCCCAAAATTAGACAAAAATAATCTTTGCTCCTCCAGAAGCTCTGAGAATGTAAAAAGAGCACATTCCCATTCCATTTCTCACAGCTAGGCTGATGTAGGGGAGAACCTACTAGATTTCAGCCCATAATCCCCTGGAATGTTCAGATGTTAGGTTGAAGTTTTCATTGCAGCATCTCTGCCTGGTATTTCTAACTATACAGCAGGGTAACCAATTCATACCCATTACAGGCTATACAGTAAATGTTCTAGAACTGTGCAGGTATTCATGATTATGTCTCCCAGTGATAATTTTTCACAAACACTAGAGAACCACACATAGCGCACAGGCTGTGCTTTGCCTACCTCTGCCCTGGAGCATGGGGCAGAGAATAATAGACCTTACTTTCCTCTCATCTGAGGCCTCCCAATTCTTTTCCAGTTGAGCCTGGGATATTCTAAATTATACTTTAAAAAATCTGTATTAACTTCCAGCTGAATTGCCAAGGAGAAAAAGCCTCTGCTCTGTAATTTTAAATCATTATAACCATTGGTAGAACTGAGCATGGGCAACCTTCAATGTCTGACATAACCCACTTCCTTAACAGCAATAAAGATGATTTGCCTGCTTTCTGAAAGATAAACAAATAAACAAAAGCTTTCTTTGCTTTTGTATCCTCACCTCTCCTTGAATATATCTCCTTAACTCAAGCAGTTAAGTGGACAGAATCCAGAATTCTGAGTTGTAATTATCACAGCAGGCCCTTTCTCTGACGGATGCCTTTTCTTCCAACTGGCTGAAATTTTAGCCATCTGGGTAGATGGAGGGTAGCATCTGCATTGCACTTAAGGGAGCACTTGAGAAAGAAGCTTACAGTGTCAAGAATAGCAGGGCAACCACTTTAAAAACAGCAAGGGCCTTTGTGTATGTGCACTACAGATTTTCAAACACTTCCACTGGTCCTAATACCTTTTGACTGAATTCAGGGAAGGGGAAGGGAAGGTGTCAACACATAAATTCCTTGCACTCTTCCCTTCTGCATATTTTGTCACCCATATCTGTGGCTGGTGTGTAGAAATCAACAAACTGTGAAGGGCATGATCCATTCACTCTCTCCAACATATCACAGTGGAATCATAGAATGCATCCATATACCGTTCAGCTGTCCTGATTGGGCAGGGACAGTCCCAGTTAATCCTCTGCTATCCTACTTTTTCATCTGCTTTTAAAATATCCCAGTTTCTCTTACCTCCTCTCACTTTCTTCCTTTGTCCTCGGTAAGCCAGTTGCTGCAATGTGCAAAAGTACTTTGCAGTCCATTAACTCAACAGGAGAGGAAGGAGAAGGGAGCAGAATCATGTCCTTTCAAGAAGGCTCAGGCAAAAGGAAACTGCTTCAGCCCCTCCTAGCTTGTCTGTTCTTCCTCATTAATCATTTTTTGCCATCTTGACCATGCTCTGATTGTTGTTTGGCCACATGTCTACGGGTTTTCATATGTGAGATGTTGGAAGGTATGCTTGTCATGTTCTCCAAGAAAATTCAAAGCATCCCAGAGTACTCTTGGTATCACACTGCAGTCTTCTAGTCATTAGTTTACACTAAGAGAAATCCTCTGAGGACATTATCAGACTAGTATCTAAAAATGCTGCAGTTCCACAAATGAAGATAGCGGGAACATCATGGCGTTATAATACTTATTATCACACATAGCTATAATCATGAGAAAGAAACACCATGGAATTATTGCACAATTACCCCTAGTGTTTCAAGAACAGGAGTTTACTTCTGCAATTCAGCATGGGTGAGATTTTGGTGGTTCTCACGAGAAGATGTGAGTGTGCTTAAAACTCCAAAAAACTCTTAATTAAGAAAGTAAATGAATGCACAAGCACTGAAACAAACCTTAAAATGTGCAAACTAAAGGGGACAGTTCATAAAAAGAGCATCCTGTGCTTTGTTTTCTCATTCTCACCTGGATGTTTTCTCACTGAGGACCACCCATTCACACTGTAATCTCATGATTACAATGGAAATGTTTTCACACACAGTCAATAGCATGAAAAGAACACTATTGACGATCTATTCACAGCTTGTCCCGTGAATGAGAAAGAACACCTTTTTCAAAGCTTGAGCACAGGGTAATAATGCGACAATGCCAACAACATGTGATAGAAGGGCCCATTCACGCTACCCTGATGTTGTAATCCCACAATTTTTGCTGTGTCTGATAATGTCCTGAATATCCCAAATTATTTTAATATATTTTTTATTTCAAAATTAAAAAATAGGCATACATAGATCCACATACTTTACATAAACTTTACATAAACTCCTTACCTACTTTCCATTCTTCAGTTATCTCTTAATATACATCCTTATTACTTTCCCTGTCCCACATTCCATAGGTAGTGTAACTTGTCTTAACTTTCCAACTTCTTTATCAACTATACACTATAGTTATGCCTTTTCCCACTCCTCCACCTCAATCATTTCTCCAATATCTATTGACCACTTTGTCATTGCCTCTGTAATTGGGTCTTTCTCACATTCTCTCTCTGACAGTAAGTTATAAAATTTGGATATTTTTTTCTTGTTTTCTTGCCAAATTATTTTATCTAATTCATTTTCTTCCATTTCAAAGCCATATTTCTTTTTATCTTCCAAGAATTTAATCTTTGGTTGATGGTACATAAACCAATTCAATGTAATCCCTCTACTTTCTAATTCTTCTCTTGATTGTATATTCAATTCTCCATTTTCTCGCTTTATCAGATCTTTATACCCCAGCCATATTTTGGATGTTTCCCATCTCCCAAGAAACATTGGGAGAAATCCAGTATGGCTTTTTCATATAAAACTGATGTTTTATTTTATTCCAAATTCTCAAGAGTGCCTTTCTTATTATATGATTTTCGAAATCGATGTTAATGTTAGATCCTCCATATCCAATATATGCATGCCATCCATATCTTACATTTGCTCCTTCCAGTTTAAGAAGCCTTGTAGTAGTCTATTTAATCCAATCTATGATCCAATTTAGACTGGAAGCCAAATAATATAATTTTAAGTTAGGTAATGAAGCTCTACCTCAGTCTTTTCTAGTTGTTAATACTGGCTGTTTAATTCTTGGCTTTTTTTCCTCTCCAGATAAACTTATTCAACTCGGTTGTCCAATTTGTTATTATTTTTTCATCTTTCAATATTGGCAAGTTTTGAAATAAAAATAAAATTCTTGGTAAAATATTAATCTTTATTGTATTAATTATCCCCAATAGAGATAGTTCAGGTTTCTTCCATATTTCCAAATCCTTTTTTATCTGTTTCCATATAGTGGTGTAATTGTTTTCATAGAGGTTTATATTTCTTTTACTTATCCATATACCCAAGTATTTTACTTTCTTTTCTATTTTACATCTTGACTTTTCTCTTACTTCTTCTTATTTTTCTGTAATTTTCTTTGTTATAATAAAAGTTTTATGTTTATTTTGAATCCTGCAAATTTGCCAAATTTACTTATTGTTTCAAATAATCTTTCAATATTTTCTGTCAGGTTTTCCAGGATTATCGTTAGGTCATCTGCAAAAGCTTTTATCTTGTATTCTCGTCCTTTCAGTTTTAGACCCGGAAGTTTGACATTTTTTCTTATATTGTTTGCCAATATTTCTAAGGATAAGATGAAAAGCAGTGGGGAAAGCGAGCACCCCTGCTGTGTCCTTTTTTTATATATCAAATGCTTCTGTTCTTTCATTAATTATCACCAAGTGAGGTTTTTGATATTCATATATCATCTAAATATTCTTTATAAATTTATCTCCCAAATTTAACTCTTTCATCACTTTAATTATGAAGGGCCAACAAACATTATTGAAAGCTTTCTCTGCATCTGCAAATACTACTGCCACTTTTTTTTAATTAGTTCTTTCATAATATTCCATTATATTTATCATGCTTCTTATGTTGTCTGACATTAGTCTATCTAGTAAAAATCCATTCTGGTCTGGGTGTATGATATCTGCTAGGACTGTTTTTAATCTCTTTACCAAAATTGTAGTATATATCTTGTAATCTACATTAAGTAGAGATACTGGGTGATAATTTCTTACATCTAATTTATTCTTGCCTTCTTTAGGTAGTAAAACAATATTTGCCATTTTCCAAGAATTTGGGATTCCTTCTTCTGTAATTTTATTAAGAGTTTTTTGCAGTGGGGTTATCAATTCGTTTTCAAAAAGTTTATAGAATTCTGTTGTAAATCCATCAATCCCTGGTGACTTTTCTATTTTCATTTGTTTAATAGATGTAGAGATTTCCTCTAATGTAACAGGTTGGTTTATTTTATTTTTTTCTTCTTCTGAGATTTTCCCATATATATTTTCTTATATATATATATCCTCCCATCTCTTCTTCATGGCTTCCATTCAACTTTTGATCTTTATATAAGTTTTTATAATTACTTTAAGAAAATATTCTTTATATCTTCTTGTGTTTGATATATTTTTTCTTCCACTTTTATTTCCGTAATCAATTTCTTTTCCTTCTCTTGTCTCAATTTAAATGCCAATCATTTTCCTGCTTTATTGGCATGTTTAAAGTGTCTCTGTTTCATTCTTTTCAAATGGTGTCCCAATTCTTCAATTATATCTGTTTTAATTGTTTTTTTGATCAATTTTATTTCATTTTGTATTTTTTTATTCTGTGGGTTATTTCTCTATATTTCTTCCTTTAATTTTAATACTTGCATCAATTTTTGTTCTTTTTCACTTCTTTGTTTCTTAACCTGTGTTGCCTTAAAAGCATCCCAGACTGTTTTCATAGGTATTTCTTCATTGATATTTATCTCAAAAAAGCTTTGAATCTCTTTTCTTATTCTTTGGACAAATTCCTCATCTTTTAATAAGATCTCATTCAATCTCTACATATTGAATATCCCAAAGTATTAACACTCCTTTGTTCAGTCCCAAAATGGGATCTGTTATTGGTTCTCTCTCTCTCTCTCTCTCTCTCTGGCTTTCTTCATAAACAAAGATTCAGGAAGGACTCATCCCGCATTTACTGCAAGCGCGCTGATGACTGAAAAGGCCAATCCAAGATTAAAAAGTCCGGTTGCAGAAAGCACAGCAGAAAGTCTCCTTGGGTGATGTTTCCAGGTTGTGATTCTTTCTGCATTGTCGTTTCTCTTCAAGACTTGTTCAGTGTGAGTTCTCAAATAAAGCTGCAGCATTGTGGATAGTGCGTCTCCATGCCTTCCGATGTGAAGCCAGGGTGGACCATTGTTAGTGATCAATTTGGCCAAGCCTGAGATGTTGTTTCAGGGAATCCTTGTATCGCTTTTTTGGAGTGCCCCTCATACGCTGACCCATGGCAAGTTCACTGTAGAGTATGAACTGGACATAGCTCCTACTTTGGAAGAGACCCTTAAGGCCATACAACAGATGAAAAACGGCAAGGCAGGATTGATGGAATCCCACCTGAAGTTTGGAAACATGGAGGTCATGTACTCCATGTTAAATTCCACAAACTCCTTGTGAATTGCTGGGGAAAAGCGGAACTGCCATCAGATCTCCGAGATGCAGTCATCATCACCTTGTACAAGAAAAAATGAGCAAAATCTGATTGCTCAAACTATCGAGGTATAACACTGCTCTCTATTGCTGGAAAAATCCTTGCAAGGGTACTCCTGAACAGATTAGTTCCTGCTATTGCAGAAGAACTTCTTCCTGAAAGCCAATGTGGCTTCAGAGCCAATAGGAGTACTACAGATATGGTATTTGCCCTTAGACAACTACAAGAGGAATGTAGAAAGCAGAACAAGGGACTCTGTGTAACATTTGTCGACCTCACCAAAGCCTTCAACACTGTGAGTAGAAAAGGTCTGTGGCAGATTCTGGAAAGACTAAGATGTCCCCCCAAATTCCTTAAAATGATCATCTTGCTACATGAGGGCCAGCACGGTCAAGCCAGATATGGCGATGCTCTTTCAGAGCCCTTTCTATAACTAATGGAGTGAAGCAAGGTTGTGTTCTTGCTCCAGCATTATTTACAATCTTCAGTATGATGCTCCAAAGGGCTACAGCAGAGCTCGAAGAAGAAGACAGCATCTATATACATTACCATATTGATGGTAGCTTGTTTAACTTAAGCCATCTGAGGGCTCCCACTAAGACTCTAAACTATCTAGTCCGTGAGCTGCTCTTCACTGATGATTGTTGGTTCTATTACTATATTACTATATTATATTATACTATCTATTATTGGAGCACTTTTTTGGATCGCCCCTCTTACGCTGACCCGTGGTGAGTTCACCGTAGAGTACTATTTTGGGGAGGTCATGGTCCTCCATCCTAGAGACATGCCCTGTCCAACACAGCTGTGTTCTCAATATCATGGCCTCAATGCTGGTGATCCCTGCTTGCTCAAGGACAGCAACATTTGTCACATAGTCCGTCCAGTGTATATTTAGGATTGTGCATATGCAGCCCTGATGAAAGTGTTCAAGGAGTCATAAGTGTTGATGATAGGTGACCCATGTTTCAGACCCGTAAAGGAGAATAGACAGTACAATGGCTCTATACACACTGATTTTTGTGCTTCACCTCAGGTGTTTGTTAGCGATACAAGGACTCCCTGAAATAACATCTCAAGCTTGGCCAAATTGATCACCAACAATGGTCCACCATGGCCTCACATCAGGAGGCATGGAGATGCACTATTCACAAAGCTGCAGCCTTATTTGAGAGCTCACACCGAACAAGTCTTGAAGAGAAATGACAATGCAGAAAGAATCATAATCTGGAAACATCACCCAAGGTACCTTCTGCTATGCTTTCTGCAACCGGACATGATTATTTCGAATTGGCCTTTTCAGTCATCAGCGCGCTTGCAGAAAGCACGGGATGAGTCCTTCCTGAATCTTCATTTGCGAAGAAAAGCCAGAGAAGAGATCTATTATTGGAAGCCCATAGTAATATTCCTATGCACAGTAATATGCAGAAGGTACTAAGTTCTGAGAATGATAGTATTTCATGACATCCTCCAAAGCCAAAACCAGAAACAGAGAAAAGTAGCTATAAGTGGGGACTACCTTGATAAATAGTATTTCAATACTATTACATTTTTTAAAACTCCTCAAATGTTTATGTATAATAAACTCTTCATGTACCAGGCAGCATAAATTGTGGGTGTTTCTAGTGGCATTAATAAACTTATAATCAAGTATACAGGCCTCCGTGTCACAGCCTAATTTAGCTTCTGTTAGTTGTCTTTTCACCTGCAATGAGACTACATCCACTATTCATAGGTAAGCACAATTACAGTTCTTTTACTTCATTCTGAGGAGATAAATTATAAACAGAGAAAGACAGCATGAACATTTAGTCAGTCCTAGCCACTACTTAATTCATATTTGTTAAAACATTACTAGAAGTTATTATTATTTTTCCAGTGGTACTTGTCTGAAAAATGGTATGAATCTAGTTTGTTGGAGAAGACAATAATAAACTAGTCTTCTTTTAGAGTTTTGCAAATACAGAACTCATTTCTTTGTCTGCATACGATGTGAAAACAATATCATGATTCATACATTATACAGTACACAATTCAGGAAGGATATTGAGAAGCTGGAACATGTCCAGAGAAGGATGAACAGGATGGTGGGAGGGCTGGAAGCCATGCCCTATGAGGAGTGAGTTAGGAGCTGGGCATGTTTAGACTGGAGAAGAGAAGGTTGAGAGGTGACATGATAGCCATGTTTAAATATTTGAAGGTATGTCATACTGAGGATGGGGCAAGCTTTTTTTCAGCTGCTCCAGAGACATGGAGCAATGGGTTCAAACTACAGTAAAATAGGTTCCACCTAAATTATATTCCACCTAAATAGATTCCACCTAAATAGATTCCACCTTCCTAAATTAGGAAGAACTTCCTGACAGTAAGAGCTGTTCAGAAGTGGAATACACTGCCCCGTAGTGTGGTGGAGTCTCCTTCTTTGTAGGTTTTTAAACAGAGGCTAGATGGCCATCTGTTGGGAATGATTTGATTGTTTATTCCTGCATGGCAGGGGGTTGGACTGATAGCCCTTGTGGTCTCTTCAAACTCTATGATTCTATGATTCTAAGGCCCCATCTATATGATTAAAAAAAATCTGTTGGGGGGGGTTAAAAAATACAAATAGGTAGTCATTCGAATACCTACAATCCCAAACTCTGTATGACCCCCCCCTTGCCCAGCTGGCTGTAGTGAGCAATCCAAGCAGTGGTTTTAAATCTCCTGCCACTTTTTTATTATTATTATTATTTTAAAAGGTGCCTGTTATACGGACATTCAGTTTTCCATAGTTACAAAAATAAAATAAAAGGGAATAAATGTAAAATTCATGGACTTACCGGACTCTCGCTTAGCCAGTAATCCAACATGGCGGCCGCTCCAAATTCCGCTCTTTGCTAACCCTGCCCCCCTTGCTCGGCCAGCCAATCAGATTACACTGCCTGTTCATATGTGTGCGAACAGGGTGTACAGACCATCGACAATACGAATGGCTGTACGGATTTTAGCTCGAGATTCACTAATCCTCCCAAACGCTGAATCCTCGGAGTTTACGGGGGATTCACTAGCCCCCTTCTGAATGACACGTATGCATCCGAACGGCCATGGATACGGATGATCGATCTTTCAAACACCGTACTTTTTTTTTTTTACCGTATAGACACCCCAGAGGTATAGCTTAGTTAACAAAGCCTCTGAGAAAGGCTGCATCTACACAGACTAAACAATGCATCCTTACCTCAATCCCAGTCCTGTTGGAGCACACACATGAAAACACTTCTTTTCAATACCTGAGGGCTTTAAGGCAATTTAAAAAAAAAACAATCCAGTTTACTCTGCTGTTTGGGGGGAAAACTCATTTTTTTAAATGTGTGGTTTGATCCCCAAATTGGGATCACAGGGGGGGCAGGTCAGTGGATGGTCAACTAGGTCGGGTAGTCACCTAGGTCATCTGATCATTCCTGCTGTGGAAGAGCAGGTAGGCAATCAGAAAAGCGAAAACAAAGGCTATTTCATTAAGTGAATATGTGAATATGCATATGCATTGTAGGAAGCAAAAAACAAAAAACAACCCTGCAGATTCAGCGATTCTGTGACTAAACATAACCTGATATAGTGAACATATGCACACACCCTTTTGCATCGATGTGACTATATAATGGGGGTCCCATGTGGCTTTCCAAACAGATTTCAGTTTGTATTAAAACAGGTGTGTGTGGCAGTAAAGGGGTCAAACTGGGGTGGAGATACTACACAGTGGGGTTGGGATGCAGCCTTCATGTAGATTCAGCCAAAGAAGATCCTTTTTACAAAATATGTTTAGGAGCTCAGCCCAGGCCCCATTTTCTTTTCTTCTATCTAACTGGAGGTGTTGTGTTTTTGTGGGTGTTTCTAGTGGCAGTTTCTAGTTTTTCGGCATTGGCATTGGGAGGATGATGAAGGATGGCTGGATAAAGACAACTTTCAGTGCTGGGTTACAGCAGTGTTTATGCAGCAAACAATGCAATAAAGCTTGACCTAGGAAGGAATGGAATTCTACTGTAGGTTGTCCTACTGTAGCTGTGTGTGCTTAGCATGCAATAGGCAAGGTAAACTGCTGCCTCCAGAATCACTTACTAAGCATGTTTGAAGAGCAAAAACAGAAAGGAAAGAGGAAAGCAGATTAACCTGCCTCACTAGCTACCCTGGCCTATTGAAAAAGCCTAGATCTTTAACTTTTGCGACAAAAATGGAAATCATAAGAAAAGTGGAGGCTGCTGAAAGAAAAAAAAAATCACCCCAGGATGCATTTTGAAATAAGCTTTCCAGCAGTCTCTCAAAGATTCAAAATGTTTTTATTTACTTATGCATGGTTTACCTGACCTGGTTGTTTCATTTCATATGTGCACACAATGTTAGTTTTGAATAAACAGTTTGCTGAAACGTGTTGAACTGCTCTTCCTTTTTTGTGATGCAGCAACCTATCCCTATTCTTTCCATATTATTTCTACCTTTGGTAACACAGTTTCTGTTAAAGAAGTGAAGCCCAAGAACACATCTACTTTGTTAACCAAGGTATACCTGTACCAAACTATGGTTTAGTGCATGCATGAGCCTCAGGTCTACTGTGCTTCCCCCTTCTCTTCTATGTACAGTGGTAGGAGAGAGGTAGCTTGGCAGCTGGCTCTCCAATGTGTGGTAAACCTGGGTTCATCCTCTATCTTCTTTGCCACATGGGTGCAGCTATGGGTGAGTTGGCAAAATGTGGACATACCCCCCCCCAAATAAGAATCCCCCCAAAAAAATCCTTCAGTCCCAGCATTGCAGTACAATAGATTGTACTGGGGATTGGTTCTGGGGGGCCGTAGATACCAAAAACTGTGGATAATAGTGAACGTCATTGAAAATAATGGGACTTCCAGTTTAAAATACCATAGAGTTGCCTTGGAGGACCTATAAAATGACTAGAGAGGGCACATTTTCTAGGAAGACTCTGGTAGGTGTGCTGTTCTGTGTCCTATGGATAATTGAATCAGTGGATAATGAATCAGTGGATAATGAATCAGTGAATACGGGCATCCTACTGTAGTTTAGTTGAGTATTTCAGCTGAGCATTTAGAAATATTGTTAGAAATCAAAGGGGCAAGCAAAGTAACAATTTTCAATATCTCACTCTCCGCAATGCTACAAATATGGGAATTGAAGGTAGATTTCATTTAGGGACAGAATTTTTATGGGGGAAATCCTTCATTTTGTCCTCCCCCAGGCTAAACCCCTACCTATCTTCTATTCAAATAGCTATGAAAACAGTACAAGCAGGTTGGTATCAGGAAAGTTAACTCCCCCACCCCTCCATTTCCAGCCATCAATGTTTTCCAGGCTTGAATTGGCAAACTAAAGTGAAACTAGGGCCTGGTAAATACAAATTAATCCTTACTGTGCCACTGAACAGCTGTTTGTGTTTGGCCACGATACTGCCAAGAAGCCATACCTACCAAACAACATCTGTAGGAGTCTTTTAACCCAGATTGCAGCAATTGAAGTATGCTGAGGACAAGGGCGAGACAGAAACTGAGGCATTTTAAAAACAGTTGAAAAAGTGGGATGACAGTGGATTAATCAGGGCTCTCCCTGCCAAATCAGAACAGTTGGAGGATATACTCATCCATATTTGAATGCCATATTAGAAGGCACCTGGAGACAGACAGATAGTAGAGAAGGAAAGCTGAGGATTTTAATTTGTCTGTATTTGAAAATGCAATAGGTTTTGTTAAGCAAAATGCTCTCATTAAGGAAAGGCTGAACTCGTAACTGAATAAAGGTATTAAATATTTCAGAGCATACCAGAGAGCAACAACTAGAGACAGGAAATTATTCTAAACACTGTTGATTAAAAGAGGTAAATTTCTGTAGTGTTATCAGGAATAATTATGCTAATTCATTTTGGTATTTTAATTGTAAAGACAATAGATATCTGCCTGTTCAACAGAGCTTCTTATTTCAATAATAATCCCAATTTGGTTTTAAATTTTGCTGTCACAGTTACCTTAAGAAACACTGCTGGAATGAAACTAGATGAAAATATAACCTAAGGCATTGTTACCTAGATAAACATGTTCAGTAACACATAATACATTTGTTTGTGTCTCTAACCATAAAACATTCAACTTTGCTTGTTCAAGCTAATTGGAAACAGAAGCATTTTTTTAAAAAAAGAGGGGGCAGGATAGATCGATGTTTCCTTTACTGCTGAAGTATAATTGCAGACAAATAAATGATGAGGCAACTCTCAGGATTCATTCTTCAAAAAGAATGAATGAAACCTGGCCGACAGGCAAGAGAGGATCCCTAGGCAAGGCTCCAAAGTCAAGATGTGGGTTAATTTTGTAACTGCCAGTTTAAAGAGTAAGCTATTATGATGGTCAGGAGAAGGATTTGATAAAACATAGTTGATAAAACACAATAGATAAATGTGTGTGTAAGTGTAAAGCCAAGGACAATTTGCAGGTAGCGTGCTATCTCACACACATTCTTGCTTGCTTGCTGTCTCGCTCTCTGACACACACACAGAGAGAGAGACCTTAGGATACTCTCTGTATGATGGAGGAAGGCTCTTTTGGAAGGTGCACCCTATCATGAGGAAGGGTTAGGCAGTTGAAGTGGGGTATAGCACTATATCTGTGTAGTGTCAATGGCTGTATGTGCTTGCTTGTACTACAGCCTCCTTCAGCACTTCCCACACTTTTTCTAGGGGTTTCATACTGTGATGTGCCTACTGCTTTCATAGAATCATAAAATCATAGAGTTGGAAGAGACCACAAGGGCCATGTAGTCCAACCCCCTGCCCTACAGAAATACACAATCAAAGCATTCCAAACAGATGGCCATCAAGCCTATGTTTAAAAACCTCCAAAGAAGGAGACTCCACCACACTCCGAGGCAGTGCATGCCAAAGCCAAACAGCTCTTACTATCAGGAAGTTCTTCCTAATGTTTTGGTGTAATATCTTTTCCTGTAGTTTGAGTCCATTACTCCATGTTCTAGTCTATGGAGCAGCAGAAAACAAGCTTGCTTCATCCTCAGTATAACATCCCTTCAAATATATAAAAATGACTTTGAAGATTCTAGGGTGTCGACAAAGGGCAGCAAATTTTAGTTATTTAATTTGTCATTCCTGTGAGGGGGTGTTTTGTTGTTGTTGTTGTTGTTGTTTTGTTTTACTGCTGGGAAGGAGAGAGGGGTTATTTAGGACTCTTTCGGACAAGTAAAATGCAGCGCAAGCAGCCTCGCCTCGTTGATCGTGAGTAAAACTTGCCAAAATATTCCACTCAAATGTCCCTGCGGAACCGCAACAGTACCGGCAGGGACGGGCATCATCCAAAAGGGACGCCCTGCAGCGCTGCGGCCTCGCAACATGGCAAGGCTGCTTGCGCTGCATTTTACTTGTCCAAAAAAGTCCTTAATTTGTCATTCTTGTATGGGTTTTTTCCCCCTGTTTTGCTCCCAGGGGTGGAGAGAGGTGCTTGTGGGATTTTTTTTGCCTCATCTAACATGTCTGGCTTTGGGTATTATGGACCTTGACTTGCAATGGTGGAGGTTATGATTTGTGATCTAACTGAGCTGGTGAAAGAGCATTTCTTTTTTATTAACATAAAAATATCCATTAATTACAGTACCTTCTTTCCCACTTCAGTTGTGCTGTTTCCTATACGAAAGTTCAATTGCGCATTAATGCTGATTTGGGGTGGTCAAGGAGTGATCAGTATGTATGTTTTGGGTAGGGAAATGTATTGATCAGGGAAGAAGGAGAGGGGGTAGACATTTCAATTTGATTTCCTTTCAATTGGCAAAGTAACTACAAGTAACTTTTAACTTTTTTTCTCTATAGAAAAAAGAATCCATTGCCAAATGACCATTTCACCCCACCACCACCCGTGTGCAATACGTTTTTAGCACAAATTGGTGCTGTAATCCTATAATGGTTCCAAGGGTACACAAGGAAAGAGAGCAATCCTGATTGAATAGTGTTTTTACAAACAAGGTTATTGTAGCAGGAGAAGGGTCTTGTGTGATAAGCTCCTAACTACTTACTCAATTTCCTTCTTCCCTTACAGTTGTTGTGGTGCCAGGGCTCACATACCATTCTGCTCTACAGCCACCTAAGGGCTAGAAGCAAGAAGGTTAGATTAAATGTTCAAGTTAGAAGGAATAATGCCTTCATTTTACCTTGATCTGGGAATAGCCCCATCAGCTACGATTTGTGTATGTGTGTGTGTGTGTGTGTGTTTGAATTACAAGTTAGCAAACTGGGAGCAACTGTGGTTGATATTTAGGAGATTATCAGACACCCTAACTATGGTGTGACAGCGACACCAGGAGATTGCAAAAGGGCTTCCCTTTCACATGACGTTGTTCACAGGTCATCATGCTCCCATGCTGATTCCGTTTCCCTAGTACTCCTTTTAATTCACAAGCTAAGCCATTAATAGAGCACAGAATGACAGATGAGTGAAAGGTTGCCCCCTTATGCTGGCGCATCAGTGGGTGATCCGTTCCAGAACACTTCTGGGTACAATCGGGACATCAAGTTAAGTGACACCCTATTTTGTATCCTCCCAGGTTACTGGGTATTTTTAAGTGTGTTTTTGTGCTTGCTGTCACTTTTAAAAGTATATTTTTTATTTTACTTTTGAATTGCCCGTATGCTCATCCTCTAGTGAGAACAGCCCAAGATTTCAACAAGGACATGAATGCAGCTCTGTGAGAGCTCCATTCACTTCTGGGCTGCTTGGGGGAGGGAACGACACAGCAAAGGTAGGTGTTTGAAACTTCTCGTTCTTGTGCCAGGATGGGGACAGTATTTTTGTCCCCATCTGATAATCTCCTTAATGCATAACTCAGTGACATCAGCAGGACCTATTCCTAGATCTCAAGTTTTAGCCTGGATGCCTCAGGCATCCTGAATAATCCTGAAATAGCAACCCTATACCTCAGTCAATAGATTGACTTGGGAGCTATTGGGATTCTTCTACAACAGCGAGAAGATTTATCAGAATTTGGTTGCATTTGGCTTCCAGATTGCCAGGGCAGAGGGCTGGGAGACCATTTCTGAGCTCTTGAGACCCTGTCCTTGCATCAGAAGTATATACCATTTTCCATCTGTGCATCAGGACAATTTGTATCTGAAAGGACGGCATGAAACTAACATACCACTATGGTATTATGTACCATTTTCTCTTTCCAAGTTCCTGTGGATTTCCTTAGCCTGCCATCAGGCAAGGTCAGGAAAACACTCCAGGCAGGTGATGCAGAGTGTAGATGGAGAGCTTGAAGTGGTTGGAGTATATGAGCTGTGTTTGCCATATGGCCTATCCTGACTGAGTGCCATGAGTTAACCTGTTGCCCTCAGGTGTAGCAAAAGTTCCTGTCCCATCACTGAAATAATATTCAACAACCAGAGTACTTTATTTGTACATGAAATATGGAAAGGTACCATTGTCTCTCTCACCTCAGGAAGCCAAATCTCTTTGGCTATTTTTACCTGGCTATAAGGCCTGTCCAGTGGTTGATAAAGTGTGGCCCATGAGACTCAGGGCATCTAGAGGCAAAAATATGTTGGGCTCCCACTGTCCTCTAGGGGGCATAGAAGGCAATTCTACCACATTATTGCCCCCCCACCACCAGAGAGTTAGTGCCTGTAAAAAACCAGTAAACCCAATGCTCTGCTATTAACATGAACACATGCAAGACAGGAAACACTGACTACCACCTGAAAAACTGTTTAACAATCAACCTACATCAATTTTACAAAGTTGTGTTTTCAAATCTACTGAATGGCTACTGATAGTGTTCAAAGTAGAAGGTGAAGCATTATAATCTCAACAAATTATAATAGTATATCAAGACCATAGCAATTTAGCAGCTGGAAGAAAAATTCAGGCAGTCTTTCAAAAATCTGGATCTCAAAACAGAAGAAGTTCTTCATCCAGTTCTTTATTCAAGCTGGGAAAGGGCAAAGCAGAACATCTTGGTAACATCAGAAGTAAGAATCAGGTGCTTCACTTACTTAATCACTTTATTGGATACAGCCTTTCTTTTAAGAACCTCAAATCGTTAGGTGTTAGCTAACGTACATTGGAAACTGCTTAATGCACTATAGATTTGTAAATTGCTATTGCTTAAAACAAATTGTAAGCTGCTCTGATAGCCTTTGTGGCTGAAGTGCAGGGTATAAATTCCTAAGTAAATTTTTAAAAATTTAAAAAATAGAGAAACTTTCTTCCCCAAAGAGCAAGACCCTGTTGAGAAGAGGAATGTGCATTGTCTCTTTTCCTTCATTCAAGCTGTGAGGGAGCAAAGTTCCAGTTCTTAGAATCTAGTCCATTTCTCTTAACATAAGACATATATCCATATACATGTTTTGTACTTTTATAACTCATTTTTTCTTTAAAGATAGTAATGTAGTCAGGATGATCCATGCTATTGTACTTCCAGTTGCTATGTAAGGACTTTTTCAAGTGCTTGAAAAAACCCACAAGGAGGTTGGGAGAAGAACGGGGCTGTCACGCTTACCAAACCCCGTTTCAGACAACCCCGTGCTCCTTCCAACCTTCCCCCGTGCTGCTCGTGCCGCTTTTTACTGGTGGAAAACCTCTGTCAATAAAAAACAGCACCTGCAGCATGGGGGAAGGTCGAGAGGAGGTCAGGAGGAGGACGGAGGAGGACCGCGTCGTCTGAAATGGAGCTCTGTAAGTGCAACAGAGTAATAATCAGTTGTCAGAATCTGGAAAATAGACAGAAACAGAACTTCATGTCTTGATTTCATGTCAGGGATTATCTGCATATCCTGACATCAGAGCTGGCCCATCCTTTCCCCCACTCCATTACCTGAAGAAAATGGGCTGGTGTCCAAACACAACACTGGCCCATCAGTGCAGCTACTGCTGCCACCGCCATTTTCTCCATTGATGCAGAAGCCAGGAAGTGGGCCCACAACATGTAATTGCAGGCCCCCTGTATGTGACCAGCCTTGATCACATGCTGAGCAACCCCTGCCTGGCTTCCAGGAGAGCCAGGGAGCTGGCAGTGGCAGCGAGGGATGGCGTTCTGGCACAGGCTCCCATGGACATGTGGGGCCCGAACCAGCAGTACCAGATTATACTGGGTATTTTCTTATATCGCTGTAAAGAGTCCTATCCTAACTTGCCCCCATTTCAGTCCGATCATAAGGACTGCCCAGGGGAAGATCGGAGTAAATGTCCTATGTCATCTGGACAGCAGGGCTATGGAACAGGGCAATTTGGCCTGTGTAGTTAAGCCCTAAGTTAGGGTTATGATCACCATTGGAAGACACTGTGGGACAGATAAGTCAACCTAGCATGTCAGATAACATGTTTGCAGCCTTTTTGATAGGTACTGATATTACATCTAATATCTCATTAGTCAAGAACACTTATACAGTACCTCCCTGCACCATCAACTGATGTGTGCAGGCACAAACAGCAATGAGTCAGTAATGGAGTACATTTGTAATACAAGAGCTACTAACACAGAACTTGATGCTACCTGCTTGTAAGACACATGCAAACTATATACACAGCTTTTGCATGCTGGAGGAAAGAACATCATTAGCTAATCTGATCAGGGTGAAGAGGGAACAATTCCCTTTCAGCATTGAGTTTAGTCACAATATTTGTGAGCACATGTATAAAACCATCCTGGAAAGCATTAGTTGTAAAACCAAAAGATCTAGACCAGTGGTTCTTAACCTGTGGTCCGCAGACCCCCCCCCAGGGGTCTGCAGTGTCCTCACAGGCGGTCTGCCAAGGCTTGAAGGCTGCTCAGCCCACCTCCTCCCTGCATGGAGCAGCCATGTAACAGGAGCCAAGGCACTGGCTGGCTGGCTGGCCGGCTTGGCCTATGCCTTGCCACTCAATCTACTCCAGTCACAAAATTGCAGGAAGAAGCAGGAGAAAAGTTTTTTTAAAGATTTTTTAAATCTTGAGATAACTCTTGGGGGCCCATGGCAATAAAAGATATTTAAAGAGGGTCCCTGGTAAAGAAAAGGTTAAGAGTCACCTGATCTAGACTTCTAAACTGAGAGGGGATTCTCAGATTCTGATACAAGTAAATCCAATTTGTGCAAATGGAATAAATTATTAAGATTATACATACATATTCAATGAAAAGCAGGTCAGGGATCTGGAGACCATTATAATAACTGGGACATGTGTCTAAATGCTGCCCTTTGGTTTAGAAAAGCAAAGCAGTTCTAGGAGCAGAAAAGGAAAAAGGCTTTTTACTCTTTTGTCTGCTACATACCTATTCCAGTCCGAATGACTTCTTTCCCCAGTACAGGTTCCAGTGTGTGCTTGCTCTTATTTTGAACACCACAGGAGAAAAAGATGTTAGGGATGGGCATTTTAGAGCAGAAAAATGAGGAGAGGAAAAACTAGGCATCACTTTCCACCCTTAGTGCTTCTGAAATGCCTTTCGAAACAGCTTTGCTTCATAAAAAAATTAATAAAATGGCATTGGGGAATCTTTACTCTCATTAGTGTGTAACATACAGATAGATTGTGGTAGATATTGCAGAACCACAACCATTCTTCTGAAGTATTACACCCAGAACACTCTGATCAAATCTACTATTACTACAGGATGGAAATGGCAGAAATCTATCTTTATAAACATTACAAATAATCAGGGCTGTGATAATGTTCATGTAGAATTTTCATAAGGAAGTCTGTAAGTCTTGTAAGGAGACCAAATGAGAGATATATAAAGAATATTTGTAAAGACTCTTTACTATATCCACAAACACAAAATCCTGACAGTCAGAAAACCCTGTTAGGAAATGTAAAAGACCAATGAGAATTTTGTGCAATGTTATATTGGTATTCAAACATCCCTAACAGTTCTGGAGGAATTATTCTGCAAAGAAAAACACATTGGGTATTTTTGTGCTTGAAGCCTGTTTTCGATACAGAAAACAGGGTTTGTTGCAGGGAGAGGTTGTACGAAAGAAACCCATGTGTTTTTCTCTGCAGAATGATTCCATCTAAACACTTTGGGACATTTGTCTACAGGGAGAATACTGTGGAGGAATATTTCTCTTCTCTCTCAGTGGGGTGAAAACTAGTATAATTATTTATCTTCTCATGCTAGGACAAAATAGGCAAGGATTTGTATGCTTAGACAAAATAGCTTCAGTCATACCACCATCAGCCTCAGGATCTCAACAGTTATTTATAAAATGCCTTCCAAAAATTAAAATTAAAGACAATGAGTTGTCTTTTCCTCAGCCTGCTCTCTATTGTTTGGAGAATTTAATGCATTTTCTCAGTGGCAATTATATATATATATATAGTTTCTTTAGTGGAGTATTAAATATATAGTGGATATATATATATATATATATATATATATATCTCCACTATATATTTAATACTCCATTAAAGAAACTAACCCATATTTGCAATGTGGAATGGTGTGTTATATTTAAAATTATACTTTTAAAAATTTCATCACATGCTGTTATATTCTTTTTATATATATGTATCTGTAGAATGAAGGTCTCCCTCAAGAAGGAATGATGGATAACACAGACCTGCCAGTAGACCCTGAAAATGAGGCCTATGAAATGCCTCCTGAGGTAAATCTTTTTTTGACAGCTTTTCACAGAGTAGCAGGGGAGTGATGCATGTGCTGGAAATTTATGTTTTCAAGCCCTTGGGGAAATTAGGAAGCTAGCATACAATAGACCTATCTTGAACTTACTGAATAAACTTTCTACTGAGTGGACAAAGCTCATCAGACTTCAAAGACTAGTTCACACTGAATTTTACCTAAATCAGTGGTGGGTAAGTTTTGTTCCTCAAAATGATTTTCACAGACCTTTACCATTGGAGCTGATGGGAACTACAGACCAACACATCTAATGGTGAAACATTCCCCCCTAAATCGAAACATGGAGATTAATTTGAGGTTTGTGTTCAGGAGAAATGCTCTGAGGAAAGCAAAAACAGTTTCAATATGACCGGATAAATTTCTTAGGAATTAAAAATCTCTGTAATCTTCTATACTGCCTGTGATGGCCATCAAAGGCCTTCAAAAACATTTCATAATAATATGTCTGTGCTGTACTTTTATTATTGTTGTCATGTTTTAGAATTACTTTACATTGTTTTAATGTTTCCTTATGGTCATTAAATTGTTTATTGACTTCTTTATCATTAGGGTTCTATTTATTTATTTTAGATGACTTTGTATTCATGGTGTAAACCATCTTTGGTCCCATTCCAGGAGAAAGGCAGGACAATTAATTAATTAATTAATTAATTAATTCACTCTATCACTCACTAAGAAAAGGAAAGAAAGAAAGCCTGCACAATATAATACCAACATAGTTGCCTAAGCTGCTGCTGTTGTTGTGTGTCTTCAAGTTGTTTCTGTCTTCCTAAGGCAAACCTATCATGGGGTTTTCTTGGCAAGATTTTGTTCAGGAGGGTATTGCCTTTACATTTCTCTGAGGTTATGACTTGTCCAAGGTCACCCAGTGGGTTTCCATGGCTGAGTGGGGATCCAAACCCTGGTCTCCAGGTCATGGTCCAATGCTCAAAATTGGGTATGTTCACACATAGTCTCCCTGGGGCATGGGTAACCCGATCCTGCATAGGCTAAATCCCCTTCTATTATCATTCACTCATCCTTGACACTCTATAAGCACTCTTCCAAGCACAATGTCTACTTATAATGCTGTAAATCTCCAACCCAGTGTGTTCAATGGGGCTTACTCATAAGTAAGTGTGAGTAGGATTGACTACAGCCTTAGTTTCTTTTAGGGTTTCAATCTGTTTTTTTTCCTGATCATGGGATGGCTTGATTACAATAGCAATAGCAAATTAAATACACACATACACTATACAATATATACAATAGCAGTGTATATATTGCCTCTTTATTTTTAGTGGACTTTTAATTTTGGAATATCTTTAAACAGAGGTTGGATGGCCATCTCTTAGGAGTTGTGAATTCCTTCATGACAGAGGGTTGAACAGGATGGCAACTGTATGATTGTGATTTCAGACCATTGTACACATTGACTGTGATGATAAGCATTGAAGCCAAATTATCTTTGGAGCACAGGTTTCTAATCCTTGATTCATGTTATTATGCCAGTACCCTCAGTGTAAGGACTTCAATTATGATCAGATCCTAAATCAGTATCAAAGAAGCACACACAAATGATGCATATATTATGCAGCTTGAAAATACTTGTACATCTTTCTTCCCTGGCTCTACCATTTCTGAATACTGCTTAGAACTATAGATTTTTGTTCTTTCTTCAAAACACTTCCCCCACCCCACCTCCATTATCTGCTTTATTTGTGCCAGAAACATTGTAGAAATACCTGCTCAAATTTAAATACAAAATTGCAGACCTTAATGGCTTGCAAGTGTCAGCAAATTGCAGCATTTTCTGAAAACCTGTCTCCCTTAAGACTGCATCTGTACCATCCTTAAAAACATCCTTAAAAACATATTTATCCCCTTGCTACCCATTATAGAAATGCAAAAGAATAGCATAATATGTTTTTTTCCTGTGAAGACAAGCAGTCTGCTAGTTTAGGGAGAAGACCCTTCCTCTGGGACCAAAAATAGAAAGCAGAAACTCCAATTTAAAATGAAGGAAAAACAGCCTCTCTCTTTACTTCTCAAGCAACTTTCTGCCTTCAATAGGCATGGTGAGGGGTGAGATTTTGGGACTCTGTTCTTGCAAGCCTGCCAAAAAGAGCAAAACAGAAAGAACCGGCTCAATACAGAACAATAAACAAGCAACAAGCTTCTCTCAAGGGCATCTCCATGACAGATTCCATTGTAGAGGAATATTAGCCTGCTAAGTAGCCCCATCTGATCTTGGGTAGTAAAAAGAGCAGAGAGAAGCTTAAGAGAGTATAAATGAACTAGCCCAAGTTTTAAGATTGTTTGGGAAGAGCTTTATCTTAGTCCCACCACTAACTTCACAGGCGTGTTTGGTGAGGACACAAGAGAGAGCCTTTCTCAGTGGCTGCTCCCAGGTTGTGGAACTCTCTGCCATGGGAACCTAGGCTAGCCCCCTCCCTGCTCTCCTTCTCCCAGCAAGTAAGACCTTTTGATTTGAACAAGTATTTGTGGATTAAGTAGCTATGTACAAAAGTTGTTAATGGGGGTTCATGTGCTGCCTTTTTTTTATTGCTCTTGTTATGGTTTTAAATTATTTTGTAGCATTGTGATAGCTTATTTAATTGCGTTCTAACTTTGTACTGCTAATTTTAATTCATGCACCTTGTTTTAACTCACCTGTGAGCCACATTGGGTCCCAATCAGAAGAAAGGTTCAATATAAATTAAACAAATAAATAACAAAAAGACTTGAACTTTCTTCATTATGAACAACTGTGTGTGCCATTCTCAAAGAGACCCAAGGTCACGCTGCTGTTGAACCTCTCTTTCTCAGTCAGGGCTGAAAGAGACATGGGCAGAAACCACTTGCCCCATTCCCTCTAATACATACACTGCCTCAGAATGGTGGGAAACTTAGAGAATTGCTCCAAAAACCTATACCAGCTCCAGCTTTGGAGGGGTGGCCTCCCATAGGCAAAATTCCTTTGGTGGACCCCCTTCTGTAGTATAACCACCTCCTCCTCGCCTCTTTTCCGGTTACCCATTCTATCCTCATTGTTGTATATATTCTGCCTTTTTCCTATACCAGCATTCAAATTAAAACAGATACATTTTTTAAAATCATATCATGCAAAAGTTAAAACTACAATTAAACTATCAGTAGACTTAAAAGCAGTTGAAATCATAGCCATTAAAAATAAAAACAATAGATATAAACAATACAGAACATTATGAAAGGCCCTTTTCATTGAGCAACCAACCTTCAAAGGCTGGTTAAAACAAAAAGGTCTTCACCTCCCTACAGAAGAATAACAAGGAGGGTGCCTGTCTAACCTCCCTAAGGGCTCATCTACACCAGCCAAGATATGCTGGCTCCCCTCCAGCATGTCCTGGCTGTGGAGCTGGCCTGTCCTTCCCCCATTACCTCCACAAAATGGGCCAGAGTCCGCATAGAAATGCTGGCCCGTCCCTGCAGCCACTGCAGCACCCATTTTCTCTGCTATACCAGCTTGTGGGGACTATTAGCTAACACACATTGGAAACCACTTATTGTGGTATAGATGTATAAAGTGCTTAACAATTTGTAAGCTGCTCTGAGAGCCTTTGTGGCTGGATATAAATAGCTAAATAAATATAAATAAATATAAAATAAAATAAGTCAGGATGAAGTGACTAAAGGCCCCCTGTATGTGACCAGTGTTGGTGACATGCTGTGGGATCCCTGACTGGCTTCTGGGAGAAACAGGGAGATGGCAATGTGCCAGATGAGCTTCTGTGGACAGGCAGGCCCAATTCATTTTTGGCCATCAGTAACAAAGTAACCTGGATATATTCTTATAGTGGTTTATTGGGCCCTATCCCAGCTTTCCCCCATCCCAGTCCCATATCTGCACCAGGGGTGGTGAGGACTGCCCAGGGGAGAAATGGAGAAAATACCCAGCATCATATGGACTGCAAGGCTCTGGGATGGGGGCAAGCTGGGGTATTTAGCCCATGTAGACAAACCCTAAGAAGGCAGTTCCAGAGCCTGGGAGCAGCCACCAAGAAGGACCTATCCTGTTTTCCTGACAGATGTACCTGTAAAGGTGATGGAAGAAAGAGAAGGGCTTCCTCAGAAAGTCTCTAAACATGAACAGACTCATATGGGAGAATATGATCATTCAGATAACTAGGACCTGGACTCTGTTCCTTTGGACCCAGTTTTACAAGGCAGAAGCAGGAGGTTGCCCTATCTCTTCCCCCTGGTCACGGTTTGCATGCTTGGAAAGAGCAAATGCAACTGCAGTATCAGCAACAAGGAGAACAGAAGGCTGTGAGGAGGCTTGACAGAGTGATGATTGACAGAGGGATCTGGTAGGGACCTTGTAGGGATCTGGGCCTTGGCAGGTCCCCAGTGATGCCTATAAAACCAGTCCTACCAAGAACCCTCAGGACAACAGCCCACTGCTCTTAGGGAAGAGATTGCTTCCATAGAATCATAGAAGGCCAACACTGCCTACCAAAAGCCACCTGAAAAGGGGCCCAGTAATCTCCAGTCCTAACTGTAATGAGAGTGTGGAAGCACCTGCTCCAGTTTTGTGAAATGGATCAGGAAACCATGGACTAACAGGCTTAATGTAATCATAGAAACACAGAGCTGGAAGAGGCCTCATGGGCCATCAGGTCCAGCCCCTTGCTCAGTGCAGGACCTCCAGCTAAAACATTCCCAGCAGGTAGCTGTCCAGCCTCTTTCCAACAGTCTTTCCATTCTAATCTTTCCCCTTGCCCAGTGTGCCCTAGGAAAATGAGTCTTAATTCTGGAAGGAAAGAATGATAGAAACAGAGCAAGTGAATGAATAAGAAATGGTAAGGAATGTCCATGATAAAGCAGATTGTAGGGAGAAGATCCTGTTCCCTTTAGTAGAGGCAGAAATGAGATATATCTTATAACCATTCCAGAAGCAGGAGCTAGTGGCATGCACTTTCTTTCTTTCTGTTGGGGTACAAAGTACAAAGATGGGACACAACATGTCCTGGGGAAGTAGTTGGTGCTGTAGTTGATTGCTACAGGAAATATCATTACAGATTCTGCAATTGTTCCCCCAAGAGGGATTGCAGAACTCAAGATCATCCTATGAATACAGAAGCCTTCCTGAGCACAGAAGCTTTCATAATCCTGTTATTTGACATTCATTAGAAGAAGGTAGCATAACCTATATCAGCCTCATAAGGACTGAAAGGTCCTTGGAGCCCTCTGCAGGTGTTCCATTTCTGGGTGTGAGACACATGAACAGCAGGATTGTGCTCATCTGTCTGCTCCTTCATTGCCATTTTTCTCTCCACAAGTCTTCTTATCCCTGACAGAAGTCCAAGTCTTGTTCTCTAATGAGATCTGAGGCCCATGAGAAATGGCTGTGGATGGGGAGATGAGTTTGGATAAAAGAACTGAATGGAACTAGTACAGGGGAGGCTTTTCTCCACAGGACGGAAAAGTGGGTTAGAGAGAAGAGTTCTAGGTCAGCCTTATCCCTGACAGGATTGTTTTCTATGTGTATGACTCTGTGTGTGAGAGAGAGAGAGAGAAAAGGGGTAGGAAAAGGAAGAAGTACCCATTCTAGCTTGTGCACCTCTACTCAAAATCTGAAGTAACTGGACAAAGATTTACCACTTCAGTGAAAATCATCCTTTAAGTTGGATTATATATTTAAAAATTTAAGTTCTCCTTTTCCTTCTCTTCTCCTCTTCCTCCTTCCTTTTCTTTCCTTCTCTTCTCCTTCTCTTCATCCATTTCCTCTTCCTTCTCTACTGTTGACTATTGCTGTTCCCAACAGGAGGAGTACCAGGATTATGAACCTGAAGCATGAATCTCGCTTTCTTTTCTTCTGTCTCCTATGACTTGTTAACGAAGACATCCTGTGTCCTGTACAAGTGCTGAGTTCCAATGTGCCCAGTCGTAAACTATTTTTATAGTTTCTACAGTGTCTTTTGAAGTCTTCCATCAGCAATGATTGGAGCATCTGTAACCATGTCCAGTTTTCGTTTCAGCAAACTCCCTTCCCTCTGAAACGAATCTCTGGGTCTCAGAGCCATTGTTGTTGTGTGGATATTGTGGCTTCAACTTCTAAAAAGTTTAAAAACAAGTTTTAAAAAACACCTAAGTGTCTACTCCTTATTTGTAAAGCTGTACATGTTTTGTTGACAGATTGTTAGTAATTTAGTATTGTTTACGATATAAGAATTTTTTAAATGTTTCGTATGATTATTCTTTTCTGTCTAAAGATGACATTATAGTGAAAGTTGTTAATATATTTCTATACATATATACATATATATAAAGTAATTGAGCATGAACTATGCACCTATAAATATTAACTGTGAAAATTTATGTGCTTTGTGAAATGTTTTACTAACATGTCTCTGTAAATAATGGTGTCCAACTGGAATAAAATATGGTATCTGTTCAAAATGGAGTTTTAGTGCTGAATAATTTGTTGGTGCTAGTCTTATGTCACTTCAAGTCAACCCCAGTGTATGGCAACCCTTTAATAGGGTTTTGTTGGGAAGACTTAGTCAGAGGAGGTTTGTTTTTGCCTTTCTCTGAGGCTGAGAGAATTGCAACTTGCCCAAGGTCACCCAGGTGGTTTCCATTGCTGACCTGGGATTTAAGCCCAGGTTTCCCACAGTCCTCGCCCAACACTCAGGCCACTGCACCGCACTGGCTCAAACCATTACGCTATACATTAAATTTCCCTTTTCCTCTTAAAGGCTGCATTTGCTCACATCTGTTTTACTATTTTTTTGGCTGGGGGCTGCATGCCATAGGAACATGGGGGCATAAGCTCATGCAGATCCTCTTCCTCTCTGATACCCTGTTCCTCATGTCAACCAGAGGAACAGTAGAGCAGGGACTGCAATAGCAGCTGAGCTCTCTGCCACTGCACTAGGGTGATTACCAGCAATGAACAACACCCCCTAGTGTGGAGAAGAAAGTGTGACATCCTACAACCACCACCCCTCATTGCTTTTCTAGCCAGCATATGAGATTGCTCTTTAAATTATATAACATGAGATAAATATTTGAGGCAGTATCTGATAGCTCTTAATGATAGCCAGATGGAACCCCCATGTTGCACAGCAGTCTACCTGTAAATGTTAGTTGTTGCAGGGTACAACAACCAGGGGTGCTATTTCCTTCATGGACTTCTTGAAAGGTTTTTGTTGGCCATGGTGGGAATCACAAGACTCTCCCTGATAGGCATACAGTCTGACCCCATAGGGCTCTTTTGAAATGTTTGTGCAAGTCGGAAAGCCCAACTATTTTGGTCCAGTGAAAAGGCCAGGGGGCAGCCATTTAACTTTTTTTATATACAGGTTCAAAACTTGGGAAAATTCTCTGGCCATGCTGGCTGGTGGGTTTTGGGAGTTGTAGTAAAACCAAATTGCTTTCCTAAGGTCTGGTACAGAATATATTCAGCTTTGGCTACAACTCCTTTCTTTTAATTTTCAAGACATAAGGTTTTTCATGCTCAGTAACAGCATCCCTTCCCTTAGGCTTAGGCAAAACATAAAATAAAAGGTGTATTTTTCATGGATATGCATGAAGAATTTGATATTAATTATTTAAAGCTTGGTGCCTACTTGCCATCATATTGCATTCCTAAGCCAGTGCTCTCAGAAAATAAGAAATGTCTAAATCTCTCTGAGAAATATGAGTCATTTGTGTTTGTTTCTTTGGGATAATCTTTGTTCATTCATTCCAGGTAAACATGAGACAAACCATTCATCGTTCAAGGCAATTTGTAGTCATCCTGTGGATGCAGGCTTTAGTTCATGTGCCTGGTTAAAAAAAAATTGCCCTCAGATGGCCGAAAAGGTGGCTGCCCATAGGTTCTTCTGGTTACCATAGAAACCCTGCGGGTGCATGCATGCGTTTGTGTGTGCATGATATGGTGCACAAGCAACATGCAGCATTTTAATGAAATCCCTCAAGGGCTGGCAAATATTCTTTCCAAAGTAAATGGAACACTGGTTTTGGAGTGGGCTTGGGTTGTTTTTTACTTTGATTTCTGAGGAATTACAGAAGCCGATGAGAGGGCTGCATATATAAGATGCAAAACTGAATCAAGATCAGATGAATGAGATCCAAAGGGCTGACCCAATCTGCATGTTATTTAAAGCATCAGTGTGCTGTGTGTGCTAAGAAGCACCGCCTGGAGAATAATGCAGGAGCCTATGGTTGGGCTTATAAAAAGCTTCTCAGTCTCCACTATGTTTTTCAAAATCCCTCTTGCATTTTCTTCCCATTCTCATGTTGTGTCAAATTGTAACACTTCAGCATTTTGTTATACTTTGTATGAAATTTTGCAAATTTTTATACCTTTTCCTAATGTGTATATTTATTTACACAATTTACCTAATGTATGCATCTTGCACACAAAGCTGACTAAAGGGAGGGTGAGGAAAGTGCACCCCATGGTATTCAAGATCCCCTTTTCCACCCTTCAACTCAGTGTTCAATCAGTGCATACTCCGCATTACTACTACACACCCTCCAACATTTCACAGATGAAAACCAGGACACATGTGGCCAAGCAACATCAGAGTATGTAAAAATGGCAAAAATTATTAATGAGGAAGAAAACACAAGCTAGAAGAGATTGCAGCAGTTTGCTTTTGCCTGAGCTGACTGGGAATGGCAAGATTCTACCTCTCCCCTCCACCCTTCCCCCTGAATTAATTGAGTGCAAAGTACTTTCATACTTTAACTCCATCGGTAGCAATTGAAGTAAACTGAGAAAAAAGGGGATGGGAGGAGGAGTGAGAGACTGGGACATTTTAAAAGCAGTGGACAAAGTGGGACAACAAATGATAAATCAGGGCTGCCCACCAAATCAGGACAGCTGGAGGGTAATCTCTATGGCAAATACGTACCAGACTTATGCAAGACCAAAATAACATCAGAGTTGTTTTTCTGACAATATTAAGGAGTGCTGGCCATTTAAACCGTTCAGTCTCCAGCTTGGTGTTGGACTATATTTGCACCAACCCAGTGCAGCCAATTCTAGCCCAACACATCAGGAGGGCATCAGGTTGGAGATGGCTGACTTAGATGGTGGCTAGATACTGAAGTTTTGTAGCGGTTTAAAACTTTTGGTTTCTAGAAATGAATGCTATACTACAGTGCAGGAGGCCTATCCTTGGTGGCTGGGAGATTCTAAGAGCTGAAATGCCCCCCACTATATATATAGTGTGTGAGAGGTTTTTTGCCATGTTTTTTGTGGGGTGTTTTCTGCCACATGGGTCCCTGGACTGTTTTAAGCCCAGGGGTGTCCTTTTCTTTCTAACAAGAAATGACCCAGAAATAATTGTGCCTCCATCTGGGGTACAAAGCTGAAATTTTCTGTGGGGGTTGCAGTCCTCTAAGGTCTCTTAGGAGGCCAGTGGAGCCCGCAACCGTTCCCTATCCCTGATTTAGCATGACTTTCAGCCACATCAGGCAGAATTCACATAGTCACGAGTGTAAAAGTCATATCAGACTGTTGTAATTGTAAAGTGTGGATACACCCATTATGCTAGCTGGAGACTATGGCTAACAGCTAGCTCCTTTTCTTCTCTGACTTAAGAGTGTATGGGTTAGAGACAAGTGGGTGCCTCCCATTATCAAAGGGTATGCTTTTATTGCCCTGTTTCTGTGAAGTGGAACATAGTGCAAGAAAACTGAAGACACCAGTTTCTAACTTCACAAAAGGCAGAGGCCAATTTTCTCTCAGCATCATGTCCCCTGCAGTCCACACTTCTGTGCTTCTAGCCCACTGGAAGTGATCAGTTAATAATTACACCAGTTTCCAGCTCTGGGAGGCATGGGGGAGGAAGGATGGTGATCATTGTATTTGTGGTGCTTCCAGGGCAAAGGTTTATCCAGAAAGTGCCTGAAAAAAGAGGGCTGGGGTCTTTGGGGGTTTATCAAGTGGCTTTGGGAGCCAGAACTTGAAAGTCAGGGGGCATATTTGGCTTAAGCCATAATGTAACTCCACTGGATGTCTCTGCTGCTTTTGCTGTAGAGCCACTCATGGAAACTGTATTAATTATCATGGAATCCCAAAGAATTCTGGGAATTGTAGTTCCTGGTGTTTTATTTAAGAAGTCTTTCTTAAGAGATCTCAGATCTTATTCCCTATGCCACACAGCTACAGTTTCCATAGTTAACCATGAAATTACCTTTCCCTCTATATTTGGAAGGAAAAGTACAAGTATCAGATCCCAACAACATTCTGTAGTGCTCTTGGATGTGTCTCCAAGGCTGAAGATTTTTACTCTAAAAAGTACCTCTTTGAATTCAATCTGATAAGAGCCTCCTCATTCCACAGAAATAGTATTGCATCATTATCACACCTGGGTGCCTGGATTTCATGAGCTTATTGTATAAGTATAGTTTACCAAGATTATCCAGGTAAACAACATGCTGCTTCGCAGTCTATGCCTTTCAGACTGCATAGTTACGATGGTATGATTCCACATTAGCTGTCATGGCAACAGCCTATGGAATCCTGGGATATGCAGGTAAGGAAGTGTTGCGCTACAGCCTGCTGGAGTCTGTCTATGCTTGGGAGTCCAGCCAGGAATCAGGTTAGCTGAGTAGCAAAAGCTTGGTCCAGATGCTTCCAGCATGTTCAGTGTTCAATGAGTAGATGGACACACTTAGTGTCTAAAAACTAACAGTCTTTATTGTTTATTGTTTCTAAACTACAAACAAAATCATTGCTCTAATAGCTAAGCTTATAGTTAGCAGTCACTCAAAGTAAGTTGAAGAAGTGAAGTGGGCTGCCTTGCACCATGACTTATATAGGGTTTCCTAGCTGTTCTAGCAAGTTCTAGCAACTCCCCTTCATTCAGTTGGTGACTGGTGACATCATCTGACATCATCCCTAGCATGCTGTCTCCCTTCTCTGAATCATACTGAGATAAGCTGGCAGAAAAACATCAGCTGCCTACCCTGCTACGTAGCTGTTTAACCTTCAGCGTTGTCCTCTACAGATAAATGGAATATATGGTATCTCTTTATGACATAAATTTCCAAGGGCTACACATTAAAAACCCTAACAGGAAGGAGTACAGTATTTAGAATTCTTTGCCAGAGATCTCTCAGGCCTCACCAAACTACAAACTCTGAGATTCCATAGGATGTAGCCATGGCAGTTAAAATTCAATCAATGGGATATAATTATGTAGTCTGAAAGGGCTCCAGTTCGTAGCCCTAAGATCACATCCTAACAAGATAAAATTACTTCCATGGAGAAAATAGAGTATACATAAATACACTCAGGTGACTCAGCTCTGCACAGTTTAGCTTTTGGCATGTTGCTGCCAAGTGGCCAATTAGGAAATCTTGTAGTATCCTGCTATAACCTGATGCACACAAAGCACAACAGAAGTGGGGGGTGGGGAGTACATATTTCCTACATATAGCTATCCAGGCTGCCAGTCGCAGCATCAGGATAGGGAGCTTTGCAGAGTCATGGCCAATTCCACCACCACCACCAGACCCACCTCATGGGACACCACCTCTTTCTACTGAAGCCTTTTTTTTAAAAAAAAGTTTTAAGTACAAGAAGGCATGTGGAAAAGCATACGGCTTAAGTTACAGGAGAGCAGCAGTTTAAGAATAAGATCATATGAGGCTCTAAAGACTGGGAGAGGGAACTGGTGGGACAGATGCAGTTTTGAGACCACACATGTGGCCCACTTATATTATATTCAGAAGATGTCAGAGTTGGCGGAGACTTGCAAGCCATCTAATTCAACCTTGTGCTAAAGGCAAGCGGCTTGCACCTGCAACATATCTGACAGATAGCCATCCAATTTCTGCTTATATATCTTCATTGAAGAAGAGTCCAACATGTCAAAAGTCAATCCATTCCAATGCTGAACAGTTCATTAAGTTGTTTCTCCTAAAGTCAGTGCACAACTTGAGCACTTTCTGGTGAGAATCATGCTGTGATGATACATGTGCTATGTGACTGGTCCCTTCTATTATGTTTGTGAAAAGTGAGATTCTTATACTTCCATCTAAGCAACCACGTTCCATCATAGATGCCATATTCCACAGTACATGATCTGATCATGGTTCTACGTGATTAAAATTTCTCATCTGGAATTAAAATTTCTCATCTAGTCATTATTTCTCTTTGTTCTCTGGCATTTCTGCATACCCCCCTCATCCTACCCCCCTTCCTTTACAATATGAAAATATCATCAGCTTAAAAGTGGCTGCAGGCCTTTATGAAGTCTACCTGACATTTAGCAATATTCAAGGAAGGTCCTCTGATCAAAAAATGCCTAGCAGATGGGGAAGTGGTAGG
Organism: Gambelia wislizenii; assembly: GCA_030847615.1. NCBI lineage: Eukaryota > Metazoa > Chordata > Lepidosauria > Squamata > Crotaphytidae > Gambelia > Gambelia wislizenii. The sequence continues at coordinate 23,167,693 of JAUMIR010000005.1, read as the reverse complement.
TGGGAGGAACAGATGAAATAGCCAGCAAGCTAAGAAAGTAGGTCAGCTAAAAGCTATCAGTTTTGAGAGTATTCCAGGGATGGAGGTATTCTTCAGTTAATCATAAGAACAAATGTCCTCTTAAATGTAGTATCCAGTTTGGGGATAACCTACCCTCTATGACCAGAGTCTATGTTCATCACCCAGTGGGCTGGGGAATGGGTTTGGTGACAACTACTTGGGGTTTTAAAGGAGATTATCTATGATGTTGAACCCTAATCCCAAAATGGATTCAGCACTTTGGATGATGATGATGATGATCATCATCATCATCATTATGCATTTCTCTCAAAACTGGGATTCAAGGCAATTTACTTGTACAATTTTTAAAATGTATATATTTTAAAAAGAACAATATTGTTCTTTTTTAAATTGTAAGCTGCCTTGAATCCCAGTTTTGAGAGAAAGTCAGGATGGCAGAGATTCTAGATCAGCTACTTAGCTACATGGCTACCTTAGTTACATAGCTAAGTACTGTGTCCCAGCTTGACACACACGCCCCACCCGGATTTACCAGGTAACAGCAGCTGTGAACAACAAACTTCTAATTCTCCTGCCAATCAAGAGTCAGCTGACTGATATTCCCACCCCCTCCTTCCACGAGTAATCTCTGGTGCAATGTTCAGAAGCAGGACCCCTGTTATAATTCTGCCTTGCACTGAAGATTGCTTGTGGGAAGGGGTGTGTGGAAACATCAGTCTGCTGCATCCCAATTGGCAGGAGACTAGACCCCTGTCACTAGCAGGGGCTGCTCAGTAAATCCAGATTGGAGAATGACAATTCCTACGTATTTCCTACACTATTGAAAATGTATGGATCATGAATGCAAACCAGTCACACCCTAGGTTATCCATGAAATTGTGAATCTCAGCCATTACTACTACTATTGTATCATCATCATCATCATCTGAGGTGTTTGGCAGTGGAACACACTCCCTCGGAGCATGGTGGGGTCTCCTTCCTTGGAGGTCTTTAAACAGAGGCTGGATGGCCATCTGTCAGGGGTGCTTTGATCATGATTCCTGTGTGGCAGGGGGTTGGACTGGATGGCCCTTGTGGTCTCTTCCAACTCTACAATTCTATGATTCTATGAATACCTCCTTTAAAACCCTTTAAAACGCTGCTCCTGGTATTGTTGCATTGTTACCCCGTTAGCTATGCTGGTGAAGAATCATGGGAGTTAAGTCCACTATATGGAGGGCCACCAGTAGTTCACTCTTTCATTACTGATGTTAGATTGGTGGTAGACCTGGAACAGGGCTTTCTATGTAGCCACACCCAGTTTTGTGGACCTTACTTCTCAGAGGGTTTAGTTTGGCTCCTCCGTTACTGGCCTTTAACTCTAAGGGTTGGACATTTTTGCTGCCCTGTCCTTCTGCTGCCCCACACACATACACTGCGATATTTGGACCCATTAGTAGCCTGTCCTTTCTAACCAGTGCCAAAGAATTTGTAGTCCAATACATCTGAATCCAAATGTTCACCATCACTGTTGCTCTTTGAGTTTAGGTTTCCCTGTTTTGTTGTCAACTCTGCTTTTTAGCAGTTATATTTTAGGTTTTGGTTTGGTTTAGCTTGGTTTGGGGGTTTTTGCTTTCTTTTTTTAAGAAAGTGGTAGAGGAAAAAAAGGATCTTTTCCTCAAGGGCCAATGAGTCTTTACTGTCCAATGTTTCTTCTTCCTCCTGAACAGTTTCGATACACTTCCTATTGTAAGCTGAAACATAGAGGCTCTGTCAATAATATAATGACTCTCTCCACCATAAGCAGAGAATGTTTTGTTTTGTTTAACATTTTTGCATTCTCTTGTTTTGATGGTTTAAATTTCAGCCACCTGAAGCACTCATTAGGTAGAGTGGGAATACATTAAATAAAACACACACACACACCTGTTTCTGGGCTATATCATTTCAGATTACAAGTGAAGGCTCATATGACTGACTGCTCCTCATTTTAAAAAGCATATGTTATACATACACACAAACACACTATGTGAGAATGTTGCATTTCTGGTTAAGCATGGAAACATTCCCTCTTTTTTTCGGAGTACAATTGTAGGAAAAGAAACAGCCAGCACAGACAATAACCATGTAAGCTGGGGAATTCTGCGCACTGTAGACAAAAAAGTAATATTTCCAAACTCTGGCTCCTGACATCTCATTTCCCATATAGATTATTTACCTTATTTGGCTTCCTCCCTGGTCTCCTTCTTCCAGCAAGTAAAAACATTCCTTGACTATAATGAGATTTTAATGGTGCACTGTGCTGTTTTGTTGGTTTTTAATATGGCTCTTTAACAACTTTTAAATGGTTTTAACACTACAGAATGTTTAATTGTTGTTTAAATAACATTCACAGTTGTCCTTTCACATTCGCTGGGGTTTGGTTCCAGAACCCACCCACCCCCGTGAATACCCAAATCTGTTGAATACTCAAGCCCCATTATATGCAATGGCATAGCAAAATGGTGTCCCTTATATAAGATGGCAAAAAAAAATAATCAAGGTTTGCTTTTTGGATTATTATTTTTTTAAGAATATTTTCAAGCTGTGAATATTTAAATCTGTGAATGCCAAATCCATGAATATGGAGGAACAACTGTATATTTATAAATTTTTTACTGATGTTTTGTAGAGTTTTTAGTCTGTGCTGTTTTCAATAAGTTGTAAGCCACCTTGAGACCCATTATTGGGAAAAGGTGGGATTTAAATGAACAGCAGCAGAAGAAGAAGAAGGTGGGGGAGGAGGAGGAGGAGGAGGAGGTAACATTATCATTATCGGCCAAATCCTCTATCATGGTGTATGTTATGTAACTTAACATATACATAGCTGCCTAGCAGAGGTGGTAAGAAACCTTGTTAGTGAACTGCAAAGATGTATAACAGCCACCAGCATGGATGCCCTGATGTGCATCGCCACTCCCTAGTCGGTGTTCATCAGGACTGATGCACAGTACTAGGACTTTGCTACCTCCCCTATGTAGTAACATAACAGCAGCCCTTTACTCAATATGGATGTTACAGAACTTCCCAGTTCTAATTCACACATACATAGGGCTTGTCTAAATGAGAAGAAATAATGCACATACCTGTGTAATATAGACAATTCACAGCAGCATTCTTTTGTCCCCACAGTATTTTGGCAAAAATGCTAGAATGCAAAGCTCTCTGCAGTAATGTTCACATGGTTGTGAATCAAGATGGTGGTCGTGTTATTGTTTTGCACAGTGAGGAAAACAAAGGGAACCCAGCAGCACCTGGAGACAACAAGGAGAGTGGCCATCACAAGGAAGAGGAGAGCCTCTTGCACTTCACCCATCCCAGTGGTGGCAGCCCCCAATTCTGGCTGCAAAGGGATGGTAGGAGCCACCTGGCCAGCCACTGGTTGCAGAGAAGGAAGAGGAGGGTGGCTTTTTACTGCTCCTGCTGTTGGAAATTGTGTAAAAATACACTGCTTAAAATATCCGGGTATTTTGTCCCTGTTTAAACATCCACACTGCACTTCACACGTTAGTGGACAATGCAGCCAACTTTAGCAGAGTATAGCAAGCTTAATGCACACGCAGCATCTAGCGTCAGAATGTTAGCATGCATGTAAAAACACTGCTTAGCTTATAACCAAACACCCTTTGTCTTTTCCCAAGTTGTTTAACTACCAAAGTAACCACTCAAGACTCAAAGTTAGTTTAAAAAGTACAAAAGTTTCTTTACTCACAGTTTAGAGAGCTGATTCTTGGCAGGTAACAAAAAACACCATCAAAACAGACCAAAACTGGTTAAAAATACTGTACTTAAAAACTACATTGTTAGAAAACTATATTCAGGACGCCCCTTTTGGGGTCCTCTCAGTTCAAAGGTCCATGAGGATTGTTAGATAACATGGCATCTGGAACAAAGAAGAACCCTCAGGCAGTCCCCCTTCATCCCAGATTGCCCAATAGTAAAACTTTAGGAAGTTACATCAGCTCATCTCATATGCCTTCCCAGTTAACCCTTCAATGGCAAAACAATTTCCACTTATTGGACTGCAAACTATATTTTCCAACACCTGCTTCATCTCACCTTCCCTGGCTGGGCTGCTCCTTCTCTCATGCCTGCCCACCAAGCTCAATGTCAGTGGGCTTTGGAGGGTTCAGGACAGGCATGAGAGAAGGAACAGCCCAGCCAGGGAAGGTGAGATGAAGCTGGAGCACTGAAGAGCCACCCTCCTCTTCCTTCTCCATAACTAGCGGCTGGCCAGGTGGCTCCTCCCATCCCTTTAATTGCAGCTGGAATCAGAGGCCTCTGCCACCACTGGGATGGATAAAGGGTGGGTGGCTTGGTCTCTCCTCCTCTTCCTCATGGTGGCCACCCTCCTTGTCAGCTCCAGGCACCACAGTTCCCTTTTGACAGTTTAAAAAATAAAAGTGTAAAAAAACACACAATTGCTAGCACTTCTAGGCACTTGATGGCAAGCCCACACCTGCACATTTCCAACCAATCAGATGCAGAGTTCTGTCCTCTTCGGACTGTGGAACAAATCGCATCAGTTGTCCATACAAACAGAAATGTGCATTTCCTTCATAGCTTTTTTTTTTAATACAAGAAAGCTGCGAAGCCTTTTCCAACAGAGTATTTGGCTTTTTTGGCCCCTCTCCTTCCCAATACATTAAATCACTGAGAATCCCATTGGGACAAAAACTATTCTCCTCGTATGCTATGGGGAGTTTTTTCACCATCTAGACAACCCCATAAATCCCCAACAGCCTACCCATGAAAATATTATGTGCTTCAACACATAGAAACGTTGTGGTATACATATGCAGATGCCCTTCATAACTGATGTGATGAGCATCTGTTTCTATTAAATCTGGAATTCTATTAATATAAGTTTATTTCTATTTCTATTTTGGAATTTTAGTTTAATATTGTTTTATAATCTTGCATATTTTGATCATGTGTATTTGTCAGTTTGCTTTCTGTTGTATTGTATTTTGTACTTGTATTATATTGTATATTGTATTTTATCTGGGTAATTTGTTTTACCACCAATGGTCTGCCCTGGCCTCACATTGGGAGGCATGGAGACGCACTATCCACAATGCTGCAGCCTTATTTGAGAACTCACGCTGAACAAGTCTTGAAGAGAAACGACAACGCAGAAAGAATCACAACCCGGTAACATCACCCAAGGAGACCCTCTGCTGTGCTTTGTGCAACTGGACTTGTTTATCTTGGATTGGCCTTTTTAGTCATCAGTGCACCTTCCTAAATCTTTGTTTGCGAAGAAAAGCCAGAGAGAGAGAGAGTGAGAGAGAGTGTGTGTATGGTTTTATATTTTTATTATTCTTTCTTTCCCTGTTGAGGCCACTCTGAAATTAACATGTTTATAAATAATGGCCAGAATCCTCTATCATGGTCTATGTTATGTAACTTTAAATCTACTTAGCTACATAGCAGAGGCACTAAAGAACCCTGTTAGTGAATTGCAAAGATGCATAACAGGACACCAGCAAGAATGTCAGCACTTGCTAGCCAGTGTCCTGATGCACAAATAGGACTGATGAGCATTGGGCATCAGTTGCTTTGCTAGCTCCCATATATAGTAATGTAATATCATCACCTTACTAGGTACAGACATCATGGAACTGTCCGACTCTTATTCCCACAGATGTAAGTTCCCCTATGAAGTCCTGAACAGGATTCTAGCCAAATAAAAGCATGTGGTTCTCATCCCTAGCAAACTGGGATCAGAATCTGGTGGGAGACCTGCCACACTCTGCCTACTAGGTGGGCCAGTCCTGGAGAATGCTGCCCCTTTTCACTTTTCTGAAAATGTGTACTCTTGGTCTGGGATGAGGGCAGTGATAGGATCAAGGCAAGAGACCTGACTAAGAAAGATAACTGTTCATGCCATTGTTTTGATGCATGCTTTGATGTTCCCACAGATAATAGTCTACGTTTCATTTCCTGAAGAATGTGACTACTGTTTGAAAAAGGACTTTAGATTTTTTTTTTTTTTTTATTCTTATTTAGCTGGAAGATGCTATCACTCTGTCACGTTCAGTTTGGAGCTCAGATGGAAAACAGCATCTGCTGAGATGGAATATAAAGCAGACAAGCTGTTTCTGAAGGATTATTAGCAATGCACATTTACCTCTAAAGAGGAATACATCAAGTACACCCATGACACAATGCAGAAGCAAGTCTCCACTGCTGGGGCAGTGTACACATTAGAGTTGGAAACATAAATCAGGTTAAAACAATCCCACACCCTAGCATCACCATAAGAGGTTTTACTCCATGAGGCAAAGAAGAAGATGAACCCCCCGCCCTTACATCTACAAAAGCCAGCTGGACCAGCAGTTCAGTCTTTCTTCCATATGGATGATGGGAGAGTATCTTCCAGCACACCTGCAGAAAAGCATAGGAGATAAAGGACATGCTGTGTTGGACTCAGCTCTAGCTTGCAACTTCTCCCAGCATCTGCTGCTGGAGACAACTGTGAAAAGTAGTTTAACCTGTATTACTTTTCTGTTCATTTCAAGTCTTTACTTGCTATGAATACTATGGACTGCCAAAATGACCAATAAATGGGCCTAAACATGAAAAGCTTCCTAGAAGCCAAAATGACCAAACTTTGGACATATCATGACTCAGTAGAAAATATGATCATGCTTCGTAAAGTGGGCAACAGTAGGAAGAGTATATTAGAGGTAGAGTGAGGAGATATCAGGTGGGCTTTAATACCCTGGAAGAGGGACGCAACAGGATTGAGAAAGGGGTTCCCTTTCAGACTACGTCATCCCTGTCCCTTTCTGCCCCTGTGCTGCCTCCATTCAGTCCCCATTTTTTTTTTATTCATGGGGAAAAGTCATTAATAGATCACCTGTTACGTTTCTGTAATGGAATCATGGGTGTGCGAACCAGTGCCCTGTTATGCTGGTGCTGTCTGGGAGGTCTGTACCAAACACTTCTGGGTACTATCAGGACATCCAGGTAAGTGACAACCTTTTTTGTACCCTCTCTGGGTTACTTGGGTTTTGGGGGTTTTTTTTGCGGTTTCTTTCTTTTTTTTTTTTTTTAATATATTTTTTATTGGTTACAGCCGGTATATTCTCATACATATGTTGCAAAGTATCATCACACTTTTACCTATTTACATTACCACTTATTACAAAACACATTATATAATTGCCCTTTTTATAACATACTGTAACTCTATTTCGTTATCTAAAATAAGTTAACACAAAGTATATTCATATAATATTTCTATACATTCGTATCATATTTCTATGTTTAGGTGCTTGGTTTAAATTTTTTGAGGCTTGGGGTTTTCTTATTTTTAAATTTCCCCACGCAATGCAGGGCTCCCTGGAAGGGCCGTAAACAACACTTCCGGTGGTGATCAAGACATCCAGGTAAGTGACAGCCTTTTTTGTACCCTCCCCTGTTTACTTGGGGGGGGTGTTTAGGTGTTTGGTTTAATTTTTTAAGGCTTGCTTTTTAAAAAAAAAATCCCCACGCGATGCAGGGCTCCCTGTAAGGTCCTTGAAGGTCCATAAAGAACATGTCCAGTGGCCTCGGGAAGACCTCCATTCACTTCCTGGACTGCCGGAGAGGGGGGAGTAGTTTCTGTTGCGCAATTAAAGTAGGTGTCTGGAAAAAAATAATTCAGTTACAGGGGCAGGAGTTAGAAGAAAAGACGGTGATACTATATTTGTCCCCATCTAATAATCTCTTTAGTCAATCAAGGAAGTCACAGCCCTGAGTTCTTTATCACACTATGCTGTTATAGTGCTATTATTCCACTTTACTGTTTTAGTTGCCTCCCGCGCAATTCTGGGGTTTGTAGTTTAGTGAGGCCTAAGAGCTCTCTGGCTGAGAGTTCCAAACACCCCTTCCTAAACTGCAAATCCCAGGATTATACAGGAGGCAACCAGAGCAGTTAAACTGGAATAATAGCTTTATAACAGTATAATGTGATAATCTCCCAGAGGGCTGTTGACAACAAGGTGTCTTGGAGCACTCTCATTCATAGGGTCACAAAAAGTCAAAGCCAACTAAATGGCAATTAACAACAACAACATGCTATTATTCCCTTTTAAGAGATGTTGAATGGCATTCTAGGGCAAAGAAGGAGAAGGCAGGCCCCTGGTCTCTGTGTTTGGTTTTTCAGTAGTCATGGCAGCCTTGTTAGGCCTCTGCCAAGCTGTTGGGGTAGATTTTAGTCAATGAAGTTGAATTTGTCTTTTTCTCCCTGGAGTGGAATATAACACAACTTCCTCACTCTGCTGCCTCATTGCAGAACTGTCTCTTCCCACCTGACATACCTATCTCTCCCCTCCCAGGTAAAAAGGTGAAAAGGATAAAAATTGCTAATCTCCTCCAGGGTCAAATTGTTTTCAAATTCCAAGAAAAGTTTGAGATAAGAGTCCCGCTCCCAATGTTATGATATCATCTTTATTCAAACACTAATTACATAATAAATAAACACACACACACACACACAATGTTGAAAAAAACTGCAGCGGGAATGAAGAACATAAACATTAATTATCACCCTAACAGGGACTCTAGGGAAAGAGCAGTTGATCAAAATTCAGCATGGCAAGCCAATCATTGCTTATTTGTTATATGGGGAATGTGTTACCCAATTGGATGAGTGTGTTGGATCACTCATGGATTCTAACAGGGCTCACTGATCCTTTAGCAGTACCAGAATTAGGTGGAGGTATTTGTTATTTCCTTCACAATGAGGAGAGATGAGATAATTAGTACTGAAGAGATTTCTTTACAAGCAGAAAGCTGATAGCATATGAGCAAAAAAAATAAAAAAAAAAATTCACAGAATACTTATAGGGAGGTTCCCTATCATAAAATTCAGCACAGTCTTTCCACACTCAAGTTTGCAGGTTCACTTCCTGGTCTTTCCAGTTCAGAAGGTCAGAGCTGGAGAAAATTGCCGGAATCCTTTTAGGGACATGCAAATACATGTTGAAGCAAGGTTACACACATGCATATCTTGTTTTGGGTGGGGTAAAAGAGGCTATTCACTAGCCCCTTGCACTGAATCCAAAACCTACTCCCCCAGCCAGCTGTCAAGCCCCATGCATTGTTGTTAGGCCATTAATGTGGTTCTCCTCTGACAGTGAAGCCTTATGGACGGGGGACCTATTTTGCTGATGGACCAGGCTTGAGGCCAGTAATCCGGTGAGCCACTTACATGTGCCACTTACATGAGCACAGGGGGAGGGCTAGAGAATTTATAGGGCCAGGCTGCCCCCTACCTCTTCCTCTCTGACTGATCAACCCACCCTCCCGCAACTATCATACTGTGACTTATGTGGTCGTTTCAGGGCCAGGTAGGAATGTTTGCCTCCCCACATTCTTTCATACCCCATACTGTGGTTGTCAGCAATGAGAAACTGACTAGGGTTGTTTTAAATAGGTGGTCACTGGCTAGTTGAGGGGGGAGAGATGTTAGTTCAGTGAGCACCTTGGTACCACTTTTCAATGAAGGGGGGGGGGTCCCTGGAGCTTCCCCTTTAGGTCCTGTGACCTGTCTGCAAACAGCTGAGGGAGGGAGGTGACTGATTAGTAGGGACTCCCTCCCATCCTTGCTGCGTTTACTCAGAGTGTGAAGAAGAAAGACAAGATCTGCATTCCTCTTTTTAATGGCTAGAGATTTTTATAGGGATGTAAATCTTTGTGAATTTTGTTTTCCCAGAGAAGAATTAATAATTTTATCATTTTTCTCCTCACTACAAAAACGTGATTGAAAACTGGACTTATTCTGGGGAGGGGGGGAGAGCAAGTGGGATTTTTTATTTTATTTTATTTTTTGGCAAAGAAAATAGTATTTCGTGCAGGAAGCAAGTTTCCTGCACAGAAGATGGCATTTTTCTGCACAGGTCTATTATTTTCTGCACAGTAAATGCAGGAAACTTGCATTGTTAGTCACTGGAAGCAATGTCTGGCAACCACCATGACAAGGAAGGGAGTCCCAGGATGTCTGACAACTTGCTTCTCTCCTCTTGAACAAAGTTTTCCAGTAGCAACTATAATGCTCCCACTACAACTCTCAGAATTCCCCAATCAGCCTGGCTAGATTCTGGGAGCTGTAGTTCAAAATAGTAACTTCTAAGTTCTAAAATGGATCAAATTGCAGGGGATATGAAGGACCTCTACCTGTGGGCTCTAAAGAGCCACAGAATAGACAGAATAAGGCTGGAAAGGACACATGATATGACTTGATACAATAAGTTTCTATGTTCTTAACCAGAGCCTACCCTACCACTAGGCAGAATGAGGCCTTGGGCTAAGGTGGCAGAACCTGAGAAGAAAGAGGCACAGCTAGGAAGCAACTACAGTGGGCCTTCTGGATCCATGTGCTCCGGATCCACAAATTCAACTGACTATCATATTATTAAATGGTGGCAACATGAACACAGACACACTGGAACAGGCATGTTCATGTTGCCACCATTTAACAACCTGGGGCACAATCATCCATTATTATTTTGTATCATCATGGGGTCCAGGAACCAAATCCTTTGGATCCAAAGGGTTCATTGTAGTTTAAAATAATGGCCTACATTCATTTCCTAGTCCCAAGTAGCAAATGGGATTTCCAGTGGGGCTGACTCACCATTTAGTACAGTGATTCTCAAAGTGGGTGCTACCGCCCCCTGGTGGGCGCTGCAGTGATCTGGGGGGGCGGTGATGGCTACAGGTGATGAATAAGTGTAAGGGGGCGGTGAAAGCATAAAAGAAAGAAGAGAGGATTTAGAAAAATTGATTTATGTATTCTGCTCATAACGCTTAATTTTTCTTTGAACAATATACTCGACAATATACGTTGGCTCGGTTCCCACATACTCCCTCACTTGCATTGAGGTATGTGCAATCGCGCACTGCTACTGTTCATGTGGAATTGCCATTCCAAAATGTGTGAGCACTACGAGCATTGCTGCGGGCAACTGCCACTCGTGTGATTGGTCAATCACAAGGCCAAAGCCTGGAACAGCAGCGGCAATACTGGCTACTGGCAGTACTACCAGCAGATTTTAGAGCACGCTACGAATCAGGAGATTTCCCGTGATTATTGTGGGAAAATTACAGCGTAATATAACTCTGAGGACTTTATCGGACAGAGAAATACACCACAAGAAGGGTCGTCCCTCTTGTGACACTACTGCGCAGCAGGGGGGGGGCGTTTCGTATGATGCCGTCCCCCTGCCGATTCTGTTCTGGTACAGATCGCAGCTCCAGTGTCATATTTGGTTTTTTTATATAATTTTATTAAATTTATAATCATACATTATAATATCCAATCAATATTTGTTTAATATAACACATAATACTACCATAAACATCACAATTTTTCTATTAACTAATTTCAAAAGTTAACATAGATTCTTTACTATGATTCTTTTCAAGAATATTAATTCCCCTAAACCCCCCCCACCTCAGTGCTCCCCTTCACCGGAGCCATTACCCCTTACCTAATCTTTCCAGAATCTCAATTCTTCTCGTGGAGGTAACCTCCCATCTTTTGTCTGTAATACTTTCTTAACAAATACTTTCCAGATTTTATCAAAATCACTTTCTTCCCAACTTCTTCTTCTTACTATAATTCTACATGTTAACGTATCATTTATTGCCATTTTCCAAACTTCTTTATACCACTCCTCCACTTGTACATTTATTTGCATTTTCCAATGTCTTGCTATAATTAATCTTGCTGCCGTTAATAAATTTATTATTAAATCCTTTTCTGCTTGGTTCCCATTCACCCCATATTTGGCCATTTCTTAGTCATGGAAGTTGACCGTGATTGCAGCATTGCAAGAGGAACGACCCTTCTTGCGGTGTATTTCTGCGTCCGAAAAAGTCCTAAGTTAGATTGTTGTGATATTGTGACAATTTAAAGTTAACTAATAGTGTGACTATAATTGGTGAATATTATTTATTTATTTTGTAATAATTATATGCACTTTACAATTAATAATATCATGTTTATTTATTTCATTAGTATTTATTTTAGTTTGTTTTTTACAAAAATATTTCAAAAAATTACAAAAAAAATATTAATTAAAAATACCTCCATAAAAATTATTTTTTCTACAGATAATAATGGCTCAACCAAAGAAAAAATGTAGACAATATAATATCAAATATTTGAAATATGGCTTTATTGAGTCACCTGTAAACAATACATTACCAATGTGCCTGATTTGCCAGAAAGTTTTATCAAACGAAGCTATGCAGCCTTCCAGACTACAAGAACATTTGACTAAAATTCATGGTGATAAAAAAGATAAGGATTTATCTTATTTTCCAACACTAAAAGAAAAATTTATCAAACAACCGACATTGGCAAAACTCTTTTCAACCACAGCCACACAAGATGGCAATGGCTTGCTTGCTTCTTACAATATTTCGTTAATGATTGCCAAATTGGGAAAACCTCATACTATTGGTGAAGAACTAATTATACCAGCTATAATTGAAGTAATACATACTGTGCTACACAAGCCAGCATCTGATATTATCAAGAAAATTTCGTTGAGCAATAATACAGTGCAAAGAAGAATTGATGAAACGGCTCAAGATGTTGAAGATTCATTGTGTGGCTATTTAAAAACATCTCGGTTTTCTATTCAACTTGATGGGTCAACTTTGTTAGAAAATGAAGCTTTACTTTTAGCATACGTGCAGTTCACAAAGGAAGAACAAATTTGCCAAGAATTATTATTTGCTAAATATTTGCAAACTGATACTAAAGGAGAATCAATATTTCATGCATTGGATGAGTTTTTTAAAGAAAAAGAAATACCGTTGAGTAATATCTTATCAGTAGCCACAGATTGTGTTCCAGCGATGGTAGGGCGCTACAGGGGTTTTCTTGCATGTTTAAAAAAGGAGGTGCCGAATGCATTCACAATACACTGTATCATCCATCATCAACATCTAGTTGCCAAAAATTTAAGTGCACACCTACATAATTCATTACAATATGTAATTAAAGCCATCAACACAATCAGAAGCAAATCATTGAATGACAGATTAATTAAACAGCTTTGTATTGAAAGCGATGAAGAATTTAATCGTTTGCTGCTTCATACAGAAGTTCAGTGGTTGTCAAAGGGTGCCTGTTTAGATAGGTTTTATAAGCTGTTTAACTCAGTGCTGGAGTTCTTGAAAGATAAAAATGATGCTTTACGATCCAATTTAATTCAATCCAAATGTAACATTGCTTACTTGACCAACTTGTTTCAAAAATTTAATGAAAGAAATCTTCAGCTTCAAGGTGATGAACTGAATTTAATAAAAACAAATTTTGTTATTTCTGCATTTGTGACAAAACTTCTTTTATACAAACGAAATTTTGGACGAGGGGAATTCAGCCAGTTCCCAAATTTATCAGGAGCAGAAAAAAAAGATGAAGACATACTTTCTTATTGTGAGCACTCGGATGCTCTCCATTCAGATTTTAATCAATGATTTGATGATATTTTGAAAATGAACATACCTGATTGGATTTTGGATCCTTTTTCAAGTGCAAACACAGAGGAATCTCCACAGTTACAAGAAGAACTGATGGAAGTAACTACAAATGATAAATTTAAATTTAAATTCAAAAGCGGCTACCAACAATTCTGGCTGCAAAAAGAGATTCCCTATGGCTTATCCTGAAATATGGGCTGTAATTCAAAAGTTCTTAATTGCATTTCCTTCATCATATTTAGTGGAACGTGGAAACCAATTGCAAATAGTCAATCGCGGTGATTTAAGATTACTGCTGATGAAAATAGATCCGAGGATTACTAAATTGGTAGCAGCATACCAGGTTCATCCTTCTCATTAAGATGATTTTGAATGTTTTAATTTTTTTGTATTACCTTTCTAGTCTGAGTTCAATAAATAGTTTCATAATTTCAAACTTCAAAGTTTCTAATTTACACCTTTCTTTACTATATTTTATGAAAAAGGTAGAAACATTAATACATATATCCTTCTGTTTAATTGCTATTAAAAAATTTAAAAAAATAATTTCCAGGGGGCGCTGAGTAATATTTTTTCTGGAAAGGGGGCAGTAGGCCAAATAAGTTTGATTTAGTAGTTGATTCAGTGAATCTATTCTACTGGAGCATAACATTTGGATTAGGCCTTGGACTACATTTAGTTACTTATAATTGGCTCTTCTTTGCAATCTCTGGCTTTTCTTCGCAAACGAAGATTTAGGAAGGACTCATCCTACGCTTTCTGCAAGCACGCTGATGACTAAAAAGGCCAATCCGAGATAAACAAGTCCGGTTGCAGAAAGGACAGCAGAAGGTCTCCTTGGGTGATGTTTTTTGGTTGTGATTCTTTCTGCGTTGTCGTTTCTCTTCAAGACTTGTTCAGTGTGAGCTCTCAAATAAGGCTGCAGCATTGTGGATAGTGTGTCTCCATGCCTCCCAATGTAAGGCCAGGGCGGACCACTGTTGGTGATCAATTTGGCCGAGCCTGAGATGTTGTTTCAGGGAGTCTTTGTATCACTTCTTTGAAGTGCCCCTGTTATACTGACCCATGGCAAGTTCACCGTAGAGTAGTATTTTGGGGAGGCGATGGTTCTCCATCCTAGAAACGTGCCCTGCCCAGCACAGCTGCGTTCTCAATATCATGGCCTCAATACTGGTGATCCCTGCTTGCTCAAGGACAGCAACATTCGTCACATAGTCCAGTGTATATTTAGGATTGTGCATATACAGCACTGATGAAAGCGCTCGAGGAGTCGTAGGTGGTGGCGATAGGTGACCCATGTTTCAGATCCATAAAGGAGGATAGACAGTACAATGACTCTATACACACTGATTTTTGTGCTTTGCCTGCAATAACTAATGTATAAAGCAGCCCAGCCTATTACATAACTATGTTACATTATGGCCATAATGTAAATAAGGACAAAATCACTACTTTTGTACTGCTCCAATTACTTTTTGTTACTTTTTAGTTACAGGCAGGGTTGCCATACTGAAAACTGGAGATGGCTCTGTACTGTCCTGTATCAAGATCACAAGCAACGTCCACTGAAATTTCCTTTTCTACACAAATATTAAAGGTGCAAGAGCCCTCTCCAGATTTCACTCTGCAACCCTAACTATAGGGTGTGAGAGACCTCACCACTTACGGATATCTTGTGCCAGAGGTCTCGATGTTTATTGCAGTCAGGTGTTATTTTAAAGAAACTAATTTTCCATAGAATTATAGAATCAATGAGTTGGAGAAGACCACAAGGGCCATCTAGTCCAACCCCCTGCCCTGCAGAAGTACCCAATCAAAGTATTCCCTACAGATGGCCATCCAGCTTCTGTTTAAAAACCTCCAAAGAAGGAGACTCCACTACATTTTGAGGCAGTGTATTCCACTGTTGAACAGAACTTGCTGTCTGGAAGTTCTTCCAAGTATTTAGGTAGAATCTCTTTTCCTGTAATTTGAATCCATTGCTCTGTGTCCTAGTCTCTGGAACAGCAGAAAACAAACTTGCTTGCTGCCTCTTCAATATGAACGCCTTTCAAATATTTAAACATGGCTATCATGTCACATCTTAACCTTCTCTTCTCCAGGCTAAACATACCAAGCTCCCTAAGTCAACTCCTCATAGGGCATGGTTTCCAGACCTTTCACCATTTTGGTCACCCTCCTCTGGACACATTTCAGCTTGTCAATATCCTTCTTGATTTGCAGTACCCAGAACTGGACACAGTATTCCAAGTGAGGTTTAACCAAAGCAGAATAGAGTGGCACTATTACATCCCTTGACCTAAACACTATACTCCTATTGATGCAGCCCAGAATCACATTGGCTTTTTTAGTTGCCGCATTGCACTGTTGGCTCATGTTCAGCTCATGGTCTGCTAAGACTCCTAAGTCCCTTTCCCATGTACTGTTGTCAAGCCAGAGATCACCCATCCTATATCTGCACATTTCATTTTTTTTTCTGCCTAAATGTAATACCTTACATTTCTCCCTGTTGAAATTCATTTTATTTTTTTCACCCCAACTCTCCAATCTATTAAGATCATTTTGAATTCTGATTCTGTTTTGTGGCATTCGCTACCCCATCTCATTTGGTGTTATCTGCAAATGTTCTAACCATGCCTTCTTTTAAGTACTATTTTAGTAGTTTTGAGTAATGAGAAAGCAAAGACCTGTTTTGTGAAATTGTTGCTCTAATTGTAATTCATTATTTTTGGGAGCCTTGATATGGTAACTATAAGTAATTACTTTTTAAATTAGCATTCTCAGCTTTGGAGGAGAGTGGCATCAAGTTGTTGGAAGATAAAAATGAATGTGTACCATGGAAGCTACTCACTGGTCCTAAAGTTTCCTGCTTTCCTCAGAAGTGATAGAGGCAGCCAGCGCGGAAGTCAGATTCAGCTGCCATCCTTGTTGACTTCTGTACATGGAAAGTTGCAACGGGGGAAGGGTGAAGAGGGACACCATTTTGTCAGTGGTGGTTGGTGGTTTCAATTAGGGGTGGGAGGTAATGAAACTACTCTAGTCTAGTCTAGATTCTAGGGAATTATCCAAGGTGCTAAACCATATCCTCAAAATGCTTCAGCACTTTGGACAGTTCAGACTTCAGATCCACCAGCCAGCATATTTCTTGCCATTCACCTCAGGCAGCAAGACATCTTGGAGTAGGCCTGTTCCTATCTGCTGCTTTTGCTCAAAAACCATGTGGATCAATTTTGTATCTGAGTGCTCAACCCAGCTATTGGAGAAGAAATGGGAAATCTAAGCAGGTCCATGAGCCAGCTCCCCATACTTCTTGACCCTCAGGATGTTGCACTAACCCCTTCTGGCAAAACTAGTGAAGGTCACATCTGTTTTTTTTTTTTTTTAAGAAGGAGTTGGATAAAACGAGGACGGGGGCTTTTTTTAAACAAAAATTATGCTCCGTGAAGGCTTCTGGAGGCACATATTAAACGTTTGGCCTCAGTACTACACGACAATTCTAATTTCATCTCAAATCAGGTTACATCACTCTACCTTACAAGCAAGATTAGACTAACTCATTTTCTTCCAACCTGACCCTTTCTTTCTGACACTTTGTTCCAACAAGCTACATCATTTATCTCCATTTTCAGTACTGCTTGTTCTGTGCTCTCTCTCTCTCTCTGTCTCTGTCTCTCTCTCTCTCTTTCTCCAGCTTGGTTAAACCTCAACAAAATGTTCAGTCATGTGTTTGTCAATAAGTGATAGTTCAAGGCATCTTTAAAGCCCTGCCTAACATCTGATGTCATGAACTTGATCCACATGCAGTCAAGAACATATGGGTGATGTTAACATAATATAGCATGGTGGATATTCCCATACTATGAGGCATGGAGACGCACTATCCACAATGCTGCAGCCTTATTTGAGAGCTCACACTGAACAAGTCTTGAAGAGAAACGACAACACAGAAAGAATCGCAACCCGGAATCATCACCTAAGGAGACCTTCTGCTGTGCTTTCTGCAACTGGACATGTTTATCTCGGATTGGCCTTTTCAGTCATCAGCGCGCTTGCAGAAATCAGATGAGTCCTTCCTGAATATTCGTTTGTGAAAAAAAGCCAGAATATTGCCAGGTTGATCATGCCAACAACCCTTTTGAAAGTTTATAACCCAGCATCAGTAGAATGGGGCCACTTCAAACTTTTTTTAAAGTATTTAACCCACATTTCTAAAAGAGCACCTGGAACAGTACATTTTTGGAAGGAACAACTGCATTCTTGCCCATTCCACCTTTCATCTTAAAGTTAGCAGTACACTAAACTTAAACTGACATACATGATGTATGCATTCCTTGTTTGTGGTTTGGGATTTTTATTAAGGTTCTGTTATTGAGAATAAATGGGTAGATAAGCAGACAGGAGTTAATTAGCACATCTGAAGTGCCAAAGATTTTTGAATCTCCATATGGCTTGAAAATTATTCTTAATCAGTCACAAGTCAGTTGTAGAAGTAAGAAATCCACAAGGAATTATGTGAAAATGTTGCATTATGAATACACGATGCCCTAAACGACAACTGTGTACTGGATAAACCACAGTTAGGGATGGAAAGAAATTTCATTGGACTCAACAGTCTCAAAGAATGTAGCATTGGCACACTTCCCAATTCTTGTTGAAAGAAAATATGCAGTTTGCCTTGACCATTTGTACATTTGGGAAGTTTACAGTGAATTTTGAAGAAATGAAATGCATATAGTATAATGTGCATAATAAGCTTCATTCAATGGAGAATTTTACATAAAGAAATGTTGTTTGTTGCCTTGTGCCTTGAAGTCATTTCCAACTTATGAGGACCCTAAGGCAAACCTATCATGGGGTTTTCTTGGCAAGATTTGTTCAGAGGGAGGTTGCTTTTGCCTTCCTCTGAGGCTGAGAGACTGTGACTTGCCCAAGGTCCCCCAATGGGTTTCCATGGCTGAGCAGGGATTCAAACCCTGGTGTCCAGAGTCACAGTCCAATGCTCCAACCACTACCTTACAGTCTGTTAACCCTATTCCCAAATATGAAGCCATTTGTACACTATGCTCACTACTGTAAGAATTTCTTGCCTGTGTCGGTCACCTGGCAATGGAGTGATATTAACACTGGAAGTAACTTCAGTCGTCCCTTCTCATTCCTGGGGGTTCAGTTCCCCAGACCCCCGCGAATGTGAAAAATCCGCAAATAATGATTGCCCTCCCCCTCCCCCACCAAAGCGACTGTGGGGACTCCAGAGGCCCCATAGTCGCTTTCTCCGGATACCCCAGTCCCTTCCTAGGCCTTCACGCGGCCTCAGGAGACCCTCCTGAGGCCCCATGGAGGCCTCCCCGTCCCTCCCCCCTCCCCTCCCAGGGCCTTCACAGAGCCTTCGGAGGCTCCGTGGAGGCCTCCCCGGCCACCCCCTCCCTTCCCAAGGCCTTCCCCCCTCCCTCCCAGGGCCTTCATGGGGCCTCCGGAGGGTCTCCGAAGGCCCCGTGGAGGCCTCCCCGGCTCTTCCCCCTCCCCGGGCCTTCACAGGGCCTCCGGAGGCCCTGTGTCGCGGTTTTGGGAGGGCGGGGGGGCCCTCCCAAAACCGCGAATATCCAAAACTGCGAATGCTGAGTTCGCGAATGTGGAGGGGCAACTATACAATTTCCCTGCAACGCATGCAATTGCCATTTTCATATGCTAAAGATCAGAACTAGCCCAAGACATTTAGCTTCCTCAGATGAAAAACAAGATATCTCCTCACCATTCGTGTATAAAGTAGGTCTGGGGCCACAACCATCCCAGTCGTAACCCCCACCCTACTCCCTGACCCACTCCGAGTCACGTTCCTGTTTTTCATAAAACTGGCTTTGGCTAGAATGCCATTTCTGCTTTCAACACAAATAGTTGAGGATTGTTAAGCACAACATGGGGACCTGCCTTGTTTTAGCTGAAACTGTGTTCTCCGGAGGCTTCCAGAGGCATAATTATATGTTTTTTCTCCCTAAAAAGTACTGAAAAGGGTGGATTTGGTGGCTACAGGCAGGCTTCAGGGGCCACACAGAAGCCCCCTGTGGGACATAGGTGACCCATGAACTGTACAATCCCCAATCTAATGTAAAGAATCTGATTTGACTGGCAGGTGAATGCTATATTTGATGGAGACTGTCTGCATGCATTTTTGTTCTGACTTACAGTGTGTTTTCAAAGAGATTCTAACATTGATTTAGCTATCTTTTCATTGTGGACATACCTGTATGTCTACAGCCTCACTAAGCCTGGTGTCACCCCTCCACCCAATAGTGTCACCCGGTGCAGTTTGGCCTCTCTGCACACACACACCCCAGTGCCGCCACTGTTGTATGTTTGCTCATTAATTGCACTGGCTGTGAGACAACAAGCCTCAAAGTTCTCGCTTTCCCACACTGCAGGTCTGTCTTCATTCATTCATGAGCCTCTGTTCCTTACAAACAGCTAACTCAAGCTCAGTTCGACTGCAAATCCATGTTGTGAAGTTCTTGCCTATAAATTTGGGAATTGTCAGCCCCGTGCTATATGATGTTGCCACACCTTTTATTCTGACACATGGCTTGGTTCTTTGGCTTACTTTAAACTTTTCACAGATCTCTTAAGACAAAGCTATCTGGGCTTCCATAACTGGGGGAGTCTGCATTAGCACTCTTAGAGAGTTTTCCTATCTTTAATAGAGTTTTACAATATGCCTTAGTTTATCTAGCTATTCCTGTCTTTATTCCTTAATTAGAATTGCTAGTCACTGCACACACCACAGTTTCCCTCAAAGTCAACAGTGCTGATAGGATGACAATCTCCCCTGTGTCTGGAGTAGGATAGATTAAGGTGCCGTATATTCCGGCATATAAGACGACTGGGTGTATAAGACCACCACCACCCATTTCCAGCCAAAAATCTAGGCTTAGGCATATATTCGCCATATAAGACCACCCACCCCCCAACTTGGTTGGCTGGCTGACTGGCTGGGGGAGCCTTGCCAGCTGATCCTCTTTGTTTCCCAACTCACCAGGATCTCCTCGTGAGTTGGGAAAGTGAACAGGATCAGCTGGCAGGGCTCTCCCAGCCAGCCAGCCAGCCGCAACATTTGCCCTTCTCTTCAACCTTCCAGTCAAACTTGACTCGAAGGTGGAGGAAAGGGGCAAAAATGCCCAGTTTACCTCAGCAGCCCCCTTCCATCCATCTTGGCTCTTCTGAAGGGGAACAAGGGGGGGGAAGCGGGGGCGGCCGCAGCAAACCACTAGATTTGCCCCCTCTCCCCACCTTCAAGGAAGGTGGGGAGAAGGGGCGAAGATGTCCCATTTGGCTCCACAGGCCCGATCCCTCCTTCTGGGCTCCCTTCCAAAGGGAGCCCAGAAGGAGGATGCGGGACTGTGGAGCCAAACCCCGGGATTCTCCCCCTCTCCCCACCTTCAAGGAAGAGGGAGCGAATCTAAGGGTTTAACTCCGCAGCCCCAATCCCTCCTTCTGGGCTCCCTTTGCAAGGGAGCCCAGAAGAAGGAATCGGGGCTGAGAAGTTAAACGGGGCATCTTTGCTCCCTCTCCCCACCTTCCTTGAAGGTGGGGAGAGGGAGCGAATCTGGGGGTTTAACTCCGCAGCCCCAATCCCTCCTTCTGGGCTCCCTTAGCAAGGGAGCCCAGAAGAAGGCATCGGGGCTGCGGAGTTAAATGGGGTATCTTCACTCCTTCCCCAACCTTCCTTGAAGGTGGGGAGAGGGGGAGAATCCCGGGTTTTGGCTCCACGGCCCCGCGGCCTCCTTCTGGGCTCCCTTCCAAAGGGAGCCCAGAAGGAGGGATCGGGGCCGCGGAGCAAAACAATGCGTTTTTGCCCTTTCCCCCCACCTTCAAGGAAGGTGGAGGGAAAGGGCGAATCTAGTGGTTTGCCTCGGCTGCTGTAGAGGCGATCAAGCGGCGGCCGCAGCAAACCGCAATGTTCACCCCCCTCCTCTGTCTTTCGTTGCTCCCCAAGGGGGGAGAAGGCAGAGGAGGGGGGCCGAATGAACTGCAAAACACTTTGATTCACCCCCCTGCCTCATCTCCTGCCTCTTCGCTCCATTTGCGAAGAGGCAGGAGATAGGCAGGCAGGCGAAGCAAAAGTATACCCGGCATATAAGACGACTCTCGATTTTGGAGGGCATTTTTAAGTCCTCAAAAGTCGTCTTATACGCCGGAATATACGGTATGGAAATCAAGCCAATTTAGCAGGTCGATGTGGATAGCATTTGAAGCCTGAGGCAGCCACTTGGTCTGCTCAACAGCAGGACCGGACCTACTGAAAATGCAACGATGTCTTAAAACACACTAGGGAAGTTGTTTTATTTATATTCATCTATACAAAGTGTAATCGACTATGGTGGCAACAAACAGAAGAAGGACTGCTGCCTGATGGGTTATTTTTCTACAGGTACAGAGCTGAAATTAGTTTCACAGTCCACAGTAATTAGTGTTCCGCAGTGATACTGATGGGTATTCATTCAATAATTATCATTTGTATGCAGGGCATGGGAAGGTGTGCAGCAGCAAATATTACTCAAGGGCTAGAACTCTGTAGGTGAAACTTGCTGGGAAGCATTCTGCAATCAATTACTACAAAGGAAAAAGTTATACAAAAGGCCACAATAATATAGCTAGCTAATCAGTCATGCAAATATGCAGTAAAATGTTGCAGGGGAGAGTACATCTTTTCATTATTTAAGGCCCTAGTCCAAAATACTCAATTCCATTTTCCCTCCCCTGTTTTCCATCACACCCAGCCCACACCCCAACATAACCTGTCAGCATTCTCATGGTGGACTTTCAATGACTACTATTTTCTCATTGGGTGGTTTGGAAGGCAGGCTCCCTTTGTTAGAACCTGGAAATGTTACTGTGGAAGAACCATCCATCTGCACATTAAGGAACATTAGCATATCTGGAATGTTCATTGTCTTAACCCTGAACAACTCCAAAAAGCATTGTCTTTCACTCTACATCTGGTCCCCTGAAGGAAGTTATTGACTATAAAAACCCTTCCAAAACCTCATTCAAGAGCACAGAGTTCCCCCGCTTCTAAATGCCATGTCAGACTGTATAGCCATTCCAGCTTCGGGAGTCCCACTTTGCTGGTTTTCTCTGTGAACGCAACTCCTCAAATCGGTACAGTATCACCCGAAAACAACCTCCCTTCTCTATCCCTGTATCCCAATACTTTCTACTTTATGCACTAGCCTTGTGTGAATGCTTGAAGCCTGAATGTGTGCATGAATGTTGTTATTGTTGTTTTCTCAAACAAAGACAAATTATTGTACTATCTAGTTTAACTCTCCTCCTGATTACTGGTATACATAGGTTAAAAGACCCCGCTATCTGTTGCCCCCTCTTGCATAGCCAAGCTGAGTATATTAATTCCCCAAATTAATATCAACATTTTGAGGGTCTTCAACACCCCCAAGCATTTAGGGTAACAATATGTAGCTAAAGATGAGAGAGAGTGAGAAATTTGAGATATTCTCCCCATGTAATCATGTAAGACTTCCATTTCAGAAGTTGACATGTTTGTTTCACATTGTGGAGTACAGCTGCATTAGTAAATACAATTAAGCTGTATTACGGAATAGCTTCAAAAGAATGCCACATGGGCTTGCTGCCTGGCCTTGTCAGTCATTCTGAGCAGTGTAGTGTTGGCCAGTCATACAGTTGAGTCAGTGTTATTTACCAATTATTGAAGGCGTTCTGGCATGCTATGAGCCATGACCTTGA
The DNA here is from genome assembly GCA_030847615.1 of Gambelia wislizenii. Lineage (NCBI taxonomy): Eukaryota > Metazoa > Chordata > Lepidosauria > Squamata > Crotaphytidae > Gambelia > Gambelia wislizenii. The sequence goes on along the minus strand of JAUMIR010000005.1, from coordinate 23,144,413 downwards.
AGATGCCACACCTGTGACGAACTGGTATTGTGTTGGACTCAAACCTTTGGCTGTTAACAATACCTCTTCAGCCATCAGGTTTTTCTCTTCCTCCTTCTGGTTCATGAATATGTGTCTGTGTCCCTGATGTTCTTACCAGCTCTGTTTTCTTTTTCTCTGTGTTGGTCATGAATGTGACAGAACTTTTGAAACTGGCTTTTGGAAAATGTTCCTGCAGGAGTGATTCAGGCCCTATGCAGGTGCTTGCTTGTTGCCATGCATGAGCAAAATTACTCATGGAGATATAGCCATGCATTTAAACCCTCCATCACTGCACATATGGCAGCTTTCAGGACTTTTATGGATGGAGAATTAAGGTCTGTGTAGGGCAGGGGTAGGGAAAGTGCAGGCCCAGTGGCAGGACTAGGGGGTGCGAAGAGGCAAAACTGCACCAGGTGACACCATTGGAGGGAGGGGTGACACCAGCCTTAGTAATACATTTTGAGCCTGCAGGGCTATCAGCCCCACTCAAAAAAGTATGCCTCCAAATACCCTACACACCCCATAGGATACTTTACTATCTGCTTAGGCTGAAGAAGGGCCTTTTCCCAACAGGTGGAATGACCAGGTTCACTTCCTGTTGGAATAAAGGCCTCTTCTGAGTCTAACATTGCCCAGTCAGCCTGCTTTCATAGGAAGCCAGCATTTGGCTTCCCTTTTGTAATTTTGGAAAGCTACAAAGACAGTAGAAAGTAGATAGGAAATATTAATTACAATCAATCTTTATTTTGTAGAAATATGAGTAAAAGTTAGGTCCCTCATTGGCAAAGATGTTATTGCACAGCATTAATCTCAGCATATAAAGTTATGCATGAATTGTGCCACGCAACCCTTATGGAGAGTGGCAGCATTCTCCACTGAAGCAAGATACCAACTATGCAACTGAATGCACAAACAAATGGGCATTCCTGTTCAACATATATCAAGGCACACGACACATCCATGCACTATGGCATCACATATGTAACTCTACTTCTTCAAGCTTGAACTGAATGCAAACATTCTGCATCAGACAAAAATATCCAACCACTTCCAATGGGGAAGGTATGTATGCCTAAAACACCAACAGCCCTTGTCAACTGATCTCTGTTAGTACTGCTGGCTGGAATCCTCTGTGGCAGTTACAAAATGCATAGCCTAAGTTATGCACTCATTACTGTTACATATTCACGGTCCCGACGTAGCCCCTAAACGAGGGGTAATACAGAGATGAAGTCCCCCAACCACCACTTACTGGCAACAGCTGCTGCAATCAATGGGGGTCTGTCCCCCTGTTGATTGGGAAGCAGCTGGCTGATGGACCTATGAACCCCTTCTGCAAGCATTCTCCGGTGCAAGGAGGAATTGTGACAGGGTCCTGTTTCTGCCTGTTGCACCAGAGATTGCTCATGGGGTGGGTGGAAACAACAGCCAGATGCTTCCTAGGAGACAGCAAACAGATCCCCTTATTGGTTGCAGTGATTGCTTCTCAGTAAGTAGGGATGGTGTGGGGAGCGGCCAGGCAGGGATTCACCACATAGTTTCATAACTACAGTGCTTATGCATCCATAAATCCCATACAAGATTCTCGCAGCTTTTTGTGCGTCCATGAAATTGCTGTGTTATTGAAAGCATTTCCCCCCCCCCAAATAACTTTCTCTGTAACCCTGCTAATATTGTTCAACATTTTGCAAAAACTGTTTTATTTTTCCCTGGCAGAAGAATAATTGAACATGAAAGTTGTCACACCAAAGGCCCCAAATCCCTTGACTTCAATGGTCTTGAGATCAATCCTCCAGCCCAGTGCTATTAGACACACATTTTTCATATATATTTCTGACCTGACAGCCTCTTTCGCCCTTATCATCAATCAGCTGAATGTTCAGGTACAGTACACTAGATTTGTCGTGTAATTTAAAAACTTATTATGCCAGCCAGAGAGTTCTGTTGATCACCTCATTCTTTCATATATTTCTGCATCCTTACTGATACGTATAGTTCTGACAAAGAAAAGCTAAGTCTTTATCCCACTGGATCTGGATGCATTTATTTATTTGGATTTATTAAGCCGTTTTGAACTATACTGGGGCTATGTGATTTCTGGCTAAAGTGAAATCTTATCTACTAGGCAGCCTGTGTGAATAAATTATGTTTCCTTCTCATTTTTCATCTAACTCTACGGAAAATGTGGGAACATACCACAAGTCTCAGACTGACACAATATTCATTTCATCTCCAGAAACTATAACTCTGGATGCAGGAATAGAGATAGGCTGCTGACACACTGCAGAAATAATCCAGTTTGACATTGCTTTAACTATCATGGCTCCATCCTATGGAATCCTGGGATTTGTAGTCTGTTGTGGCAACAGAGCTCTCTGACAAAGGCTAAATATCTCACAAAACTACAGACCCCAAAATTCCATAGCATTGAGCCATGGCAGTTAAATCAATGTCAAACTGGATTATTTCTGCAGCAGCCACAGAATTTGAAGCACATAGCATGAAACTACAAAGCCCAGGATGCTGTGTCATAAGAAACCTGTTATGATTTGCCTGTAATAATGTTAGGCAAGATCTTACTGCTTGCTTGCGTACTGTGAATTTACAGTCATGTAGTTAAGTGGCAGTTGTACTACACCACTCTTCATCCAAACACCAACATTGTGCAACCAAATTGTGTACGAGGACTGTCTATTAACTAACGAGACTGATACAATAACCCATCTTTATTTATATGTATTACAATTCTAATGCTTGTCCCCTTCAATATACTCCCCAGTCACACTCACACACTCATCCAGTCTTGTTTCCCACTGGTTGAAGGAGTGGAGTAGATCAGTTTCTGTCAACTATTTCAACACATCTGCCATTTTTTTCTTTACTGCATCAATGTATTCCTTTAAGCACCGATTTCATGTTAAGGAAAAGAAAAAAGTTGCATGGTGCCAAATCTGGAGGATGTTCAAGGGTAGTGATGTGTTTATCAGCTGAAAACTGCTTAACAGAAAGTGCTGCATGAGCAGGCACATTGTCTTGATGAAGAATGTAACCATTTTTCCATAGTTCTGGACTTTTTTTCCCTGACTATTTTTCTCAGCTTTGTCAAAACTTCCTTATAATAATGCTGGTTCACTGTTCTGACTTCTGGAACCCATTCTCCCAAAATTATGCCGTTGATGGTAAAAAAAAAAAACCCAATGAGCATGGCTTTGAATGTGGACTTGCTTTAACATGCTTTTTTCATTCTTGGTGATGATGGTGTTTTCCAGTGCAGTGACTGTTGTGATCCAGGTTTCATCACAAATGATGATTTTTTGAAAAAGGTTTGGGTCCACCTCAAGTTGCTGCAGAATGTCACGTTGTCAACTTTTAAACTTACCATTTTTCCAACAGACAACGGCAGCTTTTAATAACAACTGAGTGTTGATGTTTGTCATGCAGGTTCGGACATGTTCAAGATCACTGCTCAAGTGTTCACAATCAGTTCACCCTGATTTGTCTGAAAGGTAGAAACTCTCTCTCTCTCTCTCTGGCTTTTCTTCGCAAACGAAGATTCAGGAAGGACTCATCCCGCGCTTTCTGCAAGCACGCTGATGACTAAAAAGGCCAATCCGAGATAAACAAGTCCGGTTGCAAAAAGCACAGCAGAAGGTCTCCTTGGGTGATGTTTTTGGGTTGTGATTCTTTCTGCGTTGTCGTTTCTCTTCAAGACTTGTTCGTCGTGAGTTCTCAAATAAGGCTGCAGCATTGTGGATAGTGCGTCTCCATGCCTCCCGATGTGAGGCCAGGGCGGACCACTGTTGGTGATCAATTTGGCCAAGCCTGAGATGTTGTTTCAGGGAGTCTTTGTATCGCTTTTTTGGAGCGCCCCTCTTACGCTGACCCGTGGTGAGTTCACCGTAGAGTAGTATTTTTGGGAGGTGATGGTCCTCCATCCTAGAAACGTGCCCTGCCCAGCGCAGCTGTGTTCTCAATATCATGGCCTCAATGCTGGTGATCCCTGCTTGCTCAAGGACAGCAACATTCGTCACATAGTCAGTCCAGTGTATATTTAGGATTGTGCGTAGACAGCGCTGATGAAAGCTCTTGAGGAGTCGTAGGTGGTGGCGATAGGTGACCCATGTTTCAGATCCATAAAGGAGGATAGACAGTACGATGGCTCTATACACACTGATTTTTGTGCTTTGCCTCAGGTGTTTATTGCTCCAGACTCTTTTGTGAAGTCTTCCAAATGCACTATATGCCTTTGCTAATCTGTGATCGATCTCTTTGTCAATCTTGGCATCTGAGGAGATGATGCTTCCCAGGTAGGTGAACTGCTGAACGGACTTGAGCACTGATTTGCGGACGGCAATGTGGGGATGGTGGTGTTCGTCCTGTGGTGCAGGCTGGTAAAGAACTTCTGTTTTCTTCAGGTTGACTTCTAGCCCAAACAGCTCTGCAGCTGTTGCAAAGCAGGATGTTAGGCGCTGCAGAGCTGCTTCTGTGTGGGCAACAAGGGCAGCATCATCGGCGAAGAGCAGCTCACGGACTAGATAGTTTAGAGTCTTAGTGTGAGCCCTCAGACGGCTTAAGTTAAACAAGCTACCATCAGTACGGTAGCGTATATAGATGCCGTCGTCTTCTTCAAGCTCTGCCAAAGCCCTTTGGAGCATCGTGCTAAAGAAGATTGTAAATAAAGTTGGTGCAAGAACACAACCTTGCTTCACTCCATTAGTTATTAGAAAGGGCTCTGAAAGAGCATCGCCATATCTGACTTGACCACGCTGTCCCTCGTGTAGCAAGATAATCATTTTAGGGAATTTGGGGGGACATCCTAGTCTTTCCAGGATCTGCCACAGACCTTTTCTACTTACAGTGTCAAAGGCTTTGGTGAGGTCGACAAATGTTACATAGAGACCCTTGTTCTGCTCCCTACATTTTTCTTGCAGTTGCCTAAGGGCAAATACCATGTCTGTAGTACTCCTATTGGCTCTGAAGCCACATTGGCTTTCAGGGAGAAGTTCTTCTGCAATAGCAGGAACTAACCTGTTCAGGAGTATCCTTGCAAGGATTTTTCCAGCAATAGAGAGCAGTGTTATGCCTCGATAGTTTGAGCAATCGGATTTTGCTCCTTTTTTCTTGTACAGGGTGATGATGACTGCATCTCGGAGGTCTGATGGTAGTTCCCCTTTTTCCCAGCAATTCACAAGGAATTCGTGGAATTTTTCATGGAGTGTATGACCTCCGTGTTTCCAAACTTCAGGTGGGATTCCATCAATCCCAGCTGCCTTGCCGTTTTTCATCTGCTGTATGGCCTTAAGGGTCTCTTCCAAAGTGGGAGCTATGTCCAATTCATTTTTCATTGGTTTTTGTATCATATATTGGATAGCTGAGGCTTGGACTACTCGGTTGGCGCTAAAGAGACTTTGAAAATGTTCAGCCCAACGATTTAGGATGGAGGCTTTATCAGTAATTAATGTTTGACCATCTGTACTGTATAAGGAGCTTTGGACCTGATAAGTAGGTCCAAACACTGCTTTAAGAGCTTCATAAAATCCTCTATGATCACCCAGATCTGCACAGCATTGGGTCTTTTCTGCTATATTGATCCACCACTTGTTTTGCATGTCTCGGAGTTTTTGTTGTAGTTTGCTACATGTGAGGCGGAAAGCTGCTTTTCTTACATGACAGGTTGGCTGGGCGAGGTATGCCTGGTGAGCAGCTCTCTTCCTTGCCAACAGCTCCTGGATCTCTTGGTTGTTTTCATCAAACCAGTCTTGATTTTTCTTGTGGGAGAAGCCAAGGGATTCTTCTGCAGACTGGAGGATACTGTTTTTGATATGTTGCCAAAGCACTGTAGGAGAAGGATCTGTAGGATGGTCTTCAAGTTTCGTTTGTAGATTTGCCTGGAAGTTGTCTCTCATGGTAGCTTGTTGAAGATTGTTGACTTGGAGTCTCTTCTTTAAGATGCCACCCCTCTTAGGTTTGAACTTAAGATGAAGATTTAGTTTACATCTGACAAGGCGATGATCTGTTTGGCATTCTGCACTGGGCATCACTCGTGTATGACGGACATCACGAATGTCTCTCTGACGGACTAGAACGTAGTCAATGAGGTGCCAATGTTTGGATCGGGGATGCATCCAGGTTGTCTTCAAGCTATCTTTCTGCTGAAAGATTGTGTTTGTAATAGTCAGCTGTTGTTCTGCACAGAACTCTAGCAGGAGGCGTCCGTTATCATTGCAATTTCCAACACCATGCTTGCCTAAGACTCCTTTCCAGGCTTCAGAGTTCTTTCCTACTCTGGCATTGAAGTCACCAAGGATAATAATTTTATCTTCTACAGGGACTTTTTGTATGAGTTGGCGTAGGTCTGTGTAGAATTTGTCTTTCTCTACAGGGTCGGCTTGCATAGTTGGGGCATATATACTAAAGAGAACAACATGTGGGAGGCGTAAGGAAATAATGCGATCAGAGTGTCCTGTTGGCAAGGTTTCGAGTTTGGAGGCAATGGAGTTTTTAATCATAAAGCCTACTCCTGACAGATGTTTTTCGGTTTTGGGTTTGCCAGACCAGTAAAGTGTGTAGCCGGCGCCATGTTCTTTAAGGCTGCCTTCCTCATGGAAGCGAACTTCACTAAGAGCAGCGATGTCAATATTAAGCCGTGATAGTTCAAGGGCTATTAGGGCAGAACGACGCTCAGGCCGTCCACTATCTTCAGAGTCTTGCATGGTTCTGATGTTCCAGCATGCAAGTGTCAGTTTATTTACACCTTTGGAGGCCGGTGTGTGCCTTTGTTTCTTTGCCTTGGTTTGACCGCATCAGAAGATTCCCATTGGCCGCGGCTAGCCAACCAGGTAGTTGGGGATGAGCTTTCTTTAGGCCACCTTTTCTAGGCCCCTCTCCATATGGAGCAAGCAGTGCTCTCCTTAAAAAAGGCTGCTTGGTCGTTCAGAATGCTGCCGAACAAGACTGTCATCTCCCGGGTCAGGCTTGAGCGACCAATGTCCTGAACCGCCTGCATGCAGGGTTGGGGCTGCGGCTTCCAGTGCATCTTTACACCTGCCGGTTTCGTCCCTCGCCAGTCGCTACAGGGCTTTTTTGGAAATGGATTTGTCCTTCGAGCCTGTGCAATGGATTTTTCTGGTGGAGCGCAGCGTGCACAGAACTGGCCTCACCCTTTAAACCAGAGATTCATCTGCCGTGGCCTTGCAAGCATGGACGTGGCAGTGAGGTCCTCGGGCCGTAGGTTTGATTAGAGTTTCCTTCTCTTAGATGGTTGACCTTACAGGGTTGGACGAGCACCATCTGCCCGGGTTTGGGATTGGAGTTTTCCTTCTCCTAGGACGGTTGCCACAAGGCTAGAGAGCCCATCCTGCCCTTTGACGCTCTTTGTCAGACCCTTCGGTTTTGACCTGTCTGGCATGGGAGACCCTACCAGTGGCTGTTATGCCACCGCCAGCATAGCTCAAAACATCATTAGGGTACGCAAGCCTCTCTCCCACGACAAGGGGGCGTCGATGGAGAGGTACGAGAAACACAGTCTCGTTATTTAATAGACAGAACCCGTATCTGTAAATTTGCTTGCTGTTTCTGCAGTCCCAGTGTATCTCAAGTAGCACCCTGGATGAACTGATGAATAGTTATGCATTTCCCAAAGATCTGTAACATGTGCAACAGTTAACACTTGTGGAACTCCATTCACACAACAATGAACTGAATATGAACATTATGCCTAGATAAACTACGTGTGTATAAAGCCACAAGAGGATGTCAGCAGCCAGTAATGCTGCATTGTGGGCTCTGCATGTTACAAGGTACTTGTCTGTGTAAAAGACAAGGAAATATTCAGTGTACAAGACTGAATTCTCCTTCTGTCAAAACAAGTCATTCCAAATAAGATAAGAAGATAGTGATGTGGTGAGATCTAGCAGAGCTAGTTCTTCCCCAAAAAAAACCATCTGAGAAGTCCCACAGCTAGGCAGACAATAGTAATGGAGGAAATACCACATAAGGGTGGTTGGAAGCTTGGATAAGAAGCCAAAATAGATATTTTGGGTCTCTTGAAATAATATTTTTTGAGAAATAAGTTTCTCATGTGTTATTGGATGAGAAACAGATAAAAACATGCCTCTACCAACTATAAAAGCTCTCATACTGCAGCAGTTACTCTGCTTTAAAAAAAAAGTTTAGAAGTCCCCTAGTGCAAATCCAAACAATTACTACTAAAAGAATGGAATGAGTGGACGCCGAAGGGACAACTGGCAAAACCCAAGGAGCTATACTATGAGAACTCTATCTTCTTTAGACCAATCTGGAAGAGGCCTGAAAAAGTACAGACAACTTGTGTATGATCACACTGGTCTGGTATCTGGCATCTTTTGCATGCAAAGTATGTGCTCTACCGCTGAGCTACATCCCTGACCTAAGCGCATGGTGGAGCAAGAGGGAGTCTCACATTTGGCATTAGTGTGTTTGAAGTTTTCACGTGTATACACCAAACTTAAAACTATTGGCATGATCACACACACACCATATCAACACATGTATACACACAGGGTTACATCTAGAATTCATCTAGAATGTTCAGCAAAAAGGTTTGAGAAAGTAACATGTGATACCCAAAAAGTTGATGCTGTGCTAAGAAGATTATGAGACACGCTAAATATGGCATTACATGAATGCCAGGAAATCGCTAAAGGGCTTCCCTTTCACATGACATTGTTTCCATGTTGTCATGCACCTGTGCTGCTTCCATTCTGCTGGCGCTGCTTTTTATTCACAAGCTAAGCCATGAATAGGTCCCCCATTCTGTTTCTGTAATGGAATGACATGTTCTGAAAAGGTTCCCCATTATGCTGGCGCAATGCCAGCATCAATGGGAGGTCTGTGCCATAACACTTCTGGGTGAGATCAGGACATCCAGGTAAGTGACTTACTTTTTTGTACCCTCCCTGGGTTATTTGGGATGTTTTAAGTGTATTTTTGTGTTTGCTGTAACTTTTAGATGTTATTTTACTTTTACTTTTTAAATTTCCCGCATGCTCATCCTCTCGCGAGAACAACCGGATTTCAAACCAGGAAGTGAATGGAACTCAGTGCGGGCTCCATTCACTCCAGCTGTGCCAGGCAAGCACTTCAAAGATAGGTTTGAAACTTTTTGTTACCATGCAAGGATGGGGCCAGGAGAGGGGTGGGAGAGGAGATTGCAGGATGGGAATGGTTTTTCCATTCCCTTCTGAAAATCTCCTTAATTTCTTAGACTTCAAAGTGCTACTAGACTTTTTTGTTTGTTTGATGCAACAGACTAACACACAGCCATTTTGAAAATGTCACTCAGTGACATTCTAAGGATCAAACTAGATGATACGTTCAACACACATTTAAAAGAGGTGCTCCTTCAAATGGTGAAAGACACCTATCTGCTTGACATTAGTACATGCTTTTTCTCATCCACCTATTTTGCATTTAGCATGATTTGCTTTGTGATTGAACAGTGGAAGGTAAGAACAGGTTTAATTTGTAAGCTTAATAGTGGAGGCATGACTTTCTAATAGGCTTATTGCACAAGAAAGTAAAACAGAAGTGCAATTGGATCATTTTGCCTTCTGAAATGCTTTACTGCATGACATTGCTGTTCTTCCATTCTGCTCCTATGGGTGAAGTATGCATTCTTTTTAATGTCTAGTTTGATCCTCTGATTCTGATTTCACCCTGGAAAAGATACTTGCTTAACCAATTTCTACTTAACATTTTCCAGACGTGTGTTCAAGGGATCATGTTTTCAAATGAAGATGAAATGTTAGTAGGGAAGGTTTTGCCAAAAGAGGCCTTTAGTTTGAGTAAATACTGGTGGAATCCAGCTCAGTGGAATTTAGAATCAAGCCTTCCCCCCCCCACCCCCTGCCAATGTAGCCAGCACTTGTCTCCACTGAAGTTCCATCTGTCCTCCAAATACTATTAGTAGTTCTGCAGACATCTTAGCAAGATTATCTAATTCACTACATGAGACTGACAAAGCAGAGAGCTCCTTAACAAGGAGCAGAGCAACCATGAGATGATTGGGCAGATATTTTCCCCCCAAAGACCCAAGGACCTGGCACTTGTTTTATCTCTGTGTTACCAGCCCTCAGTTAGACTGGCAATATGTTGGCAAGGATGAAACTGCAAGTCTGCCTACATGGAACAGCCTTGCATTCTAATTAAGTCCTGGCTGTTTCCTTTTCACATTTACTATGTCTGCTGTTCCTTCTTGTTTAATTTCTTATCTTTTCTCCCAAGCCTTTTTTTTCTCACTATCAGCCAGTCACTTTGGCTTCTGCTTTTTCCCCCTCAAGGCCAAGTGCCTAGACATGTGGTTAAATGCATATTTGTAGGGGTGTAGCTACAAGGGGGAGAGAGAAATGAGGGCATTCCCCCCCATAAGAATTCTGCCCCCACACGGAATTTTCATTCAGTCCCTCCATTTCTAGCAACACAAAGAATGAGACATTGAAAATTATTCATAACTATAATTCTTTTATTTGCTATACTGTCAGACCCCTGTATCCATGGGGGTTTGGTTCCTGGACTTACCACGGATACCAGAAAACATCGATAACAGCGAACACCACTGAAAATAATGGGACTTCTGATTACAAATACCATAGAGTTGCCTTGGAAGACCTAGAAAAGGTCTAAAGGGAACACTTGCAGGAATGCATCTAGACTGCTGACACACTGGACAAATAATGCAGTTTGACACCACTTTAACTACCATATCTCAATGCTATGGAATTCTGGGATTTGTAGTTTTGTGAGTATCTAGCCTTCTCTATAAGAAAACTCTGGTGCCACAGCAAACTACAAATCCCATGATTCCATAGGATGGAGTCATGATAGTTAAAGCGGTGTTAAACATCATTTTTTCTGCAGCATGGCAGCAACCTTTGTCTTGAGATACATTAAATTCAATAACGTTTGTAATATATCATTTAATTTGTTTCCTGGTACGATACCTGGATTTGCCTTGTATAATCCTCTGTGAAATAGTCCTAAATTAATAAAAGTTCTTTTTCATGGAGAAAAAAAAGAAAAGAAAAGTAGTTCCTTGAATTAGTAAGATCAAGCAGAGTACCATTGGTGAAAAAGGTTTACATAATACACGCAGATAATATTCAACTACTTTTGAGCCATCTACACAAAGGGGAAATATACAAAGTACCTCGTAGTATTGGCATCTCTCAGCAGCAGCGACATGTCTAAACTTTTTTTCTGGCCTTGGAAGCCCCCATAAGCTTCACATTCCTGACGGCAGCCACGAGTGATTTGCTCACGTTAGTTCTTCATCACCACTGGGTTTTTTTAAAAGTCATCCCAAGGTGCACTGGTCCAATAGAGCAATTTCCCAATTGTATAGGAAAGCAAAACAGAAAACTATGCATCCTGTTTTATCCCCTTAGCGAGTGATCACTAAGGTGAAAATCCAACATGGCAGCAGCAGGCACTTGTCCTTCTAGAAATCCCTGGCCCTACTCCCACCCAGTCAATCAGCTTTGTGCTTCCCTTTGAATTTCCTGTCGTTCAATAGTCCGAACAAGCAGGAATACACACACACCCTGTGGATTTTTTAAAAGTACCGGAAAATCTGCAAAGATTTTTACCATGGTGTTTTTGCCACTTTGCCCCCCCCCCACTTCCAAATAGTGTGGATTGGCACTGGATCCCATTTAAACCTGTAGGATTCCCAGCAAATTCTATGAGGGGTATTTTCGCTGTTTAGACACGCCCCAGGTTTCCAACCAATGCCACAACAAATATTTGCATGTGATGCAAATATTTTGTTGAGTTTCCAATGAGCAGTAAAGTGTAATTCTTGAGGGATGTGGCACAGTATGAAAATAGAAAGAAAAAACAGTTTATGCTTCCTGTAAGATTCCCCAAGCATAGTTTCCCCTTAGAGAAATGCGAACAGCTGCAAAGAGTAAATTCTGTAAATTCTGCTTTCTTTATTGCTACATAATAGAATGCCATCACTGTTGTTTTTTTAAAAAAAAAATTATCAGTGCAAACTTTGCAAACCAAATGTAGATCCACAGCTCACCATGTAGTAATTCAAGGTATTTATTTGCATCTCTACTCATAATGCCAATTCACTGCTGACAGTGATTTCAGTAAGATGGATGCATGTCTCTTAGGAAGGAGTACTCATGAAGGTGTACCAATCACTGTTAGAAATTGACGAATAAATATGCACTTTAGAAACCATAGTTTCTACCTTTTTTTTCTAACTTGCCACTTAAAATAGCCCCTTTGAAATTATCCTCTTTGTGATGTGCTGTGTGCTTTGTATTCTATTCTTCTTGCACATTTGTATCAAGAGACTTTACACTTTATTTCTTCTATGATTTTAAGGTGTTATAATAGATTTTATATCCTCCAACTGTCCTGATTTGGCAGGAACAATCCCAATTAACCCTCTGTCATCCCATTTTTTTCAGATGTCCCAGTTTCTCTGTCCATCTCCCACTTCTCCCTTTTGTCCTCAGCTTACTTCAATTGCTGCAAACCAAGTTCAAAGTGCAAAAGTAGTTTGCCTTCAGTTAACTCAGTGTTGCAGAAGAGAAGAGAGGGTGGGATCTTGTCCTTCCTGGTAGGCACAGGCCAAAGCAAACTGCTGCAAACTCTTCTACCTTGTGAGTTCTTACTCATTAAAAACTTTTGTCATCTTGACCACACTCCGATGAAGTTTGGCCACACATGTCCCAGTTTTCATTTGTGAAATATTAAAGGGCATGAGCTTTAGATTTGGGATCTCCAACACAGATTTCCTGATTTATTTCTACATAACAGAACGCCATCATTTATTTAAAAAAAAAACATGTATCTTTTTTTTATTGTAGTTACATTGGTTAACCTTATCAGAGACATTATTATGAGTATATTTTCTTATTGTTACATTCCTTAAAAAAATTAAAAGAAAAACTAATCAGAAGATTACAATATTATGGAACTTATCTTCTCACATCACGTATTTTCACATCATCATTGTTATATTCCATTAAATAGTTACATTTTGTCTCTTATTCTGTTTTCTCACTTCCATAAAGTCCCCCCTTGGATCTGTCAGGGATATGTTTACTTGTTCTTATTTATTCGCATAGATATTCATATATATTTATGTATATATGTGTGTGTATATATGCTCGGGAATCCTTATTCTGTCAATAACTAAGTGTATCCTCTAAACTTAATGTATTATACAAATTTTATTTGAAATATATATATATATATATATATATATATATATATATATATATATATATTAGTTTGTATAATTCCCTATTAGAAATCCAGATTATTCAAATTAACCCAGTTTTGTTTCCAGAACTTTTTTATAGGTTCTGGGGGGGGGGGGGACTAAAAAAAAATAAAAAATTATCAATACAACCTTTGCAAACCAAATGTAGATCACAGCTCACCATGTAGTAATTCAGGACAGGGCATGAGCTTTAGATTTGGAATCTCCAACACAGATTTTCTGGTCACTGTGGTATCCCCAGAACTTCCCTTGGATCCTATCAAGGACCCACGCCCATCCCAAACATTTATATTGTTCAACATTAGGAAATACTAGAAAGCAAAATGGTACCCCACAGCTAACCTAGCCTCTTCCTTTCCTTTATCCCAGAATGCCCGTAAGACAGGGATGGACAAATTCTGGCCCTACAAAGCTGATATGAGCACTAAGGCTATTTGTGTGGCCCTCAACCCTTCAATATTCCCTGGACTGCCCATTTTTCTGGATTTTTTTAAAAGGTGATTTGCCTGCCCTGAAAGTGTCCTGGGGTGGAAGATCTCCTTTTAATTGGGTGGGAGCCCTCCTCCACTGCTTACTTTCTTTTTAAAGGCCTTGTTTTTCAAAACCAGAAGTGGACTTCTGCCATAGTTGCCACATGACCAGATTGGCCAGGTTTTACCCAATTTCTAAGCATACCACCTGTTGTCTCTTTTGCACCATTATCTGGCCTGGATTCCAAGGTTTCATCTGAAATGGCAAAAAAGCAAGTCTCTAGCCCTTCTAGGAGCAGGGCAAATGCACAGTCACTATTGCTAAATCCATGGAGCCAAATGCACAGTTCCTATTCTGTCCAATTTGCTTTGTGAGAAATAAGCCGGCCCCTCCCTTTCACTGTGTTTAGCCAATGAGTGAAGTCTCACAACTATGATTTCCATTTTCCAATTTCTGTTTTCTTGGGTCAGTGTTACAACTCTGGAAGAAAATCTGGCTTTTGCAATAAAATCTAACTGAAGTCTATTTTGCAGAGCTCCTTGCAAAGACAGCACAGAAATGGAGCTATTGGAGTGAAAGAGAAGGGATGCAACAAAGCAAGGTAAAACCTGCAATACAGTTAGTATTTAGGTTTCCATATGATCTCTTGTTTTTCATGACTTACTTGATTTAGCAATATTACATTGGTGGGTACACATAACCAGGCTTTCTCTGTAGCAGTGCCTTGACTATGGATCTCTCCGCTCAAGGAAGTTAAGCTGCCCCCATCTCTTTTAAGCTTCCAGCAGGCAGCCAAAATAGTGCTGTTTCGCATGGCATTCAGTGTTTGAAATTGCTCTTTTAACTGTTTAAAAACTGGATTCTAGGATTGTTTTAAGACTGCTTTTAGGAGTTTTAAAAGAGTATTTTAATGTGTTTAAAATGTTTTTATCTTTGTCTTGTTTTAATTGGTTTTTATTTGTACATCACCTCAGGCGCCTTTGTGGGTTGGGAGGTGATACATAAATACTATCAATCAATCAATCAATCAAGTTATGCATTTGTATTAGTCAGGAAAAAAACATTTCTGTTTTTTGAGAGGCAGTTTAGATATTCCAGTGCCTGCTGTGGGAGAAAAAGTACCAGGTCTGTTATTGCCACCTTCTCTCCATTCCACTTTGCTTTCCCTCTCCACCACTGCCCTGCTACCATCATTCACAGCCTTGCTTTATCTCCCCCACCCCTACTATTTGTGTTCCACCACCACTGCCTTCACTGGTCCTCTGCTTAAAGCACCTCTCGCAGCTTTGTACAGTCACTGCTTCTTTAGAGGGCAGTCAGACAGCAGCATGAAGTGAAGTACAATGGGCCCTTGGTATCCGCTGTCAGAGGCCTGAACTCCTTATAAAATGACCAGCCAACTGCAAAGTTGTCAAGTCACTGCCAAGCTAGCTAAGGCCAAGGGCAAGGTTATAGAGCCTGGAGGCCACAGCTGCACACACCATCCTTATATCACTCATTATACACATTTTAGTGATAAGTGCAAAGAAGAGGAAGGTGTGCAAAGAGTAGGGCGGTGTACAAAGGGATTATACAAGGTGTATGGCTCCTAGGTGATTGGAGGAGCCAGTGCCCTGTGACACCTGTGAAACTGTATAAAAGGGAGGCTATGCCCAGAGCTTATTTGTGTGACTACTCTACTAGACCTACTAGACTGGCTAGAAGTGCTAGAGGCTTGCTGAGCTGACTAGATGTGGGCCGAGACTAGCTAGAGGCTAGAGACAGGACGCTAGACATGATGTACAGATGTACACTTGGAGAGATGTTGTCTCTTGACCAAGCCTGAAGCCTGATGCTTGGCATAACATTGTATGTATGGTAACTACTGCAACTGCCATTGAGCTGAAGATAAAATGCCTCCTACTGTTTGGAAGAAAAACATTCTGTGTGTATTATTTTGGGAATGGGTTGCTGCTAAGTCTGCTGGGATATTTTTGGCTTCTGCCAGGGATTGAGAGTCCTATCATCCCCCAACATCGCTGGGGTTTGGTGCCAGAAACCCCCGTGGATACCAAAATCCATGGATGCTCAAGTCCCATTATATACAATGACATAGTAAAATGGTGTCCCTTATATAAAATGGCAAAATCACGGTTTGCTTTTTGATGTTCAAGCCTGGTAGAATCCATGGATGCAGAATCCATGGATATGGAGGGCTGGCTGTAATTGAAAGAAGAAGAACAGGGTGGAGGTGCAGTTTCAGCTGTGATGGAGGGAAGCATAGCATAGGGGCAAGGTGAAGCAAGTGGGGAGGGAAGGGAGGAAAGCAGGGTAGGAGCATATGGGTGCAAAAGGAGGGAGATGTGGCAGCACAAGATGAGGGGAAAGGGAAGGAAGGAGGGAAGGGAGGTGAGATAGGAAAGTGGTAGAATGCAAGAAGTAAGGAAGGGTAGCCTGACAAATATGTAAGCTAAGGCAAGGGAGGGGAAATAGAGGAAGAAAGAGGTTTGGTAGCAGAGTTAATTATAGATTTGCCAGGTAAAATACGGGGCTCCTGTATTTTTAATAGTTGTGTAGAAAAGGGAATTTCAGTAAGTGTTGCCTGCATGACAAGCAATATCTGCTGACATTCCCTCTTCTACTATTAAAGGGACAGGACCCTTAGCCCTTATTTCACCTGGCAATTCAAGGGTGCAAAGAAGAAGAAAGGTGAGTATAAGGTGACAATAGGTGCAAGACCATGAGGAGAGGTCGGCACAAAATGAGGCAAAGAGGCAAGAAAAGTTGGGAGAAGTGGGTGTGGGGTACAAGCAGCAAGGGAAGGGAGAAAGGGGCTTGGAAGGGAGAGAAGTGCAGCTGTAGCATAAGGGAGGGAGGCATTGTAAAGGCATGCTGTGAGGCAAGGAAAGAGGGAAAGAGGGTGAGAGATATAGTGGGAGGGTGTAAGGACCTGTAGTGGTAGGTACTAAGGGAGACAAAGTGTAAGGGAAGGCGGTGTGATCTGTAAGCTTCTCCTTACTTTCTGTGCATTTCCCCCTGTGAATCAGGTGACAGTCACTCTCAGAAGTTTCCTACAATATTTTCATGGAGCTGTTTTGTCATCAATAAAAAAAAATACCTGTAGCAATCTGAGGAGAACACAGTAGCATTAGAAATGCTTGTGGCTAAAACAAATGCTGTTGTCAATACACCAGGAATATATATGTCCACATTACAGTATATGGTTACTATCTTGCTATTAATCCTCAGAACAATCCTAAGATAACATATGCAAGTATTCCAAAATCTGAAATACTCCAAAATCTAAAACACCTCTGCTCACAAGCAGTTCGGATACGTGAGAATCAACCACTACATGATTTAATGCTTGAAGCTCACACACCAAACTGTTATCAGTTTCTTCCAAAATCATTGACACAGTAATTTTATGATTGGGAGGTTCCTACATGCCTTCCACTTTGTGCTGGTGATCATAATAGCTTCTGTCATTTTCAAATATGCCAACAGGCTCACAAAAGTTAGAGATTTCTGCTTTATATTCTTGAACATTAAATTTTAGCATTTGAGCCATTTACATTATGATCTTTGCATTTTAAACTTTACATTGTCATATACGGCAAGTGCACCTTTGTGTTACAAAAGAGGAGGACTACAAGAAATAAAGGTTCCATTTTCAGTAACAGTTTCATGTCACTCACACTGCTAGTTCCATACAATTATATTTTTTTAAATCCCTGGAAACCTTCAGTTTAAAAATAATTAGCTGCAAAAGCAAATCACTACACTTCATCTCCATCTGGTGGCTACTTCAGATGGTTCCATTCTTATTTTTAACTACATTTTCTGTGAGATTTAGACCCTAGAACAAAAATAAAAATGCAAGATTTATTTATTTATTATTTTATATGCCGCCTTTCTCCCAGAAGGGACCCAACATGGTTTGCAATAGGGAGCTGGGTATGTTTTGCCTGGAAAAAAGAGGGTTAAGAGGCAATATGATAGCCCTGTTTAAGTATTTGAAGGGGTGTCACATTGAGGATGGAGCAGGCTTGTTTTCTGCTGCTCCAGAGACTGGAACACGGAGCAATGGATGCACGCTCCAGGAACAGAGATTCCACCTCAACATTAGGAGGAACTTTTTGACAGTAAGGGCTGTTGGGCTTCGACACACTTTCCATCGGAACGTGGTGGGGTCTCCTTCCTTGGAGGTCTTTAAACAGAGGCTGGATGGCCATCTGTCGGGGATGCTTTGATTGTGATTTCCTGCATGGCAGGGGGTTGGACTGGATGGCCCTCGTGGTCTCTTCCAACTCTACAATTCTATGATTCTATGATTCTATGAATCATAGAATCATAGAGTTGGAACAGACCTCAAGGGCCATCTAGTCCAACCCCCACCATGCAGGAATACACAATCAAATCATTCCCGACAGATGGCCATCCAGCCTCTGTTTAAAAACCTCCAAAGAAGGAGACTCCACAACACTATGAGGCAGTGTATTCCACTTCTGAACAGCTCTTACTATCATAAGTTCTTCCTAATTTTTTGGTGGAACCTCTTTTCCTGTCATTTGAACCCATTGCTCCATGTCCCTAGTCTCCAGAGCAGCAGAAAACAAGCTTGCGCCATCCTCAGTATGACAGCCTTTCAAATATTTAATCATGGCTATAGTGTCATCTCTCAGCCTTCTCTTCTCCAGACTAAACATGCTCAGTTTAAATAGTTTAAAATAGTTTAAAACCATTAAAAGCATCACAATATAAACATCTAAAATTACATAAAACTTAAACATTAAAAGATTAAAAATAAACGAAATAAAAATAAAAACAAACAAAAACACATCCCAATAAAAGCCTCCATAAGCCCAGCTACATATTAAAAGCTTCCTGGCATAGAAACGTCTTTGCCTGCCTGCAAAAGGAAAGCAGGGAGGGGCCCAGCCTCCCATGGAAGGGAGTTCCAGAGGGTGGGAGCAGCCACTGAGAAGGCTCTCTCTCACGTCCTCACCAGACAGGCCTGTGATGATGGCAGGACTGAGAGAAAGCCTTCCCCTGATGATCTTAGAACCCTTGCAGGTTCATATGGGGAAATTAGGTTGTTCAAACAGTCTGGACTTAAGCTATATACGGCTTTATAGGTCATGACCAGCACTTTGAATTGTGCCCAGAAACAAACCAGTAGTCAGTGAAGCTGTTTTAACTCAGGAGTTATATGCGCCCTATAACTGGCTCCGGTCAGCATTCTGGCTGCAGCATTCTGGACGTGCTGAAAATTCCGAATAGTTTCCAAAGGCAGCCCCACGTAGAGTGCATTGCAGTAGTCCAAACAGGATGTAATCAGGGCATGTGTCACAGTAGCCAGATATGACGTCACAAGGAATGGACACAGCTGGCGCACCAGTTTTAGCTGTGCAAATGCACTCCTGGCCACTGCTCAAACCTGGACATCCAGGCTCAGAGTTGAGTACAGGAGAACACCCAATCTGTGAGCCTGAGATTTTAGGGGGAGTGTTACCCCATCAAGCACAGGAAGAGTCCCTATTCCCTGATCTGCCTTTCAACTGACCAGGAACACCTCTGTCTTGTCTGGATTAAGTTTCAATTTGTCTATTCTCATCCATTCCATTACCAACAACAGGCACTGGTTCAGTACCAAGACAGCTTTCTTTAGAATCTGATGGGAAGGAGAGATAGAGTTGGGTGTCATCAGCATACTAGTGACACCAAACCCCAAATCTCCAGATGACCTCTCCCAGCAGTTTCATGTAGATGTTAAACAGCATAGGGGACAAGACAGAACCCTGAGGGACCCCACAGGCCAATGGCCAGGGCATCAAACAGGATTCCCTGAGCACCAACTTCTGAGTTAGCCCCTCCAAGAAGGAATGGAACCACTGCATAACAGTGCCCCCATGTCCCATGCCAGACAGGCAGCCCAGAAGGATACCATGGCTGATGGTATTGAAAGCCACTGAGAGGTCCAGCAGAACCAACAGGGACACACACACCCTGTCCAGTTCCCTGCGTAGGTCATCCACCAAGGCAACCAAAGATGTTACAATACTTGTAGTTTTCATATATCCAAACCCCAAAAGAATGGCTCTTTTGGGGTTAAGTTATATATGCAAAACAAAGAGGCAGCTCTTTGGACATGGGCTGGTCTAAAACAGTACTTCTCAACCTATCTGACTGAGAGGGACTAGTGGGACTTCCCTGATGAATGAGCTAGGGACCCATACTATATTTGTACCCATTTGTGCCCAGATACAGCTGTTTCTTTTTTATTTCCTAGAAACTTGCCAGGGACCAGCTATCAATGCTTCATGGACTAGCACCAGTCAATAGACCGCCATTTTGTGCTGATCTAAATGGTAGACAATCAACTTGATTGTAGGGCAGAAGAAGCCTTGAGAATAGAAACCAGAGAAAATCTTGATCATGGAAAACCTTTCTCCTGTTGTTGTTAAATGCAATCAAGTTGGCTTTGACTTATGGTGACCTTATGAATGAGAGACCTCTAAGTCAATTGCCCTGCTCAGGTCTTGCAGACTCAGGGCTACGGCTTCTTCTTTTTTTAATTTTTATCGAATAAATTCCATCATGCTTACCAATATACATATATAAATATGTATATACCAATACAAGTTTCAATGTCTTGATAAGGGCTGTGGCTTCTTTGATTGGTTCTGTCCATCTGGCATGTGGTCTTCCTCTTTCCTACTGCCTCATTTTACCATAAATTCCTTATTTATTTTCCATAATAAAGGATATGACATATATTGACATATTTTCTTATTTATATTCTTTATTCCATCTGAGCTGGTTTCTTTTTTTCTTATACTTGAAAATCCCTACTGTGTGCTATGTCCCTAACTGCCATTTACAGATAGGTTTCTAAAAGCTTGTCGTAGTTATCATCATCAGCAGCTGGAATCCTATTGGGTAGTTATGAATGTATAACCAAGAGTTAGGCATTCATGAGAGCTTTGAATTCATGATCCTTGCCCTCCTACACATCACTTTGTTTAGAAGATTCATAGGAACTGTGAAAGTTGCCCAGTCCCGACTTACCAGTCAGCAGCTACTGCGATCGACAGGGGTCTGTTCCCCTGTTGCTTGAGAAGTGGCTGACTGACATTCACACACACACACACACCTGCACACGTGAGCAATCTCCACTGTGGGCAGGGGGGAGGGTTAAGACACAGATTCCGTTTCTGCCTGTCACAATGGAGATCACTCACTCAAAGGGATGGGAATATTTGTCAGCTGCTTCAATCCCCTGTCAATCACAGGATCTTAGGGCAGTGTGCATGTAAATCTAATTTAACAGTTTAAAACAGTTTCATATTTAAAACAATCTAACATAATTTAAATATACTAAAAGCATGTGGAAGTATTTAACAGGTTAAAACAGTTTAAAAGCATGTACATGTAGATTTGGGAAGAAATGAATTAAGCTCCAAAAGCTTCAATAAAAAGTCAAGCATACATTACTGGACATGGGTTTCATCACATTTCCCAGGTCTCAAAACTCCCAGGTCCACATTCCCAGAATTCAAAATTCAAAACTGTGAAACTTAGGGATGGGGAGCAGGATGTCTATCTTCACTGTGGACCAACGCCATGCACACCCATGTGACTGCACATGCATAAACACAGTGGCACCATTTAGTGGACAACTTGCTCTCAAGATCAGGCAGTAATATCTGGCAAGAGAACAGAGGTGCAAAAATCTTCCATCCAACTCGTGTGTGTGTGTGTGTGTGTGTGTATGCTATGATGACCTTGAAGCCTCCCAGTTATTTCCCCCATTTTTCTGCTGTTTTCTGCAACCAAAAGAACTAAAATGTTTGCTATTTTAAAAAGCAAATGTTGGAATCTTCAGGAGATCAGGATATTCACAGTCAAATAACAGAATTCTTTTTTTATTTAGTAGGCTTACAAACATGCAAGGTCATCAGACCTGTGCCTCCCCTCAAGAGACCTATCTGACTGCATCCTTATAGGCTTTTAAACTGACAGTAAAGATAATAGTATTTCAGCTGGACTTGGTCTTTGTGAATCAGTTCTGTTGCACCAGATTTTATTTTATTTTATTTTATTTTGCTTTCTTTACTTGGTTTAATAAATTATATTGATTGAAGCTTTAACTTCTTTTACTTGCTCTAATTACCTTTGAGAAGAACTGGGCAGAAATGATAGAAATCCACCCCTCCCCATCAAATAAAACGAGAAAACAGGATCATAGGGGATGGATTTGGGCACGGGACAGAAAGAGCTAGGTGACATTATTTAGATAATTCATGTGCATAATCAGACTTTAGATATCTACAGGCTATAAAGGAATTTACAAATATATTCATGCTGTATGTAAATGGATGTCATGTATTCATATGTTCTCCCTGAAGAAGGTATTAAGATCATGAAAACACACTGGGGCTTTTATTTAAGCAAAGAAAGACCATGGCCAGTATCCTGTTGGGGTCTTATGTCTTCCTAAATGGACTTTCATCTGAGGGAATTAGGATTGCTCAGTTCCATAACATCTGTATCTAGCAGAGGGTTGCTGTTGTTACTACATACCACAGCTGGTAAAGTGCCTGATGTGCATTGTTGAGCAACGCACATGAGTGCATACTGGACATCAGTGTACAATGAGCATTGGTATACAATGCATGATGCACATGGGTGCATGATGTACATTGATGCATGATGCACATCATGCTTCAATGTGCATTGAACACCAATGTGCACTGCACACCAATGCACATCATCCATTTATGTACTTTGCACATCGGTTCTTGCATTGAACACTGATTCAGTACAGGGTTTTTAAACACCTCTCCTACATAGCTGGATATACAGTCAGCTCTCTGTATCCACGGATTTGGCATCCACAGATTCCACTTGAAAAAAAATCCCACCCACCCACCCCCAAAAAATCCAAGAAGCAATCCTTGGTTTTTCCATTTTATATAAGGGGCACCATTTTACTATGCCATCGTACATAATAGGACTTGAGCAACCACGGATTTTGGTATCCATGGGAGGTTCTGGCACCAAACACCAGCAGATACCAAGGGGCCACTGTATGTAACGTTATACATCATATAGGATTCTGGTGCACCTTATTAGTATCTTGAGTGTGTTTTCCTCCACTAAAACAAGATAGGGCCATTTGTTTTTAGAAGAGACTACTGCCCCCTCAAGACTTGTGGGAGTGTGATTTTCCCATTTTATTGATTAAAATGGGCCCACAAAAGCCACCAAAAAAAAAGAAAAAGCCTGGGGCTGCATGAAATCCAGAGTTGTATGATTTGCACCCCTGTTATAGACAGAGCACAGTATGCTCAGGCATGTCCAAGCCACCATGGCCACTGCTCTTAACAGCAACTAGAAGGAGATCCCTCAGCTTGTGGTCTGCTGTCATCTGCCCTGTGACACTGTTCAGAAAGAAAAGGGCGGGGGGGGGGGAATCCCTGTTGGTATTCCATAAATATATATTAGTAAAGTAAATGGCAAAGACAGTCTTTTACTGAATTGTAAGAAGGAGGAAACACTTGCCTCTAGGGAGATGTAAAGCCAAATTTGGCCTTCAGTGTTCTGCCCACAGCAACCTGTGAGGACCCCCACAGCTAAACATCCTTTGTCAGCACTGTCCAGTGTTTATCTTGATATGTCACCCTCTTGAATTGAATGCTGAACAATGTGTCATGTGACCTGTGGGAAATCAAAAGAAAAGGAATCCCAAACTTAGCCTGTTTGTTTAAGCAGCATCCCAAGAGAGGGAGGAAATGGACTATTATAAACATACAATGCAGACAGGGCCATCTGGCCTGATTCTAGGACAGACTCCTGGAGAAAAAGAATGTGGTGAAAGCTTTTTTTTAAAAAAAGAAAAGAAACAGCACTCATATTCATACTGTATCTACTACATCCAGGGCTAAATCAAGGGTGGGTAAAGTGCAGCCCCCTCCCACACAGAGAAAGATGTTGTTTGACTGCAACAGCATAGCCAATGATGCTGGGAACTGCAATATTACAACATCTGAAGAGCCGCACTTTGCCCATACCAGGCTCAATACATCGGTAGCCCTCCTTAGAGTAGATCCATTGAAATGAATTGGACCTAGCCAAAAGTAGCCTAAGCCTTATTGATTTCAATGGGTGTGTTCTAGGTAGGATTAACACTGGAGTTCATCTCCTTACTGTATGTTCCAATAGCTGGACATACAACAAATGTATATATATCCTTCATATCTGTACCTCTAAGAATACCTATTTTAACTGCTACAATTAATTTTCTCGCTGGTACTTGAAGAAACTAATTCACCTATTATAAGGAAGAGGAAGAGGAATAAAGGAAGATCCATGCTATTGGGGGAATTTGGGGAATTATAATCCAAAAAGTAAATTTTCCAAGTTCTGTCTGGAGGCAATATACATCCGTCATGACTGCTAGGTAGTTTCATTGTGGATCAGTCTATCATCATCAATGTATATAGCACCATCATTGTACATGGTACTTTACAAGTAAAAGAGCAACAAAACAGTTTATCTTTAAATGGAACCTCCACAAACAGATGCATTATACCTCTGGGGTTTTACTGGGAACAAACAACAAAGAAAGCAGCCACCTTCACAGCCTGTTTCTTGGCAATCAGAAACATCTGACAGATTGCTTTGGGAATTAACCATTTCTCTGACCCAGCTAAAAGCTAGTCTAACCCAGCCAAGCAATTCTTTCTCTTATTTACTACCCTAAACACATCCAAGCCATCTGATTTCAAAAGCTAAGCAGGGTCAGGTTGCTTAATATTTGGATGGGAAACCACTGAGAATTATCAGAGATCTAGAGATAAGACTAGAATGGAATTCCACCTGAACCCATGGAAAGCTGCTGCTAGTCAGGACTGTCTGTACTGACCTAAATGGACCAATGGTCTGATTCAGTGTAAAGCAGCATCATATGCTTATATGCACTAAAAGTTCCAGTTAGGATTCCTGGTTATATAGGGTGAGTCAAAAGTCAATTGACATATATATGTATGAATACAAATTGTTGTTATATGTCTTCGAGTTGTTTCCTACTTACCAGCAATCCTAAGGGTTTTCTCAGCAAGATTTGTTCAGAGGGGGTTTGCCTTTGCCTTCCCCTGAGGCTGAGAGTGTGTGACTTGCCCAAGGTCACCCAGTGAGTTTCTATGGCTGAGCGGGGATTCGAACTCTGGTCTCCAGACTCATAGTCCAAGGCTCAAACCACGACACTATGGGGCTCTCAATTAAATTCTCTTACAATCAACAGATCAGATAAAGGTGGCTCTCATATACAAAAAAATAAAAAAATAAAAAATACAAATCTGTAATATAGAACCTTATCAGACACACTAAATACAGCGTCATAATGATGCCACATAAACATGAAAGGGTATATATATCAGATGACGTCACCCTTTCGTGTTTATGTCTTTTCCATAAGCCGATCTATTTTATTGATGGTCCAAGTATCAATAGATCAGCTGTGCCAATTCCCCCCCCCCCCCGCCCTGTTATTACGATGTGAATGGCTGGACTGGCCAGAACACTTCCAGGTGAGATTGTTACATCCCAGTAGGTGATGCTCTTTTTATGACCCTCCGCAGTTTACTTTTAACTTTTAAAGTGTGTTTCTGTGTTTGTGGGTACTTTTTCTTTCTTATTTTTGCTTTATTTTTTGAATTTCCCATGCCAGGTATTCTCGCAAGAATCCACAAGATTTCAGATGAGGAAGTGAATGGAACTCCATTCACTTCATTCACTCCTCCATCGATGCCGGGGCTGCCTTTTCGTGTGGATAGGAGGTAAGTGTGGTATGTGGGGTTCTTTTGCCAGCATAAAAACACCACAAATTATGCCAGCAAAAGAATGTTTTGGGACGGTGGTCTGATAAAGTCCTTAATAACAAACAAAAAAAAGAGTTAAAGTAGTAGCAAAATCAATTAAAAACAACTAATACATAGATATGTTATCCCAGCCTTCTCAATGGATGTTCAACATTGGTCAATGTCAAGTGACTTTTGCCTCGCCCTATGTTTCTATGGTTGGTTACATCACTTTGGCCATTGTCAGAAGATTAAGCTAAACCCATCAAGCCAATACAATTAATTCCTAAAAATAAAATAATTATGACATAGCATTGGTGGACTGGCCTATCTTTAGGCTGGGTGCAGTACCCGCCTAAGGCAGCTGATTAAGAGTGCAATGACAAGGCACCAAATTGCTCATTATTTAACTTATCCTTATTATATTTTAAGTGCAAGAGCCTGTGGGAATTTCTGCCTCAGGTGCCAAAATAATTTGACCAGTCTTGGGTACTACTCATCTTGACTGGGGGGCAGTAAAGTGTCCTAGCCTAGCCCTGTATAAGAACCAGCTCTGTTGGAAACCTTGGCAAAATGTTAATAGCATGCAGAACTGTGTCTCTCATTTGGACTATTTATAGAGCAATGATCCCTGCTGCTACATGATTATCATGAGATCATTTACTTCTGGTAATTTAGAATCTCATTCTACCCCCCCCCTTTTTTTTTTTCCCTTTTTCTTTTTTCCTTTTCTTCCAAAGCTGGGCTGAAATAATTGAGCAACTGTGTCAAACTGCTGAAAAGGACTGGGAGAAAAGAATGGAATAAAATCTAACACAGGCACTATAAATAGTGTTACCCATGGAGGACACCTAGTGGTGAAAGGTTGTAAGGACCAAGGTCTAATTGGAACAAAAGAACTCCAGATCAGATAAAGGGGTTGGGAATTTGGAAGAGCAGGCTTCCTCCTCTTCTTTTTTTCCTTTTAAAGCATTCTAGTGCTATAGTTCATCTATGAAATGGCATTTTTGCACTATAACTCTATAACTTAAAAAAAATTAAACATTTATAGAGGAGAAAATTTGCCCTGGAAACTGTAGGACCACTTCAGCAAACCATGCCTTCATTTAAAACAGTGAAGACCCAAGAATTTACTATAAACATCCCTCAATAGAGCAAATAAATGAGGTGATACAAACCAGTGAAACCCAAGGAGCTTTCTCACAAAAACTCACATTTTGACCAAGCTCGAACAGTCAACAGTTGTCATCAAACTGCATCAAAAATGAAATGGATATGTTGTTTTGTGGACATTTCTTCTGCATAATGGAGAAGGCACCCCCAGGAGAACTTGGAAGGCTTCATTCCCCCTACCAGACCCATTGTCCAGGAAAGCAGCCAACTGGATGGATGATAAGATGGAGATACACAAGAAGCAAAGCTTTGCAACAACATGGAAGCAATGCAGAAGCACAGCACCAGTCCAATAGCAGAAACCAGGGGCAAGCCAAAGACCCAAGAGTTCAGAGAGCACGTCAGTGAGTCCAGTCCAGGGTCAAGAGTTCCAGCAAGCAGGCCAGCGAGTCCAGTCCAAGGTCAAGAGTTCCAGGTAAATCCAAAGTCTAGGAGACAAGGTTTCAGGCAACAAAATAGTCAGAGTCAGATGCTTTCACCAGGGAAAACAGATAGGCTCTGACGAAGAAGCTCGACGTTTCACAGCTGTTTATGTTGGCCCAGCTCCTAATCACAGCTGTTTGGTGATTGCTGAGCATTTCTCATTTATTCTCCAGGATCGCCGAAGACATGCCCTTTCTGATCTTCTCTGACTGAAGATAGGTACCTGCTCTTCTATGTCTCCTTGGCCTTGGCCCTGTGCTGGGGGAAGGCTAGGCTGCTGAGACATGGGCTCTGCTGTAATTGGCGTTACAGGACTAGGTTCTGGCTCATCCAGCTCTGCTGGAGCTGGCTCAGCCCCCTCATCCCCTGCGTCCTCAGCCTGGCTGGCCATGACACCCACCTCCACAAAAACATAAACAACATTTGCTCCCAAATTCCCTTCAACACCCTTGGGGGAGGTGAGGGCATTTTCACCAAGTTTTGGGGTCTTCTTGGGCCATTTTAGGTCCAGAAGAGGTCTTCTTTAACAACAGGAAGTAAATGGAAGTCACTTCCTGTTTCAAAAAAGAGTCCTCTGGAGCCTCATTTGGTCTAGCCTCCACCCCAAATACCTTCCACACTCAATAAGTGAAGAAAAAAATGTTTTTGATCAATTTCGCAAAATGTTTTTTGACACTTGAAAGGGGGCAGGGAGTCTCCAAATCTGATGGAAATGCCCACTACACACCTAGTTGGCAGTTGAAGGCATTTTGGACCACACACACACACACACACACACACACATACATAGATAGCTACAACCAGGGCTAGTCAAATAAATTTTGGGCAGAATCACAGCTGCACTATACTGGCAGTTGCATTTTTCCCGGGTTGCAAAGTGATGGCAAGCAAGGCAGACAACATTTGCTAGCTCTGAGCAGCCTATTTCTCCAGTCTCTTGTTTTCTTCACAGTCACTCTGCCCATGACCTTGTTCCACCTGCTACCACGATCTACACTGCTGAAACAATGTCCATATCATGCACCAAGATTCCAGCCTCTGTTTCCTGAGGCAGAACAATGAATGACATTCATGTCCTGCTAAGTCAAGGTACATAATACCCA
The DNA here is from genome assembly GCA_030847615.1 of Gambelia wislizenii. NCBI lineage: Eukaryota > Metazoa > Chordata > Lepidosauria > Squamata > Crotaphytidae > Gambelia > Gambelia wislizenii. Next base: position 23,116,097 of record JAUMIR010000005.1, on the reverse strand, counting down.
AGGCAAGTCAACTTAGTTAGGCACCTGAGGCTAGGGATGCTGGAGAAGTATCACACTCTATTTCCTATGCAGATTTTAAAGATCCATCACCACAGTAGGGGTCTATGGAGTGGGGAGCAGAATGAGGGCATTTCCCCCCATAAGCATTCTGCTCCATGCTTGGTCCGGAAACTTCAGTTGGTACAAAATATGGCAACCAGAGTGGTCTCGGGAACATCTCGGAGAGACCATATAACTCCAGTATTAAAATCTCTCCACTGGCTGCCTATCAGTTTCTGGGCCCAGTATAAGGTGTTGGTTATTACCTTTAAAGCCCTAAATGGCTTGGGTCCAACTTATCTCCAGAACCGCCTCCTCCCATACAATAATCCCCGCGCACTCCAGTCCTCTGGGAGGAATTTGCTTCAGCCACAAAAATCTAGGCTGTCTTCAACCTCCCAGAGGGCCTTTTCGGTAATCACCCCCAAATTGTGGAATGACCTGCCGAATGAGATCCGTCAGATAACAAGCCTGAGTGGCTTTAAAAAAGCACTAAAGACGGATCTCTTTCGGCAGGCCTTTCCTAATTAGATCCTGGCCTCAGGGGATCCTGGCTTCTTTTAGTCCGCTGGCCATTTATAGTATTTTATTGTATTTATTGTTTTTAATTGTTATTTTTTGATCAGTTGGTTTTAATTTATAATTGTTTAATATTTTTTTATGGGGGAGGGTGGGGTGGGGGGTGTTTGGGGATTTTATCTGTATTGTATTTTAATTTTTGTAAGATTGTTTAAACAGAGGGGCGGGGTATAAATAAATTTTATTATTATTTTATTATTATTATTTCTAATATTGCAGAGAGCGAGACACTGAAAATCACTCACACCTAGAACTCTTCTATTTGCTGTGTTCACATTCCCTTGGGGACTGTGCCTGCCCTTTCCTTTGGATGCCTAACCTGTATTTCTAATGCCCAACTGAAGTTTTAAGCTACAGCAGTGACAGGAATTTGGAGACTGAAGAAAAATATCATTGGAGGGGAAGAATTCTTATTAAGGAACAATGTTGTCATGTTGTGTCCTCATCCCGATAGCTACACTTTGAATCCTACAAGGAACCACCTGGAGATACATCCAGACCAATTTTCCCAATTGCAAAATTTACATAGAAATCACGATGACATTTTTATTCTCATTGATCGATCATTTTTAAAAAATTAATTTTTTTATTGTTTCATTTAAGATTAGCCCCCAGACAGTTCCAACACCATCTATTCAGCTATTTCTTGGCCACCTCTCTCCTATTAAATGTTGTTTTCTCTTTTGTGACAAGTTTAGTAGGATCATCTGTCTGGCATTCTGTGCAGGGCCGGTTTAACCTGTCTGCCAAATCAGCATTGGCAGGGGGCCCCGAGGTCAAGAGGGGGCCCCGAGGTCAAGAGAGGGCCCCATGTTGGCCTCCTTAATATGAAAATAATGGGATTTCTGGTTTAAAATACCATAGAGTTGCCTTGGAAGGCCTAGAAAAGGGCTAGGGAAGACACATTTTCTAGGAAGACTCTATGGTAGGTGTGCTGTTTTGTGTCCCATGGATAATGAATCCAGGGATACGGGGGTCCTACTATAATCTGAACATCCTGTACGGTGAATAGGTTAGGTTACATTGATCTGAGATAAACATATGGGGGCCCCAAAGTAAAGCATTGCAGGGGGCCCCAAAATTCCTTAAACCGGTCCTGATTCTGTGCATGGTATTGTTTGGGATTTCCAGGTACAAGTTCTGCTCTCCGCTGAACCAGAATCCAGAGGGCCAAAAGTTCAGAAGCCTTAGCAACAAGAGGTATCTTATAGCAAACAGTGAGGGCCAGAAGCTGTAAATCAGAACAGAGTCCCAAACGTTTGAGGTAGCAGAGTCAATAAACAGTTCAAGAGTCATAAATCAAATACTCACAGTTACTGAGTCGGGTCAAGAGGTGAACTAAGGGTTTGCTCCAGTAATTTGACTGGAGGAAGCTCCCTGCTTATAAAGGTGGCCAGCTCAGTGAATGGCCACATTTCTGATAGTACAGAATATGTTTCAGAGCTGTGAGTGCATAAGCCTTTTGCTCCAGCTGCGGGGAAGAGTTTTTGCCGGACACTGAAGCCTTCGCCTTTTCCAGGGACTTGAAGGACTTTCTTCCATCTCCTCTTCCTGCTATGAATCTTGTTCACCAGGAAGAGGATTTGGCTGGTTATCAGGCTGAACTGGAGGAGGACTCAACTGGCTATTGGGCATCTGCTCTAGCTATGGTATGTCTATTTCACCTTCCAAGGAAGACAAACTCTCAAGGGGGGATATGATAATGGCTGGCATCCTGTTAATGACTTACACAGATGTAAGTCCAACTGATGCTGCATCTCTTCCTCCTTCTCTCTCTCTATTGTCATAGAGATGATTGAACTTCTCTACTAGCCTTGTGCATTGGCCAAACCCTTCTCCCAAACCCACCATTTAGATGCTGCAGCCCATCCACCACTACCACCCCAAATGTCAATTTACTGGCTGGTGGAAAGTGGAAAAGGCAGAGAAGTGTCCAGCTATGTTCCTATAGCTGGACATATAGCACTAACATCATCATCTGGGACCTCTGGAGGACCCACAGGAGGTCTTGAAGGTTACTTGCTACTATATGTCCAGTGACAGGAGCATAGCTGGATGCTTCTCTACCACAACCTCGCTCTCCAACAGCTGGTAAATTGGCATTTGAGGAGGCTGCAGCAGGGAAAATGTGGGTTGGGAGTGAAAGGGGAGATGTTTCATTGTTCCACCTTTGCAGAATGTTATGATTAGTTTCCCAATCCAGGATCTTGGCCAATGTGTTTGGTCTCTAAGGCCACTCAAAAAACCCATTATGTAGGCCCACTTCCAGTGTTCCGATTTTAACAACAGAAATCCTAGCAGTAAAGTACACATTAAAAATGCTTTTTAAAGTACCAAATCCATACATTTCATTACATTCTATCAGAAGAGGGCAGAGACAACATACGTCCATAGCATATGGACTAGACTCCCTCCAGAACATCTTCAGTATTTGTTATCTTCTTATACACAGTTACAAAAAAAGAAGTAAAACATATTAAAGTTATTATTAAATCCCAATTAAACATTGCCTAGAACCAACATGGTGATGTGGTTTGCATACTGGATTATGACTCTGGAGACCAGGGTTCAAATCCTCAGTCAGATATGGAAACCCACTGGATGACCTTGGGCCAATCACATTCTCTCAGCCTCAGAGAAAGGCAAAGGCAAAACTGCCTCTGAACAAATCTTGCCAAGAAAGTTCTGTGATAGGCTTTCTTAGGGCCACCATAAGTTGGAAATGTCTTGAAGGCACACAACAACAAGAATTTTAAAAGATCCACTATAAGCAAAAAGAAAAATTAGCAAAACACACCATAAACAGCAAGCCTTTAAAACCCCTTGCAGCCAATTCCTTAAGAGACTGTTGAAACAGAAATGTTTTCACTTGCTAACAGAATGACAAGAGGGAACCATCGCAGCCTTCCTAGGGAGCGCGCACCAAAGCCTGGGAGCAGCCACCAGGAAGGTCCTCTCCCATGTTCTCATCAAACAAACCTGACAATGTGATGGGACTGACAGAAGGCCTCCCCAAGTCTGCACAGGCTTATATAGGGAGATAAGATCCTTGAGACAGCCTACATATCTTTTGACAAACTCTTGAACGGGCCCCAACATTAGAAAGCCTCAACATTTTAAGTATTGCAGCGTGGCGTAGCAGTTTGAGTGTTGGACTATGACTCTGGAGACCAAGGTTCAAATCCCTGCTCAGCCATGAAAATACACTGGGTGACCTTGGACAAGTCACATACTCTCAGCCTCAGAAAACTCTGTGATAAATTCTCTTTAGGATCCCCATAAGTTGGAAGCAACTTTAAGCCACACAACAACAAAGTTTTAGGGCGTTTCCATTTTCATTTAAGGCCCTCCAATGATCACTAAGCAGCACTAAGATGTTATTTCTCATGTCTACCCATCATCTGTGCCATCCTACTGGCTTGCCTCCAGTTTTATGTTAACATCGCACCACAGTGGGCAGTCCACAAATCTCAAATGTAAACAGATCCCAGCCATGATCCCCAAACCCTCCATGGCCTTCTTGTGCCCATGATGGTGGAACAAAGGGGGAGGATACTTTTTTCTTATTTTCTCCAACTTTCTAATCTCCAGCTCCAATTTTCCATATTTTTGTTTGTTTTACTTTCTGCTCCAACTCTCCCATTTCCTACTGTCTCAATAGCACCTTACTAGCACATTTAAGAAAAGCAATATTCTGAAAATTATCCCAAAAATGTCCCTGTACCTAAGAAAATTATCCCTGTGTTTGCACCCAAGTATCTCCTCTTTTTTTCCCCTCAGATTTATTTCCTTCAGATTAAAAATGTATTTATTTTTCTGCCCTGGAAGAAATCAGTGTCTCTCTCTCTCTCTCTCTCTCTCTGTGTGTGTGTGTGTGTGTATTTTCACTCTTTATACAACACACCTGCCCAGCCAACTTTGTTTAACACAATGCCATTTTTCTCCTGACAGCACATTTGTTGTGTGTTTTCTGCACTGAAAATTGGAAAAGGGTTTTCCATTAAGGAATGGAACTTATTATTGTTCAACAAAGGTATCATTTGGCTAAAGATGAGTTCCAGCTATTCTGTGTAGTTGTTATGTACAGTATAATATTCCTGGCAGAATGATGGTTGAGCTCTTCAAAATGCAGATTATAATTAAAATGGGAACCACCGAGAGAGAGAGAGAGAGAGAGTTTTTAAAAAATTATTCATTGCAAGCTTTGGTAATTGGATAGATAGAATTTCAAATTGGAAAGCACTGCAATCATTACAAAGGAAGATTTTGATTATACATATTTATTCTGTGAAGGTCACAAAGCTAGGGAGAGGAAAGGCATTTCCTTATTGGTTGCCGCACATGGAGGGACAATAGGAAATATAACATATAATTGTAATTGATAGATGACATTCAAAAGAGGCTTTCATCAAACTTTAGAGACTTGATTTTTCACAACTGCCAAAGGTCATCAGTGGTTTTTTTTAAAAAAAAAAATCTCTTCTTAATTGCTCATTTTGCCCCAAAGGGATTTCATGCCCCAAGGGTTGCATCCGTAAGGGAACCATGTAGAGGCATTTCCAGTTTGGAACATTAATAGAAAACTATATGCATGAATGAAATTCCCAAAGACCATATAGTTGAACATAGTTCACATAGAAGCCTGTGGACTGGCTGCTACCTGAAGAGGTATAGGAGAAATTCACCTGTTTAAAATGAAATTCACCTGTTCAGCATTCTTATTTCTGGCTTTTCTTCGCAAACAAAGATTCAGGAAGGACTCATCCCGCGCTTTCTGCAAGTGCACTGATGACTAAAAAGGCCAATCCAAGATAAACAAGTCTGGTTGCAGAAAGCACAGCAGAAGGTCTCCTTGGGTGATGTTTCTGGGTTGTGATGCCTTCTGCGTTGTCATTTCTCTTCAAGATTTGTTTGGCGTGAGTTCGCAAATAAAGCTGCAGCATTGTGGATAGTGCGTCTCCATGCCTCCCAATGTAAAGCCAGAGTGGACCATTGTTGGTGATCAATTTGGCCAAGCCTGAGATGTTGTTTCAGGGAATCCTTGTATCACTTTTTTGGAATGCCCCTCTTATGCTGACCCGTGGCGAGTTCACCATAGAGTACTATTTTTGGGAGGTGATGGTCCTCCATCCTAGAAACGTGCCCTGCCCAACGCAGCTGTGTTCTCAATATCATGGCCTCAATGCTGGTGATCCCTGCTTGCTCAAGGACAGCAACATTTGTCACATAGTCAGTCCAGTGTATATTTAGGATTGTGCATATACAGCGCTGATGAGATTTATCAATTGGGTGTATTGCTGTTGGGACTCTGTGCCTTCAAGTCAGCTCTGACTTATCATGGGGTTTTCTTGGCAAGATTTTTTTCAGAGGAGCTTTGCCATTGCCTTCCTCTGAGGCTGAGCAAGTATAACATGCCCAAGATCATCCAGTGGGTTTCCATGGCTGAGCGAGGATTTGAACCCTGGCCTCCCAAACTCCTAGACCAACACTAAAATCACTACATCACACTGGCTCCCCTAACTGGATGCATGTACCAAAGTTCACATACTTCCAGATATTGTGATCTAGATTGCAACTGAAAAATGCACTTAGAAATTCATCTGTTAAGGAAATGTGTACACAGACATGGATGTGTTAGTGGAAATTGCATGCAAAAATGCATTCTATTGGGGGGAAGCTTGCAAAAAATACACTACTACAAAAAGGCTACACAGAAAAAAGTATCATGGGGAAATGTGCAAAAAATGCATATCAGTTTTTAGGCATGCTTTTCAAAACACACTTGCAATAAGATAAATAAGAAATTCCACCAACCCAGAAAACATAGATTCATCTATCCCTTGCTCAGAAGCCTTCAGTTTTTGTACCTCTACCATGTGGAATGTAATGCAGTATATCAGCTGGTACCCTTCCAAAAGTTGCCAGATTGGATCTGGCACAGGACTCCATCAAGTAGGATGAAGGAGCATATCCCATATCCAATCTGTCAACTCTAACTCCGTTCCCTCCCCAATTACACACTCTTTTCCTGTCTCCACTATTGACATGTTTGGCATGACATCTCAGGTATGTTCTAAACCAGGGGTGGGCAATTGTGGAAGGCTAGGGTGCTGCATTAGCCGCCCCTTCCCAGGAGACCTTCAAGGGTCGCACTTCTCCACCATATATTCTGTACTTCTACAATTAAAAAAAAAAAATCAGAAAAATTGCCCCAAACACCCTCGAGGGAGTACGGGGACATTTTCACCATATTTTGGGGGGGTTGTTGGAAAAATCCAGGATTCTTTCTCCCCCACTTATTTGCTATTAGTGCAAATGAGTAACAGTTAAAATAGGGTCTCCTGCATGCCTTCCTCTCATCCTATCTTTAATGAGCATGGCAATAAATAGTTCACAACCAAACTACAAGATCACGTGACGTAGGTTATTTGCCTTCTGGTCTTTGATCTTTTATTATTTTTTCTTCTTATCTTGGATGCTGAAGCTGCTCTCCATCTTGCTTCACAAGAATGCCTTCCTTCTCACTGAAATGGTGAATGAAGATGAACCTATTTCTTATCCAAAATCTATTTATTAGTTTAATTAGGATGTAGGCTACATGCATATGTAGATTCAAAGTCATTAATAAAGCTTAAGTTTTTCTTTCAACAAGAAATTGCCTGCCTCTTTGTTCTTGTAGTTGGGTAAAAGCACTGTACCTTTGAGTCACACTTCAAGCTCTGCTCTGCTACAATAAAGTTACTTCCTGACAGTTTTAACTTTTAAGAAGTTTCCCAAAAAGGGCTAACACCCGGGCACCTCAAATTCTACTACAGTTTTCCTGGGTGATTTTAGGCCCAAGAGTGGCCTTTTTAACAACAGGAAGGGAGCAAAAGTCATTTCCTGTTCACTTCCTATCTCAAACAAGGCATCTACATTTGCCTGGGGGGAGGGTTTCAAAATGTGGTGAAAATGCCTTCTAGAGGGAATTTTGGGGCATTTTGAGAAGAAAAAAATTGAAAAGTTTTGCAAAAATCTTTTTTATCCAGGGAGCAGGTGGTCTCTAAATGCAATTTGTACTTTTTTGCAAAAAAAGTGACTCCAGGTGGTGCTGGGGGCCACAAAAATGGCCCTGGGTGCTGTTTGTAGCCCACAGGTAGCACTTTGCCCACCGCTTTTCTAAACCAAACAAGGTGCCTCCATAAGTGCAAGATGCTCCCTACTTCAGATGTTATCTCAGCCATGGTGGGGCAGAAGAAATGGAGTGACATTGCAGACAAGGCAAAAAGTATATCTAAGTGGCCCCTGTCAACATGCTTACACCATCCACAAGTGTAACACATAAGGAGGACTACTGATTCTGATGCATGCAGGGCCGGTTTAACCTGTCTGCCAAATCAGCATTGGCAGGGGGCCCCAAGGTCAAGAGGGGGCCCCGAGGTCAAGAGAGGGCCCCGTGTTGGCCTCCTTAATATGAAAATAATGGGATTTCTGGTTTAAAATACCATAGAGTTGCCTTGGAAGGCCTAGAAAAGGGCTAGGGAAGACACATTTTCTAGGAAGACTCTATGGTAGGTGTGCTGTTTTGTGTCCCATGGATAATGAATCCAGGGATACGGGGGTCCTACTATAATCTGAACATCCTGTACGGTGAATAGGTTAGGTTACATTGATCTGAGATAAACATATGGGGGCCCCAAAGTAAAGCATTGCAGGGGGCCCCAAAATTCCTTAAACCGGTCCTGGATGCATGGGTAGGAATTAGGCAGCACATGTTCCCTTTGGGGAGATCCAGAGTGATCCATGAGAACCTCACTGATCCCCACCACCAGTCTCCAGATTCCCTGTAAAAAAATCTTAAATTGAAAAGAAACATGATCTTCATGGAGGACACTTGGATTCATCTGTTTAGGCTTTAGAATAGAAGCACCCCTACCCTGAAAGAGCAAAGCAGGACTTTTAAATTTCCCCCAAAGCAACTAAGGGTAATGTGACATCCCGTCAATTTGCCAAAACAGTGGCTGTGAGGGGGGTCTTATGACTTGCTAGTACTACAGAGGAGCTCTAAATGTCCCTCTAGGCTCCAGGCGATGCCTAGTTTAAGTCCACTGCCTCTTGTAGAATCTACCTGAGACTGCATGCAGAACTGTGGAACAGTTATATTGCCATCCCAGTTTGCAAGATAGATTGACACAAACATCTCATTACAGATCATTGGTTCTCCTCTGGCCTGACATTGAATAGCTCCTTTACAGTTTGGACCCAAACCCAGAATGGTTTCACTGACCCAGTGACACGGAAGCCATGAGGTACCATTAAGGCTTGCTTTGAAATAACAGGATGATACCCACCCACCCGCCCCACACACAGGCCACAAATCACCAGTGGCATTGAAAGAACTCAAAATGTATCTATGAAGTAGAAGAAATGGTGGTTGAGACACAAAAGGCAACCACAGAATGAGACATACCTCTTATTTTGAGAGAATCAGAGAACTTTTTCAACACTACCCACATCTCGTTTCACAACCCCCGATTGTAAAAGGAAGATGACAAAGCCAATGCTGCTTTAGTGGGGTTTAGCTTTACCTGACATGATTCACAGCGTTACAGGCTTATGAAAAGATCAATGTTGTGCCGTTGGGGTGAGTCAGAGAAAATAGATGTCTATCTATTTGATTTTAAACTGGATGGATGGGGGCACATGAAAAGCTCACTGTCAAAATAACTGGATGTTTTAAGACCTCAATTAAGGTGACAAAAAGCTCTTTTTACATTGATGTATAATAGAAGCTGGTCTATATTCCTTTACATTTGTACCTTAAACTGCAGAAAATACTAGCTTTTGCCAGAGCTTTAAAAGTTTCTTTTCCATGGAACATGGAAATGGATACATTTGGGAATTGGTTATAATTATAATTACAAGGCCCCAAAGTGTCACAATTTCAGTTACACATTTAAAGAAGTAGTTATTTGCATTCCCATTTCATAAAAATATCTACAAATAATTACTTTTAGTTGTGTGTTTTTTTAATGCCGAATACTACTGATTTGTAGTACAAAATACTCTCCTGTCCATATCATTGTTATGTCAACACCCACAATAAAGCACAAGACACAGCATGAACCAGCATGTAAACTTTGATAGGTTCTTCTTCTATTTATGAGGGGAAACCTCCAGAACTATAAAAAAAAACCTAAAAGTTATACTGCAAAGGGCATACTGGTATCCTTTCTTAAGTTACCATCATAATCTAATTTAGGGTGTATCTATACAACATAATTGTTGCACATTGATACCACTTTTAACTATCAGAGTTCCTAGCTATGGAATCCTGGGATCTGTCATTTATGAAATTTCTGCCTGGGAGTTCTAATGCTGTAATTCAGGAGAGTGCACTAGAGGATTCTAAGTCCCTTACCAGACTACAGATCCCAGGACAGAGCCCTGGTGGTTAAAGTGATATCAAATTGCCGTATTTGTGCAAGTATAGATAAATCTGGTATAGTTAAACCTTAGTAAATGCAGACATGAATTACTTCTAAGCTCTGGTTTTCACAGTCAGGTACCTGACATCTACCTACTGAGATGGAGATAGTGACTGTGAGGCTCTTGCCTCTTATTCTACCATTGTTTCCACCAGATGTAAGGTTCTGCCTAAATCTCTGCTGCCACTGTATGTGAAGACTTCCACAATCTCACTGTTGTCACCAAGAGTGAGGGCTTTGCCTTATCCCCATCTATGCAACCAATGTCCTTACATCCTTTCCCATTGCTGTGGCCACCAACTGTGGGGACCTCTTAGATGCCCTCATGGTTCCTATGCAACCTCTATACCCACTGGACACCAATTCTCTTTATCCTCTTCTATCACGACAGACACTGTGTCTGAACCCAATCCCAATGTATATAGTGTTCCTGGAGGCCAAAAGCATATGATACAGAAAAACTATACAGTAGGCCCTTTGAATCAGCAGGCTCCAGATCCCCAGATTTTAAACCACTGCAGATTCAAAATAAAAATTAAAAAATTACAAGGGGGTGGCAATAGGGTGTGGCAGCGATGCTCCTGCTAGCTCATTTATTCGTAGGTGGGTGGGTGGGGATGCTGCAGCCGCCTCCAGTCACCATGTTGCTGCAGGGGCTGCTTGCTGACATATGATTGGTGGTAGCAGCAGCCCCATGATAGGTTCACCCTAGGGTTTCCATGATCCTGTCTAAACAGTCAAAATAATCCTCATGGAATTCACATGGAAGGTGATCTGTCTAAATGGACTTTCACATTGATACATCATATTTCGAAGGGGGGGAGCCAAATCCACCATAAACTCAATCGGGGAAGCCCTTGTGGCTTTTCCCAGAGTTTTTAAACAGCTCCATAGGGGATGTGAATGTCCACTCATTAAGGAGATTTTCAGACCGCTTTTTACCGTGGCTCATGCGGGAGGAGCTTCCGGGAGAGGGACGGCAGTCTTGTGCGGCAGAGGGTCGTTTTCAGACGCCGCCGTCCCTCTCCCGAAACCATCCGTGTCACTTCCATGAAGCTTCGGAAGCCGCAGAGCCATATTTTAATCATGGAGGTTGCCCGTGATTAAAATATGGCGCTGAGGCTTCCGAAGCTTCAGGGAAGTGACACGGATGGTTTCGGGAGAGGGACGGCGGCATCCAAAAATGACCCTCTGCCACGCAAGACCGCCGTCCCTCTCCCAGAAGCTCCTCCCACATGAGCCACGGTAAAACGCGGTCTGAAAATCTCCTAAGACAGTTACACTTGCATCACTGTGCCAAGGCAGCACAAGCTGATTGGCTGCGTGATCATGGGGGCAAGGCTTGCAAACAGAGCAAGTGCCTGCTGCTGTTGGTGCTATGTCGGGTAAGCGAGAGATGGGTAAGGTGATAAAACGGTGATCTTTTCCTTGCTTTTCTTTTTCTTTTGTAAATATGAAGTATTGCTTGTGCACACCATGGTAAATGGGTTTTTTTTAATTATTTTTTGGCAGCGGCAGATTTAAAAACACGAGTAATTCACGAAGTTTATGGTGGCTCCATTAACCATTAAGACTGGTTGCAGCTGTTGCAAATTGCTGCTACTCCAGAGCAATCCATTTTTTCCCCTTCATATAGAAGAGCCCCATAAGTCAGAAAACAACTTGAAGGCACACAGCAACAACAAAAAGTATGCTTTTAATTGTTGTAATTCAGTGTTTTTTAATTGAATTGCTTATTTAGTGCTTTTACATTTTTGTATCAAATAGGTTTTTGGTGTGCATTGTTCCAAACTTGATATGAGCTGCTTTGGGTCACAGCCTAGAAGAAAGGCATGATGATGATGATGATGATGATATTCATTTATATCCTGCCTTTCTCTCAAAAATGGGACTCGAGGTAGCAATACTCACCAGCATCAAGTATTGGGCTGCTGCCACATGCAGAAATAATGCAGTTTGAGGAATTAGGATATTTTAAAAGCAGCTTAAAAAGCAGGAAGAGAGACGAGTAATTGGGACTGTCCCTGCCAATTCAGGACAGTTGGAAGGTATGTTCTCTTGACCAGGGCTGGTCTAGTAGAGGCAAAGGACAAGATGGTACCCCTCCCATGCCACATGCAGAAGCTCTTCAATCTGGCAGATGAATATTAGTCCACCTGGCAATTGGAAAGCATTCTCCACTGCACCTGAGAGAATCTTAGGAGCTGAAAGGCAGGTCAGCTCTGCCCTCTACACCTCACCATCACTTTTTGTAGCCACCCATGAGAATTCACTTCCTGAGGCAGCTGGCTTACCCTGCCTAGTGGTGGGGGCTAGTCTGTACCTATGCTCTTATTCCTCAGCTACATGCATAGACAGACTGAGCCCAGGAACAGGGTATGGATAATCCTTGTGATAAAATGCCAGATAAAATAGGCTGGAATGACATTTGGTACCATCATACAGGATACTATAGTATTAGCCAGATAACAGTCATGAAGAGAAGTTTAAATGTCACTGCTATGATCTTCCTGACCCTGATGATTTGTGCCTCAGCTACACTCTGTCAAGTATAGTATTCTTTGGCTCCTTCTGTCTAAAACACATGCCAGTGGCTCATTACACTTTGGGCTGATGGAATCACCAGACAATTGGAGGTAAAAAGTTGGAAAAAGCAGCCCAGAATGCTTTTAATAAAATTGTATCTTGTTGGTGGCCAGTCTTAGTTTTCTGACTGCTGGGGAGTAAATTTGTCAGATATATATCTAAGAATTGTAGTCCCACAAATTAGCTCTTCCCAGCTGTGACTACTACAGCAACCTTTAATATGGTGCTGTCTTTGAAAACAGGTTGGAAGGACCAGTTGGCAGAAAATACAGCACCAAGGCTGTTCACCTATCTTGCCAACACTAAAGGAACTTCACTAATAGTTTGCTTCAGGAGAGATGTCAAGGTGATGGCATTTACCTATGAAATTCTAAACAGCTGCTAATGAGATTTGTACCAAAATCCAGTTATGATTCTCCTAGCTTCCAGTTATGCTGCATCTGTTAAGGTACTGCTAGTTTCATTGTGTTGCATGGCCCCATAGGAGTTTTCCCTTCTTCTTAGTCTAACCTGCATTCTGTGCCTCTATTCTTGGTAATTCTGGGTGACAACTAGGGTTGCCAGGTGCAAAAGAAGACAGAGATCCTGTACCTTTAATGGTTGTGTAAAAGTGGGGATTTCAGCAGGTGGGCAAGCATAACAATCAACAGCTGCTGAAATTCCCTCTTCTACACAAGTATTAAAGGTAAAGGAATCTGTCTTGTTCTTCACCAGGCAACCTTAGGACTTTATCAGATTACCCCCCTTTAATGTTCTTTTGCCAGCATATTTTGTGGCGTTTTTATGCTGGCAAAAGAACCCCCACTACCAGACCTACCTTGAGCAGTGGCAATGAGGCATCCCCAGCATAAACAGAGCAAAAATGGAGCTCCATTTACTTCTGGAGTTGAGGTCTCGCCAATTCTCTCGAGAAGACATGAGCACAGCAAATTCAAAAAGTTAAGCAAGACAAATACATAAAACGTAGACACAAGTACAGAAATACACTTTAAAAATTACAAGTAAACTGGGGGGGCGGGTCATAAAAAAGAGCACCCAATACCTGGCTGTTGCAATCTCACCTGGAAGTGTCCTGTCATTGATACCGTATTCACATGAGCACAATGGCACAAGGATTCAAACTCTGGCAATGCCAGCAACAAAGCACCAGGAGAGATCTATTGACAGCTTGGGCCATCAATAAAATAGAATGGCTTTTTGACAGTACGTGATCACAAAAGGATGATGTCGTGTGGTATGCACACCCTTTTACGATCGTTAAGCATCGTTATGACACCATATTTGCCGCATCTAATAAAGTCCCTAGTGACTACGAGCAAATACACTATTACAGAAAGTCTGCTATTTCACCATGAGGCATACAGTTTGAATTGGTTTCCCACAGACTACTCTTGAGGCTGATTCTATGGACAGTATACCTTGTCAGCATGCCCTACTACACCCTTCCTGTGATATTCCATAACCTGAAATATTAGACACTTTGGGGGGGGTCACTTTGGCTGGGAGGTTAGACAGACTGGAAATCAGTCAAAGGTCATGATGACCTGAAATTTGTCGAGAAATAGCAATCACATTTATATTTGTATATTGCTTATCAGTGCAAAGCACTCCCTAAGTGGTTTACAATGTGTGTTAGCTAATTGCCCCCACAACCTGGGTGCCCATTTTACCGACCTACAGAAGGATGGAAGGCTGAGTCAACCTGGGAGCCCTGTAGGATCAAACTCACAACACTGTAGCTGCGGTACCAGCATTTAACCACTGCACCACCAGGGCTCCAGTCAATGTAATGTAATGGTGAGAAAGCCCAAGTTAGGGTTATGTGGGAAGCCCCTTAGTAAACACAGTCATTATGGAGGTGTGTGTTAATCTTTTTTTCCAGCATTGGGCACTTCAAGCAATAATTCAATCATGCAAACAAGTGACCTTTCCTCAACCCATACCTCTCCCATACCCCCTACCTGACCAAATGTTAATAGGTTGCTGCAGAACCATCAATGTTATGTCTTTCTGAAACCAAAGCAATCAGTTAGTTTTGTTCCCTTTGTCTATCTGGTGGGAAAGCCATCCAGGCTTTCATCATAACCAGAATACCCCTTCAGGACACAAAATAGGATATAAATATCCCAGCCTAGATCCCAGCTAAGCATGTTCCACAGACTGACAGACCTGCCCCCCGCCCGTGTAAGCCAGCAAAAAGACTATGACTATACTTGCATAGTATAAATCCACATTCACAGTAGTTACACAGTGTTCGTGCTACACAACCCATCTTCTACAACCAGCAGCATATCTGCCAATCTGCTGACTTCTTATCCCATTCTGCAACAGGAAATGCCCAGTGGCTATTTTCTCAATCCCAGTGAATCACATGGCACCTTGAAGGTATCAAAATATATAGTTAAGCACCATCAAAGAACACGCAACCTCATGTGCAACAGTTAAACTTGTAGAGCTGTGCTTATGCAACTGTGAACTGAAGACATTCATTGCACAGAGGCAAAAACGTAAGTTCCTTTATACATGTGTATGACTCCAACAGAATCAGATCCATGTTTCATTATGGTGATTATGGTCGTGGTGGTGACAGTAGTGATTAACTTTTATTTATACCTGCTTTTTTCCCATAACTTTGAGTCAAGGTCTTTCTCTCTCTCTCTCTCTCTCTCAATCTCTCTCTCTCTCTCTCTCTCACACACACACACACACAACATAAACACACAGCCAGCCTATCAGTAGATAGAGTGAGGTGGTTACCTCAGGTTGCAGATGCAGGAGAATGGGAGACAGCACTGAGATGCACAGAGTTGTATATGGCCTGCCCCATAGACTCTGAATCAGGAGGAAAGGGAGGGTAGAGCACCCCATTGAGACTAGCCTAGGGGACTGACCTTGTCCCCCACCAAAATGATCACACAGAATTGGATCACCAAGAATCCTATGTATTTAACTGTACCATCCAATTTGACCCTGAGATGGATTTAAGTGGATCCTGAGATGGATTCCCTCTCTTCTTTCCTTCTGTGCTGGTGCTCTAATCATGGCCCAAGCTTCATGGTAGGGTGGGCTCACAAAGTGTAGTTATTTATTTTGTCTATTGTCACCAAACAGTGACAAAACCTACACAGAAAAGGCAAGAATAGGATGAGCATACAACCAAGGGAACTGACCCTGGGCACTGTGAATGAAAAAAGTACATTTTCCAAGCTCTGACTGGACCACAGAATATATGCGCAGGGGCAAATAATCACAAGTGAGTTCCTCTTTTATTTTCTGTCTCTCCTTCTCCTGGAAAACGGAAGGCTGAGATTGTTTTGACAGGCTGACTTATTTTATGAGGGCCTGCCAGGAAGCAAGCGGCAGAGAACATGCTCTTCCTATCAATGAGCTTGGCCCCAATGATGTATTCCTTTATTTTGCACAACAGCAACAGGCCATGGATCAAAGTCAAAGTCATCCAGTTCTATTCTCCAGTGCAGAGTTAGTAGCTAATTCAGCTGCTGGGACTGCTGAGGTTTGATGATCCAGGAAACAATGGAAGAGTCACTTTCACACCCTTTCTTAGTAAAAAAAAAAAAAAAAGGTGGCACATTTCTGAGGGCTGGGTATTAGAGAAACGAAAACGCAGCAAGAATCACAACCCGAAACGTCACCCAAGGAGACCTTCTGCTGTGCTTTCTGCAACCGGACTTGTTTATCTCGGATTGGCCTTTTTAGTCATCAGCGTGCTTGCAGAAACTGCGGGATGAGTCCTTCCTGAATCTTCATTTGTGAAGAAAAGCCAGAGAGAGAGAGAGAGAGAGAGAGAGAGATAAGGAGAAAACATCTTAGAAACAAATTTAATAAATAAATAAATAAATAAGGTACATTACTAAAACAAGGTTAAGGAGCTAAGACTACGTGCCTTTGTTTATTCTCATAACCCCTAAGTGTATGTCATAATTGGAAATAACAAGTTAAAAATAACTAGTTACTTCTAATTAATTCATTTCCCCTATAACTAAATTACATCATAATTATAACTTTGTGAAGGATAACACTACTTCTTTTGCAATGTAACTGTAACTCATTTAGTATTTTTACCTGCCTAAGAGCATGGCCTCACTGAAAGAAGGAATATCACATGGCTCAACAGTGGGTTCATGCAGCTGATTTCTAGTGCTATTTTGTGCTCTGTTGTGAGTGTTGAGATAGTGTAGTGGAACTGTACACCTGTGTCTTCAGCTTCTGCCATAGACCTTGAGGTGTAGCATCCAGGGGCATTACAGAGGCAGCCATCCACTGAGCTGAGAAAAAGCTTCAAGGGGTTGGTCAGATGAGGGATGGAGGCACAGCTGGCTCTATATAAGGACAGAGGATCCAGCCAGAGAGAGAAGGGTGCTCAGTGTAGAAGACTGCAAAGTGAAAAAGGGGGAAAGAGCCCCTCAGAAAGCACAGAAGCAACTTTTTTTTTTTTTTAAGTGCAGATCAAGCCCTGGACTGCTGCAGGAACTGCAGCAATATCATGCCAGATCTCCACTCCCCTACAGTCCCAGACAGAGACCCCCAACAGGAAAAGTCTGCTAACAGTGGTGGGTGGGAGGGAGATTTAGTCTTGTTGCCTGTGAAATTTCAGGCCTTCTAATGTTACTGCTGAAGATCACATTCTGCTAAGACCTACCATCCCTGTACAGCCAGTCCTGTCAATGCTATTCACTAGTTTATTTATTTGTTTAGTTGAGACTCCATCCTGCCAACACTTACCATCCAGATAGGTCTGATCCTGTCAGTACTTATCACCAGCTGTGTCATGATACTTATCATAAAAAGATCACCACTCAAGCGTGAATGTGTGTGTGAGAGACCACGCAGGCTGTTGAGTTTGACATGCTTCTTCCTATGGAGGCATCAGCCCCAAATACTTTTGAGAAATTGGAAGGTAAAACATTTCTTTCCTTATTTTACTGTCATGTACCGGCTTCTTCAGACTTCATGACCAGCAGTTTCAGATTTAAAAACAGAAAATTTTATTTGGCATAGTAATCCAAAGAGCTAGCCCTAAAATATTGTTGCTCAGAATGAAAACTATCTGCAAAGCAATACATTAAAAGTATTTACAATCTACAAAATCGGGTGGGCTATACAGTCATTGGTTATCCATCATCCCCACTCCCAGTTCCCACCAGCAGTGGACACTTCCCATTGTTCTCAGAGCAAAGACCAGGTGCAAAGTTTAATCAAACAGTTACAGACATAGAACATATCCTCCCTTCTCCCAGTTAGACTACATATTCATTAGCAAGTAGAAAGGAATGCAAACATAATTAGCCACAAAGTGATACAACAGAACTGGACTTGGCAGGAGAAGGTCACAGCCAGGACCACTCCTGACAACTATAATAGTAACTAGCTACTTTCAGGGGGTGCTGAAACTATGATTGCAATTAACTCTTTTTTAAACTAACTTTCCAAGGTCTGGTCTCAGTTCCACTGGAGTGCAGAATATAGCATTTGATACAAATTCATGATTCTGTATTTTTTTCTGCCACCACCCACCTTTTAAAAAGTTTAGTACCCTTATGTCTATGAAAAGATATTTGAAAGCACGTGGACAATAAATTCCTGCTGAAATTGCAAAAGCTAGCAAAGTGAACAAGTAAGATTTTCAATGCAGAATTCATTTTTCCTTCCTGTGTCTACCAAAAGCAGAACAAGTTATGCAAAAGAAGAATTTGCCAATCTGGTCAAAATCTTCATATTCTATACAGGTCATGGAACTCAGGTACAGAATGATTATCTAGTGAGATCCATCCATCCATCTTTCTTTCTTTCTTTCTTTCTTTTACCTGGAGTATATACAATACGAGAGGGTCAGCATGGTATAGTGGTTTGAGTTTTGGACTACTCTTTGGAGACCAGGGTTCTAATCACTACTCAGTCATGGAAACCCACTGGGTGACCTTGCACAAGTCACACTCTCTTAGCTTCAGAGGGTGGCAAAGCCAACCCCCTGTCAGAACAAATCTTGCCAAGAAAATCCAGAGATTTTCTGCTCCAGAGACTCGAACATGGAGCAATGGATGCAAGCTCCAGGAACAGAGATTCCACCTCAACATTAGGATGAACTTTCTGACAGTAAGAGCTGTTCAGCAGTGGAACACACTCCCTTGGAGCACGGTGGGGTCTCCTTCCTTGGAGATCTTTAAACAGAGGCTGGATGGCCATCTGCCAGGGATGCTTTGATCATGATTTCCTGCATGGCAGGGGGTTGGACTGGATGGCCCTTGTGGTCTGTTCCAACTCTACAATTCTATGATTCTATGATAAGTTCACCTTAGGGTCACTATAAGTCAGGAATGACTTGAAGGCACACAACAACAACAATATACAGCACAACTCAGCTTCTTTGAAGATGTTGATAGGAAACAATAAATAGAGAAATCCAGTATATCTCATGTGTTGTTGTTGTCATTTCTCTCCCCATGGATCAAGGTGGTGGACAACAAAGTTACATACAACTGAAATCAGTTAAAATATATATCAGCTAAAAAATACACAAACCCATTAAAACACATAACATCAGTTTAAAAGAACAAATAAAACCAATACATATTAAAACAATTTAAAAATCACAATTTAAAAATCATCTAGATAGACCTGCTAAATGAGATGATCTCTGGCTCAGAGGGCAGGGAGATACCTAGATATCTGAAAACTAAATGTAGGCCCCAAATTCCTTAAAATGATTATCTTGCTACACGAGGGCCAGCGTGGTCAAGTCAGATATGGCGATGCTCTTTCAGAGCCCTTTCTAATAACTAATGGAGTGAAGCAAGGTTGTGTTCTTGCACCAACTTTATTTACAATCTTCTTTAGCATGATGCTCCAAAGGGCTATGGCAGAGCTTGAAGAAGACGACGGCATCTATATACGCTACCGTACTGATGGTAGCTTGTTTAACTTAAGCCGTCTGAGGGCTCACACTAAGACTCTAAACTATCTAGTCCGTGAGCTGCTCTTCGCCGATGATGCTGCCCTTGTTGCCCACACAGAAGGAGCTCTGCAGCGCCTAACATCCTGCTTTGCAACAGCTGCAGAGCTGTTTGGGCTAGAAGTCAACCTGAAGAAAACAGAAGTTCTTTACCAGCCTGCACCACAGGACGAACACCACCATCCCCACATTGCCGTCGGCAAATCAGTGCTCAAGTCCGTTCAGCAGTTCACCTACCTGGGAAGCATCATCTCCTCAGATGCCAAGATTGACAAAGAGATCGATCACAGATTAGCAAAGGCATATAGTGCATTTGGAAGACTTCACAAAAGAGTCTGGAGCAATAAACACCTGAGGCAAAGCACAAAAATCAGTGTGTATAGAGCCATCGTACTGTCTATCCTCCTTTATGGATCTGAAACATGGGTCACCTATCGCCACCACCTACGACTCCTCGAGCGCTTTCATCAGCGCTGTCTACGCACAATCCTAAATATACACTGGACTGACTATGTGACGAATGTTGCTGTCCTTGAGCAAGCAGGGATCACCAGCATTGAGGCCATGATATTGAGAACACAGCTGCGCTGGGCAGGGCACGTTTCTAGGATGGAGGACCATCGCCTCCCAAAAATACTACTCTACGGTGAACTCGCCACGGGTCAGCGTAAGAGGGGCGCTCCAAAAAAGCGATACAAAGACTCCCTGAAACAACATCTCAGGCTTGGCCAAATTGATCACCAACAGTGGTCCGCCCTGGCCTCACATCGGGAGGCATGGAGACGCACTATCCACAATGCTGCAGCCTTATTTGAGAACTCACGACGAACAAGTCTTGAAGAGAAACGACAACGCAGAAAGAATCACAACCCAAAAACATCACCCAAGGAGACCTTCTGCTGTGCTTTTTGCAACCGGACTTGTTTATCTCGGATTGGCCTTTTTAGTCATCAGCGCGCTTGCAGAAAGCGCGGGATGAGTCCTTCCTGAATCTTCGTTTGCGAAGAAAAGCCAGAGAGAGAGAGAGAAATGTAGGCATTTTCAATAAACAGAGCCCTTCCATTGAAGGAAAGTACTCTCTTGGAATAAACTGACTGGGGACATTACCACACGCATAAAATATAGCATCATAATGATGCTACATAACCGCGAAAGGGCATGTATAACAGATGATGTCGCCCTTTTGAATTTATGTCCTTGCCAAACCCTGTAGTTTTTTATTGATGGCTGAAGCTGTCAATAGATCCCCATGGCTCTTTTGTGCCAGCATTGCTGGCATGTGAAACCTCACGCCATTGTACTCACATCAATGCAGTGTCAATGGCTGGTCTGGTGCAAACAGTTCCAGGTGAGATCGCGACAGCCAGGTAAGTGATGTACTTTTTATGATCCTCCTGGGTTACTTGGGACCTTTAAAGTGTGTGTATGTGCTTTTTAAAAGTTTTTCTGTCTTATTTTTGTAGGGTTTTTTTATTTCCCATTTGATAAAGTCTCGCAATAATCCATGGGATTTCAAAGGAGAAAGTGAATAGAGCTCGTTCACTTCCCACCCTGCCCTCTTTCATTGCCTGAGAAATCTTTGCCAGGATTAGAGGTAAGTGCGGTGGGGTGTGTTCTTTTGCTGACTTAAAAATGGATTGTTTATGCCAGCAAAAGAATGCTTTTCAGGGGTTTGTCTAATAAAGCCCTGGGTGTCGCCATAGAAGTGGAAAAGCATGTCTACTAAGGCTCAAACTAGATAACATGCTTCTTTATAGAAGTGGTGAAAGACATCTTTTCATAGCATATGATTTGTTGGTCGGGTGATATAGCCTCCCCCCTGTCCCAGGCCCCACCTATCCCCAGTAAAGACGAAGCACATAATACATGCACAAATGGAGTTTAATAAAGATAAAGGATAAATATGACAAGATATTGTAGATGACAAGATATTGGCGAAATAGGCCACAACTTTCTGTTTGGTGATAGTTGCTGTGGTTGGTCTGGGCATGGGTTAAACCGAGCAAGGTGAACCAGGCCCTTTGCTCAGCCGACCTTGTGTCTGCCAGCCCGCCTGCTAGCAGATCACATGACCCAATCATGTGACCTGATCACACGACCATATCATGTGATGGATCCCATGACCCCAATCACATGACAGACCACATGACCAGATCACATGGCGAGTCACGTGCCAGGACCCTGTGACAAGATCACGTGATCCGTCTGTCCCTCCCAGAGGCTAGGTTCTCCGTGGTCAAAACTTGAACTTGACCCAGGTATGACCTGCCCCTTGACCAGCCGGTGACCCCCCTGACGCCCAGATAGGAACAGAACCCATGCCCACCGAACCCCCTAGAAAGTTGTGACAAAAGAAAAAATATTAATACAGAGCATATAACAGGACCTAGAAATTCTAACTAATACAAAAACAATCTAACTGAGGGAGGGTGGGCGGGTCTTCGGCTCGCAAGAGCCAACTGTCGGACTGCATTGGGGACTAGCTCCACCCTTCAGCCAATCAGAGGCCTTCCAGGAACAGCTACTCTGATTGGCTGATGCTGCTGTAGCCAGCCAATTAGGGGAGAGCAGCCCTCTCCCTATTGGCCAGCCCCTGATCCTCTTCCCAGCCTGCCAAAGCATGCTGGGAAGAAGACATCAGCAGGCATGGCAGTGCCCATGCCTACCATGCAGTGGGTCCGGAGGGCCAGAGGGCATCACCGGCCGCAAAGGAGGCTACAGGTAAGTCAGGCAGCCTACTTTTCTCACCTGCAGTAAATATATTGCATTGAGCATGTTTTGTTTTGCAATTGGACACTGGAAGGTAAACACAGGCATAATTTGCAAGTTTCATTGCTGAGGACTGTCTCTCTGAGGAAATCCAACTATGGGAGGAAAAACATTTTACCAGAAGGAAAAATATTGTTCCCTTAATGTCTACATTAATCCTAAGATGGTTCTAATAAGGGGGGAATTTTAATGGATGGTTTTAATGGCTGCCTTTTATAAGCTGTACTTCTGCTGTTTTAAACTTTTATTAGAAGCTAATGCTGCTCTTTATGGCTGCTGCAATGCTGCAGAAATAATGCAGTTTGACACCTCTTTAACTATCATGGCTCCATCCTATGGAATCCAGTGGTTTGTAGTTGTGGCATCAGAGCTCTCTGACAGAGAAGGCTAAATATTTCACAGAACTACAAATCCCAGAATTCCATAGCATTTAATATGGCAGTTAAAGCGGAATCAAACTGCAGTGTTTCTGCAGTGTTTCAGCAGCCTATGTGTAATTTTAGACCATTATTTGGTAACTGGGGTTTTTTTTATGCTTGCAAGTGTTTTATGCTTGCAAGTGTTTGAATTGACCTTGTACAACTGATGGTTTATTTGCCAATGTGCCTGCCTATTCCCCCATTGTGCAATGAGAAATGGACAGTGGCTGTTTCTGCAATGCCAGTAAATAAAGTGGTACACTGAAGTTACTGGCAAATAGTTGTGCACCATCTAAGAATGCACAGCTACATGGTTGGAATCCTGTTGGTTAGTCTAGGGTAGACTCATTGTATCAGTTGTTGCATAGTGAGTCAACATGTAGGTAAATCCAGCTGATTCAAGGGCTCCCCTTTAGTCAAGACTAACAGTGGGATTTAAGCCCTTTATTTATTTATTTATTTATTTAGTTAGTTAGTTAATATCCTGCTTTTGTCCCAATATAGGGACTCAAGGTGGCTAACAGTGAGTTTAAGACAATGCAAATTAAAAAAATACACAAACTTTAAAAGTATGTGAAATTAAAAAAAACAAATTAAACTATTCAAAGAGTTAAAAACATTTTAAAATATTAAAAATATCAAAATACAATAAAACTATACACAAAACTAAGCCTATGTGAAATGGTTACACATGTGGAACTCTGCTTATGCAGTCCTGAACTGAATACAGGTCAATCCCCATATCTGCAGGGGATACGTTCCAAAAAACCCCCACAGAAACTGTGGATAATAGGGAACTCTATTATTTTCAATGAGCTGAGCACCAGAAATTGTTCATAGAATTACACTGGAGGACCTAGAAATGCCTAGAGAGAGCATATTTTTTTTCAAATCTAGATAAGTGAAATCTGGATCCATCAAATCCATGGATATGGGATTCAACCTGTACATCCATTTCATAATGGCCCATAAGTACAAGTGCACCTGTTAGGGAATGTACACATAAGTATGACACCAGTAGGATTCCAGCCAGTATAGTAAAGTTGCACAGCATGAATTAAATCCTTACTCTAACAATAATGTACATTGCTTCTCTAGATGGGTGTTTGTTTTTGGAGATGTCCTTGCAGGTGTCCTAATCCATTTCCTAAAGACTGACTAATCAAGATTCTTAAAATGCATTGCAGAGAACAAAGCTCTGGAGGCCTTTGGTCCATCTCTGTGGAGCATGCTCTGCCTTCCAGCTATCCTCTCCCATGACGCAATAGGTTAAAGGAAAATGTGGATGCTTGAAGTGATTGTGTTCCAAAACAGCATGTGATGATGTGCAGATTAAGATCAATATTTCAAATATTGCCCTGAAGCAAACAGCAAACTAGTTCAGCAAGGGGATAATGCATTGTCACAACATGCAGTATCCAGGCAGTTTCATTTTACCCCAGCAGACAAACTTGGTTTCTAAGGCGAGCATGGTGTTAAAACATTCCAACTAAGGAGTTTGTGGCAGAAAATCAAATCATAAATAATATAACTACTGAGTATATGTATAAACAATTAAATTTCTATGAACATTATTAACATCCTGTGGATGTTTGCAAGTCCCACTGTGTTTAACAGTTCTTACTTTATCCAAAGGACTGAAGTCTAAAACTATGAAAGTAACACAGATTCCCAGGAAAAGCAGCCATTGTCACAAACAAGAGGAAGCTAAATATTAGCAGGCAGACATTTGTTGTTTTATGTACCTGTGAGTTCCCTTACACATTCTGTTGTACTACTTTCATAGAATCATAGAATCATAGATTTGGAAGAAACCACAAGGGCCATCTAGTCAAACTCCCTGCCTTGCAGGAGTAAACAATCAAAGCATTCCCGACAGATGGCCATCCAGCCTCTGCTTAAAAACCTCGAAAGGAGACTCTATCACACTCCGAGGCAGTGCAGTCCACTGCTGAACAGCTCACACTGTCAGGAAGTTCTTCCTAATGTTTAGGTGGAATCTCTTTTCCTCTAGTTTGAGTCCATTGCGCGTGTCATAGTTTCTGGAGCCACAGAAAACAAGCTTGCTCCATCCTCAGTATGACATCCCTTCAAATGTTTAAACATGGCTATCATGTCCCCTCTTAACTTTCTCTTCCCCAGATTAAAGATATCCAGCTCCCTAAGCCACTTCTCATAGGGGATAGCTTCCAAACCTCCCACGATTTTGGTCTCCCTCCTCTGGACATGTTCCAGCTTGTCCATATCCTTCTGGAATTGTGGTGCCCAGAACTGGACATAGTATCCCAGGTGAGATCTGACCAAAGCAGAATAGAATGGTACTATTACTTCCCTTGATCTAGACACTATACTCCTGTTGATACAGCCTAGAATCGCATTGGGTTTTTTAGCTGCCGTGTCACACTGCTGGCTCATGTTCAACTTGTGGTTCACTAAGACTCCTTGTGAAGGGCTAAACCTGAGGTTCACTCCCTGGACCGCCAGGTTAGCCCTCCTGTAGAGGATAATCCTGAGTAGCCTCACTCCAGGATGCTCCCTACAGACCCCAAAAACAAACAGTAGCTGCCACCACCACCCACTGAGTTAAACTGGGGGGGGTTCTTTCCCCTTGGGACCCCCCCCCCTTTCTCACACACAATGCAGTGGGAAATTGTGCATAGTCTCTGATAACCAGTGGCACCCTTTGCCACTGTAGAATCAACTAACTCCCTCCTCTTAACCCCAGAGACTCAAAGTAGCATAGTCAAGAGGTAAGGCACATGATAAGCATCAGTTATAGGAAGATTAATAAGTTTACTTTATTCAAGTGAAATCAGTCATGCAATCTCACATGAGGTAGACTTCTCCCATACCTCAGGCAGGCTTAAAGTTATAGCAATCACAGAGTATTAAGATCAAAGCATTACATTACTCAAGTTACATTCAGTTACTAATTTTAACTACATCCAACTAAAGTAAAGAAATTAAAAAGAATGCCCTAACACAGGTAAACATGCCCTAATTTCTACTAAATATTGCAGTTTGTTGCCTTCAGATGTTATTCTGGCAGCTGGGAGCTAAACCAGAGGTGGAATGGCTTTGCTCTACCAGCCATAGCAGTCCTTGTTCTCTCTCTCTCTCTCTCTCTCAAATGGCTTCAAACAAAAGCAGTTAAATCTTCAACAGAGTTCCTGGGCTTAGAGCTTTAATTGGTCAGTCCAGGTTAGATGGTGTCATGTCCTTGATGCCATCTCATTAGTTCCATGGAGGTGGTGTTTTAGACCCTCTCTTCTATTAACCCTTTTCTTACCTGATACTATGTTGGCGAGACAATCTGTTTACAGACAAAGGGAGTTATAGTTCTCTAGCAGAATGATGGGAGTTGTACCTTAAGGCAGCATGATGGGACTCCATCATGACACTCCTAGATCCCTTTCACATGTACTGCCATCAAACCAGGTTTCACCCATCCTATATCTGTGCTTTTCATTTTTACTGTCCAAGTGTAGTATCCTACATTTCTCCCTGTTGAAATTCATTTTGTTAGTTTTGGCCCAGCTTTCTAATCTGTTAAGATAATTTTGAATTCTGATCCTGTCCTC
Source organism: Gambelia wislizenii (assembly GCA_030847615.1). Classification (NCBI taxonomy): domain Eukaryota; kingdom Metazoa; phylum Chordata; class Lepidosauria; order Squamata; family Crotaphytidae; genus Gambelia; species Gambelia wislizenii. Next base: position 23,089,687 of record JAUMIR010000005.1, on the reverse strand, counting down.
TGGGGTATTAACTACCCCACCTAATTTGGTGTCATCTGCAAACTTGATAAGAATGCCCTCCATTCCCAAATCCAAGTCAATTGTAAAGATGCTGAATAGCACTGGGCCCAGTACAAAACCCTGTGGCACCCCTCTGGTCACTTCCTTCTAGGATGAAGAGGAGCCATTGGTGACCCTTTGGATTCAGCCCATCAACTAATTACAAATCCACCTAACAGTTGCATTGTCTAGCCCTCATGTTACTAACTTTTTTGCAAGCATATCATGGAGGACTTTGTCAACGGCCTTACTGAAATCAAGATACACTACATCCACAGCATTCCCTTCATCTACCAAGTGTGTAACTCTATAAAAAAAATAAGATTAGTCTAGCATGACTTGTTTTTCAAAAACCGTGGACTTGTAATGATCACGACATTCCTTTCTAAGTGCTTACAGACTATGAAGTCGAAGGATTTCACAACTGGCATCCATAGATTTTCCTTGTTTTTTTCCCCAGGCTGTGAGGCCGTGCTCTGGAAGAGTTTATTTCTGACCTTTTGCCTGCATCTGTGGCTGGCAACTTCAGAGAATGATTGGGTAGGAGTGTGTGTGGGAGGGGTTATATACTGTGAACCCCTGTTGGGGAGGATATGTCAATTTGTGTATTTGAATGGTTAGTTTCTGGGTGGAGATATTCAAGGAGGATTAGTGTCTGTTTGGCTAATGGTTGGTTGATGGTCCATTATCTGCTGGAAATCCCCCTGTCCCTGGATGGAGTTCATTTGCAAGTGTTGGGTTTTGATTTTAGTGTTTTTCTGGACTGGAAGCCAGATTTTGTTTACTTTAAAAGAAGTTTACTGTTTAAAAGAAGAAACCCTAAAAGTAAACAACATAGCGCAGGAATTTCAAAAATAAAAACTAAAATAACAAAGTTAAAGTTTACAAAAGCACATAAACATCCTATAAAAGTCCCAAGTAAACTGGGGAGGGTCATAAAAAGTGTGTCACCTACCTGAATCTCATGATCTCACCTGGAAGTGTTCTCATCGGACCAGCCATTGACGCTGCATTCATGTGAGTACAATGGTGTGTGGATTCAAATGCTGGCAAGTGCTAGGGGAGATCTATTGATGGTTTGGGCTGTCAATAAAAAAGTACGGGTTTTGGACTGGACATGATCTCAAAAGGGCAACGTTGTCTGGTACGCAATCAATACGTGTCCTTATGATGCCATATTTGGATGGCCTAATAAAGTCCCATATGTGTTTAGCTTCTTCCAAAAAAAGACCCCAAAAAGTGGCACATCTTAAGGAGGGCAACATTCCAAAGCCTCTGCACCATCACTGAAAAGGCCCATCTGTTGTTCTCTTGCTCCACTTGATAGGAGCATCTGGCTGCTTAGTGTCTTTGGTCTGAATCAGCATGGCCCTACAAACATTCTAGTTTTCGATTCAATTTCTCAGCTACCACAATTCTTCCAAGTTTGGTTTGTCTTGGAGTTAGCTGGGCCTATAATTAAAAGTACCATGAATGTTAAAAAGTATTGGAGGGTGGAAATGTGCCCATGGAAAACTCATCTGGAGAAATTCTTCTTCTTACTTTTCCCTTCTCCCCGTCCCCACTCTGCCGGTCCCTCGCCATCATTGTAAAGAAGAGGAAAACAAAAACAATCCTCATGAGTCACTGCAGGGGATACTGAGAAGAGAATTAGATTTGTTCAAATCAGCCTGAAGCTGGAGTGATAATATTACTTGGGAGCTGAAAGTGCTTTGAAAGTTTCCTTCCCATGGCTTACATAAATCCCCCCCCTCTTTTTTTTATGGTCATTTCTGAGAAAGGAGAAAAAGAATATTTGAAATATTCACAAAATGATTTTTTTAAAAAATTGAGTGTTGAGAACCCCTGATAAGAAGAATCCTGGGCTAGATGAGAATCTCCACAGATCATAACTTTCTGTGCAAAATTCACACATGGTTGTTTCGTGCAGAAAACAGCATTTCCTTTGCATTTCCTGTGTATTTAGAGATTGTTATTTTTTTCAAAAAAAATTGCACATGGTTATTATTCACAGAAAACAGCATTTTCTGCACAGGAAAAAATATTTTATGTAGAAATATTAATTTCTCTGCAGAAAACGTTACTGCATAGAAAATGCTATTTTCTCTGCAAAACAACCATAATTTTGCACGGAATAATCCCAAATTGCAAATAGGTTTTGAAAAGTGTATGTTTTTAAAATACTTTCTCACAGATAATTGTTGAAATTAATCATTGCTTCCTTTGAGAAGAAACTTAGCGAAGAATTACATCCCTATTTCTGAGCAAAATAAGGGTTTTGCAGAGGTTCTGAAACCAAAATATTCTTGCATTGGTAGCAAATAAAATAGGTTGAGCACCTTGAATACCTTATTTATCCATCCCAGGATAATATTGCTCCACTGATACCACAGACGCTAGCCTCCACTGCAGTCTTGCAAAACCCATTCACCAAAGCTGGAAGTTCAGTGGAAGTTACATATACCATAAGTAAGCTTTCTCGGTTTGCCTTCTGTTTCTAGCATTAAAAGAGGGAAAGCAAGCAAGGTATAATTAATTTATTTTAGAGTACAAATACTTTTGTTTTTCTTTGCAGCCTACACATATCCAAAATCCATTCGCCAATATAATTATTTTTCTATGCTAAATAAAGATTCATTCATTTGCAACAATTATTTAAAAGCAACAGAAATATTTTCCTTCTCTTTCCATCACAAGACAATCCACTATAACTTATGTGAATAACAGTCAGAAATGGAAATGAACTTCATACTTAGGCCAGCAGTGCTGAACAAGTATAATTAAGTCCCAAGGACTGTCTGCTAAAAAGTCATAGGATTTCTTTTGTACCGGCAAGGTCATTCTAATGAAACTAAATGGCTTTCCCAATTTAGGTTGCTTGCAGCATTACTGTACAAGCACATTGGTGTGGCTAAATATCAGCTTAATTGTTTTGATGGATGATATTCTGTTGGTATTTCACAAATGCATATGTTCCCTTTCACGTGCACAAACACAACTACACATATTATAACACTAGTTAACACCCCGAGGGCCAGTGTGGTGTACTGGTTTGAGTGTTGGACTATGATTCTAGAGACCAGGGTTCAAATCTCTGCTTGGCCACGGAAACCCATTGGGTGACCTTCTCTCAGCCTCAGAGCAAGAAGGCAAAGGCAAACCCCTTCTGAAAATGTCTTGCCAAAAAAACCCTATGTTAGGTTCGCCTTAGGGTCATAAGTCAGAAACTACTTGAAGGCACACAACAACAACAAAGTTAATACCTCAGCCTCGTGTGGGCTCTCTTGCCCATTTTATCACATCTCCTTTCTGGTTCCCAGCCAGCATCATTCTACATTCCAGTAGCTCCCTCCACCATTCATATGTTTATCTACTCACCTTGGCTTTAGGCAACATCTTTCCTCCCATCTTTGTCTCCTAACAGTGTTACCACCCCTGATAGCCCCCAGCCCTTATACATTTAATAATTGGCAATATTTACTAATTTGGCTAACTATGGCCTTCCACAAGTGTGGCCAGTAAACCAGGAGCTCCCAAAGACTAGCGCTGAGACTAAGTCACGTACACACTAGGGAGGGACAATTACAAATTCCAAAGACAGGTAACATGAAATGCAGCTTCTTGCCTGAACATCTGGCTAATCCAATCAAATATAGCTGAGGTACTCAAGGTTTGCAGAGCTTTTTCCCTTCTCCCCCACTGCAACCAAAGAGGGTTCCTTGCTTTATTCAATTTCAAAGTGTTAACACATTAAGGGTCATTAATGTTTCCAAAGCATCCATTGTCTTCACCTGGGAAACTCCAAGAACCATTGTATTCCACTCAAAACCTCACCCCTTCAGGGAAACTATTTCATATTCATATAAATATCACCCCAAAACAACACCAAATTGTCTACATCTCCTCCTACTTTCATACTGCCAGTTTGCTGCTAGACCCTCAGAACACACATCTGAGCCTCTGCTGCAGGAATCTCTGCTCTACAGAACAGGTGTTAGGTCACCCCAAAACTCCCCTCACTCTATTCCTCTAGCCAAATACTTCCTACTTATTTCATTAGCCTTGCATGAGTACTTGAAACCCAGACGTGTGTGTGAATGTGGTTATTATTTCCTGAATAAACATCATTTAATTGAACTATCTAGCCTAAGGTCTCCTCCTTAGTACCAGTATACATAAGCCTCAAGATCCTGCTCATTGCCCCCTCTCGTGTTGCCAAGTCAAGTGCATTAATTCCCCATATTAATACTGTTATATTAGAGGATCCTCAAGAACCCCCAGCATTTTGGGTAACAACAACTATAGTTAAAACTGAACTTGTCACCTCATCACTATACCCACAAATTTGGGGTTTCAATTGCTATTCACACACACAATCTGCTCATTCATAGATATAAATATCTATTCCTAGGCACTTCACTCCATGCATCTGATGAAGTAGACTTAGGTTGCAGAAAGAATGCAGCTTGATACCACTTTAACTGTCATGGCTCAATGTCAGGAATCCTGGGATTTGTAGTTTTGTGAGATATTTAGCCTTTTCTGTCAAACAGTGCTGGTGCCACAACAAACTGCAAATCCCATGACTCCATAGGATGGAGCCATGATAGTTAAAAAGGTGTCAAACTGCATTATTTCTGCAATCTGTCAGCAACCTTGGTCTAAGGACTTTATCATATCATCCCCCTAAACCCCGTTCTTTTGCTAGCATAACTTTGCCGTTTTTATGCCAGCAAAAGAACTCCCCATGCCACACTTACTTTCCCTCCCATCCAAAGGCTTTCCCAGCAATAAACAAGGAGTGGGTGGAGCTCTGTTGTCTTCCTTGTTTGAAATCTCGGGTATTCTCACGAGAATACATAGCATGGGAAATTCAAAAATAAAACAAAAATAGCACATAATAAGTTACACAAACCACCTAAACACACTAAAAAAACTCCCAAGTAAACTTGGGAGGGCCATAAAAAGTGCATCACCTACCTGGATGTTGCGATCTCACCCAGAGGTGTTCTCAGCAGACTGGCCATTGACGCTACATTCGCATGAGTTCAATGGTGCAAAGTTTCAAATGCTGGCAATGCCAGCAGAAGCACCACAGGGATCAATTGACAGCTTGGGCTGTCAATAAAAAAGAACATTTTTTAACAGGACATGATTGTGAAAGGGCGACGTTGTGTGGTACGTGCACCCCTTGGCGATCTTTAGGTGTTCTTATGATGCCTTATTTGCCTTGTCTGATAACGTCATATGAAAGCTTACGTAACCAATTCCTTTCTCTCAATCTCAACAGTGCTGTAAGATCCCTTTGTGTACAATGTAGAACCTTGGCCTCTATTTTTTGCATATCGAAAAGCCACAAGAGTAACAAAGAATTTTCATGTTCTCAGGTTATAGAAATCATTTTTGAGAATCCGAAGCCCATATCCTGGAATTAGCCATAACACCATATCCACATTGTAGAATTATTGCAGTTTGACACCACTTTAACTGCAATGGCTCCATCCTACAGAATCCTGGGATTTGTAGTTTGGTGAGGCACCAGCACTCTTGGGCAGAGAAGGCTAAACACCTTGTAAAATTACAGATCCGGGGATTCCATAGGATGGTGCTACAAATCTTAAAAAGTGGTGTCAAACTACTATAATTCCGCAGTGTGGATACACCCTTAGTTAAGTCCAAGCACCATAGCATTATGCTAATTTATTTATTATATTTATTTTATTATTTATACTTGAAAATACTTCTATCCTGCCCTATATCAAAAGATCTCAGGGCAGCATACAAATGCAAACTAAGCATTTTAAAATAATAAAAATAATTTAAATACTGTATACTAAAAACATATTGAAACTTATCAACAAATTAAAGCAGGTTTAATGATTAAAGCAATTTTAAAAATCATGTGCATTAGCATTCTAAGACAAATCAGTGAGGCCCAAAGGTTTTTATAAACAATCATGTTTTTACTTGGTGCCTAAATAAAACCAACGTGGGAGCTAATCTGGCCTACAGTTGGGGTGCCACAGCTGAGAAGACCCTCTCCTGCATCCTCACGCAGGGTACTGATCACACTGGTAGAGCGCAAGGGAGGGGAGGGGAGAGCCTCAGGCTCAGGCAGACAAGTAGAGAGAGAGAGATTACCTCAAGTAATGAGATCCCAAGCTATTTAGGGCTTTAAATGTCATCACAACCACATTAAATTCAGACAGGAAGCAAATAGGCAGCCTTCCACACAGGAGGTCTCTATAAGTTAACTTGCCGCAATATTATTTTCCCTTTAACAGCCTCAAGGCATCCTATGATATCCCTTGATCATATCATATCATATCCTATGATAGCCAGTATAACTGTGAGCAGAGGCTATGCTTTGTCTAAAATCTATTTATTTATTTATTTTGTTCATGGTTTATCTGCCTTCCCAAAGTTCTTTCTTGCAGTTGGGAGATGGAGGTCATGAGGGTGGTAGATTTCCATTGGGCTATATTAAAAACAACACATTTCATTACTGAAAGAAGAATAATGGAATTGTATTCTCAGCATTGGAAAGAGAGCCAATTTGAACAGATTGTTTCTTTGTCTCTGGAACAATATTGTTCTGTTTCCTGTATATTTCCTGTACATTAGCATTATCCTTCCAGCCACCAACATACCACATATATGTGCACAAATCACTCTTTCAGGTCAGCTCACAGATTTATTTATTTTTTGTCCTCTTGATATAAATTATTTAACTTCCTAGTGCAACATATTATTTTTTCCTCAATCATTGTTGTTAAATTCGTTACCAATGTCTTCCTTCTTGCTCCACAGAGCATATCTTACATTTCTTAGGTCAGCATCTAAACTAGGAAAGCCTTTCTTTTCATACTTCACAGCTCTGATGCTACACTGAGTGGACCAACTTTATTTCTTTGCTTGCACACACTGGCTGCCCAGTGTATTACCTGAACCAACAAACACTAGCATGTATTTCAACAGCCTTTTAAAACCGTTTTGAATTAATGTTATTAATCTGATTATTTTGCTTAATTGTTTTTAAAACTCTTTTGTATTCTTCAGTGTTTTAAAGGCATTTAGTTTTAACTCATATTGTGAACTGCACTGAGTCCCATTGCATGAGAAAGTGGAATATAATTTAAATAAATAAATAAATAAATAAATACTTTGGATGACAGCTCTCAGAACTCCCAAAGCAGCACGTGACATGCTGTCTGGGAGAATTGTGGGAGTTTTAAGTTCTGAATTTTTAAGTTCTAGGGAAGACACAGCAGTACTGATGCTCATCTTGGGTTTTCCATCCTTGGTCTGATGTCAGGATTGGTCCCGAAAGTGACCTTCTCGTGCGAAAAGATTTTTGTAATGCACTGTTTCTATTTCTGAGCCGCTGTTTGATGTTTACATTTTTCCAGTGCTTGTAACAAGTCTGTGTGTAATGGGGAGACAAAGGAGGATGGTATGTGTCTTGAAATTGGATGAGTGGCTTTACATCTGCGGGGCGGCTGTGGGAATGGTAGGTGGTGCCCACTCTTTGTGAGAAGTGGGAGCAGGGATAATGGTTAGACAACGATGGTATAGCCTGCCAGATTTTAAATTGTAAATTGTAGATTGTAAATGCTTTTCTTTTTACTGCTTTACAAATGGTTTCCATTCGAAGCAACAATTTTGTATGGTTCGCTCTTTAGATTTCTGTAGCAATAAAGCTTATTGTTTTACTCTGAAGCTGCCGGTTACTGAGTCTGAGGAAGCCAGTACAGTACCTGACAGCTGATCTGGCAGTAACAGCTCTGTCTAGAAAATCAACCACCCTTTTAAATTTTGCTGACAATACCCCTACATGAAGCCACAGTATAGCATCCTGTGAAATCTGAAACATCAAGCAACTTGCCACAGATCACAGGGCTGCTGTTGCTGTCTGCTAAACATTGCCAATATCACCACTGCTAAGTCCACAAATGGAGGACAACAGTGTTGAGGGGATGCCTAAATGGCATTTTTCTGGGACTCTAGATAATTCAGATAAGGAGGAGGAGGAGGAGGAGGCAAGTGTACAGGAATCTGTAGTTCTTGATAACACAGGTCTCTTTGAGTCTGAGGCTGAAGCAGTGGGAAGCAAGCCCAGATCTACAGCAGGAGCGGGAAGACGCTGAAGACATGGAAGACACACACCCCTCCTTTGCTGAACTCCGAAGAGAGAAACACCAGTGCCAGAGACTATTACGTACAAGACGCTGATCTAAATGCTTGCAGCCAGAGGTATTTGGGATTCTGGAATATTTCATATTTTGGAATACTTACATATACATAATGAGATATCTTGGAGATGGGATCTTGGAGATGGGATATACACCTTATACACATAGCCCAAAGGTAATTTTATAAACAATATATTTAATAATTTTGTGCATGAAACAAAGTTTGTGTATACCAAACCATCAGAAAGCAAAGGTGTCCCTAACTCAGCCACCCATGTGGACACTGAATTTTGGAATATTTCAGATTTTAGAATTCAGATAAAGGAGACTCAACATGTATCATATACCTTGTGAGCCACTCTGGAAACCTTTTTGACTAAGGGACAGAGTATAAAATGATTTAAATAAATAAGTTAAATATATGCCATTATATAAGTTATAAGTTAAATGAGTTAAAAATAAATGTCATTATTTTTTCTGTATTTTAACAGAAAACCAGAACCTTAAATCAAGCAAAAGAAGTCTTAAATTTTAAAGGAAGAAGTTTCATCCCTCAGACTAATAAAAGTTAGCTATCCTTTTCAATAATTCTAACAGTTGTATATATACATTTCCTATAGAGCTTAACTGAAGCCACCTGCATTTACTTGAGGGCAGAATTTGAAAGACAGGGGCTTAATCTCTTCCTTTATTGTGCACCATCAGTCTGCCACAAAAATTTCCAAAAGTGTTTGAAAGGAAAGTACTGTACAAATAAATTGAGGGAAGTTTAAATGCCATTCCGGATATCAATGTATGCCCTTAATCTTGTCTTTTCCTTTCCTTTTTCTTCTTCTTCCACCCCCAGCTTTGAGTTCTTCATGAATGGGCACACTACAGGAAACTAAAGAGTTGGACTTCTAGTTTCAACATGTGGTTTATAATTTTCAGGGATTACAGTATTTATGTAGTTAACGGCTCACACACTGGTCAAAGAATATCCAGGTTTTTAAAAGCTTAAGAAATACACCTAGTCAGAAAATCCCCAGTTGACCTTCTTGCTATAGCAAGGTGTCAGCTAGAGTTGTCACAGAAAATTCACCAGAGGAAAATGTATTTCAAGGCAAGATCCACTCACATTATTGCCACCAGGAAAAACATTCAAAATGAAAGAGAAATGGCTTGAGCCAGTATGACTCCTGACTTCAGCATGGCCAAACCTACTTTCCACAGTACAAAGGAGTCCTACACCCTGCAAAATGAATCGGAATTTAAATGTTTGGATTTTCTCACCAAACAAAAACTGGACCAAAACCTTTAATTGTGTTAATTTCCCCCAAAAAATTAGAAGTGTGACATCATAAATTGCACTGAATATATTTTTAAAAATTTATTTATTGGATTTATATCCCACCTTTCTCCTGAGATTCAGTGTGACTTACAATAATTTTAAGAAGATTAAGGTCCCGTCTACGCGACAGATAAAAAATGTATGGGGGTGAGAAATTCGAAAAGGTAGTCATACGAATGCATATGATCTGCCTACACGATTAAAGTCCAAAAAAAAAAAAATCTGTATGATCCCTTTACCCAGCTGGCTGGAGCAAGCGATCTTGGCGGTGGTTTTAAACCTCTTGCTGCCTTTTTAAAAAAATTCAAAAAGTGCCTGCCATCCGGAAAGCCATGATTACGTATTAACATTTAAAAATAAAAACCAAAAAACATAAAACGGACTTACCGGATACTCATAGAGATGGGAATCCAACATGGCGGCCACATCCGCTTTCCCTCTTTACTAGTTCTACCCCCTCTACCCGGCCAGCCAATCAGGTTGCACTCCTGTTTGTATCTGTGCAAACAGGAGTGTACAGACTGCCAATCATTTGAATGGCTGTCCGGATAAATCTCTGAGATCTGGATGAAGAGCCAGATCTGCTGCACACAAACTAAAGGATAAGTTTTGCGGTGGGGCCCTCTGAATGACATGTATTTATTTGAACGGTCACCTGTACAGATCGCTGATTTTTCAAATAAATACATATCATTTTTCATCATGTAGACAGGCCCTAAGCTAAAACATTAATTTCCTGTTGTTGTGTGCCTTCAAGTTGTTTCCAACATGGCAACCCTAAGGCGAACCTATCATGGGGTTTTCTGAGGCTAAGAGTGTGTGACTTGCCCAGTGGGTTTTAATGGCCATGCAGGGAATTGAACCCTGGTCTCCAGAGTCATAGTTCAAAATCCAACATCATCTACACTGCTTACAGGTTAGGGAATAAATTTCTGACCTTCAAAATGCACAAACCACATTTCTTTCTTTAAAGCAATTTTAGTCCACAGTTCATCAAAAAGAATTGTGCAACATGTACATACTGTATAAGAATCATGTGATGTTTACACTATGAAGCTGGAACATCTCCAGAGGAGAGCAACCAGGATGGTAAAGGGTATGGAAACGAAGCCCTATGAGGAATTGCTAAGAAAGCTGGGTGTGTTTAACATGGAGAAGACTGAGTACAGTACAGTAGTGATAAAGTGTGTGTGTGTGTGTGTGCACATGCGCCTTCATGTCACCTATCAGTTTATGGAGAGCCCATGAATTTTATAGGGTTTTCTTAGGCAAGGAAGACTCAGAAGTGATTTTACCAGTTCCTCCCTCTGAAATATAGCCTAAAGCCATCTTTACATCCCATGTATACAATGGGGCAAACTTTTTTTCTGCTGCTCCAGAGACTGGGATATGAATCAATGCATTCAAATTTAAAGAAAAGAGATTCTACCTAAAGCACTGGGAGAACTTTGTTAGGGTAAGAACTGTCTGACAATGGAATAAGCTGCCTCAGAGGATAGTGTACTCTCTTTCTTTGGATATCTTTAAACAGAGGTTGAATGGGCATCTTTTAGGAGTGCTTTAGTTGTGTATCCTGCATGGCAGGGGGTCGGACTACATGGCCCTTGTAGCCAGAATATGATGCTATGATTCTAAGAGAGAGCACTGTTTCTACATCATCATTTGGAAATAATGAGGTACAATTTTCTAATGAAGGTATGTGTGTATATATGTGCCTTCAAGTTTTCTGTCAACTTATGGTGACCCCAGAAATTACCTAGGGTTTTCTTAGGCAAGGAATACTTAGATGTGGTTTTGCCAGTTCCTTCCTCTGAAATATATCCTAAAGCACTTGGTATTTGTTGGTGGTCTCCCATCCCAAGTACTAACCAGTGCTGACCCTGCTTCGCTTCTAAGATCAGACAGGATCTGGTGCCTTTAGCCTATTTCAAAAATCTTATAACAAGTCAGAATGTAATGAGGAAACTGGTGCAACATATAACATTTTCTATTTAGTTATCCTTAATCTATAAGGAGAAGTTTCAAGAGAAGAGAGATTGTAGGTTTTCCATAGAACCAGAAATGTTCCCAAGCTTCCTGTAATCCAGTGGTGGTTGTTGGTTTCTATGACAGTGGGGCAATGAATCCACTCAGGGTTTTAGTCTGAACTTTTAAAAGTATCCATGACACTAGGGAGGTTTTCAGAAGCAATTTTTGGCAGTATATATTCCAAAACAGCTCCGTTGCTGCCGTGCGGCAGGGGAGCAGTTTTGGACGACGCCGTTCCTCTGCCAAACCCCTCTGTGTCACTTCCATGACAGAATGGAGGAAGCCATGTCATATTTAACTCACGGGCAACAATCGTGAATAGGAGCCCTGGTGGCGCAGTGGTTAAATGCCAGTACTGCAAGCCAACACATCGCAAGTTCGATTCCAGCCGGCTCCAAGGTTCACTCAGCCTTCCATCCTTTCGTAGGTCGGTAAATTGAGTACCCAGCTTGTGGGGGGCAATTAGCTAACACTCATTGGAAACTGTTTAATGCAGTGTAGATGTGTAAATAGCTATTGCTTAAAACAATTTGTAAGCCGCTCTGATAGCCTTGTGGCTGAAGAGCGGGGTATAAATAAATAAATAAATAAATAAATAATATATACTGCCAAAAATCGCATATGAAAGTCTCCTAAATCTCATGGGAATATGTCCTTCAATATTCAGATTAAAGCCGTGAGTGGATTTTCCACCCCACTGATATAAAAGTTGCCACTGCCAGAATCCACATAGACCCTTCTCCTCCTGAGCACCTACAAGGCCTCAGAGTCCAAGGGCATGGAACTCAGCCTTTTCACAGAAAAAGAAGAGTTATTTCCCAAGCTCCTCCAGCACACTTAAAGTTTAATCTTACTCACCCATCAGTTATGAGCTTACTTCTACAGTATTATTGATCTCTTGTTGTTGTATGCCTTCAAGTCCTTTCTGACTTAGGGCAACCCTAAGGCAAACCTATCATGAGGTTTTCTTGGCAAGATGTGTTCAGAGGACATTTGCCTTTGCCTTCCTCTGAGGCTGAGAAAGTGTGACTTGCCCAAAGACACCCAGTGGATTTCCATGCTTAGTGGGGATTCAAACCCTGGTATCCAGAGTGGTGTTCCAACATTCAAACCACTGCACCACAGTGGTTCTACCTAAGAGAAGACACACTGAATCACTGAGCTTATATAAGAGTTGGCTTAATATTCAGCAATTGATTAAGTGGGCCTACTCTAATTGGAGCTAGTAACAGGATTTAGGCCAGGAGCAGGAAACTACATCTCCCAGCATTCCTTACCCTTGGCTAAGTTGCCTGGGACTGCTGGGAGTTGCAGTCCAAAAATAGCTGGAGGGCAGCATGATTCCTACTCTTGATTTCAGTCCTGGGTGGTCTTGGGTTTTTTGTTATCTTTCAGCCTTACCTTTCAGACTAACCCTCACACCAATTATGTGGAGATTAAATGGTATGGTTCCTATGTATTCCATCCGCTCCCCAAGTCCCTAAGACAAAAGGCAAGGTACCATATCCTCCAGCTGTCCCAATTTGGCAAAGACAGTCCCAATTAATTTTCCAGCATCCCATTTTTTTCCAGCTGCTTTTAAAATTTCCCAGTTCTTTTCCTCACCTCCCCTTTTGTCCTCAGCCTGCTTCAGTTGTTGCAAACTGAGTTCAAAGTGGAAAAGTAGATTGCACTCATCTTACCACAGGGGAGAGGAGAGGAGGGAACAGAGTGTTGGCCTTCCCTGCAGATTCAGGCAAAAGCAAACTGCTGCAAGCTTTCCTAGCTTATGTGCTCTCCCTCATTCGTAACTTTTGTGACCACACTCAGATATTGCTTGGGTATGAGATGCAAATGTGATTCCTAATAAAAACAATGCAAACCACTCCCTCCACAAATATGATTCTCTCAACTATCCTTCAGCAGCTAGCTTTTTTAAGAGAGAGAGAGTGCGCACAACACTTCTTAGAATTTCAATGGAATAATTTGCACTATAATAATAATAAAATAAAATTTATTTATACCCCGCCCCTCTGTTAAAACAATCGGGGCAGCTATATAATCAAAGGAGCAACCCTCAATATTGCTTTTCTCCAGCTTCTCATGTTAAATCTCAATAAAACTCCATGGCTGTGATATCAAGCCAGCTGTAGCACATCTTTAATTGTATAGTGTCACCTACAGTACAGTCAGGAAAGTGCCACAAACAGATCTAATTTTTTCCCCCTTACATATTTCAGGTGTCCCACAGCTGCAGGTATAGAATATTAATTGGGTTTTACCTATACTAGCCTATGTGGGGTTCTCTCTTTTTGTGCCCTAATCCTAAACACTTGAATATTGCAAAATTCACATTTACACCTGTCACATTGCAGAAAACTGGCAGTAATACTGTATTTTCAGACACTATCAGAGCCTCGTTGTTTTTGTATATGAACCCTAGGAGATTTTCACACGGGGCCAAAATGCCCCGTTACTTCCCCATCACCTCCTCTCCCGTTCCTGCCACGGAATAACGTAAATCTTTCACAAGCTTACCTTAACTCCGCAACAGGAACAGGCTCTCCTTCCTCTCACTGGCCGGCTGTAAATGCAGCTGTCGTAAGGCTGCTTTTACGACTGGCTGTCTGAAACATTATCACATTATCACATTAAATTTAAAAAATAAAACTCCCCCAAACATAAAATCAGTTCACCAAGCACAAAAACACACTTTAAATCACACAATCGAAACAGGTAAGGTAAAATAAAGGGTGCCACTTACCTGGATGTCCAAATCATACCAGGAAGTGCTCGGAACGGACCTCCCCTCCGTGGCTGTCATTTTGGAACAGGAACAGGGCTCCTGTTTGCACACCCGTGATTGTGTGATAGTGACAGAACGGGAGGTCTATTCACTATGAAAAATCATGATTACATTGTTCTGGAATAGTCACAGGAGCAGGATGAATGCAAGACAGAACGGGGTCAATGTCGTCCGAAAGGGAAAACCTTTCCTGACCCTGTACTGTTCTTGCCACGGGATATATAGCCCGTGTGAAAATCTCCCTAATCTTCATAATCACAGTCCAATGCTCAAACCACTACACCACACTATACCCTCCAACAACTCACAGATGAAAATTAGGATACGTGTGAACAAGAAACATCTGAATGTGGTCAAGGTTATGGATGAGGAAGAAGGTATAAGCTAAGAGAGGGTGCAGCAGTTTGCTTTTGCCTGAGCCTACTGGGAAGAGCAAGATTCCACCCCCCACCTCCCCTTTCCTCCTTTCTGGGTGCAAATGACTTTTACACTTTGAACTCAGTTTGCAGCACTTGAAGTAAGCTGAGGACAAAGGGGAAAATTGGGAGAAGAGAGAAAAGCAGCTGAAAAGTGGGATGACAGAGGATTAATTGGAACCGTACCTGCCTAATCAGGACAGTTGGAAGGTATGCATTTTCTTTGTCTAAGCAAAGTGTTTTCTTTAACATTGTTCTATCACATTTAAGCCTTATGGTTTCTTTCTGACTTTTCCTCTTTAGCAGTCACATAATGATGAGCAAACTATGGCCCCCAAGAGGACTTATGAATTGGCAACACTTATGATCATTCTTGTCCATTAACAGGCATTTAACATGGGCTTCTTGGCATATTTGGGGGTTTGTGACCTGATTTCCATTCCATAGATTGAGTCTCATTTTGAAGTAGAAGTAAAATTTTAAGTCTGGTGATTATCTGAAACCATACCTCCTCCTGCCCCACAACTCACCGATGAATATCAGGACACTTGTGGCCAAGCAACATCAGTCTGTGGACAAGATGGCAAAGATTATGAACGAAGAAGTAGAGTTGAGCTAGTAGAGGCAGCAGCAGTTTGCTTTTGCCTGAGCCTACTGGGAAGGGCAAGATTCCAGCCCACCTCTCCTCTCCTCCTGGTTGAGTTGAGTGCAAACTACTTTTGCTATTTGAAATCCGTTTCCAGCAATTAAAGTAAGGGGGGAAGTGGAAGGAGAAGAGAGAACAGTTGCTGAAAAACGTGGGACAACAGAGGATTTATTGGGACTGTCTGCACAAATTGGGACAGCTGAATGGTATGTAAAATTATCTGCCTTTAAACAAAAGATTTTTGTCTCCTAGATATATACCAGAACTCATTCCTCAGTCAACGTCTGCACAAGTCCTTCATGTTAGAATATCCCAACAGCAAGTTCAAAGTAAAACTATCATGCTTAACTAGTCTTAAGGGCCTCAAAATGGCTGAAGTGCCTGACTAAGCAATAACAGGAAAAAATGAAACTTTGCTTACCCATTCTAGCAAAATAGAATGGGAGCCAGTTTCCCAAAGAACACATTTGCCGTGAAGAAACAATAAAGAAATGCTTCATTTTGTATGGTGCCATTTTGAAAATTGTCCCCCTTGCACTTAAAATTGCTCCCCTTGCATGGAGCCATTTAGAATGGTTTGTTCCACACTGACCTGCATTAAGACTTTTTTTCCCCAGAAGAACATCCACAGAAGATGGAAAAAATAAGTAGAGCTGAGTAAAGCTAACCCCATTCTGCCTCTTGCCAAGAATGGGCAAAGCTACCTACTGGGGAAAAGAACAGGGCCAAAAAAGAGTATTAGAGATGCTGGCTCTTTAGACTTTAAAAGCAAAGACTTAAGTAATAATATTCTAGGAATATTATTGCTGTACCACGTTACACCTATTTTGAATTCAAACGATACAAATCTGTTCTGAAGCCGCCTTCCTCTTTAACCACAGGAAGCAACTGAGTAATCACAAGCTGAGACATCAGCAACACCAGCCCAAAATATTTTGGTGCCTCAGGCAAAAAAATCCAAGCAGCATTTCCTCCCAGGAAATACAAATAGAATGAGATATTCAACCCAAAATGGACTGTGCCATACCCTCCAACATTTCATGGGTGAAAACCAGAAGATGTGTAGTCATGCACTATTAGAGTGAGGTCAAGATGGCACAAGTTATTAATAAGGAAGAACACACAAGCTAGAAGAGGCTGCACCAGTTTGCTTTTGCCTATGCTTGTTGGGAAAGGCAAGATCCTGCCACTCCCCTTCCTCTCTCCCTTGCTGACTTAAGGAAGTGCAAACTACTTTTGCACTTTGAACTCAGCTTGCAGCAACTGAAGTAAGCTGAGGACAAAGGGGGACATGAGAGGAGGGGAGAAACCAGGATATTTTAAAAGCATTTGAAAAAGTGGGACAACAAAGGGTTAATTGGGGTTGTCCCTGCCAAATTGGGAGAGTTTGCGGTATGCTGTGCTACTCCTTAAAATGCTCTCTGTGAGATGACCAAAGAGGAAAGTCATCACACTGCATAAATAAGATGGGAAGGGGGGGTGACCCTCCAGATGTTTGGAGCTTCTATTCACAGAAGAGCAGTGAGCATGGCCAGTAGTAAGGGATTATGGAAACTAGTCCCACAATGTTTGGCATCTGGAAGGGCAAAATTTCCTGACTCTTGCTCTAAAAACTGGTAAATTATCATTTATTCAGTACTACACATTTCAGTTACAGTCTTTCTCAGTGACACTATGGGCTGCTCCAGAGAGGGCAACAATGTTGGGAGGTTGCTAGAGGTTGTGATAGCTGTAATGTTAGCTGCCCTGAGTCTCTCATTGGTGGGAGAAAGGAAGGATAGAAATGAATAATAATAATAATAATAATAATAATAATAATACTCTTTTTTAAAAAAACTACAAACAACTTTTCTCTTGTTCTGGACCATGTTTTGGCAATTCCCAGTGCCAGCTGCAATGTTTTATTCCCACACTCAAGTGGATTTCTTATTACTTGGAAACAGAACAGAACAAAAAGGTAAATAAGGCTTGTTTAGATGAGAAGATATAATGCTGATTGCTGCCATTAACACAAAATTGCAGCAATGTTCTTTTGTCTCCACAGTCCTTTGGCAAAATCACTGGTATGCAAAGCTATCTGTGCTTGAAGTTCACACAGAGCCATGCCTCTGAATCCACATGGTGGCTGAGAGTGAATTACGTTATTATTCTCAAAAAGTCGTCATGACTGCACAGTATTTTTTTTTAACTGAAGGTGCACAAGTATGACCTTCTTAAAAAGCAGTTTGGTTGCCTCAGCGCAGCAAAAAAGTGCACAAACAGCAACGTGCAACTCCAAAATGGTGCTTCCGGCAACTTCATTGCAGGCAAGCCCACCCCCACCCCCAAGCATGTCCAACCAATCAGTTTCCATTTCCACCCTCTCTGAGAATGTGCTGTGCTGCGATTCAGTTGTCCAAACAAGCAGTAATGCACATTTCCACACAGTAACTGTATTTTAAAATCAGGAAAAGTCACAAAGGCTTTTCCCTCATAGTTTTTGGAGTTTTGGGGGGCCCTCCTTCTGAATAAGGTGAATCACCATGAGATCTTGTTGGGACAAAAGGTATTCCCTGCTAATTCTATTGGGATTATTTTCACGTTTCTAGGATGGAGGACCATTGCCTCCCAAAAATAGTACTCTATGGTGAACTCGGCCACAGGTCAGCGTAAGAGGGCGCTCAAAAAAAGCGATACAAGGACTCCCTGAAACAACATCTCAGGCTCGGCCAAATTGATCACCAATAATGGTCTGCCCTGGCCTCACATCGGGAGGCATGGAGACGCACTATCCACAATGCTGCAGCCTTATTTGAGAACTTACGCCAAACAAGTCTTGAAGAGAAACGACAACACAGAAAGAATCACAAACCGGAAACATCACCTAAGGAGACCTTCTGGTATGCTTTCTGCAATCAGACTCGTTTATCTCGGATTGGCCTTTTTAGTCATCACCGCGCTTGCAGAAAGCGTGGGATAAGTCCTTCCTGAATCTTCCTTTGCAAAGAAAAGCCAGAGAGAGAGAGATTTTCACCATCTAGACAACCGCTTAAAGAGTATATTACAGAATATGTAGATATACCCTGTTCATTGTTGCACAAGTAGCATTCCACTGGCAAAACCTTTGTGCAAGCACAATGTTGCACCATTGTGCTGCTCACATTGATCTCCACTAAAGTATGTTGGCCAGCATAATCATCTGTGTATTTTCAGTTAATGCAATTTTCTTTGTACAACAGCAGTGTCCAATACAAGAACAATGCCCTGTGATCACCACATAATTCCAATTGCACTTATTTCTGCTATGCTGTGCTGAATAGGATCCCAGCCTTGCTCTTTAATTAGCAGCCTTGCTCTTTAATTAGCAGTTGACACTTCTGCCCCCCTTCTCTCTCTCTTGTTACTTCCTGTTCAGTGTGGAAGCGGTATAAACTGATAAAGTCTTCCTGAAGACTTCCTGAAATGCAAGGCTAGCTGATATGACCTATGTTTTCAACACATGAGTGAAGCTGTGTATGCCTCCCGCCTGAGGTAAGCAGTCTTTTATATTCTGGACTACACCTTCCATCAGCCCCAACTAACATGCTCAATGGGCAAGGCAGCATGGTAATTGAAGTCCAAAGCAGCTGGAAGGCACCATAATGGAATAAGCTCTTGTTTGCATCATCATGTGTCCAAGGGTAAAGACAGATAATAAAATCTGCATTCTTTTTGAAGCTGAAAAAATTCTGGTTGACCTGAGACAATAATGAGTTGGAGAGGGGGCAAAAAAACCCCAGACAGATAGGTCACAGTTAGGCTGTAGCATACCTTCTTCACTTCCTACTATGCCAATATGCAAGCTATTTTGTCTTCAGGGAAAATTAGGATCATGTTTTCATAAAACCACTGAGTGGCACTGCATTCCAATATTGGCCAAACTGTGACTGCTGAAGAATTCACTTATATTGAATCCACATGAATGTACAGGAGAAATAAGAGTAGAGGCTCTTCTGATACATGCTATTATAGAACTGGATCATTCCTAAATTCTTTCTGCCAGACTAAGATGAGTCCCTTTCATTTTTCTAATCTGGGGGGAGTTCCCAAATACATTGAATGCGCCAGGCAAGGTTGGAATCTTGTACAGTAGTATGGTTCCCAGCTCTCAAGGCCGCCCCCCATTCTGTAGTTCTAGGCGTGGAATCTCAGGGTGGGGATAGTACCTTAAAAAGTAAATATTTTCCTCATTGCTTAGACTTGGTGCTTTTTATTTTAATGGCATTCTCTGTGTAGCTGTGATTGATACTAAATGAATGTCTGCTTAGTAACATCACAAGGGGCTGCCACTTGCAATATCACCTTTGTAGTATCACTTTCCTCACCTGTGTTAAAACACTGGAACGAGTGAGGACGCATTTGAACTTGCCTACCTTGCTCTCTTGCTTCAAGGGAATGGAAATCTCAGGGCTTTGAGTCCCGTTTGGGAATGGGCGATTTTTAATCTAAAAACTGAAGATTTCATTTATTATTATTTCCATCACACTTTAAAGCACCCATTTTAAAGCCGCAGTGAGTAAATTGTAGCCCCAGGGCCACCTGTAGCCCCCAGCCCCACATTTGTTGTCTCAAATTCCAGGGTTTTTTTAAAATGTAACTGTTGAAGAATTGAAAAATTGATATGCAGTGCACCCCCTGGTTTAAAGCAAGGGTGAGCAAATTGTGGACTTCATATTTGCAATACAATACCCTCCAACATTTCAGAGATGAAAACCAGGAAGCATGTGGCCAAACCACATCAGAGTGTGGTCAAGAAGGCAAAAGTTATCAGTGAGGAAGAACATACAAGCTGGGAGAAGCTGCAGCAGTTTGCTTTGTTTGCCTGAGCCTACTGGGAAGGGCAAGATTCTACCTCTTCTCTTCCCCTTCCTGAGTTAAATAGGCTCAGACTAGTTACACACCTAAGTTTTCAGCAACTGAAGTAAGCTGGGGACAAAGGAGAAAGTGTGAGGGGAATGTTGGAAGTGAAGAAGCATCAATGCTTGCTCACAGTAGCTGGGGACAGAGGGAAAGTCTACAGTTGGATGCCTATTACCTGGCCTTACACCCGCTCCCTATAATATTTCATGCTGTAGGCTACGGCAGAGCTCAAAGAGGACAACGGCATCTATATACGTTACCGTACTGATGGTAGCTTGTTTAACTTAAGCCATCTGAGGGCTCGAACGAAGACTCTAAACTATCTAGTCCGTGAGCTGCTCTTTGCTGATGATGCTGCCCTTGTTGCCCACACAGAAGCAGCTCTGCAGTGCCTAACATCCTGCTTCGCAACAGCTGCAGAGCTGTTTGGGCTAGAAGTCAACCTGAAGAAAATGGAAGTTCTTTACCAGCCTGCACCACAGGACCAACACCACCATCCCCACATTGCCGTCGATAACTCTGTGCTTAAGTCCATTCAGCAGTTCACCTACCTGGGAAGCATCATCTCCTCAGATGCCAAGATTGACAAAGAGATCGATCACAAATTAGCAAAGGCACATAGCGCATTTGGGAGATTTTACAAAAGAGTCTGGAGTAATAAACACCTGAGGCGAAACACAAAAAACAGTGTGTATAGAGCCATTGTGCTGTCTATTCTCCTTTATGGATCTGAAACATGGGTCACCTATCACCACCACTTACGACTCCTCGAACGCTTCCATCAGCGCTTTTTATTCACAATCCTAAATATACACTGGACTGTGTATATTTATGTGACGAATGTTGCTGTCCTTGAGCAAGCAGGAATCACCAGCATTGAGGCCATGATATTGAGAACACAGCTGCGCGGGGCAGGGCACGTTTCTAGGATGGAGGACCATCGCCTCCCAAAAATACTACTCTACGGTGAACTTGCCATGGGTCAGCGTAAGAGGGCGCTCAAAAAAAGCGATACAAGGACTCCCTCAAACAACATCTCAGGCTCAGCCGAATTGATCACCAACAATGGTCCGCCCTGGCCTCACATTGGGAGGCATGGAGACGCACTATCCACAATGCTGCAGCCTTATTTGAGAACTCACGCCGAACAAGTCTTGAAGAGAAACGTCAACGCCGAAAGAATCACAACCCGGAAACATCACCCAAGGAAACCTACTGCTGTGCTTTCTGCAACCGGACTTGTCTATCTCGGATTGGCCTTTTTAGTCATCAGCGCGCTTGCAGAAAACGCGGGATGAGTCCTTCCTGAATCTTCATTTGCAAAGAAAAGCAGAGAGAGAGAGAGAGATAATATTTCATAATTGGCAATAATTAGATACTTCATGAGGTCTAGTAAACCAAGATGGACCCAGATTGAGGTCAAATGGAGGTCACCAGGACCTAAACGAAGGTGTCATGGAAAACTACTGACAATCATGCCAAAGATAGGATTAAGCAAAGCCCCTCATAAACAACACCATCACAGAGGTATGTGCTAATCACCCCTTGGATGCATTGGCGATGAGTCATCCAACACAAACAAGCAAGTGACCAAAACAACCATTATCCCCAGAAAAGCCTTTTCTCGCACTTTTTCGATTCCATAATACAGAGGTTGTCATAAACCCATCAGTTCTAATATCTCAGCAATTGATGACAATTAGTGAAGTCACAGTTTCCTTTGTTTAATGGTGGGAAATCCATCTAAGCTTTGTTCAATGCTCAAACACCCTTTAGGACACAAAACAGGATGTAAATATTAGACCCAAAACATAACCAAATGTACCACAGTTGAATACCATCACCCTGCTGGATCATTGTGCCACCCTGAGCTCCAAGTCTGAGTCTTATCTCCTACACAAAACTTTACTCTTCAAGATGGGTAATTATCCCCCATACTCCCTGAATCTATTCCTCTATTCAACCATTCTACCTTGACTCTTTATTATCCTTGTATGGTTCTTGTGAGTGTGCATGTGAATGCTTCTGTTATTTTTCCAATAATAACCATTTTATTTCACTTTAACTCATTCTCTGCAGTTAGTACCAGTTTACATTGGTGCAAAGGTCCTGCAAGTTACCTGACCTCTCGCAGCCATTCATTTGAGCTATCATAATTCCCCCAATTAACAATGTAAATTTGCCATCATGAGTGGGTTCCGCACAGGCCCCCAACTATTCAGGTAGCATGCCTATCCCTTAGTTTGTTTTCTCTGTATGTCATTGATCTGTGTTTTCAAGGTTTTACTTCCTACTTACATGCAGAAGTCACTTTTCCCCCTTCTCCAAGAAGTTTTAGTGTTTTACAACTCTTTGTCCCAGAAGCTAGAAGCTAAGAAGCCAGCAAACACGAGGCAGCTCAGCCTCAGCTTTAGGGACTCTTGTAACCAAGTTAGATAACTATCTTCTATCTGTTTTTCTATATCGGATGTATTCTCTGCCACGATAAATGTAAGCTTTGCTTTTTTAACCTTACTCAAGCATCCTGCATATTTCTATCCTGTTTTATACCAAAAGCTCATAATACACTGGGGCTGCACTGCACTCTTCTTAATATAAATACCAATCATTTCCTACAGGGGAGAGGAAAAACTTGAACATTTTAAAAGCAGCTGGAAAAGTGGGACAAGAGAGGATTAATCAGGACTGTTCCTGCCACATAAGGACAGTTTGAGGGTGTGCAATACCTATCTTCCCTCACAAAGTCATTGCCCCTGCTGGCTAAGGCTAGTGGGAGTATCAAGTCCAATAAGTTCAAGATCTGTAGGCTGCTGCACAGTTCCCTGCTTTAAGAGCAGATCTGCAGTGTGGGTCTGGGTGTGTGAGTGTCCAGAATATAATCTCCTTTTCTCTTTAAAATATTTTAACTAATTTCCCTTTTGGGTGAAATTTCCCAAATGCTTTGGAACTCATTTTGCAAAAGCAATTTGCTATATACCTTTAGCTATTAGCAAGCTAATCAGCACTTTTCAATCCCTCTCAGCCACTTTGGAAGCTAATTGGAGCTTTATCATGCAGATCACCTCTTTTACCAAGCTATTTTTAAAGAGAGGATGAGGAAATTCCTTCTCAAACAAGATTTTTTTCTTATTACTTTGGTACTGTCTTGCAGGTGTTGAGATTGTTTATCCTGTCAAGGCTAAAAGTGAGAAAGGGACATTTCATGCACATTCTAGTTCTGCTTGTGTCCATGCACACAACCGCTTCACAACCTTCTGCACTTGTCAGAGGTGTACACTGATGATCTGAAGAGAGTGAAACTGTGCTGGGTTTTACTGTGAACTACTGGAGCTATCCAAGGTTCTGAAACTATTTCAGCATCCTGCCACGCACCTCCCAACAACCTATACAGTGGCCACAGGCCTTGTTACATACCCTGACAGCTCCCATCTTGGAATATCAAATCATTGGCTATATTTAATAATTTGGCTCAGCTGGGCTATCCACATGGTTACAGGTAAACCGGGGATCCCCAAATAAGACTGGATTCACGTATGTACCTAAGAGGGGCCTGTGGAAATTTCCAAAAACAAACACCCTCAAGTGAGACTCAACACCTGGTGGTGAGTCAATCACTAATCCACTCAGCGATGGCAAAAAAAAACCCCTTATTGCTTGTAAAATGGGATTTTCCTCTCCTGCTCCCTTCCAACAATAGACCTTGTCTGTTTCCTATTCATTTCCAAAGTATCGATTGTTAATTATCATTAACTCTTCTGGAGTATCCTTTGTTCTAGCCTGGTAACCAATAAGAGCTAATATATTACACTCCAACCACCCCTTCCCTTCAGGGAATTCATTTCATGTAAATATCACCCCAAAACACCACCAAGTTGCTCACAGTTCCACTTCTTCCCTCCATACTGTCGGTTTGCTGTGTACTCTCAGAATGCAACCCTGAGACCTCATTGCTGCGAATCTCCATTCTACAGGACAGATGTCATTTCACCCATCATCCCCTCACTTTATTCCTCTATCGAAATACTTACTACTATTTTGTTAGCCCTGTGTAAGTGCTTGAAGCCTGAGTGTTTCCGTGAGTTCTGTGATATTATTTTCCAATAAAGATCATTTAATTGTACCATTGGGCTTAGAATCTCCTCCTTAGTACCGTATACTCATACTCTAAAAGGTCCTGCTGTTACCCACCTCTTGTATTGCCAAGTCGAGTGCATTAATTCCCCATATTAATCTATATATATATATAATTATCTTAGGTATGTTGCCTTTCCCAGTGTGCTGATTGGCTGCTCAGGAAACACACCCAACCAATCACCATCCACATGCAAATTCCCTCTCCACCTCACACTCCACTCAATCTGCATCACCACTTCACAAGGGCTCCTCCCTCCTCTCACTCCCTCAGCCACTCATCATCATAGGCTGCAATGGGGTTCAGGCAGTCAACTGGCAGTGGTGGCAGGACAATGCTCCTGTCACTGAGACGGGACCCGGGCAGTCAACTGGTGGCAGCCACGGCAGGGCAACAGAGCGAGTCACCCTCAGTAATTCCAGGGAAAGTGTGGAAGACTGAGAAGAGGGAGGAGGAATTTAAATCCATCGACCTATCTTACAGGGTTGTCATGAGGTCTACCGGGTGTTTGGGGGGGCATTTTTTAATGGCGTATGGTATGCCAGGTCCAGCTAACATTACTATATTAGAAGGTCCTCATGGCCCCCAACATTTCGGATAACAGCCTTCCTGGCCCTGTATTCAACTGGTATGAGAAGTAACCTTGTACACGTCCCAGCCTGCAGGTATAAAGCAGTTGAACTTAAGCTGTAATTCTGAATCAATCTGGTTCCTCCCTCACAAGGTGAGGCAAAGATGTTGCCAATGGCAAAGCACAAGATGGTGTTCGCCCTCCAGTTTCACACAGAAGGCAATCAGACAGGCACCTGAATCTTATTTTGACAATGGTAGTTGCACACACAGCATCCTCTTAAAAGCAGCACAGTAACTAGTGTCAGGGAAATGTGACAAATAGTGTATCTCACATTTAGTATTCACAAGCATAAGGTGAACAACAACCAGTCTCATGCCAGTACCCACCACATGTCCATGTGTGTGCCTCCAAGTTGCCTATAGACTTATGGTGACCCCATGGATTTCACAGGATTTTCTTAAGCAAGGAATACTCAGACAGTTCGTCCTTGCCTTCCTCTAGCACCTGGTAGTCATTGGTGGTCTCCCATCTAAGTAATAATCAGGGCTGACCTGCTTAGCTTCCAAGATCAGATGGGATCTAGTACCTGCAGGGTACTGGGCCTGTCCCCTCTACAAACTGCCAAAAAAGAAAGAAGGCTTAATGTTCTTTGTAAAAAAAAACCACACACACACACATATGAATTAAGTTTATTTACAAATGCTAAAGATGTTTCCCAACATCTCATGATAAGAGGCCTTGTAACATGTATTCTTCAAACATGGAGAGGGAGAGAGAGGACTGTTGACTACAAAATGGAGAACAAACAAACTCAGACAGTTTATAGGAGGATGTGGCTAAGACCAAGACCCAGGAAATAACATGAGCATGCATTATTCCTAAACTCTTAGACATGCAAACTAGCAGCTACTGACTATAGGTATGCTAAGACTGTTACCCCAAACAACCTAGGAGGCACAAGATAAGGCTATATGTCCCCCTAAAGTTCCCTTAAAGCTCACTGATATTCCTCCTCCATGCAATTTATAAACCAACCCTCACACCAGAGTTTTTGGGAGGGCTGCCCCTTCCACTAGTCATAACCTGCCTATGCATGCCCACAACATCTGCCTAACTGTACCTGGTGATAAGGATAGCTCTGACTTCTTCCCCTTTCCACTTCATGTAGAGGCAGTCTACTCACATGGGGAGGGGATGCCAGGGATTGCGACAAATTTATGCATTTGGAAGGCATCTGGCTTCTGGGCACAACCCTGCTTCTTGACAAAAGCATGAGAGCTATTTTAACATACCAGTATCCATGTCACTCCTTTGAATGAGTTTTCCATCCAGTGGTGTAATGGTTTGAGTGTTGGATACAACTCTGGAGACCAGGGTTTGAATCCCTACTCAGCCATGAAAATCCACTGGGTGACCTTTAGCAAGTCACACACTCAGCCTCAGAAAACCCCATGATAGGTTCACTTTAGGGTCGCCATAAGTTGGAAATGACTTGACAGCACACGACAACACCAACAATGTTATTCAGTCAATGAAAACCCAAGCATATAGGTCTAGCAAGCTATTAATTATAGAACAGTTTATCCAAATGGTGGGAATTTTTTCTTCCTGTTTCTCCTACATGTTCATACATTCCTATAAATCAGGTGGGCAACTGTGGAAGGCAAGGAGACTGCATTGGTCCCCCAGGAGATCATGGAGGGTTGCACTCCCCTTGCACCACACCCACCTTTGGCTGGGTGGGGGAATCAAAACCTTTGGGGCCCCATTTTAGGCCTGGGGAGGCCCTTTTTTTAACAACAGAAAGTAAGCAGAAGTCACTTCCAGTTTCAAAAAAGGCTTCTCTGAGGCATGCACTTCTACTGGTACCCTGCCCGCCACAAAAAAGTATGGAAATGCCTCCCACCCACCCCCTCCCAAGGGCATTTGGGGGGCAAAACAGTTTTGAAAAATTTTGCAAAAAGTTCCAAACATGGTGGAAATGCCCTTCACACACCTAGAGATCCTTTGGGGGCACTTTAGAAAATTATTTGACACTTGGGGGCACAAAAATAACCCAAGGGCTGCATTTTACCCACTTCTGTTTTAAATCAAGGTGGACAACCTTAGGGAAAGCATTTTTTTCAAACAGGATGCAAACCAGACATCAACTCAACGTTTTACTTCCTGTGTTGTTGTTTTTTTTAAAAAAAGCTTTCTCGTGAGCCTTCTGGTGCCAACAATACAGAGAAATTTCACCCCATGGCCCATATGGAGTGTGGGAGATCTTTTTGTGTGTGTGTGTGTGAGAGAGGAGGAGGAAGAGGAAAAATTGGGGGTGCCGGGAGGCCCTTGGGAGCCTCAAAATGGCCTTATAGTGACCACTCCTCCTCCATCCCTGCTTTAAAACTTGTTTGAGGGACATTTCTCAACCCTCTGTTATTATCAGTGCGAGATGATGTGGAATCAGTTGTTGCTAAAACCAAAGAAGATATTTGTGCTTATTATTAATAGGTGTTATATACAGCAGAACGTATTCTGGATTTCCTGTCTCCTTGTATTGTAAATCTTGTATTGGTTTTTCCTCTTACGAAATGGGGAAATGAAATTAAAAGTTCAATATGCAACGTAAACACTGTGTTTCACTTACACTGTTTGCTGGTGCTTCATGTTTGCTTTACCGATATAAACCTTTCCAGATGCGGGCTGCTCCTGGCTTGATAAATAAATATTATCTTTAAATAGAAAATCTACATCATTGCAGACGTAACACAGTGAAATAAAAGACACCTCATATTCACCATAAATAAGAAGCAATGATTTAACATTACATAGCTGTCAATCACACAGTATGTTTCCAAGTCACTGAGTGGGAGTGTCTTAAATTACTACTGGATGTAAAAGCATAATCTTGTCAAATGGCAGATAAGTCTGCTTTAAAAGGAATTTGTTATCACATAACTGATTGATTAAAGGGATTATCTTTCTTAGAAACTTGGTTCTCCTTCATTACATACATTAATACAGGATCTACAGGCCATCATTCATTGAATACACAATACTGTTTCTAGATGGGTATAACTGGTAAGAACGACAGCTGAAAACAGATCAGTTTGTGGTTGTAAAATGGATCAACAAATGAAAGGAGTGAATATCCAGGGATAATTATTCTAATATCTTTGCAGAATGCTGGTAAAACAGATTTTGTATGTTCTTAACAGTTGAGAGTTCTGGTTTTTTTTTTTAATTTCATACAGTAGGACCCCCATATCCACAGATTCATTATCCATTGATTCAGTTATCCATGGGACACAAAACAGCACACCTACCATAGAGTCTTCCTAGAAAATGTGTCCCCTCTAGCCATTTTCTAGGTCCTCCAAGGCAACTCTATGGTATTTTAAACCGGAAGTTCCATTATTTTCAGTGGAGTTCGCTATTATCCATGGTTTTTGGTATCCACGGGGCCCTCTAGAACCAATCCCCAGCAGATACAGGGGGTCCTACTGTATGAATTTATATTACAGGCTGACCCCCACCCGTATCCTATGTATCCATGGTTTCACTTATCCATGCCTCAAAAAAATGTCCTCTCTAGGACCCCAGTGCAATTCTATAGTATGCTTCCACCAGATATTGGTCCAGAAGTGATTCATTTCAATAGGGTTTGCTATGGTATCTATGGTATCCAAGGTTTCATGTATCCACAGTAAGTCTGGGGTTGTATCCCCCACAGATACGAGGGGGGCACCTGCATTTTATTTTATTGTCATTTATTGCTTTATCTCATTGTTACCTTGTATTTCTAAAATAAACTTTTTTTTTTAAGGAACCTGGCTTTGTAGTTTCTAAGACACTTTGCAGTGTTTTCAATTCCCATTTCCCCAAAATGGATTCCCAGATAAGTTTGCAAAGGAATAAAGAGTGCAGTCTGAGTTCTGGATATGATTCATCCCTTGAAATGTTGCAGCTCACTGGAAACCAGACAATTGTGGTATTTCAGGGAATTAAATCTATATGGTTCCTCAGATGTTCTTATTAAGAATTCACACAACGTATGTCTAGATCCAGTTGATCCAGCCTTCATTCCCATCAGCACTATTCATTCTGGAATTTGTTGTTGTTTGCCTTTAAGTCATTTCTGATTTATGGAAATCCTAAGTGAGCCTATCACAGGGTTTCTTGGCAAGATTTGTTCATAGGTTATGCCTTTACCTTCCTCTGAGGCTGAGAAAGTGTGATTTGCCCAAAGTCACCCAGTGGGTTTCCATGGCTGAGTGGGGATTCACACCCTGGTCTCTGGAGTTATAATCTAACACTCAAACCGCTATTGCCAGACTAAAAACTAGAGACAGCTCCTGTGCCTTTAATGGTCACTCATGTAGAAGAGGAAATCCAGAATTTCTGTGTTTTTAAATAGCATTTTGTGTCCAGGTTAGTTTATAACATGTTCTGCTACAGCTCATTTTTCTGGCTGGCCCAGTGTGCAGTGTCTCTCATGTTCCTTGATTCGTGTTTGAACACTACATTTAGTGGTCCCTATGTAAACTTGTCCACAGCTGCATGGTATGTGGTAAACTCCTGCAGCTGTGACAGGGTCTCTTTTGTCCTTTGCTGAGCGTAGCAATTCTTGGACTTTCTTAGTTAGTCTGTAGATTGTTTGGAGGTTGTGTTTCCTCATTAGTTTCCCTATTCTGTCTGTGACTCCCTGTGACACAGGGAGGGTTTCAATAATGCCTATTATATCATATTTACTTTGTTGTGCTAGGAGTTCAAGTTCATCTTGCTTATTTCCCATACTCTGTGCATTAGTGTAGAGACATCTAAGACCATGGGTTCCCTTTACTTGCTGCCTATGCAAGTTTTTTTGCTTCCCACTGTTGGGTCTTTGCACTGTTTGCCTTGTTCCCTCTATGCAAACGAACTTTGAATCTGCAAACAAACCCGGGAAGTTGCTTTCCTATAAGTCAAGACATGAAAAGATAAAGAAAATGTTACAAAGATCAGGAAGGGAGATGAGTTTGTAATAGATTGGAGGATTCTGGGAACATGGCTGCCTGAGGGATTTTCTAAGTGCTGGTTCTGACTTTGAGTGCAAAGTTACCTTTCCCCTCCCTGCCTGCCTCCCTCCGTTTTTGCCAATTTGTAGAGGGAGATAATAGAATGGGATCCTGATGTATCTGTGGGGAGATGGAAGGTTTATTTATATATTTATTTAATTTATATCCTGTCTTTCCTCCAGGATGGGACCCAAGGTGATTTACAACAAATTAGAACCATATTACAACACAGGACTTTATCAGACAAGCCTCTAAAAATGTCTCCTTCCCACCATATTTTAAAGTGTAAGTTTCCTGGCACAATAACCCTTTTTATCAAATGTTGCCATAATAGCGTGAAAAAGCAGCCCTGTCCTTCCATGTTGGCGGGTGTGTGTGATCTCAGTGGTTCTCGCGAGAAGAAACAAGCACACTTGAAAGGTGAAAAACAGCTAAATTAAAAAACAAAATGAACAAACAAACACTGAAACACACTTAAAAGCATGCCTGCAAAATGGGGAGGTTCATAAAAAGAGTGTCCTGTACTTAGTTTTTGTGTTCTTTCCCGGAAGTGTTCTGGTAGGGACCGCCCATTCACACTGTAATCATGCCAACAGAATGGGGCACAGTTTCAGATGCTCACAATTATGTGAAAAAAAATGCCACAGCCAATCATTTGATGGTTTGGAACCATCAATAAAAAAGAATGCCTTATTCACAACATAAGAATGCCATAGCATGACATTGTGCAAAATGGGTGCCTTTTCGCATTTATTGGGGATCGTTATGATGCCATATTTGCCGTGTCTGATAAAGTCCACAGTAAAATGGATAAAAGCATAACACACCTCATTAAAAGATCCCTCTGACATGCATATTATGTGTAAGCTTCTTTGTGTTGCAATACACTTTCGTCAAATGCATGAAGGACGGTTGCCTTCTATGTTAGTACCTAGCTGATACAGAAAGCAATGCCTCCCTGGGTTACTTGTAATTTTTAAAGTGTGTTTAGATGCTTTGTTTAACTTTTAAAAGTGTATTTTGCTTTTTACTTTTGAATTTCCCGCACAATTGTCCTCTTGCGAGAATGGCCAGGATTTCCATTCCAGGAAGTGAATGCAGCTCTGTTCAAGCTGAATTCACTCCTGGGCTGCCGAGGGGAGGGGAGGATCATGCAAACAAGGTAAGTGTGAAACTTTGAGTTATCGTGCTGGGATGGGGGCAGGAGAGGAGATGGCGAGACAGGGACACTATTTTTGTCTCCATCTGATAATCTCCATAGAATATTACCCACACATGTTTTAGAAGCTAGACATCCTATTTCAGGGTAAAAAGTTGTGAAAGCAGTACACATGGACTGTGTACACTCACAGGCACAGTCTAGCATATAATCACTTGAAAAGGATTCCACTGAGAACTGTATGAAGCCACGTTTTTCCAGACACACAGCTGTTACTGAACAGCCAGAAGCTATGAAGCAAAGAAAGAAATAATGAATATGCTTAAAATATACCAAGAAAACAAATGCTTCTTTATGACTCTATTGAAAATTTTGCTTAGATTCTGCTTGTCCCAGCTGCTGTCCTGCTGCTTTGAAGGACCTCATCATCATCACAGAGTACGTCAGTCATTGCATGAAAATGTTATTCTCTCCAAAGTCCCCCTCCCACCCCATTGTATATTTTGTCAGTTTCTATAAAATTAGCTATCTCTATTCTAAGAAGGCAATCACTAGGAAAATGCCATATAAGCTCACTGGGTTTTTACATCTGCAGTCTCCTATGCTGGAGAACAAGAAGAAGAAAGTGGGGCTCAGACACAGGCTGGCAAACTCTGAGGCCAAGAGACCCATTTCCTCCCTCAAGACTCACGGGGACTGTGTCGAACCTCAATATTTTTTTTTAGAATGGAGAAAACAAAATGGAAAGTAGCTGGAGGCAACCTAAAAGGGGATGAAGCCATGAAAGCCAGCATGGTATAGTGGTTAGTGTGTTGGATTAGGACTCTAGGGGTCCAGGGTTTGAATCCCAGCTTGACCATGGAAACTTAGTAGGTGACTTTCGGCAAGTCTCCCTCTCTCAGCTTCATAGGAAGGCAATAGCAAACACCTTCTGAACAAATCTTGCCAAGAAAACCCTATGATAGGGTTGCCATATCAAAAATAGCATGGTGTATTGGTTTGGGTGTTGGACGAGGACTGTGGGGGACCAGGGTTTGAATCCCTGCTTGGCCATGAAAATCCACTGGGTGATTTTGGGTAAGTCACACTCTTTCAGCCTCAGAGAAAAGCAATGGCAAACCTCCTCTGAAGAAATCTGACCCAGTGACAGGGTTGCCTTAAGTTGAAAATGACTTGAAGGTACACAACATGGCATGGAAGGGGTTGGACTAGATGGCCCATGTGGCCTCTTCTAACTCTTAAGATTCCTTGATTCTAGCAACCTTGTTCAAGATAACTGCAGTTCCTGGAGGCCTCTAGAAGTGGCAATTCTCCCCCCCCCTTTCCCCCCCAGCAAATAATTTTTTTCCACACCAGGAGGCTTGGAAAGGTTGATCTCAGGTGGAAAAAAAGGGGGCCTTGGGGCTGCATGCAACCTATGGGTCACAGGATTCCTAACCTTTAACTAATGAGCAATAGGTTAGCACCTGTTTAGCATGCAGAATGGCATTCCAGTAGAAATTAGGATCAGTTAGGAAATGATGGGATAGGAAAATGACTGAGAGCTTGGAAAGACCCTGCCAGAGGAGCAAACCCTTCCAGGGGAGAGTCTGGTTTGTTATAAGGTAGCTTTATATGTGCCTACTGAACTTGTGAGTGACTCATGAGAAATAATCAGTTATATTTAATTAATTTATTTTCCTAATAACAAAAAACATAACTATTTTATGTTATGATATTAGAATCACAGAATCATAGAGTGGGAAGGGGCACCATAGGCCATCAACTCCAACCACCCCATTCATTGCAAGGAATCCAGCTGAAGCAGCCCCTGCAAGTAGCTGTCCAGTCTCTTTTTGAAGATGTCCAGAGAAAGAGACCCAAACGTCTCTCTAGATAATTGGTTCCATTAAATTATTGAGGGGTAACCTCATCCCTTTTGCAGCTTAACTGTAGCCTTTTAGTTCCTTTTAAAGTTAATTACTGAGCCAATGTATGGAACTATTTCAATGTCTTCATCATCTACTTTAAAGTTACATAAATCATCTGTGGTCATTATTTTTATTTTCTTGATGTTCAGTTGTAAATCTTTCTTCACACTTTCTTCCTTGATTTTCTTTAGTAATCGTTCCAAGTCTTCGTTATTTTCTGTTAGTAGTATGGTGTCATCTGCATATTTTAAACTGTTGATGTTCCTTCTTCCAATTTTCAAGCCTCCTTTCTCTGAGTCTAATCCTGCTTTATGTATGATATGTTCATCATACAACAGATAGCATGATAAAACTCAGCCTTGCCTGACCCCTTGCCAATTGAAACCATTATATTTCTCTGTATTCTGTCCTGACAGTGGCCTCTTGTCCTCGGTATGGTTTGGGACAACCAAATGTTGTAGCGCACCAATTTCTTTAAGAATGATCCATAGTTTTTCAAGACAATCACAATCAAAGGTTTTGCTATAATCTTTAAAGCATAGGCTGATTTTCTTCTGAAATTCTTTGAAGTGTTCCATTATCCAATGTATCCAATTATTCAATATGGTCCCAAGCACCTCTTCCTTTCCTGAATCCAGCTAGGACATCTGGCATTTCTTGCTCCATATATGGTGAAAGTCTTTGCTGTAAACTTTTGAGTAAAATACATTCAAAAGGAGTTTACCATGCCTCCTTCTGCACAATACTAACAAGTGTTAGCTGTTATGACACTGTTAGCATGTCCTACTACCCCCTTCCCACAATCTCTCATAATTGGAAATATTGGCCACTTTTCAGGTTCAGGTTTGCTGGGGCAACCCAAAAAGGTCAGCTGGAAGTCACAATGACCTGGGATGTGTCTTAGAAATATTTTGACAAGGAAGCACTTATTAGGATTGTGCAGAAGCCCCTTAGTAAACACAGGCCCCGTCTACACAATGGGAAAAAATCCATTTGGCGGGTAAAAAATTCGAAAAGGCAGCCGTTTGTATGCATACAATCTGCCTACACAATTTTTACCCCCCTAAAATCGGTATGACCCCCCCTTGCCCAGCTGGCTGGAGCGAGTGATCCAAGTGGCGGTTTTAAATCTCCTGCCACGTTTTTTTTATTTTATTATAAAAGGTGCCTGTTTTGCAGACAGTCAGTTTTCCCTATTTACAAAGTAAAATTAAAATGAATATATGTAAAAATCTCAATTTCATGGACTTATCGGACTCTCGCTTAGCTGGGAATCCAACATGGCTGCCGCTCCCAATTCCCCTCTTTGCTAGCCCCACCCCCTGTGCTTGGCCAGCCAATCAGATCACACTGCTTGTTCGTATGTGTGCGAACAGGATGTATAGACTGTTGACAATATGAATGGCTGTACAGATTTTAGCTCGAGATTCGCTAATCTTCCCAAATGCCGAATCTGCGTAGTTTACGGGGTATTCACTAGCCCCCTTCTGAAAGACATGTATGCATCTGAATGGCTGTGTGTACACATGATCGATCTTCCGAACGCCGTATGTATTTTTTTACCGTGTAGACGGCCCCACAATCATTAAGGAGGTATGTGCTAATCCTTTCTTCTAGCCTTGGCTGCCTCAGCAGTGCTTCATTCAAATAAACAATTAAGTGACCATTTCCAGATCTACACCTATGGAAATATCTCTTAAACCCCCTCCTGTCTAGCTTATGAGGTTGTCTTAAACCCAGCAATTCCTGTCTCCCAGCCACAAATGCAATCACTTGAGCTTCAGTTTCCTCTGTCTATCCGGTGGAAAAGCCATCCAGGCTTTGTCCTAGCCAGAGTACCTCTTCAGGATATGAAATAAGGTATAAATGTTAGTCCCCCAACAATAGAAAGGTGTGCCACGGTGGATGAACCCATCCACTCTCTTTTTTGGCATGCCCCCAGATCAAAACCTCCTGTACCACCCTCAGATGCCTGTCTGAGTATCTTTGAAACTCTACTCTACAAGACTGGTAAGTATCGCCCTATATCCCCAAATCTTTCTCTATATCTAAACTTTCTGCCTTACTCCTCAATAGCCTTGTATGGTTCTTAGGAACATGTGTTCCGTGTGTGTGTGTTCACTTTGTGTTGTTTCCAATAAAAATTCTTAAGCTAGAGTATATTCTACAGTTAGTACTAAGGCTTCCATTTGAGCTAATAATTCCCCCAGATAGATTTTGCATCATGGGTGGGTCACCAAAGCACCCCCACCTCTTAGGGTAACAACACTGCCATTGTTTTTGAGAGGTCCTCTGCCAGTGCCACCCCCAACTGCTACTGCTCCCCAGCAGCTGTTTGGCACAATTAACCTGGCTCCTCAGCAAAAGCCTGTCTGACATGGGAGACCCTGCCAGCAGCCCTGCTGCCATCAACACAGCCTCTTGCCTCACAGGAGCATGCAGTCCCACCACCATGGAAAGCTAGTGTGATAAAAAGATATATCAATATAAACCAATTTTTAAAAGATGTAAAGGAATTCTGTAGCTGAAGCTTTGTCAGCAGATGCATGAAACAGAAAACTTTTTCTCAATTAATCTCATTGTTGCTATAGGATTCCCTTCTATTTTTTAATGTTCAAACAGAGTAACATGGCTACGTCTTTGAATACCTGATATCAACCGTGGATTACATTGCAAGATGACTGTAAGTCATGTTATCTCAGCACTGCCTCCTTCATAACCTACACATATGGAAGTATAGTGCAGGGCAATTTCTTTTTTAAAAAAATCTTTTAAAATGAAAATAAATACTGTACATGCCTAAACACATACATATATTTTTCCCACACAGAATAAGACCAGGCTTTAGAAGTGCATGAATGTCTTTTTTGCAGCTATTTTTTCTTTCTGTGAGGTCATGAGACTGCCTAATCACAGCTGTGCTAAAGTCTTAGGTTTCTTCATAGTGTTCTTTGAGCACCTTTCACTCACTGGGTGAAAGGAGGGAAAAGAAGAAACTAAGAAGATCTTTAAACAGGCAATTGGACTGACATTCTTGATCAATGGAGTCCATGAAACCTTATGCCAGAATTTCTTTTTCTCATTAGTCTCAAAGATGCTGCAGTATTCCTTTACATCATTTTATGCTTTAAGAGACAAATAGCAGCTATGTCTTTTGAATAATATTTCTTATCAGTGCCATTTCCTGACTGTAATGCATCGTTTGCCAACTGCAGGATGTCATAATGAGAGAAAAAGAACTTTGTCTGGGAGTATTCAGTGTTTTCATAATGCAATCATCATCTACCTGATGGCAGTAGATAATACAGACACATTATTTCAGAAATGGCTGCTGGCTACATGAGGTGATTAGAGAGGCCTTCTCATCTAACCCTTCTCTGTCCTTAGCCAAACTGTCAAAGTGGTTCCATATAAGACAAACACAAACAAACACACACACACATACATACATACATATTGGCAGAGGTCCTTGTGACAGACCCGCCAGTTAAGTTTGCCTCAACACTCAGCCTGGCTGTCTGTCACTGCCACCTTACTCCAGATTCCCCCTTTTAAATCCCTTATCTGGACTGGGGTCTGGGTCTCCAGGTGACCTTTCCTGTGTATAGATTAGGTATTAGTGTGATTTCCTTTGGTTACTGTGGCTGTTACCTTTCCTAGTGAGTGTAATAAAGCACAATGAGTCTGTAAACATTTAACAAAACAAACTGGTTGGTTTATTATCTTCAAGGTTACAAACTTCAACTGTTCAATGCTCTGTATATAACACTGTTCCTTTTCTTAGTTTCACTTATTGTTACTCTTTAGTGACAGACTATTTCTGTAACTATACAGTTTTTCCTTCATATTCACTGGGATTTGGTTCCTGGACCTCCCGTGGATACCAAAATCTGTGAACACTCAAGTCCCATTATATGCAATGACATAGCAAAATGGTGTCCCTTATATAAGATGGCAAGATCAAGGTTTGCTTTTTGGATTATTATTTTTTAAAGAATATTTTCAAGCCATGAATACTTAAATCCGTGGATACCAAATCCGTGGATATGGAGGGACAACTGTATATGATAATACGTTAATCTTTTGACTAAGTTAACCAAATTGCCTTCATACATGACACTCTCATTATCTCTCAGGTTACAGATTTATCCACAGTTTCTTTCACAACTCTCAACTTCAACTGTTAACTTCAGCTGTCAGTCTCGTAACTCCAACTGACTCTCTTAACTGATATTCACCTCAGATCATATTTTCAGAACCCCCTTCCATCACAGTTTCCTGCTCACACATTCTCTCATCTCATTCACTCAGAGACCCCTCCCATCACGGCTCCCTGTGTTGGGATTGGTTACCTCTCTAGTTCAATTTGGACTACCATTGGACCTAGATTTTGGACTACAATTTTGGACTACCATTGGACCTAGATTTTGGAATTCTTAGAATAGAGGCTCTACTGAAATAAAGTTGATTTCAGTAGGTCTGTTACAGCCATGGCTAGCTTAGGTAGACTTGTGATATGAAAAAAAAAATCTGTAGCAATGGATATTCACTCCACCTATGCAGATAAGTTCCACTCTGTTAAAAACTGTACTGGCAACCTTGAGGCAGTTTGATCAATGTGACTGGGTCTTTGTGAAAATACCAGCATGATAAAACTTTAAACACAACACAATTATCTAGAAACTGGCCAAAGGGAGACATGTAATTCCCAAATGTCTGGCTGTGTTTCTTCTGCCATAGGTGAAGCTACACTTCCAAATATGTCATAATAGCTTCTCCTGCTGTCAAGCATTCTCTGTAGTAAAACTCAACACAGAATTGAAATCTTACCCTTTGTGTCAGCTTGAATGGCCTAGAGTGGATTCTCAGAAGTGTTAGTTTGCTGTCTTGATCCTTGTGGTGTTCCTTTGTTTGCATGATTTGCTTGTGTTTGTTTGCAGGAAACATCAAACTCTGCAATATATTTTTAAAAATCAGGATTTATAATTTGATTTGGCATTAAGTCTTAATGTCTCTACCAGAAAGCAAATGCATAACAGTTAGATGTTTGGGGTAGCTTTAAATGCTATTTTATTTGTTATTTTCCTCCTCTTCCTCTTCCTCCTCATTATCATTTTCTGATTTTGGCAGAAAAGTGATTGCCGTACAATATTGGTTTGAACACGTTGTGGTGGCTCAGAGCCTTAACAAGTTACTTTCAGGAGCAGCCAGAGGAGACATCTATGTCTTATAAAAGTAAATTTTCCAAGCAGTAGACTAGATGGACCAATGGTCTGACATTATAAGGCAGTTTAATACATTAAGCAATGTCTGGGTCACTGGACCAACACAGAATTTGCATTTGATAGTTCTTGGATTTTGTTCAGGGTTTGTTTGACTTTTTTTTTTTTTTGGCATTCACCTTTTATTGATTATTTTTTCACTTGCAAACATCATATTCGCTAAAATGTACACTAAACAACCAGCATTCCATACTTTCTTCCCTTTTATAGGGCTTAGACTTAGTATTTCCATAATATCTATAACTGTGTAGTTTTCTCTTTTCTACAGGTAAATTACATCAATGATCTGTCTGAGTCAGAGGGTGTACCACCAATATTTCCAGCCCTTCATTGATTGGAGCCATCTTGGGAACTTCTTCTCCAATACTTCTTTGTGGAAGTGTGTGTGGAGGGACATAAATTTTATGGTAAATAAGCCATGAGGAACATAGTGTGATGAATTTAATCTAATCTTTGAGATGAAAAGTGGAGTAATTTATGGTTCTGTAGTTTAGATTTCAATTGGAATGGAAGATACAATATGAATCTGAAAGGGAAGGAGCACAGCTATGCAGTTCCTGTTTCTCACTAAACCTCTGTCCCTTCCAGTCACTGAGGAAGGTGTGACACTGACAATCCTCAGTAGTTCCTTTTTCCTAGTGTTCAGAACTCTAGTAATTCAGAAACAAACTACGGGTTGCTGATGTCCCCACCACCACCACCACACACACATAATCTGGCCTAGGAGCAAACCTTGTTTTGGCTTTTGCATTCCATTGTCTATTAAAGCTTTTCCTAATGTTTACTTGTACTTACGCCTAAAATTCCTGCATTATTAAGAGAAGACCCCATCCTGCTATTTCAATTGAATGCCAGGAAACAAATCTTGATAATACGTATTACAAATTGTGGGGGAAAGCTGTCTGTTATCCTACCTGTATCAGCTAGTACTAATATAGAAGGCAACCATCCTTCATGCATTTGATGAAAGTGTATTACAACACGAAGCTTATACATAATATGCATGCCAGAGGGATCTTTTAATGGGGTGTGTTATGCTTTTATCCATTTTACTGTGGATTTTATCAGACATGTCAAATATGGCGTCATAACGACCCCTAATGAATGCAAAAGGGCGCCCATTTTGCACAACACCACGCTATGGCATTCTTATGTTGTGAATAAAGCATTCTTTGTTATTGATGGTCCCAAACCATCAAATGATTGGCCATGGCTTTTTTCCCCCCACATAATTGTGAGCATCTGAAACTGTGCCCCATTCTGTTGGCATGATTACAGCGTGAATGGGCGGTCCCTACCAGAACACTTCCGGGAAAGAACACAAAAACTAAGTACAGGACACTCTTTTTATGAACCTCCCCATTTTGCAGGCATGCTTTTAAGTGTGTTTCAGTGCTTGTTTGTTCATTTTGTTTTTTAATTTAGCTGTTTTTCACCTTTCAAGTGTGCTTGTTTCTTCTCGCGAGAACCACCGAGATCACATACACCCGCCGACATGGAAGTACAGGGCTGCTTTTTCACGCTATTATGGCAACATTTGATAAAAAGGGTTATTGTGCCAGGAAACTTACACTTTAAAATATGGTGGGAAGGAGACATTTTTAGGGGCTTGTCTGATAAAGTCCTGTGTTGTAATATGGTTCTAATTTGTTGTAAATCACCTTGGGTCCCATCCTGGAGGAAAGACAGGATATAAATTAAATAAATATATAAATAAACCTTCCATCTCCCCACAGATACATCAGGATCCCATTCTATTATCTCCTCTACAAATTGGCAAAAACGGAGGGAGGCAGGCAGGGAGGGGAAAGGTAACTTTGCACTCAAAGTCAGAACCAGCACTTAGAAAATCCCTCAGGCAGCCATGTTCCCAGAATGCTCCAATCTATTACAAACTCATCTCCCTTCCTGATCTTTGTAACATTTTCTTTATCCTTTCATGTCTTGACTTATAGGAAAGCAACTTCTCAGGTTTGTTTGCAGATTCAAAGTTCGTTTGCATAGAGGGAACAAGGCAAACAGTGCAAAGACCCAACAGTTGGAGGCAAAAAAAAACTTGCACAGGCAGCAAGTAAAGGGAACACATGGTCTTAGATGTCTCTACACTAATGCACAGAGTATGGGAAATAAGCAAGATGAACTTGAACTCCTAGCACAACAAAGTAAATATGATATAATAGGCATTACTGAAACCTGGTGGGATGAGTCTCATTATTGGAATGTAGGGACTTTTTCAGACACCCCTTACCATGCAAGAAGCCTCCGTAACAGTAACGAAGCTGCTGTGCGGCAGGGGGTCTGTTTCGGATGACACCGTCCATCTCTTGTCGTCGTCTGTGACTGTTCCAGGTAGGGTTGAGGGCGGCCGCGCCATTTTTTACTCACAAAAGTTGTCCGTGAATAAAAAATGGCACGGCCACCCTCAATCCTACCCAGAACAGTCACGGATGACACCGAGAATGGGACAGCGTCATCCGAAACAGACCCCCTGCTGCACAGCAGTTTCGTTACTATTACGGAGGCTTCTTGCGCAGTAAGGGGTGTCTGAAAAAGTCCTAGGAATAGAGGGGTATAAACTTTTTAAGAGAAACAGGCCAAACAGGAAAGGAGGAGGAATAGCATTATATGTCAGGGATATGTACACCAGTGAAGAGATCCATGACATCATTACTTGAAGTCAGGTGCACAGCATCTGGATAAAAATTAAAGGGGAGGGAAACAACAGGGATACTATTGTGGGACTCTACTACAGACCTCCAAGTCAGATGGAGGAATTGGATGATGCCTTTTCTAGAACAGATGACCACACATGCAAAAAGGAGAGATGTAGTAGTGATGGGTGACTTCAACTATCCTGATATTTGGTGGAAATCTAACTCAATCAAAATGGAAAAGGTGCTGCTTTTTATTGACAGAAACTTCTGTCAATGAGAAGTGGCAGCTTTTTCGTCCCTCCAGCATGGAGGAAGCACAGAGGAAGGATGGGAGGAGGACAAGGTGTGCGGAATCAACTGCCGGAAGCAGGACAGTGTTGTCCTCCTCCTGACCTCCACAGGTGGGTTTTTTTTTTTAAAAGCATCTGAAAAAGTACTTTGTTTCACTTTTAAGTACTTTATCAATTGAATATTTGAATATTTACAGTGCAAATTGTTTGTCCTCACTTGAATATAATAAATGACCAACTGAGTGGAGGGTTTTTCCATTCCTGTTCAGCATGGGCCATCCAAGGTCCTTTGATAATATTGTAAATCTTTGTTTGGAGAAGCTTCTGTCTAGGCAACCTTAATGAATATTCGTGATTCTTCAGCTTTGCAGTGGGGAATGTTGTAGTTTCATGGCATGTGTCTCTACCAGACAGCTCCCCAGCCCACTCCTGAGCTTGAGGGTTATCCAAGAGACTGCACTTCTGCCCTTGTGGAATCCTTCCATATCTTTATATACTTAAAGATAGCAATAAATCTTGCAAAGTTAGGAACAGCACAAGAATTGTGCTGCTAACAGTTGACCATTTGTCTGTCCAGTGGTGTAAGAGGAGTTAATTTGTACTTAGCAGGCTTTGTCAGATACTTTTACTTTACTGTGCCATTTTGAGGCTTGGAAAAGACTGGAGGCTGAGAACTGATGGGGGAGTAAATTTTCCCCTGTTACCATGCTACTTGTACCATTCTCGTAGTTATGGAGATGAGAGATATACCTTGTCTGTGCATTTCACTTTTCTTCATTCCTGCACTATTTAATGAGAGTCCATCTTCCATAAGCCTCACCCTGGAAAGAGGGGAGGGATGCACCTGAGCCCAGGGACACCATTCAGCCAGCCATAGAGAACAGGAAGGTGTGCTATGGGGTCTCTCTCTCTCTCTCTCTGGCTTTTTGGAGCTATGGGATAGTCTGAGTAGAATGAATCACTTAGGGACAGAATGCTATTATTGGTTGTGAGGGGTTCTGGACCCCATCAGTGAAAGGACGGGGATGTTTCTCTGCTGTAGACAACCTGATACATTAATTACCACCAACAAAGCTTACCTTATAACATTAAGGTGTGTCAATTTTCAGTGCTAATAGAACCTGGAACTACAACCAGTTCCAACTCATAACAACCTGGATTCTACTATTATGAAAGATGGAGAAAAATTTTCCCTATCCACTGAGTTCTCTTGTAACTCACAACCAATTTTATCCATAATGTTGGGGTCTTAAAATTGAGATCTTCCCCATCATCTGCTCCTTGAGGGGTAGGAATCATGAAACACTCCAAATGTTACTGGACTGAAATTTCCAGTATTCCTCATCATGACTATACTGGCTGCTTGGACTTACCTTTCAACAACACTTAAAGATAACAATAAATCCTGCAAAGTTAGGAACAGCACAAGAATCATTACATGATTCCCTGCTATGATCTAAAAAAAAAAGATGAAAAGGGAAACACCAGCAGCTATCTCATACCTGTTGCACCCACCCCCACATGTCCAAGTTACTCACTGAAATGCTGGTCCTTTAATACTCAACAATTTTTTTTAGTGTCCTGATTCTTTTCTGTTAGCTTTGTATATTGCATTGATATCTGACATTTCTTCCATCATGGCAACAGTCATAAGGTTCCCTAGGCAGTCTCCCATCCAAAACCTGCTTTGTAATTGCGTTAATTATTCTTTAAGCTGCCTTGGGGATACACACACAAAAAAAACAAGGCCAAGAGCAAGGCCAAATATTCTTGATTGTTCTGCAAACTTTCCATGGACTATCAGTGGCCCAGGAGCCACTGTGAGAACCTCCGGTTTAGTTTTTCCCCACCCATCCCAGTTGATTCAGTACAGTCCTCGGAAGAAAAACAGGCTTGCTGATGCATTTTTTTTCTCCAAAGGAAAGAGAAATGCTAAAGTAGAATTGCACAAATGAGAGAAACATAAAACAAGGTTCTTTTTGTAAGAACCAAGAGTTTAGCCACTGTACTAAAAGAAGGACTGTTGTTGCAAAGCAGAGATGATGCATAACCTCCAACTGCCCTGATTTGACAGGGTCAATCTTGATGAATCCTCTATTGTCCTAATTTTCAGCTGCTTTTGAAATGTCCTGGTTTCTCTCTCCTTTCTTCCCACTTTCCCCCTTCTTTCTTGGTTTACTTCAATTACTACAAACAAAGTTCAAAGTGCAAAAGTAGTTTGCCCATAAATAACTCAGTGTGGTGGGAGGAGAGGGCAGGATTTTGCCCTTCCCTGTAAATGCAGGCAAAAGCAAACTGCAAAAGCAAACTCCTAGCCTGTGTGTTCTTCCTCATTTATAACTTTTTGCCATCTTGATCACACTCTGATGTTGTTTGGCCACATGTTTCCTGATTTTCATCCATGAAATGTTGGAGGGTATGGATGATGAGTTTTAAAAGGAGACATGAAATGTCTTTGGATGAAGCGGGAAGATGATAGGTATATATAATTTCAGAGCAAGGTCTGAGGGCATATGATGCAATCACCTTAAGCGAAGATCAGCCACTCTAATTCTGGTGAGTGCCTAGATGCACAGCTTGGAAACATTAGCTTTTGGAATGCAACTCCAAAATCTCCCAACAATTATAGCCAGAGATTAGGATGTGTCTTGTTGCTGAGACATACCTATGTGCCCAAGGCCAATCACTGACAGCATAATCGGCAGTGCTATCATAATCACTGATATTTATTTATTTAGTCTAGCATTCTATATTGCGGTTACAGATTCATATTGTAGAGTTACAGATCTGTAACTGCTCCATATTCAGTAAAACTATGCAGTCTTACTGTCTCTCTGGCTTTTCTTTGCAAATGAAGATTCAGGAAGGACTCATCCTGAGTTTTCTACAAGCGTGCTGATGACTGAAAAGGCCAATCTGAGATAAACAAGTCCGGTTGCAGAAAGCACATCAGAAAGTCTCCTTGGGTGATGTTTCCACGTTGTGATTCTTTCTGCGTTGTCATTTCTCTTCAAGATTTGTTCGGCGTGAGTTCTCAAATAAAGCTGCAGCATTGTGGATAGTGCGTCTCCATGCCTCCTGATGTGAGGCCAGGGCGGACCATTGTTGGTGATCAATTTGGCCAAGCCTGAGATGTTGTTTCAGAGAGTCCTTGAATCACTTTTTTGGAGCACCCCATCAGGAGGCATGGAGACACACTATCCACAATGCTGCAGCCTTATTTGAGAACTCATGCCAAACAAGTCTTGAAGAGAAACAACAATGCAGAAAGAATCACAACCCAGAAACATCACCCAAGGAGACCTTCTGCTGTGCTTTCTGCAACCAGACTTGTTTATCTCAGATTGGTCTTTTCAGTCATCAGCACGCTTGCAGAAAGCGTGGGATGAGTCCTTCCTGAATCTTCGTTTGTGAAGAAAAGCCAGAGA
Organism: Gambelia wislizenii; assembly: GCA_030847615.1. Classification (NCBI taxonomy): domain Eukaryota; kingdom Metazoa; phylum Chordata; class Lepidosauria; order Squamata; family Crotaphytidae; genus Gambelia; species Gambelia wislizenii. The sequence continues at coordinate 23,044,905 of JAUMIR010000005.1, read as the reverse complement.
GATTGAGAGAGAGAGAGAGAGAGAGAGAGAGAGAGAGAGAGAGACTGTCTGTAGAAGTATAGGTGGTGGCAGTAGCCAGGAGTAAACTTTTCCAGGTTAGGTTGATACACCAGCTGTATTCTTACCTAAGGATGGTGGAACTTGTCATAGTCACACATTAGGTTTCCAGAGTGAAAACTGGAGAGAGCTCCTGTAAGACTACATAAATGCCCCACCCACCCCAGCCTACCTGAACATCCAGCAACTATACTGAGTGGAGCAGGTCTGTTCAGCCTACTGGTCAGGGCACAAGGGCCCCATCTACAGAAAGGAACAAATCCAAAGTACCTTGTAGTATTGGCATCTTACAGCAGCAGCAAGATGTCTAAACATTTTTTCTGGCCTCAGAAACCCCCATAAGCCTAACATTCCTGATGGCAGCCATGAGTGATTTACTCGCATTAATTCTTCACTGCAGCTGTGTTTTTTTAGAGTCTTCCCAAGGTGCACTGGTGGGATAAAGTGATTTTCCAGTTTTATAAGACAGAAAAAACAGAAAAAATATTCATCCTGTTTTATCACCTTAGTGAGCAATTGCTAAGGTGAAAATCCAACATGGCAGCAGCGGGCACTTGCCCTGCTAGCACGGCCCGCCCCCACTCTTGCCCATCCAATCAGCTTTGTGCTCCCCTTCAATTTTTTTGTGGTTTGATAGTCCAAACAAGCAGGAATGCGCACCTGCCTTGTGGTTTTTGAAAAGTACGGGGAAAGTTGCAAACGCTTTACCCCGTTGTTTTTGCCGTTTCCCCCCCCCTCTCCTTCCACATAGTGTGGATTGGTGCTGGATCCCATTTAGACAGGTAGGATTACCAGCTAATTCCATGAGGGGGGCTTTCATCGTTTAGATGGCCCAAGGAGAAGGATGTTTCCAGACCCCTCCCACCAGCAAGCAAGGCTGAAATAATCAGAAGCAGAACCCTGTCACAATTCCCTACCACAGCCTCACTTGCTGGTGAGAGGAGGCTGGAAACATCCTCCTCCCTGCACCCTATCGGCAGCTAAACAGACCTTTCCTGCTCAATGCAGCTGCTGGCTGCTAAAGCAGACTGGGGGATCAGGCCAGGAGATATTACTTAGTTATGCATGTAGAATATCAGCATCAATTTATAGCCCGCCTTTTTTTCTGCACAGGATTCAAGGTGGTTTAAAGCCATTTAAAACAAAATACAACTAAAAACTATTTTTACAGACAATCTATATATATAATTCTCTTGGGAATGTTGCCGTTTCCAGTGTGCTGACTGGCTGCTTAGGAAACTGACCAACCAATCACAGTTTGGTTGGGCAGCCAATCAGCACATTGGGGGAAGGAACATATGGATTGTTACCTCCAGTGTAAACATGGCCTCAAGGAGTGAGTAGCAGGGTGTGTGCGTAAGATGGTGTATGTGCGCAGGGGGACTTGGAGAGGGCAGCAGGGGAAAGCAAGGGCCACGGTGGGAGGGTGACGTGCCATGGGGGGGAGGGAGGGGGGAGGGTGTGGTGTGTGTGTGCATGTGCATGTGGGGGGTGCGGGGCGAGGGAGGCAGTGGGGGTGGAGAGGGAGCAGCGTGTGCGTGCATCTGTGTGTGTGCACACGGGGGGCTCGGGGAGGGCCACGGGGGGAACGGTGTATGCTACACCGGGTATATAGCTAGTTAAACCATAATTCTATTAAAAACCCAAGTTAAAACAGTTTTAAAACACATTTAAAACATAACAAAATACAGACACAATACCTATCAACCATATTAAAAGCTCCATCACTTGCAATGAGTTAACAACCAAAGGCTCACCTAAATAAAAAGGTCTTTGCCTGCCACCAGAAAGACAATGGGGAGAGGGACAACTAAAGCACCCACTGAAAAGAGTTCCACAGCCTGTGATCAGCCACTAAGAAGACTCTGTCCTTTTTCTTCACCCAATGTGCCTGTGATGGTGGTGGAACCGAGAGAAAGCCTTCCCCCTAAGATATTAAAATCTGGGCTAGCTAAAAGAAGGAGGTACAGTCTTTCAGATTGTCTGGGCCCAAGCCATATAAAGTTATAAAGGTCATAACCAGAATTTTGAAATCTTCCTGAAAACAAACTGGCAACCAATGGAGCTGTTTCAACAAGGAAGTTATATACTCCATATAATCTGGCCACAGTATTTTGGCCCTACTGATGTTTCTGAACAGTTTCCAAAGGCAGCCCCATGTAGAGTGTGTTACAGCAATCCAAACAGGATACCATCAAGGCATGTATCACCAGAGCCAGATCTGACATCTCAGGCAACAGGCTCAGCTGGCACACTAGTTTTAACTTTGCAAAAACACTCCTGGCAGCTGCTGAAACCTGGGCATCCAGGCTCAGATCTGAGTTCAGAAGTACAGTCAAGCTGCAAACCTGAGATTTGAGGGGGAGTATAACCACAGCCAGCTCAGACTGAATCTCTATTTCCCGATCTGTTTTTCTACTGACCAATAGTACTTCTGTCTTATCTTGATTAAGCATCATCATCATCATTTCATCATCTCCTCCTCCTCCTCCTCCTATATATATATATATATATCCACCTGTCGACATGTTACACAAAAACTATAATGGATGGTCTGTTATTTCACACAATGTGGTTTTTGAGGAATATTTAGAACTGTTGATCAGTTCAATAGTGTTGTAAAGTTGGACATTGGGGCAGGAGTGTTAAAAGGTCCAAGAACAATGGAAATTGCTTTAATCTAGTCCTGGTAGAGTACCTTTTTCATGGTAGATTAGCTGATGGACTACAGTGCCTTATCTTCTGAATGGTTAGGCTGTTTTCTGTAAATGAAAACAAGGGGCAGGCTTGCGGGTGGGAGAGAGAAAGATAGTATGAACTATTGTTGTGTTCTATAAGCTTCTTACTTTAGATATCTGATGAAGGAACAGCGGACTTTGGCTATCTGCCTATTGTAGTGTGATTGAAGCTGGTGCCTCCATCCATCTCAGCCGGTACATTTGTAATTAAACATCCAGGTTATAACACTCTAATAGTCCCTCAGTGGCCTCCTCTTAAAGGAAACAAAACCTTGGTGAGCACTGTCCCCTTGGAACTTCTCACCACTTGCAGAAATGCTACATCTACGAGCTGCCATTTTAAATTAGTAGCATGTCCTCAGTGCATCACTATGGGGCACTGTGGAAAATCTAAACTGTAGCTCCCATCTAGTGCCCCTCAGAGTCCACTGCCAGAGCAGAAGTCCCACTAGAGGTCACTTTTCAGATCATCCCCTTAAACTTATATGGCCCTTTAAATCCATAAAAAGTAGGGACTAAAAGGTATGGGACCAATTATTTCAAGTATCATTTGATTCAGTATGGGCCTCCCTAAGTTCTTCATTCCTCTTGTGAGGCCCTGCTTAATGTCTCTCAAACATCAGAAATATGGCAGAGAAATTCCTAGAATGTTTTTTTTTCCCCCATCCATCAGCTGCAAGATTTCAAATAGCTTTTCAAGTAAGGCACATCTGGCCCCACTGAGGCTTGCTTTTAGACATCCAAGAGGGCACTTGCATTCCACCTAAGCTTTTGTTGGAATACAGGTCACCCGCCATATCTGCAGGAGAAACATTCCCAAAGTTGCTGGGAATACTTGAAACTGCAAGTAATAACAAACCTCACAGAATCACACTGGAGGATCTAGGAAATGCCTAGAGAGCCTCTCTAGGCATTTCCAGCATGATTTTATGGTAAATTCCAGCAGAAGTTACCATAGAGTCATGCTGGAGGACCTAGGAAATGCCTAGGGAGGACACCTCTCTAGGCAGCTCCAGTGCAACTCCATGGTAACTTCCTCTGGATGATACCATACAGTCACACTGAAGGACCTAGGAAATACGTAGAAAGACCATATTTTTCAGACAAAGGATAATTGGAACCATGAGTACTGGTCCTGTGCATATTGGAGGGGGGTTGACATGTACTGTCTTTAAAATGTTTGATGATGCTACTATCTTTTTGTATTGTAAGACTTGTCTTGGTGTGTTTATTTCATTGTTATTGTGCCCCTACCCATCTTTCACTCTAAACCACCTTGAATATTTATAGGTATGTGGGCTATAGATTTTTGATGATGGTAATAGTAGTAGTAGTAATAAGAATAAGAGTATTAGTATGAGAATATTTGATATTTATGCTCATACAGTATGGTGTGCTAGTGCCATAAACATATGGTTATGAAACAGGACTATACTCTGTATATTTGTAGTGAGAGGTTGTTCTTTTTTTAAAAAAACAACAACAATAACCTTACTTTCATAGTTTCAGGAAAAACATAAAGGATAGGACAAGAAGAACTAAAAGAAGCTAATTCTGTGACTAAACCAAATGTTTAATTCTATAACTAAACCAAGCCTAAACCAAATGAAGAACCCTAAAGCTAGTTTCTGTGCATCCAAGTCTGCTTAGACATCTATTATAGAAATCCCATATATCAAATTCCAAGGTCTCAGCTGGTCCAGAATTTGTTACACAGAGTCAGTAGTCCAGTAGCCCAGAAGGTAAGACAGGGAGAGGGTAAATGTAGTTAGTCCAGAGGTCAAGAATCCCAAGAAATACACATGCACAGAGAGCACTGCCATTTCAGAAGACTGAGCAGTTGCCAGCAACAAGGACTCCCATCAGCTGCAAGGAGATTTATAGGTGGTTGACTCTGGACACCAGGTGCTGGATTACTCAACATTTCTTATTTAACAGACATTGAATCCTACAACGTTGTTCCTTCTCTGTTTGCTGGATTTCAAAGGATGGGGATATCTCTTCAGTGTCCATGCAATCCTGCTGAGGAGAGATAGACCCTCCACTGCTTTGGCCACCAGCTTCTCAGATTCAGGTAGGGAGCCATCAACAGGAGCCAAAAACCCCTAGCAATCCAACTCCTCTGCATCAGATTCCAGAGGGTGAGTTATGACACCTTCCCTCAAGGCCTGCCCCGGCAAAGTTTCCATATCTGGAGAGACCTTTGTGAGTTGTAGCTGACAAGACATTGTTTTCATGGCCCTTGGCATGAGTGTCTTTCTTCATTAGCACTCCAGTATGATAATATCCCTTCCTCTTGTTTTGTTTTTTATAATCCCAGGCTGCCTTTGCCTTTCAAACACTGAAGGTTAGGTAGGGGTTGGTGATGGAACCAATAGTGGTAAATACTGTAATTTTAAAGGGGGGGGGAGTGGTTTAAATTTGCATCACGCAATTAAAGCCTGGCCGTTCTGTCTGTGGGATTTAGGGGCTTGTAGTGCAAAATAGTAACTGTTCTAAATTTGTCACAATTAAATCATTTTACTTTATTTTATAAACAACTACCCTTAAAAATGTATCATCATCTTTAAGAATATAATTCTCCTGGGATTCCCAATCTATGTTTGCCATGAAAAGTATTTTTTTAAAAAAATGAAGGCCTCCTGCAAATTTATCTACCTTCAGTTGAGGTTCCCTGTTCTGTTTTAGCTTGAGTCACTACTCTGACATCCATCTATCTTTCCAGCCAATGTCTTTGAATGAGCAAAATTATGTGGCAATAAAGTGGTAGGAGGCTGAGGTGGCAAATGGCCTGTAGCAAGTAAGACTAGAATAGAAGGATAGCACAGTTGAGTGCTCTCCACATGAAAACAAACACTTCCCCCGCAGGAGAATATAAGCTTACCAAGAGAGAAAAGTTGTAGCCCAGCTTTCTCCCTGTTGATCTAGTTTTCTGTCTGTAAGAAAGGCTTTTGTATTGTTTTGTTTAACGTAGGAGAACATATGTAATTCCCTGACTCTACACTCAATAATGGTACACTGCCTTTTTCTACTGCAGGGGTAAGCCATCACATAGTCCAGGCATGGGGAACATCTGGCCCTCCATATGTTTTAGACCATAACTCTTACGGTCTCTTACCATTGGCGATTCTGGATAGCTGATGGGATGTGTAGGCCAAAACACAGAATCATAATGTAGAGTCAGAAGGAACTCCAAAAATTATCTCATCCAACTGCTTGCAGATACAGGACTATATCAGACGCGGCAAAAACCACACCAGAAGAATGTGACGATAACAGAAATGGGTGAAATTATCAGACAACATTGTCCTTCAGCCATTCTGAGGGCGTAGCGCAGGCATCCCTTTTTATTGACAGCTTAGTTTGTCAATAAAAAAAGTGATGCCTCGTCTGCACCAGCACTACACCCTGGGAACAGCTGAGCACGCGGGCGTCTGATAATGTCGCCCTTTCTGTTATCATTGCATTCTTCTGACATAGTTTGGGATGCAATTTTCTGCCATGTTACCCTGCGTCTGATAAAGTCCACAGGAAATCCACAGCTAAAACTTATCTGAAAAATGCCCATCCAACCTCTATTTAAAAACACCCATTGAAGGAGACCAAGCACCCTCAGCCAGCGATTCAGCTCTACTGTTGACCAGCTTCCTAATGTTTGGGTGGAAACTTGTTTTCTTGTAACTCTAATCCATTGATTTGCCTACTTGTTTCTGGACTAACAGAAAACAAGCTCCATTTTCCACATGTTAGCCCTTCAAATATTTGATGATGGCTATCATATCACTTCTCAGTCCTCCCTTCTCCATCTGGAAGAAAAATGGATCCTCATCAGTGCCTTAGGTACAAGCCCTACATAAGATGTTTGCAATATGAAATTGGATCCAGAGTGGTATAGTAGTTTGAATGTTGGATTAGGACTTTAAGGCACCAATTTAAATCCCTACTCAGCTGTGGAAGCCCAGTGGGTGACCTGCGCAAGTCATGCTCTCTATCTCAGAGGAAGATGATGGCAAACTCCCTCTGGATAAATCTTGCCAAGAAAACTCTATGATAGGATTGTCATAAGTTGGAGTTGACTAGAAAGCACATAACAACAACAGCAACAACGGCTGATTTTCTGTATGGGCAAAATAAATCTGCTAAGAATTCACAAAGAGTCCTAATAGTTCCTACATCTTTCAGATCAAAGTCACCGTATTCAGAATGAGAGTGACAAAAAAAAACCCATAAGTCGTGCGGTATCAGCTTTCGCTATTTTCCCTGACTTTTTTGATAAAGTTCGTGAAAACGTGCACAATAGGTTGTGTGAACTACCATTTTGCAAAAGGCTGTGGGAACTACCAGCAATCTTCCCAAAACAGTCACAGCAGAGCTGAGCCATGATTGGTTGGACCAACCTCAGAGGGGGCAGACTTGCAAGCGATGCCTGTCATGGGAACCGCCATTTTTGCCAAGCAACGAGCCTCAAAGTGAAAAGATCCAGCCAGCTGCCGGGGTGGCCCAGTGGATCAGAGATCTACCAGAGGCTCTGGTGGCTGCATGTCTGGCTAAGTGGCTGGGAGCTGCGCATCCCTGATCTCAATATCAGGGGAAATAGCTGTATTCCTTCCCGCCAGCTCTCCAGGCAATGGGGGATGCAAGTCCTGGGGGGTCACACACCACCCGCCCCCTCCTTCCTTCCTCCCAGGCTCCTCAGTGGCTAAAAGGCTCCCTCTCTCCTCCCAGGCTTCCTTCCATCCTTGCGGGCTCCTCAGTGGCTGAAAGGCTCCCCACTCCCATTCTTAAGCCAACCTCCTCCAACTATGTTGATCTATGACCTCAGTCACACTGGCTGGAGATGATGAGAAAGTTCTAGTCCAGCTCATCTGAAGGGTGCTGGGTTGCTTTAGACTGGCTGGATGGCTATCTGTCAGGGATGCTTTGATGGTGATTTCCTGCATGGCAGGAAGTTGGACTGGATGGCCCTTGTGGTCTCTTCCAACTCTACAATTCTATGATTCTATGATTCTATGATTCCTCGGCCAGAAAGTCTGCCCGGTCTGGGGCATCCTGGATGTTCTCTGACTGTGACAATCCCATAGGCAAGCCCCAAAGCCTGGACTAAGCAGGCATCTGCAGCTGCTCTTGCCCACCCGCCCACCTGCTCGCACAGACAAATCTGCGCCAGCTGCCTCGCCTTCCTCAGCAGCAGCCGCCACTTGTAGTAATGGGGCTGCATCTCCTTGGAAAACACAAGGGCCTGAGGAGATGCTGGGGGGGGGTCTCCTCTGCCCCAGAGAAGAACACCCTGGACAGCCCTCCACAGAGCCCTGGAGCGATGTAGGAAGCAGCTCCCTCAGAGTCTAAATTGGATTGCATGTCCTCCCTTCCATCTTTATCACAGTAGAAAGAGTGGAAGGACCTTCCTTCCTTCCTTCCTTCCTTCCTTCCTTCCTTCCGCTATTTGTCAGCTGCAGCAGCAGCCCATAACACCCTGCACACCTTTGGCTGTATGAACTACAAGTACAGAAAATTACTGAATCAACCAATTTCACCCTAAATCATGTAAACTACACGGCACTGGTGCAAAAGGAAGGTAAGCTGGAATTTTGTGCACTTAATTCTGCCGTGTAACTAACCGCTATGTCTGTAAAAAATAGATTCACAGTTCATTGAGGTCAATGAGACTTTCTCCAGGCAAGTCTAGAGCCAATATGGTGTGAGAACGAGCATGGCTAGTCTAGGACTCCAGGCAATCAGGGTTTGAATCCTTGCTTGGCCATGGAAACCCACTGGCTGGCTTCAGGCAACTCACATACTCTCAGCCTCAGAGAAAGGCAATGGAAAACTTTAAGGTTATGGTCTAAAAGTCCATAAGTTGGAAATGACTTGAAGGCACACAACAACAAGAAGTCTTACCCAGGTTTGCAACCTTACACAAATGTTCTGCCTTTCTGTGTAAGATAGCTACCTACTCAGGCCATTACTGCTGTCCTAATACAAAAATCCACTATCTCAATCTGAGAGAAAGGTAATGGCAAACTTCCCTTGAATAAACCAAGCCAAGAAAACCCTGTGGTAGGATCTCCCTATCAAGAGTCAACTGGAATGTGCATAATAACACTATGAAATGCAAAATCTCTGGCCCTTCTGGTTCAAAGAAGTTTTATGATTACACTTCTTTCAGCCCTAGCCAGTAGAACCAATTTTGAGGAATGATGGAAGGAAAGCTACATATTCCTGTCCCTGATATAGGTCCAACTTGAGACCATAGAGCAAATTATGTAGCTGTCCCACAATTCCTACCCCACAGTTCATATCAAAAACATCTTTGGATGCTGCATGTGGCCTTGGGGCCACTTTGTCCACCTTGGCATAAAACATGGGCCAATATGGCCACCCTCAACTACATCATGGCCCCCATCACTGCTGGGACATGTAGCTACAATGTCAGAGCTATGCTCCAACTTCTGATCCATCCCCATAAAATCCACCTTAAAAGCCAGGCAGGCATACTGAGTGAAGGAGTGGTGCTGGTAAGCAGTGTGCTGAAGGAAGACACATCCAGACTTCTTCCACCAGTGAGCCATGCTATAGCAAGCAGAAGCAGGGACCCCTGTGGAGTCCTATCACAACTCTTTGTCCCACTGCAGTTCACTGGTGGGAGGAGGCTGGACATGTCATCCTTAGCACCCTGCTCACCAAGACAACAGAACCCTTTCATCTGGTATAGCTGTCTGGCTTCTAAGGTAGATTTTAGCAGCATCTGGGGTCATGGCATGTGAATACAAAACAGTTATGAGGTTATAAGTCTAGCTTATGACATCTAACTGCCTACCAGTTACAAGCCAGAACGTGTCCAAAGGAGGACGACCAAAATGGTGGGAGGTCTGGAAGCCATGCCCTATGTGGCTTAGGGAGCTGGGTGTGTTTAGCCTGGAGAAGAGAAGGTTAAAAGGTGACATGATAGCTATGTTTAAATATTTGAAGGGATGTCATACTGAGGATGGAGCAAGCTTGTTTTCTGCTGCTCCAGAGACTAGGACATGGAGCAATGGACTCATACTCCAGGAAAAGGGATTCTACCTAAACATTAGGAAGAACTTCCTGACAGTAAGAGCTGTTCAACAGTGGAATATGCTGCCTCAGAGTGTGGTGGAGTCTCCTTCTTTGGAGGTGTTTAAACAAATGTTGGATGGCCATCTGTCGTGAGTGCTTTCATTGGGTATTCCTGCATGGCAGGGGGTTAGATTAGATGCCCTGGTGGTCTCTTCCAACTATGATTCTATACCAGAATGCCAGCCATTCTGTTAAAATGCTGCTTAAAATGCCTAAAAATGCCTTTTAAAATTAACATTAAAAGTAACTAGAAATGAAGTGATATCATACCCACACCTTACATTCCCCAAAGTACCTCATTACGGGTAACTAAATTACTTCTAATTTGTTGCTCTACTAGCCCTGAACAAAACATCATAGTCGTAAAGGACTATAATTTTGTCAATGAATGGGAAAGTATGAAAAACCAAGAACCGGAAGCAGCTCCCCAGTACAGCTTTTCCCTTTTCTTCACCATCAAGCCAGACAGTCTCCTCAAAAGACTTCTTGCTTTTCCTCCCATTCAATTTGTATGCAGCACACTACACGCGTTCACGCTCTTAAGAGTGTGACCTACACAAGAGAATGTGAGAGCCCATCCAATCCCCTTGCTGCCTCGAGGGGGGAGCCAGCCAATCAGGAGGACCTGCTGGTGTTTCTAAATTAAGCAACAAAACTGGAGCTAGGACAGACGTGGGAGCTGAGCTTCATAAATCAAATTTCCCTGCAGTGATGGAGCCATGATGCAGTTGAGGCAGCCAACAGCAGCCCCTCATGAATCCATTCACATGTTTCCAGCCTCGTGTCACAGCAGCTTCTCAGCACAAACACACACACACTAGCCTCTCCGGAAGCAGAAGCTGCTGCAGCAAGCAGGTTCTATTCAGAGAATGTAGCCAATATATTATTAGCCCAGAGCTTGTCAATGAAGCCAGCTGGTCTTACTTTAGGTACTCACGCTGTGTTCCCACCACCGGCCTAGAACTATAATATCCACACCTGGGGCAACAGAGCCAGCCCTACAATTAGGTGGAATGGGGCAAATATTTGGAGCAGGAATGGCTATTTCCTATGAACTCCCCCACCCATTGTCTGAAGGAAAGAAGGGTGCAAGCCATACAACCATTGGCAGCTGGTGGTTTCCATGGCTTTGAGGGCGAGTGAATCCACTCTGGGATTTAGCCTGAACTTTAAAAGCGGTTATTTTCTGCAATGGGGGCACAGCTCCTGCTGCCTCCCTTCCCCACAGCATCTGCCATTCGATGTGGCTCTCTCACTCTGCCTAATGGCAGGGCTGGCCCTTTGTGAATCCAATGCAACAAAGTGGTTAGGAAAGGGGGGGGGCGGAACCTCTGCAACCTTCCAGATGTTGTTGGACTGCAACCCTGAGTATGATAAAGAATTCCAAACTACAAATCTTAGGATTCTATTGCATGGAGCTATGGCAGTTAAAGTGGAATCAAAATGCTATAACTCTGTGGTGTGTATACTCCAAAGTGCTCCTTTTAATGCAAACGTTTTAATGCCAATGCTTTCATTTGCTGCAGAATGTGGATGGAAGTTACTTATTTGTACAGTCAGACCCTGCATCTGGGAATTTGGTTCCCAGACTTACCAAGGATACTGGAAATCATGGATAACAGCAAACACTGTTAAAATAATGGACTTCCATTAAAAGCATACCATAGAGTTGTGTTGGAGGACCTAGAAGATGCCTAAAGAGGATGCCTGTCTAGGCATTTTTCCAGCATGACTTTATGGTATGTGTCCCTATTTTGTGTCCTGCAAATAATTGAAACTGCAGATATTGGTTACATGGATACAGGGGTTTGACGTTAACACGTTTTTCCAATAACAAAGGCATATAACTATATTGTAGCTGATGATGATGTTGTGTGCCTTCAAGTCATGTCCAACTTATGGTGGCCCTAAGGAAAACCTATTACAGGGTTTTCTTGGCAAGATTTGTTCAGAGTGAGGGGGGTTTGCTTTGCCTTCCTCTAAAATTGAGAGAGCATGACTTGCCCAAGGTCACCCAGTGGGTTTCCATGGCCAAGCAGGAATTCAAACCCTGGTCTCCAGAGTTGTAGTTAAACACTCTCATAACTGCATTACTTTATGATAATTTCACATCTTTTGTGGCATTATTGTAAGTTTTAGTTGCTTTTGTAGTTGTGGGGGGGTGACTTCACTAAGTGTTGGCTTGCACTGTGCTATGTGCGGTTGCTTCACACTAAGCTGACAAAGAGGTAGATGGGAAGAGAGTCTGATTTTTACAGCAGGTCAGTGGCTTGTAGTATTCTGGGATGTATGATTTTGAGTAACTTAAATGAACCATTTTAGTTACTTTTTAGAAAGTGAAAGTAAAGTGCTGTGGAGGTTTTTTCCAAAATGGTGACTACAATGGTAACTAAGTACTTTTCAAATCTCAAAACTATAACTGTAACAAATTACTTTTTAAAGAAAATTAATAAAGCTCCAAACAAGGACCAGTATTACGCAGCGACACTTCAGATCATCAGCGGGACATCCTGTGATCTAAGGAAATAATGAACTGCCTTCCTTCCGAGTCATTCACTTCTCTCTAAATGTATCACTTAAGATGTGAAAACACTTTCATTCAAATGTGTTCATATATAAGCCTCCGTCATATGAGTGTTTCCACATTATATAACCAGGCCAAATATATATTCCCTCCCACCTCCTTGACAGAACACAAACAGACCTAAATCACCATGGTTTATAAAATACCTTATTTTTTCCACTTAAAGGGAATCTCACAGCTACCAATCATGTCACAGCACAGATATAGATTGTTTAATTAACTCATCTCCCAGATTTCCAGAGGTTGGAAAAGTTGGGTGGACATGGAGTACTTGATGAAATACAGCTCTCAGATTCCCTCAGCTAGCATGGGCAGGGGGTAATGCTGGCTGAAGAATTCTAGGAGATGTAGTCCAAGAGGTAATTTTTCCAGGCTATGGCTATATAGGAGTGGGAAGAAGGTAAGAACTGAATGTTGTCATGCCTCTAATTAGGGATAAGATAAGTTCAAATGAATTCCTATTAACTCAGAAATAAACCATACTATTCCATGGTTTTCTTTATGTTCTTCACTTTAGTATTTTCTTGAGAAAAATTATTCTGAGATGATCCCATTCAAACTGTCATAGAGTCAGTAGAGAAAATAGTCAAACTGTCATAGAGGGAACAAGGCAAACAGCGCAAGGCCCCAACAGTGGGAGGCAAAAAAACTTGCACAGGGAGCAAGTAAAGGGAACACATGGTCTCAGATGTCTCTACAGTAATGCACAGAGCATGGGAAATAAGCAAGATGAACTAGAACTCCTTGCACTACAAAACAAATATGATATAATAGGCGTTACTGAAACCTGGTGGGACGAGTCTCATGATTGGAATGTAGGAATAGAGGGGTATAACCTTTATAGGAGAAACAGGCCAAACAGGAAAGGAGGAGGAATAGCATTATATGTCAGGGATATTTACACCAGTGAAGTGATCCATGACATCAATACTGGAAGCCAGGTGGAGAGCATCTGGATAAAAATTAAAGGGGAGGGAAACAACAGGGATGTTATTGTGGGACTCTACTACAGACCCCCAAATCAGACGGAGGAATTGGATGTTGCCTTTCTAGAACAGATGAACATACATGCAGAAAGGAGAGATGTAGTAGTGATGGGTGACTTCAACTATCCTGATATTTGCTGGCAATCTAACTCAGCCAAAACTACAAGGTCTAGCAAATTCCTTACATGCCTGGAAGACAATTTCATGGTCCAAAAGGTGGAAGAGGCAACAAGGGGGTCAGCTATTTTAGATCTGATCCTAACCAACAGAGACGATCTGGTTAATGGGGTGCAAGTGGTGGGATCCTTAGGTGAGAGTGATCATGTTCTCCTGGAGTTTGTTATACAATGGAAAGGAGAAGCCAGGCATAGTCAGACACGCATTCTTGACTTTAGGAGAGCTGATTTCAATAAACTCAGGGAAATACTGGGGATGATCCCATGGTCAAGAATACTAAAAGAGAAGGGACCTCAAGACGGATGGGACTTTCTCAAAAGGGAGATACTGAAGGCACAATTTCAAACAGTACCATTGAGGAAGAAAAATGGGAGGTGTCTCAAGAAACCAGGATGGATGACTAAAGAACTTTCAATGGAGCTAAGTTTTAAACGGAACATGTATAGGAAATGGAAAAGGGGGGAAATCACCAAAGAAGAATTCAAACAGATAGCGAACACGTGTAGGAGTAAAGTCAGAAAAGCTAAAGCGCAGAATGAGCTCAGGCTTGCTAGGGAGGTTAAGAACAATAAAAAGGGTTTTTTTGGGTATGTCCGCAGCAAAAGGAGGAAGAAGGAAATGATAGGGCCGCTACGTGGAGAAGATGGCAAAATGCTAACAGGGGACAGAGAAAAGGCAGAATTACTCAACACCTTCTTTGCCTCAGTGTTTTCAGAAAAGGAAAAGGAGGACCAACCTGAGGAGAATGGAACAGAGGACACAATAGGGGAAATCCAGCTCAAAATAAGTAAAGAGGTAGTACAGGAATACCTTCTTAATCTAAATGAATTTAAATCTCCAGGACCAGATGAACTACATCCAAGAGTATTAAAAGAGCTGGCAAATATAATCTCAGAGCCATTGGCAATAATCTTTGAGAACTCCTGGAGAACAGGAGAAGTCCCAGCAGACTGGAGGAGGGCAAACGTTGTTCCCATCTTCAAAAAGGGGAAAAAAGAGGATCCCAACAACTATCGTCCAGTTAGTCTGACATCAATACCAGGGAAGATTCTAGAACAGATCATTAAACAGAGAGTCTGTGAACATTTAGAAGGCAATGCCATAATCACAAAAAGTCAGCATGGGTTTCAGAGAAACAAGTCATGCCAGACTAATCTGATCTCTTTTTTTGATAAAGTTACCAGCTTGGTAGATGAAGGGAATGCTGTGGACATTGCATACCTTGATTTCAGTAAGGCCTTTGACAAGGTTCCCCATGACATTCTTGCAAACAAGCTTGTAGAATGTGGGCTAGACAAGTTAACTGTTCAATGGATTTGTAATTGGTTGACCGGCCGAACCCAAAGGGTGCTCAGCAGTGGCTCCTTTTCGTCTTGGAAAGATGTGACCAGTGGGGTGCCACAGGGTTCTGTCCTGGGCCCAGTGCTATTCAACATCTTTATCAATGACTTAGATGAGGGAATTAGGGGCATACTTATCAAATTTGCAGATGACACCAAATTGGGAGGAGTAGCTAATACCCTAGAGGACAGGATCAAAATTCAGAATGACCTGGATAGACTGGAGAGCTGGGCCAAAGCTAACAAAATGAAATTCAATAAGGAGAAATGTAAAGTACTGCATTTAGGGCGGAAAAATGAAATGCATAAATATAGGATGGGAGAGACCTGGCTGAATGAGACTACGTGCGAAAGGGATCTAGGAGTCCTAGTAGACCACAAGTTGAACATGAGTCAACAGTGTGATGCGGCAGCTAAAAAGGCCAATGCAATTTTGGGCTGCATCAATAGAAGTATAGTGTCTAGATCAAGGGAAGTAATAGTGCCACTCTATTCTGCCTTGGTCAGACCTCACTTAGAATACTGTGTCCAGTTCTGGGCACCACAATTCAGAAAGGATATTGACAAATTGGAGCGTGTCCAGAGAAGGGCAACTAAAATGGTGAAAGGTCTGGAAACCATGCCTTATGAGGAGAGACTTAGGGAGCTGGGTATGTTTAGCCTGGAAAAAAGACGGTTTAGAGGTGATATGATAGCCCTGTTTAAGTATTTGAAGGGATGTCACGCTGAGGATGGAGCAGGCTTGTTTTCTGCTGCTCCAGAGACTGGAACACGGAGCAATGGGTGCAAGCTCCAGGAACAGAGATTCCACCTCAACATGAGGAGGAACTTTTTGACAGTAAGAGCTGTTCGGCAGTGGAACGCACTCCCTCGGAGCGTGGTGGGATCTCCTTCCTTGGAGGTCTTTAAACAGAGGCTGGATGGCCATCTGTCGGGGATGCTTTGATTGTGATTTCCTGCATGGCAGGGGGGTTGGACTGGATGGCCCTCGTGGTCTCTTCCAACTCTGCAATTCTATGAAACCTGTGGAGATTATCAGATGCGTTAAAAGTGGTGTTACACAAACAGCAGGAGATCGCAAAAGGGCTCCCTTTTCAGATGAGGTTGTTCCCCCCTTGTTATGCACCTGTTCTGCTGCCGTTCCACCAGCACTGCTTTTTATTGATGGGATAATCCATCAATAGATCCCCCATTCTGTTTCTGTCACAGATGTTCCTGAGAGCGAAAAGGTGCCCCGTTATGCTGCCAAGATCCCAGTGTCAATGGGAGGTCCCTGCCAGAACACTTCTGGATGAGATTGGGATATCCAGGTAAGTGACACACTTTTTATTACCCTCGCTGGGTTACTTCTACCTTTTAAAGTGTGTTTTTTGTGCTTTCTGACATTTTTTCGTGTTCTTTTTATTTCTATTTTTGAATTTTCTCTGCTTGCGTCTTCTCGCGAGAATCTACAGGATTTCGATCCAGGAAGTGAATGGAGCTCCATTAAAGCTCTGTTCACTCCTGGGCTGCCAGCACAATGGGAGAGGAGGTACGTGCAGTGGGGAGGGTGATTGTGGTATGTCAGGGACAGGACAGGGGCGGGAGTGGAGATTCTGGGACAGGAACACTTTTTTTGTTCCTTTCTGAAAATCTCTGAAGAGAGTCAGTCACTAGAAAATACCAAGCTAGCTGAGAGCTTTCAAAAGTTACTTTGTTGGACTACAACCCCCAGAATCCCACAGCAAACACTTTCCCTGTGGGGAGAAGGCAGAGTTCTATCTGCACCCACTGCCAATGCCTACCTTGACCCACCCATCCCCTATTTTATTTTATTATGTTATGTTCTTTTGTCTTCCTGGTACTCCATGAATCAGTTTAATTTAGCTATGTTTTTCAGTTCTCATAGTGTCCCAAAAATACTGTCATTCTATGGAGCTTTATGGGAAGTATAAAAAATTGCTAAACACACAACTGCCTTTGACTTCCTGGAGCAGTAAAAGTCTGGCCAGATAAACCCACCAGGATCTGCTGACAGAAGGACTGCCAGAGGTAACTTTTCCTAGAAGCCTCTCAGATCTGGACCAGCCCCTGACAAGAAAGTTTCCTCTGGAAGAAGACCAAAGTCCAGAATCCAGTCTGCTCCAGGGACCAGAGCCCACAATCCAGGCTGCAGGCAGTAGCCTTCCACTGCTGTTCCTGCACATTGTCTCTTCCCTGAACTACTGGTAATCTATGGCACATTGCCTCTGATATAGCAGCCACAAGTAACAGACACTGATGGATCAGCAGGGAGTGGCCCATAGGGAAAATGAAGCACATGACAATGGCAAATTGCACGCCATCCTCATGCTGGGCGGGCTGCTGTTTGTACTCCAGAGAGCCCCACTGGCCACTAGGCAGCTAGTCAGGCTCTTTACAGCAGGGATTCACCATCTATAGAGAGTCATACCAGTTGTTTTCCTGATGCAGAGAAATGGCTGGTATGCTGCTCAGTTAGGCCTTAATAAGCCTTGCTGTGAGTGGTCCTTGGAGCCAGGCACTATAAACAGGATGCCTTGGGAGGGGGATCATCTGTGCAGGGTGGGGGGTAGGGAGGTGGGAGATTGCAATTCTTCTCTTGCCTCAAGTGGCGGGAGAGCTTGAGCCACTGTTGGTATCTGCTGTGGCTTTGTCTTATGCCCCTATACAATCATTTAGTAAAAATATCTTGTGGAAGTTAATGAATCCCATAAATTAATTATTGTGTGCAGTTTAAAGACTCCTCTTTTATCTGTCCTTTGTTACAGCGAAAGATTCAAGGTGAATCACTGAAAAGAAGAAAGGAAAGATTTCCTTAATGATCGTTTTGAGGAGCTCTGATGATATCAGATACAAACAGAATATGGAGTCGTTTGACCTAGCAAAGAAGAGAGACACGGGACCTAATCGTCACTTTTTAATGTTTGCCAGGATGAAGAGAGTCACAAGTGTGCCTCCACACAGAACTGATAACTGGATTCTTTGTGCACATTTAATGAGATTTTAATTTTTAAGGCTGTAAGTGCACTGATAATCCTTTGCTCTGAAACTGTTAGCCTGGTCCTTTGAATTGATTTGATAATGTGATTGGTTTGCAAAGTCACCGAGCTTCTGCGGGTTTCTCTTTTCTTTTATTTTTATTTTTTATTTTTTTAATTTCCCTTATTAAAAGATACTTCTGGAGAATTCACAATTCAAGGGTATCTGTTAGCCAAATAGCTGATAAAATCATTAGCATGACTAGACAGGGAAAGAGCCTAAGATGCTTGTATGCCGCTAGAAGCTGCAGGGGTATGGGCACAGGCAGCTTAGCCTGGAGAGCCAGCATGGTATAATGATTTCAGCATTGACTAGCACACTGGAGACCAGGGTTCAAATCCCCACTCAGCCATGGAAACCCACTGGGTAACCTTGGGCAAATCACATGTTCTCAGCCTCAGAGGAAGGCAAGAGCAAACACCCTCTGAACCCTGAGACAGTTGCCATGTTGAAGTGCTTTTATTATCCAAAAGGAGTTTACTGATCAGGTCAAAATCTATACAGATAATGGAACTCAGGCAGAAAATGTTGATTGTCTAGATGTCGGTCTTTCTTCCCCCCCCCCTTTTTGTTTTGTTCTTTTTATCTGGAATAGATACATTACAAGGGGGCCAGTATGGTGTAGTGGTTAGAGTTGGACTAAGTCTCTGGAGACCAGGGTTCAAATCCAAACTCAGTCATGAAAACCCACTGGGTGACCTTGGGCAAGTCACACTGCTCAGCCTCAGGAAGGCAAATGCAAAACCCCTCCAAACAAATCATGCTAAGAAAAACCTGTGATAGGGTCACCTTAGGGTTGCCATAAGTCAGAAATGACTTGAAGGCACACAACAATAGCTTAGACTGGCATAACGGCAGGAAAATTCTACATCTCTTCCACCAGTAAAGATAGGAAAGCTCTTTTTATTGCTGACACCCTGGTGACGGTCTCTGGAAATGGGGTTTGAGAATCAGGGGAATACTGAACTTTTGAAATATGAAAAGCTAAGGTACGACATACCTAAGGAGAGGGGCCAAGATGATGAAAGGTCTGGAAACCAATCCCTATGAGGAATGACTCAGGGAGCTGAGTATGTTCAGCTTAGAGAAGAGAAGAGAAGAAAAGAGAGAGTAATTACATGATAACCATCTTTAACTATCTAAAGGGGTGTCACATAGAAGATGGGGGGAGCTTTTTTTCCTGATGCTGTAGAGACTAGAACATAAACCAATGGATTCAAATTACAAGAAAAAAGATTCCGCCTAAACATTAAGAGCTTCTTAACTGTGAGAGCTGTGTGACAAGTAGAATAGACTCACTCAGGGCGTGGTGGACTCTCTTCCTTTGGAGGGTTTTAAGCAGAGTTGAAAGGTCATCTTTCAAGAGTGCTTAAGCTGTCTATTCCTACACAGCAGTAGGTTGGACTAGCTGGCCTTTGCAGTTTCTTCCAACTCTATGACACCATGATTCTAAAGCCCTTTGTCCAAATCAGAACTTAGAAATTGATTTCAAGAGTACCACATCCTGACTAGAGAATTCTGCATGATGTAATCCCAAAAAAGGTACTTTCCAAAGCTCTGGTCCTGATCCAAATATGTGAGAGCTGGTTGTGGTTAATCAATGGTAGATGCTCAGATCCTCTCCATTATTATTTCTTCATGCATTCCAAATAAACTTGATTCTTTTTTGTGTGTTTTCTCCTACATCTATAACATTCATTTGTTCAGTTTTTATCCTAGCCTTCTTCCAAGAAGCTCAGAGAGATATATGTCTCCCCTGTTTAATCTTTGCAACAAATTTGTAAGGTAGGTTAGTCAAGAGATGGTAGCTGCCCAAAGGTCATTCCATGAGATGCCTGCTGTTACTGCTGATGATGATCTTTATTTTTACCCTACCTATCCCCAAAATAGTATGGATGAGTTAGGCTTCCCTAATCCTAGTCTGGTTTACTGCATTCTTAACCAGAACTTGAAAACCACTTACTCCCTCTCCTTATTGGTAGATCTCATATGCTTTTATACTGCCTGAACAGGTTTATTGTTAGGAACAATGTACAAGGGTGAATATGCAACAAAAGGCTGCAGTATGAAGTCTTCCTGTTAGAGCTTCAGCCAGTCATATTTTTTTCATGGATACTACATTTCATACTCTGCAGACACAAAGACAGAGGCAGAGAATATGAAACATAGCATCGTACAAATATACATCATACAACATCATAGACACACACAGAGAGAGAGAGAGTAGTACGTATTCAGTCCTCATTAGGCTGTTTGAGTCTCCCTACCCTTCATTAGGAGTATTTTAGCTCCCTAAATATTTTTGTACTCTTGCAAAGCTTGGGGTATCCCCAAACCTGTTGATACCTCCCTATTGTGTATGGATGGTGCTGTTTGGGCTATGTAAGAACCTACAGCGAAATAAGCTTGTTGTCTGTATATAAGATGACCCAAACAGATGTGAGAGAATACAATGAGTTCCATATTTTGGTCCTCTCCAAACGGTGAAAATAATCCCAATGGCAATCACATGGAAGGTGATCTGTTTAAACAGACATTCACATCAATAAGTCTCATTCAGAAGGGGGGTAGCCAAATCCACCATAAAGCTCTGAAGGGGAGCTTTCAGAGCTTTTCTCTGAGTTTTTAAAAAGCTCTGTAGGCCATGCAAATGTATGATCACTAGACAGTCACATTCACATTGCTGAGAAAGACAGCGTAAGTTGATAGGCCAGATGAGCATGGGGGTGGGGCTAGCAAACAGAGAGAGCTCCTGCTGCCACCATGTCAGATCTTCGGCTATGCGAGAGTCTGGTAAGTCGATAAAATGGTGTGATCTTTTACTCTTGCATCTTCTTTTCTTTCTTTTGTAAATATGAAATATTACATGTGCACACCATGGTGACATTTTTTTTAAAAAAATTGCAGCAGTGGCAGATTTAAAAGCACAAGTAGTTAACTTGTGGCCGCCACCATGGCTAGGGGGCATGCAACGGTTAGGGTGGCTCTACTGACCATTAACAGAGGTCCCAGCACTGCAAATTGCTGTTTCTTCAGAGGATTTTTCCCCCTCGTATAAATGGGACCTTTTTGCTGTAGCGGGAGCATCAATAAACTAGATCAGAGCTTGGAACACTCACCTTTTGGAATACAGTTCCCAAAATCCCCTAACTGTCATGGGCACTGGAACTCTGGCAGTTGCAGTCCAAAGCAACTATGCTTCGCCAAGCTCTGATCAGGATCAGGGCAGAGCCAAGACAGAAATGCTTCCCCAAGGCTGAAATTCTCTCCCCGTAGGTCAAAATGGCCAAGCAGTTTTTCCTTTATGGTATTTCCTTCTTTTCCCAAAGTAAAAGCCCAGGTGGCTAATGGAAAGACAAATAGAATGAAACAATACAACAATGTCAAAATAGCAGCCAATTATAAAAAAAAATTGTTGAACAATGAATAGAAAATAATTCAACAGCTGTACCAAATGATTCATATCAAAATAAGATTGCAGCACAAAATGCCTATAAACATTAATGGAGAATTAAATAGCCATTCAATTCAATGATAGTGATTCATTTCAGTAAACAAGGTAATAAGATTACAAATTCATTTCAGTACATATACATTATATTAACCCACCCACGAACGACCAGCAGGTTCAGTAGTACTTTGGGTAGTGGGGTGAAGCCAAAGCCCAATGGTTTTGTTCTGCTGTGGTCAAGGTCAAAATCATGCAGCCCTCCAGATATTGTTGGACTCAAAGTCCAGCAGCCCTGGCCAGCATAGGCAATGGTGAGGAATGCTGGGAGTTGCAGTTCAATAACATGTGGAAGGCCACATGATTCTTACCTCTAATCTAGGTAAACACAATGCATGATGGATTGTCACTGTATTAAACATTGACTTGCCCTCACCATGTCATACCATTAGCTGTTGGAATCAGTTCAATGCACAGTGCTCTGGCATCCCAACATGCATGTGTTCAATTCATTACTTTCTTTAAATGCCACCCTATCATGGCTTCCATAGCTGTTTATCCTCTAATTCTTTTTCTCCCTTCAGCCCTCTGTGCCCTCAAAATCTGCTCCAGTGGGCTGAGAAATGATCCAGAGATGTTTTTCAAGTGGTATGAAATACTGCAGGAACAAGAGAAGAAAATCCCATTAGGCAAGTGTTAGGCTGCTAGCAATAACATTGGATTTTAGCCAGTGTTTGAAAAAAATATATACAGCTTTATACAGATGTTTTGTGGAAGTGATTGCATGTAATATATATGTTTTGTAGATCATCATAAGTATATATAGTACACAGATATTTAAAAGTTATACTGTTGCATCATTGTTATAATACTTTACCTTTGAGAACTGGGCACACAATTCCTCTTATAGTTTTGGCTTACAGTGGTCTGTAACCCTGGTGCTGTTATTTTTGGGTAGGCTGCTAGCAATAACATTGGATTTTAGCCAGTGTTTGAAAAAATTACTCTTTTTTTACTATAATTCCTAGAATCACCACTGGCATGATTCATAGGATCATAGAGCCATCTAGTCCAACCCCCTGCCCTGCAGGAATACACAATCAAAGCATTCCCAATAGATGGCCATCCAGCCTTTGTTTGAAAACCTCAAACTCTCCACCACACTCTCGGGCACTGCCAAACAGCTCTTACCATTAGGAAGTTCTTCCTAATGTTTAGGTGGAAACTCTTTTCCTGCAGTTTGAGTCCATTGCTCTGTCTCCTAGTCTGTGGAGCAGCAGAAAACAAGCTTGCTCGATCCTCAGTATGACATCTCTTCAAATATTTAAACATGGCTATCATGTCACCTCTTAACCTCTTATTTATTTATTAGATTTATATCCCACCTTTCTCTCAAGATGGGACTCAAGGCTGCTAACCTTCTCTTCTGGGAGCTGTTCTTAAACACACACACACACAAAAACCTTTGTTCTGATGGTCGATAGTGCAGGTAGAAAAAGTAGCAAACATTGCTGAGAATTATTTTGGGCTGGTGTAATTCCAGTTTGCAATAGCAGTTGTGCTATTTAAACACTATTTTGTGTAAAGAGGTATTCAATACCTCTTTATGTAAGCTGTTTCCTCATTCACCTGCAGTAGGGTGGCAACAACCACATGTCCCCCTTCACCCCACCATCTGACTGGAACAGCCACTGGAACATTCCCAGAATGGCTTCTGCGATTACTGGAAGTTACAGGCTACATCTCCTTGCTTCTTCCCCCTCCATCTGCATAAGTATGCTGATGGAGCTTTGCACTCTGCCAGTGTTAAACAAGATCTCAGATGTCTCCCCCAGGATTACTGCCCCAATCCAGTCCACCCACTCACCCAGCTGCCAAGAGAGCCAAGCACAGATCTCCAACATCATGTTTATTTTCCTCGCATGAAGTGTTTTCCCCACAGCCAGACCTCCTTCCTACAGCAAGGCTAACCACATCCAGTGGCAGCCTATGGCTTCCATGTCAGGGAGGCAGAGAATGTGTTCTGAGTTTGACTCTGAACTTGAAATAAGCTATTCAAGATGGTGGACCATATGGGCATCATTAATTCATCTCAAATACTGAGGTACATCATTTTTTTAAAAAACTTTAATCTTTTAAATCTGTTTTAACTCTTTATTATGCTTAAAATATTTTTAGCTTATGTAAATTATTTTTATTGTTTGAACTGTTTAACCTGTTGTTTTAATGCAGTTTGTAAGACACCCTGATATCTTTTTGTTATAGGGCAAGGTAGAAATATAATAATAATAATAATAATCCCTCACATCTTAAAGGCACCATATTGGGAAAAATTCTAGATCAGGAGTGGGCAAGGTATAGCCTTCTGGATGTTATTGGACTACAGTTATTATCAGCTGTAGCCAGCATTATCACTGATGGACAGAAGCTGGGAGTCGTAATTCTACAAAATTTGGAGGTCCACCCTTTGCCCACTATTCCTCTAGATGTTTTATGGGTAGAATTTCACTGTTATTTTCCTCATTTTGGGTCTCTAGAGCATGAATCTGTAATGTTGTTAAGAAGGTCAAAGTGAAATGTTGTTCCAAAATCTATAGCTATTCAACACTACAGATCATAATATCCATTATGTACATTAATGACTGAATCTATAATGGGGATGATTTCACAGGACCAGGAGCGAGAGGGGAAAACCCTTTCAGTTTCCTGCCTGCTTCAAGATTACTGTGACGTAAAGATGATGTTATTTAGACGGAAATGTGCATCCATTTGTGAGATTCCTGAAACACACTATTAAGTACCTGTCTATGGAAAGCAAAGGGCACTGGGAAACGCAGTGCAGCATGTGGAATGAATATTTACAGTACTCGAGTTGCATGGAGAGAATGCGTGATCAAGGGGGAAATGCAGAGAGAGAGAAAGAGAGAGCAGCTTTACAATTAACCACATAAGAGCTCCGTACTCTGAGAGAGACACCCTTATGGTCTGAGGGAAAAGAAAAATAAGGTGGCAGCTCATCTGTTGTTGGTTTTTCCCTTTATTCAAGGCCAGAGGAAAGGACTATGAATATTATAATAAACCACCATTTTGAAATTGCCTGTTCTTGTATAAATACATAATGTACAATGGGATTTTTGTACAAGGACTGCCTAAATTTTAGATACATGGGTAGGTAGGTGGGATTAAAGAAATTAGCAGTACTTCCTACACCCACCTACTCAGAATTAAAGGCCAGCTGGGCAACTAAGGTAGGAAGGCGTAGGATAGTCAAGCTATCACTTGACACTGTTACAAGGAACTTGTGTGTTGCTGTTGTCAAAAGCAACAACCACCACCCTTGGCTCCCTCACCTTTAAAGGTAAGCCCATCCCACCCTAAGATTACTTAGTTTCACCTAAAACCTCAGAAGTGATCAGAACCCCCCCCCCCCATATGCTCCATTTTGATGTAATAGATGGCACAAGCTTGATTTTCTGCTGTTCCAAAGACTAGGAGTGCATCTACACTGTAGGAAAAAATGCAGTTTGACACCACTCTCTACACAGTAGCTCTCTACACAGTGCTGTAGCTCCATCCTATGGAATTCTGGGATTTGTAGTTTTATAAGGTCTTTAGCTTTCTCTGCCAAAGAGTGTTGCTGCCTCACAAAACTATAATTCCCAGGATTCTGTAGGGTGGAGCCATGGTAGTTAAAGTGGTGTCAAACTACATTATTTCTACTGTGTAGGTGCACCCTAGAACACAAACCAATGGATTCAAATTACAAGAAAAGAGATTCCTCCTAAATTTTAAGAAGAACCACTTGACTGTAAGAGCTTTTTAACAGTGGAATTGACTGCCTCAGAGGATAGTGGACTCTCCATCTTTGGAGATCTTTAAAGAGAGATTGGACAGGCATCTTTCAGGAGTGCTTTAGTTCCATGCACTCTTATATGGCAAAGGGTTGGATTAGATGGCCCCTTCCAACTGTATCATTCTATACACACATTTTTCACAGAAAACAAACCACCAGACCAGACAAAATACAGGGAAAGTTCTACTGGGGAAATATTCTGTCCAGCCTAAAACAAAAGCGGCACAGCCAGGATTATGTGTTGCAAGATCACAAGCTAAGGAGAGTAGGTTCAGGAATGAGGTAGGTTTTAAGCCAGAGAGAGAGAGAGAGAGAGAGAGAGATGTGTTTTCATATTAGGTGTTCCAGGAACAAGGGACTTTTAAATATTTTCCCCGAGAATATTGGAAAGCAGAAGCAACAAGATGAAGGAAAATGAAAATATTCAATCTGAGAGCCCAAGGGGATGTAAAGATATGTTATGCAACTAAGAGCACATAACATGCAAAGGCCCTCTTCCATTCTGAGAACTAGGATTATTTCTGTCTGAATATGAGCTGAACTGCTGTTAAATGTGTTTTAGTTTCTAAATGAAAGCGTGCACACTTTCACAGCATTTTCCTTGGTCCTAATAAGGGTTTTGCCCAACTGAACATGTGTAAAGCTGCTTTGGGACACTGATGAAAATGTGCTTCCTGTTAAAAGAAGTGTTCTTTGGACAGAAGTAGGGGAGCACCTAGGCACAGACTGGAAATACAAAGCAGATGGTAACAAAATACTTGAGCAAGTCTCCAGTGTGGAAACCAGAGAAAACTAAGATAAAGAACATTATCTTTCAACTTCTTGTCTCATCACGCAGGATTCACAAATGGATCCTTCCTTATTGTCATACCCTCCAATAGTCCCAATTTGGCAGGGACAGCCTCAATTAATCCTCTGTTATCCCACCTTTTCAGCGGTGTTTAAAATTTCCCAGTTTCTCTCTTCCCACTTTCCTCCTTTGTCCTCAACTTACTTCAGTTGCAGCAAACTGAGTTCAAAGTACTCAGTTAACTCAACAGAAGGAAGAAGACAGGAGAGGAGGTGCAATCCTACCCTTCTCTGTAGATTGGGAAACTGCTACAGCCTCTCTTAACTTGTGTGTTCTTCTCATTAGTAATTTTTGCCATCTTGACCACACTCTGGTGTTGCTTGGCTACACATGTTGGAGTGTATGTACTGGTGTATCTGACTGTCCTGCAGAGAAAAGAGGTTTTTTAAAAAGCTGGCTACATAGGAATATCTACAGGAAATATAATAGAATCATAGAGTTAGAAGAGACCATAAGGGCCATCCAGTCCAACCCCATGCCATGCAGGAATTCACAATTAAAGCACTCCCAACAGATGACCATCCAGCCTCTGTTTAAAAACCTCCAAAGAAGGAGCCCACCACATTCCAAGGCAGCATATTCCACTAGTTGAACAGCTCTTACAGTCAGGAAGTTCTTCCTAATGTTTAGATGGAATCTCTTTTCCTGTAGTTTGAACCCACTGCTTCATGCCCTAGTCTCTGGAGCAGCAGAAAACAAACTTGCCCC
The DNA here is from genome assembly GCA_030847615.1 of Gambelia wislizenii. Classification (NCBI taxonomy): domain Eukaryota; kingdom Metazoa; phylum Chordata; class Lepidosauria; order Squamata; family Crotaphytidae; genus Gambelia; species Gambelia wislizenii. The sequence goes on along the minus strand of JAUMIR010000005.1, from coordinate 23,018,027 downwards.
ATTGTCAGTATAACATCCTTTCAAGTATTTAAACATGACTATCATGTCCCCTCTTAACCTTCTCTTCTCCAGGCTAAGCATACCCAGCTCCCTAAACCACTCCTCATAGGGCATGGATTCCAGATCTCCCACCATTTTGGTCGCCCTCCTCTGGACCCATTCCAACTTGTCCATATGCACCTGACTTCCTGCTTCATTTCATCCTCAGGGGCTCTCACATGCCTCAATTCAGTTACCCTCAAGCAGTACTTGACTTTGTGGACCAGAGAAAACAGCTCTCTAGGCCAAGATGACCCAAGCTAAAGTTTGGCAATCCATACAACTTCTGTTTTGTTGTGTTGTGCTAACTTTTCAAGTGGATCTGTTCACTGCAACTATCTTGTGACTTTTCTAACATTAAGACAGAAAGACAACAATGACAAACCAATGACCTGTTGACAGAAATTCCTAGATCCTTCTTCTTTTTCCTTTCCCCCAGTGAGTGAAAGGTGCTGAAAGAACACCATGAAGAAATCTAAGACTTTAACACAGCAGTGATTAGGCACCCTCGTGAGTTAACAGAAAGAAAACAGAGTAGCAAAGAAAAGTATTCATGCACTTTCAAATTCTAGCTTTATTTTGTTTGGGGAAAATATATGTATGCCTGTATGTATGTATGTATGCATGTATGTTGTGTGCCTTCAAGCCTTTTCTGACTTATGGCGACCCTAAGGCAAACCTATCACAGAGTTTTCTTGGCAAGATTTGTTCAGAGGGGGGTTGTCCTTGCCTTCCTCTGATGCTGAGAGAGAGTGATTTGCTCAAGGTCACCCAGTGGGCTTCCACAGCTAAACACAGATTCGAACCCTGGTCTCCAGAGTCATAGTCCAATGCTCAAACCACTACACCATGCTGGCTCCCATTTATGTATGTACAGTATTTTAGGTTTTAAGGTTTTTTTTAATTGCCCCAGGCAATGGACTATAATCTATTCTTCCATAATTACAGGTTATGGAAAAGGCTGTGTTGAGACAAAGGACTTTTTTGGACGCTGAAAAATAACGCAAGCAGCCTCGTCAGCTTGCGAGGCTGCTGTGCTGCAAAGCGTCAGTTTCGGATGACGCTCGCCCCTGCCGGTACTGTTGCGGTACCGCAGGGAGAGTTGAGCATCATATTTCCTTGATTTTTACTCACGAAGGTTGATCGTGAGTAAAAATCAAGGAAATACGACACTCAACTCTCCCCGCGGTACTGCAACAGTACCAGCAGGGGCAAGTGTCATCCGAAACTGATGCTTTGCAGCGCAGCAGCCTCGCAAGCTGATGAGGCTGCTTGCGTTACTTTTAAACATCTGAAAAAGTCCAAAGTAGCTTACAATCACCTTGCAATGTAGTCCACTGTTTATATCAAATATTCAAAGACATAGATAGCTATGTTACTCTGCTTCCGCATAAAAAGATATAAGGGAATCCTGTAGCACCTTTGAGACTGAGAAAAAGAGGTTTTCTGTTTCACACTTCTGATGAAATGGACTGGAGTCCAAGAAAGCTTATAGTAGAACTTTCATTTTCATAATAGTCTCAAAGGTGCTACAAGATTTCCTTAAATCTTTTCAAGTTGATTTCAAGGTTACAAGTGAGGTGAAAGAAAGCTGGTCTGGATTTCAATCCAAGAGAATCCTCATGTATAAAACACCTCTCAGATGGCAATACTGTAAATCTACTCAGATTGCCCTCAATATATCCACACTACACAATTATCAGCATTTTAATGCTAGATTCATTGCCATGGCTCCTTCCCATGGAATCCTGGGATTTTTAGTTTAGGAAGGTACTTAAAATTCTCTGCTGGAAAGCACTAACACCCTGTACTACAGCACAGTAGCTCTCTAGCAGAGAACTCTAAGCATCCCACCAAACTACATGCCCCAGGATTCCATGGGATGGACTCAAAGCAATTAAAGTGGTATCGAACTACTTTAATTGTGCAGTGTGGAAACACCCTGATTACTTTTCTTCTCATCACAAGTTCACCAGTGAGCTCTGTGCTAAAGCTTTGTGTTCTACTGACTTTCATGCAGGCAGTCCTCATTTAAGTACTGTACTAGTGTTTTAAGAGGAGACTTAAGATCTAAGTTCTACGAAGTATGATCTCCTGTCTAGTATACTGTCTTTTATTTTTTGCAGGAGCACAGGAAATATGACACTTATTATGATCATCATCACCACTACCACCATCACCATCTCCATTCCCAAAGGGTGTTCAGCTGTGGCTCCTCTTTGTCTTGGAAAGATGTGACCAGTGGGGTGCCACAGGGTTCTGTCCTGGGCCCAGTACTATTCAACATCTTTATCAATGACTTGGATGAGGGAATTAGGGGCATACTTATCAAATTTGCAGATGACACCAAATTAGGAGGTGTAGCTAATACCCTAGAGGACAGGAGCAAAATTCAAAATGACCTGGATAGACTGGAGAGCTGGGCCAAAGCTAACAAAATGAAATTCAATACGGAGAAATGTAAGGTACTGCACTTAGGGCAAAAAAACGAAATGCATAGATACAGGATGGGGGAGACCTGGCTGAATGAGACTATGTGCGAAAGGGATCTAGGAGTCCTAGTAGACGACAAGTTGAACATGAGTCAACAGTGTGATGTGGCAGCTAAAAAGGCCAATGCAATTTTAGGCTGCATCAATAGAAGCCATTGTACTGTCTATTCTCCTTTATGGGTCTGAAACATGGGTCAACTATCGCCAGCACTTACGACTCCTCGAATGCTTTCATCAGCGCTGTATACGCACAATCCTAAATATACACTGGACTGACTATGTGACGAATGTTGCTGTCCTTGAACAAGCAGGGATCACCAGTATTGAGGCCATGATATTGAAAACAAAGCTGCACTGGGTAGGGCACGTTTCTAGGATGGAGGACCATTGCCTCCCAAAAATAGTACTCTACGGTGAACTCGCCACAGGTCAGCATAAGAGGGGTGCTCCAAAAAAAGCAATACAAGGACTCCCTGAAACAACATCTCAGGCTCAGATAAATTGATCACCAACAATGGTCCGCCCTGGCCTCACATTGGGAGGCATGGAGACACACTATCCACAGTGCTGCAGCCTTATTTGAGTACTCACGCCAAACAAGTCTTGAAGAGAAATGACAACGCAGAAAGAATTACAACCCAGAAACATTGCTCAAGGAGACCTTCTGCTGTGCTTTCTGCAATCGGACTTGTTTATCTCAGATTGACCTTTTTAGTCATCAGCGCGCTTGCAGAAAGCATGGGATAAGTCCTTCCTGAATCTTCGTTGCGAAGAAAAGCCAGAGAGAGAGAGATCAAGGGAAGTAATAGTGCCACTCTATTCTGCCTTGGTCAGGCCTCACCTAGAATACTGTGTCCAGTTCTGGGCACCACAATTCAAAAAGGATATTGACAAATTGTAGCATGTCCAGAGGAGGGCGACTAAAATTGTGAAAGGTCTGGAAACCATGCCTTATGAGGAGAGACTTAGGGAGCTGGGTATGTTTAGCCTGGAAAAAAGACGGTTAAGAGGCGATATGATAGCCCTGTTTAAGTATTTGAAGGGGTGTCACTTTGAGGATGGAGCAAGCTTATTTTCTGCTGCTCCAGAGACTAGAACACGGAACAATGGATGCAAGCTCCAGGAACAGAGATTCCACCTCAACATTAGGAGGAACTTTTTGACAGTCAGAGCTGTTCGGCAATGGAACACACTCCCTCGGAGCGTGGTGGGGTCTCCTTCCTTGGAGGTCTTTAAACAGAGGCTGGATGGCCATCTGTCGGGGATGCTTTGATTGTGATTTCCTGCATGGCAGGGGGTTGGACTGGATGGCCCTCGTGGTCTCTTCCAACTCTCCAATTCTATGATTCTATGATTCTATCTCACCTTTCTCCCAGGCTGTGACTCAAGGCAGCTTACAAAAAAACAGAACATTACAATAAAAACAAATAATAGTTAAAAATATACCAAAGGTGAGATTAAAACAGTATTAAACTAACAGCAGAATTAAAACCATTTAAAATATTACTTTAAAACAAAAATTAAAAATAATACAGGACCATAAACACCCTTCTCTTGTTAACAATCGATTCCCAAAGACCTGCTGGAATAAAAATGTCTTCACCTGCTGCTGGAAAGACAGCAAGGAAGGAGCTAACTTCCCTAGGAAGGGCATTCCAAAGTGTGGGGGCAACCACAGTGAAAGCCCTCTCCCACATTTCCACCAAATGTGCCAGTGAAGCTAGTGGGACAGAGAGAAGTGCCTCTCCTGAGGGTCTTAGAGCTTGGGCATAGCTTCATATGGGAAGCTATGGTCCTTCAAATAGCCTGAACTAGGATACTGCTGCCCCTCCCCAGCTATGCTCTAATCCTGTATGAGTTTTCTACAGAGTTGTGCTCTTTTTTGAGATTTCAGCACATTTGTGCTCAAAATCCTGTCAGTCTCCATCATTTTCAATGGACATCTTTGTGCCAGGAGACAAAATAAAATGGTTCTCAAAAGGGTGGAATCTGTGCATTATTTTAATGCAGAAGTGGGAATCATGTGACCTTCCAAATGCAACTCCAAGTATTCCTCACTATTGGCTGTGGTGGTTAAGACTGCCGGAAATTTCAGCCCAACAGCATCCAGAGAGCCACATGACTCCTATGCTTGATTTAAAGCTTCCTTAAAAGGAAGCGGGATTTCACAAGAAAAATCTTACATATTTCTTGTGAAATCTTCCCCTTTCATCCCCCCGCCGAAAATGATTCACAGTCCAGACAAATATAGAAAATGTAAAGATATATACATCTTGTGGAAATGTGATAGCTTGTGTTGGATGATTTCATTTTCTGCTGAATATATTACCAGTATAAAGTCATGCAGATCCTGTCTGTGTAGCATTAATGACAGATGGCTGAGAGCTGCTTTGTTAGGCATAGTTCTGGTTAATAATCCAGAATAGTCACTTGATAGAACCTCCTTTCATAACTTCACTGTATGTTTGATAGGTGTCAGAACTGAGGGGAGAGGCTGATGCAAAGGGTGTGCATATGAGGGGGGGGCAGCAGGTCATAGTTTTGAGCATAAGGGGGGGTATTTTTGTAAGCCGCCCGATTGTTTTTAACAGAGGAACGGGATAATAATAATAATAATAATTATTATTATTATTACTATGAAGCTAACCTTTAAAATAAATATTGCCAGCACAGGTATGCAGACTGGAATGCTGTTGGAGCCTTATGTCTTCATAAGTTGACTTACACCTGTGGCAATTGGACCTGGGCAATTTTGTAACATCCGTATCCAGTAGAGAGCTGCTGTTCCATTACTACGTAGCAGAGTTAGCAAAGTGCCCAACATGCCTTGGTGTGCAATATACATCAGCTTGCAATGCATATTGGTGTGTGATGAGTATAGGTGTGCATCACATACTGTGGTGTATTGTAAACTGATTCACACTGTGCATAAATACACATCAGGCACTTTGCCAGCAGTGCACACTGGGATGCATTGCACACCTGTGCACATTACTCATCTTTGCAAATTGGTAAAAGGTTTCTTAGTGCCTCTGCTATGATGCTAGGTATATGTAAGGTTACACAATATATAAGATTCAGTTCATATAGGATCTGGTGAAAGTTTGCAAAAAAATGGTTTTTTATATCATCATCATCATCAATTCTTTATTGCAACCTATAGATCCATATGATCATAAGTGCTTCTTAAGCTATCTGATTTGTGGGACCACCAGGTTCCCTCACCCATGTGCCAGGGACTTGCGCCAAATTTGTGCCTATCTGCTACAATTGTTTCTTTCCAGAAACCCTCACCAGAGACTAGCAGCCAACAGCTGGCAGAGCAGCATCAGTCCATGGACCACCACTTTGAGTAGCACTATTTTAAAACAAAGCACTTAAAAACACCACGAAGGTACCCAAAACTGAATCTCCCCCCCCCTTTCTCACACATACACACACGAAACCACACTTAGTTCAATGCACTAACAAAGCAACAATGAAAGAGGGGCATTGAAGACACATCTTGTCAAGTCTCTTTATTCCAAGCGTCAAGGAATCAATATGAAAGCATTGCTGTCTCCCAGTACTTTTTGTACAGATCAACATGCATAGGCACATGCACACAAAATCATACTCAGTTCAATGCACCAACAAAGCAACAATGAAAGATCTGCATTGAATAAACATCTTGTCAAGTCTCTTTATTCCAAGAGTCAAGGAATCAGTGTCAAAGCATTGCTGTCTCCCGGTACCTTTTTTGTACAGTTCAACACGCACACACATGTGCGCACACACACACAATTCCCAATAAGAAAAATGATAGCACATAGTACCACTACACAGGATTTGCCCTTCCATTCCCCCTACACACATAAACTGAAATGTTGATGCCTAAATGAAAGTGATAGATGCTGAGCCCTGATCTCTGAGAAACAAAAGTTCCATCCCTATTTTTTGATCCCTCTCCTATTCTCTCAATCTCTCATTCTAAACAAAAATTTTCAGGCATAGTCCCTTCCTTCAGGATTCCCAGCCACTGGGCTAAAGCAATTCATTTATAGGTGTCAGACAAACAGGGCTGGATCCACGTTTGAGGGCTCTCTCCTCTAGTGGAACAAGGTCTCTGCTAGGTCCCAATAGGTTTCTCTCATCTATGATGGCAATGCTCCAATGATGGCTCCAATGATGGCAATGAGAGAAACCAATAGGTTTCTCTCATCTATGATGGCAATGCTTATACTGGATAGCTGAGTCTAGCCACCTTTTAAAATTCCCCACAATGCCTCAGAGCAACATTAGGTCAGGGGATTGTGGGAAATAAGAAAGAATGGCTAGAACATGTAATACAGACTACTGTGGTGTTACAACAGCAGCAACAGTGAGGCTTGCCACTGCTGCTGTTTGGGGCCTTGCCAGCTGCCCAAAGATGTCAGATGCTTGTTACCCTGTTTCAAGGACTGGAAAAGAGTGGCCCTTCACATGTTGTTGAACTGCAACTCCCAGGATTCTTCACTCCTGGCTGCTAGTTAAGGCTGATAGGACTTCAACAATATTCAGAGACTAGCACTTTGCCCACCCTGACCTAGCGTTAGGAATCATCAACAAAGGGCCATCTTTCGTGAAGAGGAAGTTTTATTACAATAACCTACATATTTCGGAGAAAGAAAAATCTGTGTCTGGTACTTCATGAATAAAGCCTGAATCCTATTGTTAGTCCCAATAAGAACAGACTCATTGAATGAAGGAACTTATAAAAAGGGTTGACTTAACAAGTTGTCATTTATTTAATTAGTCTACTTACTTGAGACTAACAAATGGATTTATGCCTATAAGAAACAGAGTCAGGGGTGGGGGAAGGAAGTAAAGCAAAGCCTGGGGTTATCAAGTCTATAGGTCTGTAAGCAATAGAGCACAGCAGATACACATACCTACATAAAGGGACTGTGCTTGCTGTTACCTTTATCGCCCCCTAGAGGCACCTAGTCATTTTTGCAAGCACAGTTACACATTTTTCACTTCAAACACTGATGATACCAGCTGTGAATGAAAATTGTGAATTTTCTGAAGGCTAGAAGTACTTAGAATAGAGTGATCATAGAATCACAGAGTTGGAAGAGACCACAAGGGCCATCTAGTCCAACCCCCTGCCATGCAGGAATACACAATCAAAGGATTCCCGACTGATGTCTAAGACCAAAGAAACAGAAACCCTACCTTTTCCACCTGCATCCACTTGTCCAGAACATCACTTGCAAAATTGAAATACTCATTCATATGGGATAGCAGATCTACTATCTTTTAGGTGGTTCTTCCCCCACTTAATCTCTTCGTGAAATGCAAATATGACCAACATATCTTAAATTTCTACTGCTCTAACCCAGTGTTTTTCCAACAGTGAAAAGGAACCTTCACAGTGAGTACCAATGTTCTGTTCCATGCTTCCTGGTGTGGGGGAATAGCAGTTATTTTTTCAATATGCCAAGAACTGGTGAGGGACCTAAATACCATCTAATCTTGGAAGCTAAGCATGACCAGCTCTGGTTAATACTTGGATGGGAGACCAACAATGAATACTAGGTAGTGTGGGCTATATTTGAGAAGAAGGAACTGGCAAAACCACCTATGTGTATTCCTTGCCTAAGAGAACCCTATGAAATTCATGGGGTCATCATAAATCACCAGGCAACTTGAAAGCACACACACGCACACACAGAGGAACTGGTACCATATTTGTGCCCATTAATTACATTGATCCGTTCTTTCCTGAGGACCAGCAGCCAATGGCTTTGGGACTGGCACTGGTCCCTAGACCATTACTTTGAGGAGCACTTATCTAGCCTAAACCAAGAGAAATCAAACCTAGTTATGCTGATCCTAGAATTCTTACCATCTGGAGAATTGGGGAGCATTGAACAAAACCTGGATTTCCACCACCACCCCTTTACATTCACTGTAGGTGATCTGAGTAGACCTGAGTTTAAAACCACTGTGACGTTTCAACACACACACACACACACACACACATGGACACATGGAGAAATATTCATCCTACATCCCCCCCCTACTGTCTTTGCATCAGTAGGCTACATGTAGAGGAAGTGATCTATACAATCAACATAGCTTGCTCAAGGACCCAGAATTCAGACCAACATTATCATTAAATAAGCAATTTTCCCAAAGAAGGAAATGTTGGGTGTTATGCAAAGACAACAGATTCTTAGCTATTGAGACTGTTGGGCTTTTACTGCCAAGGATAGAGAAAGGTGCTTGTGAGATTTTTCTGCTTTGTGTTCCTAAATAATTTGACTATTTATGCACCTTGACTTTGCTGGGAGTGGTGTGGCATTTCCTGCTCTGCCTCTTACAGCAAAATGTCATGGATCACCCTGCCAGAATTAAACTGTTGTCTGCAGCAAAACTTGAGCATTATAACTGAAAAGTCAGAATGTTCTCAATGTGTGCATAAAATTGTTCCATCCCAGTTCTAGATCAGAGGTGGATAAATACAGTGGTCTGGGGGCTAATTTTCTGCCCCCAGGACTCTCCAGGGGTGCACAGACTGCCAAAACTGACTGACTGCCACCCTCCCAAATCTCTTCTTACCGGAAGTGGCTGGAAGTCTACTTCAGGATTTGGGGAAAAAATGTTGAGTATGGTAAGGGAGCCTTACAACCCATTTAAGCCACTGAACCTTCTTGATCGCCACTCTCAGACTGTAGAATTTCCTTCCATAAAAAGCTAGATGGGTCCCCTCTATGCTCCTTTTCCACCAACAGTCAAAGACTTTTCTGTTTATCCAGGCCTTTGAGTGTTAACTATGGTGCAGGGTTTTTTTCCTAACTGTGGTATTTTGTACTTGTATTGATACTTTTTATCATTAGTATTACATTTTAATGGCCTTTCCCAAAACTGTTTTAAATCAATGTGATGATAATGATGATGTGTTGTGGTTGGGCAAAAGGAAAGATATAAATTATATAAATATATGAAATTAAAGTGCATTCATCCTCTCCTACTTTTTTGCCAGAAAAAGGGAGGTCTGGAGAGTTTGGTGGGGTCAGAGGCACAAAACAGCCTTTGGGATCAGGTATTTACAAGTCATCACATTACCCACCCCTGCTTGAAACAGAGATTACTAAGATTTACAAGACCAGACTGCAATTTTCAACACACTTGCTAGGAACAAAATCCCACTGAATTTAGTAGGATTAATTTCCATGTGACTGGACTGGCTGCATAGTTCCAATCTTAGACTTAATACAGTAAATAGGTCCCACTGGAACTGCTTAAGACTGGGTGCAAGGCTGCAACTCTACGTACAGGAAGGAAGGAAGAAAGGCAGAACTACACTTTAGGAGAGAAAACACAGGTTCCCAACTTATTGTTTACTCAGTAACAGAAATGTGTAGGAATGAAAGAAAGACACCTTGGCTCAGTTATTAATCAGGATGGAGACTACAGTCAAGAAATTAGAAGACTAACACTTGAAGGGCAGCTATGAAGGAACTAGACAAGATCCTGGAGTGTAACAATATATCATTGAATACTAAAATTAGGATTGTCCATGACATCCTATTTCAATTTCTACCTATGGCTGTGAAAGCTGGACAATGAAGAAAGCTGATAGGAAGAAAATCAACTCATTTGAAATGTGGTGTTGAGAAGAGTTCTACTGATATCATGGACTGCCAAAAAGACAAATAAATGGGTCCCAGAGCAAATCAAGTCTGAACTCTCTCTAGAAGCCAAGATGACTAAACTGTCATACTTTGGCCATATCATGAGAAGACATGACTTACCAGAAAAAAAACAATAATGCTTGGTATGGTAGAAGGCAGTAGGAAAAGAGGGAGACCACACTACAGATGGATAGATTCAATCAAGGAAGCCATGGCCCTGAGTCTGCAAGACCTGAGCCAGGCTGTTGATGATAGAGTGACTTGGAGGTCTCTTGTTTATACAGTCACCATAAGGTGAAGTTGACTTGATGGCAGTTAACAACAAGGAGTGGAAGGCACAATTTTGGGGTAGGTTCAGCTGTAGAGAGGAATATGTGGTTACTCTTCCTTCCAGCTGTCATCCATCCAGGAATTTGCTAAAGTTACTTTGGACTGTAACTCCCGGAATGCCCCACTGATTCCAGCTATGGGATTCTAGGAATTGTAGTAAAAAAAACCACACTCCATTCCATTCCATTCCACTCCTCTTTCCTTCATACCATTTGCTACAGCTAGGTTCATTTCTAATGGAACTGAGTGGGTAGTGTCAAAACAGCCAAGTAAAAGGAATTACAGTATAGAAAAACGGTAGCAGGAGTGCAAAGAGTTATACATCCCATCTCAATCACTGTGGGCTCATTCAGAGTACCTAATAGTTGCAATAAATGTCAGCATTTTCTGTTTCAGGATTTCATGACTTTTAACGGTTGTATTCACTGTCACATCCAGTTGTGCCCTAAGTATACCAGGTTTTTGGCTCTGATTTGTTGCTGGTTGTAGTAGAGTTTAACACTAACCCCACCCCAATCAGGACATTTCTTTTCAACCATTGTTTACTCCCACCTGAGGTTTAGTTAAGCTATAGTGTGGGTGTAGTTTCCACTCCCTCCATAAACTCAACACCTACCTTCATATAGTACAGGAGGAGCCCTGCTTTGCCCTAAAAAGTCTCATGACCCACATTATTAGCCAAACCAAGGGGTTAAGGATCTGTGTCTCCTGATGCAATGCAAAGTTCATCTGAAGTCCCATGGAGTTCAGTCCCAAACTAGAAAGGGGGGGGGGACCAATAGAATCCTCTGAATTTGATCAAGGGAATAAGAGTGTGTGTGGGGGGGAGAGAAAGACACTGCTTAACCCATTCCATTCCATCTGGTTGTTTTTTTATTTCTTTGTACTCAAAATAATCTTTCCTTCCCTTTTCCAGCCATGGGAGAAAATACTAGAGTACCTTTTCTCCTGTGGTTGGAAAAGAAGCAGAGCAGGCCATTTTGAGAAGGAGAAATGGCTGGAGAGGAATGGATTAAGTACTCCCTCTTTCCATGATTCCTCCACAAAAAGTTATAGCCTCACCCAACAGCTTTTGGTTTTAAAGTTACATCTGGCAAAGGAATATTCAGGGTGGCATGCTTTACATGGCACTGTATTTAAAACTAGACTGCCAGGCTGAACATTTTTTTTTAATTGTAGAAAACAACCTTCATAGCATTTGGGCTGCTGGTATATTTCTTAATAAACTAAGGATAATTATCGCCTTGGATATTACTTTGCTAAATTCCTCCCTGTTAAAACCAAACCCTAGAATAGACTCTACTACATAAACAGAAGCTGATGTTTATAGATGCTGCTGAGACATAAATAGACTTCTGATGGCAAGCTGTGTAATAGGTTTTCCATTTTCATAATTCAGAGACTAAAAGAATTTGAAAGTTTAAGAAAAAATTCAGAAACAGGCCCAAGTCTTCTTAAAAATAAATGTTGTTTATTTATTGCTTTTAAAAAAACTGTTTTGCAAAATATTGCATTTTACATTTCTTGGGACAAATGAGGAACCGCTATAGCATGTGATGGCCAGTTTAGAACACAGGAAGACCATCTGAACACAAAGACCACCCTCTTCTAAGCTGCCCTTACCATTTGTAATAGTATTCACAGAGATAGCCATATTAATCTCTTTTAGCATAAGTAGGCAGAAGGGAACCCACTAGCACCTCCGTGACTAACTAGGAAGAAAAAAAATTCTAGCAAAAACTTTTGTGGCATCTTGCTTCTGATGGAGGAAACATGGGTCCACCAAAGTTTAGGATAGGAATTTCTTCTTCTCAGTCTCAAAGTTGCTACTGGATCCCATGATGTGTTTTCTTACTGCTTGTGTGGCCTTAGTTCTACAAAGCCGAGAGGTTTTTAAAAAGTGAGAAGATAACCAAAAATCCAAGATGAGTAGACTTTTCATAAAGAACCAAAGGAGTAATGCAAAATTTGTCAGTCCTTTACCACTGGGGCTATTTTGTTAGCTAATAACTTAATTCTGAACAACTGTTAATGCTGGAATTCCAACTTAGGACAATAATTTTTTTTAATTAATTAGATTAACCCCAGTTTTGTTGGCAAAGTTCCAACTTAATCCATAACTTTTAATAGATGTTAGTTCATACAACTCCTATCACTGTGTCCTAAAATTCCTTCCCATTACCTAGTGGGATCTATCTATTCTACCCCACACCCCCGCTTGCCTGGCTTTCTGGGGGTATGGTAAGATCTTTCTTTTGGGTTGATGACTGATCCCTGGTAGCTTCCATAGTGGTGAATCTACTCTCAGTTTTAAGGGAGTTATCCATGGTGCTGGAGCCAGCATGATGTAGTAGTAGAGTGCTGGAGTACAACCCTGGAGACCAGAGTTTGAATCCCGGCTCAGTCATGGAAATCCATTGGGTGACCTTGGGCAAGTCATTTGGCCTCAGAGGAAAGCAAGGGGAGGCACCCTCTGAACAAACCTTGCAAAAAAAAACCTTAGGGTCACCATAAGTCAAAAACAGCTTAGAGGTACTCAACAACAAATGGCATTTTAATGTGATAACTTGTTTGGGTTTAAACCATTTTATTATCAGGTTTTTAGCTTTTTTTCTTGTTTTAGCATTTTTGAAAGCCACCTTGAGTCCCATACTAGAAGAAGAGTGGGATATCAAATTAATTAATTTGATAATTAATTTGATAATTGATAATTTGACTGTGGTATTTTTAAAAAATCAGAGAGGAAGGAAGAAAAGAATTCAAGACTATTCCACCCAGATTAGGCAGCTAATTGAAATTCCCAGCAGCCCTTGCTTGTGTAGCCAATGGCAAGGGACGCTGGGACTTGCAGTTCCAAAAATATCTGAGGGCTGCACACTTTCCATCCCTGCGTGAAGTCTATAAGTATTAACTTGCTTCTGCAAAATTGACAAAATAATAATAATAATTTTGTTCTATGTTTTTGCCTTTTACATAGCAATTTATATCACAACGTTATTTTATTTTCTCCCAGGCTACACTAGTACTACAAAACTATAATATTTACTAATCATTATTATTATATAATTCAGAAGCCCTGGTGATACAGTGGTTAAATTCCAGTACTGCAAGTCACCATGTTGCAAGTTCGATCCCAGAGGGCTCCAAGGTTCACTCAGCCTTCCAGCCTTTCCTAGGTCAGTAAAATGACTACCCGGCTTGTGGGGGCAATTAGCTAACACACATTGGAAACTGCTTAATGAAGTGTAGATGTGTAAATTGCTGTTGCTTAAAACAATTTGTAAGCCACTCTGATAGCCTTGTGGCTGAAGAGCGGGGTATAAATAAATAAAATAAAAAAATAAAAGAACCTTCCACAAGATTTTATTTCTGAAAAGAGCTCCATGGTGCCTATTTCACTCAAGAAGCCATTTTCTCTTGAATGGGTCCAACTGCCTTTGGGAATGGGCAGGCTGGGGTGCAGTAACACTTTGCACATGGGCTAACAGACCACCTCATCTGTATCTTCCCTTTAGAAGGATTTAAATCCAATATTTAGTCCAAACTAGAACAGAATCAACATTGTTGCTGTTATTTGCCATCAAATCAGCTTCGATTTATGACTAGTCTATGAATGAGAGACCTCCAACAACAGCCTGCTCAGGTCTTACAAACTCAAGACCGTGGCTTCTTTGACTGAATCGGCCCATCTGTAATGTGGCCATCCTCTTTTCCTACTACCTTCCACTTTACCAAGCATTACCATCTTTTTCAATGAGTCTGTCATCTCATCATGTATCCAAAGTACAATAGCCTCAGCCTTCAAGTGTTGTCATGCTTTTGCACTTTCTTCCTTACCTTTCATCAGTAGTCATTCCAAGTCTTTGCTATTTTCTATTAGTAATATGGTGTCATCGACATACCTTACGTTCCTGCATTTCCTTCCCCCAATATTCACACCTCCTTCCTCAATCTAATCCTACTTTCCACATAATATATTCTATGTATAAATTAAACAAAAAAGGTGATAAGATGTAGCCTCGGACTCCTCTTGCCATTTGGAATCATTCTGTTTTTTTCCAGATTGTGTCTTTATAGTGGCTTCTTGTCTAGTGAATATGTTATGCATCAGGACTATCAGGAGTTGTGGTACACCCATTTCTTTCAGAGCAAATAATAATTTCTCCTAGAGGTAGTACAGGAATACCTTCTTAATCTAAATGAATTTAAATCTCCAGGACCAGATGAACTACATCCAAGAGTATTAAAAGAGCTGGCAAATGTGCTCTCAGAGCCATTGGCAATAATCTTTGAGAACTCTTGGAGAACAGGAGAAGTCCCAGCAGACTGGAGGAGGGCAAACGTCCCCATATTCAAAAAGGGGAAAAAAGAGGATCCCAACAATTATCGTCCAGTTAGTCTGACATCAATACCAGGGAAGATTCTAGAGCAGATCATTAAACAGAGAGTCTGTGAACATTTAGAAGGCAATGCCATAATCACAAAAAGTCAACATGGGTTTCAGAGAAACAAGTCATGCCAGACTAATCTGATCTCTTTTTTTATATATAAAGTTACCAGCTTGGTAGATGAAGGGAACGCTGTAGACATCGCATACCTTGATTTCAGTAAGGCCTTTGACAAGGTTCCCCATGACATTCTTGCAAACAAGCTTGTAAAATGTGGGCTAGACAAGTTAGCTGTTCAATGGATTTGTAACTGGTTGACTGGCCGAACCCAAAGGGTGCTCAGCAGTGGCTCCTCTTCGTCTTGGAAATATGTGACCAGTGGGGTGCCACAGGGTTCTGTCCTGGGCCCAGCGCTATTCAACATCTTTATCAATGACTTGGATGAGGGAATTAGGGGCATACTTATCAAATTTGCAGATGACACCAAATTGGGAGAAGTAGCTAATAGCCTAGAGGACAGGATCAAAATTCAGAATGACCTGGATAGACTGGAGAGCTGGGGCAAAGCTAACAAAATGAAATTAAATATGGAGAAATGTAAAGTACTGCACTTAGGGCGGAAAAATGAAATGCATTGATATAGGATGGGAGAGACCTGGCTGAATGAGACTACGTGCGAAAGGGATCTAGGAGTCCTAGTAGACCACAAGTTGAACATGAGTCAACAGTGTGATGCAGCAGCTAAAAAGGCCTATGTGATTTTGGGCTGTATCAATAGAAGTATAGTGTCTAGATCAAGGGAAGTAATAGTGCCGCTCTATTCTGCCTTGGTCAGACCTCACCTAGAATACTGTGTCCAGTTCTGGGCACCACAATTCAAAAAGGATATTGACAAATTGGAGCATGTCCAGAGAAGGGCAACTAAAATGGTGAAAGGTCTGGAAACCATGCCTTATGAGGAGAGACTTAGGGAGCTGGGTATGTTTAGCCTGGGAAAAAGACGGTTAAGAGGCGATATGATAGCCGTGTTTAAGTATTTGAAGGGATGTCATGCTGAGGATGGAGCAAGCTTGTTTTCTGCTGCTCCAGAGACTGGAACACGGAGCAATGGATGCAAGCTCCAGGAACAGAGATTCCACCTCAACATTAGGAGGAACTTTTTGACAGTAAGAGCTGTTCGGCAGTGGAACCACACTCGCTCAGAGTGTGTTGGGGTCTCCTGCCTTGGAGGTCTTTAAACAGAGGCTGGATGGCCATCTGTTGGGGATGCTTTGATCAAGATTTCCTGCATGGCAGGGGGTTGGACTGGATGGCCCTCGTGGTCTCTTCCAACTCTACAATTCTATGATTCTATGATTCTATGACATAACCTATGAAACACAGGTTGATTTTCTTTTGGAATTCTTTGATGCATCCCATTGTCCAACATATTTGCAATATGATCCCTAGCGCCTCTTCCTTTTCAGGTTCCTGGTTGGACATCTGGTAATTCTCCTTCCAGAGGGGTGTCTGCTATTTTGCGCTCCAAGAACCCATGGGGACTTTAAAAACTCATCACTTTAGTAATATCTATTGGATCAATGGGCCTACTCCATTGGGGTCTAAGAACTGGATTTGGGCTGCTATCTTAAGTTTGGGCAAGGCTTTCTTGGTTGAACCCAGGGGTGCATCCACACTACACGAATAATCCAGTTTGAAACTACTGTATATTATTTTCCATGGCTCCTTCCTAAGGAATCCTGGGACTTGTAGTTTGGTGAGGCACCAGCACACTTTGGGAGAGAAGGCTAAACCTTGTAAAACTACAAATCCCAGGAGTCCATAGGAGGTTTGAAACTTGTGTAGTGTGGATTAGGCCCAGGTGGTTTTTTCCTTCCAAATGAAGAGGAATGAACCAGGAGAAAACAGAGAAAGAAGACTTGCCTGGCACTTGTTAGAGAGACAACATAGACCAGTCATAACAGTGGGTCTTAACATGTAGTCCAGGGACCCCCAGGGGGCTGCCATGTCCTCACAGGGAGTCCGCAAAGCCTCAAAGCCTGCTTGGCCCACTTCTCTGCTGTGGAGTGGCCAAGTAATAGGAGCCAACACAAAGGTTAGTTGGCTTGGCCTGCGCATTGCCATTCAATCTTCTCCAGCCACAGACTTGCAGGAAGAAGCCAAAGAAAAGTCTTCCCTTTTTCTCCAGTGCCACTGAGGGAAGGTTTAATGGATGGTGTAATTGTATCATTATTATTAAGTGTTGTTGTTGTTATGGTTTTAAATCTTAAATCTGGAGGGGGGGGTCCACGACAATGAAAGATGGTTAAAAAGAGGGTCCTGGTAAAGAAAATGTTAAGAGCCACAGAGTGAGAACATTGATTCTCTCCTGCAGAAAGCACATCTTAAAAACTCTGTGTGTGTGTGTGTGAGAGAGAGAGAGAGAGAAATCTGCGACAGTGCCCCTCTTTGGGGCGCTCTCCTCCTCGCCCCAACCGCGTCCCTGCTCCATCTCTCCGGGGCTCTTCTGGCTGCTCTTGGGTTCTCCTCACTCCAGCAGCAGCAACGCGCACCTCTGACGCGCCGGCCCTTTTTCCTCCCGCGGAGCTCCGGCTCTCCCCAGCAGCCAACGAGCTGAGGAGAACCAGAGACAGAGAGGGCCCGCCGTTGCGCAGGTAAGTCGGGAAGCCACCGGCTTTCTCTCGAAGCGGAAACAACCACCACCCGGGCCCGGCCCAGACCCGAGAACCGCCTCTCCGCCTTCCTCCTCCTCCTCCGGAGGCACCTGCGCCGCCCCCAAAAACAGCGCCTCATGCGCCCCGGCACTACCTCAGCTGCCAACCGCGGGGCGCCTTCGCTCTCCTTCTTCTTCTTTCTCCTCAGCTGCCGACTTGTGGCTCCTTCTTCTTCTTCTTCCTTGGGTGCGGCGCCAAGCTCTCTCGCCGAGCCTTGGGGCTTTGCCAGCGGGGAGAGACCCCGGGGGTTGGTGGTGTGTAAGAGGTTTGTGTGTGAGAGAGGTTTGTGAGAGAGAGAGAAGTGTGTGTGTGAGAGAGGTTTGTGTGTGTGAGAGGTTTGTGTGTGTGTGAGAGAGAGACGTGTGTGTGTGAGAGAGAGGTTTGTGTGTGTGTGTTCAGCAAGCTTGAACCCTTCGCGGGATCCTTCTCTTCTCCTTTTTGTTTTGTTTTATTTGCGCGCCAAAAACGAACCTGTAAGGGGACGCGGGTGAGAGGTTGTTTTCCCCCCAACTTGGCTTTCCTGCTCCGATGAGGGATTTCGCTGCAAGGTCATCCTTTCTCCTTTCGCCCGGCTGGTTCCTGCTGGCGGCGGCGGCGGCTGAAAGGTAAGGGGGTCCCTCGGCGGTTGGCGAGCAAGCAGACCAGCGGGCAGTACAGGAGGCATCTCGTTCCTCCGGCTAGTTAAGGCGCACAATATACATTTTTTAAAAAAATAATCAGTGGCCTTGCGTTTCTCTGGGTGGAAGGAAAGGATACGTGTGGACTGCGGCTCTGCGGTCCTCTTTGCGCCTTTACCTTGGAGTAAGACTCCGGGGCACCTCTGGCTTGCTGCCGAGGAAATCGGGTAAGGGATCCCACGGCGCGGGTGCAGCCCTAAACACCCTGATTGAGGAAAATCTGGCCCATTGAACTCGATGGGATTGAAACAGCTGAGTGCATATGCTGCACCTAATTGCTTTCTTTTTTTTTTAATGAAACCTATTCGCCTTTGAAACCTTTCACACACACACACACAAAAATACAACCAGATCCTCAATCCCTTGAAATGTATAAACCCACCCGTTGAAAAGAAATAAAAGAAATGGATCTAGGATTAAACAGGAAGAACCCACTTGCGCCCTCCAGGTGAACTTTGCAAAGTTAAGTCATCCTTGCATTGCTTATGTTGGACCCTTTGTTAGAGAGAGGAGGGGAGGAAAGGGTTGTTGTGCACATCTGTTTGTTGGGTGGGTTGGAGAAAGAAGGATGGGGCAAATATATGAGATTGGGGGGGGTCTCTTCCTTCTCAGTCCTTTTCAATTGATCTAATTTGCATTGGCTTCGAACTGCAGCAGACATGCCTGTGTCCAAATCATCATCCATCATCATTAGTGATTTGGGTTCTATCCCCTTTCTTCCCAAAGCTGTGATGCCTTGAGGGTTATTATTTCTCCCCTGAAAGGAACTGGAGGATATTTGCAATGTTGGCTACCACAGGGAAGCCAGACAAATAAAATGGATTGGATTCAGGCCCAGACGACACAGGACATGTGTACAAACTGTTTATGGGTGACTTGGGTGGCTGAGTAATTTATTCTGAAAATAAAAGCACAGGAGAGAACTTTTCCCAGATGCAAGGTCAGGATGAGAGGTCAGCTCCTGCTGCTTAGGTTATGTCTTCCACAAATGTCTTGTTCCACCCTTTGGTGGAAAGGGCATTATAAATAAATATATTAATGGTCATTCCAGAGACTTGAAGTAGATCTTCACTCCCTCTAACTCTGCTGCTGATTATACTGTAAAGAGAACTAAATCGATGCCTGTGCAGAAATAGCTGGTGTTTTCAGTATTCTGCTTTGGCCATTCATAAGTGTATGTGTGTAGGCATGAAGCAAGGGAGAGATTTTAACTGGCAGCTATGCTCTTACATGGAGGGAGGGAGTGAAGCTTTTTAGCTTTCTGTGATTCAACCATACTATAGGTGTGTATTTAATTTCCATCTGATATGTTGAATCCTACAAAAATGACAATGAAATCACCATTTGATCCAGAGCAAGTCTTTTATTACCTTAATAATGATTCTGACTCTTTGCCCACCTCTGAAACAATTTGATGTATGAAACTGCAAGAGAATAAGTGGAGGAAAAGATTTACCATAGCTCAAAACATGGTGGGGGAAGGCAGGGTGAGGATTTAATTGAGTGCAAAGTTTTGCTTCCTTATCTTTAAGCAAACAGGTTGAGTTTTTGCTTCCTGTTTCCAAGGGCTGGCTTGTCTATAGACAAACCTAAGCAAGGCAAAGTGATCTGTGTGTCCAGAGAAGGCAATTAGCAGTGGCTTTATTGACTTTATCATATTTCGTTGATGGAACTTTTTTCAAAATCCTGTCTTCACAGGACTTAAGTGAAAAATGAAGGAGCCATAACAAATGAAATTTAGATGTATTTATCAGTTTAAAAAAAACAACATACCCTATTTGGAGAGCTTTATATGGACAAAAGAATCTATCTGGCCATAGTGCAGTTGTAAGTTCTCCTATCAATACCCTTTTGAAGTGTATGGGAGGTGTGTAAGAGCCTTGTGTAGGAGAAGTTCCTTCTGAATGGTGCCCTTTTGTCATTTTTGCTGCAGTATGTTTGGGTTTGTTGGTGTGTGTCTGTGTGTTTGCAGTCTAGTAGAGAAGAGTCATTACCATAGCAACACTACAGTCACAGCATAGAAATGCTGCCCCAGTACAGGTGATGGCAAAACAAGGCAACAGACTAGGAAAAAGCTGAATTGTGATCTTGTGGCATCCAGCATTAATTCTCACAGAAGATATTGATGGTCTCTGCCCTTCTCGTAATGATGGGATGGGTGGGATGGGAGCAGGGATGGGAGAAGACATGTCTGTGTATAGAATAATGATACGCTGCCAAAATTTCTTCTCCTCTTGTCAACCCATACATCTCCTGGCATGTTTATTTATTTTTGCCATGTGTGAAATTTATCTTTGACTAAGTACCATCTTAAGCTTGTTGGTGTTCAAACTGGCCTGCTAAACAGGTATAGAAGTACTCAGAAGCCTGGCTGAGTCATATGAAGATCTCAGCAAAGGCAATGAGGTGCAATGTTGTTGGGGATGTGTATTTGAATGGGAGAATCAAATCTCTGCTCAGCTATAAAGGTGCCTTGAGTGACGTTGGTCAGGCTGGTTTCTTGTCATGCTCACTGACCTCACGTGGTTGCTAAGAGAACAGATAGACCCTTTTGTGGGGTTCTTTCAGGGGAGGACAAAATAAAGAGGAGGATAGGAACATAGGGCTATGTTGTACCTGCTCACACTTGGAACCTAGAAACCTTGTTAAAATAAGGTGCTGCTTGATCATTTAGTTTTCTGAGTAGCCCATTATCTGCAATCTGTAACAAGCAAGGTATTATAGCAAAAACATGTTTTGGGGACATTGTTTTATTGGCAATATCCTTCCATAACCCCCACCCACCCAGTGGGGGTTGGATTTAAGTTGCCCACTTGCCCCGTCACTGAAAATTCACCCTTGCTTCCTTTTTTAAATAAAAATGCAAGCCATACAGGATGTGCATGAAGGCTAACAACGTTTGGCAATAACCAGTTGGATTTAACTAGTTATGTAGTAATAGCTGATGGCTTCCATATCAGTGGGGTCTAGAACCTACTGTGGGCTTTAGTCTGAAACTTAAAGGTGCAATCCAAGGTTTTGAACTTATTTTGGGAATGGGGTGTAGCATCTTGGATAGCTTCTTTACAGTTTGAACTAAAACTGGGAGCCACTCCACTTCTCCCATTGGAATGGAAGCTAGGTGCTGCCACTGTAGTTATGTTCTTATTTGGCACCCCCTTCCTCCAACGAGATTTAACAAATTAATTGGTTGGTCAGCAGGCATCCATTATGAGAACTTGAGAATAACTACAGTAGTTAAATTTAATTAGTTATTTACTAACTTGTTTCTTGGGATTCCTGCTCCTTATGTGATAAACATGTGCCGTAGCACTAATTTTGCAGGTCACATTTCTTGATTTTAAGTTAGTGGGAAGGTAGAGGATGCAATTGTTTAGAAATGCTCTGCATGTGTTTAGAGGCAATCAAAATGTTTCCAGTCAAGAATTCTCCACTCTTGATACACCAACTGATCTTTGTAGCATTTATTGCTGCAGTTCATTATTGCAGGGTACCAGAAAGGGAAAGGCAATATTAAAATGACAAAAAGAACATGTTTGAAGAATCAATAACAAAATGTACCAATAGGGGGCAATAGTGACAACCCACATACCATTCTTTCTAAAAACTCATAGGTTATTTTGAAAGCTAATTAATTAAGCTAATTGATATGACCCATGGATAAGTCAAGAGTCATTCCATGGAGAGAGGGAAGCACCAGTGTCATCTCAGGGGCTCAGCTTCCCTTGGCTGCCTTTTGCCACTGTACTCAGAGAAGGGGATGGGTCCTTTTTTGGTAGAAGTTAATAATGTACCTTAACTTTTATTTTATTTATTTTATTTTTTTTAAAGGAACCATCCCCTTCTCTGAGTACAGTGGCAAAAGGCAGCCAAGGGAAGCTGACCCCATGAGATGACACTGGTGCTTCCCTCTCTCCATAGAATGACCCTTGACTTATCCATGGGTCATATCAAAATTCATAGTTTTGACACCAAAACCCGCCCCCAATTTATACATGAGGTTGACTTATACATGAGCATATATGGTAACCACTCCATTTTGAATGGCCAACATTAAGAAATTAATTTTTAGGCTTAACATTCCAAACTCTGCTTCAGGAAGTTACCCAGAAGCAGGAGGTTACTGGGCTTGTTAAAGAAAGTGACCAATTCAACTTGGGTGAAAGAATGAAACAAGGGTCAGATTTGGGAGGTGAGGAATGCTAGCTTCACTCTCCCATTTAAAATTTTAAAATAATAAATAAATAAGTACATTCCCCAAGGGGCTGGATCATACTCTATAACCCCCCCGCACACACACACACACACACATAGGCACGGGACCAGTACCTATGCTTTCAATTATCCATTATCCAAAAAATACAGTCTGTCTCTAGGGATTTCCTGCACGACTGGATGGCCCTCGTGGTCTCTTCCAACTCTACATTCTATGATTCTATGATTCTATAACTCTATGGTAACTTCCAGCAGAAGTTATCACAGAGTTGCACTGGAGCTGCCTAGAGAGGAATCCTCTCTAGGCATTTCCTTGATCCTCTAGTGCTATTCTATGGGGTTTGCTATTACCTGTGCTGTTGCTCCATGGGGATGTATCCCCCCACAGATATTGCAGGTGACCTGTACACTAAGATTGAACTATCAAATTGATTCATGTTCTGTATACGTGTTAAGTAAAACATAAACAGCAGAACCTGGTATCCCCTCCCCTTCCATCATTGCTTTACTCACACAAAAATGGATGGATTTGTTTCAGAGATTTGTATACCGTACATTGAAAATCTACTTGTGAGCCAAAATTTTAGGAAATCAGAGTTCTGACTCATGTGGAAAACCTCCATATATGCAGGAAGCTCTCCTCTTCAGACCTATCACTTTTCACATGATCAAAGTGGAAATGGAGGGGTGGACCTGATGCATACTCGCATTAGAAAAGTGTGTGTTTGTGTTTAAACACACCAGCCAGTGCAACAACCAGCCAGTGGGTGACATGTGGCCCCATTGCAATGTTATCCCCCACTTCCTGGAAGCTTGATTCACTTATAAAGGAGGGGCTCATTCACACTACATAGTTGTAGCACTAAGATTCAATTTTAGCTGCAGTCATCGTTCCATCATGTAGAATCATGGGATTTATAGTTTAGAGAGGCATTTAGAATTCTCAGCCAGAGAGTTGGAGTGCTTCACCAAATTACAATCCCCAGGATTCCATAACATTGCCGTGGCAGCTGAAGGCACCCTTCAACCCATCCCCATTTACATAAAATCAGTACCCACATTTTCACTTACCAGCGATCAGGGGGAAGGTGTCTTTGTAGGCATCCGGAGGACCCTAGAAGTAGAGATGGTCTCTTGGAAGGTCTTCCAGTGTGACTCTATGGTCCACTTCTGCCATAAGTCATCTAGATGCTCTGGTGCTAGAAGCATCAACTTCTAGATGGTCTGGTGCGATTCTATAGTCTAATATGGCAGTTCACTGTTATACACAGTTTCATGTACCTACACTAAGTCCAGGCACAGGGGGCGACCTGTATAGCACTGCAATTGTGGAATGTGAATGAGCTGAAGGTGTGTAAATTTTTTTAATGAAAAACTGAAGGTTTTCCTGCTCCATCACCTCCACAGCAGTATATTTGGCAGTAGCTGAGGTGTATTTATGTGGCCTTTAGTGGGTACCAACCCACAGAAATTGTCTTTTTCTTTGGAGCTTTGTTTGTGATCTGTGTATATCTTATTTATATATTTGTACACAACTGTCCTTCTGTGAGTACCTTCTGTGAATACCACGGACTTTTAAGAAGACAAATGAGTAGGTCTTAGGGCTAATCAAGCCTGCATTCTCACTAGAAGTGAAATTAACTAAACTGAGGCTGTTGTACTTTGGACACATATCATGAGCTGATGTGATTCATTGGAAAAAAAAACTATAATGCTTGGTAAAATGGAAGGCAATAAGAAAAAAGGGAGGTGGATTGATTTAATCAAGAAATCCATGGCCTTGAGTCTGTGATGTCTGAGGGGGCAGATGATGACCAAGGCTCTTGGAACTCTCATTCATATGCTCACCATAAGCTGAAGTTGACTTGACAGCAAATAACACTGTGGTCCTCCAATGCTTTATTCTCTCCCCCCACCCCCAAACTAGAACATGCTTATCAGCTGTGTCCACAAACTAAGCTAAAGCTACTGTCTTGGTAACATATGTTCTTTCAAGTAGGTTGAGGCTGTGGCACCTAGAAGGTTTGAAGGGAAGATGGTGGTGCTCAAGCTATGGATGAGCTTGATCCTGTTGCACTGCAGGAAGGGAAGGAAGTTAGGGTCTTGTGCCATCTCACTTACCACCCACCATAGCTTTCAGAGATGTGAAGTAGCTGGAGCTGAAAAATAAAGCATCTTCATACCCATCACCCCCTGCACTACTTCAATTGTTATGTGCCTTCAAGTTGACTCTGACCTATGGCAAATCTTCAAATTATAATATCATGTAGGGCTTGAGTCCAGGCTGTTTGAAGAACCCATATATCTGAGCTTTTCAAGGGAAGCATTTCTCTCCATCTCATCATCTCCACAGGCATGCTTGGTGGGAACGTGAGAGAGAGCGCCTTTTCTGTGAATGCTCCCAGATGGTGAAACTCACTCCCTGGGGAGGTTAGGATGGCTCCTTCTTTGCTGTCTTTTTAGGGTAGGTGAAGGCCTTTTTATTCCAGCAAGCCTTTAGAAACTGATTGTGTTACCGGAGAAGAGCTTTTTATGGTGCTGTACTGTCTTTCATTCTTTGTTTTAAAGTAATATTTTAAATGGTTTTAATTCTGTTGTTTAATACTGTTTTAATCTCAACCTTTATCAGAAACATCACCCAAGGAGACCTTCTGCTGTGCTTTCTGCAACCGGACTTGTTTATATCAGATTGGCCTTTTTTAGTCATCAGCGTGCTTGCAGAAAGCGCGGGATGAGTCCTTCCTGAATCTTCGTTTGCGAAGAAAAGCCAGAGAGAGGTTATATGTTTTTAATCATATCTGTTCTTATTGTAATTTTCTGTATTTTGTAAGCTGTCCTGAGTCCCAGTCTGGGAAAAAGGCAAAGTATGAATAAAGGGATGGATGGATGAATGGATGGAGCCTGTCCTAGGGTTTTTAAAGCAAAATGTATTCAAAGGAGGTTTGCCATTGCCTTCCTCTAAGGCTGGGAGACAGTGGCATGCCCAAGGTCACCCACTAGGTTTCCTTGACTGAGCAGGGGTTTGAAGCCTGGTCTCCTGGAGTTGTAGTCCAGGACTTAAACCACTATACCAGTTATTCCCAAACTTTGGGACTTCCAGCTCCCAAAATTCCTGACTGTTAGGCAAGGTGGCTAGGGCTTCTGGGAGATGAAGTCCAAAATGCCTGGAAGATAAAAACTTGGGAATCACTTCACTAAACCATGGTGCTTGCCACTACTATAATACCTAGTTGCTGAAAGCTTGTGTACTGCTCTATGACTGTAATAAATATTTGCTACTGCTAGTAGTTGCTGAAAGCAGAAGAAATTGACCAGTTTTTGTTTAATTCTTTGAGAACTTTGAATACAGGGAGTTGTGCATGACATTAAAATGAAATAGTTTTTAAAAGCTGGTTTGTATATGGTTAGAGAACTGCATGTTACAAAGGAGTGATCTAGTCTGTCATTTCAATAAAAGTAGAGTCAGTGATCTCTTTACAGACATCAATGCAACTTTGATTCACTTCCCCAAAAAGCTGATCCTTCTCTCTGTTCAGTGGCATTTGATTGCTTCCTAGGTCAACAGGGCAGTGAACCAATTCTGGGTTTTAGTCTGAACTTTAAACAAGCAATTAAAAGTGCTGAGTCTATGCAGAGAATAGGGTTTGGCACCTTTGATGACTTCTTTAAAGTTCAAACAAAAAGTCAGACTAGAGTCTATCCCATGAACATAGAAACAATCATCTGCCCCCTCCCCTGTTTGATATACTAGTTTTGTGGGTGCAAAGACTCCTCACACACTTTTGGAACTCATTCAAGCTTGTGCCACACACACACACACACACCTATCGTGTGTACACCTGAAACATTAACTGCTACAGTCCAGAAAGAGTTTTCCCATATTTCTCTCAATGACTGAGTGCTCTCTCTGTCCTGTCCAGACAGTGTGTCTATCCCAGTGCACAAGCATTTTCCTCTTGTCCTAAAACAGCCTCAGTTGTTGGATCAGGGACATGCATATGCTATGTGAGCTGATCAGATCCCTGCAGCTTTTGGCATGCATCTGGTAAACTTCTCTGTGTGTGTTCAGACTGCAGTTCAGCTAGCTTTCAGCAGCTCTCTGCAAAGGAGAGTTGATTTGCCAACTGGCCACCCAAAGAAACTGCAGCTGCTTCAGTGTGTGTTGAGTTGAATATGCTGACTTTGATCTCAGGAATTGCTTGAAAATAGTGTCCTATCTTATTGTTCTTCGGGAATGGATAGGTCAGACTGGGCAAAATGAGGCCCTGTGGCTGCCTGTGTTTTTTGCAACTTTGGCTTCTCCTGACTCCCCAGACTGCCCCCTCCTTTTTGACCGAAACAGGGTGTGTGTGACTTGCCTCCCCTGAAAGTTTCCATGGATCCATTCACACTATACAGTTACAACACTTTTATTCCACTAACTGCCATGGTCCCCGCCCATGGAATCCTGGAATTCACAATTTAGTGAGGGACATTTTGAATTATCGGCCGGAGAGCTCTAGTGCCTCAGCAAACCACAAAACCCAGAACTTCATTAGTATGGAATGACAGCAGTTAAAGTAAAATGATAGGGCTATAATTAGGCAGTGTGTTCCAGAAGGAGCAATTCAGTTTTTAAATACTGTAGCTCCTAGCCCCTATGTCCTCCCACTGTTAGCATCATTTTTAAAAAATCAGATTTTCAAAGCTAATAATGAACTTCTACCCACTTTCCAGGTTTGTTTGTTTGGCATTTTGGTGGTCTGTAAAGCCCCTGGCAGAAAATTGGGGGCAGAAAATTGACCCAGAGCCACATAGTTGCTCACCCCACCATAGGTGATGTAAAAGAGTAATAAGCATAAGCATAAGGAGAGATGAATACGAAGTGATAAGGCATAGGCCTGCATGAGTAGTAGTAGTAGTCGTTGTTGTTGTTTTAAAGATAAATGAAAATAGAACAGGATCTTGTTCTTGACCAATGGCATACTTCAGAGTCCAATAATTGTGAAATCAGGACTTCATCCTTTTCCCCTTTCTGTTACAGGCCTTCCTTTCCCACAGTAATGTCAATAATCTGCAGGGGCCCTTTCACACGAGACAATTGAAGCACTATGATTCTCCTTCCACTGCTATGGCTGCATCCTGTGGAATTCTAGAGGTTGTGGTTTGGTGAGGCACTAGAGCTCTATGATTGAGAATTTTAAATGACCTCCATAAACTGCAAATGAGAGCCAGCATGATACAGTGGTTTGAGCATTGGACTATGACTCTGGAGAATCAGCATTCAAATCCTTGCTCAGCCATGGAAAACCACTGGGTGACCTTGGGCAAGTCACACTCTCTCAGCCTCAAGAGGAAGGCAAACCACTTCTGAATAAATCCTGCCAAGAAAACCCCATGATAGGTTCTCCTTAAGGTCACCATAAGTCGGAAATGACTTGGGGCCACACAGCAACAAAAATGGAAATCCCAGGATTCTCTAGGATGTTGCCATTGCAGTTAAAATGGAATCATAGCACTATAATTGTGTAGTGTGAAAGGCCCCCAGTGAGGTTTGTAGGGAAGGAAAGGGTCCATTGTAAATGCACCATTGGATCCTGGCCTTTGTGAAAACTTTTTATTCATTTTAAAACAGATTTTTTTAAAAGAATGGGCTAGGGTAATGGTTCTTAACTTGTGGTCCAGGGACCCCCAGGAGTCCATGATGTCCTTACAGGGTGTCCACGAAAGCTTGAAGGCTGCTTGGCCCACCTCCTCCCTGCAGTGGAGTGGCCATGTGACAGGAGCCAAGGCTGCCTACCTTGGCCTGTGCATTGCCATTCAATCCTCTCCAGCCTCAAACTTGCAGAAAAAAGCAGAAGAAAAGTCTCCACTCCCCATCCAGTGCCTCTGAGAGAAGGCTTAATAGATGATGTAATTGTAGCAATAGCGAATAGCATTGATATTTATATACCACTTATCAGTGCTGAAGCACTCTCTAAGCAGTTTTCAATGAGTCCCCCCAACAAGCTGGGTACTCATTTTACAGATCTACGGAAGGACAGAAGGCTGAGTCAACATTGGAGCCCTCTGGGATCGAACTCATAACCTTGTAGCTTGCAGTACTGGCATTTAACCACTGCACCACCAGGGCTTCTTTAATTGTACTATTATTACTATTATTGTTATTACAGTATTAGGATTTAAAATCTTGAGCTAAGCCTTGGGGATCCATGGCAACAAAAGATGTTTAGAGGGGGTCTCTGGTAAAGAAAGAGCCACTGGGCTAGGGAGTGCTGTATTGTTTTAACTGAACTGATTTTAAAAGCTTTTTATCTTTTTATTGCATTTTATTCTTAATCTTTATTCTATAATGTGTGAATTGTTTTAATACTGCAAATAGTTTAATTCTGTTTTAATGTTCACTTTTTGTATGTTTTTAATTGCACAGTCATCCCTCTGTATCCATGGATTTGGCATCCACGGATTCCACCATCCATGGCTTGAAATATTTTTAAAAAATTCCAAGCAGCAAACTATTATTTTGCCATTTTATATAAGGGTCACCATTTTAGTATGCCATTGTGTATAATGGGACTTGAGCATCCACAAATGTTGGTATCCATGGTGGGGGGGCAGGGTTATACCAGTAGATACCAAGGGCCTACTATATTTAAATTTTGATGTGCTTTGAGTCCCAATTTTGGGGAGAAACGGATAGAAATAAATATAATAATGGTGGTAGTAGTAGTAGTAACAACCACCACCACAAATTGTGGTATTACCACAAGGCTGATTGAAAAAAGAGTCAGTACAAGGAAGCCATGGTCCTGAAACTGCAATATCTGAGCAGGGCTGTTGAAGACACGGTGACTTGAAGGTCTCTCATTCATAGGGTCACCCACAAGTCGAAGTCAACTTGACAGCACTTAACAACAGCAAGGAGTGGGAGACAGTTTTTGGGTAGATGGAACTGTAGAGAAGGATACATGGTTACTCTTCCTGCCAGTTGCCATCCATCCAGGTGTTTGCAAATGTTACGTTGGACTGCAATTCCCAGAATGCCTCACTGATTCTGGATAGTGGATACTTGGAACTGTAGTAAAAAAGTTCACTGCTTAGTTTCTTAAGTTCACTGCTAATACTACTAATATGAATGACTTAAACAGGCAATTGCAGCCTTAATAATTATGAATTTTGTAGAGTAACTATTTTGACATCAAGTTCAGTTCACACAGATGATGATTTAAGTATACAGTACTCCTTAAAATAAATGTAAATTCAGCAAGCAAGTATGGCATACATGCATGCCATACATGCATATAGGAAGAAGCTCTGACTTTCCTTGGCAGAGAGAGGTTGCTATAGTTCCACATGCCCTAGTAACAGTTATACTAGATTTTTGCATTACACTGTGCATAGACTGCCTTTGAAGACTGCTTGGAACATGGATCAAAATATGATTGAATCTTGCAAGTCTGAACATATGGCCATGTGGCCTTTAGTTTTTAAAATTGCTTTTCCTTTATTTCAGCAATAAATAAAACTGTTCTGAATCTGTTTTTAAAGAAGGTTTTTCTCTATTTTGTTGTAAATTGCTTTGGGAATTCTGGTGGGCAAAAAAGCAATTAATAAATATTTCAGCAATAATAATTATAATAATAATAAATATAATAATAATAATAATAAACCAAGGTTCACTCAGCCTTCCATCCTTTCATAGGTCAGTAAAATGAGTACCCAGCTTGTGGGGGCAATTAGCTAACACACATTGGAAACTTTAATGCAGTGTAGATGTGTAAATAGCTATTGCTTAAAACAATTTGTAAGCCACTCTGATAGCCTTGTGGCTGAAGGGGGGGTATAAATAAATAAATAAATAAATAAATAATGATAGTGTGGTGGTGATGATGATGATGATGGAGCAACACTGCTTGGAACGTGCCATGTTATCTGATGATAACTCATGATTCATGATTTTTTTATAGAATCTGATGGTCGAAAACTCCAGTTGTCTATAGCTGATAGACTGTGAAACCAATAATGATAATGATAATGGTGGCACAGTGGTTAAATGCCAGTACTGCAAGTCACCACGTTGCAAGTTCGATTCCAGCGGGCTCCAGGGTTCACTCAGCCTTCCATCCTTTCGTAGGTTGGTAAAATGAGTACCCAGCTTGTGGGGGCAATTAGCTAACACACATTGGAAACTGTTTAATGCAGTGTAGATGTGTAAATAGCTATTGCTTAAAACAATTTGTAAGCTGCTCTGACAGCCTTATGGCTGAAGAGCAAGATATAAATAACATTATTATTATATATATATATATATATATATATATATATATTTCTCTTGGATATGTTGCCATTTCAAGTGTGCTGATTGGCTGCTTAGGGAACTGACCAACCAATCACAGGTCTGTTGGGCAGCCAATCAGCACACTGGGGGCGGGACCATGTAGATCTCAAACATGGCGGCTGGAGCCAGAGAGTGAGTAACATGGGGGTGGATGTGGTGTGTGCCTGTGTATTCTGGAGTGCAGGGGGTGGGGTGTGAGGGGAAGAACAAGTGGTGAGAGGGGCAGAATGAGTAGTGGGAGGGGCAGGACGAGTGGTGGGGGTGGCAAGGGGCAGAACGAGCAGTGGGGGATGGCAGGGGAGAGAACGAGTGGCGGGTGGGCGAGTTAAACCCACCAGCCTACCTCAAAGGGTTGTCATGAGGTTTCCTGAGCATTTTGGGGGGAGTTTTTTAATGGCGTATGGTACGCTGGGTCCAGCTAGTAGCAGCAGTAGTAGTAGTAGTAGTAGTTATTTGACACTACTTGCAATGAGCCACATTATCTGGTAATAATTCATTGATTCCTACATTCTTGGATAGAATCTTGATGGTCCAGAACTATAGTTAGTAGCACCTGGTAGACCTTGAAACTGGTAGTGGTGATGGCCAAAATCCTGTTGGGGACTTGTGTCTTCATAAGTGGATTTATACAAGTCCACTTATGTATCTGCAGGAATTAGAATTGGATAGTTCCATAATGTTTGCATCCAGTAAAAAGCTGCTGTTACATTATTACATAGGAGAGCCAGTGAAGTGACTAATCCACAATGGGACACCAGCTAAGAAGTGCCAACACACATTGGTGGAGCCAGATAAGCATTGGGAGTCTCTTGCCAGTGTCCTGTTACACATCTTTGCAGTTCATTAACAGGGGCCCCGTTTACATGGCAAAATAAGTCGTGTAATAATTTGGCAAGACTCCTGATAGTTCCCACGTGTTTCGACACAGTATCGCCCTTTTCAGAAGGAGGGGGTGAAAAAACCCCGTAAGTGGCGCAACTTTTGACAGCGCTGATTTACCGCTCTTTTTTAAAAAGTTCCGCAGTATTGCGCATTATCGATGTTGTGAACTATCCGACATCTACTTTCGCTACTTTTTCAACAACCGGAAATTAGGCGGATCCTGGGAGTGGCCCACTATAGCATCCCTCCCACCAAACAAAAACATCTGTAAAGATTGCTTTATCGCTTTTTGTAATGGTGGAGCAGAGAACAAAGAAGGGTAGAAGGGGCATTGCATGGAGCCATGCAGAGACTGTTGATTTGCTGGATCTTTGGGGAGAAGAAAAAGTACAAGAACAGCTTAGAACATGTCATAGAAATATCATTCTTGTTCTATGAAGGATCGCAGCTGCCTACATCTAATTACTTCTTCTAATAAACCTTCTGCATCGAAAAAACCTGCATGCATCCTGAAATGCAGAAATTGTGGCTATGATCCTGAACATCAACAAGAAACAGCAAGAAATAGTTGCAAGAGTCTCAATCTTTAAATAGATTAGCTAGGGATAACCTATCGATGGTGGGCGAACAATGAGGTGCAGCAGGTATAGGTGTGCCCAATCAGATTTCTCGGAGCGGGAAAGTTTAATAGAAGCTGTCAACCAATAGGATTAAGAGTGATGGGAGCACAAAAAGGAAGTTAAGCTTTAAGTAGTGACGTATGCCGCTGATTGACAGCTACGGTAATAGCTAAAATGCGAAATGTCGATTCTGTGGGAACTAAAAAAAAAAACGAAATCGAAAAATTCGTAACTTATTTAATTGCGCAGAAGTACATCATGTGAACTCTGTTTGCGGAGTACTACAAAAAGTAAACAAAAATCGTGTACACTATTCGACGCTAAATCGAAAGTGCGATATTGCGATACATTGCGGAGAAAATAGTGCCGTGTAACCGGCCCCAGGGTTTCTTAGCACCTCTGCTCCATAGCTAAGTACAGTATATGTAAATTTACATAACCTTTACCATGATAGTGGATTCTGGCCAATAATAAGTGTTGCCTGTTCATTTTTTGCTCTAATTCTTTTCTTCTTTTTTTTTTTTTTTCCTTGATGAGCCATCAAATGTCAACACACTTTCTAATGCTGCAGCTCCCTGGAATGCTCTAGGCTTGGACTGCTGTGTCCCTGGTTTTGTGAAGTATTGAGCTGACACCAGACCTTCCAGCCTGCTGAGGTGAGGTTAAACCACAGCAGGCCTTAGAATCCCAAGCGTAAAAGATTCTGAGTAACAGAGCCACTGTCACATTCCCTTGGTTTTTTGATCCATTGGCTAATTAGCCTCACTTTTTTAAAAAAAATCTATGTCTCATAACATTGCTGGAGCAATTTCCATCCATTTTATCTTGTTCTGCCTTTGTCTGCCAGATATGAATAGGCCTCTCATATATGGCATTTTTTTCTCTGTGCCGGTACTTATAAGACCATGATTAAATGGTTTCAGAACCTTCTCTTTGAATCCATCAAGGAAACAGCCAGGAAAAAGTTTGGGGACAGGCTGTGGTTTGGGTTGTGTGCTTTTGCTCTCTTTTCTTCTTCCCAGTTGTCATTCTGTCCCCAAAGAAAAGGCAGAGCAAAGGGTAAAATGGGGTGAAACAGTTCCCTTTTCATCATAATGAAATGGACATTTCTCTTAAAATATATACCAAACTTGGTCATTAGGTTTGTATTTAACATCAGGAGGGATATGCAGAAACTGTATTTTTACCCAAGAGTTGTGTTAGGATGGTAGTCAATCAAATTTCCTTTGAAATATTTATTGGTTTGGACAACCTAAGATCCCAAAAACTAGTGAAGTCATATCCCCATTTGTACTGCCCCACATTAATTTGAGCTCATGCTAGTTTTGGCCTAGACTTACTCATTCATTTCTGGGCAGCAGTACCTGTAGCTGCAATTCTTTGCATACTTACTACAAAGTAAGACCTATGAATTCAGCGGGACTTGGATTTTAAAAGAAATGCATAAGATTGTGTTGTTAGTCTCAGTTGACTTTGACATGTTTCCCACTTGGTAACTGTAAGCAGACTTGGCTGGTGCTCAGGAGCTCCTGACTGTTGCATCCATCTGAGCTGTCAAGTGAAGTGATGAGTCAAGATATTTTGTTGCCATCAAGTCAGCTTCAAATTATGAGGACCCTGTGAATGAAAGACCTTCAAGAGCCCTGGTCATCACCTGGCCTGTTCAGGTCTTGCAAACTCAGGGCCATGGCCTCCTTGATTAAATCAATCCATCTGTAGTGTGATCTCCCTTTTTTCCTACTGCTTTCAACTTTACCAAGCATTATTATCTTTTCTGATAAGCTGTGCTGTCTCATGTTATGTCCAAAGTATATGCCAGCCTCAGTTTAGTAATCTTCACTTCTAGTGAGAGTTCAAGCTTGATTTGTAAATCTTGTGTGTGTCTATGTGCCAATAAGTCACCTGTCAACTTATGGCAACCCCATGAATTTTATAGGGTTTTCTAGGCAAACCCTATTTTCTAGTTTTATAGGCAAAAATACTCTGAGTTGGTTTTGCCAGTTCCTTCCTCTGAAATATAGGTTTTACTAGGCTAAATATACAAATAGTCCAACCTACCATAAGGTAGATTTTTAAAAACTCTTTTTAAATAAAGGAATACAGGTTCCCCCCCCCTTTACATGGGAGATTACATTCCCAGACTTATCACAGATACACAAAACTGTGTATAATAGCAAACCGCCATATTAGGCCATAGAATCACACTGGAGAACCTAGAAAATGCCTAGAGAGGATGCCTCTTTAGGCATATGCCGTGACTCTATGGTCAACTTCCAGTGGAAGTTGACTATAGAGCGGCACTGGATTACCTCCCAATGGCTAGAGAGACCAACTCCAGCATGACTCTATGGTTCTCCAGATACCTAGAGAGACATTTTTCCTTGACTGTGGGTAAGTGAAACCGTGGCTACTGATCCTGCATAAATGAGGGAGGAACTTGTATATACTCCTATTTAAAAACTCAAATATGCTTTTTAAAAACTTCCTTCAAGCGGAGTTTTTCTTGCTTTAAGCTTAAGAGAGCACTGAGGAGAGAATGTTCAAACTCATAGAAATATAGAAAGCTTCCCTTTACTGAGCCAGAGTCATGTAGGTCAGTATCATCTGCACTGATTGGGACTAATAGCTCTCCAGGGTTTTGGAATGGTCTTTCTGACTGGAAATGTTACAAATTGAATCTGAGACCACCGCATGCAAAGCTCAGTTGCTAATTATTGGCCTTTGCCCTACACAGCACAGTACTTTCGTATTCAGTTTTTATGTTTTATGTAGACTGCTGTTTGCTCAGTTATACAGTATAGGCTATTCTTATTTGGGGCTCATTTGCAGTGTTCCAGTGTAAAGCAATCCTACAAATTAGTTTTTCTCCCTTCTAGCTATTGTGGAAATCTCCAAGTGGAACATTATAGTTTCTTCTAGAAATATAAACAAAAAAAGAGCTTTTCTCAGTCTGACCAAGGATCCATCTAGACCAGCAGCATCCTATTGCTAACAGACAGACATTTCTGGGAAACCTACAGGAAGAGCATGGAGACAATCCTCTTCTCAGCTGTGTACTCTCAGAAAAATTTAGAGGTATACTGCCTCTGAGCATGGTGTCCCCATTGAGCTAGTTTATCTGACAGCTGTAGGTAAACCTGTCTGTTCTGAAGCCATCAACTCCAGATTTGCCCGACCTGGTGCCCACCAGATCCCTTGGACTACGAATTGCATCATCCTTCCCAGGATTGTAGATAAATTTATCCATCCTGAATCCATCTACTCCAAACTTCCTCCACCTGGTGCCCTACAGATACCTTGGACTACAAATCTCATCATCCTCCCCAGGTTTAATGGTTGTTAGGAACTGTAATCCTAAACACCTAGAAGGCACCAGCTAGTAGCCTAGTCACAGCTAATCTTGTTATAAGAGCCACATTTTGTGATAAGTGTCCCTATGTACCCCTGTCACATAGTTTGCCAGAGGACAGCTTTGCCTCTTGCACAAAGAGGCCTTGGGCAAACTACTTGTATTCATTTTGTGAACAGAGCTTGCCTGCATGTACGGTATGTATGTATGAAAAAATATACAACAGCAAGGCATTGCAGTGGATATTTATCTATCCCCCCCATATAAAACTGCCTTAAACTCAGAGGATATGGGGGATCCACTGGATTTTTTAAAGTACTTCCTTTCACTGCGCTTTATAAGTCAAGGACAAACTGCTGATGGATGCTCAGATTTACATCTCAAGCCTAGAATGCAGCAGGATCAGAATTCTTAATTTTATCTTAGTGACAAGTAAAGCAGAGACACAGTCGTGAAATTATGCTTCAAAAAATAGGAGGCTTTAATGAGTCTATTCAGGCATACAGCCACACAGTTGATATTAACATTTTCAAGGCTAGTTCCACTGATCCTTGAGAAAAGGTGATTTTGATGGTTCTCTTTTGTTAGGGAAGAATATAGAAACGAGCAAGAGTGGGGTGAGTACTCAAAGAAAATAGGGGGGGGAGCAACTGTTTAAATGTATAGATCCAACCGATGAATCCTGTTGGTAGTCACAACTAGAGTAGATCCATTGAACAGAATGGTTGTATGCTGCATCAGCACATATAAATTCTGTTGATTCAGAGAGTGACAGAAGAATCCAGGCCTATACACACTTAACTTTGAAATAATTCCCATTGGTATCAATGCAGCTTCATTCTGAGGAAACATTTATGGAATTGTTTTGTAAAGTTGCAATCTTTTTAAAAACATCTTAATGAAAAGAAAGCTCCTCTGAACACAACATTTTTCAGCACAGTACAGTTGTCCCTTCACATTCGCTGGGGTTTGGTTCCATGACTCCCCGTGAATACCCAAATCCGTGAATACTCAAGTCCCATTATATGCAATGGCATAGCAAAATGGTGTCCCTGATATAAGATGGCAAAATCAAGGTTTGCTATCAGGATTATTATTTTTTTTAAGAATATTTTCAGGCCGTGAATACTCAAATCCGTGAATGTCAAATCCGTGAATGTGGAGGGACAACGGTATATTGTCCAGGTGCATATACACACTGCACAGTTATAACAGCTTGATACTACTTTAACTGCTA
The DNA here is from genome assembly GCA_030847615.1 of Gambelia wislizenii. Classification (NCBI taxonomy): domain Eukaryota; kingdom Metazoa; phylum Chordata; class Lepidosauria; order Squamata; family Crotaphytidae; genus Gambelia; species Gambelia wislizenii. Next base: position 22,981,106 of record JAUMIR010000005.1, on the reverse strand, counting down.
CAGCTCAAAGCTGAGGTTTGTAGTCTGGTGGGGTCTCTAGTACATTCTCCACACCTACAGCATCAGAACTCTCTGGCAGAGAATTCAAAGTATTTCATTAAACTACAAATCCCAGGAGTCAATAGGATGGACCCATGGCAGTTAAAGTGGTATCAAACTGCTATAATTGTACAGTGGGGACACACCCTAGGGCTGCATTGTAATTGTATATATTTAATTGTTTAAGCAATTACATTGGCATTTGAGCAATAATATATATAGAACTACATACTGTGCTTACTGTATTTACAACTGATTCTGAACCTAAGAGCCTTATCATAACCTTGTCTGCCCAGAAGATCCATTAATTTTCAGTGAGTCACTGGGCTGATTCATAAATATAGGTGCATCACTTCAGATAACTTGCTGAATACATGTGCCAATTCCAGTAAAAAGTACCGTGTAGTGTTTATGTGAAGTAATAGGAAAGTTGTAAATTGTTTTAATCTATGATGGCTCATTCACACACTATACAGTTATAACAATTTGATACCACACTAATTGTCATGGCTGTATCCTACAGAATCCTAGGATTTATTGTTAGTATTCTCTGCTAGAAAAATATTGGCTGAGATCCTACACCATGCTTGCTTAGTGTAACTTTACATACATGTGGTTAAGTGATGGTTGTGCTATACCATCTTTCAGCTGAATATCAGCATTGTATTGTGTACCTGCAAATGTCCTCCTGTTTCCACAATCTCAGTGAATGAAGTGGTACATTGAAGGCACTGTTGAGTAGTTACACGCAATCCAAGAATGTGCAATTGCATGAGTAACAGTTACACTTGCCGAAATCCACTTATGCAGCTATAATTGAATTTGAAAATTATGCCATGGCCCAAAAAAGTACAACCACATGCATAAGGGAAGTTACATGTGTGTAAAACATTAACAGGGTGCCAGCTGTAAAAAAAAATGCACTAAATGAAAAAACAATAGTAGTAGTAGTAGTAGCAGCAGCAGCAGCTGGAAACTTAATTGTCACATCTTGAGGCTTCCAAGCCTTCCAGTTCACCTGGGGTGGGGGGCTATCTCTGCACTAGCATGGTCCATTAAAACAGACTCACAATATTTTGCTTACTGTGTTGTCTGAGCTGGGGCTCCTGACTCGTTACTTTCTTATAAGCCAGGATTCCTAAGCCATGAGAAACAAACTAAAAACAAACCCTGGATTCTCTCTTTGGTTTGCTGGGAGAGAAACAAACTGGAAGAGGAATGTACCTCCGTTTGGACAAACCATAGAGCTAAGTTCTGTGGTTTATCAGTCCCTTCCCTCTGGAAACAGGAATTATTGCTTTGGACAACCTAAGAATGCTGGGCATTGAGCTGAAGAGGATGCTGGGTTAAGCTCAGTGACTCAATGTTGGTTGACTGTATAATCTTCACTGGGGTCACCTTAAGTTGACAGGTAATTTGAAGACACACACACACAGTTTTCAAAGATGCGGAGTTAGGTTGGCACCATCTTCTCTTGATGATGGTCAAAACGGATAGTCTTTGTAGTAGCTCATCATCTATAGGAGGATGTTACTGTTTCCAAATGGATGAGAAATGTGAAGGAATTATCTTCAAGAAAGAGAACAAAAGCTCATATCTTGGCAAATAGTCACTCTGGTGAGTAACCCACAGATAATTAGACAAAGGAATATAGATACAATGTCACTGTTGATGTACCTGTTGCTTTACAGAGTTCACACAGACAAATCTGTCTCCAAAGAGCTTATAGTCTAAACTAGATTGGGGAGGGAGGAATGGTAGTTTCTTCTTATTTGTTTTATTTATTGCATTTATATCCCACCTCTATTCTGATGAGCTCTAAACAGCATGCATGGTTCATTCCCCAACACCATTCTGTCACCATTCTGTACAACAACTCTGTCAGTAATTTAGCCTGAGAGAGAGTATGACTGACCCAGTAAGCTTTATGACTGAGTGAGGTCTCCTTGGTCCTATTTTGAAATACAGCAAAGGGCAACCAAAGCTGCGTGAAGGCAGTTGACTACCCCAGAGCTGTGTGAATCAAAGTTTATGGATGTATGCAGAAAGCCAGAGGCTGGTTTATGATGTTCTCAACACTCTGAGAGGCTAGTAGATGTACTTCCACATTACAGACTGTACTGTACCTTTGCCACAGGGCAGAAATTAGATTCTGAGAGCAAAGGCAACAAGCAAATGAGAATGCCAGATCACACCTTCTTCTACTAACCTGGAATCATAGAATCATAGAGTTGGGTGACAACATGTACAGCTGTGAGCGATGTAAAAAGTAAGTCCCTGGTAGCCCTTTTCCAATCTTGCTTCCAATGAGCTTCTCTTCTCCCTTCTTCAAGGACGTGCCCTGTGGGATGCTGTAGGGTTAGACCAGATGGCCCTTGTGGTCTCTTCCAACTCTATGATTCTGTGAAATTCTGTGGAAAAGACCACGAGGGCCAACTAGTTCAACTCCTTGCCATGCAGGAATGAACACCTAATCAAAGCATTTCTAACAGATGGCCATCCAGCCTCTGTTTAAAACCCTCCAAAGAAAGAGACTCCACCACACTCTGAGGTAGTTCATTCCACTGTTGAGCACTGGCTTCACTCAGTGGCCAAGATTCTATATGGTCAAGCATAGTGGAGCAGTGGGCACAGGACTCTGCTATAGATCCAGGGCTGGCTTAACCATTCCACCAAATCAGCATCTGCGGGGGGCCCACACCAGCAGGGGGCCCCATCTGGACCTAACCCTCTTCCTGGAAAAACCCCCTGCCTGCTTTTAAAAAACAACAAAGACGTATCTCAAACTAGAAAGCCAAAGCGAAAGAGAAAGATGGAGCTTTCTTTGGGTGGCTGATCCTGGAGGGAGTTTGTTGTTCCCTCCCCCCTCCTCCCAGGATCATTGTCAAAGGCAAGTCAGAGGGGGTGTGTGAGTGAAAGAGAGAGGTGGGGAGGGGCGTCATCTCTTGTTCTCCCCTGCTCTGTCTTCAGAAAAGGCTTCTTTCTTTCTTTCCCCCCTCTCCCTCCCTCCCTCCCTTCCTTCCTTCTTTCTTTCTTCCCTTTCCTAACTTCCACACAGATTCCCTCCAGTCTTTCCAGGTGCCCTTAGCATGTCCTTCTCTCCCCTTCCTCCCTTCACCCCTTGGTCTGCTTCAGCTTCCTCCCCTTGCTGACAACTGAGTTCAACCTGCAAAAGGAAACTGTGTGTGTTTGCCCATGTGCCTTGAAGTCATTTCTGACTAAGGCAAGCTTATCATGGGGTTTTCTAGGCAAGGTTTGTTCAAAGGGGATCTGCCTTTGATTTCATTTGAGGCTGAGAGAGTGTGACTTGCCCAAAGTCAGCCAGTGGGTATTCATGGCTGAATAAGGATTCGAACCCTGGTCTCCACATAGGGCAATGCTGAAGCTTCTACAACACTCTGGTTCTTTTAACAGAAGAATATAAAGAATATAAATTTAAAAATGGAATACTATTGCTAGGAAAAATGGTTTTATTGTTGTCACTAAAACACCAGTATCCCATTAGTGCTATGTGAGAGCCATGGGCTAAGCAGTGGTTTTTAACTTTTTCTTTACCAGGGACCCCCTTTAAATATATTTTGTTGCCCCAAGACTTAACTCAAGATTTAAAGCCCTAATAATAATAGCTAACAACAAAAACAATACAATTACACCATCCATTAACCTTTTCCCTCAGAGGCACTCTTGTTTCTTCCTGCATGTTTGTGGCTGGAGTGGATTGAATAGCAATGTGCAGGCCAAGCCAGCCAGCCAGCCTTTGCCTTGGTTCATGTCACGTGACTGTTCTACTACAGGGAGGAGGTGGGCCAGTCTTCAAACCTTTGTGGACCCCCTGTGAGGATATCATAGAATCATAGAATTGTAGAGTTGGAAGAGACCACAAGGGCCATCCAGTCCAACCCCATTCTGCCATGCAGGAAATCACGATCAAAGCATCCCTGACAGATGGCCATCCAGCCTCTGTTTAAAGACAACTGGACTAGAGAATGCTGGAAAAGGAACAATGCAACCAGACCTTGAGAAGGGTGCTGGCAGGGGGATTCTGAGAGGTGTAATCCAAAAGTAACTTTCCCAGGCTCTGAATGCAGCCTAGAATCATAGGGCTGGAAGGGTACCCAACAGGCAGCCATCCCATCCGATCAGCTTCTGCCCTGCAGGAACACACAATCAAATCCCTCATGACAGATGGCCATCCAGCCTCTTTTAAAAACCTCCAAAGAAGGAGACTCCACCACACTCCCAGGCAGCGTATCCCACTATAGAAACAGCTCTTACCATCAGGAACTTCTTCCTAATGTTTAGGTGAAATCTCTTTTCCTGGAGTTTGAACCCTTTGCTCCATGTCCTAGGAGATTTTCAGACCAGCACTTTGTAGCGTTGCAGTAATAGAAGTAGAAATCGCGTTGCAGAAGCACGATAGTCATACCTATTTTCGGACGCCTCGTTTTCTCGTTACAGTCCCGGAACTTTCGTTTCGTACTTCAAGCCGTCGCGTTACTGCGACGCTACATTCCATGTCAGTATAGTTTCGTTATCACGTTCCTCCCTTTCGGCGAAATGAATATTCCGCCGTAGAAACGCAATTCCGAGACGCGGGCATGCGTACAAGTTTCATGTTGAATGCTGTTCTCCATCTTTTGTCCTGGAAGTTTTCTCCTTTTCCGTTTTCTCGCGATACTATGTTCGCTTACTATTCAAATTGGGAGGAGCTGCTGCTGTTGCATGGCGACTTCTTCTTTCTGTGATTGGTTGGCGGAAAAACATTACTCTGTCGCTATGGCACCTTTACTGACAGCCTTCAGTGGAACAGCTGTCTTGCAATTTATATTGAGTGTTATGGCTAATCTTTTGCAAAATTTCCTACAGATGGAGAGACGCAGAAAGCTAAGCTGTTAACAACTCACGCGCCTCAATTTGAAATGAACTCCCCGCCCACAAACAGCTACAACGTTACGTCATAAGGGGTGGAAACTAAGGGCAGAGAGAATGTTACAGTATCGCGAAACAGAAACAAATATACTTTCGGACAAACTTTCTTCTCGTAACAGCAACGGAAAAAGGTTTCATTAACGATTTTTCCCCGTGTTTGAAATATTACGGAGTTACGCGGGATAGAAACCAGACAGGGTCAGATTCTGTTGTGCGTCGTCCGAAACGGGCGTTATCTCGCGAAATTGATTTAATATCATCTCGCTATATTAACCCGGTCTGAAAATCTCCCTAGTCTCTGAAGCAGCAGAAGACAACCTTGCCCCATCCTCAGTATGACATCCCTTCAAATATTTAAACATGGCTCTCATGTCACCACTCAGCCTTCTCTTCTCCAGACTAAACATACCCAGTTCCCTAAGTTGCTCCTCATAGGGCATAATGGCTTCCAGACCTCCCACCATTTTGGTTGCCCTCCTCTGGACACATTCCAGTTTCTCAATACCCTTCCTGAATTGTGGTGCCCAGAACTATTATTTCTCTTGATCTAGACACTATACTCCTATTAATGCAGCCTAGAATCGCGTTGGCATTTTTTGCTGCTGCATCACACTGCTAACTCATGTTTAGCTTGTAGTCTACTTTCTTTTTTTTAAGGAAATTACACCATTATGTTAATTGCTAATTAACAAAAAATATTTTGTTAGTGCCTATAATATAGTTTTTAAGCTAAATTATTGGTGGCAAATTATGTAATACAGTAGCCCCCCGCCTTATCCACTGGGGATTGGTTCTGTGCGGGCATGGATTCTGAAAACTGTGGATAATAGTGAACACCACTGAAACTAATGGGACTTCTGGTTTAAAATACCATAGAGTTGCCTTGGAGAGCCTAGAAAATGGCTAGGGAGGACACATTTTCTAGGATGACTCTATGGTAGGTGTGCTGTTTTGTGTCCCATGGATAATGAATCCGTGGATACGGAGGTCCTACTGTAATCTGAACATCCTGTACTGTGAATAGGTTAGGTTACATTGACCTAAATAAACATATGGGGGCCCCAAAATAAAGCATTGCAAGGGGCCCCAAAATTCCTTAAACCAGCCCTGTATAGATCCCATGTCATCACCCACAAGATTTACCCTTATGCTGTAGTAGCTGTCCCCACAACCATTCTGTTGGTGGTGGAAAGTGTGGGCATGGATGAGAGAAGTGTCTGGCTATGTTCCACTGAGATCCACTGGAGTACTCCAAAGATCTCAGTGGATAATGTTATCAATTTGCATCTGACAAGGGCAGCATAGCCAGATGCTTCTCTGACCACCTCCACTCTCCCCTAGCAATGGAATGGCCATGGTGGGGGTGGCATCTTTTGCAACACAATAGTGAGTCCAAGGGAAGAGCTTTTGGTCATTGCAAAGGTGGAAGAGTACCAACCTTGGCAACAATCAAAAATAGATGTACACAGGTGTAAAGAGAACTTAGACTTATGTATGTCACTAGCAGGACCCTGGCCAGTTTTAGTTAGCCAAGTCTTCTCCACATGCTGATTCTTGTCTTAGCTGAAAAGAAGCTTGTTAGAAACTTCAGATTTAAGCTATATAGAACATACAACACTGGTGTAATAATAAATGACTGACTTTAGTCAGTTACAGTAACACAGGAGTAGACAACTGTTCACTTACGGTAGGCTAAATGAACATACTGTACTTAAGGGTTGGGATAGGTTGGAGTATAATTTACCAGAGCTTAGAAAGTCATTTTTTAACGTAGTATTTTACATAGCTTGCTGCAAAGTCCTCTGCCCAAGATAATTCATTATCTTTACAATTAACATTGCAAAACTATCTTTCATTGTATTTGTTACTTTAAAAAACAAACTAGACAGTGGCATAAAACTTGGGGGGGAAAATTGAAATCTCCTAAAACGTCTATAAAAATAACTGGAACAGTAAGTAGAAAACATAATTGTTATATTTAAAAACTAGCATTGTTACCATGTGTTTCATAATTTTTAAAATGTAACTTCATTACACCTTAATCCCCCCTGAGTCATTAGTGTTAACAACTTCACATATAATTTGTTACTTCCCATCTCTGCAATTCAGTATGACATTAACACAGGGATGGGAAAGTATGGCCCTTCAAATGTTGTTGAACTCTATTTCCCATCAACCTCAGCCAGTTCACCTGGCCAGTGTGAGGAAGGAGTTGTAGTTCACCCACATCCGAGGGGACATAGGTTCTGCACCACTTCCTGGTATCAGGACACATGTCTACATTTTGAAGGAATGCTTTTGGGCTCCATCTTAGGAAGCTGCATCAAAAGAAAATCAAACTATTGGTTCCTCTCATTAATTATTATCTAGTGACTGTCAGCAGCTCACCAGAGTTTTAGATAGGAATTGCTCCTGGCCCTACCTGGGGATCCTACAGACTGGGGACTTTTTACATACAGAGCATGGGCTTTGCCACTGAATTAGGGAGAGCCCTTCTGTAAACAAAGAATGTAACTTTCTGAAGTACGTATCTCATTGTTCCTTCATGATACAATAACCTGAATCTGAGAGCTAATAAAATGCCCTTCTGGGAGGCATGTGAAATAAAGGAGGGTGGAGTTATGTGGCTGCTGTTACGGTTTCATAATGGCCTGTTTTGTTATAGTTTTATTATGACCGATAAGCAGCTGTCATGGCAGACGGTGGGGGAATCTCTAAATGCATTTTGGACCTGGGTGTGCTTGCAGGTAGCATTAGTATGTTCAGGCTTTTGTGTCCTTTTAAATAAAGCAGCCATCTCTGTCCTGGAAGCCTATCATAATATACAATTATAGCACTACAGTTCCACTTTAACTGCCATGATTCCCTCCTGTGGAATCCTGGGATTTACAGTTTAGGGAATGGCATTTAAAATCCGCAGCGTTAGAGCTTTAGTGCCTCACTAAACTACAAATCCCAAGATTTCATAGGATGCGGCCATGGCAGTTAAAAGTGGGATCATAACACTCAGGGCCAGTCTAGATGAGGGAGTAAAATGTGATTTCGTGCACACATACACCAATTCACAGCAGCTTTCCATCTGTCTCCACAATCTTTTTGCAAGGTCACTGGTGTGCAAAGCTATCTGTGTTTGCTGTTCACACAGAGGCATACCAGTGAATCAAGATGGTGGGTACAAATGAATTATTTGTGCTTCTATACTTGCCCCTGCCAAACAGTATCTTTTTTTAAAAAAATTAAATCCAACGTGCATAAGAGCAATCTTCCACTTAAATAACGAAAAAAAGTTTTTTTAAAGAAAGGCTGTTTTGTTGCCTCAGCACACAATCACTATGGCAACAATACAACATGGTGGTTCCAGGTGCTGCCTTGTTAGCAAGCTCTGTTCCCTGCACATGTCCGACCAATCAGCTATCTGTTTCAGGAATGCACTGTGATACGATTTGGTTGTCTAATGAGCAGGAGTGCCCATTTTCCCCGCCAGTTTTAAAAAACTCAGGAAAAGCCACAAAAGCTTTTCCCGTGTAGTTTTTTCCAAATTTTGCTCCCCCTCCCTCCAAAAATGATGAGCTGTTGCAGGATCTCATTTGGACACATGGAATTCCCCCTAAATTCTATGAGGATTTATTTCACCATCTGGACCAGCTCTATAATTATGTAATGTAGAAAGGCCCCTTCCATTGATTCTAAACTAAAATCCCCATCAATTCTGACCACTGGACAGGCTGGCTGGGGTTGATGGAAGTAATAGTCCAAAACATATGGAGCATACCAGGTTTGAGGAAGGCTTGTGTGCAAAGTTGATTACTGGCTTGTTAACAGCCTTTCTGTGTGAAGGAGACAGATTAAATTCACATTTCTCAAACCCAAACCTGATCTGGCCCCTCTCCCACCCCAAGATCACTTTTTTAAAAATGGGCCTTTGTGTAGGCTTCATAATAAATTTTCTGCTTCTGCAAATCAGAACACATGTAACTCATATGTTAAAAACTTTAGTCTTGCCTTTCTAATGTGATGGATGTGCCAGTTTTTGTAAATTCCACTAGTGCCAGTGTTAGGCCTTTGATCAGGGCCTAACTATCCTTTTGACTAATTCTAATTAGCCTAATAAGATATATTTTCAGCTATTCCATAGCTTTTCCATAGTCTACCTGAAGATACATTCTGGACCATGTTTTCATTAGCCATTGTTTCCTGCTTCATCTGAACTTGTAACCAGTAACCAGCCAGGATATTAAACTCTGGTTTGAAGCAAATCTAATGTTCCAACTTGTTCTGAAGTTGCGGGGGGGGGGGGATAGCAGTTATGGTTAATGAAGCAGTTCCTGGCTTGATCTTGGCCTGTGCAAAAAAAATGCACTATGTGCATACCAAAAGGCAGGTTCACATCTTGGTTTATTAGCAAAGATGTTAATCACCTGAACAGGCTCCAAGGGACAAGACAACAATACATATTGTCCATTTATTTACAATGTAAGTATTGTGCATTGACAAAAATATGAAATTACTAGAATGCAACAGGTGGAGCAATGTTAGAAAGGAGTATTTGTTGAAAATGATTTAACCAAATACAGTAATACCTGGCATTTGTGGTAAGCAAAATGTGTTTTAACAAAATCACCTTATAGAGACTGCTTCAGGTAGGTTATCAGATGATGAAACTGTTGTCAGTGAAATCCTGTCTCTCTGTGTGCATGTGCATGGAATACATAATCTTTTCTAATCTCTTTTGTGGACTTTGAACTCTACACCTATTTTGCCGAAACAAAGACTTGTGATGACCGTTATACTAATCACAGATATTTAGTTACTTATTAAATCTGCAAAACTCTTGCTGAAGCTAGTAAGTTAGCTTGAGTGTATATGTGGAACTAAGGGAGTAAGCAGTTGGAAAATTCTGGTTTCTATATCGTGTTTTTCATCCTTCAAAGTGGAGGTACCCAGAGCAAATAAAAATTGGACTAAACCAATAGTCCTAACCCAGCAGAACAAAAACAAGTCATTCAACCACAGAAAGTAGCAATGAAACTTCTAAAATGACAAAACTGAAAGAGCCAAGACTAAAGAAATGGAAATCTATGCTGTAGAAAGAGGAGTGCCTTGTGTGAAGAGAAGTTCATGCTCTCTCTCTTTGCCAGTGATGGAACCCTGTTTAAGTAGGAAAAAGGGTAACCTCTGAGGTCGTTGAATTACATATTCAGGGTGCCAAAATAGAAAAGTCCCTCACATTTGGTGGGAGGGCATGCAGATCTCTGAAGACAGAGATGCAAAGAACCCTCACCAGGTGATATCAGACCAAAGCTTGGGAAGGCTATTTGTTTGGACTACAAGTTTCAGAACTCCCTAGCTATGTTGCCAGAGAGGATTCTGGGAATTCTAAGTCCAAAAAAGTAACTCCTCCGAATTCTGACAAGAGAGCAGCTAGATTCATATGGAACAGGGAAGAGGTCCTTTAGGTATTCTGGCCCTAACCCATTTTTCAACCATTTCAGTGCTGGCTTTTAAAGGAGCCTTAAAACTGTCTTTGGTCTGAGCTGTTTTTAATTAAATTAACTTTTTAATGTTTTATGCTGCTGCTGCTGCTTTTAAACTGCTGGTTTTAAATTGCTCTCATTAGATGTTTAAATTAATAATAAATGTGGTCCTTGCTTTTCAAATATTTTAACTGCTATTTTACCTTTGATTGCATTTATTTATTTATTTTTGGGATGATGTTTTATCCTTTTTGTGCAAGTTGTGTTTTCATGTAAGCTGCCTTGAGGGGCCTTTATTTTGTTTTATTTTATTTTTAATTAATTAATTAATTAAGGGTGATAACCATTAACTAGGAACTTGAATTGCTTCAAGAAGCAGATCAGCAATCAGTGCAGCTGGTACAGCATGGTAATATTGTACCTACTGTACCAAATATATTTGGTTGGTAACATGACATGCTGCCATGCAATGGCTTGTGCATCTGAGAACACTATTGTATATAGGAAAGGAATTTTGACTGTGTTCCACCCAAGAGGTACAAGTACTGTTCGGGGCTTAGAGAAACTATTTTTAGGCTACAGCTCCCAGCATGCCATAACCATTGCCCATGCTGGCTGGGCAATTCTGGCAGTTGTAGTCGAAAAATAACTTTTTCAAATTCTGATATTATTTCACATAAATAAGTGGTTTGGACTAAATAACAATAATTACAAAGAATATGGAAACACTACTTGTAATTCTTCAATATACACCACTGCTTGGTTGGACTGGATGGCCCTTGAGGCCTCTTCCAACTCTATGATTCTATGATGACAAACTCAATAGGACGTGACTAGGGGCTTCTCTACATGGGTTAAATACCCCGGCTTGCCCCCATCTCAGAGATCTTTAGTCCATATGACACAGTGCACTTGCCTTGTTCTGACCCTGGACAGTCCTCACTACCCCCGGGTCAGATATGGGGCTGAGATGGGGGCAAGCCAGAATAGGGCCTGATAAACTTTTACATCATAATACCCAGTTTAATTGTTACCACTGGCCAAAACCTGGTTGGAGCCCTGCATGTCTGCAGATGCCCATCCAGCACACTTGCCCTCGCTGCCGCCACCAACTTCCTGGCTCTCCCAAAAGCCAGGCAGGGCTCCTGAAGCATGTGACCAAGGCCAATCACATGCAGGGGGCCTTCAGTCACATGTTTCCCCTTCCTGGCTTCCAAGATAGCAAAGAAAACGGTGGTTGCAGTGGTTGCAGGGATGGGACGACATTTCTTTGTGGAGTCCAGCCCATTTCCTCCAGGTAATGGGGGCAGAATGGGCTACCTCCACAGCCAAGTTATGCCAGTCGGGAGCTGGCATATCCTGGCTGGTGTAGATAAATCCTAGGAAACAGCAAAAGTTAGTTAATTAGTTAAAACAGAAGGCTTCTATCAACCCAAAGTACTTATTTGTAGAAGAATCAGAATTATAGAATTGGAAGGGACCAGAAAGCACATCTGGCCCACCTCCCATGCAGGGATCCTCAGGTAAAGCACCCCCTGGGTATCCAACCTCTTTTTAAAAACCTCCAAAGAAGGAGAGTCCGCTGTCTTCTGAGGTAAGCTGTTCCACTGTTGAATTGCTCTTGCTGTTAGGAGATTCTTCCTAATGTTTCAGTAGAATGTCTTTTCTTGTAATTTGACTACATGTGGAGCAGAAAACAAACTTGCTCCATCTTGTACATGATATACCCAGATACTTAAGGCATTCCTCATAGGACTTGGTTTTCAAAGCCGTCCCTTCCTGGTCACCTCCTCTGGACATGTTCTAGTTTGTCAATATCCCTCTTGAACTATGGTGCCTAGTCTTGAACACAGTATTCCAGGTGAAGTCTGACCAAAGACAAAGTGACACCATTGCTTCTCTCAGTCAGGATACTATGCTTCGTTGATACAGCTTAGAACTGTATTTGGCCACCACATCAGACTGTTGACTCACTGCAGATTCAGAGGCATTGAAGGAATGACCTATATGCCCTTAAGGAGGCTATCCTAGAACAGACTTGCACAGAAGCACAGTGTAGGAGATGCCTCTAAAGTTGAGCTGTTCATATTTTTTCACACCTCAAAAAGGTTAGGCATATTTATTTATTTATTGAATTTATATCCCACCTTTCTCCCAAAATGGGATTCAAGGCGGTTTACAATAATTTTAAAAGATGCTGCTAAAACATTGATTTACAAAGTTAAAAAGGAATTAAATATAATATTATTAAAAATACATTCAAAGATAGTTAAAACACTCAAAATATATTTACAACTTAGTTTCAATAAAGGATAAAAAGATTAAAACAGGACACACTTACACGCACAATTGTTGTTGTTATGTGCCTTTAAGTCATTTCTGACTTATGGTGACCCTGTCACAGGGTTTTTTTGGCAAGATTTGTTCAGAGGAGGTTTGCCATTGGCTTCCTCTGAGGCTGAGAGAATGTAACTTGCCCAAGATCACCCAGTGAGTTTCATGTCTGCATGGGGATTCGAACCCTGGTCTCCAGAGTCATAGTCCAACACTCAAATTTCTACACCATGCTGGCACCACACACAACTACAGCTTCATAATTAAAAGGCAAAATTCAAAAGCCTGCCTAAATAAAAACATCTTCCCCTGCCAGTGGAAAGAGAGCAGGGAGGGAGCCAACCAGACTTCCTGTGGAAGGGAGTTCCACTCTCTGAGAGCAGCCACAGAGAAGATTCTCTCCCGAGTCCTCGCCAATCATGCCTGGAAAGGTGGTGGGAATGAGAGAAAACTTCCCCAGCAGATTTTAACACTCATGCTGGCTTTTATAAGGAGATGCAGTCTTTCAAATAGTCTGAACCCAAGCCGTTAAGGGCTTTAAAGGACAAAACCAGAACTTTAAAGTCTTCCCAGAAATATACCAGTAGCCAATGCAGCTGTTTCAACAGAGGAGTCACATGATGTAGCCAGCCCCAGACAGCAGCCTGGTCTCAGCATTTTTGACCTAATGAAGTTTCTGAACAGTTTCCAAAGGCAGACCCACACAGAGTGCAGTACAGTCATCCAAATGGGAAGTAATCAAGGTGTGTGTCACTCACTGTAACCACATCTGACTTGTCAAGGAACGGGCGTAGCTGGTGCACTAGTTTTAACTGTGCAAATGCATTCCTCAACACAGCTGAAACCTGGACATCCAGGCTCATATCTGAGTGCAAGAGCACATCCAAACTGCAAACCTGAGATTTCAGGGGGAGTGTGATTCAATCTAGCAGAGTTTGAATTCCTATTCCCTGACTGGCCTTCTGACTGACCAGGAGCACCTCGTTGTCTGGATTAAGTTCCTGTTCATGCTCATCCAGTCCATTGCTGACTGCATATACTGGTTTAGCACAGAAATAGTTTCTGTGGAATCAGATGGAAAAGAGGGATAAAGTTGTGTCATCATCAGTGTACTGGTCACATTGAACCCAAAACTCCAGATGATCTCCCCCAGTGGTTTCGTGTAGATATTAAACAGTACAGGGAACAGAAATGAGCCCTGAGGGAAACCACATGATAGTGGCCCCAAAACATGGAAACAATTGAATTAAGAAACTGTAAAAAGCATAGCATTTTCTAAAGCCACTTTTCTGATTATAAAGAACAATCACTGCTAATTGTTCAGTCTTAAGGAGTGTATTTAATTAATCCAGCCTCCCAGCCCAGTGCACTCAGATAGGTTAGGTCATAACTCCTAGCATCTCCACCAGGCACAGAAAGTGTTATCCAACACACTTGGCAGGCACCAGAGTGGAGAACCCTGAAATAATTGAATTGATTCTTCATTTGACACCTAAATGAAACTGCTGGGAAACGTTCTCCAGGGCTTTGAAGTATAATATCACTGACATCCACCCTTCTTCCTCTCATTTCTATTACCATCCTGGGCTCAAGTTGCTTAGCATAAAACTGGGCATAAGTTGCTCGACATGGCTCAGTCCTCACCAGAACTGATAACAAGTCATCCGCTGAAGTTGAAGGTTTGTAGATTCAGGACAGATAAAAGGAAGTTCTTCATGTAGCACACAGTTACCATTTAGAATTCATTACTGCAAGATGTGCTTACGGTATTCAACAGAGATGGCTTTTAAACAGGATTGAACACATTCATGAAAGGTGGGACTTTTGGTGTTCACTAGTCATGATGTATGTATGTATGTATTATCTTGAGTAAAAGCAGTGGTATGGCTCTATATATTAGCTCCTGGGAAACATGACTAGGAGAGCACTGTTACACTCATGTGCTGCTGGCACTCATATTTTGCCTACCATTGGTCACTGGTTGGCCACTGCATGAACAGAATATTGTACTAGGTAAGCCTCTGACCTAATGAAGCAGAGCTCTTCCTGTGTTCTTTCTTCAGAATGCCATTGTTGTGGCAAGTCCTTTTGTTTTTGCCAACTAGGGCTGAATTTGACCTTCACCAAGAGTAACTTGGATGGAAAATAATCCATTCATTTTAATCTTCCACAGTATTAAAATTCTTGCTGTGCTTTTTCATAAAGGATTGTTATTTTATGTTTCAATTTTTTTCTAAAGCTTGACCACCACTTTGCAAGTCCACAGATGTAAAAGCATAGAGTTAAATTAGAACCAGTGCATTGGGCTGGTGATGGACTCAATGGTGGCAAACTGATTGCAATTTAAATCTAGATGAAAGCTTGTAGTAAAATGATAAATGAAGTCATGTAGGAACCAGTATTTGAATGTGGTGATGGATCTGAATTGCCAATCCAGGAGCAAAAATTCATTCTGTTACGGGTGGGTTACAGGTTTACTATGTAACGTTACTTCTGGATCTGACTGATTATGAATACTGTTAAATTCGCAGCTATGGTCAGCAGTGCTTATGGTCATCTTAGGCTGGTGCCCCAGCTGTTCCCTTTTTTTTAGAAAGGACATACGAGGTTACGATAACACAGGTTCTAATTACAATGGAGCAGTTTCTTTTTATCCCTTAAGGACCTGTTGTGGGCTATATCCCCTAAAAATGTAGATTTCTGCATCTTTAAAAAAAAAGTCAGCAAAAGTTCTTCTGATACAGTGGGGTGGGAGACCAAAAAGTTCACCTCCCTCCTAAAACAAGGCCCAAGTACCTCGTTCCATTGCAAAATTCTGGATCTTCACACATCGCTTCTTTGTTCTTTATTTTAAAAAAATAAAAATAAAATAAAAGTAAACCTGGGTGGTGAGTCAAGGGGAGTCCCAGGAGGCCATAGAAATGACTTCATAAGCCAAATGCAAAAGTATTTGAAGGGGTGTCACATTGAGGATGGAGCAAGCTTGTTTTCTGCTGCTCCAGAGACTAGAACACGGAGCAATGGATGCAAGTTCTAGGAAAAGAGATTCCACCTCAACATTAGAAGGAACTTTCTAACCATTAGAGCTGTTCGGCAATGGAACACACTCCCTCAGAGCGTGGTGGGGTCTCCTTCCTTGGAGGTCTTTAAACAGAGGCTGGATGGCATCTGTCAGGGATGCTTTGATCGTGATTTCCTGGGTGGCAGGGGGTTAGACTGGATGGCCCTTGTGGTCTCTTCCAACTCTACAATTCTATGATTCTACTCACCTCTGAATTACACCAGGGTCCACACGGTGAAAATACGCCTCACAGAATTTGCTCAGAAAACAAGCTGTCTTAATAGGATCCCACATTGTCTCACTGTATTGTGAAGAAGGGGGCCAAAAAGAGAAAAAACTATGTGAGAAAAGCATTTAATGGCTTTTCCCAACTTTTTTAAAAAGCTCAAGTTATATGTGCAGTTTTGCTCATTAAGATAAGCGATTCAACATGAATTGCTTCCCCATATAGGACAAAGTACAAACCTGATTGGCTGGATGAGTGCAGGGGCAGGGCTGAGTTACAGGGCAAGTGCCCACTGCCACCATGTTGGATTTTTGCTTTAGGCGATAAAATGGGGGTTTGTGCTATCTTTCTCTTTTTTTTTTTTTTTTAAGTGGGATATCACTTGTGCGCACCATAGAAATCGTTTGGTTTTTTTTAAGTTCAGCGGTGGCAGATTTAAAAATGTGAGTAATCCACAAGCAGCTGACTTTTCAGCTACAAGCATGTGAAGTTTATGGGGGCTGTAAAACCATTAAGACAGGTCATAGCTGCTGCAACTTGCTATTACTGTGGAGCAGTCTGGGGGTTTTTCCTTCGTGTAGACAAGCCCCAACATTACAATGCATAGGGCTCCCTTCAAAAAAGGGACAGCTAAAGTTCTGAATAATGTAGGGATGTAATTCTTCACTAAGTTTCTTCCCCAAGGAAACAATTTTAGCAGTTTTCTTCCTGCTGTGGGAAAATCTTTGAAAAGCACAAGTTTTGAAGTCTATTCAAAATTCAGAACTTATTCTGCGCAAAATTCTCACCTGGTTGTTTTGCATAGAATACAACATTTTATGTGCAGGAAGCAGCATTTTCTGCAAAGAAAAAGCTGTGTCCTGTGCAGAAAAAGCTGTTTTCTATGCAAATCAACCACAGGCAAAGTCCCCAATTACTGCATTTTCTGTGCAGAAAACAGGTTTTCCTGTGCAGAAAATTAGACAACCATCACTTAGACATAATGCTGTTTCAAGAGTAAAACAACCCAGTGTGAATTTTGTGCAGAATACATCCCAAACCGCAAAGTTTCCCATCAGCTCAGGATTCTTCTCATCAAGGTTTCTCAACACTTGAAGAACATTTTTTTTCAATTTTTCAAATATCCCTAAATCAAAGGCAGTCTCACATGACTGTCCTTTTTTTTTTTTTTTACAACATTGGCTTCATTTGTTACTGGTCCATTTTATGTCCAGTTTAGAACCTCCTATCTGCAATTTTTATAAGTATTTATGTTTTTACAAGTACTGAGTACTTGACCTTAGTCATTGAAAATATGTTCGTTCAATAGATTAATCCAGCTTGATGAACTAAATGTTACAGACCTAATATTACCTGCTCAGGTAGTTTCTTTCTCATATGACTTGGTTCCCATTTACAAAATAATCCCTACCATGTAACTCTTTACATGTACTGTGGTTGTTCATTTTTTTGAAGTCACAAGAAGGCAGTCATCTTTTTCTTCCATTTTTTTAAAGCAACATTGCATCTAGCTGAATTTCTTTTCCATTTTCCCCTTGGCTTATATTTCTAAGCAGCACACATACAACAAATTGATTTCTTTTAAGTGACATTAAAAATTAAAATGACTGAAAAACATGCCCTGGCTTTCTTCCCCCATAATATTTGTTTCTACCTCCTCCAGTCTAAGCTTTAAACATAGCCTTTAATTGGTATTCAGCAACATTATTAGCAAATACATTCTTTGTAGACATAAATAAAGACTACAACATATAACTGTATTTCATTAACAACAGAATCCTGCTACATAACTTTATTTTCTGAAGCACAGTACAAAACTTTAACCTCTTTGCTTTTAGGTTTGTTTATATACATATATATATATATATATATATATAAAATCTTTATTATTGTACAAACAGACAAGGCAAAACAAACCTACAATGCACAGCATAACTACACAGTTCCAATACAATATTAGCACCTTTTACAAATTGTTACTATGAGAACAAAGTAACAATTTGTTAAGGGTGCAAATATGATTTTGTCATATATAATACATTGTATTATATATGACAAAATCATCATATTTGGTATATTAAAAGTACAGCATATTCAGAAAATTACAAAATGAATTTACGTTTTTAAATTTTATTTTTTGTTACCTATGATGCTATAAGATCCTGAATACCTAAACTGCAAAAGAACCTCTTTGGTTTTGCCAGTTTATGATGAGCAGGCAAAAAAAAAAAAAAACCCTAATAAAAACAGAATAAAGCATCTACATTAGTAAAACAAAGAAAATTATTTGAGTCCAGTAGTTCTCCATAGTGTAAAGTATACATGGTGTTGTGTGTCTTCAAGTTGTATCCAACTTATGGCAACCCTAAGGAGAACCTATCATGCTGTTTTCTTGGCAGGATTTGTTCAGAGGGGGTTTGCCATTGCCCTTCTCTGAGAAAGTGTGACTTGCCCAAAGTCACCCAGTGGGTTTTCATGGCCAAACAGGGATTAGAACCCTGGTCCACAGAGTCATAATGCAGTGCTCAAACCACTACACCATACTGCACCACATAACACACCTAGAAAAAGAGCCAGAAAGAGGAATCGAAGACCAGGAATTGTAATAATCTGATACTGTATAGAAAAGTCTTCCTCTTATATAATTTTTAGGCACAATTTTGGGGTAGTGAATATGTGAAAGCCTGTTTTTAAACATTTATTTGTCTTTCTAAAAGAAAATATTTTATACTCTTAATTTTAAAAAAAATCTGGAAAAAAGGGTTTTGGGTAGAAGAACACAGAAAATGAGTTTTTTCCCTAATTTTTCCAGGCATGCACATCTCTATTCATCTCTGACTGAATGTCTACCCCCCCCCAACCTTTTTCCTGTTTTTTGCTGACCCATTACTCCCCCCCAGCCCTAAATGTGGAGAAGTGGGAGATGGGTAGACAGTGGTTCAGATGTTTTAATTAGTCTTAGCTGGAAGGCCAAAGGTCATAGGCAGATCTATATCAGTAAGGAAAAGATCAGGCCAAAAAGATAAGGGAAAGGTCAGGCCCAACATGGAGTTATTTTTTATGATAAGAATAAAATCTTTGTGCTGAATTTTTGGGACACAGTTACTAATAAAGCTGGGGGCTTTACTAGCAAATCTGTTTTAAAAAGCCAGATGATACCTGCATACAAAGAACTCTTAGGAGAATTAGCTGTTAGCTAAACCGGCTTAGAAAGAGATCACTTGTAAGTCTATAACAGTGGTTTAGAAAAATATTAAAAACTAACTGGAAACAAGTTGAGTTCACACTTGAAAGAACACTTCAAATGGAAATGGAATTGTTCTAAGGTGTATTTTTTAATATCTAACCACTATCTTTAAAAACTAGAGCATGGACAGCTGAGACTAGTATGTGCACCCTTCAGTTGTACACACAGCCTGAGTAAGCAAGATGTAAATTAGGGGTGGGGAACCTTTGGCCCACGTGATGGAAAGACATACTCCTGGCTGAAATATCTGGAGGGTTGAAGCCTTCCTACCCATGATGTAAATTGCCTTAGTCCCCATGGTGGGAATTTAGTGTTTTGTGAAGAGAAATTGCCATGTAGGATAAAAGTTCTACTTGCTCTTCAGGATGCTTGCTGTGATGGGGATGGTTGGTTTATTTTTTAAGTTGTATCTTGTAGTAGACTCTTATCAGATTGTGACTACAGTATATATAATTAGGATTGTCTATCGCTTATAGCTTCATATAGCATGGGAATTCTCATGTGGTAGAAGAAAGTGATGTAAGCACAACAACCACAAACATGGAAGGTTTTGATTATCTTCCTGTGTATAGCAAGTTGGGTTGGGAAACAGGCTGTGAGGCCTGTATTACCTGTTGGTTCTTAGTTGTTTGATTTTATCTCAATATTGCTATTCTCACCTTTTGCGATCTCTATTTCATGGGAATTTGAACCTAAACCAAAGGAAGCCAAATTCCTGGGGGATACCTACAGATATCTTCCTCTATGCATGCTCTGATCCAGTTTCTCCCATTTCTCCTGTCCCATCACCTGCTGTAGACCTTTAATTCTGAGGATGATGCCTGCGTTCAACATTACCTCACCTTCATCCTTTTGTTTCTCCTCTCTTTTTCTTGGCTTTTGAGGAGTACCACATTTGATGATCAGAATGTCTCTTGTCCTCCACAGCCATTCTTGTGTGTTTATGTAAAGAACACTGAGGGTCATTTTTGGAGAAAAGGCGGAGTATAAATAAAGTTAATGATAGCAAGAAGAAGAAGAAAAAGAAAAACATGGGAAGAGGCAAGCACCACTGAGCACAATGGCTTTGTCTGTTCCACCATTGTTCTCATTGCCCTCCATGTATTAATAACAAACCTCTGTACAAGAACCTGGAAAAAATTACTCCTTGGACTACAGTTCCCATAAACTCCACCAGCTGCTTGCTAGTGGAGATTACAGGAATTGTAGTCTAAAAATTACAACAGATACAGGTAAAAACAGAAGTAGAAACATACAAAATACATTCAGAATATTAAACTCTTTATAGAATTAAAAACCATTGAAGGCATATACAAGAAAGAAGTAGTGCATCACACAAATACAACCCTTCCCATGTAAAACAGTCAGTACCCAAAAACCTGTCAGAAAGACAAAGCCAACAGAAGGACAACGTCTGTCTAGCCTCCCTAGCAGGAAAGTTCCAAAGCGTGGAAGTAGTAATCATCAAGAAGGTCATTTCCTTCACACTTATCATCCATAACTGTGAAGGTAGAGCAGTGGTAGGTAGCAAAGTATGGCCCATGGTGCACATGCAGCCCTCCCAGCCAGGACTGTTTCTGTGACCCCCAGAGCCCCCCAAGAGTCAGCATTTTTTTTTTTTTTTGCAAAACAGTTTTGCCAAAAAAATAGCCCAAAATGATCTCTAGGGGGTGTCAGGAATTTTCTACCATGTTTTGTCCATTCCAAGCCAATTTAGCCCCAGGAAAGTCCTTTTTTGGAATTAGGAACAGGAAGTGACTTCCTCTCACTTCCTGTTTTTTAAAAAAGGCCTCTCTTGGTCTTAAAATGACCTAGGAAGGCACCAAAACATGGCAAAAATGCTTCCCCTAGGGAGCAAAAAAATGTTTGTTTTGCTGGAGTAGGTGTGGTGGGGGGTGCAACCCTCCAGGGTTTGCTAGGAGGCTAATATGGCTCCCAGCCTCAGACATTTGCCCACTCCTGAGGTAGAGGGGCTGAGAGATTTACCTCTCATGAAGATCCAAGACCCAGGCAGGATAATATAGAACCCAGAAGCATGAGCCTTTGCTATTTCTTCCTATGCTCAAAGAGACCATTGTTCTCTAGATGACTGAGCTAGTACTTGATGAAAAGCACATGAACGTAAAAACATTGTTTGGAGTGTGCCACTTCAGACTGCAGATGGAGGTTCATGTCTTTGAGTATTCCCTGGATATAGAAACTTAGATGTGAGTGAGTAGGAGTGCAGTTTAACCTTCTCAAAAACATTCTGCCTTTCTGTATGGAGGGAAAGCATCAAGACTGAGAAGAAAATATAGTATCATGAGAGTTCTAAATAGAGTCTGGCATGCATGCCTGCATTTAGTACAGTCCAAACAGATTTACCACTTTGACTTCTGTTTGGAAGGACTAATTCTATGAATGTACAATATGCTAAAACCAGAGCTTGGAAAAATTTCTTTTTTGGAGTGCAGCTCGCAGAATCTCACTGGACTTGTTGATTAGAAAATTCTGTGAGCTGTAGTCCAAAAAAGGTAACTTTTCCAAGCTCTGGCTGAAGCTCTCTGGCCCAGATCTCCATGGTCAGACACTTACCAACTTACCCACCAATCAGTAATTTGAAAAGATAAATATTTGCATTTGAAATTGAGTATATTGCTTGGTTTCCATGGTCGAGCAGGGATTCAAACCCTGTTCTCCAGAGTCCTAGCCCAACACTCCAACCATGCTGGCTTTTATAGAGTGACCCTAAGGGGGGCCTGTTATGATGTTTTCTTGGCAAGATTTGATCAGAAGGGATTTGCAATTGCCTTCCTCAGAGAGAGTGCAACTTGCCCAAGTTTACCCAGTGGATTTACACGGCCGAACAGGGGTTTGAACCCTGGCCTCCCAGAGTCCTAGTCCAATACTCAAACCACTACACCATGCTGATTTCTTTCACACACGTTCTTCAGGTTTTTACCAAATGATGCAAAACACATACACATGAAATCCCATCTTCTCCTTTCTTCTCTTTTCTTTCTCTTGATCCCAAACCGCTTTAGCTATCCTTGTTCAAGCAGCTCTTCCATTCAATTTATAAGTCTTAAATATGACCTTGGGTCATCCTGTACCTTATAACAGAACAGCTGTGAATGTTGTGTTGAGTAATACTTCTTCCTCTTGTTTCTGAGGGTGTCAGAGTGGAGTTTGTCAGGGTATGGATAAAGAAAATGTTCTTCAGGTTAGCCCTTGAAAAATTACTGGTCTCAGATTAAAAAGTGGGTGGAGTGGTAAAAAATAAATAAACAAATGAATGGCTAGCATTATGTAAATCCAGGCAGTGAAAGGTACTGCCATCCTTTTTTCAGTCAGTGACCTTCTTTCAGTCTTGCACAGTGAGTCAGTTGTCAAGTGCAGAAGAGGAGAATTAAAAATGAATTTTAAACTCAGCAGACAACTTGGCTGCTAAGTAGAAAGATGTATGTGAGTGTGTGAATAAGAGGGAGATTGGAAGGACAGTTTAAACTCTCTCCTCTTCATTATGAATATTGCAGAAGAGAATTTGTGCAGTGTAATAAAGAATTCAGTTTGAGAAATCCTACCATTCAGGTTTTGTATCTTGATATGAACTTGTAAAGTAGTCTTAGGCCAAGAGTAGTGTTATGCTGCCCGTGGGTCCCTTGGCCATCCCAAGGTTATTTCTGCAGGTCCAAGCAGCAACAGCAAAAACAATTTCACACAAAAAAAATTGTTGGGAGAATCTAGTAGGCACAATTCTCCTGTGAAACAAAGTGCATCCTTAAGGCAATGGTGAGAATTGTGCAGCCCTCCTGACACCCTTGAACTACAACTCCCAGAAGCTTCGGGTACTACAGCATGGCCAGTGGTGAGGGATTGCATTCCAATGACTGAAGAGCCACATCCTTAGAACCATTCTTCTACTTAAAGACTACGATCTGTGGAAAGGCTTTTCATAATTCCCATCCTTTGTTTTGCTTCCTTGTCTTTTGTTTAAATGGCTTTAGTGACACAGAAAATGGCTGAACTCATGCTCTTTCTCTCCTCTTCTGAACATAGAAGTAAAAAGCTAACAGCCAAGAAAATTCTGGAATAGGTCTTGTGACTGAATTGTAACACAAGCCCATCAGTTTTGATTCATAGCTTAAGGGTGACGTTTTGGAGACTGCAAAAACTGCTTTAACTATCACAGCTCCATCCTATAGAATTCTGTGATTTGTAGTTTGTTGTGGCACCAAAGTTCTCTGACAAAGAAGGCTAAATATCTCACAAAACTACAAATCCCGAATTCCATAGCACTGAGCCATGGCAGTTAAAGCAGTGTCAAACTGCATTATTTCTGCAGTGTGGCAGCAGCCTCGGACAGCCTCCCACCATTCTGAACTGTGTCCTGTGAGGGGGGCCTTTCTCAGGTCTATGAATTATGAGAGAAGTGGCCAAGGAAATCAGCTGTGCCACAGCAGAGAGCAGAAGCCATACTTGTTCTTCTACCTCAGATTTTGGGAGAGCTTGTACCATTGCTTACTCCCACTGAACTGTGGTCTCCCCACAGAATGAGTATTCATTGCTTTAGCGTAACATAAAATTTATTTATGTTATCCAATTTTGGCAGTTTGATACCACTTTAACTATTGTCTTTCTATCTTACAGAATCCTGGGATATGTTGTTTGATAAGGTAGTTAGAATTACTTGCTGGAGAGTTCTAGTGTGCTACCCAGAATAATAGTGCATGTAGCACCAGCGTGGGTCCTTCCCTTCATAATACTCATCGCACATTGCACCCATGTGCACTATGCTACAAATGGAACCACTGTTTCCTATCTGATGTTTTTTGTGCTATGGCAGTCAAAGCATTCACTGTATGACAGCAAGAATGGGTTGACCTGGAAATTTTCCTTTTCTTTTTAATCATTTGGTTCTGGTCATTGGTCAGGAAGATAGAATTCTGTTCTAGCCAGTAATATTCTAGGCTAGGAGGCAAGCATGATCAGGTTTTATCTAACATTTTGAAGTTGATGTTTTCTGGCTGCTTTCCCCACATCCATTTTTACAAACGAAATTGAGAAATGTCATGTTACAAAAATCCCAGCCCTGCAGACTATCTGAATAGATTTTTATCTAAGCTTGGATTTGAACATGGACTTCTCCCTATCTATCTTTCTACTAGACTACCCCAATATTTATGAATCACTGAAAAAGTGAAAGAAAGCACATTACACAGTATGCAGTAAGGGTCAAAGTTGTCTAATGTTAGGCTCTTACGATCTGTTTTTAGTCTCTCAAACAAAAGGACACAGTCCCTTCACAACAGAAATTTTATTAACTTCCTCAGGGCTTTTCATTGACATAAAAGAAATGAACAGCTGAGTGTTTTGCAAACGTTATTGATTTTTATCTTCAAAGCAACTCTGGGAGGTTGAACGCTGTCATTTATTCCCAGTTTACAGATGAAAACCAGGGTTTGTTTATAGGATGGGGAATAGAAAAGCAGTAGGTTAAAAGTGGCTGGACTCTAAGGAGGGGTCATTGTGCAGGTCATTCGAGCCCCTTGACAGCTTAAAAACACCATTCTTATTATTGGCAATAGTAAATCAGTCAGTGCCCTTTGAAATTCAGTCTCAGCATGCATTACTTAGCACCTTCCCCTGCTGTTGGAACAGAAAGTCTAGTTCAAGTGAATTGTCAAAGATCACACCATAAGTGGGTGGCAGAAACAGGAAGGAATCCTATCCTTAGGTTCCCTTCTCACAATTGACTGCCTTTATCTGGTATAACTTGCTGCATATGTTATATAATTACTAGTAAAAGCTCCTTGCCTTCTATAAGGATAAATTATTCATCCTAGTAGCTACTGGACATGGCCATTCTTCTGAATCCTACTCAGGCATGCAAACTGAAGCAGTAAGTCCTTTTCTATGCTGTTTGGTTTGTTCTTTCCTGGAAGGCCATTCTCAGTTTAATAGAGGTAAACTTTGTACACCTTAGTTTGGAACTATGTTGGAAGGACTGTCTTCTGCTGAGAATTAAGAGGTGCATTCTCTATGTGCTTCCTCCCCTCCCCCCCCAAAAAAAAAATTAGCGAGAAGTTGACCATCAAAAATATAGTAGCATGTTTAGCTCTAACCAGGGCATGGTTAGCTTCTCACTTGAAAAACCAAAATGATTAAATTGAGGGTATCATATTTTGGATGACATGACTCACGGGGAAAGACAATGCTTGGCACATTTGAAGAGAGTAGGAAAAGAGAAAGATGACATTACAGGTGGATTGAGTCAGTCAAGGAAGCCACAGGAGTTTACAAGACCTGAGCAGGGTTGTTAATAACAGGGTGTCTTGGAGGTCTTTCATTCCTGTGTGTATGTGTGTGTGGCTTCAAGTCACCACCTGCTGACTTACAGCCACCCGATGCATTTTTCACAGGGTTGCTTAGGCAAGGAATACTCAGAGATGGTTTGTCATTGCCTTCCTCTGAAATATAGCCTACAGCACATAGTATTCTTTAGGCATCTCCTATCCAAATCTCCATCCAAGAACTAACCAAGTTTGACTTTGCTTAGTTTCCAAGATCAGATTGGATATGGTGCCTTCAGTGTATTTACACTGCATTCATAGGGTCACCATAAGTTGAAGGAAATACCAGCAATCATCATCAACCTGGGTTTAAGAGTAACAGGCAGGTCTGTTCATGTGAGGACAGCAAATCCCCATAAGCTGCTCTAAATTGTACAGCTCTCCTGCTGCCAAACCTGTCAGGATAGGGTCTAGCACTGGAAGAACTCCTGTACAATTCAGTGTACTGTAGTTGCAGGAGAAATGACTATAAAACCAAAAGTGGATTCGCTGCTCCTGTGTGTTACATCTACACAGACCTTAGAATTTTTTTAAACTAAAACTCCCAGAATTCCCCAGCTAGCATGGGCAAATGGCCTTTTACTACTGCATTGGTATTATCACTACAACAGTCTTAATACTAAACATGGTTAGCTTTAGAACTGTGGTTAGTATTAACATTGTTGCAGTTGTAAAGTTGCACCATAGTGTTAAAACACAACGTGGAGAGGATGGGGTAGAAATATTTGATAGGTTGATCTCTGTGGTCTGGAAATGGGACAATGTGACATCTGCTCATTTCTGCCTTAAAGAAAGCTTGGTGGTCTTTTTGAAGGTGGGGGTGGATGTCAAAACAAGCATAGTAGTACAGCTCAGATCATTACTACCTACCCTTGAAATCAAATTGGTACTCTGTACTTCCTGAACCTCTGTTTGAATGTACTGCCAGTGCTGGCTCTGTTGTCTCTCCTCCTTCCCTTGGCAGATCATGCTGTGGCTTAATATATCTCAAGGTCAAGGAGCATATCAGAATAGTGAACATAAATATGTGATTTTTCTCACTCTCAGCCAGCTCATTATTTTTAATAATGCTGATTTAGAGCACCATTAGAGCATCTTCACACACGTGACATGTTCCTTCTAAATAATGGGGTATTATCATGCATCAGACACAATGCAGAATTAATCAAAGTGAGTTCAGTTTTTGTATGAACACTAGTGCAAATGTTTCTTTCTACTTCAAGGTAGTTCCTGAATTGTGTAGAATAGCTGCTAGTGGAAGGAACTGAAATCAGAACTTGGTCTTACTGATTCATGCAATGCACGAGGGCCCATTAGAGCCCTGAGTACACCATGACCACCCTTCTCCCCAGATTTTGGGTTTCAAAGAAAGGCCAATAGCACCCTAAGAAGCCTCAGGGAGTACAATTTGCTATTTAAAGGTTATTTCCCATCCACCCCCAGCATGATCTCCCCAGGTTTCACTAGAGCTCCATCCACCCTCATCAGTCTCTGTTTCCACCTGGCTTGGTTATCGACATTGGAAGGAAAGTCTGGGGGTTAGGTCACAGCTGTGATTCTATGGGCTGGTCTAAACGAGGGAGTAAAATGTGGATTGGTGCACACATAGGCAAACTTGCAGCAGCTTTCATCTGTTTCAATGATTTTTTTTGCAAGGTCACTGGTATGCGCAACTATCTGTGTTTGCTGTTCACATGGAGGCATGCCAGTGAATCAAGATGGCAGGTGTGAGTGAATTACTCATGGTTCTGTCCTCCCCAAATTGCCCCAAATAGTATTTAAAAAAAAATCCAAGGTGCAGAAGAGCGATCTTGTGCTTAAATAATGAAAAAAAGAAGGAAAGAAAGCCTGTTTCATTGCCTGAGCGCTCATTGCCTGAGCGCACAATCAATACAGCAACAATTCAGCATGACTGTTCTGTAATCTGCCATCTTAGCAAGCTCCGCACCCTGTGCATATCCGACCAATCAGCTGTCCTCTTCAGCAATGTGATGCGATTTGGTTGTCCTAACATGGGAGAGCACATTTCCTCTACAATTGGCAAAAAACTTGGAAAAAGCCTCAGAGGCTTTTGCTATAGACTTTCCCTGACTTTTGCTCCTCCTCCCTCCAAAAGGGACGGAATGCTGCGGGATGCCATTTGGACACAATGGATTCCCCATGGATTCCAGGAAGATTTATTTCACTGTCTGGACTACCCCTATGATTGTCTCTGAGAGAACTGTTCCATTACTGTGGTACAACACTTACGACTCCACTTACGACACATTTTCATCAGCGCTGTATACATACAATCTTAAATATACCCTGGACTGACTATGTGACGAATGTTGCTGTCCTTGAGCAAGCAGGGATCACCAGCACTGAGGCCATGATATTGAGAACACAGCTGCGCTGGGCAGGGCATGTTTCTAGGATGGAGGACCATCGCCTCCCAAAATAGTACTCTACGGTGAACTTGCCACAGGTCAGCATAAGAGGGGCGCCCCAAAAAAGTGATACAAGGACTCCCTGAAACAACATCTCAGGCTCGGCCAAATTGATCACCAACAATGGTCCGCCCTGGCCTCACATCGGGAGGCATGGAGACGCTCTATCCACAATGCTGCAGCCTTATTTGAGAACTCACGCCAAACAAGTCTTGAAGAGAAACGACAACGCAGGAAGAATCACAACCCGGAAACATCACCCAAGGAGACCTTCTGCTGTGCTTTCTGCAACCGGACTTGTTTATCTCAGATTGGCCTTTTTAGTCATCAGTGCGCTTGCAGAAAGGTCGGGATGAGTCCTTCCTGAATCTTTGTTTGCAAAGAAAAGCCAGAGAGATATTTCTACCAAAGCCCTGCTCCCTGGTGGTTACATTTGGCAGTGGCACTAGAGCAGCCTTCCCATACCCAGGGCCAGTTTAAGGAATTTGGGGTGGGGAGGGCTGCAATGCTTTATTTGGGAGGGCCCATATGTTTATTTCAGGTCAATGTAACTTAACCTAACCTATTCACAGTACAGGATATTCAGATTATTACTAATAATGTTTTTGCAAGAGGAGGGTTATGACAGCCCCCCCCCCCACAATGATGGGGCCCCTTGCAGCTGCAGGTGCTGCAGGGCCCTTAAACTGGTCCTACCTGCACCCCTGAAGAAGATCTTAAGTGTTAGGTAAGTACAGATAGGAGAAGGCAGTCTCTCAGACAATCTAGTCTGAAGCAGTTTAGGGCTTTAAAGGTTACAGCCAGCACTATGAGCCCAGATAAACAGACCTGGAGCTGCTGTAGGTGACAAATGGCCAGCTTAATAAGATCAAATGGCCAGTTGCAAGTAATAATTTTGTGTCCCTTTTACTCCAGTCTAACTGCTGTTTCTGAATGACATTTATAACAGATTGCTATAGTCTAGTTTCTTCATTGTCCTGCTGCCTTATTTGTCCTGCAGTCTCTGTGCCTAACGTGATGTGGCAACTGCACAGCCTGAATTGAGCAATGTTGAATTCCTATAAAACATGGGGGCTGGGTGCAGATTTTAAGGCACAGCATGAGCAGGGATCTGAACCCTTCCCCCTAATTATGCTTTATCTCCAAATAGATTTTCCTCAACTGTTGTTCCCCCAGAAGATGTCTGGTTTTGGAGCCCCAGTTGGGGGAGGGGGAACAGTTGTTGCAAAGTGGTTTTGAGGAGAGGAAGTAGGCGGAACAATGGTTCAACACCACCCTGCCTCCCTCACTGCCTGCCTGCCTTCAGTGGACCTTCACTCTGAGGTGGGTAAGTGGTAGATCTGGATCTATAGGTAGATCCCTGGGTGATTTACAGTACATCGACAAGGAATTCTTCCAGTTTTTCACCAATCATTGCAACAATATAACACCTCTCCCTAAATTATACTGCTGGGACCACAAAGGCTTATTAGGGGAAGTAACCAAGAATAGATCCACTTTTATTACTATGGTATTCTTGTGCTCTTAAGAGTCAAAGTAGACCAGGGCCAGCAACTGTGGAAGGGGAGACCTTGGAGAGCCACACCCCTCAGTGTGCCCACTTCCAGAAAAAAAAAATTGCCCCAAATGCTCTCTAGGGATATGAAGGACATTTCCACTATGTTTTGGGCCCACTCTGGGCCAATTTAGCCCAGGAGACACCTTTTTTTAACAACAGGAAGTGAGCAGAAATCACATCTTCTTTTAAGAAAAGGCCTCTCTTGGGCTAAATTGGCCCAGAGTGGGCCCAAAACATGGTGGAAATGTCCCTCATACCCTAGAGGGTATTTGGGGATAAATAAACCATACATTTATCACAGTTTTTTTGCAGATGTGTTCCTCCAAGTGGTGAAAGACAGCTGTGTGTTCACAGCATGTTATTTTCCTCACTTACGTATCTTGCATCTAACAGGTTTTGTTCTTTAATTAGTCATTGAGAGGTAAATAAAGGTTTAATTTGCAATTTCTAAGGCATGTATCTGAGGATATCTTGTCGTGAGAAGGAAAATAGGTTTCTCACGGGGCATATACATTCCTCTTAACATTTGACCATAAGTATGTCAAATAAAAAAGAAGGTAGATCCCATAATCCTGTCTGCCCATTTTTCCTTCAATATCCACCCTCTTTCTTCACCTGACTTTATAGGGATCTAGTAACTTTTTTTTCCGCTGTAAAAGTCTGTTACCATAATACCAGCTTTGCCATACTGTAATGCCAGGATTCCTGCTGGAACCGCTATGTTATTTCCCTTTAAGCCATCCCAGATCTACCAGTAGCCATATTATCATCATCATCCTGCCTTCCTAGCTACCTATACATCAGTGATGAAAGCCTGAGAGCAACAGAAAACCCTGACAAAAATGTATAGCCCAAAATAAGAAAGAGGAAGATCATATCCCGGTTTAATTTGGGGCTCTTCTTTTAATTTAAAAATGTAGTTGAGGCACACATGCCACCCAAATGCTAAACTAGATTATAGCAAAGCACTGAAAAGAACCAGGGCAGGATTATATATATGGTTGGCTCTCTTTCTGCTCTTACACCATGGCCAAGGAATGTGTGGCCATCCAGATGATATTGGACTGCAACTCCCATCAGTCCTAAACAACATCACCAATGAGGAGGGATAGTGGCAGATGCTGTTCAGCAACTTCTGGAGGGCCACACCTTCTTTATCCTTGCCTTAGAGGATCTCAGTTTACAGGATTGAGGAAGGCATCTAACTGTAAATTGCAGAGCTTTGGAAAGTTACTAATTTACTCCAAGTGCTATCCATGGCCCTGAGTCTGCAAGACCTGAGCAAGACTGTTGATGATAGTCAACACCATGAGCCAGGATACACCAGTTCCCCACTGGCTTATCCTGGCGGCAGAGCTGGCCTGTGCTTCCTCTGTTACCATCACCAATTGGTGCAGAGTCTAAACGAATGCCGGCCCATCACTGCTGTCACTGCCATTTTCTCTGCTAATTTGGAAGCCAGGAAGGGAGCCCACAACATGTGACTGAAAGCCCTCTGCATGTTACCAGCCTTGGTCATATGCTGAGGAACCTCTACCTGGCTTCTGGGAGAGCCAGGGAGATGGTGGCTGCAGCAAGGGCTGACATGCCAGACAAGTTCCTGCAGACACATGGGACCCGATCCTTTTTTTGCTGGCAGTAATGGATTAAACTGGGTATTATTTGGAAATGGTTATCAGGTCCTGCCCCAGCTTGCCCCCATCTCAGCCCCATATCTTCCCTGGTGGTTGTAAGGACTACCCGGGTTCAGAATGGTGCAAACATCCTGCATCATATGGATTGCAGGGCTCCGAGATGGGGGCAAGCCAGGATATTTAACCCATGTAGATAAAGCCCTGGAGGTCTCTCATTTATAGAGTTGCCATACGCTGAAGTCATCTTGACAATAATTAACAACAATAAACTATGTTGGCTAGGGGTTTCTTGTAGTCAGTTTTCCAAGCATGGTTTAATGGGCATTTGTTTCATTCTGGAGTTCCTAGCAATCACAGTTGAGTTTAAGAATATTTGTCACAACAATTTTTCCTGAGAAACTGTTGACTTTGTGAGGAGACGGCATTGTTTATCTTGAAGGAAGGAGCTAGTTTCTAATGATGGATGGTTGCCCATAGGATGATGAATGGTACATTGGAATTAATGATTCATGAAACATGGATTCAGTGATGGCTTTGAATGTGGACTAGGTAGAACATGCCAAGTAATAAGTAAGCAATGATTAAGTCCGGATACCTTGTTATCAGGAAGAAATAATGGTGCTATTGATAATATTTAGCCTCCACAGTTCCTCAGCACTAGAGTTTTGACCAGGACTGGCCCTATTGTTAGGCTGAGTGAGGCAGTTGCCTCGGGCTATGAATCTGGGCTGTCATGAAATGTCTGAAAGCAGTTAGATATGTTGTGTTGTTTGTTTCATTTACATCCCCAGAAACTGGGGATACAAATGTTTTTTATTAATAAAACACCCTAGCATCTTGAGATATTTCCAGTTTCTTCTGGGATTTCATAGGCTATCCCCCACTTCCTGCTTCTTTTACATTTATATCCCACATTTTCTCCAGTGAGCTTTGGAGTGCCTTGATCCAATGACTTCTCTGAAGTGGCTTGATCCATATCTCTGCTGGCATACATATGTGTGTATTATTCTGTGTTCATGTTCATGTGCCTTTTTCACCTGTCGACTTAAGACAACCTGATGAATTCCATAGGATTATCTTAGACAAAGAAGACTCAGAGGTGGTTTTGCCAGTTCCTTCCTCTGAAATATAGCCTACATCACCTGGTATTCATTGGTGGTCTCCCATCCAAGTAATAATCAGGGCTGACCCTGCTTACTTCCAAGATCAAGCAGGATCTGGTGCCTTTAGGGTATATGTGTGTACAGTTGCCCCTCCACTTTTACGACTTTCACATTTGCGTTTTCGATTATTCACGGAAAGCCTCCCCCCCCGCACTCTCCACCCCAGTCCCTTCCCAAGGCAGCGAGGGACTTCTCACGAAGCCCATCGCTCCTTCGGAAGGGAGGGTGGAAAGGCTCCCTCACGTCCGCTCTCCACCCCAGTCCCTCGCTGCCTTGGGAAGGGGGGAGTGGAAAGGCTCCCTCACACCCGCTTCCCACCCCAGTCCCTTCCCAAGACAACGAGGGACTTCTCACGAAGCCCATCACTGCCTGGGAAGGGAGGGTGGAAAGGCTTCCTCATGCCTGCTCTCCACCCCAGTCCCTTCCTAAGGCAGCGAGGGACTTCTCAAGAAGCCTGTCGCTGCCTTGGGAAGGGGAGGTGGAAAGGCTCCCTCACGCCCGCTCATTTCTTATTTGCAGCTTTTTCACATTCGTGGGGGTTGTCTGCCCCTAACCCCCGCAAATGTGAAGGGATGACTGTATTATTTATTTCTTAGTTCATTGCAGTTATATGCCCACCTTTCCTCCAAAGAGCATACATGAGCACAGTAGCATACATGATTCTCCCCCCTACTTTATCCTCACAACAACCCTGAAAGGTAGAACAGACTTCAGGAGGGTAACTAGCCCAAGATTAATGAATTTAATGGCTCAGTGTGGACTAGAATGTGGATCTCTAGAATTTTGGTTCAAAACTATTACACCCCCAACCATTGAGCATGCAGGCTTGGAAATTCTGGGAGATGTAGTCTTAAAAAAAAAAGCTGTCCCAAACTCTGCTCTTCTCCTAGTCATGCTGTATTAATCAAATGTATGAAAGGGGCTTTCTGAGGTGTGTAGTTATAAATACATAAATCAGCGTTCCATAGTCAGGCATCCTCAGACAGTGCTGTCACCAGCACATCTGAAAGGGAAGGCTGATGTAGAGTCTTCCATGTGATCAGGAACCCTGAACATGCAGAGTTCCTAATCTGTTTGAAATTATCTGCACAATAGATTTGCAACCCCTTTTGCATGCACTTTTACTCAGCATGTGGATGTGGAGGGGGGGCAGTTTAGGCCTATTCTGCTCCATCTCCCTTGCTGCAGTCATTTATGCCTAGGGAGAGATGAACCCTACTGAGATTTTCCCTTCAGCATGCATGCCTCATGAGGCCAAACACAGCTTGTTGCACCATCTGAAGATCTGCAGAGTAAGGCATTCTCCCGGACATCCCTTCTCTGGTTGTAAACAGCAAAAAGAGTAAATACCAGGAATGGTCCCTGCCTCATAGGAGTTGTCTTCTGATCCTAGAGTTGTAGTCATACTCACCTTGGTGCCAGTCTAAAGCAGGTCATCATATACTGTTTCTGTAGTACATTTAAGAAAGAGAAGTGAATAAAGGCTTTTCTTCACAACTGTCTCCCTGGCACACATATTCTTCACTTAAGATGTAGGAAATCTAGAGGCATAGTTGTTCTTCAAGGAAATGCTTCTTTTGCATGAAAATCGTTTCTTATTAGCTGGCTGTTAATTGAAGAGAATGTAGTTATCCAACCTTTGGTTATCAACAAGTCTCACTGCTGTGGAAAGAAAGCAGGAGGCCTTTAGCATCATTTTTTGAAGTTTAAAAACTAATTATAATGGACTTGAGGGGAAATGACCAAAAAAAAAAAAAAAACCATCCAACCATAGAAGGCTATTGGAACTGTTCATAAATTTAGGCCAAATCTTCACATTTCTTTGACAATGACCTTAATCCAGCAGCAGCTACAGGCAACCCTGTACAGGCAATCATTTCTGAGTGCTTAACTTGAGCCTTGCATAAATTTCCCTGGACAAACATCTCTTAGGACTCATCCACACAGGCCAGATACACCAGCACCTCACTGGCATATTCTGGGTTCAGATCAGGCCCATTCCTCCCATTTCCTGAACAAAATGAAATGGAGTCCAGACCGCCATGCTGGCCCATCTCTGCAGCCACCACTGCTGCCATCCGCATCACACACTCCAAAGCCAGGAAGCTGGCCTGCAGCACTTGATCAAGGCCCCCCTGCATGTGACCAGCTTTGATCACACGCTGCAGAAATCCTTCCTGATTTTAGAGAAAACCATGCAGACGGCAACTGCAGTGACAGGCCAGCATGCCAGTGTGGGCTTCTGCAGTCATGCAGGGCTGGATCTGGGTTTATTTTTTCTGGCTGAGACAGTTTTTCCTGGGTATTTTGTTAAAATGTTTTATTGGGCTTTACCCCAACTTCCCCCCATCTTTGCCCCAGGTATCATCAGGGCTGCCCAGGGGCAAAATGGAACTCCAAGATGAGCAAGACATGGTAAGTAGCCCATCTAGGCAAGGTCTTAGTGGTAGGTTCTCAGTCTATGACCCCATCTACACGAGGGGCAAAACATCCATACAGGGGGTTAAAAAATCCGAAAAGGCAGGTATTCGAATGTGGACGCTCTGCCTACACAATTTTTTTATCTCCGTAAAGTCCGCATGGCCTGGGAGGGAGGAGGACAATAGAGGCAGCAGTGGGGCTGGGAAGGGGGCAGGGTCCAGAGGAAGAGGACGGAGGAGGAGAGCAGCAGCAGCGGGGCTAGGAAGGGAACCAGGGTCCGGAGGAGGAGGATGGAAGAAGAGAGCAGAGGCAGTGGGGCTGGGAAGAGAGCCAGGGTCCAGAGGAGGAGGACAGAAGAGGAAAGCAGCAGCAATGGGGCTGGGAAGGGGTCCAGGGTCCAGGGAAGGAGCATGGAGAAGGAGAGCGGCGGCAGTGGGGCTGGGAAGGGGGCCAGCATCCGGAGGAAGACAGAGGAGGAGAGCGGTGGCAGTGGGGCTGGGAAGGGGGGCAGGGTCTGGAGGAGGACGACAGAGGAGGAGAGCGGCAGCAGTGGGGCTGAGAAGGGGGCCAGACAGAGGAAGGAGGAGAAGGAGGACAGCAGCATGGACCGCTTACCTTTTAAAAAATGGCGGCTGCTGCTGATTCCTCTCTTTCCAAGCTCCGCCCCCTCTATCCTGCCAACCAATCAGGTAGCACTCCTGTTCACATCTGTGTGAACAGGAGTGTACAGATGATCAATCAATCAAAAGCTGTCCGGAGTAAATCCTGGGATCCGGATGTAGAGCTGGATCCATCGGACACATATTAAAAGGTGAGTTTTACACACACACCCTCTGAATAATATGTATTTATTGAACGTTGGTCTGTACAGATCGCCAGTTTTTTTTAATAAATACGTGTTATTTTTCATAGTGTAGACAGGACCTATGTCTGGCTTATATTTTAACATATATGTCGAGGGACTATAATGCCCCAAATCGACTCCCAGATAAAGTGTCTGTTGGCCATGTTGGGAGGTGGTTCAGACAACTGAGGTCCATCTCAAAAACCATACCACCCTGAACACACTCCTCTGATTTTGAAAGATATTTCATTTGGATCTGATGTAGAAGAGAACAAATAGGATTCTAATTGTAGCTTGCGGCTTGATTGTTGAGCTGAGGCTCAAATCCTGCTCCTAACATACCGATATGTTAAGTCTCTCTCCACTGAGAAAGCTAAACAAATAGTGCAGATGTTTAGAAGTTCGGATTTATTCCAACTTGTTGGGGGCTTCTGCAAGAAGGACCCTCCACCACACTCTGAGGCAGTGTATTCCATTTCTGAACAGCTCTTACTGTCAGGAAGTTCTTCCTAATGTTTAGGTGGAATCTCTTTTCCTGTAGTTTGAACCCATTGCTCCATGTCCTAGTCTCTGGAGCAGCAGAAAACAAGCTTGCCCCATCCTCAGTATGACATCCCTTCAAATCTTTAAACATGGCTATCATGTCCCCTTTCAACCTTCTCTTCTCCAGGCTAAACATACCCAGCTCCCTGAGCCGCTTCTCATAGGACATGGCTTCCAGACCTCCCACCATCCTGGTTGCCCTCCTCTGGACATGTTCCAGCTTCACAATATCTTTCCTGAATTGTGGTGCCCAGAACTGGACACAGTATTCCATGTGAGATGTGACCAAAGCAGAATAGAGTGGCAATATTACTTCCCTTGATCTAGACACTATACTCCTATTAATGCAGCCTAGAATCGCATTTGGGTTTTTTAGCTGCTTCATCACACTACTGACTCATGTTCAGTTTGTGGTCCACTAAGACTCCTAGATCCCTTTCGCATGTACAGTCGTCCCTTCACATTCGCGGGGGTTCCGTTCCGCGGACCCCCGCGAATGTGAAAAAACCGCGAATAACGACACCCCTCCCCCCTCCCTCCCCAGGCCTTTGCGGGGCCTTGCTAGGCCCCGCGGAGGTCTCCCCGGCCCTCCCTCCCGCCCTCCCCAGGCCTTCCTGGGGCCTCCGGAGCGTCTCCGGAGGCCCCAGGATCGCCTCCCCAGCCCTCCCCACCCCGTCCCCAGGCCTTTCTGGGGCCTCCGGAGATGCTCCGGAGGCCCCAGGATCGCCTCCCCAGCCCTCCCCACCCCGTCCCCAGGCCTTCCTGGGGCCTCCGGAGATGCTCCGGAGGCCCCAGGATCGCCTCCCCAGCCCTCCCCACCCCGTCCCCAAGCCTTCCTGAGGCCTCCGGAGCGTCTCCAGAGGCCCCAGGATCGCCTCCCCAGGCCTTCATGGGGCCTCCGGAGCGCCTCCGGGGGCCCCGTGGACGCCTCCCTGGGCCTCCCCGCTCCCTCTGTGTCTTTCACGGGGCCTCTGGAGGCCCCGTGTCGCGGTTTTGGGGGGACCCGGGGGGGCCCTCCCAAAACCGCGAATAACCGAAACCGCGAATGTCAAGTTCGCGAATGTGGAGGGACAACTGTACTGCCATCAAGTGAGGTGTCACTCATCCTATATCTGTGCAGTCCCTAAGTTGTCAGATAAGCAGGGGCTTCCTGTACACATGTATAAGTCATCATGTGAATTTTGTCCCAAATCTGCAGATTCCTCCCACTTTAAAAAAGAAACTTGGTGGTGACCTTCATGGCCCTTCTATGTAGATCTTTGATTGCAGAAGTTTTACAATTGGGAGGGGGATTGTCTAAACGGTGAAAATAGTCCTCATAGGATTCGTGGATAATTCATTTTGTCTAAATAGGATCCCACACCAATCCACCATATTCGGAAGGAGGGAGGCAAAAACCTCCAAATACTCTGCGGGAAAAGCCTTTGCAGATTTTCCCATCTTTTTTGAAAAACTCCAAAGGAAATGTGCATTCCCGCTCATTGGGACAACCAATTTGCTTTTCTGCACATTCCCGGAAGTGCGGAAGTAGAAAGCTGATTGGTCAGACATGCGCAGGGGTGGAGCTTGCTCCCAAGGCAAGCGCCTGGAACTGCCATGTTGGATTTTCTCGGTAGTGATTATGCACTGAGGTGACAAAACAGTCTTTTTTTTTTTTTTTTTTTTTTTTTTTTTAAGCAGAAGATCATACTTCTGCACCTTGGATTTACTTTAAAAAAAAATACTGTTCGGAGGCAGCAATTGGTGACAATAAAAACAGTGACAATAAAATTGGTGACAATAAAAACTCAGCGCCTGCCATCTTGATTCGCAGGCATGCCTATTTGAAAAACAAATGTGTATGGCTTCGCATGCCTGCAATCTTGGGGGGAAACCATGGAGACAAATGAAAGTTGCTGCAAATTGGCGTTAGAGCGCATCAATCCACATTTTACTGCCTTGTATAGATGAGGGGTGTGTGTGTGTGTAGAAGGAGGTTGGAACTGCATGCCTTTTGCCTGTACTTTGTGGAGTAGATCTAGAAACATGTTTTAAATAGAAACTGCAAAAGCAGGTTTGCTGAACCTTTTAAAAGGCTTGGAAGATAGTTCCAGTTTTTATCTTCAAAACCCTAACAGCTGATGACCTCTGTGTAGTCATTTGGTTGCCTATGGAAATAGTTCATCTCTTGGAAAGTGGAATGAGCAACCTTTCATTGCCTCTCTTTTTTTCAAGAGAGTTGGGGATTTTTAAATTATTATTGTCTCTTGTTTTTAAAGAAGGAAATAATTTGCAGAGATTGTACTGTGCCCATTGCCACTGTCATATAGTTGTCGCAGTGGGAACATAGTGAAAGTGTGAAAAGGCAGGAAGCCATGGGCGGAGGTGGGCAGTATGAGAAGGGAGTAAGATGTTCTTATTTGCTCCATGTCAATAATTGTGGTTTGTTTCTGCTGCAAGTTCTTTGGACTCCACTCCTCACCCCTGTCCCTGTATCCAGCCAGGGAGGCCAAATATCTGTGATGAACAAAACCAGCCCCTTAAATTCTGCAAAATATCTAAATGTCTTTCCCAAATCTTTAGGGAGAGATTTTAGCAGCAGTTTCAGTGGGTTTTATGAGAAGAGCTGTATGTGCACTATGATTTGTGAATGTGGCCCTAGGACAGAATTCAGATTGCCTAGAATAGCCATAACAGTTGGGGATTCTGGGAGTTATAGTCCAAAAAAGCAGGGTTTCGGGACCTGCCATAGCTCCTAATAGGTAGAGCCATAGAAACAGCATGATACATTGTACAAAATACAGGAAATTTTCTAAATGCTGAATACCTGAGACATTTAATCACAGAATGTCATTCTTTCTCCCCCTTTTAGCATTAGAAACATAGTGATGCCCATGGGTACCAAAGGAGGCTTATTTTTATCTGAATTCTGCAGAATGACAGCTACAGTACAACACTAGTCTGTCACATTAGCCGGACTCATTTCATGCAGAATTTCACCTTGGGTGGGACAGTGTCGCCACCATCATATGTATGGTGAGCTCTTATATTCAGATCCCATTTGTTTCTTGGGTCTTGTGATCAAGCAAATTAACGGGCACAAAAAAGTGAAGGAGTGTGTCTCCATGGAAGGGAATGGTGTGAGGACCCAGAAGTTGCAACCATGTCCTCCTCTTGGGATTCTTTCAGGCATTTACTTGGGAGCTGTGTGAACAGAATGGTGGGTCAGGTAGGCCTTGGGTCTGATCCAGCACGGTTCTTACGTTCTTATGTCCTGGAAAACTGAGATTGGTAGAATCTCCTCATTCACCAGAATGTTGTCAAATGTGTGTTATACTGGAACAGCTGTCCTATGATGGGAGGCAGCCTAGGACCCTTGCAAATGGGAGGTGGAGATGCCACATAACAATGCTTGTACCTGTTGGGATATGTAGTTTGCAATCCAATAAGTTGAGATGTTTGACTGCTGAAAGGGTTAACAGATAGAAGCAAACAGAATGCTTGATGTAACTTCCTACTGAAATGTAATTGGTTTTCCAGAGGAAGAGGTGTGTTCACGTCCTTCTGTTTGTCTGGAAAGCTACCATGATGTTTACCAGTTGCCATACTACCTTTCTAGAGGCAGGACCTGCTTTGCAGGGCTCCTGCATATTTTTTTATTTGTAACATGTAGTTTTTAGTTGTATTTTTACTAGTTTAGCCTTCAGCTGTTGTTATGCTGGTGATATTCAATGAGAAATGCACACAGACTGTGAGTAAAGATGTTTTTATACTTTTAAACTACTTTTAAGTGTTTTGAGTCTCTTTTATGCTAGAAATATAAACTGGGGAGAAGTTGTGTGGATGGTTATCTTAAGCCTGCATGCTGGAATCAATACATGTCTGCTGCATATGTATTTTTAAACAGAGAAACTCTACTTATTATTTCTGTGCTTTCAAAAGGGAGTTAAAGCCATCAGTTTTATGGCGCCTGTATTGTAAGGTACTTCCAGTAAAGCACAGGGGGGTAACATTGTTGAATTTACTAACTCCCATTAGTACCAACAATGTATTTAAAAGAGGAATGGAGGACTGCAATTCCTATAGGCCTTAGCCAGCATGGCTCGTGTTAAGGGATGATGGGAATTGAAGTCCAGCAACATCTGGAGGTCTAAGCCTGATTTAAAGGTTACGTGTAAACCTGGCAAGTGGAAAGAGAGAACATGGCTCCCAAGTTTTCTTCTGCTGGTGGGAGCACCTCATGAATGGTGTTCCATTCATTGGATGCACCTGCCATCTGAGGGAGAAGGAAAAATTATGGCTGCTGCCACCATCTCCCTTGCTCTCCCAGAAGTGAGGAGGCCAGCCCACAACATGTGATCAAGGCCCCCTGCAGCTTCTCTGACTTCTGGTTGTTAAAAACAAAACAATACAGGTGTGAAGGCTCCCCCCACCTTCTTCTGGGAGTTGATTAATGCCTTATGTGATGGTCATGCTTTGCTACTTGGGGTGTTTTGTTTTTTTCTCCTTTCTACTTATCACATGTTCATAGCCCTTCAGACGTTAAGCAATGAAGTACACACCTGCAAGGAGTGCTGTTGCATTGGAATATATAGAGCCCCATCCAGATATTTTCAAGTGTATCCACATAGGGCAATACATTTATTCCAGTGCAGCATATGCAAAATTGTGTTATAGGCATTGTCTCCCTGTTCAGATGTGAAATCCAGCACCCAGATTTTGAGCAGAAGCTGTGCACCCAGCATAATCTCTATGCTGCTCAAGAGACACTTGATAACTTTGGCATAGTGTGTGGGGGGGGTTACCCCTGAATCTCTACAGCTATGTATTTCTCAGAAAGGCAGCATTTGAACTAAGCAGTCAAACATTATAATAATTTGGAAAACACTACTTTGATAGAATTGTTTGAGCTCTCTCATTTTCATTTGTCAATTAGTGCAGTTTTGTATGTAGCAGGCAGGAGCTACCTTTTGATTAACCTCCAAGTCAAGATATTTAAACTAGATTGTGTAGATAAGCAGACCAATGATCAGAGCTTAATATTATGTGAACAACAAATCCCATGGTTTGGTCAGTAAGCAGTGCTCTTTCGTGGCAGTTCAGAGCTGAGCCCCTAAGAACAAGAATTCTTTTGCCTAAGTCATTCTTCTGTCACTTTGTCAGGGTATTGTTTAATTCAACAACTACATGTACTTAGAAGCCATTTCTCCTTTCCTTTCACCTTGGGAAGAGGAATAAATCTGTTTGCATTGTTGGGTAATAGGCTTGACTCTTGGCAAGAACAAATATGCACCATTCAAAAGGAAGTGATATACTTTTAACACTTTCTGTAACTTTGACAAATAGCAGGACGCAATATATTTGTGCAAAGTTGTATGCCTATGTGGCTGTGTTTTCCCTTGCCTGTCAAGGCATTGGAAGGTGGTATTGGTGAGTTTTTTCTGGTTGTTGACTGTTCTGTTTTGTTACTTTCTGGCTGGTTGCCAGAATTAGATGCAAAGCCAGATAAAAATTCCAGCTGAGCTACTTTTCCTGTTGTCCTAGCAGCACAATGTTATCGATTTGAGGCCTGTCTTCTCTCTTGAGATATGTCAGGAGATCTTGTCATGGATTTTCCTTCTTGTTGTGGGT
Source organism: Gambelia wislizenii (assembly GCA_030847615.1). Classification (NCBI taxonomy): domain Eukaryota; kingdom Metazoa; phylum Chordata; class Lepidosauria; order Squamata; family Crotaphytidae; genus Gambelia; species Gambelia wislizenii. The sequence continues at coordinate 22,939,262 of JAUMIR010000005.1, read as the reverse complement.
TGCTTTGTTAGTTATTTTTCCTCCTGTGATAAACGACAACATGAAAATTCCTTTAACCAAAATATGCACCATATGAAACTGAGATGATAAAGGGCTTATCTTCATGAGCCAGGATACACTGCCCCCTACCTTCCTCCCCCATAACCTCTATGAAACTGGCCGGAGTCCAGACAAGCATGCCAACCACCACCATCTCCCTTGCTGTCCCAGAAGCGAGGAGGCCAGCCTGCAATATGTGACCAAGACCCCCTGCATGCGACCAGCCTTGGTCACATGTTGTGGGACTCCTGCCTAGATCCGGAAGAGCAAGGCAGACTGGCAGCTGCAATGAAGTGCCGGCCTGCCAGGATGGGCTCCTGCAGGCATGTGGGGTCCATTCTGTTTTTTGCCAGCAGAACTAGATTAAAACAGGTATTACTTGATTACATTTTATTGGTCCCTACCCTGTCTTCCTCCTATCTTAGCCCCATATTTGCCCCAGAGGTGGTGAGGTCTGCCCTGGGGCAGAACGGACAAACACCCTGCATCATCAGGATTGCAGAGCTCTAAGGCGGGGGGAATATGGGATATATTGTCCATGTAGACAAGCCCAAAGTCACCAATACAATTCTACAACCCTCACTAACTGTCATAATTTGAGTGAAGGGTGGAGAGAGTTCTCCCCCTGCCCCATTCAGCTGCGTAGGTTAGAAACATTTACAGACACACCTCAGTTAACAAAGCACCTGACAAAAAAGGTCCTTTTTACAAAGTCTTTTGACTTTAACCCAGCACCCCCTTTGTTCCTCATCTTCTGTCTAGCTGGAAGTTTTTTTAATGGTGTCAGCATTGGGAGGATAGTTAAAGATCGCTGGGAGAAACACAGACTTTGATGCCAGTTTGTAGCCGTATCAGTAAACAATGGAATAAAGAATGAACTGAGAAAGGGGATGTCTAAACGGAAAAAAAATACGAACAGCATGTGAACAAATGGCGATCAGTTCAGACCACCATTCGCACAAATATGTGTCATTTGGAAGGGGGCAGCAAAATCCACCGTAAAGTCCGTTCGCCACGTCCAGGTTTTAGTCCGGTTTTAGTTCTAAAAGATCCGTGTGGCTTACGAATGTGCGACCATTTAAACACGCATGTTCACACACATACGAACAGGCAGCGTAACGTGATTGACTAGACAAGCACAGGGGGTGGGGCTTGCAAAGAGGGAAGGCGACAGCGGGCGCCATGTTGGATTTTTGGCTGCGTGAGGGTCCAGTAAGTTGATCAAACGGCAATTTTATACTTTTTTATTTCTTTTTGTTGTAAACACAAAATAACGCCTGTGCATACCATGGGAAGTTTTTTAAAAAAAAAAACTGGCAGCAGCAGATTTAAAATCATAAGTAAATCACTCACAGTAGCCCACTGGCTAGGGGTCATGCGGAGTTTAGGGGGGAGTTTTGGTCATGTAGGCTGTTTGCATTGTTGCGAACGCCTACCTTTTCTGATGTATTCATATTGCTGTATCTCCCCCTCGTATAGACAGGACCAAAGAATGGGATTCTGCTCTAGCTGATCCTACCGTAGCTTCATATGTCTGCCAACAACAGACAGGTAAACAGCAGCTGCCCCCAGAATCCCTTACTGAGAATGTATAAACAGTACAAGATAAAGGAGGAGAGGCAATGTACCTCACCAGCTACCCCCTAGTATGTTAAAAAGCATAGATCTATCAGTTTGGCCACCAAAATGGAAGATCAAAAGAAAAACGGAGGCTGATGAAAGAAAAATCATTCCTGGATTCATTTTGGAAGAAGTTCTTGTTGGACTGCAACACCCAGTGGCCCTGGTCAGCATAGCTAATGGTGAAGAAAGCTGGGAGTTGCACCTGCATATGTAGGGCCACAATTTGGCCACCCTTGCTCTAGTGATATGTCTAAGGACCAAAATAATGAGATGGAATTGATTCATTATAAAATCGCCAGGCTTCTTTGGGTGGTCCCTTAGCCCCCACGCCATTGCTGCCAAATTTTCTGCTATGCCATACAAATTTGGTGGTTGTTTGATTACATTAGCAAAAAAAGGGGAGCCGCAGGCTTGTCTGTACGTGCCCATAAAAAAACAGAGCCCCTCATAGTAATGACATTCCACAGCAGCTACAACCTGCCTTATGTTTTTTTTTCTCCTAAGCTTCACATTCCCGCTAGTAAACATGGTGGCTGCGAGTGATTTACTTGCATTTGCACATGCCTCAATTTGCCACTGCCAACCTTATTTTTTTTAATGATGTCCAAGGTGCCATTGAGCAATTTTTCACTTGAAAACAAAAGCAAAAGAAAACCCAACACCCCATTTTCTCGCTTTAACGCTCATCCACTAAGGCGAAAATCCAACATGGCGGCAGTGGGTGCTTGCCTTGCTAGCAAGCCCTGCCCCCTGCACTCATCAGATTTGTGCTTTGTCTCATTTGGACAAGCGAATCAGATCAACTTGCTTGTCATAACAAGCAGAAATGTGCACTGCGTTGCTGTTTTCTTTTTTAAAAAAAGACGGGAAAAGCCACAAAGGTTTTTCTGGTGAGGTTTTTGGCCTTTTTGCCCCCCCCCCTCCTTCACGATGCAGCAAAATCACACCGAACGCTATTAGGACAAGTAGGATTCTCCTTGCATTCCACGAGGCGTTTTTCTTTTTTTACCATTTTGACAACTCCTCAGTTACCTGTAGCAGGAAATCCTCCCCACATCTCTTGTTTTCAAAGAAAGTTCTGCCTTTGGGGCAGGGAGTCACTTCCTGAGTGCCACCAAATTTTAGCGGTGTGCAGCATGGGAGCAGACCAGTTCAGCCTTCAGTTAGTAGGGACCCTTTCACATAACAGTGTTATGATTCCATCCTTTGAATCCTGGGATTTGCAATTTAGGGAAGACTATTTAAAAATCTCAGGAGAGCTCTAGTGCCTTACCAAACAACAAACCCCAAGATCCCATAGTAACCATGGCAGTTAACATGGAATCATAGTGTTATAAATGTGTAGTGTGGAGGGGCACAGGGTAGATCCAACATAGCCTTCCCCCACACACACCAGGAACTTGACCACCCCACCTTAAAAGCACCTACTAGGGGGAGTTGATTGGATCAGATCCTCTGTCCATTGAGCAAGATACCAGCTTTTCCACTGATCTAAACCACCCCTTCCGAAAGCACTGTTAGATGCACAACAAGGCTTACATATGTTCCCATTTTAGCAGTTGCAGGGAATGGAGGGTGGGATCCCCCAACATTGCTACATCACTTAAAACCCCTTTAAACCAATCTCCTTAAATCAGTTCTAGTTGCTTGACATAACCAGCAAACAAGGGAACATCAATTCACATGAGGGTTTCTCTAACACACAAACAAGAATCATACAGTTTTCCACATGCTGCTGGATTTCATCTCCTGGAATTGCTCAGTGACCAGGGGCTTGTCTACATGAAGGTGGGGGGGAACGGACTGCTCCACAGTAAAGCAAGTTGCAGCAGCTGCGGCCACAAGTGGATTACTCGCGTTTTTAAATCTGCCGCCGCTGAACTTTAAAAAAAAACTTTTTATGGTGCGCACAAGCAATATTTCACCTCTCCCAAAAAGAATAGTCCAAAAAAGTAACATTTCCAAGCTTGAGTTATAAGGGAGTATAGTACAGGCTGTGGCTTCCAGCTCCTTTGGACAACTGGCCCAGCTTTGGATTTTGCAGCTGACAATAGAAAATTCTGCTTACTTCCTCCAAGCCTATCAGGGTCTGTTCAGACTTTGGTAGTAATGTGTGTTTTTTTATTTCCTGTTTCAGCATGAAACAGATTTATATAACTGCTTTTACAATACATTGTGTTTAGGACCTCAAGCCCCAAACTTCAATGTTGTAGAGCAGCTGGGATTTAGGAAATACATCATTACAGTACCGGTACTTCCCTTTGCCAGCTTTGAGGGGATTTACGCTTTGCCACTGAAAGAAAAATAAAATTGTCCAAGATTGAGGGCAAAGTTGCTTCAACAAAGGGCACTTTTTTGAGCCTGTGTATGAGAAATTGCCCATTTATTTGCTGACAGCAATCCTGCCTAGTCATTCTTTGAAAGAAAGAGGGCAGGACTTGAAGTTTTATATGTGTGTTTATGAAGCTAAGAAGGTTTGGCTGTAATAGTTGTGCTTTAATTCACCTGTGCTAGAGGCAGTCTTTGTAAGAAAACTAGCCCTCAGATAATTGCTTCAAGCTCCACATATTTTCACTTGGTAGTTCTTCTGGTAGAAGATGTTTGTATTTTGTATTTTACCTGTTTATGTACCTTCCTGACACAGGAAGATTCCTGTGGTAATCTTACAGTTTTGCCCCACACACTGATTTTCTACTTTGTGGATTGATTTTCTTAAATGGTGGTAGTGAGGGCAGTGAAGAAGACAAATGATGACTGCATCTATCTATGTTCTTTCACTGGGTTCTGCTAATTTCAGCAGTCTCTCCTCTTACAGCCCCTTGTGTGTCCTAAGAATGGAGAAATTCAGAGTATATTTTTAGTGCTATAGAGGGATCTTAGGTAGAGAGTGACAGGAAGAAAGCCGCAGTTGCACTGGCAGGAATTGAATCTAGCCAGTAGTCATTATCATTGTGGTCTTATCTGGCCAGGGTGACACATGCCTTGATTGCATCCCGTTCATAGAATCATAGAGTTGGAAGAGACCACAAGGAGCATCTAGTCAAGCCCCCTACAATGCAGGAATACCCTATCAAAGTATTCCTGACAGATGGCCATCCAGCCTCTGTTTAAAAACCTCCAGGAGACTCAGCCACACTCTGAGGCAGTGCATTCCTCTGCCAAACAGCTCTTACTGTCAGGAAGTTCTTCCTAATGTTCAGCTGAAATCTCTTTTCCTGTAGCTTGTGTCTATCGCTCCGTGTCCTAGTCTCTGGAGCCACAGAAAAGAAGCTTGCCCCATCCTCAGTATGACATCCCTTCAAATCTTTAAACATGGCTATCATGTCATCTCTTAACCTTCTCTTCTCCAGGCTAAACATTCCCAGCTCTCTAAGCCACTCCTCATTCAATCAATCAATCAATCCATCAATATGTTTATTGTGCTAGCCAAAGGCCATGACAAAGCTTAAAATACAGAAAATATTTAAGATAAAAAGTACAAGAGTACAAAAATACACAAGACACCCCATAATTTTACATGCAGTGACCAAAGTTATTGCCAAGCTGGTAGAAAAAGTAAAAACCTGCATTTCTAAGTTCTGAACATGAAAATCAATTTAATACTTTGAGTCTCCATGACAGTTTATGGCAATTTTATCTAACTCTCTTCCTAAACTTTTTTGCAGCTAAAGCAAAAAGGGCATCCTTATGTGTTACCGTCTTTGGTATCACTCATAAGAAATTTAACCAATTCTACTAGAGGGTTCCCACTTCCATTTGTCAGTAAGGGTGTTAGGAATCTCTCTCTCTGGGGTCACTATACATGGAGCAAGCTAACATAAACTGCACAATGTTTTCCACCTGTCCTTGGCTGCACATACATAAGTCTATTTTCAAATAACACCTTATTATGCCATCCATCTAAAACTGCAGTTGGCATACATTCAGGTTACTGTAACGTGCAGTATGCGGAGTTGTCTTTGTGTCCAGAATCTTTGGCAGATTTAAAATACTGCAGCTAGATTGCTAAATGAGGCTGGCTATAGGAATATCTTAACTCCCTTGTTGCAACAGCTTCACTGGCTTCAGGTACGGTATGTTTCCGGGCATAGTTCATAGTGCTGGTCATGACCTATAAAGCCCTGTATAACTTGGGTCTGGACTGTCTGAAAGGCCATCTCCATAGGAATTTGCCTGAGTTTTGAGACCTTCAGAAGCAGACTTTTCTCTGATTCCCACCACCTTCACCAATACATTTGGTGAAGGCATGAAAGAGTACTGTATCTTTTTGGTGGCTGCTCCTAGTCTGTGAAACTCCCTCCCATAGGAGGCTACATTGGTTCCTCTCTACTCTCTTTCTGCCAGCAGGCAAATACTGTTTGCAGTGACTGTTTGTCATTGATTATAAGACACTAAGGATCTTTGATTCTGAGCCTTGATGTAACCACTGTCAGCAAGCAAGATGAGCTATTGATTTTGCCCAACAATTATTGTTCTTATTATAATGTATCAAAATGCGTTGTATGAGTGCATGTTTATCACTACAGTACTTGTTTATCCAACATGCAAAGTGGGTGTAATTCATTTGTGTGTGTTTTTAATGCATTTTAGTGCATTTAATGCAGTTACTACCTTTAAGAACCTCAAGGTGTTGTATCTGGACAACCTTTTTATCTTCTCCTCCAAACAGCCTTGAGAAACAGGTTAGATTGAGAGATGGTGATTGGCTCATGGCTGAGCAAAGACCTGAACCCTGAACTTTTAAAGTCCCATGCCACACTATCTTCTATACCACACCAACTCATTTGGTAGGGGGGAATGGGTTAGGGACCCCAATGTAACCTAAAGCTGAGAGTTCACATGTTTTAGTAAAAAAAAATTGGGATGAGTAATTTACTCTTTCAGTGGACCCACAGGTGCTTAATCCTAATCTACCCTAATGAATGTCCAAAATTGGTCCACAGGGGTCCAGGCAAGTCAAAAAAAAACCACACATCCTGGCCAGGCTTCAACAATGGACAGCTCATAGAATGAGAGAACCCTAGAGAGCCTGAGGGAAGTCACAAAGTCACTGCTGACTTAAACAGAGCCAAAATTTGGTCCTACTTTGATAGAACGTTGGATTTGGTGTGCACAAAGAATTTGGCCACAAACACATAATCAAAATAACATGAGGAAAATACCATAAAAATGATTGGACTGTAGTGGTTGGATCATCAGAGACCCAGGACAGTTCAGATGTTCAAGCAGATATGATACTCACTAAGTGGCCTTGGGCCAGGAATTGTCTGTCAAACTATGTACAATTTTTAAAAGTTTTAAATTATAGATATGGGGAAAGGGAGAAGATGGAGGGGGGAAAAGAGAAATGGGGTGAATAGATGTTTAGGATATAATCATAAGGTAAACATATACATTAATATAAGCTTCACCATATGTAAAAATATGCTTGAAGTTAGTGTCTGTAAAATAAACATTCATATGTAGATAAATTAATAACATCCTCTGACCACTGAACAATGATCTTTCCAACCATAAAATATAAACCTTTCTGGTATAATGGGGCCATCCAGGATCCAAACATCTTCTCCCAGAGCTCATCATAGCCAATTAGTGCTGAAAAATAAATACCACTAGCTATGCTGGTTGAAAGATTTCTGGAAGTTTTAGTCCAAAAAAGTGAAATTCCCAGGTTAATAAAAACAAAAGGCTGAGTATTCCCAAGAACAACTAATTAACTCTAGGTGGAGAACAACAACCTGTGTTGTTTTCTGTTAAGTAATTTGTCTTAGGACTTACATGGGCACCTCCAACACACTCTTGGATTGACAGCTGGAATTAATCCTTTTTTCCCTTAGTGGTAGTTGTGTTTCACCTTGGGGAAGAGGATACAGTAGGACCCTTCTATCTGCTGAGATTGGTTCTGGGGTGGGCCGTGGATACTGAAAACTGGATAATAGCAAACACCACTGAAAAGAATGGGATCTCTGGTTTAAAATATCATAGAGTTGCCTTCGAGGGCCTAGAAAATGGCTAAAGAGGACACATTTTCTAGGAAGACTCTATGGTAGGTGTGCTGTTTTGTGTCCCATGCATAATGAATCAGTGGATACGGGGGTCCTACTGTACATCTAAAATGATTGCATAGCCAGATTAGAGTGGTGGATTAGAATTTTGGAGATTGAGGTTTTAATCCCCACTGGGCCATGAAACTCATTAGGTGACCTTAGGCCAGTCACTCTCTCTTAAACTGACATACCTCACAGAATAAATGGGGAGGAGAGCCATTTATGCCATCTTAAGTTAATTGAAGAAAAGGTAGGATAGAATGAAACTAATAAATACATGCATGTGTATAATAAAAGCTTTGTAAACTGGGTGTAGACAACATGTGGCCCACAACATCTCCCTTTTCCTGGGAAAGCTTTCCTGTTTTTCCTAGGACAGTTTGGCTGAAAGATAGGTCACCACCTGGAAGGAGCCAGTGGGTATGTAATACATCATATCTGTTCATACCTATCTTAAATGTGCCTAGGTTCAACATGTACACTCAAATATTTTCACTTGTATTTTTCTGAATATATGATTAATATGTTTCCATGTCTTCTTCATCAACAGGCCAGTTGCAAGGAAGTCATTCATCACTGCACTGCAGCTCACATCACCCATTTCATCCAGAACTGAGATCAACACCAAGTGAAACTGACGAGATTATTACACAATTCATTTCCATGGGGACTGTACCAGATCCCCGGAGGTCTGCCAAGCTTTCGGTGATCACTGTGTCTGAGGAGAAGAATGGCCTGGGACAGCTGCCGTCCTCTAAATGCCAACACAAGCAAGCAAGCATAGAGAGAAATAGCAATGGATATCCTTTTGGTGCCAAAGTGCAGCCCAGTGGAGAGCAGTTGTTTGAAGTGAACTGTGTGGCAGAAGCCAATGTTCCAAGGAGTGAGCAGCATTGTGAGTATGACACTAGCCACACAAGCATGTTTTCTCCTGGGTCCTTCAGCCCATCCAAAGAAGTCTGCTTAGCAACTCTGGAGCCAGTGAGTAACTCTAAGCAAGAAGTCAGCAATGGTTCCAAAGGCCAGGCCTTAGTAGAAAGCCATAGTTTGGTGCATGCTGCTCTCAAGGCACCTGTGACCCAAGAGGCCAAAGAGACTGGACAGGGTCATGGTGAAGAGCTCCTCTATAGTACAGTTGATGATAAAGCAAGCTCTCCATCTGAAGGAGATGATAACGTCATGAAGAGTAAAGCCTGTGAGCCTTCTTCTCTCCTTCCCAGTCATCCAGATACTCTGCAAACCACTCCAGCAGTAAAGAAAATTGTGGAAGAAAGGTTTGGTCCTGAGAAAGCTGGAGCACCAGTTTCAGCAAAGGAGTTGGAACCTGTTTCTGATCTTGTGCTGAAGGCCCCTGTTTGCTTGGATGCAGCACCGAAGGGTACAAAGGATGCAAGTTCCCATCCTAGTGTCAGGACTGTGCCAGAATCTGTACCCAAATCCAAATCTGACAGTACATCATTCCATGATGAGATGGGTGAGGAGGCCATGCCTGAGCTCTCCAAGTTCAGAGACAGAGGTACAATGACAGTGCAGCCTGTCAGCAGGCCAGCAAATGGAGAGGACTTAAGCAGGCCCTGTCAAGATGCTGAGGTTCAGGCTGTAGCTAACATGGAAAGCAAATCAGCTTCTACCAGTCCAAGTATATTCGCTGCCTTCCTAAGAGAAAACATGCCTTCTGAGGCAAAACAAAAGCAAGACCAGTTGCACATTATTTACGCAGGAGCCAGTGGGAAGGAGCAATCTGAAATTGTTGACAACTTTGCCCAAAATGCTCCATCCATTGGCATCATGCCTGAAGTGCATATTCAAGCACCAGCTGCAGCAAAGAAGAAGCTGGTAGCTCAAGCTGTCAAACCACAAGATGGCCCAGCAGGCATGATGGATGCTGTCCAGTCAGCTTTACTGGACAAAGCAGAGCATCCATGCCCACTGGCATCTGATTATACTCAAGAAATATGGGTCAAGGAGATAGAAGTACAAACAGCAGGTGTAGCTAGATATCACAGTGGCCTTCCTCAGCAAATGACAGACAGTTCAGTTTTGCAGAAGACAAGGCCTGTTTACCAAATTTCTGTCCACACCAGTAATCAGCCTCTGGTTCCCTTGCATCCTGTGAACATTGAAACCACACTACCTCCATGTTCTGTTCTACCAGAAGTCAAAAGCAAACATCAGCACCTTGGGCTCTCTGCAACAGAAAATCAGCTGGCATCTCCGTCTTGTCACAGACAACCTGAAGAGGGTAAGGCCCTACCCACCACTGCTGATCCTCATGGCAGCAGACAGGGGGAGCAGCCACAGATCAAGACTGTTAATGCCTCGGAGACAGGCCTGTCCAGTTTCCATGTGGATGTAAAACCAAAGAGGGAGGGCAACTTTGTTCATCCTGATCCTAATGAACAGGAGACGAGTAAGACAGCAGCTGTGGTGGTGGCTGCTGCTGGGGCCCAGGCAACATGCCCTCCAATTGCATCCCACAAAGAACAAGGCAAGTTTGCAAGCACTCCCAAAGAGGCAGAAGCATTGGGCAGCCAAAATCTTGCTGTTGGGTTGGAGTCTAAGTTGAGTAGCAATTCTTCCCCAGATCCAGAGACCAAAACCAGTGAAATGAGGAAGGATCCACAGACCAAAACAAGTGAAATTAGGAAGGGTCCAAAACTTTCCCTAGCAGAAGCTCCTGCTTCCATCCAGCCTGTGGCAAGCCTTGGCGAAAAGAAGAAAGAACCCAAGTCTCAGGCTAAAGTGCAGCTGAAGCAATCCAAGCATGTCAGAGATGTGGTATGGGATGAACAGGGCATGACCTGGGAGGTTTATGGAGCATCCCTTGATCCAGAATCCCTAGGGATCGCTATCCAGAACCATCTGCAGAGGCAGATCAGAGAACATGAGAAACTGATAAAGGCCCAAAACACCCAGGCCCGTAAATCAATTTCTTCAGATACATCTTCAAATAAGAAACTGAAAGGGAGGCAACACAGTGTTTTCCAATCCATGCTGCAGAATTTCCGGCGCCCAAATTGCTGTGTTCGCCCTGCTGCTTCTTCTGTGCTGGATTGAAAGAGTTGGGGATATGGGTGGGAAGGTGATGCACATTCATTTCTAGCAATTTGTATATGTGTACACAGAAATCCGTAGAAAGCAAGTCCCAAAGTTCAGCTTTATTGCTTGAGTTTCCAATACAGTGACTGGGGAGGAAAGAGGAATGGATTTTATTCCTAGTAGTCATCCCATCTTATCTATCTGATTTTTTTTTTTAATGGCACATGTAGCTTTTGTTTTTACCTAAATGTGCTTGACCCTAATCAGCTGCCAGAAGAAAATATAAGCACTTAATGAAGCACAATTAAAAATTGCCAATTTACTGTAACTGCCCATGGCAGCTTGAAAGGCAGAAGAAGGGAGGGTGTCAGACCCCTTGAAAAATTATTGATGTGTGACTAGATCTTACACAGAAGGTTTTTAATAATGTTAGCAATGAAAACTTCAACATCCCTTCGGTAATGTAGTAAATATTCCCAAACAAAGGAGAATATATATGTGTACCTTTATATATTCAAAGTACCTGTGTTGGATTGATTTTGAAAGGGAGTGGCTTTTCTTAAATTTATAAACTCTGAGAGAAATCTTTAAAGAGTTGCGTGCAAGCTCTCTATTTATTCCAACAGAATAAAATTTCAAATACAGGCCTACCCAGAGGAGGCATTTCAGAGACAATCTGCCTTCTTGTTTCACACATTGAGGGGAGCTGGGCCTCTTGGGCCAATAATCTGTACAGTATGCACAGTTATATTGTGCCAAAAGGCCTTTGACTGTAGGCCTCTGGCAGCCCTATCACAATATAGGTGCTTAGGACTAGAGTGTGAAGGACTTCAAGTATGACAACTCCAGCAAATTTCAGTGGGTGCCAGATTTCCTTTCAACATTTTGGGACTCCAGTGTGAGATTTCGACTGTTATTTGTTTATTGGTGTGTTTTGTTTTGATTTTCTGTGGCTGGTGTCTTGTAATGCTTTCTTTCTGAGATTTTACTTCCACGCCTTGTGGTTTTTGGAGAAGGAAGGATTTTCCATGACACGTGGAAATGCAGGGAGGATTCAGAGCATTGTGTGTCCCTTTTAAAAAGTCTGTTCATGCTGCACACAGACATCACCCTGTAAAGCGGGAAGCAACAGAACCTTGCCTGAGGCAAAAGCTTTGTGTGTTCACTTCCTGCTGGCTGCCCATCTTAGCAAAAGGAGGAGATTGTATTGGCAGAAATGTGTTTAAATCACTGTATTGTGATTCATGAAGCCATTGATTGATTGCCACCCAAAGCATTTATTTTATGCATTTTGTGAAGATAAAAATTTAACTATTTTTGACCACACCTCCTGTCATGGTTCATGGTGGGAATTACAGTCCCACTACCCTTAGAGGGTCACTGGCTCCTGATCCAATGTGATAAGATTGCATCCCAAGAGAGCTGTTGCAGAGAAGCTATGAGGAGTTGCCTGAGCAGAAATGTGCTGCTGTTTCTCCCTGAAGTGTGTGTTGTTTTGTTTTGTTTTTGACTCAAGAGTGCCAAGCCATGACCATCCAGTCACTGCCATGCTAAAAGCTGTGCCTTGCCCTTTTGTGTTGATTGCCAGAGTTAGAGAACAATTAGATGGTGTTGTATTTTTCTCAAATGTTTCCCTGCATAACCACATAGATCAGGCTTGGGGAACATTGATACCTCTCGATGTTGTTGGACTTCAGCTCCCATTGGCATAGCCAGTGGGTAAGGGATCATGGGAGTTGCATCCCAACAAGGTCTAGAGGGTTTTATATTCCCCATTCCTCTCATAAATAAATTGAGGAGTAAAAATACCTCCTTCTGATCTCACCACCTCTATCCAAAGAGTGGCATTTAATACATAGTCGAAAAAGAGGAAATGCATCAGCAATAAAAGAGGACAAGAGAGAAAGTATTTGCATACTTGCCTAGTTAGATGTATACAGACCAATATAGAAATAAAAGTTATTCTCTTAAATAGAGATATGATCTATGTCACTTTAATATGACCAGATAATCTTTATACCTATTCAGCGTTGCTAATAGTGATGGGACTCCCTCACTACTCTCCTTCGTGTGGTTCTTCATCTTTAAACTGGGCTTCAAGTGGACAACCTTTAAAATAGGCCTAGCCTCTTGTGAAGTGAGTCACATAGCCAACCTCTGTATGTGTGTATATGCCTTCAAGTCACCTGTTGACTTATGGCCTCCCTATGAATTTCATAGCATTTCCTTGGGCAAGGAGTACTCAAAAATGGTTTGCCATTGCTTTCCTCTGAAATATAGCCTCCTACAGTACGTGATATTCCTTGGCGCCCCCCATCCAAATATAAACCAGGCCTGACTCTGCTTAGTTTTCAAGATCAGAACAAGATCTGGTGCCTTCAACATATTTAGGTCTTTATACCCATGCTACTTCTCTTTTGTTTTTACGTAGCCAGAATCCCCTAGCCAGGTGGAAGAGTATACTTCTTTTAAAACTGTGATTCTCCAGAACCCCAAAGCCAGGACAGTTATTGGCCTTGGGGAGTCTAGAGTTGTAATCCAACAAGTAATTCTTCCAGGATTGAAGCACATCCCTCCTGACATTATCTTAGTAAAGAGGTGTGGGGGGAGAATCGCTTGTGGTTCATGCCCTCTCCCAATCCCTGCTGGTCCCTCAAAAGCCAATTCTACCCCCCCCCCATTTTTGTCTAGGAAAAAATGGGCTAAAAAATAATGTAAAATGCATAAACTTTTCTTTAAAATGCTTCTTTCTAGGGCCCCACCTCAAAACCCCTCCCAAACCTGCAAGTTACTTCCACATCCTGTAGCATCATTTCCAAATTAGTAAAAATGTTGGCACTGTTGGCCAGCTGCGGCCAATATTGGTCAGCTCAGAGCACACCCTCTCCTGCCTTAGAGGTATGGAGTCCATGATTGCATCCTTCCTCTATCACTCCAGTAATGTCAGACATTTTAGGGCAGGTTAGAAGAGACCAAAGTATGGCAGCTGCCCAAAACTAGGGTTGCCCTGTTTTTTGGCAAGGATGATTGCCAGTTGCTTAAGTGCAATCAGGGAAAGGACACACATCTTAGAGTAAAAGGAGTCTAGTGCCCTCCAGAAGTTGGACTACAGCTTCTATAAGCTCCAACTAACATGTCCAGTAGGATTTTGGTTATAGGATGGGTTATAGGATTTGCAGTCCAAAAGCTCTGTACCCCTGCTTTAGGGGTCCCATGCCAGCAAGTTAACATTAAAAAAGGACCGTAAGTTGTCCTCAGTAAGGCTTGGAGATGTTTCCAATGTCATACAATGTCAACTGGGCTCAGTGGCCCAGTTCTGTAAACTTTTGCACTTTTACTAACACTGACCATTAAAGAAAGAGAAAGAAAGAAATCAATTCTAAATTATTCCCCCTTTCTGCAAACTGGTTGTGCCCAGCAGGAAAAGCTCAGTAGATTAATTGTTTTTATAACTATGGTTGTGTAACTGGCACTTTATAGATCTGTAAGCTTGACTTAAGAAAGAAAAATAAGAGGGGAGAGAAATCACAGCCTCCAGATGATTGCCCAGCATTGTCTTTCCACTTCAGAAAAGTCCCAAGCCAAGGGAGCTATCAGTGATCCAAGCAGAAAAGCCAGTGATTAGGACTCTGTGGAAATCCTTGCTCAAGATCAGATAGGTGTACCTAAGAGTTAAGCATCCAACCTGAATCTGTTCATACTAAGATAGGACAGATTTCAGAAGCAAAATCCAGATTTTCAGGGCAATGCACAAACAGAGGTTTATTCTGGAGAACTTTTCTGGGGAGAACTCTGAGTTGCAAGAAACATGGAGCTGCTGTAGGAAATGGCAGCCTTGTGCTGAATTTAGGGCCAGCCCAAGATATTTTTTGTGTGTGTGCCTGAGGCAGAGCAACAAATAGTGCTGGCCACCAAATCAACATTCAGTACCCAAGTTAGCCATGTTATTTTGGCATAGGAGTCAGAAAATCCCACAGATGCTTCTCCTTGTCTGCAATAAAAGTACAACATCAATACCTTTAACACCTAAATATTTACCATCCCTTCAGGACTCTCAAAATCCGTTGCCCACATCAGCCATTTCACTTGGCCTACTGATAGAACCTAGGAATGCAAATCCTCAATTATTTCATTCTCACATGTGAACATGAATAATCATGATACCTTTAGCTTCCTACTGTGAAAGAAAATGAATATTCCTCCCTAGCATTTTCCTTGTATTTGAACATCCCAAAGTGCTGTAAAAGAATTACACTGCAGAGAAAAACAAGTGTGGTTTTTGGCACAAAAATAACTTTTCTGCACAGAAAACATTGTTTGAAACAGTTTTTTGCACAGAAAATATTTTGTTTGCACAAATAATTCTTCCACATCACTTGAGGACATTTGAATACCAGGAGAAAATTCCCCAGAATTATCACTATTCTACTATTCTTCCCAGCTGAGTTTCCCAAATGTCAGGAAACACATTTTCAATCTGGGAATAACTAGTTAACAAATATTCTTTCTGTCCCTAATAGAAACTGTCTTGATTGCCCCCTTTCTCCTTTCAAATTATGTATTTCTTCACTTTCACTCCACTTAATTTGTTGGCAAGGTTGCAAAAATATATAGTATGATGTTGTCAAGAAACAAGGGAAAGTAATTGCTCTCTGTTAGAGAGAGAGAGAAAGAGATGCCAACATAACTTCTGTTGTGACTAAAAATGGAACTTCCTATAGATTTCTTCTCATCTGTAGTTCCACCTTTCTGTTCCCAAATTTGCCTTCATAGTAGAGTTTACTTCAAAGAACAATTTCAACTCTGATACTAGGTTGTCAACTGTCAACCCCCACCATGTAGTTAGTTGTCATTAGAGCTGGAATGTTTTAAAACCACTCTTCCCATTTCTCAAAGTCACTAAATAGTTGGGTGTGGTTTGTTCTTGTTTTTTAAATTAAAAAAAAAAACAATACTACAAGTTTAGAGGTGGGTAACTGTAGAAAATTCAAGGAACAATTTTTAGCTTCCAGGACCCTCCAGATGGCCAGTCTCCCAATTTAAGCAAAAACAGTGAATGGAACCAGAACTGGCTTTGGGAAAAGATAGGGAGGTCTGCCAACCAGGAATGGCAAAACAACTTTGGGGAGCAGAATATTTTGGGGGTGCATTAACAAAATAAAATAAATTGAGTCTTTTAATAGTCTCCAGCGGGGCCCGTAACCCAATTTGTTGGGGTGTATGAGTATAAAAATTAAAAAATTATTAAAGATTCCAGGGAGCAAGCCTTTTGGGAATATCTTCTTTTAAAGGTTTCTTGTAAAGCAAGCAGAATTAGCAGAAAAGTAAACCAGGCTCAATTTGCATTTGTATGTGTTCTGAATCACCCGATCATTAAAGGCCACTCAGATTAAAGACAATAAACACTGTTTGCTTAAAAATACATATCAAAACTTTTATAATAATAATAATAATAATATTTATTTATTTATACCCCGCCCCTCTGTTAAAACAATTGGGGCGGCTTACAAAAGTTAAAATACAATACAGATAAAAATCCCCAAACACCACCCACCCCCACCCTCCTCCATAAAAAGATATTAAACAAATATAAAAAGCAACTAATCTAAAATCACATTTAAAAAACAATAATACAATAACTAAATAGCCAGCAGACTAAAAGAGGCCAGGAGCTCCTGAGGCCGGGATCTAATTAGGAAAGGTCTGCCAAAAGAGATTTACTGAAGGTATAGCAATCTACATATTCAAACAAGGCTAGGTCCTTAACTAACTAAAAGGATTTCAGGGTAATAGACTCACCCAATCCTGGGAGGCCAGGTTAGGATTGGATAATCAGATCAGAAGTTTCTAACTATTACAGCAGTAACATCCATATTTCTTCAGATAAAAGGTAAATGCAGGTAAGCGAGAGCTCATTTTGCTTCTTCGTGCATGGAGGTCAGATGCATGGTAGGAAGGGAAGAAAGAGGAATGGGAGAAGCTCATGTTGAGGCTTCTCTCCCCAAGGGGGGACAAAGCATCATAAATCATTTAAATCAGGAGGCCATGGGATGAATGACTCAATGGTCACCCCATAGCTCCAAATGGCTAAGACAACTTGAGAGGAGAAGGGGGATAGGAACTTAAGCATGCAAGGAGTTTCCTAAACTTATTAAGGGGGGGGGTGCATGAAGAGTGCTACATTTCCCACAGATCACAGGTAGGGTCAGATTATCAATGGTTCAATTGGAACAATTGCCCAGGCCCTTCATGGGTAGAGGGCCAGTGCTGAAGGAAAAGGGTGTAGTTTGTTTTTCCTTCTTCCCCAGTGACTTCCTGAACCTCCCAATGTTTCTATTGTCATCAAAATTTTGGAGAATTCGTAGACTAATTGAGTAAGACTAGATGCAATCAGTCTGTGACTCTCATTGAAGCTGCAAGGCTTAAAATGGGTTTAGACATGAAGGCTTTTCTGCGTTGCTCACCTAGAACAGCTCACATGCATGAACAACAGGAGCTCTGCTTTGGGAACTGTTCAAGGCCCTCAGTCTAGACTTGGTAACAGGCTGCCAACAAAGGCTTTGCAAGGCACATTTTGACCTCTCCTGAATTTAGCCTGTGGTACAAGACACCTAGGTAGTGAGCCTCCCATACATACGTAAATACACATACACACACACTTACTAAAACCATTTATAACACGGCACTGTTAAAGGAGTGAAGCTACCTTCTGTTATATTAAAATTGTAATGGTACTTATACTTCAATAGTGCAAAAAGGAATTAATTACAAGTACAGTAGGACCCCATATCCACCAATTCATTATCCACTGATTCAGTTATCCATGGGACACAAAACAGTACACCTACCATAGAGTCTTCCTAGAAAAGGTGTCTTCTCTAGCCATCTTCTAGGTCCTCCAAGGCAACTCTATGGTATTTTAAACCAGAAGTCCCATTATTTTCAATGGTGTTCTCTATTATCCACGGTTTTTGGTATCCATGCCCCCCCCCAAGAACCAATCCCCAGTGATAAGGGGATCCTACTGTAACTCAACATTCATAACTAGTTACAGCCAAGCATTGATAATATGTCCCAGGACTGACCAGCCCTTTCCAGCCTGGCCCTTCTTTTCTAAGATTATTGAATAGTCAGACCCAATAACCAGCACAATTTGAGTATTCAGTAATTCTTCCTCTGAAAAAAATACACCTGCATTTTTTTTCAACACCAGACATTTTTTAAAAAGCCATAATAGGATAGTTGAAGTCTACTTGGAATCCATTTAGTAAAAAGCTGGGTAAAAAAAATCAAATCCTTTTTGGAACAGAATCCACAAACTGGTATATCCTAACCCTATGGATTTCTGTTGGTTAAGTCACTGAAAAAAGTGAGACAAAACCAGTCGAAATGTCACCACCCAGGATTCTGTGACTTTACCAGCAATTTGTTCCATTGCCTAATCTACAGTGGGCAACTGTGGCCATCCAGATGTTGCTGGACTATAACTCCAATGATCAATTGGTATTGACTGCTGGCTAGAAAGAGCTATTGAGAGTTGCATCCTGGCAAACATCTGGAGGGCTAGTTGCCCACCTCTGGCCTAATAGGGTTCATAGGTGTAGAAATCACTGACAATGAAGTTCATAGGCCATCGTCTTGCTAAGGTTAAGCCCTCCTATATTTCTACTTCAATAGGAGATGAAGCATGTTTGTAACTCCTATTGAAATCAAAAAGATGTACAGTAGTGAGGGCTGAATCTTACACACACATCCGTGCACTCTTTATATAAAAAGTATGAAAGTTGTTGTGTGTGTGTCCCCCTGCACTGATTGCCATGTATTGTGTACTGATAAGTTCTGTGAATGTTCCAAGAACTCCTCCCCCCCCTAACTCTTCTGTATTTTTTAAAGGGAGAAAATGTTTAAAGGCATTGTGATCCTAATTGTGGGTTTGGCTTCCAGCCATAAACCATAGTGCTTGGGGAACATACTCAGAAGCACATCTTATCTAGCCTCAGTTTTATTGTATGCCTGGCAGCAAAACAGCCTGTTTTGTGGTAGCAATGCAACACACATAATAACAATAGGAGACCATTTCTTCAAGAACATTCCAGTTCTGAAGCCTGTCTTTGAAAAGTTTGTTTTAACTCCCTACCCCATCCCACCCCCCAAAAAATCAGAACAAAACAAAAATAAATCTTCAACAATTATTTTGGCTGCATGGTGGGGAGGGGGATGAATCAAAGAACTGAGCATTTACCATGGGTTTTTTGGCTACTATATGTATAATCTTCGAAAAGATTTCCACAGTCAAGCTTTAGACTTTAACCATTGTGCTTTCTCAGGTCCCACACCTGTGTATGGTTAGGTGCCTAAAAAAACAAAAATGAAGAACATAGAATAAGGGTACAGCAGAGGGCAGGCATGTGGATAAGGGTACAGCAGAGGGTGGGCATGTGGCCTTGGACATGCT
Organism: Gambelia wislizenii; assembly: GCA_030847615.1. Lineage (NCBI taxonomy): Eukaryota > Metazoa > Chordata > Lepidosauria > Squamata > Crotaphytidae > Gambelia > Gambelia wislizenii. Next base: position 22,920,059 of record JAUMIR010000005.1, on the reverse strand, counting down.
GGATTACAATACCCATCAGCCCAAAGCAGCATAATCTATCAAGGGAGTTGCAGGCCCACAGCTGAAGGGTCACACATTGTTATTCCTAGCCTAGAGAAATTTCACACAAGGGTAAAATCTTATATCCACGTACCTGGGAGTACACCCCCTAGAGCTCAGTGGTACTTCTGGGTAGACACATATATAAGGTTGTGCTGTGAGGTTACAACTGTGTACATCCTGAACACAGGTATAAACATGCATAAGTTTGCACTATCAGGGTTCAGTCTAGAGCAAGGCCACCTGTATACCTTGGAGTCACCATAGGGCTTAGGAAAGCTCTGCCCACCTACCTCCCATCTGTTTGCCCAGCCTTAGACTGAAAGAGACAATGTACTTCCTGCCCTTCATCTCACTTGTTTCCATATTAAGTAATTGAGCACATCCCTTAGGACTGGGATGGAAAGTTATGAGGGATCCTGTTTGGCCCCACTGAATCCCCAACGGCTGGCACCTTCCCCAGAAATGTTTCAGCTGGAAAAACACTGATTAGACCCAAATTATGCCTTATAAATGTCTCCCATCCACGCACCTCCTGAAATGATATACAAGTTCCCAAGTCACACACACACACACAAAATTATTGTAAAGTGACATAATGTCACTTCTGGTACCCCAAATGGCAGCTAAAGCAGTGTGGTCCTCCATGGTCTTGGAGAAGGTGAAAATGATCGTTCCAGCCCCAGAGTGTAATAATCCTTGTGTTATAAGTAGAACATCCCAGGTTACATCTATGCCATATCTAGTTTTAAAAGATCATGTAGCAGATGAGGAGGAAAACCCTGGTTCTTCCAAGTGCAGCAGACAACAAGTCTGAAGTGGTATATAAATTCATTTCTTACTCCTTCAGTTGAGTTATGGCCAGACAAGCTGCGCGCAAAGCAAAGGCAAACACAGCAGAGCTAAACCGAATCCTAGTTGAAGCCATTATTCAGCAATAGCTAGGGGATGGATCCCATTGTGTAACAGGGGTGGGCAACTCATGGCCCTCCCAAATGTGGTTGTACTGCAATTCCCATTATCCCCCACCACTGGCTAGGCTAGTTAAGGATGATGGGAGTTATTGTTACTATTATTTATTTTATTTGTATCCCACCTTACTTCCAATATAGAGACTCCAGGCAGCTAATAATGAGTTTAAAACAAACAAAACAGTCCAAGTTAAAAACAATACAAATGATTAAAAGTAGAAATATCAAGTTAAAAACAAATTAAACAATTTACACAGTTAAAACCACAAACATTAAAATATTGAAATATATAACACTTTAAAATGCAAATCATACTGTATTTAAAAGTCTAGCCCACATCAGAGTGCAAATGCCTGCTAATACAAAAATGTTTTTACCTATTTACAGAAAGGGAGGAGGGATGGGGCCATCCTGGCCTCCCTGGGAAGGGAGTTCCGCAGTCTGGGAACAGCCACTGAGCGGGCCCTCTCCATTGTTCCCACCATACACGCCTGAGACGGTGGTGGGATAGAGAGAAGGTCTTTTCCAGATGACCTAAGAGCTCTAGTAGGCTCGTAAAGGGAGATACAGTCTTCTTCAAATAACCTGTTGTAGTTCAATCACTTCTGGAAGGCCACACATTGCCCCTCCTTGCTATGCCACAAGGAGAACATGGTTATCAATAGCTACTAGTCATGAGGGCTATTACTTCCAGTATAAGAACCCATGTGCATCTCAAGGAGAACCTGTACCTGAGTGGGGAGGAGTCTTGACTTCCTGTCCTGCTTGTGGGCTTCCTGGGCGTCTCTAGTTGGCCTTGGGTCAGTTCCAGCCTTGCTCTTTTTACAATGGCAATCTTAAGCCACTTTTATTCATTTGTTACATAATGTTTGACAGCTTTGATGTGCATTAAAAATAAAAAAGATTTTCAAGATGAGCCCATTTGACTTAACTTCCAACTAAAAGTGTTTTATTCCATCAAGATCTCATAAGTAGAGTACATGTTTAGGATACACTTCATCAGACTGCACTTTCTAAGCATCTTATCGGAAAGCAGTGGGAAGTGTCTTTGGGTGCTCTTTTACACTACACAGTGGCTTACTGTACTCCAAAGAAAAGTGGCAGGGGAGCAGGAATGTTCTTCTTCGACCCTAACTTACCACATCATGTTGTCGTTTTTTCACTCCGGTGCTGTGGGGGACTGAGATAAAACCACATCTTTTTGCTAATCAGAAAAACCCATTAGCAAAAAGACGTGGTTTTACCTTGGACATCTGTGGGATCAGAATGAAAGAATGCTGGAAGAACAATGTCATGCATTAAGACAGAAGATGGAGTGTCCCTGCTGTGTTGCCACTTTTCTTAGGAGTGCACTGAGGCCTACAGTTATAACACTATGATTCTACTTTAACATGGCATGGCAACATCCTATGGAATTCTGGAATTTGTAGCATGGAGAATACTAAATACCCCTCTCTAAACTGCAAATCCCAGGTGCTTAGAGTAGTGTTGTCTGAAGGGCACTTAATTTGGTAAATTCCACTGACACCCATGAGATTTACTCCTAAATTAAATTGCTAAGGATAGGGGTAGTCAAGAGTAGGAAACAACCCCTCCACCACTAGTCCTAATCCAAGCTGATAGGAGACATGATCAGAAATCTTGCAGATGAAGCTTTCCCTAGCATGGAAATAATTAATGTGGACTTCTTTTAAGTTCTATAGGGAGAGCAAGGCTAGTGAGAAAGAGGAGTCCAAGCTGGTTACCAGGCAAAATCTGGGCACTTTATTAGCATCTCCAAAGATAACAAGACAGCCATTAGTATTAACCACTATGGGCTGTAAGAATCAATCGATGTCCTAATGGAATCAATCAGAAATACAGCGTTTATAAAGAAATTGAACTGTATCCTGGGGGATTTAAAATTGGAGGTTGGGGTTGCATGTTAAGAGGAACTCCCATTGAATTCAATGGAACTTGCTTCTGAGGAGATTTCCAAAGGATTAAATCCCATGAAATTAAAGGGATAAACTAGTTACTATGAATGGGCATATGACCCAGGCATGTCAATGGGATTTAATCACAACTAGCGACAGATTCAGCTGTAAGCAAACTGTAGGGCCAACAATACTTCAGATTATCAAAATTTCTGTTTTTCTCAGGTAAGCACTTAGCTCTCCATGCCTCCAAGTCATTTCTAACGTATGGCAACTGTAAGGCAAACCTATCATAGAGTTTTCTTGGCCAAGTTTGTTTGGGTGGGGGTGCAGTTGCCTTCCTCAGAGGCTATGTGTCTTGCCCAAGGTAACCCAGTGGGTTTTCAAGAGCTGAGTGGGGATTTGAACCCTGATCTCCCAGAGTCTTGGTCCAGCACTCAAACCACTGCATGACACCAGTAGCTACAACTGATCACAAAATAGTTGCATAATTGGCTGGCAGTAACACAACATTTCTACTATAGTATTGGTATAAATACTTAGGAGTTGGTTTTACTCTAATGCTGATCAACATAGTGCCAGGAATGGACAAATGTAGGCAAGTTTAAACTTAAAACAAAACAAAAAAAGCAAACTTCATTGGCTGTCCTAATTTTTCCCTGTTTGCTGTGCACTGAATTAAATGAAAAGTAGTTAATATGACCACAAGGAGATCTTGAGACCTTGCAGCAGTTATGTAAGTGTTATACAGTAGAGGACAATAGTAGACAATCAGCTGACTGTGCCAAACTAGGCTCTTGAACTATTGCCAGTAAATTCACCTTTTATCTTCCAAAAGGCCATGTATAAGTGCAATTTTAAAAAACAGAGTTGGGTTATACCTTTATGAGACTACTTAAATATCACCAAGGAAGCAAGTTTCTGAGTCTGCCAGAATTCTTTGTGTAATAGAACATTTTATTTTATTTTTTAAAATATTTGTCTTCTGCCTTGTATCATACGATTTCATGGCAGCATACAACAGAATCGGTTTAACCACTGTAAACTGTATAAAACAAGCAGAATAATGTAAACAGACTAAAAGCATTTGCAACAGGACAGTTAAAACATTTTAGAAGCACTAAATGTCATAGCACCTGTGCAAATACACACATTGGAAACTGTTTAATGCAGTGTAGATGTGTAAATAGCTATTGCTTAAAAACAATTTGTAAGCCGCTCTGATAGCCTTGTGGCTAAAGAGCAGGGTATAACTAACTAACTAAATAAATAAATAAGTAAAATTATGCCCCCAAAGGCTTTAATAAAAAGCCACGTCTGGCATCCTCTTTAATATAGTCAAAATCATAAATTGGACTTAGGATCTTGAAACTTTGGGGGTCATTAATGACAACGTGACCCTTCCAGAACCTACCTCAAGGCAGGTAGCACCCCAGACGAAGGGTTTCCAAGGCACTGCAAATCTGGATGTTGGGAAAAGATTACAGTACTCTCTTCTGGCCGTGGGCCATGTGGACACAAGCATTATGGCAGGACCCTGAGGGGGTCTCTCCAGGTGCTTATTTCAACATGCCCCACAAGTGGGAGAGGGCTACAGTCATCATTTGTCAGCACCCCAATCTGCAGAGGTAGGTTTTCGGGCAGTGGCATTGCCAGAAATAGTTATGATAGAGCTCCATTGCCTGACAATGCAAAATCTTGTCCCTTTTTTAAAATTTGGTCTGGAATGATACTAGTGTTGGTGCCCATCAGGCCTCTAAGGGGAGGGCATTCTATAGGTAGCAAAGCAAACCCTCTCCTGTGTCCTTCTACAGCATATTGCCCCCACTGGCGAGACACAGGTGGGGGCTCTCCTACAGGCCTCAATCCTGGGAAGGGGAAATAAACAGAAAAGTCCAAAAGTCATTCTGCCCAATTGTTGCAAGTTTCAGTATGGCTTGAAGAATCTGTGTGAGTTGTGATGGTAATTATACCATAACAGACATAGAATCAACTCCCTGTCTCCATCTCTGTAGGCAAAGGGTTTGGAAGTCAGTCAGTGATCTATCTATAGCTTTTAAGGGATGCACATTCCATGTGCTTTGCATCTTTTGTGGTATTTTACTCATCCAATAAGAGTATGACCCATCTCTTTTTATTTTACTCCTGAACCATGCCACTGCATTTCGTTTCTTTTCTTAATGTGCTAAGTGCCACCCATTAGGCTCAAGCAATCCCTTCCTACTGACTCTCAGCAAGGGGAAGACATAGGCAGAAATATCACCACATGTTCTGCCATCCCCCACATAGAGATATGTGGCAGCCACAGTCAACTATGAGCATGCTAGTGTCAGCACAAACATATGAGGCCTTCATTCACCAATCCAGTAGTCAACCACTGGAATAAACTCTTAATTTAACATTCTGTTGCATTTAAATTCCATTCTCTCACATTTCACCTTGCTTTTTCATTAGCATTCAGCTTTCTTGTGGGTATTTGAAGTGCCACATTGTGGAGGATTTGTCCATAATGTACCTGACAATGAAAGAAATGTATACTCTCTATTCTCTTCTTGTTATCATACAAAATGTGACCTTTACCTGGATTGTATGAAGGTAGTAACCCTTGATGGTATCGTTGGATAAGTGTCTTTGATGTTTGGCTTTTCTTACTGGCTTTTGTCTCTCTGTTGGCCCCAAAGTGTATTCACCTCCCAGTGTGTGCTGCAGTGTTGACTGCTGTCTCCACATTCTGATCACCTAAAGTCTCTTGAAGTTCATTCTTGTGCCTTCAGATGCTTTCTTTCTACTTCAGTTGTCTTCACCAGTTGTGAAGTGATGTCCATTAAGGAATCTACTGTCATTTTCTTCCATTCTTTTTTCTTCTTAATGACTTCCAAATCTTCAACATTCTCAACAAGTATTCTCACAGGAATATATTTAAAACAACAACAACACCCTGTGACTGTGGACTGTTCGGAAGACTGTGCCAAAAGAACAGAAAGGATTAACTGCAAAGGAAAGCCCTTCATGCTTACATGGACTTCAAGGTCCTAAGGGAGGGGGAAATGGATACATTCCTGCCCCCTCTTCGTTTACAACAAAACTGCTTGCTGGCTTTTCAATAACTGATGAAGAGTCAACGGGGGCGGGGGGACAATGGACATGTTCTGTCCCATGAGGAGGTGTGATGGCCATCTAAACTTTCTGCAGCAGCTTTCATCTGAAAAATCCAACCCACCTTGTCTCCTAGCTGACTAATGCCTCTAATTATAGTGTTTCCAATACAATACATATATGTGTGTGTGTGTGTGTGTGTGTGTGTATATATATATATATATATATATATGTAATAAGGTATTTTAAAACTGAGAATAATTAAAAAAGATAAAGGTTCCATAGTAACTGTGTGTCTACAGGTGGAAAGAACAGCTGATAGAGTATAGCTATGGTACAGCTCTTTTTAAGATACATATATTATATATATATATATATATATATATATATAGTTGAATTTTTTTTAGAAAGAAATGGGACTAATAGTGAATACAATACAATGGGCACATAAACCTACAGAAATGCATTTGCAATAATGCACCCTCTGTTCTCCCTTGACCCTCCAAAAGACAAGAAATTCATCATACCAGCATATTTCATGTTCTGAAGTGCTATTTTTGGAAGACTTTTCTCTCTTTGGGTAGGATGTATGTACCTTTAGCTGCTTGGGTTTGGGGTTTTGGTTTTGTTGTTTTAAATCATTGTCCTGGACAAAGACTTTTTTAGGGTGATTCTCAGTAACCTCTAAAGTGCATCACCTTGCTCTACTAATCAACCAGTTCTATCCCAAACAATAGCATTCTTGTAGTCTTTCATGTCTTACAATGGACAACTATCTGAATGGTTATCCATATGAGATTATGTTTCCACCCATAAAAATAAAGCTCACTAAATTATACCTGAATTGTTAATTGCTCATCCAGTTTTGCTAAATAATTTCATTTAAAAAGAGGATCCAGATCTGAATCAAAATGGAATGAATCTGTTGTTGTTGTTGTTGTTGTTGTCTGTTTCACAGTCTACAGGTGTCATTGACTGGAGTTTTTGGGCCTTCAGTGACTCAGATGCTATCCAAGAATCAGTGATTTAGGTTCTGGCCAGGAATCTCACAATTAGTATCATTGTAGGATAGTAGGACCTGTAACAAGTAGTGCCATTTTTGTAACTGTTCTGTTGTGGTCCCATCCGTTGCATTTAGATGTTGTGGCAGTTTATTTGGACCTATCACCACTATAACTATGGCTATTTTCTTTTTCCAGAGGCTACGAATCTCAATTTATAGGTCTTATGTTGGTGGAATTGGTTCTTTGGAACGTTTTCCTTCTTGTCCAGCTGCACAGGGACATCTGGATGGCTCATGGGTGAAGTTATATGCCTCGACCACCAATTGGTCATGAGCACATACCTGGGCATTAACTGCTGCTGTTGCACATTTGGGGAAGAAGGAATAGCCTTCCACTCATCCCTGGCCTTCCTATACCCAACAAGGGCAGAGGCTGTTCCTTCTTTCCTGGCTGCCAGATGGCACCCAGGTGCACTCCCATGTCCAGTCAGTGACCAGTGACCAGAAGCTGAACTATGCCAGGGGGCCACGTGGAAGCTACTGCACAGGTGAGGCAAAGGCACTGCCCAAGGAGGTCCTGGATGCCTGAAAAAGTACTGGGGCTAGCGTAACTGGAGTTCATAGAATCAGAGAGTTGCGAGAGACAACAAGGGCCATCTAGTCCAACCCCCTGCCCTGCAGGAATAAACAATCAAAGCATTCCTGACAGATGGCCATCCAGCCTCTGTTTAAAAACCTCCAAAAAAGGAGACTCTACCACACTCTGTCTCCAAGGCAGTGCATTCCACTGCCGAACACTCTTTTATTTTATTATATATATATTTTTAATTTATAACCCGCTCTTCAGCCACAAGGCTATCAGAGTGGCTTACAAATTGTTTTAAGCAATAGCAATTTATACATCTACACTGCATTAAGCAGTTTCCAATGTGTGTTAGCTAACTGTCAGGAAGTTCTTCCTAATTTTTAGATGGAATCTCTTTTCCTGTAGTCTGAATCCATTGCTCCATGCCCTAGTCTCTGGAGCTGCAGAAAACAAGCTTGCTCCATCCTCAGTATGACATCCCTTCAAATATTTAAATATGGCTATCATGTCCCCTCTTAACCTTCTCTTCTCCAGGCTAAACATACCCAGCTCCCTAAGCTGCTGCTCATAGGGCATGGCTTCCAGACCTCCCCACATTTTGCTCACCCTCATTTGGTCCCAACATAAGTCACCAACAGGATTCTGGCTTATCCTCACTACCAATGAAGTGCAGTGGCCTCATACACTGCACTTTGTAGAGAAAAGAGGGTGCTGAAGTCAGGTCTTTCCAGACCTATTCCCTGCACAGCTGGTTCTCCCAGTTATCTTTCTGCCTGTGACATCTTTCACAAAACGCTTGCTGCTTCCTGGTTTTTTTTTTTTTGCAAAGCTTTGCTCTATCTTGTTTCTGTAATAGTACCGTATTTGTGCCTGTAGGTGTTTGGTTTCTTTCCAGTGTCACTAAATACAGAGCAGGGGTGGGAGCTGTGTTGCTGAAGTGCAGTTCCAGCATTCTTCACCATTGGCTATGCTGGCTAGTCTGATGGGAGTTGCAGCCCAACAACATCTGGATTCTGAGCCCTGAAAAAGGAGGTCCAGGAAGGTTATGCTGAGGGACACCTAGAATGGCACTACCTTGGGCCCCCATGCAGCAGCAGAACTGTAGATCAAAGAGGGTCTGCAAAATCCTTCTTCCAATGCATCCACATTAAAAGGTGTACAGCTGGAGCACTGCAGTGTGGAAGCATTTGTTTATTTGCTTTTATGACCTGCTTTTCTTCCCAAAACTAGGAGTCAAGGTAATTCACAACATGAATTACCTTGACTCCTAGTTTTAAAAATGACGTTTTAAAAAAAGAAATACAAACATGGGTCCCGTCTACACGATTTAAATAATACGTACGGCGTGCGGAAGTTCACGCTTCGGTACACATGGCCGTTCGGATTCACATGCATCCAAAAGAGGGGGGGCTCGGTTTTCCACCCTGAAATACGCACACGCGGTGTTCGGCAGGGAAAGCGGATCGCGATGAGTAATCCGTACGCTGTTCGGATGGCTGACGGGTCTGTACGGTCCGTTCGCACACATACGAACAGGCTGTGTAATCTGATTGGCTGGCCGAGTAGAGGGGGCTGGGCTAGCACGGAGGGGAATTGGGAGCGCCCGCCATGTTGGATTCTCGGCTAGCAAGAGTCCGGTAAGTCCGTGAATTATATATGCTTATTTATTTTTATTTTATATTGTAAATAGGGAAAAGCAACTGTCCGCAAAGCAGGAAACTTAAAAAAAAAAAAGCGGTGGGAGATTTAAAACCGCCGCTTTGCTTGCTCGCTCCAGTCAGCTTGGGGAAGAGGAAGTCATACGGAGTTTAGGGGGGTAAAAAATCATGTGGGCAGTTTGTATGCATACGAACGATAGCCTATTCGTATTTTTTACCCCCCAAACAGATTTTTTTGTGATCATATAGACGCACCCATGGTTAAGATTCAATCCTGCATGGGATGTAGCTATGATGTCGTAATTACACTCCGTTCCACAATTTAACCACCTTAAAAGCCAGGCAGCCATACCAATCAAAGGAGTTCTTTGGCTCATTGAGGATCCTTGAGGAAGGGTTTCTCTCAGTCTTACAACTATCACAGGCACATTTATTGAGCACATGGGAGAAACTCTTCTTGGTGGCTGCTCTCAAACGCTGGAGGTTCCTTTCACAGGAGGCAAAGCCAGTATGCAGGGCATAGGTATGTACAAGTTTACCACAAGGATGGTGTGTTTTAACTCTAGAGCTTTGGTGGTAGGTAGGGCTTGTTTGTGAGAGCAACAAGAACAATCACCTGATCTACCAGAAATGGCCACACACATTTATTTTCAATGGCAATACGCACCTGTGCATACACAGGTCTGCAAAAGAGTAAATTTTCCTGAACTGGAAGGGAAGACTTACTCAAAATTGTTCCCAGTGAACAAAACCATCTAGGAGCATGGGCTCCTAGCACTGGTGCTCAGAAAATTTACTTCACTGGACTATAACTCCCACAACCTCCCCAGGCAGCATGGCCAGTGAACATGTTGGCTGAGGAATTCTGAAATTTGTAGTACAAAAGAAAGTAACTTTTACAAGCTCTGGGCACTGCTATCTGAAGGTTTGTGTGGGCCTGCAATAGGCTCATAGAATCATAGAGTTGGAAGAGACCTCAAGGGCCATCCAGTCCAACCCTCTGCCATGCAGGAATACAAAATCAAATCATTCCTGACAGATGGCCATCCAGCCTCTGTTTAAAAAACCTCCAAAGAAGAAGACTCCACCACACTCTGAGGCAGTGTATTCCACTTCTGAACAGCTCTTACTGTCAGGAAGTTCTTCCTAATGTTTAGGTGGAATCTCTTTTCCTGTAGTTTGAACCCATTGCTCCGTGTCCTAATCTCTGGAGAAGCAGAAAACAAGCCTGCTCCATCCTCAGTATGACATCCTTTCATATATTTAAACATGTCTATCATGTCCCCTCTCAACCTTTTCTCTTCCAGGCTAAACATGCCCAGCTCCCTAAGCCACTCCTCATAGGGCATGGCTTCCACACCTCCCACCATCCTGGTCGCCCTCCTCTGGACACGTTCCAGCTTCCCAATATCCTTCCTTCAACATCACTTTGGGGAGCTCCCATACAACTCAGACTAAGACCCATAACAGATTCACCATGCCACTGACACAAAGGTCACCCACTACCACTGTGTTATAGAGTCCTATTTGGCAGGTGCTCCCTTTTGAGTGTAGTTTCAGCAGAAAAAAACAGGTTTACAATGTGTGAAGGGAACCCCAAATGCCCTTTCTGGGCTGGGGGGAGAGCTAAAAGTTTTACTTCACAGAATGCCTCTATGGAACCTGAGTATTTACACAGAAATCTGCTTCAGGATCTAGACTTGTGCAGCTCTGCAAACCAACATTCCTTGCAAGAGAAAAACAGTACAGTTCACAGTGCATCTGCACCACATTGGTAAAGAAATCTGATGCCACTTTAACTATCATGGCCCCATCCTAAGGAATCTGTAGTTTGGCAAAGTACTTGGAATTCTCAGCTAGAGTGATGTTTTGCATTCCATGAAACACAATCCTAATTTAATGCACAGTCCTTCTTCTGAATGTAATGGTTCAGCGGATTGCACTAGAACTCCCTAGCACAGAATTCTAAGTACCTCACTGAACTATACACCCCAGGATCCTTAAAAATTGGATGCCGTCCAGACCATTATAGCAGTATCAGACTGATATAATTGTGTACCACAGATACACCTATAAAATCCGCAAAACATTAGACTGTAATTATAAACGTTAGACAAACAGCTATAGGAAAGGGGAACTACCAAATGCATAGAATGTCTATGGGATCAGGAGGAAGTAACCATTCTGCAAGGCAGAATGGTATGTATATATTAGAACCATAGGCAGCAGTTTAGCTTGTCCTATCTCCTTTCATATAGAGGGTTTGCAACAAATGATGCTTTGGATTGATAAGAAGGGGGGGGAGTCCTAGAAGGAGTGTAAATTATATCTTTGTAAGTGAAAAGAATGGCCCCACTGCCAGATACATTATCCAATTCCCCTGCAAAACAGCCCTGACAGTACATTAAAGAATGAATGGCATTCAAACTCTGTTGGAATTACACAGGGACCTGACCTCAACATTCCTCACTGTTGCAAAGGATCACTCTAAAATGACCTCAAATCTATTTGGAAATCAGAAGATTGATAGACTCCCAAAGCTGCTTGACATTTTTTATGGCTGGATTCTTTTTCTACATTTGGAGTGGGGGCGGGGGAAGCTAGTTTAGCTTTCAAGCTGTACCATAGCTTTTATTTTGGATATTGCTGTTAGAAATTTGCATGTGAAAAACAGTTCTGCAATGATTGACAGATGTTATATTATTGATTTGGTCATCTTCCTTTAGGAAATTCCCTGTTTTGCTGTTTTACATCTCTGGATTTCCACAATAATAAATATAAAACAATAAAACAAATGTCTTTATTAACTCTGGGTTGTTTGTTGACTGTCTATGGGCTTATATAGAGGGACAATTTACCCCAGTTCTCCCCCCCCCCGCCATCTTGGAGCCCTGCAGTCCAATGATGCAGGGCTTTTACCCCATTTCGCCTTTGGCCAGACCTGACAAAAAAGCAGGAGGGGGGGTGAATCTGGGGTAAACCTGTCTAAAATTTAAAACAATTAACACCTGGGAAAACATGTGTTATTCAGGAAATCCTGGATAATACCTGTATGCCAGCTTGTATAGCTGATGTTGGAGTCCCTCTGGAGCCATGAAGGAGGACCCCAGCACGTGATCAAGGCCCCCTGCATGTGACCAGCTTTGATCACTTGCTGAGGCCTCCTTCCTGGCTTCAGACAGTGTGATGCGCGACAGCGGGGGAGGCACTCGCTGATAACGGCTGGCATGTGCATGTGGCAGCCAGCGTATGCATGCGGACCTCTGCCCATTTCATTTCAATAATGGGGTTGGAACGCGCCAGCTCCAGGGCCAGAATACGCCGGTGTAGACATGCCTTATGCTCTATATCTATAGCAGTTTGGCTGCATCCTACAGTACTTGTAGGATTTGTAGATCAGTCAGTAAGTAAGTACCTCACCAAACTATGTGGAGTGTGGAGAATAGAAGTTATAGACCAATAAATGTGAAGGACACCAGGTTGAGAAGACGCCACCACTACACTGGTGGTGGCTCCCAAGGGTTTCACACAAAAAACTTGCCCAGCGAAATCTGCAGATGTCAGATAGAATTGACCATGTCCAGCATATTTATACAGCTCATACTCAGCCACAAACCACAGAGCTATGAACCTTCTCCCAACCTGTTCTACAGTACTCTTTACAAGTTGACTTCTGGTTTAGCTGCTCACAGTAGTGGAAAGATGTGTGCTAAACAGCATTTTTTTAATTTTTTTATTTATTTATTTATTTATTTTTGCTTGAGATACATTTTCAAAATCCCCTCCCTCCAAATAGACATCAGATGTCGTTGTTGTCTTTGCAAGTTGGTAGGAGGATTAAATAATACAGAGGCCAGGGCTTCTCTGTTTTTAATTGTACAGATTTGTGCTGAAGAGGGAGATTTTAGCAGATGCATCTTGTCATACAAAAACCTGCTGAATTCTCTCTTGTACTCAAGGATTAAAAAATAGGTTCCCCATCTAATTTAGAATTTGGTGGGGGGGAAATTAAATGGGAACTCTCAGAAATCTTCGGCCAACATAGGGGATGTTGGGAGTTGACCATGATGGCTGGAAGATTCTGAGAACTGTAGTCCAAAAGCAAGGTTCCTGAGCTCCGGTCTAGTCATCCCACCAGCTTGCATGGCAGCATGCTCAGATTCACATTCTATTTTCTCAGGTTTCTTACAGCTTAATGTTACCATTCCAAAAGCAAGGCACATGGATGTATCCTAAAAGAGTGGTTCTCAAATGTTAATCCTCCAGGTGTTTTCAAAGCCTCCAGCAAGTTTGGCCAATAGTCAGGGATTCTGAAAGATGAAGTCTTTCTACAAGCTTGTAGAATGTGGGCTAGACAAGTTAACTGTTCAATGGATTTGTAATTGGTTGACCGGCCAAACCCAAAGGGTGCTCAGCAGTGGCTCCTCTTCGTCTTGGAAAGATGTGACCAGTGGGGTGCCACAGGGTTCTGTCCTGGGCCCAGTGCTATTCAACATCTTTATCAATGACTTAGATGAGGGAATTAGGGGCATACTTATCAAATTTGCAGATGACACCAAATTGGGAGGAGTAGCTAATACCCTAGAGGACAGGATCAAAATTCAGAATGACCTGGATAGACTGGAGAGCTGGGCCAAAGCTAACAAAATGAAATTCAATACGGAGAAATGTAAAGTACTGCATTTAGGGCGGAAAAATGAAATGCATAAATATAGGATGGGAGAGACCTGGCTGAATGAGACTATGTGCGAAAGGGATCTAGGAGTCCTAGTAGACCACAAGTTGAACATGAGCCAACAGTGTGATGCGGCAGCTAAAAAGGCCAATGCAATTTTGGGCTGTATCAATAGAAGTATAGTGTCTAGATCAAGGGAAGTAATAGTGCCACTCTATTCTGCCTTGGTCAGACCTCACTTAGAATACTGTGTCCAGTTCTGGGCACCACAATTCAGAAAGGATATTGACAAATTGGAGCGTGTCCAGAGAAGGGCAACTAAAATGGTGAAAGGTCTGGAAACCATGCCTTATGAGGAGAGACTTAGGGAGCTGGGTATGTTTAGCCTAGAAAAAAGACGGTTTAGAGGCGATATGATAGCCCTGTTTAAGTATTTGAAGGGATGTCACACTGAGGATGGAGCAGGCTTGTTTTCTGCTGCTCCAGAGACTGGAACACGGAGCAATGGGTGCAAGCTCCAGGAACAGAGATTCCACCTCAACATGAGGAGGAACTTTTTGACAGTCAGAGCTGTTCGGCAGTGGAACACACTCCCTCGGAGCGTGGTGGGGTCTCCTTCCTTGGAGGTCTTTAAACAGAGGCTGGATGGCCATCTGTCGGGGATGCTTTGATTGTGATTTCCTGCGTGGCAGGGGGTTGGACTGGATGGCCCTCGTGGTCTCTTCCAACTCTGCAATTCTATGATTCTATGATTCTATGATTCTATGAAGTCTAAAACAACTAGTAAACCTAAGATTGAGAACTAAAAAGAAGGTAGCTGCTATGACCAGACGCAAGCTGGTTTCACACACCCTTCTTGGGATTGTGCCATTTACTCTGTACCACTCTGCCCCCAACAACTGCAAGCCTTGTTTTATTAATGAATTCCCATGGCTTTTTTGCTCATCATATTTTCCTTCCCTCCTGGTGCCATTGTCTTGCTGGGATTAGACTGGGACAAAAAGCACCTGTGGACTATTTCAACAATGGGCACTTTCCTCACAGGCTTTTTAGACACCTGCTGCTGGGACAACAGCCTCCCATTTTCAGCTACAAACCTATTTTCTGGATTCTTCCTGTTGCAGATGCAAGAACAGTATCACACACCAGACTTAGGCAAAGAACTCAGATATTTATTTTTACAACTTGTTAGGAAAACTCAGAGCAGAAAAGCTTGGATTGGAGGAAAACAGACAAGTACAAACTGAACTGAAAAATTTCCCTAGATTAATGGTCCTTATAGGTTTGGGATGATGCAAGCCCAGCCACTGATTTCTACTCCAGACATGAAACTTTCTTGTAATTTACTCACTTAGCTTGCTTGTGCTGAGGCCGTTCAAAGTTAACCTTCTGGACATAACTACATAGCATCTCATTTGCTTCAGTTTGGCATTGTCAGGCTAATCCCAAAAGGTATAGAATTATGGCAAGACCATGGTTGGGCAATCAAGAGCAGTGCATAGTGGTTGCATATATACTGTGCAGGTGGAAGGTCCTAAATTCACTCCCCAGGATCTCAAGCTAAAGTATCAAGCATTCTGTGAAAACCTACTGCCTGAGACCCTGGAGCCCTATGGCCAGAGCAGATAACACTGGGCTACATGGACCATTTGTCTGACTGAAGAGTCCTGCAAAAGGCAGTTGTTAGACTATTTTGGTGGCTCTTTCCCAACATAAGGAAGGGGAATATATAGCCCTTCATGTGATTTTGGACAGCAATTCCCATAATCATTCGCTATTGGATAGGCTACCAAGGGCTGTTAGGTTTTGTTTCTCACCCTTACCAGACACAGAGTTCCTCCCTACCTACTATTCCCTCTGTGCAGACATACTGCCATGGTACAGCGATGGTGTGTAAAACGTGGTTTCTTTAATAAGTGCTCTCTGATGCAAAAATACATGACAATAAATCATGCATATAAATGTATATTAAACTTCAAAAGTTGTTCTGATTTTCATTTCCAGCTAGCTTTTATATTCTGGCAATGCCACCGTATGAAAGAAGCTGCTCTGTTCTTGTTTGACCTCCCTTTGGACCATCATATGGCTTCCCTATCCATCTTCAAAGCCACATTGAAAAGGAAACTCCCCAAGATCAGCAGACTGAGCTGCTAGAATCTTGTGCTTTCTTTTCCAGCCCTGTGCATTGCCCTCTCTTCCATCATGTCTCTTTGAACTGACTTTGCTTCATCACCAGGCACAACTGTTCCTATTATCTCTGAACCATATGTTGTGATATCATTCTACCCTAAATCTCGGAGAGCTTTTCTTTTGCAAGAAGATATATTTCTAGTTATATTTGATGTTGAATGTTTGCACATTTGAGCAATCATTGGCCTGGACACCAGGCATATGTCATTCTGTAGAACTAAGAAGATTTGTCCCTATCTTTGAAAGAAGAGACCCTGAATTCAAACAGGCAATTTTGATTTTTTTTTTATTTCTGACATTCCCAGTTCTCATCCTTCAGTGTAGCAGCTCATAATCTGAGAAACACACCCTGATATCCTCTATAGCAGGCCCAGAGAAGCTTTAGCCCTCTAGATATTTTAGACATCTAGCACATACCCAAAAGCCCCAGTCATCATGGTCAATAGAAAGGGATTGTGGGAGTTACAGTCTAAAACATCTGGAAAGTCAATGGTCTCCCAGACCTACTTTATAGGGAGGATGTAGCATCTTTAGTCCCTCAGATGTTGTTGAGCTGAAACTCACATCAGCTCTATACACAACAGTGAACAATGGCAGAAACTGTAGTCCTACAACATCTGGAGAACCACATGTTCACCATCCCTTCACAATAAGTTCCAAGAGCTCCTCTGCAGTCACTTTAGATTTTATCAGATGAGCCAAATCTCACCAAAACCCATATCATTTAGGATACGACAATAGCACAAAAGGGAAAATTATCAGACATCCTCATTTTTTACCCGTTCCCACTGCATTGTGCTGGCGCGAATGGGGCATCACTTTTTATTGACAGGCTAAGCTGTAGATAAAAAGTGATGCCTCATTCATGCCAGTGCGATGCAGCAGGAACGGGTAAGCAATGACATCATCTGATAATTTCAGCTTTTTGTGTTATCATCATGTCCTAATGACACAGTTTTTGCCACGTCTGATAAAGTCCTTGGTACAGCAATATGATGGGCGAGCTGGTGAGAACACATGTTTCTGTTTGCATGATCAAAATCCACCTTAAGTAAGGGTCAAGCTAGACAGAAAGGAGGATGCATATTCCCCAAGATTAACCTTTTCCCCTTCTGACAATGGGTTTTCCCCAGAGAGAGATGCGTTCTTTAGCAGACTAGAAACCAATGTTTACTTTCTAAGGATCAATAAGAACGCAAAGCTAAAACAAAGCAACATTATGCTGGTGAGGAAAATCATATGCTATGACAAACAGATGACTTTCACCGCTTGGGGGAGTGCTTCTTCTAAAAACATGCTAAATATATTGTGAGGCTTGACCCTAAGTGGACTCCAAGTCTTGATTCACTGGCTGCTGGACTGCAGAGACATTTGTCTGCATGGTTCCAGCTTAACTACTGAAATAACATTGGGAATAAAAAGTCAGATCCTTCCTATCCTGCTGTGGCCTCTAACCCAGGGGGAAGATGTGGGTCATTCACACTGAGATTGTGCTTTAATTCCATGCCTCCACTTATGTTCCTTTCTAATTAATGATCAAAGAGCTGTTTGTTATAGAGCTTTTCTCTTCAGCTTGTTAGGCTAGTTCTTGAGTCTCAGTTTAAATGTATTAAATAGGTGCCCAAAACAAAAGAGATCCTTTTGGGCTTGGATTTTTACAGGTTCTGACAGACTTTTGGGCTAGAAAAAATCAGTATGCGCAGCTCCCTCAGCATCTGGATCAAATTTTCCACCACCCCTCTGCCCATTCACCTTTTATGGCAGAGTTGGGCATCTATGACTTTTTTATAAAAAAAATGTTTGCCTGTAACTCTCATCAGCCCAAGCCAGCACAGCCAGTGATGAAGGCTTATGGGAGTTGTAGTTCAGAAACACCAGAAGAGCCACACATTCCCCATCCTTATGACCAAAAGAGGAGGTATTTCAGAGGACAGTTCTGGGGGGTGTTGATGAGAGTGGCAACATGTTATGCCTTTTCATGCATTGGGGAAGTTGGTGTGATTTTCAGACTAAATTGCCATAAATCACACATAAAGTAGGGGGGGGGGTCTGAGGTATTTGGGGAGACTGTTGGCAGGCTTCATGGGCCACAAAATTGAGTTCTGGGGTCCACATGTGGCCCAGGGACCACAGTTTTCCCATCCCTCGCTAAGATCCTGCAAGTATACTGGTAGTTAACTTATTCATTCATTTAGTTAGTTCAGTATTTATTTATTTTATTTATTTCATTTACATGCCTCCTTTTCCCCAGATTGGGACTCAAGGTACCTCACAAAAGAAATCAATTAAAAGCCAACAAAAAAAAAATTAAAACAATTAAAATCATCATGTTAATACAGTAGAACGTTATTTTAAAAGCATGTAAAAGTAAAAAAAAAAAAAAAAAGCATACACCCCAATAAGAAGCCTCCCTGTGAGCAATTACATATTAAGAGCCTGCTTAAACAAATCCGTGGAAAGGAATCCCAAAATGGAACTCAATGAATCTCATAATACAAAGCAGAGCACGTCACAAACAGGATCATGACCTGTAAGTTCCATTTCATTTTTTCTATTAATGGGTCTATGTTTCTCTCTTCCTTTAAACAAAAAGGTCTTTGCCTGCTAGCAAAAGGAAAGCAGGGAGGGGGCCAGCCTAGCCTCCCATGGAAGGGAATTCCAGAGGGTAAGAGCAGCCACTGAGAAGGCTCTCTCTCACATCCTCACCAAGTGAGCCTGTGACTGTGGCAGGACTGAGAAAAAGCCTTCCCCTGTAGCTCTTAAGATTCTGGTAGGTTCATATAAGGAGATAGTGTGGACCTTTCAGATAGTCTGGACCTAAGCTGTATAGGGCATTGTAGGTCATGACCAGCACTTTGAATTGTGCCCAGAATCAAACCGGTAGCCAGTGAAGTGTTTTAACAAGGGCATTATATGCTCCTTGTAATTGGCCCCAGTCAGCATTCTGGCTGCAGCAATTTGGTCCTGCTGAAGTTTTCAAACTGTTTCCAAGGGCAGCCCCATGTATAGTGTGCTACAGTAGTCCAAATGGGATGTAATCAAGGCATGTGTCACTGTAGCCAGATCTGACATCTCAAGGAATGGGAGCAGTTAGCGCATTAGTTTTAACTGTGCAAACACACTCCTGGCCATTGCCAAACCCTGGGCATCCATGCTCAGAGTTGAGTCCTGCCTTCTCCCAATATAGTACCCACTTCCTTACACAGTCAGGAGGAGGGTGGGGAGAAGGCAGCACCTTTAGCCATGCATCCTCTCTGGTATGCAACAGCATCCAGAGGACATCTGGGAGCAACTCCATTCTCCCAGCTGCCAGTCCCATGATGTTGGACTGTGCCCGGGTGCATTCTGGATGCTCTTGCACAATGTCTGGAAAAGAAGCAGCCTCTGCCCCCAACGTAAGGCCTCTTCTTCTTGACCAAATACTTGAGGGTGGCCAGAAGGTGCCCAGGCACACTTATGCTCCCAGTCAGTGGCTAGGAGAAACAAGTCATGCCTAAAAGCCCCTGGCTTCTCTTGCACATTGGGTAGCAACAACATTGCGGTGAGACCGTACAGGATACCTATTTGCAATGCCATTCAAAGTACATATGCCCACATAACCAAGAGTTATTATGATTGCTGTCATGATTGATTGATTGATTGATTGATTGATATCCTGCCTTTCCCAAATGGAACTCAATGAGGCTCACAATACAAAACAGAGTACATCACAAACAGGATCATTACCTGTAAGTTCCATTTAATATTTTCTGTTGATGTGTCTGTGTTTCTCTCTTCCTACAACAGAGCAGACATCCATCAAAGGAAATTATAAAAGAAAGCTGTAGATCTATGTCGACTTCCATAGATAAGAGCAGCTTTAAACCAAGTGGGGCTTATTCCTGAGCAGGTGCTCACAGGGTTGCTCTGGAAAGGAGACAAATTACAACTCTGCTCTCTTCTCTTGGCTCATTACAAGCTACAGAATACCAGAGGCTGACAGATAGTGGACTACATGGCCCATTGGTCTGATGCACTGCAGCTGTTTGTGCATGGGGGCGGGGTGGGGAGGTGCCTCCTGCCACATCCCTGAGCTAATATTTCTCTTTACGGTATTCTAAGAACAGATGAGCCAGATCGGAAGGTGTTTGCCAAAGCGCCCTAAGAGGTCAGATTGTTTTTCAGAATGATTTACAGCATTTCTGCTTGGTCCAGCACTCTCCCGCTCAGCAAGCCCCATCTGCTACAGCAGACTAGTCTCTCATCTCACCAGATGGGATTCTGTACCCTTTCCTTGGGACACTAGGCTAGGTCAAAATAGAAGCTCTGCCATTTATGCCAAGGAAAGAGGGAAAAGAACATTTTTTTAAAAAAAAAGGATCTAAGGGCAGAATCTGTGTCCTAGTCCTAATGATAGACTGCCTTATCATTAGGCAGAGAAAAGCAGTCTTAATTATGTAGTATAGCCAGGACTCATAGAGCCAAAGCCCTTGGGTTTGGGGTTTTTTTTTGGGGGGGGGGGTGAGCAATGATTATGACATCATCTTCTACCCCCACCCTGGACTCCCCTGTTCCCTCTGTTGTGGTCCCCAAAGTAACTGAAGGGGAAATGTATCTACAATTGTTGTGAACTATCTCTGTTGTAATCCAACATATTTTCAGGTGACTTGGTCTTGAGAAGGCAAGACCCATTAGCTTTACAAAAGACCTGTTCTTGGTAGAAAGGAAAACACCTAGCAATTTATTTTTATAGACAGAGATATCAATACAGCTGCCTATCCTTGGTGACGTTGTTCATGGGGACTGTCATGATGAGGTCCAGCTACCTCAGAATTTGCTACTTCACCACTGGACTTAGGCAATAGATTTTGTTAGAAGTAGAACTTGAGAAAATGACCTTGGTGGTTATCCTCAATGGGGGATTCTGGGAGCTGTAGTTCAAAAGATTACTTTTCCCAGCAGCAGTAAGGAAACAGAGTTGGATGTGCCAGCCAAAATCAACCTCAGGTGGTCTCAGGTGCTGTGGGGGATGTATCCTGAAGTCATTACTGAAGATAGATCCAACTGCTATTCCAGGTGACCTTTACCACCATATAGCAGTAACTTGGTGCCCAGAGCTGTTCAGAAGGAGTATCAATTGGCAAACAAACATCACCATTGAAGCAAGTGAGCATGTGCATGCATGTCATGTATGCAATCTTCAGCAGAGAAATTGCATAGGAAGGAAAGAGTTAAGAGTTCATACCCTTCCCTGCAGTTTTATCCAGAACTGGGCCACCTGGACCACCAATAGTTCTGAAAAGTGTTCTGATACTATGCATATTGACTACAAAGTAAGACACACTGCGTCCCATAGGGTTTACTCCTTAGTCAGTGTGTCCAGATTGTTGTTGTGTGCCTTCAAGTCAACTTATGGTGACTCTAAGGCGAACCTATCACAGGGTTTTCTGAGGACTGAGAGTGTGACTTACCCAGTGTCACCCAGTGGGTTTTCTTGGCTGAGCAAGGATTTGAACCTTGGTCTCCAGAGTCATAGTCCAACACTTAAGCCAGTACATTTTATTCTCTTAAAGGCATTTATTTATTGCCCCCTCAATCCATCAGAACTCCCAAAGTGATGCACAATTGATAAAAAACACTTTCAAAACATTGTGTAAACAACCAAAAACCACTAGAAAATAGTCCAAACTCTTCTTTAGAAATAAATATTAGAAATAAGCGTTCCGATGCTATTCATACTCAGTACCAAATAAGACACACTGTGTTCCATTGGGCTCACTCCCTAGTAAGTGTGCCCAGGTACTTTATTTTATTTTGTACTAGAGCATGCATGGTGTAGTGGTTTGAGTGTTGGACTATGACTCTGGGGACCAGGGTTCAAATCCCTGCTCAGCCATGGAAACCCACTGGGTGACCTTGGGCAAGTCACATTCTCTCAGCCTGAAAGGAGCAAAGGTAAACTCCTTCTGAATAAAACCCCATGATAGGGTTGCCTTAGGGTCACCATAAGTCAGAAACGGCTTGAGGGCATACAACAACAAGAAATAATAAAACCAGGCAAACAGTTTAAAAAACAGCCAGAGGAGACATATTTAATTTTAAGAGCCAAAGATAATGTGAAACAGTACCACCTTCACTGTCCTTCATAAACTCAAAAGGAACACAACCAGCCTGACTTTCCTTACACAGTCAGAGTGCTGGTACAGAGAAAGCTCGGTCATGTGTACCCAAGAGCCTAATGTCGTGGGCTGCTAGGACACATAACAGGCTCTCTGTTGGTGATCTTAGATTTCAGGAGTTTTCAAAGAAATAGCTGTGTTAGTCTCTTTCAGCAAAAGAAGGAGAATGAGGGGAAGGAATGTGGCAGCACCTTTAAGACTTTTTTATTATTTTAGCATGAGCTTTCATGGATATAAACCAACTTCTTCATTCTATCCCACTCCCACAACTGAATAAATATGATTTATACCTGAGGCCTTAACACCACTCAGTGTTGCATCTGAAGAAGTGGGTTGTTTATATCCAAAAAGTTCATGCTAAAATACAAACTAGTTAATCTTAAAGCTGAAACATGTCCAGAGGGCGACCAAAGTGGTAGGTGGTCTAGAAACCATGCCCCATGAGGAGTGGCTTAGGGAGCTGGGTATGTTTAGCCTGGGGAAGAGAAGGTTAAGAGGGGACATGATAACCATATTTAAATATTTGAAGGAGTGTCACATTGAGGATGGAGCAAGCTTGTTTTCTGTTGCTCCAGAGACTAGGACACAGAGCAATAGACTCAAACTACAGGAAAGGAGATTCCACCTAAACATTAGGAAGAACTTCCTGACAGTAAGAACTGTTCGGAAGTGGAATGCACTGCCTCGGAGTGTGGTGGAGTCTCCTTCTTTGGAGGTTTTTAAACAGAGGCTGGATGGCCATCTGTTGGGAATGCTTTGATTGGGTATGCCTGCATGGCAGGGGGTTGGACTGGATGGTCCTTGTGGTCTCTTCTAACTCTATGAGTCTATGATTCTATGAAAGGTCTGCCACATGCCTTTTCCCCCTCCCCCTCCCTTCCTTCTTTTTAGATTTCAGGAAGACTCATATACCACTTAGGGCTTTACAGGGCAAGCAGAGAATACATGGTTATAGCAGTTCGATATCACGTTAACAGTTATGGCTCCATTCTATAGGATCTTGAGATTTGTAGTTTGCCAAATAAGTTAAAATTCTCTGCTAGACAGCTCTGGTGCTGTAGCAGAGGGGAACAAACGTTCTAATTTTGATGGCGAATTCTAAGTACCTCACTAAATGAGGTAGGATTCCATACGTGGGAACCATTGCAGTCAATGTTGTTAATGTTGTCTAAAACTACCCCAGTGTGGATATACCCCAGTGTGCTTTTCAGTAGTCAGAGAGGTAAGGCTTCACTGCTGTCAACTGTTCTCTGAATGTTCTAACCGATATCCTTTCTCTATTTTTCTATCAGTTCTTGGTGTCTTTCCATGCAAAACACAATATTTTCCCAGCAGCATCATTTCAATGCCTGTAGAATTCAGGCTGTAAGCAAACAGCCTGTCAAACATTATATAGAACATTTACGACTGAATTTATTACAAACATTCTCTGGTTTTCACTTTAGCCTCAGTGTGATAGTGACTCACCAGAACTGTTACCTTCTATGGTTTCTTTATATGTGGAGTTCTGGCTTATTACAATTGACTGATTACCAAACTTGGCCAAGTGACTGGCTATCAAACCTGGCGAAGCTTATTGAAGCCTTTCCAATAATGCAGCTAGATCTTCTTTATATGAATTCATTTTATTGCACTTAAGAACCACAATTGAATCAAAAGACTCAATCCCATGTGTAACCCTCATGCGCAGGGATAAAAACAACAACCTTACATTGTGCAAGATGTGGGGTATTTTATGACCCCAATGAGAATTCCAATGAATTGAGAGCAAGGGTTTAACGCAGTTGTCCCCAAACTTTGGTCTTTCAGATGTTTTGGACTTTAGCTACCAGAATTCCTGACTGTTGTCCAAGATGACTGGAGGATCTGGGAGTTGAAGTCCAAAACACTTGGGGGAATCAAAGTTTGGGAACCACTGATTTAATGTACATCCTTTATTTAATTATTATTATTATTATTATTATTATTACCCCACCCCTCTGTTAAAAACAATCGGGGTGGCTTGCAACAATTAAAATACAATAATGCTGGCTAAAATCCCTAAGCACCACCCACCCCCACCCTCCCCCATAAAAAGATATTAAACTCGTATAAAATTTAAAAAACCACCTAATTTCCTGACTCCAATGAGAATTCCAGGACCTCCACTGAGAGAAATTCTGATTCACTAACCCTCTGATGACCACAACATATCCCTTCAATCAACTAACAACCAATCACACACGTTATTTATAGCCGGCCTTTTTGGCAAGGCTGGCTTCAACTTTGTTACATTATGGTTCACCAAAGAACAGCTATTGACATTTTTTCATTCCAGTTTGTGACACTGTCTGGGACCAAAGAGTACCCTGAAGGCAAAGATCAATAGATTTTAAATATATCTTGGAGGACTTTTTTTTTCTCAGCTGTTCTTTATTTGTTCTTTATTTCTTAGGAGCAGGCTGTGGCATGTAGCTGGTAATCAGGGAATTGATTATAACCAGTCAGGTGGCAATGTTCCAGAAAGCCTGCATTGTAGATTTGCTCTCGTATGGATTTGGCAATTAAAATTGACCCTGGGGAAATAGGGATTAAAATTAGTAGCAAACACATATCTAGAATGATGATGATGATGGTGGTGGTGGTGGTGGTGGTGGTGGTTCAGTAGGGCTTCTTACCCATTAACCTTCCAGCTAAGGCAGATGGCAAAAATGGCCATAGTGACAAATGGGATCAAGATGTCAAAGACAGATTTTGCATGGGATGGCATTCCTAAAATTGCTTGAGAGCAACTTAGCTGGAGCTTAGGTTGGCTGGTGTGAAATTTTAAAAATTATTCTCATCATACAAAGAGCAAAATGTCCACAAGATCAAGATCACTTGAGCTATTGCAGGAAGACAAGGGAAAGGAAGGAGAAAAATACTTCTCCCTATGTTATTGTTATGACTGATTCCATTGGATTTTCAGGATGACAGCCAGAAATATATCAAAATAGCCCAAATGTTCTTTTGACTGATCTGACCTGTATCCTGCTTTTGACCTTTACCCATGAGAGTTACTGAAACATCCCTCAAAATAAACAAATCCATAAACTGCTTCATCCTAAAGGGAAAGGAACTTTGCTCTGTGAAAATTAATCATGATGCCAGAAGGTTAAGTAAATATCCTTCATCTCCTTTTCATCTTGGATCTTAACCTTGCTTCTAACTGAACAAAGAAGGCTGAGTCCTACCTCGATATTAGACAGAAGTTAACACTGCAACAAGTACGGTAGTTTGCTTTGCAAATAAGAGGAAAAACATACTTCTTAACTGGTGAATCCACAGAATGAATGGTTTGTGTACTTCAGAAAACTTTCCAATTAAGTAGCACACTGCCAATTGATGAGAGAGAGAGAGAGAGAGAGAGAGAGAAATTAACATTTCAGGGACATTTATTATTCCTTGTTTGACTTTGCTTATAAAAGTTCAAGCTGGGTTGCGTCAATGCACAGTTCGCTTCGCAACAGTCTTTTCATTTCATTGGGTGATTGTCTCTTCCTTTTGCACATTTTGTCTAAGCTGTTTTATACTTAGATCTTCTCTGCTAATTGTCTTCCTGAAGTGTTCAGTAGCATGGCCTCAGAATTTTGTAAACCTCCCAGGACATCTCACCTTATTCAACTCAATTAACTACTGAAATGCAAAAGGCAGGTGGAACTGTAATAAACTCTCCCTAGGAGCTCAGTGAACTCCAAACAGCCAGAACCATCAAGAGTCCGTGGCTGAAACCACTGCCAAAAATTGGGTTGACTTTTTCCAGTCCCAGTGAAATTAAAAAGATTTAAGAGAGTGAGCAGAGTACAGTGAAGGAGAAGAACACCTTCTGAAGTGTAAAGCAGCACGTAATAGCCCACCATTACTAAAACAGGTAACAAACAAAACTAGCTGGACCCAGCGTACCATACGCCATTAAGAAACTCCCCAAAACACACCCAGAAGACTTCATGACAACCCTGTAAGGTAGGCCAGTGGATTTGAATTCCTCCTCCCCCTTCTCAGTGTTCCACACTTTTCCCAGAATTGCTGAGGGTGACTCACTCTGTTGCCCTGCTGCCACCACCCCAGTTGACTGCCTGGGTTTTGTAGCAGCGGCGGCGGCAGCCTGGGTCCCATCTCAGCAGCAGCGTCCCTCCGCCAGTTGACTGTCTGGGTCCCGTTTCAGTGGGAATTGATATATTACTGTGTAAACTTAGATCATAAGTGGGAATTGTGCAGCCCTGAGACACTGGTGAACTGAAAAGGCCTGTAGCCTTAGTAACTATAGCCAATATTGTAGCACATTGTTTGGTCGCTCCCAGTATGACATTGGAATATATAAATTTGCATGTGGGTGGTGACTGGCTGAGGGAGTGGTTGGGTATGTTTCCTAAGCAGCCAATCAGCACACTGGAAAAGCCAACATACCCAAGAGAATTATATATGTAGATGATTTCAGCAAGAATAAATGTAGAGCTCTGCATTTAAGACGGAAAAAGCAGACGCACCAAGATAGGATCAACCACACCTGGGTTAGCAGAAATATGTGTGAAAAGGATCTTGAGTAGTCTTAGTGGACCACAGGCTAAACTTGACTCAATAGTGTAAAGTAGTGGTTAAAAAAAAGCCAATATGCAGTTTGCCCCCCTCCATATCTGTGGGGGATACATTTCCAGACTTACCATGGATACATGAAGCCATGGATAACGGCAAACCCTATTGAAATGAATTATTTCTGGCCCAACTTCTGGCAGAAGCATACCACAGAATTGTACTGGAGGACCTAGAAAATGCCTAGAGAGGACCAGACGTGGATAAGTGAAACTGTGGATAGAGGGGTTTACCCTAAGAGATGGGGGATGCTTTAGAGTCTCACCCATGATGCCAAAATCTCCTGTAATATCTGGGGAAATTATTAGCTCAAGCAGGAGGCTTGTAAGAGGGGGGTATACTGTACTTCAAGGATCTTTTCAGCTATGCATACCAGTACTAACTGTAGAGAGCAATCCAATTAAAGTGAAATAAATAACACAAAAGTGAACTAACATACACAACACACATGCTTAAGAACCATACAAGGCTATAGCAGAGTAAGACATAAAGATTGGATAGAGGGAGAGAGGTCTGGAAAGATAGGGTGTTAGTTACCATTCTTGAAGAGACGAGTTCCATGTAGCAAGGATACTCAGACAGGCGTCTAACAGTGGCACAGGAGATTCTGATCCAGGATGTGCCGAGAGAGTGCTGGGTTCATCCACCGTGGCACAGTTTATTGTTGTCAGGAATCTAATATTTATACCCTAGTCTGTGCCTTGGAGGGGTGAATTTGGTAATAACAAAGCTTGACTCTCCCACGGAACAGACAAAGAAAACAAAAACTGAGCTGATTGCGGAGAGATAGAACACTGATGGTTTTTCAACAATCTCATAAGGTTGGACGAAGGGAGTATGAAGAGAGATTTGTGTAAGGTATAGATTAAGGAATGGTCACTTAATTGCTTGATTGAATTATTACTGGGAATGCCCAAGGCTAGAAGAAAGGATTAGCACATACCCCTCTAATGACTGAGTTGTTGGCATAAACCTATTATAGGGGCTTCCTGCTTAATCTTAATATGGGCTTTCACACCATTATATTTCTAGACATGTCTCAGGTCATTGTGACCTCCAGCTGACCTCTAGTCTGCCTAAGCCAACCTGACCCCAAAAAGTGTCTAATATTTCCAGTTATTATATACTGTGGGGAGGGGTAGTAGGACATACTAACAGGGGGTTGACCTGTATTTCTAGCCTGTATCAACAGAACTATAGTACTCCCATCACAGGAAGTAACAGTACTATTCTGCTGTCATCAGACCTAACCTGGAGTTCTGTGTCCAGTTGTAGGCTCTAGAGACTTAAGAAGAATGTTGACAAACTGTAATGTGTCCAATGGAGGGCAACTGAAGTTGTACAGGGTATGGAAACCAAATTGCTTTGGGCACCATATTGGAAAAAGGTATGATAAAAATAAAATGAGATCATAGATCCAATGGCTTCTGATTACAAAAGAAAGAAAGAAAGAAAGAAAGAAAGAAAGAAAGAAAGAAAAGAAAAGAAAAGAAAAGAAAAGAAAAGAAAAGAAAAGAAAAGAAAAGAAAAGAAAAGAAAAGATGGCTAAAGATTAGGAAGAATTTCCTGATGGTAAAAGCTTTTTGACAGAGGAAAAGGTTACCCCAGAAGATGGTGGTTTTTAAACAGAGTTTGGATGGCCATTAGGGATGCTTTAGTTGTCAGTTCCTGCTCTGGCAGGGCACTGGACCAAAACACCATTGGTTTCTCTTTCAGCTCTACAATTCAATGCTTGTAAGAACTACTGAAGTCCCAGAAGAAAAGTAACCACTCATTTCCTTTGCCTCAATTTAAGGACTTTTCAAACTGGGTTTTAAAAAAAAAAACCTGAGTAGGTTGGGAGAAGAACAGGGCTGTTGCGCTTACAGAGCCCCATTTCAGACAGCCCCGTCCTCCTCCCGACCTTTGCCCATCCTTCCTCTGTGCTGCAGGCACCACTTTTTATTGATGGGGGCTCTCTGTGAATAAAAGTGGTGCATTTCTCACGTTGGCAGCACAGAGGAAGGACAGGGGAAGGTCGGGAGGAGGACGGTGCTGTCTGAAACAGGGCTCTGTAAGCACGACAGCCCTGTTCTTCTCCCAACCTCCTTGGGGATTTTTTACCCCGTTTGAAAAAGTTCTAAGAGTGTGCTTATACTTACTGTAGTAATAATGCTCTAATACATCACCCTTCAGAGCATGAAAATATTTCACATAAATTCTCCCAAAACTCAGAGAGATTACCTGAAGCCCAAAGCTTGGGGAAATGACCTTTTGGGGACTGTGGCTTGCAGAATCTGCCAGCCAACATGGCTATTGGCCTTGTAGTCTTGGAGATTCAGGGAGTTGTAGCCTCAGGAGAATATTAATCCTGTTAATATTCTCAAATTGTATAAAAGCCTTATGACATGTATTTGTAGCTGGGCTGTATTACTTTAGGGCCAAACTAAACATTTGACAGAGACATTTGAATGTGTCCCCATTTCTTTAAAATCTGTGTAAGCAGC
Organism: Gambelia wislizenii; assembly: GCA_030847615.1. Lineage (NCBI taxonomy): Eukaryota > Metazoa > Chordata > Lepidosauria > Squamata > Crotaphytidae > Gambelia > Gambelia wislizenii. Next base: position 22,890,673 of record JAUMIR010000005.1, on the reverse strand, counting down.
AGCTACAGAAGGAGAGGCAGTTTGGGACCATGGCACAGGATGGAAAAGTTTTTAAAACCCCTTCCCCATAATACCATTTCCCCTATAAGAATCACCCCTCAGACACAAAGTGCCCTGTACCCTGGTATAGAGTTTATTTGCCATAATAGTTTCAAGCCCACCCACACTGGAGAGGAGATTTTCACCAGGATGACAATGCTGGGGCTCATCTAAATGAGAAAAAATAATCCTCTTACCTGCGCAGTATTCCCAGCTTGCAGCAGTATCTATATCTTCCCACAATATTTTGCATAGTGTGGGGCAGGGGGTGATCAGGGCAATCAGAGGAGACACTGAAGGAGAGAACCTAGCCGCAAAGGGATGGGATGAGCTGCCCTCCTCTTCCTTCTCCCAAAGGCTGGCCAGGAGGTTTGTCCCATCCCTTTGCAACCGGAATCGGAGGCTGCACTGCCACCACCAGGACAGGTGAAGGGCTGGTGGCTCTCTCCACCTGTGGTTGCCCTCATTGTTTCTGGGTGCTGCCTTTTTGTTGTTGTTGTTGTTGTTTTTTACATTTTCAAAAAAAAAGTTAAAAAGTTCTGAGCACTTGATGACATTCCCATCTCGGTGCACATCTAACCAATCAGATGGTCAGCTCTGCCCTCTCCAAACTGTGCAACTAATTGTGTTGCTTGTCCCAATGAACAGACATGTGCATTTCATGTGGGATATTTTTAAAAGTTCAGGGAAAGCTGCAAAGGTGTTCTTTTGCCCCCCTCTTTTCAAATACGTTGATTTGCCGCAAGATCCCATTGGGACAAAAGATATTCCCCTCACATTCCATGAGCTGTTTTTTCATTGTCTAGATAACCCCCAGAGAAAGGGTTAATTCCCACCCACCCACCCCCACACACAATGCTATGCCCCTAGTCTGAGTCAGATCTCCCAAAGCTGCAATTTGCATGGAGCAGAAGGAGAAGAAACAGAAGAAAGTGGCATAGGCATCAGTATTACCAACTTGCCAGATTCCTTGTACCCAACCCACAGGTCTGGTTTTGCTCAATATTTTCCTGAGGAAATGCTATACTTTTGAAGAACAAAGGGAAGATTCTAGGGAGCCCTGGTGGTGCACTGGTTAAATGCTGATACTGCAGCCACAAAGTTGTGAGTTTGATCCTACAGGGCTCCAAGGTTCATTTAGGTCAAATTCACACTATACAAATAATTCACTCTGCAACTGGATTACCGGTATTTGCCATGGCTCCTTCCTATGGAATCGTGGACTTTTTAGTTCTACAAGGTCTTTAGCCTTCTCTGCCAAAAGAGGGCTGGTGCTTCACCAAACTACCAACCCCAGGATTCCATAGGAAGAAGCCATGGCAAATAATCCAATTTCAAACTGGATTATTTGTGTAGTGTGGATTTGGCCTCAGCCTTCCATTCTTCCGAGGTCAGTAAAATTAGTACCCAGCTTGTTGGGGGCAATTAGTTAACACATTGTAAACCGCTTAGGGAGTGCTTAGCACTGATAAGCAGTACAGAAATATAAATGCTATTGCTATTGCTTTCCATTATGGAGAATTTATGCCAAGACATGAGAATTGCAAAAAAACTCAGTGTCGAGGGACTACCCAAATCAGTGAAAACAGGGATCTCAGAATACCTTGAAATAAAAAGTAGGTTTTTTTATTCTTATAAGCTGTCCTACTAATACTTTGAAGTCCAGGTTTTTTTTTAAAAAAATCTCTAATATAAATAGGGGTATTCTGCTTAACGAATGTATGGCATTATCGAATTGAATGGTTGTCCTGTTCAGTTTTTCCTTTCTCTTCCAAAGGAAAATGGAAACCCAGGATTGTCTGAGCCTTTGACTTGCATTTGGACACAACTCTTCCCAAGAGTCCTCTCCACCAGCATGTTCCCTTTTATAGTGTTGAATGTCAGGGAAAAAAGTAGTAAACATTATATATCATTTTGTAGGCCAGTACTGATAACTAAAGGCAGTTGGCAAGTTCAGTGGTCATGAAAGGCTCTCAAACTGGGCCAGGGAGGGGTAATAAATAATTTCAGCGCTGCCAGGACAAGTCAACATTCTTTCCATTCAACAAGACTCCACAATGTAAGGAGATGTTTGAGGAAGAACAGCATTTGGACTTCTAGTATTTACTGCATATATCTAGCATAAAATCCTGGCATCCTTTTGAAGTTACTATACATAGTATGAACCTTCTTGATTATCAGTTATTCTGTCATAACAGTAGAATTCTGCCAGTGCATGCAGGACGTCTTGGCCAATTGGTCACAAGGATTTGGAGACCTATTTGTAGAATACAAACCTGCCTGATTTAACAAAGGGCCCATCTACATGAGGGGAAAAAATCCGAAGTACCATGTAGTACAGTTGTCCCTCTGTATCCACGGATTTGGTGTCCACGGATTTAAGTATTCATGGCTTGAAAATATTCTTAAAAACATAATAATCCAAAAAGCAAACTTTGATTTTGCCATCTTATATAAAGGACACCATTTTGCTGTGCCATTACATATAATGGGGCTTGAGTATTCACGGGTTTTGGTATCCACAGGGGGTCCTGGAACCAAACCCCAGCGAATATGAAGGGACAACTGTATTGGCTTCTCGCAGCAGCAGCAACATGTTTTTACTGGCCTCAGAAGCCCCCATAAGCCTCGCATTCTGAATGGTGGCCGTGAGAGATTTACTCACATTAGTTCTTCACCACAGCCATTTTTTTAAAAGTCATCCCAAGGTGTGCTGGTGTGAGAGAGCGATTTTCCAATTTTATAGGAAAGTAAAACAGGAAATATTCATCCTGTTTTATTGCCTTAGCGAGCAATCGCTAAGGCAAAAATCCAATATGGTAGCAGCGGGTGCTTGCCCTGCTAGCAAGCCCTGCCCCTCCTTTCACTTGGCCAATCAGCTTTGTGCTTCCCTTCAAATTTCCTGTCGTTCAATAGTCCAAATGAGCAGGAATGCATACCCCCCTCTCGGTTTTTGAAAAAGTACGGGAAAATCTGCAAAGACTTTTACCACGTTGTTTTTGCCATTTTGGACCCCCCTCCTTCCGACTAGTTTGGATTGGTGCTGGATCCCATTTAGACAGGTATGATTCCCAGCAAATTCCATGAGGGGTATTTTCACTGTTTAGATAGGCCCCAAAGACTCTAACAGTGAAGCCCCTTTCCACAGTCTTTTTATACCCACCCAGCACCCATTTTCCTCCTCATCCTCTGTCTAGCTGGAAGGTGTTTTTTTAAAGCAGGATCAGCAGTAGGAAGTTGGTGAAAACACAGACTTTCAGTATTGGGCTGCAGCACTGTGTCTGTAGTAAACAATGAAATAAAAGATTTTCCTTGGTTTTTTTCCAGGCTGTGAGGCCGTGTTCTGGAATAGTTTCTTTCTGGCATTTCGCCTGCATCTGTGGCTGGCATCTTCAGAGAATGGTTGGGTAGGAGTGTGTGTGGAGTTTATATACTGTGAACCCCTGTTGGGGAGGATATGTACATTTGTGTAATTGAATAGTTAGTTTCTGGGTATAGAAATGCAAGGCTCGTTAGTGTCTGTTTGGCTAATGGTTGGTTGATGGGCCATTATCTGCTGGAGATCCCCTTGTCCCCCTTGGGTGGAATTCCTTTGTAAGTGTCAAAACTCAATTCTATTGTTTTTCAAAAAAATGAAATAAAACCTGAGCTAGGAAAGAAGGGGATTCTACTCTAGCCAATCTTAACTCTAGCCGTGTACGTCTGCCAACAGCAGGCAAAGTCAATAGCAGCTGCCTCCAAACATGGAGAAATGGAAAGAGTGGATAAACCTGCTTCACCTTTTACCCACAGCATGTAAAAAAACATAGATACAAATTTGGCCACCAAAATGGAAATAATAAGAAACATGGGGACTGCTGAAAGAAAATGCATACCTGAATGCATTTTGCAAGCAGCCTTCAAGTGGTCTCTAGAAGGTTCAACATGTTTTTGTTTACTTATGCAAGGGTGACCTGCCTCAATTGTGTCATTTCACACCTTCATATTCAAAGACATAGCTATGTTAGTCTGGAATATCAGTATACAAACGGATCTTGTAGCACTTTTGAGACTGAGAGAAAGAAGCTGTGGCATGAGCTTTCATAGATTTATAAATCCACACTACACAAATAATCCAGTTTGAAATGGGATCATTTGTCATGGCTCATTCCTATTTAATCCTGGGAATTGTAGTTTTACAAGGTCTTTAGCTCTCTGCCAGAGTGCTGGTACCTCACCAAACTACAGATCCCAGGATTCCATAGGAGGAGCCACGGCAAATAATCAGGTTTCAAACTGGATTATTTGTGTAGTGTGGATTTGGTCTCAGATGCATGGAGTGAACTAGCACCTAGGAACAGAATTTATTAGCAGGCTATATGAATAGCCATAGAATTTCAAAATTTGTGAGCATGGTGAGGAGGTGACAGGTTTAGTTTTAACAATGGTCCTTAAGGGACAAAGGCAGGAGGAAGGATGTTGCCTAAGGCCAGAGTGTGTGGATGACCATATGAATGGCGGAGGGAGTTTTCGAATATAGGGTGAAGCTTCCTGGGAGCCAGAAAGGATATGTGATAAACTAGCCAAGATCACCTTCATGTGGCTAGGGTATAACTAGTGTTATAATATGTATAGTGTGCTAGGAAACCATTGTCTCTGTTCAACCCACTGTTGATGGATTGGGATTTGTGGATATATTCCAATTCAGCTATTTCTCTTTCCAAACTTCCTTTATAGTTTTCGTTTTTTGGAGGGTGTGTGTGTTCAAGGACAGCTGTCCTGAGATCAGAGACGGGATGCCCAGGAAGACCGAAGCGTTCTGTTAGTTTTGTTAGTTCAGAATGAAAACTTTGCTGAAACCTATAAAACTGCCCTTCTTTTCTGTGGTGTGCCAACCTATCTCTGAGCTAGCCATATTATTCTCTGCCACTGGTACCAAATTTTCTGTTAAAAAAAGTAATGCCAGGTACTGTACTGAGGTTAGGTCACTGTTTAACATTCATATAACCCTATTAATTCGCAAGGAGCTTCACAGTGAGCTAAATCCAGTCCCAACTAAAGTAAACCCACTGAATTGGTGGGAACTTGTTAAATCGTTACTTACATAAGTTCCATTGATTCGATAGGTCTACTCTAGTGAAGGACATAAGAAGTGAATTTACTGTAGTCCCATGTATATTACATTTGCCCTCACAATGACAGCGCTATGAATAAAGGTCTTCATAGAGAGATATTATTTAATATTGTCAAAGGTCACCAGAACAGTAAGACTTTGTTTGGGGATTCAGACATGACAAAGAGAAAAGCCAGTTCCCTGCAATTTTGGACCAATCACTTTTGTGATTGTGCAGATGTGTAGTATCAAGGTCCTTTCCAATAGCTTGAGATAGTGGTGAGTTACAAGCAACAGTTACCAGCAGTAGTTACTTTTGGGGGTGAGGAAGGTGGAATGACAGTTACGAGTGGGAATCATAGCCTGGGAAGTATGAGTGACATTTTCTAGTTACTGGAGGGGGGCAATTGTAGCTCTTTTTAGAGGCATTTTGGGTGTAATTTTTCATGTTTTGTGTGATGTTCTTATCAAACCTAAAATCCTTCCCCCAAAAGTAACAAAAAGGAGAAAAAGTTATTTAGGGTTCCCAGATTTCAGGGCTTGAGCTTTCTGTTTTGGTCAAAGCTGAGGAATCTCAAGGCAAGAACATTGCCTTGGAAAGTGTGAGTGTGTGTCTCTCCTTTTTTAGAGCTTTTTTTTTTTTTTTAATTGAATGAGATACTCTGAGCCAGTGGCTCTAAACCTTTTCTATACCAGGGACCACCTTTAAATATCTTTTGTTGCCATGGACCCCCAAGACTTAACTCAAGATTTAAAATCCAAACAATAATAATAATACCTAATAATAAGTCTTGAAGAGAAACGACAACGCAGAAAGAATCACAACCTGGAAACATCACCCAAGGAGACCCTCTGCTGTGCTTTCTGCAACCGGACTTGTTTATCTCGGATTGGCCTTTTCAGTCATCAGCGCGCTTGCAGAAAGCTCAGGATGAGTCCTTCCTGAATCTTCGTTTGCGAAGAAAAGCCAGAAAGAGAGAGAATAATAATACAATTACACCATCCATTAACCCTTCCCTCAGTGGCACTGGAGAGGAGGGAAGACTTTTCTCCCGCTTCTTCCTGCAAATTTGTAGCTGGAGCAGATTGAAGAGCAATGTGCAGCCCAAGCCGTCCAGCCTTTGCCTTGGCTCCTGTCACGTGGGTTGAGCAGCCTTGGAGCCTTCATGGACCCCCTGCGAGGACATTGCAGCCCCCTGAAGGTTGGCGGACCACAGTTTCTGCTCTGCGAAACTGTGGTTGATGCTTAATGTATCATGCATCGTGACATCACCAGGCCCTGCCTCCTGTGACATATTTAGGCCTCAGGTGGTACTGACCTGCCAATCCTAAATACAATGAGTACATATTTCAATCAGTAATAACAACAAATTAGCATTCTAAACTTTGCTATGAGTTTAATTACTTTTTAAAAGTGACTTTCCAAGTTCTGCCCATTCCTCCAGAGAACAATCTGGCCTGTTGTAAGAAGTTTAATCCAGTAGCATTGAAGGTTATTTCCATTAGAAATAAATACTGCCCTCTTGTGTTAGCTTTGAGATGTGTTAAAATACAGTACTGAATTTCATTCTGTATTTTGCCTGTACAGTACTGTACAGTAATGTAGACAAAACTGTCCATTTTAAAATACTGCCCCCAGCTTACTCAGCAGACATGTCTTTTCTTTTTTCATGTTTGTATACATCACTCTGGTCCAATGTCCAATGGCTCTCATCTTTCTCACAGGCTAAAGACAACAGAGCACATAAATAGTCACAGGGATTTCTTTACCTGTGTGGTGAATTTCACTTCCACCTAATCACTAGCCAGTGCAAATATATATATAATGACCCAACTATATTATTCCTTGCAATTGTAAGTAGTCTCGAGCTCAGAAAATGTTACTGTAAGTCCTCCAATAAATGCAATTAGCCAAAGTGAAACTTTTTATCATTCGTTGATTTCAATGTGCAGCTTAATCATGAACTTAATTCACTTTGGTCATGATCAATGGAGTGGAAAAGAACTTCTGTTTAAACTGGAGTGTACTATTTGTAGAGATAGGCGAGGGAAGATAATTGCCTCTTGAATTAAGGTATGAGGGAAGAAAGGGGCTGCTCCCACTCTCTGAAACACCCTTCCTCTGGAGGCTAGACTGGCCCCCTCCTTGTTTTCCTTTTGCCAGCAGGTAAAAACGATTTTATTTCAGCAATCTTTTAATCTGTGGTTGCAGGCACAGAGGCTTTTATTGGGGTGTGTTTTTATGTGTTTTTGTTGTTTTAACTTGTATATTTTTAAAAAATAATTTTAATTGTTACTTTTTGTTTTGCTTTGTTTTTACTTGTTTTTATGTTGTAAACCACTTAGGGAGAGCTTTGGCAGCAGTACAGAAATGTAACAAATAAATAAATAAATAAATGGTACCTCTTGAATTAGGGTGTGAAATAACCCAAACAGGAAGAGGTCAGTTTATAGGTAAAAAACCCCACTGCCTTAATTGGAAGGATTTCTAACCAAATGTTTTTAAAAACCCTTGAATTAATATCTATGATATTAGAACATCTATGAACTGTAACCGAGATGGGGAACATGTGACCTTCCAGACATGTTGGACTTCGGTGTCATAATACCCAATCAGGAAAGCCATTTGAATGGCAAGATCTCATTTCAAAAAAATTTCTGTCACATCAAAACAATACAAGAAGACTTCATAAAGCATGGGGGGACCAGTTGTGGTCCTCTACATGTTTTGGAACTATTGTTCTCATCACACTGGGCCACCAGCCAAACAGGCTGTGGCTGATAAAAGCTGGAGTTCAGCTATACAGTACAGTATTTGGAGGGCACAACTATAGCATCTTGCCATAATTCCATTGCCTTGAAACCTGTTTTGAGGGGGGGGGGAGTGGACTGTACATCTAATAATTTATGTTAAATAAATTTATTCCCTTGGAAAATCTCTCAAAGTCTCATGGATTCGTGCTCTGTACTTCTTTGTGGATGAATACATTGTGGATGAATACAAATTGGACGGGGGCAGACCCTTTGTATTGTTCTCACTCCCCCTGTTAGTATGCCCTACTACCCCCTCCCCACGGTATCTCATAATGGGAAATATTGGATGCTTTTCAGGGTCAGATTGGAGGACACAGTGACCTGGGATGTGTTTAGAAATCTAATGGTAAGAAAGCCCAAGTTAGGATTATGAGGAAAGCCCCTTAGTAAACACAGTCATTAAGGAAGCATGTGCAGATCCTTTCTTCCAGCCCTGGGCATTTCAGCACTGATTCAATCAAGCAATTAAGTGACCATTCCTTAATCTTTCCTACAGAAAGTTATCTATACCCCCTCTTGTCCAACCTTATGAAGTTGTCACAAACCCGAAAATTCTATCTCCCAACAAAGCAATCAGTTGAGTTTTGGTTTCCTTTGTCTATCCCATGGGAAAGCCATCCAGACTTTATCATAACCAGAGTAACTCTTCAGGATAGGAAATATGGTATAAATATTAGTCCCCTAACAATAGTAAAGTGTGCAACAGTGGACGGACCCAGTCACTCTCTTTCTCGGTGTTCCACAGATTGGAACTCCTTTGCCACCCTCAGATGCCTGTCTGAGTATCTTCACTGCAAAGAACTCTTCTCTTCAAAACTGGCAACTATTGCCCTATATTCCCAACTCTCACCCTTTGTCTAATCTTTCTGTGTTGCTCTGCTCTAGCCTTGTATGGTTCTTAAGCAAATTTGTTTCATATGTTAGTTCACTTTTTTGTTATTCCAATAAAACACCTTATTTCACGTTAACTGGAGTGCTTTCTACAGTTAGTACTGATATATATAGGTGAAAAGATAATCAAAAGTTACCATCCTCTTGCAGGCCTCCTTTTGACCTAATAATTTCCCCACATAGGAGGAGATTTTGACATCACAGGTGGGACTCTAAAACACCCCCACCTCTTTCATGTAACACCCCTTGTGTTCTATAGCACTTTGTCCCTAGAAGCCTTTTATTAATGTGTAATAATGCTGTCAGCTATCAGCATTTCTCTCTCCTCATAATATATTTCCTCTTCAGTAGTTTAATAATAATGAAAGTAAGGCTCAGCTGAGATGAACCTACCTGCCTAGTCACAAAGCTCATAATTATTCCCACCAGGGGTTTGGCAAGACTGAACTGTCTTACAGGATATTTGTTAAAAGCTCTTTATATTCTTTGATTCACCCTGTCACGGTTTCTATATTCCTGCCAGCAAAATGTCATGAACATATACCAGTTTCTGCAGCCCATCTGACATTATGGCACTTATCAATGAGATGCTGCAAGCATACAGAAACACCATGTGGTACCACCCTGCTTGGGCTGTACCATTTCACAAGAGTAGCTAGGAGACTGCCCATATAAAAGAGAAAAACAAATATTTAAACAGAACTCTTGACAGAAGCCTCCCTGAGTTAAATGAGAACAGAAAAGTAAGTTTGAAAAATGCACTAGACATTATTTTAACATATTTCCATTGGCTGCTTATCAACAAAAAATGGCTGCATATAAACCATAGTGTGCAAATTGTTCCACAGCCGCCTTTAAGAGGTGCTTGTAGGGGATCAGATGGCATTCAAAATGAAGCCTTAAATCTAAAAGTGTGTCCTTGTGGGCCTAAGACTTGCTGGATTCTCAGGTGATCTTCATTTTGTCACATCAGTGTATGTATCTTAACATGCACATAGGGAATACAAGAGGACCACCTCTTGCCTCAGGGAACATACAAGGTTAAATTTGATGCATGGGAAATAACAGAGGAGGTCAGGGAAATAATATTAATTTGTTTATTGCATTTTTATTTTACTTTTCAGACAGTGGTTTTCCCCAAGGCAATGACAGCAGCAGCAAAACAGAATACAGTTGTCCCTCCACATTCACGGATTTGACATTCACGGATTTGAGTATTCACGGCTTGAAAAATATTCTTAAAAAAATAACAATCCTAATAGCAAACCTTGATTTTGCCATCTTATATAAGGGACACCATTTTGCTCTGCCATTGCATATAATGGGACTTGAGTATTCACGGATTTGGGTATTCACGGGGGGTCCTGGAACCAAACCCCAGTCAATGTGAAGGGACAACTGTATATGCCTTCTCAGTGGGCTGGCAATGAAATTAAAACAGAAGGGAAGTGGAGTGGGAGGGAGAAGAGAGAGATCAGTTTTTCAAAGCTGGTGGCAAGGTATAAGCAGGCATTTAAGTTCAGCTCTGGGCAGGCTATTTGAAAAAGTTATTTTTTGGACCAAAATTCCTGGAATCCAACAGCCAATGCTGCTATTTTTATTTTTCTGGTGCTGATTTTCTCAAACTGGTGGTCTTGCTTGAACATTGGTTAGTGGCTCTTCCTTTGGCTGTTGGAGAAGGCTAGAGCACTCTTTCTCCTTATGCCTGTGGTCTTTGTGCTACAGTGTTCTTTCTATCATAACTTCAGAGCTTGGTGGTAACTAGTCACAAGTTTATGTGTACCTAGTTCCTTTCCTCGATACATAATTAAGGCATAGCAATGTTACATTATGATTGTACATGTGTGTTAGATCCCTGAGAGAGAGAGAAAAAGTTAGAGGGGGACCAGCTGAGTGGGTAGAGGGAGTAGTTAATGCCTCACTAAAACAAGGCCGAATTCAAGCTTGCCTGAAGGAGGCTACTATAAAACCATTACTAAAAATGTCCTCCCTGGATCCCACTATTCTGGATAATTATCAGCCAATCTCTAACATTCCACTTTTAGGTAAGTTTCTGGAGCATGTGGTAGCCTTCCAGCTCCAGGGATTTCTGGATGAGATGGATTATCTAGATCCCTTTCAGTATAGTGTTAGGCCTGTTTATAGGACAGAGACTGCTTTGGCTGCCTTTGGTGGATGATCTATGCTGGGAGCTAGACAAGAGGAGTGTATCCTTGTGGGTTCTGGTGGACCTCTTGGTGGCTTTCGATACCATTCACCATCAACTTGTGAACAGACAACTTGGAAAGTTGTGTTTCCTGGTGGGAAGCAATCATATGATGGTCTGTCCCACCCATCTACTCCCCTAAGCCCTCTGTGATAATGGGGGATTGCATCTCCCATTATCCTGCCATTCAGCGTTCAGGCAGCTGCAATTTCAACAATCAGGTAAACAAAGGGTTAACAGCTTTAGGCTTAATTAGAGCTTTGGAGGAAAGGTAACACCTCCAGGCCAGCATCAGCAATGAGGTAAGAACACCAGAGACAGTAAGTGGCCTGTCAGAAAGCCAGGGATAACTTCACACCTTCCCTCCACCAAAAATGTTCAGCCATACAAAGCAAGCAATTGAACTGACCAGCCACACATTTGAGAATGCACATTTTCAGAGAAATGCGGGGAGGGGGGCGGCATAAATCCTTTTTCTGTGGAATTTATGGAGCCCCCATGATAGGCTTACCTTAGAATCGACCTGAAGGCACACAACAACAAGAAGCTACACCCTTGACCATCATCCACTTAAGAATGTTGATAATAGTGTCATCATCATTATTATATTATTGATAATAACATACAATAATAAAAAAGAAAAGGAAAATAGGAAGGAAAAAACCCAAACAATATCAACAACAATATAACCACATATATTTCATAACATATACCACAACACATCAAACATATATCAATAACCTATCACTATAAAATCTCAATATGAAAATACATAAAACATACTGCAATAAAACAAACTAAAATGACTTCCAATCTCTATCTTGGTTCAAATATCATCTTCTACCTTTCCTTCTCTCCACATTTACATTACAGTTGTCCCTCTGTATCCACAGATTTGGTATCCATGGATTTAAGTATTCATGGCTTGAAAATATTCTTTAAAAAATAATAATCCAAAAAGCAAACCTTGATTTTTCCATCTTATATAAGGGACACCATTTTGCTATGCCATTGCATATAATGGGACTTGAGTATTAATGGATTTTGGTATCCACGGGGGTCCTGGAACCAAACTCCAGCAAATATGAAAGTATTTATTTGCTCCACTAACTATATTGTTATCTTTTGTTGCTGCTGTTATTGTTATATAATGTTTATTTGTTGTTTAATTATTATCTAGAACTCTACTCCTTTAGTAACCAAGTCACCACAGGTACTTTTGAGATATTCTATCAATTCTTTCCACTCTTTCCTATAAGAGTCTGTTGTTCAATTTCTTATTAAATATGTACGTTCATCCATTTCCATATACTCATGTAGCTTAAAAATCCAATCCACCACTTCTGGAATCCTGTCTTCATGTAGGTAATTCTGGCCTCAGTTATCATGTAAAATTTCATCTTGCCATGTTTCTTCTCCAAATTTTCATTTGTTATATTTAGTATATTTAGTTTCATCTTGGGTTCTTTTTCAATATTACTGTACATTTTTAAAAATTCAGTACTGCTTCATGTATGCATGTCCAATATTCTGCGCACACACACACACACACACACACATATATATATATATGCAGCAGAATATTGGACATGCATACATGAAATAGTACTGATTTTTTTTAAATGTACAGTGATGTACTGTGTGTGTGTGTGTGTGTGTATATATATATATATATATACACACACACACACACACACACACAGTAATACCTGAAGAAAACGGAAGTTCTTTACCAGCCTGCACCACAGGACGAACACCACCATCCCCACATTGCCGTTGGCAAATCTGTGCTTAAGTTCATTCAGCAGTTCACCTACCTGATTAGCAAAGGCACATAGTGCATTTGGAAGACTTTACAAAAGAGTCTGGAGTAACAAATACCTGAGGCTTACGACTCCTCGAACACTTCCATCAGCACTGTTTACGCACAATCCTAACTATACACTGGACTGACTATGTGATGAATGTTGCTGTCCTTGAGCAAGCAGGGATTACCAGCATTGAGGCCATGATATTGAGAACACAGCTGCACTGGGCAGGGCATCTCAGGCTCGGCCAAATTGATCGCCAACAATGGTTTGCCCTGGTCTCACATCGGGAGGCATGGAGACGCACAATGCTGCAGCCTTATTTGAGAACTCACACCGAACAAGTCTTGAAGAGAAACAACGCAGAAAGAATCACAACCGAGAAACATCACCCAAGGAGACCTTCTGCTGTGCTTTCTGCAACCGGACTTGTTTATCTCGGATTGGCCTTTTTAGTCATCAGCGCGCTTGCAGAAAGCGCGGGATGAGTCCTTCCTGAATCTTCGTTTGCGAAGGGAAGCCAGAGAGAGAGAGATATACACAGTAATAGTGTCTTCTTAAGCGCCAGGTTGGATTCAGCTCGCTTTTCTTTTGAGCAACTGAAAAACGCAGAAGCTGAAAGTGTTTTTTCCTAATTAATTTATAACATTCCATTTGTTAATCATTCTATATATTTCAGTGATTAACTGCATCCTTCTCGGATCCACAACAAAGCTTTCAGACGCACTGTTTGTTTTTCAAACACCCCGGAAGCAAGCAACATGTTCCCTGATAGAAGTACAGTACAGTACTGTACTGTACAGTACACAAATGCCCGCGCATGCGTAGAAACCTGTCTCCTTTTCCGGAAAGGCTGGCCTCCTAATTGACGGAAAGGACGAAATGAATGGAAGGTTGGGTTGAACTGCGAGAGAGGTTGAGCGCCGCGGTGGGCCAGTAGGTGGCGCTGTTTGTTCATCTCTCAGGAATCCCATAGGTTTTGATGTGAGCGGGGGGGGGGGGCGGCGGGACTCAAGGCTCATAGAAGCATAGAGTTGGAAGAGACCAAAAGGGCTATCCAGTCCAGCCCCCTGCCATGCAGGAATCACAATCAAAGCATCCCTGACAGATGGCGATCCAGCTTCTGTTTAAAGACCTCCAAGGAAGGAGACTACCATGCTCTGAGGGAGTGTGTTCCACTGCCAAACAGCTCTTACTTTCAAAAAGTTCCTCCTAATGTTGAGGTGGAATCTCTGTTCCTGGAGCTTGCATCCATTGCTCCGTGTTCTAGTCTCTGGAGCAGCAGAAAACAAGCTTGTTCCATCCTCAGTATGACGTCACTTCAGATATTTAAACATGGCTATCATGTCACCTCTTAACCTTCTCTTCTCCAGACTAAACATACCCAGCTCCCTAAGCTGCTCCTCAATAGGACATGGCTTCCAGACCTCCCACCATTCTGGTCACCCTCCTCTGGATATGTTCCAGCTTCTCAATATCCTTCTTGAATTGTGGTGCACAGAACTGGACACAGTATTCTAGGTCAGGTCTGATCAAAGCAGAATACAGTGGCACTATTACTTCCCTTGATCTAGACACTATACTCATCTAGGCTCATGTAGACCCATTGATTCATGCAGTAGGCTCTGCAAATGCAAGCTGCCCGAATGGTAGTATTGGACAGACCAGTGGCTCTTAACTTTTTCTTTATTAGGGACCCCCTTTAAATGTCTTTTGTTGCCATGGTCTCCCAAGACTTTACTCAAGATTTAAAACCTTAACAATAATAACAATAATACCTGATAATAATGGTAATATAATTACACCATCCATTAAACCTTCTCTCAGAAGCACTGGAGGGGGACAGATTTTTTTTCTTGTTTCTTTCTGCAAGTTTGTGGCTGGAGCGGATTGAATGGCAATGCGCAGGCCGAGCTAGCCAGCCTTTGTCTTGGCTCCTGTCACATGGGCTGAGCAGCCTTCAATTGTTCGCAGACACCCTGTGAGGGTATCGTGGCCCCCTGGGGGTCCACAGACCACAGGTTAAGAACCTGTGCAGGCATTAAAGTTCAGCTCTGGGCAGGCTATTTGAAAAAGTTATTTTTAGGATTAAAATTCCTGGAATCGTACAGCCAATGCTGCTATTTTTATTTTTCAGAGTATTAGCAAGTGCATCCTCAAGATCAGGCTGGAAAGAGCTGCATGGTTTGTGTTTGGTTTCATAAAGAAGGAGTGGGGCTGAGAACAGGTGCTACTTTTTGAAGTGAGAAGCCATGCCATGATCCTGGTCGACAGGGAAAGTGCAGATGTGTGATGTGTTGGTGCATGATGTTGTGACCACATGAAAAAGGACACTGCTCCTGTACATGCAGGAGATGCCTCCCGACATCCCCTGGTCCCCACATTTATTAAAGGCACAGGAGCCCTGTCCTCTTAGTGATTTGGCTGCTATCCTAGTGCAGTCAGGGGATGCCCTAAGTGCGAGGAGGGTGGAGTTTGGGTTGTCATATGAAATAAGGGCCAGGACTCCTGTAACTTTAATAGCTGTGTAGAAGAGGGAATTTCAGCAGGTGTTACTTGCATGAAAAGCAATACCTGCTAAAAGTTCCACCTCCGCACACCTTTTAAGGGTATAGGAAGGCACCCTGCCCCTAGAGAGCCAGAGTGCTGTGATAGTTTGAACTTTGGTCTATGACTCTGGAGACCAGGGTTCAAATCTCTATTCAGCCATGGAAACCCATTGGGCAGGTCACACTCTCTCAGCCTCAGAGGCAAAGCCTCAAGGGCAAAGCCTCAGTAAAGACAAACCCCTTCAGAACAAATCTTGCCAAGAGAACCCTGTGACAAGTTTGCCTTAGGGTCACCATAAGTGAAAAACAACTTGAAGGCACACAAGAACAAGAAGAGGCCCTGTCTCTCATTTCATCTGGCAACCTGAGTCCTATTCTTTGCCACCCAAGGGTGTATTGGCGGGGAACTGTGAAAAGGACAAGAGGGAGACTAATCCCAAAGCCCTGATGGATGAGTTTTATCACAAGTAGCAGGGCTCAAGTTTGCTATCAAAAAGGTGCCTCTTAGCATATACAGAATACATCTCCCTTTCACCCAAAGAACTACCACTATGCAATGACCTGTCCTTATTTGGGATCCACAATTCTGTCATACTGGGTCCTTAACCTTTTCTTGAATCACTGATATCTCCTACCATATTGTGGCCATACATTAATTAGGCCAACAAATACTTGCACAACAATCTTGGTGCTAGCTTACAAAAACCAAAGGTGTGGGGGTTTTTTGCCAGTTTAAAAAACATGGGGTGGTGGGAGAGATGGCTCCTTTAATGGTTGTGTGGAGGAGGAAATTTCAGCAGGTGCTGCTTGTTACCTGGTTGCATGACAAGTAATATCTGTTGAAATTCCCTCTTCTGCATGACCATTAAAGGGACAGGAGCCCTCTTCTGTTTTCAGTCTGGCAACCCTAGGACATTTTCACACTACACTGTTATAGTGTTACTATTCCACTTTATTTGTTCTGGCTGCCTCCTGTGGAATCCTGGGATTTGGAGTTTAGGGAGGGGCATTTACAACTCTCAACCAGAGAGCTCTTAGGCCTCACTAAACTACAAACCCCAGAATTCCACAGGAGGAAGCCATAGTAGTTTAAGTGGAATAGTAACACTATAACAGTGTAGTGTGAAAATCTCCCTAGACAAGTCAAGGTGCCTTCAGAAAGAATGTGAAAAAGATTAAGTAGGCCTGGAGCCTGAAGCAGGCCAAATTAGGTTTTTAACTGGTTTTAATTTTTTTGCAATTTAATACAGTAATTTTTTAAACTTTTTGTATTTTGCAAATTCTTAACTTTTTTATTAAAAATATTTTGTAGTTTGAAACACAAGAAACTGATAATGTTCTTTCTGGCAGTCTTAAAGACGGAGATAGCAAAAAATTGGAAAACAGGGAGCCTAATGATAAATAGCTGGTGGATCCAGGTTTGGGACTCTATGGAAAAACTAGCAATGTCATTAAGAAGAAGGCAACTTCTACTGGTGACCCCAGTAACGTGTGTTGGACTTCTAGGGGTGAGGCCATGTTTGCTTGCTGGAATAAAAGCAACAAAGTGTACTGTAGTATTTTTAAGATGTCGGCACAAGAGGGCCTTAGTAAATGAAAGATAATTATGCTATAATTATCTGTTTGTGCTACATATATCCTTATTGTTTCTCTGCTGAGATGCCAGAATAATAACTTCCTAACTATATCTTTTTAACTGTATTTCAGATAATAATATGTGGCTTTTTGAAGCAACTGCTTACGTGCTCATAGACCAAATGCAGCATGTAGTCTGGTTTAATTTGTGTAAAAGCACATTAAGGCTAAGAAGAAAACAACGGATGGGGAAAGTACATTAACAGATTAGTGGGAGAGCGGATCATATAACTACTGTAGCTTCATCCATCCCAGCTTTCTTGTGGTTGTATGTGCTCACATGACCACAGACAGGTTTGGAGGCACTGTTTGCAGTAATGTGTACTTTCTTGTGAGACCTGTGCTGTATGCCTGCTGCAGTTTGTTCAACCACAGTGGCCCCTGTGAACCATTTTACAAAGAAGAAAAGGAATATATGTATATTTGTTTCATTCTATATACCCATACTATTTCCATAGACAAATAAATGAATTTCTGACTTGTGTCATTTATAGTGCTGGCCCAAGATATTGTGTGCATTACTGGGAACAGCGAGTGGCACTCCCACAAAGACCAGAGCTTGGAAAAGTTACTTTTGGGACTAAAACTCCCAGAGTCCCCAGCTAGCATTGCACTACAACTCTCAGAATTTTCCAGTCAGTACAGGATTTTGGTAGCTGCAGTTCCCTGAAGTTCTGGTCAAAGGTGCATATTTCCCAGTCAGTCAACTTATTTTTGGCACCTGAGATGGTAAATTCAACAGATATATCTCTGCTTCTAAGCCAGTGTGGTGTATTCCTTTGAGTGCTGGACTCTGGACTCTGACTGTGGAGACATGGGTTCAAATCCCCTCTTGGCCCTGAAAACCACTGGGTGACCTTGGGCAGGTCACACTCTCTCAGTCTCAGAGGAGGGCAGTGGCAAGCCTCCTCTGAACAAATTTTGCTAGGAAAACCCCATGATAGGATCGCATTAGGGTTGCCATAAGTCAGAAATTACCTGAAGGCACACAACAACAACAACAACAACAACAACTACTACTTCTAGGGCAGTAATAGTACATGACACAATCAACAATTTGCTGCCGTTTGATACACCGAATCAGCCATCTGAGGCAGCCACTGCATTCAGCCTTATGGTTGGGCTGGCCCTGGATTCATACATGGTACACAAAATGTATACATGGGTCATTATATCTTTATTGGCTTGTTAAAGACAATCATTTTATACCACACATCTGTACCTGACATGTAGCAAAATCCATCATACTACCTGCTAGGATGATACAAACAGGAGGCTTTGTGAACTGAAGAGTGGGCAATTCTGTCCATCCATTTGTTTCGGATTATACTTTTAGCTTCTGCTCCTTTGGGCAACTTGAAGGTGTGTGAATGCACACACACACACACACACACACACACTTGTTGAGAAACATGTTTTAGAGCCTGGGTTGGCAGCTTGTAGGCCTACAAATGTTGTTGGACTGCAGCTCCCATTATCTGTCACCCTTGGCTGTGCTTGCTGGAGCTGATCCAGATTGCAGTCCAGCTTCTAGAGGGCCTTGGCTTCAGGTTGTCAACACTGTTTATGAAGCTGTCTTACTAGAGGAGTACAAGATTTGCATCATCTCAACTCTTACTGACACTTGAGGAGTTGTCATAATGTTGAGAAGAATATTTTATCTTGTCATTTTTTTCCAGTTGAATATACACTTGTGGGTTAATGCAGGTATTACTATCCCCTTTTCTATCCAAAGTTAGGAAGTTAGGATCATGCTGTGCACCTGAGCTCCCTTTCCTTCTATCATATAGTCACAATCCTGCCATCAACACCTGAATCATTATTAACATTAAACTGAATTGTTTTAATACGGATTGGTTTTATTTGTTTTAAAACTGATATTATGTATTTTAATGGGTCAATGTATTTTAATCAATATCTATTTTAATTGATATATGTGTAAATCTGTTGTATATAATAATAATATATTAATAATAATAACAATTATTATTATTAACATGAATGATATAGTAGTTAACTTTAACCTGAGTTTTGCAAGCCTATTTCTACCCATCATTTTTATAACCCCTGCAATGGTCAAGAAAGTTACAGCGCATTCCTATACTGTACTTGTCTGCTCAGAAACAAGTTCTGCCATGCTTTATGGGACTTATGTCCAGGAGAGCATTTATCATATGATTGCACCCTCAATTGAAAATTTATTATTGTCAAAAACCAGCATTGTTTTACAGACAACATACATTTTGTACAATAATATACAATAAGAGAAATTTTGGATGAATGTACACAGCTAAAAAGAGGGGGGGGGACATGTACACACACAAACATATGTAAGTATCCTCTATAATATTTAAAAGAAAAAGCCCAATATATTAATTATTAACTTTTTATAATTACTTTCCTAGAAATAATAGCAGGTGCACAAAATCTTCCCACTTTATTTGTATCCTGAGAATTCAGCTTTTAGAAGAAGAAGAAAACCAATCCACAGGCCCAATCAGTGGATATTTTCACATGGGGAAAATATTCCCCGGGGAGATCGGGACAGAAATATTTCTGTCCCAGAAGCAGTGCCGTGGTTCGCACGCCCACTTCCCTCTCCCGATATTCCGTCGTCCTCACTCTGTCTTTTTTCTTCTCTCTTCCGTCATATTTTATTAACGATGAACTCCCGTTAGTAAAATATGACGGAAGAGAGAAGAAAAAAGACAGTGTGAGGACGATGAAATATTGGGAGAGGGAAGTGGGCGTGTGAACCGCGGCACTGATTCCGGGACAGAAATATTTCTGTCCTGATCTCCCTGGGGAATATTTTCCCTCTGTGAAAATCTCCAGTATCTAGATCAAGGGAAGTAATAGTGCCACTGTATTCTGCTTTGGTCAGACCTCACCTGGAATACTGTGTCCAGTTCTGGGCACAACAATTCAGGAAGGATATTGAGAAGTTGGAGCATGTCCAGAGGAGGACAACCAAAATGGTGAAAAGTCTAGAAGCCATTCCCTGTGAGGAGTGGCTTAGTGAGTTGAATATGTTTAGCCTGGGGAAGAGAAGGTTAAGAGGTGACATGATAGCCATGTTTAAATATTTGAAGAGATGTCATACTGAGGATGGAGCAGACTTGTTTTCTGCTGCTCCAGAGACAGGAGATTTTCACACAGGCTATATATCCCATGGTAGGAACAGAACAGGGTCGGGAAAGGTTTTCCCTTTCAGACGATGTTGACCCCGTTCTGTCCTGCATCCATCCTGCTCCCATGACTGTTCTGGAACAATGTAATCACGATTTTTCATCATGAGTAGATCTCCTGTTCCGTCACTATCACGCAATCATGGGTGTGCGAGCAGGAGCCCTGTTCCTGTTCTGAAATGACAGCCGCAGAGGGGAGGTCCGTTCCGAGTTCTTCCTGGTACGATCTGGACATCCAGGTAAGTGGCACCCTTTATTTTATCCTCCCTGTTTTGATTGTGTGATTTATAGCGTGCTTTTGTGCTTGGTGAACTGATTTTATGTTTGGGGGAGTTTTATTTTTTAAATTTACCGCCCGGCCATTATCATGCGATAACTTTATAACGTTTCAGACGGCCGGTTGTAAAAGCAGCCTTACGACGGCTGCATTTATGGCCAGCCTGTCGCAGAATTAAGGTAAGTGTGTGAAAGATTTACGTTATTCCATGGCAGGAATGGGAGAGGAGGTGGCGGGGCAGTAACGGGGCATTTTGGCCCCCTGTGAAAATCTCCTAGGACACAGAGCAATGGACTCAAACTACAGGAAATGAGATTCCACCTAAACGTTAGGAAGAACTTCCGGACAGTAAGAGATGTTCAGCAGTGAAATGCACTGCCTCAGAGTGTGGTGGAACCTCCTTCTTTGGAGGTCTTTAAACAGAGGCTGGATTACCATCTGTCAGGAATGCTTTGATCGGGTATTCCTGCAGGGCAGGGGGTTGGACTAGATGACCCTTATGGTCTCTTCCAACTCTAGGATTCTATGATTCTAAAATGTGTCAGATCTCCCTGCATGTTTTCAGAGAATTGGGTTGATAACCTTCAAAGGTAAATCATGATAAAAAGGAGAATGCAAGCGTTACCTGGGTGGTTTATCAAATGAGATTTGTGTAATCCAAGAAATGAAATCAAGCATGCAGGAAATGGGACGAGTCTATAAAGTTAGAAGTTTTGAAATGGGATTCTAATAACAATTATTATTATAATATTGTTTTTCCTTTTGGAATGACTAAGCTTTGTGAATTACTTATGTATCTTATGTTATGTTAAACTTTATAAATAAATAATGGGAAATCGGATTGCGGGAGAGGAAATCACCATGAAGGCAAAGTCAGAAACAGCTTGTGTGTTTTTTTTGTCTCTCCCCTCCAAATCGTTTCAGGTTTCTGGAAGCAGCGGCCCCTTGTGTAACCCGGGGGCGAAGCATCTCCAAAGCTCCAGCCTGCCTCCTGGCCTTGAAATCCCGGGAAGTGCAGGTAAAAAAAGAGAGATGCGGAGGACTTTTTAAGTCCCAGGATCATGTGACTTGGCTCCAGCCTGCCCGGGCAAGGAGTGGCTGACTCAGAGCTCAGTTTGGCTGTGCTGCCTTTGCAGCCATGTGGAGCCCCAGGACCCTGGAGAGGCACTGAGCTGTTTGGCCCGGGAGTCTGTAAGGGCCCTGGATGGGTTTGGCTTCCTTGGTTTGCGCTCGGGACCCAAAGGAAATACTGTCCCAAGCTCTGGGCTTTGGGGGTTGGGGACCCCCTCTCTCCTCCAGCAGCCTGCTGAATGCCTTCCTCCTCCTCCTCTTCCTGGCATCATCACTCCTTCCAGGATGGGAGCCGGCGCCTTCGCCATCTGCGTGAGTACAAGCAAATCTGTTCCCGGGGCTTTTCTGTTTGGGGAGAGAATAAACCCGCTTGGCCTTGTGCGTTTAGTGTGCGGTTCCTGCACTGTGAAGCTCCACTGAATTTCATTGGCATCCGATGATGCAATGGGTGGATTTTTGATTTATATATATTTTTAAACAACCCATCCTGAAAGTCTGGCCTCTCCCTTTTTCTCTCCCTTAAGTTTTAGAAGAACTTCCAAAACCATTCCTACACTTAGAATAATTAATGTCAGGTCAGTTGTTAATGTCATTAGCACACTAAACGTAGTTGGTTAGCTTTGTATTTTTGCTTGCAGTTATCTTCATGTTAGACAGTTGTCCTAATGCTTCTCTAATGCTTCGAAGTATGGTGGAGTCTCCTTCTTTGGAGGTTTTTAAATACTGTAGAGGCTGGATGGCCATCTGTTGGGAATGCTTTGATTGGGTATTCCTGCATGGCAGGGGTTGGACTAGATGGCCTTTGTGGTCTCTTCCAACTCTGATTCTGTGATCTCTAGAGAAATCCCATCTGTGAGATGTGGTTTTCTGTTATTGATTCTGAGAAAAATTACACTCAGAGAATTTTATTAACGGTACATTCCTTTACATTCTACTTAAAATAAAGCCCCATTGAGTTGAATAGGGTTTAATTATCATCATCTCAAGCAGCTGGGTATAGGTTTGGCACCGTCTAAGGCTGTAATCTTATACATGCATACATACATTTTTAAAATTGTATTAACAGTGCATTCCTTTACATTCTGCTGAAAATAAAGCCCTGTTTTGTTGAATAGGGTTTCATCATCATCATCATCAAGCAGCTGGGTATAGGTCTGGCATTGTCGAAGGCTTTAATCTTATATATACATACATACATGAGACTAAGCCTCATTGAATTGAGTGGTATTTAATTTTGAGTAAACATGTATTCGATATTGCTCAGAAATCCTCTTCCTCCACAACCTCAACAGTATCATATTTTTACATTTTTTCTGCTTCTTTGTAGAGTACTTTAGTTTTTCAAAGTTGTTTCCATAATGCTCTATAGTTAGGCTATTTGCAGCACCTGGTTTTACAATTAAGAGAGTTGCATAAGTGGCAGACCCTGTCTGTATTCAAGGGGAGGGGGAGGAGAAGGTTGCACCTAAGATAAACCCAATTTGGTTCTCAAAGCAAGAACCCCCACCCCCAATATTGGTTTCTTATTCCTTCTTTTTCTATTAGACTTCCTTAGTGACAATAGCTGCTGTAATCCTCTGTGCAGCTGATCTCAAAAGGGGCTTACCCCTAAGCAGGTCTGTGCATTTTTGCTGCAGATATGGGTATGTTTAAAAGCAGGGTTTTAAAAAAATGCAACTAGTGGATTCACACATACACACCGCCTTCTTTTAGTCCCTGTGCAGGCAGGCTGAATTTTTACATGAAAACCATTTTGGGAAGGGGAGCCTAGTTTGAGGTTGCACGTGCATACTTATGTGTGAAAATGAAAGGAATCTTTAACTGTACATTACATATTGGATATAGTGTGTGGCATAGACTATGTACCAGAGAGTCAGCGTAACGTGGTGATTTGAGCATTGGACCATGACTGAAGACTAGGGTTCAAATCCTAGTTTGGCCATGGAAATCCATTGGTGATCTTGGGGAAATCATACTCTCTAAACCTTAGAGAAAGGCGAAGGCAAACCCCCTCAGAAAAAATATTGCCAAGAAACCCCCGTGATAATCCATTTTAGGGTTGCCATACGTCAGGAACAACTTGAAGGGATGCAATAATTCTCCCATGTAGTAACGTACACATTTAACAAATGGCAAGATTTAAATTGCCTCTACCACAGTCTTGACAGTCAGGGTTGTTTGAATTGTATGTTTTTAAAGTTTAAGCTGACAACTTCCAAGATGGATATTTACACAGAAAAGACTTGCTCTTTAATTATATAGAGAGACTTGATACCTTGCCATCATAAGGCCTTGATTTGGTGCAGTGCTACTGAAAGTAGTAATCCATGGACTGGCGCCAGTCCATGAGTCTTCGGATGCTGATCAACAAGTTTCCAAGAAAGAAAGGAACAGTTGTAGGGTCTGTCTATACAAGGCAAAAAGAAGCGGATTGCTCCGCAATAAAGGCAACTTGCAGCAGCTGTGATTTGTCTTAATGTTTGTGTGTGTGTGTGTGTGTGTGTGTGTGTTTAGGTAGATCGCAGGCATGCGAAGCTATCCACATTTGCTGTACAAATGGGCATGCCTGCGAATCAAGATGGTGGCTGCAAGTGAATTACTTGTGTTTTTATTCTCACCAGTTGCCACCACTGAACAGTATTTTTTTTAAAATGTGTGAAAGTGCGATATTTCGCCTTAACAGAAATGCAAAAAAACAAAAACAACAACAACAAAAAAAACCCCAAAACCCAACCCCATTTTATTTGCATTAGTGCTTGGTCACTAAGGTGGAATTTTATTTTTTTTTGCAGTTCTGGGCACTTGCCTTGTTAGCAAGCTCCGCCTCTCCCACACTCATCTGGCCAAACAGCTTATAGTTTAGCTTCTTCTCCTTTGGGAAAGTGAATCAATTTGTATCACTTGTCCCAATGAGCAGGAATCTGCATCCCCTCCGCTGTTTTTAAAAATTCTGGGAAAAGCTGCAAAGGCCTTTCCTGAAGAGTACCATGGCATATTTTAGCCCCCCCTCCTTCTGAATATGACAATACAATGCAGGTTTGCATTAAGACATGTCATATTTTCCTCATATTACGTGAGTATTTTTGTTGTTTAGACAACCCCATAGTCAGTGGGCACAGATATGGTGCTGGTCTCTGACACATTGGGAGGAAGAAAACCCCTGCCAGTCTGGCACATCAGATAGCTTAAGAAGAACTGTTTAGAGGATAATACCACCCCTCCAATACCATCCTATGAATTCCAGGCCTACACCTAGCATGTTCTGTAACTGCCATGAGGTGCTATTTATCTCTCCCTTTCCATTGAATACCACTGAGGAAGGTGCAAGCTAAAAGGTTTGGTGTTTTTTATAAAACACCTCCTTTAGTAAAAGAGTAAATCAACTTCAAATCTCATAGTATTCTTCTGGGATCCAGGTACTATCTGAAAACAGTGCTATTACTTGCTTGCTTTCACCTATTATTTTTTGGTGTTTTATTTATTCACCTGGACACTACTGGATTCAGGAGAATGTGTAATAGTTTCCTCTGTTGCTCTGAGACAACATAACATAAATAACAGTGCCAGTTAGATGGTAATTTTTGTCGCGGGGTATCCTGGCATTTCTTGATCCTGTATTTGACCCTCCCTGTTTACACGATTTTTGTCTCTGAACTGGATATCCCGGGAGATCCTGGGATCATTGTTTACATGGCATCCCATCCTGTGATATGTACCTTCTCCCACTATATACTACCCCATTTTTGTTTTGTTTTGTTTTGTTTTGTTTTGTTTTAACACGAGTTTACAGTTCTGGGATTATTATTTTTTTAGCTGTCAATCAAGGATGCAATTACTCGTTTTTTCACAACCTCAGTGACGTACTTCCTTTAGAGTTCCGCGCCACGAGCGATGCTATTGGCTGGCTCAAATGTTTGTTAAAGCTTCTACTTTGGCGATGAGGGGATGGGTGCGGCTATACGATCATAAAAAAATCCGTATGGGGGGCAAAAAATACGAACAGCCTGTCATTCGTATGCATACGAACCGGCTATACGATTTTTTAAACCCCCTAAACTCCGAATGACTCCCTCTTCCCGAAGCTGGCTGGAGCGAGCAAACCAAGCAGCAGTTTTAAATCTCCTGCTGCTTTTTTTTTTTTTTTAAAAAAAGGTTCCTAGTTTGCGGACATTCGGTTTTCCGTATTTACAATATAAAATAAAAATAAATAAACATATAAATTCACGGACTTACCGGACTCTCGCTAGCCGGGAAACCAACATGGCGACCGCTCCCAATTTCCCTCCGTGCTAGCCCCGCCCCCTCTACTCGGCCAGCCAATCAGATTACACAGCCTGTTCGTATGTGTGCGAATGGACCGTACAGACCCGTTGGCCATCCGAACGGCGTACAGATTTCTCTTCACAATCCACTTTCCCTCCCGAACGCCGCGTGTGCATATTTCAGGGTGGAAAACCGGGCCCCCCCTCTTTTGCATTCGTGTGCATCTGAACGGCCGTTTGTACGGAAGTGCGAACTTTCGCATGCCGTATGTATTATTTAAATCGTGTAGACGGGACCGATGATTGAGTGTTGCACTGGGGATGAGGGGATGAGGGGATGGGGGGAGGAATCGGGTGGGGAGAGGAAGGAGCGATCAGTGACTAAACCCTGTGCTTTCCTTTAGAAATGAAAGATCACCATTTAAAACCAGCTAAACTGGGGAGGAATGAGCGATCAGTTGGTGCTGGGGAGTGTGAGAGAGATCAAAAGCAGAGCGGACTGGAGCCCATGCACGCACACACACAAGCCCAAGCCAGTACAAGCTGAGTGCAGGGGGCCAGAGGCTTGCGGTTGTCCTGTCTCTTTAAAATGTTAACCCTTTAAGCAGGGGCAGCTGTGGAGTGAAGGTTTCAAGCCAGTGCAGGGATCATAAGGTGAGGACACACAAGGCATTTTGAAAGACCCAGACGTTGGCATTTTTTACTGTGCCTTGTGGGGGGATGAATGAATGTGTGATTATCTGCTAAGACGCTGGCATTTTTTGCTGTGCCTTGTGGGGGGTGGATAAATGTTTGATTATCCGTTCAGACACAGGCAGGGGACCCAGGCAGGGGATGAATGGGCGATCCTCCGCCCATGATCTCTTTATAATTTACTCTTTAAAATTTAAACCCAGCATGCAGGAGAGGAAAAGGTTAAAGCTGAAGGGTTTGCAGTATAGAAATCCATTGAACAGGGTGATGTAGTGCAGACACACACAAACACACAAACATATGTGCAGCTGGAAGGGATGCCTTTGTTTTCAGCTGGTGAGGCTGAATCTGTTGAACGGGTGACTGACCCCTCCTTTTCTGGTCGCTGATCTCTGAGCCGGCCCCCCGGTCACCATTTCTGGTCATCACCTAGTACCGAGTTATCTTGCCCAGGCTGTTTAACATTTCTGATTTTCCGAATCCTCCCGTTACTTTTTTTAAAACCGCCACAAACCATGGGACTGGAAGTCCTGCAGGTTGTGGGATAAAAGGTGTCCCCCCTTCCGAAAATCATGTGCCCGACCCAATGTACATGTAAACAACCAGGGTTCAACACAAATTTTTCCCACTACATTTTCATCGTGTAAACGGCACCAACATTGTTAAAAGTACAGTATTATCATGCAGTCTCTGTTCTTTCCAGCTCTTGCATCTTCCTTTTTGAGTCTTTTTAGCATGGTTTTTGCATTTCTGTGCAGAAGTTGACACCATAGAGTTCAGTGAGACTTATGCCTAGGAAAGTGTGCAGAGCATTGCTATCTTTATTCTTAAATAATGTTTATTTATTTGGTGTTGCCATGTTTTCAACATAATAGTAAGAAACGTGCAAGGTTAACTATCAGGAAGCAGTTATTTCCAAGCTGTGTTCTATGTAAATACCAAATGAAATGATTTCAGTTGACTTAGCCATGTGATTCTCTGTAAAATTAACATTTTGTCCACATCGACAAATTACATGATGCACACATTTGTTGTCAGGAAATGGCATGGATGTGACCACAAGATGGAGCTGTAAACTTAGTAATGAAAGTAGTTAAGCTCCAGTGGCAGGTGTGTGTTTGAGTCATCACTTGAGAGTATGCACACTTGAGATGTCTGATGTAACAGGCATTGTTTAACTGCCTATAACAGTGATGGGCAACCTTTTGAGCTTGGTGTGTCAAACTTTGCCAAAAAACTGAGCATAACTTGGATGGTGTGTCACTTTGAGGAAAAAAATTTAGGGAGGTGGGGGGGTGGAGGAAAATGGCGACCAGTCGCCACTTTAGGGAGGGTGGGAGGGGAGAGAAAAGTGATGACGGAGCTTTGAAGCCCCAATCACCTCTTTAGGGAGGATGGAGTGTGTGTGAAACATCCTTCTCGGCATGTGGCCACCTTAGCGGCCGCGTGTCATCAGAAATAGCTATGCATGTCAGTGCTGACACGCGTGTCATAGGTTCGCCATCACTGGCCTATAAAAAGGAGATGGGAATTATCTCCAGTGTGGGTTTGTTGTGGATGGTGGTTGGCGAAGCAGTTTGTTGGTTTGGGAGAGATTCATGAGTATTAGAGATGCCTGTTCTATACTCTGTGTATATGTTCCTGGATTTACCATTTATAAATGAAACTGCAGATAATAGCGAACCCTATAAAAATAAAGGACTTCCAGTAGAAACATACTATAGAGTTGCATTGGAGGACCTAGAGATTCCACATTTTCCAGTGCACCTCTGTGGTATGTATCCCTATTCTAGTCTTCACCTCTGCTATAAAAGAAAGAGATATTTACCACAATCTATTAATAAGCATAATTTTTAAAAAGTAGTAAGACTACAAAGTAGGCCATAATCCCAAAAGTATGTGCTGCATTGGCCAAGTGTAGTTCTCCAAAGATGTCTTAGACTGCAGTGCCCATTCACTATGCTGGCTAGGGCAGATGGAAGCTGTAATCCAAAAACATGTGGAGGCTGCAGTTCCCCATCCTTGATTTATGCCATAATAATTTGAAGTATCACAGAAAGTATTTAGTCTTTTTTTTACACAACACAATTATAGCACTTGGATGTCACTTTAACTGGCTGCATCCTAAAGAATCCTGTGATTTGTAGTTTGGTGAGGCTCTCTGGCAGAAACTGATAGAAAACTCCAAATCCCAGGATTCTATAGGCAGGAGGCATGGGCCATTAAAGGGGTATCTAGTGCTATGACTGTGTCGTGTGGAAGAGACTTCTGTTGCTTTTCCTACAACAGGATAACACGGAGTAACATTTACTAGGAAGTAAGCACCACTGAACACAGTGGGAGCAACTTCTGAGTAAACATTCATTGCAGCATGCTGTGAATTTAATTAAATTTAGCTGTCTAATGAGACAGTGAGATGAAACCATAGATACTAGTAAGGTTTTCTGTTGTTGTACCATATTGTTTTGTCCCTTCAAGTTGATTCTGCCTTATGGACATCCCTATCATGGATGTATGAAAAACAGCTTATAGAATAGTGACTTGCTGGAATTGCTGCATAGGAACTTAGGTGTGTGTGTGTGATTTTTTTTTTAATTGCCATGCAAGGCTTACTCAGGTCTTTTTTGTTATCTATATTTCTACTTATGCTGATGTTTCAGTGGAGATGGTTCCCATTCATAGACTGCCTTCCTATGTCGGCTCCACCCATAGTTGCTCTGGTGATGGAGCTTGAGTACTTAGAAGTTATCCACTTTTGTTGCTTGGCTACCCATTTAGAAGCTCCTCCTCTTGACTCCCCCCCTTTTTTTTTCTTCTTGCATGGGCGTGTGCGTGTTTTTGTCCCAGGTCTTTTCTCACTTGATTGCAAGAGCTTTGCTGTGAATTTGTGTAGTCTGTGCCTTGTAGAGCCATGCAGCCCCCTGTAGTCACATTGACAGACTGCTCTCTCTTCCTCTGCTCTTTCAAGCAAAGCAAATCAGCGGTGAGGCTGAAAGAAGACATGAAAAAGATTACAGGCGCACCGCTGAAGGGGCAGAAGGGCACCTCTTGTCGGAAAGTGTTCGGAGTGAGCCTTCAGGAACTTCAACAGCAGGGACTGAGCAAGAATGGAATTCCAGATGTGGTGTGGGATATTGTTGAATACCTGACCCAGCATGGTAAGTTCATAGTTGATTCTTTCTATTTTAAAAAGATGAGGGTAAGGTAAAATGGAAAGGATATACCTATTATACCAGCATATATCAGTTGTTTACAGAGGTTGGAAAAGTTGCCTTTTTTGGACAACAGTTCCCAGAATCCTCCAGCCAGCATGATCAATACCTATGCTGGTTAGGGGATTCTGAGAGCTGTAGTGGAAGAAAATAATTTTACTTCCTCATATTTAGGTGGAATCTCTCTTCCTGTAATTTGAGTCCATTGTTCTGAGACTAGGACACGGAGCAATGGACTCAAACTACGGGAAAAGAGATTCTACCGAAACATTAGGAAGAATTTCCTGACAGTAAGAGCTGTTCAGAAGTGGAATGTTCTGCCTGGGAGTGTGGTGGAGTCTCCTTTGGAGATTTTTAAATAGAGGCTGGATGGCCATCTGTCGGGAATGCTTTGATTGGGTATTCCTGCAAAGTAGGGGGTTGGACTAGATGGCCCTTCTGGTCTCTTCCAGCTCTATGATTCTGTGATTCTACTAAACTCTACATTTTATTAATCTCAGTAACTATCATGGCTACTGAAAGAGAGAGAAAGGGAGAAATGCTGGGAGTTTGAAATTTGCTGATGCTGACAATTCTGTGAAATTGTGTTTAGTCCTCCTGTCAGAATTACACTTTCCAGGAGCTATTAAAGTAGGTTAAGTTGGTAGTGCAAGTGTATGTATATTTATTTTATTTTTGTATCTCACCTCTCTGTTTTCATGGAACTCCAGGCCTGTTTGGCTTCAGCAAAGTGGCTGCATTATTTGCCCTTGTCCACAGTTTGATACTTATTGTAAGTGTTTGAGAAGTGGAAGGAAAAGACTCCACAGTGGTTCCCCACTCCCCGCAAGACTCCCAGACCTAGTTGGACATTTTCAAGTGGCTAAGCTAGGGAGATGGCAAGTGAGACCCATTCAAGTCCCAACCTATGGATTCACATGTCATTATGGGCAAGTTGTCTTTGCTCTCTGAGTCATGCCCACATTTGTAAATGGGTGAGTTATGGGTAATTGTAGATTGAACTTAAAAAATGAACCAAAAATGACAGCCAGTGTGGTGTAGTGGTTTGAATGCTGGACTAGGACTCTGGGAGACAATCCCCACTCAGCCATGGAAAGACACTGGGTGACCTTGAGCAAGTCACACTCTCTCAGCCTCAGAGGAAGGCAATGGCAAATGCAACCAAAGGGAACTCGTTTGACTTTATCCGATTCTCATCTATTCATTTAAGTTTATTTTATATTTGAATATTTGTGATATAGCTTAGATCAGTGGTTCTTAACCTGTGGTCCAGAGACCCCCAGAGGGCTGTGATGTCCTCACAGGGGGTCTGTGAAGGCTTGATTGAAGGCTGCTCGGTCCATCTCCTCCCCACAGGGGACTGTCCATGTGATAGGAGCAAAGGCAAAGGCTGGCTGGCTTGGCCTTTGCATTGCTGTTCAATCCTCTCCAGCCACAAACTTGCAGGAAGAAGCAGGAGAAAAGTCTTTCTTCCCCCTCCAGTGCCTCTTAGGGAAGGTTTAATGGATGGTGTAATTGTATCATCATCATCATCCATCATCAGGTGTTATTATTATTATTATTATTATTATTATTAGGGTTTTAAATGAGTTAAGTCTTGGGGGTTGACGTCAACAAAATATATTTAAAAGGAGTTCCTGGTAAAGAAAAGATTAAGAGCCACTGGCTTAGAAATATGATGCTAAAGTATTTTTTCCTGGTAATATATTAATTTTTTTTTTTTTGTCAATAACTCTTTGTGAAGGCATGAACCTGAAAGCTGGCCAGTGAAGTAGTCAGATAGACAATTAGATTTCATAAAAAAATAGAACTCTCATAAACTCTAGCTGTACCACATAGTTTTCTAGCAAACAACTAGTTCACAGTTGGGAAGTACAGGCTCCTGTTTACAGAATGTACCCCATGCATTTTCTTTACTCAGCTTCTTGTTCCTGGTGGGATTAGATGCTGATAATAAAGCAACAAAATTAGCTTTTTTGGTTAAACAGAAGTAACTCTTTGTGAAGGACATGTTGCGTTTCAAGATGCTTATGTTCAGCTCTCCAGCTGCCCCCTCACATCCTTTTATTTTGAAAGGGGCCTTTTGTCTGAAGGATGAGGTGATATGTAATCAGTTCTCAGAGCTTCAAAAAGTTGCTTTTTTAGCCTATAGCTACCAGAATCCTCCAGCCAGCATGTCCACTGGCTATGCTAACTGGAGGATTCTGGCAGTTGTAGTTAAAAAAAAAAGACTTTCCAGAGCTCTGTCTGTGGGCTCCTCCAGATAGGGAAAATGTGGTGGGAGGTTGAGGTATTCACTGTCAGGGTTTTTAAAAACAGTCAAATGAATTTTCTGATGTCCCACACTATTTTCTGGCAGTGCCTGGCATTTACCTCAACATTTCATCCCCACCCTCAAGTAGGATTCTTTTTAATTCTGATATATATCAGACCAAAATAGTATCCTTCACACCTTTCTCTTTTTAAAAAAGTTTACTGTTACAGTGCCTCAGTGCAGAAGTGAAATGGCACTTCTGCACTATAGCAGTACAACTCCATGGTTGGATGATTTAAACCAGGTTGACTGAGAGAGATTGCAAACACGCAGTGAGGCTTGTAAGTCCTTAATAAAAATGGCATAGGGCAGCGACAGACCTGGCCATCCATCCACTTCTGCCTTGCAAAGGAACTCTGCCGCCTCAAAGGCATCTGCAGTGGGTTGAATTCGCCAATCATACTTTTTGTGTGTGTTAAATCTTCGTTTGCGAAGAAAAGCCAGAGAGAGAGAGAGAAATATGGTTGTGGGGGGGGGCTAGAGATATTTGTGGTTTTTCCACTTTCTCATGGGTCCCATGCCCCTAACCCCAGCAAATATGGAGGGCCAGCTGTATTAGTTATACAGTGGGACCTCTGTATCCACACAGGATTGGTTCTGGGGGGCCCCCATGGATACCGTAAACCGGAGATAACAGCGAATGCCATTAAAAATAATGGGACTTCTGGTTTAAAATACCATAGAATTGCCTTGGATGACCTAGAAAAAACATCTAGAGAGGATGCTTCTCTAGGCATTTTCTAGGAAGATTCTATGGTAGGTGTGTTGTTTTGTGTCCTGTGGATAACTGAAACTGCGGATATTGGTTCTGTGGATCCAGGGGTCCTACTGTATGTCTTTCCCCCTTCTTTTCTTCTTTTTTTCTCTTTTTTAATTTTTTCTTTTTCTTCTTTCTGTGTCTTCATTTTTTTAAATATTATTTTGATTGTAAATTAGATTGTTCATGTTAAAAATTAATTAGAAAAAAGAAAAACTCAGCAAGTACCCATGGAGCGAGAAGTCACACTTCCAATTTGGAGGAGCCTACTATGGAGCCAGTGTGACATAGTGGTTTGGGTGTTGGACTAGGAGTCTGGAGACCATAGTTCAAATACCCGATTGGCCATGGCAACCCACTGAGGGACTATGACCTTGGGCAGGTCACACTCTCTCAGCCTCAGAGGGAGGCAATGGCAAACTTTCTATAATGAAATCTTGCCAAGAAACCCCCTGATAGGTTCACATTAGGATTCTCATAAGTTGGAAATGACTTGGAGGCACATAACAACAATAACTATGGGAGAACATGTACTGCGGTGGGCTCTTGGTATCCGCTGGGGTTTGGTTCCAAGACCTCCTGTGGATACCAAAATCTATGGATGCTCAAGTCTCATTATAGACGGTGATGTAGTAAGAGGGTGCCCCTTATTTAAAATGGCAAAATCAAGATTTGTTTTTGTATTTTGTTTTTGGTTTTTTGGAATACAGCATTTCCAAGCCATGGATGGCAGAATCTGTGGAGGCAAAATCCATGGATATTGGGGGGGGGGGGGTCTGACTGTACTCAGCTTCTGACAGAACTTACTGTCTGCAATGTCTCCTCGTGGCCAGCAGGTGTCAGAATAGGATTTCTGTTCATAATATGGAGGTCTTGTGAAGTCGAAGGCTTTCATGGCAGGCATCCATAGATTTTCCTTGGTTTTTTTCTAGGCTGTGAGGTGTGTTCTGGAAGAGTTTACTTCTGACGTTTCACCTTCATCTGTGGCTAGCATCTTCAGAGAATGGTTGGGTAGGAGTGTGTGTGGAATTTATATGCTGTGAACCCCTGTCGGGGAGGATATGTACATTTGTGTAATTGAATGGTTAGTTTCTGGGTATAGAAATGCAAGTACAATCAGTGTCCGGCTAATGGTTTGTTGATGACCCATTATCTGCTGGAAATCCCCCTGTCCCTGGGTGGAATTCCTTTGTAAGTGTTGGAGTTTTGATTCTATTGAAATTCTGGACCAGGCCAACAACTATCATGTCAGAATGCACAGAGAAACTATTATAATCCACAAACACCTGGACAACTTCAACAGGAAAGAAGAAACCCAAAAAGTAAACAAAATCTGGCTTCCAGTTTTGAAAAACAATAGAATCAAAACTCAACACTTACAAAGGAATTCCACCCAGGGACAGTGGAGTATCCAGCAGATAATGGGCCATCAACCAACCATTAGCCAAACAGACACTCCCTCTCTCTCTCTGGCTTTTCTTTGCAAATGAAGATTCCGGAAGGACTCATCCCGCACTTTCTGCAAGCGCACTGATGACTGAAAAGGCCAATCCAGGATAAACAAGTCTGGTTGCAGAAAGCACAGCAGAAGGTCTCCTTGGGTGATGTTTCCGGGTTGTGATTCTTTCTGCATTGTTGTTTCTTTTCAAGACCTGTTCGGCGTGAGTTCTCAAATAAGGCTGCAGCATTGTGGATAGTGCATCTCCATGCCTATTCATTGATTTTCCACATGTGAGGCCGTGTTCTGGAATAGTTTCTTTCTGATGTTTTGCCTGCATCTGTGGCTGGCATCTTCAGAGAACTAATCACTAATCCTCCTTGCATTTCTACACCCAGAAACTAACCATTCAATTACACAAATCTACATATACTCCCCAACAGGGGTTCACAGTATATAAACTCCACACACACTCCTACCCAACCATTCTCTGAAGATGCCAGCCACAGATGCATGCAGGCGAAATGTCAGAAAGAAACTCTTCCAGAACACGGCCTCACAGCCCAGGGGGAAAAAAACTAAGGAAAATCTATGGAGGTATTCTGTCTCAAGAATTTGAGGACCTTTCCAGGCAGTCATATTCA
Organism: Gambelia wislizenii; assembly: GCA_030847615.1. Taxonomy (NCBI): domain Eukaryota; kingdom Metazoa; phylum Chordata; class Lepidosauria; order Squamata; family Crotaphytidae; genus Gambelia; species Gambelia wislizenii. The sequence goes on along the minus strand of JAUMIR010000005.1, from coordinate 22,855,783 downwards.
GACTTTTTGCTTATATTATATCAATTCTTCTTATAATAGCTTTGCCAGGCAGGCTAATATGACTCTCTCTATATGGCTGATATGCTTAGAGGCTAAGGGAAAGTGACTTGCGTATGAGCACCTGGTGATTTTTGTGAAAGAAGTGACATTTGAACAAAGGGCGCTCTATCTTGAAACTGTGTATTGCACTCTTCTCTCTCCAGTATATAGTACAATCAGTACCATCTTTAGTTACAGAGGATACCCGTATCTGTCTTAGAGCTCCAAACAGCAGTGTCAAATTCAAGGATATTCCATTTCCCAAAGAATTTTTGACAACTTTTTTTTAATTTCTAGAGGAAATAAATGGACCACAAGCTGAACATTAAGTTAGTAGTGTGCTGCGGCAGCTAAAAAAGCCAATGTGATTCTAGGCTGCATCAATAGGAGTATAGTATCTAGATTAAGGGAAGTAATAGTGCTACACTGTTCTGCTTTGGTCAGACCTCACCTGGAATACTGTGTCCAGTTCTGTGCCCCAGAATTCAGGAAGGATGTTGACAAGCTGGAATGTGTCCAGAGGAGGATGACCAAAATGGTGGGAGGTCTGGAAGCCATACCCTATGAGGGGTGGCTTAGGAGGCTGGGTATGTTTAGTCTGGAAAACAGAAGGTTAAGAGGTGACATGATAACCATGTTTAAATATTTGAAGGGATGTCATACTGAGGATGGAGCCAGCTTTTTTCCTGCTGCTCCAGAAACTAGGACAGGGAGCAATGGGTTCAAACTACAAGAAAAGAGATTCCACCTAAACATTAGGAAGAACTTCCTGACAATAAGAGCTGTTTGGCAGTGGAATGCACTGCCTCATAGTGTGGTGGAGTCTCCTTCTTTGGATGTTTTTAAACAGATGTTGAATGGTCATCTGTTGGGAGTGCTTTGACTGGGTATTCCTGCATGCCAGAGGGTTGGACTAGATGACCCTTGTGGTATCCTCCAACTCTATGGTTCTGTGAAATTAATGGAATTTAGGGTGCTGCCTGATAATATCTATACAAGGAGAAGTCACATGTCTCGAGATTATTTAATCAATGCCTTTTCAAAGTTTCACAAATTACTGTGTGCAAGTATCACAGGTCATTGTCTAATCCAGTGGCCAGTTCTAGTGACCATTGTCTAATCCAGTGGCCAGTTCCAGTGACCTGTGTTCACAGTGCTTTCCATACAGATAAGTTCATGAGGCTGTGGTCCTGTTTTAGAACACGAGCCAGTGGCAACTGTATTGAGCTCTTTTGAATTGTTTCCTAAACAGCTCAGAAGTGTGTGGATGGATGATATAAAGATATGAAATGGCCATGGCTCTTTTGGGGTGGGGGTGGGGGAGCTCAGCAAATTTACTTTTTTGCAGTTCAACTCCCAGAATCCCAAACCACTGGCCATGATGGGTGGGGAATTCTGGTGTTAGTAGTCCAGAAAGTAACATTGCAAGCTCTGAGGGGGAAAAGTGAGAGGGGAAAGAGAGAGGGGTCAGACCTGTGAACCACTCTAACTCTGGAAGTAGTTTTACCAACTGGTTTTGTATTTATAAAATGTTTACACTGCCATTCCTTGGCAAGGGATCCCAGACCAGACCTGATGTCCATCTCTGTGTCTTTCTGTTGGGAAAAGCTTCATCTGTAGAATTTCTGACTCAAGAGGTTTTGTCAAGTACTGTCCTGCCAGGGAAAATCAAACCGTGTGGCATTGTGTGGATATCAACAGAAAGTTCTACTCTTTTTGGTTCTTATTAATCCCTATTGGTAGCAAACCCATTGTACTGTATGTCATCCAGAGAACTCTATTCATTGTGTGGTCTAAAGGTTCCATCAGTTTCTCTATTGATCAGTCAGGGCCTGTTTGCACTGTAGAAATACAGCAGCTTGACACCACTTTATCCACCATAGTTCTATCCTGTGGAATCCTAGTATTTGTAATTTGGTGAGGCACCAGAGTTCTCTGATACAGTGATTCTTAACTTGTGGTTCGGGGACCCCCCCATGGGCCCACAGTGTCCTCACAGGGGGTCTGCAAAGTCTTGAAGGCTGCTCAGCCCACCTCTTGCCTGCAGTAGAGTGGCTGCGTGACAGGAGCCAAGGCAAAGGCTGGCTGGCTTGGCCTACACATTGCCATTCAATCCGCTCCAGCCATAAACTTGCAGGAAGAAGCAGGAGAAAAGTCTTCCTTTCCCCTCCAGTGCCTCTGAGGGAAGGTGTAATGAGTGGTGTAATTATATTATTATTATTATTATTATTATTATTATTAATTATTTTAAATCTTGAGTTAAGTCTTGGGGGTCCGTGGGAACAAAAGATATTTAAAGGGGATCTCTGGTAAAGAAAAGGTTAACAACCACTGTTCTGATAGAAAAGGCTAAATACCTTACAAAATTACAAATACCAGGATTCCATAGGATAAAACTTTGATGGATAAAATGGTGTCAAAGGCTGCATTTCTCCAGTGTAGACAGGCCCTCGGTCAGTTAATCAGATTAATCCTTGTTTTTCTCGAAAATCAGTTAAAAGCCAGAAACTGAGGGAAGCACTGTGTATGCAGCTGAATGAATGACAGAAATCTTGAGGTAGTACAGTGTAGTGTATTACAGTAGGATCCCTGTATCCCTGGGGGATTGATTCTGCCCCCCCCCCATGGATACTGAAATCCTTGGATAACAGTGAACGCAGGATGGGAGAAGGGAGGTGAGATCTCCCCTCTCCCTTCGCCCCTGTCACAGGGGAAGGGAGGCAGTATCTCGCCTCCTCCTCTCCCCTCTTCCCCCATCACCCCCACCATCGCCAACCGCGGATAACTGAATTAGCTGATGGTGAATCAGATACAGGGGTCCTACTGTATTTCAGACCACTGTACCATTTCAGACTACTGCTATGATGCTTTTCCGTGGTAAGCATCAAGTCAAAACAAAACCTTGCAAGTACTGTAAATATTGCATACTAGAAGAGAAGATCTAGCTCATTCCCTCTTATGCTAATTTGCCATCTGCAGTTTTTGTAAGACAAGAGAGCAATGAAAACATATTCCCCCCCACGGCTTGAAGTGAGGATTGCCAGGTTGCTGTATTTACATATTCATTTATCTTTATTATACTACTATTATTGTTAAAAAAAAATAACGACTACATACATCAAACAAATTCACGCCACCACCAACAAATACATATCAAACACTACACATATAACAAACATTACAAACATTATAATTCCCTAATTCCTGCCATCTAGTTATTGGTTATTATTGAACTATTATCTTGCTTTCTCCTAAATGTACTGTATTTTCTTTCATCAATCTGCTATACAAGTGTATCTCATTTGTAAATGTATCCACATTCATTTATCTTTAATGCTTATTTAGGACTTAATACAAGGCTTTTGGTCTTCCAGGCATTTTGGACTTCAGCTCCCAGAAAGGGATTGCCCAGCTATCCCAGGCTCTGAGATTTCAGGGCCAAAACCTGAGACCTAGGGATGACCCTTTGTGATGTCACAGGGTGCAGACCATGATGATATCATGAAACATGAGACATTAAGCATTAATCACAGTTGCAGAGAGTATGCAAGTCTAACATAGGAGGAAAATACACATACAGTACTTTTCAAGGTAGTGCTCTTGCCTTGAAATACCTCCCCCTTGCCTGGTAGACTGGGGAGGAGTGACCAGGCCCAGAGATATGAGAACCCCATTTTACATGGTTTAGGCCACATCAGCTCTACAGATCGTTACCACTTCATTCCTACCTTGTTCTACTGCAATGGTTCTTAATCTGTGGTCTGGGGACCCCCAAGGGTCTGCAGTGTCCTCACAGGGGGTCCATGAAGGCTCGAAGGCTGCTTGGCCCACCTGCTCCCTGCAGTAGAGTGGCCATGTGACAGGAGCCAAGGCTAAATCTGCCTGGCTGGCTTGGCCTGCGCATTGCCATTCAATGCACTCCGGCTACAAACTTGCAGGAAGAAGCAGGAGAAAAGTCTTCCCTCCCCCTCCAGTGCCTCTGAGGGAAGGTTTAATGGATGGTGTATTATTATTATTATTATTATTATTTGGTGTTATTGTTATTGTTAGGGTTCTGGGGGTCCACAGCAACAAAGTCTTGGGGGACCACAGCAACAAAAGATATTTAAAGGGGGTCCTTGGTAAAGAAAAGGTTAAGAACCACTGTTCTACTGCATGTGGCTTATGGTTGACTATGACATTGCCCTGTTTAATTGTTTGCTGTTCTTCCTGGAAGTTGTTAAATGCCTGCTCTGTTTACACTGTATTATATATGTATTTTACTTCTGATGTTATGGTACATGTTCTATAAACCAATTGGAGATTTTATTATGTTAAATCAGCGGTGAGGAACCTTAGGCCCAGTAGATGGTTTGGGATGGCAATCCCTTTCTGGGAGCTGAAGTCCAAAATGTCTGGAAGACCAAAAGCCTTGTATTAAGTCATAAATAAGCATTAAAGATAAATGAATGTGGATACATTTACAAATGAGATACACTTATATAGCAGATTGATGATAGAAAATACATTTAGGAGAAAGCAAGATAATTGTTCAATAATAACCAATAACTAGATGGCAGGAATTAGGAAATTATAACGTTTGTAATGTTTGTTATATGTGTAGTGTTTGATATGTATTTGTTGGTGGTGGCGTGAATTTGTTTGATGTATGTAGTCGTTATTTTTTTTAACAATAATAGCAGTATAATAAAGATAAATGAATATGTAGACACAGCCTGAGTTTCAGGCTCGTGTTCACCAGTTTAGAGGGGGGAAACAGAGTAAGGAGTTGGGTATATTTAGCATTTGCCATCCGTTGTTCTCTTGGTAGTGTATTTTTACAACAAGGTAATGGGCACGCCAGTTATTTTGACTCCTTTCAAATATGTCATTACAGGTCTGAAACAGGAAGGAATTTTCAGAGTGAATGGCAGTCTGAAAATAGTGGAACAGCTGCGAGTGAAGTACGAGAGTGGAGAGGACGTGAACCTGGCTGCAGAGGGCGACGTCAGCTCAGCTGCCAGTTTGCTGAAATTATTTCTGAGGGAACTACCAGACCGTGTCATCACTTCTGCAGCACATCCCAAATTCATGCAGCTGTATCAAGGTGACCATTTTTTATCAGCCCTACACATGACATTGAGAGCCAGCTGTGAGGTGTTGTGGTTTGAGTGCTGGGCTAAGACTCCAGAAGATCAGGGTTTGATTCCCCCCTCAGCCCCAATGGAAGCCCACTGGGTGACCTTGAAACAGCCACACTCTCTCAGCCACAAAGAATGGCAATGGCAAACTGCTTCTGAACAAAGCCTGCCAAGAAAACTCTGTGATAGGGTCACCATAAGCTGGAAATGACTTGAAGGCACACAACAACATATAAATCAAAGGTACATCCTATGCACATTCTTTGGTTAATCCACTAGACACACAGATGTGTTTTTAGTCTGTGCCCCTAACATAGCAGTTGCATTTTCTGTTGGTGAAGCCTTAAGCAGAAGTTGTCAAATTCCGCACCCAAAATTCCATATGCCCAGTCACAGAAATGCAAATTCTCTCCTCAAAATTAAAGTGTCTGGGCCAGCCTTAGGCAGAGGAGGTAGTGATCTGAGGTTTCAGAAGCTGGGGTGGGGGCAGGGGAAGTGAGATGGTGGCAGCAGATCCCATCCTGCCGATACCCACAAGTTCAATAAACAGCACTGCCCAGTATGCCTCATACTGTCTAGCTGCATGTAGGAAGCTGTGTAAAATTAGATTGCCAGTCAGATTGGCTTCTGTGTATGGTGAATGGTGAGAAGATTGGATCTTACCCTTTGATTCAAGCAGCTAAACGGGTTAGCACTGGGGAAAAAAATAAATGCATGGAAATTTTATTTTATTGAATGTGATTGCTTTGCTTCTCTGGTTGCAGAGAAATGCATAAGGTCAGAGGATATCTGTTGCATGGAGAAGGTTCAGTTCCCCAGCCAGTTAGGGCTGGGGGAAATTCCTTTCTGAACCCAGAGGGAGCCAGTACCAGTTACTATGAACAATGATGACCAAACTGTACAGACTGAGTATAAGCCAGTTTCTTGGATTCCTAATGGTCAGGGGAGGACTGTAGCTCAGTGGCAGAGGGCAGAAGGCTGCAGGGTCAGTCTTTCCAGATATGGGGAGGAGAATAAGCATGCACATATGTAATCTACCTCAGTGGTTCTTAACCTGTGGTGTGTGGACTCCCAGGGGGCCACAATGTCCTCACAGGGGGTCTGTGAAGGCTTGAAGGCTGCTCAGCCCATGTGACAGGAACCAAGCTGGCTGGGTTGGCCTGCTCATTGCTGTTCAATCTGCTCCAGCCCCAAAGCTGCAGGAAGAAGCAGGAGAAAAATCTTCTTTCCCCTCCATAGGGAAGAGTTAATAGATGGTGTAATTGTATTATTGTTGTTGTCAGGATATTAAATTTGAGTTAAGGCTTGGGGGTCCACAGCAACAAAACATATTTAGAGGGAGTGCCTGGTAAAGAAAAGGTTAAGATCCACTGATCTATATAATATATGCTGGTCACCTGATTCAGATGTTTTGTCAGATACATTGAGCAATGTTGTGGCAGAACATTTTTACTGCTTTTAAGTAGAAGTGCAAAAGGGATGGTGCCCATGGCCTAGCATGTTAGCTTTGAAAAAGTGAGGTAATTACTTGAAAACTTAACATTTTCAAATTACGGTACTTTCAAAACCCATTAGGCATGAAATGTTAAGTGAATTGTCTTACTATGATGTACTTTCACTGTGCCAGAAGTTGTTACCTCATGGAAGAGGGGCTTTACAGAGTGGTTGTGGTTTAGAACAACAAAAGGATAATAAGAAGAGGAATTATGCTATTGAGTGGCTTGCTTGCTCTGACACAGTAGTAATAGTTTTATTACTGCTTAGACCAAAGACCATTCACGTACAAAATGAATAAGAACAAAATAAAAGTACATCATTATAAAAGTGCTACATAAAATAACTAGCATCTAAATATTTTGTGTTAAAAAAGATAAAATTCAGTATAATTAAAACACATTGAATATAAACAACAATAATAAAAGTAGTTAATTCACTCTCATATGGGTGTCCTGGGCTGTACCTTTTCAGATTGTGTAGGAAGATTTACTTAATTGAATGTTTCTGTGTATAAAAATAAAATACCTCTACACAGAAAGGTAAAAATTAAGCACAAAGCTTTTCTGACTTTCTTCCAGCTATGCCAGTTTTCTGTCTACATAAAATTATTTTGCATAGAGGAGTATTCAGTTGTTTAATTGAAGGAGGTAGAGTCCAGACACAAGTTTGTCACCTCAGTGACAAGCACATACCAGTCCTCCGGGTCTGTTTATCTGCCTTTCTATCTAACCTTCCTTTCTTGGTTGTGCTACAGTAGTTGAAGATACAAATACAATTTGTATTTTAACTTTTACAATGTTAAGTGCTTGCTCATTCCTGTTACCACATTTTAGCAGTAAAAATGTCCCTCTGCTGTTTTGTCTGCTTTGTGGTGAGTGTCTTTCTTTCTTTTCTTTTTTTCAAGGCTACTTGTCCCTTGCTCTCAAACTTGGGCTTTTGATAAGATCAAGGTTGCTTGTGAAAACTAAGAACGGTCTACTTGTTTGTGGCCATAAAGGTGCCAGTTCTGTATCACTCAGCAAAATATGCAAAGCATTGTTTTGGAAATAATGTTCAGCAGAGGAGCAATAACAATAAGGGACGTGTGTTCCTGGACCGTTTAAAGATAAAACAAATGGTGATTTTGGGAAGTGGGTTAAAGGGCCAGACAGTGACTCTGTTACATTGTAGAACTGGAGATTTTAGAAGTATTATAGCAGCTGTGGACATTGTGACAATACTGTCCCAAACTCTCTTTGCCATGTGTTTGTCATAACATCTGAAGAGGAAGGATGTGCAAATGACTTCATCACCCTGGTCTTATGCAAATTACTGCAAATTCTTCTTGGGCCAAGGTACAAGGCCGATCTTGCACAATCTGAACCTACAGAGCTTTCAATTCCTTCATCTATTTCAGATGTTGTTGGACTGCAGTCCCAGCGGTCTTAATCTGCATAGCCAGTGGGGGTAGAATGCTGGAAGCTATATTCCCAAAATGTTTGGAGTGCTGGACTTTGCCAACCCTTGTGTTACAGGCTGGTGCTGCCTCATTTTCTGCTACCAGTATCCACTTGCTGGTTATACGTGGTCATATTTGAGTGGCATAGAACACCCAAGTGTACGTTGCAATTCACTTATTGGTCTAGAAATTTCTCTTTTTTAGCTCACTTATTCACTTACAGTTGGAAATCCTCAGTTCTCCTTTACATAAAGCTTTTTAAGTACTAGTGACAAAATGGTGAGATATGAGCAAGTGCATGCCCATCCAGCGTTGAGCAGCCTCTCAGAAAGGTTATTGTTTACATTCAGATGATGGTATCTTGGCTTATTAAGCCAGCTTTCCTGAGCTGGGCACCCTCAAGGTGTGTTGGACTCCAATTTCCAACCTCCCTAGTCATGCTGGCTGAGAATATTGGCCTGTTTGCTGTTAATTAGTGCCTGCTAGGGTAGACCCATTGAATCAATTATTGAGTCAGCACATTTTGTTTGTTTTTAACTGTCCTCAAGTTGACCTTGCCTCATGGATGCTATGAATGAGACATCTCCATGACACCCTATCCTCAGCTCTGCTGAGGTCTTACAGACTCAAGGCCATGGCCTCCTGGATTGAATCTACTCATCTAGTATGCTGTCTACCACCTTTCCAAACATTATTGTCTTTTCTAGTGAGTCGTGACTTCTCATGTGGCCAAAGTATGACTACCTCAATTTAATCATCTTGGCTTCTAGGGAGAGTTCAGGCTTGATCTGTTCTAGGACCCATTTGTTTGTCATTTTAGCCATCCACAGAATTCTTCTTCAGCACCACATCTCAAAAGAGTTGGTTTTCTTTCTATCAGCTTTCTTCACTGCCAAGCTTTCACACTCATTCATAGTAATGAGTCAACACATAAATAAATCTAGTTAATTCAGTGGGCCTACACCAGTCCACCTCTGAGCATTCATCGCCTAAGAAAACCTTATGAAATTCATGGGGTCGCCATAAGTCAACAGACAACTTGAAGGTGCATGTGCGCACACACAAACATACACACACACACACCAATCAAGACTAACAGTAAGACCTAGGCCATTGGGAGTTGCAGTCCAACACATCTGCAGGCTTTCCAGTTTAGGAAGGCTGTATTAAATTAAAGGGATCTTGGGCAGAAAGGTCTGTCTTGCCAGATTGTTGTCAATTTAGATAGACAATGCTGAGCTAGATGGATCAGTGGACTAACTCACTCTAATGCCTTCTTGTGCGTTCATAAGTCTATATTGTGTCTATTTCTCACTTAACAAGCTATCAGAACAGTTGATAGCTTGAACTCTATTGTATACTTGCCTTGATGTTTCCTTGGCAGATGCCTAGCAGATGAAAGTGGTACATCTGTGCCAAACCTACGGATGCATAGTAAGCACGCAACCATAGTGAAATTCATACTGAGAATATCTTTGTTTATTCTGTTAGCCAGGCCACTACAGCATCTCTCCACTGATGAGTATTATTAGCAATTATTCCAACAAAGATTTTTATAGTTAAGTAAGTGGTAAAATAAATGGTAAGCTCCAATCTGTTTCACATGGGAAGCATACTTTTCAGCAATTTACCTACTCAGGAAACACATTGGAGAACTAATTGCCTGTCACCATCTCCTGCTGACACTTGAGCTCATTTGGTACTTTTCCTTTTTAAGAAAAGCCCCCTTTATCCCTTAGAAAACCTATGAGATTTTAATCTCCTTCAGGATAGAAATATGCAGTAGTCAAGGCAGCTATAATCAAAATATTCCGTTGTTTGGGATCAGGGAAGTCTCAGAGAAGCCTAGCTTCCTTTTTTCTTTAAATGTTAGATATTGTGAACATGCTGAACAATTCAGACAATACTCACCCAAAATCCAGCTTAGATGTTACCAGTCCAGCCTTCCCAACCATGTACCGAAATAAATCTCAAGAACATTCTGGGAGTTCACAGACCCCCTCCCCCATCTTTTGCACAGTTTTCCTTCTCTGCTTTCTGTTTGTTCTCTACCTATAATTTTTCATCAAATTGGGTCTGGCAAACCACAGTTAGCTTTTCACCACCAAGCCACAGTGTGAATGTATGGTTTGAAAATCAGTTTACAAACCACATTGGGAGTCAAGGTACTAACCACAATTTGCCGATTCAAATGTTACAGCAAACAGCCATTAGAGAAAACCACTTTGGAGTAGGGGAACTATGTGTGAGGGACAACACATTAGAATGTGCTGTGTTTCCAAACCTCTTGCTACTTATTAAGTTAAGGCGTGGACAGCATATGGTCCTTTGAACATCTGAGATTGCATTATGCTGAGTTAGTTCTTTGGGCCATCTAGCTAAATAGCATCTACTTAGATTGGCAACAGCTTTCCGTGGGTTTAGGCAGATTAGCTCATCTGTCTGTGATCCTTTTAGCTGGAAATACCAAGAACTGAACATGGGAACTTCAGCATACAAAATAAATGCTCTTCTATATAATTATAGGCCTCCTCCAAACCACTTTTTCATCAACTCACCACTCTAGAGGTTCTCTATGATCACATATTTTGTTCAAAAAGGGAGGAAGGAGATCTTTGCTGAAGATTGGTGCTTTGCATGCAGAAGGCCTCAGGATTTTTAAAAATATTTTTATTGCAATTGATATTATCTATCTATCTATCTACACACACACACAGTATGTGTGTGTATGTGTGTATATATATATATATATATATATATATATGAAAAAAGGAAGCCAAGTTTATCAATACATACGTATTATATTAACTTAATCCAATAGATTTCAATTCACTGTTCCATATACAAATTCATACATATATTATCTAATTCTAAATTCTCTCTTTTTCATTCTTTTTTTCTTGCAACTCATTCCATTCTCATCTTATTTCACAATCTATAATTCTTTTAGGTTTTCATTCTCATATCTCTTTCTTATATCTGTTTTTTAGATCTTAAACTCTTGCAATCTCTTCATTTCCTATCAACTTTCTTACATACATAATTTTAACTATCTTCACTCACATTTGAATTCTTACCATTCTAGCCATTCATATGCTTTGACTTCCTATCTGAACTTACCTATACCATTTTGAAACATATTAAAGTCATATCCTCTACAATGTAATTCACCATGACAATTTTACTACTATTGTTTTTTTTACCTTATACAGCCACTTAAATCTCATAATAGTCATCTTTTTTAAAACTATTTTATAATTTATTTCCTTTCCCTCCATTTCCCAAGGATTATGATACAGAAAATAACACATTATCTGTCTGTCTTTTCTCTCTCTCTCTCTCTCTCTCTCTCTCTCTCAAAGTAACTCTGTTTGAGGAGAATACCTTTTGTCCCAACGAGATCCCACAGTGATTTGCCATATTTGGAAGGAGGAGGGGGGCAAAAATTCCAAAAACTACATGGGGAAAGCCTTTGTGGCTTTTCCCAAGGTTTTTTAAAACATGTGGAAAACGCATTACCACTCATTTGGCGATCGAGTCGCTTCACTGTGCAGGGTGGCAGTGGAAAGCTGATTGGTCAGATGTGTGCGGGGGGTGGGCTTACCGGCAGTGAAGTGGCCAGAAGAGCCATTTTGGAGTTTTGTGTTAGTGATTGTGCACTTTTTTGCTGCGCTGAGGCGACCAAACAGCTTTTTAAGTGGAAGGTCAAACTTGAGCACCTTATATTTACATTTTTTTAAAAAAAACACACAGTGGCAACAACTTGTGGAAAATAATAACATGTGCAATTCAGTCCCAGCCACCATCTTGATTCACAGGCATGACTGCATGTGAACTTCAAACAACTAATAGCTTTGCATCGCAGCAATTTTGCCAAAGGACCACGGAGACAAAAGAACACTGCTGCAATTTTGCTTTAATGCACAGGAATCAGCATTATATCCTCTCATCTAGATAACATGTTTCTCTCTCCTCCTTCCCTCTTTGTCCTCAGCTTACTTAGATTGGTGCAAACTGAGTTCAAAGTGTAAAAGTAATTTTCACAGAATTAACTCAGTAGGGTGGGGAGAAGAGAGGAGGGGGTGGAATCTTGCCATCCCAGTAGACTCAGGCAAAAGCAAACTGCTGCAACCTCTCCTAGCTTGTGTGTTGTTCCTCACCAATAACTTTTGCCATATTGACCATACTCTTACGTTGCTTGGCCCCGTGTCTTGGTTTTCATCAGTGAAATGTTGGAGGGTATGCCTATGATTATTTACCAGTTTAGGACAGCGTACTTGTGACTACAGATTGAGCCTCCCTTATCCAAAATGCTTGGGTCCAGAGGTATTTTGGATTTTGGCATATACATAATGAGATATCTTGGAAATGAGACCCAAGTCTAAACATAAAATTCATTTATGTTTCATATACACTTTATACACATAGCCTGTAAGGCAAGTGTAAGGTGTGTAAGGTAATTTCATAGACATTTTTTTCAATAATTATGTGCATGAAAACAAAGTTTGTGTACATTGAACCATCAGAAAAGTGTCACTATCTCATCCACCCATGCAGACTATTTTGGATTTTGGAAGATTTCAGATTGTGGAATTCTGAATAAGGGAAACTCAACCTGTACTTGGTAAGCTAGTCAACTATGCCATGCTGTCACATGGGAATTATTCCACAAATCAACTGAACAGATTAATAAATGGTGGTCACTGCCCATAAAAAGTCTGCCCAGTTAATTTTAGATTTAGGCCTCCTTCTAGTTTGAAAGAGAGGATATTATATCCACGCTACAAATGTTCAATTCACAGCTGCCCGGCTGCTAGAAAATTAAGACCCGCACACACACACAGAATTTAGCAAGGGAAATAGAATGGTCTGTTGCCTTTCCAAGCTTTTTGTACCTATGTTTTAATTTGGGGTGAGGGACTTCTTTTGTACTTGTACTTCCTTATTACAAGATCAGAAAATTGTATTATAAATTTTGCTTACATTATCCAGGTCCAGCTGTTCTCTGATGAATTTAAATGACATGTCAAGCTAATTTATGTTTTTTGTGTATATTTTTATGTACTAATTTTTATGTACTCAATTGTGATAGCCTACGGCTATAAACAATAAAGTTACAGTTATAGTTCCGTTCACTGAGTTAAAGAGGGTGTGTAATAGCGACGGCAGCAAGCCACCAGCCACAAAAGAGCATCCTCATAATGTAATGTTCTGCCACATCATTTGATAAGATCTCATAGCATTCAGAACTAGACTCATTTTAAAATGTCTCATCCTTTGGCATGAACTGTCTCAAATTCTCCAGCTAGGTTGGTTTGGCCATATTTTTGTATTTAGTACAGGTCAACCCCCATATCCACAGGGAATAAGTTCCAAGACCCTTCTGTGGATACTTGAAACTGTGGATAATAGGGAGTCCTCTATTATTTTCATTGAAACAAATGCCAGAAGTTGACTATAGAATCCATTGGAGACCAGGAAATGGTTAGAAAGAACATATTTTTTCAGACATGGATAAGTGAAACTGGATACTGAATCTGTGGATATGGGGGTCGACCTTTATTGTTGTATTACCTCATTGTTGTTGATCATTTGCTTCCCACTTCCTGTGTGCCGAACGTGAACTGCTATCAGAGAGAGAAATGATGACTTCCTTCTCTTCATTCCAAGAGAGAAAATAAATAGGCAATGACTGTATGGAACAGGAGAAGCAGGGCAGGGGACTCCAGGGGTCAATGGTAGGCCTCTTCTTGAGGTGTAAGCCTTAGTACAGTAATTGCCTGAAAGTACTAATCCTCTGACTCTGGCCCTACTCGATAAATTTGTGGAGAGAATGATACCCTGAACTTGAAAGGGCTACTGGATTGGGACAGTAACTTCCAAGGTTCAGAGTTGTACATACCAGTAACCTTTTCAGACTCTGCTGATTCCACATATTATTTTGTTTTTCAGACAGAGCATTCAGGTACTCCTTAAGAAGGCCCCCAATAATTCTAGATCTTAGATCTGGCCAGGATATTGTAACTGTGATGGTGTAAATCTTATTTTCAGAGTCAATTGAAATGACCAAATTAGTATGGTAGATAAGAGCTGAGACAGTTTAAGGTGATCTGTGCTTGTGATTGAGGTGGTTACATGGGACCCATTCACACTACACAATTACAGTGCTATTATTCCACTTTAACTGCAAAGGTTCCATCCCATGGAATCCTGGGAGTTGCTGTTTAGGGAGGGACATATCAAACTCTCAGCCAGGGCACTCTAGTGCCACACCAAACTAGACACCCCAATAATCCATAGCATAGATTATTTAAAGTAGAATGAAAGTGCTATAATTAAAGTAGAATGTTAAAGTAAAATGATAGTGTGAATCAGCTCCTGATTATTCCTTTCAAACCTAGATTCATGTTCCCATTTCTGCCCACTGTTATTGTTATTGTTGTGTGCCTTCAAGTTCTTTCTGGCTTAAGGAGACCCTAAAGTGAACCTATCATTGGATTTTCTTGGCAAAATTTGTTCATTGGGAGTTTGTCTTTGTCTTCCTCTGAGGCTGAGAGAGTATGGCTTGCCCAAGGTCACCCAGTGGATTTCCATGGCTGAGCAGGGATTTGAACCTTGGTCTCCAGAGCTGTAGTCCAATGCTCCAATCACTATTCCCCACTACCTGGAATACTCACACAACAACAAAAACACCTGAGGCTATTACAGTTATACAGCTAAGTGGTAGAGCAAGAACCTTCTGGGCAGAAGGGTAGAAGTTCATTCCTTGTCCCCTCCAGCTGAAGGATCAGGCAGGAAGTGATTTCAAAAATCTTTGCTTGAGACCATGGGGAATGGATGCAATTGGAACAGATCAGCCTTCCCTGAGCTCCAGATGGGTTAGACAAGAGTGGTGTGAGTTCTAGTTCAACATAAATGAAGGATACCAGATTGCATGAATTCACTGTTTAGATAACATTTCTCTATCCTTTTTGTTCTTCATTTTCCTCTTTTTCTACAGACACCAAACAGTGTGGTCTGAATGGCAATACTTTGAGAGAACTTTTGAGACAGCTGCCTGAGCTCCACTATCGCCTGCTAAAGTACCTTTGCAAGTTCCTAAGGAGAATTGCAGAGCATCATTCAGAGAACAAAATGAACACTTCCAACCTTGCCACGGTTTTTGGACCAAATTGCTTTCAGTAAGTTCCTTGCTTGAGAGAAATTTCCAGTTTGATGCAGAAAGTAGGCTAGGATGCAGAGTTAGGTGCTAACTGCACAACAAATGGATTTACTAGGAAAAATAGGGTAGCTGAGTTCCTCTGGATGCCATGTTTTATTTTTTAAGAAAAAGAAATACTAGCCCTCATGGACATGAATCTTTCCCCTCATTTTTTTTTTTAATGCAGAATTAGGTCCTGTAATTTTATTGCTATATAACCATAATGGTTTGAATCTGGTCGCAACAAATTAAAGGAAAAAATGTGTATGCCCCTAAAGGCATACACAGCCCAAAACACGTTGGGCTTTTTAAAAAAAAATCAGTAACTCATTCAACTAATGAGTACCTTGAGATGTGTCTCCTATTTTTCCCTCTTCCTAAAACAGACCAATAGGATGGCTACCACTTGCCCAGTTAAGGAGATTCTACTTATAGGAGTATCATCAAGTGGATTTTAAAAAGATTTGGACTCTAAGAGCAGAGGGCATTAAGAGCATTTGGATACACTGGTTAGGCCAATCTTCAAGCAAAGGGGCTATACAAACTCTTAAAAAGAGATGACATAATGCATAGTTTTGCAATGTATGAAATCATTATTACATGTGTGCATTCCCTATGGCCTGGGCATACCTACTTGAAATTTAACTTCAGACGTTTCTGAAGTGAAACTCTCACACGATTCACTGGACAAAAAGATGCACCCCCATTTTTTCTGCTAGTTTTCTTTGGTGCTCCCCAGTTTTTGTTTCCTTCTTAACTGTTTTTTTTTCTCACTGATGTTATGTTTTGTGTTATTTGTTGTTCCCTGCCTCGATCCACAGGGAGAAATGAGTAAGAAAAAAATGTTGTTGGGTGTGTGTGTCATAGCTCAGTGATAACAAAACAACATACTTTGCATATAGGAAGATCCATGTCCAGTTCTTGCCCTTTCTGGCAGAAAGGATCTCAGATAGTAGGGTGGCAGGAAGTTTGGTTGACTCTCTCTCTGCTTTCTTTCCTCTGGCAGGGAAAGACCTTTTTTGGTTAAACAGGTCTTGGCTCTTAACTCACATGGTAGAAGGGCTTTTTAATATGGTGTGCTGTGATTTTATCTGTTCGTTGAGTTTTAAATGTGTTTTAAACTGTTTAAACTTTATGCTTCTAATTATTATTTAATTGTTTTTAAACTTTCAGATTATAAGATTTTAACTTCACTTTGTTTTAATTTGCTGTAAGCCTCCTAGGGTCCCATGTTGACAGAAAGTCAGGATATTTATTAAATAAATATGAATAAATTAGTGAATGATGAATGAAATAGGATGGGGATCCTCTGCTGAGACTGGAGTGACATTGCCACACAGAATACACAATACAGAGCTTGGGGAAAGTTACTTTTTCAGAGAATGACTTCCAGAATCAAGTAATCAAGCTGGCTGGAGTTCTGCGAGTTGGAGTCCAAGGAAATATTGTTTTTGAAGTCCAGTGTTACCTCACCTCATCTGTCTGGCCTGTTAATGTAATGTAAAAATGGATGACTGCCACACTTGGATTTTAAACAGTACCCTCCCCCTCCCCCCAAGACATGGGTAGAGAAGAATATGTATTAACTATATAACCAAGAGGAATAATTAAAGCATCTAGTAGATTGCTAACTGTGCTTTCTGCAGCTCCTGTCTCAAAAACCTCTCATCAACCTGTGGCTACTTGATGTAATGCAATGGCCTTTGCAGGGATATATGCAAATTAGTTCTTGACCCATCTCAATGTCCTCTGCCCTCCTTTTTATGTCCGGTAGCAGCTCTAAAGCTCTTTCTGTATGTTTTGATGGGGGTGGTGGATTGGGAAACAACAAGATTCCCACTTAACCTGGAAGAAATGAAACAAACAGGGTCAGGATCCTAGACGGGCCCTGTCCTAGCAAATCCAGTGGTTACAATGGCACATCCTCCAACAATTTACAGATGTAAACTGGGACATGTGTGGCCAAGTAACATTAGAGCTTGGTCTAGATTGCAAAAGTTATTAATGAGGAAGAAGACACAGGCTAAAAGAAGCTGCACCAGTTTGGTTTTGCTGGAACCTACTGAGAAGAGCAAGATTCTGCCTTCTCTTTTCCTCTACCCCCTGCTGAGTTAACTGAGTGCAAAGTAGCAGGACTGTCCTTGCCAAATCAGGACAGTTGGTGGATATGTGATGTTGGTTGTACTTTTTCCAGGCTTGCCTAAGGAGTTGTCCAATGCCTTCCCTCTGTTTTCCTGGTGGTGTATGTTCCAGCACTCAGGTACAGCTTATACCACAAAAGAAACAGCCATTGATCAGCTTGCAGGGTGTGCTGGGAAACCTCAGCTGAGTGCTAGAAATCCTTGCTTCACCATGGGGCTGGCTGCCTCCTTCCTTTCCAACAGCCTGTAGTCACACGTAAACATGCTGTTGGAAATTTATGAGCTGCTGTTTTTACATAGACTCTTGCCACAAGAAGTCTTTCATAGTTATCTAGGTTTCATGAGTGTGTGGTGAAAATCTGTGGTGCTGTGAGAATAGAATGGCTTGAAAGTTTGTTGCATGGGTGTCCTTTTTTCTGGGGCCCATTCATATGTCACAATTATAGCACTATTATTCCACTGTAACTGCCATGGCTCCATCCTATGGAATCCTGGGGTTTGTAGTTTGGTAAGGCACAAGAGCTTTCTGGCTGAGAAATCTTAAATGTCTCCCCCCCTAAAAAAAACCCCTGCTAGCTCATAAGTTGGAACCATGGCAATTAAAGGGGAATTATACTACTGTACTGTAATACAGCCTTGCCTCAGTGCGTGCTCTCATGCATGCTTCTGAGGACTTTGCTGCCTTTGTGAGATGCAATCTTAGGGTTCCTCTGCCTGGGAATTCCCTTAATTGCACCTCCTTTTATCTAGCTGCCATCAACCTTTGAATTCTACACCCCCTTACAACACAGTCCAAAGGGAGACTGTGGGGTTTCCTCCTCTACTCCCTGCCACTTGCAGAGATATTACCTCCCCTTCCCCTCTGTCCCAAAGAGAAGAGAACCAACCGAGCAAACAAGGCACGTGTACACATCAGCTGAAGAAAGATTAGAAAAAGTTTATTTATTCTAAGCAGAGTTCATAACATGCAGATAATTCTCATGGGAGGCTCCTTCCTCCCAGGTGCATTCCTAGAAGTTACAGATATAGTTAAGCATTCAGCCAAGTGGAAAAAATAAACATCATTCCCTAACTCAATCTATCGAATACATGTCCTGATCTACTTACTGACCATGAAGTTCAGTCTGTTGAATTCAGGGGAGACTGTGAGCCAGGGCTGCCCAGCCTTTCTCCAACAACCTTCCCCCAGTGACCTGAGGTTCTCACCCTAGGATGCTGCTGCTGCTGCTGCTGCTGCTGCTTCTTCTTCTTTTTCTTTTTGGTCTCTCCACCTGAGATGAGGTGTTCCCCATCTCAGGGTCCCTTTGTTCTCTCTGCCCCCCCCCACTCCGGCAGTATTGGAAGTATTTATCACTTCTTCTTCAAAGCATCTGAAGGTTTGCCACTCTGGAATCTTCGATTGGTCAGTGTCTCTTGTGACCTATGTCATGTGTGATGATGCTAACACTAAAGGTGTTACCTTTTTCCAGACCCTAGTTAACCCTTTGTTGAGCTGGCAGATAATGGGAAACAGGGTCTTCCCATTATCACAACCACTATAATTCTGTAGTGTGAATGGGCCCTTCACAACATCAGTCAGCCATGTGCCTCTGGTCCTGACATTTTCTGTTCCTCTTTGCCCAAGGTTGGGAATGTTACTTTTTGCTCTACAGCTTCTAGTGTCCATGTTTGACTGGGAGATCTATGAGTTGTAATCTTCTGGAATGAATATTCTGAGGTGTAGCTGGTTGGTCCAGTGGTTTGACATGAGGAAAATTTAGCTGTTTGCCAGAATTGTTTACTTATCAAGAATGCCATAACAATCAAAGACAGAAAGACGAACATTACATGTTCCTTTATATCACACCCATTTCCTTGTCACAGACTTTGTTGTGCTGGATGAACAATCAAGGATAGAGAAGAATACTGCAAGGGCAAATTGCCATAGAGTGACTGTTGTTAGGAAAGTTTGGGCATGGTGCTACTTTGAATGTATGTTTATAGTATAAACTTGATATTGAATGATAAACTGTGTTTAATGACTGTTTCGGTAATGTTCCACTCCTGCTGTGATAGCTGGTATGTTTAAAATGCTAGCAGTATTTACCTTCCTTGTTTATAAATTCAGTTATAGAATTTAGAAACAATAAATCCTCTTATTCTGAGTACTAACCGCTTTAAACCTTCATGTTATATTTATCAGTATACTCGTATAAAAATAACAGCTATTATAATATCTCTTCTCCCTACTTGGCTCTTTATTTTTCTTCTTTGTCAGATCACTTGGTCTTGTTCTCATGCTGAAATTCCTTTAATAGTCTTGGCTTAGTATCTGTTTTGTAGGACAAGAGTTTTTCATTGAGGTTGTTTTGCAACTGAACTCTCTGAGTCCATTTTGGTGACTTTTCCTTGCTTCTTTTGACTTGCTTGTTTGTGGTACTGTCGACTCTCAAAAGCATTGACCGGTGGGTAGAGTGAAAGGATTTCTAAGGAACTTTATTTGTACAGTACTGTATGTAAATAGTGGTGTTGATAAACACCCTTGTGTTTTGATATTTTCTGCCACCAGCTACATGCATTAGTTCTAGCGTGAAGCAAAGGGCAATTGGACAGGACAGCCTGAAACCAGGAGGGGTCAACTCAATGTCTGAGTGATAGCTGTGTTAGCATGCCCTACTACCCCCTCCCTATGATATCTCATAATTGAAAATATTGGACACTTTGGGGGTCAAGTTGGCCTTGGTGAACCAAAAAGAGGTCACGTGTAGATCGTATTGACCTGGGATGTGTCTTAGAAATATTTTGGCAAAGCAAGCCCACATTAGAATTGTGCGGAAACCCTTTGGTAAACAAAGCTATTAAGGAGGTATGTGCTAATTCTTTCTTGGGCACCTCCGCAATGACTCATCCAACCAGCCAAGTGACCTTTCCCAACCCCAGTCCCAAGGAAATCTCACCTAAGAACCCCCCTTCTGTCCTGCATTATGAGATGGTCATAAACCCATCAATTCCTATCTTCCAGCCATTAACACAATCAGTTAAGTTTTGGTTTCCTTTGTTTACCCGCTGGGAGAACCATCCAGGCTTTGTCCTAGCCAGAGTACACCTTCAGGATATGAAGCAGGGTATAAAGATTAGTTCCCCAACAATAGAAATGTGTGCCACTATGGACGAACCTGGCCACTCTCTTTCTTGGCGCGCCTTCAGATCGGAACCTCCAGTGCCACCCTCAGATTTCTGTACTTGAAACTGCTCTTCAAGACAGGTAACTATCGCCCTATTTTCCCAAATCTCTCCCTCTATCCAATGTTTTTGCCTTACTCCTTGATAGCCTTGTGTGGTTCTTAGTAACATGTGTTGTGTGTGTGAATGCTTTTTGTGTTATTTCCAATAAAAATACCTTATTTCACTTTAACCTGGAGTTCTCTGCAGTTAGTACTTGTATACATAGGTGAAAAGATCCCCACAATTGCTCTCCATTCTACTTTATTTGGTATAACAAGTCACATTTGTCGTTACTTGTCAAACATTACTTTTAAAAGGATATTTTGGGCTTTTTAACATATGTTTTGGTAGGAATTTTTCACTTTTTATTCCTGTCACATATCAGCCATAAGAGGCTTTTTAGAGAATGAAAATGTAACAAGCAGTGGAATGAATAATATAATGAGTTACCTTTTGAACATTGTAAAGAGTAATGGCAATGAATTATTTGCAAAACACTACAATGTATAAGCAGAATTAATTATTTTTAAAGGTAATTTTCCAAGCTCTATTTTGGCATATAAAGTCAAATCAAGTTCAAATTGAGGCTCACAAAAAGGAATGCTGGGAAAGATCTTGGGGAGCTACCAGGGTGGGTAGGTGAGTGGTTTGAATTAGTCCAAAGCCACTCTTTATGTATAATGTTATCGTGCAGGGATGGGGAATGTATGGCTCTCCACATGTTGTTTGACTGCATCTCCCATCGGAACTATCCAGCACATGCTGTGGTAAAGACTCATGGGAGCTGAAGTCCAGGAACAGGGAAGGCCACACATCCTTTCCCGTTTCTGTAGTGAGCAGTGAACTTTTCATCCTTTTTGGCTTTACATGGAAGCTGGTTGATTGGAAACAGTATCAAAGGTAGTCTTAAGTAAGAGAAAAATAATTGTTAAGGAAACATTTGAGGAAATGATTAAGGAAATTGCATGTACGATAAATAAAGGCGGATAAGTTTTCTGGCTACACCTACATAAGACTGTGGCTGAGATTGAACATCAGGGTTATACAGTAGGACCCCCTTATCCACTGATTCGCCATCCGTGGATTCAGCTATCGGCGGTTTCAGTTTCAGCACAGCTATCATAAAGTCTTCCTAGAAAATGTGTCCTCTCTAGCCATTTTCTAGGTCCTCCAAGGCAACTCTATGGTATTTTAAACCGGAAGTCCAATTACTTTCAATGGCATTCGCTATTATCTGTGGATTTCGTTATCCACAGTGGGGCCCGGAACCAATCCCCCGCAGATACGGGGGTCCTACTGTATAGCATAAATCTCTGCATGTGGAGTTACGCATTGATTGTGCTGTTCAACCCTTGTACTGAATGCCAGTGTTGTGCAACTGAATGTGCAACCCGATACTGTCAAAGGTGTGCACTGGTTCCTCTGAACATGTGAAGAAGACCAGGCAACAAATAAATCTTGTAGTAGATGCAGCAGACATCAGGCTGATGAAATGAGCACACAGACAGAGAGATTGTGTCTAAACTACAGTCCTTTACTTGACCATACTAAAGAAATATATACAGTGAGTCTGAGACTCCAAATACTTAGGGTGCGGCTATACAATCATAAAAAAATCCGTATGAGGGGCAAAAAATACAAACAGCCTGTCGTTCGTATGCATACGAACCGGCTATACGATTTTTAACCCCCCTAAACTCCGTATGACTCCCTCTTCCCGAAGCTGGCGCCAAGCGGCAGTTTTAAATCTCCCACCGCTTTTTTTTTTTAAAAGGTTCCTGGTTTGCGGACAGTTGGTTTTCCGTATTTACAATATAAAATAAAAATAAATAAACATATAAATTCACAGACTTACCGGACGCTCGCTAGCCGGGAAACCAACATGGCGGCCGCTCCCAATTCCCCTCTGTGCTAGCCCCGCCCCCTCTACTCGGCCAGCCAATCAGATTACTCTGCCTGTTCGTATGTGTGCGAACGGACCGTACAGACCCGTCAGCCATCCGAACGGCGTACGGATTTCTCTTCGCGATCCACTTTCCCTCCCGAATGCCGCATGTGCGTATTTCAGGGTGGAAAACTGCCCCCCCCTCTTTTGTATGCGTGTGAATCCGAACGGCCGTTTGTACCGAAGCGCGAACTTCCGCACGCCGTACGTATTATTTAAATCGTGTAGACGGGACCTTAGACTGCATAGCACAGCAGTCACGGCAGTACTGTCCCATACTGTCAAGAATGGAGGACTAATACAGACAGAGTGCAGTGAGGGCAGGACATAGGATTATACCAGTCACATTCATGGGCCATGTAGTTGCCTATTCCCATACACATGATTTATCCAGTCTTTCCCAGGGTGATAGAGGCTGTATCTCTTCCCCATGCTTTGCTTCTCACACAGACTAATGTAAACATCAGTTAGCTAACACACATTGGAAACTGCTTAATGCAGTGCAGAAGTGTAAATTGCTATTGCTTAAAACAAATTGTAAGCTGCTCTGATAGCCTTTGTGGCTGAAGAGCGGGGTATAAATACCTAATTAAATTAAATTAAAAAATTAAACATTGTTGTCAACACCAGCTGTGTTTTACTAGCCCTCACTACCTGCCCCTGCAGGCAGCAGCTCTTTACAATATAAAATTCACACTGATTACACATCCCAGAAACCTGACAGATACACAACTGCACGAGTATGCACAAATGCATCCACATGTTGACCTATCTGCATGTACAGTGGCATCACATGAAAAGCTCTGTTTCCACAACTTGAAATGACCACAGACATTCCATATCAGACTAAAATGTTCAACTGCTTCCGTAGGGCAGTTTTCCCATGTGTAAAATGCCAACATGGTTGCAGCCAGAGACTTCAAAAAAGAAAAGTAGACACTTGGGAATTACCTACATGTTGACTCATCATTCAGTAATGGAGTACTGTACATAAGTTTATTCTAGTTTGGACTAATCAATGAAATGCCAGCCTATAGGAATGGTAGTTGTAGATAAAAAAATGAAAGAGAGACCACAGCTGGGAATCCTAACTACATACCCCTTATCTCTGCTCCCCCATGTAGGTACAAGTGTTGTTGGTACATATCACCATTTCTAACATTGCTTCCAGACTTGGGATAACCTTCACACCCAACTGGTGTTGCCAGGTTTTCAAAACAGCAATATTATTTATTTATTCAGTTACTCATAGTGATTTTAATGAAATAATTTATTGCTTCATTGCTTTTTAACTGTTTTACTGTGATTTTGTTGTATTTTCTAGCTTTTAACATTGTTATACATTAGGAGTTTTGCAAGAAGTGGTAGGAAAATGTTAAATAAGTAAATATAGAACAATCCCAAATGAAAGGTAATCACCTGCTTCTGACTCACCTTTCTGACGATGGAGGAGAAGAGCTTCAGGGACGGATTGTTCCATAGTTTCCAACAGCCAAGGTTTTGCAACATCCTGGGAAGCACATAAGATTAAGTACTTCACAAAGACAGGATATTGGAATATAAATACTAGTGGACTGATCAGGGCACTAAATTCGTCATCCTTCCACCTGAGTTTTCCCAGTTTTCCTGCCACTTGTCTGGGCACATGTTGCAAAGAAAAAGTGGGTCTGAGATAACACGGGCAGTAATTTCCCTCTTGATTGGGCTGTGCTGGCTATGTTGTTAAGGGATTCCAGGAATTGCAGCCCCCAAAAGTAACTTTTCTAGGCTCTTGTCATATTACCTCATCCAGCATGATGATTTTATGCACACTGTTGTTTTTTTAGCTTTGATTCTGGAGAAAGCTTAACTATAAAATGCCACCACTTATATTTTCTGTATAAAAGTATGATACAAGTTGAATTCTTAAAGTGTTGACACCTTGGATGCCAATAAGTGTGAGAAAGATGATCTGTTATTTAAAATAAAGGTGGGGAGGCAATGGACTTCTGTATTTCACTGGACTCCAACTCTCATCATTCACAGCCAGCAAGGACAATGGACAGTGATAATGGGAACTGCAGTCCAGCAGGATCTAGAGGGCCATAGGTTGATTTAAAGAAAGAATAAATTAATTGGCTTGGTTTAACTCCAAGTGATTAATTTAACGTTTCTCAAACTGTAGCGCTTATTATTAAACATTTCTGTCTTAAAAAATTTATTTGGCAAGATTGGGGGTGAAGTTTTCATGCCCTAAGATTGGAGGCTGCTTGAAAGAGGAATCTTATCTAAACTGGTTCAATTCACTTGAGATTATGCTGCTTTACATCCATGTAGCCAAATTCCTTGAAGACTTTTAATGAAATGCTAATCTGTTGTAATCAGATTATGCCAGGCTGAGTGAATCAGTGATTGATAATGTGATATAAAGGTTGAGTCTCCCCATCTGGAATTCTGAAATCCAAAATATTCCAAAATCCATAACATAATACATTTATTTTTTTTTGGTGTGTTTTCTGATGGTTCAATGTACAGTACACAAACTTTGTTTCACACACAACATTATTAAAAATATGGTGTATAAAATTGCCTTCAGGCTATGTGTATAAGGTATATATGAAACTTAAATGAATTTCGTGTTAGATTTGGATCCCATCTTCAAGATATCTCATTATGTATATGCAAGTATTCCAAAATATCTCCGGTCCCAAGCATTTTGGATCTGGGAGACTCAATCTGTAAATCCTTTTCAAGTGAAGGACGCTGGTTCACACCAAATTCTGTTTTGTACTGGCAAAAAAAGGTGGGAGAGCCAGGATGGTATATTGGTCAGAGTAAGCTTCTCCAACTTGGTATCCTCCAGATGTGTTGCTTGGGGGATGATGGAAGTTGTAATCCACCACAACTAGAGAGCTTCGCATTGGGGAAGGCTGGATTGGAGGAGACATACATGGCACCCCAGGCGGAGGCAAAAGACCATAGCCAAGCAGAAGCCAATACTACAGTAGGTGCAAGGAACCCTGGGCCTAAAGAGCTCTTGCTGGAGTCTGCAGTCTGGCCTCCAAAGGATCTTTGGTCACCCTGTCCCCAGAAGGGAGAAGTAGAAGCCAGAGATCTCTGTAATCAGAAGGGCCAGATCACTTTCCTTCACCTTCTTTCATGGCTAGAGGAAGCACCATGGGCCACAAAGGAAGCTGAAATAGACATGTATCCACTCTCTCAATTACAACCATATTTGGGGATAATGTTTGAATATGTATTTGGAGGCACAGAAATTATAATGGTTTGATACTGTACCTAATTTTGCTTAAAAGTCTTCCTCTTACATAATTTTCAGAAATGATTTGGGGGCAGTAAATATATAAACACCTTAAATATTTTATTCCTCATTCTAACAGAAAATATTTCATAATGTTTTCCCCCATTTTTTTCGGGGGGGAGGCTTAAAAATAGGGGAAAACCTATTTCCCCCCAGATTTTCCCTCTTCCCTCGTATCTTTCCATCTGTCCTGAAACATAATCACATAGCCTTCAACTGTTCCAATTCAGCTGCTTTTAAAATGTACCTCCCCTCCCACTTTTCCCCTTGGTCCTCAGCTTACTTCAGTTGTTGCAAACTGAATTCACATTGCAAAAGAAGTTTGCACTCAACTCAGTAGGGAAGGGTGCAAGATCTTGGCTTTCCCAGTAGGCTCTGGCAAAAGCTAACTGCTGCAGCCTCTCCTGGCTTGTGTGTTCTTCAGTAATAACTTTTGCCATCTTGACCAAACTCTGATCTTGGTTGGCCACATGTGTCTCAGTTTTCATTTGTGAAATGTTGGGAGGGTATGAAATCATGTGACTATTGAACAAACCTAGTCTTTGTTTAATGCAGTACAACCCCCATGTCCATGGGAGGGATGTGTGTATTTTCCCAAACTTAGCATGGATAGTGAAAATAGAGAGGTGTTCTCTTTATGCATTTGGGGTCCTCTACTGCAGCTGTATGATCTGCTTCAATGGATGTTGACCATAGAATCGTGCAGGAGGTCTGAGAAAATGCCTAGAAAGAACTTTTTTTTTTTTTTTAATGTGGGTATGTGAGACCGTGGGTACAGGTTCTGCAGATATAGGGGCCATACTGTGTACCCAGATTGTTGCAAAGAACCAAGCCCTGGCATATGTTATAGAAGGAACCAAAATCTGTCCGATTTCAGTGCAATCAATGCCAGTGGAAGATACAGTTGAAATGACAGCATTCATTCTGTTCAGGATGCAGTGGGCTTGGGTTTGTTTTCCTTTTTGAGCCCAACTCTCAAATTTGCCATGCTTTCCTATCAGTTTTATGTCATGATGGACTTTTATTGCTCACGCTCCTAGGCCAGTACACTTGTATGTGATGCATGCAATAATGGCCAGGGTCTGGCCATTTAAGTGTGGAATGCAGATGCTGTGGCCCAGATGCATTTTATAATAATAGGAAATAGCTCAGTTTATTATCAAAAGTACATGAACTGCAATTCCCCCACACACACCGACTTTTCTCTGCCTCCTTGACTGTCCTTGCATTTCCACCCTCTGCAAACAAGAGGGAGAAGATTTAAACTTGGAGATTCCTCCTTCCATTTCTTGGAAAAGTGTGCGAGGCACTGGTTAAAAATAGACTGACAAGGGCAGTGCAAGTAATATTTAGCATCAGTATATTGATGCTACTAGTTTTGAACTGATTGCTCCCATTGCTTATGGACTTTCCCCTCTGCTCTTTTCTGTCCAGAACTCTTGCAAAATGGTTTCTTGCCCAACCATGGTTTCTTGCCCAACCATCATTCTAGCCTAGGATGAAAAATGGAACTGTTTGATTAGTCAAGCAAGGTCTGTTGTGCAGGGGTTTGCAAGCACAAAAAAATAAAAATGTGACACCCAAGTGATTAATAATACAGAAGACTGTGGTGGGTAGGGGAAGAAAACTTGTAAGGCCCTGAGATTTTTTTTCACAGTGCCTACCTCAGTCTGTCCAGTCAGAAGTAAAACCCTCTGATTTCCATGGGGTGTTTAGGGTCACAACTTCAGTGCTTTTTTTCAGAGCATCTGTGAATTTGAAAATTTGCTATTAAAATGCTGTTTTACAGCATCCCAAGAGAAGGATGTAGCACAAACTTCAACATAATCAACAATGTCTGAAGACAATGGTGTCTAAGATATAGTACTTTGTGTAGTTACCATGCTTGTACCAGAAGTGGTCAGAGGTATGTTCTGTTTCCATCTTGTTCAAGTTAAACAGGTTTAGATCTCAGTGCTTAGGTGAGAATCTAGGGAGTCAAAACACCATCTTTCCTCTGCAGACAAGTTTGAAGTAGCATTAAGAAGTTTTAATGCAGCTAGGACCCTTTCACATTACACATTTATAGCACTATGTTTTGACTAACTACTATGGATGCATCGAATGGATTCCTAGTATTTGCAGTTTAGGAAGGTGGAAGGTGTAGTGGTTTGAATGTTGGACTGTGACTCTAGAGACCAGGGTTCGAATCCCTGCTCAGCCGTAAAAACCCACTGGGCAAATCACTTGCTCTTGGGCTCAGAAAGCTCTCTCATAGGTTCGCCTTATGGTCACCATAAGTTGGAAATGACTTGAAGGCACACAACAACAAGTTAGAATTCATAGCCAGAGGGCTACAAACCCCAGGATTCCATAGGATGCAGCCATGGCAGTTAAAGTGGAATCACAGTGCTATAAAAGTTCAGTGTGAAAGGGCCCCAACTTCTTTAGAATTTACGTACGCTGCATCAGATTTCTTCATGGAAAAAAGGTGGGATTTTGATATGGACAATATAAATATTTCTGGCAACTAAAGACATACTTTTGAAATAGTATGGCAACAGGTAGGGTGTGTTTATATTGTTTTTCCAATGAGGTCCCCAAAGTCCCAGAATGCTAATGCTGAGTAAGGAACATGTTTTACTTTATATATTAAGATCATGTGTTATTATATAATTAGGTCTTTTATATACAGTCAGACTTCATGGGGGTTTGGTTCCCAGATTTACCATGGATACTGGAAACCAGGGCTAACAGCTAACCCTATTATAAAATACAGGACTTCTGTAAAAACATAACATAGAATTGTATTGGAGGACCTAAAAGATGCGTAGAGAAGACAACTCTCTTGGTATTTTCCAGCATGACTCTATGGTATTTTGTGTCCCGCAGATAACTGGAACCACGGATATTGGTTCTGTGGATACGGGGGGGGGCTCCAACTGTATAAGATTTTTTATTATTAGTTGCCTGGGATAGTCTCAAGACAAGATAAGGCACTGTTCAATTTTTAAATAAATAAAATTACAGTTTGCACCCCCATATCCACGGAGAGTACACTCTTGGACTTACTGTTTATAAGTTAAACTGCTGATAATAGCAAACCCTATTAAAATAAAGGACTTTAGGTACAAACATGCCATAGAGTTGTGTTGGAGAACCTAGTGATTCTTAGAGAGGCGTTTTCCAGCACAGCTGTATGGCATGTGTCCCTCCCCCCCCAGCGGTGGATAACTGAAACTGCGGATATTGCTTCCACAGATACAGAGGCAGATTTGTATACACAATTGTTTAGGAGTCAGTGATGCATCCTTTATGTGTACTGCTTCTATATTTTCTGACATTAAATGGCCACGTGGGGCCAGCGCAGAGCTTTTGAAAGTTTTGGATTGCATCTTAGAATCTCCCCAGTGAGCATGGTCAGTGGTCATGCCAACTTTGGGAACTCTGGGAGTTATTGTCCAAAAAAGGAGCTTTCACAAGCTTTCTGCCGGTGTGGTTTGCCACTTAAACACATGTCTGATGCGACTGTTCCTCATATCAAGCAAAGACCAAATGATGTCACTGAAATGGTATCAATTGAGAAGATTGCTGTTATGGTCAAGGAAAATCTTAGGCGAGGCCCATTTGAGATTAGAACTTTAACCAGTTCTGTTCACTAATAAGCTAGAAGGGATAAAATCTGTAAATGAAACCTTAGTAATTGAAAGAAGATTGTTAGAAAGAACCTGGTTGGTTGGGAGGTGTAAGTGAACAGATGGGCTGGGATCCAAAGGACTGCGCAACACATTCTGTAACCCTGAGTGGCTTTGGGCATTTTTACAAATAATTTCTGCAACTATGGGAAGTTTCAAAATCATTTTGGCATATGGCAAGGTGCTATGTTGTTCTCAGGGGGAGAGGGACACACTGAGCTAATGAAGTCTTTGTAATGTACCTAAAGTAACTATTCTCGTTAGAGTCTGCAGCTTAGGTAAACAGTCTAACTCCCAGTTTAAACTTGCAATTTGAAACACACTTGTTTTGGGATTTTCTTTTCAATTCACAGGTATAAGGTAGTACTGTACTGTAGGTCTTCCAGGTGCAATTCAAGCGTCATGCTAACCATTGTTCAAAATTATAACCATGGCTGGAATTTCCAAACATATAGGGAAATTATTGCTTAGAGATGTTTGTCTGCTTTAATTTTTCACTTCATCACTGACTCTGTTGTCTGGATGCTGTGCCTTTGGAGCTGTAATAATAAATTGATTTGTCCATACAGAAACCATAAACCATAGTTAACACAAGCCATAGACATTGGTCCCTTGTTAAACTGCTTTTTGAGCCAGCCACAAACCAGGGTGTATCAAATCAGACACCACTTAACCATGGTGTGGGCTGAGCATCCAAACTGAGCATTCTAAATACAGATTAAACAGCAAAGAAAACTGTTCTAGAAAATGAATTTCAGTTGGCTTTTGAACCGATAGCAAATGGAGCGAGACACAATCTGTACAAAGTTAATAATTTTTTAAAAGGATATTAAGAGAGAACCAGTGTTCTGCTTGCTATTCTCGTAGGAGGAAACCTGGCTCTGTGCTTTGACTATGATGTGAAACAGAGATGAGGAAACAGTCCTGGCTCTTTTGGACTATAGCTCCTATAATCTCTTATAATTGGCCATGCTGCCTGGAGCTCCTAGGGGCTGAATGTTTAGAGGGCCAATGTTTCCTGATATAAATGAGACAAAGAATGTTTTTTTGTCCCATGACGTTAGCAAATTGTGGTATGGGATTTAGGTGTGTTTATTGATGTATTTTTCCTTGGCATTTGCGTAGCCCACTGCTCCTTCTGGGCTTGTTTTCATTCCATCAAAGTGTGATTTGTTATTGTGGCTAAACCAAGCTGCTGGGTAATCCTGGAAAAATCACTTGTCTTTGAGTGTTTCCCAAACTTCTGACAGCAGAGGGACACTTGTTCCCCCCTGAATTAAAATTTGAGGGGTGCTGTTAGCACTAACAGCACAATCCTATGCATGTTTCCTCAGACAGAAGTAGGACTGTGTTTTGTAGAACTCAATCCCAGGTAAGTGTGCACAAAAAAGCCAATGCGATTCTAGGCTGCATTAATAGGAGTACAGTGTCTAGGTCAAGGGAAGTAATAGTGCCACTCTATTCTGCTTTGGTCAGACCGCACCTGGAATACTGTGTCCAGTTCTGGGCACCACAATTCAGGAAGAATATTGAGAAGCTGGAACATGTCCAGAGGAGGGCTACCAGGATGATGGGAGGTCTGGAAGCCATGCCCTATGAGGAGCAGCTTAGGGAGCTGGGCATGTTTAGTCTGGAGAAGAGAAGGTTGAGAGGTGACATGATAGCCATGTTTAAATATTTGAAGAGATGTCATATTGAGGATGCAACAAGCTTGTTTTCTGCTGCTTCAGAGACTAGGAAATGGAGCAATGGATTCAAACTACAGGAAAAGAGATTCCATCTAAATATTAGGAAGAACTTCCTGACAGTAAGAGCTGTTCGGAAGTGGAATACACTGCCTCAGAGTGTGGTGGAATCTCCTTCTTTGGAGGTTATTAAAGAGAGGCTGGGAATGATTTGATTGTGTGGCATGGCAGGGGGCTGGACTGGATGGCCCTTGTGGTCTCATTCAATCCTATGATTCTGTGAAACACTGCAAGCTAAGGCTAGAAAATAGGCAGTGATTGTTAGACAATCAGAAGCAAGATCTCTGTCACAATTCCTCCTTGCACCAGAGATTGCTTGCGCTACGGGATTGAAAAATCAAGTCTGCTGTGCCCCAATTAACAGGAGAATAGACCTCCATCACTCACAGCAGTTGATGCTTGGTAAAGTTGATACACAGATTCATAACTGCAATACTGAATTTCAGACCTAAAGTACAAAGTAAAATATGTCCTTTCAAGTCACTTGTCGACTTACAGCAATTCTATACATTTCACAAGTTTTCATAGGCAAGGATTACTCAAAGTTGGTTTGCCATTGCCTCCATCTGAATATAACCTGATACAACCAGGTTCTAACCAGGCTTGACCATGCTGAGCATTCAAGGTCAGATAGGATCTGGTGTGTAAAGTATCTGTAGTATATAGATAGCATGAAAATGGCTTGAGCTCTGTGGCATTTCTTCTGCTTAAGATGGTAGAGGTGTTAAATTTCAGCCAGCATTTTCAAAATTCAGTAAAATGGAAGGAAAGAAAGACAGTGGCAGAGGTGGAAAGAAGAACACCTCAAAGCTTCAGAAAGCTCTTTTTTGGACTACCGCTTCCAGAATCTCTAGCCAGCAACTTTTCCAAGTTCTGTAAATTCATCATAATTCTGCCTTCAGCTATATTTGAGGATCTTCCCAAGCCTGTTATCTGTCACTACTTTACTTTTCTTGCCAGATTGAGAAGTAGCATCAGCCCAAGCTCTGTGCTCCAATCCACTGTGTGCTCCCTGGGGCACTTTCTGTTCCCTAGTGACCTATTTGGCTGACAGACAGTCATCTCATTACAGGTCATTAGGAGTTGTATGCTTTTTTTTTTTAAACATCCTCAACCTTTCCCCCTTTTTTATTTGATATAGTGTATCTCCTGGCTTTGAAGGTATGAAAGAGCAAGAGACCTGCAACAAAATCATGGCCCAGATGCTGGAAAACTACAGTGCCTTGTTTGAGTGGGAACATGTGAAGAAGGAGAGTGAAATGTACCGATGTGAGGAGCTGGCAAAGATTATATTGGTGAAAGTGAGTGGTAGAAAGATTACTCCTTCTTTTGAGCTTTTGTTTATGATGTAGTTGAACGAAGCATTCAAGGCGCGATGTGTAATAGAAGGTAATTCTTTCTAATTTTCTCCTGGAAGGAAGGAAGGAAGGAAGGAAGGAAGGAAGGAAGGAATAATTTTAGGAATTTACTTCCCACTATGAGGAAATCTGCATAATTTTTTGAAGTCAATTTGCAGTTCGAGTCATGTTTTGTATAGAATTTGCATATGGTATTTTTGTGCAGGAAACAACATTTTCTATGCAGGAAGCAGCATGTTTGTACATAAAATAATTATTTCTGCACAGACAATGCTGCTTTCTGCAAAAAAAAAAATCAACCATGTGTAAATTTTGCGCAGAGTATTTTCTGTGCAGGAACTGCTGTTTTCTGGGGAAAAAATTCTGTGCAAGAAACAGTGAAAATGCTGTTTCCTATGCAAAGATCCTGTTTTCTGCGCAAAACAACCACATGGGATTTTTGTGTTAAATTCTTGTCAGTCCAGTATTCTTCTTGTTAGGGTTTCTTGTCACTTATTTTTTGACCATTTTCAAAAAAAATAAAATAAAATTGAATACTTTCGACCCCTCTGTATCCATATATTCTGCATCATTTATGATGTTGGGCCAAACTGCATGCTATACTTCAGTGGAGGGTAGTCAGATGCAGCACAGTCAGCTACAATCATCAATGGAAGAAAGAAAGGTAGTGGGAAAGAGAAAGAGATGTTTAATTCTTTACTTTACCTGTCCACATATATTCTACCCAATCTACTTTTTTATCCCCATGGGGCAGGAAGCTGAGGATCTGTAGGCCATTTTCAGTCTCTTTGCCCCCTGGCAGGCTGCATCAGCAAGAGTACCGTAGTATAAATGAAATGATATTTCTTTTGGCCAGAAGTCACATCTGATCAAGTTTTAGCTGTTACATGTTGCTGTATCACAGTGTGAACCTCCTGTATACCTTACAGGTATACAGGAGAACTTTCCCACAGTGTGAACCTCCTGTATACCTTAGAGGCCAAACAAGTATGTTTTGTTTTATTTTTGTTTTGCTGATATAAACAACAAATTGTATAGTATTTAAATATCCGAAGGGACACCTCCATCTAGTAGTGTGGTGGAGTCTCCTTCTTTGGAGGTTCTTAAACAGAGGCTGGATGGCCATCTGTCAGGAATGATTTGATTGTGTATTCCTGCATGGCAGGGAGTTGGACTGGATGGCCCTTGAGGTCTCTTCCAACTCTATGATTCTATCTTAGAAGCGCTGCAAGCCCTCAGATATTAGAATCTGAACGAGACCGTCAGATAACAGGCCTGAGTAGTTTTAAAAAAGCACTAAAGACGGATCTCTTTTGGCAGGCCTTTCCTAATTAGATCCCGGCCTCAGGGGATCCTGGCTTCTTTTAGTTCGCTAGCTATTTATTGTATTTATTGTTTTTAAAGGTGATTTTAGACTGTTGCTTTTAATTTACATTTGTTTAATAATTTTTTATGGGGGAGGGTGGGGTGGGGGGTGTTTAGGATTTTTTATCTGTATTGTATTTTAATTTTTGTATGCCGCCCCGATTGTTTTAACAGAGAGGCGGGGTATAAATAAATTTTATTATTATTTATTTATTATATGCAGATATCTGCATACATACATACACTACTTCAGTGCCTGGTTCTTCCCTCACCACCTCACTCCTCATGCCACCCAGGGACCACAGTTGTCCTGGCGGCAGCGGCGGCAGGAGCATCAGCAGTGGAGCGCAGCCGGCCCGTGAGAGACAGGGGAATCCTGCCACCCGTATGGAAGGAGCAGTGCCATTTAGCAGCTTTGAGGGCCCTGTTGCCCTCCTCCAGCCCTTTCTCTGTGGCAGAGAACTTTCCCATTGAATTTTCTCCACCCCCATGGTTAATGTCACCTCCTCTGATGGTGTCACCTGGCTCAGTCAGCACGGCTAGGGATGCAACTGGTGTGCTTCTTTAGCCCTCCTTCACCATCCCCCCCCTGCTAATGCTGCTAAAGATTTTCATCTAAATAGTGGTAAAAGGGGCTTCATCGTCAGAGACTTTGTTAAATGAGGTATGCCTGTACTACATTTTAAATAGTGGGTGGTGTGTTTTTTTTAACACTGATCTGTTTCCTTTTGGGTCTTATGGTCCCAAGCAAAAGTCAGAAGGAAGATAATTGCTGTGATGGCTCATAAGTGGTGATGGTCCCCCATCCTTAGGCTATGTGTTACATAGCTTGTTAAATACGTTACACCTTTTCCTTTTCTGTCCTCCTTCAAGATGTGCTGTTTACTGCTTTAACTGCCAGCTGTCATTGCATCCTGTAACACAATGCCAGTCTTTGGCAGAAAGCCCTAGCTCTGTTAAGTGGGGAAACTTAATAGGAGATGATTAGGACTGTTTTGGTCTTTACCATCTCAACCCTCTTTCAGAGCATAACATGCCCCAGCCCTTGAACAGTGTTAAATTTGCATCTCCTCCTAAACCTTGCATGACTCCTGAATGCTTTCAGACTTGCCTATAGTGTTATAGTCTCTGTTCCTTTTCTTTTAAAATGTTTATTTATTGATCTGTCTATTTCACTTTTAAACTGATCACTAGCCAGAGTCCACTGGCTGCTGAACATTGTGTTAAAATTATAAAATACAATAAACCAATAAAACAGTGACCAAAGACAGCACGATATAAAACCAAAATAAAACCAACAGCAATAAATAAAACATTTCAGCATATAAAATAAAATTAAAACCAGGAGCAGGATAAGAATATGCATAGAAACACTGAAAACTTTCTTGCCAGTCAAGCTAATATTATCGCTTACTTTCCCAGCAGGATCCTATAATACTCATATTGGGACACCTTGACAGAGCTGGACACCTGTGCTGTTAGACTATGCAGGATGGGCAAACATGTCCACTAGATATTTTGGATTATAGGCTCTGTGAGTCCTGAATGTTAGCTGAAACTTATAGGAGTTCTTATTCAAAACATCTGGAGGACATCAGGTTGCCTACTTCTACATTGTGAACACCCATCATTTGTCTTCTGCTGGGCCAAAGTTCATACCAGCAGTGTTAAGGTAGCAAACATAGGTGGTGTAAATGGCTCAGGGCATGTGAAACAAAATCATGATTGTTTCCTTGAACCATGCTTCCTCTCCAAGAGAACATTGTCTTCTCAAAGATCATTTTGTAGTTCACTGAGCAGCTTTTTTTTTTAATGACAGGAAGGAAAAATAAAACAAGAGAGAATGACTTCAGACAGCTAGGCATTCTTACATTACTAGGGGTGGAGTGAGCAATTGTAAGTGAAAGTTTGCCAACCCTGTCACCCTTTACCTTTGGTATCTTTTTTTGATTTCCAGGAAGGGTGCCTGCCACTTTGAACATGCCCAAGTCAGACTCATCGCTTTTAAATCTCTTAGTAATGACGTCCAGCTCTAAATAACCCTTCTCTCTGTGTGAAATGTACTACTGGATGTGTTTAGGCAAACCACTGAGCTGGAAGGGCTGAGAATTCTTACTTATTAGCAATTGTGCTGGTGCCTGACTGCTCTTGCTGCAAACAGGGGAAGCTGAAACATGGATGGGCCATATTTCATATCCCTGGACCTACCAGGAGCCCATTAACAAAGAACTCTAGCCAGAAATGACCATATGTTAGTTCTGGTTTTGAAAATGAGTAATTTTTATGCTAAATAGGGCAGGTGGAGCCTTGTGACTTATTTAAGTGGTGAATTTCTTGCTCCTGGAGATTTCCAGAAGAGTGAATTCACCCTTGCTTTTGACCAGAAAATGATGGCTTGGGAATCTGGAGGAATCATGGGCTACAAAAATAGTTTTTTTGGGGGGGGCGCATGTGGACCCAGAGATCCAGCATGGTGTAGTGGTTTGAGTGTTGGACTTTGACTCTGGAGAACAGGGTTCAAATCCCTGCTTGGACATGAAAATCCACTGAGTGACCTTGGGCAAGTCACACACACTCAGCCTCAGAGGAAGGCAATGGCAAACTTCCTCTGAACAAATCTTGCCAAGAAAACCCTGTGATAGGTTCGCCTTAGGGTTGCCGTAAGTCAGAAGCGACTTGAAGACACACAACAACAATAATAATGTGGACCCAAGGCAGCATCCTGTCCATCAGGAACTTGCAAGGAGAGAGGATCTTACTTGTGTTTTTAAATCTGCTGCTGCTGAACTTTTTAAAAAAATCGTATTTCCATGGTGCACACAAGGGATATTTCATCTTTACAAAAGAAAGAGAGAGAGAGAAAATACAAATTCCAGTTTTATTGCCAGCGATTGCTTGCTGAGGCGAAAATCCAACATGGTGGCAGCAGGCCCTTGTCCTGTTAGCAAGCCTCGCCCCCACACTCATTCAGCCAATCAGGTTTGCACTTCCTCTTGTATGGGAAAGTGATTCAAGTCAAATCACTTGTCCCAACGAGCAGGAATGTACATTGTCTGCGGAGCTTTTTAAAAACAAATTCTATTAGGATTATTTTGACCGTTTCGACAACCCCTAAGTTTGCAGACGGAATCAAGCAAGAACAATTAGGCAGCATGTGCTAACATGTTGTATGTTACCAATAAGCCAGAGAATTCTTTGTGTTTCTGGCTTAGCATTTTGTGGAACACATTGTGGAATAATATTTTTTATAGGTGTTCTGTGTTTTTTTTTCTGGACTGTGAGGCCGTGTTCTGGATGAGTTTATTCCTGACGTTTCGCCTGCATCCTGGCTGCATCTTCAGAGAATGATGGGGTAGGGGTGTGTGGGGTTTATATACTGTGCATATGTAAATTTGTATATTTGAATGGCTAGTTCCTAGGGTGGGAGGATATGCATATGCATATCCACCCTAGGAACAAGCCATTCAAATACACACATTGACATATCCTCTCCAACAGGGATGCACATTATATAAATCCAACAGAACCCTACCCCACCATTCTCTGAAGATTCCAGCCACAGATGCAGGCAAAACGTCAGGAATAAACTCTTCCAGAACACAGCCTCACAGCCCAGAAAAAAATCACAAAAAACCTATGGATGCTGGCTGTAAAAGCCTTCGACTTCACGGTGTATATATATATATATATATATATATCGCTTGGTATGTGTGTTGACAGACAGCGAGTTATATTCCAACATGATACCAAACTGTAGCATAGTGTAGAACTCAAGTGTTGGTCTGAGTTCCTAAATATACAAAGAAGTACACCATGTTCTATGCTGCATCAGCCCATGGATGTGGAGAAGCTGACTGAAACAAAGCATGTTTTCTAAACAAGCGGCAAACCCTATTTTCCTTTTCTGGCTTGCTGGCCAATCACAACCCATGTTTTGGTCGTATTAGGCATTGCACAAAACCACAGCTAACCTTCTTTAGCTATGGTTTTGAGTAATGTCTGAATTCAGCCATTGTACCAGTGATGGCCAAGCTCTTTGGCAAACACTCCCAGCTCTTTCTCATGACCTGCTGTCTGATCCTTTTAAAAAACAAACAAACTTGGACATTCCAGAGTGTAAACCTGCAACATTTTGATTATAAAGATGTACCACTTTGCTACTATTGCTCTCTCTGTATTTTTGTTCCCTGAGACTATCAAAATAGTAAATTACCAAAATAGTAAAAATGCAGAACCTATTATATAAAACCAAGAATAAATGTACAGTATATATGTTTTGCTGAACTGGCATGTTTTTAAACATGTCCAACTCTTCTGGGTACTTCTTAGTACAAGCTATTAAGTTCACCTGCAAAGCTTTGTCTTCATGTAGCTTTATTTGATTAAACACAAGAAAAATGGTGGTAATAGGGACCAGAATGTTTTGACTTTCTTCCATTTAGTTTAGTTTTTATTGGATAGACTTATAGTCAAGAAACCATCCATAATTCCAATAGAGCATTTAGCAGTCATAACACTGATACAAAACACCATTGTATGTTAAATTAAATGAAGAAAGTCATTCTTAGAAATGATATATTGTTGTTTTCATGTGCCACTGCTGATACTTTTGTTCTTTGTTTTTAATTCAGTTTTTCATTTAGAATAACAGAAGACAATTGACAGAAAGACACAAATAAACAACATAAGACAACAGTACAGTAAACAAATACCAACTTTTAGGCAGTGATTTTCAGAGCCACAGAAAATTATAATGTCTAGCAAGATCAATTTTTCAACCTCGTGTATCCTTCCATAAATGAACATGTGTGGTCAGTTCACATATGCAACTCTAATACTCCAGAAAATGAGTAATGTAATTGATGCTCTTCGATAACCTTTATCTCACAGTAGTGCCTCCCCAGATTGTTTTGTGCCTCCCACCTATTCCCCAGATTTCCCAAGACCTCCATTTTTCTCTGGAAGAAAGTGGGGAGAATTTTATTTTATTTATCTATTGGATTTGTGCTTTGCCTTTCTCCCAGGATGGGATCCAAAGTTGCCAGGTTCTCTCATGGAAGCCTTAAGGAGCAACAGTTGTCCTTTTGAATAGTCCACAGGGATCCTATATAGTACAGTATTAAGCATTAAAAAATCAATTTTTCAAAACCAGGGTGTTGTTCACACTACATAATTGTAGCGCTTTGGTACCACTTTAACTGCCATGGCTATCCTGGGGTTTGTACTTTAGCAAGGCACTAAAGCTCTCTAGCAGAGAATTCAAAATAGCTCATGAAATTACAAATCCCACAATTCCATAGGATTGAGCCATGGCAATTAAAGTATCAAAGTGATATAATTATGTAGAGTGAAAGAGATCCAGAATGGCCATTTTTGGGTGTGTTTTATTTTATTTATTTTTTTCATTTTTTGTCAGTCTGTCTAGCTCCTACAAGATCCCAGGGACAGAAAACTGACCCCAGGACTTTCTAAAGTTGTCAAGCCTGGATACAAAGGATCCCCTCCACAGAAATGAATTTTCTCACTCCTGCTGTATCAGAGCATTAAGTTTCTACCTTAATGTCATGTTCTATAACTAGTACCACTAACAGTTGATGTTGTTTTTGTTGTTGTCATTCTTCCATGCAAGAGCTCTTTCTAATCAAGCTGCAATGCAGGAAAAAAGCCCAGCATTTTGTGAGGGAGAGCTCCAAGCTCCTGTTTTTCTCAATTGCTTATCTTCTCTCATCATAGGAGGCCAGCTGTAAGCAGAATCTGCCTATCATTCTGACAAGTGTTAAAAGGGAAGCTCCAGAGCTGAGTCCAAGAAACAAGGTACAGAAAAATGAGTGTTATTTTCCCCCTGGTTGTTTTTGTTTCAATTGCATGTTCTCTATACCAGTAGTGGGGAACCTTTTACTTCCCTGATGTGTTGCAAAGCCACATTTAGCATAACCAATGTTCTATCAGTACCAATGTCTGAAGACACTGTGGGACAATCCGGCTTGCCTGAGCTGCACATCTGTTTTAGGGATTGATCTGGGTTTATTTCATGTGTTTTATTTCAACTTGTAATCCTCCAGATGCTGCTGGGCTACAGCTTCCATCAGTCTTGGCCAGCAAAGCCAGTAATGAGGGGCAGTGGGAGCTGCAGTGCAACAACATTTGGAGGACTCATACCTGGTTTTCCTGTTGTGGAAGCATTGTGTCCACCCTGAATTATTGCTTTTCTTTTTGCTTGAGGTGGTTTTCCTTTACATACTGGGCTTTGCCTTGCCTTATCTGACTCCATTTTGTTGACAAAACCTGGATGTTGTCTTGCTTGGCTCTACTTGTCTGAGACCTGAACTTTTGCACCAAATCATACTGGAACCCTCATACAGCTGTGAAGATAATTTAGAATAGGGTAGCATGACATCTCCCCATTCTCAGCCTCCTCCCACAACTGTGGAGCACATGAGCATCTTACGGTAAATTGGAAGTGATGTCACATCATTTCTGGACACCATTTTGGGCCAATTTTCAGCTGCAACAACGGGGTGGGAGGAAGCCAAACCACAGCATTTGCATGTGGGTTTGGGTCTGTTTGAGGCAATGTTAAGGCATAAAATTTCTGGGGGAAACTTGTTGTTTTTTTAATTGTGGTTGTGTGGTTTGGGGGACTACCATAAGGCTGTGGTGGGTGCAAAAAGTGGGATTCTGGGGACACATGTGCCCCACAAGCTGTGCTTTCCATGATTTAGAACAAAGATAGACAGTTTAGTAACCACCTGATTTTTGCCATTACCCATTGGCTGTGCTTGTTTAAAACATCTGGGGGGCACCAGGTTGCCTACGCTTAGCTTAGAAGAATCAGACAAGAATTCATCCTTAGAAGAAAGATTTGTAAGCAGAACTAATGTTGTTCTGCATCATGGAATGTTGCATTCTGATCCAGACTGTATATTGCTGTTGTTAATTTCTGCCAAGCTGACTGCAACTTATGGCAATGTTATGAATGAGAGACCTCCATATCACTCTGTCGTCAACTGAACTGCTCAGGTCTCACAAACTCAGAGCTCTGGCTTCCTTGATTGAGTCTATACCCACCTGTAATGAGGTCTTCCACTATTCCTACTGCCTTCTACTTTACCAAACATTATTGTCTTTTCTAATGAGTCATGTTTCGTTATGCTGTGTTCAAAGTACAGTATGTCAATCTCAGTTTAGTCATCTTGGGTTCTAGGGGGTGTTCAGGCTTGATTTGCTCTTGGACCCATTTATTTGTGTGTGTTTTTGGAAGTCCATAGTATCTATAGAACATTTACTCAGTACTTTTATAAAAATGGTGTGCCAAGTTATTCTCAACTCTTTACCTTGCATAAGTGATACAAAAAAGGCAGTTTTCATCATTTTCATGGACTTGCACAATATATTTAGTGTGGTTTTGCATAATATATTCTGGGGATGGACCAAGGCAATGCAAGGCATTTGAAACATCCTCTTCAAGCACTGAGGATCTCACTCAGCTGCTTCCTCTCTGGCTTAACAAGCATTGCTCATCCACTTTCAAGGGTGTCTTGGTAGCCACAAGGACCAGAAATTGAAAGTTTGTGAAAATGAAAACTAATACAGTAGGACCCCTGTACCCACTGATTCAGTTATTCATGGGACATAAAACGGCACACCTACCATAGAGTCTTCCTAGAGAATGTGTCCTCTCTAGCCATTTTCTAGGTCCTCCAAGGCAACTCTATGGTATTTTAAACAGG
Source organism: Gambelia wislizenii (assembly GCA_030847615.1). NCBI lineage: Eukaryota > Metazoa > Chordata > Lepidosauria > Squamata > Crotaphytidae > Gambelia > Gambelia wislizenii. The sequence continues at coordinate 22,814,028 of JAUMIR010000005.1, read as the reverse complement.
AACTCCCATTATTTTCAATGATGTTCACTATTATCCACGGTTTTCAGTATCCACCCCCCCCGAACCAATCCCCAGCGGATACAGGCGTCCTACTGTACTACATTTTGCACTTTTTCTATAAAAATAATAAAGCATTGGAGGCTAAGAATAAGAAGAATAAAGCTGTGGGGGGATGGGATAAAGAATAAAGCCTCAGAGGGAAAGAATTGAGGGTAAAAGAGAATAAAGCATCACGGGGCGGGGAATACATGTGACTGGCAGTCACATGTCATTTATCTTTGAGAACTAGGCCAGAGACCTTGATCTAAATTCAGGCACAAGGTGAGTGCCTGTTTTAAGTTCTCCTTTTGTACGTAATAACTGTCACAACAGATACCTGATTTGCTTGGGGCCAGAGTTATTACTCTCAGCCATTCAATAGAATTCATACTGTCAGAATACAGAAACTCATAAATGGCCTACATTCCCTGAGCTGGCAAATTCTGGAGAGCTTTAGAACTTAAGCCCTTTTAAGGTACATTGGATTCCCAAATAATGTGTTTCCTTCTCAAAAACAAAACAAAAAAATCCACAACTGGGCTAAAATAGGCTTCTGCAGTGTAGTTCAGTGGGACTGTATTTGCCTTTTGATAACCTGCTCCATTTATGTTTCTTGCTTTCAAGTGCAAGAACAGATTTTTCTTTTGCTCCCACATCTGTTTTCCCTGCTTTCTTTCTGTACATCCTTTAAGTACAGATTGCTTAACAACAGGGTTGGAAAAGGTCTCAAGACATATATTGTTTCTGCAGCCCCTGGGAAGCAACAACTTTTTTTTTACTCCAAAATGTTCCCTAGAGGAGAGGGTAATTTATCCTTTTGTTGTTGTACCCCTTAGCTGTATAACATCCAAGAGACACCTTTTTTTCCTACAAGAACTGACAAAGAAGTTGATATCTAGGTCACTTCTTGGAAAAGAGGAATTTCAAGATCTCTCCTGATCCTAAAATGGTCCAGGAGGAATGTGGAGGAATTTGTCCCAAAGTTCCCTAGAGGTTATCGGGAGCATATGAAGACAACCCCCCCCCCAAGAAATATCAGGGTGCTCACTAGGAGTATGTGAGTAGTACCCCACCCCTATTTTAAGTAAAGAGGCATCTACGGTATTTTTAAAGGAGGAGTTGGGAGGACAGACAAACCATAATAGTTCCTTAGAACTTACCTTGGCTAAATTGTTCTACAAATACACACTGGCTGATATACCGAGCTCTGGTGAGTTACCAGGAGAGCTTAGTCTTTTGACTGTTGCATCTATGTTTGTTTGGGATCTGGATTTAACTTTTGACACTTGGTGCCTTCTGAGCCCTCCCATGGCTATATAGGCAGAACCCGAGTATTTGTTAGTCATGTATACCTTAGTTATATTTATGCTGTTCTTGGCATCTGCTCCCAAGGACACCGGATCTGTACATGCCTGAATCTATAAGGGTAGGCATGCCAAATTTGGGAGGAGGGGGACATGCTACATATAGATTGTCTCCATCCTTGAACCCAGTGAACTTAGCTTTAATTCAAGCTAGGCATTGACACTCCCAGACTGAGGTGGTGGGGGGAAGTCTTCCTGTAATGTTTGTACTGTCAATGAAGGAGCAGTTCAGAGAAAGTGAGCTGGCCTTGAAATGTTTTTGGTGTGCCCTTTTCAAACTCAGAAATGACAAGCTCAGCATGTGCTAGCCACAATGTCAATTTAACCCTTCATGGCATCTGTTTCTACAGTCTAAATGTGTTACTAGCAAACAGTTTGTTCCAGCATGGGTGGGTGGTCAGCTTTTTAAATCTTGTTACATCTCTCTTTTTATCTATGTCTGCTGGGTTTTTCCTCCCCCCATCCCCATATCAGCTTTAGATCTTTAGCTGTATACATTTAAGTGTGAGCTTGCATAAGATTTTTCGGAACAGCTACTTTAAATATATTTTATTCTTCCTTGGGACAACCTCCTGAGTTGCCCTGGCAGATGTTAACCCTGCTGGTGTTCTGGGTGCCCCACTGGTATGGTTCTTCTCTTTAGTAAGAGTGTTCAAGTCTTAACAACAGTTGGTTCCTGATTGAACCATTTTATCAGTTTAGAGCAGGGCAATTGACGGACTGAGGATGTCTCACCAGCCCTCTATGGGACTTGGGAGAGTTATACCCCCTAGCACCCCCTCAACATTTTCCTTTTAAAAAAAACAACACATTTTTTTTGTGCCCAAATGGTAACAGAAATCAAGTATATGTTGACTTCTGGCTGCCAAACAAACAAAACAAAACAAAAAAAAAATGTGGCAAAAATGTGGCAAAATTGCCTCTTATGGCTCTTAGGGAGCATCAGGGCATTCTTTACATTTCTTTTTAAATTGGGAAAAAATGGAGGGATGCTGGAAAGGATGGGACCTCAGAAATGACCACTGTGTGTGTGTGTGTGTGTGCGTGCGTGTATCACGTGCAACCTATGGGCTGCACTTTCCTGCACTTTGCTTTAGGGAGATTCTTTTAAGTTCATCTGGTTTCCTGTTGCTCTCTTATTTATATTGTTGTTGTTGTTTTAATTACTTACTAGCACTTTTTTATGTTTGATGTGTATTGCCTTTGATGGCTCAGTAAGGCAACACAGTTCAAAGGCAAGAATGAATGAGTAAATAAATATTTACATAGCCACTGTAAACTTCAAAGCCCATAAAACAACATGAATGGCACATACATCTTAATTTTTCTGATTGATTTGGTGTCTCTTCTATTAAAAAAAATCCATTATATACTGCTAAAGACTTGGATTTTCTTGTTGTTAGCACAAGCTGTACTCTACTTGTGCAAGTGTTTTTCCACCTTTCTTTTTTTTAAAAAAAAATTATGGGAAATTAGGAATTTATAAATAATGACCAATTTACAGCTGCTGCCATCTAGATGTGTTTGACTGCAACTCCTGCCATCCCCTAATCTAACATGGTGATAGAAGATAGAAATTATAGTTCTCAACATTTGAAAGATACCAAATTTGGTAAATACTCTCTCATCCCAGCCCTTCTCCTGATCTTCCACTAAAAACTGCATTGAGGGTGTTTTTCAGACAGAGAGCTTCTAACATTGTTTTTTTAAAAGGCATTCTACAATTTTTCTGCTTTTTCTTCCTTAGTGGAGAGGTGAGGGCCACCATGTGAGTATTGGACCCATGCCCTTCTTGGCTCCTAAAAGGAACTGAAGGGGACTACCTGATTGGGTTAGGGGACTAGTGAGTGCCTCATTCCAGCAAGGTAGGTTTCCATCTTATCAAAAAGAAGCAGTGGTGAGGCCATATTGAAAATAAATATCCTCCTTCACTGGTTGCCAGTCTGTTTCTGGGCACAATTCAGAGTTCTGGATTTGACCATTAAAGCCCTAAACAGCTTGGGTCCAGGCTATCTGAAAGACCGTATCTCATTAATAACTGTTGTCCACTTGACCACACTCTGACGTTGCTTGGCCACATGTCCCACTTTTCATCTACGGAGTGTAGGAAAGTATGGTAATTAGATACAAAGATGATTCCAGTCGTGGTGCCCTGTGGTCCCTAAGTTTGCTCTTCACTAAGCTGTATTACAGGCCTTGTAATGTAGTGGAGATTGCAGTTGGCTTTGATTATTGCTTGATATTTGTTTTTCAGCATTTTTCTTGCTAACATTTCTTCTATACCAACATTTCTTCTATACTGGCCCTGCTGCTAACCAGAGCTTCGAAAAGTTGGGTGTTTTGACAACAGTTATCAGAATATCCTAGGTACATGACAAAAAAAGTTTTAGTACAGAAAAATAACGCTCCTCCTACTGCAACAAATCTAGCAGCTCTGCAGGATCAAATGTTCAGATAGTCAGTGCAGCTGTTTCTAGGGGATCCAAATGCCATTTCCTCCAATTAGCCTTGTTACTGCAAAAAATTAAAGGTGCCCCCGGCATCTTGTAGCAAATTACAGTTAATTAGTAAACATAAGACCTGTTCAGATGTTCTGATTTGTGTTGGGTTAACATGAAATTGGAGTGAGCATTCTAGCTCCTCTCCTCCTCCTTTGTTGTTTTTCTGCCTTCTGCATGTATAGGACTTTCTGAAGGAGAGATTTCCTTGTTTCTGTGGCTTAGAACCCTGATTTTCTATGTAATGCAAGGGTGGGGAGCCTCTTTCAGCCCAAGCCCATTTTAATTTCAGAGGTATTCTCAGTGGCACCATTCCTTAGTTTGTTGCTGTTGTGTGCCTTCAAGTCCTTTCTGATTTACGACAACTCTAAGGTGAACCTATCACCATTTTTTTGGGGGGGGGGACAAGATTTGTTCAGTTGGGCATGCCCATTCCCTTCCTTTGAGTCTGTGAGACTGACTTGCCAAAGGTGATCCAGTGTACAGTATTTCTAAGGCTGAATGGGCATTTGATCCCTGGCCTCCCAGAGTCTTAGGGCTTGTCTACATTGGGGGTAAAAATCTGATTGAAATTCATCCAGCTTGTATAAGGAGACCATATCTCCCTCTACAAGCCGGCTCAAGTGTTAAGATTGGAAGGGAGGGCTTTATCTCAGTCCCACCACCTTCACAGGGGCAGTTGGTGAGCACTCAGGAGAGAGCCTTCTCAATGGCTGCTCCCAGACTGGAACGCCCTTCCATGGGAGGTCTGGTTGGCCCCTCCCTGCTCTCTTTTCCTTGACAGTTGAAGATGTTTTTATTTAGGCAGGTGTTTGAAACATGAACTTTAATTGGTGTGTTGCTTTCAATGTTGTATTTTTATTGATATCATGTTGTGTTTTTAACTATCATATTTTAATAATGGTAGTTAATTTAATTCTTTTTTTTAACTTTTGCAACTTGTAATGCTTTAGTTGTTGTTGTTGTTTTTAAAAAAAATAGAAAGCCACCCAGAATCCCATCTTGGGAGAAAGGCAGGATATAAATCCAATAAATAAATAAATAAATAAATACTTTGTCCCAGAGGTGTGCCTCATGAAATTCAGACTACTCTGGCCCAGATTTAAGCACCACACCTTACCTGGCCAAAGCCCAAATCTGCACTGCTTCATCTGAATTTTTACCCGAAGGCACCTCCATGGCACCATTTTCCCCCTCTTTGGTGCCACTGCTGCTGGTGTGTAGTTGCTCACTTTGAGGTCAGAATGAGACTGGCTGCTAGTTCTGACCTCAGAGCAAGCTACTATGCACCAGGGCTCTGCCTTCCCAGCCAATTGGAATGAGGAAGTGGCACCAAGGAGGTATGTGTGTGGGGGAATGGCAGCACCAGGCAGGCAGTGCGCATTCTACCTCCCCACCTCCCGAATCCAGGGTGGAGCCTTTGTTCACACTACAGTTTTCTCTGGAGTTTCATGCAAACTGCAAGTTTTTAAAATCCGGATTAAAATGGTATACCCTGAGTTTGGTACAGAATGGGCCAAACATAGCATGACCGTATCACACCAGATTCAGAGATAGGCTGCACGCCGTGAGGCCTTATTGGGCCAAGCTGGGGGTGGGTGTTTCAGCTTTTTCTCTAGTGTAGACAGGGCCCTGGTCAAGCACCCAAACCACTTTACCACATTCGCTCTTCCAATCTAGTGGTGTGTAGGAGCAAAAGAAAAAGAGTAGAATAAAAAATGTCAGCATTTTAGCTTAAACCACCTAAGCCTTAGGAATGGAATCAAAACCACTGAAAAAGCTAGGAAACCACCAAATGTTGGTGTCAAGGAAAAAGGAACATAGCTGTCAGGATAGCCCAATAGGGTTCAGTTGGGACCCAAAAACAGCCCGATTCAGCTGAAAGATCCAAGTTTCCCCACCAAGGTGTAATGTCTTCACTACACTGAACCTTTTCTATTTGATGTTATTTGTGTATATCTCCTGATTATTTGCGTAAGTGTATACTATATTCTGGAGCCAGCATAATGTGGCTAGGACACTGGGAGACCAGGATTCAAATCCCCCTTCAGCCATGAAAACCATGGGTGACTTAAGGTCTCACTCTCTCAACCATAGAGTCTTACTTCTACAGTGGCAAACCTCCTTTTAATAGATCTTGCTAAGAAAACCCTATGATAGGTTCACCATAAATCAAAATTGGCTGATGTAACAACAAAACAATACTCTACATTTTCAAAGAAGTAGCCATGCTTGTATACTTCACTATAAAAGGGGAAGCAAAAAGTAGTTTTGTGGTACTTTTAAGACTAGCCAATTTATTTCAGCAGAAGCTTTGGTGGGATGCTGCTCTCTTCTTCAGGTGCAGGTGTTTCCTACAACATATTTTCTCCCTTTTCCATAGTAGTGTGTGCATCCATAGTTTTGCTTCAGTTTCTCTCCTATCCATAATGTCTCCTCCCCTCTTCTTCTTTACCATGTTCCTTTGTCGCTCTTGAACCTAAGCGGATATATATATATATATATATATATATATATATAAAAATAGAGTAGCCCCACAACAGCTAAGAAAACTGGGACTGGCAACAAACTTGTAAAGGGAACAAATTTGACATGCTGATCTGAATTGGGTTTACAAGCCAGGGTACAGAGTTTCATTTTATATGTTTAGGTAAGCTCAGAGTTTAAATTGTACCTTTAAAAAAGAAACAGTCCAAAGACCTTGTAAGTATACAACACAACACCTGCCCCTCCCTGTCATTCCAATTTGTTCAGCAGTATCTTTTTCCTTGTACAAGGTATCTGTTGAATCCTCTGCCTTCTGCAGAGTGTCATGTTCAGAAAACCATTTCTAGAATACTGGGAAGGATAAGTTCCCTTTCCCTGACTAAAACTTCCAGTCATTGGTGACCAACTGACTAGGTATTTCCCAGTGCTCAGAAATGGAGCCAGCCCTGCTCTGAATTGTGTGATAAAGAAAAAATCTCTTGGTTGTTCCTCCTTGCCCAATTCAGATGTGAATCTGTGGTGGGGACAGGGAGAGAAACTTAGGAAATACAATAATAACTTGAATTGTTGAAAGTGGCTAAATTATGCTGAAGAGGCCCATATAGATTTCCCATTTTATAATGCCCTAAGTAGGAGTGCCAGAGTAAAAAAACAAGAGGGTTTCTGCCTCTTTAATGGTTGTGTAGAAGAAGGAGTTTCAGCAGGTATTGGTTGTCACGTGACCAGGTAAAAAAGCAACACCTGCTGAAATTCGCTCTTCTACCCAACTATGAAAGGGCAGGAGTCCTCTCCAGTTTTCATTCTGGCAAACTTATCTAGCATAGTGGTTCTCACCCTTTCGTCCTCCAGTTGTTTTAGATTTCAGCTCTCATAATCCCTGGTGATTGGCCATACTGGCTAGGACTTTGGGGAGTTCAAAACATCTGGAGGACCAAAACTTGGGAACAGGGATAGACAATATCCAGAGACCTAGAGGCCACATCTATTCCTCAAGAACTCAGAAGACCTTACTGCCTACAGCTCCCAGCACTGCCAGTTTTGGCGGTCGATCGCATCTTGCAGAGGGTGTGATATGAGATTTTATCTCATTTTTTGCCCCAGAGCTGGAAGTGACTGGATAGGAAGTGACCACACGTGGCATGTAAGTTGCAATTTGTCCATTCCTGTTTTAGAAACAAGAGAGCTGAGAGGGATCAATAAAAAGCAGAGGTTTTTGTTGAACCTGCACTGGTAAACATTGCTACCTTAAGCTGTTAAAATAAATGTCTAACATTAGATTTAAACCAAGGAAATGTATCTTTTCCCTGCATACTTACTAGGAGTCTCCCTGCCTAAAAACCCAAAAGGCACCAGGTCTAGTCCAGTCTTGGAAGCTAAGCCAGGTCAGTCATGGTTAGTACTTGGATGGGAAACTGCCAAGGAATACCAGGTGCTATAGGCCATATTTCAGAGGAAGAAACTGGTAAAACCACCTCTCAGTATTCCTTGCCTTAAAAAAATCCTATGAAATTTATGGGGTCACCATAGGTCTGCAGACAACTTGAAGGCACATACACAGACATGCACTAGGAAGTCTCAAATACAGGAATGGGAAACTTGTGGCCCACTTGATGTTTTTGGACACTTAACTTCTATGATCCCCAGCCATCATGGTGTACTGGTTAGAGTGCTAGACTAGCTTCCTTATCACACTACACTGTTATACTGTAGCGTTATTATTCAACTTTAACTGCTCTGGCTGCTTCCTGTGGAATTCTGGGGTTTGGCGTTTAATGAGGCTAAGTGCTCTTTGGATGTGAATGCAAAATGCCCCTCACAAAACTGCAAATCCCAGTATTCCACAGGAGGTAGCCAGAACAGTTAAAGTGGAATAACAGTGCTAATAATAGTACTATATCCCCACTCAACCATGAAGCCTAATGGGTGACCTTTGGGCAGTTGCTGTCTCTCAGCACAACTTTCCTTAAGGAGTTATTGTGAGGATAAAGATGGGGAGACAGACCATGTATTGAGCTCTTTAAAAGAAAAAAGGGGTATAATATTGTCAGGGATGGTAGATGGTGTTTTCGAGCCATAACTAAAAGGACACAGATGCAAATGTGTCCAAATCACTTGCTAAGTGTTTTCCCTCTTTATTTTTTACCTTTATAATCTCCCTTTCCTTTATAGAGTGCAAAGTGACATATATAGGTCTCTGCCTCCTCATTTTGTCCTTGCAACAATCCTGTAAGGTAGATCTGGCTGAAAGAGAATGGTTGACCCAAGGCCACAAAGTCTATTTCATGCTCCGTAGAGACTAAAAACTTGATCTCCAGGTTGCAGTCCAACTCTCTAATGACTACAATGTGGTATTTTGTACTGGGCTCATAAGCCCAATAGCAGCTCTCGAACTTGTGTGTTGGATGGCGAGGGAGGGTAACTTATGAACCAAGAGGTCTCTCATAGCTGTCAGACCTTCTTGAGTGTGTGGTGCAGATTTGTTGTATTGTGAGGGCAGAATTGTTACCCTTTCACCTGTTTTGTAACCCTGGCACATGGTCAACCATGTACCTCAGTGCCTCTGGCCTTTCTCATTCCTCCTTGCAAAAGTACAGTAGGCAAAAGTAGATTTTCTTTTGTTTATCTAAATAGTAAAATCATTTCCTTTGTCTGCAAACATGTTTACTGCTTCCTTTGTGTAATTAGTAGAGGCCAATTCCCCTTCTGATTGGGTTGCTCTGGAGAAAGGGAAGGAAGACTGTCAATGGTAGGAAAGGGTTTCTGTTTCCAGTGCAATTTTTGTATATATTGACATGGCTATAGAAATGGGTTTATAATATCAGGGCAAACTTGAGTTGAACTTTGCTTCATATTTTGGAATAAGCCACCATTGCTCTTCATCTGAGCTTCCTTTCCCTTAGAGCTTGGAAGAGTTACTTTTTTGGACTATAGATCTGTGTTGGTTATGCTGGGTGTGGGATTGTGAGAGCCGTAGTCTGAAAAAAGTAACATTTCCAAACTCTGTGTTCTCCTCCCCAGTTATCTTCTCCAAATCTCTCAAGTTAGGTTCTCCTACTTGCCTGCGACATTACCTGTGACTGCTTGGCTGTGACTTTTAAATTAATATTTTAATATAATTGTTTGTTTAATTGGGTTTTTTTTAGACTTGTAGTTTCACTGTTTTAATTGTATTTATTTTAACTCAAATTGTGAGCTTTCTTGGGTCCCATACTCAGAGAAAAGCGGTTAAGTAAATAAATAATTTGGAATCTACTGATGGCTTTCTCTGTAACTATCAGTTTGTTTATCTAAGAAATAAATTATATGTGAAGAGACAACTACACATTTCAAATTCATATATGTTGGGTGGGTTGTGCATTGTGTATCTATATTTTTTACATTGAGCCAGCATGGCTTAGTGGTTTGAGTGTTTGACTGGGACTCTGGAGACCAGGGTTCAAATCCCTACTCAGCCATGAAAACTCACTGGGTGACCTTGGGCAAGTCACACACTCTCAGCCTCAGAAAACCCTGTGATAGGTTTGCCTTAGGGTCACATAAGTCTGAAATGACTTGAAGGCACACAACAAGAGCAACATTTTTTACATGAAAGGCATGCACTAGTAAGGGGAACTAAATTTCCTCTCTCTTTGATGGAAATAATAGGTTGAACGTTAGATTCGTACAAAGATGAGGCAGTAGGAACTACTAGAGCTTGTAAATTTACATTTTTGAACTATAGATCCCTTTTTAAACAATTCAGCTGAACACTCAAAGTGCCCTCAAGGCTGTTTGAGAGTGTGATTGGAACATTCAGAAAACCTTGAGCCTGAGCCTTGGCACTTCTGGGGGTGAACAAAAGGCTATTGAACTTTCTTTACAATGCAGTACTGTGAAGGTTCACTATGTCTCATGTCTTGTCTAGGAACAAAACAAAGCCATTGAATTGCATTCATAAAATAAAATGCAAACTTTTTTCCTGGTAATGTGGGCTTATGTCAACTCTCATTTACCTACTGTCATAATTTATTCTTTTTAAAAAGCACAGCAAAACACAACAAAGCAGGGTTTAGTAGACTCTTGTGCAGAGTAGCAATGCACTCCATGTACTGTAAAGCATCTGTCTTTATTCACCTTTTGCGGAAACATTTTGAACTGTCAGAATTACTTAAACTAATCCTAAAGAAACACACAGTTTGATGAGCTAAAAAAGCTGCTTGCCTTAGGAAACAGGGTGGTTTTTTTAAGAATATATAAAAATACAGATTAGCACATGCCTAGGGGCATTCTGTATAAGACAAGGATGGACAAAGTGCAGGTTGCAGGCCGCTTTTGGCCCCCAGGGTAAAAAGATTGCCTCTAAATGCCCTCTAGGGTGTGTGCGGGACATTTTCACCTTGTTTTTAGGATGCCCCCTGGTCATTTTAGGACACCCCCTGGATTTTTTTAAAAAACAGGAAGTTAACAGGAACTTCTGGTCACTTCCTGTTGTTATAAAAGGCCTCCTCTGACCTTAAAATAGCCTGGGTGGGCCAAAAATGCTCCCATACCCCTTAGAGGGTATTGGGAACATTCCCCCGCCCCAGGAGATTAGGTGGGTGTAGCCCTCTGGGTATTCTAATGCAGCCCTCTTGTCTCCCACAGTTTCCCACCCCAATGTAAGAGTTTGCCCCTTGTAAGATGATGCCTGCTGTAACATATGTCCGCACCACATGAAAGCAAAGTACAGTATTCATTTGTGGTAGAGTACATACGGTATTTGGTATGCAGGAGATCTCAGATTCAGCCTTGGTATCATTGGCTAAATTTTTCAAAGCAGTGCTCTCATCCAGCTTGGGTGGAGAGGGATGCCTTTAGAAAGCAGAGATCTTATGTCTCCAGTGTGCTCCACTCTCTGTTCAGGCAGGGAGGGAGCCAAGACATTCCCAACCACACAAGGAAAGCTCATATGGAGCCTGCCAATGGAGCTAAGGTCTGGGCTACACGTGCCTTGTGAGCTGAAACTTGCTTGCTCCAACTAGAATTTTGGGAGATTGTGGAAAGAATTCAGCAGGGAGGAGAACCTTTGACCCTCTGGATTTATTATTATTAACAGTTCCCACAATCTGTTAGCATTTGCCATGCTGGCAGGGACTTCTGAGACTTGAAGTCCAAAATACCTGGAGGGATCAAAGGTTCCCCACCCTGGTTGAGAAACCATTACTAGTCCAAGGAGACCCATACTAAACTAGATACACAAACACTTTGACGAGAGAACTTACTGGGTTCCCTTTGAGCAGGCAACATTAGAAAACTCAGAGGCCATTTTCACCCTCCTGGACTTTAACTGGCTCACTTCTTTGATTCCTTTACCAAAAAAGGTACCAATATGGCCAATTGTGCTCTTAGAAGCTCCCAGTGTATGTATGTGTGTATATGTGTGTGTGTGAGAGAGAGAGACAATTTAAAGTCTATTTGAAACCTTCAGGAGCTTCTTTTAGACAAGAAAAGACCTTTATCAAACAACTGGAAGTGAACTTTAGTCCTTTCCAGTTTTTATATAGGCTTTTGCAGGCCTAAAAGATACAGGAATGAGTAGCTTTTAAATCCCCCTCCTCTGTGCACCTTTTCATACCATTGTTTTTCAGCATGAAGGATGCACTTTGCTTTAAAGATACATATAGTTGATTTAGCAAAGCTTTCATTCTGGTATCAGCAACATGATTTAATATTCTGAGATTCTCAGCTTTTAATGGTTAATGTTCTTGTGGTTGTCAAGGCAATGCCAGATGAAATACTGGGTGGCAGAGTAGTGGCTGGGTAACATTTCCAGTGGACATGCAAATCCAAGCTTTCCTGGAATAAAATTATGAACCTTTTCTCCCCAAGCTACATTCATTTTCACATAGAATCATCAGCATCCCTGAACTTCCCTGCATATAGTGCTCTGCCTGGAATGATTATGAAACCTTCATCAGAAAAAAGAGACTTGACAGGGTCCATTTATTCTAGCCTAAACAAAGTGAGAGTAGGTATTTAATTACACGACCAAGGTTGATAACCAAGAGATTTTTAGTACAGGCAATCAAGTTTACAGAAAAACATACTGATTTCACATACAGGGGCTCAGAGATTACCTGACTTTCACATACCAATAATTCTAGGGTTAGTGTGTTTGAATTTTGAATATTTGTTGCCAGGCAACATTATTTTTTCAAATAAAGGCAAGGAGTCTTTACCTGTGAACAGTTGTAAGCCTAAGCCTCATGAAAAATATCCATGTATAAATCAATGGCAGATTTTAAAACAACAACAACCCAACTTGTTTTCCCATGAAATGCCAGCTCATCAGTCTTTATTTATCCATATCAAAGATGGGGTTAGACAGGAGTGTTTTTCCTTCTGTCCATCTCTGTTATTTTAATTACAGCTTGAAGATGATTGATGTTCAAGAGAACAAGAACAAATATGAAGGGAAAGTTTGAGTAATCTGATTTACTTTTATTCAAGGTTTTCTGAGCTCATAACTGGATTTAAGAATGGTTCATGGTGGGCTTCTTTGGTGAGAGTGTTCCTCAGTGTTGGTGCTCTAACTAAGAAGGCCCACCTGATTTCAGCCAGCATGGGGAACACAGAGGAAAACCTCAGTTGTAGGTATGGGAATGTGTGGCCCTCCAGGTGTTACTGGACTGCAACTTCCATCTCTCCTTACCATTGTCCATACTGGTTAGGGCTGAAGGGAGTTGTATTCCAGCAGCATCTGGAGGACCAAATGTTTCCCAGCACTGATGTGTTGATTAGTGTGCATGAGAGGGAGCATATGTTCCTTATATTCCCATGTTTCTTCAAGGGAACTCATAGTGTTCCTAGGAAATCTCCCATCAGATGCTAACCAGATTACCCAAAGTTGCTGCCTCATGGTGGCGCAGTGGTTAAATGTCTGTACTGCAAGTCACCATGTTGCAAGTTCGATTCCAGCGGGCTCCAAGGTTCACTCAGCCTTCCATCCTTTCGTAGGTCGGTAAAATGAGTACCCGGCTTGTGGGGGCAATTAGCTAACACACATTGGAAGCTGCTTATCGCAGTGTAGATGTGTAAATAGCTATTGCTTAAAACAATTTGTAAGCCGCTCTGATAGCCTTGAGGCTGAAGAGCGGGGTATAAATAAAATAAATAAAATGTGCCTTCATACCAATTGACTACACCTTCATTAATCCCTCACCATTAGCCAGGCCATTTGGGGCTTCCTGGAATTGACATTCAACAACATCTGGGGACCAGTGTGTGTCAGACATAAGTCCTGGATACATTCATAGTACCTCCACAAAAACATCTTGGAAATCACGGCTCTGAAACCACAGTGATCATGTAGAGATTTTCTTTGTACCCTTTCTTTACTGGCTGTGATAGCTGGCGTTTTAACAGCACGAAGTCTCCCTTGCTCTACCAGAAGGGCTTTTTAAAATCTTTACAGTGTAAGGTAAAACTGGCCTAGAACAGACAAGGCTTCTTGCCAAGTAACAAAAATCATCACCTTCTGGAAACCAGCAGGGTATAGGGGTGGGCAGGTTGAGAGGATTAGATTTACAGCAGTGCACTGTGCTTTCTGTCTGGACTTTTACATAATATACCAAAAGGAGTTGAGTGCTGAAGTCCTTTGCAAACATGAACCTGCCATTGTCAATAATGGAGCAAAACATATTAAGATTACAGTGGGAGAGTGTCTGGGTAAAGGAGTTTTTTTTTTAATATTCTCAGATAAATCCTTCATACTTTAAAGCATTTTATTATTACATATAAATGTGAAGCACTTAATATGTTGGCTGTTGCAGTTATGTCACTGTTGGCATCCAGATAATTTAATAGCTCACTGTCAAAATATACAACGGTTTCCTTTCATCTTAGCTCTGGAGAAAGGATTATTTAATCTTTTTTAGCACTTTGAGATGCAGGGTTTTTCCCTGCTTTCCCCCATTTTTGTAACAGTTGTGGGTTCTTTGCTTCAACTCCTGATGCCATTTCTTTCACTGAAGTTGTTCTTACATTTTCCTGCTTGAAAAGAGGGTGGGTGTTTTTAGACACGTTTCACTGCAATGTTTACCTAGACCATAAAGTGACAAAAGGAACTTTTTTCAAAAAATATTGTAATAAAAATTGAAGGGTTTCTCAACCAATTGACTCCTCAACCTATAATCCTTGGTTGAGGAGTCTGAAACCTGAGACTTAGAAACATAAGAAGCAAGCATCTTTATACCAGGTCAGGCCAGCCCAATAAATGCTTGCTCTGGCTGGCAGAAATCTCCAGGAGAGATTTTTCTTATCACCAATGTCCTCAGAATAAACAACTTCCCAGAGTCATCCCCCCACCCCGGCCTCTTCTTCAAAATATTGGCCTGCTACTGCCATTATTTGAAAATCATGTCACAATCAACTTTTCCTTTTCTGCTCCGTGTTGAGCAGGCAGCATGTTCCTTGTTTAACAGCAGAGTCAATGCTCCCAACAGACTGCTGAGAAGCAAGATGCACTGTTCCTGGGAATCATCTCTCCCGGGAGAATCACTGGGACTTGCCTGCAGCAAGGACCTGTGGGGAGTTGGGGAGAGAAACATAGATGTGTAATCCATTGGCTATGTTCCAGGGATTGAACTGGGACCCCTTATATGCAAAGTATGTGCCTGATTTTGAAGACATGATCCCTTCTATGGTCCAAGGGTTGCTTTGCTTTTTGAAGCAGCCTGTATAATCTTCCCCCTTTTGGTTTCTAAGGCAGATTTCTTGCACACTCTATCAGAAGCACAGGTTTCTTTCAGAAAACTAGGACTAAGAGGTTGTCTAAATAGCAAAAGTACTCCTCATGGAATGTGAGGAGAATACGATCTGTCTTAATGGCATCCCTCATTGTATCTCCGTATTTGGAAGGAGAGGCCAAAACCAGCAAAAACTCTGAAAGAAAAGCCTTTGTGGTTTTTCCTGGAGTTTGTAAAAACAGTGGCAATGGTGCACATTTCTGCTCATTGGGACAAGCAGTTCGATTTGATTTGCTTCTCCAAAGGAGCAGAAACTGAAAGCTGATTGGCTGGATGAGCGCAGGTGCAAGGTTTGGTAACAAGGCAAGCACCTGGAACCGCCATGTGTTTTTTTTCACCTTAGTGAGTGAGTGCTAATGTGATAAAACGGGGTTGGGGTTTTGTTTTGTTTTGTTTTTTTGCTTCTCTGTTAAGGCGAAATATCACACTTTCACACCATAGGTATATTTTGTTTTTTGTTTTTCAAATGCTGTTCAGCAGCAGCAACTGGTAAGAATAAACATGCGAGTAATTAACTCAAGGCTGCCATCTTTATTTGGCAGGCATGCCTGTTTGCACAGCAAATGCAGATAGCTTCGCATGCATGTGATCTACCTAACCCCCCCCCAAAAAAAAACTATTAAGACAAATCACAGCTGCTGCGCGTTGCCTTTACTACAGAGCAATCCGCTTCTTTTTGCCTCATATAGACAACCCCTTCATCTAGGCCAAACTAGACATTCAGTTCAATGCATCTTTGTATTTTATGTATGTGTTTGGTTTTAAAAATGCAAATAGCTTGTGCTGCAGTTGGGGTTCACGGGACTGCAGAAGATGGAGAGATGAATTGTGAGTCTTTCCCCTTTCGCTCCATTGAAGCTGCTGTTTGTAATGGGAGGAAATCTTCTTCCAGAAATGAGAGGTACCGGTAGTTTTCTTCAGAACTACAGCAGGGGTAATTTCCCCCTCTCTCTTGCCTGCTGCCTTCTCTATAATTACCAGCCTTTGCTCATGCACTCATTGAATACCACATGCATTTAAATGACAAATACACATGTTAAATGCAGAGACACATTGAATCTCATGTCTAGTTTGGAGTTTATTTAAGATGTTTCTATGTTGCCTCCCAGCCCACAAAGACTCTGAGGCGATGAACAAATAAAAGTAATTAAAACATTACAAAGATAAAACATTATAAAAACATATTAAAATGCCATTTTAAAACTTTTTAAACAGTCTAAAAACAATCTTAAAACACAATTTTAAAACATTTAAAACAGAGCAATTTAAAATATTAAATGCCATGTAGAACAGCACTGTTTCAGCGGCCTGCCAGCAGCGCAAAAGATATGGAGCTAGCCTTGGGTAGGCAGTTCCACTGTTGAGGTAACGTTACAGAGAAAGACCTGTTACATGTACTTACTAACTTAACTTTGCAAGGTGTTGGAACACACAACAGGGCCTTCTCGGAGGATCTCAATTTTTTTGGCAGGCTTCTATTGGAAGAGACAGTCTTTCAGTGTATCGACCCAAAGCCATTTAGGGCCTTGTAGGTCAAAGCCAGCATCTTGAATTGAGCTCAGCAGCAAACTGGAAGCCAGTGGAGTTTTTGTAAGACTGGTGTTATGTAGTCTCCAAAATGCATACCAGACACCAGTCTGACTGCTACATTTTGCATGAGCTGCAGCTTCCAAACACTTTCAAGGCATCTCCATGGAGAGTACATTCCAGTAGTCTAATCAGGAGAAGTTTAGTGAGCGATTGTCATCTTCTGGAAGAGAAGGGTGAGGTGCAGGTTAGTGCCCACAGGAAAATCTTGTCAGATCAGATCAGTGGCATGTGGTCCTGATTCTGTTTTCAAAACAATAGAAAACCAGATGCATGATCTAGGAAGGATATAATTGCACTCATGGCCTGCTGGCAGGCTTTCCATGGGCAAATGACTGCCCACCATGTGAAGAGAATGTTGGACTAGATAGGCCATTGACTGAGCCAGCATGGTTCTTATGATGTTCTTAAACTTTAACTTTGTGCAAGAATGAGTTGATTTTCTCCTGTTATTTGCTTTTGTCTTACTACCAGAGAGGCTAGAACCTGGGATGGTCTAGGGTGGTACAGTTCAACACACTTCAACCCTGCCAGCCAAGGTTTCATCAACAAGGTGCAGGTAAAAGGTGTGGTGAAAGGCAATCTACAAGTATTTACAGGATTTCTATCCATGGGGGAGCTAGAAGAACAAGGTGCAGAACTGGTTTAAAGACTTTGTTCCAGTAGCTCTTCCAGCCTAGAATAGGCTTTTAAGGTAGAAGCTGCCAGAACCCTACCCAAGATCCACCTGTACTCCCCAGAGGGATTTGGATGAACCTCTTCTTATAAGGTGAATTATTTATAAGGAGTGCTTTACTCATAGAATCATAAATTCATAGAGCTGGAAGGGGCCCCGTAGGTCATCGAGTCCAATCCCCTGCTCAGTGCAGAAACTCCAGCTAGAACCCTACTGGGTAGCTGTCCAGCCTCTTTTTGAAGAAACCAGAGAAAGAAACTCCACCACCTCCCTAGGTTCCATTGCCAAACCTCTCTTACCATCAAGATGTTCCTTCTGAGGTTCAATCTAAATCTATCTGTCCTCTTGTAACTTATTTCAATCGAAATCTATCTATCCTCTTGTAACTGTCTTCTTGTAACTTATATACCCAGTCGTACTCTCTGAGGCAGCAGAGGAAAAACCTTCCCTTCTTTCAGTGACAGCCCTTCAGTCTCCTCTTCACCAGGCTGAACATGCCCAACTCCCTCAACGTTTTATCATATGTTTTGTTCTCGACCCCTCTTACCATTCTTGCTGTCTTTCTCTGAGCTTGCTCCATCTTGTCTATATCCTTCTTGAAACTAGGTGCCCAGAACTTAAAACAGTACTCTGGATGGCCCTCGTGGTCTCTTCCAGCTCTACAATTCTATGATACTCCACATGATGCCTGATTAGGACAGAATACAGTAAGCCTATTGCTTCCCTTGACTTGGAAACTATTGACTGTTAACACAGGGTAAAATGTTACTTGACTTCTTTGCTGCAGCAGGAGTGGACCTTTGCTGCAGCCAAGAACTTCTCCTGAGCCTAAGGACTCTGGTTGCCTCTTTAGGTGCCATTCTTTCCAGGGACTAAGTGGTCATTCCATCACTGCCTCTGAACACCCCTCCCTTCTTTTAGGTGGGCTGGACTCTCAGCAGTTTCTCCTGAGAATTCTTCCTCAGTGTTTGGTATGGACAGGTCCTAGCAGTTGTCAGTTACTGATGGCTCTGTATTTCTCTCTGAGGATAACTCCTCTGGCAGGGGAATGGCAGTTTCCCAGGAATCTGGCATTTGTGGTATCCTGCTTCTATACAGAGGGGTTCCATTTAGGTATCCTAGCCAAGGATAATGGGTTGATTTCTCTTCCATGAAATTTGTCTCATGCTGTATGAGGTAATAACTGGGTCCCTTCTTGTGGCATTACTAAGGCTGGTGTCACTCTTCCCTCCAACGGTGTCACCTGATACAGTTTGGCCTCTCTAGACCCTAGTCCCGTCAAATATTTTGGACTTCTACCATTTGTGACCATTGGTCATTTTGGATGCAGCTAATGGAACTTAGTAGCACAGAGCGTCTGGAGATACCCTGGCTAGACAATCTGAGAGGTTCCTTGAAGATTTCTGAAGAAGTATTTGCAGTTCTAAGAGCCACGGTGCTCACGTATGAGTAATGGCAACAGACAAAAGATGGCCATCGTTCAGCACTGTGGTTCCCCCCCAACTTTCTAATTTCCAGTCACTTCAGGATGAAGAGAAACAGAAGCCAACAGTGTTTATGTGAGCTGTCTTTTGGCCCTTGAAAGACCTGTGCATTTCTGCTTGATTTAGTGTACAGTGTGTAATAATGCCAACAGTGTCAACAAGGCACCCACATTCTTTCATTAGGCTGTAATTCTGTGTCATGGATATAAAGTGTAAAAATACCATAAATGGAGACAGACAAGTTTCCTGGCAAAACATTCTGGACCATTCGGATGTACATACATGGACTTCAATAGTCTTTTATTATGGCACAGCCATTAATTTTGTGAACAAAGTAAACTCCTGAAGTTTTTTGTTTTCCTATCTCTGTACCCAGCCTGATGCTCTTGAAAAGGAATGATGGATATGAGTATTTTGCCTCTCTTGCTAATGCTTGGGCAATTTCTGTGGCCATTGGCACTGGATTGGTGAAGGAGTGCCAAACAAGAAATGAGATTCTACATCATGCTTGTGTAGCACAAATCTATACTTACGCACTTAAGTGGTGGTTGTGTGACACCACCCTTCTGCTGAATACAGTCATCGTGCAACTAGTTGCTTATCTCTGAATTTCATTGCACTTTCCACAGTCCCAGTGAATCAATATATTTTTAATCTTTTAAAACTTTTATAATTATTTATTGCTTTAAGCTGATGTTAATGTAAGCCACCCTGAGATCTTCAGATAAAGGGCGGGATATAAATATTTTAATAAAATAAGTGCTACATTGAAGACACTGATGAGTAGTTACGCGTCACCTAAGAATGCACAACTGTATGTGAAATGGTTATACTTGCAGAACAATGTTTTACACAGCTCAGAGCTGAGTATGGGTGTTATGCCATGGCCAAAGAAGTACAACCACATGTATAAGGAACCTTAAGTAGGTAGAAAACACCAACAAGATAACAGCCAATGTTCAGTTTGCCTCTGTAAGCCCAAACATGTTTTAAAGGCCATCATATGCCTTATGTCTTGGATGTTTCTTACAGTTAAGCTGATCACTTCCTTTCTCTTGGTAGTATTTCTTGCTTAGGCAACAACTTCAAAAGAAGAGGGGATAAAAGTTGCCTGTGTCTAGGGATGTGCAAATCTGTCAAGGTCAATTTTGCTCTGGTTCTCACTTTTCTCCCTGTAAATTCATTCTGTTCCATTTCCACATTGCATGGTGGACCATTGCATGGTCCACGTCTCCAACCTGCATGAAAATTAATGTTCATTTTCTATATATTTTTATAAAATACAGTACACACATTACTGTATACAGTTTTTCATTGGGACATTTTTTTCTACATAATGTTTTGCTTCTGTGAAGTGCATCACAGACTTTGGGAAACTACAGATTCTGAGGTCTAAACCAGTTGATGTTTAGCTTCAGGGGATGAAAATTTGGTAAGCTCATACCAAAAGGTAAGCTGCAGTAATTTCTTATCCAGTCTCATCCTGTAGTATGCACCTCCAGAAGAACTCACTTTCTCCAGTGAGAATCAAGATCCCATTCCCTGCGCAATCCAAACTTGGACTTGGAAGAGTTTAAGCAACAAGTGGGTGTTCTGTAATCATTTAGATCAGTGATGGGGGAAATGCAACATGTGGTTGTATGCAGCCTGTAGTGTCTCATTTGTGCTAAAAAACCCTAGACATCCCATTTTAAAAAGTAGGGATTTTTTTAAAAAATAAAATCACAAAACTGCTGTAAAATGTGGTGATTTCTCCCTCCTTTTGTCCCCACATTGTTTTTAAAAATGTCAAAAAAATTGGCCAAAAATGAAACCAGGCATAACTTCTGGTCATTTTGGCGCTGCTAATGCAGCCTTGGCTTGGGGGTCGGAGTTAAAGGGGCCAAAAATGAACTCTCTCCCCTCTTCAGTTGCCCACCCCTGTTATATGGAGGGTTTTTTTGCAGGCAGGCAGCTTTCTACTACTACTGTGTAGGGCAATTTTTCGTACATTTCCCACCCAGGATCTTTCCAAAAACAAATAAACCCAATGTTTCAGGAGAATTGCTTGCTTCTGTTGTTTTTGTTGTTGTTGTTCTTGTTTTTTGTATGCTTACAATGTCTGTGTGGATGCTCATGTACCCAGACACAAAACCTAGATCTAAAGGAGAGATGTATTCACCAAATCACAAGGGGCAGCCTAGCTGGTATTAAGCATGCTGTTTGTATTTATAATGGGGTGGGGAACTGTGACAGGCCTCCAGGGAACCCTCCAGTATGTAGTACCAAAATGCCCCTCACAATGGGGGCAGGGAAATCCCAGAATTCACTGAAAAGTGATGCAGGAATCGGGGGCGGGAGCACAGATTATTTAAAAGGTAGATTGCTGATGCTGGAAGCAGTTCACATGGCGGGGGGGCAGAAAAAAGGTGGTCCAGGAAATCTAGAGAGATCGAGGACCACCAAAACAGTATGAGGGGTGAACTTTGTTCATTCCTGATCTCAAATGTAAAAGGCAACAAAAGTGTGGCCACTGGTGGGGTATGACAATGTTCTTAATAATATAATAATAATAAAATGTATTTCTATCCCGCCCCTCTGCAATGCAATCGGGGTGGCTTACAATATAAAAAGTCCATAATTACATTAATACCCTAACCCACCCACCCCTGAAAACAATATTAAATTAAACAGATTAAAAATGTACAATAATTAAAAAGAGGGGGGAAATGAAATAATCCAGTGGCCACTTAAGGGAAAAGGCAGCCGAATCTTCGGGCCGGGATAGCTATTTGAGAAAGGCCTGCTGGAAAAGATCCATCTTGACAGCTTTTTTTAAAGCTGTCTAAGGTGGTAATAAGACAGATCTTGTCCGGCAGACCATTCCATAATTTGGGAGCGGCAGCAGAGAAGGCCCTCTGGGAGGTCACTGACAGCTTTGTTTTCATAGGTTGTAACAGATTCCTCCCAGAGAACCGAAGTGTGCAGGGAGGGTCGTACGGAAGGAGGTGGTCCCGGAGATAAGTTGGACCTAAGCCATGTAGAAAAGGTCAACAACAAAAACTATAATATTTATTTCATACCCCACTTTCAAGGCATGGAACAACAACAAATAACACAACACATAACATCAGTTAAAAGATCATATAAAACCAATACATGTTGACATCCATCAATAAATACTCTAAAACCATAATTCAAAAATAATTGGGATAGGTTTGCCAAAAGAGTGCTTTTTATGCATTGCAGAAGTCCACCCATGAAGTTACCAACATGTGCACTACCATCTTTAGGTCCTCCAATTCTAGGAAGGGGTGTAGCTGGCATAACAGTAGAGGCTGATAATAAGCACTCCTGACCATCGCATCCATCTGGGCTGTCATTAATTTTAAAACATGTATATTTGCATGTCATTGGTAGCCACTGATGTCATAGGCACTAACTAGGTGCCCGTGGCATGCAAGCATAGTAAACCCAGCATTTGACATGTAGTGGATGTGATAGTAAAACAAATAAAGAGCTCTCTGAATAACACAGTCTTGCAGTTTTATTGTTTTAAAAATACAATTTGCTCCCAAAGTTGTGTGTGTGTAATTTTGATCCTTCTGTAAGAGCAATATTTCTTCCACAGCAGTACTTGTTGGAAGTTTACAGTTGGATGCTCCACGTGTAAATAATAACATTTGCTGACTCTTTTCACAAGGATTTGTGTCTCTTCTGTGGTTGATTGGAGGGAAGCCCCACCTCTGCCTCCCCTTAGAGGTGCTTTGATCACCTTGTGTGACTGGTTTCAGAAGCTTCTTGCACTTTCTTCTGCTTATCTGAAACTTCCTGCAGATCTGTCTTTATCATTAGTTGGAGTGAGGTACACTTTTTCAGGCAAATGATATTGGGTGATAACTGTTACTTATTTAAATTCTTATTGCTATGTGTTTATTGGCAGGGAAAGAAACTTGTGAGATTTTTCTGCTTCTGCTGCCAAAATAGCTTGATGAACCCCAGCATCTTGACCTGATGGAGAAAGCCCCGTTTGCTATTCCTCATCAAACAGCAAAATGTCTTAGGGCTTTTCTATACGAGGTGGGTGGGGGGAATGTGGATTGATGTGCACTAATGCCAATTTGAAGCAGCTTCTATTTCTCTTAATGTTTTTTTGGCAAGATTGCAGGCATGTGAAGCTATCTGTGTTTGCTGTGCAGATGGGCATGCCTGAGAATCAAGATGGCGGGCATAAGTGAATTACATTTTTATTGTCACCAGTAGTTGCCACTGCTGAACAGTATTTTTTTAAAAAGCATATCTATGATGTGAAAGTGCAATATTCCACCTAATTTTTTTTAACTATTGTATGTTTTAATTTTTTTCTTTCTAATTTATATATTTTTAATTATTGTATGTTTTTAATCTTTTATAATTTAATATTATTTTAAGGGGTGGGTGGGCTAGGGTACTGTGACTATGGAGTTTTTATATTGTAAGCCGCCCCGATTGCATTGCAGAGGGGCGGGATAGAAATAAAATTTTATTATTATTATTATTATTATTATTAAATAAATTGTGGGAGGGAGAGAGAAAAAGGCTGTTTCATCACCTCAGCACATGATTGCTACAGCGAAAATCCAACATGGCATTTGGCATTTCCGGGTGCTTGCCTTGTTTGCAAGCTCCTCCCCCTGTGCACATCTGACCAATCAGGTTTTCACTTCTCCTCTTATCGGGAATGCAAATCAAAGCGAATTGGTTGTCCCACTGAGTGGGAATGTGCATTCCCCACAGAGCTTTTTTAAAATACAGGAAAAGCCACAAAGCCTTTTCCTCCTGAGTTTTTGGTGGTTGTGACCCCCCTCCTTCCGAATACAGCGGATTGATGCAGGATGCCATTTAGACAAATAGTATTCTCCTTGAATTCTTTGAGGAGTATTTTCTCTGTTTAGACAACCCCTTAGGACTGTCCTTGTTCAAGAGCCATCCCTTTCACTACTGTGAATTGGAGCCCACTGAGTTGCTCCACCAATTTTTTCTAAAGGAAAATAGCCTGTCCTAGTGAAGTCATGGGGCCAGTGTGGTGTAGTGATTTGGGTGTTGGACTACGACTCTGAAGAGCAAGCAATGCCCCTGCAAAAGCGGCCCAGACAGTGAGGATTCCTCAAGGCCTCCCTGCAGCTGAGGCAGATAGACAGGTGGGTTGGAGCATGTGTATCTTAGCTGCACTGTTGCAGTAAATATCTTTTCAGGAGCCTGCCAAGGGGCAAGGATTTGCTATTCTTTCCAGAAATGGCCAACAAATTAGCACCTTGCCTGGAGCAATGTCTAAAAGCTTGGGAAAAGTTTCATAACTCAGCATTCAGTCACAAACCTTGGATCCTTTCAGATGTCTGCTGTGCCAAGAAATAGGAGTGGAGAGGCAGGGCTTTTATCTCATTTAGCAGCATTGTTATTAGTTATGTGTACATAGTGAAGGATTTCTACTTTAGGGGTAGCTTAGACTAGTAACTAAAGATCTGCCTGAGCTGGAGTCTGAATTGGATGGATGGGATAGAAATATGACTATGCTTGTGTCCTCATCTGATGTCTGTCTTTTGAGAACTTATTTAAGAACCTGTCCCTTGGGTCACCCAAGGTGCAGTTCAAGCTGGGACAACCCACTCAGCTTATATAAACTTTAAGGAGGCAGAAGTAACCTGAGCAGACCTTACTTCATCAAGAGGCAACAAGGCCTTAGATAAATCTCTCACTAAAGAGAAAGTCAATTGCTGTTTACATGTGCTGGTGGGAAAACGTGGGTCTGTATCAGTGAGTCTTTCACTGAGTGCATCAGCCAAGATCACCATCAGGGATCATTTTGGTTGGGCACCTGCTGAGGCCCACACTCCTAACAGAGGGCTCCCAACAGAGAAACTACTAACACTGCAAACTGTTTGCTTGCTAACCTCCCCCCGCCAGCAAGTAAGCAGGTGGCAGCAAGTGATGGTAAGGAGATGCGTGAGGTACACTGAGATGTGTCTTCCCCAAGTACTCCTCCCTCTCCCACAGTACATCTGTGGGGCCTCTGGTGATCCTTCAGAATAGAATAACAGAATTACAGAGTTCAAAGGGGCTGCAAGGGCCATCTAATCCACCCTCTTCCATGCAGGAATATACAACTGTACACTCCCAAAGATGGCCTCCATCCTGTTTAAAGGCTTCCAAAGACAAAGAGTCTACCACCCTCTGAGGCAGTCTATTCAACTGTCAAATGCCAGAAAGTTCTTTCTAATTTCTCTTTTCTTGGAATCTGAATGCAGTGGTCCATGCCCTACTCTTTGGAGCAGCAGAAAACAAGGTTGCTCTATCTTCTCCACAACTTTTGAGCTTTTACCCCAGTTCTGCTCTTGCCTATGCCACACACACCCTTCCTATTTCCAAAGATAAAATTAGGAGGTCTTAGAAGAACTTGAGGTAACACAGCTGGGAAAGGTCTCTCCAAGAGTCATAGTCAAATTGGAAATTGAACTGACTTCATATAAGGCAGCTTTCTAAGTGGAAACTTTGAAGTGCATACCTTTGTGTTTTATCACCATCTGAGATAGGATGGATGTATACCCAAGAAAGAGCCTGCAAATGTTTGGGTACATGGTATTCACAATAGGGAAAGGCAGTGGACCAGAATTGTATTCCAGACGTGGTTGTAGTATGCAGTATACCCTGATGACATTGGCAGTTTTATTTTAGATTCCCTTTCTAATCATATCCAATACAAAATTTGCCTTTCTCACAACAGCTGCACAGTAGGTAGACATTTTGTACACAGCTACATTTGCTACGACATTGTCTTCTTATAATTTCACACCAGTAGCTGTGTTAGGTTGTTGTAATTTTTAAAAAGGGTCTTGTTATACCTTAAAGACTAACAAACTTATTATGACATTCATTTTCATGGACTACACTCCACTTCAGTGAACAAGTTAACAAAAGCCAATGCCATAATAAAATGGTTAGTCTTTGTGTGCCACAGAACTCTGCTGTTTTTTTTTTTTTAAGTCTCACGTTTCTGTACTGAGCTGTAATACTGTTGTTAATACTGTATAGGAATTTGCATTCAGAGATTGTGTTGAGTGTTGATTCCTGTGGTTCTGTCTAAACATAACTTTTCCTTGTGTCCTTCTGAGTAGCACTTCGACATTGTTCTTAGTCGGAGATTACAGTTGCCCCTCCACATTCACGAACTTAACATTCGCGGTTTTGAATATTCGTGGGTTTTGGGAGGGCCCCCGCCCTCCCAAAAGCAGCGACATAGGGCCTCTGGAGGCCCTGTGGTGGCCTTGGGCGGGAGGGGGGAGGGCCAGGGAGGCCTCCATGGGGCCTCTGGAGATGCTCCGGAGGCCCCATGAAGGCCCCAGGCGGGAGGGGGGAGGGCCGGGGAGGCCTCCATGGGGCCTCTGGAGACGCTCCGGAGGCCCCATGAAGGCCCCGGGCGGGAGGGGGGAGGGCTGGGGAGGTCTTCATGGGGCCTCTGGAGACGCTCCGGAGGCCTCATGAAGGCCCTGGGCGGGAGGGGGGAGGGCCGGGGAGGCATCCACGAGGCCTCGGGAGGGTCTCCGGAGGCCCCGTGAAGGCCTTGGGAGGGAGGGGGAGGTGGGGGAAAGCGACTATGGGGCCTCCGGAGGTCCCGTGGTCACTTTGATGGGGGAGGGAGAAGGCAGTTGTTATTCACGGAATTTTCACATTCGCGGGGGTTTGGGGAACCGAACCCCACGAATGTGAAGGGACAACTGTAGTAGGTATTCCTCCAGGTCTACTTGTGGATACATAGAAGCTCTTTGTTGAATGCTGATGGAACTGCTTCCTGGGAAGACATAACCAAGTGATAGCCGCCAGCTCCCACATTATTTGTTTTCTTTATTGCCTTGAGCTCAAATCCAGAGATTAACCATGGGGAGGACAGATGCTGCAGAATGCTTCAGAGTAGCAGTGAGCTAGACTGAAATCTTTCCAAGATGAATGCCTTATAGTAAAAAGCTCATATGAATAATATACCACTATAGCCTTGCTTGCCTGCTTGAGCATAGGACTAAACTGGAGGCAAGGACATGGGTGGGCATTTAAGTCCTGTTGGACGTTAAGCAGAATCAGTTCTGGTTAGTACTTGGGAGGGAGACCACCAATAAATACCAGGTGCTGTAGGCTATATTTCAGAGGAAGGAACTGGCAAACCACCCCTGAGTATTCTTTGCTTAAGAAAGCCTGTGAAATTCATGGGGTTGACATAAGTTGACAGGTGACTTGAAGGCATATAAGCATACCAGACACCCAGCAGTTTCTTAGACCTTCTTAATGGCTTACACTGTTATCATCATTCTTAATGGCTTATATTGTTATCATCATTTTTAGATTTGATTTTTTTAGGTTTTAATTTTGTAAACTGACACAAAAACCATTGTAATGACATAGCAGGGTTAAATGCAGTTAAATGCAGTGTCCTACCTCTGCCTGTTTGCTACTAGGACTTTCTTCTCCTTCTGCAGCTTTCTCTGCTGCCAAAAAACGCTTCAGACAGTTTCCCAGTCCTCTAGGACAGAGTTTGGGCATGTGCAGAGAGTGGGCAGAGAGAAACAGAAGCAGTTCTGTTAGCAAAACAACACTATTGAATCCATGACACCTGGCAGCCAATTGGAATCTACCCTGATCTTGTTTAGAAGCCTTGTCTCACTTGATACCATTAATTGGCAATGCTTCCCTCTACCCCAGTGTCTTTCTACTTAACATTGTTGGAAGAAGCTGTCAATGGAGGGTGACATGGTCCAAAACCTGGGTGATCTGTGCTTTCAGCAAGTATGGATTTCCTGCTCACTGCAGGATTGGAAGCAGGTCCATGTGAATGGTAGATATGACTATTGTCCTGTTCTTGTATTCTGTGAGAACCAGGGTGATGTAATGGCTAGAATGTCATACTAGGACTTGGGAGACCCAAGTTCACATCCCCATTTGTCCCAATCTTTCTGTTCAATTTGTCTATCTCTCTAAAGTGACTATGAAGACAGGGTGAAATTATGGGTACTGCCTTGAACTCTTTGGAGGAAAACTGGGATATAAATGGAATAAGATTAATAAATGTGTGCTTTGGAATTTACTCTTGTGCACTCATGTAGCCTCATGATTGGAGAAGATGGTTTCATCCAGGCTATCATTTGCTTGCAGGGGTGGGGAATCTTTGCCCTTCTAGATAGTTTGCATTTCAAATCCCAGACACCCCAGCCAGTGGTAAGGAATTATATGAGTTGTAGTCCAAAATGTCTAGAGGGCCAAAATTACTCCAGCTGTGCTTACTAGTTCATTCTATTCTTGCATATTTGTGCATTCCAGGAAAAAGCTGTTCTAGCAGTTCATTTTGTGTAGCGATATGTACATTATTAAAAACATTGGCTAAGATCATGCATGGGACATGCAGCTATGATGTTGTAGCAACACTGTGTCTCCAAGTCTATCCTTCTAAAACCCACCTTAAAGTCAGGCAGCCATACCAAGCAAAGGAGTTCTGTGGCACTGGCAAGCAGGACACTGAAGGATGGCACATCCAGCCCCTTCCTGCCAGTGAGTCATTGTGCAACAAGCAGAAGCAGGAATCCCAGCAGGGTTCTGTTGCAGCTTCTTGTTGAATTCTGGCTCGCTGGCAAGAGGTACCGTAGCTGGATGCATTATCCTTCAGCACCCAGCTTGCCAGCAGCACAGAACTCCTTCACTCAGTACAACTGCCTCCTACCTATAATTCCAGTTAAACTTTGTTTCCAGATTGATTATAATTTAACGAGAAAAGCCAGTGCTAATAGCAGGATATACATTTCAGTGTGTGTTACTGCAGTGATGTTAAGCATATGTCATTTTGCTTTTTAAAAAATATGGTAAATGGAAGAATACCAGCATGCATCAAAGAAACCAAATGACTGGCTCTAAATGATAGAATTAAAAATGGTGTTATCAGAAAAGTAATTTTAAAAAGTTACCAACAGCTGTGCATCATTATTACCTTAGTCAGAACAGAATAAAGGTTGGAATACCAAAAAAGCAGGTTTTAGGGGTATTAAAAGTTGTGGCAATAGTCCCACAATCATAAATGTGAATACAGAACAGTTATAAAAATGTAAGTCTTAGCCTATGACATCATAACCTGCCCAGCAAGATGCCAATCATTGTTTATACGTGAAAATAAAATAAGGTATTCACATAAATCAAACAGTTAAACAATATTACCTGCTACATTACCATAAATATAGCTAAGCTGCCATGGATCTGTTACTGTATTCCCATGCTGATATAATGTACATAATAATATACACCTCTAATTGTGTACCATGATTTTTGTAGTGGCAGTCTGAGCCACGTGTTCTTTATCAGCCACATAATAATACTAGTCTCTTCTCTAGTTTGGCAGAAGACAACTCAAATGGTAATAGGGTGTGTGTAGAAAGAGAATGCACAAAATGTTTCCTACTAGTTAAAATTCACAGTTTTATTTATAAAACTTTGCTTAAATAACACTGAGATTCTTGGTTGACACACCTTTTGGTTGCTTTATGCATTTACAGTTACCTTCTAGCAGGAGGTTGGGGTTTCTGTTCATTTCATAGGGGAGAAATTGCTGATTCACTCTTTGCTATGAATTCACAGCACTGTATTTAAAAAAAAAAAAAAAGGAAGGAAGAAGCACACCACCCTGCCTGCTGCAAATGAGCTAGGAAGATTTTTCTGCTCTTTGACTATTTTTATATTTTTCTTTTACTTTGTTTCTCTAGATCACAAAGTGCAAACAAGAAGGTTCTCCTGTGGCTTATTTAATGCCACAGCCAAGACTCTCAGATGGATTTCCTCAGGTTAGCATCCATTTAACAGACCGTTCATGTTCGGAGGAGATGGATTTAGCTGATGAAATCTCCTTCATAAGTGGTACTGCGTTCTTCACCAGGTTAGTGTCGCTTCTTCCTCCATCTCATGCAATATGTAGCATTTGAATTGTCTTTAGTGTTGTTGTTTTTTTGCTGGGCACACAAATATTTACAGCATTGCAGCAGAGCTTGTGAGCCCTGTAAGAAATTTTAAGTGTTAAGCAGCCAGCTGCAGTCACATTAAATTGGTACTGAAAAGGATGTTTTGCTTAAATGTACTGTATGTACTTAAATGTACTTAGAATACTGGAATGCTAACAGCAGGCTATAAGCAATATGTCCTAGGATGCCAATAATTTAAGATGGTTTTCATTCAAGTTAATGGTCTTAGGAATGGTAGAATACCTATAGTTGTATACACTGAAACCATGTTTACAACGAATTAGATGTTGTGTGCCTTAAGATAAAAGGCAGTTCTTTTGAGCTCTTTTATTTGTCAGGAAGCAAGAAGTAATAATTCCCTTTCCTAAGTGTGTTTCTCATGAAACAAAATTGTGTTGGAGCTTGCTTTTATCATGGTTTTATTATAGTACTTGTAATGCAAGGTTGAAAACATAGCAAATTCTTAAGTACTAATTCCTATTTCCTGCTTTAGCTGCAGTAACATAAACATGGGCATCTGATGGAGCAGAACCTTATCCCTATGTCTAACTAGCCATATGAAATTAGTAATGAGAAAAGCTGTGGTACTTGTCTAAAAGGTGTGGCATCTGAGGGGTGGCAGGCTAACAGTAAGGAAATACAGTAGATCTAGCAAGGTAGAGATAAATAGGTGGGGAAGACCCACAATTAGAATGCTGCTCGGGCAAAGATCCTGTGGAAGCATTTAGAGATATTCCAAGTCAGCAACAGCCAATGGGCTGTCTGGGTGTAAGGCAGAAGACAGAATTTCTTTGCCTCATACCCTACTCTGTAGCCTTTAGTGGCTCACCTTAAGTGTAGTTATCAGTTTATGGACTGGAAGGTTGCTGGTTCAAGTCCCAGCAACCTACCAGTTGCTACTGATTCTGACAGCAGTATACTGATGCATACTGGAATCCAGCCCAACAAATAATTGAAGCATCATATGGGCCCTTCTAGATGGGCAAATATATCAGGAGATTGTGATATTTGTTGCTGTTCTCAGTGCTTTTTACAAAAGGGAGAGTCTCGCAAGCGATCAGAACTTAGGAAAGCTACTTTTTTGGATTACATATCCCCCAGTTCTTTGGCCAATATGGCCAGTGGCCATGGTGACAGGTTTTTGGGGTTCTTTTTCTCCCTAGAATTATCACCTCCCAAAGTACCTTTTCCATGCCCTGGGAGGGAAATATGATTGATCCTGACTCTGCTTTCATTTTGCCATTAAATTGTAACAGTCTATTATATGCAAGTATTTTAAACTTTAAGCCTAAGTTTTCCTTGGGTTTTTTTGACTTCACTTTAAGCCTAAGTGTTTGCTTGCTAGTTTTCCTGACTTGTTATAATTTTATTATTGTTACATGTGTTGTTATAATTTTATGTATAAAATTATGATGAAGAATGGATGAAGGAACAGTTTGTGGGGGGCAGGGGATGAAATTAAAACAGGTTTCTTCTTATTTACTTATTTATTTGCTTTATCCAGCTTGTCTCCTAAAATTGAGATGGTGCAAGATGGTTCACAGTCATGGGTGGCTGCTGGATCTTCCACCACGGGGGCAGCAAATCCATTCTTGGCTTTACCACTGGTCCTCCCACAGCTGCTCTGTGTTGAACAAGAGTCCTCTGGTGCTGCACCCTATCCCTGCAGAGGTTTGGCATTGGCAGAGAAGAAATTGCAACTGGAGGAGCTATAAAATCATGAATGGATTTGATGCCCCCACAGTGGTGGATCCATTAGCCTCCTCTGCTCATGAGAAGACAAAAACAGGTAAAAACAAAAACACAAAAGTATAATATTAAAACATGATTGAATTAAAATAACATTTTAAAAGCACATTAATTAAAAAAAAAAGTATTACTGCCACCATTTAAAATCCCCTTCCTTAACAGTCAATTCATTGTCTAAAGCCTACCAGAATAAAAGGTACAGTCGTCCCTTCACATTCGCGGGGGTTACGGGAGCAAGACCCCCACGAAAGTGAAAAAAACAGGAATAAAAGCAGCCTCTGAGGGTTTAACGAGGAGCCCTTCCTAAACACACACACACACACACACACACACACGGAAACTGACCCAGCCTCTGAGCATTTAAGGAGGAAAGAAAATCACCGCCCCATGCTGTGAACACACAAGCAAAGTCCCCCCTTGCCAGCCCCTCTCTGTGTCTTAACAAACTGAATTGCTTCTTTAAAACTCACATTTCACCCCATGTCTTCTCGTGGCCCAAAGAAAAGCACAGCTGCATGCTTGCCACCCCCTCTCTGTGTCTCAACAAACTGAATTTAAAACTCAGCTTCTTTAAAACTCACATTTCGAACTTTTCCTGCACACATTCACACACAGGGGAGGCGCGGGTGGCATCTCCCAGCAACCCAGCCTCTGAGCATTTAAGGAGGAAAGCTTGCCCGCAAGCTTTCCTCCTTAAATGCTCAGAAGCTGGGTCGGTTGCTTGCTGGGGAATGCCACCCGCACCTTCTCTGTGTGTGAATGTGCGTAGGAAAGGTTCGAAATGTGAGTTTTAAAGAAGCAATTAAGTTTGTTGAGACACAGAGAGGGGGTGGCAAGCATGCAGCTGTGCTTCTCTTTGGGCCATGAGGAGACATGGGGCAAAATGTGAGTTTTAAAGAAGCAATTCAGCTTGTTAAAACACAGAGGGGGGAGTGGCAAGGGGGAGACTTTGCTTGCATGCTCACAGCATGGGGCTGTGATTTTCTTTCGCCTTAGACCCTCAGAGGCTGGTGTGGGGGTTGCTTGCTTGCTGGGATCTTCCCTGTGTGTGTATGTGTGTAGGAAATTTTCCTCCTTAAATACTCAGAGGCTGTGTTGGGGAGACGGGGGGGTGGGAAGAATTTCCGCGAATACATAAAACCGCGAAAATCAAAGCGAATGTAAAGGGACAACTGTATTTCCTGGCAGCAAATGGAAAATAGAGAAAGGGTCAGCTAACCTCTCTTTGAGTAGAGTTCTACAGCTTGAAGGCAACTACTTAAGAGAACATGTTTTGCATTTCCACCCAACCTGCCTCAGAGCATAGTGAGACTGAGAAAAGGTAATTCAGACAATAGTCCAAAATGTTGTGGGGGTTTTGCTAAAAATTAAAATACTAATTTTTCAAGTTCCGTGAAGTCCACAATTTTGCAGCTGTTAATAAGTGTGCAGTTTGCATGACAAAAGATTCAACTTTGTCCTATGCACCCCTTGTTAAAAAAGCTGCATTTTACCTCAGATCTCATTATTTATAACACTTCATTCAGTAGACTGCTAAAAGTTCTTTACATTTAGATCAATAACTCCAGAATAGAAAAAGAGAACATGGAAGTATAGGTCGCTCCACAAGCACACACACACCATATGTGCAGACTAGTACCCGTTGTTTGAATTATTTATCATCTGAAAAATACGGCCTCTTTAGGCATTTCCTAGGTCCTCCAGTGCAACTCAATGGTAACTTGCACCTGAAGTTACCATAGAGTCATGGTGGAGATGCCTGGAGTGCCAACCTGTTTAGGGATTTCCTAGGTCCTCCAGTGCGATTCTATGGGGTTTGCTATTACCCGAGGTTTCAAATATTCACAGTAAGTTTGGCAATACAGTGGGTGACCTGTAATCAGTTACAAGTAATATAACTACTTGGGGCTGGTTTGGTTTGGTTTGGTTTGTAATGAGGGTGCAAAGATGTTGGATTGAGTATATGTGAATATGTCTTCCAAACCATTTTGCTGGTCCCGCTACTTTCTGACTGATAACCAAGGTGCCATAGAACTTAGAATACTTATTTATTCCCCACAGAACACAGAAATTAACTTCCAACATATAATCTGTTTCTGCTGTGAACTGGCAGCCATTATGTGCTGCTCACTCATGTCTAGAATTGGCAGGTCTGCTGAAGCCAAATTCATTGGCAATGGCTGAAAAAGTACATGAGTTCTGTATATGCTCTCAGTGTCTTGTGCCAGAGATCTTAAAATTGCTGTTTTGTGGTTGGAGAGCACACTACTGTGGTATCTGCCAGGGCAAGTGCACTGTGTCACCTTTTGGGTATGCCTGAAGATTTCCAAAGGGAAACTTTGTTTATGCCAACACTTCACTTCCCAGCCTGACTTATTTGGCTTTGTGTTCCAACAGTGAAGAGTTTATTGGTCACATGGTCCTGCAGCAATCATAAATGAGGTGGGGAATGTGTGCGTGTTGCTGTGGCTTATTCCTAGCAACTCAACAAAACATGCACAGCTCCACCTTGTTTATATGATACAGACCTTGGGAGCATATTCAGAAGTAGTTACAACCATAAACTGCTGACAAACTGCTAGGATAATTGAGTTGGATTATATCCTGGGCACTTGGAGATCTAGTGCATGCCAGTGGAGGGTCCTTGCTTGCATTTTCCCTACCTGATTGAGTTGCAGAGCTTAGTATTCTAAGTTCTTTTGGGCTACAAGTCCCAGAACCTCCAACTTGCAAGACCAGTGGCTGTGCTTATTCATTTATTTGAGTTATATCCCACTTTCCTCCCAGTACAGAACTCAAAGCATCTTACAGTGTAAGTTAAAACAAAATGGCTCAAACAGTGTGTGGTGCAAAAGTTTTAAAAGTATTAAACAATCCATCCATCCAATTCGAACATTAATATAAAAACAATTTAAAACACATGAAATAGATATGACATATACAAAAACAGCACCGCTACACATCCTCTACCCCAACCAGGATGAAGAAAGTGTCTTTGAATAGAAATGTCTGTCTGCCAGTAAAAAGAGAGGGGGGACAATTGAGCCTTTCTTGAGAAGGAGTTCCATAGCCTAGGAGCCACTATCAAGAAGGCTCTGGCCTGTGTCCTCACCAAACAAGCCTATGAGGGAGGTAGGATGGAAAGAAATCCCTCCCCTGAAGATTGTAAAATTTGGCACATCTCATATGGGGAAATACGAGCTTTTGGATAGTCTGGTGGCCTGTCTAAATGGTTTAAAAAAAAAACGTCATGGAATTTGCTGGGAATCCTATCTGTCTAAATGGGATCATGCACCAGTCCACACTATTCAGAAGGATGGGGGCCCAAAATGGCAAAAACAATGCAGGAAAAGCCTTTGCAACTTTCCCATAGGTTTTTTTTTTATAAACCAACATTGGGGTGTGTGCATTCCTGTTCGGTAGGACAAGCAAAGGACAAGTGATTCGAAGAGAAACATAAAGCTGATTGGCTGGGTGAGAGAGGGGCAAACAGGGCAAGCACCCACTGCTACCATGTTGGATTTTCATCTTAGTGAGGGATTGCTAAGGCAATAACATGGGTTGGTGTTTTTTTGTTTTGTTTTTTCCCTTTCCTATTAAATTGAAAAATCGCAATATCATTCTAGCACACCTTGGATGACTTTTTTAAAATAAAAAAAATGGCACTGGCAAAAAACGAATGCGAGTAACTCACTCATGGCCACCATCTGGAATGCAAGGCTTATGGGGCCTTCTGAGGCCAAAAACACTGTTAAGAAGTATCGGGGCTCCTGCAAAATGCCATTGCTGCAAGGTACTCCATTTCTTTTTCTCTAGTGTAGATGTGTATAGTACTTTATAGAATCATAGAATCATAGAATTGCAGAGTTGGAAGAGACCACGAGGGCCATCCAGTCCAACCCCCTGCCATGCAGGAGATCACGATCAAAGCATCCCCGACAGATGGCCATCCAGCCTCTGTTTAAAGACCTCCAAGGAAGGAGACCCCACCACACTCCAAGGGAGTGTGTTCCACTGCCGAACAGCTCTTACTGTCAAAAAGTTCCTCCTAATGTTGAGGTTGAATCTCTGTTCCTGGAGCTTGCATCCATTGCTCCGTGTTCCAGTCTCTGGAGCAGCAGAAAACAAGCTTGCTCCATCCTCAATGTGACACCCCTTCAAATACTTAAACAGGGTTATCATATTGCCTCTTAACCGTCCTTTTTCCAAGCTAAACATACCCAGCTCCCTAAGTCTCTCCTCCTAAGGCATCGTTTCCAGACCTTTCACCATTTTAGTCTCCCTTTTTTGGACACACTCCAGTTTGTCCATATCCTTTTTGAATTGTGGTGCCCAGAACTGGACGCAGTATTCTAGGTGAGGTCTGACCAAGGCAGAATAGAGCAGCACTATTACTTCCCTTGATCTGGACACTATACTTCTATTGATGCAGCCCAAAATCGCTTTGGCCTTTTTAGCTGCCACATCACACTGTTGACTCATGTTCAAGTTGTGGTCTACTAGGACTCCTAGATCCCTTTCGCACGTAGTCTCATTCAGCCAGGTCTCACCCATCCTATATCTATGTATTTCATTTTTTCGCCCTAAGTGCAGTACCTTACATTTCTCCGTATTGAATTTCATTTTGATAGCTTTGGCCCAGCTCTCCAGTCTATCCATGTCCCTTTGACCCTTTGAATTTCAACTGGAAACCACTAACCAGTGAAACTGCCTCTAGAAGGGAGTTTATATACTTCCTATAACCTTCATGCTGCGTGACTGCTTCTGTGATTTAACTGTTCAAAAAAAACTGTTCAAAAAAGACAACTTTCCCAAGCTTTACAGATTTAGGATACATTTCAGTCTTTTAATGTTTGTGTACTCAGTTTTGAAGTGTAGAGAAAGCATCAGACTTCAGAGCAGGCCTGTTGGATAGACACAACAATCCCTCTTGTAGATTGCAATGATCATAGAGTCAGAGAATAAACCTTCAAAACAACCATCACAAGAGCCTTTGTTGCTATTCCCTGGAAGAATGTATTTCTTGAAAAACATTGGTTATGTAACATCATCCATGGTGCCAACATCCCACAATGGAATAAAGAATGGGATTGATTGCATAGAAGGGTGGAGTCAAATGTACTTCTCAAAAATTAAGTGAGTCAGCTAGGAAAAACTAAGGCAACAAGAGCCTAAAGGAGAGATGGAGAGATGGAGAACAGGACAGAACGGAATCTCCTCCTCAATTAAATTGTTTTGGGTCACAAGTTGACTTCTTAATTGGCAAGATTAACAGTTTTTCAAGTGGGGAATTGACATACCTCTCACAGAAGGTTATTTTCCCTTGACATTTTGCCTGGGTATCATTGAGCTTGAATTTTAGCAACATTCCTATTGAATCACATCTTTTCCTCCAGCTTGAGTTTGTGATAGGTTAGACACTTTGCATTGGCCCCTTCTAATCCCTTAAACAAACCTGATACAGATTCTCATCTGTGACATGAGTGCAGAAGTGCAGTGGCCTGATATACTTAAAACTACTTGACATGTTCAGTCAACAACATATAATTGTACTCTTTTATCACCTGCCAGGGAACAATGGAGACGGCTTGTGATCAGTTTACTTTTCAAACTGAGAAGGTGAAAGGGATGCTAGCAAGTAAAAGAGAAATTAACTGTGGCATAAATCCAATTCCTAGTCCCACCTAGAACACACCTATTAAAGCAATTGTAGCATGACTAGTCAACACTTATATAAAACCCATTGATTAAAAAGTAGGAATTAAGAATTGGATTTAGGCCTGTGTCTTTATATGTAGGCAGCTTTTTAAAAAAATATATCAGTTGCTTCCCTGTTACAAAGGTACCTGAAATGATTATGTAGGAAAATAGAGTTTTTAATTTTAAAAAGATGCACATCATTTAAAACAGTAAGATTTGCTCATTTGACAGTGAGCAAATAAAAAGATTTGCTCATTTGACCTTTTTATTAAAACTGTTTTTACATATGCAGATTCATTTGTAGAAAGATATATTGTCTCAAAAGTAACATATAGTTCATATCAATCTTTGTTTCTGCTTCATTATTAGGATGCTTCTTGTGCTGTAAATTGGATGGAATTCTGTTTATTATACTGTATTAGTTTGTGTGTTTGTATGTGCCTTCAAGTTGCCTTGAAGTTGACTTATGGCGATCCCATGAATTTCAAAGGGTTTTCTTAGGCAAGGAATACTCAGAAATGGTTTTGCCAGTTCCTTCCTCTGAAATATAGCCTACAGCACCTTGTATTCATTGGTGGTCTCCCATCCAGGTTCTAACCAGGGCTAATCCTGCTTAGCTTCAACCTCAGACTATTTTTACATTCCTGTAAAATAACTTTAAAATTTAAAAACCTGTAAAATATATTTTAATTTAAGAAAATACAGAGGCGTAGTCTAGACAATGAAAATACCCTTCATAGAATTCAAGGAGAATACCTTTTGTCCCAACATTCTGAGAATGAGATTCACGATATTCGGAAGGGGCGAAAGGGGGGCAAAAACTCTTTTGCAGCTTTTCCCAAAGTTTTTAAAATAATGTGTGGAAATACGCATTACTGCTTGTTTGGACATCCGATTTGAGATGCTGTGCGTTCTCGGCGAGAGCAGATTGGTTGGACATAACACAGGGGGCAGTCTTGCCAGCAAGGAAGTGACCAGCAGCGCCATTTTGGAGTTTCATGTTATTGATTGTGTGCTTTTTTTTTTTTTTTTGCTGTGCTGAGGTGACCAAATAGCGTTTTTAAGCAGAAGGTCACATTTGTGCACCTTTGACTTACAGTTAAAAAAAAATACTGTGCAGCAACGACAATGTGTGGAGAATAAGAACACACTGTAATTTACTCGGCCACCATCTTGATTAGCAGGCATGGCTGTGTGTGCGCTTCAAACACGGATAGCTTTGCATACAGTCGATTTTGCCAAAGGACCGTGGAGATACATGAATGCTGTTGCAAATATGCATTAAAGCGCAATAATCAGCATTATATCTTCTCATCTAGACAACCCCAGAGCAACACCAGCAACAGTTTCACAAAATAGATTATTTTTCCCCAGGCCCTTAAAACTAGATAATAGTATTGGGTGAAGTATTATATATGTTTTTAAAAGGCTAATTCCAAGTATTGTATTTACCAAAGGAAACTTTCCAAAAGAAAAGACTTATTTTCGCTACCTCACTTCTGCTTATTCTATAGGCTCAGGGATGCAACAAAACAATGTTTGGAATCCGTGCCGTGAATCCTGCTCTGTGCCCCCTAAGCTAAGCTTGCTCTCAGGTGTGGTGGTAGATCTATCATATTTATACCACAGTCTTCTCCAGAAAACATAGGCCAGATTTCTACATGGCCTCCTCCCAACCAAATACCTGACAGAACCAAAACTGTTCAGCTTCCATAGCAGAAGTACATTGTGTGCCTTCAGGTAGTTCTCTGAATTCCTAAGTGTTTATAAGAGTTTATTATCCATGCAAGATTATATCTTCTGCTCAGCAGTCTCCTTACTATTGACAACTTAAAAAACATTTTGGTATGTCCTTATTTATAGCCTAGTCTTATGCATGTTTATCTGAATGCATGTACACTATGTTCACTAGAACTCTCTCCCAGGTAAGGGTGTGAAAAATTATAGCTATGCACATCTTTTCTTACAGTTAAGAAGGGTTATCTCTTAAAGAGGGTAGTCCATTTTCTCTCTCCCCCACCACCTTTTCTGTATGTTCTACAGAATCTGTTTTTATATTAAACATCTGGATCTATGGATCTGGACACACACAACTTTAAATAATGATGTAATTGTACCTTTAAAACAAATCCACTCCATATCCTTATAGTTTTTTCTTTTTGAAATGCCATGTTTTTTCTTTTTGAAATTGCTGCAACAATCTATTGTCTGGGAAGTTTTTTTAAATCTCAAGATCTCTTTCATGGAGAGTCATAGCCAGTTTATTTAAAGTATTTGTTTATTTAAGATATTTCTGTATTACCTCCCAGCCCATAAGGGTTCCTGAGGCAATGAACAAATAAAAACCAATTAATACAATACAAAGATAAAAACATTTTTAAAACACATTAAGGTACTCTTTAAAGTCTCCTAAAAGCAGCCTTAAAACAATCCTAGAATCCAGTTTTAAAATGGTTGAAACAGTCATTTCAAACATTGAATGCCATATGGAACAGTACTGTTTTGGCTGCCCATCAGAAGCTTAAAAGAGAAGCCATCCATTCTTTATGAAGTTCATATTATTTAGCCCAATATATATTTCAATGTGCATTAAATGGGCATTATGATTACTCAGTAATCAAGTGAATACATCTCACTTTGCTTCCATATGGAAATGAACACCAGGGACTGCTCAGTAGTTTCAGTCGAATCAAAATGTGTCCAACAGGATGTTTAATGGGGCCAATGGGTTAGATCATATAACTCCTGTATTAAGCCATCTTCATTTATTATTACATTATCTCTGGACTTAGTTTTGGCCTTTTGAGGTCCTACAAGGTGTGAGGCTAGGATAATGTAAAAATATAATACCTCATATGAATTTGCACAAGTACCAAGGTCAGCATCAGGCACACTTCTTTTTTGAAAGATATGGTGAGTGAACAGAAGAGACAGAGTTTTCTCTCTCCTGGTGCCAAACGTATGGAAGACCTTCCCATGGGAAGTCTACCTGGACCAATCTTTGATTACCTTCCAGTGAACAATTAAGACTTTTTATCATGTTTTCAGTCACAATGGTGAGTTTGAAGTACTGGGCTTATTTGATGTTTTTATCAGTTGATATACTTTGTGTTATGCAGTGGTTTTAATATTTTTATAGCACTTACTTTTTTTTTTAAAAAAATCCAAGTTAGTTGCTTTGATTATCCTTTAGATCAGTGGTGATCACTGTGGTCCTCCAGATGTTTTTGGCCAGCAGCTTCCATCACCTATTCCCATTGGTGAGAGTCTCCTTCTCTGGAGGTTTTTAAACAGAGGCTAGATGGCCATGTTGGGGGCGTGCTTTGATTGGGTATTCCTGCATGGCAGGGGATTGGACTGGATGGCCCTTGTGGTCTCTTCCAACTATGATTGACTATGCTGGCTACTGATGATAGCTGCAGGCAAGAAACATATAGAAGGCCATGTTTGGGCTTACCTACACTATTAAAAACCCCAAATCCCCCTGCGAATTCCCCCAAATCTGTGACGATCATGCCACATGATGTATGGCCTTTCCTCTGAATCTGGGGTGATCGGGCCATATGTTGCATGTCCCGGATTTAGGGCATTTCAGGGCATTTTACCTTGATGAGCAGTTTTGATAATTTGGGATTTTCTCTGCATTTTCACCCGCGGCTGCTGCCGCTGACGCCACCACTGATGCTATGACCATTTAAAACCATTCAGCAGTTCCTGGATGAAGGGAGAGGTTTTCTCCCTTCCCCTGGCTTGATAGTGCTGCCTCCACCCACTCTCCACTTGCCCGCCATTTCCTTTAAGCTCTTTTGTTTGCTTCCTTCAAGCGCCTCTTCCTGTGATGAGAGAGCAGGCAAAGGCAGCGCTGTCAAGCCAGGTGAAGGGAGAAAATATCTCCTTTTGGCCAGGAACTGCCTCCTGAGTTTTAAATTGTGTTTGAGATAGCAGTGTCAGTGGATGAAACTCCACAAGGACAGCGAAGACAAGGTACCCCATGTCCCTGTGGAGAATAATAATATGCAGGGCTTTGCGGCGAATGTGGGGGCATGCGGGAAGAACTTCTTTCAGAGTTTTTGCCCCACATGTAGACAAGCCTTTTGTGAACCCATATTTATTTATTTATTTATTGGATTTGTATCCTGCCTTCCTCTCAAGATGGGATTCAAGGCAGGTTGCAATAGTTAAAAAATTCAACTAAAACCTTGCAAGTTGCAAAAGTTAATAAGAATTAAATTAAATATCCATTATTAAAATATAGTTAAAACACATAATTAAAAACATAAAACTGATAACCTGTACTTCAGATGGAAAAGTAGGCTAGTCATGATGGTAAATAAATAACTTGGTATGGCAGATAGAATTTGTTGGACTTCCCCTTGGACAGGTTTATGAGGCAGGGGAGGAGTGGCCAGAGTCCAGGTTTGAATGGGCATCATTTACTTCTTGACCTTTTTCTCAATTCAGTCATAGCTACAAGTGCTTTTGGAATGTTGGGTTTAGAGCATTCAGCATTCAGTTTCTGATGATGCAAGTGAAATATTTTTAATCGAGGTCACCAAAGTTATTGTATTTGCATCTTCGGGAATCTCAGCACTCTGCCTAAGGGTCTGGGGCAAATCAAAAGATGCAAACCTTTCTTTTTCTGTTTTTTTTTTTAGGAGGGGGTGTTGGCTGATTGGTTGCATGAAGCTTGGCATTTGGAAGGATCTGCTTATCAGCAAGTGATGGAACTTTTGCTCAGCAATGTGTTTCACTAAAATACATGGCTGAGTGCTTAGAGGGAAGCCCAGCTGGTATGAATGTACAGCTTATGCCACTCTGCAATTGAAAATTATTGGGGGTGGGGAGTGTTTTTAACTCTCTCTCTCTCTCTCTCTCTCTCTCTCTCTCTCTCTCTGGCTTTTCTTCGCAAACGAAGATTCAGGAAGGACTCATCCCGCGCCTATGTTATGTATAAACACTTAAATTAGATTGATAAACCACACAAGTGTAAATCCTGTTAGTTGCAGTTATAGACAGGATTGTGAGACCTGGTCAGCTTGGGCTGGTTCAGATATAACACCAAACTGTGATTTCCAGTTCAGCTTTCCATAAGAAGCACAAACCATTCTTGGCTAGTCTGAGCGAACTGATTTGCCTCAATCC
Organism: Gambelia wislizenii; assembly: GCA_030847615.1. Lineage (NCBI taxonomy): Eukaryota > Metazoa > Chordata > Lepidosauria > Squamata > Crotaphytidae > Gambelia > Gambelia wislizenii. Next base: position 22,771,537 of record JAUMIR010000005.1, on the reverse strand, counting down.
AGAAAAAGAGGGTAGGAAATCATCCTGAGGTGTTAAGAACATGAGACTAGGACACAAACCAGTAGATTCAAATTGCAAGCACAGTAATTCCACCTAAATATTAGGAAGAACTTTGTGATGGTAAGAACTGTTCAGAAGGAGAATGGACTGCCTCTCCTTCTTTGGAGGTCTTTAAACAAGTTAGATTCCCATCTATGTGCTTTAGCCACATATTCCTCTGTGGAAGAGGATTAGACTAGATGGTCCTTGGGATCCCTTCCAACTATACGATTCTATGATTCTGTTTAAGATTGATGAGTGCACTAGAATTGGCTTCTTTCTATAGCAGCACCTTAACTGCAGAATATCCCTCCCCCACCCACTCCAAGGAAAATCAGATTGTCCCCATCCATATGGAGCTTCTGACAGGCCATTAAAATTGTATTATTTGGTCAGGGCTTTTGCTTTTAAATATCTTTTTTTAAAAAGAGAGAGAGAGAGAAAAGATTGTTCAGTTCTGTTTTCTACTGCAGTTTTATTTTACATTGCGTTGTGGGCCCTGGTCAATATAAAAGAACTTTATAAATATTTATAGTAAATGTATAATATATCAATAGGAATTATTATGAGTGAGGCTGAGGCTTGAGCTTGTTGATTTGATATATCTGAACCATCCACTCTGAATATAGGAAGCTGTCTCAAACTGAGCCCTTAAACACTATATAATGATAGTGCTATGATTGCACTTTAACTGCCATGGCTACATCCTGTGGAACCCTAGGGTTTGTAGTTTAGGGAAGTACCTCAGCTCTATGGCTAAAAATTCTAAATGTCCCTCCCTGAACTGCAAATTCCAGGATTCCACTGGATGGAAGTATGGCATTTAAAGTGGAATCATAATGCTATAATTGTGTAAGTGCAGTGGTGTCCAACCTTTGGCCCTCTAGGTGTTTTGGAATATAGCTCCCAGAATTCCTGACCATTGGACCAGCTGGCTCAGGCTTCTGGGAGTTGGAATCCAAAACACCTGGAGGGCCACAGGTTGGACACCATTGGTGTAGTGTGACATGACCCCAGGCCAGAGATGTTTTATCTATCAATTCTACTGATCTCTACTCTGATTGGCAGCAGCACTCTTGGATTTCAGAGAAGGGTCTTCCTCATCATCTATGTTCTTTTAAAATTAGAGGTGCCAATGACTTTCTGGGACTTTTTGCTTGGCCTAATGCTAAGCTACTGCCCCTCCTCATTCCTGACTTGCTCTTGTATTCTTACTGGCTGCAGCTACTGGAGGTCTCAGGCTGAGGCCTTTGCCAAACATGCTATATGACACAGAGAAACTACAGCCCCTGAATACCATTTCTGCTACCCCCAAAGCCTCCTGCCAGTCTCGCCGAAACTCCCCTTTTATTTTTAGTTGTGATTCACAGGTGATATTCACCTGAAAACTGCACCAAACACAAAACCCTACAGAAATGCTCTCCCACACCAACCAGTCCCCCCAAAATACTTTTTCCCCATCTGAATATTTTTCAAAATGGTGACCAAAAATGACATTGTGTCACTTCCAATTGCCATTTTGACCAATATATGATTGAAGAAACAGCTATTGTGGACTGTGTGAATCATGGGGTGCAGGGTTTTTTTGGGGGGGGGGTCAAGGGGAAACTGCTCCTCTCCCCTCTATATAATTGGTTACCCCCTGCTATATGGGATATTTTGTAAATTGGGGATGCTCCCCCACATTTTTTTAGATATGGGTCTTTGCTGTCCTTGAACTAAAGGTGGGATGGGGCGAGAGTATAGTAAAAACTGTATTTAAATAGATCTTGGAAAGGTCTTGCAGAGATTGTAATCCCATAACTTTAATACATTCTGGTTGTGAGTGTATGACATCAGAATAATATGTATGGTAGATGTTATTGATGTTATATGTCATAAGTTGTATCTCCTCTGTATATTTGGGGTGGACAAGTAGTTAAGCATGAAGGAAACGTCTTCATCATGAACACTCAAATGTCACCAATAATGTTAAGCAGCCATATAAATACCTCAGGTCAGTGAATAAATTCCCGAAAGGCCTTGTATCTGCAATCAAAATTTTTATTTATTCAGTGAATATATACCCCACCACCACCTGAAATTGCACTTGATGATACCAGTGTGACTAATCAGTTTATATTCAGTCAGAATTTAATATGCTCATTTTATTTACTGTTTTAGGTAGTCCATGTATTTTTATTAGGGGTGTGTGTGTATCACTGGCTTATTTTTATTCCATGAATAACCAGGCTGGGGTGGGAGAGGCAAAAGCAGCTGCTCATGTCAACTAAACCCCCACAGGGCAATGAGGTAGTAATGATCTCCAGTTGTTACTGCCATCAAGAGATGCAGGCTGCTGGCAGGGCCAGGGCAGGGTTAGAGGGAATGGGCATTAATCTAATTTATCCATCAACCCTGTCATGATCTCCTTCATCCTAAAATATTTCACTTGGCGTCAAAGGGCAACAAAAACACACATATCTATCTGAGTCATTTTGAATAATCGAATCTGTACAATCTCCCTCAGTCTTTCTAAAACTGAACCTTAGATATTCTCTCTCCATGCCCTTATTTTCTTGGTTGTTATGCAGGAAGAGTCTGCTTTTGAAAAAGGAACTTATGTTGGATGGATTGAATACCACTTCCTGGGGAACCTGCGCAAGAGGGCATTACTACACTCACGTCCTGCTTGATCGCTTTCCATATGCCTCTTGTTATAGCACTATGACACTGCTTTAATCCCAAGGCTCCATCCTGTGGAATTCTGAGCTCTAGAAACAGATAATTAAATATTTCATACAACTACAAATCTCAGAATTCCATGGGATGGAGCTATGGCACTTAAAGTGTTATCAAGCTGCTACAATTTTGTAGCATGAAGGAGAATTAAGTAGACCTTTGGTTTTATGAAGCTAGGATTTCATTTTGATGAATAGGAAAAGCTACAGTATGATACAGCGTATTGAGAAGTTATGTTAGAGAGCGTGAAAATGATAGTTTGAGGATTAATTCTGTGTGAGAAGAGTGCACTGTGTCTACAGATCACACCACCTTTTGAGAGCTTTATGGCAGGGTTTTAGCCTTAGGCTGCTGACATGCTACAGAAACAATGCAGTTTGACACTGCTTTAGCTGCCATGGCTCAGTGCTATGGAATCCTGAGATTTGTAGCTTGTTGTGGCACCAGAGCTCTCTGACAAAGAAGGCTAATATCTCACAAAACTACAAATCCCATAATTCCATAGCATTGAGCCATGGCAGTTAAAGTGGTGTCAAACTACATTATTTCTGCAGTGTGTCAGCAGCCTTACTCCGTAATCCTAATCCAGCACCCTTTCTCACTGGTCGCTATGCCTGTTTGTTTTGGCTTGCTATTGGGTTGTTGTTTTTTTTTAAAAAGTTTGATGGCACTTGTCTTCATCATATCTGTTTCTGGCCTTAACAGTCCAGTTTATTATCTAAAACTAGGAATTACAGTAGTTCAATTACAGTGCACAGGACTTCATGTGTAAAAAGTTCCAAGATCAGTCCCTGACATCTCAAAATATAGATGAGAAAGACTCCTACCTGAAACCTGGAAAAGCTACTGCCCATCAATGTAGATAAGGGCTGAAGCAAATTTGATGGGTCCCGAGGCCAATTTCAGCCCTGCTCAATCCCACTGTGGCCTTGCTACAGTGGTTACATGCTGCCGAAATTTGACATTGAGCAAATTTTTAAATAGCAAGGGAGCTCCAGTTTGCCCAAAACCACATGTAGGTACTAAAATAAGGTTCATAGTTCTACTATACAAAAAGGCACCCACTCCCCTAGTGCCTTGTTTTACCACTGAAATGCATTATGTTAATTGCTGCATTATAGCAATGTGGCAGCAGCAATTTCTCTAAGGGCTGCAAAAGTGGTTAGGGATGACATTTTCCCCCCTCACCACAGTGTAGACAGTGCTAAGTTAGACCAGTCACCTGAGTTGATACAAGGCAGCTTTTTGTGTTTCCAGTTTGCTGTATGCCAGTGACATGTCTCATACAGCTCTGTAGAGGTTTTTGGGCAGCCTTTCCTATCAGCCTAGACAACATAGCCAATGGTGAGATCTGCTGGGAGTTGAAATACAACAACATCTGGAAGGCCACATGTTCCCACTTCTGCTTTTTGAAGATAAAACAGTTGTTTTGCATCTTGCTACAGTTGGGACACACAGAAGTTAAAAGTGACTGGTTTCAGAGGAATCTGTTCAAGCAGCTATTGGCCATGTTTGGTCATTCTGAGCTGTATGCATTGCCTACTCCCTAGTAAATGAAGGCAGAATTACATAATATAGAACCTTCCATATTGTATCATTATGTCATGTCTTCACGTATCAGGACAGAGAAGCAGTCTGAGGCAGATGAAGAGCATAGGCTGACTAAATAAAATGAAATCACATCTATTCAGCTTGTTTAAAGTTCCCCAAGACAACTATAAATGGGCTTCCAATGAAAGGAAAACCTGCACATTACAATTAGTATAAAATGGGTGAGATCATCAGAGTTGCACTCACAGTGAGGACATGAATGGGCTTCCTGGGGCAAGGTAGATACTCCAGTTCCTCTGTAATGTTAAAATAACATTCCACCTGAGTTAGTATCTGCAATCCATGCTGAGATCACACTGTTTGAATGGAATTTTTAACTGCATAATTAATAATGTCTTCTCCATTGTGTACTTTACACATGCAGGTAACTAATCCCTACCTGTCTCAAAGTAAGGAATAATAAATCTGGACAAGCAGATATGGGCAAAGTTTGGGAAAATGCTGCCTAGCATCGTGTTTGTTAGTCCAGACTAGAGTAGACCTATTCAATCAATTGTTGGATGATGAGTCAACACACAGATAAATCCCACAGATTCAATGGGTCTACTCTAGTTAGGACTAACAGTAGGACTTCGGCTGTTATTTTTTGGATTAAAAAATCCAACAATCATGCTGGCTGTGGGATTTGGGAATTTGTAGTCCAAAATGTAACATTTCCAAGCTCTGGATATGAGACACTGTCCCTAGTTTTTACAAAAGTCTTTCCCTCCAGCAGTTGAGCCTGCTGGCTTGTCTAGATAAGAAGAGATATAATGCTGATTGCTGCGTTTTAACGCAAATTCGCAGCAGTGTTCATTTGTCTCCAGGTTTTTTTCATAAAATTGCTGGTATACGACGCTATCTGTGTTTGATGTTCACATGGAGCCATGCCTGCAAATCAAGATGGTGGCCGGGAATGAATCGCTTGCGTTATTATTCGCAACAAGTTGCTGCCACTGCACAATATTTATTTTTTTACTGTAAATGTAAGGCGCACAAGCGTGACCTTCTGTTTAAAAAGTTGTTTGGTTGCCTCAGCGCAGCAAAAAAGCACAAGATCGCAACTGTGAAACTCCAAAATGGCATTTACGGCCACTTTGTAGCCAGCAAGCCCCCACCCCCCGCACATCCAGCCAAACAGGTTTCCACTTCTGCTCTTATCCAGGAATACACTGCACTGTGATTCATTTGTCCTAATGAGCAGTAATGCACATTTCCCCCACATTTTAAAAAAGCTTGGGAGAAGCTGCAAAGGCTTCTGCTGCATAGTTTTTGGAATTTTTGTCCCCCCCCCCCCCCACGCTTCTGAATATGGCGAATCACTGCAGGATCTCATAGGGACAAAAGGTATTCTCAAATTCTATGAGGAATTTTTTCTCCATCTAGACAACCCTGTAGGTTCTCCTAATATAAAGAAGAACCAGGGAGGGTAAGGTGAGTTATTGCTAACTGGACAGACTTTCAAGTAAGGGTTCTGTTACTTTGTTTAATTCGGTGACAGTCCTAGTAAGAGTTAATTTATCCAAAGATCCAGAGACTGATCTGAAGTGTTGCCGATTTTTTTTTAAATGACTACTAATGCTGCAATATATTATTCCTGTTCTAAAAAAATATAATTTTCTTAAGCCTTAGAAGTTAATTACAGACAGAAAACAATGCTAAAAACAAAAACAAAACAAAAACAATGGTAATAATGCCAGTTCAGACATTATTAGAAATGGAGGTTTTCTGTTATGAGAATATACAGTGGAAAGCCTCTGGGTAAACACATTGTATCTCCCTTTTCTTTTTGTTTGGGGAGGAGGGGGTAAGGGAAAGAATTTAATACAGTACAGTACTTCCTTTAGCACGGTGTTTCCTAAACTCTGGTCTTCCAAGTGTTTTGGACTCCAACTCCCAGGAGCTTCAGACACCTTGGGTAGTGATCAGGCATTCTGGGAGCTGAAGTCCAACACACCTGGAAAACCAGAGTTTGGGAAACACTGCGAGCAGATTGGAACAAATAGAATTTTCCATTACTTTGGTACAACAAACTAGTTCAAATAGTGATTTCAGATTCTGGTTTGTTGGATAACTTCAGTACTGTATGTTCAGATTGAGGAATCCTCATATTTTGATGTTGCAGGAGATTAATACTTCTTTCAAATCACAAAATGAAAATTTAAACTTTGTGGAAAGAAGAGGAGCTTTGTGGCTATATTGGGATATGCAGATACCCTAAACTATGTCAAGTTGAAAGAGCACTATAGTATTACTTTTTAAAAAAAATAGAAATACAATTGATAGAAACTTTTTGTGGTATAAAATGGCCAACATTAATATAGCTCCAGAGTCCCAAATCAGGGAAAAAGTGGAATAGAAATAAAGATGATGATTGATGATAGATAGATAGATAGATAGATAGATGTCTATTATTTTTAATTAAAGAACTCGATTCCAACATGACGGCTAAAGGAGTAAAACAAGTATTGGCATCAGCACTTTTAAATTTATACTTGAACAACACAGTTGGGTCAAGAAATATTTCTGTTATTTTATATGCTGATGATACAGTTTTAATTTCACTTAATTGTATAGGTCTGGGAAAGTTGCTCTATAAACTCAGTGTATTTTGTTCTAAAGAAAAGCTGAACATTAACTGTTATAAAACAAAGGTGCTGGTGTTCAGAAAAGAGCATTCTTGTATTTGATGGTTCATCCATGGTCACCAGCTTGAACAATGTTAGGAATTTAAATACCTTGGCATTCATTTTATAGAAAACCTTTCCCGGAAGCCTCATATAAAAGCTATTAGAGCAGTGGCCTTGAGATCTGCTGGCACTATCCTTAGATTATTATTTTTTTCAGCACTGCAAGGGATCGTCTGGTTGTTCCAGTCTTGAAAATATTTAAGGGCAAAGTCAATCCTCAGATTTTGTACAGTGTTCCTGTCTGGGGATGGGATGATTATCAGATGGCCAAGTTGGAAGCCCTCCAGAATACATTTCTTAAGAAACTTTTAATTCTTCCACCCAGTACTTCTGCAGCTTTGATTCAGGCAGAAATTGGTTTTCCCGCCAATAAAACTCACATTCATTTTATTTTATTTAATTATTGGAGAATTTTAAAAGATTCCTCAGTCAGGGTTCCCACCCCCCACCCCCAGTTATGTTTTGAAGTTATTGAAATGCAAGGTGAAATGCATCATGAGTTGCTTCAATTGTATCCTACTCTGCTTGACAATTTTTCCATCCCGAATTCAAAATAGAAGCTTTGTGAGTACAATAGGACCATTGAATCTGCGGGGGATTGGTTCTAGGGAACCCCATGGATAGTGAAATCTGCGGATAATAGTGAATGCCCCATCGCCATTCCTGCCATGGGATCAATCCCCGGGGGCAATCCCGGGGGTAAAGGGAGAAGGGAGGCAAGAACTACTCCACCCCTCCCTTTGCCCCCGCGTCACCATTCCTGCCATAGGGGCGATCCTGGGGGCAAAGGGAGAAGGGAGTTGAGAATGACTCCATGCCCCCTTCGCCCCTGCTTCCCCATTCCCACCAAAGGAGCAATCCGGGGGGGGGGTGATTCCAGGAGCAAAGGGAGGCAAGAACCACTGCTCCCCTCCCTTCGCCCCCATGTCATCATTCCTGCCACAGGAGCAATCAGGGGGGCAATCCTGAGGGAGAAGGGAGGCCAGAACCACTCCTCCCTTCCCCTCGCCCCCACATCACCATTCCTACCACAGGAGCAATCCCGGGGGGTGATCTCGGGGGCAAAGGGAGAAGGGAGGTGAGATCTGCTCCTCCGTCCACCCCCCACTGGCTGTCGCCATCCACAGATAATTGAATCAGTGGATGGTGAATCAACAGATGTGGGGGTGCTACTGTATCTGGATGTACAGGCTATTAATAATTCTAATTTTTCAAAATGGTATAAACTCTATACATTTGACAATCAAAGGGCTGTTTACTTGGCAAAGCTTACATTTCCAACACTTAGGCAAGCTTTTACAGCCCTTTGCTTTCAAACCATGCCTACAGCTATGGTTTATGGCAGATAGTCTCGTACACCTTTGGCCCTCCAATTGTGTATTTGTGGGCCTCCAGAAATTGTGGATTTGTCTCATTATTTGTTCTTTATATGCAGAGCCAAGATCTAAATTTTTGGGATCTATTCTGTCTTGCTTACACTCTAATAGTGTTCCAGAAAATATTTTCTGTCTCCTATCTGTGGTAACTCACAAGGTTTATCTTTTTGTCCTGGTAGCTCTGAAAATTCAGGCAAGGTTTATCCCGGATATTGCAGTTGATTGTTATGGGGATGTTCTTATCTAATCATAACGTTGCCATCTATATCCAAATATTTTAAGCTTTTTGATTTTTAAAAAAGTATTCTTGATCTATATGCTGTTTATTCCAAATTGTACTTTTTAGTTGTACTCACTTGTTTTGTTTGCAAATGGCCTAAGATTCAAGCATTAAAAAATTTATTATTACTACATTATATTATATGTGTATCTCTGTCATACCTATTGGTGAGTTAGACACAGAATGAGATAAAATTGGGAGAGATGGGCCCACATACCTATCATCCATGGTGCTTGGTGGTCCCTTTAAGGGACCTTGGATTAAGACATTAAGGGATACACTTAGCTCAGGGGTGTAGCTAGGTTTGGGCCCAGTTGACAGGGGACTGACACAGTGTTTCATCCATGTGAAGTCCCACTTCTGTCACCCCAGGTTTCCATCAGCATTTGGAAAGAAGGGATTATTGGCTGACGGTCAAATCAGCCATTCAACAGATCCATGACCCAACCCAAGCCAGCCTTTTACAGCTGTGATCAATAACGTTGTGGCCTAATTTAGTCCACATTGTTGTGCCTGGCTCTTCAATGGAGCACTCATCCCCAAATCGTCACTAAGGCTGCAAACAATAATTTGATTTTACAGTTTGGGTAAATCCAGGGGAAAGGATTGAAAAGAAAAGAAGGGAAATAACTAGATTTTCCAGTTTCTATTCTGAAAGTGTAAAAGGACATAACAAATAGAATGACAAATATACTTCAGAGTAAAACTTGCTGCTAATATTCTATCAGTCTGGGGCCCGGTTGTTTCAAGAGGAAATGGAAGATTTAGGAAGAGCCTGTGGATGAAATTTCAGTACTCTGTTTTTGGATAAATGAAAAATTCCATTTCACACACTCTCATACTTTGAGGGTGGGGGTAAATGTGAAGACTGGCTTGTTCTAGATACATTGAAACTTGGGCAATAAAGAAAAGTTAATGTTCATAGAATCATAGACTCATAGAATTGGAAGAGACCACAAGGGCCATCCGGTCCAACCTCCTGCCATGCAGGAATACACAATCAAATCATTCCCAACAGATAGCCATCCAGCCTCTGTTTAAAAACCTCCAAAGAAGGAGACTCCACCACACTACGAGGCAGTGTATTCCACTTCCACACAGCTCTTACTGTCAGAAAGTTTTTCCTAATGTTTAGGTGGAATCTCGTTTCCTGTAGTTTGAACCCATTGCTCCGTGTCCTGGTCTCTGGAGCAGCAGAAAAAAGCTTGCTCCATCCTCAGTATGACATCCCTTCAAATATTTAAACATGGCTATCATGTCCCCTCTTAACCTTCCCTTCTCCAGACTAAACACACCCAACTCCCTAAGCCACTCCTCATAGGACATGGCTTCCAGACCTCCCACCATCCTGGATGCTTTAAAATATTGCCAAATGGAGCAATTCCCACTTTGAAGAGAGAAAATTTTGCCAGGGTTAGAAATGTTGGCCTTGCAAATGGCAATACAGTATACTAGTGTGGCCACAGTTTCTTATCTGTTGCTAGAAAAAGAGAAGTGAATGTGTATCTCTCTGATTTACCTTAGTAGATTAATAATAGCTAGGCTGAGGAAGGGGCCATTTTCTCTGAAATCCGTAGTCTTGATGCATCCTCATTTAATCTCAGATAGCTGCTGCCTTTACAGAATCTACAGGATGGCTCAAGGCCGGCCCTGCCTTTAGGTAGTGTATGGCAGCCACCTGAGGCTGAAGATTTTGTTTATCACAGAATGGCAGGAAATTAGTTATTTAATTTCTTCTTCCAGAGATGGAGGGAATCACCTGTGAGATTTGTCTGGCTTTGGGAACCCTAGAGCTTGGCTTGGGTGGGTTGTAGAGGTGATGCCATTTTCTGCTGCACTTCAGGTAGCAAGATGTTTTGGTGTGTTCTGGAGAAGGCTAGATTTTTAAGGCAAGCTAAGACCCCAACTTCAGTTCTTAACCTAAAAAAATACTTGCGAGTATTTTTGTCAGCAGAAATGTCAGGGGAAGAACATAAACTGGTCAGCACAGAGTCAGGGCAGATTTTAAGACGTATGCAATGATTCCATGGTTTCGGATTTTATTTTATCTTTGCTGTAAACCTCTGGGAATATATGGCCTAATGCTGAACTGCTTTAAACTGCCTACTGAGGGAGGGTGCTCACATCCCCCAATATTTTCCAAAGGAAAACTGTTGCCTCCAAATAAAACAAAAAACTATAAATTGGGCAGAAGGGTACTCTTCAATCAGCAGAGCATGGAAAACAAATGATGTTTTTGGGGAAGGGGGAATTGCAGCTTTCACAATCTCCCAGCCTGCACCACCATGGGTGATCCTGAGTTTGTAATCCCCCCCCCCAATCCCTAATTTCTAAGATCTGCAGTCTGTAGTCTGAAATGTCAGCGCCTCAGACATCAATAGGCATTGGTTTTGGTGTGATGTTAATGGTAGTAAAATTGGAATAATTTGAAGAAGATATACCTACAAGTGGAACCTACAATAAAATGTTGCAGCATGGTGTCTTTCTCTTCAGCATCCTCCTCCCACATACTCTGTTCCATTCCTGTCTGTCACATTGCTTATTTTGTGTGATTCTTGGGGCAGGAGAAGAGTTTTTTACTTCAACCATATTGTGTAATATTGTAATCAAAGCATTCTTAACACTGTGACCTTTCTCAGCTAGACTGTTTAGTAGGAGTATTAAACAAACAGTTTAGCAGCACACTAAAGCCAAGAAGCTTCACTGTTTGTCAGCATCTTTTATATACTTCCAGTATACACCCTGTCCTCTTGCAACCACAGCTGCATAGCAGTTGATTGTTAATGTTTTAAAGGAAGTATTTCCCTTCCTTGCTGTGCTAGCCCTGGAGGAGTTTCAGCTTCCATACCAATCCTTGGCAGGACTTGGTGGAATAATTTCCTGCTCAAAAGGAGATGTTTTAGTTCATACTGCAGAGCTAGGAAAAGTTAGTTTGGGGGTCTACAACTCCCCAAATCTTGTCAAAAGGAGATTTGGGGTTGTAGTTCAAAAAAGAAAAGAAAAGAACACATCTGAAGCTCAGGTTTACACTTCATCTCTAAATATATCACTTTAAAAGATGTCACTAAACTAATTCCTAGGCTTCACCCTTATATGCCCATCTAAGCTAGCCTAGAAGTCACGAGTTTTGTTCTTTTAGGGAACCAGCAAATCATTTGAAAATAGTGGAAGCTCTCAGTTTCTCAGAGCTCTCAATTGGGGAGTGTTCAGAGCACAGAAAAGAGGGGTGTGTTTTAAAATAGATTTTTAAATTTTAATGTGACTCAAATGGCCCCTGCACAGGTACTTTTTTGCATGGTTCATGTATCACTGAACTGAACAGGTGATTGGCACTGTTAATTCTTAATTGTGCAAGTCATCTGTAAAGCAGGTATTGATGCTAAGCACTCCTCTAGTTCCTTGACTGGCATGGTAGATTTCTTAAGTGGGGGGGGGGTGTCTTTCTGCACAAAAGTATATCTGCCTCAGTCTGTTTGTCAATTTTTTAAAAATGTATGTGTATATGTGTGTGTGTTTACCAATATATGTACATATGTATGCAATATATGCACACGTATGTATGTTACAGGCAAGTGTAACGTACTGTGCTTTGTAGAAGTAGCCATACACACCTCTTTGACTTTTCCACATTTTGTTGAGTTAACCTCTGGGATTTGGATTTAATTGGCATTAATACCATTTGATGTACATAAGATGCTTCATACTGTGAACATGCAGGATATTTTCCTTGTGGCATAAAAGTTAAATAAAATAAACAAAAACAAACTAGAATTTCAAGGCACTTTATCTGGGAAACATAACAGGATACATCAGGCACATTTCAGAGCTGTCAAAATTGTGAGCAGATGCAGAATCACCAGTTGAATGCAGGGTTTGGCAAAGTATTGTCCCAAAAAATCCTGAAACAAATTGCTTAAAGGGATATCTGAAGACAAGCTTTTCTGTATTTCATTAAAACATCCGCATGACTCATATTTCTGCCTATGCCTGTGATGTGTAAACACACACATGCTTTATTGTGTATGATGTCAGCAAGTCTGGAATTTTATGTGTGCTGGAATATGCCAGAGCAGAATTACATAATTCAGGATAGCTCACACAAGAAAATGGCTGTTTGTGGGTAGTTTTGGTCAGGAATTTTTTACATGTGTCATGTCACGTAAAACACAATTCCATTACTAATCCCAGAAGCAAACAGCCTTATCTGAAACCCAGTGTCTGTCTTAAAAGGAGCAGAAGTGTTTAGGTTTGTCCAATCATTTGCAAATGTGTATACGTTTTTAACTTATCCCATTAATTCTTCTATAAGGGGAGGGGAGGGAACACACTGTCTAATTATAACAATTAGTTATTTATTTATTTTTAAAAACCTCCATTGATGCTTATCTGGAGTGGAAGGAATGTACTTTGCTGTATTTTTTTCTCTGTTTTGTGTTTTCTCTTCCCTGCTCTTTGTTACAGTTTTGGCAAGTTTTTTCCCTCGCTGAAAAAAAATTAACATCACTAAAATATGGAACATTACAATAAAAAGTTACACAACACAATAAAACTATATCAATAAACCTTGTTTTTCATCAGTTTAGGAGCGGATAAATCCAGTAACAATCATAAAAGTGTTTCTGCATAGGGAAATGGGGGGAAAGTATAATCAGTGTAATAAAGAGAAAAATGATTGTAAAATTGTCAGCAATCAAATGAGGCAAAGCAAACAGGTGTTTGGTAAGCTTACAGTAGTGTACACATTACACCAGTTGCAAGCTAGTGAACTATTGATTTGTAAGAAATTGGCTCTGTGTCTTGTGTGATCCAATCAGATGCAAGTAAACCTTGCTTAATTATTCAGGGGTTACTCTTGAGTAAGCTAAGTTTGTACGTTTACCTGAGGCTTAAATATTGTAATCCATTTGTGCATCTGCGAAAATGGAGTGTATTCCACAAGAGTCTATGCTGTAAAATAAATTAGTCTTAAACAGTGGCATAAGAATTCCCTTTCTTCTCATCCTGCCTTTGTTTTTATAATCTGCGTAAAATTGTAGCCTAGCAATGAATTATTCGGAGGGCGGGGAGAAAAAGAAGGTCTTTTAAAATGTTTCCTTTGCCTGTAAATATGAAAGTCAGTGTAGTGTAGTGGTTTGAGTGTTGGTCTAAGACTCTGGGAGACCAGGGTTCGAATCCCTGCTTGACCATAGAAACCCACTGGGTAACTTTGGGCAAGTCACACACCCTCAGATTTAGAGGCAACCCACCCACCCCCCAAACAAATCTTGCCAAGAAAACCCATAGGTTCCCCATAACTCAGGGCTTGTCTATACGAAGCAATAAAATGTGGATTGGTGCACAGTAATGCCAATTCGCAGCAGCTTCTATTTGTCTCAACATTTTTTTTTAAGATTGCAGGCATGCGAAGCTATCAGCTTTTGCTGTTCCAGTGGACATCCCTGTGAATCAAGGTGGCGGCGTGAGTGAATTACTCATGTTTTATTTACCTTGAGTTGGCACCGCCCAAGTTTTTTAAAAAAATCTAAATCCAAGGTGTGATCTTCCGCTTTAACAAAGAAGCAAATCCAAAATTGTTATTTGCTCACTGTTGCACACAATTGCTAAGGTGAAAATCCAACATGGTGGTTTTGGGTGCTTGCCTTGTTAGCAAGCTCCAGCCTCTGTGCACATCCGACTAATCAGCTTTCCACTTTCGCTCTTATTGAGAATGCGCAGCAAAGCAAATTGGTTATCCCCAAACGAACAGGAATATGCATACTCTGGAGCTTTTTAAAAAATACAGGAAAAGCTGTGAATGCTTTTCCTGCATAGTTTTTGGCATTTTTGGTGTCCCCCCCTTCCAAAAATGGCAGATTGATGCGGGGTCTCATTAAGACAAATCACAGAACCATAGAATTGTAAAGTTGGAAGAGACCACAAGGGCCATCTAGTCCAACCCCCTGCCATGCATTCTGTGAGGAGTATTTTCGCTGTTTAGACAACTTCTCAGAGTCAACTGGAAGGCATATAACAATACCGAGACAAAACTTGAAATACCTTTACATTTTAAAGAGCTGAGCATTTAAATTTTTGGGTAGACAGGCACAAAGCTGAGCAGTGCATTGTGTGCCTGAAAGCAAATTTGCTGGAAGCCACGTAACCACCAGCAGCACAGAAACACACAGTTAACCATTCTGGAAAACCACATTGTGAAAAGCACTATATAAACGCCGTCGCTAGGGGTTGGGGGGCGTGTGTGTGTGTGTGTGTGTGTGTTGCCGGCGCTCAAAAGATGCCCTGGCTGGGTTCGTCCCCTCCCTTCAAGTGATGGACGTGTTTGACGTGATGTCAAAAGGGTTGCAGCCAAGCACGTGGAATCAAGCAAGGCAGGGAAGGAGCACGTAGGATGCCATTCCCGGGAGGAAACAGTCCTCTCAGCCCTCCCCCTTCCAAAAAGGAAAAAGAAAAAAGGCAGGGCAGAGCACAGAATCCCAAACGTGCGCCCTCCTCGATGTTATTCTTCCGCTCTGTTCAGATCAATCGTATTTTTCCTTGCTAACTGCCAGCATCACTGCAAAACGTAGGGGAAGGTTCCTTTTGGCTCTAAAACATCTCTCTCTCTCTCTCTCTCTCCCTCCCTCTCTCTCTCACACACACAGATGCAAAAGCTACAGCTACCAACAGCATTGCATAACCTGGGGGAAAGTTCCTTTGGGGGACTACAGCTCCCAGAATCTCCCAGCCAGCCATGCTGGCTGGGGGAGGAGTGTTTCCAGGAATTGTAGTCCCCAAAAGGAACTTTCCCCAGGCTCTAAAATCTCTTCTGTCTCTCTCTCTCTAACACACACACACACACGCGCGCGCGCAAACGCCACAGCTACCAACATCACTGCATAACTTGGGGGAAAGTTCCTTTTTGGGGGGATTACATCTCCCAAAATCCTCTAGCCAACCATGAGAGTTGTAGTCCCCAAAAGGAACTTTCCCAGGCTCTAAAACATCTCTCAGACACACACACAAATGCAAACGCTACAGCTACCAACATCATTGCATAACTTGGGGGAAAGTTCCTTTTGGGGGGATTACAGCTCCCAGAATCCCCCCAGCCAACCATGGGAGTTGTAGTCCCCAAAAGGAACTTTCCCAGGCTCTAAAACATTCTCTCTCTCTCTTACACACACACACACACAGATGCAAACATAGGGAGTTTCAAGTTACCCAGCATGACCCCCCCACTCCAGGAGGAGGAGGAGGCTGCAATTTGGGGGGGGGGCGAGCAGCCTCGAACCAGTTGTCACTTGGCTGCCTTTTTGGATTGGCTGAATGCTCCGACTGCTGCCTTGGGAACAAAAGGTCAAAGTGGACTGGAGGGTGTGTATTTGTGTGTGTGTGTGTCTTTGCAAGGGCTTCTAAGCAAAGGGGGAAACCTCCAGCAGGCTGGAAGCTTTTAAAGCGCCCGTCTTCCCCTTGGAGGCAGTAAACAAATCGCAGCCTGCCAAGGGTGTGTGTGTGTGAGAGAGAGGGAGTTGATTTATGTACATGGGGAGCTGGCAATGTCCAATCCCTTGTCTCCGGTGCTCAGGCAGAAAGGGGGGGAAATACATAAACCCAGCTTGCATGGCAATTTGGGAGGCTGTCTGTGGGCAGGGCCTTTTCTCTCTTTTTATTTTGGGAAAGATTTGGCTAGTTTAGCCTGAGAAGACAGGAGGCTGCAGAGGAGAAAGCGATCAGTTCTGGAAAAGCAGCAGCCCTGTTTCCAGTTCCAGCTTTCAGGAATGGCTTGTGAGATCATGCCTCTGCAAAGGTAGCTTGCTGTTTTGTTCTATCTGTATGGTGTTTTAATCTTCTTTTCTCTCTCTCTTTTTTTAATGACTACGATAACATTGAGGGTTCTGAACAGTAAGAGCACTTTGGGCAATCCCGATCGAGTTATCTGCTGCCTCTATCTGCTAAATAGTTTCCTATTGTCTCCTTTTTCATGAATGCCAGGACTTGTAATTCAGTGAAATGACTGCATTCTTCAGTACTGTATGTTTTATGATTTAAAAAGCATTGTGCAGTTGGGGGAAGTGTATAGGAGTAGACTGCAAGTCTTCCCTGTATGTCTGTATGCATTTTATTTTACAAAAAAAAAAAAGTAGTTTGTTTTTTACAAAAAAGTCATTTTTATGTTGTCATACTGACATAGATAGATAGATGTTTGTCAAAACTATGCAAGTCTGCTCAGAAAACTAACTAACACTAGTCATGACCAGTTTAAGGAATTGGGGGGGGGCTGCAATGCTTTATTTTTGGGGGGGCATAGGTTTATATCAGGTCAATGTAACCTAACCTATCCACAGTATAGGCTATTCAGATTATTACTAATAATGTTTTTGCAGGAGGAAGGTTACAGTGGCTCCCCAAAATGATGGTCCTCCTGCAGCTGCTGCTGGGCCCTTAAACCCGCCCTGACTCTAGTAGAGTTATCCCACCTGTTAACTTACATGTACTTACCTAGGAGTAAGTCCCACTGAAATCAGTTAAGTATACATAGACATTTTCTTAAAGCAGAATTCATCAAACTGTTCTCAAGGTGCAATTCCAATGCAGAGTCACCTGTGTGTTCAGTGAGGCACCTGAGTAAAGATCTTTATGACTGAGATATTATTAAAGTTTTGGAACAAGAACTTATTTTTGTGAGGAGCATAGAAATGCCATACATAAGGAGTTATTATAATGACTAAACATGCTAGAATATATGTTTGCTCTTTGAAATATTGTACCTCAGATTTTTTTCAGCAACAGTCTCTTTTCAGATTCACTTCAAGGGCAGGTTAAAAAGTTGCATTTAATTACGTAAGGCAAATCAGTAGTAGTTCATTCACCAACATGTGTCTGAGTGAGTTACACAGAGTGCATAATTGTGTTAAAGCAGAATGTGTATGTGTGTGCCCTCAAGTCGCCTGTCAGCTTATGGAGACCCTGTGAATTCTGTAGGGCTTTCTTGGGCAATGACAACTCAAAGGTGGTTTTGACAGTTCCTTCCTCTGAAATACAGCCTAGAACACCTGGTATTTGTTGGCAGTCTCCCTGCTTAGCTTTTAAGATCAGACAGGATCTGGTGCCTTTAGGTCATTTAGGCCTGGCCTAAAGCAGAATATATAAACTATATTGGAGCCATAAAAAAAGGAGGTAAATGTATGAATATCTAGTAATCATAGAATCATTACTAGATTTTAGTAATGGGCCATCTAGTCCAACCACCTGCCACACAGGAATATTTAAAAAATATTACCATGATAAGGGTCCTTAATACAATTCAGATAGTTGCTAGGTCCTCTTATGGTTTACTAGAAAGTGCTTGTATCCTTACCTTCTATAAATTTGCAGCAAACTAATTTTAATTTAGAAAAATAAAAGGATTGTACTTCCATTAGTACTACTGCTTTTCTGTACCTAGAGGGTTTTGTTTCGCATCAAATGAAAGAAAAATTAAAACTTGCTCCCCAATATCTTTCTTTAATGCCACCTCTTGTAAACTTTGAAATAAATAATACTGAGTCCCTGAAAGACCAAACTGCTTTACAGTATTCTGCTCTCAAATGGGGTCCACCTTAGGCAGTAGGAATTGCTCCTCCATTCCTTTCTTTAGTTTTTCTTTAACTGAATGGCATTGGTTTACAGGAAAGATATCTCTTCATATAAATCTCTTAGGGATTGGAGCAAGGCAGAGATGCTGGTAAAACGAGCGGCTGGTTCAAAGCTCTCATTTGAACTCTCGAACAGGAATGTGTTGTTTGCTAAGAAAACAGCATTCCTGTACTGAAAAAGACCTTGATTACACTCCTAGCTTTATTAATGAACTAGTTAGCTTAGAGGTAAGCCTGGGAATGTAATGTGTTGGAGAAACAATACTGCTGCTTTGATTTTTTTTAAAAGACACTTTTTAAAAAAAGTGTTCATGAATCAGTTTTGTAACAGCTGGTTTTCAGCAGTTAACAATATTTGAACTGAGCAGGGGTTTAGGGGAGCGGGTTACTGAGTTGCTCAAGCTTGTTCTGTGCATAGAATTTGCCTACATCACTTATGCCTTGCAGATAACAGTGAGCAGTTTGTGGCCCTCTATATTTTGTTAGAATAGGATTCCCCTCAGTAAGGACAGTGTCGAACAATGGTAGAAGCAGCAATAGTTCAAAAATATTTGGAGGGGTACATCTTGCCTACCTTCTGTTGTAGATCAGTGCTTCTTAAGCTATTTTACATTGTGGAGTGGCAGGTTATTTTTTCCAATGTGACAGGGAACAGCACCATATTTGGGCCCATTGGCTACCAACATTTCTTTCTTTCCTGGAAACTCACTGCATACTGGCAGTCAATGTCTCATGTAGTGGTGCTGGTCCACAGCCATAAATGAAATAGTGAGGTTGTTTCTGGATTGTACCACTTCAGATCATAACTAGAAACTCACATTTTTTAGTCACATAGAAGATGGAACAACCTTGTTTTCTGCTGCTCCAGAGACACGAACCAGTGGATTCAAATTATAAGAAAAGAGATTTCACCTATACATTAGGAAGAGCTGTTTTACTGTAAGACTGAGACTGGAACGGATTGCCTTAGGGAGTGGTAGACTCTCCTTTGGAACTCTTTAAACAGAGGAGTGGATGTCCATCTTTCTGGAGTGATTTAGTTGTGTATTCCTGCATTGCAGGGAGTTGGACTAGATGACTCTTGCAGTTCCTTCCAACTCTAAAATTCTATCATTATTTTTCCTGCCTGTAGAGAACTAATTTTCATAGCTGAACATTGTAGCCTACTATTCTCCTTTTTGTGCTTTTTCAAGTGCAAGAAGAGCATTAATGTCTGTGTGTGCCCCCTGAAGTGACAAAGTCCAGACACAGATTTACGGTAACTGCTTGTGTGCTATTCTCTCTTTTCATGCTGTTCTTAGAGCTGACACAGGGCAACAAGTGACTTTCCCTAAGCCATCAATTGAAAAGCTCAGAGTGTGATCTCTGCTCTCCAATTTTCCCCTTCCCTAGAAAATGTCATTCTTGTTCTTGCCAGCCTTGACTAATCATACTATTAGTCATGCACTCTGAACCACATGCATGGGTCCATGCCAGATTGGGGGTGTTGGTGGTGTAAACATCACTTTTATGATGCCAAAAGGCTACTGTATCTACTCTTAAAGGGAAAATCTTTCATTGTTAAACAGTAGAGCAATTGTTAAATAATGCACATATTCTAAACAGGTGACATATGTTTAACTGACTTTGAATTCTCTCTGAAGGTTGCAGAAGTACAAAATGGGTTGCCAGGGCTAGATTGTATCATATGTTTCAGACTGCTACATGCCTAGACCCTTCAGGAACTATATAGCCTCACCTTTTCCTAATACAGTAATGTCTATTCCACATTTTGAAACAGTTTTTTTCATCTATTTTTAATTAATTTTGTTTGCAAAAATATATATTATTTGCAAACTATATAAACATAAATGGAAGCACTATCTTTGCTCTCCAGCACTTGGGTAGTCTGTTGTAGGGATGTAGACTGTTTCATCCTCACATGAAAAGATGAATAATGAAACTAGTTTGCTCCCCACTGTGGGAGAAAACAGATAATCCTCCCCAGTATTCTCCCAATATTCAAATGTCCAGAAGTGTTACTCAGGAATTATTTCAAGGAGAAAAACATACATTTTCTTGCAACTTCCCCCCCCCCAACCATTTTCTGTGTAGAAAAACAGTGGGGGATAGATTTTTTTTAAATGTATTTTTCTTCACAGAACAGTTCCTGTGCAACACTTTAGGACATCAAATACCAAGAGAAAATTGCACAGAAATCTTGCTGGTCCATTATTCTTCCCAATGGGGTGTTCCAACTGTCAAGAAACCTGTTTTGTTTTTGTTTTTTATCTGGGAACAAATAGTTGAAATGGAAATACTGGTAGTTTTTTCCATTCCTAGTCTGCTACCATTAAAATTTGTCAAAGTGCAGAAAATGCTGGAAGAATTGTTAATTATGACCAATAATTACAACTTTGCTCTGTTTTTTTGTTTTTAAACCCGTGACCGTATTATGTTATATGTACACTATCCAGGACTCATGATTTGTGGAAAGAAGAGACTTCTGAAGCAAAAATTCAAATAATCTGCTTAGATGTGTATGTACAGGCATACACATGATTGCAAACAATCAACTGTCCTTTCAGTGCGAATTGCTTTTCCATGGCCATATCCCATAGCACTGCTGTAACATTTTAAAAACACTCTGAACATGGGTAGGGCTTGGTCATTCAAACAGACTGAAGCTGGGATGAAAGGTTCACACAACTAGTTCCACCCACATAGACATTAACAACAATGCAGTCAGGTATGAACCCATGGAACTCCATGGAAAAGTGAGGCCCACAGCATTGAATGTAACATTTGAAATGACCCTGCAATCCTGGAGCCTTTTCACACCAAGCAATTATAACACTATGTTTTCATTTTAACGGCCATGGCAACATCCTGTGGAATCCAAGGATTTGCATTTCAGGGAGGGGTATTTAAAATTCTCAGCTAGAAAGTTCTAATGACCCACCAAACTACAAACTCCAAGGTTCTATAGGAGGTAGACATGGCAGTTAAAGTGGAATTATAGTGCTATAATTGTGTAGTATCAAAGGGCCCCTGGTGGATACAGGTTTGAAGATTTTTTTTTCTCCATCCTTGATGTTCTGGATTTTAATTCCCAGAGATACTAGCCAGGGTGGCCAGATGATTCTATGATTCTATGATAAAAAATTGTGAGAAACGTTAATAAATGCTTGTATAGGTTGCATTGGTAATGAATTAGTTTGTGAACATTTTGGCATGAATTACTTTGTGAATGTGTTGGCATGCAGCCCTATTAAAGGCATGGTGGTATTTATTTAAGAACATTTTTTACTGCTTTTCATTTAGAGCATCTCAGAGTGGTTTGTAATGAAAACAGCTATAGTAGAACCAGTTGGTAAACATTAAATGATGATAATTTTTTTTAAAAAAAATCCATT
This sequence comes from Gambelia wislizenii, assembly GCA_030847615.1. Taxonomy (NCBI): domain Eukaryota; kingdom Metazoa; phylum Chordata; class Lepidosauria; order Squamata; family Crotaphytidae; genus Gambelia; species Gambelia wislizenii. The sequence continues at coordinate 22,749,835 of JAUMIR010000005.1, read as the reverse complement.
AAAAGAAACACCTGATCTAATGCAACAGCTAAGTGTGCATTAACTAAATAATTGTGGCCTAAACTCACAGAAGCTTATTTTAGAATAAATATGTTAGTCTTTAAAATGCTGTAGGAGTTTTGTAGATGTTGTTTCTAAAGGCTTAGAAACACAGCAAGTTGCCTTATACCCCACAACTTGATAAATTTACTGATTTGGACTATAGCTTCCAGAATCCCCCTAGCATGGTCAGTGGCTATACAAAGTTAAAAGACCACTGTTGTTGACATTGCCAACTGTTCTAAGTTTCAGACAAGGCTTCCTGTGTTCTTCATGGGGATGCCAAAGATTGAACCTGGGTGTTTTTGCATGGAAAGCATGTCCTCAACCAAGCTAAGGCTCTTCTTCTAACATATTTGCATTTACGTGCTTCTGTCAATAGCTCTCATGGTCTCACTTTGGGATTTAATATGTATTTTAAGTGGATTATTCAAACAACAACAGGGTAGTTGGGGGAAATGATATAAACTTATCCTTTTATATTTTGCCACAGGCCAGTTTCAGTAAGATGATTTGGGGGCTGAAACTTTCAATAATATCCAAAAGTATGCTTCTGGATGGTGGAGGTTCTGATATCAGTCTTGCAAATATGATTAAGCTGTGTACGTGACTCAGTAGCCCTCTTTTATGACCATCTGCAAATAATTAAGTTTGGAAAAGAGAGATAATCTGAAAGGCTTCAGATCCATTATACCAAATGTGTCAGTCACAGGGCTAATTTCTGACCTGTGCACCAGTCACTTGGGTACTTAATCTCACATCAGCTTTTAAAGGCCCTCCCTGCTTGTGGGTGTTGTCTATACCAGATATAAAGGGAACTGTTTTTATGGTACCATTGCAGTAACTTGTTTTTCATTTGGATTGCAGAAGGCTGTTTATACACATAATGTTAAGATAAACCCAAGGAGATAAGACTGGTACTTTGGACCTCCTCTCCCATTCAGGCATTTTTCAAAATGCTTTGCAACTCCACATTAATGAAACAAGGTGTGGCATACATTTGTAAAGAAAACAGAGGTTAGACAGCCACAAAAGTTCATGTGTGTGTGTCTGGATCACATACATTAACCTAAGGTGGATCCTTGGAAGGTGGTGGTCTCTCATTCATCAAAGCTTTTTTAAACAGAAGCCAGATGGCCATCTGTCAGGGATGCTTTAATTGGGTATTCCTGTGCTGGCAGGAGATTGGAGTAGGTAAGTGCTTCTCAAGCTGTCTGATGTGAGAAACTGGTAATATTTTTTTTGCCAGGGACCAGCACTAAATTCATGCCCATTGGGTACAGTTTTTTTCTTTCTGTCCTAGAAACTTGCCAAGTACTGGCAGCCAGTGGCTCAGAGACCAGCACTTTGACTAGCACTGGTCTAGATGATTTTGGATATCCCTTCCAACTGTATAAATCTATAAATATATAAATTGCTAATTCATGAATTAATTTCTGTTTTAATCTCTTGATTTAAATGCTGTTAATCACAAGAAAGTAGTTCTGGGCATTTGCAACCCCCTTTTTACGGTGTAATTGTCTTGAAGCTAAACTATTAGGCCCCACTTTCACAATGGAGGTGGAAGGATTTAATTGCCTCCCCTCGACTTTTATGTTCAGAGAATTGTAGAATTCTAAGGAAAACTTAAAAGAGCACGTGCATTGCAACTTTATTTGTAAAAATTCTGGCAGAGCATGGCTACTTAGTAAGTGCTGACTAAGGCAGTCTTGGAGTTGTAGTCCAAAAAAAGTAACTTTTTCAGGGTCTAAACGTGTCCACAGTTATGATCCAGCACGCAAGTTGCTTAAATTCCATTGTGAGATTTAACCTGTTTGCACAGGATTATAGATGCAAGCATGAGTACCTGTATAATAAGAAAACTTTTAACTAACAGAGTGATTTTAAAAAAACATAAGGTAGAATTGATTTGCAGCTGTAAGTAGAGGCATGTAAACAGCGTGGCATGAGGAGGCCAAATAGACGTAATTTTGTCCCATTTGTCTGTTCTGATTGTGCATCACTATAGCTTTAGCATTGCACTGCCTACTCCATTGAACCAAGCTGCTCATAATTTAGTGAAACTCTGTGCAAGTTTGGTGCTATGGTGTAATAAAGGCTTGAGAATAGCTCAGGTCACCTGTGGTGACTTTAAAAAATGCTGCTAGGTGACCAGGAAGTGAGACTATTATATCTGTGAATTGGAAGTGTGGCAATTGGCTAGTCCTTTTTTGACAGAGATTGCTAAATAACATAAGTATATGTCGACAGACAGGAAAAACGCTGCTTCTTCTATAAGATGCTGTACCTGAGTGTGACAATGCCCTTCTATAAGATGCTGTACCTGAGTGTGACAACAGTGACACCATTATATAATGTAAAATAAACAGAGATGTTGTGTACTCTTTGTTGACTGCTCATCATGAAAACAAAAATGTTGAACTCAGGGCTAATACCCTGAGACAGAATGTTCAATTCATTTTCTAGTGATGGGGGTGATGGTGGGAATCTCATCTTCCCTGCTGAAATATTGTAGTCTCTTGATGCTCAACAAAGATTTTACAAACTGCCCTTCACTGAATATTTGCAGTTGCTTAGTAACCCATCTTTTATTATTATTCAACTTACCTTATGTTTGGTCCGTATTAACATGTACTGTTGAAATCAAAGGAAGGGCGCAACTTTGGCTGCTATACAGCATCAGTAATTCTCTCCACCTTGTCCTGACCCATTTTCTGTCTTACCCATCCAGGGACTTTTGCCAGATTGCAAATGATAAACAGATGTGTTCCTTCCCTATTGTCTAATGCCCTCTTCTCTTGATTTTAATCTTTAAGAAATAAAGCAACAGAAGCTGAGTGGCACTACCTATGTAAACATATTATTATGAGCATAACCTTATTCTAAAAATGAGGCAATTGCAGGTCTCCACTGATACAACATTTATCTTAATTAGGACACTTTGCAAGATCATTTTGATTATAGTAGCGCTAGAAGGCACGCCATTGAACCTTTAGTTATTGAACAACTAGATTCTGATATTGATCACATGAACTTAACTAACTTATCAAGGTGGCTGTGCCACAGGAGGTATTGGTGCAAGATAAAGACATGGATGGCACTGCCTAGCTTGTAGGTTCTTACCAAGTTAGAAGGAGAATTTTTCTGTCCAAAGTAGGGCAGGCTGGCAGGTTTGTTTCTTTTAAAACATTAAATTCTACCTTTTATTTTTTTTAAATAGATGTCTAGCCTTATGCAGTATCCACTGATTCAGTTATCCACGGGAAACAAAACAGCACACCTACCATAGAGTCTTCTTAGAAAATGTGTCCTCTCTAGCCATTTCCTAGGTCCTCCAAGGCAACTCTATGGTATTTTAAACCAGAAGTCCCATCATTTTCAATGGCATTCACTACTATCCATGGTATTCAGTATCCACGGGGGCCCCCAGAACAAATGCCCAGTGGATACGGGGGTTCTACTGTAGTGTTCTTGGTTTTGGGTTGTTGTTTTTTTTAAAAAAGCATTAAAACAGGGGATTTTCAGATGCTTTAAAAAAAACACCAAAGGAGGTCGCAAGAACAATGTCACTGTTCCACCAAAGGATCCTGATACTGCACGCGCCGTCCTCCCCTCATGCTTCCTCCATTCTTCCTGTGTGCTGGGGCAACAAAAAAGGCACCACTTTTCATTAGCAGAAACTTCTGCTAGTGAAAAGTGGTGCCTTTTTTGTTGCTCCAGCACAGAGGGAGAGTGGAGGAAGCATGAGGGGAGGATGGCATTGTGCAATTTTGGGACCTTTTGGCAGTACAATAATGTTGTTCTCGTGAGCACCTTAGTTTTTTTTTTTTTAATGGGATAATAAAAAAGCATTTAAAATGCATATTGTGATACCCTTATTAAGCCGACCCTAAAGGCACAAAATTGTTTGCAAGCTTTTGAAATCTTTGGATAGCTTCATCAGGCAAAATAGGGAAGAAAGATTATCCTTCATGCCATATAATTTCTATATCATACCAGTAAAATAAATTATTTTCAAAAAAAACCCACAAAACCTAGCATGAATCAGCTAAGCAAGCATCTGAAACCCGGGCAAATGCTTCTGACAATGCAGTCATATACATCTTTACTCAGAAGTGAGCCCAGCTGAATGCAGTGAGCCTTACCCCCAAGTATGTATCTATAGGATTGTGGCTTATAACTCTTGGCCTGATACTTGAAACCTGGTATCAGACACCATGTAAGCAGTCAGGATGGGATATTGCAGAACTGGGGGAAGGGGGATCTTTCCTGGTTACCTCCCACCTCACCTGTGACACTGACATCTGGGGCATTTAAAGCTGATTGCCAGGGATGAGTATGTGGGTGCAGGTGGCCTTGTAGATGAATGGAATTGGCATCTGTGGAGAAAGTATGTTGGTAAAGATTGCAGGATTCTGGGCAACAAATCAGTTTCTTGGAGGGATATGTTGACAAGAACCAATGATGGATGAACATCTCTCTCTCCCCGCCCCATCCCCCAAACAAAGAGTGGCTGCCAAAAGGTTCAGTTATTACAAACACCAGTTAGGAAAATAAGGAGCTATTTTATTATGTCAGATTAAGCCATTGGTCCATCTAGCTCAGGAGTGAGAGTAATGTGATCTAACAGATGTTGGATTGCAACTACCAGCATTCATCACCAGTGACTATTCTGGCAGGTGCTGGTGGGAGCTGCAGTTCAACAGTATTACAAGGGCTGCTTGATTCCCACCATGTATCTAGTTCTATATTTTCTATTCTCAGCTTTCAGCTCCCAGAACTCCCAACCAATATGGTTGATGGTCATGGATTCTGGGACTACAAAACATCTGAAGAGCCAGTGGCTGAAAACCACTGGCCTGTACCAACCTTCTTTGGCAGAGCTTGCTGGAAAGTTGTACTGTACTCTTATACATCTTGAAGATGCCAATTTCCCAGGTCTGGCTTACACTGACAGCAACTGTCCAGGATTTCAGACAGGATCCTTGAGGTGATTGTGATTGAATCTGAGTGCAAACATCTGATCATGGCAGCAGTCAGAATATTTTTCAACAAACAAGTTTGTCTATAGAGCCATGTTACCTTGTGGGTCATAACATGCCCCTTGTTAGAAACAGGAACCCTGCTTGATAGAAACCAGAAAGTTTCTGTCTCTTCAGCAGCTGATGTGCACCTTTACCTCCAGCAGTCAGTAATCACTGCTTACAGCACTGCATTTGCTTAGCTAAAGTCCTGTACTAATATCCTGTACTAATTCAGGAAATTCTCCCCAAGTCTTTCTGCAAAAGCTAAGGCATTGTTATCTGTTTACAAAAGACGTTGGCTTGCCAAGCTGTACCTGAACGATAAGGAGAAAGAAATGAGAGCCAACATAACAAAGTTTGCTGGCAGGTTAAGCCAAAATCAACAAGCTCTCTCCTCTGACCTGATATGGCAGTACAGCTAAAACAACTGGCTATTTTCCCCCAATATCAAAAACAACATAGAGTCTCGTGACTCCTTAAAAGGTTGCTAAAAATACATTGTGGCATCAATTTTCATGTAACTAGGGTCTACTTCATCAGATGTATGATGCATTATTATCATTTGGAAGATGCCTTGTGGACCTGGTCTGTGCATGCAGCAGGACAGAATGGTGGAGTGCTGTGATGATAGATTGCACTATTTCACTTCAAGTTGCAGGCCAGTGATCATATTTTTTTCATGTTCACCTATCTTAAAAATTACATGCAAATGGAAAAGCAGAACATCCCACACTAAGCTGAGATAGATACTTTCCTCCCATCATGCTAGATTTCTATTTACAAAGATGTATTTATTTTTATCTGGAGGAATATCCAAAATCAGAGTCCCCCCAAAAAACTGTAGCCTAATGTGGTACAGTCCATTCTACTAGTTTGTTTTCTTCCATGCATAGACCAGATAGGAATCATGGCCCTTTGGTCCCACTGTTTACATATTTGTGGGGGACTTTATTTCTTTTCTATTCCTGGAAGCTATTTTTCTGAAATGTTCTTTAACCAGAGGTCAAAGCAGAACACCTTTAAAAATAGTTAAGCAACCCAAGCAATTGATTATATTTTAAGTACCCAAATATTTGATGAAAATGACATGGCCTTGCAAAGCTTGTATTGTGTGTATGTTTTAACTTCTGAGGACAGGGCCAACACACACAGCTCCTGTGGCAAGTCCTTTGGTAAACACTGGCAGGAGAGGAGCCGGCCTGACGGTTCTGCTCTCGGTGATTTGCCTGGATTATTCATCTTGGAAAAGCTACTTTTTTGCACTGCAACTCCCAGTGGCCATGCTGGGGTGAGATTGTGAGAGTCGTGGTCCAAATAAGTACGGTAACATTTCTAAGTTCTGGCTTTTTTGTTTCAAAATTACACAAATAATGAGAATAGTTTTTTTGGGGGGGGGGGTTACAGTTGATTCTGCTGTAGCACTAGCATATAAAAAACCAATCAGAAAGAGTCACAGTGTTCAGAACTATGACAAGTGGTATAGAAATTTCCCTAGAGCAAGGGTGGAGAACTATATCCCTGCAGATGTTTTTGACCTATAACTGTCATCACTCCTAATACATGGAATTGAAATAACTGTGTCTTCTTTCACTGATCCCCCAGACCCCAAGTCCCCCCCCCCATCTCTTGGTTTCCTGTGCCTATTTTAGATTGTAAATTCCTTGGGGCAGGGACCTGTTCTTTGGAAACCACTGTGAAACTTCTAATGCAAGTTTAGACTGAATGTGCGAGTTCACCAGATGTGCAAATAATTAATTAAAATAAAAAATCTTTTACTTAAGAGATATTGGGGAGAAGACATTTAGCCCCACCTTCTCCTTGACATATTATCTTTATACGTGAAGGTATTTATTTTATTTATTAAAATATTTATATCCCACCCTTTTATCTAAAGAGCTCAGGGCAGCACTCAATAAAATGAATCCGACTAGTGGAAAAAAAACAAGTTGATTTTTAAAGGCTGAAAGCATATTAAACAATTTAGCAAGTTAAAAAGAAATATTTAAGCCAGTTAAAATAGCTTAAAACTATGTAAAACTAGGAACATGCAAAAGATTTTGTAAAACTAGTTAGCCCTGAAAGGTTTTAGTAACAGCCACATTTTCACTGGGCATCAGAATGATGGCAACATTGCTGCCAGCTGGGCCTCCCAAGTGGAGAATATTCCATAACTGGGGTGCTATAGCAGAGAAGGCCATCTCCCATGTCATCCCCTACGTACTGCACTGATTGGTGGGACACAGGTATTTTTATTTTTGTGTATAGGGGAGCCTTCAGTTGCATGAGCCAGCCCACCTGCACTCTGAAGTGTTGTTAGGCTATCTCAGTGGTATTGAGGTATAAATCTGGTATTAAGAATCCAGAGAGGCTGCCAGCCAAAATAGTGATTCCTAGAGGTTAAGGAGAGAACAGAATTAAAAAAGGCTTGTAGTATAATTAGGGCTGTGGCTGCATTCACACAAGCGTTGACAAATAGCATTAAGGTCTCCTGCTGTAGGGTATTACTATTAAGGAGCCTTGCTCTTCTCCTTTTCACACACTCTCCTTGTATGTCTCACTGTTAGCTGTTCATAGTCTATCGAGTCATGGGAGGGCATCCCTGAATCCTCTTCTGCTTTACTTTCTAGATATGAAATCTTCCCTTTTGGTAAAGGTTGTTGCATTGGAGCCACCATTGATATGCCTGTTTTGAAGACCTTCAAACACTGGTGGTGGGGGGCTTCACTTTTTGACAGTCCTTGAAGTTACTGCCAATAGCTAATAAGTAACCAAAACATCAATATGTTCCCTCTTCCCATCGCTATACTACTGAGGTTTGTGCCTTCTCAGCTGGGGCCTTTTCACACTATACAATTATAGCACTATGATTCTATTTTAACTGCCATTTCATCATCCTATCAGACCTTGGAGTTTGTAGTTTGATGGTGCACTAGAGCACTCTGACTGAGAATACAAAATTCCCTTCTCTGAATGACAAACCTAGGATTCTGTAGGATGTTGCCATGGTAGTTAAAGTGAAATCATAGTGCTATAACTATGTACAGTGGGAAAGGGCTTCTGGTATTCCCTCAGCTGGCCCATGTGGTGAACTTGCTGACAGAAAGGTCATCTTTACAGAGTTAGAACTATGAGTATTGACAGGATTTCACTTCACTCCTTATCTCATAATAAGATGGGCAGCCTTCTACTCTTCTGCTCTGTATTAAGCAAACTTTATTTATCTATCTGCTTATTTGGTTTCTATCTTACTTCTCTTCCAAATTGGGACCCAAAGTGGATTATAATATTTGTGTGGGTTTTTCCCCCCTGTACTTCATTCAACCACGGCACCAAACCCAAGTCTCCCACCACATGATTTCCTCAGATACATTCAGCAATTAGTGTCTGGCTCAGAAGGTATTAATTCTGCAGTATCTGCCACATTGTTAAAACATTTGAGGCAGGCCTTGAGGGCCCTTCCAGTAGTGGCGCTTCTCGAACCCCACTCTCTCATAAGTGGCAGAAACCATATTTTTTTTCAAAGCAGTGGGCACCAGGGCTTTAAAAATGCCTTTGGGTACAGAGACTACATACGGCCCACAGGGTGCACTTGTTTTAAGGGTTTTGTGGGGTTTTAAGGGTTGATATCAGTGCACCATCACCACATTTTGGAAGCACAGCATCACATTCAACAGAGTTGAAGGAAGAGGGAGCAGAGCCCCCCCCCCAAAAAAAGCCCATGTTGTTTCACTGGAATAGAGGTAAATAGATGGTGGGAAAATTAATGCAGAAATGCTTGGAAAGAAAATATCATTCCCAGAGTTGGAGGTTCTTCCATCCCTTTACCATTGAGAGAGCTTACAGCTGCTAAGTGGAGGAGAGCAGGTAGGGGAGCCTTTTTACTTCCAATAATTTCCAAGCATTCAAAAGCTTTTTTAATTCTTGCTTGAAGATCCAAAGGTTTTATCACCTGATAACAAGCTGTTAGCTGGTCTTTCCACACATTGTCATCAATAGAGAAAAAAGGGACTGTCTAGACAATACCATTTCTTGAGATTTTCTGTCATTTTTAAGCTTTGTGGGGCTGCAGAGGGTGCCAGAGTCCAGAAATTGCATATCCTAGACCTTGCAAATTTGCACACCCCTGTTTTAAATGAAGAACACTCCTTCCCCCCTTTCCCATGGCACCATTGTATTTTATCGGTGCAGCATGCAGGATACAGCATAACTCATGAATTCAAAGGGGCAATGTACCCTCACCCCTAGAAATGCTCCTTCCCTGCCAAATTGGCCATAATTAGATCCACAGTGGATAGAGATGGAGAATAGAAGGTAGCAGCATTCCTTTCAGAAGTGACTTGAGCTATGGGAGTAGAGTGGTGGCATATTTCATACTTGATTTTGCTCATCATTGGCATAACAGCATTTCAAAAGCAATTGGTTTAATATGTGGTTACACTTGTGGGTTTCCTTCTGATAAAACCTGGAATTGTTACTGCAATGATTTGATTGTTAGGACCCATTATCATTGGTAGGCTATTGTGCTTTGTTTTCTTCCTGCCCTGCCTTCCTTTTTCTGATATTAAACTGATAAGAAGGATCTTGATTAAGGACTTCTTTCAACCACCGAGGCACTAATTTCCAGTGAAGGTGAACTCCTGTAGAAATCAGTGAACATGTCTTCCAAGAATAACAGCAGAATAGAAAACAAGAGTCCAGCCCAGGTGTAACTGGAATTATATCTTCCTCTGAATTTTTGCAGGAAGGTGAACCTGAAATAAAGTGTCAAATTGATTAGTCTCACTCCTCATATTGTTACAGTGCTGTTTTGTAGTGGTTGATTTGATGAGATTAAAAATGTTTCCATGATTGCTCAACTATCTGAAAGTTACCACAGTATCATTGTCCTTATCACATTTCTGCCAGACTCCTCTTCTAATGTTGGCCATATTCAAGTGTTACTCCTCTTGGCTTCCCCAACTCCCAAACAGAGAAGTACCTAGCCCTGCCCTGCTCCCTTCCATGGTCACTTTCCTCATGTGGAAAATGTTAAGTAAGTATGAAGAGGACAGTTCCTATGGAGGCTCCCTATGCAAGCAAGAGCCTTGAAAATTTGAGAATCTTGTTTTCACATAGTGTATACATGTAAACAGGAACCTCTCTTCTTCAGACACCTCACTTTACATGTGAGGAAGGAAAGCGGTGGGATTAGGTACTCCCTTGCTCATGTATGGGTGAAAATCCAACATGGCAGCAGTGGGCGCTTACCCTGTAACCAAGCCCCACCCCTTGCCCTCGTCCGGCCAATCAGGTTTGCACGTCCTCTTGTATGGGGAAGCAATTCATGTCCAATTGCTTGTCTTAACAAGCAAGAATGCGCATACCACATGTAGCTTTTTTAAAAGGCCAGGAAAAGCTGTGAATGCTTTTCTCAAGTAGCTTTTGTTCTTTTTGGGCCCCCTCCTTCACAATACGATGAGACAATGCAGGATCCCATTAAGACAGCTCGTTTTCACAGTGAATTCTGTGAGGAGTATTTTCACTGTATAGACAACCCCCTTGTCTTCATTCACACATGAGCAAGGGAGTACCTAGTCCTATCCCTTCCCTTCCTTACATGTAAACTGAGGTGTCTGAAGAAGAGATGTTTTACTTACCTTATTTTCGCCTTAGCAAGTGATTGCTAAGATGATAAAACAGGGATTTGTGTTAACCTCTCTCTCTCTCTCTCTCTCTCTCTCTCTCTCTCTCTCTCTTTTGGAAATGTCAAATATCGCTTGTGTGCACCATAGAAATAGGGTTGTTTTTTTTAAAAAAAAAGTTTGGTGGTTGCAGATTTTAAAATGGGAGTAATTCACTCACAGCCATCACCTTGGCTACAGGCATGCAAAGTTTATGGGGGCTGTAAAATCATTAAGACAAGGTTGCAGCTGCTGGGACTTACCTTGGATTACTGTGGGGCAATCCATTTTTTCCCTTGGTGTAGACAAGCCCAAGGTGAGTAAAACATGAATGTGGCTAAAGTTCACCTGTCCAGTAATCATATCCAAGTGTTAGCTTTCTTTCATCAATACATGAGCAAGGTAATACAGGAGTAGGGGAATGATGAATGTGTTGGATATAGGGTGTATGTGTCTTTCTGTCTGTTTTAGGGTAGAAAAAAACATACATTCTACGCATGGTTGAAAGGAGTTAAATGTACATTTTCTATTTATCCAGTAAACAAATCCATCAGAACAGCAGTTCTTAACCTTTTCTTTATCATGCCCCCTTTGTAAATATCTTCTGTTGCTGTGATCCACCAAGATTTAACTCAAGACTTAAAACCTCAAAGTGCTTCAAATATTCATTTGAATTTTTTTTTATTATTATTATTTAAAGTTGCTCATCTCTCAGTTCCCAAAACAAGACAAAACTTTACCTCGTGATAGCCAACAAGATTTATAGCATAGAAGCTGATGGTGTTCACTGGCCATATCTTTGTAAAGCTGCTCAAAAAGTCTTGAATTCAGTGACCTGCTTTTCATAAAATTGACAATTTTGACTGATTCATTTAAGGTCTGTTTTAGTTTTTCTGGTATTTTCTTAGCAACTAGAGCTTCCCTATGTATTCAGCAATGGGTATCAAGCCATCGACAGCATGGTTTTCTTAATCCATGCTACAAGTCCAGTAACCTTTTCAGAGATTACTCATGCCCCATTGTGCTAATTCCATCGCATTTCAACCAATCCATGTCATGAGATGTTATAAACAAATTTATTTTTATTTTTTATTTTAATAAAATAAATATATAAAATATAAACTAATTTAAGTTGTCAAATACGTCTTCAGCTGTACTGTGTACCAGCAAGGGGATGAACAGTAAGTCTTCAAAAATATTGCTCTCATGTTCATATCTCTCTCTCTGGCTTTTCTTCGCAAACAAAGATTCAGGAAGGACTCATCCTGTGCTTTCTGCAAACGCGCTGATGACTAAAAAGGCCAATCCGGGATAAACAAGTCTGGTTGCAGAAAGCATAGCATAAGGTCTCCTTGGGTGATGTTTCCAGATTGTGATTCTTTCTGCGTTGTTGTTTCTCTTCAAGACTTGTTCGGCGTGAGTTCTCAAATAAGGCTGCAGCATTGTGGATAGTGCGTCTCCATGCCTGCCGATGTGAGGCCATGGAGGACTATTGTTGGTGATCAATTTGGCTGAGCCTGAGATATTGTTTCAGGGAGTCTTTGTATCACTTTTTTGGAGCACCCCTCTTACGCTGACCCGTGGCGAGTTCTAAAGTAGCACAATAAGGTTATTTTGTTATGTCTGTGCTTTCATCCAGTTTCAGAGCAAAGTAGGGGGACATACAAATTCTTTCTAATAACTGTTCCTTGATATTGGCTGACAAACTGTCAATTCTTAACTGTGTCATTTGACAAAGGTATTAAGGAAAGTCCCTTGGCAGATTTCTCATTGATCAATGTAGAAACCGTAATTTTTGCATCAGGCAGTCTAAGCTCTTTGGCTGTTATGTGCAGTTTTCCAGTTTTTGCTATTAACTGAGAAACTTCAATGCATTCGCGGGGAGGGGGGGCATGATTTTAATTCAGCTTTAACTCCAGTGGTGTCTTTTGATAGGCCCAGAAGATGAAAAGTAATTGGACACAGTTCTTTATTAGACTTGTGATAATCTAGAATAAAAGGTTCAAGATGATCAGTTGCATTTGTATTGCCTAGATCTCAGTTTTGGAAATAACAAAAAGAAGGAAGCGAGTAGTGAGAGAAAGTCTCATCATTCTCCTCTTCCCAAATTGTGTGTGTGTGTGCGTGCATGCACACATTGCACATATCCACATGTTCCTGCAGAGCTCAGCAAAATTACTTTTTGGAATGCAGCTCCCAGAATCTCCACTGGCCACTGTGCCTGGGGATTCTGGAAGCTGGCATCCAAAAAGTAGCTTTATCTAAGATCTCTCTCTGTATTTTTGTTACAGTAAAAATACAGTTAGAGGCCTCAGTTATCCCATTAACAAAGCTGGCTAGAGGTTTACTTTTTTATAAACAGGAGTCCCAGTTGTTTGAGGCCTAGTTTTGGGGGAAAGGCAGTATATAAAAAAGATGATGATAAGAATAACAATAACTAAGTATTACAGAATCTTTTTTGCATCCTGATGGTCAAGAGTTTGGACCTGTCCCAGTCCTGATTGTGTCAAATGTGAGTTTGCTTTTGATACATTTTTACTTAATTGACCTGACAGTGCTCATGTGGGCTCCATGCTACATACACATAGCAATCAGTCTTGCAGAAGAGACCATGGAAGAAGCTGTTTAGCTGCAGTGAAATTTATTTTTTTATATTTAAAAAAAGGAGTTCAAATCACCACTAGAAAGAACCAGATTTGCACAATTGCATTTCACTTGGCACTGTCCCCATGTAAAACTGGTGTAAGGCAACCATAGCTCATGTGTTCATTAATTTAGATATGTGGCATGATTTCCAGTGATGCATCTTATAATGGTTTATCTCATCTCACATTGGGGTGTGGGCCAATGGCAGGAAAAAATGTACTCTTTTTAAAAACCAAATTATTCCATTTATTCCTTTTTGGGGAGCAAATTATTCACATGTAGAACAACAGTAGGTTCTCACCTCTTCCCGCCCCAAAGTCCCTGTTTCAGTGTTGGCTGTAGTGTTGCTATAGAAATAGTCCCTGAAGTATTTGCTGCTCAGCTGCTCTGGCTCTTGACAGTTCAGCATTATCTTGTTCTGCCTTGGTGAGCACTAGCAAATTACTTGGGATTTTGTAACCTTGAAGAATGTAGTTTAACACTTTGCTTTCTCATCACTGCCACCACAAGCAGCTGTCTTTAAGACTATACAGTAAAACACTGTCTTCAGTGTGCATTTTCTTTCTCTTTCACTCTGATCCAGATGATACAGGGCAAATTAACTTAATGCAAAGGATAGACATTTTAATGCTAATGTCAAATATGTCTTGTTTGTTTTTTTTAGCTCGCAAGAGGATGAAAGGCCCATGTCACCCTTCTATCTGAGGTATTTATTTCTATTTGTTTATCTATATTATTTCTTTGGGGGGCTTGATCTGTAAGAAACCAGTGGAGAAGAAGATGGTTATTAGTCATTTCCAAACAGTATGATTAGAAGCAGATCCCATCAAAACTGGAGGAGTGATTTCTTAGCCAGTGAAAATGATACATTCTCATTGAATGTCTGTACATTCAAAATGAGGTAAAAAGATTGTATTCTCCCCAACAAAACATAATTAACAATGAAAAATGCTGTCACAGGATGATGACCCAATGCTGTATTTACACACAAAGGCCTAAATCCTGTTATTACTCCTGACTAGAGTAGGGCCATAGGATCCATTGGATTTTACAGTGTATTGAGTGTGGTGTAGTGGTTTCAATGTTTAACTAGGACACTGTGAGAGGCCAGGATTTGAACCCCCGCTTGGCCATGGAAACCCATTGAGTGACCTTGGGCAAGTCTCACTCTCAGCTTCAGAGGAAGGCTATGGCAAACCCCCTCAGAACAAATCTTGCTGAGAAAGCGTCATGATGGTCACCATAATCGGAAACTGCTTGAAGGCTCACAACAATGTGTTGAATCACCACTCAGTAAGGGATTCCTAAAGGAGGACTGACCAACAGGATTCTAGCTAAACTAAATAAGCTACAATTTCTGGTCTCAAACTAGGGTGGGTCCTTTAAATAATTTCTTTTTTAAAATTTAAATTTCAAGTTTGGCATAATTTCTACAATAAAACACATTTTGAAAATTTAATACTGTGGGGCTTCTTAGAGCTAAGAGCCTCACACTGTCTTAATCCAACCCTGCAATGGCCACTGAATTAAGAGATTTTTCAGACATTCCCTTTCTTGTGACCCCATCACTTGGCTATAGAGGTCCAAGCTATCACTTACTCTGCCTCACCATCTGCACACCTCTTTGACCAAAATGCTGAGACATTGAGCACAACCAGTAAATGAATTGACATGGGGAGTGGGCTGGCCAGCAAGTGCAGTTCTGCTTAACTATCCATACGTTCAGTGTACAATCCATCATAACATCTGTCCAGAGCTTTAGTTGGTTTTAAAGTTGGTTTGAAATTAGCCAGACTCAAGGATGTTAAGTCTATCAGTAGCTATTAACCATATTAGCTACATATCCTCTAGAAGCCTTCAGAGAAAGTATAGCTCTGAATACCAATGGCTGGATGAAGAGGCACATTAACAACATTGGCCCATTTGCACAACACAATTATAGCACTATTATTCCACTTTAACTGCTATTTCTGTGGAATCCGAGGTTTCTAGTTTGGTGAGGGAGGCACTGGAGCACGATGGCTGAGAATTCTAAATGCCCTACCCTATACTGCAGATCCCTGAAGTGGAATAATAGTGCTATGGTTCTGTAGTGTGGATGGGTCCATGGTTGTGTTTTAACATTGTTATCTACATTTCTCATTAGAAGACATATGTTAAACACTTCTGGGGTTTGGGCATTTCATGAGTGGTAATAATAGATGGTCAGGTTTAAAGGAACAAGTACTTTCTGTAAACAAAATTTATTTTTTAAGGATTGCCCAGATTTTGTTTCATTCCAAATAAGTGTTCAGGTGAATTGGGCCTTCCCTTTCCTTATTCACAACCAGTCATGTCCAGTAGTGTGAACATAACATAGAGGGAAGAACAAGGGGAAAGTGCAACATCCCCAATAATGTGAACTTAATTGTAAATATGCTTGTAGCTCATAGTTGGAAAGCAGTAATTGAGTAGTGATAGGAGTCACCTATCTGGAAATAGTTTTAGTCCACAGAGCTTAAAAGTCAGCAATGTAAAAGCAAGACAGAGGAAGAACACAAAAGAAGTGGCAGAGAAGCAACCTAAGAAGGCTGGGGAACTCTAGTACTGAAAGAACATAGCTCTTACGTTCCCAAACAGACAGATATTACTGTGGTTTTAATGTTTGATATGCTATTTATTATCACTGCTGTCAGTGGCTTCTCTGCTTCAGTGGGACTGTGCAAAGCAACATATAAAATTACTAGAAAATAAAGCAAAGTCCTAGTTTTAAAAAAAGGATAAAATGGAATAAAAAGTCTCATGCATTTGAAGATTGCAAGGCTAACACTTCAGAAATTAGGAAACTATAAGTAAAAACATTTTTGCCTAATTTTGGAAGGCAGGTAGAGAGGCTGCCTCTCTGATCTCATTGAGGCAAAGTGGTGTAGGTTTGGGGCCTTAGCCTGATTTCAGAAATTTGATCTGTGTTAAGGTTCTATAGCCTGTTGGGCTAAGAGGAAAGTGTGAGAGACAGAAGGTCGAGACAGCAAAGGAAAAAGTGATTATCCTAGACTCAGAGGGATTTCAACCCTAGACAGAAAAGATTTCTCACCTCAGTTCTGGGTGGAACTAAGGTAGCTGTCCTTACACCATTTACTGGCTGTTGTTTTGTTTTAAGCAACATGGAACTCTTGGCAGCTATAGTTGAAGAAACATTCTTACATAAATTTAACTAATTACATAAAATCCATACAACATGTTCTTTCCCTCCATAATAGCCTGATTATACAACAAGATTTCTGTACCAGTGCCTTGTATGGTACATATGAAGGAATGGCAATCTAGAGGTCTTTGGGTTTGTTTTCCAGGCTTGCTTTTGATTACTCTTAGAATGAGCTCTTCCAGGAATGGCACCTAGGGAAATAATCTCGTGATGGTAATGCTGTGCGAATGGGCCCTGGAATTGGACTGAGAGTGTGTCTAATACAGCAGTGTCCACTAATTAAAGCAAGGCAGAAATCTAGTTTGGTAAACGCCATTCCTATATGCATGGCTCGTTTCTTTTTGTTATCTTACAGAGCTGTATAACAGCACCCTGATTGCTTTTAAATGGCTTCTTGTTTCAATTTTTGCTGTTCAATAGAAGTGTATGACATTGGGCTGGTTTGCCAAGAGGAGTTGGTTTGGCAGGAAGGAATGGGCACAAGAAAAGAGATTTCACCTAAACAATTCGGAAGAACCTTTTACTGTAAGGGTTGTTTGACAGTGGAATAGATTGCCTCAGAGGGAGATGGACTCTCCATCCTTGGAGGTCTTTAAACAGAAGCGGGATGGGGTGGGCATTTTTCAGGAGTACTTCAGTTGTCTGGATGGCAAGGGGTTGGACTGGATGGCTCTTGGGAACCCTTCTAACTATGGAAGATTCTATGATTCTTGCCTATTTGAAAGGTCTTGTGAGGAGAAGCAGATGTTCTCCTGTACATGACTCCTGCCATTTCTCCTCCCTGCCTTGGTTTAGGGGTCAAAGGGGAATAGGCCCTAGCAAATCCATGCCAGAAACTGTTTTGCTAGATGGATCTCTTACCCCTACCCCACCCCCATTGTTTTGCTCACTTCCTGCCAGTCAAGCTTGCTTGATATAAACTTATTTATGTGACAGAACAACTGAGCAATTAATGTAAACATACGGAGGATGTGGGCTGTATAAAGCACAGTGAGTGCAGTGTTTGAGAGCAGACAGTTATGTAACATCTTGGGTGGATACAAACAAGGGTTGTCCAGATTCCAGGGACTAAACAATGCTTGATACTTGCCAATTAGCAGGAACATTATGTATATCCATTTTTTCTTTCTTTTTTTGTCAGCTGTGCTGCAAATGTTGCAAAGTTTTTGGGAGTGCAGTGACTTGTGAACTCCTTTTTCCTCTCCCATATATCCATCTCAGCAAAGGAATGCAACCTGAAGATCTTATTGAAGAAAAATGACATTGGAAGGGAGGCTTGTTAAACCTTAGCTGCCTGAAATTCCTTTTAAATATGAATTGAGATCCTGCCTCAGTTTGTAGAGTGTAAATCTGTACTCATGTAGTTACATGGTAGTTGCACTTGTTGTTAACTGCCCTAGAGTCATCTTGACCCCATGGATGAGACATCTCCTATTTCGTTCCTGTAGGTTCAGGCCTGTCTCTTCCTTGATTGAGTCTATCCACCTAGTGTGCTGTCTTCTTCTTTTTCTTTTTCCCTCCACCTTTCCTAGCATTATTGCATTACAGTAGGACCCCTGTATCCACGGGAGATTGGTTCCGGGCCCCACCATGGATAATGAAATCCGCAGATAATTGCGAACACCATTGAAAATAATGGGACTGCTGGTTTAATATAGAGTTGCCGTGGAGGACCTAGACAATGGCTAGAGAGGACACATTTTCTAGGAAGACTCTATGGTAGCTATGCTGAAACTGAAACCATGAATAAATGAATCAGTGGATATGGGGGTCCTACTGTATTGACTTTTCTAGTGAGCCATTCCTTTTCATGATGTGTCCGAAGTACGATAGCCTCAATTTGATCAACTTGGCTTCTAATGAGTTCAGGCTTGATTTGTTCTAAGACCCGTTTGTTTGTCTTTTTTGACCATCCACGGGATCCTCAGCAGTCTTCTCCAACACCACATCTCAAATGAGTTTATTTTCTTCCTATCAGCGTTCTTCACTGCCCAGTTCTCACATCCGTACATGGTGATGGGAAATATGATGGTTGGAATGAACTTGACTTTAGTGCTCAGTTCTATATCTTTGCATGTTATGATCTTATCCATGTCTTTCATAGCTGCCCTTCCCAGACCCAGTCTTCTGATTTCGGGCTGCAGTCTCTGATTTGGGCTGTAATTGATCCAAAGAATGGGAATTCTTTCACTATTTCAATTTCCTTATTGTCTCTTTTGAATTTGTGTAGATCCTCTGTGGTCATAATTTTTGTTTTCTTAATGTTCAGCTTTAAGCCTGTTTTGCACTTTCTTCTTTGATTTCCTTAGTGGTTGCTCTAAGTCTTTGTTATTTTCTGCTAGTAGCGAGCGTATTGTCTGCATATCTTAGATCGTTGATATTCTTTCCTCTGATTTTCACTCCTTTTTCCTCCGAATCTAAGCTTGATCTGCATATAATATATTCTGCATACAAGTTGAACAAGTAGGGTGACAGAATGCAGCCTTGTCTGACTCCCTTTCCTATTGGGGACCATTCTGTTTCTCTGTATTCTGTTCTTACAGTAACCTCCTGTCCTAAGTACAAGGTATGCATAAGGATAATCAAGGTGTCAATCAAGTTGCACTACACCAGCCTTTTGCTGAATACCTGCATTGTGCAACTGATGGTGTACCAGCCAGTGTGCTTGTTTTATTTTTCCATTGTCCAATGAGGAAGGCACAGTGACTGTTTCTGCAATCCCAGTGAATGAAATGCTACATTGATGGCACTGATGGATAGTTACTCATCATCTGAGAATGCACAACTACATCTTTTTTGTTAGTCCCAACTATAGTAGACCCACTGAATCACTTGCTGAATGATGAGTTAACACAGAGTAAATCCAGTTGATTAAGTAGCTCTATTCTAGTCAGGACTAACAGTAGGATTTAGGCTAGAGGTTCTCAACCTGTGGGTCCCCAGATGTTGTTGGATTACAGTTCCCAGAAACTCCAGACAGCAAAGCCAGTAGTGAGGGATTTGGGGAACTGTAGTCCAACAACATCTGGGGACCCACAGGTTGAGAACCACTGATTTAGGCCCATGTGAAATGGTAACATTTGTGGAACTCCACTTACATAACCATGAACTGGATATTTCCATTGCACAACAGCCAAAAAAGCACAATCGCATGCGTAAGGAAACTCCTATGCGTGTGGGACACCAATAAGATTCTGGCCATAGGGTTATTGGTAAGTTCTCTCTCCTGGTTCATGTAGGTATAACCTAATATGGATCCCAGTGCAAGCATTAACTTGTCTGCTTAATTCTGAGCCAATTTCAGTAGTCTTTTCTGTAAAGCTAGAAAAATAACTGGAGGTTACAATTCTTGTAACCAAAGAATTGGCCCATAAAATTACCTTTGGGCTATGTGTATATGAAATATAAATAAATTTCATGTTTAGAGTTGGGTTTCGTCTCCAAGATATCTCATTATGTATGTATATGCAAATACAGCTATTTCAAAAGCCGAAAAAATCCCAAGCATTTCGGATAAGAGATACTCAACCTATACCACCAAGATCAAATCAGTTGGCAAACTAACAAAGTAGAACAGACTTGTGAGATACAGAGTGTTTTCTTATTGTAGTATCACATCTGAAAATATCAGGCATTTTTCCTCTAAAGAGGCACTGATAATGGAAATAGGCTCCATCCTACCTGTTGTATGCCAAGTCTAGATAGAAGAAGTAACTCAAAGTAACAAATAGTGTGGTCTCTCAGTACAAACTGTTGTTTGGTTTGCCTTAAGTTATGCTGTAGGCAACCTCACTAATACCAAGGCTGCTTGGCCATGAACTAACTGCATGTTGTTTTCATGTGCCTTCAAGTTGTTTTCAATGTATGGCAACCCTAAGGCAAACCTATCATGGGGTTTTCTTGGTAAAATTTGTTCAGATGAGATTTTCCAGTGCCTTTCTCTGAGGCTGAGAGAGTGTGACTTGCCCAAGGTCACCCAGTGGATTTCCATGGCTGAGTGAGATTTTAACTATGGGCTCCTGCATATAAATCAGCCCTGGCATCTTTTTAAAAAAGTTATGTCCTTTTCAAGCAGTATTTATTATGGAGAATAAATAGATCAAGGAAGGAGCATTTTAACTTTTCCCTGTTCATTTCCCCCCCCCCACTACATAACACCTCCAGTCTCTTTCCTAAGTTTGTATGTTTTCAAAAAGTTTTTTTTCCCTTTTAAAAAATCCCAACAACTTTAAATTCAGCAGGACTTATTCCCAGGTTTCCGTGGACCTATTACTATCAGGGTCCTTTGCTGGTGGTGAAGATGTTAGTTTGTAGCATCATCCACTTGTGCATCACAATGTCATACCAAGCAAGATCTTGAATATTTAAGTATGAACGCATGATAAACACCATCCCATCATTCTGCAGCATTGGAGCCTCAGAGCTTAGCAATGACATTATGGTAAAACAATTAGATATTAATGCATATTCTGTTTAACAGAAGAATGTTCATCCATTGAACAAATACCTATTCAACCTTGATATATTTCTAAAAGCTGTTGTCAGAATTAAAAACGGATGTTTCCTATGTTGCCTTAATCATATTCACAACTTAAGAATAAACCACAGTAATTAGAACTAGATAAACCATGCCCTAGCCTAGAAAGATAAAGACTTAGTCCACCCACTTGTCTCTTACAGTTCTTTCACATCTGCATTACTGTGGCTCTCTTTCCCAGTACCTGTTAGGTATTGTAATACAAAAATGCTCCTTGTAGTCATAAACCACAAAGACTCTTGTGGCACCTTAAAGATGAACTTTCCTGGACAGCAGTCCACTTCCTCAGATGCCAGATGCGAATTGTAGTCATGCAATTCATAAATCTTAGAAACTTTTAAAACTATTTTCATCCTCCTTTCATCACTAGGCAACATTTCTCTCCTCCCCTTTCTCCTCATCCATCATGACTGGCATGCTGGCTGAAGACACTGGGAATAATTAACTGAAAACTAAACATTATTCTAATTTTGATAACCCAGTTATGGGAGTGCTTTCCAGAATGGTTCACTGTGATCTTAATTCTTTTGACTTCTTTGGATGTCTTGGTGGAATGTCAGAATGAACAACACAGAAAACATCCATGTTCACTTTTACTGTTCTATAGTTCTATTTTCTCAGTGAAAGTTATTCCCCCTCCCAAAACACATCTGTGCTTTTAAGTGTCAGTGTCATTAAGTACAAACCTTTAATTGATTCAAGAAAAGGCAAAGTAAATAACTCCTCTTTCTAGTTGGATGACCTTTGCTCTGGTAGTTACATGCCATCAAGTCAGCTTCGACTTAGATAGCAACCCTATGAATGAGACACTCTCCAAGAGACCCTGTTATGAACAGCCCTGCTCAGGATTAGCTTTCTGGATATCAAAAACAGGAACCTCACAAACATGTAGCATCAAAACAAGATGGCAGTTTGTTCACAGTGTGAAAATGCTATAAGAAAGCACAAGCCTCCTCTTGTCTTCAGTCTGCTCTGAGAAGCAGTTTGATGCCTCAGCTGTTCATTTTGTTGCATCAGTGCCATTAAAAAGAGTAAGATGGGTGATGTCAGTTCTGTTTCCTGGTCAATAACCCTGCAAACACTTGTGCCTAAATTATTCTGGATTTTAAAAAATGTTTCTGTACATGATATTGGTTTTCTTTTATGGAAGCTGTGGGTATTTGCCTCCAAAATAGCAGTGTATGACCTGTGGCTAGGGGTTATGTGCAACCCCTGGCCCCTCTGTGATGATCCTCAAATTTGAAGGGATCCCACCCACTTTTCACTACAGCCCAACTGATCAATGGAAAAGATCCATGGCCTGTTGGAAATCCCAAGTAGATTAAACCCATTGGATCAGTTGTTCCGTGGTAAGTCAGCACGTGTATAAAATCCCATTGATTCAGTGGATCTCTCTGGTTGGGGCTATAAATTAAATTCAGGTCAGTCTTGTCTATGCCTAAATACCCTACAAGCACCAGACCAGATCTCATCTGATCTTGGAAGAGACCACCAAGGAATACCAAGTGCTGTAGTCTTTGTTTCAGAGAAAGGAACTAGCAAAACCACCTCTAAGTATGCCTTGCTTAGATTCATGGGACCACAATAGGTGGACAGATGACTTTAAGGCACACACGCACGCGCGCGCACACACAATGTTGTCTGACTCTCGAGAATGCTGTTTTCCTGCTACCGGTTGTAGCAGGAAGTGACAATCTCATTAGAGTATATGTGGAATAGAAGCTTTCACTTCCATCACTGCCACCACCACCCCTTATCCTCAGTGATCTCTAGATCTCAGCCTCACTATCCCTTTATCCCAAGTTGTTTGCATATGATGTGAAGAAGGGAAAAACACATGCACTCTTGGTCCACCAGCAGATGCAAGATACGGCCTTCAGGGCTTGTACTCCATGTATTAAAAGATGGTCTACAGAAGAAACAGGATATACCTTCCTTTCAACCATACACTAAAAGGCAAATCCAAGTTGTTCCTTATTGAAACTTTGTATACATGAGTGCATGTGTACCTAAGTCACAGGACATTACATCTTTAGGGAGGACCTGTAGCTCAGTGATAGAGCATATGCTTTGTATGCCAAGGGTCTTTTTATCTCTCTTGTGCATCTCCTGTTTTTTAAAGGGTTAGGTAGCAGATGATAGGAAAGATCTCAGCCAGAGATTATAATTTAGAATATGGGATATTGTGCTACATGGACAAGTATCCTGATCTGTTCCAAGCCAGTTTCCTTTATAGACATGTGCCAGCTTTTTACATTTATGTTTGCCATTGCTTTCCACTCAGTCTGAGAGAGTACGATTTGTCCAGTGGGTTTCCATGGCCAAGCAGGGATGGTCTCTCGGAGTCCTAATCAAACACTGGAGATTTTCAGACATGCCAAAATCCCTGTTTGCCGCGCGAGCAGCCTCCCGAAACTGCTGCGCGGCAAGGGTCTTCTTCGGACGACGCTGTGCCTCTGGCGAAACCGTCCGTGTCACTTCCGTGAAGCTTGGGACGGCTCCGCGCCATATTTCAAGCACGGGCAGCCTCCGTGATTGAAATATTGCGCGGAGCCGTCCCAAGCTTCACGGAAGTGACACGGACGGTTTCGCCAGAGGCACAGCGTCGTCCGAAGAAGACCCTTGCCGCGCAGCAGTTTCGGGAGGCTGCTCGCGCGGCAAACAGGGATTTTGGCATGTCTGAAAATCTCCACTGACATCACTACACCACATTGGGTCTCTGCATTTTTAGTCTTCACTTTAACAAGTGCAATAGACTCCCTCCAAAGGTAAGAGACTGTTTTCCTTTGGAGGGTTTTAAACAGAGGTTGGATGGTCATCTCTTGGGTGTTTTTTTACATGTGCATTCCTGTATGATGAGGTTGAACTAGGTGGTCCTTGGGGTCCTTTCCAGTTCTGTGATTCTGTAAGATCTGTGATAAATTGTGTTGCTGATGAATTCAGGAAAGATTCCATAAGATTCTATAAGACTGTGCTAAATTGTATTGAAGCTGAACTCAGCTATGAGCTACACTGTTGCTGATCCCTTCATCAGATGAAAGCTGCCTATCTCTCTCTTCTCAGCTAGTTGCTTATTTCTGAACTGGGGTTGGGGAAAAGGAGCCAGGTTTGTATGTCACTAGGAAGTACCAACAAGAATGCAGGAAAGGCAACTTTTTAAACATCAGAATGCTTTAAGTAATACATACAACAGTAGTTAGCAGGTTCTTGTTCAGCAAGTGTCCATTAGGGAGGTGTGCTGAGCTTTGCAATTTATAGTGTAGACCTTGGTAATGTAACCATGTTGTGTTGATTTACATACAAGCGGCTGGCCAGCTGGGCTAACTAATTCTCCTGCAGATAAGAGGATCAAGCCAAATGAAATGTTTTAAGCTCCTAACAACTTGGTTTAATGAATACTGTAGTCAGGGTGAACTTCAATAAAATGTCACATGCCCTTCTTATCTGCAAAGCTGAGTCAGCAGGAGTGGGGAGGGGGTGAAATAGAGACAGGATGTTGCAGGTCTTAGATATAATCTTGCCTGGCAGTTAAAAGACCTGATCTAAGGAAGCACCTCCTTCCTTATGCCATTTGTGTTTTCTTAGAAGAGAAAGCTTTTCACCAGTGATGTCTCCAGCCTGGAGTTGGGGGTATAAGATTATTTGGACAGAGAACGAACAATTAATCAGAGCCATTTTTCCAAGCACAGCATCATTTATGCATAGGAAAATCATTGGTTCTTTTGCATGTACAGTGCTGCATGTGATCAATTGGACGGAGGTGCCTTTTGCCCAGAACTTGGAAATGTCACTTTTTATATTACTGTTCCAAGAATTCCCCAGAGAACATGACCATCATACTGGGAGGTATAGTCCAAAGTGGTGAAATTTCCAAATTCTGTTTCTACCACTTCTACTTGCATAGGAACTAAAAAAAATAAAGGAACATGCAAGCAGTGCCTGCGGTCTGTATTATGAATAGAGCACCTTCCATGCCACATTGAACCAAGAATGTGCCTAGTCCAGTTTTCCTATCCAGAAAGACTCATCTAGGAAGCCTGCTCCACAGATATGTAGGTGACACATCGGCACTTCTGTTTATGTCTCCCCAGCTTTCTGGTACATAGACGTTCTTACAGCTGGCACAGTACCCCATCCACAAAGTGTCAACAGGGTATTTATTGCGCACAAAAGTGAATTCTAGACAAAGCATGAGTGGGTGAAGTGCGTCTACATATTGTGTATCACACTGAGTAGCTTACTGCTTCACCTTCTCTTCCTGATCCATAGGAGTGGGCAATGTGCAGGCCATAGCACAGCCCCTTAGCCATTTTTAATTTTTTTTTTTAATGAAAAAGGTCTCTTCTGCCCTCTAGGGGCTATGAGGGACATGTTTGCCTTGTTTTATGCGCAGCGGGGGACTTTTTTCCCAGAACTGGCAGCCATTCACTGCCAATTTTAGAAAAAAATGATTCATGGGCTAAAACAACTGGGGGATGGGGACACAGTGAAATTGACCACATGGGCCCAGAGGGTACAAGGGGCCCTTTTCAATTAAAAAGTAGCTTTTAATGGAGGTGTTGGAAGGATGTGTGTCCCCAAAATTCTGATGTTTGTGTGTGCAGCCCCTGGACCTCAAGACATTGCCCAACCCCTGCTGTAAAGCAAGGATGGGGATTGTGCAGCTCTCTGGGTGTTATTGGACTATAGCTCCCATGTTTCCTCACCATACCTTGCTTGCTTATTTATTTATTTATATCCCACCTTTCTCCTGAATGGGACCCAAGGTGACTTACATATGAATTAAAACAAGGTACATGCCTTCATTTAAATATCCTGACGGTACCAGATTCCATCTGATCTTGGATGCTAAGCAGGATCAGCCCTGGTTAGCACTTGGATGGGTGACCACCAAGGAACGCCAGGTGCTGTAGACTATATTTCAGAGAAAGGCAATGGCAAACTTCCTCGGAGTATTCCTTACCTAAGAAAAATCTATGAAATTCATGGGGCCATCATAAGTCGATAGGTGACTTGAAACCACATATATACACATACACATATGCATTTAAAACAAGTGATAAAAAGGTTTTTAAAACAAATATACTACTATAGTAAAACATCAATGACAAGAACATTAAAAAAATGCAGCAGTTGAACCCATTAAAGACCTCATTATGTGAGATCTACCCCAATATGGGGCTAGTGCTGGTATGAATTACAATCCAAAAGCATTTGGAGGGGTAAACTTCCCTCATCCCTGCATTTTAGTATTTATAAGACAAATGTGTAAGAAATCCATTTGCTCTGTCAAGGTACTCCCTGTGTTGGAATTTGTTTGCTTGCTGTGTATAACCCGTTTTGTGCCATGAGCTTATGGGTCACAGTAGCCACTAGACTACAACAGGGGAATTGCTATTCTCTTTACGGTCAGAGGTGTTTCATCATATAATAAAACGCAAAGTGGTCATTTGCATTTCTGAATCACTACAAGGTACATCACCATAGGTTTTCTACTTTTCAGTGGAGTCAATTCATTCATCTTTTTCAGCATCCAGAAGTAAAGTAATGTGTTTGCATGTGTGAAACTGCCCAAGGTCTGTGTGCATAGAGTTTTTTGGAAGCTGATAGACTACTTGAGATTTCTTGATATAGGGTGGGGTATAAATATTTAAACAAACAAATAAATAATACTTGCAAATAAAATTTTTCAGTCTTTATGTAAATAAGTTAGAATTCAAGTGAAACAATTGCAATTGATGTTCTTTGACATTTAGATGTAACCTTAAGTTTATTTTCATGCAGTGCTCATGTGTCACAAGTCAACAACAACAACATCCCTGCTACTGGAGAGTAAGTGACCGCTTTATAAACATCTTCATTTTTTCTTTGTTCTTTCTATTATTTATTCTTTAATAAATAATAATCTCTATTTTTAGTTTTCCTGACTTGGCAGGCTTGTAAGAACTGTATCCCTGAGAAAATTCGGTAGAGATGTGCACCGCTAAAAGTGAGATCATAATCAAGTAGCTGTCAAATTGAGCTGCTCTGGGAGCCTTTATGGCTGGAGGGCAGGGTATATGTACTCTAAATAAATGAATAGACAGAGGTATTTAGATTGTAACATTTTGGAGTGCACTTTCCTGTCTAATTGAAGGTACTTCATGCAGGTGTAGGCAGAAGACAGACTGTGATGGATTGATTGAGCACTGCCAAATTTCTGGTGGACATCCATATACCTGCTGTTTGCAGGGATCCTTGCAAAGCATTGCTGCACTACATAGAATTTATAATTATTCAAAAAGGATATTGACAAATTGGAGCATGTCCAGAGGAGGGCGACTAAAATGGTGAAAGGTCTGGAAACCATGCCTTATGAGGAAAAACTTAGGGAGCTAGGTATGTTTAGCCTGGAAAAAAGACAGTTAAGGAGCAATATGGTAGCCATGTTTAAGTATTTGAAGGGGTGTCACATTGAGGATGGAGCAAGCTTGTTTTCTACTGCTCCAGGGGCTAGAATGCGGAGCAATGGATGCAAGCTCCAGGAACAGAGATTCCACCTCAACATTAGGAGGAACTTTCTGACAGTAAGAGCTGTTTGGCAGTGGAACACACTCCCTCGGAGCGTGGTGGGGTCTCCTTCCTTGGAGGTCTTTAAACAGAGGCTGGATTGCCATCTGTGAGGGATGCTTTGATCGTGATTTCCTGCGTGGCAGGGGGTTGGACTGGATGGCCCTTGTGGTCTCTTCCAACTCTACAATTCTGTGATTCTATGATTTAATATAAATACACGCCATTTTTTACGTGGGACATCAGCAAGTTATTTCTTCTGATCTTAATCAGGAGTGCAATTTCAGGGGAGCAAAATGAGGCCATTGCCCCAATTCTATCCTCCAAATGACATTTTCCTTTAATCCCTAAATTTCTAGCATTATAGAGAGTGAGACATTGAAAATTGTTCATACCCAGAACTCTTCTATTCCCTGTGTTCACATTCACTTGGTAACTTTACCTGCCTCCTTTCCTTGGATGTGTAAACTATATTTCTAAATGCTCAACTGAAGTTTTAATATTAAAAATGTGGAGCTGAGGGCAAATTTTATTGGAAGACATTCTTATGGGGGTGTGTGGTAATCCCCTCATTTTGCCCCCTCCACCATAGCTGCATTCCTGATCAATATTTAGGATCATTTCAAGGTAGATATACTTGAATTGTTACAAAAGCCTGACTATGCATCACTGCATGTATGTGTTTCCAAGAGGTTTCCCAACTAGGGGATGATGAGACCTTGAACAGCTTAATTTCATGGTGCAAGGTTGCTGTATCACATGTCTTCAGCTCACAAGTGGGTAGCCCATAAATCATGTTGTGGCCCTCAGCTATATTTTTTGTAGTTTCAGAATCCCACCTGCTTTCCCATAGCATAACTTACAGTAGGGGAAACATTGCTGATTGCAGCACTGGAATAAAAAAGCTAAGGTCAACATCAGGACAGTGATATTTATTGGGATTGCTACAGCAGGTCTAGGCTTTAAACCACACACAACCATGCATGCACCCAGGAATCCCAATGCTGCTGGAAAGTGGGAGAGATTTAAACCATCTCATCCCAGCATGCTGAAATGTTAGCATGGGGGTGGGTGTGTACCACCTGGATTAGCAATACATGCAACCCACAGGGCCAAAAACATTGCCCAGCCCTGCTTCTGACTCTCCTCTGGGAAATAATTCCCACATCTTTGTTTTCAGTTTCACTCCCTAAAGGCACCAGATCCTGTCTGTTCTTGAAAGTTCAGCAAGGACAGCCCTGGTTTGTTGTTGGATGGGAGACCACCAGTGAATACCAGGAGCTGTAGGCTATATTTCAGAGGAGGAAACTGGTAAAACCACCTCTGAGTATTCCTTATCTAAGAAAACCCTATGAAATTCAGGGGGTTGCCATAAGTTAACAGGGGACTTGAAGGCACATACACAAACATGCACACAATAGATAGCTCCCCTGGGTTGTTCCCAACCCCTCCAACAGCCCAGACTTCCCTTTCTCTGGCCATAAAAAAAGGCAGATTGTCCCTCGTGGAAGTGAGTGGGAGTGGCAGTTCTCTCTCTCTCTCTCTCTCTCTCTCTCTCTCTCTCTCTCTCTCTCTCTCTCTCACACACACACACACACACACACACCATCAAGAAGTGAATTTCTAGATTTTTTGGGGGGCATTTTTGGTTTTAAAAAATGGAGGTTCTTCCAGACACAAGTGTGTCATGAGGTTGCTCGTGGTTACAATATGTTTTCCTTAGGGTTTGGGTTTTGTGTTTGTTTGTTTGTTTTAGCAAAAATGATCCAAGCCACATTTTGTTGTTTTGGATTGCAGGAAGTTGCAGTATTGGTTGCTGTAAGTCTCAGGGTGGGGGTTCAAATATCCAAATTACATTTTTTGTTGCCCCAGGTATTTTCTGTCAATTCTCAACACCAACTGTGTAACATTTTATGCCCATTCTTAAGTGGGTTCCATGAGATATCAGAACAAACAAATTTACTCTTCTCCTCCTTTCTCTCTGAAAAAAGCATCTTTTTTTAGATTTAAAGTGCATCAGTGAAATGCCCTTTTTGCATTATAATACTGTCACTGTAAAGATTTTTTTAAAAAAAATCCAGAAAGGAGAACAATTATCCTTCAAACCACCTTAGCAAAGCACTCCTTGTGTTTAACAAACATTTGGAAAAACCCTAGTGCAGATCTAGGAAATCAGTACAAACAGCCCCCGCCCGCCCCCCACAAAAAAGAATGGAGCGGGCACAGAGGTGACAACAACTAGCAAAACCCAAGTGAAACTTAATGAGCTTTATCACAAGAACTAACACTAATTTAGACCAATCTGGGATAGACCTATGCTGTCTCCAGAGGGTCCTGGGAACAGAAAACAGAGCTTCTGTTTCCTGTAACACAGTTGACCACCCCTGTGTTAGAGGTATATGATGATACTTTCAAGTAGAGATAAGCCCATTTCTGAACCACTCATTTTTTCCTATTTTTAACATAATGATTCATTTAATTTGGCTTGACAGGTATTTAGAAAAGACAATCAGATCAGCAGTTGAGCAGCATCTTTTTGATGTTCATGGCTCCGGGGGTCAAAGTTCTGAAGACTCTGAATCCGGGACATCATCGACCTCTTCCAATGTGTCTGCCAGACAGCGGAGGCGACACCATAAAGAACAGGATGAAGTCCGAAGAAACCGAGAGATGTACGTTGAGAGTTTCTCCTTCCTTTTTAGAAATTTGTCATACCAGTCTCCAGATAGTTTCAGATGACAGAATTATGTCCTCTTAGAGTCTAAGGGCCCATCTACATGAGAGGGAAAATCCTAAATACCTTGTACTATTGGCATCTCACAGCAGCAGGGACCAGACCAAACAGTTTTTTTCTGGCCTCAGAAGCCCCCATAAGTCTTGCATTCCTGATGGCAGCTGTGAGTGATTTACTCGCGTTAGTTCTTCACTGCCACCAGGCTTTTTTTTTTAAAAAAAAAAAAAAGCATCCCAAGGTGCACTGGTGCAATAGAGTGATTCTCCAAAGCAAAACATAAAATATTGATCCTTCTTTTTATTGCCTAAGCGAGCTATCACTAAGGCAAAAATCCAACATGGCAATAGCAGGTGCTTGCCCTCCTAGCAAGCCCTGTCTCTGCTCTCGCCTGGCCAATCAGCTTTGTGCTTCCCATCACCTTTTTTATTGTTCAGTAGTCCAAAAGAGAAAAATGTGCACCAGCGTAGTATGTGAAAAAATACGGGGAAATCTGCGAAGGCTTTTACCCCGTTGTTTTTGCCGTTTTGGGCCCCCCTCCTTCCGAATAGTGTGGATTGGCTCTGGATTCTGTTTAAGCTGGTAGGATTTCCAGCAAATTCCATGAAGGGTATTTTCACTGTTTAGATGGACCCTGAGAGGTACCTTATGTTTCTTATAAACATGCTGTGAGGTTTCTCAGGCAAGTAGGTCAGTGACAGACTAGCGTACGTGTTTGGCAGCATATAGCACTGCAGTTGGGTGTTTCCCCCTCCCCTCATGCAGTCTGACCACTGAATTGCAGATCTGCCATTTAAAAAATGTCTTTTTAAAGCTTCAGTTTCTCATAAGCCTTTTACTGAGGCTGTTTGTCCATCTAGCCAAGTATTGTGTACTCTGACCAGTGGTGGCTTGAATAGCCAAAAATTCCTCAACATGAAAATGGGTATGCCATGAATTGAATTTGAGACCCCCTGCAGGGAAAACACAGACACAGCATGTTTTACAATAGGAAACCCACATACCCATTGAGATAAACTCACTGAAAGTCGTAAAAAACTGGTCTCATCTAAAATGGCTTTAAAATCCATTGTGAACTCTGGAAAGCTAGCATTTCCGCAACGCTTCTTCTTACAACTTTATTGTTTTTTGCAAATCAGACTCCAGGTCTAAAACAGAACTTATGAGGTGGGACTATATTCAGGTGAAAGGAGGGCAGGTGATATTAATAAGCATGGACTCTTTCTTTGTGGCTTCAAATTCCACAGAACAAAATTACATGGAATCAATTTATGATAGATGATATCCTGAAATGGGATATCTGATCAACTGTATTCTTTCCTTTCAGCAACAACATATAGACAGACCTTTTCGGTTCAGCAGGCAATCAGATTCTGCATATCTGTATCTCATAATATCTTTTATTACAGCATTGTGTAAAAAACACATTGGTACATGGCCTATAAAATCAGAACCTTGGGGAAAAGTTGGATATCTTTCAGAAGGGCTTTCTGACTGATGTACTGTAAACATTTTGAGCTGTTTCCTTTTTGTTGGTGTTAACAGAAATCTAATGGGATCACATTCCAGTTGCAATTTTGCAGTTCACTTCTCGTTAATATGTTGTGTGTTCCTAGCTTTACTTTTCAGCATTCCAGTCTACGTTCTTTGGTGTAGTAATTTATGTTTTTTGCCTCAAGGAGTATTGAGATTCAAGTTTTTAAAAAACAGAATAAAGGTTCTGCTAAAGAAGCAAACATTCTAACATTTTCACTTTAAAATAGTACATAGTTGCACACTGTACAACTTGGATTTTGCTTGGGGAAATGGTCTTCAAGATGCAATCACAAAGTCACCACCTCCTAAATCTCATCTCTAAGGGCTCTTTGCCTGCACACAAGAGGCTAGGTCTCACTGAGGTTGTGTACCCGGTCTGCAGGCTCTTCAGACTGCTTTTGGTAGAAACAAGTCCTCATACATGTGAAGGTTCTACAACACTAAAAAATGAAGAACAAAAAAAAAAAATTACCCTGCATAATTTGGGGTCTGAATCAGAGTTTGGAAACAATTTTGGGGGCTACAGCTCCTGCAATCCCCTACCTAGTATGATCACATTCATGGCTGTGCTCTCTGGGGGATTTTAAGAATTATAGTACAAAATGTTAACTTTTCCATTTGCACTGCTGCCTAGAGGATTCTGGGAGTTGTGATCCAAAAAAGTAACATTTCCAAGCTCTGCTGTAGAGCATCATAATTATCTTCACTTCTTGAACATGTGTTAAATAAATTTGGAAGAAACATTTTCTAGAAAGCCTCTCTTGCAAATCTGCTTCCCAGTGTATTGAAAACTAATATGCTTTTAATTGCTAATGCACATGAGACTTTTTGTCCTATGAAATAATTTAGAAGTAAAACCTGATAACTGATCCTGCACCTACCTGCCTCTGTAGGCTTTGGTCAGTGCCCCCCCCCACTTTAAGCAACTAATAGCTAAGAGGATTTGTGGCTAAGATTTTAATGAATATTATAGCTGAATCATGCTTATGTATACATGGCATCCGACTGTGTAATAGATTATCATTTAAAATAATAATCCATACAAATTAGGAACAAGCTTTTGAGAGAAATTCCAATAAAGAAAATCCCATATTTTTGCCTCACAGATGACAGGAAAAAGTTACACAAATCAAGGTAGTTGGTATATGCAGGTCACACAAACACCTGTATCCATGGGGGGGGGGATACATTCCCAGACTTGCTGTTTATAAGTGAAACCATGGATAATAGCAAACCCTATTAAAATGAAGGACTTCTAGTACAAACATACCATGGAGTTGCATAGGAGGACCTAACAATTTGTGGAGAGGACACCTCTAGACATTTTCCAGCGGGACTCTATGGTATGTGTCCCTATTTTTTCAGACATGAATAACTGGAACTGTGGATATTGGTTCTGCAGATATGGAGGTGACCTGTACTTGTATAGAGGCAATTTTTTAAAAAGATAGGAGCTCTGGCAAATATTGAGGCTTCATTTTACTTCCTCACATCTTTGGCAAGATGGTCTGTACCTGCTTAATAAAGAAATTGAGATAACCATTCTGGATCTGTTGCAGTGGATTTAACTTTGATTGATAATGTTTTCCTAGGCTGTGTGCATTTTTCATATATGCATAATTTTCACATTTCTGCAGCTAAATTTATCTTCATTCTGCCATTTGCCTGAGTCTTAGTAGTAGTACTAGTAGGAGTAATATTTCCATGTACAATTCTCCTTTCTTCTGCGGAATTCAAGGCAGTTTCTTAAACTCAGGCACTAGCCAGATCCCAACCTGCTTAGCTTCAGTCAGGTTGATTTGTCATGTTCTTTCAGATCATTGGGGACTCTAGATCTTACTCTCAGTAGACTTTGTAGTCAGCTAGAGTTGAATATCAATTATAATACTTGGTACACCTATTGAGGGCTGTAAAATGTGTAAAGAAGTCTATAATAATAATATTTGTTTTCAAGAAAACTTCAAAGTCAGGTTTTGTTTTCTTTGGTGTGCTTTCACAAATTCACTGAAACAGTCTGTAACCCTTTTTTCTGTGTAGGGAGGTTATCAATAAAGAGAATATTCCTTCTGGCTTCAGCAGCATTGAAGAGTGTATGCTGACAGTCCAAGAAGTGGAAAAATTGCAAGAAAACAACACTGGATACGTAGGAGAAAGGAGTAAACCAAAGCGACAGAAATCCAGCACCAAACTTTCTGAACTTAATGATAACCAGGACACTCTTCTGGTAAGGAAACTATTAAGATAACCTTTTCAGCAAGTATGCTGAGACTTGAGACACTATACACTTGTCTTCATATGCTAGTTGCAACTGGTCATGCTTAATGACTTGTCTGAGTTGCAACCACTGAAGTCCCTGGTAGACCTCCTTGGTAAGCAGAGCTTGGAAAATTTAACGTTTTGGGCAACAGCTTCCAGAATCCTAGTCTAAAACCCCTCAATTATAGTCCAAAATAGAAACTTTTCATTGCTCTGTTGGTAACTTACATGGATGACTCAGAGCAATTTGAAGTGTGCCTTTTGAGATAGTTGCCACTTGGAATCCTATGAGGATCAACTTGGTCGAACAGGTGTTAATGGGATAACCAAGTGGCAAGGCCATCTGCCCACTGTGCCATCCTGGTATTGAGTTTATGCTATTGCCATGTCCATTGCACAGAGAGCATTAAGTAGTCTTAAATGAATGGCTGCTTGCATGTGCAGCCAGCACAGCTGTGCCACTATGTAAATAGGACTGTTTTGACAGAAGGAGATAGTTACATGTGCAGCCAACATAGTGCTACACCTTGCAACCAAGAAATACAGCACCTTGTGGTAAGGTCTTGAGCAGGCGAATTGGTTGTAGTTTTCACCTCTTTTGATTACCAGGTAACAACTGATACAGTCCTCAAGTTGTGCAAATTCTGTGGCTGCTCATGTTCTGTTTGATAGTAGATACCGTATATCCCGGCATATAAAACGACCTTTGAGATCTGAAAAATAGGCTCCAAAATCACAGGTCGTCTTATACAGCGGATACACTTCGCTTCACCCCGCCGTCTGAACTCCTGCCTCTTCGCTCCCTTCGCAAATGGAGTGAAGAGGCAGGAGATCAGGCCTGGGGGGGTGAGGCAAAGTGCTTATGGTTCATTCGCCCCCCCTCCTTTGCCTTCTCCCCCTTTGGGGAGCAACTGAAGACAGAGGAGGGGGGCGAATGTTGCTGGAAAGCCCCCCTTCCAGCCACCCTTCCACCCTCCGCGAAGCCCCCTCTCTCCAGCCACCCCCCTCCCCAAAGACATGATTGGGCTCCTGATCGTGGCTTCGGGGAGGGGGTGGGTGGCTGAGAATCCCCCTCCCTTCAGCCACCCTGCCACCCTCCGCGAAGCCTCCTCCCTCCAGCATCCTCCCTCCAGCCAGCCACCCCCTCCTCAAAGCCGCGATCCATCTCCTGATCGTGGTTTTGGGGAGGGGGTGGGTGGCTGGGAAGCCCCCTCCCTCCAGCCACCCTTCCACCCTCTGCGAAGTCCCCTCCCTCCAGTCCTCCCTTCCAGCCACACCCCCTCCCCAAAGCCGCGATTGGGCTCCCAACTGTGGCTTCAGGGAGGGGGTGGGTGGCTGGGAAGCTCCCTCCCTCCCTCCAGCCAAATGATTGATAATGTTAAATCCCAAGTAATTTGCAGATTACTCCAGAAGGATCCACTCAAACTGGGAAACTGCCTGACAGCTGAATTACAGATTAGGTTCATCATAAGTGAAAAGTGATGCTGGGGAATAAGAGCGAGACAGAGATTAGAAATCCTCCTCCTTGTTGCTGTATGCCTTCAAGTTGTTTCCAATTTATGGCGACCCTAAAGCAAACCTTTCATGGGTTTTTTTTGGGGGGGGGGCAAGATTTGTTCAGAGGGGGTTTACCTTTGCCTTCCTCTGAGGCTGAGAGAATGTGAGTTGCCCAAGGTCACCTGGACTTTATCACACTATACTGTTATAGTGCTGTCATTCCACTTTAACTGCTATGGTTTCCTCCTGTGGAATTCTGGGGTTTGTAGTTCAGTGAGGCCTAAGAGCTTTCTGGCTGACAGTTCTAATTGTCCCTCCCTAAACTGCAAATCCCAAGATTCCACAGGAGGCAGCCATAGTAGTTAAAGTGGAATAATAGCGCTATAACACAATGTAATGTGATAACCAGGAAGAGGAGAGCTACATACAGTATATTCCCTTGAGTTCATTGGAAGAAAGAAAAGATAAAAATCAATATTTTTTTCAATTGATCAACTTTTTGTCCAGTTGACTAAACCCATGCCCTGCTTAATTGGTAAGCAAATTTTTACAAAAATGTTGTTTTCAATATTATTATTTTTTTAACCTGAACTTTACAAATAATGGGGCTTCCAGTTTAAAATACCATAGAGTTGCCTTGGAGGACACATTTTCTAGGGATACTCTATGGTAGGTGTGCCATTTTGTGTCCCGTGGATAATTGAATCAGTGGATACGGGGGTCCTACTCTCTCTCTCTCTCTCTCTCTCTCTCTCTCTCTCTGGCTTTTCTTCGCAAACAAAGATTCAGGGTCCTACTGTATGGCAAAAGTAATTCTATGATCATTTTTATTTAGGTTTTTAACATTTATATTATATTTAAAATATTTAAAGTGTGAAGTTAATTTTAATAATAGAAATTGTTTTAATGGTGCTGTTTTAATATGGGATTGTTCTGATGTTTGTATGTTTGCCACCCCGATCCTGATGGGAGAGGCAGGATACAAATACTAATAATAATAATAATGCCGCGATCAAGCTCCCGATCGTGGCTTCGGGATGGGTACCTGGGAAGACCCCCCCTCCAGCCACCCTTCTGCCCATCCCCTCTGTCTTCATTCCCTTTGCAAAGGGAACGAAGACAGAGGGAATGGGCAGTGGCCGAGGCAATCTAGGGTCATTCGGCCCCCTCCTCTGCCTTCACCCCCTTTGGGGAGCAACTGAAGGTGGAAGAGAGGGGTGAATGTCGTGGCTGGCTGGGAGAGCCCTGCCAGCTGATCCTATTCGCTTTCCCAACTCACGACGAGATCATTGTGAGTTGGGAAACAAAGAGGATCAGCTGGCAAGGCTCCCCCAGCCAGCCAGCCAGCCAGCCAGCCAAATTGGGGTGGTGGTGTTATATGGCGAATATATGCCAAACCCTAGATTTTTAGTTGAAAATTGGGGGGTCGTCTTATACACTGGAATATACTGTAGATCCAAATTTGGAAATTCACTTTTTTGGACTACAAATCCCAGAATCCCGCAGTCAGCATGGCATTAACCTTTAAGTTTTGCAAGCATTGGGACAAGTTCAACCATTGTTTGTCCCTTTCTTTTACAGATCTGTTTTCCATAAATGGAAATTTGAGGTTTTCTCTGGGCACTACTACTACTAATAATAATAATATAATTTATTTATACCCCGCCCCTCTGTCAAAACAATCGAGGTGGCTTACAAAAATTAAAATACAATACAGATAAAATCCCCAAACACCCCCCACCCCCACCCACCCCCATTAAAAAATATTAAACAATTATAAATTAAAACCAATTAATCTAAAATCACATTTAAAAACAATAAATACAATAAAATACAAAAAATGGCCAGTGGACTAAAAGAGGCCAGGATCCCCAGAGGCTGGGATCTAATTAGGAAAGGCCTGCCGAAAGAGATCTGTCTTTAGTGCTTTTTTAAAGCTATTCAGGCTTGTTATCTGACAGATCTCATTCGGCAGGTCATTCCACAATTCGGGGGCGATTACCGAAAAGGCCCTCTGGGAGGTTGCAGACAGCCTAGATTTTTGTGGCTGAAGCAAATTCCTCCCAGAGGACCGGGGGACATATACATACTGGAGTATGTGGTGGTGGTGGTGGGTAGTGATCAAAAGAAAAGCAAAGAAAAACATGGGTTGGGGAAGGGGGATCCAAAGAAGTGGCTTGGGTACACGAGGAAAGAGTGGCTGGAATTCAGCCTCTGAATTGAGTAACACCATACAGTATGTGAGTAGTTTTTCCTCATGTGTGAGCAAATCTCTGTTTTTACCATACTAGAGAGGATAATTCACAGTCCCTTGTAAATATAGGTGTCAGATGCACTTGATTTGATAATAGTATTGATTGTCTTGACATATGTTGGCAAATAACAGGTGTGGGACAAGAGCCATGAAGTGCACTTGGAGTGTAGGGTTATTAAGTTCTCCACAGCTTGTCGCTTCTTCATCACAGCTTGCTAGAAATCCCTCTATGAGCTCAGCAGTAAAAGGACTGTTGGTAGCAAGGAGGAGTGACCGTGGCTGCTAAAAGACCATTTTACTCATTCAGAAAATGCAAGCCTTAGTTATTCCGTAGATCAGGGTGGATAAAGTCCAGCACTCCAAATGGCTTTGGATTGCAGCTCCCAGCATCGTTCATCCATAAACAGCTATGCTAGCTACAGCTGCTGGGAATTGGAGTTCAGTAAAAACATCCTCAGGCTACACTTTGCTCAACCCTGCTGTAGATCATATAGAACCAGGGTGAGCAATAGAGGGTGAGAGCAATGTGGTACCATGCCCAGGAGATGTCCATCCCATTAGAGAAATATCAATTGCATCTAAGAATGTACAGATATACAGTATACAATAAGAACATGCAGGATACGACATGGAAGCCCATGGAGTTTAAATGGATAAATGGTTTCTTCTGGTCCCTTTTGGCTCGCTTCCAAAGCCTCCCTTATTTATACAGTCAGGACATAGTACATGGTGTTCAGCTGTATTACTGTTCAGATTTTCAGATTCTTATTAGGAGTGGTGGTACACACATAACTTCCAGTTGTCCATCTTAGGTCTTATGTGGATAAATGAGAAAAGGAGGATAAGAGAATCAGTGGTTCTGGGGGCTGCTAAACTGGACCTGAGTGGACAGCGCAATACAGCGCAATTTTTTACCCATTGCACATCACCTCAGGGGACCAGGTGGATAGAGAAGCAATAGATAAATGCAATAGGTAATGTGATATATTATCTCTGGCTTGTCTTCACAAACGAAGATTCAGGAAGGACTCATCCCGCGGTTTCTGCAAGCGCGCTGATGACTGAAAAGGCCAATCCGAGATAAACATGTTCAGTTGCAGAAAGCACAGCAGAAGGTCTCCTTGGGTGATGATTCCGGGTAGTGATTCTTTCTGCGTTGTCATTTCTTTTCAAGACTCGTTCGGCGTGAGCTCTCAAATAAGGCTGCAGCATTGTGGATAGTGCATCTCCATGCCTCCCGATGTGAGGCCATGGCGGACCATTGTTGGTGACCAATTTGGCCGAGCCCAAGATGTTATTTCAGGGAGTCCTTGTATCGCTTTTTTGGAGTGATATATTAATATAACACAAATACCAGGGAGCCCTGGTGGCACAGTGGTTAAATGCTAGTACTGCAAGCCACAAGGTTATGAGTTCGGTCCCAGAGGGCTCCAAGGTTGACTCAGCTTTCCATCCTTCTATAGGTTGGTAAAATGAGTACCCAGCTTGTTGGGGGCAATTAGCTAAAAAATCATTGTGAACTACTTAGGAAGTGCTTCAGCATTGATAAGTGGTATATAAATATCAATGCTATTGCTAATGCTGTTGCTATAAATAGAAAATGCATCGGGTATAGATCTTGGGTAGATAAAGGAGGAGACTGATGCTTGCAAGAGCCTGATTCAAGGGGTTGGAAAGGTACAGGTAGCTTCAGAAAAGGAAGACGAGGAAGGTGTAACCATAGTATACTTTTGAAATAAATTAGGGAGCTGTTGAGTTGACCTAAAGGAACCATGGAATAAATTGTTGACTCTATGTGAGACTGAATAGGAAGATGTTATGAGACCTATGGAAGGAATTGTGTTCTTTTGGAGGCCACGCATGTGCATTCCAGAGCTTGGAAGTAACAAGTTACAAGTAATGAATGTAATTGTAACTAATTATTTTGGAGGTTTATAAAAGTGTGATGAAGTTATATTGCCCAAGAAACACAATGAGTAAATGCAAAGTTATTTTATCAATGTAATGAATAACAGTTACTGGTTACTTTCAAAAGTTATTTATATTTATCATTTTTAGAGGCATTTTGACAGAAATTTTTAAAATGTAATGCTATTTTTATCTCCACCCACCCAACCAAAAAGAAAATAATGGAAAGCAATACAAAATTAATTACCAGTGTAACAAGCAATGTAATAAGTTACTTTTAAACACTTCAATAGTTAACAGTAACGGGGTACTTCTCAAAACTATAACAAGTACTGTAGTAGGAACAAATTACTCCTAAAAAGTAACATTCTAAGTTGTAGTGCTGACTGTGACTGTGTGCTTCTATATTGCTGCTTATATCTGATTTATCTTTGGTAAAGGCAAAATAACAACTTTTTATTAAAGAATGCATCTCACCCTCATGGAAGTAGGGAATAGGTAGTGTATTGTCATATTCTGCATGGCATTGAAGTAGCTCAGGATATCTGCTATACAAGAGTTTTCTATTTGTGTCTCACCCTTTAAAGTTGACCTTTATGAATGCTTTGCTTTTTAGAAAGCCTGCATGATATGGTCATGTTTGCATGAGAAATACAGACTATGTACTTTTCATTTCAAATTTAAATTCAGTTTTAAAAAACAGTAATTTTTAGCAATTGTGTTCATATTTGATATTTGACAGACGATGGAAACATTTGCTTCCCTGAGACCTGTGGACAGAGCAGGCCCAGATGACATGGAAGTGTTTTCTGAAGACAGGTGACTTGCTTAGAAATTGCTCTAACCCAAAGTTTTCGTTGACCCTGACACCAGAGCTTGGAGGGGCTACAGCTCCCAGAATCATCTAGCCAATGTGGTCACTGGCCATCCTGGCTGTTGAATTCTGGAGTTTTAGTCTAAAAAAGTAATTTTTCCAAGCTTTGACTAGGAGAATCTGACTGTACTATGTTGACTTCATAGGTCTTTAAATGTCTTTCTTGAGATTTGATGTGCATTCATGCATTTCCTCGTAAGTTGCCTATAGTTATGATTTTCTTGAGCATAGACATTATAAAATTATGTGAAGGATTGTCAGGGGGGAAAAACTAACTTTATTAGCATTAGAAAATTGCAGATTCATCTCTCCCATTTTATTTATTTATCAAAATAAATAAAAGTGGACAAAGCAAGGTGCCTTGTTCCCCTGCTATCCAGATGTTGTGATTCCAAATGTTGCTCACCATTACTTCTGTTGGCTAGGACTGTTGGGAACTGCAGCCCATCAGCATCTGGAGAGCTGGGCTTTGCCCACTCGGAGTTTAAAGCTTCTCATTACAAATATCAGTAGTAAAATAGTGTCTGCCCTCAGGTTTATAATCTAAAAGACATCATAAAAGGAAAAAAGGAGGAATGGGAGGGGGGAATTAGTCAACTATTTTTAATATTGCAGTTATTACAATGGCCAGCTTGAATGGAAACAGCTTGGGTAGCTCAATGGGATGGCTGTCACTAGCTGAGAGTGGAAGGATGGTCAAAAACGTTCGATCACTGAGCAAGACAATGAAATTGCCTAGTTTCTTCTTCTTCCTCTGTAGCATGATAGATCTTTTCCATATGTGTCTCCAAAGTGGAGGTGTATATGCATGAATTGAACTTTGTTTTCAGATACTTTTTAAAAATGTTGTTCTAGTACAGTGGTTCTTAACTTTTTCTTTACCAGGGACCCCCTTTTCATATCTTTTATT
The DNA here is from genome assembly GCA_030847615.1 of Gambelia wislizenii. NCBI lineage: Eukaryota > Metazoa > Chordata > Lepidosauria > Squamata > Crotaphytidae > Gambelia > Gambelia wislizenii. The sequence goes on along the minus strand of JAUMIR010000005.1, from coordinate 22,708,230 downwards.
GCTGTGTACTCCCAAGACTTAATTCAAGATTCAAAACCCTAATATTAATAACAACAACAATAATACCTGATGACAATAATAGTACAATTACACTGTCCATTAAACCTTCCCCAAGAGGCACTGGAGGGGGAGGGAAGACTTTTCTTCTGCTTTTTCCTGCAAGTTTGTGGCTGCAGCAGATTGAATCGCAATGTGCAGGCCAAGCTAGCGAGCCTTTGCCTTGGATCCTGTCACATGGCCACTCCTCTGCAGGAAGGAGGTGGGCCAAGTAGCCTTCAAGCCTTTGCGGACCTCCTGTGAGGACATTGCAGACCCTGGGGGTCTCCGAACCACAGGTTAAGAAACACTGTTCTAGTATTTTGTCTTTGATGTGGGAAACTGGTTGTGCTGCTTTCTTTATGATACCCTTTTAATTCAAACCTTTTCTTCTCTTTTGTAGCAAAGACAATGAAAGTGATGGTGACTTGTTCAGACATTCTCAGGTTAGTATCTTATTCATTTTTATTTGCTTTCTTAAGCTCAACAACAAAATACACTTGGGCCTCCACATTCACTGGGATTATGGGTGCAGGGCCCCCACAAAAGTGTGGAAATGATGAATACGTCTAGGCCCCACAAAGCATATTTAACACACGAAAAACTATGATCCATGAATTTAATCCACCGCAGATGCTATACAGGTGACAGGGTTCCTTTGCAAGGCAGAAGCAGGGGCTGCCAGGGCTAGCCATTTTTAGGTGCCATTTTTTTTAAAGGTTTTATTCCCCTGTGCATTCAACAGATGATACATTTTTGCTGGCTTTCCCCCTGAGATTGTTATATTTTTAAGGGATTTCTAACAGTTTTAGTCTATTCATTTCTTGATTCTGTGTACTTGCCATAGGCATCTGGTTGGCCAGCATGGAAACAGAAAGCTGGGCTTCAGCTTGATGCATTAAGGCTCTTCTTATGTTATTAGCTGCTGCTTTTGATTTTATTAAAAAATAAAATGTGGATTTGTCCTAATATTTGTAATAAGCTACCTTGGAGATTCTCTTAAATAAAACAGAAACTGCGGCCGTTGAGTTGGGATTGAATAGGCACTTACAAACCAGTATGATTGACTGGCTACATAATGGCATTTTTTTTCCAAAGGGTACCTTCCCTCCAGGGTAGTCTGTCAAGGATAGCGTGCCAGGGTGATTGGTAAGCTAAGCCCCAAAGTGGTCAAGTCTAAAGCTCCTTTTCACTCTTTTTCCTTCTCCCTCTCTCTCTCTCCTCAAACCTCCTTCCTCTCCATCTCCTGTCACCAGGATGTCAGGATAGGGAGAGATTATCCTTGCCAAAGATCCGATCACATGCAAAAGGCTCTGGAAATTAAACTGAGGGCTACCTAAATTTTGGGAGAGAGAGCATCAGGTTGCCAACCCCTGATGTAAATATTTTGGAGGTACTTTTAGTCCCTGTTTGTATGTGAGTTGAATATGGGAAGACCTCCATGTGAATCTCATTTCTGCTGTGGAAGTCTCTGGGAAGGCTGTGCCTAAATCACTGTCTCTCAGCCTAACCTACACCATAGGTTTGTTGAGCACATGGGGAGAGCACCTAATAGAGCCAAGTGTGCTTCATTGAGCACTTTGGAAGCAGGCCAAGAAACAAATAGGATAACCAACAGCTGGCATCTTGTTAGTGGCATAGGCAGACAGAGGTTTTGCTACACATGTAGGGGGGGGTGGACAAAAATGCTCAATGGTCATATCCAGCTGATGACAGTATAAGTGTAGTTGCACATGTGGGGGACCGCTGCATATGTGGTAGTGCATTAATATACACAGGGTAGCATGTGAATGTGCATTGTCTCTATGCATTGCCTTTGTGCATTATGCATTGCAATTTCACAATTCTCCTGTTTATTTATTTTGGTCAATGACCTGGGGGTGGGAAAGAAAAAGGAAAAGACACAGTAGATAAAATACAATATGATGTTGACCATTAAATCCCTAAATCGAATGACCAGATGTAAAATAGGGACAACAGTGACTTAATCTAACTAGGTTGCTTTGAAACTCAGTGTAATAAGGGAGTTAAAGGTTGAAACAATGAGCACACTAAAAAGTAATTGCCTCTGAAGGTGGACTGAAGGAGGGCTACCTCTATGTTTCAGACGAAGAGCCCTCCCTCACCTATTTGTGGTCCATGGTGCACTTGCCTGGCACCAGAGGTCGGCTGCTGTGCTTCAAGCAGTGCTAGTTGCGTGGGGAGTCTAATTTTCCCAGAATGCACCTGGAGGAGAGCTAGGATGATAGAGACACTGAGGGAAATTAAATGGTAGCTAGATCAATGGCTCTTTCACACAGAGTTGTAGCATTATGATTCCATTTTAACTGCCATAGTTCTGGCCTATGGAATCCAGGAACTGGCAATTGAGGGAGGGATGTTTAGAATTCTCAGCCAGAAAGCTCTAGTGCCTCACCATACTACAAACCTCAGAATTCCATAGGATGAAGCATAGTGCTCAGAATTCTGTAGTGTAAAAGGGTCCCAAGTCACTTGGCAATATTGGGAGTGCTGAACCAGTAAAAGAGTCTAAAACAGGGTGGGGGGGGGCAGAACAGATGTCATTGCTGGGCCTTGCCAAGATGCTGCTGCGTGACAGCTGCCCAAAGAGACCAGTTGTCAATGTCAACCCTATGGGACTTCCAAGTAAATGTCTTTGTTATTGGGATGTTTTAAGGGATATAGAAATGAATATTAACAAATGGTAACAGCTTGAGATAAAATAAAAGGTTGTTTGTGTGTGTAAAGGGATATCTAGAGTAGTACAGTTGCCGAGTGAAAACAGGAGAGGGCTCTTGCACCTTTAATGGTTGCATAGAGGTTGTGAGAGCCAGCATGGTGTAGTGGTTTGAGCATTGGATTATGACTGGAGACCAGGGTTCGGATCCTCACTCAACTATGGAAACCCACTGGGTGACCTGGAGCAAGCCATACTCTCCAAGCCTTGGCCAAGAAAACCCCACGATAGGTTTGCCTTAGGGTCACCATAAATCAGAAATGACTTGAAGGCACACAACAACAGAGGGAATTTCAGCAGGTGTTCCTTCTTACCTTGGTTGCATGACAAGCACCGGAATTCCCTCTTCTACACAACCATTAAAGGTGCAAGAGCCCTCTCCTGTTCTCAATATGACAATCCTATAAGAGTCGTGGTAATAATTTAGCGTTTTCTACATATTCCTTTGATCCCTTTTTGCAGAGAGAACAAAGCTCATGCTCCCGAGTGTCTTGCATTGTTCCCAGAAGTGTTTGTTTTGGCAGGGAAGGATTCCCAGGGGATGAATAGTCCCAAGGGACTATTCTAATGGTAGGCCATGGTGTACAGGAGGACAGGATAAGGCCGAAAGTGATTACTTAGTTGATTCTTCTCAGAAGGGATATTTGAACAAGTGACTGTGTAGTTCAAAGTGATACATCTCCTAGCCACTACATTACACTACCGCAGTCAGCAGCTTGGTTTGTTGTTAAGTATCATGAAGCACAAAGTCAGGAGAGCTGTGAAGTACAGCATGGTGTGTGTTCCTTGTTTTGTTTTTATAAGGTTGCTGTCTTCCTCTTTTTCTATATGTTTTTCTGCTAATCCTGGTGGGTGGTTTTGCTTCCCCCCTCCTTTTAATACTTTTTTCTGTGAACTCAAATTTGTTCCTCCTCTTTGGGGTTTAGAGATTAAAAGAGGGCAATCCTACATCTAGAACGAGAACTCTTTGTTCCCTGTCAATTCTGTTTCCTTTCTTTTTTGTGACTGCTCCTTTCTTTTATGGAAGTTGCCTTAAGCATCTTACTCTCTAGAAAGCAGAGGAATTCAGCTACCTTTTTTTTCAGTGGAGGTAGGTGTACTGTGAGATTTCTCCCTTTTCTAAGGAAAGTTACTTTTAAGAAGACTTTTAAGAAGACTAGGACTCAGAGCATAATCCCACCACTGCTCAGTTATGCATGGTTTCAGCATGTCATTATATTTGTTCTTTTAAATAGTAACATTCCACGTTACTATTTGTTCTAGGGTAGAAAGGAAGTTGAGTCAGCAAGATGTACCCAGTACCTGAAATAATAAATCTGTATTCTGTGCCAGTATAACCCAAATTCTGTTGCCTGTATAAATTATACATATTTGCACAAACTGTCTTCTTTTGGACAATTTATTCTCCTTCAATTAGCCCCGAGAACAGAGAGTCACACAGAGTGCTATTGCTCTGCATATGGCTAATGGAAATCTCTTTCAGCCACTTCTTTGGATTCGGCAAATTTGCCAAGCATGTTCATGTGCTTCAAGTCATTTCTTTGCAACCTGAAGCTAGAAACATCTTGCTTCAGATAAATTAATATTCTCTGGAAGCTATACTCATTGGCTAATACCACCTTTTGTGCCTTATGCTTTTACAGAATTATGTGTTCTCATAATAAACCTGAAAATAAACAGAACTAGTCAGTGTTGTTAAGTTCCATCTTGGATTCTGGTGCATGGTTCATGTTGGACAGAATGATAGACAAGTTCACCAGGTGCTAGGGACTGTCTGTACTTTGCCAGGTTGTGCAACAAGATATCAAAATTGGTACCCAATTACTTTCTCCACCTCTACCCTTCCAAAATAAGGCTTGTACCACAGAGCACTCATATGTACTTTTCTATGTTGAGTTGTTCTTGTGGTGTAATCAGTCTTGTACCATGATGTCCCAGGCTGGACAAAAAGAGAAAATAAACACAGCTCTACCTCACATTTCTTAAATTAAGCCTAGTACATAAACTCCATAGTCTCCAAGTAAACTAGTAGGCAGGCCAGAATGGTGTAGTGGTGAGAACTTCAGATTAAGACTGGGGAGATTTATCTTTCAAATCCTGTCTCATGAAGCTCACTGACTTCCTTTACAGGGCTGTTGTGAGGGTAAAGATGGAGAACAGAGAACCAAATCTGCTGCTTGGTGCTCCTTGGGGGAAATATGTTGATATATATATAATAAAGAAATTAAATTAATCAGATGGCTTCTTGGAGACAAAAGAAGTTTACTTGAATTGTTCTGAAAAACCATATCTCTCAAAGAATGAATTAATTTACTTTAAATAAATCCTTAGGTCTCTTACACACACTACATAGGTATAGCACTTTGATATCACTGCAATTCCCATGACTTCATCCTTGAGATTTATCATTTGGTCACGTGCTAGAGCTCTGGAGTATACCAACTTTTTCCCAAAACTACAGTTCCCAGGATTTTGTAAGATGGAGCCACGGCAGTTAATGTTGTGTCAAAGTGCCATAAATGTGTAGTGTGTTTCCTTAGTTGCCACATGGATCAGTTGCAGTAACTTCATATTTATCCCTCTCCCAACTATCACAAAGAGAGCATTGTGTAGTGGTTTGAACATTAAACTACAACTCTGGAGACCAGGATTTGAATCCCTGCTGGGCTATGGAAACCCACTGGGTGACCTTGGGCAAGTCACATTCTCTAAGCCTCAGAAGAAGGCAAAGGCAAATGCCCACTGAACATATCTTGCTAAGAAAACCTTGTAATACGGTTACCTTAGGGTCTCCATAAGTTAAAAATGACTTGAAGGCATACAACAACAGTCACCAAATGCCCAATCCAAGGGGCTTCCATTTTATCCTTCTGCTGTAGGCTACATTGTTGGGTTTAGCCTACAAGCAAAGCGATCAGGTATCTCAACACAGACGGCTCCATAAAGCTTACTGGAAGTAACCTCCCTCACAGAGTTGTTCTTCTACACTGTGCTAGGAAGGAATAGTGGAATAAAAATTCTATACACCTCTGTTCCCCTGCTTTAGAAGGTGATAAAATTGTGTGGAATTGCCAAAATGTCTGTAAGATTAGTTACACACTGATCTGACAGATTGAAATTCTCTCAAAACAATTGTTGGTCTCTTTCAAAAATTAGATACTGAACTATATGGTTATAAATAACTGTTAGAAGTGAATTTATATTTTAGTTGGTTTTTCATCACAGGAAAAGCATAGAATTTACCCTAAGATCTCATTATCTGAGTATTAAAGGGTCAAGAAAATGTTACATTCTTTTGGGATAGTTTTACATTCCATGGCCTTTCTAAGCCTGTTGCTTAGGGGGGCTTAGGAGCATACCTTTTAAAACAAATGATGTTATTCAGAGCTAACAAACAAGAGCAAGCTCCTCTCTCTCTCTCTCTCTCTCTCTCAATCTCTTCTCCCTCCCCCTGTCTGTACTGCACCACAAATAAGGACAGAGGAGGAACTGGACAGCCAGAACTTATATATTTCCATTGTTAGATCTTAATTAATTGGACTACAAAGCAGTTGAAGTCATAGGTGAGACATCAGTGACCTTAGTTTTGTCAGGTGTTAATCCATGCTAATAATAATAATAATAATAATTTTTACCTCACCCCTCTGTTAAAAACAATTGGGGCGGCTTACAACAATTAAAATACAACAATACTGACTAAAATCCCTAAGCCCCACCTACCCCCATAAAAAGATATTAAACTAGTATCAAATTAAAATCCACCTAAACTAAAATCACATAAATAAACAAATACAAAAATCAACAGCCAGCGAGGCTAAAAGAGGCCAGGAGATGCAGCTCCTAAGGCCAGGATCTAATCAGGAAAGGCCTGCCGAAAGAGATCTGTCTTTAGTACCTTTTTAAAGCTACTCAACCTCATCATCTGACAGATCTCGTTTGGCAGGCCATTCCATAATTTGGGGGCGATTACCGAAAAGGCCCTCTGGGAGGTTGCAGACAGCCTAGATTTTTGTGGCTGAAGCAAATTCCTCCCAGAGGACCAGAGTGCGCGGGGAGGATTGTGTGGGAGGAGGTGATTCCGAAGATAAGTTGGACCCAAGCTATTTAGGGCTTTAAAGGTAATAACCAACACCTTATACTGGGCCCGGAAACTGATAGGCAGCCAGTGGAGAGATTTTAATACTGGAGTTATATGGTCTCTCTGAGATGTTCTCAAGACCACTCTGGCTGCCATATTTTGTACCAGCTGAAGTTTCCGGACCAAGCACGAGGGTAACCCTATGTAGAGCGCATTGCAGAAATCTAGACGAGAGGTTACCAGTGCGTGCACCACAGTCTCGAGGTCCTTTACTTCCAGGAAAGGGCGCAGCTGGTGTATCAGTTGAAGCTGATAACAGGCGCTCCTGACCGTTGCATTCACCTGACTAGTCATCTGAAGCAATGAATCAAGGAGCATCCCCAGACTGCAAAGACAGTCCTTAATGGAGAGCGTGACCCATTCCAGGACTGGCGCTTGCAACCCAACTCCTGGTTTCGGGGCTGCTACCGTGAGCACCTCTGTTTTGTCCGGATTTAATCTCAATCTGTTTTTCCTCATCCAGCCCATTACTGCTTTAAGACAGTCATTAAGAGGAGAGATGCCATCAGAATTCGAGGCCGACGATCGAGACAAGGAGAAATAGATCTGGGTGTCATCAGCGTACTGATAACACCCAGCCCCATAACTCTGAATAATCTCACCCAGCAGCTTCATATAGATGTTAAACAGCATCGGGGACAGGATGGCGCCCTGCGGAACACCACAAGTAAGCTCCTTTCTGCTGGAGCAGCTGTCCCCAAGCAGCACCCTCTGGGACCTGCCCGAGAGGAAGGACCGGAAACACTAGAGCACAGTGCCTCCGATCCCTAACCCACTCAGGATGCCATGATCTATCATATTGAAAGCTGCTGAGAGGTCTGGAAGCACCAACAGGGTCAAGACGCAGGTTGTTGGTCAAGGCAACCGTGGCAGTCTCAACTCCAAATCCCGTCCTAAAGCCAGTTTGAAATGGGGCTAAATAATTGGTTTCATCCAAGACCACTTGGAGTTGAAGATCAACCGCCCTCTTGATCGCTTTGCTCAAGAATGGTAACATAGAAACCGGCCTATACTTGTTCATGTCCAGGGGGTCCAGGGAAGGTTTTTTCAGGAGCGGCCTAACTGCCGCTTCCTTTAAACAGGATGGAACACACCCTTCCCTGAGGGATGCATTGATGATGTCCTTAAGGAACACCATCAAGGCACACACCTCCCGGATGGCCAGCCATGAAGGGCAAGGATCGAGAGGGCAGGTCGTCTTCCTCACTCTACCAAGTAGCTTGTCCATGTCCTCGGTACTCACGGATTGAAATTGATCTAGTAAACTTACATCAAGAGAGTTGCTGGACACCTCGTCAGTTGTTTCTGTCAAAATACTGGCATCTAAGTCGGCTCTTATCTGAGAGATTTTATCTGCGAAGAACTTGTTAAACGCATCACAGCAGACCATTGTTGAGTTGAGCAATGGGTTCTTCGCAGGTATAACCTGTGTCATCTCCCTTACTACCCTAAACAGCTCTGCTGGACAGGACTCTGCAGACGCAATACGTGCAGAGGAGAAGGATCTCTGCGCTTCACGTATTGCCTCTCGATAGGACCAAAGAAAGTTCCTATGACAAGTCCTGTCGGATAAGAGTCGAGTTTTCCGCCAGTTGCGCTCTAGTCGTTGTCCAACCTGCTTCATTTTCCTGTGCTCTGATGTATATCATGGCTTACGATTTCGAGCGGGTTGGAAAGGACGCTTGGGAGCGATCATGTTGATAGCCTTGGTAAGGTTGGTGTTCCAGTTATTAACCAAAGCTTTGACAGGGTCATTGGTGTTACCAACCATTAAACCCTCCAAGGCTTTCTGGAATCCTATTGGTTCCATTAGCCTTCAGGGGCAGCCCATTCTAAAGGGTCCACCACCCCCGGTGGGGCAGGAAGAGACTCTTAGTTCAGTCTTGACCAGGAAATGATCCATCCATGACAATGCAGTGATTTTAATAACCTCCGCCCACGGATATTCCTGTTCCGTACTGAAGACCGCACCAAGGGTATGACCCGCACAATGTGTGGGCCCGATGACCAATTGGGATAGGCCCATGTTTGTCATGGTTTCCATGAACTCCCAAACCACACCAGTCAGATTTGTCAAACTGGTCTCAAGTGGAATGTTGAAGCCGCCCAAAACTAAAAGTCTGGGCGACTCCAACATCAACTCTGAGACCAACTGTGTCAGCTCGGTTAGGGAGTCTGCTAGACAACAGGGTGGTTGGTATACTAGCAGAATCCCCAAACTATCCCTGGTCCTCAGGCTAAGGTACATACACTCGAAGTGTTCCGGACAGGTATCCTGGTCAAGGTCAGATTATTCTTATAAACCAGAGCCACTCCGCCCCCCCCCCCGCCCACTTCCCCTCACCTGCTCATTGACAGAATACCCGGCTGGGAGGGCCTGCGTCCACGTGACAGCACTATCCTCTCCCAGCCAGGTTTCTGTGAAGCAAGCCAGGTCAGCATCCTCATCCCAAAGAAGATCGTAAATAATGTGCGTTGTTTTTTTTTAACGACCTGGCATTGCAGAGGAGCAAAGTAAGGTTCTGTGGAATGGTTGTTATGCTCTCCAATCCATTCCGGGGAAACAGGATGAACTGAAGGTGGGATAGCTAACAAACAGCGATCCCGCCTTCTTTTGTAACATCTGTTCACTCCCTTCCGACCATACCTCCCTTTCCCCAGTACAACTCCAATTTCCGCCCCCACTCCATTCCTGCTCTCAGCTGACTCCAATTCAAAATCCTTTCAAGGCTCTCATCAGTGTTAAGATGTTAAAGAGTTCCTTCTGCAGCCTTCTAGCCTGGTGGAGTGGGGGAAAAGAGGCTGCTGCAGGCTTGGGTCTTCCTGGCTGGCAAGCTGGTGTTCCTGAGGGGTGTGGGAGTGGATTATATTGCACAGCCACTCCTGGTCACGCCCCCTCTCGCTGCTGCCTTACTCTTGGAAGCCCTCAGAGCCCTCTGCCAACTCTGTGTGCCTCTCGACTTATACTACGACCCCATAAATTTCATTGGGTTTTCTTAGGCAAGGAATACTCAGAAGTGGTTTTGCCAGTTCCTTCCTCTGAAATATAGACTATACCACCTGGTACTTATTGGTGGTCTCCCATCCAAGTACTAACCAGAGCTGACCTTGCTTAGCTTCCAGGATCAGGTAGGAACTGGTGCCTTTAGGGTACACTGTGCTCTTTGTACTGGAATTTGGGGGAAAGGAACTCTCCAAATCTCCCAGCTGACAGGGTCATTGTCCAAAAAAGTAAATTTTACCATGTGCTGTTTCATATCAGAAAAGAGATTTTAAAAATACAGCAGTCAGTACAGAAAGCATTGCTCATGTAGGCTGAGGATTTCTGGGAGCTCATCCCCAGCGTGTTTTCAAGCTCTGCTTTGTTTGGAAACAGATTGAAAATATATTTATATAAATCAGTGGTGGAAATCATTGCATCTCCCAGCATTCTTCTCCATTGGTTATACTGGGTAGGGCAGCTGGTAACTGCAGTCTAGCACTATATGGAAAGCCATCTGATATATATCTGTGGTGAACCTTGTTTGGAATATTGTGTGTCCTGGAGCAGCTGGGTTCTCCCCGTTTGCTGTCAAGACTAAGTTCATCATTTACCATCACTAGAGACTCTTGGCTTTCCTGGCAACTCTCTGTACCCTTTTCTTGCATAATAGTTGACACAGAGAGGAGTCATGCCTCAAATAGGTATGTGACAGTGCTTGGATATTAACAGCATCATGAACAAATGTGGGCGGGGGAGGAGATTGAAAAAAAATTAAAAATCCACTTGCCAAGACAGTGAGCCCGCTGTGTATGTTTAAAACATTGCTGTAAATTCATTGCAACTCCCTTGGGTCTGAGCTGCCATTATTCTTCTGAAGGCTTTATGGATTATTCATTGCATTATGAACTGCATGAGTGAACAAGTAGCCCATTGCGTGTTCCTCACACTAATGGAGAAAAGCACAAAGATCCTCTTTTATTTCACAACCAGGGTGCAGGCTGCTAAGTAGAAGCAAAGTACAAAAGTATTTTTACCATATTATATATTTTAAAAAGTTGTAATCTGATGTGTGTGTTAAGTGTTGCTGTAAAGGAACGGGCAAGGAATAGGCTGAAATTTAAAGGTGTATGCTGAATTGTGTGGCTTTGTAAAGTTGGAAGGCTATGGCTTTTTGATTGCTGCTTTATGAATATTGTGGCTTTGTTTACAACTGGTTACTCAAGAAAATGTTTCAGTTGTACAGTCTCAGTTCCTCTACCCCAGTTTCTCCCCACAACCAAATGTGGGGAGGCAGCTTTGGAGCTGATGCTATTGCATTCCTTTGAAAGATCATTGGCAGTTTGAAATTACAGCAAAGTGACAACACAAGAAAAGATTAAGGCTCCGGTACAGCTTGTCTTATAGAGAAAGGGGATAAGAATGTTCATTTCTATCCTCTGACAAATCTTGTTCCTTAAGTGTTGCTTCAGCTTTCAAGTTACCGGTATTACCTAGCAGAAGTGTGAAGGGCGGGGGGGGGCAAGGAGAACAGGACATATTGTTGCAGAGTGCAAAGAAATTCCTTGAATTGACATTTTTGCATTGAATTGGTTTGGACTAAAGAAGCTATACCTAAGGAAGTGCTTTTACTTCTCTTTAAAAAACAAAACAAAACACTTTGCAGTGTTTTTCTCCTTAAGGAAAAAAAGCTATGTGACTTAAACTGAGCAGAAGAGGAAATAAAAAGTTGTGCAATTGATTGGGGTCATGGCAGTTGAAAAACCAGTTCTTTCAACATTCAAAGTATTTTATTTATTTATTTATTGCTGTCTAGTAAAATATTTCCTTCATCATGCCTTCATATTGTTCAAAATTTCCCTCCCCCCCACCCCCTATGCTTATAAAATTCCTCTCCATATTCAGTCAACCCTTTAATTCAAATGGTATACTTATTTGTATTCTATCTTGCCTTTTGGTATAGATGTAAGCCCAAGGCGGATTACATAAAATACTGTAGCTCCATGCCACTACCTACTCTGACCTATGGTATTCCTCTACAGCAGCATATCTCCTTGCCGTTCTCATTAGGGCTTTTCCCATTAAGTTTAATTCCTATAATTTTTAACAGCTGCAGGGGAAGAGTAGTATCAGGATACAGCCTGTTTATGCTGTTCTCCCTAAGATTTCAGGGGCCCATTCACACTATTTTTGTTTGTTTGTTTGTTTGTTTGTTTGTTTGTTTGTTTGTGCAATTTCTATGCCACCTTTCTGTCAAAGTGGGGCCCAAATGGGGCTCACAGAACAATTAAAATCACAATTAAAATCAATTAAAAACATACAAAATAAAAAACAGATCAAAACACACCCCTATAAAAGCCACAATTATACATCAAAGGCTTGCTTAAACAAGAATGTTTTTGCCTGCCAGCGAAATTACAACAGGGAGGGGAAAGCCTAGCCTCCCATGGGAGGGAATTCCAAAGGGTGGGAGCAGCCACAGAGAAGATTCTCTTTCGTGTCCTCATCAAGTGAGCCTGTGATGGTGGTGGGACCAAGAGAAAGCCTTACACTGCAGATCTTAAAACCCTTGCAGGTTCATAGATGGAGATATGGTCTTTCAGATAGTCTGGACCTACATCATATAGGGCTGTATAGGTCAAGATCAGCATTTTGAATTGTGCCTAGAAATGAACTGGTAGCCAGTGGAGCTGTTTTAACACAGGAGTTATATGCTCCCTATAACTGGTCCTGGTCAGCACTACACTACGGATGAGATCCGTCATATCATCACTCTAAATAGCTTTAAAAACGATCTTAAGACGGATCTCTTCTGGCAGGCCTTTCTCAAATAGATACCCGGCCATCAGAAATTTGTCCCGATCCCATTACAGCCACTGTCTATTGTTTATTTTTAGTATTTTTAAGTATGCTTTAATTTTTTTGAATTATTTAATTGTATTTAAGAGGAGGGTGGGATGGAGGGGTTTGGGGTGTATATTTTAATGCTGTAAGCCGCCTCGATTGCATTTTGTAGAGGGACGGGATATAAATAAATATTATTATTGTTGTTATTACTACACAAATACAGTGCTATATTCCATGGCCGCATCCCATGAAATCCTGGGCTTTGTAATTTGATGAAGCTGTGGCTGAGAATTCTAAATGCCCTTCCCTAAACTGCCTATCCCAGGATTCAATGGTATGTTGCCGAAGCAGTTAAAGTGGAATATAGTGCTATAATTCATTCAAAACACGGCAGTCAGATTGGTCACTGGTATATCCAGGAGTGAGCATATCACATCAATATTAACATAACTCCTCTGGCTACCAATTGCCTTCTAGGCAAGGTACAAAGTGGTAGTTATTACCTTTAAAGCCCAGCCCTACATGGTTTGGGTCCACATTACCTACAGGATCGCCTTCTGCTATATAATCTGCTCCGTACACTCAGGTCCTCTGGGGAACATTTACCCCAGGACTAGGCTGGCATGTGTCACCCAGAGGGCTTTTTCTTCAGCCACCCCTAGACTGTGGTGCAACTTGCCGGAAGAGATTCGATAGCTGTATATGATCTCCAAATTCAAAACAGCATTAAGGACCAGTCTCTGCAGGCAAACCTATCCAGATGATTTTTAAACTATGCATTTTAAATATGGATTAATTGTTTTGATAGGTATTTATCTTATTTGTTCTTTTGAATTGATGTTACACATTTTAATAGATGATGTGTGTTTTTAACAAATGTTAAATGTTGTATGTTAATCTGGTGTTGTTTTCCATTTCAATCCATGGAGAAAGGTGGGTAAGAAATTGTGGTGGTGTTGGTGGTGAATAGGCCCCTGGTCTCTTCACCATCCAAGGACAGAGCACAGCTTATTAGAGTTACTTTTGATGGCAGCGCTCAGGATCCCTCAGCTGGACCAAGGGGTCCTTAATGTGTGGGCTGGACCAGAGCAATGGTACTCCCTACTATACTGTTTTGTTTTTCCATACAGGAGTGAATGTGACTATTTCCATTTGCAGTGGAGAAAAATAAAGGGTGTATTTTTGAGGAAATGATCAGGGTGTGGGCTAAAACTTGTTCAGTGCCACCCTCAATGACTCTAGCCTCTGAGAAGCAAGCTTTCCATCCACATTTGTTGTTACGTTCATTCATATTGTCTCTGACTTATGGTGAACCATAGCATAGGTTTTCTCTGCAAGATTTATTCAGAGGAGGTTTGCCATTGCCTTCCTCAAAGGCTGAGAGAGTGTCACCCAATGGGTTTCCATGGCTGAGCGGGGATTTGAACCAGGTCCAGATGCCAATTGAAAGTGGCATCTGTCTTCCAGTTCCAGACAAATAGGTCCTAGCATTATATTACAGTAGTTACTTAATTTATATCCTTATATCCTGCCCTTTCCCAACAGGGCGACTCAAAGTGGGTTACAGCACAGAATATAACAAAACACAGCTTAAAAAACAATTTGTAACTTAAAAGCATTGTGCAGTTTTTCCATCTCCTCATCCTCCACCTACAAATATTTTGCAGTAAAAAAGAAAGAAAGAAAAAGCAACAGGCTAACACAGGAAGGTATAATCGGGAAATGGCATTGCCTGAACAACCCATCAAATTCTGTGTGTTGTTGTTTTTGTGTGCCTTCAAGTCATTTCCAACTTTATGGTGACCCTAAGGCCATAGGGGTTTGGGGGGGAGAGATTTGTTCAGAGCGAGGTTGTCTTTGCCTTCCTCTGAGGCCGGGAGAGTGTGACTTGCCCAAGGTCACCCAGTGGTTTCCATGGCCGATTGGGGATTCGAACCCTGATCTCCAGAGTCCTAATCCAGTGCCCAGACCACAACATCCCACTGTCTTGCTTGGTATGTACCAAGGCAGTTGCCTAATATGTATCTCACCTGCAAACCCCAGCTCCCAAGTATGTGATGGGATCATGATTAATGAGTGTTTTTGTGTCCTGTCATCTCATTTCTTCTGGTCGTTTTGTTTTAATTTCGAAACTTACTTTATAAATGGTAATGGATGGAGTCAGGCCTCTATCCTGGCTGTTTTAAGAGAATATTAAGTAATTATGTGGCATGTTGAGTTTGACACTTAATCGATGTCAAGTGTAATAGCCAAAATGAGTTCAACCAAGAAAATAAGCCTGTTTTGAACACAGTGTTCTTGTTCTCTTCTCTCTCTCTTTCTCTGAGTTAGTTTGACAGACAGAAACATGCAGTAGAAGTATATTGTTGCTCTTTAAATTTCTAGAGCTGGTAATGGTTTCATGTTTACATTTTGTCAGTCATTTTGCTTGCCAGACCTGGATCTAGCAGGGCTGGGAATTCTGCAGGCTGAGAGCCATATGAGGGTTATGTGTGCCCCAGGGCTCCTCTCCCAACCCCCATGGTTGAATTTTAAGGGGATGAAACAGAATTGCACCTCCATAAGCCTCCAGTTGACATGATTTTCCATGGAACTGCTATCCATCTCCTATCCCACCCCTTAAAAGGGCCTAGAATAGCAAATTTATGGCAGCATGCAAGGGACCAGAGACATTACAAACAAGGAGGTAGCACCCCCAGACTGTTTGTAGCTGCCCAGCCCTTAGCTAAACTTGAAGTCTGGCTTCTGCTTTAGCTTCACTGATTCTTTCAGTGGACCCAGTTTTCACACTTGGGATTCCAATCCAAAATACACTTACTATGGAATGAGCTCCATTGAATACAAGGAGGCTCTGAGTAAACATGCACAGGATTGTACTGCTAAGGTCTGTTAAATTGACGGGGTTCAGGGAAGGGGAGGGGAGGGGAGGGTTGTACCAACTGATAAATACCCAGAAATAGGACTAAGTATTTATAATGATCATACTGTATTTCTATTTCCTCTTTCTCCCATGGTTGGGATACAAGGCAGCATCCAACAAAAAGACTACCCATAAAAACAAGATAGAATGTACTGTACAGTTTAAAACACAAATGGACCTGGCCATACTTTTAAAACACACATTAATTTAAAACAGTTTACAAGCCATAATGAAACGAAAATATAACAAGTTCAGTGCATATGTTTAAAACCTCTCCGTGTCAGTGAATCAGTTGCTGAAGGTGTGTCTTTTTTTGTTCACATGGCTTATAAATTCTGTTGTCTTAGAGATATACCTTCAATAGACACAATGACCACAGGGATGGTGTTCTGTGGGTCTGGTTATGTGCATCAGAGTATTATATGATACTTGTTTGTGCTCCTTGGGTGTCTTCCTTGCCAGGAAGTCTTTAATATTGTTGGTTCTTTTGGATGTCATCTGGAGTTTATCTTGACAGCATGATATATGCTGAACTACATTGGCAATATTTCTTTACAAAACCTTGGGCTTGTCTACATGAAGGGGAAAAAACAGACTGCTCCACAGTAATAGCAAGTTGCAGCAGCTGTGACCTGTCTTAATGGTTTTACAGCCCCCATAAACTTTGCATGCCTGTAGCTGAGATGGCAGCTGCAAGTGGATTAGTCACATTTTTAAATCTGCCACCACCAAACTTTTTTTAAAAAACTATTTCTGTGGTGTGCACAAGCGATATTTCATCTTTCTAAAAAAAGAGAGAAAAAGATAGTACAAATCCCCATTTCATCACCTTAGTGATCTCTCGCTAAGGTGAAAATCCAACATGGTGGCAGCAGGCACTTGCCCTGTAACCCAGCCCCTCCCCCTGTGTTAATCCAGCCAATCAGGTTTGCACTTCCTCTTGTATGGGGAGGCAATTCATGTTGAATCACTTTGTCTTAACAAGCGTAAATGCACATATCACTGGAGCGTAAACTATTTGTAAAGTGATTGAAAGTAAAGCTATAGTTGCAACAGTCGGCTTGTGATTTATCTTATTGTCTTAAAAGATCAGAATGTGCCATTTGGACACTTTGTGTATGCTCTGAGAAACTAATTTTCAAGGATGATCCCTATCTGTCAATTGTTCTGCAACTATACAGGCTTCCTTTCTTGTGTTTTAATCTAAGGAATTTTTGATTGGGGAGATTACATTTGAGAGATCTAGAATGTGAACTATCAGATGATAAATAGACGTTGACATCTTATGAACACCTTATATCTTTCTTTGTAAGAAAGTTGTGAATTGATTTTCTTCCTTCTTTACTTTTAAATCCTAAGAAATGAATTTCTAGATTATTATATTCTATATCAAATTGTATGTTATCTTTCTTGGAGTTGTATCCATTCTTGAAAGTTCCTAACATCAGTTTCACTTCCTCTCCAAATGGCAAAAAGGTCCTCTTTGAACCTGAGCCACTCGGTAAGTGCTTGCCCTCTTGTGATTTTTTTATATAGCTTCCTGAAAGAGGGGCTTAAAACTATCTACAGGATAATAAAACATGTCAGGCTTTTTAGCATTTCATACTACAACATTATAGTGTTATGATTCCACTTTAACTGCCATGGCTGCATCCCATGGGATCCTGGAGGGCTTTTGCCAGAGAACTCTCTGGCAAAGAATTCTAAATATTCCTCCCTAAACTGCAAATCCCAGGATTACATAAAATGGGACTATAGAAGATAAAGTGGAATCATGACACTATAATAACGTGATATGAAAAGGCCTAATCTTTTTAGCATCATGATTTTTTTTATTTTATACTTTTTAAAATTTAATGACTTTAAATGTGAAGATTCAGTTTTAACTTTTTATTATGTTTTTAGTTTACCTTGTTTTTACCTTTTCAAAGCTGCCTTGGGTCCTATTCTGGGAGAAAGGCAATATATTAATAAAATAAATAAATTTTGCTGTTACTAGTCATAGTCGTGGTTCTGTAGTAGTGGTGGTGGTGGAGGTGATGATAATGATGATGAATCATAGTAATAAAAGTGTAACTTAAAATAGTAATAATAGTACATTTTCAACTCCATTTGCAGTCAGGGTATATAGAGGTCTGTATTTACAAATAGATCCCCATTTTTTTTGAAGAAATATTCATAGTTGTAAGCTGTGTTCGGTTAGAGATAGAAAGATGGAGAAATACTTTAACTTTTGATGTTCATTAATCTTTTTACAATAGTCTCTTGTGCTGCTTTTGTCAGCATTTGTCATCCATTCCTGGAAAGAGAAGTGATGTGTTTCCTTTCTCTCTCTTTTTACTGCCTTCTCCCTAAAACAGAATTAACCTCCCTGCCAGAACTGTTGTGTTTGTATGTATTTTTGTATTCCATGTGGACACAGTCTCTCTGCTCCCTTCATTTGAAATGAGATAGAGAGAGCACTTTAATGAACTCAGGAGGTAAATTCAGATAGGTTAAGCCCACAAAAAAAGCAAATAGTGGAGGAAAGAAACAGCAATCAGCTCTGTGGTCTCAAGAGGCACAAATGCTTCTCTGATATCTTGCAAGTGAGCACTAGCACAGCAAAGAACTGCTGCTTTTCCTCCTCCCTGTGTTATAAATTATAGATCACCTACTTGGCGGCTCTTTGCTTACAACTGGGGAAGGGGGGGATGAGGTGGATGAGGATTGGTTGGACTGGGAAGTGTTCCTGGAGGCTGGATTATTTCCCAGGGCGCTCCAGCTTCCAGTTGTTTAAATGCCAAAGCTGCACTCTGATTTGGGTTTGCGCAACAGTGGCTTGTAATATCCCAGAGCACCTCCATAAATAGTGCTGCGCTCCCCCACACCCAGGCAGAAAACAACCACAGGAAACCAAGGGACGTGCAGCCAGCCCAGCTTAGCTGGCACTCATTGATCTCCACCAGCAGCACAGACTTGCTGGAGAGCGTACCATTCCCCTTCATCGCTTGAGCTCTTTATCCAGTCCCTCGGCTTCCTCTAGGGTCGGTGGCTGGAAGTGTCTATTTCTAAAAGACACTTGATTGCTGCAGCAGCCTTAGCAACAGTGACACTTTGGGAGAGGGGCTGGCATTTTCATTTTGACTTTTCCAGTGTCAGAAAAATTGCATGTGTCGGGAAAGGCACATTCTTCACTGTGCTATCTTCATCCTAGTAACTGGAAACTATATCAACTTTTGGAGAGACACAATTTCTGGATTGCTTGCTGGCATTTTTTAACCAAGGAGAAGGTTTGGGGGATACTAAGTTTGGGGGATCTTGGATACTAAAACACATGTTATTTTGCATTTATCTGCATAAAAGGAGAAGCACCCTTGATTTTTGCAAGCATTTACATCTGCATTTTCCTCCCACATACTCTGAACATTGCAAAATATATTTAGGGGAAGGGTGTACCTTGTTTCTCACTTTGGGGGATTTATTCCAGAATTTGAGCATGAAGATCCAGGAGCATCCCAGCATTCCTGAAGCCAAATTACAGAGGAACCAAGAGCCTGATGGTCAAGAAGAGACCTTTGTATCAGAAGTGCCTCGGCTGGACTTGACCACCTTGTGCAGTGACAACAACTGGGAAGGTATGGTAGTTGTGCTGGGTGCTGGCTTGGATGAGGGAACTTTGCAGTATTGGTGCATCCCCCCCCCCCATCTCTTTGGATGAATGAGCTACAGAAATAGGAAACCTGCTTGGGTGCAAAACCTAAATTTGTACTAAAAAAAAGATGTATTGGTACATTCCTTTCAGGATGGAGAAAGACACATAGAACATTTTTGTCTTTTTGTTTTGTTTACTCACTTGAGCTTTGAGGTGCTAAAAGACTGATGTTTGCATTGGCATTCCTCCGTGGTGACCTGGCAAAGTTGTATGTCAAGCTGAAGGGGGTTTCCCTCTGTCTTTTCAAAATTGTATAATAAATATCAGCGGGGGGGGGGCGGGAAGATTTTTTTTTTTATTTCCTACTTTGTAGATCCATTAAAACTCCTTTCCTCGTCACATGCAAAATTCTCCCCCCCTCCCCAGGTTTTGAGTTAGGTGTTTGTTTGTTTGTTTGTTTGCTGGGGATGTTTTTGCTTTTGCTTTGAAGGCCTTAAATTGATTGTGTTTCAAGTGATATTGCTCTTCTCATCTTGGCAAGACCAAGATATTTTGCATTAGTCTTTCTAATGGCTTTCATGTGTCTGGGCACACAGACATACCTTCATCAGAATGTGCTGAGAGGAAGGAGGAGGAAGAGAATCACTTTCACTTGTTTACATTCATGAAAGCCGCAGAATTGAAAAGCATATTTTTATCTTTACATGCTTGGGAAGCTTGTGGTGATAAACTATGTTTTTAGCAAAACAGCCATTTTTGTGGCTTTGCTCCCAGTTTTTTCCCCCCAGAGCTGAAATGGCTAAGAAAACATAAATCATCAATCCAAAAGGCAGCTGCTGACCCTGGAAACGGAACAGTTGGGAGATGTCAGATACATTCCAGAGTTCGGTTTTTCAGAGATTTGGGAACCTTCTTTCCTTATTAACCATTGCAGACTGTAATTAAGGGTAGTTTGTTATCAAGTCTTTGTATGTGGATGTTTGAAGGGGGAGAGGGAGGGATTGATTTCATCTTGCCCCTACAACAGTGAGGCAAAAAGTGTAGTATCTTTTATGCAGTGTGTGCAGTTCTCTTGTCTTTCTATACAGAGGACGTCAGGAGATGATGTCAGTTTATATATACATGCTGTTTATGTATAGTTCAGAATTTTAAAGCAGGGTCAGATCTGGCTGCTAATATTCAAACATGCAGTACCAAGCAGCTGTAGCTGCTCTTGACAGAAGACACCAGGTGACACGGTGTTCTATTTGCCTGCTGGTTATTCACTAGAGACTGTCCCTCTGCATCTAAAGTACACCTCAGTGGAGCCCTTCCAACAGCCTTTCTGTCATCATATTCCCTTAATATTCTAATTAGCCCTATCCTGAAAACGGGACAACCTGAGAAGTGGGAGTCACCTCATCTCTTGAGCAGGCCATCTGTGCTTTTATCTGTGCTCCACTACAATAGCTTAAAATTGAGATTTTGGTTGTGCACAGTTATTCAAGAGTAAGCCACACATTCTGTCAGGTAGGGTTTCTTTCTTGGTGCACATGCATAGGGTTGCGCTACATATCTCGCTTAGATTCGGAACCTGCTGCTAACGAGTTTGAGCAGTTGGGAAGCATGCTGGGTTTTCTGGCAGGAAATTTCCAAATCCCATTGAGAACAATGCAAAATGGGAAGCAGAGATTCACAGCATCTGGCTGCCCTTGCAAGCTAAACCAACATTCATAGGTTTTTCGTGGGTGTTTTCTGGGCTGTGAGGCTGTGTTCTGGAAGATCACCTGCGCCTGTGGCTGGCATCTTCAGAGAATGGTTGGGTAGGGGTGTGAGGGGTTTATATACTGTGAGTCCCTGTTGGAGAGGATATGTAAATGCCAATTCTCTTCCAGCCATTACATTAATGTTTCAAAGATAGGATCACCTGTATGGTTTAGTTTTTGTGTGTATGTGGACAGTGCTGTTATCTCAAAATGCTTAATATGAGCCGTAGCCATTCTTGCTTGCCGTAGTAAGTGTGCTTCTGCCTTCTGACCACCACTATGAAGTATCTAGCCTTCTTCTCAACTTGGAAGCTACAGATGAGTAAGCAATCATCCCTAGCATCTGGACAGTGATCCTTTGCCAGCTTAACTTGGAGAAAAGTTAGATTCTTTGAAGAACTGCATAGTCAAAGTAACCCAGAATGCCTTAGCCAAGCAAGGGCAAAACAGCAAGACTCCTCCTGAGTAGTTCCTTAGCTATTGCTAGGCGGATGTGTTCCAAGTGTCTCTGACAAACAGTGGCCAAACCAGCAAGGGAAGAACAGGGCAAGTATCTTGGCAGCTACAAATTTTGGTTCTGTCACATGGAAAATTGAGATCCACGTATCCATTTTAAAAATAAAAGTTAGTGGAACTAAATATCACCGCAGTCGTAAACCAGTGAGCATGTTTCACTGTAGAGACCCTTAACTCAAGTCCAGAGCATGGAAAAGCTAGTATTTTTTGGACGACAACTTTCAGAATACCCCAACCAACATGGCAATTACCTATGCTTGGTGGGGGATTCTGAGGATTAGAGTCCAAAAAGTAATTGTTTGAAGGTTTGCTTGAGCCTCCCTTGTGGCACAGTCTCCTGATTAGTTTTATATTCATCTATAGCTGCATTTTTTTGCCACTGCTCCTTCTAATAATGTTATCCAGTACAATATTCTTGATTCTCACCATGGATCTTACTGGCTGATGTTTCTGGGAACTGAAGGTATATATAATGTAGCTGAAGAATGTCTGCATGATGATGATAAGTTGTTGCAGTTTTTTTCACTATAAAAATCACATAAATTTTACACTTAAGTACATTGATTCACACCGGTAATTTCCAGGAGTAATGGTTACTGCTGCTTTGCACTGTACTCTCCCACCCCCAAGTTGCTTTCTTTCCTTGGATTAGTCACATGTATGGTCCCAGCCAGTCAGAGCTTACATGATGCATAGGGCATGTCATGATCCTATCTATGGAACCAGATGGCCAGCTACATTAGATTGAACTGTATGATGATGCCATGGAGGAGAAGGAAGAGCAGTTCAAATAAAGAAGTGGACATGTTTGTATAATGAATGAGAAAAACTTGTCAAATAGTGGCATTTGGGCATTGCTATGAAAGTTTATGAAGAACAGCAAGTGGTTTTCAACCAAATTCCCGCACTTGTATGTTTAGACCTGTATACTTGCTCTTAATTTATGCCATCCACAATTTTATTTTATTTTATTGAGACATAGTTTTGTGGCATTGTTAGCATCAGTGTAGAATAATGCATTATATTCAAAGTAGTATGTATGTGGCTTATTTCAGATAGTGAAAAATGCTGCAGCAATGTATTGTCTTGTTGTAATCAGTGGTTTGTTTTCCTTTATGGGCAGGAAATAAGTCAGGTGTTTATAGTCCTGAAATAAACCATATCAGCCTCTTGAATTTAGATAGAAACCCCACAGTAGGACTTCAGATGCTTTAATGCCTTCTAAGCTGCCATCATTTGTCACTTTCTGGAGTATTTTATTAAGTAAGTTTCACTTTAATATGCACCTACGCAGTTGCAGACAAGCATGTAGAACAGATGGTTTGGACATGTGATAAGCTTCAGTTTTAACTTTCTGAACAATCAGTCTTTACGGATCTGAAGTGTGAAATTCCTGCCTATGCTACCCTATTACTTTTTTAAATAAATCCCCCAGAAATAAATTTAAGATTGAGTGTTTATACCTGCATTAACATGCTTGGGCCCTAGGATCAAATTACATGTACACCAGTAACATCTATTAGGTTGCGCAAGTGTAAAGTTGACAGGCCTTTTTCTGTGGTGGTCCCATCTTTATCCAATATCTTGCTACAGACCTTCAAAAACCTATATGTTTTATTCTGCTTTTTAGTTTGTCATTTTAGTTCATCAGAGTAACATCTTGTTGGAGAATCCACACAAGCATTGTTAAACAAACAGCTATTAACAGTTTCTCCAAATTTCAGACACTTGCCATGTACAGTTGTTGGATTTATTTATTTATTGTCACAAACAAATAACAGCCAGAACAAAAAAGTGGGGGTGCTCCAACAGTCATTCCTATTTATTGGGATGTGTGGGGTGGGGGGTTACAGCCAGTGTAGTGTATTGGGACAAAAAAAGTTCCATACTGTTTTTTTGGCAAACAATTATGTGGCAAGGCAGAAGTTACGTGTTGTGTAGCACTGTTCAGGGAGACACGGAAGTTTCCATTGGGACAGGGAAATAAAACTGAGCCAGCGTGGTGTAGTGGTTTGAATGTTGGATTGCGTTGCTGGAGAACAGAGTCCCCAGAGACTCTGGGGCTCTGGAAACCCACTGGGGCAAGTCACACTCTCTCAGCCTCAGAGAAGGACAAAGGCAAACTTCCTCTGAACAAATCTTGCTGAGAAAACCCCAATGATAGGTTCACCTTAGGGTCGCCATAAGTCAGAAACAACTTGAAGGCACACAACAGGTTGACACAACAGGGAAATAAAAGGGCTGTGTGTTAAAACACAGACCCTAAACACAGCCCTAACCCTCAATCTGTACGAAGTCTAATTGGAGGTGAGGAAATATCCTGCAACTCATTCATGCAAGTTTTTTATTTTGTGTGTGTGTGTGTGTGTGTCTCTTTTGAGTGTGAGAGTTAAATAAATGGATGCTCTATTTTATAAATTGGATGTTCTACAGTTGATTTTATCTTAAATGTGTTGTGCTGCTGTTTTATAGTTTATGTTTTGTTTAAGCTTTTATTTTGTAAACCACGTGGAGGATGTTTCACCTCAATTTTTAAAAAAGTAAATAAGCTACTAGTAGCACAGTATTTATTTTCAGTAGAATAAATTCTTTGTTCCACCTTGTGTAGGCACATTTATAATAAGCAACTTAACACAGGAATTACCTTGCTACATTGGACCAAAAATCTATCACTTCCACTTACAACAGTAGCCGAAAAGATCTATCTATCTGTCTATAAATAAAACACTTGGATATCATAGAATCATAGAATTGCAGAGTTGGAAGAGACCACGAGGGCCATCCAGTCCAACCCCCCTGCCACGCAGGAAATCACAATCAAAGCATCCCCGACAGATGGCCATCCAGCCTCTGTTTAAAGACCTCCAAGGAAGGAGACCCCACCACGCTCCGAGGGAGTGTGTTCCACTGCCGAACAGCTCTTACTGTCAAAAAGTTCCTCCTAATGTTGAGGTGAAATCTCTGTTCCTGGAGCTTGCACCCATTGCTCCGTGTTCCAGTCTCTGGAGCAGCAGAAAACAAGCCTGCTCCATCCTCAGCGTGACATCCCTTCAAATACTTAAACAGGGCTATCATATCGCCTCTAAACCATCTTTTTTCCAGGCTAAACATACCCAGCTCCCTAAGTCTCTCCTCATAAGGCATTGTTTCCAGACCTTTCACCATTTTAGTTGCCCTTCTCTGGACACGCTCCAATTTGTCAATATCCTTTCTGAATTGTGGTGCCCAGAACTGGACACAGTATTCTAAGTGAGGTCTGACCAAGGCAGAATAGAGTGGCACTATTACTTCCCTTGATCTAGACACTATACTTCTATTGATACAGCCCAAAATTGCATTGGCCTTTTTAGCTGCCGCATCACACTGTTGGCTCATGTTCAACTTGTGGTCTACTAGGACTCCTAGATCCCTTTCGCACGTAGTCTCATTCAGCCAGGTCTCTCCCATCCTATATTTATGCATTTCATTTTTCCGCCCTAAATGCAGTACTTTACATTTCTCCGTATTGAATTTCATTTTGTTAGCTTTGGCCCAGCTCTCCAGTCTATCCAGGTCATTCTGAATTTTGATCCTGTCCTCTAGGGTATTAGCTACTCCTCCCAATTTGGTGTCATCTGCAAATTTGATAAGTATGCCCCTAATTCCCTCATCTAAGTCATTGATAAAGATGTTGAATAGCACTGGGCCCAGGACAGAACCCTGTGGCACCCCACTGGTCACATCTTTCCAAGACGAAGAGGAGCCACTGCTGAGCACCCTTTGGGTTCGGCCGGTCAACCAATTACAAATCCATTGAACAGTTAACTTGTCTAGCCCACATTCTACAAGCTTGTTTGCAAGAATGTCATGGGGAACCTTGTCAAAGGCCTTACTGAAATCAAGGTATGCAATGTCCACAGCATTCCCTTCATCTACCAAGCTGGTAACTTTATCAAAAAAAGAGATCAGATTAGTCTGGCATGACTTGTTTCTCTGAAACCCATGCTGACTTTTTGTGATTATGGCATTGCCTTCTAAATGTTCACAGACTCTCTGTTTAATGATCTGTTCTAGAATCTTCCCTGGTATTGATGTCAGACTAACTGGACGATAGTTGTTGGGATCCTCTTTTTTCCCCTTTTTGAAGATGGGAACAACGTTTGCCCTCCTCCAGTCTGCTTCTCCTGTTCTCCAGGAGTTCTCAAATATTATTGCCAATGGCTCTGAGATTATATTTGCCAGCTCTTTTAATACTCTTGGATGTAGTTCATCTGGTCCTGGAGATTTAAATTCATTTAGATTAAGAAGGTATTCCTGTACTACCTCTTCACTTATTTTGAGCTGGATTTCCCCTATTGTGTCCTCTGTTCCATTCTCCTCAGGTTGGTCCTCCTTTTCCTTTTCCGAAAACACTGAGGCAAAGAAGGTGTTGAGTAATTCTGCCTTTTCTCTGTCCCCTGTTAGCATTTTGCCATCTTCTCCACGTAGCGGCCCTATCATTTCCTTCTTCCTCCTTTTGCTGCGGACATACCCAAAAAAACCCTTTTTATTGTTCTTAACCTCCCTAGCAAGCCTGAGCTCATTCTGCGCTTTAGCTTTTCTGACTTTACTCCTACACGTGTTCGCTATCTGTTTGAATTCTTCTTTGGTGATTTCCCCCCCTTTCCATTTCCTATACATGTTCCGTTTAAAACTTAGCTCCATTGAAAGTTCTTTAGTCATCCATCCTGGTTTCTTGAGACACCTCCCATTTTTCTTCCTCAATGGTACTGTTTGAAATTGTGCCTTCAGTATCTCCCTTTTGAGAAAGTCCCATCCGTCTTGAGGTCCCTTCTCTTTTAGTATTCTTGACCATGGGATCATCCCCAGTATTTCCCTGAGTTTATTGAAATCAGCTCTCCTAAAGTCAAGAATGTGTGTCTGACTATGCCTGGCTTCTCCTTTCCATTGTATAACAAACTCCAGGAGAACATGATCACTCTCACCTAAGGATCCCACCACTTGCACCCCATTAACAAGGTCGTCACTGTTGGTTAGGATCAGATCTAAAATGGCTGACCCCCTTGTTGCCTCTTCCACCTTTTGGACCATGAAATTGTCTTCCAGGCATGTAAGGAATTTGCTAGACCTTGTAGTTTTGGCTGAGTTAGATTGCCAGCAAATATCAGGATAGTTGAAGTCACCCATCACTACTACATCTCTCCTTTCTGCATGTATGTTCATCTGTTCTAGAAAGGCAACATCCAATTCCTCCGTCTGATTTGCGGGTCTGTAGTAGAGTCCCACAATAACATCCCTGTTGTTTCCCTCCCCTTTAATTTTTATCCAGATGCTCTCCACCTGGCTTCCAGTATTGATGTCATGGATCACTTCACTGGTGTAAATATCCCTGACATATAATGCTATTCCTCCTCCTTTCCTGTTTGGCCTGTTTCTCCTATAAAGGTTATACCCCTCTATTCCTACATTCCAATCATGAGACTCGTCCCACCAGGTTTCAGTAACGCCTATTATATCATATTTGTTTTGTAGTGCAAGGAGTTCTAGTTCATCTTGCTTATTTCCCATGCTCTGTGCATTAGTGTAGAGACATCTGAGACCATGTGTTCCCTTTACTTGCTCCCTGTGCAAGTTTTTTTGCCTCCCACTGTTGGGTCCTTGCGCTGTTCGCCTTGTTCCCTCTATGACAGTTTGACTATTTTCTCCAGCCCTTTTGCCTTCCAGAATACTGTCTCCCTCCCCCATTTGACTCAGTTTAAAGCTCTCCTGATCAAATTCTTGAGACTGTTGGCAAAAATGTTTCTTCCAACTGTTGTAAGATGCACCCCATCTCTTGCCAGAAGTTCCCCCGCATGGAAGCGCAGTCCATGATCCAAGAATCCAATTTGTTCCCGGCGACACCATCTACGGAGCCAGTTGTTTACGTCGGCTATTTTCCTCTCCCTTCTTGGACCATGCCCTTCAACTGGCAGAAGAGATGAGATGACCACCTGTGCGTTCATTTCTTTCAGCTTCCTCCCCAGGGCCTCATAATCTCTTCTGATCTTGGGAAAGCTGTGCCTTGCAGTATCATTGGTTCCCACATGGACCAAAAGGAAGGGGTAATGATCTGTAGGCTTGACGAGTCTTGTTTCCTTTCCCAGTGCGCTGATTGATCACTTAGGAAACATACCCAACCAATCTCCTCCCTCCTCTCACTTCCTCAGCCACTCACCACCCATCTGTAAAACAATTCAGTATTTTTTCCTAAAATAATACCATGTGGCTGAACTGTGTGAAACGTACGCTGCCACTCCAAGCTGCAACCACCACTTGAAACCCCAGCAGGGTATATAATGGTGTATGTTACCCCAAATGCAGCTATACTAGTTTCTCTAGAAAGCTCAGAAGCAGGGCTTGATGGAAGTGGACATCCCTTCTTATCTGCACCCAGCATCTGCCCCTCAGAAGTCTGTTACTCCAAACACAGAAGCTGTATATTCCATAAGTTTCCCTGTTCCTTCTTTAAGCTTGAAGAAACCACCTAATACTAGAAATTTCAGAAATCCTCTACACAAGGCATGATCATACACCAAGCATCCTCTACACTAGGCATGATTTACATGTGGCTTCTGGAGCTCCCATTGTATCTACCCATTCATGATCTGGCACGTGCACGCACATACACACACATCACATTCCTCCTCCCCCTGCCCAAGACCCCATTGTACCCTCTAGGGCATGCAGTTGTCCATTTTGATGCATTTTCCATTGAGAATGTCCCTCCAAACTCCCTGGACTTCTGAAAGTTGCCCACCCCTGCCCTGTACTCTACAGCAGTGCTACTCAAAGTGGTGGCTCATGGAGCAATGCCAGCCTGCAAGCTATTGATTGCCAGTCCACAGTGAATTGCCAAGAAAGAAAGAAACTGTTGTAGTCAATATAGCTGGCCCCTGGCACATGGGGGAGGCTAAGTACTGGTCCCCTACATCAGATAGCTCAAGGACTGCTTTAGAGCCCTGCTACTCAGAGTGGTGGTCTGTTAACCAGTGCCAGTCTATGAGCACACTGGGCGGAAAAATCCTGCCAGTCACCCACATCAAATAGCTTAAGAAGTGGTGCTCTAGAATAGAATAACAGATTCATAGAGTTGGAAAGGGCCTCATGGGCCATCAAGTCCAACCTAATGCTCAGTGCAGGATATCCAGCTAAAGCATCCCTAGCAGGTAACTGTCCAGCCTCTTTTTGAAGGCGTCCAGAGAAGGAGATCCCACCGCCTCTCTAGCAATTGGTTCCATTGCCAAACTGCTCTTATTGTCAAGAGATTCCCTCCAATATTCACTTGAAATCTACTCTCCTGTATCTTCAAACCAGTAGACCTGGACCTACCCTCTGGGGCACAGAGAACAGTTATGCCCCTTCCTCTCTGTTACAGCCCTTGGGGTATTTAAAGAGAGCAATCGTGTTACCCTTCTTCTCTTCACTAATCTGAACATGCCCAGCTCCTTCAACCTTTCCTCATGTGTCTTGTTCTCCATACCTCTTCTCATTGTTGTTGCCCTTCTCTGAAAATACTCCTCAAAACAGTGAATCTAAACCAAATTCTTTTCTTCCTCTGCTGCAATCTTTATGGTACTTCATTTCCTTCCCGGTAACCAACTATTATCCCATTCTTTTATGCTGTTGTTTTCCCTAAATGCTGCTCCCACTGTGTGTCCTACAGTGGAGTGGTAGACTGAGGCACGCTGGTTCTTTCGTTTGAGGAATACCATCTTATAACCTAGAAAGACAAGTTTGCAAATGAAGTATGAGAGAAAAGCAGAGGATAGATGTTATGGGATGTTTTTCTTTTGATACACTGTCAGGTGATTCCCAGATGTTAATCGGTGTCCCAGTTTGTAACTATTTGACCCATTTATGATTAATGGCCAGTATTAAAACATCATAATGCTTTGATTATGTTAAAATGTTACACAAAGTTGTTGGTATTTTGGGGCCAATTTATCTCTTCATCATAAGTGGATGAAAAAGCTTTTCTTAAACCATATCCCTTTAATATTGAAAGACATAGCCATGTTAGTGTGTATCAGAAAACAAAATAATCTTGTAGCATCTTTGAGCCTAACTGGAAGAAAGAGGTTTGTAGCATAAACTTTCAGAGCCCCAGCCTACTTAATCAGTCTACTTTATACCACTTTAAGCAATTTATGAAGATTTGGAAAACTGAAAACTTTTCCATGAGGGCACAACTGTCAGGATCAACAACCCTCTGCATGTTGATAGCTAATGCCCTAAGAAACAAGCTTGACTGTATCCTTTCCCAAAACACATTAATTTTTTTATGAAGGAGTTTTGTCCATGGAATACTGTTCAACTGTGCTTCCACGAAGGTTCCTAGAAGCTTTACAGCTTACACTATTTGATGTATAAGATGGGTGTTCATGCTGGCAGCATTATTGAAAAAAATTGGCAATGAATTACTATGTTTCAGAAATCTAAAAACCTGGTGTTTGACTACGGCAAGATAAAAACTAAGCACTTTTTCCTAAGCAGGAAAAGCATTATTTTAAAGCTCTTATAAGATCTGTTGTGGCTATTCTGCTTTTCCAAGAAGTTCTACCTTTTGGGGGCAATTGTTGACTTCAGAATTCCTTTTTAGAATTACAAGTTCAAAGCTACAAGTCTTAAACCATCTAATCCCATGGAGCTAAGCAGGAGCATGCAAACCAGCTTAGTAAACTATCCAAATACAGAATAGTAGAGTCCTCATGGGATCGGGCGGGAATGGTCACAAGATGAGACTGTGAAAGTGTTCCAATATGTTGGCCACCCTGGCTTTCCAGGCTCCCCTACACCACCAACTCTGCCCAAACACATAATGCATTGTATTTTCAATTTGGCCAATTAATCCAGCCAGCAGATTTGAGCTGCTTCACGCTTTGCAGTGCTAGGCTGAGATGTTAGCTTCTGGTATCAGCCGTGTGGACTTGGAATTGGTTGAATCTGAGTATTTATAAGCTATTATTTGGCAGGTTTCCTCTGGGATTGGTGTGCTGATGGCAGTAAATCTGCCAAGGGAATCTTGGGGCTTGTTATCTCTAGAAAGTAGCATTCCTATACTCTGAGTTATGATTGTTTCATGGGAGCATAAGCTTGACTTCAAATCTGTGGGTGACATAGAGTTTGATGATGTCACAATGACAGAGAGGAAGGAAGAAGCAGAGCACACTGGGAAAGTACAGGTGCTCCTGCTGGTCAGGTAGAATGGTCTTCATCTTTAAGAATACAGAGGGACTGTAGACCCTCAACTTTGGTGTTGTCAGGAAAAGTTTGGAGACATTGGCTATAGGACCATTGTCTACCATGAATTGTTATGTGGAGGTGCCTACTACTGAATAATGTCAAGCGCTGGATTCCTTAATTTCCTCAGGAGCCTATGTCTGTGTTCTTTTCCAGCTTTAATTTCACCAATATTCCTTATTAGGAGCTTCCATGAAGTTAGAATCTTATATATACAGAGGATGTCTGCCAGGATTGACCTTTTGGCAAAAGTTAATTTTTTGGACTGCTCCCAGAATCACCCTGTCTAGCATTTGGAGTTCAGAAAAGTAACATCTCCAAGCTCTGGCTATGCCTGATGTTCTTGGATCATTGTCGCAAGGGTGGGATGCTCACAACAGTACTGTTTTAGAACCCAAGAAAAGCATGCTAAAGCAATGAGCCTAAGCACTTTTTCCAGTTCCTAGTAATCACCTATGTAGTAGCTGAAAGAGTATGTCAAATCTTTAAATAGAAACAATGCCTCATTACACTATGCTGTACATAGATTGTTAGAAATCCTATAGACTGCAGCTTTCCAAAATTGCTAGTGCTTAAAATGTATTGGATAATCAAATATTTTTCCCTCCAGTGTGGTGGTATTTTGCTGTAGTATTGCAGAATAAGTAAGCGAAGTATGTTGATGATGCTATATGTTAAAATAAAGAAAAGGAGGAAAAACAAGAGCAGCCAGGATTTTTCGGAAAGAGTTTTAGAAGAAAGGAATAAATTTGACAATACAACAAGTTAGTGAAAGGGTGTTCTCATATGTCAAAGGGTGTTCTCTTAAGCAGTGGCACATCTCCATTCAGTATTCTGCCAAGTGGTTAGTTTTCCTTTCTGGAGAGGACAGTGATTTTGGCAGCTGCTAAAATGGTGTATGTAAAACATGCCAAATAAATTAAAAGCGCTCTAATCTTTGCTCTTCAGAAGCAAATGCATTTTAAATGTTGGATAGGAAGCAAATAGTGGGTTGCCCAGAGGAGAAAAGTAAATGTCATAGCTATTGAAATGTGTTGCTGCTTGCTTGTAGTAGTTATGCATAATTCCCTCTTCACAGTTACTGAATATGTTTAAGCTTCTTTAAAGCAAACATATATCCTATAAATTGGAGGAGGAAACCAGATGGAAGTACATTGAAAATAACATTGGTTGGCTGGGCGAAATTGATCACCTGGGGATAGTAAAGAGTAACATGCTGACTTTAGCATCGTGGATACAGGTACCTCAAGGCTAGAAATGACAATCTTCAAAACAAATGCTGTTGGGGAAACAGTATCAATGTTAGGGATTAACAAGAAAGTGGTCTCATGGCTGACACCATCCAACATCTTAACCTGTCTGCTGCTCAGTCCCAACAATTAAAGTGGGCTGCTCTTAGAGATGTCTCCCTTGCTTGCATAGTAAAAGAAATTTATGATGTCACTTTCTTTCTTTCTTTAGAATGCTGCCTTTCTCCCAGAGTGGGACCCAAGGCAGCTCCCAAAGAGAATCAGTAAAAATAAAACCATAACAATAAAATTTTAAAATCATCACATCAAACAGTATAAAATCATTTAAAAGACATACAAAACTTAAAAAAATAAGCACACATCCCAATAAGAAGCCTCCTTTTTACACATTAAAAGCCCACTTAAACAAAAAGGTATTTACATGCTAACAAAAGGAAAGCAGGGAGGGGGCCAGCCTAGCGACCTTTGGAAGGGAATTGCAGAGGGTGGGAGCAGCCACTGAAAAGGCTCTCTCTCACATCCTCACCAAGTGAGCCTGTGATGCTGATCTTTTAACCAAGATCATTCAAGATTCCCTAGCCCTTGCAAGTAACAACCACTGAATTGTCATGAGGAAATGCTGGGCACTGTGCAATCATGTCACACTCCCCCCCCCCTCACACACACAGAATGCATTTTTGATGTTATTGGGGAGGCAGAGGTCAGTGATCATTTTAAAGAGATTGGGCTGAATTTGAGGGTTTTAAGAGTTTTATTAGTCACAGCTGTTGCTGCTGCTCCTACGTTTTACTGAGTACATTTGTTCTGGGTGAAATGATATTTTGAAGTTTATGACTTTATAGTAATCCAGTGTTTGTGATGAGTGTAAACCACCTTGAGTGTTTGGAGAGGCAGGAGGTAACATGAAAAGTTAAGAATGGTCTGAAGACCACTCTTAACTGAAGATCCAGAGTTTCCTGGATTCTAGGAAACTCTGGATAAAGATTGGTGTTTGTGGTTAGCATAGGCATGTAGGAAACGAGATCTAATGTGGAGATAGACCATCAAGCCATCTAGCCCAGTACTGTTAACTTGAATTGGTATTAGCTCTCCAAGGTTTCAGGTAGGATTCTTTCGTAGCCCTACCTGGAAAGGCGTGGAACCTGGGGCTTTCTGCATGCAAAACAAATGCCCTACCATTGAGCTACAGCCCTATCTTAAATAATAACAATTATTTTAAAATTTGACAACTTAAATAGCAACCTGCTCTATTAGAATTGTAGGATTGGAGCAGCATGACAGTATCCATCCATTAATTTATCAGCTTCCTGGAGATCAACACAAATTGGGCTAACAGAGTGACAAAGAAAGCAGGAATAAAAACATTGTGCACCATAATTAGATAATCCCATTCCATCTTAATTGGGGATACTACGTTCAGAATCATGAACAGAAGACCCTTTCTGTGTTTGGCCATAATACACTTCAGTGGTAGGCCCCTTCAGGTGCTATAGGTTCTT
The DNA here is from genome assembly GCA_030847615.1 of Gambelia wislizenii. Classification (NCBI taxonomy): domain Eukaryota; kingdom Metazoa; phylum Chordata; class Lepidosauria; order Squamata; family Crotaphytidae; genus Gambelia; species Gambelia wislizenii. The sequence continues at coordinate 22,674,670 of JAUMIR010000005.1, read as the reverse complement.
TATAATACTTGATCTTCCAAAATGTTTGAGGTTTTAAGATGTCTCATTCCATTTTCTCCTCTTTGTTCTGGTTACTTCTTCACATTAATGTATTTCCAATTCAGATAAGGAGCAAAAACCAATAAAAAGTGCCTGGTAAGTAGTGCTGAGCTAGAGTCTTGGGAATATTTATGATGCCAGTGTATTAGATCTATTGGACTTCTGTGATGCATGCAAAATGACAGAGATTGGCAACTACAGCTGGTGCAAAATATAGGTGTGAGAGTTCTATGGAGACCAGAAGCTGAGATCATAAGTTTACTCTAGTACTTTCTTGCTTTCACTAGCATCTAGTTTGTTTCCAGAACCAATATCTAAAGCTTGTCTGGCTTGGACTTCTATAACTAGTGGGATATCACCTCCCATAAATATCTACCCACCATCTCAAGACTATCTGTAGAAGCACCTGTCTGACATTCTGAGAGGCTTTTGAGAGTGGGCTTCCTTGGATGTGAATGTGGCTCTCTCTCCTTGAGGCTACTAACTCCTATGATACTGTTTCCTTGGTGCAAGGCCAAGAACTTTTCGCTGTTATTCTCCTGGGTACTTTGAAGTATTTAGAGCTATTACCTTAGTTGCTGAGGTTTTAGGGGGGGGGGTTAGCTCTTGGTGGTCTATTTTAATGTTGCAATTTTTTATTCACATGTGTTTTATTCAATTTTTTATTCACTGGGTTCTTATGCTGGGGTGGAGTTCAGGGTTTATATTGTTGTTATTGTTGGTTGTTATTATTGTTACTATTATTCTGTTGCTAGACACCTGGAGTACCAATTTTCTGAAGCATTTAATATGTATAACTAAACAAATATGAAAAAAATAGGAAGAGAGAGAGAGCAATTGAATTTACACTCAGAGTTCCCACTCACTTGATTTTCCAGAACCTGTCCCTGCTTTCTCCTCCTGGCAGCGTGATGGCTTAGATTCTGACGAAGCCCGCCTCTCCCCTCAGGCCGGCCGCCTCATTCGCCAGCTTTTGGATGAGGACAGTGACCCAATGCTGTCCCCTCGTTTCTATGCCTATGGGCAAAGTCAGCAGTACCTTGATGACACAGAAGTGCCTCCTTCCCCTCCCAACTCACATTCATTCATGAGGTAGGTTGGTAAGTGATAACTTTAACACACAGGTGAGGAACCTATTTAAGATGGCAGCTTTGAAATGGTAGCCAAGATCTTCTTCCAGAAACACCCAGTGGTCAGACAACATCCAAAGGTGTGGCCACACTTCTCAGTGGCACTAGCTTCTCAGCTGTAAAGTCTTAATAATTATAAAAAGTACTTTTAATTTTGAAAATCCTGTATAACCTTTGTCCTATTTGCCTTTACATCTTGCACAGTTAGTCATTGTTCTCATTTTAAAGAAGAATAACTGAGGCACAAAATTAGCAAGTTCTTAAATGCAACACATTGGTGCTGTAGCAGTGCCAAGACACAAAACCAGGTTCCCTTAGTACAAACCTCCAGCCTGCTCTCCAGTAAATTATATTGATTCTCTTTCTTGACTGATGACTAGATGTTCATAACCCTTAGTTTTCTAAAAGGGCAGCACTAAAATTGTACACACACACACATATGCAAATAGCGGCTTTAAATAAAGCAGGGTTTACTTCAGTGTGGGAGCCTAGTTCAGTGACCAGAGCACATGTTTTACATGCAGAAATTCCTAGGTTTAATCACATGTTATCTCCAGCTAATGAGAAGAGGTAACAGGATGAAAGAGACCCCCATATGAGACCCAAAATGCTGATGCCAACCAAAATAAACAAATTTTCTGTCTTAGTTTAAGGTAGTTTCCAACATTCCTGTATTAGAATCTTGCTAATTTTGTGAGGATTTATTTTTGTTTCTGTCAGGCAGAGCCCTTTTCTTGTTAGTCTACATATACCAGTTGATTTGCCATCATCTTCATTACAGGAGAAGAAGTTCATCTTTGGGATCTTATGAAGATGATCGGGAGGATTTAACACCTGCACAGCTGACACGCAGGATTCAGGGGCTGAAGAAAAAGATCAGGAGGTTTGAAGAAAAATTTGAAGAGGAGAGGAAATACCGAGTAAGTTGCTGGAAACCTTTATTTTAATGATCAGGCAAGACTCTCTGGTTTTGAGTTTTGTTACCCATTGGCAAAATGAGTGTTTTTACTGGCCTGAAGATCCTCAAGGATTGGATTGCTAAAGCAGCAGGGTTGCTTCATCCCAAAGATGAACTTCTTTAGCCCTGGGAGCTAAAGAACTGTGAGCTGCGGTCCAAAAAGGAACCTTTTCTAGGCTCCTTAGCAATGCAGAAATAATGGCTAGACAACCTCTGAGGCCTTTCATTCTCAGGCTGCAATCCTATGCCCAATTTGTTATTGTTGTTGTTGTGTGCCTCCAAGTTGTTTCTAACTTATGGTGACCCTAAGGCGAACCTATCACAGGGTTTTCTGAGGCTGAGGATGTGTGACTTGCCCAAGGTCACCCAGTGGGTTTTCATGGCCAAGTTGGGATACAAACCCTGGTCTCCAGAGCCGTAGTCCAACACTCAAACCACTACACCACACTGGCTCCCAGTTTATTAGGGAGTAAATCCTATTGAACTCAGATTAAAGTACTTGTATGAGCTTCTTAGTAAAATATTCATAGGATCATGCTATTAATCCTTTTTTCAATATATTTAGTTGGTTTAGAAATACTAGTTTTGTATACAACAGACATCTGGTTGGGGTTTGGTTTGGTTTTAATTGTAGCTTTATGCACTGGTTTCTTGTCTTTCTCATTTTTAGAGTCTTTGAAGAAAATGCGATGTTTGTGGCTCAAATGTGTATTTTTCTTTTGGATACAATCCAGTAACAAAAAATCCTTTATTATTCTAGAATATTTACTCTAAATATCACTCAGAGTGCAGCAGGTGCCAAAAATAGAGGGGGGGAGAAGAATTTGCATAGTCTCTCATGCAACCCCTCCCCCCCTTCACCCTTCCTTTTGCATTATGTACAAATAAAATTTAGTGACCAGGAGGTTCCACTGAAGCCAATCAATCTCTCAGATGCAATCTTTGGTTTCAGTTTGTGCTGCCTGTATTCATACAAAACTGTCCCCTTCTCTTTGTTTTCTCTGCCCTCTTGCAGCCATCACACAGTGACAAAGCAGCCAACCTGGAGGTGCTGAAGTGGACTAATGACCTTGCAAAGTTTCGAAAGCAGCTGAAAGGTGGGGGCCTAGCCTGACATGGGATCCTTGCACAGACTTTGGACTCATTCACATTGTTGTTCTGCAGTGGTTTTACAGTCTCTCATATTCTCAATCGCTTTCTGTCTCTCTCGTTCCTTTTTTGTTCTCCTTCCAAAACTAGAGTCCAAACTGAAGATGTCAGAGGAAGATCTGGCTCCTGTAATGCGCCAACGGAGCAATACACTCCCCAAAAGTTTTGGCTCTCAGCTGGAGAAGGAGGAAGAAAAGAAGCAAGATGTGCCTGATAAATCAACAAAACCAGCAGTGGAAGCAACCCTAGAATCCATGCAGAAGAAACTCCAGGAGAAAAGGGCCGAGGCAAACCGGCCTGAAGACATTAAGGTACAATTTAAAAGGTGGAACAGCTTCAGTAACCAAGAGCGATAAGTCATTAAATAAAACCAAGTATTACATCTAATGTTTGTCCCAGATTAAAGTAGACCCATTGAAATCAATAGGACGTAAGTAGTAAGTAAACTAGTGAGTTCCAGTCTTTTCCATTGATCTACTCCAGTTGAAACTGTCATTGGATTTAGCCCCAAGTTACCATTTTGGAATTCTTGCATTTTCTTAACTTGTGCATATAAATTGTCTGATACAGCCATTTAAAGCAAATTAGTTTGCAGTTGTATAAATGCTTTTCTACTACCTAGATCACAGGTGCAAGTAACTTGGTGCTGTCCAGATGTTTTGGGCTACAACTCCTATAACCCCTACCCAGAGTGGTCAGTGGACAGGGGTTATTTATTTATTTATTCATTTATATCATTACTTTCTCCCAATAAAGGGACTCAAGGCAGCTAACAATATATTTTAAAACAATACAAATTTTAAAATGTACAAAGTCATTAATAAAAGCATATACATGAGAGTTGTTTTGAAAGCAGTTAAACAATTTATAAAGTTAAAACATTAAACCTTAAAAACATTAAAATTTATTAAAAGACAACATACAAACCTTAAAAACACCACCACACAGCATTAAAACCTTCACCCCAGTCAGTTTCTAAAAACCTGATGGCATTAAAATGTGTAGACTTACTGGCTAAAGGGTGCGAATTATATATTAAAACATCTGGAGGACACCAGATTGCTTGTTCTTGACCTAGGAGTGTATTTCAAAACTTTTGAACAAGCAGCATGCAAAACCTTATAACATTATCAATTCTGACCTAACATATATAAGATCTCCCATGTTTAGTGTGTAATTTTAATGTAGTAACAGAATGAGATCCCTTGTATCTTAATGCCTGTAAATGACTTACTGGTCCGGGGCAGGGAAAGTCCACACAGTCCCAGAACCACTCCTTTATGGTTCTTGAGGATCCTTCGGATGCCTCCAGTCCTCTCATTTAAAATAAAATATCCAGGTGATTTGTTTTACCCCCAAGCAGCCCAAAATTGTCAATAACTGTCCCAAAATGCTGAAGTCTACCTAATAGTAGCCCCTGCGACCTACAAAAAAGGCAAAAAAATAAAATAAACCTTAAAAAACACAGAAACGATAAAACATCTGTTGTGCTACCATCTAATCCTTGAGTCCAGTGGGACGCTAGTTTAAGTAAATGGTATATGATTTATTGTGTCATATATACTTTAGTGCTTCATTTCAAAAGCCAAGTATTGCATCCAGTAGGTCTTCTTTAAAACTGAAAAGCTGCCTTTAATTTTACATTGTGTTTGATAAAGGGTCATGGATTCAGTTTCAGAAATCTTAAACGTAGCTTCAAAATGCTTATAATGAAATTTTGAGTTTGATACAAACAAGATTATGTGTAAGAGAGACTTGTAATAATGAAAAAGTATTTTAAAATATTTTTTAAAATTATTTAAATATTAAATAACTTGTTTAATTTTTTTTAAATCCAATTTTCTGTCCTTATCTACTATTGCAAGTGAGAAGTTCCACTAAGATGTTGTTTTTGAAAGCAGCCTCTTTATGGCATGGTATTAATAGCTGCTCCCACTGTAAAACAGAGTAGTTGAAGAAGATCAAAGGTGTCTAATCTGCATGATCTAATCTTGTGAAGGAGTCACTGCTTGATTTGATTAAATATATGACTTGAACTTTCAGCCGAATGATTGGCATTTGTGAAAGTATAATGAAAATGCTGATGTACCGGTTACTGACATAATGGTTACAAAGTGCTTTGATGGGTTTCATCCCTGCTCCATTAAGATAACCTTGGCTTTCCTTACAAATTGATAGGTGTGAGATGTTACCACTACTACTACAAATTTCTTATTAGCCTTGATGTCCATCTTCCCTTCTCTCTACCTCTTCTCACACTTGCACATAGAAGCTCCTTTTCATATCATCTTGGTGCAAACGAATATTGTTAATCAGGGCTGTGTAGTTAGCCACTCCTTTTGAGGGATTTGAATGGGACAGGGAAAATAATTGGATGTATTAGTACAACTGCCATTATTCCCAGTTATGTTTACAGCTTCCTTTTCTCTCTTTCCACATCCTCTCTTACATGTTTTTGCAGGACATGACTAGAGACCAGATAGCAGCAGAGAAAGTAGCTCTTCAGAAATCCCTCTTATATTACGAGAGCATCCATGGAAGACCAGTAAGTACAGCAGCATTCATATCAGGCATGCTCCATATTGAACTTATGTTAAAGGCCAAGGGGCAAACAGAGGAAAGAAGACCACTTTCTTAAATGCATGGTAAAGTCTCTCTCTTTCTCTCTGCATGGTAAAGTACAACAGTGCAAAATCCCATGGTGGCTGACCCATGGTAATATAATGTGATTGCTATTGGTCCACCCACAGTTACTGACCTATTATGTTGCTATGGAGTGAAGGTATACCTCTCTATGCATTGTGGCAGTGGTTGTCACTGCTTCTTGGTTTTTGTTTAGGGAAGTAAATTGGGGCAGTAATCATGTGGCCCATGGATCTCTTGGATTTCAAACCCCCCCAAATTTATATTGTGCAAAAAAACCCTTTTCATCCAAAAATACCTATAGGTGACACATTGTTGTCTCTAAACATGGTTTAGACAAACACACACCAAAACAAGCAAAAATCACATTTAAAAATTACCAAAATGTCATTTCCAGTTCCCAAAAAAGGTTGTGGTGGGCCCTGTATGGGGTCAGGAGGTGCCCTCTGACCCTCCACAAGTGTTGAAGTAGATGGTTAATATATTGCCACAGTCTTGGAAGTACATTCATACTGATAGTGGTGTGGGGTTGTTTTTTTCAAAGCAGTCAGCAAAATATTTCCCTCATTTTCTGAGGTAGTTTTCTTTCTGTTAGGAAAAACATTTCTGGTTTACTAGAATGAAGGTTGCTTTAACCTTTAAAATACTAAATATATCTGTTATGTGTAGTTTCACACCTTAAAATCAAGATTCAACAATAGACGGATAGATAAATACTAATATATACAATTTCTGTTTTTAAAAAGCTAGTACCATGTGGCCACTGTGGGGTTAAATTTTGTGTTTATTATTATAATGGGCCAGAGCAAATCCCTATCCTTAGACTTTTCTTTCTGTATTCTTCCTGTTTCTACTCTCTATATGTCAAGAATAAACATCTAACTGCAAACAAATTGAATACAATACAATTTGTTTTCCTATACAAAATACACTAAAACACAAGTAGTAAAGTTTTTAAAATATTGCACAAACCTTGCAAATATTACAGTGTTTTAAAACATATAAGCAGTGTTTGGAACAGAAATTTTAAAATGTAAACTTAAAATATGAAAACTGTGTGGGGGGAGGGGTAAGCAAGCAAGTCAAGCTGTTTGTTGAGTGACAGTTCTAGCCATGAGATTCTTTAGCTTGAGGAATTTTTTTCCTTTCAGTACCACCTTCCCCAGAATACTGATACAGACAGCCAACTTGTAAAGTCATAAACATGAAGAATCTGTTTAATTTGATAAGGTTTCCAACCTTTACAACACATGGGAACAAAATAATCATACCATGGGCTAGAATCCTGTCCAAATTTTAGACCTGACCTACTGAATCAGTTGTTGAATGGTGCATCAACACATAGATAAATGCAGTTGATTTAGTGGCTCTGCTCTGGTTGGGAATAACAACAGGATTAAGGTCATGGTTTTTATTGTTACAAGTGACCAAATGAAATCATAGAGGACTACCTTATACTTTCTAAGATTGTTTCATGTCATTTCCATTCCACCAACATTTTCAAAGTCTCTTTAGCACCAACCGAGTAGTCCAAGGCTCAGCTATCCAACATATGATACAAAAACCGATGAAAAATGAATTGGACATAGCTCTCACTTTGGAAGAGACCTTTAAGGCCATACAGCAGATGAAAAACGGCAAGGCAGCTGGGATTGATGGAATCCCACCTGAAGTTTGGAAACACAGAGGTCATGCACTCCATGAAAAATTCCATGAATTCCTTGTGAATTGCTGGGAAAAAGGGAAACTGCCATCAGACCTCCGAGATGCAGTCATCATCACCCTGTACAAGAAAAAAGGAGCAAAATCCGACTGCTCAAACTATCGAGGCATAACACTGCTCTCTATTGCTGGAAAAATCCTTGCAAGGATACTCCTGAACAGATTAGTTCCTGCTATTGCAGAAGAACTTCTCCTTGAAAGCCAATGTGGCTTCAGAGCCAATAGGAGTACTACAGACATGGTATTTGCCCTTAGACAACTGCAAGAAAAATGTAGGGAGCAGAACAAGGGTCTCTATGTAACATTTGTTGACCTCACCAAAGCCTTCGACACTGTAAGTAGAAAAGGCCTGTGGCAGATCCTGGAAAGACTAGGATGTCCCCCCAAATTCCAAAAATGATTATCTTGCTACACGAGGGCCAGCGTGGTCAAGTCAGATATGGCGATGCTCTTTCAGAGCCCTTTCTAATAACTAATGGAGTGAAGCAAGGTTGTGTTCTTGCACCAACTTCATTTACAATCTTCTTTAGCATGATGCTCCAAAGGGCTATGGCAGAGCTTGAAGAAGACGACGGCATCTATATACGTTACCGTACTGATGGTAGCTTGTTTAACTTAAGGCTGAGGGCTCACACTAAGGGCTCACGTCTGAGGGCTCACACTAAGACTCTAAACTATCTAGTCCGTGAGCTGCTCTTCGCTGATGATGCTGCCCTTGTTGCCCACACAGAAGCAGCTCTGCAGCGCCTAACATCCTGCTTTGCAACAGCTGCAGAGCTGTTTGGGCTGGAAGTCAACCTGAAGAAAACAGAAGTCCTTTACCAGCCTGCACCACAGGACGAACACCACCATCCCCACATTGCCGTCGGCAAATCTGTGCTCAAGTCCGTTCAGCGGTTCACCTACCTGGGAAGCATCATCTCCTCAAATGCCAAGATTGACAAAGAGATCGATCACAGATTAGCAAAGGCATATAGTGCATTTGGAAGACTTCACAAAAGAGTCTGGAGCAATAAACACCTGAGGCAAAGGACAACAATCAGTGTGTATAGAGCCATTGTACTGTCTATCCTCCTTATGGATCTGAAACATGGGTCACCTATCGCCACCACCTACGACTCCTCGAGCGCTTTCATCAGCGCTGTCTACGCACAATCCTAAATATACACTGGACTGACTATGTGACGAATGTTGCTGTCCTTGAGCAAGCAGGGATCACCAGTATTGAGGCCATGATATTGAGAACGCAGCTGCGCTGGGCAGGGCACTTTTCCAGGATGCAGGACCATCACCTCCCAAAAATACTACTCTACGGTGAACTCACCACAGGTCAGCGTAAGAGGGGCGCTCCAAAAAAGCGATACAAAGACTCCCTGAAACAACATCTCAGGCTCGGCCAAATTGATCACCAACAGTGGTTCGCCCTGGCCTCACATTGGGAGGCATGGAGACGCACTATCCACAGTGCTGCAGCCTTATTTGAGAATTCACGCCAAACAAGTCTTGAAGAGAAACGACAACGCAGAAAGAATCACAACCCAAAAACATCACCCAAGGAGACCTTCTGCTGTGCTTTTTGCAACCGGACTTGTTTATCTCGAATTGGCCTTTTTAGTCATCAGCGCGCTTGCAGAAAGCGTGGGATGTGTCCTTCCTGAATCTTCGTTTGCGAAGAAAAGCCAGAGAGATGTTTTGCCAGCGTTTCAGTATTCATTGGAACAAGCTTTGACCCAAATGGACATCTCTGAGGGTCACCACACCATATGCTTTGAGTTGGTGTAAATTAAACATTCACAAATTGTACTCTGTGCTTTGTATTTGGCAACAAGCAGTATTGCTCATGACCCTTCTCCAGTTCCTCCTGTGTTGATCCTTACAAAACGCTATTGACAATTTCACATGTTAAGGAGATCAGTTTGGAGCGATGAGCAAGTCACATTACTGCTTATTTTGAAGACAGTAGTGAATGTTGTTTTCCTCCATTCACTGCTCTGATAGCTTTTTTTCTTCCTGCCAATTTTATTCCTGTTTTTGTTTTTATCATGCTTAAATTTTGCACCATTTGGTCCATTGTTTAAACATTACAGGTGCTCTATATTTCCTGCCTTAGAAGTAGCACTTCATAACAGGATTATTACCGCCAGCACTTCCATTATTGATTTCAAAGAGTGTTACCATCACAGTGGAAAGAAAACAATTCCAAATAGGTAATTTAACTTGTCTGCCTCCTCTCCATATCCAAGCATTTCTCTCTTTGTAGTATCACTAATGAAGGTGCACTAGTAAAATGTAGAGTCAGACCCATAGCAGCGTTTGCCATTTCATAGACTGTAATCCACTTGATTAGATGTTTCTGATGCATCAGATTCATTAGTTACATCTAATGAGAAGGCTACACTCCTCAAAAGCATATATAGTAAATGATGTGGCAGCAGCTATTGTAGATTGATTTATTTTTATTTAGTATATTTTTAGACCACCAAATAATGCAAGTTCTCTCAGGGATGTGCAAACAAGTAAAAAAAAAAAAAGTAAAATACAGGCAGTTAATAACTACAAACAGTGCATAATAAAAGATGAAGCCAGCAGCAAAGAATTAAAACACTGGAACATATAAAACTAAAGCAAACATGAAATCAAACAAAGCAAACAAAAATTTAAAAGCACTTAAAGAAGTTCTTAAAATTCTGAGGAGAATAAAAAGGTCTCCATCTAGCATTAAAAGAGCTATAATGCAGGTGCCAAGCCAGCCTAACTGGGAAAGGCATTCTACTGATGGGGGAAGGGGGCACGGAAAAGCCCCACTCTCTTATAGCTATCCATCTCAGTTCTTTTCAACAAAGGAATTATATACCTAGGAATGGGGCCCAAGGGGGAGATGGGTAAGGAAGTGGGAAGCTAGAAGTTCTTTGTTCATGTCTGTGTGGCACCATTTTAACTCCTTGTCGGTGGCATAACACACCTGTTCCTAGGAAGCCTACCTTTATAATTGGACAGGAAAGTGAGATGCCATGGGTTTTTTGGGGGGGGGGTTGCTTTTTGGTTTTCAGCACCTGTTCAGGAGATAGGTCACTCTTTTCTCCTCAAAAGAGATTCAACAGCGATTAATTGAGTGGTAGTAATCTGTCTCTACCTGCAAAATCCATCACCACCCCTTGCCTTCAGACAGTTGTATTTTTCTTCTTTTAAGGTAACAAAACATGAACGGCAGATGATGAAGCCCCTATATGACAGATACCGTTTGGTCAAGCAGATACTCTCAAGGGCCAACACCATCCCAATTATCGTAAGTATACATGTCTTGTGAGTGTTCAGTTTGACTGGCTTTAGTCTCCATGATGGTACAGTGAGTGGGAGCATCACACCTTTGTGTGTTCTGCTGGTCTCATTGCCTAAACCACAAGCAAATTCCACTGTATAGTTACATCCAGGCAGACTTGCCCAGACTATCACAAAACAATGGGAAGAATAAAGGGTGGGTTTTGTGAAATAGGATACTTCTGCAAGGGGTTTCTGTGGCTACTAGCTCATTTCCTTGAGACCAAACTAGAAATTGGAAAGTAGTGCATGATTGGAGGTGCAGTATCCCCTGAGAAAATCTTAGCCTAATGCTTCACTGCGCTTCATATGAACATTGGAAAAGAGGAAAAGAGATTCCACCTAAACATTAGGAAGAACTTCCTGACAGTAATTGCTGTTCAGCAGTGGAATGCACTGCCTCGGAACCTGGTAGAGTCTCCTTCTTTGGAGGTGTTTAAACAGAGGCTGGATGGCCATCTTTTGGGAATACTTTGATTGGATTTTTCTGCAGAGCAGGAGGTTGGACTAGATGACCCTTGTATCTTCCCATTCTATGATTCTATGATTGCCACCTGTGATGGGCCCTTCCCATGTTTTCGGCTGTCATGCAACTGAGTAGTGAGACAAGAGGCAATGCAAGTTCATCTCAGAGATAAGCGTATCTGATTCATGGAGGGGGACATAGAATCCCAGTCCATAGTAATAACTATGGAATGCAGAGTTTGGAAAAATTAGGTTTTGGACCACAACTCCCAGAATCCCCAAGCCAGCATGGGTAGTGAAGGTTTCTGGGAATTACAGACCCAAAAGAGAATAACCTTTCCAAGTTCTGAGAACATGATTCCAAGCATCCTGTTAGTGAATTACAATAGCATAAGTTAGACTTATAACTCACACTTTTGGTCATTGTGGAGGTTGGAATTCTCTTCTGGCCATGCAGTGCCCCAAATCCCCCAACTCACAATGTAAGCAGCACAACCCCCTCCCCCCACATGGCCATTTCCCTTTTGTCAGAGAGCAGGAGAATGAGCAAGGATGCATCCAAATATTTTCCTTTAGCCAGATATGTTGCAAGGACCTTCAGAGGTCTCTGCTGATGATTGTTGCAGCATTTTTAGCTACAGGAAAATAGCTGGATGTTGCTCTCTGACAACACAGAAATGGCTGGATTGGGGAGAGGGGCCGTCCTGCTTACAAGGTGGGGTTTTGGGAGGGGGGGCTAATGTCAGGAGTTATAACTATGGAAACATAGCCCTATGCAGGAACTTGACCATTGCAGGATCTTGACCATTGTTTATAAAGAGGTGAATACTTTCACCTTATATATGTTATTCCCCTTCCTCTTCCTTGATTATTATTTGTTGTTGACATTCTGGGCTTCAAAGGTTTTGGCTGCTTACAAAAGCAACTATGCAAGCAATCCTACCATGTCTTGGTTTGCATTGCTTTGCAGGACCCAGCAGCATGTGGCTTGGCCAAGTCAGCTGCCCTTGAGACTTCTTTGACTGATGGGAATGGGCAAGCCAGGAATCCTGTTCTTGACCCTTATTGGTCAAAGTACAACAAATGGCTGCATTGTCTCCCTCAAGTACAGACAGAGAGAGAGGCTGAACTCTCAACTGAGCAGAATCCTCCCTGCCCAGCTCTAAATATACTTTTTAATTTTGTACTTTAATTTGTATGAACTTTCACAAAGCCAGCAGAATTACTGCTGTGCAAAGAGTAGAATACAAATTGGTTCTCGGGAGTCAGATTTTTTTAAAAAATGAATACATAAATCTGTAACCCAGAAACTCCAAATTTTATAGTTAGGAGAAGACAGTTGGTACACAAAGCACATTTTGGGCAGGGAAGAGTGGTATTACTAGTTGTTTTTGAAATGGGGAGATTGCATGATCTAAAATTGTTTGTTCCATGTTTTGTCTTGAGCTGGAAATGAAAAGTTTAAAAGAAAGGACAGCACTGTAGTAGAAAACAGTAGATAGGTAGTTGTGGTTGTTAACTGCCATCAAGTCAACTTTGACTTGTGATGAACTTATGAAAGAGAGGCCTCCAAGTCACTCTGTCATCAACATCCTGCTGCCCTTCCAAGTCCTAGTCATCTTCTGATTTCTTGCTTGCAGTCCTCATTTTGATTAATGACTGAGCCAAGGTATGTCATAGCGGGACATATAATCAGACACACTGCAATATCTCTTCACCAATGATCTTCAGGGCCTACCTAGTTTCTCATTGCTGAGACAATACTGTATATTTCATAGTGATTATTTATGGGCATGAGGACTAGACACATTGTCTCCTTCCTTCCTTTCCCTCCATCCCTTCCTCCTTTCCTTCCTTCCTTAGGGGGAGCCTGTATATCAGCCTGTATGTAAGGCAGTTGCTATGTGGTACATTCACTCCAAAGCTGCTTCCTTGGCCTTTAGAATGTGTTTGTAACCTAGCCAGTGCAAACATGAGATGCTTTCTTACTTCGCCAGCTCCTTTATTTTCATTGAATATGTGTTTATTTTCACTCCTTTGCTGGTGCCAAAGCAAAGTTTGGGTCTTGGCAGCTGAGTATGTGGATTTTTAAAGATAAGGATTATCTTCACATGAATGGATGGGATGACACATGAGTTACTTAGAGCTGTTGCATATATCCTGGCAAACACAGGTTTCCTCTAGGCCTGGGACATGATCCTGTGAGCCTGTAGATCCATCCTATAGAATCCTGGGATATTTTTGTTGTGGCACCAGAGCTCCCTGACAGAGAAGGCTAAATATCTCACAAAACTACAAATCCCAGAATTCCATAGCATTGAGCCATGGCAGTTAAAGCGGTGTCAAACTGCATTATTTCAGTAGTGTGGCAGCAGCCACAGTTCTCAAAAGTTAAAATGGTTCTCCTTGTGCCACACTAAGTGCCCCTTGCAAAAATCTTGGGAATTTTCCAAGTCATTTTGGTTTGAGTGTTCTTGCTTATTCACTGATGTTGCCACCTCTGCGTCTAGTCCTGGTGGTACCCTGGTGGTGCAGTGGTTAAATGCCAGTACTGCAAGTCACCACGCTGCAAGTTCGATTCCAGCAGGCTCCAAGGTTCACTCAGCCTTTCATCCTTTCGTAGGTCGGTAAAATGAGTACCCAGCTTGTGGGGGCAATTAGCTAACACACATTGGAAACTGCTTAATGCAGTGTAGATGTGTAAATAGCTATTGCTTAAAACAATTTGTAAGCTGCTCTGATAGCCTTGTGGCTGAAGAGCGGGGTATAAATAACTAAATAATAATAATAATAGTCATTCCGGAAATATTCTGCTTTTCCTGTTCTTTATTGTGGCAATGTCTCTTTTGCCTTCCTATACTGAGTGCCTCATACACAGTGGCAGCACAGTCCAGCTCTCCCCCACACCCCTTAAAAGCAAGGAGAGAAGTCTGAGGTTGGCTGGGAACTCTTCCTTCCTGCTTTTCTCTTCCTTTCTTCCTTGTGTTAGACTATGCTTTCTCCCCTCTTCTTGCGCTCCCTTTCCCTTGCTTTCTGGTTTTGCCTTCTTATCCTCCTTTTGACCCTGCCCTCAGTCACCCACTCAACTACTCTTGGTCTCATTTCATTTCTTTCTCTCTCCAACCTGGTCATCCCTCTCTTCCTCTTTCCAACTTAAACCTCCCTTGCCTTCTCTGTACCATCTCCTCCTTTACCTCCCCTCTGACCTTCATTCTTCACTTGACTTTGGCTCCTTCATTTCTCTCTCTCCTTCTCCTCACTTTTTTTCTCTATTTCCTCCTTACCCCCTCTCAGTTGTCCAAGCCCTCCCTGCCCTCAAACCACAAAATGAAATGACATTGGATGGGGGATTGCTTGACTGGTACTTTCTAATGAAGTTAGGATTGTAACACTATTCTGTTTCAGCACTATGACTATAGAGGGTGAAGAAAAAATTACTTTTGCAATGCTGAGGGTAGGAATGGTCATGCTGTGGAAAAGCCCACACCCCGCAAAAAAAACCCTTTTATTTATTTTTTAAACCACCTGGGCTGTGGGAATACCAGGAGTTCACTGGAAATATACCAGGACAAAGCAAAACATCATCTGAGGCCAAATCCACACTACATAAATAATCCAGTTTGAAACTGGATTATTTATCATGGCTCCTTCCTATGGAATCCTAGGATCTGTAGTTTTATAAGGTCTTTAGCCTTCTCTGCCAAAGAGTACTGGTGTCTCATCAGACTACAAATCTCAGGATTCCATAGGAAGGAGCCAAAGCAAATAATCCAGTTTCAAACTGCAAATAATCCAGTTTCAAATGGCTGCACCAAGCACAGGGCAGGTTGCATGTCCAGACACACATACACATTGTGGTAGCAGAACTTACCATTTTCCCTGGAAAAACTAGCAAACAGGGAATCATTTTACCAAGTGTCCACTCCACTTTAAGGGATCTTTGCCCTGGATTCTAGAAACTAGTTTAATTGGACTAGAAACAGGGCAGAAACCCTTTGTCATCCAGACTGCTAGGCACAGGAACTTGGGGAGGCCATTTCATTTGGCCTGTGTAGACAAGGCCTAAGTCACTGGCAACATAAGCATTTAAGTAGAAACAGCTGGTATTTTGGGTCCCATCTTTTTGCCTTTGGACCTGCCTTTTACTTGAAATGAGCTTCTTGAGAACCTCCCTGAAGTAAAATTTAACCCACAGGCTGAAAGACTGTTGCCCATCCTTGGTATAGAAAGATTGTGATGATGATGATTTTCTTAGATGCTTTTTATTTTCAATGCATTCTTGGGAAGTGTTTCTGTTTAGATTTGGAAATGGGTGACAAAGAGGAGATTTGAGAAGATGAGGAAGAGAAGGATGAAATCACAATATAACCTGCTTGTTAATGCTGTCACAGGGTTCCCCCTCCAGCAAGCGGAGAAGTCCTTTGCTGCAGCCGATTATTGAGGGTGAAACTGCTTCTTTCTTCAAAGAGATAAAGGTGAAGGAAAAAACCCAACTCCTGCTACTAATTTGCTCAACCTGCATCACTTCCTTTCTCTCACAATGAAAGTGATGGACTGCTTTTGTTGTTCCTAATCTCTGATTCTTTTATATTTCTAGGAAACAAAATCAGTTAACCATTTTTGCCTGTCTTTGTTCAGTTACCACTTAGCCTTCACTACCCTACCTCTTTGGCTCTTTTTCAAAAAAATAGTTTTTGTTTTTGTTTTCCACATATATACACATTTTGATTTGCAAGATGCACAATTTATTCTTTACTCGTTTTATTGTAACTTCTCCCTTAAATTACAGTTTTTGCTATGATTACTGTCAAAGTTCAAACTCCCTCCAAATTTCTTTGGCTCATACTTTGTGCCTTTGGGAGGACCTACACCTTCAGGAGATTGACATGGTAGAGTCCTGGCGTGGTCAGAATGAACTGTACCACTTCAGATTGTAGTTGCAGGATCTCATTTTCAAATGCTTTTCTCCAGGAGAATCACTCCTTTGAAACAGAAAGCTAGAACATTGGGAGAGAAATTCTAAACAAGCCCTACTGCTCTAGCTTTCTATTTCAGATGGCTTCTTTTATGCATAGCAGGTCATTGAAAAATGTATTTTCCCCAATCCTGCTGTCTGAAGTGACACAGTCCCCATTCTGCAACATGCATGCCTCACTTCATATTTATAAGAATTCCATCTTTTCATATGATTACTTCTTTGTTGTGCTTAACCTAATTTTATACCTTAGTAACTGGTGTAAACCAACTGGAAATTAGAAATCCATTTCAGAAGCCACTGAACAATCAATATTGTTTGATTCTTTGGAAAGGTTTCTCATCCAGTGGGGTGCTGTAATTTGATTTGATTTTTCAGGGGTTTCAATCAGTGCCAGTTTGGAGCAGATGTAATTTTGGCGTAATTGGATGCAGTGATTAAAATCAGCAATAAATTGGGTCTTTATATATTTGTCCACCTGCTGCCATAGATATTTTCCTGACAGTGGGGATTCTTAGCTAATGTAGTCTGTTGTAGCAAAAACAGCAAAATCTTGGGACATCTTAAAGACTGACAAATCTAATGTAGCAGGAGATTCATCAGATACATGCAGCAGTATCACCCTCTAGAACAGCCTTTCTCAACCTTTTTACCCTGTAGAAACCCTTGAAATAATTTTCAGATCTCAGGGAACCGCTGCACAATAATTAATATACCGTATATTCCGGCGTATAAGACGACTTTTGAAGCCTGGAAAATAGACTCCAAAGTCAGGGGTCGTCTTATACGCCGGGTACACGCTTTGCCTCACCGGCCAGCCAATCTCCTGCCTCTTCGCTCCCTTCGCAAATGGAGCGAAGATGCAGGAGATTGAGTGGGGGGGGTGAGGCAAAGCGTGTACTGGTACATTCGCCCCTCTTCTCCACGTTCTCCCCCTTTGGGGAGCAATCAAAAACAGAGGCGAGGTGCGAATGTAGAGCTGCTCCGTCTTCCCGCCTGCCTGCTCCTGCTCTGGGTCAAAGAGAGCGCCCGCTGGCCGATTCCTCAGGTGAAGCGGCGGCGCCCCCGACCCAGCCAGATCCTTCCCCGCATGGCTTCCTCCCTTTTCCTTCAGCTGCACGGGGTGGGGGGGTCTTCTCTGTGGCTGCTAGCCCCGGAGAAGATCACCTCCCACCCCACACAGCTTCCCCCACTGCCTCTGGAGCCGCGCAGGGTGGGAGATGCTTCTCCGTGACTGCCAGCCACCGAGAAGCCCTCCCCTCCCCGCACAGCGTCCCCCCTTCTCCTTCAGCTGTGCGGGGGGTGGGGCTTCTCCATGGCTGGCAGTCACGGAGAAGCATTTCCCACCCCGCACGGCTTCCCCTCTTCTCCTTCAGGTGTGCGGGGGGGTCTTCTCTGTGGCTGGCAGCCACGGAGAAGCCCTCCCCTCCCCGCACAGCTTCCCCCCTTCTCCTTCAGCTGTGCAGGGTGGGGGGGGCTTCTCTGTGGCTGGCAGCCATGGAGAAGCCCTCCCCTCCCCGCACAGCTTCCCCCCTTCTCCTTCAGCTGTGCGGGAGGGGGCTTCTCCGTGGGTGGCAGCCACGGAGAAGCCCTCCCCTCCCCGCACAGCTTCCCCCCTTCTCCTTCAGCTGTGCGGGAGGGGGCTTCTCCGTGGGTGGCAGCCACAGAGAAGCCCTCCCCTCCCCGCACAGCCTCTCCCCTTCTCCTTCAGCTGTGCGGGGGGGCTTCTCCGTGGCTGGCAGCCATGGAGAAGCCCTTCCCTCCCCACACAGCTTCCCCTCTTCTCCTTCAGCTGTGCGGGGGGGGGGGGCTTCTCCATGGCTGGCAGCCACGGAGATCATCCCCCACCCCGTGCAGCTTCCCCACTGCCAGAGCAGCTGGACGGTTGCCCTAGGGGAAATTGGGGGGGCTCCTCCTGTGTGGACCTTTCATGGTGGGTGTGGGGTAGAGCAGGGGCTCTTCACCTTTTCTTTACCAGGGGCCACCTTTGAATCTCTTTTGTTGCTGGGGGTCCCTCAAGACTTAACTCAAGATTTAAAGCCATAATAATAATAATAATAATAATAGTAGTAGTATACCATTACACCATCCATCCAACCCTCCCTCAGAGGCACTGGAGGAAGAGAGAAGACTTTTCTCCTGCAAGTTTGTAGATTGAATGGCAATGCGCAGGCCAAGTCAACCAGCCAACCTTTGCCTTGGCTCCTGTCACTGCAGGGAGGAGGTGGGCCAAGCAGCCTTCAAGCCTTCACAGATCCCCACGGATCACAGGTTAAGAACCACTGGTGTGGAAGACGGAATATCAACCAGAGTTGCTTGTTCCCTGACTGTGTGGCAAGTGACAACTGCTGATATCTCCTCTTTTACACAGACATGAAAGGCATAGGAACTGTCTCCAGTTTTCAGTCTGACAGCCCTAACACTGCCTTTCTCTTCTCCCTCAGCCAAATTCCTGACTCATCTTCCCTTGGGTTTTAACATGACCAATCCCAGTTTTATTTTCCTCGCCTTAAAAGGTCTCTGACCACCAGAGGTCCCTCATCCCAGAAGCTGCCATTCTGCACCAAAGTGTTTGATGAACTGGACTCCCACCTTCGTGTGACTCTTAAAGCACCACAGACAAGGCACTTAGTTCTGTAACATAGTGCACATGGTAGTGCCATTTTCAGTATCTGGTTTACTTCCATGAACGTGAAGTGACTATGCAGAAATATATGATGTTGCATTCAGTATTTATTGTTGTTGTTGTTGTTTATTTATATAGCATCATCTATGTACATGGCACTTGCATTAAAACAAGCAAAAAACCTAAGCAAACAAAACCCTGGGTCCTGACAAAGGTGTACAGTCTAAAATAAATGTATACATAAGCACACACAGAGGGAACGAATAAAAAACATAAGACTATAAAATATAATTGCAAAACAAATTATCCAGGTAACTACCAAAAAAAACCCAACCCAACAACAATAATATAGTATGAAACAGCAAGAAAATATAAACATAAAACAAACTGACCAATACAGGTGATCAAATATAAAACAACAATGTATATGTGTATATATGGTAATATAAATCAAACTGACCAAAACATGTAAACAAAATATACAAGATTACAAACAGTATCAAACTAAAATTCCAAAAGCTTTGGAAAAAAGAAAAGCTTTCAACTGAGATTTAAAAACAGAAGGGGCAGTCCATAAATGTGCATAAAAGGAGGCTGGAGGGGGGAGTTTGGGATATACTTGCCATATAAGAGAAGGGGGGGTCGTCTTATACGGCAAATATATCCCAAACTCTATATTTTAACTTAAAAATGGGGGGGGTCTTATACACCCAGTCGTCTTATACGCAGGAATATACAGTAGCTACATGTCAAAAAAAGTTCCCCCCCGCCCCCAATCACAATCTCTCGGGGAAGTCCTTGAGACCTCTTCTGGAAGAAACCCTGGTCTAGATGTCATGGACCAACATCAGCCTGAGCCAGCTAGCCAGTTGTGGGAGATGATGGGAGTTGCAGTCCAACAACATGTGGAGGGCCCCATGTTTCCCAGTCCTGCTCTGCACACTTAAAGCCTCATCTGCTTAGGCCTCTGGCCAATATTATAGCAGTTTACAGGCAAATTATACTGGTGTAGCTTCTTGCCGTTTAGTGGTATTACTGTTTTTTTCAGGCAGACAGTACAGACATCTGTCTCCATGGCTTCTTCAAAGACAATTAAGCAACTTTTCTTTCCATTCCCAGAAGTATATTCTTTGATGATTAAATGTAACTCTGAGTGTTAAATCAGGTTCTAGTGGCCCAGGGGTTACAGGGGTTTTTTGATTCTGTCTTAATAACTGTGCTCTTTGCCTGCTGGATTCCAGTTGGCAAAAGTCTCCCTTTGCCTTTCTTTTGGAGAAGAGCAAAATCTTGGCAACATTCACAGTGGGAACACTGCAATTAGAAGAGATATTGATCTCTCCCACTAGCCTAAAGCCAGCTCACAGTGGTAGCCTTCATCACTGACTTCACATCTTCCCAGTCCTACAAAATGAAGCCATAAACCACAAACTCCCAAGGCCTTTCCAGTGGCCCAGTATGGGTTGTCGAGTCCTGCTGCCAAATTGCTGCTGAAAAGCCCTCCTCTTCCAGCATTATTAAGCTTGCAAGTATGGTAGTAGATCTTTTAAAGAGACCTTTGTCTTAGGGATAACAGATTTCCTGTCAGTTAAAATATCTGATTTTCATTTTGATGCTGTTTCTCAAGGCTGCCTGCTTGGGAAGCCCTCCTGGAATGCTTTTAACCTCTTTTTTTTATTCCTTTCCTCTCTTGTGGTGATTTTCCTGCACTGTATCAAGAAGAAATTGTAGGTCTTGTTCTTTCTTTTATGAGCTTTGGCTTCTTCAGGTTTGCATCCTCACTATGGTGGCCAGGAGTGTAGCTACGGAGGAGACAAAATTGCCTCCCGCAAAAAATTCTAACCCTCCCAATGAGATTTTCCTTCAATCTCCAAATGTCTAGCGTTACAGTCACTTAAAATTTCATTTGTGCTTTTGGAAATACAGTTCAGCAAAGGGACAGGCAAAGTGACCAAGGGAATGTAAACACAGCAAGTATAAAAGTTCTAGGTGTTAATGATTTTCAGTGTCTTGCTCTCTGCAGTGGTATAAGTTGGTGGCTTCTCTATGTAGACTCTCTTTTCTGCATGTTAAACTGGAGGAAGACCTTGGTCTGTTCATTTTTCTGTATTCTAAATAGGATGTGTATTTTTGACAGAGCGTGCCCTGCAAAGACAGAGCAGCTGATAGTAATCAGGAGTATCAAAATGTCTTCACAGGAAGAAGAGGATGGTTCTGAGGATGATACCAACACCAAACCAGATTTCACTGTCACCATAAAATCAGACTTCAATGTGCGAAGTTTTTTGGACCAACTGGAAGATGACACTGATGGCTTTGTTTCTCCAGTAGATGACAGGATTCCTTCAAGAGGTGGCCAGGACATGGGGCTGTCAAATCTTCATGCTGCATCTATGTACGTCTGGTTTCTGACAGTCTACTATATACAATGTATTTCTGCAAAGTGTGGTATAAAACTGAAAGAACTGTATATGGCAGACATACCTATCAGTGAGAGAGAGGATATATCATAGAATGGTAGTATAGTAATAAAAATATCATATGATGTAAAAGCATGAAAAATTCTTAAGACTAGGAGCTGAACTATTACAAAGTTCATTGCCCTGTGTTGATCAGTTGTATAGCGGTTATTACTTCAGCTACCTTGGTGAGCTGTCTGTGCTAATATTTATCTCTTTTTGTAATGTTTTGATATCTGCTTGTTCTTTGTTTTTGTTTTGTTAAATACTGCAGGCCAGAACTTGTGGAGCAGCTTCAAGAAGTCAGGGAAGAGAAAAAGAGAATCAGAAAAAAACTGAGAGATTTTGAGGACAATTTTTTCCGACAAAATGGAAGGTAACCAATTCTGCTTTTTTAAAAAGTCATCTCTCACCTTGAAATGTCAGGATTAGACGATGGAAAGGTTACTTGTTGGACTACAGCTCTCAGAATCCGCTGACCAGGATGGCCACTAGCCATGCTGGCTTGAAGATTCTGGGATTTATAGTCCAAAAAATTTACTTTTTCCAGCAGTGTGTGGAGGCAATCCTTCAAGCTGGGTCTGGCTCCTCCCTCACACTTCTCAGGCAGTGCACATTATCTGTCAGTCAATCTTACCACACTAAGAGGGAGATCCCGTCCCACCTTCCCAGTTCCATTTGCCTCTGCTTAACAGGACAGGACTTTAGCGCTCCAGCTAATTCTTATCTGCTTTATTGGCTTCATGCCTGGTTTTTGTGGAGGTCTTTGCCTGATCAGTTCCACCCGAATGAACTAGGTCTGATCAGTGCCCAGCCGCTGACGGACAGGCTTTAGACAAAGTCTTAATGGAGACCAAAGACAAAAAGAAAGCTTTTCCACCTGTCGCTTAAAAAGAGAGAGAGAGAGAGAGAGAGAGAAGTCTTGGTTCTGGAGCTCAATCATTTTGCAGATACAGGCCCAAGTTTCAACAGTGAGAATTCAGGTCCTTTAGATCAAATTGGGGTGCATCAAAATAACAGTCCGAACAGCAACAATCAGGGTTTGGTAAGAGCAATTCCACTTCTTCTAACGTGGTGGGGTGGGGAGTCCAGTCAATCTTTCTGGCTTGGAGCAGCTCCCAGTGGGGGCTCGTCTGCTAGATTTTGCCATCCCTGGGAGAGAGCAATCCCCCACAGTGGGCAACAGATAATAAGAGGAAGTAATGCTTCCTTAAATAGCTGGAGCCCCAAGTTATCTGCAGTTCATTGGGGAGCCAGCCTACCACACACCTTCTTTCCACACTCTTTTTTTTGGAGGTAAGAGGAGAATCATAATTGTCATCTTTTCTGTCAGAACAGTAATGGACAGTGATTGTTCAAAAAGCTTTCCCTACACATAACCTAGGGAGATGTTATTGTAGTGGAAGCTGCTAGCAACTGTTGTTTCTGTTCTCTTTCAGAAATGTCCAGAAAGAAGACCGTGCTCCTATGGCTGAAGAATATAATGAATACAAGCAGGTTAAGGCCAAGCTGAGGCTGCTGGAGGTCTTAATCAGCAAAAGAGATATTAGTTCCAAGATCATGTAATGAAGGCACATTTTGACATTGCCAATAGAGTTAAGAAGTTGACCAAGCCAAAGGAATGATTGCTGGAAGAACTCAGCAAGAGCCTTATACCATGAGGGCCTTTTTAGCAGTTCTCCCTGGACTGTGGCTAACAGAAGTTAGGGAGGAAGGGTTCCAACACCTTTCTTCACACTTGTGGCCTGTTTTGCCTCCAGGCTGGTCACCCAAACCAGCATAAGGTGGGGGAAGGGGGAATTATCATACCCTCAGACTCTGCATCCAGAAGGTCCTTTTGCTTTGATCAGCCTGTGACTTTTGAACTGCTCAGACTAACCAAGTCTGATTTATGCCTTCTCTAAAGCATCAGTGCAAAAGAGGCAAACTAGTTTGAGTTATCATGAATCACCAAATAATTGTAATTGTAATTGTCAGACCAATAAAGCACCCAGGTCTGTTTTAAAGGGGAAGGGCTTGCATTCAGCGGTGATTCTGTGGTTCTGAAATTTAGATCTGTTGACATTTTAGCTTGTCCCACTTGAAGCCTGAATTAGTGGAAAGCAAAATGTTGCTAGCTTGGCCTTCAACGTGACTTTTTCACCTTAAAAAAAACAAACACTTTTCTTTGTGGATTTTTTTCCTCCCTGAAAAGTTATCTGACAACTGCCACTTCTGTTTGAATAAACAAGAAGAAGAACAGCTGAGGAGATGGATCCCGCTGAGAAATCTGTTTGAGATACTTAAGCGTGACTTCAACAGTGACTGAGTGGAAGGGCTCTTAGTAGCAGGAACATTATGACTGGAGTGTGGTTTTCCAGCTATGTTCTGAGGGGCCCTGACATTCCTCAGAAATATTATAGTAGCAGTTCCTCAACAATCAGATGAATGGCAGGCAATTTTCCCTGGAAGACAATAGCCTCATCTGTTGTCACTTTTCTTCTGCAATAGCACCGTAGTGTGTTCTGCAATGTACTCTGGGTTCATATGGAGTAATAGTGAGATCTGCCTGCCTGGTCTCTGCGATACTTTAAAGAAGGTCTGAGGCCCGCAGTCACATTTGTGGCAGATGTATAGGGATTTCTCAGCAGACAAAATGATACAGAAAGGGTTCCCTACACTAGAAAGTGTGAAGTTCTCTTAATGTTGACCTTTTTTTTTAAGGGCAGTATCAGTTTTTGCTGTGTCCTTACACCATTTGATCCAATGGTGAGGTTGTATTCTTTCTGTTCATATTTAGCTGCAGCTGTTTGTATGGCTATGTTGTTGCTGTACTTTCAAATAGCTTGTGTAAAATTGTAGGTACAATAATGCACTTTAGAGAGAGAGAATTTTATATTTTTTTAAAATCAAAAACAAATAGTATGCATAACCAAAACTGTACTTTAAAAAAGAAAAATAATAATAATATTTTGTGTATCTGACTTTTTTGTTTTACCATTCTTCTGGGAAGGAAAATTATGTCTAAAATTCAGCTTTAAGATCTGTCTAGAGAAGCCAGCAGTTGATAGGAAAGTTATGTTGTAATCAGCAGAAACTTTTCCAAGTGCCAGCTCTAGGAAGTTTTTAAATGTGTGTTTGATATATTGAATATTGGCTGATCAGCATTCATAGAGCTGTTTCCTCATCTGTATCTGTGAAAATCTGTTAAATTGAAAACTTGGTTACCAAATTCACAAATCCCATTAAATTAATGCTTGTCAAAACTGAATAGCAATTACTAAGATTTTCTGATTAATATTGATGCACAAAAATGTGGGCCTGCATCCAAAGAAACTAGTTCTGTGAGCTTAAGCAGGGCTGGGAATTGGGCAGCCCTACAGATGTTGTTGAACTGCATATCCCTCAGCATAAATTATGCTGGCTAGGGCTGCTAGAAGTTAGACGTTCAGTGACATCTGGTGGGCTGCACATTTCTTATCCATAGCCTAAAGGGACCATATGCTTGTTTTCTTCAAAAGAGCAAATCCCTTATAGCTGCTTTTAAATTGTGAGGGGGCAGAAGCTTAAAGGAAAAATAGCCAAAAACATCCCTAGGCCAGCACAAGCCACTAACAGGAGCCTCTCAGTGCAATCCTGTACTTGTTGACTCAGAAGTTAAGTTCCACTGAGTTTATTGAGACAGTACCTTCAAGCAGGTATTACAGGATTACCACCTAAGAAACTCTTTGGCTCTCAATCATCATTTTTAACAAACCTTTTTTTAACAAAATTGCTGCTTGTAACCTTTTAAATAATATGTGATGTATCTACTTTCAGAGTTTAGATTAAGCTAACTTCTGTGAAAAAATCCTCTCCTGTGACACTCATAAATTGATGCAGCATGAATGAGAATGATTCAGATGTGTACCTCAGTTTCCTATTTGACTCCATGTGTTTCTTTTTCAAAATACTAATATAAATAAATGAGGTTGAGACATTTAATTTAAAGCAAAATAAGAATGGTAATTAATGAACCACTCACAGATATAAACGATTGCTCAAATTTTATTCTTAAAAAGAAAAAAAACTTGTAATTTGTTTGCAGGTGAACAGTCAAATCATTTAACATTTTTACATTATAATAAATGTGGAACAATGAACATACCTTCTCCAAATCATTTTGCTAGGCTTCCAGGTTTGATTTGTGTGCACGTGTGTAGCCTGAATGTTTTATAGCCTGAATTGCTTTTTCTGTAACCAAAATGAAAGCACTTGTAGGTTCAAAGCAGGGAAAGTGGTGTGAGCTAGCTGCTTTTCCTCAGCCAGGCTTCCTAGGTAATTCACCCCCAGAAGAGAAACCAACTCCTACCTAGGTTTGTTAATGGTGTTCAGGTCAGCTAAATCTTGCTGAGCTATCGCAGTCTCTGCGGTTCAGAGGAGAAAATAGCCAAATGGGGAATGCCATGCTTATCTTTCCTGACTTTGGAAGATTAATCCCTTTTTAAGAGAATTTATGTTCCTACAGTTGGAAAATGCCAGCAGGATCTTACAATTCAATTGTACTCCTATCCCTATGGTGAGAAAAGCAGGTGGAAGGAGTGGTTGGAATCTGAACCTGATCTCTTTCAAGAGCTGGGCATAACCTGGAAGGGGTGGAATAACTTCTCAACAAATTTGTTAAAGCCCTGTCAAAAGTCACAGATGCTGGCCGGCATCCTGTTAGGTATTTATGTCACTGTAAACTGACTTGCAGTCGCATAAAGGTTGTGTATCACTCATAAAGGAGTGATGTTGTGTATCACTCATATTCTCAGGAACAGAGATGTAGCTACATCTCTTGGGACCACTGCACAAATGGCACCTACAGCATGACTGTTTTGCAACATTGTCACCATGCACAGTGAGACTCATTGTGCATCAGGACGTGCTGTTCAATAGAAGCCGCTGTTGCACAACAGTGCCCCATTGTGCATAGCTGCACTTCACTAGCATGGTTATGTATCACATCAGCAACATAACTTTGTCATAAAGTTATGCATCATAGCCTCTGTTGTACATCTTGGCTGCCTTCTTCACAGCCCTAGTAACATGATGGGTGGATACACAACTACTCTAGGTAGTGGTGTTCCATGTGAGTTTATCCCAGGGTACTTTTCAGTATGCAAAGTTGCCCTATTGCCATTTTTCTTCTGGACTACTAACATTCCTGCTTCAGGAAATAGCCTATTAATAGCTTTGGTGGAAGGAAGAGGTGTGATGGAGGGACTGTGTGACTGCTGATCATGCAACAATGCAATAGATACGAAGGAATGTCTACATTCAGAGATAGTTCAAATAAGGACTGTGCCTAATGAAAAGAGGCAATTTGTCATCATAATCTCCCTGCCTGCTTCTAGATTTTATGTTTCCAAATGAAGCAGATCTGCAAAGGTGCTCTCATGAAATTATCATTCCCAGGCTTCTTTGAGGCAATTAAACTGACATTAAACTAGGAATCTGAAAAACTGTCATCTTGACTTTGTTGAGTTTCTTCACACACATGCACACACAAAGATGTTTCTTTTGGGTTTGTTTCACACTGAAATGTGTGCAGATCTTGTAATACATTTCCCCCTAATTTATACATTGTTTGTGCAATTGATTTGATTTACACAACTTTATCCAATTAACTAAAGCAGGGGTTAGAATCTCACAGGCCACATGTGGCCCATGAAAGACATTCTGGGCCTTGGGACCCTTTGGCAAGCCTCCCCAATTTTTCAACTAAAAAAAAACAGCTTGGGCCTAGATTAGGTGTTAGAGTACTATTCTGTGGGGCCACCACGCTAAAACTGCAAAGGCAGGGGGGGCTTGTAATGCCCTTGAAAGTGACGGGAGTAGCAAATCATCACTTCTAGTTGCCCAAAATTGAGGCTATAGCGGCACAAAATGTGAATGGCTAAAATGACCTTCTGGACCCCACAGTAGGCACATCTCTGATCTAAAGTGTTTCTTTGGCTTTTTTCCCATTCTGCACATTTTAACCATTTGCACTTAAGACGTGTATTGATTTACTCACACTTTATTTCTCTGAAAATCCCTATCAGCCACGCAAATGTGTGAGTGCTTGAGGCAAGGTTCACATTTTTTCTCCAGAGGTATCAGGTGAAGTGAAAATGTTACTTTCCTTGAGTCCAAGAGAATGAGTGGACTGTTGAGTCCAAGAGAATGTCTTTCTAGATGGTGATAGTCTAGCTGTGTCCTTTTTCTCTTTATTTCTCCACAACTGTCCTGTTACATATTCTAGTGGAATGATCTCACAGTCACATTATTCCTTGCCACAGCCAGTTAACTTTATCAAAATGATTCTGCTCATTATGTAGAAAATTATTATGTACGAGGCCAAAGGAACACAAGCCAAATTATTCAGCCAATCCCATCCCACTTCTGTTTCCCCCCCCCCCGAGATTAATGAAAGCAAAGCACATGGTCCTTTTGAGAGCACTCAACAGAATATGTTGCTAATAAAAGTGAGTGACCTGTCCTTCGGGCAACTCCTTCCTAACAATCTTGTTCAAAAATTATTCTAACAATACTATGACTTCTCTGAAAATATTTGAGGTTTTTTTATGGCAAATGAAAGAAACCAAGGGTTGTTTCCATAGGAAGGTTCCTGTCATGAATACCCAGAGATACTGGGCAAGTAGTCCATATTTTTTCCTTAATTTTTTTTCTGATACGGAAAAAGCCAGAAGCAGCTGAAGGAAATTCTCATCTGGGGACACCCAAATACAGGAGATTTGTAAATATTCTTGAATCTCAAATGAGGTGGATATATGCAAATACTTTGTAATGGCAAGCCAGATGTCAAATTGTATTTCCACCATTGTATCAACTCTACATTACTGCTAGGTGTTCAGCGCTTGCTTGAAAGGAAATGTCTGCAGTGATCTCTTCCGCTTGTTCAGTTCTCTATATGCACTGACAATTCACCTCTGGCTGTCTGTCTGTAAGTATCTAGAATTCTATTATGCCAGGCACAATCCTGGGCAAGTCTTTTGTGTAAGTCCAGAGCTTGAAAATTTACTTTTTTTAGACTACAAGCCCAATAGTCCCCAGGCAGCAGAGCCACTGGGCATGCTGGATGTGGGATTCGAGGAGCTGTAATCCAAAAAAGTAACTTTTCCCAGGTCTGCATAAGTCCTATTGAATTATTCTTGTAAAGTGCTTAATCATTTCAGCAGAGCATGTGCAGGAGATGTTCCCCAAGCCTTGTGCTTCTGTTTTATGGCTCTACAGCTTGATTATGCCAATAACTATCGATTGTTTCATGTAGCTGTATAAATCCATTTGCCAGACTTCATTCTTGTTACACAAGAAACACCATTTTCTCTTAGCTTTATGCACCAGATAAAACTTTGTGGACCCCTTCTCTTGTTTATATCCCTTAAAAGTCAACAAATTCAGCTGAAGCTGTGTCTTTTTTTTTTTTAATGTAAACTGATAACTATTCTGTGTGTACATTTTTGTACATGGTTGTATTTTATATAAAACAAAATAAAGCCTATTTTTGACTGCAACAGCCTCCATCATTTTTTGCTAATAAAGTAAGGGATACTAGTATTCTTCTAGGATGTAATCAATTATTGGCTGGCACCCCTTTAGTGACACAGGCAGGCCTAAATTGTACTGTGCATATGGATTTTTTTTTTTTAAAGAATGCACAATAGTTGTATCCAGCTAGTGGCAGTGTAAGTTGAGTTGCGCATATGCCAGAGTATTAAAGTAGTGGTGTGTGAATGCATATTGCCTCTATGTACTGTCTTTCCTCTATGTACTGTCTTTGCACATTGTGCCCTGCAATTACTCAATGAGTTGTCAGCCAGGCACATTGACTGTTAAGAGCCAGAACTGGCTGGGAAGGAGGGGATCTCCCCTTGCAACTACTTGCTTTGGATTTTAAAAACTCCTGCCCGCTTCTAATTATCCCAAAGTTTACTAATCCTAGAGTACACAATGGTGCCAAGATTTCTTGTCACATTGTGCTAAAAAGCAGCATATTCACATGTGGTTTAGGGTTTTCATCTGAAATTAGGCAGAGACTTAAATTTATTGGCAAATACCAAATAGTTGAGGATTGGTCCCTTTCTAATAAGAAAAGGTCTGCTGGCTGGAGCAATTCTGTGAGTTGTAGTCTAAAAACAATTGCTGGAATCCTATATGACCTTTTATGTAACAATTTTGCATATACCTAAGTAGCAGAGACACTAAGAAACCTGGTTACTGAACTGCAAAGATGTATAACAGGACACTGGCAAAGTTCCCAATGTGCATTGGTACCTGATACACACCATTGTGCAATGGTCCCGTTGTGCATTGGGCGCCAATGCACATCAGGCACCTTGCCGGCTTTGCTATGTAGGAACATAACAGCATCCCTCTACTGGATATATACATTTTGCAACTGCACAGTTCCAATTTCTGCAGACAAAAGTCCACTTACAAAGATGCAACATCTGAACAGGATTCCAGCCATGACTTTTCTGCCAGCAGGTGTCTACAGTGTATTACAGACACTGCCAACAGTTCTCCAAGATCCCCAGCAGGTCTTTCTCATGATATGCCACCTGACCTAACTGAAGATTGCAGGTACTGAACCTGGGCCATTCTGCATGCAAACCATGTGCTCTACTGTGCAGCTAAGGTCTCACGGAGTATTTTGAAGATCTGTTGCTTCTCCCAAAAACTGGCTTTCTACATGACAAAGAATCCATGGTCAAGATTACTGTACTTGATGGTGACCATTCTCTATCAGCCTCTTGACTTTGATGTGCTCATGGGTGAAGTAGTAGTCACATTCCTGGCTAGAAGACACTACTAGTCAGTATGCATTGAATGATGACGATTTTGGCACTGTGACTAAACCTTGAAGGTGAAGCCGAAAAACAATGCTTCAAAAGTGCAGCAATGACATCAAAGTTGCTCAGCTCAAAAGTAAACTGTAGCCCTGGCTATTCAATGTGGCATGGTCTTATCATTTCTGTTGCTGAACTGCAGTTGTCCGCACTGTAGATTTATACAGTGATTCCTCAAAGACTTGGAAAAAGCCATGATCTGTTGTCAGATGGCGTGGCACAGAAGCCTAACTGCAACTGCACTGTAAATACTAACTGTTCTTTCTAAAGTAAACCTAACTATCCGCTTGATGGAATTTATAAATCACAAAGGTTTTGGAGAAGAAGGTGACTCTTTGCCAAGATTACTTTATGCTTCCCACCGCTGGCATGTTAAGGGGGAATAAAGTTCAACACACACTATAACTTCCCCTAATAATGTCAGCAAATTGCATGTTAACTCTGGGGATTAATTGCATTAAAATCGGCTTTGGAAAACCACCAAAAACCATGTGATAAGTCACCTTCTGCCAAGATGGGTATTTACTCATTTCCTCCAAAATGCTCCCTACTGTTAAAAGAGTTAGAGCACAAGAATCTTTCCAAATGCAAACATAAATATGAGGCTATGAGCCTTCTCAGGTACCCCATTCCATGGCCCACACTCTTTGACATGGAGCTAAGGCACAATTTCAGTTTCTGTAATGACTGGTTAGGATTTGTTCCACTTCACAGCGAGAGACATATTTCACAACACCATTATCTCCACTCCTAGGATCCATTCCACATACTGGAAAACAGGGCAGAAGAAATTTTGAGAGAAACTCTTTGTTGATAACAAATATAAGACTCTCTTGGTTCTTCCCTGCAAAATTTAAATGGAGCTAGAAATAAGTCCACACTAGTATAGGGTGTAAAATCTAGGATGGATTTCAGGATTCCATACATTTCAATACGCATGGGCCTTCACCGTTTGGATGTTCCCTGAATTCCAGGTGCACTCATGACAGACATTTCAGGCCCAAATAAAACAACCAATATGTAAAAGTTATGTGGAGACAGGTAATGGGCTTACAAGAAAGATTCTGTGCCTTTGCATGTCTCACTCTCACCCATTCCTCAGAATTTCTGCTTTGGGTTTTAAAAAATCTAGGGATTTCTCATTACTACAAATCAGGGTGTTTTTTGTTTGTTTTTGCTTTTTACCATCCACTTGTAGCCTCATAAAAGCAGGACTGAGGGAGAATTTATTTTCTTCTTTTAGGCAAACAAGGTATAAAATCTAAAGGAAACATTACATTTATTGCATAATACTGGATTATGTACACAATAGAAAATAAACATTTGATAGAGCTGTATTTAATGCTATAGTATAAAGAGGTTGAAAGCTACCCAAGTAACAAGTCCATGTTATTATTTAGTTTTTTAAAAGCTCTCCCCCGCAAATGCCTTCACAGTTTTTCCATCAGGGAGGTGCAGGAGTGGGTGGGAAACAATGCCTTTCAAAGCCTTGCATATTGAGATCCAAATCCAAGCAAAGTTACATTATGACTAAACTGCCTCCTATGGCTCATTTCTGTAACAACAATAAGCAGCTAGCAGGGGAAGGGGAGTTGAGCTGGACTGTGACTAGAGGAGGGGGTGCTCTAACCCTTTGCCCTCACAGCCATCCCCTTCCAACTCATTCCACTCCTTCCTTTTCTTGAGACTTAAGTCAGAACTAATTGTAACTGGAGCCAGACCACCCTATTATATAAATAAATCTACACTCCAATAGCAAGGCTCAAGTCAGATTGACACCTGACCTTGGAAAATAAAAGGAGTGATATTCACTATGACACTGGAGTGAGGGGAGGAGCTCTTTAGGGGATATGTTGAGAGGAAGAAGTACAGAAAAGTACTGATGCCTCCGCTTTCTTCCCCCATGCCCGTAAAGTGCATAAAAGGACCCTGGCTTTCTCTATGGGAAACAGATACAGGCCTCCCATCTATCAAAAGGAGTACAGCAGGATGTTAAAGGTGGGCTGATTGGGGAGGGGGATTCAGTAGTGCTTGGCCAAGGACTCCCAATTTGTATGCAGTGATGGGGAGGGGCCATGAAGCACACTGGGGGATTGCTCTCAGGATCCTGTCCCTGAACAGAATCTGGGAAATAGATGAGAAAAACCCAGTTCATTTAAATACTTGTACACTGCCGTTTTAAGCAAATAAAAAGTAATGTTTTCAGGTACTGTCATCTAAGTACACAAGGCCTTTTGTCTATTTCTGTTTTCCTACAAGCAAAATGCTGAAATTTCTCTGGTAGAAAAATTGTTTACTCCTCTCATTTTCTGTGGCCAGTTATCCAGGAGGCAGAAAAAGACAAAGGAACTTCATTCAGACTTCAACCTGAACTTCAAAATCTTGGTTAACCTCTCCTTTTTTTTCCTGGGAAATAACCATCTGCAGATTTTTATCTGTCACAAAGTTGTCTGCTACCATTAGAGAAAAAGGAAAAGACTTCTATTTCACCAAGAAACTAGCAGTGGAGGGCGGGAATTAAGTTTCTCGAAGACAACAGGGGTAATTCTGTGATGGGAGGGGAAGAAACAGAAAGGAAATTCACAGTTGTAGGGAAACAGGTGAGAAATACGAGAAAACTTTCCACCTTTTGGAATAGTTATTTCAAAACACTGAAGGTATTTTTAACAGCAGCTGAACTGGAGAGACAGGGAAGAAAAACAGATTTCTAATAAATATCAGTCAATAAGCAGAAAACAATTTCCAACAGATTTTGATTGACAGGTTGAAAACGTCAAAGCTGAAATCCTAAGGAAAGTGAACCATACTTTGCTGCAATTGTATATCCTATACTCTTCTCCCCCGGCTCTAGCATTTTTAATCCCATTTCTTTACAAAAATAAAAACAAGACAGTATTTTCTTTCTATACAGAATTGTCTATGTTGAGGACAGCTTTCACGCCAAGCTGAAGCCCTCATAGTGGTCAATGGCTTGTGTGAGTCGTGTGCTTAAGATTTCTTTGCTGCTGTACTTGGGCAGATCGAGGAGATTGTAACAGGTATGAGCTACAGGCAGGTACTGCTCCCCGCTGGACGTTGACTGGATCACGATTCGTAAGCTTGACATGCCATAGATAGGGATCCGGTCGCTGCCTGTCAGGAACACTAGAAGAGGAAGGAGGGTCATCTATCACGAATGTATACAGATATCACTGTTCCATCTTTAAAAATACGAGCACTTCCACTGCTGGCCCATCTGGGAGATCTGCTCCACGCCCGCCATTCTCAAAGGACTAAATGCCCCTTTTGAGCTGCCACTCGCTACCCCTGCACTCTGTTACGGGAGAAAAGGGAAGATCTAGACTAGAGTATGGAAATGTTACTTTATTGGATTGTAGTCCCAAAAAAGCAAAGAGAAACTCATCCTTCTAGTGGTGGGGTGGGAATCTGGCAATCTTCCCAATGTTACTGGACTGCAATTCGCAACATTTCTCTCCCCTGGCTATGCTGGCAAGAGATGCTGAGTGTCCTTCATGGGCCACATTACCCTCTTCCTAATCAAGTGGAAGACATCAAATGCAGTTTTATAGCTCTAAGCTGATGAAGTAGAGGAAATCCATATCTAGTGTGCAGATGACACAAAACTGGGAGTGGTAGCTAACACACTGGAAAATAGTAACAGAATTTAAAAGGACCTGCATAAATTAGAAAATTGGGCTGAAACTTATAGAATAAAATTCAACAGAGACAAATACAAAATTCTACACTTAGGCCACAAAAACTAAATACACAGGTGTAGGATGGGAGAAACTTGCCAGTAGCACATGTGAACGGCCACCTACTGGGGATGCTGGAGCGGGGGGCTGAACTTGATGGCTTATGAGAACCCTTCCAACTGTATGGTTCTATGTTGGTGTCTGCTATTACCTTAAATTAAATGAATACTTACAGAGAAACTTTTTCTTTTTTTCCAGCGGAAACTCATGAAAGGTCTCCCAAAACATTTGCACAGTCGGGTGTGTAGCCGAGTAGTCTCCCTTGTAAATTGTGCTCTGTAAAACAAGTTACCAAAACTAACACAGATTCTGAAGAACTAGGGGTCAATTGTATTAGCTTAGAATGCAGGATTGGAGCCTATATTTAGCTCTGTGAAAGCACTTGTGTTACAGGCCAGGCTTATTTGGCTGCCAACTCTGAAGCCTGGGAATAAACCTATGAAGTATAGAGTGTAACCTACAGAGTATGACATATATGATATAAGATATAATGAAGAAAGCTAGATGTATTAGAATGTGGGTGAATGCATCATTGAGAACCTAATGGTAGCTTAAACCTGGGTAAAATGCCTATTAGAATATAAACAAGATAAGAGATGAGAACCTCTGCACTTCTAACAACACTGTGAGATTGTGAGCAAATGTGACTGAAAATAACCTCCTAGCAACTGTAATAGTGGATGCAGTTAGGACAGCCGGCAGACAAAGACTCCAAGTGTACTGATGGTGAAGTCATATCTTCACCATAGATATTTTCATACATAGGGAATAGTCAGTGTGCCGGACAGCTAGGGAGCCTATGAAGACAGTGGTCTCTAGAAGCCAGTCCTCTGTGAGGAGGTGGAAGGAGGAGAGTCTTCTTGGGGGAAAAGAGGGGTGAGTGAAGAAAAGTAGCTGTTCGTGAGCCGTAGTCAGAGAGAGAGGGAGAGAGTTTAAGTTGTGTGCTGGAGGGAGAGAGAGAAGGGGGGAGAGGCTTATAGAGTGAATGTATGTGCAGGCCAAATAACTTGTTTATGCAGTTTATTTTATTCTGTGACAATAACGTTCTTTATGTTAATTCAAGATGTGCAGCCTGGCATGAGTGATTCTCTGACAAGTAGGCACAGCCATTAAGACACAGCCACACCTAGGTACTTGTGCTATACCACTGGGAGACGTAGTTTAGCCATGACGTGGTGGTGCAGGGTCACAAAAGTGGTGGCAGCGGTGAGATAGGAAAGGCCCCCGTGCCACTAGGAGGACGCCAGGTGTCACAGTCAGCACCTTTGTTTTTAATTATTTTGATTGGACAGCTGATACCCTGGGTGAGGTTAGAGAGAGAATAAAAGGAGCCGCAATAGAGATACCAGATAAAACTGCTTTGCAATCTGCAATGTATGAAGAGAGGGCTATCTTGTAACCCACAACCTATATAGTTCCTGCTAAATATTAAACTGCCCAGACATGCTGAGACTTAATAATAGTACCAGAAAGACAAAACAGCTAGTTTATGCTAAAATAGATATATGCACCATTATGATTGTAATGGATGCCTATTAGGGTGCTTATGGATATAACAGATGTTCTTAACATTTAACAGTGCTCAAGGAGATTAACCTTAGAATGCTTGTGTGTTCATAGATGCCTGTTTAGAGATATATAATTCCTCAACAGCTAAGAATACATACCTAAACAGATAAATTGCTAAGTTATATTTTGTTTAAGAGGGTAATATTCCTCTATGTGTTAATTATTACAATGCCTGTTAAAGAGAGAGAAAGGTTCAAGTCCTAAGAAAATGTAATGGCCAGATGATGTAATGTAATAAATGTATGATGCTTTACATGCAATGTAATGTAATATGATGAAAATAAGCACCCAGACATTGATATGTCTTGTGTTTCTCCCTAAGAGGAATGTATGTAATTATAATATCTATGAATGCACATAACTAGCCTAAATGATTAACAAAGCACCTGCTGATTATCCCATGCAATATCCTGAGATTCCAGTTTTTAAGAATGGTTGTGTGGGGTGTTGATGTTAACTCTGCCTCTCTTATTTTAACCATCATCGCAAATTAGGTACTCAAGTGGCCAGAAAATGATAGTAGAAGTCCAGACAGAATCCAGATTAGCTGACAAGTGGAAAGGACCCTCAATCCCTCAGTCTAAAGAGATGGGGGTGGGGAACAATACCTGTTTCATTTGGCAGATTGTTAAATACTCAACAGGTGACCAAACCCCCAGTTTAGATATCAGAAATACCATAATCATTAGATTCCGCAGCATTTAAAAATGAGATTTTGGATACTTATTCTGAAGGTCCATTCTGGGGTGGTGCAGAGGAGGAATCCACACTATTTGGGTTACATCCATCTCCCTCCTCCAGACAGAAGCAGGGAATTTGGATACAAGGACAGATGTAACCCAAACTCTGTGGATGCTTCCTTCCACCAACCAGAGAATGAAGTGTTTCTCAAAAGTTTATGAAGTTCAGTTCCACTTACCCTGCAATCATCTGCATATCAGTGGGATTTAACTCCCTCTCTCACACACACACTTTCCTGGGTGCAAATCCCACTAAATTAAATGGGTCGTCTCTGAGCAGATCACACAGATTCAATATAGTTCAATATGCTAAGTCAGCCTTCCCTAATTTATTGCCTTCTAGATGTGTTGGATGAAAAATTCCATCATCCTGGGAATAAGGGGGTTCATGCTCCAACTCATCTAGGAGGGCACGGGGTGGGGGAAGATGCTCCAAGTGGGTTGTTATGTTTAGGCTGCGATCCCGAACATAATCAGAAGTAGAATCCAATGAACAGCATGGGGGTTGCTTCTAAGTAAACAAGGCCCAGATTGGATTCATGGCAGAACAAGCGGGGGGGGGTTAGATATAAATATAACACACACACACATCCTTGAAAGTGACTCCATGTTGAAATAAATGCACTGGGCATACTGTCTGGAGGAAAATATTAATATTATTTGCTTTCAATAACCACATTGCAGCTTTGACTCCCATCCTCCTACCCATTTCAAGGTGCTCTACTATAGCTGAGCACAAATAAGGCAGTCAGACTCCCTGGAAGGTGAGGAGTTATCCCACAAGATTTCACTCTGCAGATCCCAGCTGCAGAAATAGTAATTTCTAAACTCACAAATGACAAAAAGACGTGGAACCAATGGCCACCTTACCTCCTCCAGCTCCTTCCAGTTGTAGTTGCTGCTTCCAACAATCATAGCCCTCAGCTCAGTTGGCTGGAACAGTTCCAGCACCTTGCCACCACACACCTTCAGGAAGCCGCTAGAGAAAGCCGTGTACCACTCATGGATTGAAAGGTTGAAGATGTAATTTACATAGGCATCAACAAATTCCTGCCTGGGAGATAACAAGAAATACCACTCTTCATGACACTACTAGGCAGAATCAATTGTGATAGGTAAGGGATGCAGACTAACAGCCACCAAGACTATTTGGATAATGATGCTACCAAAAGTTGTTCTGAAATACACACAGACCCACACTGCAGGCTTAGCTTAAGCAAACAATAACACTGGTCTGGTGTCAGAGCCCAGCACTGTAACGATAGCTGCCTTGGGACTACTGCACTGTAGAACTTAAGAGTGTCCATTTTAACTTTCCACAATGTTCCAAAGTAACACTATATTGCTAGCCAGGACATTGTGAGAAGTTAGGATAGTAACCGAAGGTGATTGAGAAAGCTGTGGCGCACCACCACTGATGGAGTCTAACAAGGTTGGACAGGGAGGTCATCTAGGCCAAGATCCAATTAGCAGCAGAAGTTATGTCTCTGCCAGTACACCTGTGCTTGTCTTTCAGGAGCTAGAGCTTGTTCCTTCTTCCATGAGGGGGCAACAGCTAGGGACTCCTTGGTGTGGTTCCTTCCCCTGGCCAGTAATTGGCTGCAGTTGCATGGTCTGGCAGCTGCTGCACACCTGGGGGAGAAACAGCAGGTTTCACCTCTAGGTGCCAAAAGAGTGCATCCTTGCAGTCAATCTGAAGCTGGGAGGGACTGAGCTGCACCACAGAGCCCCTTAACTGCTGTGGCACACCTAGAGCATACTCGTGTGAAAGGAGGTACTTGATACCTCCCTCTGCAATGCCTCCAAAGATGCACAAACAGAAAATGTTGCGCCATTACATATCACCACAAGGATTCTAGCCATGGAGACAAGTCATTACCCCTGGCCCCTCAAAACTTCTATTCACACAAAATGTGCCTGCCAATATAAAAACAGGAAAACTCACTTTCTCCATCTATTAAACATTTCCAATGGATTGCCTTCCAGTGCACAGGAAATAGAGCACTTCTGCAGCTAAGGCCCCAAACTTAAGAGAGTTTTTTTACTACTACTCAAAATGCAATTTTCCCAAGCTCTCAACACAGCAAGCTGAACACAGATCATAAGGTATATATGGCAGTATACCAGAGTCTTTGTGGACCTCCTGGTTTTGTTTCCTGGTTTGGACTGCAAGAACAACCAAGTTGCCAATTGTCACACAAGTCATGATATGTGGGTAAGCAATTCTGTTGTTGCTGTGTGCCTTCAAGTTGTTTCCAACTTAGGGCAACCCTAAGGTGAACCTATCATGGGGCTTACTTGGCAAGATTTGTTCAGAGAGGGTTTGCCACTACCTTCCTCTAAGGGTGAGAGACTGTGACTTGTCCAGTGGCTTTCCGTGGCTAAGGGGGGATTCGAACCCTGGTCTCCGGAATCCTAGTCCAAATTCAATCCACACCACACTGACTCAGACTCAGCTTCACTGGAGTGAAAAAAGAAGGTAAGCTTGTGTTTTGGGGGTCAAGATTAATGGTTTGGCTGAGCTGTTCGGAGAACTGCTTGCAAGGTTCGGGCTGTTTGCTCTCGTTGACCACATAATCTATGGGGAGAGGGCGTCCAATGAGAGGAAGAGTGTCACTGACTAGGCCTAGGGAACTGGGTATGTTTAGCTTGGAGATGAGAAGGTTGAAAGGTGTTATAATAGTCATATTTAAATACAGTAACTGAAGGGATGTCATGTAGAAGATGGAGCAAGCTTGTCTTCTGCTGCTCCAGAGACTAGAACACAAATGAATGGATTCAAATTATAAGAAAAGAGGTTTCACCTAAACATTAGAAAAAACTTTTTTACTGTTCAATAGTGGAATAGATGGCCTCAGAGCATGGTGGGCACTCCATCTTTGGAGGTCTTGAAACAGAGGCTGGATGAGCACTTTTCAGGAGTGCTTTAGTTGTGCATTCCTGGAAGGCAGAGAGGTTTGGACTAGATGGCCCTTGGGATCCCTTCCAGCTTTATGCTTCTATAATTCTGAGAACTGCAGTAAAAAAAAAAAGTAAATCTTCCAAACCCTGGAATTTGCATTCCCACCTCTACCTTTCATTCCTGCTGTGTTTGAATCATCTTGGATAATGTAAAACTGAAAAGAAGATGGATGCCACAATGGCTTTGTGAAACCTCAATTTTCCAAGGAAGCAGAGAAAGACTCCTAGCCAGCGGGAGTGGGGCAGGTAACACTTTAGTTTTGCCCTTCCTGTAGGCATATTCATCTGACCAGTCACTTTAAGAAGCAGGATGTTGGATTGGACATGCATTTGTCTGATCCAGCTGATCTCGGTTATGTAAATCTACAGCAAATATAACAAAATAAAGGATGCAGTGTGAAGTGTAGGATGTCAGATCCAATTTATTGGTTTATATTTCCCTCTGGACTGAGTCAAATGTCAGTAAAATAAGGAGGATGAAGGGCAGGTAACAGAACCTTTTCCTTCTTATTGTCTTTCTTGTAGTTCAATCAGACTTTAATATTTGATTCTTATACATATTCTCCAGACACTCCACACAACAGGGGTTTTCCTCTAGTATCTTTTACTTCTTATATTCATATCCTCCCATCTGAAGATGTGAATATTTAGTCCTCTTTAGAAAGGTTAAGTTGAAGCTCACCTCATAACAGCCACAGTGAAGTACTCCCTATCATTGTGATCACAAAGAAAATTTCAACAGTCAGGCCTTCTCCAGACCACAGCCAACCCAAACCCACCTGTTGCCCTTCTGTACTGCGATTTTGTCTCCATCAGGAACGAGGTTCTTCTGCTCTACCACACCGTAGCTTTCTCTGGATATCTGTTTTTCCCACCCAAAAAAGACAAGAAAATTGCATTATTTTCTGTCTCACAACCAGAGGTTAAAACTGTATATCTTATCACATGATCACTGAGAGGGGAAGAAACAAGATGGAAGAAGAGATATAGGAAGAGGAGCAGATACACAATAACAAGAATAACTTTTCTGGCAGTGACTGAAGTGTGTGTCTAAATGAAGAATATGTGTAGCATCCAAGCATGTATCCAAATGAAAACAATGCCATCCAGATAAATGACTTTTGCCTTCTAAAACACATATAATTATTTATTTGACTATCTTGATGCATTGAAAGGGCACCCCAAAGATTCCATTGTGCCTACGCAGTGTAACAGAGTGTTACACTGGGACCTTGGAGAACCAGGTTCCAAACTGCACAGAGCCACTGAACTCACTGGGCCATTCATGTTCCCATAGTCTGACCTACCTCACAGAGCTGTTGTGAGATAAAGTGAGGTCCCACACATGCCATCTTGACCTCACTGGAGGAAAGGCATACATTTTTAACTATTATAATAATGAATATGAGCAATGAGGATGAATTCAGGTTTTGAGATTCCTGGTGCACAAGGGTTAAGGATAGAGGTATAATATAGATGAACATAAAAGAGAAAGACTAGTTTTCACTTGCTAAATCCATGCAGTACAAAAAGAAAATTCCTGGCTGAAAATTTCCAGGACATACCTTTACCTAGTTCCATTAAATGATGAGTGCTTTCTGAAACTCGCCATAATGAATTTGGGTGGTTTAAATGTGACCACCACCCCACTGTTCTGATTGGGCAGTAAATATGCTATCACACAGTTGGATTCCTTTCTGAATTTTAACAATAACGGTAAAACATATTTAGCTCTCAGTCCCATGTAAATTTCACACTCTAGTGTGCAAAGAATGAGCTTTGGCAATTGAGCTACAGTCCCATATGCACATAAGGCACATCCAAGCCTTCTCTCCCCAACAGTGTATCAGGTACAATACTGATATGCCCCACAGTCAAAATTATACCACCTTACTATCACAACCACACTTGATCTCAACTGATTTTGGGAGCTAAGTATGGTTGGAAGATCACCAAGGAATATTAGGAAAGCACCCTGTCTGAAATTCTGGAAAGTTCCTCCCTGGCAAAATTCACAAAATTAGACTAAAGGGATTGATGGTCTGATTCAGAATGAGTCAATTTTCAATATTCCTATTTAACAGATTTTCCTTTAAATCAGATAGCAGATGAGATCCTACTGAGCACTGGTGCAGTTTAACACTATGATGGCATAACTCCTTTGGACTGCAAGGGAAGCAAGGTGGAGGGAGAGCAGAGCTCTGCCTGCATGTCTTTCCAGGGTTCCCACAGATTGTTAGGCAGTCCCAAAGACCTCTTTCTGCAAGCCAGTAAAATGTCCAACCACCTCAGTAAATGGCCAGTTACCCAAACATAAATTTCCAACAGGATTCCAGGCACTGGTTCCAAAAATAACAATTCTGTAGTATATGAAAACACTTCCCATGTTGACCATACTTGTTGAAGCCTCATCTGAGGTTATGCTGGAGAGGGGGTGGTGAAGTCCACCAAGGTTCAAATACTATCCTTGGGCTATTAGTTGCCTCTCCTTGCTTTATTCTAAATTCTCACACATGTAGTATGAAATCATATTTATTTTTATCTCAACAAGCTTTTAATATTGATTGATTAGCTGCTTCCATAAACTATAAACTGTGATGTTTTTTAATGCAGCAATTTCATTGTTTTGGTTAGAACTAATTTTTGTCCATTTTTGAATGTGCTATTATATTATATAGGCAACATGGTGAGTGTTTGTGAGCAGAAAAGCACATTTTCAGATGTATAATAACAGTTAATTTGTATGCCCTATAATTTGCATAGCTGCACTGCTTCTTTTCAGGGGAGACAGCCTGCAGAAAGTTGGGGAGCTACTATGTACAGTATAAGGAATTGCATAAAGAGAGATGGGATCTTAAAATGCAACATTTTATGTATCTACAGGCTGTTAAATAACTAAAACACATTTAAACACAAACCATTTAATTTTAAAACATATTTGAAAACGTAAGTGATGAGGGAAAGAAACTATTTTTCCTTTAAAACAGCATGCATGTTCTCTATGAACCTTGTTTACGAGTGGAATTGCACATCCAGAAACAGTCATAGACATCAGGAAGTTGCCACACCCTAATGTACAGCCACAAACATGGATGCTTTTCTGGTTTAGATGAACATAAACCTCTCCCAATTAAAATACATATGAACTTGTCTTACTGTAAAATAGAGGCAAAATGTTTCTTCAACATCTTCCCCTGGATAATCTAAAAGCTGCTGAAGACTCCTACAAACAAAGGTAAAGAAAAGACAGAAAGGAGAGAGAGAGAGAGAGAGAGAGAGAGAGAGAGAGAGAGAGAGATGTTAGAATCTGAGATGAAATGTTGTTCAAGTATAA
Source organism: Gambelia wislizenii (assembly GCA_030847615.1). Classification (NCBI taxonomy): domain Eukaryota; kingdom Metazoa; phylum Chordata; class Lepidosauria; order Squamata; family Crotaphytidae; genus Gambelia; species Gambelia wislizenii. Next base: position 22,631,975 of record JAUMIR010000005.1, on the reverse strand, counting down.
TTTAAAACTTCTTTTTTCATTTATATAGGGTATTTATACCCTGCTCTTCAGCCACAAAGGCTCTCAGAGTGGCTTACAAATTGTTAATTTGACAGTTCCATGCCCTCAGGCTTACAAGCTAAATAAGGAATGCTTTGATTATGTATTTTTGCATGGCAGGGGGTTGGACTAGATGGCCCTTGTGGTCTCTTCCAACTCTATGATTCTATGATTCTAAGACACAACAACACACAAACAAAAGGGAACGGCAGTACGGAAGGGGATTATGGCTGCAGCCACATTGCAGAAATAATTCAGTTTGTCACTGATTTAACTGCCATAGCTCAATGCTATGGAATTCTGGGGTTTGGAGTGTTGTGAGGTATTTAGCCTTCTCTGTCAGAGAGCTCTGGTGCCACAACAAACTACAAATCCCAGGATTCCATAGGATGGTTAAAGTAGTGTCAAACTGCATTATTTCTACAGTGTGGCCACAGCCTAAAAATTCCAGGAAGAACTGATGAAATGATAAGCTACAAAATCCTACCTGATCTGAAACTAGTTACACTTAAATTTCAACTATCTGAAGAATCGCATCATAGAAGAGGATTGTGAATAAATTACTTGCTTGTCAAGAATTGAATATATATATGTTGTGAGCTGCCTTGCGTCCCATTCTGGGAGAAAGGTGGCATATAAATAAATAAATAAATATGCTCTGTACTGGAAACATGCAGCACCCCCACCATTAACAGACTGATACAAAGGATTCTGGAATGTGGCATTCTTAGTAAAATGGGCATTCAATAAGAACACAAGAGAAGTGACATACCCAGAAACATTCGATGGGACAGTGAGCTGGATTGTTGTTGGGTTTTTTATAGCATGATACATGGTGCTATAGGGTGATGTACAATCTAATGTAATATTTTTCAGTGGTAAATCTTGTGTACCACTGCATTGTGTTCTATGGGTTATTATATGCATTATCCTTTTATTAATCTAATTTTAAAAATAAAATCCTCCTTCATGAAAGTAAAAACTAATGCTCTTTGGGTAACATAATTCCAATCTAAAAATGTCTTGTGTGCCCTCCAATACTTTGTCCTTCTCTTATAAAGGGCAACATCTCAATTCCTACTTTCTCCCTCTCACCCCATTCTCTTGGGAGTATAGGTACAATTCTCTGCCAACTGGCCATGCAAAACAGATAGGAAAACACACTGTTACAAATGTCTACCTTCCTTCCAATGGAGACAGTTCCTTCAAATCTTCTAAGCAGGGTGTCACATTCAGGAGTTTCTTATAGAGAGCCAATGGAAAGTGAAGATCGACCACAGTGAAGTTGTATATCGCCAAGCCACAGATTATGCCAATTAGATGAAACCAATTGTGCTCTACAAAACACTTTGGATACAGAAAGAGAAGGAAGTGTTAGTAACAGAAACCTACAGACAAAGACTTCCCTGCCCAATGTCATCCAGATGTGTTTATAGGCCATACTGGCAATGGGAATGATAGGAGCTGTAGTCCATTTGGAAGGTTGAGGGAAGACTGGAAAGATGCTAAACCCCTCACCAGCCCTGGGTCTCCACCTCCAAGCTCAACAATACTTAAGAGGCTCCCTAGTAAACCATTCACACACATAAGCCAAACCATACTCACAGTATCTGAAAACCACAACAGGTTTGATTCAGAGTAGTAAGTGAACATCCCATAGATGGGATTTAGGAGCTCTTTCAGCAGCAGAAGGAAGAATTCCTTTGTGACTCCACCAGCATCAACAGCTTCCTCACCATCAAAGATCACCTGCCCCAATTGAACCAAAGGGATATCAACAACAGTGCTGTCTTAATGAAGCTCAGTGGTTTCCAAATCTAGGTCCCTACATGTTGTTGGTCTTCAGCTTCCAGAAGACCCCAGCCAGTATTATTGAGAGATTCTGAAGGTGTAATGCAACAACATCTGAGACCCAATTTTTAAGGAGCCTTGCACTGTGTAGGACACAATAGACAATGCTTAGTATATTTTGCAGAGGAAAACAGATCAAAGCTTGGATAAGTTAGTTGTTTTGGATAACAACTCACAGAATTCTCCAAACAGCAGGTCCGCTAGCTAAGGATTTATTGGAATTGTATTAAAAAATAACTTTTTCAAATTGTGAAAGCCCCCCACCCCATGCACTGGACAACAACTCCCAGAAAACTGTAGTTCAATACATCTGCAGGACACCAGAATGGTCAAGTCTGGAACAGATTATTTCAGCAGATACATATGGGAGTTTTCTCTCTAAAAGAAGAGAATTGTTTTGTACAGACTAGTATTCAGTCATCTGAAACTCCACCTGCAGTCTGATATAGTGAAACAGCCCAGACACAGGTTTAGATCCTTAGTGAACACCATGTTCATGAAAGTACTATCAGTGAGAAACTGACACATCTTTACCTTCAGAGGTTTTTTCAAGTCGATATCAGAATGGATGCTCAGCTCCCTCAGAGCATCACCAACGAGGTTGCTCCTACGGACATGAAGGACCAGGAAAGGGCTTCGAGCCAAAAGGGGCTCCAGGGTCAGAAGCATAAAAACATTCTGCAGATTTGCTCCACTGATGGCCACCTATAAACACAGACAAACACAACATAAACAAGGCATACTGCCCTTATTTTTCTTTCTTCCTCCCCGCTTTGCCCCCACCCCCCATAATTAAGGGTAGTCATGCAGAATTTTTAAAAAATAAAAATAAAAATTGGAAAATGGTTTCTAACCAAGTGAATGAAGCAAACTTAATAAATAATGATGGCCAAGATCCTGCATGGTCTGATTTGATCCCTGAAACCCACCTTAAAAGCCAGTTGGCTGTCCCAAGCAACAGAACTCTGTGGTGTGGATGAGCAGTGCATTACAGGATGACATGACCACCTCCCTTCCTCCAGCAAGGGATAGAACCCACAGGGGTTCTTCTTTCTACTCCTTACATCATCACTTGCTAACAGGAGAGGGCTGGTCATGTCATCCTACAGCATCCTGTTCACCAGCATCACAAAACTCCATCACTGGGGATGGCTGACTAACTCTTAAGGTGGGTTTCAGAGTGTTCACCAACATGGCCACAATAAAAAATGTGAACATGAACCATTTACAAGGTTGTACCATTTTTTAAATATTCTAACCATGATTAAACAAACAGTGCTATATATTGACTTATCTAGCCCACCAAGGATCAGTAATGAAGTGCCTTAGAAGGGTGGGGAGAGGATATGTTGTCCTCCAGACGTCACTGGATTGCAATTCTGATCATCCCACTATTACAGCGGGCCTTCTGATCAAGATGGATGCTGTACTTTTCTTGGTGATCTGCTTTTAAATTGTTCTTTTCATTGTTTTAAATTAATATTCTTTTAATAGGTAGTCTTGTTTTTTGTAGTAGAGCTTAGGAAAGTTACTGTTTTGGAAGAAAATTCCTCAAAAACCCCAGGGCCACGACTCTGTTTTTTAGTATAGTACCTAAACATTATTCCTCTAAGCTCTGGAATCTGGAATCCTATTTATTCAGCTGTCATGTGAAATCCACACTGGCTCCTCACTCAATTACAGTATGATCTATTAAGTCATCTTTTCTTTAGAGGAAAATGCTACCTTAGAAGCAACTACAAATCCTTTTAAAGGTAGCTTATTCTTTCTATTGTTGCCATCTGCTGGAAAGTACAAATATGACAGATGAGGGATTGAAATAATATTAGTTATTATTCATTTCCTGGCCCAAAAAAGGGTTTCCATATGCTGAGAAACCCATTGGAGACAATAAAGCAAAGCAGCAAGACTTTTGTGCAGTTTATTTATTTATTTTGTGAATTTATATCTCACATCATTCCCAAAATGGGATTCAAGGCAGCTTACAATAATTTTTAAAAAGATTAAGCTAAAACATTAGTTTACAAAAATTAAAAATAACATTTTTTTAAAAAACTATGATTAAAACATTTAAAACATATTTAAAACATAATTTTCAGTAAATTTTCCATTAAAAAATATAGCATACCACTTCACACATACATGTGTGTGTATGTGCCTTCAAGCTGCCTGCCGACTTATGCTGACCCCATAAATTTCATAGGATTTTCTTAGGCAAGGAATAATCAGAGGTAGTTTTGCCTGTTCCTTCCTCTGAAACATAGCCTACAGCACATGGTATTCGTTGGCAGTCTGTCATCTAAGTACTAACCAGGGATGACCCTGCTTAGCTTCTAAGATCAGATGGGATCTGGTGCGTTTAGAGGATTTAGGCCCTCAAACACACACACACACACACCAGCTCTATAATCCTTCATAATTAAAATTCAAAGGCCTGCCTGAATTAAAATGTCTTCACCTGATGACAGGTGTATTGTTTTAATCTGTATTGTTTTAAACTCATTGTTAGCTGCCTTGAGTCCCTATGTTGGGAGAGAGGCGGAAAATAAATAAATAAATAAATAAAGAGTTTAAGAAGGAGGCTAACTGGATCTCTTGCGGAAGGGAGTTCCACAGTTTTTTCCCTGATATCTTCACGTGCCAAAATAGTCTGGAAAATTATTTTGCACATAAATACATGCATTTTCCTTTGAAAAAAAACCATCTTTTATTATGTAGGAAAACATGTATATTTCTGCACAGAATAATTCCCCAAAACATTTTTGGGATGAGCAAATCAGGGAGAGTACTGCAGAGAGATATTTGTTTTCTCCCATTATAGGGAGAACCTCACAGCAATTATTTGTGCTTACACACAAAGACAAAACAGTCAGAGGATTACATCCCTACTTCAGACACACTCTAATCTGGATTCTTGCCAGACAGAATACAAAAATGTGTTCTCAAGACTGCAAAAAATTGACCTGCAGTATGGCAAATCACCTCCTCTGCAAGTGCATTTTGAGCATGCACCAATTCAAAAATTAACAAAAGGACACTCAAGTATGTTGATTCATAGAATCACAAGAGTTGGAAGAAAACACAAGGGCCCTCTAGTCCAACCTCCTGCCATGCAGGAATACACAGCTACAGCATTCCTGAAAGATGTTCATCTTTGAGTTGTTAATCATCCTATGAATTGCAGCCAAACTACACCTTATACAAAACAAGGAAGAAACTCCTGTGGTGTCTTTAAGACTAACAGTTTTTGGAGCATAACCTTTCTAGGACACACAGCCTATCTCCTTCAGATGCACAAGGGCCATCTCAGAGATTCAGAATATATACACTACATGCATTTCCACATTTTCCACATTCCACTACATGTAGTTGATTGTGGGGTACAGGCAATGAGGAGAGCACTAACTGAAATGCAGAGGGGCAAGTGGTGACAATTGCATTACACAGACATCCTGGTACTAGGTAGGGTGATAAGAATCTTATTATCAGATACAAACCCCTGATAATATGCTAGAACTTCCCCATGGCACAGTTCTTACCCTGTTCTTCCATCCCCTTGAAGTTCCCTTAAGAGTATAAAATAATAATGACCCCCGTTTTCAGTGGAGTGGCATTGACTGGATCACTTTTTTTACTTTTAAAGCAGCTGGAAAGGGAAAGGAATTGGTGCTCCAAAAAGTGATACATCCAGCACCAGTGCTCGCCTGGTCCCTGGAGAGTTTTCAGAAAATAAACAGCTGTAACTTATGGGGTGGCACACCTCTGAAAAACCTGCCAGCCACCCTCACCAGATAGCCTGAGGAGTACTGCTCTAAGTCATCTTTCTCAAAGGTGCTAACAGCACAGGTGGACAAAAATACTGATATATATGTGGCCCAAAAGAAAAAAAAAGTGGGGGGATCAGGAGGGATTTAGATAATGAACCCTGTGTAAGGAGAAACACCACCTTTCCTAGTACCAGCACTTAATCCATTTTATAACCCATCCCTGCCTATGGCTGCTTCAAAGAAAGAACAGAAGCATTAGAAAATCCAGTCACAGAACTCCAACATAAGACGTAGCCTGACTCGTAGTTGTAGAAAATAATAAAAGCCTCAGATTTTTAGTGTTTTTTCTCAAATGCTCAACACAATTTTGCCATATTATTTCAGCAATCTTTACAGCTACAAAAAACCACAGGTTGGCAGTATTGTGGCCCATACTACAGGTGGGAGAGTCTAAATGGAAAGACAATGGCCCTGTCCAAGACCGGCGGGGTAGAGCTTTGCTTTGTATGCTGAAGGCCCTAGGTTCAATCGCTGGCTTTTCCTATTAAAATCATCAGGCATCAGGCTCTGCCTGAGATCCCCCAAAACTGCTGCCTGTCAGAGTAAAGAACACTGGGTTTGATGGATATATCATCACACCTGGTATAGGTCTGCTTTCTATGGGTCATACTAAATATTATAGAGAATGTGTATTTCCTATAATTAATCTCAAATTAAACCTGACCAGTCACAAGACAAACCATGTTGAATGCAAGATGCACAGGTGAGGCAAACCATGTGTTATGACAGACATCTTTCATCACTTCAGATAGCATCTCTGCACACATACACAAAAAAAGTACTATCATCTAGTTCAATCTATGTTCCAAGCCAGTCATGGCTGAAATATCTTGGTATATTCTTAGCCACTACAAGGGTGGGCCAAGTATAGCCCTTCAGATGGTGCTGAACTGCAATTTTCATCAGCTCTAGCTACCACAGCTGAGGAATCCTGGGAGTTACAGCCCAACATCTGGAAGACCACACTGTGCCTAGAGTTAATGATTTTCCTTTCACTACATAATGATGTAAGATGAAGCCTGTACCTATCTATTACAAATAAAGGAACATGTTGCAGAACTGAGCAGTGCATGGTATATTTTTGAGCCCAGAAACATGTATTTGGAAAAATTACATGCATTGTGAAGTCGAAGGCTTTCACGGCTGGCATCCATAGGTTTTCCTTGGTTTTTTCCCAGGCTGTGAAGCCGTGTTCTGGAAAAGTTTATTTATGATGTTTTGCCTGCATCTGAGGCTGGCAACTTCAGAGAATGGTTGGGTAGGAGTGTGTGTGGGTAGCCAACCATTAGCCAAACAGACACTAATCCTCCTTGCATATCTCCACCTAGAAACTAGCATTCAAATACAAAAATTTATATATCCTCCCCAACAGGAGTTCACAGTATATAAATCCCACACACACTCCTACCCAACCATTCTCTGAAGATGCCAGCCTTAGATGCAGGCGAAACATCAAAAAGAAACTCTTCCTCACAGCCCGAGAAAAAAACACAAGGAAAACCTATAAATTACATGCACTTCAACAACCAAATATTAGACTGAGATATGTTTTATCATTTTTAGACCACACACATAAAATTATGACAGCAGTACCATTTGAGCTGTCAAGAACACGACTCTAAGCACAAGGAAAGCAAGAGAAGCAAGAAGCAGGCAGAAAAGCTACATACCTGCATCTGCAGTTCGGCATCAGTCTGTAACATCTTTGTTTTGGCTTGTGCATCGAAGATGAATGGATAAGAGCACAGAGTCACAGCATCCTGAAAAGAAGGAGCAGTTCAATTTAGTGGTGGCCGCCTGGGCTTCTGCTGAAAACTACTTTGGCAAGTGTAATTGGAGTTTTTACCTGCATGATAGGTGGTCTTACTTTCTTCAGAGGAGAAGGGTAGGTGGAGGAGGAAAAAGAAACAGGAATAAGATGTGTGATAAAATCTTTCCCCTTCAAAAAATTTCTAGTTCTTATGAGGGAAAACACTGAAAACAGACCTGGAAACCGAACTAAAGTTCCACATGAATTTCAACCCTTGCACAATTTCATCTCCCTTCTTGCACTCTATGATCTTCCCTCTACCATCCATATACAGTCGTCCCTTCACATTTGTGGGGGTTAGGGACAGAAGACTCCCGTGAATGTGAAAAACCCGTGAATAACAATAGTCCTCCCCCGACCTGCCTGCAACAACAACCCCCCATCGCCACTCACTCCCACCACCACCCCGCCCTTTCCAAAGTGGTGATGGGGGCTTCAGAAGCCCCCGTCACCACTCCCCCCGCCCTTTCCACAGTGGTGACGGGGGCTTCAGAAGCCCCCGTTGCCACTCGCTCCCACCCCCACCCTTTCCAAAGTGGTGACGGGGGCTTCAGAAGCCCCCGTCACCACTCACTCCCCTCGCTGCCTTGGGAAGGGATGGGGAGGGAGGGAAGGAGGCTTTCCAGCCCCCCTTCCCAAGACAGCGACGGACTTTGTGAGAAACCCTTCGCTGCCTTGGGAAGGGACAGGGTGGAGGGGGGGGCAGGCGACTTTCCGCAAATAACCGAAACCACGAATGTGAAAGTTGCGAATGTGGAGGGACAACTGTATATGCTGTTTCTCTGATTCCATTCACATACACACACTCCATCACTCATAAACATTCCATGTTCTCCAGGCATCCCATTCTTGAAAACAAATTAAATATGCATGTTAAGAACTTGCATTAACAATTTATTCTAACTACAGAACTTGCATCTGGATGGCATCCAGCTTTGATACACAAAGTGCACAGGGCAATATAGCTGCATCCCCATACTATTCTTTTCTCCCATTCCGGTTAGATAAAGCCGCTTACCATTCCAGCTTGATGTAAGAACCACATCAGGTAGTCTTCCTGAATATCCACCAGACTGGAAATTTCGGGGATGTAAAACTTGTCATATTCTACATGTTTAACTTTCTGATTTACCTGATTTGAAAGAATAAAAGACAAAAAAAGAAAAAAGAAAATAATGCAGTGAACACTTTCTGGCTACCATTCAGAATGGAAACCAAAGGTAATGTAGCTAGTACTTTGTAAAGACACAAGCTTAGGAAATTACAGCACAGAGAAAAGCAAGGTTATACTGATGGCACTACTGAACAACTCACACACTGCGCCAATAGTTAAAACAAGTGTAAAGTAAGGAATGGGATTTCATATTTGAATACAGGCCTCTATGAGGCCAAACACACAAAGGCCTGAGCCTTACCATATTGCAACAACATACCACCCTGAATACACCTTATTTCATCTGATTTCAGATGCTAAGCACTGCCAACCCAAAGGCCATCATTGTGGGGGCCCCCATCATAACCTTTCTCCTGCCAAAACATTATTAGTAATAATCTGAATATCCTGTACTGTGAATAGGCTAGGTTACATTGACCTGAGATAAACATATGGGTCCCCAAAATAAAGCATTGCAGGGGACCCCAAAATTCCTTAAACTGGTCCTGCTTGTAATTGAATGAATATTAGAGAATACAAGGAATTTCTAGATAAGGCTATAAAAAAATAGCACCTGAAATGCTGGAGAATCATTGCTGCCAACCAGAATTGACAGGACTGACTAGCTGGATCAATAATCTGATTCAGTAGAAGGAATCTTCTTAGTTTCCTATGTACATCACAAAATTAAAGTACAATGGGCCCTTCTCATCTGTGGGGGTTCATTTCTATAGCCCTGTGGATGGAGAGAAACACAGACATTCAAGCCCCATATTAATCAATGGCAGTGCGTGGACGTGGCCATGCACTAACATGCCTGCATTCGTACACTGCTGTTGAATAATATGGGGTGTGGCCATCTGTGTACACTCCATACAGCAGGCCCACTGTACACTGACTGAGCAGCTTCATTCCCAGTATAATGACTGTACACCTCACTGGCTTCTACATATACAAGCCCCACTCCAAACATGAAACCCAACAGGTAAATGGCAAGGGGGCGGGGAGAGAGGCTGCCACACCAAAAGGAACATGCCAGCACAGAGCTTGGAAAAGTTACTAGAGAGGGGAGGATTACAGAATCCCAGAACTAGCCCAGCTAGTGGCTTGAGGGATTCTGGGAACTGGCATCCAAAGAAGTAACTTTTTCGAATTCCGTGCCAGCGTGATCACAAGCTGGCAGCAAATACAAATTCTGAAAACTGTGAAGGACAAAACATATTGACATGCACTGAGTAGTCTTCTTACTTTATGAAGTTTCTCCAGAAGTTTTAATGCAGCTGTGATGTAACTACTATACAAGACAGGGATCAATAATGTTTTTCTTCCATTCAATAGGTAAACCACAGCCCCTTTATAGAGATCCACCAGCCTCAAGAAGTATCCCGGGCATACCTGAGACCACCAGTTATCTAAGCAGATGACACAAAACCAAAACAAACTATTAGCTTATCATGTTGAAGGAAATTTTATGTAGTTCACAACTAGTATAATGGCTGCTACCCTTGTTTTTTAAAAGTAAATGAAATCCCAGAAGATTCAATGGGGTTAGATTTGTATTTTGACTGAAAAATATTACTACAGCTGCAGTCCAATCCTATGGCATGCTGACTTGGAAACAAGCTCTTTTGGCTTCAGTGGGCCTTATTCCCAAGTAACACGGGACTTTAAACTTAAACTTGGATGCCTTCTGTGGATTTGACATTTGAAAAAGGAGGAGAATGTAGATGAAGTGCCCTGAAGACATGGGTAGCAACTTTATGGCATCAGCTTGCTGCATGGAGCTGCACCCCATATTCCATCTTGAAGTGGAAACTCAGTCAGCAAGATATGCAGACAAATTGTGCCCTTGTATTTTCTGCAGTGGAGTGAGTAAGGCAAATTTATTTATTTCAGCAGGCCTTTGAAGATCAACTGCTTAAGGTGACTGAGCCTTGCAGAACTGTGCTGTACACTATCTGTGTTTTACTTGTTTTTAATTACTTATTTTTTTAAAAAAACTGGTCTGGTCTTAAATTTTATGGATAGTTTGAACAAGAAACATTCCCCACACAGTTCCTAAAAAAAAACTGTGTTGTCCCCATACATAGAAAGGTTGCAGTTTCCACTAAACAGCATGCTACCTTCAATCTTCTAAGGGGATCTTTACCACCCAGGGTGGCAAAGGGATTTAAGAGAAGGAGGCGAGCAGACAGCCGATGCTAAAGACTAGAGGGTAAAAAAAAAAAAGATATTTGAAACAGCTGATATGTGTGAATAACTTCCTTCTTAATGTAATGTAGGATAGCAAAAACACTAAAAAAGAGAAAAGAGTATCTTCTACCTAAAACTTTACTAGGATTCCTGTCCAGGCGCAATATGGCCATCGCCAATGGAAGCGTTAAGGTGACATAGTACTTTGAGTCTTGAAATGGTGGGAATTCTGGCAGAATCAGATAGATTCGCATGGCTTCTACATCTGGTGGGGAGCTGGACAGCTGTGGGATCAAAAAGCTTTCAAAACTCTTCAAGATCTGGGAAGAGGGAGAAGAAGAAGAAAATGAAGAATTATATTCAGAAGACAGTTCTGTGTTTTCCCAGTTCTTATGGCTTTTTTCAACTCAGTTCTGGCCCCAGGAAATCAAACCAAGTTAGACAAACCACTTACAGGACTATTTCACCATGATTCCAATTTCAAACTCAGCAACACTTTGAGAAATTACTTGTTCAAACTTATGAGGTCTGTCTAGTAAATAACGAGACTGTGTTTCTACCTTTCAGACAAATCAGGGAGAACTGATTGTGAACGCTTGAGTGGTGACCTTGAACATGTTTGAACCTGCATAACAAACATCAACACTCTCTCCCATTCAGTTAAGTGTCAGTCGTCATTTAAAGCACCTGTGTTGTCTCTTGTGTTCTGGAAAAATGCTACATTTACAAGTCAAGCAATGTGACATTCTGCAGCAACTTGAGGTGGACCCAACCTTTTCCAAAAAATCAGTTGTTTATTTATTTTTACTTTGTGTGTGTGTGTGTATGTGTGTAGCATGGCGTGCGCCCGAGCGGGGGGGGGGGCACAAGCCTGGCAGGGGTGTGAGTGATCCTGATGGTGGGGGGAGGGGACCCAAGCCTGGGGGAAGGAGGGCACGATTCTGGTAGTGGGGGTGTGTGCAAGCCTGGCGGGGGGCGCAATCCTGGTGGTGGGGAAGGGGGGACCCGAGCCTGGCAGGAGGAGGAGGGTGCAGTCTTGGCAGAGGGAGGTAGCGCGATCCTGGCGGGGGGAGGGAGCACAATCCTGGTGGGGGAGGATGGCAGTCATGGTGAGGGGAGGGGGCCTGAGCCTGACAGGTGGGAGTAGGATGCGACCTGGTGGCAGGGAGGGGGTGTGATCCTGGTGGGGGGAGAGGGTGCGATCCTGGCGGGGGGAGGGGCACGATCCTGGCGGGGGGGCACAATCCTGGCTGGAGGGGCCGCGGGGGGCAGGGTGGAGCTTGAAGGTGTATGTTACACTGGTTATAGCTAGGTATAAAGAAGTTTTGACAAAGGGGGGGCACGATCCTGGCAGGAGGGGCCACGGGGGCAGGGGGGAGGTATAGCTAGTTATAAGGAAGTTTCGACAAAGCTAAGAGAAAGAGTGAGGGGGGGAAAGGCCAGAACTGTGGGGAAATGGTTTCATTCTTCATCAAGACAATGTTCCTGCTAATACAGCACTTTCTGTGAAGCAGTTTTTGGCCAATAAACACATTACTACACTTGAACATCCTCCATATTTGCCAGAATTGTCACCATGCGACTTTTTTATTTTCCTTAAAGTGAAATTGGTGTCTAAAGGAACATGTTTTGAGTCAATTGATTGGTAAAGAAGAAAATGGCAGATATGTTGAAACAGCTAACAGAAACTGATCTGGTCCATGCCTTCGACCAGTGGAAAACAAGACTGCATCGGTGTGTGAGTGTGAACAGGGACTATATTGAAGAGGACAAGCATTAGAATTGTAATGCATATAAATAAAGATGGGTTGTTGTATCAGTCTTGTTATTTAAATAGACAAACCTCATACAACGTCAAGAATCCCTCAGCCAGCATGGCCACTGCCAGGGGGAACCTGGGACTTATATTCCAAAAAAGTAACCTTTTCAGGCTCTGGAACTTAGTGCACACTTTTGGAACTCTTACAAAGCTAGGATGAATTTGTGTTCTAGAGAAGACAAAGTTTGGCATAATTGGGCTGGATTAATTTAATCAGATAAAAAGCAGCTTGTCTGTGTAAAGCAGTCTTATATGCACAATGGTCTGTGATACCATAGTATTTCCCAAACAAAAAGTCAGTTTCCCAAAGGCTTTTATTATACATCATGTGTTTTATACAGCTATGCGTGCCTAGTAGTCTGAAAAGCCTACTTTCCAGTGGAAACACTACGATCTGCCCTTATGACACAGCAGCTGCTGCTTGGGAGAACCTACGTCTAATACAATTAGAGAAGGAGTGGAGAAAGTGTGGCCCAAATGGTGGCATGCTGCCCCTCCAGTCCATTTTTGAAGGCCCCTGTAAAAAAAATTGGGGAAAAATAGAGGTGGGGCAATGGGGAGCAGTTCTCCAAGGTCCTCTGGAAGAGGAAGATAATGTGACCCTCTAATCCCCAACAATTTCTATCTCTAATCTAGAGCACTGCTTCTTAAACTGCTTGATATGGGAGACTAGCAGAATTATTTCCAATTGTGCCAGGGACCAGTACCACGTTTATGCCCATTGACTACAGCTCTTTGTTTCCTGGAAACTCACTATGAGCCTGCAGCCCATGGCTCAGAGACTGGCACTGGTCCACAGACCACCACTTTGAATAATACTGTTCTAGAGGACTACAGCGTGAGACCTGGATAGCTGGCAAAACTCTGACCAACCCTCCTGAAACACCAGTGTTCCAACTAATCCCATCAGCATCTCCTCTCTCCCTTCACTGGCCAATCATAGAATCATAGAACCATATCATATTGCTTTAACTACTGCACTTGTTTATTTATACCCTGCCTTCCCACCCAGCCCCCGAAAAAAACAAACAAAAAAACCCTAGGACTCAGGGGTCTCCTCTACGTGACTCTTCTCCCAAAGCTGGGTTTCCCAAAGCAGCTCACAATCACAAAGGAGCAAAAAACAAAAAGAGACATATAATATTAAAACAATTTGGAAAGTCATTTCAGTGATCTGACACCAACCATTTTTCAGACCTTGGAGAAGGCTACAGGTCCCAAAAACTTCCAACCAACACACCCAAGATCCCATACTGACTGGGAGACCTTGGGAATAACAGTGCAAGAAAGTAAGTCTTCCAAGCCCTACCGTTCTTCTTTACACATCTCACATTGAGACAACCATTGTATAGGTTTAGCATTTATAGAGGCTTTGTACTATATTGTGATGCTATATCACAATACTGTATTGTTGTGATGCTATACCACACACTAATATTGTTCCTACCTGGTAATAATATTACCCACTTCATCTTCCCAGGTTTTAAAAAAATACCATCCAGTATATGTTACTTTGGGGAACGTGAGGAATCTATATATTCTCTTACATACAGCCTCATGTGTTTTCAGACCTCACTATTTTACCTCCTGTTCAATCAGGGTCAGAGCACATGATCAGCAATGGAGAAGCTTCGGATATGAGCAGGGCACATAAACGCTCTTCTTATCGATCAGTCTTCTAACCTTCATTCAGTTGCTTTGGGGCCTAGCTGAAGCACCCTCCTTCTCCCCTACAAAACACCTTCACAGCATGACATAGGAGGCTTTTGTCCATATCCCGGGCTTACTTCAGCCAGTTTCAGAGGCTTCAAATTCAAAGCTTCAATTACCAGAATGTGAATCCTTACTGCTGGTGAGATTTCAGGGAATTATAGTCCTAAAAGCTTACCTGCTGGCTTCCAGTCTTCCCAAAACATAGTCTGACAAGGATGATAGTTTCAGGGAGGGGGGGGAATCAGCAACAAGCCCTTGAGGGAAGATCTCCATTAGCATCCAAGACCTTGATGTTAATGCACAAGCACTGACTTTTTTTCCCACCCCAGGTTTCCTAGAGGCAATCTAGAGGAAAGGGATCTTTGCCTGTGCCTTAAACCTGAGGACTTTGGATACTGGTGAAAGGTCACCACACTAGCTGTCCCTATGAGTAACCCTTCTCCCCCATTCAAGGTGTGTTTGGGGAAAGTTGGGGAGGGGTGACATAGTGGAGTGGTGGTGCCATGACAAACAATTACAGGATGGCCCCAGATTTGGAAGGCTTTAGAGGTGACTCATAATTTCACAATAGGAGAAAAAGGGAGCATGACTGTACTACAAGATAGCTAGATGGATATTTAATACAAAATTGATTCTATTCCATATTCCAAATTGGGGAAAGGTAATAGAAAAGTCACTTTTTTGGACTATGCTTCCCAGATTTTCCCCACCTGAATAGAGGGAACTGTAGTTCTCCCCCTTCCCCCCCAAAAAATACTTCAAAGCTCTGATGGTGGGAGTGTGGTTTCTAAACATTCAAGCATCTAACTTCAGCAGCTTCGGGAAATGGAGCAAGGAGATTTTAGGTACTCATTGGAGGTGAATAGTGGTGTAGGCGAAACACAGTTCTGCCTTCACATACAGATGATGGGGGCAGGGAACATATATTTTTGTCAAGGCTAATCCTGTAAACAGTTTAATTTGCACTAGTGAACAAGATGTGGCTTCAAAGATCTACTACAGCCTCCTCCAACCTAGTGCCATACAAATGTGCGACTGTAACTCCCATCATTCCCAGCCAACATGACCTTGCAGAAAGCAACGGCTTGTTTCAATGTTAACACCTTGAGATTCATACCTGGTCAAGCAAGACGGCATGCTGAGATGTCATTAGTTTATCAAACATCACTCTGGTGGAATTCAAGTCAATCCCTGGAATTTTGGGACTAGTTTTAAAATGTTCATCTATTCTAAAAAAACAAACAATTTTGTTTTTAAAAATGAGAGATGCCTAATGTGCAACACATCCACAATTTATTTAATTGTTACATCTCTGTCTCGTCTTTCCTCCAAAGAGCTCAAGATGACATATGTATAAGGTTCTCCTCCCCATTTGTATCCACATCAAGCCTTGTAAGGTAGGTGAGGTTGAAACACAGTGACTGATTCAAGCTCACACACTGAGATCTTTGGCAAAATGGGGATTTGAACCCAACTCTCCCCAGTTCTAGCATACCATCTTACTAATAAAACAGCAAGTATACACTTTGATCTTGTTAACCTAAAAGCAGTCTCAGCAGACTGTGGATGAATGATGGGAGCCACCTGATAGACTTTAAAACTGAATTAAATGTACTTGTACTGGAAGGAACAGGATTTCCTGACCAAAAGTCAAAGAATAATTTAAGGCCACCAAGGGGTTTGCTTGAACTCACCCTAGTACAACTCTGGACCTTTTTCTCCGTTGGTTTCTAAGTAGTTTGCTACGTCGAACAATGATTATTACTGATTACAGAATTTGGATGGGAATAATTTTTGAGCTACAACTCCCATTATCCCCAGCCAAAACAGAGGGCACTCGTTTGCAAGAGGCTGACTTAAATAAAGAGTTACAAATAGTCATTGTATAATGGCTACATGAACACTGACGTCATAGCCTTCTCACCACCACCACCCAAACGCACACTAACCTTCAGAAACCTCACCAAGTTAAGCACTCTTGCAAGCGGAACTAGTGCCCTGCTAAGCATCTGACTGTAGGAAACAGAGTTTTGGATTTGACCAATGTGGGGGCAGGGGGACAACTGCAAATCCCACAAATTCTCACCATCAGCTATGTGACTAGGACTGGTGGGAGCTGTAAGCAAAAAAACATCTGGACAGACACCATTGCTGACCCCTCCCAGTTAGACTGATCCAAATGGGCTCTTCTTATGATCTGTAGCTGATGGAAGAACAAAACCTAATGCAAGACACCACCCAGAAATCAGGCAAAGGCCCCAAAATGTTACTATCAAAACCATTTAAAAGTGTTTTTAAAATGCTTGAGGGGTTGTGTCATACCCTTCCTACACAGTATCTTGCATGTAAAAGACAGCTTTCATGAATACAGTACTTCTGAAACACCAAACTAGGAGGTTGTCTAAATGGTGAAAATACTCCTCATGGAATGAGAGTAGAATCCTACCTTTCTTAATGACATCCCACATCGTTTTGCTGTATTGGGAAAGAGGGGGGGCCCAAATGTCAAAAACTGTGCAGTTTTCCCAGATTTAAAAAAAAAACAGTGAGGGGGATGTGCATTTCTGCTAGTTGGGACAAGTGATTCAATATGATAGCTTTCCCATAGGAGAGGAAGTGGAAAGCTGATTGGCCTGGCGAGCATGGGAGGTGAGGCTTGCTAACAAGGCAAGCGCCCACTGCCAGCATGTTGGATTTTCGCCTTAAAAAAATGGGGTTTGGAGGGATTGCTTTCCTGTTAAATCGAAAAATCACTCTATTGCACCTTGGACATTGATTAAAAAAAAGTTTGGCGGTGGCAAACTGAGGTAAGTACAAACACAAGTAACCACTCGCAACCACCATCTTGCATGCAAAGCTTATGGGAGAAAAACATTGTTAAGACAAGTTGCAGCTGCTGCAAAATGCCACTACTGCGGGGCACTCAGGTTTTGGGGGGCTCGCATAGACACTTCACAGAATTTCTTTACTGGCACATACACAAACTCACATACTTGGCCTATGGCTACGATCCTATTCAATGCTGGTGGAACATAAAGCTCTTGCTACAGTTTCTAAAGCTTTGGCAATGTAGTTACGCTGGAGGTACAGGATGGTCAAGACTGTCCCTTCCCCCAAGCCATTCAATGCAGCTGAAGGGTGCCTGGTGACATGCTTGTGGCCTATCAGTAGTTGTTTGGGAGGCAGGGATGCAACTGAACCATAGCACAATCCAGCTACTGTTGTACCACAAGAGAAATCACTTTGGGCAAGAAGATACTGGATACCTCCTTGCACAACATCCAAACCCTTCCTCCCCCCCGCCAACACTATGGCCTATTGTTAGTCCTGATTAGGGCAGACTCATTGAATCAATTCGATTTACCTATGTTTTGATTCACTGTTAAACAATTAACTGAATTGGCCTTGTTGGGACTAATCAACAAGATGCCAGCCACACACTGGCATAATCCTCAATTAAGACAGGGAAAGTCACCAAGAAGATTCTGGCCACATCCTAGGCAATTTTAGAGACTGCAACAACAGCAGACCCTCTCTTGGAGCAGGGTTTAATTATACATCTCCCTTTCCAGTTTCCTCTTAAAGCTCATAGGAGATATAAAGAGTTAAACATAGCATCCAGTGGCTTAACTACCATTGCCATAACAACTTTAGACAATGGAGCAGGGAAGACTCCTCCATGCTCTGTATCTCCTGGAGCCTCATATCAAATGATGTCTGTGCAGAGAATCAGTTCTGACAGTTTGCGGAGGGGCTTCCTCAAAAACCAGCATCAGCTGTCAAAAGTCTTACATAAGACACTCTGCCAAGCCACTGTCCCTTCTTCACTCCACACATATTTAGTCCTGCGCTGAGAGCTTTATTATGTAATGTTCACTCCTATTTTAACAGGATGTGTGGAGGCGTTGTTCCTGGTTGACTGGACCCCATCTTTTTTCTATTTTCCCCCCTGCCTCCACCTTCCTTTGTCAAAAAGCCAGGGATCTAATCGGTCCTCCTCGCTGATTCAAATCTAACTAGCCCTCAATGATCAGAGAGTTCTGTGGCTGACATCTGCTCAACCAAAAATCACCACCACAGAAAACAAGAAGAAATTATGATCTGAGCTTTTCCTTTACAGGTTTAAAGCCACTTACTTCTTTTCTAAGAAGCTCCCATTCCAGCAGGCAGCTGAGGATAGGATCTGGACAACCTCACTGCTTAGAGACAAGACAAGCATAATGATTATGAGGCCACAGCACATATATTCCACATAATATTTACTGTTTTCTTCCCAAATGAATTCAGCTCTTCTTGTTCTTAGGCAGAGCACGGAAAAATTACTTGCACTAGAATTCCCAGGACCCCTCAAACAGCATGGCCAGTGACCATACTGCCTGTGGGATTATGGGAGTTGTGATCCAAAAAGAAATCTCTCTTCCATGTTCTACTCTGATGCTATAAAACCAGCAGCACATTGACCTGTCCTGTTACATGTGAAGCTGGCTGAGACACCGTCTGTGTGGGACTATTGTTTCATGCTTCAAAAGTAGTGCGTAAGGTGGCTTGGAGGATAGATTCCTATGCCTCCTCTTGCAAGGAGACTTTCAGCACTGCTGCCAGATGCTTCCAATGGTCTCAAAAATGAAACCTCTATATGCAATGAAGAGGGGTCCATATGGCAAGTACCTCTCTGACTCATGCTATGCTTGGAAAAGTTAATTTTGGGGACTATAAAAACCAGGCTGGGAGATTCTGGAAGTTTTAGTCCCCAAAACAACATAAGCCAAAGATGCAGGCGAAACGTCAGAAAGAAACTATTCCAGAACACGGCCTCATAGCCCGGAAAAAAACCAAGGAAAATCTATGGATGCCGGCCATGAAAGCCTTTGACTTCACTCTAGAATCATGCCTTTGAGACAGATGAGTAAGCTTTTTCCATGAAGCTGGGGTATTTTTGTTAACTTCACTCCCACTGCAGCTTCCTGAAGTATTTCTAAAAGTTACATCTTCTTTTGACATCCAAGAAGACAGATATTATACCTCTCTCTGTCAAAAAAAAAATCAGCAAAGCAACCCAAACTATACAGCCTGCCTAGATTGCTGATATTTGCAATGTGTGGGGTCTACCACTCACAACTATTTTTTTTTAAGGAACACATGTGTTCTTTAGTGCAGCAAAGGAAGTAGTAACAAATGGCTGGAGATTTGCAGACTGACATTCAGCAACAACACTTTGTCTTGCGAAAACAGCAGAACATGGTGCTATGGAAAGCTGCACATTATAGAGGAAATGGTTCAATGCATATACATACCACCCACTGACAGAAATAATATTGTTCTCAGAGGACCCCCTACTTGGTACAACTAACATTAATTCATAAACAAATCACAACAGTGACACTAAATGGTGTGTTGAACACAGGAAAAATGAGCGTACTTCACTGAATTAGGATTATTCCTTTCCGCAAGCTTTTGCCTCCACATATCTATTGTATCATCATTAATTGAACAGGTATAGTCACTTTGATTAATGGTCCGGAAATCATCTGCTGGCAGAGAATTCTGTAAGAGAACGGAGGTTTCAAAGATGATTTCATCAACTGGGTAGAGAAGGAGTACAAGAGACTTCACTGCTGCTTTTCTTAATGTGTGCAAATAGCTGTGGTTTTATCATTTGGCAGAGGGATGTGATAACCTCAGGCAGGAGTGCTGGAAGTGGTTGCTGTCCAACATTTCCTGCTGAACCCCTCAGCTATTCTTTTCTTTTGGAAAACAGAGTTGCACAACTTATCCTAGGCCCCCTAGATTAGCCTGTCACCTCAGATGTGATGGAGACAATTACATCACCATGTTGAAGTAAGATTCAACTGTCAGTCTATTTGGCTTCTGTTGATGGAATAGGATGAGGATGCCTACTTTACTTCAGGCAGTAAAATGTCTTCTTCCAACCCTGGGAAGTACAGTTGTCCCTTCATATTCACTGGGGTTTGTTTTCAGGACCCCCCGTGGAGACCAAAATCCGTGATGCAATGGCATAGCAAAATGGTGTCCCTTATATAAGATGGCAAAATCAAGGCTTGCTTTTTGGATTATTATTTTTTAAAGACTATTTTAAAGCTGTGAATACTTAAATCCGTGGATACCAAATCCGTGACTATGGAGGGACAAATGTAATTTACTCTAATACAGGGTCATGCAGGTAGGGTTCCTATTATGGGTAACACACAAAGAAGCCAAATCTGCAGTTCGTAATGCTGCATGACCTACACAAAAGTTTTATCTTATTTCTTAAAGCTACCCTCCCAGGATCTATTTGAATACTGCTTTTCTTTGTGCATTGCTTGTTTCTCAAATCTACCCATTCCCTTAGTCCTCTGACTGTCTGTAGCAGTGAATTCTCAAACTAGGGGCCCTTTCACACACTACACAATTGTTAAGCTACAATTCCACTTTAACTACCATGCTTAGGGAATCCTGGGATTTGCAGTTTAGAGAGGGGTATTTAGAGTTCTCAGCCAGAGAGCTCTAGTGCCTCACCAAACTACAAACCCCAGGAGTCCACATGATGCAGCCATGGCAGTTAAAGTAGACTCATAGTGCTACAATTGTGTAGTGTTATGAGCCCCAGGTGACATCATATTTGTGATTCCAGTCTTTATCCTGAATTGATGTTTATAGTTGTATGAGGTTTCAATCTCACTCTTGGATTTCACCATGCATAGAGAAGAAGCAGACAAATAACATCCCAATGACTCTCTCACACACACAAACACCACCATTAACATAACAATTTTATATTACCTCTGTTTCCGAACAAAGTACAAATGTTTGGTCTCCTCCAGAGAAGATATGTTTAACAATGTAGTATTTACAAGCATCTGTTGAAGAAGATTGATACCAATTAGATATGGCTCTGCAATCACAGACATCATAATTCCCTTCCTTTGGGAAAATACGATAACTAAAGTCAATTAATACGATAGCAAAAGCAAGATTTTAACAAGCCTTTCATGCCGGTGTTGCCTACTACAGTTCAAAGACTGAACGGAAAGGATTGAACAGTATTTTGTGCACTTGATTTCTCTGTTGCATTAATTTTTGTTTCCAAAATTGTGAAATAATTAATTCTCTCTCCTAACTTTATGAAGGTAACAAGCATAGTTGAAGACTATTTTATTTTGTATACCATGAAGTAGTGCTAACCAGAAAAATAAGAAGCTGACTTATATGAAATCTACCAATTGATCCACTTAACTCAGTACTGTCTACACTGATGGGTAGCAGTTCTCCAAGGCTTCAGACAGGGTCTTTCTCAGTCTTACTTAGAAAAGCCATGGACGAAAGCTGCAGTCTTCTGCATGCAAAACCTCTGCTCTCCAGTGAGCTATGACCCTTGATGAACCATCTACATGATTTTTTTTTATTTATTTAGGTATTTATACCCCGTTCTTCAGCCACAAAGGCTATCAGAGCGGCTTACAAATTGTTAAGCAATAGCAATTTACACATCCACACCGCATTAAGCAGTTTCCAATGTGTGTTAGCTAATTGCCCCCACAAGCCGGGTACTCATTTTACTGACCTACAAAAGGATGGAAGGCTGAGTGAACCTTGGAGCCCTCTGGGATCAAACTTGCAACGTGGTGGCTTGCAGGACTGGCATTTAACCAATGCACCACCAGGGCTAAACACATAAAACCATTTAATGCTAGCAACCACAACCTGAATGGTGCAAAGGGCTTGTAGGCACGTACACAGTAGAAGGCAACAGAAGTCAGTGACAACATCAGCCATTGGCTGTATCCATACAGGGTGTCTCCCAAAAAAGTATACACCCTTTAACATCTAATAGTAGCTATGGTGGTTATTAGAAGGCTAAGTAAATACATTTACTGTATATTGAACAATAAATGTTATAATAATGGTTTAATCAGAGTTACAAATTCCATCTTAAATTACAATTTTACGTAAGGAGTTCAAATTGTCATCCCTGCACAGCAACACACTGTTCATATTGTTGAAGCAGAGTTGCAAACCTCACTTAAAGTTTCTCTTGTAATTTCATGACACTCCTCTACTATTATAATCTTTAATCCTGTTAAGGGTGCATGCATTGTTTGAGGAAAATTGCCAAAAAATAATAATAATTCAGAATTATAAGCTGTTGTGGATGTACATGTTTTTGGGGGACATACTGTATATACAAATTCTGCAACAGACATATAGGAAAGAAGAGGAAGCATGCCTGAGGATCGAAATCACAGGAACTCTTGAAGGTTTTCTTGTTCATTCATAATGGATAGTTTGTCAGCACAAAAATAAAGCTATGGTTGTTCAACAGTTCTCTGAATATGCCTCATTGCAGTGCTTCAGAAATCAATATGCCATTATACCTTCCATGGTGACACACATTCCATCCATGATCACCAACTTTTCTTGTTACACTACTATAGACGGACATGAGAATTCCTCTGATAAAACAGAATTCAATCCCTAAAAGTATATATCAGTTGGTGATATACAAGCAACAGGCAATTAATATTTGCCTCAGTCAAGGAGTATCTCTGTTCAAGCATGCATGTGAGTGGTGGAGAACTGCAATGGGTTGGTGGGGAATTCCCTTTCTCCACAATCTTCCCAGGATCTACTATGGACCGTCACTACCTTGAAATTGGAAATGACTAGAAACCCATGTCCAGTTTCATTAAAAAAGTGAAATGTGAGGGTCCTCTGTGATTTGTTTCACAAGAAAAGGAACACTAATTTTACAATTAAAAAAATTAGGGGAGGGACTTCTCAGGGGTTCAATGGTCACAAAACTGGAGAGGGGGCATATAAAGCCTGTATGTTGCTTACCCATGATATACATGGAAAATCTCAAACTGAGGAAAAGAAAGGGAGAAACGAAGAGGCACAGTATCGCCACGACACATCTGGTACTTGACAGAATATTCTCAGAGGCCAACATCCTTTCAGGAAAGTTCATCAGGCAAAAATGAAAGCTTACCACCTCAAATCAAATGAGGCTTCACAGGCCACTTTTAAACACCTTGTTTTCATGGAGGCCTCCCAAAGCACAAAACTAGCCTTTATATGTAAAAACAATAAAAACACCCATTTAGAGGATGAGGGATGCTAGTTTTCAAACATTTTCTCCAGTGCGGTGATGATGTGCCTTCAAAACATTTCTGTCTTATGACATCCCTAAGGTGAATCTACCACAGGATTTTCTTGGCAAGATTTGTTCAGAAGGGGTTTGTCCTTGCCTTCCTCTGAGGCTGGGAGAGTGCATCTTGACCAGTAGGTTTCCATGGCCAAGTGGGGATATGAACCCTTGTATCCAGAGTCTTAGTCCCAAACCACCACATCACACTGGCTCTCTGGAGTGGCAACTGCTCAAATTTTGAGAGTTGGGGCCCATTTTACTCTTTTAATATTCCTAACATAGAAGTGAGGTGGTAAAGCCACTACATTATAAATGTATTGACTAAAAAACAAACAAACAATAGGTGTGCACTAGCAATAGGCAAAGAGCAGTCATAATCAGTCTTAATTGCAACTTGACCAGTCTCAGCTTTCACAAGCTGCTATTGTAGCCAACAATGCATCATCCAAAATCTAAGCAAAGCCTGCTCTATTGTACTTGCACTTACCAGCTCTACTAGAAATCTCCTCATTATGAGCAGCCCAGTAGCCTTTGACTGGGGAAGGACATTTAAGATTGCAGGTGTGCCCAGTTCCCAGCTGACCCTTGGTTCCACAGCCAAATGCATAGATAATTCCTGAAGAAGGCACAAAGGCTAGAGTGTGCTGTCTGCAAATAACAATAACATTATACATATGAGACCCACTTTAAGAAAAATAGGACATCAATACAATCAAATATAAAACAGAACAGAAAAGAGTTCTGTCGCTTTTCCCTCTACCCATTCTAGCAGGACCTACAAATACCTTTTGGACTACCACTCCCCAAATCTCCCAATCACAATGGTCCAGTGGTAATACTATCTGGGGATTCTGGGAGTTGAAGTCTAAAAAAATGTAAGGAGTCCATATTCAGCATTCCACCTTTTTAAACTTATAAAATATCCCAAATTTCTTCAGTATGTCTATCTATGTGGGGGGATATGTATATAGGGGAAAGGAAACCTAACTGGCGCTTAGGACTACAAAGCGACATTTGGAAGTTTGTGACCAGATCTGAATCTGCATGTTCCATGGTTGTTGCACCATATGCCAACCACTTGTTACAAAAAGTCTTAGAAGTTAAGCAACAATAACTACTCAAATTAAGAACAATTTTATACACAGGGAAGATACAACATATATGAAAGATTAGGTAATTTCATTATCAATAACTGTGGCCACTCAGTTCTGAGGGCCCCAACTTCAACTTGGCTATTAACTAAACAACTGTGACACTCACCACAGCAGTGAAGAAAGAGCACACAACATCACTCACCTACCACATGCAATCTGGGACACCTCACTGCCCATCAGCTCCAAAACTCTTCTGGGGTTGACTTCATCGTTGAAGGAATCATGACCCAGTTGCCCACAGGAACCTGCACCAAAGGTGAACACCCCTCCACTCTGTGAGCAAAAAGATAACATTTCAACTTAGGTAAAAGCAGGTTCTCACAATAGCTACAACTCCTTGCTCAGCTACAAAGGCAAGCCACTTTATTGCTGCTCGCATCTTCAGACAAACCACTGGCAGCAACAGAAATTTTAATGACACTTTCAACTGTACACAAAGTTTCTCCCACCTTTGCTCCTGGTGCATGCACAATAGGCCTAGGGCCTTTTCACACGATACAATTACAGCCCTATGAATACACTTTAATTGCTGTGTGGCAACATCCAATGGAATTTTGGGTTTTGTAATCTGGTAAAGCACTAGAACTCTCTGGCCAAGAATTCTAAGTTTTGTTGTTAATTGCCATCAAGTCCACTTCAACTTTATGGCAACCCTATGAAAAAGAGACCTCCAAGATGTCCTGTCATCAACTCTGCTCATGTCCTGAAAGCTCAGGGCGGTGGCTTCCTTGAGTCTATCTAGCTTCAATGCAGACTTTCTTTTTTCCGATGCCTCCCACTTTACCTAATAATACAGTCTTTTCTGATAATTCATGTTATCTCATGATATGTCTATGGTACAATAGACTCAGTTGGGTCATTTTGGCTTCTATGGAGAGTTCAGGCTTGATTTGTTAGGACCAATTTATTGGTCATTCGGGCAGTCCGTGGTATCTGTAGAACTTGCCTCCAGCATCACATTTCAAGTGATAGGATTCTCTTCCTCTCAGAATTCTAGGTATCCTTCCCTAAGTGCAAATCCTAGCATTTCACAGCATGGAACCATGGCAATCAAAGTGGAATCAAAGTGCTATAGTGCATAGTGTGAAAGGACCCCTGGTCTATACATGCAACAGAATGTGATGGCAAAGAGGCTCCAGAGTCCACTGCAGAACAAAATGTACCTTTTCAGAATGCAAGTAGAGCAATCTCAATTTCAATGTTCCCCTACCTGAAACAAGTAACTTCCTATAAGAAGCAGAAAATTAGCACAGCATGCAACTTGCTGGGCTAGAATTTCTCTCTCCTATACATACAGAGACATGAGAGAAGACTGATAAATATGTTTTTCCCCACCTGCAGTCTAACATTAAAACACAATAGTAAAACTAGTCCACTCTAGATAAAGATTGTAGCCTATCACCCCGCTGATTATTCACTTCATTTAATATATTCAGGGAATTTTGGTTTACGTAAGGAAGCATTACATTGACACCAGTAATAATTACTTTATGGAGACCAAAGGAAGAATTTAAGTCACACAGAGGTTATAAGGGATGGCATGTTAGAGCTAAGTAACAAAGGAAAAGTCCCTGCACTAGATGGTGTATATCCAAGGGATACCATATAGCTGCTCAGCAGTGAAGGAAATGTACTCTGGGGTACTTTCTCCCTTATATATTATTATTTCCTTTAAAGAATGTAGGGGTGATGCTATAAAAAGTGGCAAGAAAAATGCAACCCATTTCCAACCTACTTACATCACTGCCAAAGCTCAAGCAGGGTGGTCTTTTTACCTTTGTCAGGACAGCTGTGTGGTCATTTCCACAGCTAATGTAGACAACCTTTTGGGTCCTTAAGAGCTTCACGTGGCACGGAGATTCCCGATCTACATTTGAGAGCAGAAATAGATGTACTCCAAGTATAAGATCCTATAATATGCAAAAACTTGCAAGACAACTCTGGTCAAGACATTTTCTGTCAGCCCCTGCCTTTCCATTTAAAAAACTGTTAATGTAGATCAAATTTTAATAACCAATTTTCTATAAGGGTAGAGTAACAAAATTATACAATCACCAGCTCTGTTACAAACACCCTTCCTAAAACCAAAAAGTAAACATCTACATCTGTGAGGTATAAACAGGACAAGGGAGTGAAGCCATTTAATTCTGCATATGAGTTGGGAATCAAATTATCTCCCTTATGGAGGCTAGGAAGGCAAGCAGCATAAATCTTTAACATAAATACATTAAGAATGTATTTACATTAAAGTCTGGGAGCAAGGGGTAGGCAAAAACTGCAGGCTAAAGCACTTAACTCTTACAAATAATCAATTACTAGTTCACTTTAATGGGCCACATTTGGGATGAGAGGTAGGCTGAAAGCCCTGCCAGAAATTTCAGCTGCTGTAAACACAGTTCCTGCCTCAAAAATACCAAATTTCAGTAGATAGGTTGAGTCTCCTTTATCCAGAATTCTGAAATCCAAAATATTCCCAAATCCAAAATAGTCCACACGAGCGGCTAAGATAGTAATACCTTTGCTTTCTGATGGTTCAATGTACACAAACTTTGTTTCATGCACAAAAGTATTAAAAATATTGTGTATGAAATTACCTTAAGGCTATGTGTATAAGGTATATATGAAACAGAAATGAATTTTGTGTTTAGATTTGGGCCCCATCTCCAAGACATCTCATTATGTATATACAAGTAATCCAACATCCAAAATATTCCAAAATCCAAAATACCTTTGGTCCCAAGCATTTCGGATAAAGGAGATTCAACCTGTATTTCATTATCACCCCTCCCTAGCTAACAAGATGAATAACTAGGCTTCCTCCTGGCCTTCTAACTCTATAGGGAGGCTGCAATTATTGCAGTAAATGTTTGACAATCCTAGCCCCTTCTTGGCTAAAATTAGGAAGGCTGAAAACAATTTGTAAATGCAAAGAAAGCACCTTAACAACACAGGACCAAGCCAGGGTATCCCCCACACCACTCTACTGAAGGTAAGAGAGGCAGCAGAAAAGCTTCCCTACGAGAACTATTGGCCATGGTGGTAAGAAACAAGCAAGAATCTGATGATCACACTCTTCAGCATAACTACCAAGGACAACCCAAAACTGTCAACTTCTCTGAAATGCAGATTTATCTGCCTCCCTTCTTTTGCTATAAGCTGCAGAAAACAGCTCAAACTACAGAAGGGGGAGGCACAAACTGAAATACTTGTTCAGAGACTTGAACTAAGATCCAATTTCAAGCTGGTAGAGCGTAAAGAGCAAAGGAGGCCATCTAGGTGGCATCATATGGGAGCTGCCCTGGCACATCTCCATGACCAATTAGCAGCCAGTCATCCCAAGGTATGCTGGTGTGATAGAGTGATTCTCCAAAACAAAACAAAATATATTGATTCTTTTTATCACTAAGGCAAAAATCCAAAATGGCGGCAGTGGGCACTTGCCCTCCTAGCAAGTCTCGCCCCCACTCTCGCCCAGCCAATCAAGCTTTGTGCTTTCCTTTGAGTTTTTTTATTGTTCTATAGTCCAAATGATCAAAAATGCGCACCCACCTTGCAGTTTGTGAAAAAAGTATGGGGAAATCTGTGAAGGCTTTTACCCCATTGTTTTTGCTGTTTTGGGGCCCCCTCCTTCCAAATAGTGTGGATTGGCTCTGGATCCTGTTTAGACTGGTAAGATTCCCAGCGAATTCCATGAGGGGTATTTTCGCCGTTTAGATGGGCCCCTGGTCTCCCAAAATCCTAGTCCAACACTCCAATCACTACACTACACTGTCTTTCTAAAATATATGTGCATGGCTTAAATTGTTTTAACTTATTGTTCAATATGTTTAGTTGGCTTACTGTTATCGTTTTAAGTTCAAATTGTTTTAAACTGTTAAGACTAATTTTACTTACAACCACCCTGAGATTTCATGATAAAGGGTGAGAGGTAAATATTGCAATTGATAAATCTGGGGTGTGGCACCTGAGCACCTCTTCTGGAGTCTCTGGAGCCCGCCCCCAGCAAGCCCACCAAAGCCCCCAACCATTTTTTTTAAAAATTCCCACTGAAGTTCATGCCATTTTCCTTTCAAAACCCAGCCAAAAAAACAACATACACAAAGAGACAAATGGGTCTCTTATAAAACATGACCCCCCAACAACAATCTCCCTCTACCACAGAATTTCATCTTCCTTGAATGACAATTCAATGTACCTTGCTCATCACTCAATCCCAGCTGTCCTGAGGTATTCTTTCCCCAACCAAAAACAGCTCCTGAGAGAGACAAGGCGAAACTATGTGCTCCTCCAGCAGCAACCTGAGCCAAAGGGATCCCATCAAGTGATTTGACACGCTGAGGGCTGGCTTGGGAAGGGAATTCTTTACCCAGCCCAAGCTGCCCATGGCTGTTCTGTCCCCATGCAAAGAACTGTCCATCTGGAGGGAGGAAAGACACATAGGTAACAGTGGCCAGAAAAGCAAACTTCTTGTTACATCATGGGAACACACTAACATAACATTATTCTGATGTGTAAGGAGAACACCAAGAAAGAGAAAATGTGTCCTGAGGAAATTTAGCTACTATAATTTACACTGGGAGGTCCGCAGGTCAAAACATACTACAGCCATGAATTTACTAAGTGGTTCCAGAGTATTTCTCACTCACCCTCAACTTTCCAATTTTGATTTATTTATACACAAAAGCTTTTCCCCCCCTTCCAAATGATCTCAAACACCCCATAAGTTAGAGGTAATTTTACTATGTTTTGCAGCCTGTCAGACTGAGACCAGTTGACTACCTAAAGTGGTGAACCCCACACACCTAGGGGGCATTTAGAGGAAACTGCTTTTTTAAAAAAATAGGATAGGGGTAATGTTCCAAGGTAGCCTTGTGACCCAATATGCCCACCTCAGTTCCAACAGCTGCCCACCTCATGCTATAGGATAATCCCAGGCTATAAAATAATGCCAACCTATTATAACAAGGTTATTATGAGGTCTGAGATTAATATGCATGCAAAAGCATTGTATAAATGCAACATATTAGAGAGAAAATCATAGCTCCCAGACAGAATACAACATACACTGTATGCAAATGATGTTAAAGAAATAATTTGTTTTTTGTCTTGGCTTTCAAGAACTCTGCTAAGATTAAGTTGGATTTTTTCAATTAAAATTTAGAGCTGGGTAACCTTTTCAAAATTTAATCTCACAGGCCAACCACAGTAAGAACTGCTTAACTATAAACTTTAATAATACTATACCAGCTGCAAGAGCTAAACAATGCCAATTGCCGCAGGAGACCTGAAGTATCATCTCTTGGTTCAGCTTTTTTATTAACCTGAATAGGAAAAAAAGAGATATTTTTAAAACAAGAGAAATACACACTAATAAATTCTACTTGATTTTTACAACTGTATTCTTATAAAGCGGGACTATACTAAACAGCATAGAAGACATAATCTTCAGTTTAAAACATATTTGGCCTTTTTAAAAAAAAAATACTGTAGACCAAAACAGGCAATGTGGATGTGATTAAATATAAAGGGGTTTTTTTCTACATATTTTACAACAAGAAAACCACTAGGGATTTAAGAGGCATCTACCACAAGCTGAAGAAGTGTCAGGACTTGTCCCTAAATATGACCTCCCTGCCAATATTTATCTGTGTCAAGTTACTGTGTGCTTTCAAGTATGACCGTTTGATGTTTTGCGTTCTTTTCTAAATGTAACAAGTTGGTGTACTGAGCGGAGACAAGGGAATATGGTGTCTGTCTGGAACAATGGCCTAGATGGCCTTGCACCTGCAGATGCTACAGAAAGCGATAGGTGGAGCTTGCGATGGGTGAGAACAGGAGTGTGGGTGATAGATGACCAATGGTTGGGCTGCCTGCCAGATGTGGCTGATTGAAAATACTTTTTATTTTACTGCTCTGAGCTTCATTCGAAGCAACAATTCTGTATACTTCACTCTTTCGTTTTCTTTGACAATATAGCTTACTGTTTAACCCTGAAGCTGCTGTCCACTGACTCTGAAGAAGCAGTTAAATGACAAGAAGCAAACTCATACTCATTTACAATTTAGCCTGAAAACCACTTGACTTTTGAGTCATGCATGCAGCTGCACAGGAAAATTTCAACCACTTGAATATGCTTTCTCAAACTGCATTTTCATTATGGCACCCATTGTATAAAACATCTTTTGAAATGGATTTTTTTTTAAATCTTACATTGCCTGCATTAAGAAAAGCATATTCAGCACTACACTTTCAGAGTATGCTGACTGCTTATTTGAAAGGAAGATACAATAATATCCCAGTAACTCAAAGGTTTTGTATATGCAGGGGAAGTAGAGGATCTACAACATTATTTGTTGAAATGCCATCTATACAGTACATACTTCCAAGACAAACGTTTTTAGGTTACATTCTTCATTCCTTGGTTAATCGTTCTCCTCTTGAACAAATGTGTGTCCTATTAGCTGGCAACAATGTGTACCACACTGATATGGTGGCAAAATTTGCTTTGGTCACTAATAAGATAAGAGCCAGATATCAAAACTAGCAATAAAAATTTTACTGTGCTGCTATGTAAATGGCTTTCTACAATAATGTTTTAATTCTTTATACTTTTATATTCTGGATATTCATGGTTTTATTATTCATGTATGTGCTAAACTGTATGGCTTTGTAATTGTCTGTGTATGTGTGTTTTAACTTATTTAAAATAATTGCATTGCGACGGCTTATAGCTTTTAGCAATAAAGATTTATTTCAATTTCAATTTCAACTACTTGTCCCAATCAACATTTTCCTTACCCCCATATATACGCATGGATATGGGAGCTGTGATTACTACAAATAAACGCAACAGTGGATTTAATTTGAATTTCTCCCAAGTATGCTAGTGTGTGATGGAAGACAAGAAGGATAATATGTTTAATAATAGTATTAATGGCATTGAGCAAAGAACAAGCCAGCCACATTTAAAGAACTGCCAAATACAACCTAAACAGCAAGGAATGTAAGAAGGATGTAATAATTTAAAATGAACCAATTAATGTACATTGTTTTCTGAAGCTCTCATCTTACATTTAAACACCTGCACAAAACCTAGTGAAACAAGCATAATTTTGACCCTGCCTTAAATAAAAATGACAGCCTCTGGTATGCTTTGGAGATGTGGGCATTTTCTAGAGCAGAGGTGGAGAAAGTGCAGCCTTCCAGATGTAGGTGAACTGGAGCACCTAGCATTCTTCACCACTGGCTATGCTGGCTAGGGCTGCTGGAAAATGCAGTCCAACATAGGCAGGGCTGAACTTTGTCTACACTTAAGAGTAAGAAGCACAACAGAGAAAACCCTGCTGAACCTTCTGAGAGGTTCAGATGGAGCCCTCACATATTAAAATGTGCAAACATGTTGCAGAGCTCAATGAGTAGCTCCTAAAGCCATGCAACCAGTGAGCATAGAAAGAAGCCCTCCATATGTACAAGCGCAGAATTTGTCCACATAAGGAGAGATGACCTTATTGTTCAGGATCTCCCACTACATTCACTTTGTATGCCACTGCGCATGTAGGGCCCCTTTTTGTGATCCAATGTGCGGTCAGTGGGGGCACAGCTGCTGCATATAATGCCACTCCCTCCCCCTGATATGCTTGCAACTGGGGTGAGGAATAGTTTCTTGGAGCCTGAGACCCTTCGCTACAGATTTGGGATAGGATAAACCACACAGGAGAGCTCAGCATCTGAAAATTATTGTGGTTACCTTGGTACAGCCACTGAGTCTTCTGTTGTTGTGAGGCCAAGCTGGCCATCGCTACCAGCACCCCAGGAAAAAAGCTGGCCTTGATCACTGAGTGCCAGGCTGTGAGACTCTCCACAGGCGACATGAATTATGTGTTGATCTGCTAGTGCTCCAATTTGCTCTGTGGAAAGACAAGAAAATGTTGCCTACACACACCAACAAACAGAACACCTGCTATCTACTGGCTGTGATTCAAAGCAAAGCAGAAGGGAAAGGGAGGAAAGAAGATGGGTATTAACTTTAAAAATCTCATTAAAAAAACTAAATTAATCTCACTTTTGTTCATCTAGAAACAGTAATGAGGCTGATGGAAACGAAGCTGGTTAGCAGTTCAGTGTGAGAATGCACCATTTAGCCAGGATCCAAAGAGCTACTAGAGGAATATTTTTCCCCTCCGAACTCTATGCAACTCTAAGGAACTGAATAAAATCAATGAAGGGCAGGACTAACAAAACAGAATGAAATGCTAATGGGTCAAGTTAATGGATTTTCTTAAGGTTATGATTTCTAAAGAATTATTTTATGTAAAATGTACAAAAGATTTTTTTTTAATGGTAATGAAAAAAGACCTCCAATCACATCACAAATTGCTTGAAAACTCCCCTCAGATTTCAAAGTAGATTGCCACTTAGCATGGAGTGTGACTGTTCAGGGAACATGAGTCCAAAATTCTCCTTAAGAAGCAAAACTGGCTTCACAGTTCTTTACATTCCAGGCTTTGGGTGTACAAATATGCCAGGATCATTGCCTAATGGCACTATTGGTACGCAGAATTTATGGAGAATTTTTTAAAAAGCTGGAACTTTCTTGACCACTACTAATAAGAAGATCAATATAAATGGGAACAGTTTTAATTTCGTGCTCCCGCATCTCTACCCACACACACCTTGTATGTTAACTTACGGGTTGTCTAGATAGTGAAAACATTCCTTATAGAATGTGAGGAGAATACGTTTTGTCCCAACAAGAAGTGAACAAAATTTGTGGTATTAGGAAGGAGCGGGGACAAAACCCCCAATTACTGCATGGGAAAACCCCTTGCAGCTTTTCCCGAAGTTTTTAAAATAATGTGTGGAAATGCACATTACTGCTCATTTAGACAACTGATTCGGAACATTGCACATTGGTCAGACATGCACGGGGGGAGGGGCTTGCTGGCAAGGAAGCGGCTGGAAGTGCCATTTTGGAGTTTTGTGTTATTGATCATTTACTTTTTTTTGCTGCACTGAGATGACCAAACAGCATTTTTAAGCGGAAGGTTGCACTTTTGTACCTTTGATTTACAGGGTTTTTTTAAAAAAAACCATGCAGTGGCAGCAATGTGTGGAGAATAATAACATGCTGTAATTTACTCAGCCACCATTTTGATTCGCAGGCATGGCTGCATGTGCACTTCAAACGTGGACAGCTTTGCATACAATCAAATTTGCCAAAGGACCATGGAGACAAATGAACACTGCTGCAAATTTGTATTAATGTGCAGGAATCAGCATTATATCTTCTCTTCTAGACAACCCCTTAATATTAAGTTTTTAATAGATCTCCCTCACACAACGGCTAAAATGGAAATATAGGTCATCCCCTGTGTACGCAAAACCAATATCCACCATTTCAGTTATCTGAGGGACACAAAACAGGGGATACATGCCACAGAGATGCACTGGAAAATGCCTAGAGAGGTATCCTCTCTAGGAATCGCAAAGTCTTCCAACACAACTCTATGGTGTGTTTGTACAGGAACACCTTTATTTTAATAAGGTTTGCTGTTATTGACATTGAAAATAATGGGACTTCTGGTTTAAAATACCATAGAGTTGCCTTGGAGGACCTAGAAAATGGCTAGAGATGACACATTTTCTAGGAAGAAGGTATGCTGTTTTTGTCCCGTGGATAACTGAATCAGTGGATAATAAATTAATGGATACGGGGGTCCTACCGTACATGGTAAGTCCAGGAATGTATCCCCACGTGGAAATGGAAATAATAATACTTTCACACTTTCAAGGTCTACTATGTATTCATTGGACATGGTAGAGGCTAAAAGGAAAAGAATTCCTTCCTCACACACATTCATACACTCCCTCCAGTTTCCAAATATCTGAAAGGGAATGCTTTAAAACCTGACAGTTGAGTCACAGAGCCAAACAAGAGCAGCCAGAGGAAGAAATGGTTGTTAAATTATTTCCGCCCTATTAATGTTCAAACTATGGGTGGAGGAGAGAGGATGGTTGTAACATCAAAAGAGATGCACACATGAGGGAAGCCTCTCTCTCACCCCTCCCCTATTTTATCTCCCAGTGGTTCAATCACTCTGACTTCATTTTGTGTCAGCAACAGTCCTGTTCAAGAAGGAAACTATACAGTACTGTCAGAAAGATGCCTGGAGTAATTAATTACTGGATCCTTAATAGGCGGACAGGGCAGTGTTCTGTTTAGAGGTTTGGAGTTCTTTGAACAAAGAATGTATCCTCCTCAAATACTTAAAAGAAGGGGAAGTATTATACTGTAGTCCCTTTCTGGTCCAAGGCCACATGCCAACTGTTCTGGTCTTCCCAGACAAATATTAGAAAATCTGGATGGACCATCCATAATTAGTACAGGGGCCCTTTCACACTACACTATTATAGTGCTACGATTCCATTTAATTGCCATGACAATGTCCTATGGAATCCCACAGTCTATATGTTGGTGAGGAACCAGAGTTTTCTGGCTGAGAATTCAAAATATCCCTCCCTAAACTGTAAATCCCAATATTCTGTAGCATGGAACCATGGAAGGAAGTAGAATAAGAATGCCATATCTGTCTAGTGAGAAAAGCCACAGGACTCTCTAACAAACCTGACCTGGAGCAAGGAATGGATCTGCTACAAACATTATAGGCACCTCTTGAAAGCCAGTGTGCTGTAGTGGTTTAAGTATTTGCTTAGGACTCAGGGAGACCAGGATTCAAATCCTTGCTCAGCCATGGAAACTCACTGGGCGACTTGGGCAAGTCACATTCTCTCAACCTCAGAGGAAGGCAAGCCCTCTCTGAACAAATCTTGCCAAGGAAACCCCATGATAAGTTTGCTTTAGGGTCATCATAAGTCAGAAACGACTTGAAGGCATACAACAACAACCCACTCTTTGCCCCTTTTAATATAAATATTAGACTCCACATGGCTTCCCTATCCATGGACAATAGGAGGAAAGCACGGCTATCACCACCAAATCTATTTTAATCCTCAGTAATAGTCATGTTCTGGAAACCCTGACTTGTTTTAGAAATGTATTGCTTTTTAATGTGCTCACCACAGTATGATCAGCATATTACACCAAACACATTTCCGCATCCCATTCAAAAACTTAACTAAAGGCAGTTATGCATGAGAAGGACTGTTCTCCTTCAGCATTCCCTTCTCATTGCTCTCGAGTAAGATTCACAAATGATATAATCTACCACTCATTTAAACCAGGGCTGAGGAAACCTCTGCCCCTCCAGACATTTTGGACCACAACTTCCACAATCCTATGTAGTGGCCTTGATGGGAGCAACAGACCAAATATATGAAGGGCAAAAGGGTTCTTCAACCCTAATCTAAAACAGCACACTCTAAAAGGAAACTACTGGTGTTACTTTTAATTTCAGTAACATAGGGACCTCACAAAATCCACTGATGCAGGAAATCTGGAGCTACGTACAGCACCCCTAACAGATGGTTATTATTCAGTCTCTGCTTGACTACCTCCAGTGAGGGAGAATCAACCAGCCTTCTAGATAATCACCTTCATTGTTAAAAACTGCTCTAGTCAGCAAGAGGTTTTTCCTAATATACAGCCAGAATGTATTGTCCTGTAACTTAAGCTAGTCTTGTTGTATGTGGGGAAATAATCATTGTAATGTAAAAGCAATCTTGTGTACCTCATTCACAATCTTAGATAAGTCTAGGGTTTTTCCCTGCATGCATTTTTGTTCTCCCAAAATTCCCTTCTCTTACTTCACTGGGCACTTCTAGCCAACTAGAAGTGCTGGGTGATTCACACATGACCTAATTTGAATTTTATTGCTTTTGTGTAACTTGCCTTCCTTCTGAATCTGACTCTCAATGAGAATGGAGGCATCTTAAGCTTTCCTGTAACCATGCCATGATGCATCGGAACCCAGCCAAGGCTGTAGGCTGGTGAGTCTTTCCTACCCATTCTTAGTCAGTTAAGGACCTTTTCTTAAGTTTGTTTTAGTATGTAGATTGAGACTGATATACCTTCAGTAAACTTTGTTTTGCATTTTAAACTGACTCCTTTGTTTTGTAATGAGTCTAATTTAACTGGGGGATCCCAGATCTCTGAATACACTTTCAAATGATAATTGAGCTTAAGTCTGCTTCTTAACTGCACTCTGCATAAAGCCTCTGCATAAAGCGTGAAGTCAAAGTGACTGAATGATTTTTTAACTCCTTTTAAAAGGAAATAATTCTTGTTGTTTTTAAAGGACTAGATCCTGGAATTTTTTAATGCAATTTTATTTTTAGACTCATTACCTTCCAACAAGTCTTATCCAAGGTCTGAAAATATTATGATTACCAGAATCCTTCAGCTGCAGAAGCAGTCCAAAATATTTTTTCCAAGCTCTAATCTATCCTCTGGAACAGCAATGAACCAGTGTTTGCCCCCTGTTATCAGCATGGCAGTCCTGGCTGGGACAGTTTTTCCCCCCAATTTACCTACGACACATAGCAGCCCTCTCTGAAAGGCTAAAAAGCATTTTATCTAGAGACAGGAGTCCTCAGCACACAAAGCAAATCACAGAATCACAGAATCATAAAGTTGGAAGGGGCCTCATGGGCCATCAAGTCCATCCCCCTGCTCAATGCAGGATCTTCAGCTAAAGCATCCTCAGCAAGTAGCTATTCAGCCTCTTTTTGAAGACATCCAGAGAAGGAGACCTCACCACCTCTCTAGGCAACTGGTTCTACTGTATTGCCCAACTGCTCTTACTGTCAATGTTCTAGTGTTGAGCTGCCCCAGTTCCCAAAGGGGGTTCTCAGTTTGCTAGGAACACACCAGGAAGCACAGAAAGGCTGCTGTACAGATGGTGCCCAGTAAAGAAATTGTCATTGCTGTTAGGAGTTTGTTAAAACTGGAAACAGCTTTTAAAGAGAACAGCCTCCATTTTCCACTTCAAGTAGCAGTGGAGATAGGGATGATTCACAGGCAGATGGAACAAGTTCCTTTCCAGATGGAATGTGCTTTAGGATCCAACAGCCTGCCCCTTTTAATGCCACTCAGGACCACAAGGGAGGCCCCAGAATTCCCACAGGAAGAACTAAAGCCCTCTGATGAAAACTCCAGGTCAGAATAAATTTCAGACCCTCAGAAGAAAAGCTAGGAGTAAAATGAGGACAGTTCTTCAGTTCATAAATCATTCACTTTCTTCTCTTCCTAGCTGATAAAGGATACAACATGCCTCACTTCATCTAAATTAATTATATTTACTAGGATGCATTTGAAAATGTGTTACAGCACACTGTGAAAGCTTCACTGGACAGAATTAATCTACAACACTGCTTCTGCTCTGAAGCCTTTCTCTGCAGCACAATATACAACACAGATGGCCTTCAAAAAGACAAGAGGACATAGAAACCCAAGGCAATCATGTGCAATGATCTTCTTTGTCAGCTGACAAATGATTGACTTCAGTTAGACTACACCATCATCAGATACATAGGTACTTAGGGCTTCAGCTATGTAGGTTCCTACAAAAGAAGCTATGGGTTTCTCATTATTTTTGGAGCATCACAGTGATGGATAAGTTGTCAGTCATCCACCAAAACCTTTGAGCTTTCAGTGTTTTATGTACGCTTCAGTTCTGTGGGAAATGAAGAAAAACTGCAGAAAACACAGCTAGCCATTAAAATTTGGCTTCCTGGCAGTGGCTTTATTTTTACTCTGTCTTTCTCCCCCAAGCTTGAGACTCAAGGCAGCTAACACTAAGCCAAGATAACTGTATGCACATAACACTACTGAACTGGGGCTTACTTCTGCATACAGGCCTATACCGTAAGCTTCTTTGTACTTCAATCTCTGAAATGCAAGGGGAGGGGGATCCAAGGGATTGTTTCCTATGAATTAGATGGATGTTGTAAAACAGAATGCATACTGAAAAGCACCTGATTATAAATAATAGAAGGCTAGAAAGTAAAAGAAAAAGAAAAAGAAAAAGAAAAAAAAGAGCAAACATGATGTATGGGGAAGAACTGGATTTTCTGGGAATTTCCTTGGCAACACAAAGGATGTGGTGGGCCATGCTTCTTATACCCTTTATATAGACAGGACTCTTTCAAAGGATAAAAAAACACATTCATTTTGTTCTGGAATGTACAGCCCAAATCCAAGAATGGAAAAGTTACATTTTTGGACTGAAACTCTCAGGATCATCCCAGCCAACATGGCCACTGGTTATGCAAACTAAAAGATTCTGAGAGTTGCAGAAGTAAACTTCTCCAAGCTTTGTTCAAACCTGAGAGTTTGACCAGATTGCCAGCTAGCTGGTGCATGTGATACGCATTTCAGTACCATGCTTTCTGCATCCCTCTTCAAAAAGTACAGCATGTTATAGCCAGATGGCATCATCTTCCACAATCCATCCTGCAGATGGGTAGAGGACAAGCAGTCTTGAAAAACATGGTTTTTATGTGGACTATATCTCGAGGGGAGAACAGGATTTTAAAAGCAAATACTATATTTGGGGAATGAAAATCTGCAAAAAGAAAGATTGCGGAAAGAATGCCTTATTCCAAGTATCTGCTTGTAATATTTGGTGAAAATTCAAAAGTTGACAAGTTTAGCTGAAAGTGTTACTTTCATTGGCTCTGCTTGGACAGCTTCCCTCCCACCAATATACTTTTATTCAACAATTATTACATGAATATAAATCTTGCAGTTCTCCAGACATTTTTCAACTGCATCTCCAAGCAGTCCTAGCCAGCACAGCCACTGCTGAGAAATGCTGAGAATTTGCTGTTCAGCACCATCTGGAGGGCTGCATGATTCCCACCTAACTGAAGGCTTCTTTATTAATTTGTTGAATTGTCACTTCTCTATGTGTTGTGAAAGTTCAGCATCATAGTGCACATCTTCACTACACCAGTGCAGCAGTTAGATACCACCAGTGGCAGCTCGTGGCATCTACATCAGTGGGACAATGAATCTACTGCAGGTTTTAGTCCAGATGTTAAAGGAGCTATCCAAGGTGTTGGAAGCTGTGAAGTCGAAGGCTTTAATGGCCGGCATCCATAGATTTTCCTTGGTTTTTTTCCGAGCTGTGAGGCCATGTTCTGGAAAAGTTTACTTCTGACGTTTTGCCTGCATCTGTGGCTGGCATCTTCAGGGAAATCTCTGAAGATGCCAGCCACAGATGCTGGCGAAACGTCAGAAAGAAACTCTTCCAGAACACGGCCTCACAGCCCAGAAAAAAACCAAGGAAAATCTATTTGTTGGAAGCTATCTTCAAAACCGGTTCATCACCTCAGACAGCGCCTTTAAAGTTCAGAGCAGAGCAGATTCATATCCCCATTGACATAGGCTGCTGCCACACTGCAGAAATAATGCAGTTTGACACCACTTTAACTGGCATGGCTCAATGCTATAGAATTTTGGGACTTGTAGTTTTGTGACATATTTAGCCATCTCTGTCAGAAAACTCTAGTGCCACAACAAACTACAAACCATAGGATGGAGCCCTGGCAGTTAAAGTGGTGACAAACTGCATTATTTCTGCAGTGTGGCAACAGCCATAGAAGCCAGCAGCAACCACAAGATACCACTGTAATGGTTGAGGGTCCACTCTACAAAATGCTGGGAACTGTAGTTTGGTGATGTACTCAAGATTCTCTGTTAGAGAGCTATAGTTTAAACTTATCAAACTACAAATCCTAGGATTCCATAGGATGGAGTCATGGCTGTTAAAGTGGTATCAAACTATTATATAGTGCACCTGCTGTATCAGCAAGCTTGCCCTCCACTGCTTGAAGTTCCCGCAGATCACCACACCCCACGTTAGTCAATGGCGGTGCATGCATGCAGACATGTTAGCGCATGGCTGTGTGCACATGCCACAATTGATTAATATAGGGCTTGCGCTCCCATGTTTTTTCTATCGGGGGGCAGAACCAAACCTGGAATGGTAAGGGCCCACTGTAATCTAGTGTGTAGATGCATTCACTTTCTCCCTACAACAACTCCTGAACATACATGATAAAGCTTTAAGAAAGGATGAAGAACCTGTGGCCCTCCAGATGTTGCACTATTCTTCTCAACAACCCTGGCAACACACTGGCTGGGGCTGATGAGAATTTTAGTCCAGCCATTCTTGAAGGTCACATTTCATCAATCTTGCTCTAAAGTAGGGGTGGGTTAAGTGCTCCTATAGGCTGCATGTAGCCCCCGAACCCCTTTTTGTAGCCCCTTAAGCTCCCTAGTAGTCCCCCCAGGCCCCCTAAAATTGAGGCAAACTGGGGGTGCTTTTTTGTCCGAACCCCACCCCAACACATGGAAACCCCAAACACATGCACGGTTTCCCCTCAAGGCAGAATTTTTTCAGCACCAGAGACAGAAAGTGTAGCCCATGGGGTGGGGGGAGTGACATAGCGTGAAAAGTGGACCCACCCCATACCACACAGTTCCCAGTTCCCAGTTTGTTGAAGCCCCATATAACAATGATTGAGTGGTCGCTGAAAATATTCAAGGCTTATTTGAAATTGCCGAAACGTACAAACTGACAGACATGACTAGACAAACAAATGAACCATCAACATCAGCTGCTCTTTCCAGAAATGTCACCCTTCCTTTTATAAACAAAATCTGTTTTGTCATACAGAATGACTGAAACCTGTCATATCTATGGAAATACAATTTGCTCTTTAGCATTTCGCAGAGCAGTTCCATCGCTATTCAACTCTGACCCCAACAAGCTTACAATTAAAGCTTAGATAGACATAGGAAACCATTCTTATTACTCAATGATGATTTCTTGTTGTTTACTTCCATTGTCCTCAAATAAAACTCAGAATTTGTTCTAGTTCTATTCAGCTACTTCTTCAAAGTCTTTGACCATAAGTAATGAAAAGTAAAATAATACATGTTTTTAAAAGTAACAACTGGAAGGGACCACAAGGACCATCTAGTCCAACCCCTGCTGTTCAAGAATACGCAACTAAAGCACTGTTGAGAGATGGCCGTCCAACTTCTGTTTAAAGACCTCCAAAGAAGGGCAGTCCACCACCCTCTGAGCCAATCTACTCCACTGTCAAACAACTCTTACCATAAAGAAACAGTTCCTGCTGTTTACATCAAATCTCTTTTCTTGTAATTTGAATCCCTGGGATGATTTTGTCCCCAATACTTCTCAGAAAAGTGCACTGTAATTGGTTATTAATCAACCAACTACAAAGAGACAGGGCTTAGTCTCATCTGACAGATTAACCATAGCAGATGAAAATGGCTATGGTGACAGCCTGCCTCTCTCATTCCTTTTACTTTTTCTTCTATTTAAATGGCAGCTAAGTGTAAAACGAAGGGAAGGGCTCCGGTTCCTGATAATGGGAGATGTCACAGAAGGTGGGAATGGTAGTTTAAGGAGGAATATTTACAATTCTCAGGCAGAGCACTCCAGTGCCTCACTAAGCTATAAATCCCAGGATCCCATAGGCTGGAACCATGGCAGTTAAAGTGGGATAATAATGCTATAATTCTGTAATGTGAGTGGGCCCTCAGTCTCAGCAGATGGAAATGCTAATAATGACAACACTTCACTTTTCACCCACCTTTGTTTAGAGGACCAGGGCTGTCTGTGCAGAATGGCAGGGGAAGAACCTCAAGCAATACACCCTTCCATTACGGATACAAGCATTTGCTTATTCTGTTCTCGCATGCAAGAATAAACAAGTTCAAAAGTTTTCTTGCTACTGGGAAACTATAAGAGGGTTTTTTTAAAAAATTAAGTTATTTTCCATACGTCAGGGTATTCTGCAAAAAATTCATTTGCACGAGAGAAAATTTGGGTGTGCAAAAGAACTTCCCCCAAATAAATACCACTTTTTTCAACAGAAAGCTGTGCATTCTCCATAAAAATATATTGTTTTCTGTACAAAAAGCAAGTACCGTTTGTGCAAACAATTTTTCACAAAGCCACGAAATGCAATTTAAAAACCCAAACAATCTTCTGTCAGTTGACCAATTTCTCAATGGGATGTCTCACTGTGTTGAAACATATGGTCTTGCTGTGAATGAGAAAATTCGTGAATATTCTTAAGGATACCCTTCTCTGATTAAGACCACCTTTCTGGTTGCTACTGGTTTTGCTGTTTCAGTTTTCCTCTTCTATCAGCCTACATTTTTAGGGCTATCCAAGGGGAGAGGAGAGCTAAAGTGGTGGTTCCTCACTCCAATCACCAGGTAGCTCAACCAAAGATGGTGTGGAAAAAAGAAAAACAAAAGGGAGGAGTTGCAACATCAAGGCTATAGGAAGTAGCTCAAATAACCCTTCTAAGGAACAGGCACTCCCTTCCTCCGTGTTAAGCACTAGACTGTATCCAATGGTACAGATCTCAATCTAGCCCCATATTAACTTGGTTCCAATAGGACAAGGCACTACTAAATTTTGGAACCAACGGTGCAGCTATGATACAATAAAATGACTGACAATAATGGAAAACTCAAGGTCTGTCTGGGTTGCTTGCGACTTTTACTGGAGAGAAGCAAATAAACCAAGGTGAGACCATAGGAAAGAGGGGGGAAATCCCTTATAAGAGACTATAAAGACAATTTGTCAGAAGCAGAAGAGCTTGGGAAAATGCAACACACTCGCCTTTGGTTTGAGAAGATGCTGGTACAAAATGTGCTTACCTGATGGAAGCAACAAGCATACTGGAGGAATTTAACTGCTTCCCCTGAGACATTCTAAGCAAGTGTACAGGCCAGAAAACATAACACAAAAAAGATGCTGCTGGATCCAGTCCAGCATTCTGTTTCCCACAACTGACAGCTAAAAGCCTATCAGAAACTCAAAATAGGACTAATATTCAGAGTTGAGCTTTGAAAAGTTATTGTATATTGCAATAGGGTTGCCAGAGCAAAAACTGAAGATTGTTTCTGTACCTTTAATGGTTGTGTAGAAGAAGGAATTTCAGCAGGAGTTGCTTGTCCTGCAACCAGGTAACAAGCAACACCTGTTGAAATTCCCTCTTCCCTGTACAACCATTGAAAGTACAGGAACTCTCTCTGGCTTTCATTCTGACAATCCTATATGCTGTAGGATTTTGGGTACTGTAGTAACTGAAAAGTAACTTCTCCATGTTCTAACCATAGGGTATGGTTTCTTTGATCCTAAAAGTAGTTATTGACTTTCTAGACTAGAAAGCATTGACAGCTTTAGCTTCTATAAATGTGTCTGATCTCCTTTTAAAGCTCCTTAAACTGATGGCTATGGCCACACATAACAGCAGCAAATACCATTGTTTAAGTGAGCTCTGTATGAAGCAATACTTCCTTTTGTAAATGTTGGGTCTCCTACGATCCAAGGAAATTGGATGGTATGTAATTTCAGTATTATGTGAGGAAGAAAAAATCCCTCATTTACATACAGTGCTAGCAAAATGTACCATACCGCTGCATTTCCGATTTCTGTGTATTGTGAAAACTGGACAGTGATGAAAGCTGACAGGAAGAGAATCAACTCATTTGAAATGTGGTGCTAGAGGAGAGTTCTATGAACATCATGATGGCTAAAAAGACTAATATAGTAAATTAGTCTTAGAACAAATCAAGCCTGAAGTCTCCTAGAACCCCGAATGACCAAACTGAGGTTAGTGTACTTTGGCCATATCATGAGATGACAGGACTCTTTAGAA
The DNA here is from genome assembly GCA_030847615.1 of Gambelia wislizenii. NCBI lineage: Eukaryota > Metazoa > Chordata > Lepidosauria > Squamata > Crotaphytidae > Gambelia > Gambelia wislizenii. The sequence continues at coordinate 22,587,597 of JAUMIR010000005.1, read as the reverse complement.
AAGCCACAGCCCTGAGTTTGCAGGACCAGAGCAGGACTGTTGATGACAAGGTGTTGTGGAGGTCACTCTTTCATAGAGTCACCATAAGTTGAAGCTGACTTGACAGCAAGTAACAATAACAACAACAACAACCAGCAAAATGCTCTGCATCATGACAGGTGAGGTGTGTCCTGAACATGCTCTCAAGAGCCTGAGAGAACAGGTGGTTGGTGTGTAGGAGCTGTCGAGGAGTCAGTCCAGTCTGGGTCAGTCATGGGTTAAGCAAGAAGAAGGGAGAAGCACAAGGGTAGTTGATAGCCAGTCCAGAGGTAATATCAGCAGGTCAAATGTCCAGGTACACAAGCCAGCAAGGAGTTAACAGAGTAGTCCAAAACAGTAGTCTCCTTCCTTGGAGGTCTTTAAACAGAGGCTGGATGGCCATCTGTCAGGGATGCTTTGATCGTGATTTCCTGCATGGCAGGGGGTTGGACTGGATGGCCCTCGTGGTCTCTTCCAACTCTGCAATTCTATGATTCTATGATTCTATAATGGATAGCAGGAGTAGTGGCAGGCAGGGCTCAAATATCAAAAAGACCCTTAGGTTATGTGATGAAATGCACAGAAGATATCCTTGTAAGATCCCTATTGATAACAATTAGTCTACTAGCATGGGCATTCCTTACTCTCCCTGCAAGAGTATCCTCAACTGCAGTGCTTCACTCTTCCCTACTGAAGCCTTTCTCAACCTTGATTCCTAAGTGATATCCAGCCATCTTTCCAAACATCATGCCTATAGACTCAGACATGATGGAAACTGTAGTCCAACAACATCTGGAGACCCACAGGAATAAGTGGCGACCATTCACTGATGGCTGCGATTGAACCAAGGACCTACTGAATGCCAAGCAGGTGATGTAACACTATATACGAAGGGGCTAAAAATAGACATTCTCAATAATTAGTACCAAATTACATTCCCACTTAATCATTGGGAATCAAGTCTAAGTCAGTACATAAACCTTAATTTGCCTAAGGATGTTGTGGGGTAGAGCGCATGGTTGGCACACAAGAGATCATTGGTTCAGTCTCCAGCAGTTCTAGTTAAAATATTCCAGGCTAGCAGATCTTTAAAATCTCTTACCCCAAAAGACTGAACAAAAGCTGCCGATCAGGATTAGATAACAATGGTCTAGGTCAGTGGTTCCCAAACTCTGACCTTCCAAGTATTTAGCACTTCATCTCCCAGAAACCTCATCCAACTTGGCCAACATTTAAGAATTTTGGGAGCCAAAATCCAAAACAACTGGAGGACCAAAGTTTGAGAAACATTGGTCTGTATAGAACAAGAAAAAAAAAAAGTTCCATCAGTACACTCAGTACAAGGCAATTTCACATGTTCATGGATGCTATTTACCAGCACGAATGGCCAAAATCATATGTACCAGCACTGTTGCCCATACTGAGAGCTGACAGAAGTTACAGTCTAACAATGGACCACTTCATGCACTCGTACCCTATAGTAAGACAATGGTTAGAGCTTGACAAAGGACAAAAGGGAAGTTCTATTTTCTGGGGAAATGGTTATGTATGCTCAATCAGAACCTGTGACTAGCCATTGTCTCTTGCTGGGTTTACACTTGGAAAACACCAGAAGTGTCAAAGAGGGTTTGGGTACATTATCATGCCTTTGAGCCTCAAAGTCTGAGGGGTTCCACACAACATCCCTACCACAACTTTTGTGGTAAGGCTACACTTGGTGAAACCAATCCACACAGGTTAAGTCAGAAAACCAGCTACTGTATGTTCACATTCTTTCACAGTCTATCTGAGCAAGAAACAAAATTAGCAGCAGTTCTGATCCCAACTGAAGCAGGCTACATCTCACAGCTGAAAGTGCAAAGGGAATAAAGGTATCATTCAAACAAGGCACTCCCTGTGACATGCCATCCTTCTAGCTCACAACAAAGATTACTCTGAGATCAGCCAGAAAGCAATTTGAGCCAAACTAAGTGGAAATTGCCAGTACAAGGCAACAGACACAACCAGAGAGCCATTGGGAAAGCCCCTGCATTAGTTTTTTCCAAGTTAGTCACTGCTGGGTGGCATGTTTTTGTTTTAGGTTAGCCTCTAGGTTGTTCTTCAAATATAAAAATTTCCACTAACTTACAGCTGATACTAAAATTACAATAAAAGTATAAAACCCAAGATAAAAAGATACAGAAATGGCAAATATAAAACCAGTAGAGTATATAACAGAACCCAAAATGAGTGGTTGTCTTCAGGTGCTCTAAAGTAACATACCTGGCTTGCTTCCCTCCCTTTCATGTCCTAGTTGTCCATTGGTGTTCATGCCACAGGTATAGACTTCCCCATCCTCCAGCAAGAAGATAGAATGGTTTCCCCCGCAAGCCACTTCCTTAACGTTCCTCTCATGAATAAAACCACTCGTCTGAGGCTCTGGGATGACTGACTGGATAGTACTACTTGTCCCAGGATATCCAAAAGACCAATATCCCCAACATAACATCTTCTCTCCTGTTAGGAAGTCATGTAGCTTGATTTCTTTTTTTCCTGGAGGACAAAAAAAGGAGGAAGGAATCTATTAGAATCAGAAATTTTCAGACTAAACAAGGGCTATAGGAAGTGACACCAGAAAAGGAAGCGATTTCCTATCTTATAATATTTCCATCTTTTCATGGAAAAGCCATTCTAGAAATGCCCATACTTCCAAACTGCAAAGTAATGAACTACAAGCAGTGCAGTTACCTATAACAAGCTACTGTCCTTTTCCTTGAAACAACAGTGTAAAAAGTTACATTTCAAAAGTTATGTGACGAGGGGGAACAAAGTAGTCTCAGTGGTGCAACAAGCAATGTCTCCTACTTTTGCTTTTAAATGTTAAGTTTTAAAGGGCATTTCCAATAAAATTACTAAAAACAATAAAAATATATTTTAAAAATAAATAAAGAGAATTTAAATATTTTAATATGCAGCACCAATACACGTTTTAATGTTTATGCTATTAACAATAATTTCTCCTGTGGGATCAAAGCTTAGAAACACTACCTTTTTGACCAAAACTCTCAGAATCCCCTATCCAGCATGGTCACTGTAGACCAGGGCCATACTTTGCCCACTCCTTCATTAGATCATCATGCCACAGCAAAGCACAGTTCTCAGCAAATCTGTTAGCACTGAAGGCAGCCTCATATTTAATAACTCATATGATATCCACAGATGACCAGGCATTCTATGCAGGCAGGTGAGTGGGCTGGTGGAAGATAAACAAACTGCTTCAGTTCTTCTCCACCAGGTTGCTTGGTTTCCATGCTAGCCATAGTGGAAGGGAGGTCTCTTCCTCCAATACCACCATGGCAACATAGCAGGAGAGCAGAAGAATTATGTAGCTACCACGTCTTAGCCAGACAGTTTGGTTTGTTGTTGTTACTGTTGTGTGCCTTCAAGTCATTTCTGGTTTATGGCAACCCAAAGGCAAACATATCATGGGGCTTTCTTGGCAAGGTTTTTTAAGGGGGGGTTGTGACTGCCTTTCTCTGAGGCTGAGAGAGTGTGACTTGCCCAAGGTCACCCAGTGAGTTTCTGCAGTTTAGAGGAGCTATTCAAATTTCCAGTCCCTATCCCTACAATTGGTTTGGTACCCTAGATAGCTCCTTAAAGTTAACACTAGACTTTGGGGTACATTTATTGCCCCACTGACATGAAAACCACCCGCCACCCCAGGTAAGACTCCTTAAGGCTCCTCTGTCAACCAGATCCAAATCCCATTTGGATTTTTTTCCTCTCCAGAATTGTCTCTGTCTATATCTGTTCCTCTTGAACAACATTCCAGGGGAGAGGAAAGACAGCAAAGCTCCTCTGTCAGCTTGTGTGAGACCAACTGTTATTTTGGTTCCTCTCCTCCTAAAACTGTTCCCTGCAGTGAACAGAACTTGGAAAATTTACTTTTGGGGGACAACAACTCAGAATCACCCAGCCCAAATGGCCATTGGTCATGCTGGCTTGAGGATTCAGGGAGATGTAATTTTCCCATGCTCTAGCAGTAATTTACAAAAAGTAATTTTCCCATGCTCTGGCAGTGACCAATCCACAGAGTTATCATGCAACTTCACCACGCAATGGTGTAAAAGAACTAGTAGACAAATTTGCTTATTTCCCGCTCTACAGTTCCCACTCCATCCCTTTTGAGTTCATGAACCCTTAGACTGTAAGCCATTACTTTAAACTGTAAACTGCCTCAAGTGCTTTGGAAGAAGGGTAGTGAATAAATGCAATAAATAAGAACAAACGTCTAAGCACAAAATACAGTTGTTCCTCCATATCCATGGATTTGGTATCCACGGATTTAAGTATTTATAGCTTGAAAATATTCTTTTAGAAATAATAATCCAAAAAGCAAAGCGTGATTTTGCCATCTTATATAAGGGACACCATTTTGCTATGCCATTGCACATAATGGGACTTGAATATTCATGGATTTTGGTATCCACAGGGGGTCCTGGAACCAAATTCCAGCAAATATGAAGGGACATATGTAGTTGTCAAGTATAAAGAGTTGCCAACTAGGATAGATCCAGAATCCAGAACCCAATTACAAGCCCTCTGAAATGCAAAACCACCTATGGAACATACACCTGTGGCAGAGAATTGCCAGATGAAAGAATGTTGCGGAAGACACATTGATGTGTTTTTATTTACCATTCCAGTTCCAAGAACTGCTATCAGTCCAAGGTTTTTTTTTTTTTGGTGTGGGGGGATGACTATAAACCTCCAAAATCAGCAGCTGCTGAGATCTCAACTCCTCACAGCCCAGATACATTGCACCTGCTCACTCACATGGAACTCTTTCTCCTTTTTGGAATGGAGGTCTCTCCTCTCTTAGGATCAACTGACCCATTTTCAATAGCTATTCACATTCTGAAAAACATGCAACACTTCACAAATTTGCCTACTGCCCTTGTGCAGGGGACATTATTCTCTGCACTGTTCCCATTTTAGTACATGTGCTACTGAAGCAAATTGTCACCTGTCCATTTAAGAGAATGGTTGGCCATTTCTGTCTAGTATCACACACCTCTAATTTTCTCAGTTCCCACATCAGCAGTCAAATGTGCTGTACTGTGTTAGGGTGAAGGTAAACAGCCAATCAGAGGCTTCATAGCTGATTCTCTGACTAATATAGGCTAACCTCTTGGGGAAGCAGATATATGTAAGTGTATCTTGTAAATATGCTTTATTATTGCACCGAGGGAAAAATATTATAAAATAATGAAGAACTATTGGTACATGACATAGCTCTGATGGTCATTTTGTACCCTGTTCTGCTTACACTTTGAGTCAGAACCCATGCAAACTCACAAATTTCAGTTTTGGAAAGAAGGTATGCTATAAACCAAAGAAACAAATAAACACAATACAACTCGCCCTGTTATTTCTCCAGTTCTGGAAGAAATGCCACACATGTTAATGAACAACTCCCCTCCCCTTTTCTGGAAATTTAAAAACACACTCCTCAAACAAAGTACAGTCTATGCCAAACATTTTCTTAATGCTGCCTGCCAGATGGCCAAATGGCCAAGGCAGCAAATAAAACTCAAGTATTCTTGTTCACTAGGCATCAATGCTAAAACAGATTTGTTTCTGTTGACAGCACTTTTGTTAAGTAATTTACTGCTTGCTTCTTCCACAACAGCAAAGCATTTCTTGTCTTCAGGGCTCATGCGTTCTTCCAGTTCAGTGTATGAAATAAAATAAGATGGAAGGCCATCACATCAACTCAAAGCCAGTTGGGTCAGTGTGCATGAAGTTACATAGCCAAGACATCTGGCAGGGGTAAACGTGGAGTGAGGGAAAGATACAGTTCCTGAAATCCAGTCTTGGGCTTGTATGTTCAGTGCACACACCCATTCTATGGAATCCTAGGATTTGTAGTTTGTAGTAGCACCAGAGCTCTCTGACAGAGAAGGCTAAATATCTCACAAAATCCCAGAATTCCATCGCACTGAGCCATGGCAGTTAAAGCAGTGTCAAACTGCATTATTTCTGCAGTGTAGCAGCAGCCATAGATTAAAACAAGGCACGACTAAGTGCCTAAATACCCCCCTAAAGGCACTGGTTCCTGTCTGATCTCAGAGGTTAAGCAGGCTGAGCAGAAGGGAGACCACCAGGGAATACTAGGTGCTTACGTTACTATACATTCAGAAGACGATAATGGCAAATCACCTCCAAATAAATCTGCAAGAAAACCCTCCCCCTTCCTCCAGTGTGATCTCACTGAAGAGATTGAAAACATTGGTTTCCACTTATAGCTGTAGTTTGTTTTTTCATCTGTACCAGAAAAAATTGCAATTAGTTTTAATCAAGGCTGGCCCTCCTGTGACCCTCCTGATGTTGTTGTTAGACTACAATTCCCATCATCCCTCAGCAACGGATGAGGATCTAATTAGGCTATTCACTATTTTTTTCTTGAAATGTTCTTTAAAAAGCTATTTTACAAGTGCAGATGGTTCATTAAAGATAACATAATAACTCAAGGCCAATCAATGCCAGAGCCTATGGTTAAGTGAGAATAAATAAGCTGGTCTTTTCAGACAGCAGCTCTGCACTTTGCCAGTTAACACAACAGTAGCCAATCCCCCAGTGACTGGAATGTTGTTTTAGCACACAACAATATATAGTTCAGCAAGAGGAATAATAAACAAAGAACAGGAGTTTTATAAATGTCATTTTCATGTCTGAATATAAAGGACAACAGTTAACACAAAAGGCCCACAAAATTAACAGCAGGGGAGGGAAATCAAGAAAGCAACAAATTAAGTATTATTTCAGACTAGAAGTCCAATACCTGCCATTCTCATGATCCAGGATAAATATTTTATATTGTATTACCAATCTACAGGAGAGTAACAGAGAAGGAAGAAGCACAGTTCAGTAGCATACTAAATGCATTGCAAGCAGACGATTCCAAATTAAAGTCCTGGCATATTCAGGTAAGGCTGGGAAGAAATCATCTGATACTCAACAGAACTGGGATGTTGGGATACAAGATTACATCCAGCTGGTTGATCCCAACTATAGCACTGGGGCATCCTTTGACCTAAGGTGGGATGAATCAGCAGCATTACCACCATGTTGTTGTTGTTGTTGTTGTGTGTCTTGAAGTCATTTCCAACTTATGGCGACCCTAAGACAAACCTATCACGGGGTTTTCTTAGGAAGATTTGTTCAGAGGGGGTTTGCCTCAGCATTTATCTGAGGCTGAGATAATGTGACTTGCCCAAGGTTACCTACTGGGTTTCCATGGCTGAGCGGGGACTTGAATCCTGGTCTCCACAGTCAAGTCCAACACTCAAACCACTATACCACACTGACTCTCATTACCACAATACTAAGTACATTTACAATAAATCATGAAGTTCCAAAAGGCATGTTTGAGCTAAAGGTTAGTCCCTCAGATTCTTAGATGTTTTGAGACTACTGGTGTGGAGAAAAACAAATGGACTTATGACCTGATACTGTAAGCCAGTTTCCCATATCCCATCAGAGATAGACCTTTTACCACACAAGTTCCTCTCTTCTATTACTGGTCAGCAGAATTTTTAACAACAGCACCATTTACTGTAAAATCTAGAGCTCAAAGCACGTTCCATGTAGTAACTAATTGAGGCAGAGCTTGGAAGTAACTGGTCAAAATATGTTATTTGCAATTAATTCGTCTTTTACAATTAATTCCTTTTTCACAATAACTAAAAAATAACTTAGCATGGTACGGTGGTTTGAGTGTTAGACTACAACTCTGGAGACCAAGTTTCGAATCTCCACTCAGCCATGGAAACCCACTGGGTGACCCTGGGAAAATCACATTCTCTCAGCCTCAGAGGAAGTCAAAGGCAAACCCCTGAACAAATCTGGCCAAGAAAGCCGCATAATAGGTTTACCTAGGATCACCGTAAGTTGGAAACTACTTGAAGATACACAGACTAACTCTTTTAGTTACTTTTATAGTGACAAAGAGTGTCCCTCCTTAAGTGTGTATTATAACAAAGGCGAATAGCTTGTAGCATTCTAAAAAAACAAATTAAACTTAAAAGTAACTGTTTCTATTGGGTTGGAATACAGAGCAAGTGAAGGACTGTATTTTATGGAGTGTATTTCCTCAGATGAATCTACCCAGGTTTTTAAGATTCAGGACACAGGAAGTCCTACTCTTGGTCCAGTCAACCTCACAGGCACATATTGTGAGGACTTGAAAGAGGCCTTCTTGCTGGCTGCTCTCCAGCTGTGAAACTTCCTTCCAAAGTAGGCTATGATGCCTCCTTCCTGGACTGGCTGCCAAGGAAAGAGCTTTAAGGGTGGCTATTGGATCTCACCTCTATGGTATGTGTTTTTAAATTGTTTTCAAAGTTGCAGGACACCCTGGAACTCAGTACAGGTGGCCCTCCATATCTGCGGAACCAATATCCATGGTTTCAGTTATCCACAGCTGAAAATATAGGGATACATACCATTGAGACATGCTAGAGAATGCCTAGAGAGGTCCTCTGTAGGACTTGCTAGGTCCCCCAATGCAAATCTACAGCATGTTTGTACCATAAGTCCTTTATTTTATTGGGGTTCACTATTATCTGTGGTCTTAGTTATAAATGGTAAGTCTGGGAGTTTATCACCCACAGATGTATGGGGCAAGCTGTATTATAAATACAAGTTGAGTGTCCCTTATCCGGAATTCTGAAATCCAAAATGCAAAATTGTCCACTCGAGTGGCTGAGATAGTAACACCTTTCCTTTCTGATGGTTCAATGTACACACACTTTGTTCAAAATTATTAAAAATATTGTGTATAAAATTACCTTCAGACTCTGTGTATAAGATGCATATGAAATATACATGAAATTCATGTTTAGACTTGGGTCCCATCTCCAAGATATGTCATTATGTTCAGTATATGCAAGTATTCCAAAATCCAAAAAAATCCAAAATACGGAACACTTCTGGTCCCAAGCATTTTGGATAAGGGATACTCAACCTGTACTGTACTGTGAGCAGTAAGTAAATATCTAGCTTTGGAGGTAGGGGTAAAGTTATGCTAATTACTATTAGTCTATCATTTCAAGATCTGAGTAGGCCTTGCAGCAACTGTATAATGTAAATCTGTGTTAATAATCCCCATATTACAGAAGGAGATGGAGTTGGGAAGAAAGCAATTAAACAGAGGAAGGAGGGCAAAAAAAGTGGTGCAGTGGTTCTTAACCTTTTCTTTACCAGGACCCCCTTTAAATTTCTTTTGTTGCCATGGTCCCCCAAGACTTAACTCAAGATTTAAAACAGCAACAACAATAATAATACAATTACACCATCCATGAAACTTTCCCTAAGATGAATTGGAGGGGGGAGGGAAGACTTTTCTCCTGTTTCTTTCTGCAAAGTTTGTGGATGGAATGGATTGAATGGCAATGTGCAGGCCAAGCCAGCCAGCCTTTACCTTGGCTCTTGTCACATGGCCACTCTACTACATGCAGGAAGAGGGTTGAGCAGCCTTCAAACCTTCCCCGACCCCCTGTGAGGACACTGTGGACCCCTGGGGGGTCCCTGGACCACAGCTTAAGAACCACTGACCTAGCGCATTACCACAGAGGGAGAGATGTGAAGTCATGGCTTTCCAGATTTGGCAGCTACTTCTCAACCACTATGTTCCACCTCTGCTTGCATGGACATATGTACTCATCAGTTGGGGTTAACTCTCCAGCAGTGCAGGAGTCCCAAAGAGGGCTCCCCAGATATTGAACTACAACTCCCAGAAACCCTGTTGCCTTGGGTTTGTGGGGGTTGTGGCCCAACAACAACCCAAAGATCCACATTTGGGAACTCCTGATCTATTGCAAACAGGAACACAGGGCCAACGATGCCAATTAAAAAAAAACAAACACCTTTTAAGATCCCCCAGTGGCTGGGTCTGCCCTTTAAACCCAAGCCTCTAATCCGCACAAAAGCTGCCAAGCTTTCACCCCAGCCTCCTCTTCGCGGGTCCCTCCTGCAAAGGGAGAGGTCAGAGCGGATGAGCGGACGCGTGCAAACAGCACACGCCAGCAGGAGCACGTACACACACATGCACACGCACCCTCTCCTGCTGCTGCTGCTGCTAGCTCCCCAGCCCATGGAAGCAGCATGTGCGCACGGGAGCACGTGGCTCGGCGCCCGCCTCTGCCTTGAGCATGCATCAGGATCATGGTGATGGTGATGATGATCATCATCATCATCCAGCCGGGCGTCTGATGCCTTCTGGTTTACTTCTGCATCCCTCCAGAGGCAGCCACCGCCGAAGCAAGCAAACAGGGAAGGAAATGGACTCCACGAGGAAAACTGTCAGGTCACGACAGCCCCTCCGGGGTGGATGTCAACCAGGGGTGTCCAACTTCTGGCCCTCCAGGTGTTTGGGACTCCAACTCCCAGAAGCCTGAGCCAGCTGGTCCAACAGTCAGGGATTCTGGGAGCTGTAGTCCAAAACGCCTGGGCCACATCCACTCTACACAAACAATCCCCGTTTGCAACGGGGTTATTTGCCCTGGCTCCTTCCTATGGACTCCTGGGATGTGTAGTTTGGCGGGGCCCTAGCACGCTTGGGCCGAGAAGGCGGAAAGGCCTTGTAAAACTACAACTCCCAGGATTCCATAGGAAGGAGCCATGGCAAATACTCCGATTTCAAACGGGATTATTTGTGTAGTGTGGATTTGGCCCTGGAGGGCCACAGGTTGGAAACCACTGATTTAAACATTAAATCTTCCAATCCAACCCTATTTTAAACACACACACACATATATATTTTCTCGTCATCATTATTACTATACAATACACTGTGATCATAACTTCTATTATTAATATTAATAATAATATTAATAATAATATATTGCTGTTTGGGGCCGATGGAACTGCCCACCCCTGGTGTGCATCTGGAGAAACGCCTTGCAAAAAAACACACCCACCCCACCCCACCCCACCCCGGTTTTCCTTTTGCACGCTCGGAGGCGAGCGAGGCAGGAATGAGCTCATCAGGAACTGCTGGGAATCGGCGGGTGGGAGGGGACAAGGGAAGAGGCCTCCTCGGTCCGACAGCTCGGGAGGGGGGAGGCATAAGGGGGGAAGCTATTCTACGCTATGACCGCCTCTTCCCAGCCGCGAAGAACTCGAGGGAACTCACCGCCAGCGCACACACATACTCCGCCCTGGATCTGTCTATTTAGGAAACAGTCCCTGATCATAGAATCGTCGACCTGGAAGGGACCCCCAAGGGCCATCTAGTCCAACCCCCTGCCTTGCAGAAACACACACTCAATGCATTCCCGACAGATGGCCATCCAGCCTCTGTTGGAAAACCACCAAATGCGGAGCCTGTGTATTCCTTATCTAGAGTTGGAAGAGAAGTGTGTGAGCACGCCCCTGCCCTCGCCTTCCAGTCGCCTGTCGACTTACGGCGAAAGAATTGCTTTCGTATAATGTAAAGGTTTTGTGTGTTTGTTTTGTTTTTAATCTAAGGGTAGCCGTTGCTTTTCCAGAAGCTCCGACACTATGGGCATCGACTTCTCCTGCTCAAGGCCCATTCAGTGGAAGGGGACCCTGGTTCAGTGTCAAATGAGGACAGCACAGGAAAATGTCCTTTCAAGGGATGGGCCACAGGCGGTGAGAAATAGAGAAAAGGATACAGGAAGAATCTTATTCCACCCGTCCAAAACAAAATCCCAACACCTCCACAATCTTCAAACTAGTTGGTACCTTTCTCTCCACTCACTGTATGCCTTCAAGCCTCCTGTCGACTTATGGTGAGCCCATTTCTTAGGCAACGAATAGTTTTGCCAGTTTCTTCCTGTGATAGATAGATATATAGCCTACAGCACCTGGTATTCGTTGGCGGTCTCCCCTCCAAGTACTAACCAGGGCTGACCCTGCTTAGCTTCCGAGATCAAAGATGGAAAAAGAGTGAGAGAGATGGGGCGAGCTTTCAAGTAGTCTGCATCCCCTCCATGTTTCTGAATTTTACAGCACAGAATCCTAAGAATTTTACTCAGGAGTAAGTCCTATGGAGAGCTATTGGGACTTACTCCTAAGGAACGGTAGACCGGATTGCAATGTTTCAGGCTCCGGTACCGTAAAAGAGAAAGCGAAATAGCTCAAATAAGTCCAACCCACGCTTCTTGTTTTGCCTTTTAATTACATTAAAGGAGTCCTCTAAGTCAGTGGTTCTTAACCTGTGGTCCTAGGACCCCCAAGAGGCCACGATATCCTCACAGGGGGTCTGCAAAATACTGAAGGCTGCTCAGCCCACATGAGAGGATCCAAGGCAAAGGCTGGCTGGCTTGGCCTGCGCATTGCCATTCAATCCATCCCAGCCAGAAACCTGCAGGAAAAAAGGTCTTCCCTCCCCCTCCAGTGCCTCCGAGGGAAGGGTTAACAGATGGTGTAATTGTATTATTATTGTTGTTGTTGTTGTTTTAAATCTTGAGTTAAGGGTCCGCGGCAACAAACGCTATTTAAAGGGGGTCCCTGGTAAAGAAAGGATTAAGAGCCACTGATTTAGAGTATTTATACCTCCCTCCCAGCCAAAAAGGATCCCAAAAATAATGCAGATTTCCTTTGGAGCATGCCCGAATTTGGACCCAAGTGGTCAAGAAAAGGTTAAGAGCCACTGCCCTAAGTCTCCAAACACACACACACACACACACAAACCCATGCCCAGCAAAAGGGCAGAAGCAACAATCACACACAGCACAAGACAACGAGGCCATGTTAGCAAAGTGGAGGCGGACCCTAGCTGTCATTTCCGAGCCGGTGACTTCGGTTCTGCTCTTAGGAAGGCTGCCAAGCAAAGCCTCCGACAGCCGCTTCTTCTGGAGGCTGCACCACCCACTCCAAAAAAAGAGGTGCCTTCCGTGTAAAGAGGCCTGAAATGGGGTTTCACAGCACCCCCACCAAGGGATGGATTGCCTCTCTCTCACCCATGCACACCCCAACCTGGCTGGAATCCCCTTTTAAAAAAGAAGGGCAGCCTTCCTTCTTCAAGCAAACGCACCTCTCCACCGGCTCCGGCTGCTCTGCGTCCTGCCGCTGCGCCTTCCAAAGAGGGCGGCTCCAGATGTGGCTGCACCTCTGGCGCGGGTCCTTCCTGCGAGAGTCACAAGAATAAGGAAGTTTTCCTTCCTCCTCTGCCAAGAGAGAGGGAAGGCGAGAAAGCCCTGCCTCGAGGATTGACGCGGATTCCCTCCTCCTCATCCAATGGGAGACCCAAGAGGTTCTCCAATCCACCAATCCGGAGGGTGTCCAGAAGGAGGGGCGGAGCTAGGATGCATTTTGCGGGGAGGAGACAGATGCAGCCTGCTTGTTAACCCTAGAGCAGCCTTTCTCAACCTTTTTTTACCCTGAAGGAACCCTTGAAAGAATGTTCAAGTCTCAGGGAACCTGTATCTTTAAATAAATATTTTATTATTGTTGTTGTATTTTGTATTATTACTTTTATTACTTTATTATTATTATTATTATTATTTCTTTTCCAAATATGTATAGTATAAATATGTATATTTATAGTATATGTATATATGGAGGGGAGAAACAACATCTCAGGCTTGGCCAAATTGATCACCAACAATGGTCCGCCCTCTGATAGCCTTGTGGGTGAAGAGCGGTGTATAAATAAATAAATAATGTGTAACTTCTAACTTCTAATTTTACTATTCTCTCTCTCTGGCTTTTCTTCGCAAACGAAGATTCAGGAAGGACTCATCCCGCGCTTTCTGCAAGCGCGCTGATGACTAAAAAGGCCAATCCGAGATAAACAAGTCCGGTTGCAAAAAGCACAGCAGAAGGTCTCCTTGGGTGATGTTTTTGGGTTGTGATTCTTTCTGCGTTGTCGTTTCTCTTCAAGACTTGTTCGTCACAGCTGCGCTGGGCAGGGCACGTTTCTAGGATGGAGGACCATCGCCTCCCAAAAATACTACTCTACGGTGAACTTGCCACGGGTCAGCGTAAGAGGGGCGCTCCAAAAAAGCGATACAAAGACTCCCTGAAACAACATCTCAGGCTTGGCCAAATTGATCACCAACAGTGGTCCGCCCTGGCCTCACATTGGGAGGCATGGAGACGCACTATCCACAATGCTGCAGCCTTATAATTTTACTATAAAGATGTAATTATAATGTTCATTGGAAAAGAAAAAAAGTGATTATAGTTTTTCCTTGGTTTTTTTCTGGGCTGTGAGGCCATGTTCTGGAATAGTTTCTTTCTGATGTTTCGCCTGCATCTGTGGCTGGCATCTTCAGAGAGCCTCTGCAGATGCCAGCCACAGATGGAAGTGAAATATCAGAAAGAAACTATTCCAGAACACGGCCTCACAGCCTGAAGAAAAACCCAAGGAAAATCTATGGATGCCGGCCATTAAAGCCTTCAACTTCACAGTGATTATAGTGTGTTTAGATTAAGAGGAAAAATGTATTTGTGTTAGGATAAATAGTTTTATTTTTGTATTAGTAAGGAAAGTAAGAAAAGAGGAAAACAATTTTTTTGCGTTATTGTTACGGACTTTTGCGGTCAGGTGTATTTTTCAGTAGAATGGTCTTATTTCAATAAAAAATTCCTAATCCGCCCAAAATTCCTGCCTCAAATTTATTATAGCTACATCTAGAAAAAAATGTTTAGAAATCACATCTCTCAGGAAATATTTTTTTATTGTTTTATTATTTTTTCTTTTCCAAATATGTATAATTGTAATTTGTAACTTATAACTTTAGTATAAAGGTGTAAATATAATGTTTATTGGAAAAGAAAAAAGTTATTATAGTGTATTTAGATTAAGAGGGAAAATGTATTAGTGTTAGGATAGATAGCTTTGCTTTTGTATTAGTAAGTAAAGTGATGGGGAAAATATTGTGTTATTGTTATGGCCTTTTGTGGTCAGGTGTATTATTTTGTAGAATTATTTTATTTCAACAACAAAAAATCCCTACTCCCCCCCACAAATCCCTAGTGACCCCACAGGGAACCCTAGAGTTTCAGGGAACCCTATCTGAGAAGCACACTAAATGGGTGTTAAGAGGATTGGTAGTCATACATAACCAAGGGCTCAGCTAGAAGCAGGGATTAATTGCAAGAAATAGCACATTACCTCACTATCACAGCAGTGTTCATTTGCCCCATGATCCATTCATAAGATCACTGGCATGGAAAGCTATCCGAATTTGCAGTTCACACGGAGCATGCCCACGAGAAAAGATGGCCCATGAGTGAATTACCTGCCTTATTATCTCCTGAAAAGCTCCCTCCATTCCCCCCTCCACATATTTTTGCAGTTAAATGACAGATGCAGAAGAGCAATCTTCTGCTTAAAACTTTTTTTTTTTTTTTGCTCTGCCATTTGAAAATAGCACTCGGACGTACGCTCGATTGTGTCCCCGAAAACAACAATGATGGCTCTGGATGCTTTGTTGCTGGCAAGCCTGCCCCCGCACACATCCCACCAATCACATTTTGACTTCCACATTTTGAATGTGCCCCTATTCGAACTGGTTGTTCAGACTGCCTGTTATGCACATTTTCATTTGATTTTTAAAAAAAGATCACAAGAAACAGCAAAAGCTGTTATGGCGAACTACTTGGAGTTTTCAGCCCCTTTCCTTCCCAATATGTCAAATCCCAGCAGGAGCTCATCTGGACAAAAGGTATTCTGCCCACATTCTTTGAGGATTTTTTTTCGTCGTCTAAACAAGCCCCCAGAGTTATGCACGTCCGTTCTTATCGGGCAATGTGCTGCAATGCAATTCAGTTGTCCTAACCAGTGGGAATGCACATTTCACACACACACACACACATTAAAAAAAAATTCAGGAGGAGTTGCAAACTGCAGCAGTTTGCTTTTGCCTGAGCTTACTGGGAAGGGTCCTATTCCCCCTGCTGAGTTAATGGAGTGCAGACTACCTTTGCATTTTTAACTCCTGTTGCAGCAACTGAAGTAAGCTGAGGACAAAGAGGGAAAGTAGGAGGAGAGGACAGGAACTAGGACATTTTAAAGCAGCTGAAAAGTGGAACAGTAGAGGATTAATTGGGACTGTCCCTGTCAAATCTGGAAAGTTGGAGTCTATGGCTCACTGTATTGATTTTGCTGGAAATCAATATTTTAAGGCAATTCATATACTAGCCTTATATACTGATATACCTCCATTAATGAAGCAGACATGTTCCTGGGCATCACTTTTTTAACAGAAAATTTAGTACCAAAGGCAGAAATATTATGGAAAGAGTAGGGGTAGGTTCCTGCACTACAAAAATGAGGAGTGCTTCAACATGTTTCAGCAAACCTTTTATTTAAAACTAACAATACAGTATGCACATGTGAAATGAAACAACCATGTCAGATAAGCCTAGTATAAGTAAACAGAATCATTTTGAATCTTCTCAAGACCACTTGAAAGCTTCCAGGGATTATTGTTTTTTCTTTTTCCCACTAGCTTCCACTTTTGTTAATATTTCTGTTCTGGTGGCTAAATATACAGGTCTATCCTTTTTTTAAAAAAAAACATGCTGGCGGTACTAGTGAGGGAGGCTGAGCTCCCCATTTTCTCTGTTTTGCTGTTGACATATGCTCAGTAAAGGAGTCAGGAGACAGCTGCTGTTTACCTTGCCTGTTGTAGGCAGGGCATGCAAAGCTACAATAGAAGTGGCTAGGGCAAAATCCCATTCTTTCTCAGGTCAAGCTTTGATGCATTGTTTACTGCAGACAAGCTACTGCAACCTGAAACGAAAGTCTGATTGTCCAGCCCTCCTTCACCATCCTCCCAATGCTGATGATGCTAAAAAAATCTTCTTCTAGCTAAGAGGACCATGAGATAAAGGCAGGGGGCTGGCCTGGCTGAAAAAGACTGTAAAAAGGAGCTTCTTTGTCAGAGGCTTTGTAAACAGAGGTATACCTATATAAAGATGGACAGCACAAGAGTCTGAGAGTACATGAATGCCAGGGCAAACCCTGGACAGTTTGCTTTCTGAAGCAAAGCAACAAATACTGTAACTTCCCACATCCACGGAACTCACGGTACATAATATATAAAGGTAAAGCCAGCTAAGTTATTTTGATACATAAGGCAGAAAAACCTCAGACACGCACATACACTCACAGTAAACAAAAATTTAGGAAAAGTTCTACTTTGCACTACAAGTCCTACAATCTCTTAGTCAACATGCCCAGAGGGATTCAAGAAATTGTAGTACAGTACAATTTCCCCCCAACCTTTGAATAAATAACAATTTGCCACCCTTTCATGACACCCCAGATCAGATGCTTGATGCAGATTACTCTGCCTAATGGTAAAGCCAGCCCCTGATCAGCTCCAAGGAGGTCAAAAAAGCAAAGTAGATTATGACCATATTTACGTTTGTATAAGCTGTTTTGCTTCAAGTGATACCATGGGAAACACTTCTAGAATCCATTTTCAGATGAATCTGAATTATTGCAGATAACATTAAATCTACATTCAGGATTCAAGCCAGTATGGTATTTTGGCAAGTGATGCTGAGACAGCATTTTAATTTCCAGTGCTTGTAAAGTAAATGAATGTGTTGTACTGATCATAATGTAGATCCTGTTTTAAAATGGCTCTTTCCTACTTTTTAAATTGCATTCATTCAGATGTGATGCTCTGGAGACTCAGGCTGTCAGATTATGCTGTACACTATTATCTGGGAGAGAGCTGCACAGAACTCAGTAATAGTATATATGCAAGGGTTTGTAGTGTAAAGGGAATTGTTGAGCATCTCTTACTCCATTTTATTTATTTACTGTTAGCTTTAAGCAGAGCTTGGACAAATTACTTTTTGGACTATAACTGCCAAATCCCAGAATAACATGGCCAGAAGCCATGCTGGTTGGGGAATTATGGGATTTGGAATCCAAAGTACCGTAGTGAAGTTCTGATTTGGGGTGGATTGTGATTTCACTACCACTCCTTTTTGTTAGTGCATTTCGGTTATTAGCAGTCTTTTTTGTTCTCTTATATTTTGTGGTTATCTAAATAATTAAAGATTTCATACACCTTGGCTCAGGCATTAACCAAAATTGAGACTTGTAGTCAAGAAATAATAAAGCAACGAAGGCTTGGAAAGGCAGCCCTGAAGTAACTAGATAAATCCCTCAAGTGTAAAGACATATTATTGAATACCAAAGTCAGAATCATCCAAGCTGTAGCAGTTCTGATTACTGTACTACATTTGGTTGTGAAAGCTAGAGTGAAGAAAGCTGACTGGAAGAGAACCAACTCTTTTGTAATGTGGTACTTGATAAGAGTTTTACGGGTACTGTGTGGACTGCTAAAAGACAATGGATCTTAGAAAAAAAATCAAGCCTGAACTCTCACTAGGAGCAAAAATTACTAAACTGAAGCTTTCATACTTTGGACATACCATGAGACAACATGACTCACTGGGAAAGATTATAATGCTGGCAAAAGACAGAGGCAGCATTACAGGTGGGTCGATTCAAAACAAACAAGCCACAGCTATGGGTTTGCTAGACCTGAGTAGGGCAGTTGATGACCAGTTAAATCCTAACTTGATCTAGCCCCTCTTTCCAGTCAGCTGAAGTTCCACATTCTAATTTCCCAGCTATAAGAGCAATGAGAACTCCAATGGAGAGTCCAGTTCAGATGGTTCAGCAAAATGTTCCCAAAAGTGTTTGAAAATGTTATCTAGGCAATGTTCAAAAGTGATTTTCTTAAAGTCTACAAATGTTGGGAAAATTCAAAGAAATCAAAGGATTAAGGCCTATTATAAAGTTTAAAGGAAAACAGGAAGAGGGGAATTCAGAAAATAAACAGTACCTCTTCTAAGAAGGGAAGTGTACTCAAAACTAAATAAAAGTTGTAGTAGAGAGAGAAAGAAGACCTAACTAGGAATATTCAGAGAAAAACTGCCTCTTTGCATTTGCATAACCTCAACCTATCCTGATTTGTCAGGATAGTCTTGGTTGTCTGCTGGTCCACTTTTTTCAGTTGCTTTTAAAATGTCCCAGTTTCTCTCTCCTACTACTACTTTCTCCCTTCATCCTCAGCTAACTTGAACTGGTAAAAACTGAATTCAAAGTGCAAAAGTAATTTCCAATCAATTAATGCAGTGGGAGGAGAAGAATGGATGGAAATGTGCCCTTCCCAGTAGGGTCAGGCAAAGGCAAACTGGGGCAGCCTCTCCCACCTTGTATTTTCTTCCTTGTGTTTTCTTCCACTTTTGTTTTAAAACTTCTTAAAGTTGGCCAGTTT
The DNA here is from genome assembly GCA_030847615.1 of Gambelia wislizenii. Lineage (NCBI taxonomy): Eukaryota > Metazoa > Chordata > Lepidosauria > Squamata > Crotaphytidae > Gambelia > Gambelia wislizenii. The sequence goes on along the minus strand of JAUMIR010000005.1, from coordinate 22,568,320 downwards.
TTAGCTTTTGAAATTACAGTTGTCCCTTCATATTCGCTGGAGTTTGGTTCCAGGACCCCCTGTGGATACCAAAATCCATGAATTTCAAGTCCCATTATATGCAATGGCATAGCAAAATGGTGTCCCTTATATAAGATGGCAAAACCAAGGTTTGCTTTTTGGATTATTGTTTTGTTAAGAATATTTTCAAGCCGTGAATACTTAAATCTGTGGATACCAAATCCGTAGATATGGAGGAACAACTGTAGAAGTTTTTAACAGTATGTGGAACAGCTTATCAGAGAAACACATAATGTATGAGACCAATACTTATTGAAAGGAATTAAAAAATACAACAGAGTCAAATTGGAACTCTCTTTGATGCTGTTCCAAATTCCAAAACTGCTGTGTGAAAAGAGCCATAAAACAAAGTAAACATTTAGATACAAATGTAAATGTATGTTAACCTAAAACATTTAATAAAATTTTGACTCTGGTTGGTTTGTTCTCTGCTATTTCATAGCCAGGATCAGGACAGTTCAGAGACAAACTCTTCTTTTAAAAGTTTAATTATTACCAGTAATTTAAACAATATTTTTAATTTAAACAAAATTTTAAATTTTAATTGGATTTTCCAATGAAGGAACTGCTCGTTCTTCCAACATTCCTCAGTCTAGATGAAATAAAATTTTTCATGCTATTTCCTGAACATAATTCTCAAGGACATGCCTGTCCCCCCTACATACGTCCAATAATTTGTCTCATTATGTCCATAAATGCTGACAAAATCTATTGTGGTGTTTATAAGCCAATGTTTCAGCTAATCAGAAGTCTAGCCTTTGATGGTCCTTTTCATTGTTCCCAGCACTGCAAAACACAGAAAAATAGTAAAAAAATAGCGCCGGAGCAACAAGATTCAACTTGACAACAAGTGAGGTAATCAAAATAGAAAAATACCCTCCAGATATGCAGAAAGAGTTGAAGGCAAGCACTCTTGAACTTATCAGAGGTGAATGTCAGTTAGCAAGTGTCAGGTGTGACTCACAACAAGCTCATGTGGACATATGAGAGTGCTACTCTCTGAACCAGAAGAGGCACTTACAATAAGCCACATTAATTCTCCTGGAACAAAAAGTGAGTCCTCATGCTATATGGCCATTGTGGATCAGTTGGAAAGTGGCCTGGATCTTCACCCATCTCATGAAGCACAGGACAGAGATGTTTAAATCTCCTCAATCAGGGCATCACAACAGGGATGATGGCATCCACACTCCTACGCACACACACAGACACACACAACAGATCTTCATGATGAGCTATGGGAGAGTGAGGGAGCTGGGAAGGGTATATGTGAATGGTACAGATTAATTAATGAAGGGAAGAAAGAATGGGGAGAGGAGGTCCTACTGTCAGACAAAGCAAGGTGCTTGCCTCCAGATGCTGGAAGGTGACAACAAGGTGTGTATCTTGCACCCTCTAAATCAGTTCTGGGAAGAAGCTGCTGCCTCACCATCAGTGTTGAAGAAAGATTCAACACTGTTGGGCTTTGTGCATGTAATGGGACAGAACATCATCTTGTTCTTTGCCCCAGGCAAAACGTCTCTAGAGTAGTGTGTGTGTGTGTATACACCCTGTAGTTACTAGATCAACACAGGCTGTTGCTGCCTGTGGCCCTGACCAGACAAACTGTCTGAAGACTCCTGGCAGTCCTGGAGGCAGCCCTGTTTCATTTTTAAAATGTAACCCCGCAGACTGTACCTAGTTGTGTGCTGAATTTACCTCTTAAGACTTACATTTTACAAATTTGGGATTGCAGGTATCATATGCTACTGTTCACATGCCCAGGTTTAGGGCTACCCAGTTTCAGGGCCTGGGCTGTTTTCTCTGGGCTCAGGGTGAGGGAGAGGGAGAGCATGCTTTTGAAGGTGTGTGTGTGTAGGTGTGTGTTGCATTTAAAAAAAAAAATTAAATAGCAGACTTTGTAAAAATGCCATTCATGCTTAATATGTTATGCTTATTGGCATCATCAGGAGCTGTTCCTTGTAATACCATCCTTCTAACAGCACCAGGGCCTACTTCCCTATGACATCTTAAGAGGTTGTCCCTAGGTCTCAGATTTTGGGCCTGAGACCTCAGGGCCTGCAATGATCCTAACCAGTCAACCCTGTTTCACAGATGTGAATGGGAAAATCTTTGTGACATCTGAAAGCTCACCACCCAAGATCTTCCTACACACACATTGTTACTTGTGAAACCTCTACTCCACCCACTATATGTTGCATTTGTTTCTCCCATTCAGGAGAAAAGCACAATATACATACATACATACTCCGAAACAGTCTGTCCTGTTTAGCTAAAGAAATACTCGAGGAACTATAATTACCGATAACACCTCATCAATTGTACAAGATACACCTCAGCAACAGCAGTATGTGAAATGTCAGGCTTAGGCATTATGCAGTACCTATTGCTCATACATGCAAATTTGGATGTAAGTGCACTAGAGGCAAGATGCATCCATTTCCCTCCTCAAAACCCTAGGAAACGAGCTAAATCCAGTAGAAATGAGAACAACTCCATCAACTCTCGCTAACAGAATTTTAACCAGGTATCCCTAAGGCAAAAAAGAAGGCTGATGAATCTCCTGAGACAGGATAATAGAAAATGTCCCTGGGAAATAATGATTACTTAACATTATTAATCTGAAGAAAACAGGCAATTTTATATGAATTTATGCATTAAAGTATTTTTAGTAGGAGATATGACTGTGAAGGGAAAACTGATACCATCTCAAAACTATTTAGGAAAAGCAGACTAACTGGCTTCTTCAGTTTGCTTGCAAAGAAGTAGCAGTTCCTGCAAGAGCAGGGACTATAGAAGGGAAGGCTTGATTAGCCTATAAAGTTCCCCCAGCAAGCCTTATCTCTCATGTGCCAGCTGCATCACATCAGAGTAGAAGGAAACAAATCTCAACCTGTAAATAGACTGATAATCACTTAAGCTCTGATAGCAAAAACAACAGAGTCTTGTGGCACCTTAAAGACCAACAGATGTATTATGGCATTAGCTTTTTTTAATGAATGAATGAAGGTTTATCCTCAGTTAGCTGGAAAACTTACGTCATAATACACTTGTCTTTAAGTTGTGATGGGTTACATCTTGCATACATATGCATCATATATGTATCAGGCAAGGTACAGGTTGAGTCTCCTTTATCCAAAATGCTTGGGACCAGAGATATTTTGGATTTTGTAATATTTCAGATTTTGGAATACTTACATATACATAATTAGATATCTTGGAGATGGGATCCAAGTCTAAACAAGAAATTAATTTATGTTTCATATACACATAGCCTGAAGGCAATCTTGTACACAATAGTTTTAGCAATGTTGTGCATGAGCAAAGTTTGTGTACAGTACATTGAACCATCAGAAAGCAAAGGTGTCACTGTCTCAACCACGCATGTGGACATTTTAGATTTTTTAATGTTTTGGATTTTGGAATTCTGGATAAGGGAAACTCAACAGGTAAATGGTTGGATTAGATGACAAGGACATGCAAAAATAGCAGTATAACATTGTCCCACCCACAAGGTTCTTAACGTCTTTGTAAAAATCCCCAGGTACAGCTTTAAATTAGCCTGCCTGCAATTTAATTTATATTTGATATTTTGCTGCCACCAGAACTCGTTATACTTCTCCTTTTACTGCTCTATCAATGTGCTTGGCCAAACAATCAGGTATGGCTGAACAAACAGTAACAAAAATGAACATGTTGACTTCAGAAGTACAGTGCATCCATAAAAACTTGTAGTTACTGTGTGCTATTCCTTACAGTTGTCCCTTCATATTCCCTGGGATTTGGTTCCAGGACCCCCACATGGATACCAAAATCCACTAATACTCAAGTCCCATTATATGCAATGGCATAGCAAAATGGTGTCCCCTTATATAAAATGGCAAAATCAAGGTTTGCTTTTTGGATTATTATTTTTTAAAGAATATTTTCAAGCCGTGAATACTTAAATCCGTGGATACAGAGGGACAACTATATATGGAATTATAATATATTCCTACCTCCATTACCCTCTACTTCCCAAAGCACAACACAAACCACTTCATCCAAACCCCATTTCTTAGGGCCTGTCTAAATGGTGAAAATACTCCTCGTAGAATGCAAGGAGAATGTGACCTGTCTTAATTGAATCTGGCATAATTCTACTGTATTCGGAAGGAGGAGAGCTAAATCCACCCAAAACTTCTTACGGAAAACCTCCAGGGCTTTTTCCAAAGTTAAAAAAAAAAAATCACCACTGTAGAGAATGTGCATTGTTGATCATTTGGTCAGGCGAACACATTTATTTGCATACCCTAGAAAGGCAGAAATAGAAAGTTGACGACTGAACAGGAGCAGTGGGTGGGGCATGCTAAGAAGGCAAGTGTCACTGAACCACCATCTTGATTTTCGCCTTAGCAAGCGAGTGATCATGCCTTTTTCTTTAAAAAATTTATTTAGGCAGAATATCACACTTTATATATATTAATTCAGCGGTGCCAACTGGTGAATCGCAGGCATGCCTGTTGGGACAGCAAAAGCAGATAGCTTCGCATGCCTGTGATTTTGCCAAACACTGTTAGGACAAGGTGATTCTGCTTCGAATTTGCATGAGTACAAATCAGTTCACATTTTCCCCCTTGTATAGATAGGTCCGAACTCACTTTCCTCCAAACCCACATACTGTCCACCCAGACACCCAGTACCCCTTACGCTCCAACATTCTATTTCACTCCCTAACCCCTCCTGCTGTCACAGGTCCCGTCTACACGATTTAAATAATACGTACGGCGTGTGGAAGTTCGCACGTCAGTACAAATGGCTGTTCGGATGAGGGGGGGGTTTCCACCCTGAAATATGCACACACGGCGTTCGGGAGGTAAAGCGGATTGTGAAGAGAAATCTGTACGCCGTTCGGATGGCTGACAGGTCTGTACGATCCATTTGCACACATACGAACAAGCAGGGTAATCTGATTGGCTGGCCGAGTAGAGGGGGTGGGGCTAGCACGGAGGGGAATTGGGAGTGGCCGCCATGTTGGTTTCCCGGCTAGCGAGCATCCGGTAAGTCCGTGAATGTATATGTTTATTTATTTTTATTTTATATTGTAAATACGGAAAACCGACTGTCCGCAAACCAAGAACCTTTAAAAAAAAAAAAGCAGCGGGAGATTTAAAACTGCTGCTTGGCTTGCTTGCTCCAGCCAGCTTCGGGAAGAGGGAGTCATACGGAGTTTATGGGGGGGTAAAAATCGTATAGCCGGTTCGTATGCATACGAACGACAGGCTGTTCGTATTTTTTGCCCACCATATGGATTTTTTTATGATCGTATAGCCGTACCCACTTATTTTCTCCCTCTATATGCAAGACTGTAATACAACTAAGTATATTTACTCTGCATTGCAAATCTGTACAAATAGTGCCAAACAGTTAAACATCACAAAGTCCAACCTCTGTGGGGAAAACAGAGATCACAAGCTGCATCCATTCAGGAAAATTCTGCAGACCTAATATCTTTAGATCAAGAAAAGGCTGGTACAGTATTCCCAAATTAGTAGAGGCAACAGGAGGATGTTTTGCAGGAATGGTGGCAGACCAGAAGAAATTCAGATCTACCAGATCCATTGCTTTCCCATTTTGCTGACCACCATCCCTGGATTTGGGGGAAATGTAGACCAGTCTTGGAATTAAGGTGGCCATGCCCTTGGCATACTACAAATAAGAAAAAACAGCTTCCTCTCCAAAAGAAAAGGCAGAACACAAATAAAAATTGCATAGGCAGATAGAGGTATAAATGTACATTGACAAATACTATCATTCAAATACTGTACAGTACACCTCACTCTGCATTGCAGTAACTTAAAACTTTATTTAGAAATACAGGTTAAATACAGTATGCATCACCAAAGAAAAGGAGCAGGCAAAGTTACCAATGGAATGCCAGCACTGCAAATTTAAAAGTTCTCTGTGTTAATTATTTTCAATGCCTCACTCTCTGCAGTACTAGAAAATTGGGAACTGAAAGAACATTTAATTGCGGGGCGGGGGGGAGATAATTAGTTGCCTTGAATCCCATCTGGGGAGAAAGGTGGGGTATAAATTCAACAAATAAATAAATAAATAAATGATTGGGGGGGGTATGCCCTCTTTTTGTCCCACCCCCAGTAGCTACACTGGTCTTTCCATAGTGGGAAAGACTATGATCAGAAATCCTATGTGCCGTCTCACTGCTGAATGTTAACTGTTGGTAAGCAAACTCACAGCTCCTGTTTTCCATTTGAAAGGTTCTTTGTCATAAAACCAGACTTGGACCTGAACCCCTCTTAGACAGAGGACATATGCTAATAGAAGATTATTCTCTGTAAGCTTTTAAAGCAAAGGAGGATGCATGGCTACCCTTCCTGGACCTGATGTGGTCAGTATCAGAAAAGACAAATTAAATTATGGGATCAGCAGAAGTATAATGTACAGTTCAAGGAAAGTAATATACCACTCTGGTCTGCTTTGAATACTGTGTCTAGTTGTGGGCACCACAGTTTAAAAAAAGATATTGACAAACTGGACAATGGCCAGTGGAGAGTGACCAAGATGGCTAAAGTATGGAATCCAAGCCCTATGAGGAATGGCTTATAAAGTTGGATATATTTAGTCCAGAGAAGACTAAGGGGGCATCTATATGGTAAAAAAAATATGAACGGCGTTAGAAAGATCGATCATCCATACACACGGCCGTTCGGATGCATACATGTCATTTGGAAGGGGAGCTAGTGAATCCCCCCTAAACTCTATGGATTTGGCATTTGGGAGGATTAGTGGATATCAAGCTAAAATCCGTACAGCCGTTTGCACACACACAAACAGGCAGTGTAATCTGATTGGCTGGCCGAGTGCAGGGGCGGGGCTAACAAAGAGAGGAATTGGGAGCAGCCGCCATGTTGGATTGCCGGCTAAGCGAGAGTCTGGTAAGTCCGTGAATTTTACATTTATTCCCTTTTATTTTATTTTTGTAAATATGGAAAACTGAATGTTCGCATAACAGGCACCTTTTTAAATAATTTTAAAAAAGCGGCGGGAGATTTAAAACCACCGCTTGGATTGCTCGCTACAGCCAGCTGGGCAAGGGGGGGTCATACGGAGTTTAGGGGGGATAAAAAAAACATGTAGGCAGATCGTACGTATTCAAACGACTGCCTATTCATATTTTTTATCCCCCAAATGGATTTTTTTAATCGTATAGACAGGGTCTCAGAGTTGATACAACAGCCATCTTTAAATATTTGAAGAGTTGTCACATGGAAGATGAGGCAAGCTTGTTTTCTGCTGCTCTAAAGGAGTACAATAAATGCAAACCAAGCTGTTGTATTAATTATTTCTTTATTTTATTCATTTATATTCTGTCTTTCTCCCAATAATGGGACTCAAGGTGACTAACATCTTTAAAACAATACATGCGACAGTGATTTGAGTGTTGGACTAGGATTCTAGGAGATTTGAGTTTGAATTCCTGCTCAGCCTTACAAACATGCTCCAACTTACACTGACCATATCAAGAGATCATCTGGACACATGACGGATATTATCAACCTAACAGAACGGCAACTTTCAAAAGAAGAAACATCCATCCTGTCTAAAGGAGGCAATTTTCTAGTTACCACCACCAGAATCCCAGCTGAAGACATCATCGCCCATGTTGAATCTGCACTCTACCGTCTCCCGGAGGAAGAGGCAGAAGAGATAAGAGGAAAAGCAGCTAGAATCCTGAGGACCCAGCAACATAACCATAAAAGAAAGAAAAGCCATCAAGGATCTCAATGCAGACCCAGAAATTATTATTCTCCCAGCAGACAAAGGCAATGCCATGGTGTAGTATGTGGGGAAATAATCATTGTAATGTAAAAGCAATCTTGTGTACCTCACTCACAATCTTAGATAAGTCTAGGGTTTTTCCCTGCATTCATTTGTTTTCCCAAAATTCCCTTTCTCTTATTTCACTGGGCACTTCCAGCCAACTGGAGTGCTGGGTCATTCAACACATGACCTAATTTGAATTTTATTGCTTTTGTGTAAGCATCCCTTCTGAATCTGACTCTCCATGCGGATGGATGTATCTTAGCCATCTTAAGCTTTCCTGTAACCATGCTATGATGATCGGAACCCAGCCCACCGCTGTAGGCTGAGTGAGTTTTTTTATTACCTAAATACCTTTAGTTAGGGACCTTTTCTTAAGTGTGTTTTTAGTATGTAGATTGAGATTGAAATACCTTCAGTAAACTTTGTTTTGCATTTTAAACTGACTCCTTTGTTTTGTAATGAGTCTAATTTAACTGGGAGGATCCCAGATCTCTTGAATACACTTTTAAATGATAATTGAGCTTACAAGTCTGCATCTTAAGCGCACTCTGCATGAAGCATGAAGTCAAAAGTGACTGAATGATTTTAACTCTTTTTAAAGAAAATAATTCTTGTTGTTTTTAAAGGACTATTTTTTAATACAATTTTATTTTTAGACTCATTACCTTCTAACACATGGTAATCATGGAAACAGAAAAATACAAACAAAAAATAAGGTAACTCTTGGACCCTGCAACATACAGAAAACTCAAGCAAGACCTGACCAACAAAATCACCAGAAAATCAAATGCCTTGATCAAGAACTCATAAATTCAGCCATTCACACACCAGAATCTATGCAGATCAGAGGCTCTCCAACCAAGACTGTATGGATTTCCCAAGATCCACAAGGATTCCATTCCACTCCGACCCATAGTGAGCGCCGTTGAATCCCCCACATATGACTTGTCCAAGTTTCTGGCCACATGATTACAAACCCACATAGGACAACCCCCTCACATCAAAAATTCAGCTCACTTCATAGAAAAAAATCAACAACATTGAACTGAAACCTGGAGACAAAGTGATCAGTTGTGATGTTGCCTCCTTGTTCACCAAAGTCCCCATAATGGACACCATGGCACTCATCCAACAAATATTTCCAGAGGACATCACAGCCTTGTTCAAACATTGCCTTACCACAAGCTACTTCCAGTGGGATAATTAATTCTATGAACAGATAGATGGGGTAGCCATGGGCAGCCCTCTGAGCCCCATGATAGCAAACTTTTACATGGAACATTCTGAAAAGCAAGTCCTAGAAACAGCACCAAAAAAAAGCCCACAACATGGTTCTGATATGTGGATGACACTTTAACCATTTGGAGCCACAAAGAAGAAGATTTGGTCTCATTTCTGAACCACCTGAACAGCATCCACCCAAATATCCAATTCACAATGGAAAAAGAAAAGGAAGGAACATTGCTATTCTTGGATGTCCTAGTCATCCACAAACTAAACCAATGGTTAGGCCACAAGGTATACAGAAAACCCACACACACGACAGATACCTACAAAAGAACTCCAATCACCCCAGGACAAAAAAAAAAAAAAAAAAAAAAGCACAATAAAAACAGTGGTAGACCATGCAAAAAGGATCTGCGAACCCCACTACCTGGAGGACGAACTGAGGCACCTAAACTGGGCCCTACAGGCTAATGGTTACTCCAGATAAGACATCACAAGAGCAGCCAGGCCCAGAAAAAAACCCACAGGAATGAAGAAGAAAAACAGCCACCCAAAGGGAAGGTATTTTTACCATACATCAGAGGAGTCACAGACAGAATAGGGAAACTGATGAGGAAACACAACCTCCCAACAATCTACAGACCAACCAAGAAAATCCAAGAAATGCTACGCTCAGCGAAGGACACAGCTGCAGGAGCTTGAAGACATCATTGCCCATTGCAGCTGTGTACAAGTTTACATAGGAACCACCAAACACAGTGTGCAAACAAGAATCAAGGAACATGAGAGACACTGCAGACTGGGCCAAGCCAGAAAAATCAGCAGTAGCAGAACAAGTTATAAACACACGTGGACACAAAATGTTATTTGAAAGCACTGAAATTTTGGACCAGGCCAACAACTATCATGTCAAAATGCACAGAGAAGCTATTGAAACCCACAAACACCCGGACAACTTCAGCAGGAAAGAGGAAACACTAAAAGTAAACAAAATCTGGTTGCCAGTCCTGAAGAACACTAAAATCAGAACACACCACTTGCAAATGAACTCCACCCAGGGACAGGGGGATTTCCAGCAGATAATGGACCATTAACTAACCATTAGCCAAACAGACACTAATCCTCCTTGCATATCTCCACCCAGAAACTAGCCATTCAAATACACAAATTTACATATCCTCCCCAACAGGGTTCACAGTATATAAACCCCCCCACACACAAACACTCCTACCCAACCATTCTCTGAAGATGACAGCCACAGATGCAAGCGAAATGTCAGAAAGAAACTCTTCAAGAACATGGCCTTACAGCCCAGAGAAAAAAACAAGGAAAACCTATCAAGAGATTTTCTTGGCAAGATTTATTCAGGGAATGGTTTGCCATTACCTTCTTCTAATACTGAGAGAGTGTGACCTTGGGTAAATCACACTCTCTCAGTCTTAGAAGAAGACTTTATTTATTCAGGGAATGGCAAACGTTCCCTGAATAAATCTTGCCAAGAAAATCTCTTGATAGAGTCAGGGTAAGTTGGAGTCAAATTGAAATCACATAACAACAATAACTGGGTGGAACCTAAAACAGTGGGTTAAAACTAAAAGAAAGGAAATTCTAACTAAACATTAGGAACAACTTCTCAATGGCATGAGCTGTTTCACAATGAAATTGACTACATTAAATTATTGTGGACTTGCCTTCATTGGCGGTTTCTAAACAAAGGGTGGGTGGCCATCTTTCAGGCCAGGGATATAGCAATTGGCAAAGCATGGGGATGAAGGCATTGCTCTCTCAAATGATAATCCTTCCCATCCATAAAATAGCCTTAAGTTCAACCTCTTTTATACTGGCCAGTGATCCCACCTGTCTAACCTTATTTTTGTGTCTGCTTACTCAGTTAAAATTTGTCTCACTGCATCCCTGTGACAGCTGTGCATTCCTGCATTGGCAGAAGACTGGATGACTCTTTATGTGCCTTCCAAGTTCTAATAGTTTATGTACTAGTAATTAATACCTGCAATGGGAGAGGAAGCCTCTGTGTCTTTTCTACCCTGTCCTCTACTGCTTAGATCATGACCCTCTGCAGCTCTGATCACCATGGCCTAAATCTCATGACTAGTCCCATCTTGAATAGACCCATTTAATCAATGGGCTTTAGATAAGTATTTACTTACCCTTCAGCAGTGATTCATGGTCTGTTAGGACAAGCAATTAGGATTAGCCATTAGATTTAGATCCATTTTTTGTGCCAGTGGATATTCTTTTTAAATGACCATGGTATATGATCCCATAGATTCCAGTGTTAAAACACTGTAAGAAAATAAACCACAAATATTTACTGTAAGAAAATAAAACACAGTCCTTAATAAAAAAATCTATAAAGCCCATCCCTTGACTTGTCTCCCCAGCTTAACCAAATTACATTTCCCCATACCCTTCCCAGAGCTATGCTTTGCCACTTCCCTAGTGCCACCTTCACCTTCTTATCTGACAAGTGTTAATTTCCACAGTCTGAATCTTTTTGGTCTGTCACATCCATGTGCTGCGGCTGGGTACACTAATTAAGATTTCCCCCCTTTTGTAACAAATGTGTATCCATGTGGTTGTTAGATTTACCCTATTCACTCTTATTTAATTATTGGCTTACAGAAAGAGACATGTTTAAATTATGGCAGGATCTTCAGGCCATGTTTAAATGAGCAACTCTTAATTTAGTTCTGTCAGGTCAAGTATCTGGTTTCACAACATCACTTCTCTTGATCCAATAATAACAGCATTTCTAGGAATTATTTCCATGGGTTGTTGAGATTGAGCCAGTGTTAAAACAGAGCCCTAGGCACTTTTTTTTTTGTCCAGAAAGAAGCTTATCTCTAACGGCAAGTGTCAAAACAGACTCCTGGTATGCAATGATAACATTTAATCATGGCCTAGAAAACGGTTTTACTTGGTTTGCCTAAATTTGCTCTAAGGAAAGCCTTCACTTCCCTGAGATTCCAAGAAAATCCCTCCTCAGTTCTGAATAAGCAAGACGTTAAAATATGCCTTTCCATCTAAATTGCTGCCACGTTTGTGACAAGTAAATAAGATATCTTGTTGCAGAATGGGAGACTGACTGGCTGCGGATCTTATAATGTACTCCACCCTGCCTGGGGCTCTTATCGTGTACTATACCCTGAGTCATGTGAGGGGAAAATGGGTGTGATGTAAATTATAAAAATAATAATATATTTTTAAAATTATTTGTATTACAGTACTCACATAATGCAATGTCTCTGATGGAGATCTTTAAATTCTGTTTAGGCAGGTTCATATAGGTTTAGGTCCTGGCCTTGTCTTGTCTTGATTAAAGTGATGACCATGTGTCCTATGTGAAGACAGTCGTCTGTTTTAAAGCATGCTGGAAGAGCGACAAAGATGATCCAAGATCTGGAAACCAAGACTTATGAGGAACAACTGAGGGAGATGGGTATGGTTAGCTTGGAGAAGAGAAGACTGAGAGGTGACATGATAGCTTTCTTTAAATATCTGAAGGCTCTGTGGGGAACCCACTCATGACACTAAAATTATGACATTAATTGGTGGTATGATAATTAGCTCAAATGTATGGCAGCGAGAGGTCAGGTAATTTGCGTGACCTTTGCACCTGTGTATACCGGTACTCACTGCAAAGACTCCGAGTTAAAGTGAAATAATTTTTTTTTTAATTGGAAAATAATCATGGAAGCATTCACAGGTGCACTCACACTCACAAGAACCACACAAGGCTAACAATGAGTTAAGGTAGAAAGGTTGAATAAAGAATGGATTTGGGGAAGTATGGGTGATATTTACTGGTCCTGAAGAGCAGAGTTTCAGGTAGCAAAGAAGACTCAGACTTGGAGCTAAGGGTGACACAGCAATCCAACAGAGTGATGGTGTCAGTAGTACTGTGCACACTTGTCTATTGTCTGGGGCCAGTATTTATATCAAATTCCATATCCTGAAGGAGTGTTTGCATGTAAAACAATGCTTAGATGGGTTTCCCACAGTTATACAAAGAAAACCATTACTTTGTTAATTGTCACTAATGGCTGAGAAATCAGATTTGATGGGTTTATGACAACCTCCTTATTGTAGGAGAGGAAAAGTACGAGGAAAGGTGTTTCTGGGGATAATGGGGGGTCACTGTTTGTTTGTGATAGATGACTCATTCATAGCTAATGGGTCCAAGAGGGGATTAGCACATACTTTGGTGATGGCTTTGTTTGCTAGGGGGCTCAGCATAATCCTATCTTGGACATGGATATTACTTTTCTGCCTCCCTTAGGCTCTGATGACTTCCACTTGACCTCCCTTATGGTTCTCCCTGATCTATTAGACCTTGTGGCACGTCTTAATATTGTGTATTATGAAATATTAGTGGGGCAGTGTAAGGCATGGTAACACTGACATTATCTGTAAAGCACCAAGTTCATTAATGAGACAGAACACAAAGAATTCTGGGGAGAGAAAAGATGGAGGCGATATAATGACACAAAAGCAAACAGAATTTGGGTGTAAATAACTAGCCTTTGTAGTGCAATGCATGATAAGGATTGCTGGATTCCCTACAACAGGACACATAACCTGGATGGAAACGCTGGAACAAGACCCTGCTACAAACCCAGATGCCAGCTTTGCCACCACATCTACATGGACAGCAACATTACAGGTCCAAATAACATCACCTACATCAGAAGTACAGTATATTTACCTACTCATCTTCCAATGTGGCTCTTGTTATGTATTTTTTTCTCAGCTGGGCTCAAAACCCAGAAGCCCAACTTGTGGAAAAATAACAATCTAGAAATTGTTGGTCTACAGGTGAGAGTTCACAGGATTGCGCCACTTGGGTCATTCTGTGGTATGCCATACTCTCTGTGCCTGACTTTTTGTGGGCTTTTGGCCTGCTGTTTACAGTCCTTTCTCCTCTTCCCCACTTTATTTTGTATATTTTGTTACTCATTCCCAGTTTTATCCCAGCGCTTGCTTGATGGAAGATTTTGTAGCCCAACATCCCCAAGCTCTACTTTCTCTCTCTATGTTTTCCATGCAAAGGTTTCACGTCCCTTTGGCAGGAGAGACAGCACTTGAAACTTGCCACATTTTATACTGTTTGACCAATGCATACTGTTCGACTAAAATTAAACAAATAGAGCAAAGGGGTAGGCAATCAACATAACCCTCCTAGTAGGCAATAAATCCCCAAAGAGAGATGCCAGCACCCAAGATGTTTCCAGAGAAGCAGGCTATCTTCAGAAATAAAAACATAGGCTTGTGTGGTAGACGCAGCTCCAACAGCAGGAAATGGCCAGAGGGGAAGCTGACCAAGAAGGAGTGGAGTGGCTAGTGTCACTATACCTTCCAGCTCCTTCCGCATGAGGCAGCCACCTCCCTCTGCCTAACAGTAGGGCTGGCCTTGAACAATCTCTCCTTCTCAAGACCTCTGCCAGTGAGAATATCAACAAACATCCTGAGCAATTAGCCATTCCTTCCCAAGGAAAAGAATGGCTAGCCCCAACAGCTTGGAGGAATCATAGAACGACAAATGAAGTTGGAAAAGACTGGAAACTGGTGGATTTATATTTACAAAGAAAAGTGGGACTGGGTTGATTTAACAGAGTTAGTATTAACTCCCTTAAATGTTCAACGAAATGAAATATGGTCAAACAAAATTCAAGCTATTGACATGAGAGCTGGAAGATAGAGTCAGAACTAAATTTTTGAACAAAGTTAAGTATAATTACTTTGGTAAAATCCAGTGAAAGTCAGATAAGTTTAGGAAGTTATTCAAAACAGAATTACTTTGGGTAAAATGATATAAAGATATTAAAACTAAAATATGCTGATGGTTACTGAAATTATTCTATCTTTTGTTGTATAACACTGATATTATATATGGAAATTTTACCATCTAAGCAACTCTATATTATGGTTTGTTTTAATTATATATTTGTTTGTTTTAATTTTATATATATATATATATATATATATATATATATATAATTGTTTTTATGTTTAAAAATGTCAATAAGCTTCTTTATTAAGAAACTATTTTAATAATCACACATACACACACACATATATATATACCGTATATACAAAGAAACAAAAAATAATGGCTAGCCCTAAGACCATATACTGTGTCTGCTCAGTAAGGAAGTCAGCATAGTGCAGTGGTTTGCACATTGGACTATGACTCTGCCGAACAGGGGTCGAATCCCTGCTCAGCCATGGAAACCTTGAGCTTCCCCTGAAAAAAATCTTGCCAAGAAAACCCTGTGATAGGTTTTTCTTAGGATCGCCATAAGTCAGAAATGACTTGAAGGCATACAACAAAGGAAAACAAACACATTAATCTGATGAAGTGGGCTCTAGTTCATAAAACTGGCCCAAGGGATCTATCAGGATGTAAAGTACTGTACTGAAAGACACACACTTACTGTTTTAAATTGCAACTACTTGCTCTGGTAGACTGTGCTTAAGCTCAGGAAGAAGTGGGCACTGGAATGCCCCTTTAACATTTGTAGTCAATGAAATATGGGGTGGGGTGGGAGGAAAGGGAAACCATTCCTAACTCCTGGAGGTAAAACTAACACAATGTCATGGCAAAGCATAAACATTCTGAGATAACATGTCAAGAATTCCCTGTGTTGACATTTGGTGAATAATCTCAGTTACTCATCATTGCTAGCAGCAAAACCAATGAGTCTGGCAGTGCTTATAAAACTACAGTATATCTAGAAACAATACCCAGAAAGCAAGCAAAAGGGAGTATCTGAGGAATTATCTCAGTATGCATCATGCACATATGACGTGCACACACGCACATAGACTAGGACAAAGAATAATAATTTCTTTAAACATATCCAAAGATACAGCTGAGATACAGTTTAGGGGTCTGGTTCATAAAAACAATCTAACCTTGACCAGGAAGCCTATTCGGAACACAGTCCACATCGAGTGTATGTACCTAAGCCTGAGGTCCAGGGATAGTTTAGGGATTCTGTTAGTATACCGGCCACCCCGTTGTCTAACAGACTCCCTAACCAAGATAACACAGCTGGTCTCAGAGTTGCTGCTGGAGTCACCCAGACTTTTAGTTCTTGGCGACTTCAACATCCCACTCGAGACCAGCTTGCTAAATCTAACGGGCGCAGCTCGGGAGTTAATGGAATCCATGACAAACATGGGCCTATCCCAATTGGTTGTCGGGCCTACTCACTGTGCAGGTCATATCCTCGATGCGGCCTTTAGTACGGAACAGGAATATCCGTGGGCAGAGGTGATTGAAACCTCCGCATTGTCATGGACGGATCATTTCCTGGTCAAGATGGAGCTAAGAGCCACTGTCTGCCCCACCGGGGGTGGTGGACCCATTAGAATGGTCTGCCCTCGAAGGCTAATGGAACCAATTGGATTCCAGAAAGCCTTGGAGGGTTTAATGGTTGGTAACGCCGGTGATTCTGTTGAAGCTTTGGTTAATATTTGGAACACCGACCTCACCAAGGCTATTGACACAATCGCTCCCAAGTGTCCTTTCCAGCCTGCTCCTAACCGTAAGCTTGGTACTCAGAGGAGCTTAGGAAAATGAAGCAGGCTGGACAACGACTAGAGCGCACCTGGCGGAAGACTCGACTCTTATCTGACAAGACTCGTCATAGGAATTTCCTTAATTCTTATCGAGAGGCGATACGTGCAGCGCAGAAGTCTTTCTCCACTGCACGTATTGCATCTGCAGAGTCCCGTCCAGCAGAACTGTTTAGGGTGGTGGGGGAGCTGACGCAGATTCCACCTGCGCAGAACCCCTTACTCAACCCGACAACGGCCTGCTGTGATGCATT
The DNA here is from genome assembly GCA_030847615.1 of Gambelia wislizenii. Lineage (NCBI taxonomy): Eukaryota > Metazoa > Chordata > Lepidosauria > Squamata > Crotaphytidae > Gambelia > Gambelia wislizenii. The sequence goes on along the minus strand of JAUMIR010000005.1, from coordinate 22,551,350 downwards.
TAACATCCACTTTGCAGATAAAATCTCTCGGATAAGAGCCGACTTAGATGCCAGTGTTATGACAGAATCTATAGACGAGGTGTCCAGCAACTCCGTTGATGAAATTTTATTGGATCAGCTTCAATCTGTGAGTACCGATGACGTGGACAAGCTCCGTGGTACAGTGAGGAAAACAACCTGTCCCCTTGATCCCTGTCCATCTTGGCTGGCCACCCAAGGGGGTGACGCATCGAGAGTACTCCTTAGGGATATTATCAATGCGTCCTTCAGGGAGGGGTCCCTTCCACCTTGTCTGAAGGAAGCGGTGGTTAAGCCGCTCCTGAAAAAGTCTTCCCTGGACCCCTTGGACAGGAACAACTATAGGCCAGTCTCTTTGCTGCCTTTTCTAAGCAAAGTGATTGAGAGGGCGGTCGCTTCCCAACTCCAAGCTGTCTTGGATGAAACCGACTATCTAGATCCATTTCAAACTGGCTTTAGGACGGGTTATGGAGTGGAGACTGAAATGGTTGCTCTGGCTGATGACCTCCGCTTGGGTATCGACAGGGGTAGTGTGACCCTGTTGGTGCTCCTGGACCTCTCAGCGGCCTTTGATACAATAGACCATTCCATCCTCTTGGATCGCCTGAGGGAGTTAGGAATCGGAGGCACTGCCTTGCAGTGGTTCCATTCCTTCCTCTTGGGCAGATCCCAGAGGGTGAGGCTTGGAGACAGTTGCTCTACTAGAATAGAGCTTAACTGTGGCGTTCCTCAGGGTGCCATCCTGTCCCCGATGCTATTTAACATCTATATGAAGCCGCTGGGAGAGGTCATTCGGAGGCATGGAATGCGGTGTCATCAGTATGCGGATGACACCCAGATATACTTCTCCATGTCTCGGTCATCGGCTTCGACTTCAGATGGCGTCTCTCCTCTGAATGATTGTCTTAAAGCAGTAATGGACTGGATGAGGAAAAACAAATTGAGACTGAATCCAGACAAAACGGAGGTACTAACAGTTACAGGCCCAAAACCAGGTCTGGGAATACAAACTCCAATCCTGGATGGAACTACACTCTCCTCCAAGGATTGTGTTCGCAGTCTGGGGGTGCTCCTGGACCCGTCGCTCCAGATGACTAATCAGGTAAATGCAACGGTCAGGAGTGCCTGTTATCAACTTCGGCTGGTACGCCAGCTGCGCCCTTTCCTGGAAACTAGGGACCTCGAAACTGTGGTACATGCACTGGTAACCTCCCGTCTGGATTTCTGTAATGCGCTCTACATGGGGCTACCCTTGTGCTTGACTCGGAAACTTCAACTAGTCCAGAACATGGCAGCCAGGTTGATTTCTGGCGTTCCCAGAAGAGAGCATATAACACCGGTGCTAAAAGCTCTCCACGGGCACAGTACAAGGTGTTGGTTATGACCTTTAAAGCCCTACATGGCTTGGGTCCAACTTACCTCCGGGACCGCCTCCTTCCGTACAACCCTCCCCGCGCACTTCGGTCCTCTGGGAGGAATCTGTTACAGCCTATGAAAACAAGGCTGTCGGTGACCTCCCAGAGGGCCTTCTCTGCTGCTGCTCCCAGATTATGGAATGGCCTGCCGGACGAGATCCGTCTTATTACCACCTTAGACAGCTTTAAAAAAGCTGTCAAGACGGATCTTTTCCGGCAGGCCTTTCCTGAATAATTATCCCGGCCCAAGACTCAGCTGCCCTTTCTAGGCTACGATTGTATGTTTTAAATTTTTTTTCTTCTAATTTATATATATTTTAATTAATGCATGTTTTTAATCCTTTGTAATTTAATATTATTTTAAGGGGTGGGTGGGCTAGGGTATTGCGAGTATGGGGTTTTTATATTGTAAGCCGCCCCGATTGCGTTGCAGAGGGGCGGGATATAAATAAAATTTTATTATTTATTAGTATATTATTATAAAATTGTTAAAATAGTGTTTAGATTAGAGTGTTGCACTGGGATGGGAGATCTACATTCTATTCCCTGCTGAACCATAAAACTCAGAGGATGGGCCAATAATTCTCTTTCTCTCTTTGTCTCAGCTGGACCTACCTCATAGGGTTATTGTGAAGAAATGGTGTAACAAAGAGATGCCTCAGCTCATCATTGAGGAAAGACAGGATATAAATGTATCTAGACTGTATGTTAATACATAAATAAAGCTAAAAGTCTGCTAATGAGGTATCCAGACCAGCTGTTAAGGAAAGACAAACGAATGAAAGATTTGGTGAACGAAGGCAGAGAAGCTGAGTAAAGTAAACCCACTAGGTTCAAAAGGGCTTATTTCTAAGTAAATTTTCAGATTAGAACTATATCCTTGCATCCCAATCTTGTGCATGAGTACTTGAAAGTAAGTCCCATTGAGTTCAATTATGCTGCATTTGATGGGAGTTTTGTTGACAATTATTTATTTATTTATTTATTTATTTAAAACACAGCAGATAGCAATACATTCTCTTGCTACCCCTAAATGACATCTGTGTTGACATTTATAAGATTTTATTTCTCCATTAGGCTGCACCCTCTTTTTCCTAGCACGGGTACTAATATTTTTTAGGAACCAAAAGAACAGCAGAGGAGGTAGAACTCACCTATTAAATACAGTTCCCTTTTGTGGTTTTGTTAAAACAATACTGTTCTGCACTGGAACACAAGATGATGCATTATTTGATCATTATTCCGTATTGCCACTGCTCAGAATGACATGGGAACTTTGGAAACAAAATTTCTCCCCAGTTGGGCTAAGCCACTAGCCTCACAGAGGCTTGTGTTTCATACTGACCCCAGTGAATGGAGGAGACCTAAGCCAGTGAGTTCACAAAGGCATGACTTTAGTAGCTGCTGCTCATTTAGTGACCTCATAGAACTTTATTTTTGATTCAGCAGTCTCGTTCTACCCTCTCATCTGGTGTCCTTCATTTGTGCCAGACTACATTCCTCATCATTCCAATAGCCATGCTGGTCCCTCTCAGAGAATGTAGGATTGCATTTTAAGGCCTAAAATACAATCGCTATTTCCTACTAGAATCAATTGAATCAATGGGATTTACATAAGGATTGGTTTACCTTTCAGCACTTAATTCAGTTGATCTATTTCAGATAGAATTTGCAATGACATACCCTCCAACATTTCACAGATTAAAACTGGGGAACATGTGGCCAAGCAACATCAGAGTGTGGTCAAGATGGCAAAAGTTATGAATGAGGAACAACATGCAAGCCGGGAGAAACTGCAGCAGTTTGCTTCTGCCTAAACTGACTGGGAAGGGCAAGATTCTACCTCCTCTCATTCCCCCACCCTTGCTGAATTAATGGAGTGCAAACTGCATTTGCATTTTGAACTCATTTTGTAGCAATTGAAGCAAGCCCATCTCAAAGAGGGAAAACAGTAGTAAGAGAAGAGAGAAATTGGGACATTGAAAAAGTGGGACAACAGAGAATTAATCAGGACTGTCCCTGCTAAATCGGGACAACTGAAGGGTATGTAACTCTATGTAGGCCTAAATGTAGTTTAATATTTATACCTTGCTTTTCTATTAAAAGAATAACTAATGCAGTTTACAACAAAACAAAACATTATGAAATAGAAAAAAGAAAACTAATAAAATTATATTTTAATTACGACAATAAGAATAGGAAAAAAGACATAGGAGATTATCAGACGCATCAAATGTGGCACGATCATGACACCAGCGGAATGCAAAAGGACACCAATATCAGGCGACGACGTCCTATTGCATTCCGCTGGCATTATGCTAATGTACTTTTTTATTGATGGCTGAAGCCGTCAATAGATCACCGTGGCACTTTAGTGCCAGCACTGCCGGCGTGCAAAACCTCAGGCCATTTAAATCTTGTCACTGCAGTGAGAATGGCCGGTCTGGTACGAACACTTCCAGGTCAGATCAGGACATCGAGGTAGGTTTTACTCTTTTTATGGCCCTCCCCGTTAATTGGGACCTTTAAAGTGTGTGTATGTGCTTTGTGCAACTTTAAATGTGTTTATTTTGCTTTTATTTTTAAATTTCCCAAGCAACAGGAGCTTCCCGTCAATGAAAAGCTCTGCCTCACTAACTGCAGAAGCACTGGAGCAGAACGTGATGTCATGTGAAACCGGGTCCATTTCGTGGGACAGGAACATCATCCTGGTGTTCTCCTCAGGTACTTTTTACTCTGTCTGATCATCTTAGTCTCAGTAAAATATAGTTATTTCTGTACATAAGCATATTTTCCATTATGATAGTGTTACCTGAAGAGGTTGGGGGAGGGGTCTGTGAGAGCCCACCTGTGATGCCAATTCTCTGTTATTAATTGCAGGAATTATTAGCTCAAACGGAGGTCTGCGAGAGGCGGGTAACTTTGGGACCTTTACCTCTGTATACCAGTACTAAATTGTAGTATGTGGGGAAATAATCATTGTAATGTAAAAGCAATCTTGTGTACCTCATTCACAATCTTAGATAAGTCTAGGGTTTTTCCCTGCATGCATTTTGTTCTCCCAAAATTCCCTTCTCTTACTTCACTGAGCACTTCTAGCCAACTGGAAGTGTTGAGTGATTGGACACATGACCTAATTTGAATTTTATTGCTTTTGTGTAACTTGCTTCCCTTCTGAATCTGACTCTCCATGAGAATGGATGCATTTTAAGTTTTCCTGTAACCATGCCATGATGCATCGGAACCCAGCCCAGGTCTGTAGGCTGGTGAGTCTCTCTTACCCATTCTTAGTAAGTTAGGGACCTTTTCTTAAGTTTGTTTTAGTATGTAGATTGAGACTGATATACCTTCAGTAAACTTTGTTTTGCATTTTAAACCGACTCCTTTGTTTTGTAATGAGTCTAATTTAACTGGGGGATCCCAGACCTCTGATGATAATTGAGCTTAAGTCTGCTTCTTAACCGCACTCTGCATAAAGCGTGAAGTCAAATGTGACTGAATGATTTTACCTTTTTAAAAAGGAGATAATTCTTGTTGTTTTTAAAGGACTAGATCCTGCAATTTTATTTTTAGACTCATTACCTTCCAACAAAAATGCAGAGAGCACTCCAGTTTTAAAGTAAAATAAAGCTTTTTTTAAAATCAGAAACACAGAAACTAGCACACTAGAATAACACTCTTACACAACACTCAAGGCTAACTGAAAAAGAAAATGGGAAGGGTTGGTCTGGGGACAGAGGGCAATATTTACTGGTCCTGGAGGATGAAAGTTCTGTGAAGCGTAGAAACTCAGAGAGAAGTCTGAGAGTGGCACAGCGGATACCCATTCAATAATACATCAAGGAAGATAGTGATAGGATTCCTGGATAGGATTCTGTGGCACACATTGTTATTGTTTAAGCAGGGATATTTATCACCCAAAATATGCCTGGAAGATGAATTTTGGCTGCAACAATCCAGAATGACTCTCCGGTGGGAGGAACAAAGGAGAGCAAGACTCCACTGATTGTCTTATGTGGCTGGGAGATAGGAATGGATAGGTTTAAGACAACCTCTCATTTCAGGACAGGAGAGGGTCTGAAGGATGTTTCCTGGGGATTAGGGGTTGTATCGGTCACTTGTTTGTTTGGTAGATGACTCATTGCTGAGGTGCCCAGGGCTGTTAAGAAAGGACTAGCACATACCACTGTAATGGGTATGTTTGCCCATTACATAATCCTATGTTGGGCTGTTGGGCTAAAAATACTGTATTTCTAAGACACCTTCCCTGGTCTTTGTGACCTCCATCTGCCCTCTTCTTTTGGATAATCTGGTCTACCAGACCCCTTTAAGTGCATCCAATATTTCCAATTATGAGATATTATAGGAAGGGCATCATAGGTAACAATAGTCTAAGTTCACTTTAAATTAGAAATGTAGGTTTAGCTTACATAGTACCTATTTTGCTATTGATTTATGTTTTCAGTTGGGAAAAAAAGGGCTCCTACTCTGCCTTATACCAAGCTGCTGAATGGCAATGCTGCCACAGAATTAATATTCTTCTTTGTTCCTTCTGTACTGGAAATGTAGTGCCCTTGTCATACAGCTGCTCTTTATAAGGAGGGGCAGAGTGAAGACTGATTTCTTCACCTCAAAATGCTAAAACAGGTGGGGTGCATTGCAAATTGAAACTCTCCTCACTTCTCTATGCAAACAGTGGTGGACGAATCTTTTAATAATCTCAAATTGTTGTATGAACATAGCTGCCAGCTTACACCTGAGCCCTGAATGGCCTATGCATTTATTACATTGCTACACTCCCTTCCTCTAAGTAGCTCAGAGTATATATATTTATTGCATTTATACCCTTTTTTCCATATGGACCTGAAAATGGCATAAATTGTGTTCCTCAGCAATCTCGGAAAATCTCAGTTCTGACCAGACCCAGGCCTGGTTAGCTTTAGCAAGGTGCCTGCATCATGTGTCTTCAGGTCATGTCCTGGGATTACAGTGGGCCTTCTGAATGCATGGATTTAGCATTGACAGATTCCACCATCCACGGCTTGAAAATATGCAATAAATAAATAAATAAATAAATTCCAAGAAGCAAACCTTGATTTTGCCATTTATATAAGGGACACCATTTTACTATGCCATTGTATATAATGGGACTTGAGCATCCACGGATTTTGGTATCCACAGGGGTGGTGGTGGTCCTGGAACCAAACTCCAGTGGATACCAAGGGCCCACTGTATGTTCCACCCCACTTCCCAATGGCCCATGGTTGCTCACCAATTTCTATGAATGAATGTGGATTTGAATACAGATTTCCCAAGTCCTAGTCCAACAACACCTACTACTTTGTACGAGCTCTCACATAACATCTAACACAGAGATTGCAAAGCCTGGGGACAGTCTAGCAAAAGTTAGGGTCAATTTAAAATAACTAATGAAATTTGAATTATTCTGTCTCTGTTGAACCCTGGCCGTTGACTGCCAGCTAATTCAGAGATGGAAGTTTTACAGCTCCTATTGGCTTGGATTTCGAGACCTCTAACCATTAAGCACATGCTTACAACATCTAAATCGAGCCCCTTGCAGAAAGTAAATTTTGAGTCTATATGTAATTTTCTAAGAAATAGCAATACACTTATGTAATACTAATGCTATTTAATCAGTTAACTGCCTTTTCCCAAATAAAGGCAAGGTCCATGTGCTTAAGGTTTGTAGGAAAATATATTTATTTACTCCTCAAAAAAAATATCAAGACAATGCACAAAGTTAAATTAATGTCTTCTTTTCACAACAGTCCTGTGAAGTAGGTGAGGCTGAGACAGAGAGAGAGAGAGAGAGAGAGAAGCCCAAGGTCATCTATTGAACAGCATGGCTATGTGAGGATTTGAACCCAGATACAGTCTTCGGATACAGTAAAATACTCTCTAGCTGCTATACCATACAAATGCTGGTAATTTCAGGCAGAAAGCACATTCCAAGGAACATGAAGATTTTAGGAGAGGCCAAATTTTTCAAAGTACTCTAGAGCACCAAGGAACATTTTCTTGAGAATGTCTCTGTTGCTGTATCTTGGCAGAAGCAAGACTCGAAAGCAAGTGCAGGCTTCAGGATACCACCGGTCGGGGTCTGCTTTCTTTGGATCAGTAATTGTGAACGTAAATTTTTCCATCCCTTGACCTGGAATGCGATCGGTTCCTGTGAGGAAAGCTGAAGAAATAATGTTAGAAGTTAGAACATCACAGCCAGAACACACCTTTGCAGAAAAGTAGAAAGCACATTGCCAGGGAGTGAAGATTGTCCACTTTCTGCTTGAGAGGGCAGATGAGCCTCCAACATCTCCATGCCAGGAATATTGTAAAATTGAAAAGGGAAATGGCCCCACTTCCACTGTGCATGGCCCCAAAAGAATAACATTGATGCATTCATACCTGCAGGCATACAAGAGGGACCAGTATTTTGGAGGGCAGACCAAAAGAGGTCAGGATATAAATAATAAATTATGTAAAAACCAAAATTAAAAACAACAACCACTTTTTCAGTGCACATTCTCCTTCTCCTAAAACCAATGTTATGGTACTCAGCAACAAGATCCTCAGCAGCAGGGCTACCATGAATATGGCAAATAGAAGCCTGAAACCAATTATTAATTCAAACTAAAGTAGACCCACTGAATTAATGGAATTTGCCTAAACACTGACTTACTGAGTTCTCATTGCTAATCCCAACTGGAATATCAATCATGTTTAGGCTAGGGACATCTGGATTCTAATTACTGACATTTACTGATTCTTTATGAGCAAACCACTCATGCTTAACCTTAACAGTCAGTCACATATCACTTTTGGGAGAGTAAAATAGGATAACTACCTTGCCTGACCTCTCCATGGACCCAAGCCACGGTAGGATATGAGTAATTAATCATCAAAACTTGAAAAAGGCACTACATTAATACTGTGACTCCCAGAATTCCTCTACCAGTATGACCAATGACCAATAGCCAAGCTGACTGGGGGCTTCTGGAAGAAGCTTAACTTCTCCAAGCTTTAATAGTAATATGTTTATGTTCTATGTCAGTGGTTCTTAACCTTTTCTTTACCAGGGACACCCTTTAAATATCTTTTGTTACCACAGACCCCCAAGACTTAACTCAAGATTTAAAATATAATGATACTGATAATAATACAATTACACCAGAGGGCCTTTTTGGTAATCGCCCCCAAATTATGGAATGGCCTACTGAACGAGATCTGTCAGATGACGAGCTTGAGTAGCTTTAAAAAAGCACTAAAGACGGATCTCTTTCAGCAGGCCTTTTCTGATTAGATCCCGGCCTCAGGAGCTCCTGGCCTCTTTTAGTTTTGCTGGCTATTGATTTTTGTATTTGTTTTTTTTTTTAATGTGATTTTAGTTTAGGTGGTTTTTAAATTTTATACTAGTTTAATATCTTTTTATGGGGGAGGGTGGGTGTGGGTGGTGCTTAGGGATTTTAGTCTGCATTGTTGTATTTTAATTGTTGTAAGCTGCTCCGATTGTTTTTAACAGAGGGGCAGGGTAAAAATAAATATTATCATTATTATTATCATTATTATTATTACACCACCCATTAAACCTTCCCTCAGAGTCGCTGCAGGGGAAGGGAAGATTTTCTCCTGCTTCTTGCTGCAAGTTTGTGACTGGAGTGGATTGAATGGCAATGTGCAGGCCAAGCCAGCCAGCCAGCCTTTGCCTTGGCTGTCACATTGCTACTCAACTGCAGTGAGGAGGTGGGGCAAGCAATTTCAAGCCTTCACAGACCCCCTGTGATGACATTGCAGACCCCAGGTTAAGAACCACTGTTCTATGTAGTATGTAACAGCCTCTTAAAATGAGCAGCACAGTAAAAGGTTTTGGTCTAAATGCAACTGCTGTTCTCAGTTAGAGCAGGCTCATTAAATCAACTATACAGTATTTATGTTAAATATTGACTTGCCATCCAGCATCTGATGCAGACAGTCAACTCTACTTTGCACTTGCAATTGGATTTAGGCCTTTGTCTTTTAAAAGAGCAAGCCAGTGGGGTGTGGTGATTTGAGCACTGGACTAGGACTCTTGGAGACCAACGTTCAAGTCCTTGCTCAGGCATGGAAACCCACTGGGGGTTCTGGGGCAAGTCATGCTCTCGCAGCTTCAGAGGAAGGCAATGGCAAACTTCCTCTAAATAAAATTTGCCAAGATACAATAGGATTGCCATAAATCAGAGTTGACTTGAAGGGACATAACAACTTTTAACATTTATTACCAAGAAAATTCTTCTTGTTCTCTTCAGGAAGATCATGAAACACAGCCCAAAAATCCTTGATTGTTTGTTCTGCCTTTTCATAACCAGCGTACTTTGTATTCTGTGTCATAGAATTGGAAAAAAAATGGCACTCTTAGTCCTTCAATATCTCTTTATACATAAACTAACAGTCATTGCCCACAATAATTCAGTTAAATATTCCAGTCATCCATATGTTTTTGTAGCTGGATTCTGAGGGCCACACTGCATGTTACTCTCTGGCAAATTTCACATGTGGCAAGAATTATCAGTTTGTCAAAAAGCTGCAACCAACCCTAGCTTCCTGTTGGGGGTACCATATAATTATCAGGACACAAGACCAGCTGTAGTGGTTTTGAGCCCGAAAAGTGATGGATGCTGAACAAGGATATTAACTGTGTGCCATCACCCCACTCTGTCCAAAAGATAGAACTGCAGGGAGACTGACTAGGACTTGTCTACATGGGCAAAAAACAACCCCACAGTCACAGCACAGTTGACACATAACCTTTTCAATTATGCTCATTTTCACCAAGGTTTCTGCAGGAAACCCAGGATCTGTAAGATTTGCAGGTTTTTTTCCATTTGAGTGGAAAACCTGGATTTTTTGGCTGTATGGCAGCTGAGGATGGTCTTTGGAGCAAAGCTAGGGTGGGATGTCCAGTGGAGCTTTTTAAAATTTTATTTTTCGATTGTGCCCATATCTGGATAAGCGTATCTCCGCTTATCCAGTAATACAGTTCTCTGGCATGCAGAAGCAAATGGGAGGGGGGGGGACCTGGAGTAGTCCTGGCCATGTGGCTGGAAGTAGTATGATGTATAGGACACGTGATCAGCATAGGACCACCCTTTTACTCTGACGTGAATTACACTGCTTGGTGTGTGTGGCATTTATGGGGCTGCCGCAGATCAAATAAATCCAGTGTGGCTATGAGGCAGGTTTCCTGCCAGTGTAGACAAGTCCCAACACTAGTAGATAATCTGAAAAAGTAATTTTTCCAAGCTCTAAAACTCCCAGATTTCCCCAGCCATGCTAGCTAGGGGGTTCTGGAAATTATAGCCAAAAAAACAATTCCCAAAAAATTCCAAAATTTGCTAATCTGTCAGTATAAGTGAGATAATACTCTCATCCTCTGCTTCTGATGTCACAGGAGTCTGTCTTAATAAGAAATATAGAAGATGTTGGTTTAAATCAATGTTTTCAAAATCTGCAGTTTGGCTCCTTCTGCTACTGAGGATCAGCTCAAGACAACAGCTACTGCCTTGAGCACTTCTACAGAGTGTTGTAGAGTGTGCTGGGACTTGGATATTAGACCATGCAAACTTATCTAGGCGTTCATAAAAATACTTTTGCCCATAGGGACCACATAGATTATATTACACACATGCATGCTGCACAATGTAACAAGAACAAATGCATTAAAATGCAAAGCAGTAAGGACTGCAAAGGAAGCACACCAGAGAACACAACATAGTTTTATAGCACATTTCCCCCAGTGATGGATCTGATGCCTGTTTTACCTTTTCCAATTGTTCCCAGTCATATGTTTTATATCCAAGCAGAACAAGTTGGAGTTCAATAGGAAGGAAGATTTTCCACATTCTCGTTGGGCAGCCTCTTTCAAATCCACGCATAAAATCCCCAAACTGTTTCTCAACTGAATCGGTGAATGTGTAACGCACATAAGCATCAACATATTCTTGTCTGTAAACAGATTGATCAGTTAATTTAATTATTTACTATGTTTGTAGTCTGTTTTTCTGTGAAGTACCAAAAGAAATGTACACACCAATATACAGTAGCAGGCTCAACACCTAAAAGTACTGTGCAAATGTGAAATATTATTATTACTACCAGTTTTCCATGTCCTCTTCCCCTAAAGTGAATCATATCTACAAGGACAGGAGACATTACATATTTCTATTTCACATTTGTTCACAAGGACAGACTGTTAATATGGTATGTAGGTCTTCATGCTGTTTGTCCCATGACTGCTACTTTTTCCAAATGGATGAGCTTACTTGTCACACTCATCTGGGAACATAATGTTGTTGTTACTCCACATACACTCATACCCAACCATTCTCTGAAGATGCCAGCCACAGATGCAGGCGAAACGTCAGAAAAAAACTATTCCAAAACACAGCCTCACAGCCCAGAAAAAAAACAAGAAAAATCTATGTATGCCGGCTGTGAAAGCCTTCGACTTCACAGTTTAAAAGCAGTTGAATAAAAACAATTCAGCATCTTCTATAAAAGCCCTTCTTTCAAAACCTTCAGTTCCAAAAGCCTGTCAGTGTTAGCCAACAGCTTTGCCCAAACCATGTTTTGAACAGAAAAGGTATCAACAAGAGTATGTAAGTTTTCAGCAGCTGTATTTATGTTTCATATAGATGCTGCCTTGGCAATGTGTGTTTTCCATTTACAAAGAACACTGCTGAGGAGGGCAGGAGCAACACTTAACTAATGCTAGGTTTATCTACTCTCCTGTGAAAAGCCTCCCTCAACAGCCAAGATTAATACTGATTTAGGAGTCTGGAGGAGGAAGAATTTTAAAATAACCAAGTAGCATTTGTGGGTGGAACGAATCAGTAGATGGGGAAAGGATAAGCAATTCTCCCTCCTGTTCACCAATGCTTGCCACCAGTAGATATCTTGCATTACAAAACCAGAAATTCCATGTTTTCTTCACAACATATAATTTATTCCAGGAGTAAATATAATTCAAAACAAAGAAGAAAAACATGCCTGTTGCACTTAGTGACAGGAAGGTTGGCACCATTTTCTTTCAGGTCAATCTCAGTTATGGATCCTTCATGTTCTTCTGCTATCTAAATAGGCATAAATAAAAATGAAAATGATTACAGATCATAAGACATGATGTTCTTTTCTTTCAAATGCTTGATAATGAATGCAGTCATATAATCCACATAAAGGAGCATCTCTTTCCATATCAATCTGTCTGACAATTGACACTGTCTTACTGAAACCTATTTCTGTAAACCTCTGCCTTCAGAAATGAAGTTCGTGGCAATCTGAGAGGGTAGTGGTCCCCAAGTCTGGAAATTCCTTGACCATCATTATCTTATTTCCCCTTCTCTACTCAGGGATGGGCAAGCTTTTGGCATCAAGTTTTGTATTGGTGCCTACAGAACCCTTTGAGGTCTGCATGGGTGGGTCAGGCTGTCAGCTGAAGGAGCCATGACACACATACAGTACATACTGGAAGAGGCACAGAGCTTCCACAGTTACTAGGAAGTTGACCTTCAGGTTTCTCCTTAACAAGCAATCCAGATCAAGAACACTGTTTCCTAACAGCAGGATGTTAGGATTTTTCTTCCCCACCATACAATGATACTGATCATGATTGCTGTTCTAATGTTTCTGTTAGCAGAGAAAAAACCAGTAATCTCTTCCCTGCTGACCAGCTGAGTCGGTCCCTGATCAGTGCAGCTGGACAGTGGTGGTGGAGGACATGGGCATGGCTTCTCTTGTGGCTTACATGGAGTGTTCATGCACCACAAGTTGCCCACTTGTATTTCATGGGACTAGGCCGGGTCTATTTGAATTGCCTGAGCTTTTGATAGCAACTGCTTCTATCAAGTGATATTGAGCTTTACAAAACAGTATTGCTTCTCTATTTTAGTAGTGTATCCATGGTACCAATAGCCACAGTTTCAGTTATCTGTCGCTGAAAAAAATAGGGATACATACCATAGGGTCACACTGGCAAATGCCTAGAGATATGTCATCTCTAGGAATCGCTAGGTGTATTTATGTTCAACTCTATGGTATGTTTGTATAAGAAGTCCTTAATTTTAATAAGGTTTGCTACTATCAGCAAACATTTAGGAACGTATCCCCTGCAGATACAGGGGGCAACCTATATTGCTAGATTTTATACATCTTTATTGTTATGATTTGTACTACTTATTTTAATTTGGTCCCTCAGATGTTTTAGATTAGGAACATGAGACTAATGCTAAACAAGTAACCAGCCACAAAAACAAAGTTGTTTGCCCACATTCATATACGAGAAACTTGACACTATTGGAAGGGGATCAATATCTCTTACCGTGAAATCCAACATCATGTTTTCAATGACATCATCACACTGTTCATCCAGTATTGCTTGAAGATTGCTAACAAGAAAAGAAAGTACAAAGTAGAACACACTATTAATCCCAAGGCTAAAACAGATGTCCTTACATATAATCTAACTGGTTTCAGTGGAACATCCTTCCTAACTAGTGAGCATATTTTTTTTACAATTACCACACTTCTATTATCACATTTAATTGCTATTATAATCCTATTGAGCCATCATAGTGTAGTGGTTTGAGTGTTGGATTAGGACTGTGGGAGACCAGGGTTCAAACCCCCACTTAGACATGGAAATCCACTGTGTGACCTTGGACAAGTCACACTCTCTCAGCCTCAGAGGAAACCAATGGCAAACCCCCTCTGAACAAATCTTGCCAAGAAAACCTCATGACAGGTTAACTTTAGGGTTGCCCTAAATCGGAAACAACTTGAAGGCACAAAACAACATCAAACAATCCTATTTATTTCAATAGAACTTTCTTCCCAATAAGTGTGTTTAAGACTGCAGCTTTCTGCTATGATCCATTACATAATTATGGAAAGCTACTTGCTATCCACCTCCTAAACAAAAGAATTTTAATATATAAAAACTAATTCCTGCAGTTCTAATCACAAAACAAAAAAGGGACACTTTGGTCTCTAATGTTATACATACACAGATATGAGAAATAGTATTATTCCATACCTTCCTACTATAGGAGACAGCTCCTTTAAATCTTCCAGAGTCAGCTGAACATTTGCCATTTTCTTGAATAGAGCAAGAGGGAAAGGGAAGGCAACTATCTTCATATTATAGAGTGCCATTCCAAACAGGTTCCCAATTAGAAAATATATGTCTTCTTCATCTGGTACCTAATTGGAAAATTAATTATATGGTAAATAATGCTTTTTTTAAAGCCTACTCAACTAATCCACCTTGGGTCCAATCCCAGAAGAAAAGTGGGATGTAAAAGAAATATAGTAAATAAATACATTTAATTAATTTATATCTCACCTTTCTCCTGGCATGGGACCTGAGGCAATTTACAACAAATTAAAATGAAGCAAATGAAATAAATTGAAGGATTTGTTTCTGAATGGCATTTCTTGCACTATAAAGTAAAGTGATTAAAAAGAAGTAACTGACACTGGATACTAGCCTCACAACAAACAACTGCCAAGAAACTGTTACAGTTAAAATGTTTACATTTAAATGTTTAAATGTTTACATTTAAACGTTGTTCCAGTTAGAGGGTTGGAAAATAGTAGCCAGACTTAAAAACACACACAACACCATATGAATAATCATTTTTTAAAAAAAACAAGAGGAGTGGGTTGGTGTTTTGTTTATTTTTAAAATCATTTAAATTAAACAATGGTTTAAACCAACCTGGATTAAACTAGCCAATCCTGAACAAAATGACAGATTTTCTTCATAAATTAGGCTTCTGAAATCAAGAAAACTTGGTGCGGAAAACAGGAATAGAGATATGTGTGTGAAAGGGTTTGTATGCTTTTTTCCTTAGTGGGTTTTCTCTGGTAACAATTAAGATGGAAAAAATAATGGGAAAACATGGGAGGACTGCAAATTGAAGATTACTTCATCTGGACCTTCTATAAAATTCCATTAATGAGGCAATGAGATCACACACAAAAACCAACAGTCTATGGTTGCCAACAAAAACAGAAGCTACTTGTCTTGTTCTCCTAGGCCTACAAAGTCCTAAATTCACAATTGTTCTGCATTGCCACGCTCCTACCCAATATCACAAGCTACAATTGGAGGACAAGAAAGTGAAAAACACTGCAACATTATAATGGGGATAAGTTCCAACAGAGATGTTTTGTACTATTAAGAAAGTGCTTCTCAGGAAGCTGTTTACAGTTACCGGTACATTATTTGTTTTGTTTGAACATCATGCTCTGATTGACTTTAAATTGCATGTCAGTTGCACCGCTATTTTGCTTCTCACATAGTTTATGTGTGGAGAGAATACTTTTGCATGTGCCCTCACTTGTCATTAGAATATGGTAATACAGGCTAGACCAGAAATAGTAATCCAGGCTTGGTAGCAGTAAAAATTCACATATACCTGGTGGGAAAACCAAATTAGATGCGACTCTTCAAAATGTCTGAATATCTGTAGTTCTGGAGTACACAGTTCCCTTCTGAGGACTGTAAAGAACTCTTGAGACAGGCCTCCATCATCAATCCCAGGTTCTCCTTCAAAATTCACCTGATGAATGAAAGTCAGATTATTTATACAGTATAATTTACATACATGGATCATCTATCCCCAAATATGAGTTTGAGTAACACCTCCTTGTTTTATTCAGCACCACTACTTATTATTCCTATTGTGCAGACATGAAACTGAGGCTGCAGGGTAGTGACTCAGTGAGAGCCACTCAGCTGAAGTGGAAATGGTGTTTGACAGATGATATCAATAAGAGTTAAATTCTACATAATATGCATAAATAATGCTGCCTGGTCTCAGCCATCTTTACTCAGAAACAAACTGCATTCATTTCAATAGAAGTAAACGCCACTGATTTGCTCCTAAGCTAAAGCTGCAATCATAAAGCCACCGGGTTCTGTCCTGGGCCCAGTGCTATTCAACATCTTTATCAATGACTTGGATGAGGGAATTAGGGGCATACTTATCAAATTTGCAGATGACATCACATTAGGAGGAGTAGCTAATACCCTAGAGAACAGGATCAAAATTCAAAATGACCTGAATAGACTAGAAACCTGGGCCAAAGCTAACAAAATTAAATTCAATATGGAGAAATGTAAGGTACTGCACTTAGGGCAGAAAAAACTAAAAGCATAAATATAGGATGGGGGAGACCTGGCTGAACAAGACTACGTGCGAAAGGGATCTAGGAGTCCTAGTAGACCACAGGTTGAACATGAGTCAATAATGTGATGCGGCAGCTAAAAAGGCCAATGCGATTTTGGGCTGTATGTAGAAATATAGTGTCCAGATCAAGGGAAGTAATAGTGCCACTCTATTCTGCCTTGGTCAGGCCTCACCCAGAATACTGTGTCCAGTTCTGGGCACCACAATTCAAAAAAGGATATTGACAATTTGGAGCGTGTCCAGAGGAGGGTGACTAAAATGCTGAAATGTCTGGAAACCATGCCTTATAATGAAAGACTTAGGGAGCTGGCTATGTTTAGCCTGGAAAAAAGACAGTTAAGGGGTGATATGATAGCCCTGTTTAAGTATTTGAAGGGGTGTCACTTTGAGGATGGAGCAAGCTTGTTTTCTGCTGCTCCAGAGATTAGAACATGGAGCAATGGATGCAAGCTGTAGGAACAGAGATTCCACCTCAACATTAGGAGGAACGTTTTGACAGTAAGAGCTGTTCAGCAGCAGAACACACTCCCTCGGAGCGTGGTGGGGTCTCCTTCCTTGGAGGTCTTTAAACAGAGGCTGGATGGCCATCTGTCAGGGATGCTTTGATCGTGATTCCTGTGTGGCAGGGGGTTGGACTAGATGGCCCTCGTGGTCTCTTCCAACTCTGCAATTCTATGATTCTATAATGTACTATCACGATGAACCCAGCACAATGATCAGATTTTGGATGGAGCAGCTAGTGTGATCTAAGGCTGCCACATGTCCTACTCTAGAGCAGTGCTACTCAAAGTGGTGGTCCATGGACCAGTGCCATAAGCCACGGGCTGCCAGTCCATGGCAGAAAGAGTTATAGCCAAGGGGCACAAATATGCTGCCAGTGCCTGGTATACTGGGGAGAAACTCTGTTGGTCTGCCACATCAAATAGCCTAAGAAGCAGTGCACTAGAGGACACACTTCTGTTTGAAGGACAGTCCTTTTTTTAAAAGGTTTTATCTGGATGAGGGGAGGTTCCGTTCAAATAAAAGCACCATAATGCTGGAGGTCAGGAACCTGATTTAGCAGGCATACCAGCACACCTTTCAACATTTCACATGAAAACTGGGACACATGTGATCAAACATCTGAATGTGGTCAAGATGACAAAAGGTATTATTGAGGAAGACACAAGCTAGGAGAGCCTGCAGCAGTTTGTTTTCGCTTGAACCTATTGAGCAGGGCAAAATGCTGGCCCCGCCAGTCCAATCCCCCCATTCATTTAAGTGAGTACAACCTACTTGTGTGCACTTTGAGCTGAGTTTGCAGCAATTGTAGCAAGCTGAAGACAAAGGGGAAAGTGGGAAGAAGAAAGCGAAACCGGATCATTTAAAAAGCAGGTGAAAAGGAGGGATGACAGAGGATCAATTACGACTGTTGGAGGGTATGCACTAGTCATCTGGGGCCCATCTACACAACAACAACAACAAAATCCAGCAAGAATGCAAGCAGAATACCTTTAATTTAGATGAGCTCCTGCTGGGATTCACAATATTCAGAAGGATGGGGGCTGAAAACGCCACATAGACCACGATAACAGCTTTCGCTGTTCCTTGCAATCTTTTTTAAAAATTGTGTGAAAAAGCGCATAATAGGTCATATGTACAACCAATTCAAAAAGGAGACACAGCAGAGCTGAAAGCTGGTTGGACCTCGGAGGGGGTGGGCTTGCAAGGGAGGGCTTGCAATACCGGAGCTGCCATTGTTGTTGTTTTTGCATGATCGTTCATGCAGCAGAGCGGCAGAGCAAAAGTATGAAGATATTTTAAAGTGGAAAATAGCTCTTCCGCAGCTGTCATTAAAAAAAAAAAAGTGAGGGAGAATGGAGGGAGATTTTCCAGATGCAGCTCACTCACAGCCACTTTTTTTTTTTTTTGGTTAGGATGTAAACTGCAAGCCATTCTCTTCCAGCAAGCTTGTGAATGAGCCATGGGCACTGCAGTGATAGGGAGGTAAGGTGCTATTTTTTGCTACAATTCTCTCATCTAGCTGAGCCCATGCTTACATTCATTTGCACCTGGAAATTGTAATTCTATTCAAATTATCAAACTCATTTTTAATATTACTAAACAAAAAAAATGAGGACATGCAATTTTATGCAAATTGGTGTTCTTTTTTTGGTCCTTATTTTAATAATGATGCTGTTTTTTGATAATGGAAGGAACTGGAAAAGCCACCTCTGAGTATTCCTTGCTTATGAAAACTCTTATGAAATTCTCAAATTGGTTGGTACCTTTCTCTCCACTGCGTGTGTCTATGTGCCTTCAAGTCTCCTGTTGACTTATAGCGACAGCATGGACTTCATAAGGTTTCTTAGGCAAGGAATACTCAGAGATGGCTTTGCCAGTTCCTTTGTCTGAAATATAGCCTACAGCACCAGGCATTCACTGGCAGTCTCCCATCCAAGTACTGACCAGGGCTGATCCTGCTTAGTTTCCAAGATCAGACAGGATCTGGTGCCTTTACGGTACTTGGGGCCCTTGAAGGCATGTGCACGCACACACACAGAGCCGTTCAAATATGATCACAGGCTCTGAAGCTGTCATGAAAACCGATCCTAGACACTTTTACTCCGCAACAAGTCCCACTAAGTGTGCTGATTATTTCCAAGAACGGTTGTAAGCCAGGGTACCTTATTTCCAACCAAGACTAAAAACCTGGGAGAACATCCAATTGAAATCAGTGGGGCTTTCTTTCAAACAAACACAAACAGGACCCATTGCAACCCTACAGGATCACACCAATCTCCAGCCTGGTGCATTTTTTTAAAATCAGAGATTCCACAGAGAGTCCAAATTTGGGCATGCTCCAAAGTAAGTCTGCATTATTTTGGGATCCCCTTTGGCAGTAAGGTGGGTATAAATACACTAAATCAGTGGCTCTTAACCTTCTATTTATCAGGGACCCCCTTTAAATATTGTTGTTGTGGATCCCCAAGGCTTAACTCATGATTTAAAGCTCTAATAATAATAATAATAATAATACCTGATAACAGTAAAAATACAATTACACCATCCATTAAGCCTTCGCTCATAGAGGCATTGGAGAGTGGGAAGACTTTTTTCCTGTTTCTTCCTACAAGTTTTTGTGGATTGAATGGCAATGTGCAGGCCAAGCCAGCCAACCCACCTTTGACTTGGCTTCTCTCACATGGCCCCTCCACTGCAGGGAGGAGGTGGGCCAAGCAGCCTTCAAGCCTTCAGGGACCCCCTGTGAGGACATTGTGGGGTCAGGCCAATCCTGCCAGCCAGTCCGCAATGTCCTCACAGGGGGTCCGCAAAGGCTTGAAGGCTGCTTGACCCACTGCCTCCCTGCAATGGAGGGGCCAGTAACAGGAGGCAAAGCAAAGTCTGGCAGGCTGGCTGGCTGGCTTGGCCTATGCATTGCCATTCAATCCACTCCAGACACAAAAACTTGTAGGTTTGTAGAAAAGTCTTCCCTCCTCCTCCAGTGCCTCTGAAGGAAGGTTTAATGGATGGTGCAATTGCATTGTTATTGTTATTAACAACAACACCAATAATAATAATGTGGGGTTGGCATTTAGGTACAAATAAAACTTCAGAGATTATCACACTACATTGTTATTGTGCTATTATTCCACTGTAATTGCGATTGCTGCCTCCTGTGGAATCCTGGGAGTTGCAGTTTAGGGAGAGGCCTTTATTTTAAACCCTAATAATAATAATACCTGAGTATTTTATTAATCAGGTATTATTATTATTATTAGGGCTTTAAATCTTGAGTTAAGTCTTGGGGATCCGTGACAACAAACTATATTTAAAAAGGGTCCCTGGTAAAGAAAACGTTAAGAACCACTGCTCTAAATAATAAATATTTTTGCAGTCTGGTCCTCTCCATATGCTTTATTCAGAGATCCCTGTTGACTTCAATTCGGTAAATCTGCAGCCTATATTTTTATCTCTAACATCATTGGCGGTTTACTCAGAAACCAGCCCTCGTGAGTTTAATTAGGCTTCCTCTGAGGTAAACCGTCCATATATGAGACTGTAAACGCATCCTTAGAATTGAGGTTCTTGCTAGGAACTTAAAACTGCAAGTCTCCGTTTCCGGGGGACTGCTTTCGACGACGCTCTTATTCCAGGAAGCAACCTTGGGGGAAGCCGACTTCCGCTCCCGCTTTGACCTTGAGGCGGGTTGCTGGGGTGACGGAGGTGCAACTGCGAATCATGCCGACGCTGCCTCTTGGATTCTGGCGCCTCTTAACTCGCGTTCCGAGGTGGGGAAGAGCGCAGGCGGCCGCGCCATCAGCCTCCTTTTGTGCAGCGGCCGAGGACGAGGGGAGAAGCGCCGGCCAAGGACAGCAGCCGCCCTTCGACCTCAGCCTCCTGGAGATCCTGGTGTGTCCCTTGTCCAAGAAGCCGCTCAGGTCCGCCGACTTTTAACCTCCTCTCTCTTGTTCGCCTCGCCAGCCAGGCAGCTTTCTTAATCATCCACACAACACAAGTCATCCACACTTGGAAGTTGGGATGATTTGCCGTGGCGCCTTCCTATGGAATTCTGGGATTTGTAGCTTTGCAAGGGCTTTAGCTTTTCCTTGGTTTTTTTCCCCCCAGGGCTGTGAGTCCTTGTTCTGGAAGAGTTTCCTTCAGACGTTTCGCCTGCATCTGTGGCTGGCATCTTCAGAGAATGGTTGAGGGGGGGTGTTATATACTGTGAGCCCCTGTTGGAGAGGATATGTAAGTTTGTGTATTTGAATGGCTAGTTTCTGGGTGGAGATATGCAAGGAGGATTAGTGTCTGTTTGGCTAATTAGTGTCTCTCGCTCTCTCTGGCTTTTCTTTGCAAACGAAGATTCAGGAAGGACTCATCCCATGCTTTCTGCAAGCGCACTGATGACTAAATAAGTCCGGTTGCAGTTTCGGAACTGGATTTGTCCTTTGAGCCTGTGCAATGGATTTTTCTGGTGGAGTACAGCATGCACAGAACTGGCCTCACCCTTTCAACCAAAGGTTCATCTGCTGTGGCCTTGCAAGCACAGCCACAATCACCTCTCCATTGATGCCCCCTTGTTGTGGGAGAGAGGCTTGCGTACCCTAATGATATTTTGAGCTATGCTGGCGGTGGCATAATAGCCACCGGGTAGGGCCTCCCATGCCAGACAGGTCAAAACCAAAAGGTCTGACAAAGAGCGTCAAAGGGCAGGATGGGCTCTCTGGCCTTATGGCAACCATCCTAGGACAAGGAAAACTCTAATCCCAAACCCGGGTAGATGGTGCTTGTCCAACCCTGCAAGGTCAACCATTTAAGAGAAGGAAACTCTAATCAAACCTATGACCTGAGGACCTCGCTGCTACTGTTTGGCTAATGGTTGGTTAATGGTCCATTATCTGCTGGAAATTCCCCTGTCCCTGGGTGGAGTTCATTTGCAAGTGCTGAGTTCTGATTTTACTGTTTTTCAGGTCTCGGAGCCAGATTTTGTTTACTTTTAGGGTTTCTTCTTTCCTGTTGAAGTTGTCCAGGTGTTTGTGGACTTCAATAGCTTTTCTGTGCATTCTGACATGATAGTTGTTGGCCTTCAACAGGAAAGAAGAGACTTCAACTTTCAACTTCAACAGGAAAGAAGAAACCCTAAAAGTAAACAAAATCTGGCTGCCAGTCCTGAAGAACACTAAAATCAGAACTCAACACTTGCAAATGAACTCCACCCAGGGACAGGGGGATTTCCAGCAGATAATGGACCATCAACCAACCATTAGCCAAACAGACACTAATCATCCTTGCATATCTCCACTCAGAAACTGCCATTCAAATACACAATTTACATATACTCCCCAACAGGAGTTCACAGCATATAAACTCCACACACACTCCTACCCAACCATTTTCTGAAGATGCCAGCCACAGTTGCAGGTGAAACGTCAGAAAGAAGCTCTTCCAGTACACGGCCTCACAGCCCAGAAAAAACCCAGGGAAAATCTATGGATGCCGGCCATGAAAGCCTTCCACTTCACGTCTTTAGCTTTCTCTGCCTAAGAGTAGAGAAACTACAAATCCCATGATTCCATAGGAAGGAGCCATGGCAATCTAGTTTCAAAGTGGATTATTTGTGTCGCTTGGATGTATTTCTCTAGTTGCAGCTTCTTTTGCTCTTAGCTCTTGAACCCACGTCCCAGCTTCATGTCAAATGGAGGTGCCATAGAAGGACTTACAGCACTATTATTCCACTTTAACTGCTATGGCTGCTTCCTGTGGAATTCGGGGGTTTGTAGTTTAGTGAGGCCTGAGAGCTCTCTGGCTGAGAAAGCTAAATGCCCCTCCTTCAACTGCAAATCCCAGGATTCCACAGGAGGCAGCCAGAGCAGTTACAGTAGGATAATAGCACTATAACAATATAGTGTGATAATCTCTGAAGTTTTATTTGTACCAAAAATGCCATCCCCACCTCTGATTAGTGCTTTCCTTTACACAGTAGACCAGTGGCTCTTAACCTTTTACCACGGACCCCCTTTAAATTTCTTTTGTTGCCGTGGACCATCAAGACTTAATCCAAGATTTAAAACCATAATAATAATAACAATAACAACAAGAATACCTGATATTGATATTAATACAATGACACCATCTATTAAACCTTCCTTCAGAGGCACTAGAAGGGGAGGGAAGATTTTTTTCTTGCTTTTCTTCCTGCATGTTTGTGGCTGGAGCAGATTGAATGGAAATGTGCAGGCCCAGCCAGCCAGCCTTTGCCTTGGCTCCTGTCATGTGGCCACTCCACTGCAAGAAGGAGGTGGGCTGGGCAGCCTTCAAGCCTTCACGGACCCTCTGAGGACATCCCAGACCCCAGGTTAAGAACTACTGCAGTAGATTTTCTCTGCAGAGCTTGCAAAGTTTACTGGACTGCTGTTCCCAGAATCCTGCTCCATGTTGGCTGGGGAATTCTGGGAACTATGATTCAAAAAAATAACCACTTATTGTACCTCCCTCCCGTTTCTCAGTTTTCTAGCAGCACTCTTTCCAAATCCACTTTTGAGCCCTTATATTCCTCTTTCCTTCTCATCACGTGCTAACAGAAGAAAGAAGAGGCTTTTCTGAAAAGGACAAGAAGAAGGGTGGGAACTGAATGACTCTCCAAG
Organism: Gambelia wislizenii; assembly: GCA_030847615.1. NCBI lineage: Eukaryota > Metazoa > Chordata > Lepidosauria > Squamata > Crotaphytidae > Gambelia > Gambelia wislizenii. The sequence goes on along the minus strand of JAUMIR010000005.1, from coordinate 22,527,548 downwards.
ATTGGTGAATTGGTCCCAGTGTTGCTCACCATTGGCTATGCCTGCTAGGGCTGCTGGGGCTTGACTCTCCATAGACCCTTTCACACTACACAACTATAGTTCTGTTATTTCGCTTTAACTGAGGTGGCTGCATTCTGTGGTGTCCCAGGTTTAGTAGTTTGGGGAGTTCTCTGGCTGAGAATTCAAAATGCCCTTCCCTAAAACTAAATCCTAGGATTCCTTAGGATGGAGCCATGGCAGTTAAAGCAGAATCATAGTGCTTATAATTTAGTGTGAAAGGGACCCAGCAACATCTTGAGGGTCACACAGTTCTTACCCCTTGTACTTACAGAGGGAAATGAAGTTAGTCAAAGAAAAAGAAAAATATAAGAGACTTCTCAGCATTTTCTAATATCAGGATTTAGTTTGTTGTTATCACAATTTAGGGGACTAGTGCTTGCTACCAACTTCTCTTTTAAAATAAGATCAACAACAAGCAAGTTATTTCCAGGCAACCAACTCTCTCCTTCTTTCCTAAATTTAAAGAAAAGTGTTTACCCTTATTTATCCCTTGTGCAGTGTAAATAATTAAAGCTGTTAATGATTTAAATTTAATTAAAGAAGAGGAGTCATGGAAATTGAATTTAGCAGTTTGCTTGTCCACCAAAATGAGCAATAAAATAATTGTTTGATTTGTTTCACAGTATGAATTAAAGGTGCAATATAATATTAGTACTGTACGTGTATTTTGGGAATTAAAATAATTTATCTGCTGACAGATGAAAATTGCACACCCCCATAGAGACGTAAGAACTAGAGAGATGATTATATTGAATTAACCACATGGAGAAATCAAATCAGACAACTAACATCTGGGAATAATCAGAGCAGGGTGGAACAGTAAGTTTCATTACCTAAAACACACACTGACACAAACAGATTATCCCTCACCTCACTTTCAATTTTCTGCTGTTAACTGCTAAGCCTGGCAAATGAGCAAAGAGATGTAGGAGTCGACTGACTACATAACTGTAATGATTTCACACATTCCCTCCCTTAAGCACTATGATTGGAGGGTGCTGGTAAGATTTGTCCTGGAGATAGTCTGTTAGAACTGTCAGTGAGCAAAACTCAGTTCCACTCCTCTTCCTCCCCCACCTTTTTTGCATCACACTATCTTGACATTTTCCCTTTATACTCACATTGAAAACACACAATCTAACCTTTTCTTTCCTCTTCTATATTGATCTGAATAACTTTACATTGTTATGTGCTGCTCCAGAACAGATTCTGAGCTGATTCAGAGCTGGAAGAAATCAGTCTGAATTGGGATCACTTTGAGATTCATCTGAATCAGCTGCACTTCCCTAAAATGGTAGATGTGCAATGTAGCTGGGGCCCTTGTTATAAGGGTTGTAAGACACTGACATACAGAGATTTCTCAAAACCTTGTTGGGCTTTTCCTTATGAGCAAATTGCTAATTGTAGGGTAAGCTTCCCCAGTTCAGTATGTGTAATGTGCAACCACAGGAAAGTGATATGTGAACGATCCATGGGGAGAGGTGGGTAAGAAATAATTATATGTGCATAGCAATAGTGAGGCCCAACAGACTTTATACTTCTTTATAACTGAGAGTCACCTTGAGCACATCCTGAAAATCTCAGCATGACACAATGACAAATATTAGCTAAAACACAGTAAACAGACAAAAAGGGACAAGGTTTTCATAAAGCAGGCAATCTAAATGCCACTACCAAATTACATTTTATTGAAAGATTGATTTGTCTACTTCTTTCTACCAGTACTTCTCTTAAATTATATTTTTAAAGAAATGACAGTCGCAAATCCATCCTGTTAATATTTGTTATGTTTACTAGGTATGAGGAATCCACCAATGAATTAATTAATGAAGAGCTGGGCATTGCCTACCCCATCACCTATGGCATTCCTAATATGATTCCCCAGGCTGCAAGGATGATTGGCAAAGAGAAGCAGAAAGATGAACCTGAGCAAACCTAGAACATTTTCTTGCAAAAGACGACCACAGAAGGAGTAAAAAATGTTTCTGTCGCTGCCTACAATGACTGTACTTGTCCCACTGCTATCTTTAGCTGGCCTGTTTTATTCAGCCAGCGTAGATGAAAACTTCCCTCAGGGCTGCACGAGTACAACCAGCCTGTGTTTCTATAGCCTGCTGCTTCCAGTTACAATCCCAGTTTATGTGTTCTTCCACCTTTGGACCTGGATGGGCCTTAAACTCTTTCGTCACAATTAGGTTAGACTGAAATGACTGAACCTCTCAGGAGTTGGCATGGACTAAGAGATATAGTTTCCTTTATCTGCCTGTAATAATTTGTCCCATGGATCTGAAGTCATCCTTAACAAGCAACGGACTAAACACACTTAAATAAATGTACACACAAATGTACAGAAAACATGCATACCTTCTGGGGCATAAAAACACAGATGCTTTTACCCTTCCCAGTTCAGCAGCTCTAGCATCAAACCAGATCCCTGGGAATAGTCAGCCGCATACGCCGTGTGTAATGCAGGCAACATTTAGGTTTACAATGGGTCATGCAGACAAGACAGCTGGGATGGACTACATCTGATTTCACTACCTGTCTGCCATGCCCATGTGTGTGGGACTACATTTCCACCTTTGACCTTGAGGAAGTGGGCTGGCAGATGCACCAGTGCAGTTTTTCTTATCCCTGAAAAAAAAAAGCCCTGTGCAGAAGTATCCTAAGGTAGAGTTGTGTTACCAGATGCCTTCAAGCAGTTATTTATTATCTATCAAGAGTTCCATGGAAGGATGGCTTTTCATGCATGATTTTCATAATATCTGACGTGGCCCTAGATTAATTTTCTGTCATGGCCCTATTGTGTTTTCACTGTCTTTTTATTGTTGGACATGGTGGTAATGGATAGCGCTCAGGATTTTGCTGCACTGTTTTCTACTCATAGCTTTTATGCTTGAAGTCATGTGAAAGAATAATTGATATTAACATACTGTGTTCAAAACAGAATTAAAAGGAGATTGAATAGCAAATTTTTGCCTTTAATAAAGCAACTGCAAAACCAGATAGGTTTTTTCCATATTGTTCAATGCTGTACAGTATTTGGATTTTCACCTTTCAGAGGGCTAATCTTCTCACCTACAACCTTCCATGCCACCCCAATCTGACTCCCCTTCAGACCACTTTTTTGGGACAATGGGTTACAGTGGGGCATTGGTTGTGCCTTCCCAGTTCCGCTAAATAATATCCAGCACTAGATTCTGCCCAGAGGCTGCTTTAAGGAAAACCACTGATATTTTACTTCTAGTCATGTATAAAATATCCCTAACTAAATACTCAGACAGCTTGGTGATCATCACATACATTAGATGGCAAAGTCACTGTATTTCTTTATATTGATTAGTCAGAACCAGTCATTTTGCTCACACAAAAATAGCATTTGTTACTCAACAGCATGTGTGAGCAGTGTGTGTGTGTTGTGTTTGTGGGTAAGAATGAAGTATAAATACTGCTATGTACGTACACCTCTCATGCTTTGAGAAAGTTCCTATGAAAGTTAAAGAAGATGTATCAACATTTGACTTCTGCCAGCCACCTCATCTCTTAAAATGCCTTTTTTTATGGTCAGCCCATATTGCTTGTTAAGAGAATGATTAATTGCTGTTGCTAGTAAATAACTAAGATTACACACCATCAAAGTGCTACTTTCCAAGACAGGTGTTTACCATAGACATGCCAGCATTTCTAATGGCCAACAAGCAAATTGGGAAGAGAGGCTGTACACTGTCAATCATGCAGAAACATGGCAAACACATGGGTGGGGGCAGGTCACTGGAGACTCCCTGGTTTGTGGTGTGTATGTAGTTCAGACATTCCTAAGCTGGCATCCTGGCTTCAATGTGTGGGCAGTGCCCATGTTGGTGTGTGATGGTGTTTGTAGCCCAGTACACCTGGAAGACACTAGCTTGAAGACTTGGAGACTTTGGTCTTCCTCAGGTACTCTAGCCTAATCCAACTAAAATTAATTGCACTCCATTTCCTCTGAACTAAATTAGTTGCAGTGTAGAAGGAGGGATTGCTGGCAGCCGTATAAAATGCTGTTAATAATGTTACTAATGGTAATCATGCAGGGTTAAGCCTAACAAGATTTAATTAGCTTTCCAAAAAGCTCCCAACAGAGCATGTTAAACAACTGCTCAGTGAAGTGGCTCTGGGATAGTAAGGGCTGTCTCTAATCAGATCTTGGTAATGGTACTTTTCTGGACTACAATTCCAGAATCTCCAACTTGTTGGGAGGAGGGGGAAGCAACATTTCCAAGTTCTAGCTCCAATCATGATGAACCACAAATTTAGCTTTTTCTCAGCTGAGTGACTGTTCCAAAGCTTTAAAATGTAATGTGTGAATGTGCTAGCTGGTAAAACAATTCATTTGAATTTCAGGTGAGTCTTTTAACAACTTGATTAGAGGTATAAAACAGGGTATCTTACTTTAAGAAACTGCTGAAACCAGTTTGCTGTCACACTTCTTATACATTGCCAAGTATCCTGCATCAGATGTTGTCTTTTAACACGCAGCTCGCTGACCATACCATGGTTTGCCTATAAGGACACACATATTGGGTTACAAGACTAAGATACACACACATTTTGCAGTCACACCTTATAATTTGTGATGCACTTACTATGATCCATGTAGTATGCAGAAACCTACAGTATAGGCTGTGCACAAAAATCTTATCTTCCAACTCAAAGATGAAAGGGAACAAGGTGAGTACATCAAATGCAAGCTGAAATGATAAAGTAGTAATTTACAGTGTAAGATTAATAACTTTAAAAATCAATGCTGCTAAGTCAACAGTTTCCCCCCACATTTGGTGTTAACATAAGGATATATTTCATGGATAAAAGAAGTATGAGAAAGTTTGAGGGAATCCAGAATTTTGCAGAAATTCCCCCCCCCTCCAAAAAAGGAATCTTTAGGAAAAATGGCTGGTGGTACTGATAGAGGAAATCCCAAACAGGCCAATAAGGACATGGTATGAGATGTCAGTGGGGATTGGGGGCAGGGGGCAGTCAGATGGAATGAAGGCCAAACTAAGCACTTAGGTGCATGCAGAAGCCTCATGCTCCATTGACTTGCGTGCAAACTGCTTGTCTTTTTAATGTTTTAAAATAAGATTCACATTATAGCTGTTTCAATACCCTCAACCATAAAACTCACTAATATACAGGAAGATACTGCAACATTTTATTGTAGGGCTCCTGTTTAGACTCTGGTGCACACAAACATTTATTTTATTATTATTTTCTATTAGTTATACCCTGCTCTTCAGCTATCAGAGCGGTTTACAAATTGTTTTAAGCAGTAGCAATTTACGTATGTACACTGCATTAAGCAGTTTCCAGTGTATGTTGGCTAATTGCCCCCATAAGGTGGGTGCTCATTTTACTGACCTACGAAAGGATGGAAGGCTGAGTGAACCTTGGAGCCCTCTGGAATCAAACTTGCAACATGGTGACTTGCAGTACTGGCATTTAACCACTGCACCACCAGGGCTCCCTTCTGCTTCTGTCCTTAACAGATTGATTTCCAAAGAAGTGGGGTAAAATATATTTCACTTTCTAGGTACCTGAGAACTCTTTTGTATGGATAGTCGTCATCGTCATAATGTTATTTATTACCCACCTCTCCCCTCAGGATCGGGGCAGGGTACAAGCATCAGAATACAAATACAATGTAACAGTTAATCATAGTATACAGTTGTCCCTCTGTATCCATGGATTTGATATCCACGGATTTAAGCAAGCGTGGCTTGAAAATATTCTTAAAAAAATAATCCAAAAAGCAAACCTTGATTTTGCCATCTTATATAAGGGACACCATTTTGCTATGCCATTGCAAAAATCAGTGTGTATAGTAGAGCCATTGTACTGTCCATTCTCCTTTACAGGTCTGAAACATGGGTCACCTATCGCCAAAACTTATGACTCCTTGAACGTTTTCATCTGTGCTGTATACGTACAATCCTAAATATACACTGGACTGACTATGTGACGAATGTTGCTGTGCTTTCTGCAACCGGACTTGTTTATCTCAGATTGGCCTTTTTAGTCATCAGCGTGCTTGCAGAAAGCGCGGGATGAGTCCTTCCTGAATCTTCGTTTGTGAGGAAAAGCCAGAGAGAGAGAGAGAGAGAGAGAGAGCATATAATGGGACTTGAGTATTCACAAATTTTGGTATCCACGGGGGTCCTGGAACCAAACCCCAGCTACCAAGGGCCCACTGTAATACAATTTAAGTACATATCTGCCTTGCACTCAGTGCTCTGAAAATAGTCTGTAGAACACTGGGTCTCCCAGATTAGACTTAAGTGACATCATTTCAGTCAGAAGGAGAGAGAGACTGTTTCTTCTGATTAAAATATCTAGGCTTTTTTGTCATTCCAAAATACATACATATAAGAAATGGTTCTACCTAACCTAGATGTTTCTGGGCAAATAACATACTAGACATTTTTAGAGAAAGTGGGTGGAGTAAAAAAAAAAACTTAAATGGGAAGAAAATTATATTTTTTGAGACAAAAATGGAAAGTCAAGACAGCTAATCAGTTAATGACACTAAAGAAATTGAAGCATAACAAAACATAGAGCATGTAATCCTTACTTGTAATTCATTCCCCTTTGAATAGAATCTTCTTATAACCTGCATCCAAGTTGTACAAAAGAAAATAGAAAAAATAATTTGAAACACTTTTGGTGATCAAATGTCTTAAATATCCTCCTTTTGCTAGACAGATTGCCAACCTTGAAATAGCTATATTTCTGAGTGGTTAGAATGTTGTGTGAGCATCCTATGCCATCACACTACCACAGCCAGAAACTTTACCACCACCACCACAATACAGATAAAAGGATATTCATATTTACTTTAGCTTTGGTGGTGGGGGAAGGTTTGAAATGTTAAAAACGGCATTTTAAAATGTTTAACCAAAATATTTGCAGTACAGTGGAATAAATCTGTATCTGATGATCAGAAGATAGGAGGAAAGGGTGATTAACTCCTCAAGGCAACAACCTAAAATTGTGATACACTTACTTGATCCTCGCAACGTACATGAGTCATTTTTGGAGGAGCCAGTATTCTTTTGACTTCAGGAATGTAAAAGTTGCTTTCTTGAATTCTGAAGCCGGTCTTGCAATTTACCTGCATTTATAAATACAAGATCAAAACAAGATTACATGATTATGTGAAACTTGCTCCAAAATACTTTAACTCAGCAGTAACTGTAAGATGAAAGACAAAATCAGTGAGCCAGCTCTAAAGAAACTGCCTCATTTTAAAAATTGCCCATGCAATATTTTTAATTTATTAGGCTGCATCTGCTCTTCAGAAATAATCCCGTTTGGCACCACTTTAACTGCCATGGCTCAATGCTATGGAATTCTGGGGTTTGTAGCTATATGAGGTACTTAACCTCTGTCAGCTCTGGTGCCACAACAAACTATGAATCCCAGGATTCCATAGCACTGAGCCATGGCAGTTAAAGCAGTGTCAAACTGGATTATTTCGGCAGTGCAGATGCAGCCATTGTTATATTCATACCCTGCTTTTTTTCCGCTAATAATCTTAAAGCAGCATACATGGCTCTCCTCAACAGCTGCTTCTTTGCTGCTTGCTTTGAGGTCAGTCTGACAAAGAGTGACTGGCCCACGGTTACTCAGTTTAATTATTTTGCATAAGCCAGATCTTTCAGATCCCAGTCCAGCACATATAACCAGGTGGACTTCCTTGCACAAAGCAGTTACAGAGAATGTGAAGTCAAAGGCTTTCATGGCCAGCATCCATAGATTTTCCTTGGTTTTTTTCTGAGCTGTGAGGCCGTGTTCTGGAATAGTTTCTGACATTTCGCCTGCATCTGTGGCTGGCATCCTCAGAGAATGGCTGGGTAGGAGTGTATGTGGAGCTTATATGCTGTGAACCGCTGTAGGGTAGTATATGTAAATTTGTGTAATTGAATGGTTAGTTCAGTTTACCCAGAAACTAACCATTCAATTACACAAATTTACATATACTACCCTACAGGGGTCCCCAGCATATAAACTCCACATACACTCCTACCCAGCCATTCTCTGAGGATGCCAGCCACAGATGCAGGCGAAATGTCAGAAAGAAACTATTCCAGAACACGGCCTCATAGCCCGAAAAACCCAAGGAAAATCTATAGTTACAGAGAAGTTGTTCCACCAGCATTACTTTCTATCAGATTTCATGCTTAGAATAACAAATCCGTGAGGTCTACACTTGCAGTTTATGGATTTCCTTATACTACAGCCAAACAAATTCACAACTGGCAAAAGGGAATAAAGTTTCTGTAACCTAGGGCTTGCCTGCACCACACATTCTAGCTTCAGAGAGGACAACTATTGCTGGAGCTTTGATTTTCCAGTGCACAATCGCCCCTCTGAGCTCTGGGAAAAGCAGAGTGCCAGTAGTAATTGCTCTCTTTGAAGCCAAAACAGGCTGCTAGCTTGGTGATGGTGGGGCTTGTTGGAGGTTCTGACTTCAGAGAGGGTGACTACCACTGGCATTTTGCCTTTCATGGAGCTCAGGGGCGATTGTGGGTTGGAAAACAAGTAGTAGTCGCTCCCTCTGAAGCCAGAATGGGCAGCTAGCTTCATGATGGCGGGGCTTGCTGGGGGTTCTGACTTAAGAGAAGGCAACTACCACTGGAGGTTTGATTTTCCTCGAGTTCAGAATCAAGCATGAGTATCAGCTTTGAATGGAAGTCAAGTAAAAACCCAATGCAGTTCTGGGCCTTGGCAGGTGTGGCACTTACATCCAGGCCATAGTAGTCTGAATTTCATGCGCTGCAGCTCCAGGCAAAAGTAGTCTGAATCTTATCCAGATTTTTACTCCCCCATGTAGTCAAGTCCCTAGTCTTGCCCATAAGAGCTGTGATGGCATGGCTGTCTGTCAGTGCTTTCAACCACACAGTGGTATTTGGCTTTCATCGTGGCTTCTCAACTCTGCTTGCCTGCACTTCTTTCCTTCTTTTTGAGGGCTACATTTCTTTTGAGTTTTTTCTTCCAAAAGACTTTTAAGAATCAACTGATAATGACTCATACATTTACGAGACCCCACCTTGATTCCAACTTGGGACTCAAGACAGCTTACAAATGAAAACAAGTATACACCTAAGCCATACAGGGCTTTATAGGTCATAGCCAGCACTTTGAAATGTGCCCAAACACAGACTGGAAGCCAGTGGAAGTTCCATGTAATTAGTTCCATTTAACAATCTGGTTGCAGCTCTTTGGGCCTATTGAAGTTTCTGAACACTCTTCAAAGGCAACCCCACATACAGCACATTACCGTACTCTATAAACAGGATGCAATTAAGCCATGTATCACTGCTACTCTTTATAAGGAAAGGGCTTTTAATAATGTGCTACACATGTTTTATTTCTTGCTTTGAATATGCTTCGAATAGTTTTAAATTTTATAGATAGTTTAATTACTTTTTAGCAATAAAAATATTCCTGTTTTTAATCTACTCGTAATGGGGTTTTATCTAAATTTTGCTAAATTGCCTAGAGTCTAAGTTTCAGGAAAAATGTGGGATCCAAAGTAAGTCCTGACCTTGGAAACAATATTAATTTGAACTATAACTCAACTGTCCATGCTGGCTGGGTGATTCTGGAAGCCATAGGCCAAAATACAATAGTAAGTTTTCTAAGCTCTGGTGCCTAGCCTCAGTAATCTCTGGTGGTAATCTGTTGGTGTCTCATGGTAGTAGTGGGCAGGGTAATTTTTCCCTCCCCCTCTCCCTCCCTTGTACTGCCTTTTCCATCTTCCCTAATAGCCCTTTCCCTCTCCTCCCCTATCCAGGAGGCCAAGATCAGAGGGTTTCTGAGTTGCTAATAAGTTGCCAGTTGGCCACCCCTGGTATAAAGCATTGGGGTGTCCTTCCCAGATCATCACAAGGGAAAAAAGGCAACTGTGGAGGAGGTGCAGAACAAATATTTCATCAATCCTTCATTTAGGCAATGTTGAAACTCTCTTATATAATGTCTCAAGCTTTCAGTTCAAGAGTTTCTCCCTACCTCATAAAGCATCTGTAGAACTTGAAGAGCCCTGGTGGAGACCACTGCTCGGGTTACATCCTCTGAACATCTCAGATGTTTAATGGCAGAAGAGAGATTGGCACTGACAAGTCTTTGATACATGTCCACTAGGTCCTTGAAGAATATGACTTCTAGGTTAGACCACCAATATCCTGTAAACAGAGCTGATGATTACATATTGCAGTCTTGGAGCTAACCACACAGATACTTGTGATGGAGATATATCCCCATTTTGTCACTGTTGTTGTTGTGTGCCTTCAAGTCCACTCCAACCTATGGTGACCCTATCCTAGGGATTTGTTGGCAAGGTTTATTCAAAGAAAGTTTGCCATTGCTTTCCTCTGAAGCTGAGAGTATGTGACTTGTCCAAGGTCACCCAATGGGTTTCCATGGCTGAGCAGAGATTTGAACCCTGATCTCCCAGAGTCCTAGACAATCACCCAAACCACTACACCGCACAGGTTTCTACACCATGCTGGCTGGGATTACATGTAATATATTTAGTAGATTCTGAGACCCAGGTTTAACTAAAAAACAGCTTGCCCCACTTCAAATGTAAAATTGTTGAATAGTGTATATGCTGTATTAGTTATATTGTTTATTGATTAGTTACATTGATAAAATCCCTTTCTTCTGGCAGTCTCAAAATTCTACATATGACTCTCCTTCTCCCGACTTTATCTGCACAGCAACCTTGTAATGTAGGTCAAGGTGAGAGATAATGAGCAGCCCAAGGTCACCGAGTGGAAACTTGAACCTGGATCTTCCAATTCCTAACAGTCCAACATTCTAACCGCTACATCACACTGGTTAGCATATATGCTAACAGTCAAGACAGTACAATGGAGAGGGCCTTTTCTGGACTCGCTTTCCAACAAGGGTTTATCAGTAGTCGTCCCCCCCTTATCCACAGTTTCACTTTCCGCAGTTTCAGTTACCGTGGTCCGAAAATATTAAATAGAAAATTCCAGAAATAAACAATTCTTAAGTTTTAAATTGCATGCTGTTCTGAGTAGCATGATGAAATCTTGCACCATCCTGCTCTGTCCCACCCAGAATGTGAATAATCTCTTTATCTAGCATGTGCACACTATATGCTACCTCCTTGTTAGTCACTTAGTAGCTGTCTTGGTTACCAGATCGACTGTCATGGTATTGTCATGCTTGTGTTCATTATTAGTTATTGTTGTTAATCTCTTACTCTGCCTAACTTATAAATTAAACTTTCTCGTAGGTATGTATATAGTACTGTATATATAGGGTTCGGTACTATCCATGGTTTCAGGCATCCGCTGGGGGGGTTGTTGTCTTAGAATGTATCCGACATGGATAAGGGGGGACTACTGTATTCTTCTTTGTAGGTTTTCAGGAAAGCTTGAAAGACACCCCCCGCCTCCCATCCCTCTGTTTTTGCTGACCTTTTCTTATTGGGGGGGGGGCTCCATTTTTTAAAATTTAGAATTGGTTTTATTGTACTGTAATTGTTTTTTCTTGTTCCTTTTAACATTAAGGATTCCACTCTTAAAGGCAAGCAAAACATAGTTTTAAGCAAAACAACAAAATCATACTGCTGAAAGCCTTTGTATAAGATTTTTTTAAAAAAGTTTCCCCTGCCTTTGTATTCTAGAACCTTGAAGGACCTTTCAGTATGCTTAATTTAATATTCTTAAAACTATTTAAGTGACGGAATGCATGTCCTCTCCAAATAAACTAGCCTTACCAAGGATTTGCTTGTCCTTCTGTGGAAGACTGCAGATGGCTTCTGCTAATTGGTAAAGGAGACCATCTGACTTGATATCCTGTCTCCGTAAGAGGACAGGCACGATGAGGAAGACTCTGAGTGCTTCAGGGGAGGCAGAAACTGGAAAGAGAGACTTCAGAAGCTTTTGAAGGGCATTTAACACCTTGAAGAGGATAAAAGAGAAATGTATCAGCAATAAAATGCTTACTCTAGAGCAGTACATTCAGTTTAATGTGACAGAAACTATTCAGTTTTTATTCCCCAGGAGCTTCCCATGCAAAAGCTTCTACCAAAAATTGGACATCAGAAATGACAATATTCAGAAAGTCTGAATCAAGGCAATGGTTTCTGTCCCAATACAAAGGACATTCAGACTGTTTAAAAAGATTAGAAAAAATCCCAGATTTTGTTCCTGTTCGTTCCAATTTTATTTTGGAGATCCATACATGTTTTTTTTATTCCAGGCTATTTTCTGTCAGCTCCTGGTAAGGTCAGAGACTTTTTATATCAGTTCCCTGGGTTGGTTTATTTTAACAATATGAAATTGGAAAGAACAGGAACAACATCTGGGACTTTTCAATCACTCTAGGGTGCCGTTTACACGATGAAAATGTCCCGGGAAGAATTCATGTCGATCCCTGGCAGTTTACATGTACATCGGGTCGGGTACGTGATTTTCGGAAGGGGGGCCACCTTTTATCCCTCAACCTGCGGGACTTCCAGTCCCGCGGTTTGTGCTGGTTTTTAAAAAAGTCACTGGAGGATTCGGAAAATCAGAAATGTAAACAGCCTGGGACAAAATATCTCGGTACTAGGGGATGACCGGAAATGGTGACTGGGGGTGGGCTTAGAGATCAGCGACCAGAAAAGGAGAGGTCAGTCACCCGTTCAACAGATCCAGCCTCACCAGCCGAAAACAAAGGCATCCCTTCCAGCTGCACGAAGGTTGATGTGTGTGTGCGTGCGCACGTGTACTCAATCACCTTTTTAAATGGATTTCTACACTGCAAACCCTTCAGCTTTACCTTTTCCTCTACTGCATGTTACAGAGAGATCATGGTGGGCAGATGGTCGCCCATTCATCCCCTGCCTTGAACACCTCCCTGGGTCTGAACGGGCACAGTAAAATATTCCAGCCTCTGAGCGAATGAACACCCTTTAATTCCCCCTCTCTGTGTCTGTGTCTTTCAAAACGCCTGTCTGTAGCTGGCTTGAAACCTAAACTCTGCTGCTAAATCTCTGCTTTAAGGGTTAACATTTTAAAGAGGCAAGGGGAAACCCAAGCCTCCCACCCCACCTCACTCGGCTTGATTTCAAAAGGAAAGCCCTGCGTCTGAGCAAAAGATCTCAGTCTGGGTCTTTCAAAATGCTTTCTGCCTCTGCTTAAAGGGTTAACATTTTAAAGAGACAGGAGAAACACAAGCATCTGCCCCCTCTCCCCCCCTCCAGCCAGCCAATAGCATTGCTTGTGGCGCGGAACTCTAAAGGAAGTGCGTCACCGAGGTTGTGAAAACACGACTAATCGCATCCTTGATTGACAGCCAACCCCCCCCCCAAAACCTAAAAAACCCCCCAGAACTTTGGACGTGTAAATATCAGTCACGGGACCACCCAGGATATCCAGATCAGTGACATAAATCATATAAACAGCGAGGGATGGATTCGTGATCATAAAGTCACGGTAAGCACCGCAACAATTTCTGTCGTGTAACTGGCACCTGGATGTGCCCACGGGTGTTAATTATCAAAGTAAAGCTGGGATGCTTGTGTTTTATCACCAGTTGATGGTCATGATGCTTATTAAATTAAAGAATATTATCACTGATTGTATCTTTTAGATTCAATGGCCATTCGGACCTAGTCGTTTATACTATATAGGTTACCCCCGGTTTATGCAGGGAATACCTTCCCAGACGTATTGCAGATATGTGAAACCACATGTAACAATGAATTGCCATATTATATAAAATTGTGCTGGAGGACCTAGAAAATGCCTAGACAGGACACCTCTCTAGGCATCTGGAGTGACTCTATGATCAACTTCTGGTAGAATTTGACCATAGAGTCGCTCTGGAGGACCTCTTGATGCCTAGAGAGACCACCTCCAGCACAACTCTGTGGTTCTCCAGGTGCCTAGAAAGACCTCCCCCGCCCTCGATCATGGGTGAAACCACAATATCGATCCTGTGTAAACCGTGAGTGATCTGTATACACAATCTGGCAATGGAAGATAAGAATTTATGTATCTGGTCTCATGAACTCTATTCCACAGAGGTCAATGCAGCAATAAACCTTTCAGGTCTGAAAATGTGCCACAAATCTCGGGGGGGGGGGTTTGCAGCTATTTCCCACTCTATTTTAATTTATTATTTGTTCAATTTATATCCCATCTTTTTCCAGCAAGGAGACCCAAGGTGGCTTACAAGAAATTTAAAAACCTGATAATACAGAAGATAAAGAACAATTGAATTTGTATCAAGCTGAAATACCCATAATTTAGACTAGACTAGACTAGAATCATAGGGTCAACAGCATAAAATCATTTAAAAGACATAGTAAAAATAAAAATGCAGCAGACACACCACATTAAAAAAAAAACCTAAACTTCTGCACACCCACTGTCTTGCACACTTTAGAAACATCTCTTGGTCTAGCCAGTAATATCCAGGTGACCTTTCAAAATACACAATTATAGCATTATGATTACACTTTAATTGCCACAGCCCCATCCAATGGAATCTTGATGTTTGTAAGTTTGGTAAGGTATTTAGAATCCTCTGGCTAAGAATTCTAAACACCCCCTCCCTAAACTGCAAATTACAAGATTTGATAGGATGAAACCATGGCAGTGAAAGTGGAACCATTGTATTATAATTGGGTAGTGTGAAAGTGTTCCAGGCATTGGAGTGACTCTACCCATGCAGGCTGGTTCTCCACAAAAAGGGCTACAAAGGCTTCCTATTCAGTCTGTTACTATTGTTCCTTCTGGCTCTGGCTTATTCTGACTTGTCCTGCTCCCTGGCTTTGAATTCTAATAGCCTCTCATTTCTCAACAGCCACATACAACTCAGTACTGACATTTTAGTCTACCTGCTTGGGCTACTCAAAAGACAAATGAAGCATTCTCAGATATTTCTTTCTTTTTAGCTTTTAATTCCATGTTACCTTTATGTGGTCATTTGTAATTATCATGGTTACATTACTCCTCCCTTTTTCTTTTGAATGAATCTGTCTACCCTCCTGGGCCAATTGTCACAGGTATCAGTCTTTTCAGGTTTTGGATAAAGCTTTCCCACTTTGGTCTCACCCCAGTGACATCTCTATAGTTGTGGAGTCTCTCTTTTTATAGTAGTGGCTTTTCTCTTTCTTAGCTAATATGCAGAAAGGCCATCTCTCAAGCTGACTGAGAAGCTGATGAGGCCTGAGCAGCCTAACTGACTGGCAGCACTACATTTAGCCCAAAGTCCATATCTGCTGTTGGCTGATGTGCCAAGTAGCTCCCAATAATGCCACGTGGAAACCACCATTTCCCCCCTGTGTTGCTCACTTCTACATCTTCCTCACATGGACTCCCTAAATTGAGTGCCATGTTGTCAGTGGTCAGGAGCATCACTGCTCTATCACTATTACTTTACCAGTACTTTCAAATGCTGCTAGACCCTTCTGGCACTAAATAGATGGAACATTATAGCCTACTGAATTTACAGCAGGAATCATGACCAGGAAAAACTTGGAACCAATTGCCTAGAGTGGTGGTGGGGGTCTCCCTCTCTGGATGTCTTTAAAAAGAGGTTGCACAGATACATGCTGGAGATGCTTCTAGCTGGGGATCCTACTCTGAGCAGGGGGTTGGACCTAATGGCCCAAAGGGCCCCTTCCAACTCTATGTTTCAATGATTTTGTGGAGTGTGAGCCGAGAGCTCTGGGGTACATCTGATAGCCATACATGGCACCTTTATAGACATCAGTAAAGTATTTATTTTTTCAAATGTTCTCTCTTCAGGGGATACCTCCCACATTAAATCACATGTGGCCACTCCTGTAGGTTTCTGGGAAATATTCAAGAAGAGATGCATGGATGTGTGTGTGCTCACACACACAGCTACCTGAACACTAAGCCATTAAACTGAACATTTAGGCTGGGCCAGAACAGGTGCTATTGACCTGTGGCATGTGGACAAGTGGTGTTCTGCAAACTCCATTTGGTTCCATGAAAAGGTTGTAAAACAGTCAAGAAAATCTGCTGAACTTGCTTCATCCCCCCCCCCCAAATGGGGCCATTTTGGCCAGTGTCAGAATATTGAAGAGGCTAACAAAACCTTGGCTTGAATCCCATGGTTTTCAGAATATCACACTTTTTCAGTCTACACATTTCCCTCCTAAAAACCTATTAGTTTAAAGGGCAGTCTGAACCTTCTTGGAGGCCTTTTTGCATAATAAGGCTCTTGTTTTGACAGTGTTGCCAATGTGGAATTTTCTCCTTGGTTTGCAGAACAAAGAAAAAACTGTCGGGTAGTCCATCAAAATCCCAAGGGATTTTCTTATAGTCAACGGGAGGGAATGCATAAGAATGAGTGGCCTAGAACAAACCAAATGCTCTTTTACATCCCTACACTATAATAGGAACTTTGGTTGTACTATAATAGGCTTCCTTGGAAGCTCCTTATAAGGAAGTTGTTCTATTTTTCCTATAGGACAAAAATCTGGAAATGCTCTCATCTACCCTACAAGACATATGAGATTTCAGTGTTGAGCCTTACCTCTGTGAAGACTTTAGGCTTAGCAGCAATCTTCTCACAGAAAAGAAAAACTGCTGACATATCCACATTGGCAGCTTTCCAGGACATTCTGCAATGTTTCTCTCTACCGGAAAGACCAAGGACCAGTTTCAATCACCACCTCTTCCCTTGTTTGTGAAAGCTTGCAGACTGTGAACACCTTGCAATCTATATTTGCCTGCAAAGAGTACTTAATGATACCAAGAAGTCCACAGAGTTTTTTCACTAGATCCCATTAAAAGATAACCCCCCACCAAGCTTATTCTGTGCTTAATATATCAGCCCTAGTTGACAGAACACTTACAGAATCAGTGGATCCTGACATGAATGTAATTTACCTCTTCTCCTGAAAGCTTCCATTGATGCAAGCTGCAGATGAGAAGATCAACTTTATTCTCCTGTTTGGTGAAAAAGAACAAAGTGGTCTCTTAACCTTTGCTTTTGGAATACACCAGTTCTTACAACTGGCAAGGGCCCTCTGCTCTGAGTTCTTTTGATTGCTTTCAGCTTTTCTGTGAGTCTCCACTACTCAAAGAAAGCCCCTGCCATATACTGAACATCATACACTGCTGAGCTTTCCATAATGGTGAGGGAGGGGGAAGAGACAGCAGAGGAGAGAAGCAGTAGATTGGCAGCCTCTTCCCTCTCTCCTGGCTATTTTACATCATGGACAGCCATATCCAAACCCAGGTCTCACATGTTTTCTCCCTTCAGGGCCCCTGAAGTAACTTGTTTTATCTGGAAAACAGGCCTGGTAGTCGAAGGCTTTCACGGTCGGCATCCATAGATTTTTCCTTGTTTTTTTTCCGGGCTGTGAGGCCATGTTCTGGAATAGTTTTTTTCTGACATTTCACCTGCATCTGTGGCTGGCATCTTCAGAGAATGATTGGGTAGGAATCATAGAATCATAGAATTGTAGAGTTGGAAGAGACCACAAGGGCCATCCAGTAGTGTAAATTAGCCTTGCATTTCTATACCCAGAAATGAACCATTCAATTACACAGATCTACATATACTCCCCAACAGGGGTTCACAGCATATAAACTCCACATACACTCCTACCCAACCATTCTCTAAAGATGCCAGCCACAGATGCAGGCAAAATGTCAGAAAGAAACTATTCCAGAGCACGGCCTCACAGCCCGGCAAAAACCCAAGGAAAATCTATAGGTCTGGTAATACCTAAGACAGAAGGCACTGTTCTGTTGACCAAGCATAGGAGGGGGGCTACAACTTAAACCATGCTTGGTCTGTTTAAGTAGTTTTGCCTCATACGTTTTCATTACAGTTGTCCCTCCATATCCACGGATTTGGTATCCACAGATTTAAGTATTCATGGCTTGAAAATATTCTTAAAAAAATAATAATCCAGAAAGCAAACCTTGATTTTGCCATCTTATATAAGGGACACCATTTTGCTGTGCCATTGCATATAATGGGACTTGAGTAGTCACAGATTTTGGTATCCACGGAGGGGTCCTGGAACCAAACCCCAGCGAACATGAAAGGACAACTGTAATTTAAAGGGCTAATACAAAAAGGCTTGCCTTATTCTGCTCCTTAAGAGGACTTTCAGACCTGAGTACACAGAAATATAGTAGCTCACCAGGCTAGCTGGTGAGTGTCAGAATATTTCTAGTTCAAGCCCAGAAGTCCCAGAGACACCCCTCCTCTGTAAAAGCTACCATCACAAATCCATTTAAACAAGGGTGGGAATAGTGCCACCCTCTATATGTTGCAGTACTACAACTCACAGCATTCCTCACCATTGACTCCCTAACCCTGCATTCCACATACATCATATATTATATAATCCTCTTTTAATGTGGAAGTAGGAATGCTCTCCCACAAAGACTAAGGGCTTGCACAGAACTAGGGGCCGGTTCCACGACAGGAAAAAGTTCGCCAGATTCCGGATTACCGTCCTTTCACATCAGGAGTGCATAAATCACACGATGCCTGGGATTTTCGGATGATGAAGCCAGATCCAGACACTTTCTGTTTTGCTTAATTCACACAGGCAAAGTTGGTGGGGGGGAATCGCCTCTAGATGATTAAAGCCAGGCAGGAGGCGGGGAGGGAGCAAGGAGGGGGTCATGGAGACCATAAATAATGAGAGGAAAGAAAAAGGACAAACAAACAAGACATCGACAGAGCGATCTGCCTTGGTCAGACCTCACTTAGAATACTGTGTCCAGTTCTGGGCACCACAATTAAAAAAGGATATTGACAAATTGGAGCGTGTCCAGAGAAGGGCAACTAAAATGGTGAAAGGTCTGGAAACGATGCCTTATGAGGAGAGACTTAGGGAGCTGGGTATGTTTAGCCTGGAAAAAAGACGGTTAAGAGGCGATATGATAGCCCTGTTTAAGTATTTGAAGGGATGTCACGCTGAGGATGGAGCAGGCTTGTTTTCTGCTGCTCCAGAGACTGGAACATGGAGCAATGGGTGCAAGCTCCAGGAACAGAGATTCCACCTCAACATGAGGAGGAACTTTTTGACAGTAAGAGCTGTTCGGCAGTGGAACACACTCCCTCGGAGCGTGGTGGGGTCTCCTTCCTTGGAGGTCTTTAAACAGAGGCTGGATGGCCATCTGTCGGGGATGCTTTGATCGTGATTTCCTGCATGGCAGGGGGTTGGACTGGATGGCCCTCGTGGTCTCTTCCAACTCTGCAATTCTATGATTCTATGATTCTATGTGTCATGCATGCACACACAAACACACACCACAGAACTCGGGCTTGCCTCATTTGTTTTCCCTCCCTCCGAAGCCTTGAATAAAGGCAAGTGAATGGAAGCACAAATAAACAAAAGAACGAACATGCGATCGGCTGTTTCCCAGCACATACACCCCCCCACACACACCAGCGAAGCAGCGAAGCAGCGAAGCATCTTCCCACCCCCCCCACCCCCGAAAGACAGACAGGAATGGGGTTTTCCAAAGTGGGTTGCAGCAGAAGGAGGGTGAATTTCTTCTCTCCAATCCCTCAGTCTATTCGAATAAAGCAGAATGGTCACTCCAACCAATCAGGATTCAGCTCTGCTCACAATAATTCGAAAAGGCAGATGCCAGTTTACACGATCGTTAGTTCCCACGATAAATTATGCGCATTTTCGTGAACTTAATAAAAAAAGTGCGGAAAACTAGCAAAAGCTGATACTGCGCAACTTATGGTTTTTTTGCACCCCCTCCTTCTGAAAAGGGCGCTGTTGCTTCGAAATGCAAGGGAACTATCAGGCTTCTTGTCGCATTCTTTGAGGATTTATTTTGCCGTGTAAACGACCCCCTAGTTTCTGAAACCTTAATGTCAGCAGCATTTGTACACATCCAACAGGGACTTACTGTTGTATGTTCTGCCAGCATTTAGGATCCGAATGAGAAATCCACTTTTCCACTTTTTCATCCTCTACTCTGGCAAGAGTTTTGTTTAAATTCGCATATTTTTGCTGTAGAAAATAAGACAAAAACCACAATATGCTTTCAGAGGGTCAGTAAAAAAAAAAAATCATTTGATGACTTGTGATCACATCAGGGGCACAGAAGAAGCTGGGAGTGAAAGTGTCAAACAATATGTGACCAATGTGACCAGAATAATGTAGAAATTATGCTGTTCTGTTTCCATAAAGAGATAAGTTGGTTTTAAAACATGCTACAGATAAGAAAGCAGTATTTAGGCCTTTTTCAGAATATCAGAGTTTTTGTTCAATAAATGCAGAGTTCCTTTATCTCAAACGGTACTGTTGCTGAAGGAAGACTATTTCCTAGAGTAGGGTGTATTACATTTTGTGGTTAAGAAATTGTGATTCTTCCATCAGACCGGTCATCTATTCATATGGAGACTGCTATGCACAATATGGTGGCTGGACGATCTTCATGGATACTGCATGTTCTGTGAATAGTGAGTTCAGGCTGCCCACATACCCCATATCCGCAGAACCAATATCTGTGGTTTCAGTTATCCATGGCTGAAAAAACAGGGACACATGCCATAAAGTTGCACTGGAAAATGCCTAGAGAGGTGTCCTGTCTAGGAACTGCTAAGTCCTCCAATGTAACTCTATGGTATGTTTGTACCAGAAGTCCTTTATTTTAATAGGGTTTGCTTTTATCCATGGTTTCTGGTATCTATGATAAGTCTAGGAACCGAACTCTCATGGACATGGGGGAGCGACCTGTAGTGACAAGCAATATCAATTCCCTCTGAGCTTCAAAATATTCCTTTTTTGGATTACAATTCTCAGATTCTGGGATATGTAGTCTCCTGTCCCCATGATTTTCATCAAGATCTGACAAGTTTTATTTTTGAGAATGGGCATTCCTCTGTTGTTTCATGCTGTTGCAGAAACCCTCATTGACAAAAATAGTCAAGAACCTTCATACATGCACTGAAAAATATTTTCTTCCAAAATAAAAGCTATCATATGAAACAAGGCTGAGGAATACATGCCCCCGTTGTTGATGTACTGCAACTCCCAACAGCCCTAGCTAGCACAACCCATGGTGAGGAATGATGGAATTTGTAGTTTAGCAACATCTGGAGGGTAACATGTTCTCCAGCCCTTACACAATGGATAAAATGCCAGTTTACCAATTGTGTAGATAGGTAACAAGACATTTGGAATCATGGCTATGTTCTGAGATTTATTTATTTATTTATTTTGGCCTACTTCTATATTTTGCCTACCTTTTCTTTTAACAGAAGCACTATGCTTTGGTTCTCTCCTGCGATGATTTTAACCCCTTCCTCCGAGATATTTTTTTCTGCAACAGATAGTAAAGAATGTGACTGTTCTATTATATGTAAGGCATAATTTATAGAAATTTTATTGGGAAATCTGGCAAGGCTACATACAGCAGGGAAACAGTTCATCAGAAGAAGTTATATGAATAATACTGCAGTGTAAAGAAATATGTCTTTATAACACATTTTGCCAGAACCCCAGAAATGTTCCCTTAAATTATAATGATTCACATAAGACAAAAGTAAGATTATAGAACTGTCAGTCCAGTCCTGCCCCCTTTCTGTAGCTGTTGTCCCCTCCTGTCCGCATCTTTCTTGTGCCCCATTCCTCTATACAAGTCAGCATACATGTCGTTAATACAAACCATCAACTGTAATTTACAGGTGGTTCTTAGATTTAGAATTTACTTGATGTCTACCTGCTGAACACAACTATACTTGTACAAATAATTCACATGATTTACCTTGGATAATCTTTTGGCCATTTACAGTCAAATCAAGAGGAAGAGGTATTAGTCGATCACATTTCTTCCCCTTTCCAAGCTGTCCTTCTGCTCCAGCTCCAAAAGAATAGACTTCTCCCAGGTTTGGGACGTAGACAAGAGTGTGCCATCTTTTAACAGAATTAAAGAAAATTACAGCTGGCCCTCCAGATTCACTGGGGTTTGGGGTGCAGACCCCCACAAAAGTGCAAAAAATGCAAATATCACTAGGTCCCCCAAACCATATTTAACACAAAAAAAGTACAATCTGTGGATTCAACTCACCACGGACACCTGTGGGTGGCTGGCGGTCCTTACGTCTGCTTCCGTTGCTGCCCTGTGCCATTTTTATTAGGGACTTACAAGCCTCACCATGTGTTTGCAGTCCCTATTAAAAATGGCACGGGGAAGAAATGCTAAACATATGTTTAAAATATGCTAAAAAACTCCTTCTTCCTTATTAGTCTTAAAGGTTCTACTGGATTCCTTTATGCCTTTCTTGTGATGATAGATTTATATCAGCCAGTAGCACTGAATTCTCTCTATAGAATTATATGTTCGTAGTTCAGGAGGATTATGAACTGTCCTGTGACTGTCCCAGGGATTGTCTGAATTTTCCTTCTCTGATCTGGAGTAAGTAGACAATCACCACTTCATGGTCCTTAGGGCTTCTGCTTCAGTCCTAATGTTTACTGTTTCCCCCCACCCACCCTTGTTCCGAAAGATCCATCCCAACTTAGAAGAGAAAGTATGCATGGATAGGAAACACTTCAAGCACCCAAAAAAGAAGTGGGTTTATATACATGAAAGCTCATGCGAAAATAAAAACTAGTTAGTTTTAAAGGTGCTGCTGCATTCCTTTTTCTTGTTTTGCCCTCCCTCTTCCTCCCTCCTTTTTATGCTGCAACAGACTAACATGGCTACTTCTTTGAAAACTACATCAAGGACATGATAGGATGATTGAGAAATCCTGCCCATCCTATATAGGACACCCATATACAGGCTGCTCAAAGGTTCAATTTTTGAACTATAGTGGATTCTGGGAGTCACAGTCCAAAAAAAGAGTAGTATTTCCAAGTTCTATCTATATCTCAGCAGGCTTCTCTTGCTTATTGTAGAAACATACAAAAATAAGAAATGTTTTCCTGGTTTTACTAGATGGAAGTTGTCTTCTTGATGCCCTAAGATCTAAACAGGGGTGGGCACAGTGTGACCTGTGGGCTACAAACAGCCCCTGCACCCTACTTTTGTGACTCCTGGAACCTCTCACCAATTTGCAGTCGAAGGCTTTCACGGCCGGCATCCATAGATTTTCCTTGTTTTTTTTCCGGGCTGTGAGGCCGTGTTCTGGAATAGTTTCTTTCTGATGTTTTGACTGCATCTGTGGCTGGCATCATCAGAGAATGGATTCTCCAAAGATGCCAGCCACAGATGCAGGCGAAACATTATAAAGAAACTATTCCAGAACATGGCCTCACAGCCCGGAAAACCCCCAAGGAAAATCTCTCACGAATTCCTCAAAGCCACCAAACCACCATGCTTTTTTGAAAAAAATTTTTATCAGTGTGATATTCAGACATTTTTGTCCCCAAACCCACAAAGAACCCCCTTCATGCATGAAAATACATCTACCTCACCCCCAGAACACCGCAGTCACCTCCCAAATATTTCTGTTTTTGTCTGCACTCCCTTTTCAAAATGGTAAATATTATTTCATCAATTATCACTTCCGGTTGCCATTTTGAGGGGGACTACAGAGAAAAGGGAGGTATTGGGAAGGTGTGGCCTATGGGAGGGTTGAGGGGGACTAGCCTCTGCTCTCCCCAAGATAGACATTCTTTACCTTCCACAAGCAATCTGAGACACTTGAGCTCCAAACAGCTCTGCCACCAGGCGTGGAAACAACTCATTGCGTGTGGAGTTGTGTCCAAGCTGTCCATGGCTACCAGCTCCAAAGGTGCAGACCAGCCCATCCTTAGTAGACAAAAGAAAACACATGTCACTTTTCAGCTGATTCACTGAGAGGGCAAGAACCTTTTTCATGGTAAGGCAAGAGGTTAAACAAGCCTGTCAATTCTCTCTTGCTGCTCCTACAGGAAATTTCCTCTGGGTATTGGTGTTAGGACATGATGGTACCTTTGAGCAGTGACCAGGGCCTCTGGCAGAGTGTAGAAAATTTACTTTTGGGGGCTATAACTTGCAGAAACCTCAGCACTGGGGTCCCTGGCCATGCTGGTTGGGGGATTCTAGGAAACTGGCAGGAAAGAGAAAAGCTGTCTGCACACACCTTCAGTGGCTTCCTTGGGTACCAGCTGAGACCACTTCACTTTCCCTAGATAGCAAGACAGGCAAGGCTGGGTCCAGTTTGTCGATTCCTTTCTCTATGCAAAATGATTGCCCTTCATAATTCTTATATCACTGGATTGCCTATTTATACTTCTGGAATATCAACCTGTCATATACTGTATGCGTATTTTGGAAAAGCTGATACTGTGGTATTTTAATGCATTTTGTTCATTTTGACATCAGAGTGTTGCATGTTGCATTTTCTTTTCACGGGGCTGCTTAATAATCTACAGTTGACTCTTCTACAGTAAAACTGGACTGTCTGTTTGCACTTCTAGAATATTAGCTCGTGGTACATGGATGTTTTCAAATACAGGTAGTCGATACTGTGGCATCCTATGTACCTTATTTAATTTGCTCCTTCTATTTGTTGGCGATTTTGCACTATCATACTTTTGTAAGTGCATTCTTCTTGATTGTTTGTTTTCTACAAAGAAAAATGAGGACTTCTATAAACTTGCATTGTTTGTAACACAGTATTGCTCTGCCCTTGTATGCTCATGTATTTTGAATATGTTGCTTAAATTCATACATCAATTTTCTGGATAGTTTGTTCAGAACTGGTATTGTGAGAGTATGCTTGCATGTATGATTGTGTGTATGTATGGGTTCCTGGTAAAACAAGGCCTTAAAAGACCCAAATAAAATGGATGCCACACAGAGCATTGCTAAGAGGTGTATCTTGGAAGCCGGACTGAGAAATAAGGAAGATTTGGCAGACGAAGCAAAAATATTAACCAAGCAGAACTTGAACAATTTTACTTGTCAGCTTGGCCTGGGGAAGTTTGGTACAAACAGAACTTCCCAGTGGATTGCTAGTGGACTGCTGACCATGCATAACATAGACAATACCAGCTGTCGACATGATTGAGGGAGTTCTTTGCGAGCACAGAACATACCTTGCTCTGCGTAAGGAACTGTTCTAACCTGAAAAGCCTGCCTTTCTCAAGGAAGGAGATGAAGAAGGTATAAAACATGGGACTTTTTCCAGCCTCAAACATGGTTCCTATACCCGCGGCAACAGACCATCCACGCCTTCATGGATGTCTGATCACCGTTCAGGGAAGGATCGTTGTGAGTATGTGGTGTGTGTGTGTGTGTGTGAATGGAAAAGAGCTCTTGATACTTAACTGAATGTTTAATGTCTTATGTCTAAATAAATGTTACACGCATAGTGACTGAAAACCAAATTTGGTCTCTCTGTGCCTTTTTGCCTGTCACTTGTCTGGGAAAATCTTAAACACTACCTGATTAAAAGGACATCTATGTGGTCATAACAGTATGATTTCATTTGTTACTAGGTTTCCTTATATAATTTAGATAGTCCCTTTCCTTCCTTCCAGGAGAACATAAGACTTGATGCAACAGCATCAAACAGTGCCTGCTAACCAACAATGTGAGGTGGAAATAGCATGGCACCATTCTGTGCATTGTGTGTTTCTGAACATTCACTGGAAGAAGATGGTGAGAAACACAGAGTGACATCACACAGTCTCTGGGTTTGTCTACATGGGCAATATACCCCATCTTGCCCCCAGAGCAGATATGGGGCTGAGACAGGGGAAGGCAGGGTAGGGCCCAATGCAACATTTTAAAATAATACCTGGAATATACTTTTTGCATTATGGCCAACGAGCACGTTGGGTGGGGGATTTGGGGAGTTATAGGACTTTATCAGACAAGTCAAATACGGTGTCATAACGATGCCACATAACCACGAAAGGGTGTGCAGATCAGACGATGTCACCCTTTTGCGGTTATATTCTGCCCCAAACCTGTACCTTTTTATAGACAGCTTAAGCCCCCACTGTGCTTTTGTGCCGGTATTGCCGGCATACAGAACATTGCGGGGCTTTTTTTCTTGTACTTACTCCGAAAATGGCTGGACTGGCCAGAACACTTCCAGGTGAGATCATGACATCCAGGTAGATGACAAACTTTTAAAAACTTTCCCTGGTTTACTTATTAGTTTTAAAGTGTGTTTAGGTGCTTGGTGTAACTTTTTGATGTTTATTTTTTGTTTAACATTTGAATTTTCAAAGGAGGAAGTGAACGGGGCTTTGTTCACTTCCTCCTTCAGTGCCGGGGAAGCCTTGCCAGGAAAGGAAGGTAAGTGCAGTGGGGGATGTTCTTTTGCCGGCATATGAATTGATTTTTTAATGTCGGCAAAAGAACGTCTTTAGGGGGTGGTCTGATAAAGTCCATAGCCCTCCAAGTTCTATACTGTGATGGTCTGTACAATAAATGGCTTTAAAAATTGACAGAAGTTCTAAAAGGTGAGATATTGCATTTGAAATTTTAAAGCTATTAAGCTGACTAAATCAATTACAGCAACACCCAGGCGAACCTTTAAAAGAACTGCTGTGTGTTCTCCACCACATGAAATGAACGCTGTCTTCTTATCCTCCAAGGCCTTCACATGTATAGGGGAATACCTGTCTAAAAGAGGAATAAAATATTAAATGGAACCATGCTGAGAGACTGTCAGTACATCTTTAAGAAGAAACATAGATAGTAAAATAACTTATTACTATATCTGGAAATGACTATTTACCTTTATATAAACAATTGGGATTTTATACAAAATATTTTGTTGTATGTTTCTATTCTACACACAGGAAGTAACTGGAGATTACAGTTATCCCTCCACATTCACGGACTTGACATTCACGGATTTGAGTATTCACGGCTTGAAAATATTCTTAAAAAAATAATAATCCTAATAGCAAACCTTGATTTTGCCATCTTATATAGGGGACACCATTTTGCTATGCCATTGCATATAATGGGACTTGAGTATTCACGGATTTGGGTATTCACGGGGGGGTCCTGGAACCAAACCCCAGCGAATGTGAAGGGACAACTGTAAATTATTTTTAATAGTTTAAGGTAAGGGTAAATTGATTTACAGTGTTTGTTAGAGATCTTACAGCTTTGTTACATGTTCTATGGGAAAATGGTCAAAGTGCTCCCCCTGGTGGAAAAACCCAGAGATTCCAAATCTCTGGTTGCCTGTCCCCTTCACCAGGTGAGGAGGACGCATTTGTCTATGGGCCTGTCTAAATGATGAAAATAATACGAATGGGATGTGAGCGGAAGGCGATCCATTCATACAGACATTCGTACAAATACATGTCATTAGGAAGTAGGGGAGCCGAATCCACCGCAAAGTCCTTTTGCATAGTGTCTGGGGCTTAGTCCGGATTTTCTAAAAGGCTCTGTATGATTGTTTGGACAGTTGCATTTGCGCAGAAATGAACAGGAAGTGCAATCTGGCTGAATGAGCATGGGAACAAACAGGAAAGCGGCTGCTGCCACCATGTTGGATTTTCGGCTAATCGAGGTTTCGGTTAAGTCAATCGAACAGCAATCTTATACTCTCTCTTTTTTTCTTTTCTTTTTTTTAAATACAGAGTATCACATGTGCATGTCCACTCAGTGTAGGCCCACTGAGAGGTAACTGCCACAGCCTGGGGACAAACTAAACCCAGGAGTAACCAAACAGGAGATAAACTACACAGCAGAACAGGGCTTGAAAAATTCAGAGGCTTCAGCTAGGAGGCTTTATCACTGCTCTGACCCACTTTTACCCACAATAAGAAGACTTACAAGCAGTAAGGTCCTTCTGGAGGCTGTATCTTCAGTTCCAGTACAAAACAAACATAGAATATATACAGCAAACCTTGATAACAAATCCAACAGCAATTCTCCAAACACTCCTCAACACCAACCCACAACAGTAACTCACACAGCTGTGCACACACCCACTTCAGCTGTGCTAGTGAGTGGTCTGTTGCTCCAACATTTTTCTCTCTGCACTTAAAGGGATATTACCCTGACAGTGTGTACCATAGGACACTGTTTTTTTTTTTTAATGGCAGTGGCAGGTTTAAAATTGCGAGTAAATCACTCACAACTACCATCTTGGCTGGGGAGTCATGTGGAGTTGGGAGGGGGGCTCTTTGGACTGTGAAGACAGGTCACATCATTGCTAATCTCTGCTTTTTTGGACATGTTTGTATCCCCCCCCTTGTATAGACAGAACCTATATGTGTATGTGTGCATAGATGCCTTCAAATCACCTACTGACAACCCCCATGAATTTTATAGGGTTTTCTTAGGCAAGGAATATTCAGAGTTGACTTTGCCAGCTCCTTCCTCTGAAATATAGCCTACAGCACCTGGTATTCATGGGCCATCTCCCATCCAAGTACTGACCAGGCCTGTCCCTGCCTAGCTTCCAAGATCAGGTGGGATCTGGTGCCTTTAGAGTCGAAATACCCTAAAGGCAACATATCCCATCTGACCTTGGATGGGACAGGTCTGCTGGACTATGACTCTCATCATCCTTAGTTGTTAGAGAATAGCGGGAATTGTGGAGAGCAACAGGTTGGGAAGAACAACAATAATGAACCAATTCTCTTGTTTTATATATAGGAGTACCTCAGTTAAACAACAAGCTGTGTTCCTGAGCATTACTTCTTTAACAGACAATTTGGTACTGGTAGCAGAAGTAACATGGAAAGATAAAGAATAGGTTCCTACACCACAAAAAACAAAAACAAAAACAAAAACAAAAACAAAAAACCCCAAGTTCAACCTATTTCAGCAAACTTTTATCCAAAACTAACAATATGCACATGTGAAATAAAACAAAGTCAGTAAGCCTTGCATAAGGAAACAAAAATATTTTGAACCTTCTAGAAACTATTTGAAGGCTTCTTTTAAAATACATCTAGGCATGATTTTTTTTTCTTTTACCAGTGTCCACTTTTGTTATGATTTCCAGTTTAGTGGCTAGATTTGTAGATTTATGTTCTCTTAACCTGCTGAGGACAGCTGTGAGACAGGTTTATCTACTTTCCCCTTTTCTTTCGGTTTTGTTGTCCATACATGCTTAGTAAAGGAGTTTGGTGGCAGCTGTTGTTGACCTTGCCTATTGTAGGTGGGCACCGACAGCTACTGTAAGACTCACTAGAGTAAAATACCACTCTTTCCCATATCGAGATTTGTTGCATTGTTTACTGGAAAGACACTGCTGTAACCTGACACTGGAAGACTGTGTTCCTCCTGTCCCCTTACACCGTACTCCCAACACCAATGTTGCTAAAAAACAAACAAACCTCCAGCTAGGCAGAGGATGAGGTCTGGATAGATTATTAAAGACTTGTAAAAAGGACCTTTGCTGTCAGAGGCTTAGTTAAATGAGATATGACACTATGTTCATATAACTGTGATAAGTATTTCTCAGTTATCACATTCCATCACATTTATAGCATTTTCCTCACCTTCTGTGTCTCCAAGGCCCAGCTGGCCAAATGCATTCTTTCCCCAGGAAAAGACAGTGCCGGACAAAGAGAGAGCCATGCTGTGAGCTGAACCAGCTGCAATCTGGGCCAGAGGAACATTTTGAAGAGGCCACACCAGTTGTGGCTCCCCAATAGCGCTGCTCTTCCTTCCCACTCCAAGTTGGCCATATTCATTTTGACCCCAGACAAAAAGTTCTCCTCCTTAATACAACATAAATAAAAGCAATATAACTGTATGCAATACACACACATGCAGATGTATAGGTACTATCTGTTGATCTCAATAAAGGGTTTGCAGTTCTCACCAGGGATGTACAGTGGATTGCAAAACCTGAAAAGTTGTGAGCTATTTCCCTCTCACAGGAAATCTCTTAGGAGGCTATTAAGGGGCTTCAATCAAAGTAAAGGCTAGAGATGGAAATAATATTAATAATTATTTGTTCCCAGGTCAGGGCCAGTATTACTACATAGTTAAGTATTGGATACTTGGCCTCTTAGTTAAGTATCAGTGTCAGTGTCAACTACTTAGTTAAGTATACGTAACTAAATATAGTAAACTAAGTAATCTCTCCTGGCCCCCAAACTTGACAGAAACGTCATTCATCCCATGCTCCAATCACCAGCAGAATGGACCTCCTTCTCCGCATCCTGCTAATACCTGATAAAGTAGGTTTGGGGAGTTATAATTATACCAAAAGCATCACAATCATGACTAAGTAGAGATCACAAATACGGAACAATTATGAATAAATAAATCTAGTCAACTGTTCTGTATTCACAATTGCTACTTGGTCATAATTGTGCCACTACTGCCAAGATTTTAACACCCTTAATCTACTTTACTGGGCATCAGATGCATGGGGAGAAGAAGGTCCATTCTGCTAGCAACTGGAGCATGGGTGAATGATGTTTCTATCAGGTTTGGGGAAGTCAGGCCAATAGAGGTTACTTAGTTAAGGGCCACACCAGTTAAGTATACTTAACTAAGTAGCTGATAGAGGATACTGGCCAGGGTTTCCTGATAGTTAGGCTAGCAGGAATTTTGCACAATTTTGTCCAGGTATTCAGATCTCCCAAAATGTTGCAGAAAAAATATTCTGTGTAGAAAACAATGGGCCTTTCTGCAAAACCTATTTTCTGTACAGACAATGGATTCTTGTGTAGAAAGCACTCTATCCTGAGCAGGAAACTTTTCTGTGCAGGAATTTTATGCAAAAATCTCAAGTGTTTTTCTAAGCAGAATAATTCCTCTGCAACATTTGGGACATTCAAATATGAGGAGAATACTGTGAAGGAATATTTGCTTTTTCCTGCATCAGGAAGAAAACTACATAATTAGGGAGCCCTGGTGGTGCAGTGGTTAAATGCCGGTACTGCAGCCATAACATTGTGAGTTCTGTCCTGCAGGGTTCCAGGGTGACTCAGCCTTCCATCCTTTCATAGGTCAGTAAAATGAGTACCCAGCTTGTGGGGGCAATTAGCTAACACATTGCAAACTGCTTAGAGAGTGCCTAGCTCTATAAAAGTGGTATAGATGTGTAAGTGCTATTGCTAGACAATTTGTAAGCTGCTCTGAGAGCCTTTGTGGCTTTGTGGGATATAAATATTCTAATAAATAAATAAATAAATAAATAAAAATAATATTTATATGTTCTCACATAGATAGATGTAATAGTTGAGGATTTACAGTCGGCCCTCTGTATATATAGATTCAGCCATCCACAGCTTGAAAATATCCCCCCCTAATCCAAAAAGCAAACTTTGATTTTGCCATTTTATATAAGGGATACTATTTTACTACACTGCTGTATATACAGGCTGAATATCCCTTACCCAAAATACTTGGGACCAGAAGTGTTCTATATTTCAGATTTTACAATACTTGCATATACATAATGAGGTGTCTTGGAGATGGGACCCAAGTCTAAACAAAATTCATTTATATTTCATATACACAGAGCCGGTTTAAGGAATTTGGGTCCCCCCTCCCCGCAACACCTTATTTTGTGGGCCCCATATGTTTATCTCTGGTCAATCTAACCTGACCTAACCTAACCTATTGACAGTACGGGATATTCAGATTATTACAAATAATGTTTTTGCAGGAGGAGGTTTACAAAGCCCCCCCCCCAATGACAGGCCCTCCTGAGGTTTGCAGGGGCTGCGGGGCACTTAAACCAGCCCTGACCGGGTGGGCACAGGTGGTGGAGGGAGGGAGGGAGGCACCGGCAGCGGCCCTATGGCCACCAGGGCCACCACCACCAGCAGCAGCGGCAGGGTGGCGGGCAAGGCACTGGCAGGAGGGGCTGCCCAGTACCCTCTGGCAGAGGGGAGCCTCTCTCGGCATCGTCGAAGGGAGAGCGGGGGAGGGGGCTGCCTGGGTCCCAAACTGGAGGGCTATGCAGAGGAGGGAAGGGCCAGGGCCAGGGCCGGACGGGAGACCCAGGAAGTGGCATCTCTCCTTCCGCGGGCCCGGAACCAGTGCCACTTTCCAGGCACAGCAACTCACCATGGCCGGGTCCCCCTTGGCGGGCCTCCCTGGTGCCTCCGCCTCCGCCTGGCTGGCCACTCCGGGGTGCTGCTGCGGCTGCTGCAAAGGACGAGGAGGGGGAGGCAGTGGCCGCCACACCATGCAGGGAGGAGTCCTGTCCAGAGGCAATGGCAGGGAAGCAGCGCCGGCAGGGCGGGCAGGCAGGCCTGCGGGGCTGGAGGGCCAACTCCGTGGGTGGGCAAGACCTGCTGGGCTGGGCCCCCCGCTGTGGCTGGGCCCCTCCCCGCCAATGCGGATTTGGCAGTAATGGTTAAACCGGCCCTGCATGTACACCTTATACACATACCCTGAAGGTAATTTTATACATAATATTTTAAATAATTTTGTGCATGAAACAAAATTTGTGTATGTTGAACCATCAGAAAGCAAAGGTGTCACCACTATCTCAGCCACCCACGTGGACAATTTTGGATTTGAGAGTCTTTCAGATTTCAGAATTCTGGATAAGGGATACTCAACTTGTAATGGGAATTGAGCATCCATGGAGTTTGGTATCTACGGGGTGGGGGGTCCTGGAACAAAATCCCAGAAGACACTGAGGGCCCACTGTACTTCCCTACTATATGCTGTATTAAATATATAGTAGCTACATGTTAACTTTTTCAAAATTGTGGAGTAAACATACAGCCCAGTCATGACAAGGGCACACAGTGGTGGTGGGCAGGTCTGAATCTTTCTCCCAACTTTCAGAGATTAAAACAAGGGGGGGGGGCTCCATTAGCAGTGGTATTTCCCCTCCCTTTTTAAAATCCATGCACGGAGAGGTGACTTTTTAGACAAAACCCAGTTTTGTGCCAGTGGGGAAAACACCCTATATGCTGGTGTAAATTCACAGAAGGGCAAGCATGCTTACTTTGAATTTAAATATCCTAAACTGGATAATAAAAGTTTAATTTCTCATATGGTTTGACCCAATGTGATTTGCCTATATTACACAGAATTTTCCTGAGAATATATCTACAGTACACAGCTATAACATTCAGATACTGCTTTTTGATGGCCTTTGTGGCTGAAGAGCGGGGTATAAATACCTAAATAAATAAATAAATAGCCACTATGATACTATCCTATAAAATTCTGGCACATGTAGTTTGGCAAGGTACTTAGAATTCTCTGCTAAAGGGTTCTGGCCCATTCCTCTGAACCACAGCACTAGATCGCTGTAGCAGAGAAAGTATTACATCAGCAAACTGTGAGCCTTAGGATTTCATCAGGTGGAGCCATGACAGTTTAAAGTGGAATCATAGTGCTATAACTATATAGTGTGGATTAACTATGTATAAAGCTTTGGGATGCAGTTTATATGGGATTGCCCGTACTATTTTTTTCTCACTTCAAACTCTCTAGGAGTCCTTTGGTCTGACCAGTGTCTGGCTTGATTCTGCCTGGCTCTGCCTGTCTTTGTGGCAGATTTTCTTTTTTAACTGCATACTTTGTAGTATTTAATTTCTAAAATGATTGGTTTACATTGTCTGGGACTTTTCAGCTGAAACTAAAAGACATATTTGGTTACATGTGTTCAAATAAATAAAAAAGAAACATGTGAAAGATGATTAATACCTTCTGAAAGTGCCATGGAATGATGGTCACCACACGCAATTTGAATAATCCGCTTATTTCCTAATTCTTTCAATAATCTGTTTTTTTAAAAAAAAATGCACAGAAGAGATATCAATCAAGTGTTAACAATTCTATATGCATGGCATGATTCAAGCAAGTGATTCGAGAGGGAAAATATTTTTGGAATTTGGGGATTACAAACTAATTTGAGGGTTTCTTTTGCTACATTTTAAAAAAAGTACTGTATGTCAAAATGGGAGCAGATGACCCATTTTGTGTTCAGCCATATGCTAATACATTGTTGTTTCTTCGAGTTGCTTCTGACTTATGGGAACCAACCTATTACAGCGTTTTCTTGGCATTATTTATTTATAGGGAGTTTCTTTTGCCTTTCTCTGAGGCTGAGAGTGTGACTTGCCCAAGGTCACCCAGTGGGTTTCCATGGCTGAGCGGGGATTCAAATCCTGGTCTCCAGAGTCATAGTCCAATGCTCAAGCCATTACACCATGTTGGTTCTCTTAATATGTTGTTAAGCCCCACATGCCTAGCCTCATTCCTTCCATGCTGGGAATGAGACTGTGGTAGGCCTATAGGTTTTCCGTGTTTTTTTCCTGGGCAATGAGGTTGTGTTCTGGACGAATTTATTCCTGATGTTTCTCTTGCATCCATGGCTGGCATCGTCAGAGAATGGTTGGGTAGGGGTGTGTGGGGTTTATATACAATGAGTCCCTGTTGGAGAGGATATGTAAATTTGTATATTTGAATGGCTAATTCCTGAGGGGAGATATGCAAGGCCTCACAGCTTGGGAAAAAAACATGGAAAACCTATGGATGCTGGCCATGAAAGCCTTTGACTTCACATATAGTAGGACTGCTTTCATTCTCTGGTCCACACTGGAGTTATTTCCCAGCAACCCTTGCAATTCTACCTGAAATGGGAGTAGAAGGGAGGAGATCAGGAGGAAAGGAAAGGAAAGGCAGAGAGAAGATCATAGATGAGAGAGAAAGGAAGGAAAGAAGGTCTGTGAATCAAGTAGCACCTTCCAGGTACAGACAGATTTAGTCCAGTAGCCCTGTCCACAGTTTGTTTTCATTAAGGTGTCTTTAGCACCACATAATGACTTTTATGCCACTTTAACTGTCGTGGCTGGATGTAGTTTGGTGAAACACTAGAACTCTGCAGTAGATAAATTTAAATGCCTCACTAACCTACAATGCCAGGATTCCATTGAATGGAAGTGCTATAATTGTGTAGTGTGAAAAAGAGATAGGAGGACATGAAATTCCCTCTAAAGCTGAGACCACTCTAAGCCTATTTACATGAGTATAATGGGCATAACCAGAATGACTTAAAAATCCCTGCCCCCAGCAATACTGTGGAGTGGTATATTTATGTGTTTATTAATATGTATACCCCTCTGTCAACAAATATGATTCAGTGTGAATAATGGTGTTAAAATCAAATACAAAAGAATTAATGTAATTAAAACATTGTAAAA
This sequence comes from Gambelia wislizenii, assembly GCA_030847615.1. Lineage (NCBI taxonomy): Eukaryota > Metazoa > Chordata > Lepidosauria > Squamata > Crotaphytidae > Gambelia > Gambelia wislizenii. Next base: position 22,492,414 of record JAUMIR010000005.1, on the reverse strand, counting down.
TAAGATGAAACAAACAATCCCATCCACCCCTGTAACACTGTGCTGTGCTGCTGCTCCATAGCATAGCCAGGATCATCTGGCATCCAAAAATAATTTCCCTGCAATGTAATCAAAGGCTTCCTACCTTGGTTCTGATTTAACACTTCCAGATGCAAGACTGTGTTCAGAAAGTTTTCCTTCTGATGAAAGAATTAGCAGATGAGATTCTTCGGAGTCCAGCAAGTCCACCTTGCTATTCTTTTTCAACTTGATGTGCTCTGCAAAATTGAGCAAGACAAACACTGACATAATTTTATACACATTTTTACTGTTTGGTTTTCAAATCACTTTGAGAATTCTGGTAAATTGAACTCTATAGGTGATCTTAAGCCAATCATTCTGTCTCTCTCACTCTGTCCTATATTGCAGGGTTGTTAGGAGGATAAAGCAAGAGCAATGCTACTTAAAGTGGTGGTTCCTGGACTAGTACTGGTCCCCTGAGCCATTTCCTGCTTGTCCCTGGTAAGTTTCCACAGGGGAAAAAAAATGCAATTTTAGCCAATGGTCACAAATATGGTGCCAGTCCCTGGCACACTGTAAAACAATATTTACTAGGTCCTTCACATCAGATAGATTGAGAACCACTGAAATAGAAGACAATCACATATACCACCTTCAGTTCATTGGAGAAAAGCCAGGATATAAATGCTGTCACTACAGAAGAATGCCGAGTCTGGCATCGCCTTAAGATATTTGTCCACAGTTAATGCTAACTCTACCCACTACTCTGCAACCACCCCATTCTGTTCCAAGACAGTTTAAGCTCTGGAGGGATACAGACCTTATAGGATGCTCCTAAGACACTTAGGTAACAAGAGCCAAGCCTTGTGCCCTTTCTTCCCAGAGACTTAAGCCAAAATATAAAACAGCTGACAGCTGAATGGACCAAGAAGCCAGGCACTGGAATCAGAGCTAAGCTTCTCCAAATGGTTCACACACACACAAGCCCAATTAAACAGAGACAAATTTATTTAAAAATAAAACAAAAACAGATATAAAACATAGGACAAGGTAGAGAATCAGAGTTACAACAGTATTATAAAACAGGCAGAGATAAGAAAGGTAGCATCTGAACTCCTTATACATCCTAATACACACCCAAGCCTAAGGAAGAAGGCTTTTTTAATGCATATGTTTTTAAATGGTTTTAATTAGATGGATAGTTTAATTCTATTTTCACTATTGTTGTCTGTATGTTTTTAAGCTCTGTTTTATTATCTGTACTTGTTTAAATAGCTGTGAGCTACTGTGAGCCACAGTTTGTGGGATGGGGTGGGGGAGGGCAGACTATAAAGGAATAAACCAAAAACTCCAAAGAAGCCAGGACACCAAGCCATAGATCAGCACAGACCAGGAGTGGGCAAAATGTGATCCTGGGGCCACATCCATCCCCCTCCAGGATATTTTGTAGCCTTCAACACCTCCAGACTAACTTTTTTGGGGCCCCAAAATAGACTGAATTGCGGCTCCTAGAATGCATCTACACTATACAAATCTCTCTGGCTTTTCTTCGCAAACGAAGGTTCAGGAAGGACTCATCCCGCGCTTTCTGCAAGCGCGCTGATGACTAAAAAGGCCAATCCGAGATAAACAAGTCCGGTTGCAAAAAGCACAGCAGAAGGTCTCCTTGGGTGATGTTTTTGGGTTGTGATTCTTTCTGCGTTGTCGTTTCTCTTCAAGACTTGTTCGTCGTGAGTTCTCAAATAAGGCTGCAGCATTGTGGATAGTGCGTCTCCATGCCTCCCGATGTGAGGCCAGGGCGGACCACTGTTGGTGATCAATTTGGCCAAGCCTGAGATGTTGTTTCAGGGAGTCTTTGTATCGCTTTTTTGGAGCGCCCCTCTTACGCTGACCCGTGGCGAGTTCACCGTAGAGTAGTATTTTTGGGAGGCGATGGTCCTCCATCCTAGAAACGTGCCCTGCAGAGGACTATACAAATAATCCAGTTTGAAACTGAGTTATTTGCCATGGTTTCTTCCTATGGAATCCTGAGATTTGTAGTTTGGTGAGGCACCAGTATTCTTTGGCAGAGAAGGCTAAAGATCTTATAAAACTACAACTCCGAGCCTCCAGGTGCAACAATTTACCATTTAAATAGGATGCAAGGCTTCCCTGTACTAGGGTTGCCAGAGTGAAAACTGGAGATGGCTCCAGTACTTTGAACAGTTGTGTAGAAGAGGGAATTTGAGTAGGTGTTGCTTGCCATGCAACCAGGTAGCAAGCAACACCTGCTGAAATGTCCTCTTCTACACAACCATTAAAGGGACAGAAGCCCTCCTCAGCTTCAGTTTTTATTCTGGCAACCTTAATTTTAACACCAAAAGTATCAATTATTGAGAACCAGAAGTGGATTTCCACCCAGTTGGGGTGGTGGTGGTTATTTTTCAGTTAGTCCGTGTGGCCACCATAGGGTTTCAGGACATAAGTGGTCCTCAGATATGCTGCCCACACCAGCACAGATCAAGATGGATACAAGTGGAAGGACTAACATGGAAGCTTCATCCTCAGGACTTCAATAAGAATGATACATTCTGTTTTATGGGAGAAAATGACCCTGACACAGATAAAGCTAAATCCCAAACTAAAGCTCCCCCCCACATTCTTTTTAATTAACAGAGCATCTTTCTAACAGGCCTGACCTTGGACTGTTTTAGCATTAGTTATAAATAAGGAGATAACACAAGCATTATGGCACTACCACCAAAGTCTCTGGCACATGCAAGCCAACCAGCTCATAATGGAGGCCAACAAAACAGAAAGGGCAACAAAGAAAGAGAGAAAGAAAATGGGAGGGCATGCTTTCTTCACAGATGTAGCTAATAAATAATGACCAATGCCTACATAACATCTTTTTTTATGCAATCATATTATTTCTGAGGGGAAGAAGAAACAGCAGGGTCCCCTCGATCAGTCCAGCTGCCATTTGACTCCTCTCATTCTGGATTCATCTCCCTCAGCAGCCATTCAGTCTGGTCATTATAAAACATTATTTAACATCAGAGTTTGGAAAAATTACTTCTTGGGAAAACAACTTCCCACCACCAGCACGACTAGTGGCCATGGTGACTGGAGGATTTAGGAAGCTGTCAAACAATAACAATATGAAAGAAATAACGTAACAATATGAAATAAATACAGTAATTTGCTTTTGGTGGTGCTGTTGCCACCTTCCCTGTTCCTTTCTTTGTTCAATCCTATCTTTTAAATTGCCAGTGCTTTCAATAATCAAATTACTTTACTGTTAGAATGGTAGTATATATTTCTGTAGTGGCCAATAAGTACAAAGGTGCTGATGTAAGTGGAAAACATTAAGGCCTAAGTCCTATTATTAGTCCCAGCTAGAATTGATGCATTGAATCTAATTTACCTAATTTACCAAATTTACCAAGTTACCACTAATTCAGTGAGTCTACTTTATTGAGACTAAATAATAGATTGCAGGCCTATGCCTTTATTTATTTGAATCCTACTGGAGTAATTTTGGTGTTTCTGTGTGTATATGCATTTAAGTCACCTGTCAACTTATGGTGACCCCATGAATTTCATAGGGTTTACTTAGGCAAGGAATACTTGGAGGTGGTTTTCCAGTTCCTTCTTCTGAAATATAGCCTACAGCACCTGGTATTTGTTGACAGTCTCCCATCCAAGTACTAACTAGGGGTGATCCTGCTTAGCTTCCAAGATCTGATGGAATCTGATGCCTTTAGGGAATTTAGTCCAGTAGTAATTTTGGAGGGAGTAAATATTTCACACAAGTAACTTTGACCTTAGGCTACACGGTATGTAATTATATTCTGGCTGTTCTGTAATGAGTCCCTGCTTCCTTTTAGCTTTCTTATCATAACATTTCTGTTTACAGGCCTAATCTGCTCTATGCATCTTTAAACATTGCTTTTATTACATAAACCACCAGATGACACATGTTCATAGGGTCCTAGCTCTAGAATAGAAACGGAAAGGAATGATAATGTAAACCAGGGATGGGGATCAGGCCTTCCAGGTATTGTTGGACTGCAACTCCCATCATTCCTCATCACTGGCTATCCTGCTTATGGCCACTGAAAATTGTAGTCCAACAACATCTGATGTGTAAAATTACACTTAAGATGAGAGAAATAGTGGTGTTGATACCATGCTGGTAAAATATATTTTCCTACATCCATAACCCCAAGTCACTCTGGAGGTAATAATAATAATAATAATATACAGCCTTTCTCCCAAAATTTGGACTCAAGGCAGTTTACAGTTTAAAATTATACAGCTAAAACATATAAAAAGTGAACATTAAACTGGAATTAAACTACAGTACAGGTATACCTCAGTTAACAAAGCAGATGTGTTCATGGACATTACTTCTTTAACAAAAAATTTGGTACCAGAAGCAGAAATAATATGGAAAGAATAGGGGTAAATAGGTTCATGTGCTGCAAAAAGGAAGAGCACTTCAACATGTTTCAGCAAACATTTTATTCAAAACTAACAATATGTACGTGTGAAAAGAAACAACCATGTCAGGTAAGCCTAGTGATAAGTAAACAAAATCATTCTGAATCTTCTCAAGGCTTCTTCCAAAATGCATTCAGATGTTATTATTTTCTTTCTTTAGTTTCCACTTTTCTTAATATTTCTGTTCTGGTGTCCAAACATACAGCTCTATCCTTTCTTTAAAAAACATGCTGGGGGTATCTGATGACAGAGGCTGATCTCCCCTTTTCTCTATCTGTTTTGCTGTTGACATGCTCAGTAAGGGATTCTGGAGGCATTTGCTGTTTACCTTGCCTGTTTTAGGCAGGGCATGCAAAGTTATAGTAGGATTGGCTAGGACAGAATCCCATTCTTTCTCAGCTCAAGCTTTGTTGCATTGTTTACTGCAGGTGCGCTGCTGCCACCGGACACTGAAAGTCTGTTTTTCCAGCCCTCCTTCACCTCCTCCCAATGCTGATGCTGCTAAAAAAAATCTTCCATCTAAATAGAGGGCCAGGATATAAAGGTGAGGGGTGGGGCTGGTGTAAAAAGACTTTGTTAAAAGGAGCTTCTTTGTCACAGGCTTTGTTAACAGAAGTATACCTGTATTCACAAAATTAAAATGATTTAAAACTACACTTAAAAAGATAAAATGCAATTAAAAGATAAAAAGCAAGTAAAACAGTTCAGTTTAAAACATTATTGCACCATCTTCTTTAAAACTCCAGTTCCAAATTTTCAAAAGAACAAATGATGGAGTGTAAAACCTATCAAAAGCCAAAAGGCATGGGCTACATCATCTCAGATATCAATGTGGCAAGAAAGAGGAGCTCCAAAGCAAAAGCTTTATCACAGGATCTCCGGTTAGATGTAACCATATACTTCAAGGGCAGGAAACGGAACAGGGTGCCTCCCAGATTGCTTGGTCTACAACTCTAATAATCCTTGGCCATACTGGCAAGGGCTGGTGAGAGGTGTAATCCAAAAGCATCTAGAGGACACTGGGGGTCCATCTATATGATTTAAAAAAATCTGTTTTGGGGGTAAAAAATACGAATAGGCAGTCGTTCGTATGCATACGATCTGCCTACATGATTTTTTTACCCTCCCCTAAACTTCGTATGACCGCCCCCCCTTCCCCAGCTGGCTGGAGCGAGCAAGCCAAGCAACAGTTTTAAATCTCCCGCCGCTTTTTTTAAAATTTAAAAAGGTACCTGCTTTGCAGACATTCGGTTTTCCCTATTTACAATGCAAAATTATATATATATATATATATATATATATATAAAATTCACGGACTTACCAGACTCTTGCTTAGCTGGGAATCCAACATGGCGGGCACTCCCAATTCCCCTCCTTGCTAGCCCCGTCCCCTCTACTCAGCCAGCCAATCAGATTACACATATGAATCCAAACAGCCACGTGTACGGAAGAGCGATCTTCCGAACAGCATTCATATTTTTTTTACCATGTAGATGGGCCCTGGGTTGCCTGTGTGTATGTGTGTGTGTGTGTGCCTTCAAGTCACCTGTAAACTGATGGTGACCCCATGATTTTCATAGGCTTTCTTAGACAATGAATACTCAGAGGTATTTTTGCCAGTTCCTTTCTCTGAAATATAGCCTACAGCATCTGGTATGCATTGGCTGTCTCCCATCTAAGTAATAACCAGGCCTGACCCTGCTTAACTTCCAAGATCAGATGGGATCCGGTGTCTTTAGGATCTGCAGGGTAGCTAACACCTGGCAGTCAAGAGATAGACATCATAGAAATGCTGAAGTAGAGTGCAATCCTCCTGTCAAAATTGCAGCCAGTTCCTGCATGTTGTTGCTTTCAAGGCTATGTACTCAGAACTTCCCCCAGAACTGGGCACCCTCCAAGATGTGTTGGGCAACAATACCCATAATCCTCAGCCAGTATACTCATTTGTCTCCCTAGATGGGGATGACAGTGTTGCAGCCCAATTCATCAGCAAGAGAACCAAGTTGAAGAAGTCTAATATAACCACTCTAGAGTCATTCAATGGTTTTCAAAGTGTCTGCCTTTAGGGAATCCTTTCATGTCTGCCAACAAAGGCCCTGTGCATTGGGCACACACTATAGGGCACATGACCCAGCACAAAAGAATACTTCTGTTTATTTGTTAGATTTATATTCTGCATCTCCATCTGTCAACTCAAAGTGGAAAGAACAGCTCTCTTCCTCTGTACTCTTTCCTGACAACAGCCCTTTGAGATAGGCCAAGCTCAAAGAGAGTAACTGGCCCCAGTGAATGAACTTTGGAGTATGCACTAGTACTGAGCTATGGGGCTGTCCCCAAAAGTAAAGGCAGATGGCAGTTTGGAAGTTACTTTTTTGGACTACCACTCCCACAATTTCATAGCTTTTCTATGAATAGCCATAGGCTTTCTGTGGATACTGGGGCTTGTTGTCCAAATGGTAATTTTTCCAAGCTCTGATCCTTCTTTGGCCACATGAACCCATGACCTCTCACACCTGTAGTCAGGGCCGGTTTAAGGAATTTGGGGGCCCCCTGCAATGGTTTGTTTTGGGGGCCCCCTATGTTTATCCCAGTGTCCGAGAAAGCTATATACCAGACCCCCTCCCCATCAGCCACTCTGCATTTAAAAAAAAATAAATTGCTGCTAAATTATTTTCAAGAGGTAAGAAGTACTTCAGAGGAGGACAAAAATTAAGTAACCACAACATGAGTGTTTTGCCACTGTAATAATTACATCTCCACGTGTTTCTGATTATCTGAACATATATTAAATGAGAAATATAATCAAAATGCACTAACTGAGTCTGATGCAATGAAAAGGTGCTGACATGGTAAAAGAAACTGAAACATTTACAGCCTTTACCTAAAGACTGATGTGTGTGAGTTCTGTGTTCATTTTTCAACTTTGCAAAACAGTTTAGAACATGTCCACCTCGGTCTACAATGCTCTATAGTGCAGCTGATTTTGCTTTAGGTTTATGTGCAAGTAACAATACATAAGGTAGCTCATGAAGCAAACTAGCCACTGGCTAATTAAGCAGAGGGACATACCACTTATGGAGGAATTATATCACCACTACTTCTCAATGAATTTAGTGTCCTGAATAAATACCCACAACTCATTTTTATTTTTGGAGTAGATGGGGTTGCCATAAGTCAAAAGGCAACTTGAAAGCACATGTACACACACACACACACACAAATCCCAGTGAGTTTTATCTCCCATCTCTCATTCTCTGTGTCCCAGAGAGTGCTGCTCTCTCTCTCCCTCTCTCTTTTCCTCCTCCCAGCTCATGCAGGGACCGTCTCCAAACTACAGTATCAGTATTAGCCAGGCACCTTCTCAGTGCTCCCCTCTCTAACTTAGTACCAAGCCTCTCTCTGCAAGCAACACTGCAGGGAGAGAAGTCCAGCAGCCAGTCTCTGACTCCAGCCACAAGTTAAATAACCACCGCACCATGCATGACAGCACCACCACCCCAAGATACCCCCATCCTCACAGCAATGCAGGGGCCATCTCCAAATTCCAACTTAGTCAGTAGGAAGAGCAACTCCCTCTCCGCCTCCAACAGCAGTCTCCAGCTCAGTGCTACTGCCAGGCCCCGCCTGAGGAGGGAGTGGCGGGGGGGGGGGGCTTGCAAAGCAGCGTCTCCTCCTGGCTGTCTGCTTGGTCAGACAAGGAGATAGGAGACAGCAGGAGGTTAGGGGGGGCTTTGGCCCATTGATCCTGCCCCCCCCCACCAATGCGGATTTGGCAGACTGGTTAAACCAGCCCTGCCTGTAGTAAGACTCATGTCCCAGAACAATGTAGACTTACCAAAGAATCATACAGTTGGAAGGTATGGTCATCTAGTCTAACCCCCATGACTTGTAGCATGATTGCATCAAACACCTCTGATGGCAAAACAAGGGGCACCCTTACAAGCCTTCAGACGAAGCTTCCCATTAGATCTCTAAATGAGGCACCACTCCGAGGAAACCAAATTCCAATCCAGAGACAAGTTTCGCTCTCTTATTCCTTCACTCACACAGAAACTCAAGGAGTCCCATGGACTGAGTATTCCTCCTCCTTGCAAACTCCAGTTCTGATTCAGAAAAGCAGGGTCTGGTCTGGTCAGTACTTGGAAAGGAGACCACTAGGGAAGATACCAGGTGCTGTAGGGTATATTTCAAAGGCAGGCAATGGCAAACCACCTCAGATTTAAGGAAACCCTATGAAATTCATGGGGTCACCAAAATTTAACAGGTGACTTGAAGACATATGCAAAGGAGGTTTTGGGGAAGCATTACTCTAGAGCCAACACACTCTGCGATCCAGCAGAGGTACCTCAGCCAACCTGACGACTTCTTATTCCAGAGGTGTACATCTACCACCAAAGAAGCACCGATTCGCCCTAAACCAAGCAGGTGATGAGGGCTGAACTGGGAAACCCCCCCCCTCAGCTTTGGGGGAGGAAAGGCAGTTTTCCTTGGGTTTTTCTGGGCTGTGAGGATTTGTAGTTTCTCTACTCTTGGGCAGAGAAAGCTAAAGACGTGAAGTTGAAGGCTTTCATGGCCGGCATCCATAGATTTTCCTTGTTTTTTTTCAGGGCTGTGAGGCCATGTTCTGGAAGAGTTTCCTTCTGACAGTTTCGCCTGCATCTGTGGCTGGCATCTTCAGAGAATGGTTGGGTAGGAGTGTGTGTGGGGGTTAATATACTGTGAACCCCTGTTGTGGAGGATATGTAAATTTGTGTATTTGAATGGCTAGTTTCTGGGTGGAGATATGCAAGGAGGATTAGTGTCTGTTCGGCTAATGGGCCATCAACCAACCAGTAGCCAAACAGACACTAATCCTCCTTGCATATCTCCACCCAGAAACTAGAACTAGCCATTCAAATACACAAATTTACATAACCTCTCCAACAGGGGCTCACAGTACTGTATATACTGGATTGTAAACTCCACACACACTCCTCCCCAACCATTCTCTGAGGATGCCAGGCAAAGATGTAGGCGAAACGTCAGGAATAAACTCTTCCAGAACACGGCCTGACAGCCCGGGGGAAAACCCCAAGGAAAATCTATGAATGCCGGTGGTGAAAGCCTTCGACTTCGCCAGCTCCCAGAATCGCCTCTCCGAGGGCTTTCTGGGCGTTGTTGTCTGAACAGGTGCCCCCTTTCCCGAGCTGTTGGCTGCTCCAGGCTGTACTTACTGGCTCTCCTCCTCGGGCAACCAAATACCACCACCACGTCCCGCTGCGGCGCCCTCACGACGGCCAGCGCGCCGTGTTTGCAGCTGAGCTGGCGGATGGCTGCCGGGTCCCCCTCGAAGAAGCCCTCGAAGCTCGCCTCGGGGAAGAGCCTCAGCGCCGTGGAGACGTCCGGGCCGGGGTCCGGCTGGGGTCCTCCTCTTCCCTCTGAAGCCGCCCGCCTGGCCCGCCTGGGCATCTTCTCGACGGTTTTCCCCCTCACGGGCATCCCAAATCCTTGCTGAGAGGCAGGGTCCCTCTCACAGAAAAGCCACCGGCGAAGAAGCCCTGTCGCCCCTCTTCCAGGAGCCGAGCCCTCCTTTCCAGGAGGAGAGGCAAGGCAAGGAAGGCTTTTGCCTCAGAGTCAGACCCCCAAGCAAGGCGCAAAAAGTCCCGCCCGCTTTCCAGTCCCTCGGGTGGGCTTCTCCCCGCGCTTAGCCTCCGCGTCGAGGCTTCCAGCTGAGGCGGTTTCCAGTACGGCTGCTGAGGGATGGTACCGCGGAGGCGGGAGGGCCCCTTCTGGCTTCCCCGGGCTTGGGGCTGCTTGGCTGGACTCGGCTTTCCCAACGTCGCCGGGGGCGCGTCTGCCGAGGAAACCGAAACTAGGACGGTGGCGGCTGCGCTTGGTGCCCCCGCCGCCTCGGTAACTTTCTCTTTTCTGCAAACCAGTGGCTCTTCACCTTCTCTTTGCCCTTTAAAGATAGCTTGTTGCCGTAGACCCCCAGGGATTAACTCAAGATTTTAAAATTATTATTATTGTTATTTTAATTTAATATTTATACCCCCCTTCAGCCACAATGGCTATCAGACATGTTTACAAATTATTTTAAGCAATAGCTATTTACACATCTACACTGCATTTTTTTTAAATTCCATTTTACATGCAAACATACATTTTCCCCACAGTCACTTATACAAACAAATCGGTCACAAATCAATTACACAACTCATATAAGCCCAAGTACAATCAATTATACGAGCCCAATTATACAATAATCTATCCTACTTTCCCATCCCTCCCCATCCCCTATCTACATTCACATTCTCTCTTTCTTTCCGTTGACTTCCACTGCTGCATTTGCACAATTTGGTTATATCAACTCTCTCTACCTTATCCCTCCAATCCACCCTACCTTATTTTCAACACTTCGGTCATTTTATGTTTTACAATTATAGAGCAAACTACCACCTTTCACTTTCAACATTTCCTTAATTTTCCACTTAAATCCGTATTTACCAGTTTCTACCACCCTGTAGTTTTTATCCACACACATCTACACTGCATTAAGCAGTTTCCAATGTGTGCTAGCTAATAGCCCCTACAAGCCGGGTACTCATTTTACCGATCTATGAAAGGATGGAAGGCTGAGTGAACCTTGGAGCCCTTGGGATCGAATTTGCAACGTTGTGGCTTGTAGTACTGGCATTTAATCACTGCACCACCAGGGCTCCTTAGTTGTTGCTATTATTATTATTTATTATTAGCTATTATTATTAGCTATTATTATTAGCTATTATTATTATTATTATTATTAAATCCATGAGAAATGTGTTAAGTCTCCTCTCTCTCTGGCTTTTCTTCGCAAACTAAGATTCAGGAAGGACTCATCCCACGCTTTCTGCAAGCGCGCTGATGACTAAAAAGGTCAATCGGAGATAAACAAGTCTGGTTGCAGAAAGCACAGCAGAAGGTCTCCTTGGGTGATGTTTCTGGGTTGTGATTCTTTCTGCATTGTCGTCTCTCTCCAAGACTTGTTCGGCGTGAGCTCTCAAATAAGACTGCAGCATTGTGGATAGTGCGTCTCCATGCCTCCCGATGTGAGGCCAGGGCGGACCATTGTTGGTGATCAATTTGGCTGAGCCTGAGATGTTGTTTCAAGGAGTCCTTGTATCACTTTTTTGGAGTGCCCCTCTTACGCTGACCCATAGCGAGTTCACCGTAGAGTAGTATTTTTGGGAGGCGATGGTTCTTCATCCTAGAAACATGCCCTGCCCAGTGCAGCTGTGTTCTCAATATCATGGCCTCAATGCTGGTGATCCCTGCTTGCTCAAGGACAGAAGCATTCGTCACATAGTCAGTCCACATAGCCTTATTTGAGAACTCATGCTGAACAAGTCTTGAAGAGAAACAACAACACAGAAAGAATCACAACCCGGAAACATCACTCAAGGAGACCTTCTGCTGTGTTTTCTGCAACTGGTCTTATTTATCTCGGATTGGCCTTTTTAGTCATCAGCGCGCTTGCAGAAAGCGTGGGATGAGTCCTTCCTGAATCTTCATTTGTGAAGAAAAGCCAGAGATAGACAGAGATACTCAGAAGAAAATCACTTCATGCCAGAGGTAGTGCTAGGCTGGTCTAGGAAGGATCACGGGCCCCCAGGCCACCAGCCAGTTGAGGCCTGCCAGACATTGCCTGCCCTGCTGCCAGCTCCTGCCATGGAAGAGAGAATGAGGAAGAAAGCAGCAGAAGCTGCCACATGCTGAATGAACTAATCACACTACACTGTTATGAGGCTATTATTCCACTTTAATTGCTAAGGCTGCCTCCTGTGGAATCCTGGGATTTGCAGTTTAGGGAGGGGCATTTAGAACTCTCAGCCAGAGAGCTCTTAGGTCTCACTAAACTACAAACCCCTGATTTCCACAGGAGGCAGCCATAGCAGTTAAAGTGGAATAATAGCACTATAGCAATGTAGTGTGATAATGCAAAGGCACTGTGGGGGTAGGGACTGGGAAAGACACCAGTGCTGTGGCACAGGTGATTTTCCCAGTTCCTCCTCCCACAGTTGCTTGGCACCAGCAGGGATTTAAAACAGCAACTGAGCTGACAATATTCCTGCCTCATCTGGTCTCAACATCATGTAAGTCAGGGGTGGGCAACTCTAGAAGACTAGAGGGCCACTGTAGCCCTCTAGGAAACCTTGGAGGGCCCCACCTGCTCCTGCAAAAATCATCATCATCATCATCATCATCATCATCAAGTGTTTGCCCTCAAATGCCTTCTGGGCCCATGGAAGCACGTTTTGTGGCATTCTTGGGCTCGTACAGAGCATTTTAGGGCATTGTGAGGCATTTTTTTAACCTTTGGGGGTCCAGGGGGCTTAAAACAGGGTGGAATGCCTTCCAGACCCCTAGAGATCATTTTTGGGCATTTCAGAGCAAATTTTTTTGCCAAAAGATTTTTTTTTTTACCTAATGGGGCCCTGGAGACCAGAAAAACGACCCTAAGCGGCCACACTTTGCCCACCCTGATGCAAGGTAAGCAGGTGCAGTAGAAGAGCTGCTGTCTTCCCTTCCTCCTCCATCCATGGCAGGGAGAGTAAAGGTAGGCGTGTGTATGTATGCACATATTTGTGAAGGATTGGGCAGGAATGTAGCTACAGGGAATGAAATGAGGGTATTGCCTTCCCCCCAAAATAATTCTGTCCACTCAAATTAAATTTCCCTTCAGTCCCAATTTCTAGTTATTTGCAGTGTTCACATTCCCTTGGTCACCTCACCTGTCCCTTTGCTTTGGATGCCAAAATTAAATTATGGTAAAAATTGGATTCCCCCCCCCCATCTCAGTTGACTTGAGGTGCTGCCCCCCCCCCCGTCCCGTGTTTTCTACTTGGAGTGCTTTTTTTCCTCTCAGTCGACTTGGTGCCATCGAGTGTTGTCTTGCATTAGCACCTTTCAACTGATTCCACTTTCTGACAGTGCTGTGGTCCCTAACCCATTAGATAAGTGGGGCTTCCAGTATAGACACCATAACTATGCTTGGAATAGGGTTCAGCACCTGGATAGCTCCTGTAAAATCTGGAGGAACTGCTAACACCTGGAGGACTTGAAGAGCATCGTGGCATTGCCAACCTGCAATAATGGGGCCATCTTCCCCTCAAACATCTTCCAAGTGTGAATCATTGAAGCCTTTTAAGCTGACTTCACCTGAGGACTGGTTGAAAAAAGGCAACCTAGGAATTCTTTATTAGTCTTCCTACCAATAACAATCTAGGAAATATACGATGCTGCAGCTTTCCCTCCCACCCAATTTCTGCTGTGTTGGTATTACCGAGGAATGTGTTTTTTTATCTGTTTTTGCACTGCTGGATTTTCGAAACATTATCCCTTCCACAGGAGGTCTGGTTGGCCCCCTCCTTGTGAGCAGTTGAAGTCCTTTTTTATTCAGGCAGGCCTTTGAGGTTGAGAACTCACTCTGAACAAGTCTTGAAGGGAAGTGACAATGCAGAAAGAATCACAACCTGGAAACATCACTCAATGAGACCATCTGCTGTGCTTTTTGCAACCGGACTTGTTTATCTCGGATTGGCCTTTTTAGTCATCAGCGCGCTTGCAGAAAGCGCGGGATGAGTCCTTCCTGAATCTTCGTTTGTAAAGAAAAGCCAGAGAGAGAGAGAGAGAGAGAGAGAGAGAAGAGTGTGTGTGTGTGAAGTTGTATGCTGTACTTCTTACCTTTTATTAGTAATTACATTTTAAGTGTTTTTAACTGTTTTAAACCATAGTTTTATAATATATAATTCTTAACTTTTGTAAAATAAGATTTTAATTTAAATCTTGTTTTAAATCACTCTAAGCAGCCTTGGATCCCACCCCAGGAGGGTGGGATTATACATTCAATAAATGCTAGAATTGAAGTGCTCACAGTCCTTCCCCACAAAAATTCTGATCTTGTAAGGTCAATTTTAGGAAGAATGAGTATAATATATGCTGAAGCCATATGTAACCAAGCAAGAATGGATGGCTTCAGAATGTCATTGTTCTTCAAAGTAACTCTCCAAGCCCTGCAAAAATCTACTCCTGGCTCAATACCCAATAAGCTTTCTTCATTTCAATACAATTATTTTACAGCATCAAGAATAACTTGTCATAATTGGTAGAAATCCTTGCTACTCCATCTACACCACCCTGAGATCTACAAATAGATACAGGTTTATCTTCTGCCCATCTTTGCTTTGGGTTGTTGTGTGCCTTCAAATTGTTTGTGACTTATGGCAAACCTAAGGTGAACCTATCAAATGGTTTTCTTGGCAAGATTTGTTCAGAGAGGATTTACCTTTGCCTCCTTCTGAGGTTGAGAGAGTGTGACTTGCCAAAGGTCACCCAATGGGTTTCCATCGCTGAGCAGGATTCAAACCCTGATCTCCACAGTCATAGTCCAACATCTAAACCACTACACAATGCTGGCTCTCTATGCTCTTGATACTGGGAATTTAAATTTGGTTACCAGAATTGAGCTATGATGGTTTGAAAGTCACAGAAATTGAACTGCATTACTTGTACTCAAGAATAGGAAGGGAGAGCTGATTGTATTTGTACTTACGGATTATTTCCTAAAAAGCACAACTCCCCTCCCATCAGGTCAGACCAATGGCCTATCTGGCCCTCCACCATATAGACCATGGCATGTAAGTAGATAGTATGTTCATATGTCTCTGAAGCATGATTCTGTTTTGAGTTCTTACAGCTGAAATCCAGAACTTAGATATACAATGCTTGCACTCAGAGATGTCACTTTTAATGTTTCACAAGTATTTTCTGAATGCCAAGAGTTTTCTGCTATGTTAAACGTATGAGCTAGTTCTTGGAGAGTTTCTGCTTTACAAAGGTTGATGATGACAGCAGAAGATTTAAATAAGTATGCACCCTGCAGTGCCATGGCCACACTCTACAATCCTGGGATTTTGTAGTGTGATAAGGGACTTAGAATTCTCTGCTGGAGAACTCTAGTCTACTCACCTGAGTTTTTTTTTTTGTTTGTTTACTTTATTTTTATTGATTTTTAAAACAACTTAGATGTTACATTCTCTTCATCTCATTATATATACAGTATTGACATGATCTGTTCCTAAGATTTCGTTTAGTGTTCCCTTAGACTAAGTTTCTGCTTCACAACAAAATACATAACTGTCTTCAGATTTTAATATAGCAAAAATAAACAAGTATGATAAAGTGAAATATATATATACATCTATTTCTTTATCTAATACTCCATATATTTACTTGATATTTTTCTATTATCTTATCATTCACAGTCTCATTCCACATCCATAATAACTATTCTCCATGTCTATCACTATTCCTATCATGAAGACCAACATGTGTTAATGTGTTACTCCCCTGAGTTTTAGCACTAGAGCTCTGTAGCAGAGAATACAAAGTCCCTTATCAAACCACAAAGCTCTAGATTCCACAAGATTGATTCCACTTTAAGTGCTGTGGCTCAAAGCGTTGTAATTGTGCAGTAAAAATTTAGTCATTTGTAAAACAGAGGGAACACCCACGTATGCACACGCAACAAAAGGCACATATAAATCAGTTCTGTGGTAAAAGATATTCTCAGTGAAAAGATGCATCTGATAAATAATTCCAGGAGTTGGACTAGAAGCTTCCGCAGACACTGTATTCAGTGGAGCATATTGTTCTTTACAAACTTCAATGTTTAGCTTGGCCTGAGAAAGGAACTGCCAAAACTGAAGCCCTAAACAGAGGCTTAACAATGTAAAACAAAAACAACTTTGCCTCCCTCCAAAATGTCACCAACCTAATTTAATAGCAAGATTTTTATTGTCACATAATGGAATTTCCCAGGTTGTCAAGTCATTTGAAACCATTTGTACTACGGAGTATGTTACTAATGTGCAGGCAAGGTGTGGTTTTGGGAAAGGAAAGACACAACAAACACTGTAGTAAGTTGAAAAGTTGTTTACATGGAATTTGATCTTAAGTATTAAAAACACACAGTTTAAACAATCTGTTTGTAAGAACATCTTTTCAGTTTGATATCTATAACTTGTTACTTTTTCTAGAGAAATTCTAATGTTTTATATTTTGTGTTCCCATTTAAAACAGTATTAATATATTAGTATTAAAAAGTTTAGAAATCCTGTCTGTTCACACTGGAAAACTTTGCACTGCTGTTGCAATGGAACCTTTAAAAGTCACAATAAAATTATAGTCACATGGAAACACAGCTATTTGGGAAAAACAGTAGATTCTCAGAAATAACTAGGTAAAGGAATGGTCTCAGTTCTGGAGGGAACTGATCAATGTGGATGTATCCAATGGATTAAATGGAAGCTGTTACTTATATTCTTCCTCTCTATCAAAATAAACTTCCATTCGTTTTAAAAGCGGGACAGGTGAAGTGCAGGACCCCAGATGTTGCTGGGTTGCAATTCCTATCAGCCCCAGCCAGTACCCGGCTTGTGGGGGCAATTAGCTAATACACATTGGAAACTGGTTAATGCGGTTTAGATGTGTAAATTGCTATTGCTTAAAACAATTTGTAAGCCGCTCTGATAGCCATTGTGGCTGAAGGGTGGGGTATAAATACCTAATTAAAAATTAAATTAAAATTAACCAATTCTGAGGAATACTGGGAGGTACAGTCCAACAACACCGTGAAGAGGGTGCACTTTGCCCATCCCATTCTACAGGACAGGTTGTATTACCCCAGCAAAACCCTCTTGCAACCCTCTATCCCAAGCTTTCCTACTGATTCTTTCTATAGCCTTGTCTGAATGCTTTTTCTGGGTGAATGTGTGTGTGTTTGGTGTTATCTTTGAACTCCTTAATAAAAACCATACTTAATTTTAAATGTGTATGTATTCCATCCATATTATTACCTGTAGAAATAGGTTTCAAGGTCGCCTTGTTACTCCCTTTCACATAGCTAAAGTTGAGTTGTTGCTAATTTCCCCAACATATTAGAAACTCGATATTTTCTTGGAATTTTCCAAGGAGCATTTTGGGTAACACTCTTTACATAGAGTAATGGACTCAAACTACAGGGAAAGAGATTCCACCTAAGCATTAGGAAGAACTTCCTGATGGTGAGAGCTGTTCAACAGTGGAATACACTGCCTTAGAGTGTGGTGGAGTCTCCTTCTTTGGAGGTTTTTAAACAGAGGCTGGATGGCCATCTGTTGGGAGTGCTTTGATTGCGTATTCCTGCAAGGCAAAGGGTTGGACTGGATGGCCCTCATGGTCTATTCCAACTCTATGATTCTGTGTTGCTAGAATCCAGGGAGCTCTGGTGGCACAGTAGTTAAATGCCAGTACTGCAAGTCACCACGTTGCAAGTTCGATTCCAGAGGGCTCCATGGTTCACTCAGCTTTCTATCCTTTCGTAGGTCTGTAAAATGAGTACCCGGCTTGTGGGGGCAATTAGCTAATACACATTGGAAACTGGTTAATGCGGTTTAGATGTGTAAATTGCTATTGCTTAAAACAATTTGTAAGCCGCTCTGATAGCCATTGTGGCTGAAGGGTGGGGTATAAATACCTAATTAAAAATTAAATTAAAATTAACCAATTCTGAGGAATACTGGGAGGTACAGTCCAACAACACCGTGAAGAGGGTGCACTTTGCCCATCCCATTCTAAAGTATTTGTTCCCCTAACAAGAAAATAATTTGATTTTCACAAGAGTCACATTAAGGAACCACTGAATAGTTTCTTGGTAAGAAAACCTTCCTTTACATTTGAGAGTGAAAGAAAGTCAAAGCTACAAGTGCAAACTACTAAGCTTGTATTCCTAAATCTTTGTTTCAGCTATTGTTTTACTGTTTGCCAAAGCCCCGATTGTTCTCTATGGCCTGTAGCAGCTTCTCCTTGAGTTTCCCAATAGTTGAATAAAGTGGCAGGAATAGAAGTTGATAACAGATCAGGGCTTCGGGGATATGATCTTCTGAAAGAGACTCATATGAGTGAATTGTTATCTTCAAGGAATCCATCCCCATCACAGGGACCCGGTCACTTCCTACAACAAATACTAGATGGCAAAGGAAAGAGATTAGTTAGCTTTTGAGCAGTGGTAGAAAGTAGTCAGACAATCCATAAACATGTGTGAGATTCTTCACCCGTGATAGAACATAAATCCCAAGTGGGACAAAATGAAGTATCTACATTTGTTGGACCAGCTCCAGAAGCCTTTTCCTTTCCTCTGACCTGCACTGGTTTTTTTGTTTTTTTGTTTATACATATCCCCTGGCTGTACCGTATGTGGCTGCACTATGAGGTTTTCATGACACTTTGGGTATACATGAGAGGATTTAAAATTCCCTATAACATTGCTGCCCCTCAAAACTTTGTTTCTTGAAGTGGATATAATGGAATCCACAGAAGAACATGTCCGTACAGGACACCATATAAGAAGCTATTACCTCCAGCAACCACTGTGGACAGCTCAGCTTAGAGGTCATGTGTGGAGTAGTCTTGGGAAATCCATGCTCAAATTCCCACTTAACCTGTGAAGTTTACAGAGTCAGCCACACTTGACTAACTTAATTTGACCTCACAGGGAAAAGTAAGAGACCTTCACACATGAGATTTCACAATCCTCTTTGGAGGAAGAGTGGAACAAACACAATAACCCATTTTCTTTAAGTAAATAAGAACTGAAGTGGTTTCCAGTTACATAAAATAATTCTATACAGTTGAATACAGAGTTTGGAAGAGGGATTTTTTTTTTTTTTTGACAACAGCTCCCATAATTCTGGGAATTACATCCAAACAAGTAATTTTTTCCAGTCCCTAGTCAAGTAAGTATCAGCTCTTTCACATGCTCCATGTTTTGGAAAGAACTGGTTTTACCCTTCTAAGCATTACAGAAATTCAGGCCTTCAATTAAGACAGCAGCATTTTATCCATCTATAGTGTTTCTTGGGACTTCTGAGGTTATCTTACAAGATTTCAAGTATCTTTCATTGTGAAAGAAACTCATGCTAATTCATTCTAAAAACAGAGACCTTCCAACATGACCTCTTGGAAAATGACAAAACAATGGCTTGTGGATAGGATACTTACACAAGAAAGCTTTTTTGTCAGCCAAAGTTAGCTCATGAAAAACCTTCCAGAACATTTTTATGGTAGGGTGTGCTGGACTGTATATTCCCCCATATCTAGCATTCTTTAAAACAAAACAAAACACTTAAATCAGACAAATGAAAAAATGTGGAAGTAAAGTTCTGAAGAAGAATTGTGATAACACCATAGAATACTCATGGGAAAACTCAGTGCTTAATTAACTAAATTGTTGTATTACAAGTCCAAGAGGTTCCCAGCCACACTGGCTATGGCCATATGGGCTGGGGGATTTTGGGGACTAAAGCCCCCAAAAGTAAGATTTCCAAATTGTTTCGGAAACATGTGGGAAACTTGCACCTTGCATATGGCACAGGGAGACCTTGATTATGTCCTGACAACCATACCCTCAAGTCCCCTCCACCACAAGCCCACCACACAGCACAGGGAGCTGAGCAGGACTGTTATGAGGAAAGGTGCACAGGAATTATGTTCTCCAGACACTCTCCTCCCCATGTAAAATTATGATTTCTCCAACTAACCAAACATCTGCCTGGCAGGGTTAGTCAAAGTGCAATTTAGCAAAGAGAGGAAGGCACATGAGAAGAGTTGCTCTACTTCTTCCCAAATAATAACATGTTCCAACCCACATGTCACACAGCTGTTTGCCAGTCTTGTTGGGAAATGATTGCAGCAGGGGAAGAAAGGCATGAAGCATCAGTCTTTTCCCTTGTGTCTTTCCTCCCAGCTAAAGGCCATTATAAATGTGGCCGGGCTGGATGTGTAACATCTCCTGGTCAACATTAGACCCTATTGGGAAATGTTAGTGCACAAGACTTCCTTGAGAACGACAATTGGAGAACCGTGCTACAAGTCATCTTCGAAATATATGTCCTGTCTAAATGGCAAAAAATAAAATAAAAATAAAATACGAACGGTGTGTGAATGAACAGTGATCTGTTCACATGGCTGTTTGCACAAATACGTATCATTAAGAAGGGGGCGGCGGCAAAACTCACTCTAAATGTGAAGTCGAAGGCTTTCACAGCCATCATCCACAGATTTTCCTTGGGTTTTTTCCAGGCTGTGAGGCCGTGTTTTGGAAGAGTTTATTTCTGGCATTTCGCCTGCATCTGTGGCTGGCATCTGAAGATCTCTGAAGATGCCAGCCACAGATGCAGGCGAAACATCAGAAATAAACTCTTCCAGAACATGGCCTCACAGCCCGGAAAAAAAACCCAAGGAAAATCTACTCACTCTAAAGTCCATTTGCGGCATGTCTGGGGCTTCATGTTCCCAGATATGCACAAGGAGGGTAATTTGATTGGCCAGATGAGCACAGGGGGAGGGGCTAGCAAAGAGAGTACTTGGCAGTGGCCATGTTGGATTTCTGGCCAAGTGAGGGTCCCATAAGTCTGTGAAATGGCAATTTCACAAGGTCATGCCAGCAAAGAGGGTCAGGCAGGCAAGGAAAGGGCAGGCAGAGAAGAGCAAGGAGCCATCTGTGATGCCTTGCAGTTGGCCAGGCGGCAAGCGCTTGCTGCTGCTGGAGCACGCTGCAGTCTCCTTGGACAGCAGCCCTGGCCCCGCCGTCAGGGTGAACAGTGGCTCCAAAGAGGGGGATGCCTTGGTGGCCAAGCCGGCTGAAGTGCTGCAATTGAGCACCCAGTACTCTTCCACCCTTGCTCACCTCCTCCTGCCCCTGGAGCACCACAGCTGGGACCGAGCGGCTCCCTACTCCTCCCTGAGGACTCTCAGCTTCTTCACCTCCCTTCACCAGCACTTGGCGCCTCCGCCTCTGGACCCAAAGGAGTCAATTAGCCGTGTAGGCTGTTCGCATCATTGAGAACGCCTGCCTGTTCGTATCTGTATTATTTCCCCCTCGTATACACAGGACCATTTTCTTCTATAGTTTCAAATGGACATTCTAGAACTTTAGTAGCTAAGAAGCTGACTACAAGCAACCTGGGGAGTTGTTTAACTTCTAATGGACATTAAAGAAGTCTTTTTGAGGATATTCAGTCAGATACTTTATTATGTATAGACCTATATTTGGTATCACTGTCATTACAGTATATTATAATTTCTCTCTCATTGATCATTTCAGGTTACTTCTTTTGCTGTGTTCTTATACATCTTGTGTTTACACATTAATACAATCAACAGACTTTTTTTTTTAGCCTATAGTATTTGTTTTTGCCAATGTGGAAAGAAGGAATCAGTGATAGATCTCAGTATGCAGGGAAATGAAATTTAAATTACTCTGGGAGATGGTGTGAGAATTTCTCTTTATTTTTGTGGGTCCTTCCACATTATAAAATTATAGTGTCCATAACTGCTATGGCTTCATCTTATGGAATCCTGGGGTTTGTGGTCTGGGTGAGGCACTAGAGCTCTCTGGTTGAGAATTATAAGTAGCCTTCCCTAAACTACGAATTCCAGGATTCCATAAGATGTTGCCATGGCAGTTAAAGCTGAATCATAGTGTTAAAATTGTGTAGTGTAAAAGGACACTATGTGTAGTGGAAAGGAAAGGTGTGCATGCTCAAAAGAGTTGAGAGAACAAGTATGCATGTCTATGAAAAAGAAACACATGTCATAAGAGGAACCCTGCTGAACCAGAGGAATGGCCTATTAAGGCCAGCATTGGTTCTCCACAGACCCAACCAGATTCTTCTGGGTGCCAGCGAACAGGCTATCAGTATAAACAAGATATCAGCACAAAAAGTACAATTCCAGCTCATTTTTCCCATCAAGAGTACTGAGAGAATCCTGTTGATGATGTGCAGGTATAACCTCCCACTGCAGAAGGAGATGTCCTGTACTTCCTTGCATTCCACCCCTCACCTTGGTTGTCTAGCAGCTGGGGTACTCACAAGTGCAATTTCTTCCTCTTGGTCACTGATTGCCTGTAGGGGTGCACTTGGACTGGGTGCCCCCAGATAAGAAGGCTGGGGGTGAAGAATGCCCCTTTTCCATGTGTGCAAGGGTAACCAGGAAGTACCAGGCTGCAACCCTGCTGTCAATCAGTAGCCAAGGGAATGGAGCTGTGCCTTCAGGTCCCTCTGAGAAGGAAGTGGGAAAGAGGGAGCAGGCTTCACTGCCTGAATGATGGCATAAGTACATTGGCACAGACTCACACTCCATCAGTATGCTTATTAGATCTTGGCTACTGATAGGTACATCATCAATGAAGATGTATAATCCAGGCTGGCAACCACCATTAAATCTTGCAGAAGGAAATTCTACTAAGTTTAATTATTTGGTGCATGGTGAGTTGGAGATTATGGTATTAGCCACATCCATCATCCCATTCAGCAACAGCCATAATCTGCAAGTAGCCCACCCTGATCAAGACAGGAAATTCACTTTTCTCACCACCAACCTTTTCGTATAAGTCCCAGTCATAGTTTGCATTTCCAATTACTACTTCCATCAGTTCTTCAGCCTCAAAGAAGCCAACTATGCCTTTGTCAAGAACTTTGTAAAACCCTCTCCTGAACTCTCCAAAAACTTCATCCACAGATGTGTTGAAAATATAATCCACATATTTATTGACGAAATCTTTCCTTTGAAAAGAAAAATATGTAAATTAGTAGTTTGCTCCAAAGATATGACAAACACTATAATTCTGATTTTTTTAAAACGAAACCTCGCATCTTTAATGCAAGCTGGTAGCTTTGCATATTTTCCAAGACTGGAATTCAGGTCTCACTAGTCCAAACCAAGGAGTCTTCCTACTATCTCATACAGTTTAGCCTGGTTTGATACAGTTGCTTAATAGTAATACAGTTTCTTTATCAGAAAGATATTAATAGGATCTCATAAGACTAAAATTCTGAGTACTATGGTGCACGTGGCATGATGTTCAGCAACCTAAACATTTGAACTGGTGAAAGAGGAGAATAAAATACTGTTTCTGAGCAAGATAAGAAAAGATCCAAAAACACAGACAGAAGAAAACTGGGTAGTCTGCATTCTACTTAGACATACATAATCTTCCCAAGCCCATTTTTCATTTTCTCATGATTTTAGATCAACCTTCTCCAACCTGGTGCCCTCCAGATGTTTGGGACAACAACTCCCATAATTGCTACCCAGAACAGCTGTAATCCATGCAGAGCTCCTGAGACTGGAACTGATGCAAACCTACAAAAACAATAATAAAGTCATCATTACATACTTGTTTCGATTGTTCACAGCTACTGAACTGCCACCTGGAATTAAGTCCACTTTCATGTTGTCCCAGGAAATCTGGAAAAAAAGTGTTGTTTTTTTTAAGAACAAACAAACAAAGAAAGAAAGAAAGAAAGAAAGAAACTGAAAACAAGGCCACCAAAAATAATTTACAGACACTAGTCTGGTACTGAAAACTTACAATAACCATCTCAAGAAGCCCTCAGTTTACATGGAATTTGATAACAATAATCATCAGCGAAAGATGCTGTGTAGTGTAGTGGTTTGAACATTGGACTACGATTCAGGAGATTAGGGTTTGAATCCCTGCTCAGCCATGAAAACCTATGGGGTGACCCTTGGCAAGTCACACTCTCTCAGCCTCAGAGGCAAGGCAAACCCACTGTGAACAAACGTCATCAAGAAAAGCACATAATAGGGGGAGTCAGTAGGGAAGGGAAGAAAATTATCATTACCACCATGACCACCCCTTAGAAGGACAGGAGAGGGGGCTTTGTCTCCTGTCTGCCTGTCCCCACATCTCTCTCCCTGTGGACTGCTGATTGACATCTGCTCCCAACAGCACCACCCCCCCAGGTACTGTGCCAGGTAGTCTGCTCCACCTGTCTCCTTCTTGTAAGGGGATAAAAGTTGGCTATCTGAGATGGTGGGACTGCCTCCAAAGGGGGCAGCACCAAAGGAAAGTCACCCCTTTGGGGACAGCCACTTCAGAGGTAGAGCAAGAAGTGGTTGGACAATAGAGGAGTAGGTGTGCGTCCCTCTCCAAACTTTTAATTGTAGTCTTTTAAAATATCTTGCCTGTTGGCAGAAAACAACAAAAACAAGTTATATGGGGAGTACAAAAGGGGATTTGATCCAGGGAGCAAGAAAAGAAACATTCTAAAATAAATATGCAAATGAGTACAAATACAGGCAAGCCAGGAAATTGGAGACTTCTCTATAAGGTTATTTCAAAAAATATCCTTTGGTTTTGTTGTATACTGGCTTCAGTTCAGTTCAGTTGAACATGATGGTTTCAACCTTTTGTAAAACCCTAAAATAGGTGGAAATGGTGTATCTTAGGGGTCGTTTCCACGGCAAAATAAATCCTCAAACAATGCGACAAGAAGCCTGATAGTTCCCATGCATTTCGAAGCAACAGCGCCCTTTTCAGAAGGAGGGGGTGCAAAAAACCCATAAGTCCCGCAGTATCAGCTTTCGCTAGTTTTCTGCACTTTTTTGATTAAGTTCGCAAAAAAGCGCATAATTTGTCATGGGAACTAACGATTGTTTACCTTTTCGAATTACTGTGAGCAGAGCTGAATCCTGATTGGTTGGAGTGACCTTTCTGCTGTAGCCAAATAGAGGGGTTGAAGAGAAAAAAATTAACCCTCCTTCTGCTTGCAACCCACTTTGGAAAATTTGCTCTGAGCCCTTCCTGACTGTTTCAAAGGAAGGCTTTTGGGGTTTGGAAAATGATCGGGAGGAGTAGCCTGTGCTTCGTTGCTGTGAGAGTGTGTGTGTGCGTGCATTCGTGTATGAGGGAGAAAAAGACGATCGCATGTTCGTCCTTTCGTTTGTTTGTCCTTCCATTCACTTGCCTGCAATCAGGAATGAGGCAAGCTTCTGTGTGGTGTGTGTGTGTGTGTGTGTGCATGAAGGGAAGGAAAGCAGACCGCTCCAGCATGCTTTTGCTTGTTCCTCTTTTCATTCACTCCTTTCTTTATAGAAACCTTTCGGGGCTGGGGAAGGGGGGTTGACAGATCGCTTTTTTGATCCTTTGTTTGTTTGTACTTTTTCTTCCCTCTCATTATTTATGGTCTCCATGACCCCCTCCTTCCTCCCTCCCCGCCTCCTGACTGGCTTTAATCATCTGGAGGCGATCCCCCCCCCACCTTTGCCTGTGTGTACTATACGGAAAGCAGAATTCCTCATCTTTCGAAATGCTGGGGAGTCGTGTGATTTATACTCTTCTCATGCGAAAGAATGGTAATCCGGAATCTTGCGAACTTTTTCCTGTCGTGGAACCGGCCCCCTAGACACTGTTTGCTTCCCCTTTGATTTCATTTCTTGGGGAACCAATGTCTCTGAGATGAAGTAGACCATGGCATTTTAGTGGTGGCACCAGATCTTTGAAACTATCCCCCAGAGCAGCTTATCTGCTGTTGACTTATCTTTTTCAGAGTCAGGTAAACATTTGCCCAAGCTTTCGTGAACTCCAGTTTTATGTGGTTTCTTAACTTCTGTTTCTTAACTTAAAGGGTTATCAGTTGAAGAGGGACAGTAGCTGTGGAACAGGACTGCAAATATTTTGGAAGTACTCACAGAGTAACACAACTGAAGGTTTTCTTCAATGTCATCACATTCATAGTCAAGCACTCCCTGCAAACTCCTGGTTAACAAATGGAAAAAAATTGCAACATATATTAGACCAGTATTACTCAAAAACAGACCAGTATTACTAAGGTAGTGTGGGATGGGCCAACCCTCTTTGTTGGGTGATTTTGGGGTCCCAGGATGTGGACAATATGTCTGGATAGTACAACCAATCATGTACAGTATATGCCTGAATCTTGCTCATCCAGGCTCATTACACCTAACTGAAAGGGAATGGTTGGATTTAGAAGACAACAAAATCCTCATTGAGAGATTGTGGTCCTAGCCTTTTTGAAGCAAATAGTAGAGTGATTTCTCCTTAGAAACTTCCTTGGACCAAAAAGATCTTAATATCTATAGGCCAGTGCCTAACATTCCCTTTCTGGGCAAAGTGCCTGATAAAGGAGTTGCCAACCAACTCCACCACAAACACAAGAAGCCTTTATAGCTTGGTGAGTGTTCCACTGGCCTAGGCTAGGCTTAGTATGCTAGGATTCTTCTTAGCCTTCCATTGTCCAAATGGAAAGAAGAAGGCAATCTTCATTCAAAAGAGCACTGCCTTCAGGATGAACCAGATGAGTTCATCCTGCATGCAAGGCTGTACTCATATCCTTGATTCTAGGGTGTATTTGTGCATTACATCTGGGAAAAGTTAAGACAAGGGAAGCACATCACTGGAGGAGTGGAGAACTGAGAAGTGTACAGAGATCCTGGGTTGCACTTTGCCCACCCCTATCTAGATAGAACCAGTTGGCCTATTCAACTTAGGCCTACCAAGGCTAAAAATATAGACTTATTGATGGAGAAAGTCTAAGCCATTTACCTCCCAAGGACAGGGTCCAGCTCTTTTAAGTCATCAAGGGAGGGTTTCTTGCCAAGCAGTTTTTTAAAAGCAGCAAGTGGGAAAGGCACATAGGCAAAGACTCTGTTGAACATAGAGAGGCCATAGAGGATCCCAAAAAGGAAATATTTATTCTCCTTTACTGAAGTCTGCAAGAGAAAAAAGACACAATAACAGGAAATGTCAAAAAGGGTAAAAGGTAACTTTCCCCAATTGTAGGATAAGGGGAGCTCTCAACCCCACTTTCTAGAGATTTTTTCACTAGTACTTGAACCTGGAATCACATGCTGGCATCAACATCTAGAACATCTCCAGGGAGGGCAAAAAACATCACACAATGACATAAAAAAATACTTTCTGGCTCCTAGAGACAGCTAGCAATTGCCGGGTCGGGGTGTGTGTGTGCTACAAAGCAGCAGCAGGTGGGTTTATGAAGTCCAGCCAGCAAAAAAGGCCCAGATACACATGAGCCAATGTATAGCTCACTGTTGCCTTTGGAACCTATTTGGAAATTTCAGCAGTCCATAATGCTGTGACCACGCTGCTAACTGGAGCTGGCTACAGGGAACATACAATTCCCTTGTTGAAACAGCTTCACTAGCTACCAGTCCATTTCTGGGCAGAATTCAAAGTGCTGGTTATAACCTCTTAAAGCCTATACAAGTGGCTTTTAACCTTCTTAAAGGGATTCCCTTTAAATATCTTTTGTTGCTGTAGACCCCCCAAGACATAACTCAAGATTTAAAAGAAAACAACAATAACACACCATCCATTAACCTTCCCCTCAGAGGCACTGGAGGGGGTGAGAAGACTTTTCTCCTGCTTCTTCCTGCAAGTTTGTGGCTGGAACAGATTGAATGGCAATGTGCAGGCCAAGCTTCCTCTCAGGTGGCTGCTCCACTGCAGTCAGGCAGGTGGGCTGAGCAGCCTTCAAGCCTTTGTGGACATTACGGCCCCCTGGGGGTCCCCGGACCACAGGTTAAGAACCACTGCCCTATACGGCTTAGGTCCAGGCTATAAGCAAACAATATCTCCCTATATGAGCCTACTCAAATTTTAAGATAGTTGGAGAGGGCTCTCTCTTGGTTCCACCACCATTGCAGGCATGTTGGGTGAAGACATGGGATAGAGCATTCTCTGTTGCTGTTCCTCTCACAGGAAGCTCAGCTGGCTCCTCTATCTGTTCTCTTTCCACTGGTAGGCAAAGACCTTTTTATTTAGGCAGACCTTTGGCCCTTAAATCCATGTGGCAGAAAGGTCTTTTAAGGGGTATGCTGTGCTTTTATCTCTTTATCATTACAGGTCTTGAGCAAGCAGGAATCACCAGCATTGAGGCCATGATATTGAGAATACAGCTGCGCTGAGCAGGGCACATTTCTAGGATGGAGGACCATCGCCTCCCAAAAATAGTACTCTACGGTGAACTCCCCACGGGTTAGCATAAGAGGGGCGCTCCAAAAAAGCGATGCAAGGACTCCCTGAAGCGACGTCTCAGGCTCGGCCAAATTGATCACCAACAATGGTCCGCCCTTTGTCGGGAGGCATGGAGATGCACTATCCACAATGCTGCAGCCTTATTTGAGAACTCACACTGAACAAGTCTTGAAGAGAAACGACAACGCAGAAAGAATCACAACCCGGAAACATCATCCAAGGAGACCTTCTGCTGTGCTTTCTGCAACCAGGCTTTTTTACCTCGGATTGGCCTTTTTAGTCATCAGCGCACTTGTAGAAAGCGCGGGATGAGTCCTTCCTGAATCTTCATTTGCAAAGAAAAACCAGAGAGAGAGAACATTACAGGTCACCGCATATCCATGGAACCAATATCCATGGTTTCAGTTATCCGCACCTGAAAAAATAGGGACACACCATAGTTGTGTCTAGAAATGCCTAGAGAGATGTCCCCTCTAGGAATCGCTAGGTCCTCAAATGCAACTCTATGGTATGTTTGTACCGGAAGTTCTTAATTTTAATAGGGTTTGCTATTAGCTGTGGTTTCCGGTATTTGCTTTAAGTCCAGGAACCAAACCTCCGTGGATATTGGAGGGAGGGCAGCAACCTGTATTATGTTTAATGCACATTTTAAATGGTTTTTAATTTGTGCTTTTAAAAGAATTGTTACATTTTAAAACATTTGGTACAATAAAATTTTAGCTGTACTTTGTTTTAAAATGTTGTAACCCACATTGGGTTCTGTGCTGGGAGAAATGTGAGATATAAATGAAATAAATAAATACACAAGCCAAGCCTGTGTTCTGCCACTGAACAAAAATGTTTTCCCTAGCCATATCACTGAAGAATCACTGTTAATCAAATGTGTAACTGAAGAACCAACTGTTCACCAATTCAAATTATAAGGCATTATTCTGGCAATACCAGAGCTTGGAAATATTCTTGCTTTGGACCATAATACTCCTTGGGCTCTGCTGGCATAGAGATTCTTGGAGTTGTAGTCTGAAAGTAGTAGCTTTTCCAAGCTGCCTCCCCCCGGCCCCCGCAAAAAAGATTGCTGGATGCAGGTGTGGGCATGAGTTTTGGGGGCTTAATAACATTTTCCCTGCCTCCAGATATTTGTGTGTGTGTGTGTGTGTGTGTGTGTGTGTGTGTGTATACACCTCTCCACCTCTCAAAGCCAGCCAGCGACTGTGAAAGACTTAAAGCTACCCTGATTCCTGGATCCTTGGGCTTGGAAATGAATCCTGCCTCACCTCTACACAGTTCAGATATGATAAAAGAAACTCATGAATGTAAAAGAAAGGGAATACCCTTTTGAATCCTGTATTTGAGCGACTGCCTTTAGCAGCCATCTAAGAGCTTAACCAGATGTGACATACATATCAAAATGACACACTACATATAAAATACATACTACATACACATACAAAAACATGCTTGCAGTGACCCCAATTTTTGTAGGAGCTGCAGTGTCTGGGGATGGGAGTTTTAACCCTTTCCTTCCTTGTTGTCAATGAAAAACACCTCAAGCTGCTACTAGCCCCAGAAAAATGCCCCCCACCATAGCTACACATAAGCCATATATAGTTGACATATTTAGTACAAACCATTCTCTTAACTCTGTCCCTGTTTGTCTCATTATTTCCCTTTTTCTGTTCTGCTCTTAAGGAACGGGAGGGGGGAGGAGAGCATGAAGCAACACAGTTTGCTGCTCTTGGCATGCTACTGCCTGAGGCTCCCCATGAATGCATTGCTCTTGGTCAGATGTATGACAGAAATGCTTGATAGGCAAGGCAAGTAGTAGTGGGTGACACTTTGAATATCCTAAACGCTTGTCTGGACTGGGCCTCAGTCCTTGAAGCTTACCCTGGTAGGAAACCACATTGGAGAATTGTGGTCAGGGTACATAAACATTCCATAGCCTGGCTGCACCATCTCCTCAAACACAAGTGAAAAGAACTCCAAAAGAACACCTCCAGCCTCATATTTAGCCATCTCGCCTTCAAATTCAACCTGTAAGAAAATAAAATAAAGACAAGTGTTCTGACTCCACAGAAAGAAGGAAAACCTTGGCTTCCCAGTGGCACGGAAAGTTCCTATGTGTAGGGGAGGATCTCCTGTTCAGATTATAGGTTGACCCCCATATCTGCAGAGGAAGCATTTCAAGACACACACACCCGTGGATACCTAAAACCATGGATAATAGGGAACCCGATTATTTTCAATGAAAAGAACACCAGAAGTTCACCACAGAATTACATTGGAGGACCTAGAAATGCCTAGAAAGAACTTTTTTTCCCCAGATGTGGATAAGTGAAACCATGGATACCAAATCTGTGGATATGGGGGTCGACCTGTACTTAATCTTCATGAAAACAGAGAGACAGAATGAGGGACAGTTGGTGTACAAAGCTAGTGCACTCCCCTCCTTGATTCAATACACGTTGTGAATTAGTGACTAAGGTTTATGAAGAGATAAAATTCTGTAGTATGTTTTCTCTGTGCAAGAATAAAATCCTTCTAAAAACATGTAATATATAAAATTTACCTAATGCTATTCACAAAGTTATGAACATAATTTTGTCATTCTAGCCTCAAGTGTTTTTCTTTAATTTACAAATTTAAGAAAGTAAATATTTCCCTTGAGGTGTTTTGTCCTTTGAAGGAAAGAAAAATCCAATAGATTCAGTGGATTGTTCCCCCATTCTAGCCTGCTTTCTGACTGCTGCAGGTTATCTTAGCCACTTCTAATAAGAGGGAAATCATGTCAAAGTATGATGTAAGAGCATCATTTAATATATTGAACAATGCCTCTGTATTTAATGTAAGTGGACATCCAGGGATGGCCAAATTTGCGCTCAAATCAGGCTAATTTTAAAAAGGCTTTTAAAAAGTATATATATTTGATGTCTAACTATCCCTGCATTTATTTTTATGTTTTTTTTCAATTTCTGTTCCACTCTTAATGGATATATTCAGTATCCAGTTGACATCTTTATGGGCTGTGAACTATTTTGAGGGCTGTGTATGTGTGAGACAGAGCTAGGCCTGCCATGAGGCAGTGTGAGACAATCAACTCAGGCAGAGCTAGGCAGTGCCCCAACCATGTTCTCCTATTGGAAGACAAAGAGTTGTGTGTGCCATACAGCCTGTACTGAACAGCTAAGATTAGCTGGTGCCCTCAGGTACAACATGTTGTGAAGGACACTATCTCATCTCCAGCACTGAAGTAAGGCTCAGCTGCCAATCTAATCAGCTTCTCTACATGGAATGGGAGAAGGATGTGTACCATTCACTCTTTTGCCTCTAGCAGTAAATCTCCTGGATTAGAAGAGTAGCATATAATACCTATGAATAAATAAGCAACCACTTAAGTAGTGCTCAAAAGCCATGTGATCACATCCATCTTTTTCTTTTCTTTTCTAAAGCATGCGTGTTCAGAGTTAAGGAACTGGTAAATATATGCAACATTTTGGCTGGGCTAGTGGACACAAGTAGCTGGGGCCTAAATACCGTAAAGGCACCAGATCCTATCTGATCTTGGAAGCTAAGCAGGTTCAGCCCTAATAGTACCTGGATGGGAGACTACCAACAAATACCAGGTGTTGTAGGCCATATTTCAGAGGAAAAAAATGGCAAAAAACCCTCTGAATATTCTTTGCCTAAGAAAAACCCTATGGAATTCATGGGGTTACCATAAGTCGACAGGTATGTAGACAATGGACCATTAGCCAACCATCAGCCAAACAGACACTAATCCTCCTTGTATATCTCCACCCAAAAAGTAGCCATTCAAATACACAAATTTACACATCTTCTCCAACAGGGGTTCACAGTATATAATCGCCCCCCCCCTCCTACCCAACTATTCTCTGAAGATGCCAGCCACAGATGCAGCTGAAACATTAGAAATAAACTGTTCCAGAACACAGTCTCACAGCCTGGAAAAAACTAAGGAAAATCTATGGATGCTGGCTGTGAATGCTTTCAACTTCACAAGTCAACAGGTGACGTCACTCACACATATACACACAAAGGACACAATTACAGAGTAAGAGCCAGTGTGGAGTAGTGGTTAAGAGTACCAGACTGGGACTTAGGGATTTGGATTCAAGCCCATGAAACTCACTAAGTGACCTTAGGCCAGTCTCTTATCTCTCAGCCTGGCCTACTTCATAGGATTGTTTTGAGGATAAAGCAGGAAAGAGGAGAGCCACATAGACAGCTTTCAGCTGACTAGAAGAAAGGTGGTAAACCTAACTTATGAGTACATTTTCTCAAATGTAGGTCAAGGTCACATTTGAGGAGCGCTGTATCCAGCTCTGGAGCCATAACTGGCTGGCCCAATTCTAATCTACAATGAAGATTATAGAACTCTACTTAGTTGGAAGCCTACACAGCACAATGGGACTTCTTGCCACCTAAGTGTATGTATATATGCATACATGCATGCATGCATGCAATTAATACCCCACCTTTCTCCTTGCACAGAACCCAAGATGGTATATAAATTACTGTCCTAACTGTTAAGCCAGTTCTAGAAATTGATGCCATGCAACAACATTGCACAACGTGTCCAGATTTTCACCAACTTACAAACAACTGCATCTTTAGACATATGTCTTCCACATGACCCAGTTTGTGCAAAGTATCTTCAACAATATTCTTGCGCCGCACCCTCAGAGGAAAGACAGGCAGTTTAGGGAGTTCACTGCTTCCCAGAAGTCGATTCAGTATCATTTCGTGCTGTGCACCAGCCTTTATGCACTGGAGAAATACAAGTGGAGAGATTTCCAAAGAGACAGGCAAGTTAGTTTTTAGAGTGCAAGGGGAATCTTCATTGTTCTTGCTTCATACACTAACAAAATTATTATACCACAAGTTTTCATGGACTGCAAACTCATCCTCAGAGATTGGAAACATTAGTTTTCTGAACTGCAACTCCCAGAATCCCTCTCCGAGCTAAACTGTTGGCAGGGCTGCCAAAAAGAGTAACTTTCCTAAGCTCTACCCATTTTAACAGTGACTATTATGCTGCCAATACTGTCTATGTTTAATTTCCCTCTGGCTTCCTTGTCTGCAATCCTATTTCAAAATAAGTAGATATACACACACACACAAGTAGACCTCTCTCTCTCTCTCTCTCTCTCTCCCTCTCCCTCTCCCTCTCCCTCTCTCTCACACACACAGTTAAAGATTTGGAAGGAAATCTAGCTCCAAATTGTTTTAAATAACTAGAGATCCTTACATTTAAGCTGTTCTCTCTCCTCTGGAAAAGACAGCTATGGGTTCAACCACTTCCTTGTGTCCCTCATACTTAACAGTAATAGCCAAGCATAGTTCCAGCAGAAAAAGATGAGCAGGCAGTGGAAACTAGTGGTTTCTATGTCACTGGAATAAGGAATCCATTCCAGGAGCTGCCCAGGGTCCTGAACTATTTGGTGGATAGAATTTAGCACCTTGGATAGTTCCTATAAATCACTGATGGGCAAAGCATGGCCTGTGGGCTGCATGAGACTCAAGGGCTATCATTGTGTTACCTGGGGTTCATTTCCCTCCCCACCCCACAGTTATCTTGTTTGCCCCAAAAGCGAGCATACATTTTTGGCCTCCTTGATCCATTTCCCTGTTGTTTAAAACAGGCCTCCCCTGGGCCTAAAAGTGGTCTGGCAGGAGTTGAAATATGCCTAAAAATGTCTCCTCTTCCTCTGGAAGGTGTTTGGGGGCATTGTTACTTTTTTTTCTTTTTGCAGGGGCTCAGAGGGTGCAGCCCCCAATGTCTCTAGGGCCTTCTAGCTTCCCACAGTTGCTCACCCCTACTTTAAAACCTGGACTAAAACTCAGAGCACATTCACTGCCCCATAACATGAGAGCCACCAGCTGATTCTGTGAGTGTGAAAGAAGGAAAACTACACCAGGTAGCCAAAATGAGCACCTGGGGAGAGGGGCAAGGGTAGATAAGAATACTTGAAAATATTTTTTAAAAAAAACCTTGAAAAACTTATTTCTTGAGTGGTAGGAAACCAAGATGAAGAGAATCCTGGTGACAATCTTTGCAGTTTGGAACTTATTCTGCACAAATTTTGCATGTTATTTTTTTGCACAGAAAACAGCATTTTTTACATACGGAAAAACACTGGAAATGTGGTTTTACACTGTCATACACACACAAAACCCACTTGAAATTTGCTTAAAATATGTCTGGAACTACAAATAGTAGTTCCAGATTTACCGCAAGAATGAAATAAAGAATTGGAATTTCCAATTCAACTAATCAATGGCCATTGATTTTAACATCTATAACTAATGTGGTTATAGATCTCTATGTCTTATACAGCAGAAGTTGTTCTTTTGGATATATTGGTCATCACAATATCTATTCAAGAAAGGACTTTCTAAGTCAGCGAGTTGTTGGAGATGTAACACTGCTAAGGCTTCCTTAAGGCATATACTTGGGAGTTGTCCCATAGCAGCTACATTTTGGGAGGAAGTAAGTAAATTTGGTTTTGGAAAGTTCTTAGATATTCAGGGGTGTGCGTGTTCTTTTGAACTACTATCTGTTTCTTGGAAATTAAGAAATGGGCAATGGAAGTGGATTTTTCCACCTTTTTAACCGCTAAAAGATTGATACTTCGCTACTAGAAAGATAGTTTTTCTCCCCCTGTTATCTAAGGGATAGAAGATCTAATAACACTTGCAACATTTGGGGTGAAAAAGATATATAGATGAAATTTACAAATGGACTTATATTTGGATATTTGGTGAGCTTTTATAGAAACTTACTACTAATATGGTTATTTTTCTTCCTCCTGTGTTTTTATTTTCCTGTTTTTATTATATCGGAACATTATTGTATGTAACTGAGGTCCCCCTTTCAATGTAACTAAAAATGTAGTTATTTATTTATTTATTTATTTATTTATTAAAACCAGATACAGCCAAAAGTTCCTCCTCAACCCTGGAACATTTATCCATTGCTGGAGATAATAGGGGCTGTAATCCAACACACCTGGAAAGCATCAGACTGGTTGAGGGCTTCTCTGGCTGATCCACAGCAGGTTATCCAGAGACTGGCAAATCTGCAAATTTACCCAGAAGTCATGCAGAAATCCCAGTGTATCTCACCCCTTACCTCCTGCTTCCAAATGGCCTGCATGGCAAAAATTTCCATCTTCGTCAGCAGATTGTAGACAAAAGGGAAGCAACAAAGAGAAACAGGACACATTTCCACATCCTGTAGATAAAAGAATTGTGCATACAGGTTGTTTTAAACTAGTAATTTAAATGGATTGCAAGCCAGTGTAGTGTAGTGTCTTGAGCGTTGGACTAAGACTCTGGGAGACCAGAATTCGAATCTCCACTGGGTGACACTAGGAAAGTAATACCCTCTCAGCCTAAGAGGAAGGCAATGGCATAACATCTGAAAAAAACCTGTCATGAAAACCCTATGATGGGATTGCCATAAGTCAGTGTCTTCTCAACTTCCTTAACAACCACAACAAAATTCAAATGGATACCCTTTCCAGCTTGTCTTTATCCATTCAACTTCACCAGCATCAAAACACTTCTGCACTTTCTTTTCCTGCTAAGAAAAGCAAGTTTGTCCCTCAGCTTCAATTTCTAAATTTCTTCAGCAACATGGTCCCTGTCCTCCCCCAAGTGTAACATGCAAATGGTTAACTCACATGAAGTAAAGTAGATGTGGTGAGAACACAGCTTGCTTTCCTTTATTCAGAACTGGGGAGGGGTAACTATAGATTAATTAATAAAGACTAGAATGACATTGTGGGAGAATAAAATAGGTAGTAAGAGAAAGTAAAAGAAGTGGTCAAATAGGATAAATTGTGGGTCTGTCTATAGGCAAAAAACCCCCCAGACTGCCATGCAGTAATGACATTTTGCAGCAGCAGCAACTTGTCTCAACTGTGTTTTTGCTCTCATAAGCCCCCACAAGCTTCGCATGTAAGATGGCAGTCATGAATGATTTACTCACATTTGTACTTACCTCATTGTCTAAAGTGCAATAGAGCATTTTTTTTTATTTAACAGGAAGGCAAACAACAACCCATTTTATTGCCTTAGCAATTGCTCGCTAAGGCGAAAATCCAACACAGCAGTTAGCAAGTCCTACCCACTATGCTTTGCACTTCCTCTCCTATGGGAAAGCAATTCATATCGAATCACTTGTCCCAACAAACAGGAATGCACACCCGTCATCATTAAAAAAAAAACTATGGGGAAAGCCACAAAGGCCTTTCCTGCGGTGTTTTTGCCATTTTGGCCTCCCTACTTCTGAATACAATGGATTGATGCAGGATCTCATTTAGAGAGATCATATACCCAGCGAATCCCATGAGGGTTATTTTGACTGTTTAGACAACCCCTGTATGTCTAAATTTAAAAACAATGGGTTGGATCAAACCTTAATCAGTCTAAGAACAGACCCCTTAAAAGCAATGGGATGTGAGGTAGTCAAGATTAGTTTACATCCCATTCATTTCTTCTATCAGTACAACTAAGTCTAGACTCAATCCCCACCAAAACAGGTCATATCAAAGGGGCACCGTATAAAAAGTTTCTTACATAAATTAAACCTTTCAGCCATTTAATCCAGGGGGTGAAAAACCTGTGGTCATTCAGATGTTTTTGACCTGCAGCTCCCATCAATCCATTCCTAGCCAATACTGCTAAAGGTGAAGGTTGCTGGGAGTTGCAGTTAGGCACATCTGGAAGGCCACAAGTTGCCTATCACTTATCTAGTCCCCCTGCATCTGCTCTCCAAGATCTCATGGGGATGTCTTTTCAGCTCCTGCTCTCTAAGATTTTTGAACTGGCTACAAATCATGTATTTTATACAAAGCAAGCCCCACATGCAATCTGCAGAAGCAACTGTGTTTCTGAAAGTTATTAATTTTGTGCAAAATACCTAAGCTTATCTACTCTCATTTCATTCCAAATCTGAAGGTGGAAAAAACCCACAAGCAATAATACTTACCGGGTGAGTACTCTGTACATGCCATCTTGAAAAGTCTTCAAAGATATTAATCATTTGACAGAGTTCATCTATGTAGAAGTTGCTTAGCTGGAGCTTGTAGTTAGCCTTCTTGTTTACCTTGAAGGACAACAAATATTTGTGTTCATAAACAGTACTTCATAAACAGTGATGAATCTCAGTCAACACTGGCATGTTTCCAGGCACACTCACCTTGTACAATTTTTTGAGTACTTTGAGGAGTGGAACAACTTCCTGGCATTGGGGGTAGAAAGCGTAAGAGGACAGCTCAGATTTCACAGCTTTGTTAAGCACCTGAACTATTCGGTCTAAAAATGAGGCTGGCAGCAAGGACCAATATTTTTCTGAAAGAAAAAAATATATATTCATTTTTTCCCTAAGAAGCCATGGGGTGGGCACTGAGAAGATTCCACCTGAACTCCAATGCAGTGATTTGGAAAACAGCCTCACCACCTCAAACCCATTTGGAGGCCATGTGAATGAACTAGGGTCTGAATCCAAATCTTGATTTAGATATCCAAATCTTTATGTAACTCACTGACTATCATTGGAAAACAGCAGACAGCTGTAATGTTCTTGTTGACAGAGATGGATAAAATGTGCAGAGATAGTGAACCCAATGAGGGGACTGAACATTACAAACTTCAGAAGAATTAGATGCAGAGCATTTTGTGCAAGAGCAGGCCTTACAGCCACATTTACTCCTCCCACCAGTTATTTTTTAAATTATTATTGTAAGCAACTATTATGGAAATGACAGAGTTGGCTTGAATTGGTTCTAGACACAGGATTTGTCCAAATCCAAGCAGACCCCGAAAATCATACAAACACCCTAATCTCTGGCTTTTCTTCGCAAACGAAGATTCAGGAAGGAAAACACCCTAATAGGTTTTTAAAAATTAAGTATTTTTTTTTAAAAAACCTGCACTTTCATTGAGCACTTCCTTTTTCCAGTAAAATACAGTTGCAGACAAGTCACTGGATTCAACAGTACTTCACAATGTAATGCATATGAGCATGCAAGAAGGAATATACAAAGCAACATACTGTGCCATTTCAATAACAACTCTTAACAGTGAGCTGATGAGTTGTGAGTTACCTTGTAAGAACAAACCTAATAAGACTTGCAGCTTAAGCTAGGAAAGGAAAGAGTATTTGAGTACTGAAGGGGGGGGTGAGAAAGGTGTCTTTTGAGCACCCCCCCAATCCTCCTCAAGCCTCTTTTCCAGGACTAACCATGCCCTCACCTCACCCATTTCCTGCCCCCTGTCAAGCTGGGAGGGCAGGAAGGGGCACCCAAGCAAGGAGGATTGTTGTTGCAGGCTGTATTCCAACAGACAATGTCTGCTTCATTGTGAACCAGCTATCAGAACACAATTGCCAAGCCTACTGCCTCCTCATCAGCTCCTGGCTCCCCTCTTCTGATAGGTTCCCATAGGCTTGCAAGGGGGTCAAGAGAGGTTCCCATAGGCTTGCAATTTGTTACTGGAAGGAATAATTTAACACAGCACATCTCATGCTCAAGCAGCCAGTTACTTTTGGATTACAACTCCCAGAATCCCAATAGACATGCTGGTTCAGAGATTTGGGAAACTGGGTTCCAAAACAGTAACTTGTCCTAGTTCTGCAAGGAACCTATGCACAATTGTATTTGACTTCAGGAGTAGGATAAGCAAGTGTCACATAAAGCACATCAACGCTAAGATTTTCTATCACTGTGTTGACCAAACATAACAACTGCCACGTTTCCTGATGATATCAGCCCTAAAGTTCAGCTACAATCTCACTTGATATCC
Organism: Gambelia wislizenii; assembly: GCA_030847615.1. Taxonomy (NCBI): domain Eukaryota; kingdom Metazoa; phylum Chordata; class Lepidosauria; order Squamata; family Crotaphytidae; genus Gambelia; species Gambelia wislizenii. The sequence goes on along the minus strand of JAUMIR010000005.1, from coordinate 22,453,218 downwards.
CAGACAAGTTGGCTGTTTCTATGTTTAGGGTTTAATCAACTACAAATTGACATATATTGGTGGGGGGAGGGGAAGTCTTCAGGGATGTTTCTTCACTGTGAGTTGGCCAGCTTCGAAACAATATTTTATTTATTTCTATCCTGCCTTTCTCCCAATATAGGCACTCAAGGTAGCTAACAATGAATTTAAAAGCATATAAATTAAAAACAATACAAAAGCATTAAAAGTATAAAATTTTAAAAAATAATTTATGCTGTTAAAAACATTAAATATATTAAAAACTATATATGAACTATTTAAAATCCAAATTGCACAGCATTTAAAAGTCCAATCTTCATCAGTTTATAAGTGCCTGACAGTACAAAAATGTTTTTACTGCTGACAGGAGAGCAGAGACGGGGCCATCCTGGCCTCTCTAGTCTGAGAGCAGCCACTGAGGCCTTCTCCCGTATTCCTACCAAATGAGCCTGAGATGGTGGTGGGACAGAGAGAAGGACCTTTCCAATTGATCTTAGAGCTCTAATGGGCTAATAATGAGAGAGATGGTCCTTCAAATAATCTGGACCCAAGCTGTATATAAGCTTTTAAGCAAGCAATATCAACCATGTTTGCGGGGGGGGGGAGGGAGTACACAGCATTGATTGATGTGTTAGAAATGCATATCGAAACGACATGGTCATAGGTGTTCACACCACTTTTTTTTTTTTTTTGGTAATAAACTATTTTCTCAGGCTAGCTGGAGACTACAGCATTGTTGTGCTTTGGAAAAAGGAAAATCACTTCCTTTCTTAGGTACAATAGGCTACAAGTATCATTTTTTCTTGAAAAAACAAAAAAAGTGCTGCTGTTGATACTTCTGAGTATGTTGACAAAGAACTCAGGAGGATTTTTTGTTTTTCTTAGTACCATTTTCCCCCATCCTGATCCAAAACTTCAGCCTAATCCAGAAACTCTCTGGAAATCTAGGATTGCATGATATTAACATTTGCAAAGACAAAGAAATTGGAGCAAAGTTTCCTGCTTAGCACTTCTCTTTCCTCCAGGCTTACCTAAAATGTCTGAAGAGCGCTTTCTTAAGCTAAGAACAGCTTTTGCAAAAGGCATCGCCAAAGACTGCAGTTTCTGGGCTTCAAGTGCTGCAGAACACTCAGGCAGCAGTAGGAAGATAGACAGAGCTTCTTGGTGAGGAGAGTTCAGTGGAAGGGCAGGAATCAGGCGGTTCAGTAGAAAAAAAGAGATCTACAGGCAGTTTTGAAAACTTAGTTGAGCATAGAACACAACACAAACACATACATACCAATTTTTTTAACATTCAACCTGAGCTAAGAAAAGTATTTTTGGACTCCCAGAATCCTGGAGGCCCCTATTCTGTTCCGTTTAATGCATCGGTTCTAGACAGTGGAAAAGCCTGGCTCATGTTTTAAGATCCTCAAGCCTGCTTGAGTTTTAAGACCTTTGGAAGAAGGCTTTCTCTCAGTCCCACCACCACCACAGGCAGATTTGGTTGAGGATCTAGGAGAGAGCCTTGGTGGCTGCTCCCAGGCTGTGGAGTTCTTTCCCACAGAAGGTTTGGTTGTCCCCCTCTCTCCTCTCTTTCTGTTGGCAGGCAAAGACCTTTTCACTTAACCAGAATTTTAGCTCATAACTCATGCAGGTTGTACTTTTCTCTTTTTTCTTATGTTTAAACTGTTTTCATTTTATGTTTTTAACAGAATTGTTTTTAAACTTTTGCACCAATTGTTTTCTAGCTGTACTTCATTTAAATTGGATGTCAGCCACCTTGAGTCCTGTGCAAGGGGGGTGGAGGGGAGGAGATATAAATTAAAAATAAATCAATAATTAAAAGTTTAATTTTGGACTCCAACTTTCAGAGTCCAGACTGGTCACACAAGCTGGGGGATTCTTAAGAGGCGTAGCTGATAATGAAACTTTTCCAAAGTCTGGATCCAGTGCATGAAATAGAGCAGAACTGCATCAGACAACTCACATTCTCTGGCAGTCAGCCCTGTATTATCAGAAATGGAGAGCCATTATGGCCTTTCCATTCCAGTATGCATTGCAATGCGTAATCCAATAGTTCACACTTTTTATTGACAGATTCAATCAATAATTTCCATCTTGGGACTGAGCAACTGGATATCTCATAGCTATAAAATTTAGCCAATTTTTTAGACTACTCTATTTCTCCTCATCTCATAATTTGGGTACCAACTTGGTCTGATGAAAAACTCCAGAAAGCCTGAAACTTAAAGACATGCTTTTGAGACATTTTAGTTGCTCCTAATAGGGATGTGGCTCAGCAGTGGATTTTTGCTTTTTCTTTTCATGGACAAAACAGCTACCTCTGTTCTTGTATCTGATTATACAGGACTCTGAAATGCATGGAGGGTTTTACACATGCTGTACTGCAACCATCTTGGCAACAACTCTAAATTATTTTAAAACAAACTAACAAAATTGAAGCAAAAATATTTTATTGGTTAAAATACAATTTAAAAAACAATACTTTGCTTTAAAGTAACTTCAGGGTTGTTAACTAGGTGGTATAAAACACACTTCTACCCACCACCCTCCAACCCACATTTCTTGTCACCCCAACACTCGCTCACTCTTTCACACACACATATTCATGCACACACACACACAAACATCATCTTGAGAACATATCTGCTATTGGTACATAAAGTCCAAAATGAGGAGTGATTCTAACACTAAAAAATTCTTGGAGTGATAAAGAATAAGGCGGCAACACAAATCAGCACATGAAACTTGTAATATTCCCCCCTCCTCCTCCTTTTAGTATGGTTCCAACTGTCATGTACTGGCTTCTTCAGACACAGTGACCAGCAGTTTCAGAGTTAAACAGAATACTTCATTCTCACAGTAACCCAAAGAGCTAACCTTACAAGTTCACTGCTCAGAATAAAACCTAACTAACAAGCAGTAAATTAAAAGCATTGTACAATCTACAAAATCTGGCAGGCTATACAGTCATTGGCTATCCATCATTCCCACAGTCATTTCCCATCGGACCCAGGCTCAGCCCATTTTCCCCATAGTTGAGGCCAGGTGCCGGCTTTATCAAACATGTACTCCCTTTTCCCAGTTAGACTACATACTTGTTAGCAAGTACAAAGGAATGCAAACACAGTTAGCCACAAAGTGATATAACAAAACTGAATTTGGCAGGAAAAGGTCTCATCTGGGACTGATCCTGACACCAACGCTGAACCTATAAGAGTAACTACAAAGTTACAGTTACACTGCAAAAGGACTGCAGTTTTCACTTATTAAGCCACAATTGTAATATAGGAGATTTTGACACTAGGGCTAAAAGCCCCGTTTCTGTCCTGCCACCTCCTCTCCCATTCCTGCAAAGGAATGGAGGTAAATGTTTGCACACTTACCTCCATTCCGCTCCAGGAACTGCTTGCTGGTCAGCCGTAAATGCAGCTGTTGTAAGGCTGCCTTTACGACCGGCCAGCTGAGATCCCGCTTGTTCTCGCGAGAGAACGAGTGGGAGGGAAATTCAAAATTAACCCCCCCCAGCTGCCAAATCAATAAAGAAAAGCAAAAAAAAAAAAATAGAAAAAAATAAACAAGGAACTTGGGGAATGGGGGGGAAAGGGTGACACTTACCTGGCTGTTCCGATCGTGGTAGGAAGTGCCTACCACGGAGTTCCTCCCCTGTCCCTGTCATTCCAGAACAGGGACATGGTGCTCCTATTCACGCACCCATATTCTGTTACATAAACAGAACCGGGTGTTTAATAATGACTTCCCCCTGTGAATACTATATCATGGGGAGAAAACAGAATAGTGACACTTTGGGCACGGAACAGGGTGAACGTTGTCTGAAAGAAAAATCTTTCAGCGACCCTGTTTTGTGCCTGTAACGGGACAAATTGTCTGTGTGAAAATCTCCATAATTTACAATAGTTATACCTTTATTATTGGGGGAAAGAGCTAATTGGGATAACTAGTCATTCATAAGTCATTATTTATGGGGTTGTCTAAACGGTGAAAATACTCCTCATAGAATTCGAGGAGAATTTGTTTTGTCCAAATGGGATCCCGCATTAATCTTCTGTATTCGGAAGAAGGAGGGCAAAAAATTCCAAATACTCTGTGGAAAAAGCCTTTGCAGCTTTTCCCATATTAAAAAAAAAAAAACTCTGAAGGAAATACACATTCCCACTCATTGAGACAACTGATACGCTTTGCTGCACATTCCCAATAAGAGCAGAAGTGGAAAGATGATTGGCTGGACGTGCGCAGGGGGTGGAGCTTGTTGGCAAGGAAAGTACCTGGAACCACCATGTTGGATTTTTGCCATAGTGATCATGCAATGAGGTAACAAAATAGCCTTTCCCCCCTTTTTTCTGTTTATTTAAGTGGAAGATTGCACTTCTGCACCTTGGATTTGCTTTTTTAATAAAATACTGTTCAGTAGCGGCAACTGGTAACAATAAAAATGTGAGTAATTCACTTGCGCCTGCCATCTTGATTCGCAGGCATGCCCATTTGAACAACAAACATATGGCTTTGCATGCCTGCAATCTTGAAAAACAAAGCATGGAGACAAATGAAAGTTGCTGCAAATTGGCATTAGCATGCATCAATCTACATTTTATTGCCTGGTATAGACAGCCCTGAGACTTCTCAACTCTTCAACACCCCCCACCCAACCACTAAGTAGAAAGAGAGAAACAGTTGCTAAAGAGAAGAGGAACCCCTGTTACCCTGTGAGCAATCCAGTCCCTTGTCATAAGCTTCTCAAGTACTTCTCTTGCTTTTTGCAGATCTACTGCCACATCACAGCCACTTTTAAAAGGAGATCTAGAAAGAAAGAAAAAAAGAATTACCATCATGATATTTCATAAGGGAATGGGAATGCTTTAAGACTGCATAAGCTCTTCTAGACATTTCTCTTTTCTTTTCTTTCTTTCTTTCTTTCTTTCTTTCTTTCTTTCTTTTTTTGTACCATACAAAACATGCTACTTACCCTTGCTTTAAAAAGCTTGCTGTTAAGCAAGGAGAAGATGAAAATATTGTTTCTATTTCCCTATCAAAAAGAGAAGAAAAAGAACAATCATTGTAACACAGCACCATACTAGCAATGTGGACGTGGGAGATTTCATCCAGATGTATGCATCACATCTTTTCAGAGGAGGCTGTATTTTAAAAAAATTTTTTAAAGACATTTACAAAAAAAAATGTCTTTATAATTGCAGTTTTAACACTTGGTGGAAGAAAAACAGGGATAAACTAGCACAGCCTCCTTCAAGCTGGTGAAACCGGCTAGGGGATCATGGGAGTTGAAGTTAAACACTTCTGGAGATCACAAGGTCAAGGAGGCTGTGCTTAGCAACACAATCCAATGTTTACTGGGAAGTCCAATCATATCTAGTCTGGCTTACTAATTTTTTAGGACTGCAATCTTAATTTCACTTAGATAGCTTCAAATAAACATCAGTTTATCAATATTGGAGTAGGACTGGGTAAATATTTGCCTACCTCAAACAAGATGGCTAGTTTCTAAGATTAACATCACACCTGTATTTTACCTAGCTTGTGATCTATTCAGTTTAATTTTTTTAAAAGGTTCTGATGGCGTATTATACTGGGTAACAAAAAGCATACAGAACAGCTACCCCCCAAAAAAGCAGAGAGAGCAGCAGATTTTCTACTTTTAATACATGAGATCACCCAGAGAAAAACAGAATTCTGGCTTTAAGGTCTGCTGGAACCTTTGGCCTTCTAGGAGTTTGGGACTAGAACTCCCACAATCCTTCATTATTGGCTATGCAAGCTGAGGTTCTGAGGTTTGGTGCCAAAAACAACTGACAGGCCAAATGTTCCCATCCTGCTGTCTCCTCACCTCTCCTCTATAAGAGGGCAAGAAAGTATAAATTTTAACCTTTCTGCCTTCTGCCGTATTTCACTTTCTGCAGTTGCAGACAGCCACGTGTCCATCTGCTCCCCCTCCAGCTGCTTAATCTGTGGCAAGGCTTCCATAGAGATGGTTCCATTCCCATATGCAGAAACCTTTGAAAAGAAAAAGTCATATGAAGAACTTCCATCTTATCATACAGCTGATCATTTATAACAAAAGTGGAAACAATCCAGGCCTCGAGGTATCATCAGATTGCAACTCACTGTATTCATCAATCCTGGCTAGGGCTGCTGGGAATTGCAGTCCCTCAACATTCCTGGAGGGCTGCATGATCCCCACCCTTAATGTATAATGTAAGCTGGGCTGGGCAACTGCAGAAGGTGTGGGTGCCAATTTTCTGCCCCAGGCAACACAAACTGCCCCCTCTCACTGAATGTGGCTATTTCTGTATTTTGAAAAATGGCCATTTTCTTATGTTAAACAGTGCCAAGAGGTTCTGAAAACAATTTAAAAGGTGAATTTCTGCTCCTGAGATCTTCTAGAAGTCCTTTCACACTACCCAATTATAGCACTATGATTCCACTTTAACTACCATGGCTGTATCCTAGGGAATTCTGGGGCTTGTAATTTGGGGAGGCACTAGAGTTCTCTGGCAGATAATTATACTTACCCCTCTCAGGAGCTGCATATCCCAAGATTTCTTGGGATGCTGTTAAAATGGAATCACAGAGCTATTACACTGTAGTGTGAAAGTGTACCAGGACAGGCAATTAACCTTTTTTTTGCCTGAAAAATGGGCAGCTCAAAAAGACTGGAAGGGGTGAAGGGCCATAAAAACAGTGCTGCCCACCCTGATGTGTAAGCCTCAAGGATGCTCTTTGGCTCAACAAGTGGAGGTTACAATCAGTGGAACATCATCTTGAGAACATCCCTGCTACATCCCTGATAAAATCCATCCCTGATAAAATCCCTGATAAAATCCAAAACGAGGAACGATTGTAACACTAAGAAAATTGTAGCCGTAATAATCATTAATTGTGAGAGGAAAAGAAATGTCAACAAGGGAATACAGTATTCACTGGTGTATCTGATATGCACAAATATAAGATGGGTGATACCTGGCTTGAGAGCAGTACATGTGAAAAGGATCTAAGGGTCTCAGTAGACCACAGATTAAACATGAGTCAACAGTGTGATGCAGCAGCTGAAATAACCAGTGCAATTCTAGGTTGCATAAATACGAGTATAGTGTCCAGATCAAGGGAAGTATTGGTGACACTCTATTCTCTCTTGGTCAGACCTCACATGGAATACTGTGTCCAGTTCTGGGCACCACAGTTCAAAAGGGTATGGGCAAGCTGGCACATGTCCAGAGGAGGGTGACCAAGAAGATCAAAGGTCTGGAAATTAAGAACAACTTTGGAAGTTGGGTATGTTTAGCTTGGAGAAGAAAAGACTGAGAGATGACATGATAGCCCTCTTTAAATATCTGAAGGAATGTCAGGTAAAAGATAGAGCGAGCTTATTTTTTCCTGTTACAAAGACAAGAACATGATCCAATGGACTCAAATTACAAGAAAAAGAGATTCCACCTAAACACTAGGAAGAATTTTTTTTTTTTTTTTACTGTAAGAACTGTTTGACAATGGCATAGACTTCTGGGAAGGTGGACAGACTCTCTTTTAGAGGTCTTTAAATAGAGGTTGAATGGGCATCTTCCAGGAGTGCTTTAGTTGTATATTCCTTGCATGGCAGGTTTTGGACTAGATGGATCTTGTGGCCCCTTTCAACTCTTATATTATATCTTAATTTGGGGGTAATCACAAAAATGCAATACATGGATGGATGGGTGGATGAATGGATGCAAGCTCTTAGGACTCCAAACACAATCTCAGCAACAAATGTAACCACTTTGCAATGTAGATCCTCCCTCTGTATTGCACAGGAGAGAAGAGGAGAGGGGGCTGTAGGCTGTGGACAAATCACTACTGAGCAGAGTTTGGAAAAGTTACCTTTTGGATTACAAAGCCCAGAATTCCCAGCTAGCACAGCCACTGGAAATTGCAGTCCAAAGCCTATATACAACTGGTAGCCCCAACTAGGGTATATATACTGAATCACTGAAACTTACATAAATATTAACAAGTGTCCATTACTCTACAGAGTCTGCTCTAGGTGAGATGAACAGTGGAATTTTGTCCTCCAAAATTCCAAGTTCTCCTGTTGCGTCGGTTCATGTCCAGGATGCAATATGAATGGTGGATTTTTGATCACAGCTCCTCCTCTCAAGCCACAATAATTACACTACAGCAGCTCTTCACTAAAAGAAATAGGATGGGCTACATAAACAGTTTTGAAAGCAACAGAGTTATAGGATAAATGAACAATCTACCTTTGTGTGAAGCACTGTGGCAAAGTTGACATATGTTCCAGCAAAAATCTGTTTTACTTGGATACCCAACAATTCTGCAATGACACAAAGCAGGTCATTCCCAACTTCTCAGTCCACGTTAACAATGACATGTGCAATTTACTGTCTTCTTCCTTTGGACCATCAGTGCAACCTTAAAGAGATCACTTTGAGATGGCCAACATGAAGTTCCATGTAATATTTTTCCTTTCCCTCCTACATTCCATCCCTTCTTCATTAACCTTTTAAAGTAACATGCTTTATATAGTTATATTTTTCTTACGTTGACAGAAACATATACTTTGTATAAAACAAAGGAAATGGAATTATGTGCCTAAGCAAATCCTGATTCTACATCAAGAAAAAATGAATCCTAAATAAATTATGCAGACCAAAATGTGAACAATCTGATAGGCAATTTACTCATGTTACACTATTATGAATATTTTATTCGTTTCTTATTGGTCAAGAAACTATATAAGGTACTAAAGCATTACAACTCTGGCCAGCTGCTAAAAATCTTATTGAGCTTCCTGTCTGGTTTCTGAGACTCTGAGGCATGACCCCCATACTTGAAACATTTCTTCATAAACATTATGCATTCTGTTTTTGCACTTTGAAAATAGGTACCATTTGGAGAAACAAGAGCACTGATGTTCATACACCCTCTCTCATCCTGCCTGCTGTGAGATGTTCCACTTTCATTTCTCTGCAAAGGCCCACGTCCAAAAGATAAAAGTTGACCCGAGGTAGAGATGAACACAAGAGTGTGATAGCTGTTGAAATAAAGGGAAGGGTATATTGTAACATTGTTGGCTAAAGCCTTCTATTTACCCTATTAGAACAGTGTGTTTTGGCTTACAACTCCCATCTACACATTCAGCATGATTAATGGAAAGGGATGATGGTACTCTTACTCCTTAGCAACTAGTATTGAGAAGTACAGTGTCTCTTGTACTAGATGAAGTATATATCCTTCATGACTGGTAGCTATAGATAAGCTTATCTTCCATGAAATTACCCAATCCCCCTTTGAAGCCATCCAAGTTGATGACCATCTCTACACCTTGTAATAGCAAATTCCACAGTCTGGCAATAGCCCACTTACCAACTAATGTTCCTGATGTATATTTGCTAAGAGCATCTAATAGGATGATACTGGAACTTGACACAATGGACTGGATTACATCTAAACTGGTCCTTAGATGGTTTCTTCCATTTACATTACACAAGCCTTATAGGAATAAAGCTATTGCTAGTGGCACCTCATCCAAAATGATGGGTGGAGCACTCTCCTGCTCAATCCATGAGCCATCTATGGCTGTGGTACATACCTTCCACATGCCAGATGTGAAACTGGACCATCAATCCACTCAACTTTCTGAGGACCAGTCTTTGGGGTTGAAGAACTATTGCGTCCCAGTTGTCCAGCACTGTCATCTCCAAATGTGAACACACTGCCATTCTATTCAGGGTTTTAGATAACCAAAGCTGAAGTGTTACTGCTCTTGTTAACAACTTCTATCCCACTTTCCCAGTTTAAAACCTTTTTTTTTAAATTCACCCTTTGTTCTCTCTTGCAATAACCCCATGATGTTCAACTGGCAACAAGCAGAATTATGCTCACATGCAGACATGCCAAGATACCCCTACACAAACCGATCATCATCTTTGGATGAAGCTCACTGTGTGACCTTGAGCCAGACACTATCTCAGTTTCTGACTAACAAGGGGTATTGTTAGGATAAAAACAGGGGAGGATACTTTGAGATTCTTGAAGGAAAGGTAGGATATAACTGCAAAGTTTGGTAAAGTTATTTTTTTGGATTACAGCTCCCAGAATTTCCCAACAGCTGGGGGATTCTGGAAGTTGTAGCTCCAATACTTTCCAAGCTTACTATGAATGGTAACAACTAATGAAACAACATAATTAATAATTCTCAATACCTACAGCTACCAGGAATAAGTGGCACTAGTGTGAGAGCTCTTCACTTATTAGGCCAAACCACATGGCAGGTTGCTTACATTCTGTCACTGGAATGGACCTATCCCCACATGTGAAAGTATTTGTTATAAGGACCGTAACATTTCAACTATCACTTCCATTTCTCATAACTTGAACTTGTGTGAAACAACCTTCTGCCTTTCAGACACTATCTGCTACTAGGAACACTGAAAAGTAATTTAGCCTGTACCTTGGTGAGCACAGCAGTGTGTTCAGCTCCACAGCTCACAAATGTCACATCAAGGTTCCTCAAAGCAGCTACTGAGTACGGCTTGAAAATTTGCTCTGTGGAAAAAGCATACTAAAATGAATACCTTAATAACATTTTTCCCTACATTTTTTCCAACATTATTACATATCATTACATAGAATCATTCTCTGATGGTTTTTGGATCAATGTTTCTAAAGCAACCATCACCACTTAGAACTAGATAAAGCCAGCACAGAAAAACTTAGATGATCATTTTAGATTTTTTTCAAACTCCACTTTGGGGTTCCTCCAATGGGCAGCAAATGGGCCAGGAGACTGCAGTATTTGTTGCTGCAGTTCTCAGGGGTTTTCAAATAGCAACAACATTTCTGTTGTCCTGGACTATTTTTTTTTTTTTTTTGGTAATTCCTGGCACCAGCTGCAACATTTTAGTCCCACCCTCAAGTGGGTTTCTTTTTTTATTCTGAGATGTATCAGAATACAGTGGGCCCTCAGTATCCACTGGGGTTTTGCTTCAGGACCACCACTGCCTTGGATATAAAATCCATGGATGCTCAGGTCCCACTATATACAATGGCACAGTAAAATGGTGTCTCTTATACAAAATGATGAACAGCAAAGTCTGTTTTCTGGATTCCCCCCCACCCCAGATATTTGAGCCATGGTTGATTGATTCCATCAATGCTGAACCTGTGGATACAGAGGGCCAACTGTATTTCCTATTCTCCTCCTCCTTTGTTTTTTCTTATTATTTTTAGTTATACTACATCAGTGAAATAATACTTTTACACTGTAAATATCTCTCTTAAAAAATTAACAATTAAAGAAGAAAAAATGTGCCCTTCAAACCATAGGATCACCTAGGCAAACCATACCTCAGTTTCTAAAACCCTCTGGAAGAGGATAGTGAAGATCATATAATCATAGTGTTTGAATAAACCACAAGGGCAATCTAGTCCAACCCCTGGCCATGCAGGAATACACAATCAAAGCATTCCTGACAGATGGCCATCCAGCCTATGTTTAAAAACCTCCAAAGAAGGAGATTCCACCACTCTCCAAGGCAGTTGCATTTCACTGCTGAACAGCTCTTACTGTCAGGAAGTTCCTCCTAATGTTTAGGTGGAATCTCTTTTCCTGTAGTTTGAGTCCATTGCTCCATGTCCTAGTCTCTGGAGCAGCAGAAAGCAAGCTTGCTCAATCCTCAGTAAGACATCCCTTCAAATATTTAAACATGGCTATCATGTCATCTCTTAACCTCTCTGCTCAAGGTTAAAAATACCCAGCTCCCTAAGCCCTTTCTCATAGGGCATTGCTTCCAGACCTTTCCTATCCAAGAAGGCTCTATGAACAGGCCTACAAAATAATGGAATGAGTGGACATATAAGCAGCAAAAATGGCAAAATGTAATGAGCCATATCATGAGACCTCACACTTATTTAGATCAGTCTGAAAGAGCCCGTAGTTCAGGGGTGGCCAACTGCATGGGTGCTAAAGGTAAATTCCTCCTAGACCCACCATCAAGCTGCACCACCCAACAAACCCAAATACCTCTGTTTCCCTTTGCAGGCCCTCCCAAATCGCAACAGGAAGTGGCATCAATTCCTCACACCATTCTGAGAATGACTGCAGGAGAAAACACGTATTTGGAATAGTATGGAGTTCTGAGGTGCTTGGAGGTGGGGATGAGTGGCAATATTTTCACGTTTTCATACTTTTGGAAGCTTTCTGTGTGTTTTGGGGCCAAAACTATCTCAAAATCATGCTGATGTTTTTTTAAAAAACATTGGAGGGTAGGTGGCTTTAGGGGCCACAAAAGTGGGATCCAGGACCCATATGCTGCCTGAGGCCAAATTTGCCCATACCTGCCATAAATAGCAGTGGGGAGTTGCCTTGGACTGAGAGAATTGTGCTTCTCAAGAGCAGTCACTTGCTGTGGCCTAGCCTGAGAGGAGACTTCTCTTCCAAGCCCCAGCTGCCCATGGTTGTTCTGACCCCATGAAAAAACTCGGCCATCTTTATTTTAAGAGAAAAAAGATTTCAATTGAAAGCAATTGAAAGTTCATAAAGCATTCATAGTATCTTGGAGACAGACAGGACTGTAAGGGACATCCACTCCAGCCCCCTGCCATGCAGGAATGCAGAACTACAGCACTCCTGAATGATGCCCATCTAACCTTTGTTTAAAGACCCCTAAAGAAGGAAAGCTTGGAAAAATTACTTTTCTGGAGCACAACTTTCAGCATTCCTCAGCCAACATTGCCATGGGTCATGGATTCTGTGCATTTTAGTAAAAAAAGAATATCACCCACTGTTCCTAGCTCTGATTCAGATCACCTCTACCAGACTGTAGAAATTACAGTTGGGTTGAGACTTGAAACTGGCAATTCCCATCCAATCATCCACAGTGAAATGATTTATGGACCACATTCTTTTAAACTGTAATCCTGTTTACAATAGAGCTAGTAACTATTCTCAGCCAGTATACCTTTTCTCAGTCTAAAACAAGAGAAGTTTGACCTCAGCTATTCCAAATATTGTCTGTCCTCTCCAAGACCAAGCTTGTTAGAACAGGGGTGGGGGAAAACCGACCTCATAGGTGTTTTATATCTGGGACTCCCAGAAACCACAAACAATATGGTCAGTTCCAAAGGATTATGGGAACTTTAGCTCAAACCTCTGGAAGGTCAAAGTTTTCTCAACACTGCCTGGTGTTAACAGCTGCTGAAAAAAACCTAATGCAATTGTCAAAACACCCTCACCTCTGGGGTTGTTTAAACGACAAAAAATTCCAGAAAGAATGCGGGCAGAATATCTTTTGCTCAGATGAGTTCCTGCCGGGATTCGCCATATTGAGAAGGAGGGGGACTGGAAACTCCAAATAGATTGCGATAACAGCATTCACTGTTTCTTGCGATCTTTTTTTAAAAAATACACAAAAAATGGGCATAATTGTACAACCAATTCAAAAGGGGCACATCGAAGGACTCAAACATGATTGGTCAGACCTCAGCGGGGGCGGGCTTGCAAAGGAGGAAGCAGCCAGAGCCACCTTTGATTTGTTTTATTTAACTGGTTGAACGATTGAGTTCAAGTGGCAGAGCAAACAAAAAAAAGGGGGGGGTTAAAAGTGGAAAATCACTCTTCTGCATCTGTCATTTAATAACAACAAAAAAATGGGGGGAATGGAGGGAGGATTTCGGCAGGCAATTCACTCACGGCCACCATCTTTTTTCGGGGGCATGCTCCATGTAAACTGCAAACTCGGCTAATTTTCCATTCCAGCAATCTTGCGAATGAGTCATGGGCACAAATGAACACTGCAGCAATAGGGAAGTAAGATGCTATTTTCACTATTAATTCTCCTGTCTAGCTGAGCCCTGTTTTCCTTTTAAATGACCATCCCTTTCTGGGCTAAGTTCTCCTTAAGCTGTTATTTAACCCTGAATTTCCTAACCTAGTACCTGCCAGAAGTGGTGGGCTATAACTCACATTCTCATTAGCAATATAGGCATGGAATACATCTGAAGGGTGCCTGGTGGTTAAGTCTGATCCAGAGGCTGGAAAAGTTGTTTTCTGGATTATAATTCCCAGAATCTCCCAGCTAGAATGGGAGGTTGTCATTCAAAACAAAATTTCTAAACTCAAAGATGATCTAACATATGTGAAAACAAACAGGAAAAGCTTGCTGTTACCAATGACAACATTTTCATGAGCAATTTGAAGACACACTTACCTTTGGGGTCCACCTGACTGAGTCCCAGCTGATGTGCATTGTTCTTTCCCCATCCATACACAACTCCAGAAAGGGACAGGGCCAAGCTATGTGCTCCACCAGCAGCCACCTGAGACAACGGGATGCCATCAAGAGCAGTGACTTGCTGTGGTCTAGCCTGAGAGGAGACTTCTCTTCCAAGCCCCAGCTGCCCATGGCTGTTCTGACCCCATGAAAAAACTCGGCCATCTTCGTTTGAAGAGAAAAAAGATTTCAATTGAAAGCAATTCTACTTGTGCAACATGTTCATAAAGCATTCATGGTATCTTGGAGACAGACAGGACTGTAAGGGACATCTACTCCAGCCCCCTGCCATGCAGGAATATAGAGCTACAGCACTCCTGAATGATGTCCATCCAACCTCTGTTTAAAGACCCCTAAAGAAGGAAAGTTCATCACCTTCTAAGGCACTGTTGAACAGCTCTTAAAATAAAGGAGTTCTTACTAATGTTTAGGTGCAATTTCCTTTCTTGTAATTTGAATACATTGGTTCATGTTCTGGTCTTTGGAGCAGCAGCAAACGAGCTTGCACCATCTTCTATAGGACATCTCTTCAGATATTTAAAGATGTCTGTCATCTCACCTCTCTGTCTTCTCTTCTCCAAGCTAAACATACCCAACTCCCTAAGCCATTGTCATAAGGCTTGGCTTCCAGGCCTTTGGCAAATTTGGTCACCCTCCTCTGGACATGCTCCAGTTGCCCATATCCTTCTTTAATTGTGATGCCCAGTATTGCACACAGTATTCCATGTGAGGTCTGACCAGAACAGAATAGAGTGGCACTACTACCTTCTGCCATCAGGA
This sequence comes from Gambelia wislizenii, assembly GCA_030847615.1. Classification (NCBI taxonomy): domain Eukaryota; kingdom Metazoa; phylum Chordata; class Lepidosauria; order Squamata; family Crotaphytidae; genus Gambelia; species Gambelia wislizenii. The sequence continues at coordinate 22,438,117 of JAUMIR010000005.1, read as the reverse complement.
CAGTATACAGTACTCCTATTTATGCAACCTAGAATTGCACTGGCTATTTCAGCTGCTGCATCATACTGTTGACTCATGCTTAGCTTATGGTCTACTAAGGGCCTGTCTATATGAGGCAAGTGGTGCCTGGTGGTGCAGTGGTTAAATGCCAGTACTGCAGCCACAACATTGCAAGTTCCATCCCAAGGGCTCCAAGGTTCACTCAGCCTTCCATCCCTTCGTAAATTGGTAAAATGAGTACCCGGCTTCTGGGGGCAATTAGCTAATACACATTGGAAACCGCTTAGTGCCTAGCACACTATAAAAAGTGGTGCAGATGTGTAAAGTGTTATTGCTTAACAACTTGTAAGCCGCTCTGAGAGCCTTTGTGGCTGAAGAGTAGGGTATAAATACAATAAATAAATAAATACCCAGAGTCCCTTCCAGTAATGGCATTTCACAACAGCAGCAACTTGTTTTAATGGTGTTTTTGTCCCATTAAGCTTCGCTTGCGAGATGGCAGCCACAAGTGATTTACTTGCGGTTGTACTTTGCTCAGTTTGCCACTGCTGAATTTTTTTTTAAATGATGTCTTTGATTTAACAGGAAAACCAAAAAAAACCACACCCTGTTTTATCACCTTAGCGATCACTCTCTAAGACAAAAAATCCAACATGGCAGCAGTGGCTACTTGCTCTGTTAGCAAGCTCTCCCCCCCCCCCTCACTGGCCCGGTCAATCAACTTTGTGCTTCCTCTCCTATGGACAAGTGATTTATACTGAATCACTTCTCCCAGCGAGCAGGAATGTGCACCCCTCATTGTTTTTTTTAAAAAAAACTACAGAAAAAGCTGTGAAGGCTTTTCCTGCAGTGTTTTTGCATTTTGGGCCCCCCTCCTTCCAAATACAGTGGACTGATGTGGGATCCCATTTAGAAAGGTAGGATTCCCAGTAAATTCCATGAGGGTTATTTCGACCATTTAGACAATCTCTAAGATCCTTAGATACTTTTCACATTTTCATCATCCAAAACTCTAGCATTCCAGTTTATATTTTAAAAATCAAGAGCAATGAAGTGATGAAGGAGGAGAGAACAAACTTAGCATTAACTTGTCCTAAATGTGAACAAGATAAGACAGTTATACATGCTGCAAACTTCAGGAATCTGGACTAAACCCTGTTTGTTGTTCCAAGCTTTGTGTGCAGGCCATGTAGATGGAAGAGTATCCCTGATGCAAGGAAGGCTTAAACTAGCACTCCTCAACCTAATGCTCTCCAGATGCATTGGAACACTATCACATTACTCAGACAGTACTGCCACTGGGCTGGTGTCTGAGGATGATAGTAATTGCAGTCCACTAAGCCTATGAGGCATCACGTCAAGAAAGGCTGTGTTTGTGCAGCAACTACATTTAGCGTGGCAATAACAGAAAACAAACCTTTTTATGTGAAACATATAATGGAGCAAAGACTATTAGCAAAAACAAAATAAACACCAAAGCCAATCCTTACCTTCTGTCAGTGCTATTGAGTGGTAGTGTCCGCAAGCAACCTGTATTACTTTATATGTGGATAAAGCATTTATTTTCCTGTAAAAATTACCAAAGAATAAGAGAAATTTTAGGATTTCATAATGGAGGAGAAAAAAACACTAGTTTTCAAGATAAAAGATCTTTTTAAAAACCAAATACACCTTTGGTTGTCTTTATCAAAGACAACTTTTAAGAAATATGGAATCTGTTTATATCCCAAGTTTCGGTCTTAACAATTGATCGTGGCCCACACACGGGACTTTTTGGCATGATGTATTTTTTTAAAAAATCAAAGGAATATTTAATATAAGAACTGTCATGAATGAGGTTATTTGACCTATGACATAACATGTCATACTCTGGATATATAATGAGAAGACAGGATTCATTAGAAAAGACAGTAATGCTTGGTAAGATAGCAGGTGGTAGGAAAAGTGGAAGACCACTTTACAGGAGGATAGACTCCGTCAAGGAACCACGGCCCTGAATCTACAAGACCTGAGCCGAGCTGTTGATAATGGAGAATCCTGGAGGTCTCTTATTCATAGGTTTATCGTAAATTGAAGCTCACTGAACAACAAGATTATTAGAATGAGACATCAGTTATGTAATTCACTGTTAATGTAAATTACAATTTTTAATGAAGACAATAGTTTTTTGGTTAAAAAAAGGAGTAATTTTGTTAAGAGAATTCCTAGCTCCACCATCTTATTGTGCTTTATTTTTGTTTATCCAGGCCTTCGATTGTTAACTGGCCATTGCATAAGATGTTTTAAACTGGGGTGTGCTATCTTTTTTCATCATTATTATGTTTGAACTGCTTTTCAAATTGTTGTTGCAAGTTAATTTGTTTGATACAACTGTATATTTAATTGTTTGTTAAACTTTGTATTATGCCTCATTTTAACTGTACAGTACAATAAGATTCCCGTATCCACTGATTCGGTTATCCATGGTGTTAGTTTCAGCACAACTACCATAGAGCCTTCCTAGAACATACACCCTCTCTAGCCATTTTCTAGTTCCTCCAAGGCAACTCTATGGTATTTTAAACCAGAAGTCCCATTGTTTTCAATGGTATTTGCTATTATCCATGGATTTTGTTATTCAGAGTGGGGCCTGGAATCAATCACCAGCAGATATGGGGATTTTGACTTCTATTGCCAGCTGCCTTGGGTTCCATATTGGGAGAAAGTTCCTTACAATAAGTGTTGTTCATTTGATAAGTCAAAAATGTTATGTTCAACTGACCAGTCAAATAAGAGGCTGAATATTTTAAAAGTACAGGTCACACCGCCCCACATATGAAATCAGAAAGAACAGGAATAAAATCTAGGACTTTTGAATCCATCATGTTGCAGCTAATCTTTCCTAAAGTGGTTTAGAAGGAAGAAGAAACATTAGGATGAGCAATAGGATTCCAGTCAATTACAGTAGGCCAAATGAATCCATGGGATTTACCTATGTGTTGACCGGGGTGGGCAACTGCAAAGGACACCAAGGTCAATTTTCCTCCTATGTCCACCAGATGGCTGCTCCAGTGACATGACAACACTTTTAGCCACAATTTTGGCTAATTTTCAGCTGATTTTTTTTCAGGGAGAGTGGAGGAGGAGCTTTTAAATCTATTTTCAGGTGGAAAATCCCACCCCTTTTTTTAAAAAAATGGGTGGTTGGGGAGCCTCAGGTACTGCATCTATGGGCCCCAATGGCCCACATTTTGCCCACCCCTGGGGTTGACCCACAACTCAACATTTTATTCAAAGGGTCTACTCTAGTTGGGATTAACCAATAGGACTGAGGCCACTAGCTGTAGAGACAAGAGTTAATTATCTTATGCAGCTCATTATCTTATTGTTCTTCAGCTGCTTCAAGGAAGATCAGCTGCAAAGGCATGCAACTGCTGATACCCAACATAAGAAGCAGTCCAACTATATATAACCCTTTCGGATTATAACTTTAGATGATTTTCACAATTTTCAGTGCCTGCAAGAAAATTGTGAAAATCATCTTCAGTTATAATACAAAAGGGTTATGTATAGTTGGACTGCTTCTTACTGTTGGGTATCAGCAGTTGCATGCCTTTGCAGCTGATCTTCCTTGAAGCAGCACATGCTTCAGAAAAAGAAAAGTGTCATCTGCCATTCCTGGCATCTCCTAGATGGGTAAACTTTGGAAGCTAGGTCACTTTCCAGATGACAAATTAAATACAGTACAGCCCAGGGCTGAAGCAAAGCAAATGGCCAGACCATTAACTGAAAGCATCACTGATGGAGAATCTGAACATTCATTTCCCTGGAGAAAGCTCAGTTCTCCAATTTAGAAGACTATTATATTTGATTTATTATATTGTGCTCTTCCTTATAAGAACTCAGTCGGGATTATTAGACACTTACTTCGGAATTAAACGATCTCCCAATTCACCAGTGCCCAGCTGTCCAAAAGCACCAGCTCCCCATGAATAGACCTTTCCATTATTGCAAACAGCCAATGAATGCTCCTTCCCACAGCTTACGTAGACAACAGTCTGTGTTTCCAATGCTTGGATTAGCTCTTTCAGGAAGGAGGGAAAGACAGGAAAAGAATAGCCATTTGTAAACCAGGGTCATTAGAAGGACTTTGTTTATATGTCATACATCTGCTGCAGTATAGGGCAATAATAATAATAATAATAATAATAATAATACTGATGATGCAGAATTCGGTTGTCCATTAAAAAAACAAGTTTCTAGATTTCATGATTTGGAGGGGGAAATCTACTGAATACCACTTTATGTTTGGGGAGAGAATAAACCCGCTTGGCCTTGTGCATTTAGTGTGCGGTTCATCCACTGTGAAGCTCCAATTAATTTCATTGGCATCCGATGATGCAATGGGTGGATTTTTGTTTTATATATATTTTTAAACAACCCATCTTGAAAGTCTGGCCTCTCCCTTTCTCCCTGAGGTTTTAGAAGAACTTCCAAAACCATTCCTACACTTAAAATAATTAATGTCAGGTCAGTTGTTAATGTCATTAGCACACTAAACGTAGTTGGTTATCTTTGTATTTTTGTTTGCAGTTCTTTCATGTTAGACAGTTGTTCTAATGCTTCTCTGATGCTTCGAAGTATGATGGAGTCTTCTTCTTTGGAGGTTTTTAAATACTGTAGAGGCTGGATGGCCATCTGTTGGGAATGCTTTGATTGGGTATTCCTGCATGGCAGGGGGTTGGACTAGATGGCCCTTGTGGTCTCTTCCAACTCTGATTCTATGATCCCTAGAGAAGGAATTGGAACAGCCTAGTAATAGTTACAGATATTTTCATAGTATTCATCTTCATGCATCTGCTTCTCCCTGACGTGCACTGTCTAGTATGCATTTATTGTAACTAAGCAGAGACTGAACAAACCACATTTATACAGTATAGTTGTCCCTTCATATTTGCTGGGGTTTGATTCCAGGACCCCCGTGGATACCAAAATCCATGAATACTCAAGTCCCATTATATGCACTGGCATAGCAAAATGGTGTCCCTTATATAAGATGGCAAAATCAAGGTTTGCTTTTTGGATTATTATTTTTTAAAGAATATTTTCAAGACGTGAATACTTAAATCCGTGAATGCCAAATCCGTGAATGTGGAGGGACAACTGTACACATTCACCACATTGCATTTCATTCAGATAGATTTAGACCGGGGTAGGAATCATGCAGCCCTCCAGTTATGGTTGGACTGCAACTCCCAGCAGTGCTAGCCAGCATACCAGATGGCAAGGGATGCTGGGAGTTGCAGTTCAACCACATCTGGAGGGTCACATCATCTGCAGCCTTGGTTTAGGCTCATTGTCTCTGTCTAGCAGTGGAGGACTGGGTCTAAAAATATTGGTTGCCAAGAGCCAAAGGGGGCCCACTGTAGGGGAACACAGTCTACCGGGCCTCCACAACCTCTCCAGGAAGGGAGGGGCTGCCATCCCCCTCTGGGGGGCCAGTCGGAGTTGGTGATTGCAACCCCTTGCTTCCTGGGGGAGGAACAGCAGTGCCCCACGGGAGTCCTAGTCTACCTGCTGGCCTCCACACAAGAGAGACAAAGTTCAACCAGGGGTCTACACAATAATGTGTACAGTTGTCCCTCCACATTCACGGATCTGGCATTCATGGATTTAAGTATTCACGGCTTGAAAATATTCTTTTAAAAATAGTAATTCAAAAAGCAAACCTTGATTCTGCCATCTTATATAACGGACACCATTTTGCTATGCCATTGCATATAACGGGACTTGAGTATTCACAGATTTGGGTATTCATGGGGGGTCCTGGAACCAAACCCCAGTGAATGCGAAGGGACAACTGTACTTAACTTTTGTGCCCCAATAAAAATATTTTGCACCTTCACAGTATCTTGGATCTATCAAGGGATAACAATCCGGACAAAATCCACTTAAGTTCCAGGCTGCAAGTTAAAAAATGTGGAAAAGTTAAAGGGAATGAATACAGTACTTCTGCTAGATTGGCCTAAATACTGTACCTTGAACAGTGGTTCTTAACCTGGGGTCCACAGACCCGCAGGGGATGGCAATGTCTTCACAGGGGGTTCACGAAGGCATGAAGGTTGCTTGGCCAACCTCCTCCCTGTAGTGGAGCAGCCACATGACAAGATCTAAGGCAAAGGCTGGCTGGCTTGGCCTGTGCATTGCCATTCAATCCGCTCCAGCCACAAACTTGCAGGAAGAAGCAGGAGAAAAGTCTTCCCTCCCCCTCCAGTGCCTCTGAGGGAAGGTTTAATGAATAGTGTAATTGTATTATTATTGTTTATTACTATTTTTATTGTTGTTGTTGCTGTTTTAAATCTTAAATCTTGGGGGTCTGCAGCAACAAAAGATATTTAAAGGGGGTTTCTGGTAAAGAAAAGGTTAAGAGCCACTGCCCTAAAAACATTGGATCCTGTCTGATCTTGGAAGCTAAGCAGGGTCAGCCCTGGTTAGTAATTAGATGGGAGTCTGCCATTATATACCAGGTGCCGTAGGTTATACTTCAGAGGAAGGAACTGACAAAACCACCTCTTGAGTATTTTTTCCTAACAAAATTCTATGAAATCTAAGTCGACAGGAGATATACACTCTCTTTCTTCTGCTAGGCACTGTACCCTCACAGCCAGTGCAGTTTAATGCAGCCAGATGTTAGCAGAGACTGGACAACCTTGAAGAGCCGGCTGCCTTCGCTCTCCCCTCCACCCTCTCCCAAATTTCAAGTCTGCAGCAGAGCCAGGATATGCGATGTGGGCTCAGCTATCACTATCAACACAAGCACCGTCTGCCAGGAACCAGAGGAAAGGAAACTGAAAGTGTGACTGTAAGGAGTGACTAATCTCCGGGCTGTGTTGCCCTAAGAGGAAACTGAAACTCAGAAAGACTTTCCAGCTGAAAACCTCCATCTCAACAGCAATAGTCTTGCAGTATGACGCTGTACCTTTTGTATTCCCTCTCTCTCTACATTTCATGCCTCTGAAAAGGGGTGTGTGCACAGTCCACCAAACCTCCTACAACTTGTCTAAATTTCTGCAAGCCCCTTTCACTCCCCGTTTTAAGGAAAAAGGCAGAATATACCGTAAATAAAACTTAAGAAGTGGGTAGTTTTCAGGGGCCAAAGGGTCTTTCTCAAATTTTGTTGCAACAGACTAACAGAGCTACCTCTGGCAGAAACAACTGACAGGTGAAAACATCCTCCAAGAGGATCAAGGCAAACATCCATTTATTGATACCCACCCCCAACATTACAGCTTCCCCATCACCATTCAGACCTCGTGTGTGTTTGGCTGGTGGTAGTGGTGGGGATTCTGGGAGTTGCGACTCCAATAAAGGGACTTCTCCAAAACAGTGAGGATAGCAACCCCAGCCTACAAGTTTTCTTGAAAAGCGCTCATAGAAACCTGTGGGTCTGACATTCGAAACACATATGCGGAGGACGGAGATAAATCGTTGCCTCTCATAAATGCTCATCCAGAATAGAAACTGGAGAAGCGAAAGGGAAATGGATGTTGGCGTGCATATGTGTGTGTGTGTGTATGGGAAAAGACTGTCCTAAATCAGGAATGGATGTTGGAGTGCATATATATGAGGGAAAGAATGTCCTATACCGGAGGAATGGATGTTGGAGTGCATATAGTGTATATAGAGGGAAAGACTGTCCTATACCTGAGGAATGGATGTTGGACTGCATATGTATAGGGGGAAAGAATGTCCTCCTATACCTGAAGAATGGATGTTAGAGTGCATATGTGTATATATATACGTATATATATATATATATATGGAAAGAATGTCCTAAATCTGAGGAATGGATGTTGGCATGCATATATATAGGGGGAAAGAATGCCCTACACCTGAGGAATGGATGTTGGAGTATGTGTGTGTGTGTGTGTATATATATATATATATATATACAGGGGGAAAGAATGTCCTATACTTGAATCAATGTTGCTCTGTGTGTGTGTGTGTGTGTGTGTGTATATATATATGGGGAAAGAATGTCCTATACCGGAGGAATGGATGTTGGAGTGCATACATATAGGGGGAAAGAATATCCTATACCTGAGGAATGGATGTTGGCATGCATATATAGGGGGAGAGACTGTCCTATACCTGAGGAATGGATGTTGGAGTGCATATACAGGGGGAAAGAATGTCCTGTACTTGAGGAATGGATGGTGGAGTGCATATATATATATAGGGGGAAAGAATGTCCTGTACTTGAGGAATGGGTGTTGGAGTGCATATATATAGGGGGAAAGAATATCTTATACCTGAGGAATGGATGTTGGCATGCATATATAGGGGGAGACTGTCCTATACCTGAGGAATGGATGTTGGAGTGCACATATATGTGGGGGGAAAGACTATCCTATATCTGAGCTTTGGGGGGGGACGCACCCTTGACCTGGCAGGAGTCCTTTCCCCGGGCGTGGCTTCCCCTCCTCCCCATTTGCTGGGGGGGGGGCAAGGGCGGCCAGGGCTGAGGCGGGGCGCGGGCACAGCCGGGGTGGCCCCGGGGCCCCTGCCCAGCGCTCGGGGTCTTCCTACCTGGGAGGTCGCCGCGTTGCCCCCGCCCGGGCTGGAGCCTCCTGCCCAGCTGGCCCCGGCTGTTGTCCCCGCAAGAAGCCAGCCCGCCGTCGGCGTGGAGCAGCAGCGTGTGCCGCTCCCCGCAAGCCACCCGCACCACCGCTGGGCCCAGAAGCTCGGGGGGCCCCCGGCGGAAAGGGAGCGGCTGCGAGGCGCCCTCTTCGCCCAGCCCCAGCTGGCCAGAGGAGCCCTGGCCCCAGCAGTACAGCGCCCCCGGCCCAGCCATCCCTCGGACTCCCGCGCTTCTTCCCCGGGGTCCTCCCGACAATGAAGCATCCCTTCGCTCCCCACAGACCCGCTTCGGGCTTCATATACCGTCTAAGCCCCAGCCAGCCCCGCCCACCAAAGGTTGCCAACTTCGCCTCCACCCGCTGCCTCTCTTCCTCCCCAAATAATGCTCCCGCTTTTTAAATCCCTGCCTCCTAGCAGGGAGTCAGCCTGGTACAGTGCAGTGGCTCCCTTAACCTTTTCTTTACCAGGGACCCCCTTTAAATATCTTTTGTTGCTGGAGACCCCCAAGACTTAAGATTTAAAACAGCAACAACAATAATAAAAATAGTAATAAACAAGAATAATACAATTCCACCATTCATTACACCTTCCCTCAGAGGCACTGGAGGGAGAAGGAAGACTTTTCTCCTGCTTCTTCCTGCAAGTTTGTGGCTAGAGCAGATTGAATGGCAATGCACAGTCCAAGCCAGCCAGCCTTTGCCTTGGCTCCTGTCACTTGGCCACTCCACTATAGTGAAGAGGTCGGCCAAGCAGCCTTCAAGCTTTCATGGACCCCCTGTGAGGACATCACAGCCCCCCGGGGGGGGGGGCCCAGACCACAGATTAAGAACCACTGGTATAGTGGTTTGAGCATTGGCCTACAGCTCTGGACAGCAGGGTTCTAATCCCTGCTCTGCCATGGAAACCTACTGGGTGACCTTGGGCAAGTTACACTCTTTCAGCCTCAGAGCAAAGCAAAGGCAACCCACTCAGCCCAACAAATCTTGCCCAGAAAAGTCAGTGAGAGGTTCACTTTCTCTCTCTCTGGCTTTTCTTCGCAAACAAAAATTCAGGAAGGACTCATCCCGCACTTTCTGCAAGTGCGCTGATGACTAAAAAGGCCAATCCGAGATAAACAAGTCTGGTTGCAGAAAGCACAGCAGAAGGTCTCCTTGGGTGATGTTTCCGTGTTATGATTCTTCCTGTGTTGTTGTTTCTCTTCAAGACTTGTTCAGCGTGAGCTCTCAAATAAGGCTGCAGCATTGTGGATAGTGTGTCTCCATGCCCCCCGATGTGAGGCCAGGGCAGACCATTGTTGGTGATCAATTTGGCCAAGCCTGAGATGTTGTTACAGGGAGTCCTTGTAACACTTTTTTGGAGCACCCCTCTTATGCTGACCCATGGCGAGTTCACCGTAGAGTACTACTTTTGGGAGGCGATGGTCCTCCATCCTAGAAACGTGCCCTGCCCAGCGCAGCTGTGTTCACAATATCATGGCCTCAATGCTGGTGATCTCTGCTTGCTCAAGGACAGCAACATTCGTCACATAGTCAGTCCAGTGTATATTTAGGATTGTACGTATACAGCACTGATTAAAGTGTTCGAGGAGTTGTAAATGGTGGCAATAGGTGACCCATGTTTCAGACCTGTAAAGGAGAATAGACAGTACAATAGCTCTATACACACTGATTTTTGTGCTTCGCCTCAGGTGTTTGTTACTCCAGACTCTTTTGTGAAGTCTTCCAAATGCGCTATATGCCTTTGCTAATCTGTGATCAATCTCTTTGTCAATCTTGGCATCTGAGGAGATGATGCTTCCCAGGTAGGTGAACTGCTGAATGGACTTAAGCACAGATTTGCCTACGGCAATGTGGGGATGGTGGTGTTCGTCCTGTGGTTCAGGCTGGTAGAGAACTTCTGTTTTCTAGCCAAAACAGCTTCCAGCCCCAAACTTCCAGCCCAAACAGCTCTGCAGCTGTTGCGAAGCAGGATGTTAGGCACTGCAGAGCTGCTTCTGTGTGGGCAACAAGGGCAGCAGCAGCAGCGAAGAACAGCTCACGGACTAGATACGGTAGTTTAGAGTCTTAGTGCGAGCCCTCAGATGGCTTAAGTTAAACAAGCTACCATCAGTACGGTAACGTATATAGATGCCGTCTTCTTCTTCAAGCTCTGCTGTAGCCCTTTGGAGCATCATGCTGAAGAAGATTGTAAATAAAGTTGGAGCAAGAACACAACCTTGCTTCACTCCATTAGTTATTAGAAAGGGCTCTGAAAGAGCATCGCCATATCTGACTTGACTGTGCTGGCCCTCATGTAGCAAGATAATCATTTTGAGGAATTTGGGGGGACATCCTAGTCTTTCCAGGATCTGCCACAGACCTTTTCTACTCACAGTGTTGAAGGCTTTGGTGAGTTTGACAAATGTTACATAGAGTCCCTTGTTCTCTAAATTAAATGAATAAATAAATAAAACCAGTTTCTGCTATATTATTGCTCTGTTTTGGCTGGATTTTGCCCTAGTTTACTTCAGACACAACAATCCATAAAGATCCAGTCACCAAGTTCATTCCAGAACTTCCTTCTTCACAGGACTAACCTCTATGGCTGGCCCTGATCCATCAATTCAGGGAAGAACAGGCAGCTTTACCTGCTGGATTCAGCTTGTGTTATACCTGTTGAAAGCAAAACTGCAAGAAAACACACCAAAATAAGATTGGCAGCTGCTTTCTGGCTGGCAAGTCACCCCCTGTTGAATTTCTGCCTGCTATGCAGCTATTATAGCCACAAAAGCCTCAGCAATACATGTATGAGGTTTATCATTAAATAATGAGACTGTGTTTCTACCTTTCAGACAAATCAGGGAGAACTGATAGTGAACACTTGAGTGGTGACCTTGAACATGTCTGAACCTGCATGACAAACATCAACACTCTCTGCTGTTCAGTTTAATTGTCAGTCATTGTTTAAAGCAGCTGTGTTGTCTGTTGTGCACCAGAAAAAATGCTAAGTTTAAAAGTTGAGAAATGTGACATTCTGCAGCAATTTGTGGTGGATCCAAACCTTTTCCAAAACCTGGATCTTCCAGTATGATCCTGAGACAAAAGGACAGTCAATGCACTGGAAAACACCCTCATCACCAAGAATGAAAAAAGCACGTCAAAGCAAGTCCACATTCAAAGCCATGCTCATTGTGGGTTTTTAAATATATATATATATATATATATATATATATATATATATATATATCAAGGGCGTAATTTTGGCAGAATGGGTTCCAGAAGGCAGAACAGTGAACCAGTATTATTATAAGGAAGTTTTGACAAATCTGAGGAGTCATTTACATGACTAAAAAAATCCTCAACTAATTTGCCCTGAATCCTAATGGTCCCCACACATTTCGGGCCAATGTTGCCATATTCAGAAGGAGGGGGGCCAAATTACCTGCGAGATGCACGATATTAGCTTTCACTATTTTTCAAGACTTTAAAAAAAAAGTTCATAAAATTGCAAACTATTGGCTGTGTGATCTACCAACAACCTTCCCGAAACAGGAGCTTACAGCAGAGCTGAGCTGTCATTGGTTGGACCTCAGAGGGGGCAGGCTTACAAGGGATGCCTTGCAATATAGGATCTGCCATTGCTTTTATGACAGACCGGGCAAACCCCAGCACTCTCCGTGCCCCTGATCGCTGGCTGCAGTGGCGGAGAGATGAGCCTCTGTGACTGTCAGTCCTGGAGGCCCATCACCCTGCCACTGCAGCCCGTACCTCCCTGCACCCGCCCCATTCCCGATTGCTGGCTGTGGCAGCGGAGACATGAGCCTCCGTGACTGTCAATCCCGGAGGGCCATCTCTGCACCGCTGCAGCCCGTACTGCCCTGTACCCACCCCGGCCCTCGGCGAGGGATGCAGCAGTGGAGAGATGGGCCTTCGTGACTGCATAAAGCTTCAAAGGGCTAGGAGTAATTGAAAAATAAGCATTTAAAAGTGAAATGGAGGAAAGGATTTTTAAAATTCTAAATAATAAGGATTTCATCAGGCTAGTAAAGCATTGTACATCCCCGGGCAAGGGCTGCCTTGGCCAAGGGAACTGGCCTCCATGACTGCTAGTCAAGGAGTCCAATTACCTTAGCCGCGGCAGCCCGTTCCATTCCGCCCTGCACCCCGGGCTGATAAGAGGCTGGTTGGGAGGGAGGGAAGGAGAAGAGGCCAGCCAGCCACCAGGTTCAAGCAGCTGCGTGAGGATTGATAGGGGCCTCAAGCAAGTCTGTCAGCAGGCCACACACCCCTTTGTGAACTGCCAAATTGCTAATGTATCAGAACTATTACTTTCAGCCAAAATCATGTAAACAACTTGGCACTGGAGTGAAAGGGAGGTAAGCCAGCATTTTCCACGCTTAATTCTCCCGTGTAATTGACCCCTGAGAAAGAGTCAGGGGAAAAAAGGCCAGAACTGTGGAAAAATGGTTTCATTCTTCATCAAGACAATGTGCCTTCTCACACAGCACTTTCTGTGAAGCAGTTTTTGGTCGATAAACACATTACTACATTTGAACATCCTCCATTTTTGCAGATTTGGCACCATGCAACTTTTTTCTTTTCCCTGACATGAAATCGGTGTTTAAAGAAACAATGAGTCAATTGATGCAGTAAAGAAGAAAACGGCAGATGTGTTGAAACAGCTGACCAAAACTGATCTGCTATACGCCTTCGACCAGCAGAAAACAAAACTGCATTGGTGTGTGAGTGTGAACGGGGAGTATATTGAAGGGGACAAGCATTAGAATTGTAATACATATAAAGATGGGTTATTGTATCAGTCTCGTTATTTAATGTGTATATTTCCTTTAAGATGATGTTGTTGTGTGCCTTCAAGTCTTTTCTGACTTTTGGAAACCCTTAGGCATGATGGAGTTTTCTTGGCTAGGTTTATTCTTGGGGGGAAGGGGTGCCATTGCCTTCCTCTTCGACAGAGAAAGCATGACTTGCCCATGGTTACCAAGTGAGCTTCCATTGCCAAGCAGGGATTTGAACCCTGGTCTCCAGAGTCCTAGTCCAACACTCCAACCAGTATACCACATTGGTTTTTTATTTTCTTTAAGAGGTATTAAAAGGCGTTTTTCCTATTTCAGGGTCACAGCTGGAGCTCTATCAGCTCACCCAAGCTTTAAATATACACTTTTAATTGCTGCTCCAATAATTAGTGTGAGGAAGAATGGGAGGGTACAGTGACTTTGATTTTTTTGTTTTTTGTTTTTGAAGAGATGAGATATTGGAAGTGGGGAACTGACTTTTCTTGAATCTGATCATCCAAAACAATGATGGGAATGGTGACTGCAACTCCCATCACCTATTGCCATCAGACTTCTGGCTAAGACTGATGGGAGTTGTAGTCCAACACTATCTGGAGGGCAACATGCTCCCCAACCATGAAGTAAAATGTAAGTGGACAGAAAGCAGAGCTTGGAAGAACTGCTTTCTGGATTTCAGTTCCTAGAATCCACAGCCTTCCTGGCACTTTTATATGCAGGATCATACATGTAGTGAACAATTGGCACATTTGTTGGTGGACTACAAGATCCTACTGAAAAACAAGATCCTACAAACTAGAGGTCCCTTGCCTTCAACATTCACCAGTGCCACTCAGCATGACCAATGGAAAGGGACTTTGAACTCAGAGTAAAGTCATACAATGTAGTCCAACATATTTGAAAGGCCAAAGATTTCCTGATGCCACTGACACATGTGATGGTGAGGCCCACACTTCAGTTGACCCATGTTTGGTATCATTCTGAAATGAGTTGTACATGAAGCTACTATCACTGGGACAGGAACCCTGACAGAATTCTCATGGAGGCAGCCCTACATCTGCACATATGTACAACCATCTCCAAATGAATGCCGAATTTGCCATGCCCTGGTCTGTGTGGCCAACATACACATTAACTTGGGCTAACTTGCTCACTCTTGCTAGCCTGTTCATGCTCTCTGTATGCACAGGTACACATGGCTAAATGAGCTATAGGACTGCAGAAATCTTCCCTTTCTCCACTTCCAGTTTTGATGGGCTCACAGGCCATATTGGATATATACACAAGAGATAGCTTGCTTTGATTCCTTTCCTCCACAATTTGAGAGCTGTTTGACAGTGGAATGCACTACCTCGGAGTGTGGTGGAGTCTCCTTCATTGGAGGTTTTTAAACAGAGGCTGGATGGCCATCTGTCTCAGATGCTTTGATTGCACAAGGCTGGGGTTGGACTAGATGGCCTTTGTGATCTCTTTCAATTCTATGATTCTTGACTGCTGTGGGAATCATGTGGCCCTCCAAATGTTGCTGGGCTTAATCACCCAGCATTCCTTACTTTTGGCTACTACACTGCTCTGGCCTCTGAGGGAGATTAGAGCAGCCAGAATCTGCTGGACCCAAACCCCACCTTCATTGCTATCCCCTTTTCCTTGTGTGTCCTGATGTTTTAGCTTCTAAGCCCAAAGGCAGGGAACTGTTAAATTAATGACAAATTAATGTAAGGTTGGAGTCTTTTTGGCTGGGGAGCAAGGTATAAATAATCTATATAAATAAATAAAATATAGTAATAACCTGGGCTGCTGGGACTTGCAGCCTAACAACATCTGGGGGACTACATGATTCTCACCCCTATTCATTACCAAAACTGTTCTTGGCAAGAAGCCCATGGAGTAAAGGCAGACTAGCCATCCTTGTGGCAAACTCCAAAGGAGGAACGTGCTGAGGGTGCTGAGGTCAGAATGGGGTGCCTGTACAATCAATGAGGAGGCGGTAAAGTGATGCCCCCTCCTAGATTACGTGGCTGGAACCTCCTGGAGATGTCACAGACAGTGATCTCTCCCCCCACCCACCCCAGGCGTGGCATGCTGTCGCTTCTGCTGATGGCAGAAATGAGTTGCCTGTGTGATCAATAAGGAAGGGGTACAGCAAACCCTTACTTCTTGATCACATGATGTGATGCCTTGTTCTGATCTCACCAGCAGTGGTGGTGATGGCCAGGCTCTCGCAGAGAGCAGCTTGGCTGGTGGGCAAGGTGGCGGTGGCAGCATCGAGGGGGATAGGCCAGTGGGGCTGATGTGTGCCAGTACGTGTAGCTGGCATTGTGCCAATCTGGGGCAGCTCCAGAGCATAATGCTCTGGACTGACCCTGGATCACCATGCCAGTGTACATACCGAGAACACACAAGCTATAAGAAGCTACAGCACTTTGCTTTTGCCTGACCCAACTGGGAAGGGCACCATTCTGCCCCCCTCCTCTCCTCTTCCCCCTTGCTGAGTCAATGGAGTGCAAACTACTTTTATACTTTGAACTCAGTTTGCAGCAAATGAAGTAAGCAAAGGTCAAAGGAAGAAATTGGGAGGAGGGCAGAGAAACAGGCACACTTTAAAAGCAGCTGAAAAGTGAGATGACAGAAAAGTAATTGTGACTGTCCCTGCCAAATCAGAAGAGTTGGAAGGTATGACATTTGAAAACTGATGGGTGATAGCTGAGAGGAGTCAGTGCCAGTGGAGTGTGATTGTTGCAGGATGTGGATGTTAGAGAAAGAATAGGGTCAGCTTTGTTTGTTTGGGTTAGATGGTGAGGGTGCTTTTCAAATAGGCGGACAGGTGGATAGGTTAAGGATAGGTAGTTTCTTGTATGCTAGTGTTGCTCATATAAACAAGTGCTTATCTGAAACTATATGATGGACAGCTGGAGGACATGTTTTCCTGCTAGTTTGATGGATATAACTCACTCCTTGCCATCAGTCTTTGACTGAATGAGGACTCATTGGGATGCAGGGACCTGTACAGTCCAACAGCATCTAGAAGTCCCCATGAGTCTCCTCCCTGCACTAAACAGTCAGACTTTAGCCTATCTGGTGACTTCCATGTTCTATTTTTTGGCCTTGGGGGGTATTTCAAGGGGTGTGGGGAAGTGTTTTGACATTCCTGGCCATTCCTGGAGGTCTCTAGGCTTTTGATCACATTTAGGCAATATTTGCTCCAAAATTTTAAAAGGGGGGCTCAGAGGGCTTGGGGAGTCTGGCAGGATTGTGTGCGTTTCAAAAATGTGGTCCACAGGCTACAATATGTCCACCCTTCTGCTACGTGTGCAAAAATTGGGATAGGGCTGCTGGCAAGAAAAAAAGGATCCTCAAAACCTAGAGCGGATTTCCAGCAGTTAATGGACCATTAGCCAAACAGAAACTAATCATCCTTGCATATCTACCCCCATGAACTAGCCATTCAAATACACAAATGTACATATCCTCTCCAATAGGGACTCACAGTATATAAACCCACACACCCCTACCCAACCATTCTCTGAAGATACCAACCACAGATGCAGGTGAAATGTCAGGAATAAACTCTTCCAGAACATGGCCTCATAGCCCGACCCCCCCCCCCAGAAAACCTATGGATGCCGGCCATGAAAGCCTTCGACTTCACATTGATTTGTCCTCAGTTTGTATCAATCAAAGTGCAAAAGTATTTGGCACACAATTAACTCAACAAGGTGGAGAGAGGAGATGGAGGAATCTTGACCTTCCCAGTGGGTTCAGGCAAATGCAAACTGCTGCAACCTCCCTAGTTTATGTGTTGCTCTTCATTAATAATTTTTGCCATCTTGATCATGCTCTGAAATTGCTTGGCCACACATCCCGTTTTCATGTGTGAAATGTTGGGTGCTATTTCATCTATGCATCTATGCATCTTTTGTATAGCTACATCCCCAAAGGTGATGTGTAAGTGTGTGCATGCACATGTGTGCGCCGACGCACAGTGACTTGCAAAAACTGGCACAGAACAACAACACAGAAGAAATAGCACACTGCAAAACTAAAAAGAGCACAACAGCTGATAAAAAAATTATTCAGGTAAAATTCAACATTGGAATTAAAATGTTATATGTTAAATTAAAATATATGTGTACACAGATACACAGAATTTGTACCTCATTTGTTAACCAGCTTTATATCTTTTTGCAAATCCATTTCCCAAACTGAAAGTAGTTACAGACCAAGGACTCCTATCTCTAACACTACTTCTGCCTCTAACCCATAACATCAGAGGTGCATTGACTTGCTCTTCCTCCAATGTGATATATGCCACCTTATGCCAGCATTTCCCTCTACAGTCTACATTGAACAAACAGAACAGTCTTTACACAAGAGGATTAATAGACACAATTCTGACATTAGAAATGTCAATACCCAAAAAACCAATTGCAGAACATTTCAACCTTCCTGGATGTACAGTAAGGTCCTTGTGGTCTTTGAACAAGGAAATCACAAAGTAAGACCGGGGGGGGGGGGAAACAGTTGAATTGAATTATGTTCACAAATTCCAACCCATTAGCAGAGATATGAACAAAAACAATGGTTTAATCACACACTATACATATTAATACAAAAGTCCTCACTACTGCACATATAACAAAAGAAATTTTCTCAAGAGATAGTGTCATGGGCCAGGAGATAAGGAGATAACCCCAGATAAAGGAGTCTGAAGAGGTGGCTGAAGAAGGTAGCTATCCCAGGTGAAGAGCAGCCTGAAGAGCAATCTCAGGCAGCTCTCCCTGTTGAAGAGCAGCCTCAGCCAGAGGAGGCACAAAGGCAGGACTCACTTGCAGCTGATTTGGCAAAGGATACAGCTGGAGAGACAGCATGGGCCTGGAGTCTGTGGATTAGGTGCACAGAGCAGAACAAGAATGCTCAATCTGGCTCCTTGCAAAGGAGAGGCTTTGATTAGAGCCAGCCCATTTAAGAGCTGAGTATGCCTAGGCCAAGTGCTGGAAGCAACTTGTCTTCCTTCTGGCTAGTAGACCTGTCTCTGGACTCCTGCACCCTGAACTTAGTGGATTCTTTGACCCCCTAGACTGTTTATTCTGTTTGCTTGTTTTCCTGAATGGGACTGACTTTGACTAATGCTTTCTCTAAATGGACTCCCACAGGCAAGGATGGTCTCTGAGTGCTGCTGATTTATTGCCTGAACTATCTCAAGCTCTCAGCTACTGTAATTGTTTCCTCTTGTGTCTGGACTGCCTCTGTGTGTTTGTATGTGCATGTGTTTGTTAACTGAGTCAGGACAGAGAGTTTTGAATCCATGGAAACTGACTTTTGGTAAGCAGATTTATTGTTTTCACACATCAAAACTAATTGACCACTGTAAAGATTTGAAAGATCTGTATCACCTCACCCAACCCTTTGAAAAAATAGGGTGTGGGACATGAATTATATCTTTCTGGATCCTGTTACATTCTATCCCACTCCCACAAGTGTATAAATATGCTTTATAGATGAGGCCTTAATACTACCTGGTACTACATCCAAAGAAGTGGGTTTATATCCACAAAAGCTCATGCAAAAATGAGTTTGTCTTAAAGGTGCTGCTCCAATTCTTTTTTTTCCCCCTCTTCTTTCCTTCCTCCTTTTTATAACACTCAAAAGGCATTGTAAAGCTAATCTATCTTTTTCTTAATGATTTTTTTTTCTGGTAAGAAAAATGATATAAGAAATGCTGTGAAAACTCAGGGGTGTGTGTGAACAAAAGATAATGTCACCTGCAAAAATAAGCAAGTGTAATGAGATTGTCAAACCACTGCCTGCATAGTTTTATATAAAACTGTAGAATCATATTATTCCAGTAGAGGGCAGTGCATATCTGAAGCATTCCAACATTGCTGATGTTTACATATTCAGGTACCAGGTCTTGAATGATGAAATGAGGGACATGAATTTACCTTCAGACGATATTAATTAGCTTCAGAACAGGTTGAAATTAATTTTGGAAAGGTGAAATGTTCTGCAACTGGTTTTTGGGTATTGCTATTTCTAATGTCAGATTTGTGTCTATTAATCCTCTTGTGTAGAGACTGTCCTGTTTGTCCAATGTAGACTGTAGCGGGGAATTGCTGGCATAAAATGGAATATATCCCATTAGAGGAAAAGCGAGCCAGTGCACCTCTGATGTTATGAATTAGATGTGAAACACAGGTCTGTGTTTTGTTTTGCAGTGGATTGCATAAATTATTCCAGCGGCCTGTTTCATATGGCCCTTTATACTACGCAGTTAAAGTGCTATGATTTCCACTTTAACTGCCATTCCTCCATCCTATGGAATCTTGGGGCTTATAGTTTGGTGAGACACTAGAGCTCTCTGGTTGAGAATTCTGAATACCCATCTCTAAACTCCAAATCCCAGGTTTCCATATGATGGAACCATAACAGTTGGTGTGGAATGGCAGTGTCATCATTGTGTGGCATGATAGGGCCCTTGGATGATGATTCAGAAGGAGAATAGCAAGAAGTGACATATGGTCCAACATCCTATCTATAAAATTTCTAACCCATTTTACCTCTAAGGAGTTCAAAGCAGCATGCATACATCTGCTTTTTCCTATTTTTCTCATTGCAACAACACTTCTCAGTTGGGTGGCCCATAGTAAACTCCTACCACAATGCTGTATTTATTTATTTCACATTTATTTTTACCCAAATGCTCTCAATTTGTCCACTCTGATTACTTGCATGGATTTCTGTACAACTGAAATTTTCTTTGACACATAATGCTACTCTTCATCCTTTTCTGTCATGTATATTCCTTTTGAATAGCTTTTACCCTTCAATTATAATATTCCTTTTGGGGGGATATTTTTATTGGAAGTTTCAGAGTACATTAAAATTTCAGAAATTAAGAAAAGAAATAAAAGAGGAAGAAGAGGAAGAAAAAGAGAAATTAGTTAGTTCCGATCTTCCTTTTGGTGGTTATATATGCATATAGTTACTCATACCTCACTTTCTAACAAATCATAGCATAGTCTCTTCTTTCAATGCTTTATTCTTTCTAATAATCAAAATCAAAAATTATCAAGTCATTCCTCCTGCCCCCCTGGCAAAAAAATCTATAAAGGGCTTCCAGCCTTTGAGAAATGTTGCTAACAACCTATCATTTCCAACAGCCATTCATTCCTCCATGGTAGGTAATGTTAAATTATTCCATCTTAAAAATTTCAACCCCTTAAATCACATATTTTCCTTAACCTGTTCTTTTTCCATTTAAAATGTCAACAAAAGTTTATAAATCTTAGCAATTACCTGTTCATCATCTATACATTTCCAATTCCAACTTATTTTATTCAAGCCCATAAATCTTTTAATCCATTTTAAATCCTTCCAATAACTATAAGTAGGAAAACCATTGAAAACTATATCCCTCTATTACTAACTTCTCTCGATTTGCTGTTATGTTCCCCTTGACAAATCCAAGAAAAGTTACTTTTTGACTATAATTCCCAGTACTCCCACCAGCTATGGGCAAGGGCCTGGGCAAGGGCCTTGGCTAGGGATTCAGGAGCTGTAGATTCTGCAGCAGTTTGTGTATAGCATAGACTAAGGTCTGGGGGACATGCATTGCAGCCGTGCAGCTGTTTAGAAGAATTAGTCTTTCCCATAGCTGAAAAAAGTTACTTTTTCAGACTATAATTCCCAGAATCACCCACATTCCAAGCTTTGCCCTTGGTGTGCATCTTGCTCTCTCATTCTCTGTGTTTATGAAATTGCACCCTGTTCAGCCATGCTTTTACATACACATCTGGGAATAAGTCCCATCAAACATAACTGACCATACTTCTGAGGAGACATGCATGGGATTACCATTATAGCAAGGATGGGAATTATGTCATTTCAGAAGTTGTTTGAGTGCAACTTCCAGCATTCCTCACCATTATCAATGCTGATGGGGGCTGCTGGGAATTGCAACTGAACAACATCCAAAGGGCTACATTATTTGCATTCAGTGTCAGAGAAGTTATCTCCCATGTACTTGTAACCAAATCTTTAACTTGTTTGTTCAGTAGTAAGCCCTGACTAATTTAATGGAACATACCATATTTGATATGTAAGCTTGAGAATGCAGCCTAGGAAAGCTAGACAAGACTTGCTTTCATCAGCCTGGTCAGCAGCCCTGACCTTTTAACCACTGGCTTGGTGGACAGAAAGCTGATGTAATTATGGCAGCTGATTTTGGAGATCCACCTGACCTTACTTGTCTTGTTTTTTCTTTGCCTACAGTTGGTTTTCCAACATTGCAAAACATCCCAACAGCTAAACAGCTGGCAGTTGCCAAGATAAGCACCTAGGAGCAAATGGCAAAAATCTTGTGCGAGAGGGATTGATGATATTACATGTCATGCCCAGATTTGAGTTTCATATCGTCTTGTCACATTACAAAATATGATCCTCCCTTGGCAACTCAATACAACATGTAGAGAACATGACTGTAAGACTGAGTTATCCCTCTCTCCCCTGCTTGCTTTAACTAACATCTTTGCCTGAAGAAGGGACCAGATAGGTTTTGAAAAGTTGGGTTTTTTTGGCAGATTGAAGTGATGCGAAACAATCCACATTTCCTGTGCAAACATGGTGGCCGTGAGTGAATTACTCGTGTTTTTAGTTACCTCAATTTGCTGCCGCCGGACTTTTTTAAAAAAAATCCAAGGTGCAAAAGAGCGACCTTTCGCTTTAACAAAACAAACAAACAAAGCTGTTTTATTGCCTTAGTGCTCACTGACTAAAGTGAAAATCCAACATGGTGGCACCAGGCGCTTGCCTTGTTAGCAAGCTCCGCCCCTGTGAACATCTGACCAATCAGCTTTCAACTTCTGCTTGTATAGGGAAAGTGAATCAAATCTAATCACTTGTCCTAACAAGCAGGAATGCACATTCCCCCCCGCTTAAAAAAAAAAAAAAACCTTTGGGAAAAGCCACAAAGGCTTTTCCTCACACAGTATATGGTGGGCTTGGCCCTCCTCCTTCCCAATATGTCAAAATATTGTGGAATCCTATTGAGTCAGATCATATTCTCATAACATTCTGTGAGGAGTATTTTCACCATTTAGACAACCCCACAGACTTTCAGTACCGGATTGTAGGATTCTACTGTAATCAATCTATTGTAGTCATATGGGCCTGCTTACAACAGGTAAAGCCAACAAAAGTTGCCTCCAGAATTCTTACTGAGCATGCATGAACAACAAAACAGAGAGAATAGGGAAGGAGAGAAGATAGGCCTCCTAGGCAACTACTCCCAACAAATTTTAAAAATAGATCTGTAAGTTTGGCCACCAAAATGGAAATCGTGAGAAAAGTAGAGGCTGATGAGAGACAAAGTCATTCCTGGATTCATTTTGGAAAAGGGTTACAGATGGTCTCTAGAAGATTCAAAATGTTTTTATTTACTTTGGCAAAACTTACCTGACCTGGTTGTTTCATTTTACATGTGCACATTGTTAGTTTTGAATAAAAAAAATCTGACACATGTTGAACTGCACTCTCTCTTTCTCTTTGTGGTGTAGGAACCTGCAGTACCTCTGTTCTTTCCATATTAAAATTTTCTGTTTTCTAGAGAAGGTCTAGAGCGAGGGAAGTAATAGTACTACTCTATTCCGCTTTGGTCAAATCTCACCTGGAATACTGTTTAGTTCTGGACATCACAGTTCAAGAAGGATATTGACAAGTGGGAATGTGTTGAAGAGGGCAACCAAAATGGTGAAAGGTCTGGAAGCCATGACCTATGAGGAGCAGCTTAGGGAGCTGGGTATGTTTAGCCTGGGGAAGAGAAGGTTAAGAGTTGACATAATAGCCATGTTTAAATATTTGAAAAGATCTCCTACTGAAGAAAGACAAAGCTGGATTCAAACTACAGGAAAAGACATTCCACCTGGAACATTACGAAGAACTTCCTGATGGTGGAGACTGCTTTTCACTTAGGTTTGGAGGAAGACTGGGTAGAATTAGATTTTTAAGGTAGCTTGGTTTGGGTGCCAGGTGAACAAGAGAGGTGGAGTGGTTTGTTGCAAGGATAGAGAGAGGTGCAGTCTCGTTGGTGGTTGCCACAGCAGTAGCTTCAGCTACTACTATTTAATCTGGAGTGGGAGGGAGGCAGAGGGACTTTGCAAACCGGCTGAGGCATCTTGCAAAGGCAGGAAAGGGAGGTTCTGGAAGTGCTGTTGGCAAGAGAGGAGAATACAGCAAGTTTGGGATATAGCTTTATTTTCTTTTTTTTTCATTTTCGCAGTGGGGTTCTACCCCTAACCCCCACGAATGTGGAGGGCTGACTGTATTTTCATCAGGGACAGGGTTGCCTCAAGACATTTTGTTGCCTGAACCAGAATAGCCAATGACACCACCTCTAAGATAAAGATTATTATCTCAGACAGCAAGTATTTTCACACCTCAAAATCTTCCCATTCTTGGAAGTAAAAACCCTAATCAAAATAAAAGAAACAAGTTGTTGCTCTTTCCTAACCAGACTTCAAACCTGCTGACTGAGGTAGCTGCCTCATTCTACCTCCAACCAACATTTCTGTACAGACAGTAGTGTGTTTTACACAAAACAGTTTTCTGTTGAAATTGTTTTTTGTGCAAAGTACAGGTTTTTGCACAAACGACATTTTTGCAAACCCAATCAATCAAACAGAAAATACTGAAGTGCAGAAAGGATTGAAAAACACACAAAAACTCTTGTAAACTCTTGCCCAGTTGGGAGAAAACTTTCAAAATTATTCATTGTGGTGTGGGAGAGTAAAATAAGCAGAAATTTAGGACTTTATCAAACACACTAAATATGGCGTCATAACGACGCCACATAAGCGCAAAAGGGCGTGCATACCAGACGACGTCACCCTTTCACATTTATGTCTTCTCCTTAAGCCAATCTATTTTATTGACGTCTGTGCCATTTTTTCACATCTCCCCCCACCCCGTGAATGGCCGGACCGGCCAGAACACTTCCGGGTGAGATTGTGACCTCCAGGTAGGTGACACACTTTTTATTACCGTCCCCAAACCCGGTTTACTTGGACATTTTTAAGTGTATTTATGTGCTTAGTGTACCTTTTTGGGTGTTGTTTTGTTTATTTTTAAATTTCCCACACGATCAAGGATTTCAAAGGAGGACGTGAACAGGGCTTCGTTCGCTTCCTCTTATTGCTGGGGAAGCCTTCTGCTGGGAGAGAAGGTAAGGGGGGGGGCGTTATTTTGCTGATTTTTTAATGCCAGCAAAATAATGTTTAAGGGGGCTCATCTGATAAAGTGCTTACATTCCTGTTTGCAAGGCACAATTGGTTTATCCACTTAACTATTAAAGTTGAATAGTTAATAACTAAACCCTGTAGCCCTGTCCATGAAGCTTTTCATTGCTTGGGAAGGAGATGAGTAACAAAATGAACTACAGTACTCCTGTTAGTCATGGATAGCTTCTTTTATTGCCAATTTAATCTGTATGCTCCAGTGACATTGAACTCCAGACAAATGTTGCCAAAATTCAATTAACTTCAATTCTCTCATTAGGAGAGTCTTCTTGTGGTAATGGGTCATTTCATTTGGCAAGTGTTTCCCCATATCATTTGAGGCACATTGCCACAGATTCTGTGGGATTTTTTCTTCTTCTCTCCTCTTTTCTTCCAAATGGACAAGGAGTCAGATTCATTTAGGGCTTTGTTCTAATAAAATCTCCCACTTAGAAAGTATGTCATTTAAATGTCAAAGCCAGACTTCTGCCTGCATGCTTTGCTTATCAAAGTAGCAGTATGTGTTGAGATTTGCCTTTTTCAAATGAAGTGCCCTGTCCTGATGATTGATAGGAGGATAAAATATCTAGGAAGCAAGAGCTGTTTCATACTTATTTATACAAAATGTTTTTGTACTAACTTTCCAAAGACATTTAACAAGATCAAAGACATTTAACAGGAGCAAACACTGAAACAATAAAACAAGATACAGTTAATGACATCAGTATTTAAAATACCCATAACAATAAGACAGTATAAAAGATTTATGATTTTTTTTTAAAAAAGAACATTCTCCTACATAGAAAACTCTTTTAGGTTAACTTATAGATATACTGTAGATGTATAGCTGAGCACCAGCATTGAGGCCATGATATTGAGAACACAGCTGCGCTGGGCAGGGCACGTTTCTAGGATGGAGGACCATCGCCTCCCAAAAATACTACTCTACGGTGAACTCGCCACGGGTCAGCGTAAGAGGGGCGCTCCAAAAAAGCGATACAAAGACTCCCTGAAACAACATCTCAGGCTTGGCCAAATTGATCACCAACAGTGGTCCGCCCTGGCCTCACATCGGGAGGCATGGAGACGCAATATCCACAATGCTGCAGCCTTATTTGAGAACTCACGACGAACAAGTCTTGAAGAGAAACGACAACGCAGAAAGAATCACAACCCAAAAACATCACCCAAGGAGACCTTCTGCTGCGCTTTTTGCAACCGGACTTGTTTATCTCGGATTGGCCTTTTTAGTCATCAGCGCGCTTGCAGAAGGCGCGGGATGAGTCCTTCCTGAATCTTCGTTTGCGAAGAAAAGCCAGAGAGAGAGAGAGAGATAGCTGAGACAAAACTAACCATGGTTGCCTATGGAGACCCCATTAATTTAATAGGCTTTTCTTAGGGAAGGAATACTGAGAGGTCGTTTTGCCAGTTCCTTCCTCTGAAATATAGCATACAGCACCTGGTATTCCTTGGCAGTCTCCCATCCAAGTAATAACCTAAGGTAGACCTTGCTTAGCTTCCAAGCCCAGGTGGGATCTAATGCCTTTAGGGTATTTAGGCAGCTGCTGTTGTTGTGTGCCTTCAAGTTGCTTCCAACTTATGGTGACCCTAAAACAAACATAGCATGGACTTTTTTTGAAGCTAAGAGAGTGTGACTTGCCCAAGGTCACCCAGTAGGTTTTCATGGATGAGTGGGGATTTGAACCCTAGTCTCCAGAGTCATAGTCCAACACTCAAACCACTACACCTTGATGACTCCCAATTTAGGCCTCTAGACTGCATTAAATGTTTCTTATCCCATTCATTCATCCATCACTTTATTTATATTCCACCTTTCTCCCAGGCTGGGACTCAAGCTGGTTCATTTTCCTAAATAAGCAAGAAGGAACAATTTCCTAATATCCTCTAGATCTGTGAACAGCCTTTTCAACTGATTTTTTTTCTTTATTCCAAAACAGGTAAATAGGTTCTGTGTGTGTCTGTGAGAGTCAGAACCTGTCCACACAAAATGCTGTAGCATTCCTGTGCTGGTGCCAGTGAATTGTGCCCTCTTCCAGGTTACTCCATTCCATTTCTCCCACTGATGGTTTTCTACTCCCAAGTCAACATGTCTTGCCTATTAAGTACCTCCATCATTCTTGTACTATCGTGGATTTTCCTTTGGGTTTCCCCCCTTCATCTCTAAACTTTTCTTTATTTTTGCAAACCTTTGTGTTTCCTCAAGC
Organism: Gambelia wislizenii; assembly: GCA_030847615.1. Taxonomy (NCBI): domain Eukaryota; kingdom Metazoa; phylum Chordata; class Lepidosauria; order Squamata; family Crotaphytidae; genus Gambelia; species Gambelia wislizenii. The sequence continues at coordinate 22,411,214 of JAUMIR010000005.1, read as the reverse complement.
CTATCCTGATACCCTCCTTTGTCCTGAAGTCACCACAGAAAGTGCCTGAGGAGCAACAGGGTAGGGATGTAGGATCAATAGAATAAGGGGTACAGTCCTAATCTGTCACCAATTGCCATACCTGATGCAAGAGACATCAATAGCCAGTCCAGAGGTCAATTACCCTTTGTCCATATCAGATGCCAGGGAAGTTAATAGCCAGTCCAAAGATCAATAGAGTCAGCTCTGAGGTTCAGGTACTTGGTCAGCAAGGGGTTAGAACGAAGTCAATCTGAAGCCAAAGCAAAACAAGAACACAGGAAGCATGCAAACAGCTACCGATAAGCAGTTGTCAGCACTAAACCTGGGAGGAGAACCAGGGCCGGTTTAAGGAATTTTGGGGCCCCCTGCAATGCTTTACTTTGGGGCCCCCATATGACTTGAAGGCACATGGCCAAGAAAGAAAGAAGGAAAGAAAGAAAGAAAGAAAGAAAGAAAGAAAGAAAGAAGCCCTTTCTGAGGGAGACAACCCTCAAATTCCCTCTCTCTCTCACACACACACACACACTCACCCTCTCCGATGTGCCTCTCCCTCCAGCTTCTGCCATGGAGGGCTGCTGTTTCTTTCTCTTTCTCTTTCTCTTTCTCTTTCTCTTTAGTTTTGGAGAGGCTGTTTTGTTTGTTTTTTTAAAAAAAAGCCAGCAGGAGGAGGAGGGTTTTTGGAGGAGGAGGGTAAGAGGGGGCTCCTCCCGGCTGTCTCCTGGCTGTTCCTTCATCAGATTAAGGAGGCCAACACGGGGCCCTCTCTTACCTCGGGGGCCCCTCTTGACCTCGGGGCCCCCTACCAATGCTGATTTGGCAGACAGGTTAAACCGGCCCTGAGGAGAACCACTGAGATATTTAGAGCCAGATCCTTCAAGGCCAGCTGAGCCTGGTCAGCAAGTAATCAGGTCAGTGTTTAGTATTGAAACAGTTCAGATAAAGAAGGCAGTAGGTCATCTGGATCATCCACCACTGGCAGGCAGACTGTTTTTCAGGGTGAGATATGCTTTCTCTATCTGCTTCAGCTGCCTTCTCAGTCTCCAGGGTAAACCAGGCTTTCTCTATATTTGTCTGCATTCTCTGCTTCCTCCTCCTCTCCTTTGCACCCTCAGCAAGGGGATTCATGACATCCTTCTTGTGCAGGGATGCACATGCTACATGGATTGTTGCATGTTACAAATGCATATGGATCATATTATTCAAATGTATTTGTAACTACATTGGCTCCCAATTTATTTCTGAGCCCAAATCAAAGTGTTCTTCAAAACCCTAAAAAGCTGCTTTTTGGAGTACAATCCCCAGAATATTAGTGCCAGCCTTGCCCCCCAAATATGGGTTTTGCCCTTTGCACTCTGTGGAGACAGCTCTTACAAACTCACAGATTATCTTCTTCAGACCAAGTCAAAAGGCCTATATTCAGTCCTTACTCTCCTTGATCTCTCTGCAGGCTTTGACACAGGTGAATATGCTCTTTTGCTGGATTAACTTCATGACCTAGGGTTTACTGTTTTAAAATGAATTTAGCAGTGGGGATTGTGGATCTTCAAATTAGGTTCTACTAGGTGGTGTGATAGTTTTAGGTTTCTTATGGAGCAACCCCTTGGAGTTAACAAGACTGGATAAAAATTTAGAAGTTCTAAAAAAGAAATAAGGGTAAATAGAAGCAAAAAATGGCTAAAGGAAGAAGCTGAATGCAAATTAAGTCATGTTGCCCAAAGGGAGCATCAAATAGCTGAGACAGTTGAATAACAGCAGATTCAGCTATTTTAAAGCAATGGGGCACCCATCTCTGAATGCCACTGCCAAGACCTGACTCTCTTACATTCATAGAGAGTGTCTGGCTCCTGTTACTAATGTCACTTGCAAATTTATTGCATACTTTCCAGCTTTCTGTGCCTACTGGCTGGTGTACGTCATATGGGGGGTTATATGTGGAATGGATTCTCCTTGGTGGAGATTAAATTACAGCTAAGGGTTGCATTTCAGTCATCAGGCAGCTCTATAGGAAAAATCGTAAGAAACTGCTTTGTACCAGCACAGGCTATTTGTCCATCTGGCCCAAACAATAAAGCATTTGAGTATAGTATTTATTTATTTTATTCTATCCCACCTTTCTCCCAATGTGGAATCCAATGCAGCATACAATATAAGCTGAAACAAAATAGAGAAAATATGTGGTACAAAGCTTTTAAAAAACATTAAAGAATATAATTAAAACATTAATCTAAAACATTTCAAAACATATTAAGCACATGTTATATCTATGTTTTAAAAAACAGCACACCTGCTGCCCATCTTATGACCCCAACCAGTTAAAGGCTGAAGGCCTGTTTAAATAAGAAGGCCTTTGCCTATAGGCAAAAAGAGAGCAGAGAAGGCGCTAACTGAGGGCCCATGTATACGAAGAAATAAAATGTGAATTGGTGCACAGTAACGCTAATTCACAGCAGTTTTCATTTGTCTCCATGTTTTGTTTGTTTTTTGCAAGATCGCTATTGTGCAAAGCTATCTGTGTTTGCCGTTCACATGGAGGCATGTCGGCAACTCAAAATGGTGGGTGCGAGTGAATTACTCGCTGTTTTATTCTCACCAACCTGCCCCTGCCAAACAGTTAAAAACAACAACAACAACAACTAAATCCAAGGTGCGGAAGAGCAATCTTCCACTTAAATAAAAAGGGGGGCAGGGGAAGAAAGGCTGTTTCATCACCTCAGTGCACAATCGCTACTGTGAAAATCCAACATGGCAGTTCCAAGCACTACCTTGTTAGCAAGCTCCGCTCCCTGTGCATGTTCAACCAATCAGCTGTCTGCTTCAGGAATGCGCTGCAAACTGGCTGTCCTAAATAGCAAGAGTGCACATTTCCCCTGCAGTTTTTAAACAAACTTAGGGAAAACCACAAAGCCTTTTCCCTCATAGTTTTCTTGAATTTTGGTCTCCCTCCCTCTGAAAATAACAGACTGCTGTGGGATCCCATTTGGAAACATGGGATTCCACTCAGAATCTAAGAAGATTTATTTCACCTTCTAGACTGGCTCTGAGCCTCCCTTGAGAGGGGAGTTGCATAACCTAGGAGCAGCTATCAAGAAGGCTGTCTTTCATGTTTCTACCAGATGAGTCTGCAAGGCTGGTGGGATGGTGTCATAAGGAGCAACCCCCAGGGTAATATTTGTGTAAATCTTACTTTAAAAAAGAAAGTTGTGGGCAAAAAATAACTAGGCAAAATTATTTTTTTCAGACTACAATTGTCAAAATTGTTGTAGCTATGCTGGTGGAGAAAATTCTATGGCTTATACTCCAAAAAGCAATTTCCCCAAACTCTCTATTCTTATATGGATATACCTATAGATATTGATAATGAAGTAGATATACACTCCCCACATTAAAGAGAAGTATATATATGTATACCTATATATGTATGTATATATATATATGTGTGTGTGTATAAAATATTTAACTTGTATCCACCTCTCCTCATGGAACAAGGTTAGGAATAACAACAAATTAATATACAACATATAACATCCGTTAAAAACACGCAACATCTATTAAAATGCATGACATCAATTTAAAAGAACAAATAAGATAAATATCTATTAAGACAATTAATCCGTATTTAAAATTAATAGTTCAAAATTCACAATTTAAAAATCATCTGGCTAGGCCTGCCAGAACACACTGGTTTTTAATGCTGTTTTAAATTCGGACAGTGTATTAAGCTGCCAGTCTCTTCCAGCAGATCATTCCAGAGTCTAGGGGCAGCTGAAGAAAAAGTCCTCTGGGTGACACTTGCAGCCTAGTCCAGACTGACTGGAGTAAATGTCCCCCAGAAGACCTGAGTGTACAGGACAGATTATACAGGAGGAGGCGATTCTGTAGGTAACCTGGACCCAAACCAAGTAGGGCTTTAATGGTAATAACCAATACTTTCTACCTTGCCGGAAAACTAATTGGCAGCCAGTGGAGTAGTTTTAGTATTGGTGTTATATAATCACTCCTGGATGTGCCAGTGATCAATCTGACTGCTATGTTTTGAACCAATTGAGGTTTCCAAACTTGGTACAGAGGTATCCCAATATACAGCACATGGCAAAAGTCCAGCCTTGAGGTTACCAGCATGTGCATCTTTAGATCCTCCAGCTCTTGGAAGGGGTGCAGCTGGCATAATAGCTGAAGCTGATGGTAAATACACCTGGCCGTTGCATCTATCTGCGCTGTCATTTGGAGCGACGGATCCAGAAGCACCCACAATCTGTAAACACAGTCTTTCAGGGGGAGTGTAACCCCATCCAGGACTGGTTGATACACCTCCAAACCCAGCTTAGGACCCTTGACAGTAAGCACCTGCGTCATTTTAAAGAGCAGCAGTACATAGCATAGTACCCAATTTATTAGGATCTGCTGACAAGCAGAATGGTGAACTGGCAGTGAGGGATTCTGGCAGATTCTGTCAGGTGAGGACATTGTCTCTACTGATCAAAAAGTCTTGGGACTTTGACCAGGTGAGCCCTGACTCCATTACATTGATGGGAGATATGAAGATATTGAAAAGAGAGCTCATGGGCTGACAACAAGGTGTACAGGGACAAAACCTTGCCCTTTTGTTACAAGGCCCTGGGCTGTTTTAATTACAACCCTGGTTGCCTCGGCACAGCAAAAAAGTGCACAATCAATACCATGAAATTTCAAAATGGTGCTTCTGGGCCACTTCATTGCTGGCAAGCCCACCCACTGTGTGTACATCCAACCAATCAGCTTTCCACTTCCACCCTCACTGAGACTGTGCTGCGCTGCAAATCGGTTGCCCAAACGAGCGGTAATGCACATTTCTGCTATTTTTTTAAAAAAACTCAGAAAAAGTAATGAAGGCTTTCCCCTGCAGTTTTGGGAATTTTTGGCCCCCCTCCTTCTGAATAAGGTGAATCATTGTGAGATCTCATTGGGACAAAAGGTATTCTTCTCAGATTCTATGAGGAGTATTTCTAGACAACCCCCTAGTAAAACACTTCCTGTATGTGATATTACAATCAAGCTTCTGCATTAAGCTGAAAGCAAACTATTTTTAAAAATACAAGCTGATACATGCCCCCTACTCTGTTGCAAAGAGGTAATAAATCCCAATAAATCCCAATTTTTCTTGATACTAATAAGATTTCTCTGTAATCAGCATTGGAATGTTGGAAGAGCACTTAGAAAAAAATATAGGAGAACTTTACCGTATATGATCATGGCTGTATGCTTTTGTATGGCTAGAAATGGAAAGATGCATTGATTCCATCACAAGAAGATTGGCTGATGTTAATTGACATGTTAATTGGCTGAAATGGATAAACTGTCATTCCTTTTGTCTTGTTCTCCTTAACACAGTGTTGGGAATAATGCACCCTTCCAGATGTTAAATTGTAACTCCCAGCATTCCTCACCATTGGCTAGGGCTGCTGGGAAATGAGGTTCAACAACATCTGGGTTGTTGTTTTTTGCAAAATTCCTACAGTTGTGCTGCAGTAAGGAAAAGGACAGAAATAGGGGAACAAGGGAGGGTTAGGAATGGGAATTGATGCTGTCTCAGGCCCCCATAAAATTCAGTGAATGAGTCAGGATGCTGGTATGAGAGAATCTTTGTCTGAGACCACTCAACACCTGGTAGATAATTACGCTGATAATAATAATGCAGTAGGATCCCCTTACCCACTGGGGATTGGTTCTGTGGGGGCCATGGATACCAAAAACTGTGGATAATAGTGAACACCATTGAAAATAATGGGACTTCCAGTTTAAAATACCATAGAATTGCCTTGGAGGACCTAGAAAATGGCTAGAGGGGGCACATTTTCTAAAAAGACTCTATGGTAGGTGTGCTGTTTTGTATCTAGTGGATAATTGAATCAGTGGATAATTGAATTAGTGGTTAATGAATTAGTGAATACGGGGGTCCTACTGTAATAATAATGCACTGTAGGATACGTATTTACATTTTTCTTATCTGAGGTATAATAACATTACAATTTGAGATAAAATCAGAGGATTATTTAATAACTCTATCAGTGGGATTCATGGACCGCAGACATTGGACTGCAGCCTAGAAGTGAACAATATTTTCCAAGGGACAGGACTGGAGTGAGACTGTTTTCTTTAAAAATCCATTAAGGAGCCATGAATGTTAAGTAGGAGTTACTGTAGATGAAAAACCAAGGCTTATCTGCTATAGTTTCTCTGTTTCACGTTTTTAAAGAGACCGTTTTCAGTTATAGGTTGAGTGGTTTTATTTTGGGCTCAGGAAATGAAACTACTGTGGTCTTAGACTTTAAATGACTGACTTCCTGGTCCAAAATATTTTGCAGTCTGAGGCAATTGACAAGAAAGCAGTATGCTGGGTGCCATGTAGAGAAACCCAATGAAATGATATTTTTATTTTAGATCTGTTGCTGGAAAAGCAGGAGATGCTGGAATAGAGGGGGAAAATACAAGATCTGCAGTTGAAACCCAATCTCAAAATGGAGATTTGCAGACCAAATGAATTTGTCACGGGTGGGTATCAAATAACATACATTCTTGGACAACATAGCAGTTATTCTTGCAGCCCCACTTCTGAAAACATAAAGGACTGCTGAAAATCAAATCTGTCTTGCTTTGGGTGAAATGCTCAGGTTTCAGTTTCTGCTTGTCCCCCACCCTCATTCTTTGCTATCTGTACTACCTGGTTTGAGGAAGAGTTCTGGAGAACCTGAAAGCTTGCACAGTATGGTAGTTTCTTGGTTGCTCCTAATAAAAAATATTTCCCAGTGGTTGATTCTGAATTTTTTTATTCTCATGGGCTAGCACTGTTATTCTGAGTTTTAAAATAAGTTTTTTAAAAAACTAATATTTTAGAACTCTGTTATGAACAGGAACCCTAGATCTGTTTTTAAAGTGTGTGTGTGTGTGAGAGAGAGGGGGGGGCAACACTGATGTGCAGGTTGTTATTAACCCTGTCTTACTTGCACAGAGAGCAAATTATGGTACTTTCACCTTCCATTATCACTGAAACATGACATTGTTAAATATAAAGACTCTTACAAGTACAATGTGTAATTAGAAGTGCTCTCCATGTGTTCAGTGTACAATTGTTAGCCCTACATAGGTAAATTACAGGCAGCCTTTCACTGTCTTAATACTTCTTACTGCTTGATCATTTACCACATTTCTGGTTCATAATTCCTGAGAAGGCTCAACTCACAGGGGTCTTGGTGGGCCAGTATTCCCAGATCATTTGGGGGGGGGCAGTCCTCTTTGTCTAGCCGGGGTGATGGTGGTTTAAACTCCTTGCTATCCATGGTTAGGTACACTTTGCTTCCATCAGCAATGAGAATTTCCAGGGTAACAGTGCTACATGTTTTTGGCCATGATACTATTTGCTGGTGTAATGACACCAGCAAAGAAGGCGGCTGCAGCGTGGTGTCAGAGGGAAAGTGGCCACAGGAACTAAAATGCTGGGGAAGAGCAGCAAAAGTAGCCCCACTGGGAGATAAAAGGTTCCTGGATTATTCCTGAGTTGCTCAGTAGCCCCCAGACTACCTTTATATCCTGACAGTGTTGATGTTTGCTGCTATCCCATCAGTGCTAGTGTACCTCAACCAAAAAAGTGACTTACACCAGCATAACAGACCCTTGTGTTGTATCTACCTTCAAGTCACCTGTCAACTTATGGTGACCTCATAAATTTCATAGGGTTGTCTTAGGCAAGGAATACTCAGAGGTGGTTTTGCTAGTTCCTTCCTCTGAAATATTGCCTACAGCACCTGGTATCCATTGGCAGTTTCTCATCCAGAACTGTTTTGTTGTTCTTTTTCTTGTAAAGTGCCATGTACATTGATGGTGCTATAGAAATAAAAGATGATGATGATAAATAACAACAACCAGAGCTGACCCTGCTTAGCTTCCAAGATCAGATTGGATCTGGTGTCTTTAGGGTACTGAGGTGGAAGTGACCTTAAGCCAGTGTAAATCACCCACATGATTCCAGCTGTTGTTTTCATTTGTGGAGAGAGAGCACTGGAAATTCAATGTAGTTTTGTAATAGAGGTATACCTCAGTGAAGTAGATGTATTCTGGGAGATTATTTCTTTAGGAGAAAATTTGGTATCGGTACATATGAAATTAAACAGCAAGGCCAGGTAAGCTTTGATAAATAAACGAACAACTTCCCTGCATCAAACTCAGAGAGATGCCCTGCAAATTAAAGCCAAGGCTTTTTACTTCAGCCAACTAGCTCCTGTGCATCTTTTTGCTTTAACAAATGTTTGCCACACAGAATCTGCTAAGCATTCATCTCTGAGATCTCCATGTCTGTTGGAGGCAGTTACAGTGGGGGTGGAATTGTCTGGCTTTCCCATTGTTGAACTGCGACTCCCAGTCCTAGCCAGTGTAGCCCATGATGAGGAATGCTGGGAATTGCAGTGCAACAACATCTGGAGGATCTCATGACTCCCACCCCTCATTTACAGCCTTTGAAGTAGGGATGGGACTCAGGTGCCCCTTCAGATCTTGCTGGACTGCAGCTCCCAGCATTCCCTGTCATAGGCTGTATTGGCAAGGGCTGATGGGGTGCAATTAAACAATATCTGGATGGCTGCATGATTCTTACCCTCATAGGATATTAATTTCATTTGTTCCTAATTCCTATCTAAACTCACTTTAGGCTAAATTTTCACAGTAACCAGGGCAGCAAATTTGTTCCAATGTGTACTAGCCATTCATCTGCATTTCAATGGCAAGATCAGACTTGTATTGCATCAGGCACTGCCCAAAGTGATATATAATCCACATTACCTTGTCCAGGCTTAAGTCTAAATGTAGGCGATCTACATTCCTGGTGAGTATAAGGAGTTTCTGCAAAAGTTCAGAGAAGATTTGGGTAAGTCTTTCAGGTCTTTGCACAAGGAAGAGGAGAGATAACAACTCTTAGGGGATTGTGAAAGGTGTATTTGCAAGCACATGGAATGTATGGGGAATACTGAATGGAAAACTAATCTATTATTGCTTAAACAATTGTAGTACAATCCCAGATATAAACTTCACTGAGGTTCTACAGGATTTACTTTCGTGTGTGTGTGTGTGTGTGTGTGTGCAGAACTGTATGCAAAAATAACAAACATTAACTTTGTTAGTAATATTATGTTGAGGAAACTATTATTAAGCTAATAACAGGTGATAAATGGAGAATAACAAAACTATAATTCAGTAATGAAAGCTTCATTCATAAACATGTTCTAAAAATGTGTGGGGAAAAATCACTGCTGATTTATTACTTTGTAAACAAGACAGCCAGCTTGCCCTAGTGGTTTAAGCCTTGGACTATGACTCTGGAGACCAGAGTTCAAATCCCCACTCAGCCATGGAAACTCACTGGGTGACTTTGGGCAAGTCACACTCTCTCAGCCTCAGAGGAAGGCAAAGGCAAACCTCTCTGAACAATCTTGCCAAGAAAACTCTGTGACAGGTTCGTTTTATGGTTGCCATAAGTCAGAAATGACTTTAAGGCAGACAACAAAAACAGCCTGGTGGGTAGTACAAAGAAATAATTAAGTTGGCAATCCTACAGGTCTGTCCAAAAGTGAGCTATGAATAGAAATGGGCTTGCTCCCAGCATAACTCTGTAATTTTCTTTTAGTAAAATAAGTGCTACTATAAGGATTAAATACTCTAAAGGTACTAGATCCTGTCTGATCTTGTAAGCTAAGTAGGGTCAGCCCTGGTCAGTACTTGGATGGGAGACCACTAATGAGTATCAGGTGCTACAGGCTATATTTCAGAGGAAGGAATAGGCAAAACCACCTCTTGGTATTCTTTGCCTAAGAAAACCCTTTGAAATTCATGGGGTCACCATTAAGTCAACAGGCAACTTGGAGGTGTGTGCACGCATGTGTGTGTGTGTGTGCGTGCACGCACGCACACACACACACACACACACATGAGTCCTACTACAGATCTTGTGAAATTGTGGATCTTCATACATTGAATTCCAATTCCTATCAAACCTTGCCCGCCTGGCAAATAATATGTGATGTGAACAGTAGCCTGTATATATCTTGAGAGCCAATCATTCCTCACTTCATTCAAACTGTGTCAACTGGGATTGCTATTTAATATGCTTAGGATTGCTGTCTGAAGCAGGTGGAACATGTTGACTTCTATGGCATTAAAAAAAAATATAATTCCTGCCGAATGAGTTGTAGAGGGGCAGGCCCTAATGGGTTGCATGCTCCCAATGGGATTAGCTAATAACCCTGTTTGAAAGTAAGCAGCTCTTGAGTTTATGAACAATTTCTCAGAAGTGGGAATTTCATCAGGTGTAACATGTTGTGCAGGGCTGACCCTGTCATTAGCCACAGTGAGGTCTTTACCTTAGACAGTAGTCAATGGGAAGTGGCAGAAAGTAGGGGGGAAACAGGAGATGGGGGAGACATCTTTGCACTGCATATCCAGCTTTCTATCCTCTAGGCTAGGGGTACGCATGGTCCAGAGCTTGGAGGGACACACTGCTCCATTTTCGGACTCTAGAGGAATGCAACCCGTTGTCACAGCCATCATTTTTGGGAAGCCAGAAGTGATACCAGGCTACTTTGGAAGGGCTTTTCCTGCCTGTTTTGGGGTAGGGAGCCTACCAAAAACATGTTAACAGTCCCACAAAGGATTGTGTGTGTGGGGTTAAATGTGTGTAAAGGGTTTTTTTGGCTAAAGAATGAGTTCTTCTGGCTAAACTGTTATAGAGGTACCAAGGCTTGGGGGTGGTGTAGATGGTTCAGGAGCATGCTGGACCTCCATGTCTCTGAAGATTGGAGATTATCACACTATGCTTTTATAGTGCTACTACTGTATTCCACTTTAACTGCTCTGGCTGCAGAAGGAGAGGGTGTGCAAAACCATTATGAAATGATGCATTCAAGGAGGTGGGAAGTTCTTTTATAAGTAGGGGAAAGGGGTGGGGGGCAGGGTAGGGGTAGCTGTTAGATGTGATGTTTTTTTCTTTTTTGTGTGTACAGGTATATATATGGTTGTCTATATTTTTGTGTTTCTTAATTTTTTTTTCTTTTTCCATTGGTTGTAATTGATGTCTTGTTTTATCATGTTGTGTTTTGTTGTTTTTATGTTTTTGGTTATTTTTGTAGGTAGAAACTTTAATAAAGATATACAGTATAGATAGATGGGATTTCCATTTTAGAGAGAGGCATTTAGGACTCTCAGCCTGAGAGCTCTTAGGCCTCACTAAACTACCAACCCCAGAATTCCACAGCAGGCAGCTATAGCGGTTAAGTTGGAATAATAGCACTATAACAGTGTAGTGTGGTAAGCATTGCCCTGGCCATGCCAATCTCACACCTGTCCTAGGTTAACTGGGTGCTTTGAGGTTGCCATGAAGGATGCTTTACCACTGTCACTGTTAGGCAAACTCCACTGCCAGTTCAGTTGGCATCTATACATGAAGCAGGGTGGGGGAGTTGGAGAATCTTGTCTCAGGCAGCAAAATGTCATGGGTCAGTAACAAGCTCTACCTGTTGAACTCCCCTCTTCTCCACAACCCCTTATTTGGAATTTTGGGGGATTAGGATTTTTTTTTAATTGGAATAAGATCATTCTACCGAAAAATACACCCAACCACAAAAGGCCGTAACAATAACGTAAAAAAAAAAATGTTTTCCTCTTTTCTTACTAATACAAAAATAAAACTATCTATCCTAACACGAATAATTTTTTCCTCTTAATCTAAACACACTATAATCACTCTTTTTTCTTTTCCAATGGACATTATATTTACCCCTTACTTGGAAGCACATGTTCCTTGCCATTCCAATGCTGCTCAGTCTCTCTGCAGCAGTCCTCTAAATCTACAGCTTGCAGAGAGAGAGAGAGCCCAGAGCTTTGGCTCCTAGCCATGCTCTTTGCAAGCGAGAGACAAGGCCAACTGCTCTTCCCTTCTTGGGGGCCCCCTTTTCTGAAGCTGCGTTGCCAAAGAAATAAATAAAACTCGGCACGAAAGAAGGCAAGCAAGCCAGGAAGGGAGGAGGGAGAGGGAACCGCCCAGCCGGAGGGCAAATCTAGCCAGGCGCCTTTGCCATTGGCCCTGCAGAGGGTGGGGATGGAAGGCGCGCCTTGGCGCACAGCAGAACCACCCGGGCCACGAGCTCTCCGCCTTGCCTTGCGCGCGCCCCGGGACCGTCCCACCCTCGCCAGCGCGCGCCAGACCAGGAAGGGTAGGCAGAGGGCTCGTTCCATTGCATGGCTACGGTTGGCTGGGAGAAAGATGCGGGAGGAAGCCCAGGCTCTGCTCCTATAGGGCGAGAGGGCTGCCACACAAACCTAGCATTCTCCTTTTCCTTCCAGCCCTCCTTGCAAGCGAGAGAAATATTTCGAGAATTCGCCGGGCGAGACAGAGAGACAGAGAGGTGTGTCTCTGGGGTGCCCTCTCCCTTCGTCCGCCAGCCGGGGGTCTTCTTTCGGCCGCCTCTCCTGGAGGGAGAAGAAGCCACACCAGGTAAAAAGCTTGCTTGACCCCAGTAAGAAGCTTGCATTGCAGACCTTTTCCGAGGAATGGTGTGGCCTCGCCTTGCTCAGGGTTTTGGACCTGGAGGGGCACGGCACAGAGGGTTTTTTTTAAAGTGGAGAATAAGATTTGTCCGGTTGGGGGTGCTTTGGTTGGATACTCCTGCATGGCAGAATGGGGTTGGACTGGATGACCCTTGGTGGTCCCTTCCAACTCTAGAAGCCTATGAGAAGAGGGCGACTGCTCGGTTGCCTGCTTGCTTTGCGGGCTTTCTTGCATGGCTGGATGCTAGGACTGTCCTTGGAAACTTCATCCAGTTGGGTTTTAGAGTTTCCAAGTGTCCCTTATTAGAAGGGGACAGAAATGTCCCCTCTTTGGGGGTTGGGAAGCTTGTCCCTTACAGGGCTGGCAAGTGTCCCTTAGCAGAAGGGATGTCCCGTATTTGATGATTGCAAAGCTTTCCCCTTGTCTATAGATGTTCAGTCTATTAGTCACCCTCAGATAGTCACCATCAAAAATCCGTATTTTGGCATAAAGAGGGAAATGTGTGCATCATGTCAGAGAAACGCATGGGTAGGGTGAATACTGTACTTTAATTTGGTATTTAGGTAGAACACAAACTTGTTAACAGCAACTTCCTGATGGTTAATCCTGCTGTCCCTTATTGTTATTTTGAAAAGCTGGCAAAGGCTATTGGGCTCCAAAATTGCTCTCAAGTGTTCCCAGAGCCCCCCACCCCCAGCCTACTGTCTTTGTAGTAGTTATGAGTACTGTACAGTCAGCCCTCCCTATCCATGGATTCAACCAAACACAGTTTGAAAATATTAAAAAAAAATTAATTCCTAAAAGCAAACCTTGATTCTGCCATTTTATGTAAGGGACACCATTTTACATTGCCATTATATATAATGGGACTTTGGTATCCACTGGGGTCCTGGAACCAAATCCCCACTGATTCTGAGGGCCCCACTGTACAGTATTTATCTTTTTTTTTTTTTTTTGTGGGGGCGGTGGGGGAGTCTCAAGGTAAAATATTTGAACAGAAACCTTTCTACCTCAAGGTTTTGCTTGGGGAAGAAAAGTTCCCTCAAGCGGAGCCGGAAAGTCCTCTACCAGTTAAAATTGCCATTTTAAGAATCCGGCCTACATCTATTAATTTTCCTGTCTTATTTTAGTCGTTTAAAAATACTGTATTTATATCCCACCTAAGGTGGCTAACAGGAAGCAACAACCGCCTTGGACCCCATTTTGGGAGAAAGAAAGGCGGCATAGAAATTGTACAAAGAAATAAAAATAAATATACAATATATACAGTATAACAGTACAGTAAGTTTTTTTTTAAAGGGGTGTGGTAGCTTGTGAGGTCTCTTGGACCCAGAGAGAGGATGATGATAAAGGCTGCTCACCCTAAAGCAGCAGGTGGGCTATTGAGATTCCCCCAGGTGTTAATCAACTTTCACACATATCATCCTTGGTGAGGCTGGCTAGAGCTGATGGGAGCTGCAGTCGAGCAATATTTCCCACCTCTGCCTTCACTGTTGCTGTGCTAAGATACATGTGAGGACTCCTTACATGTGTATATGTGTCACCCTAAGGGTGCAGCCCTGCTAAATATTCCCCATTAGAGTAGACTCACTGAGTCAATTGTTCAATGGCAAGTCAACGCATTGAATCAATGGGGTTTATCTATGAGTCCAGTAGTTCTTCACCTTTTTTTTTTTAACCAGGGATCCCCTTTAAATATCTTTTGTTGCTGCCGACCCCCAAGATTTAACTCAAGATTTAAAACAACAACAATACAGTTGCACCATCCATGAAACCTTCCCTAAGAGGCACTGGAGGGGGAGGGAAGACTTTTCTCCTGCTGCTTCCTGCAATTTTGTGGCTGGAGTGGATTGAATGGCAATGTGGAAGCCAAGCCATCTGGCCATTGCTCCTGTCATGTGGCTGCTCCACAGCAGGAAGGAGGTGGGCCAAGCAACTTTCAAGCCTTTGTGGACCCCCTGTGAGAACATTGCAGACCCCTGCAGGTTCCTGGACCTCAGGTTAAGAACCACTGTATGACTCTATTCTAGTAATAACAGTTTGCTAGATAGAGCATAAATCAATACATGCATTTTTTTTAAAAAAAAAAATTGGAAGCATTGGGTATAGCTATCCTTGCATCTGCTGGGCATTGCCATGGGCCAAGGGGCGACAACCAAGTATTTTAATAAATAAAAATCAAACTCCAGTAAGATAAAGTCAGTTGCATTATAGGCACATTGCAAATGGAGGCGGTGGGGTATTGGGAAAGAGTGGCTTATTTTAGGCAGCGTTCATGGTAGAAACTAAATTTGAATTTATTTATTGTATTTATACCCCGCTCTTCAGCCACAAATTTGAATCGGGAGGCTGCTCGTTCCTGCCTCCGTTGGAACTGTTATTTATGGGTAGACTGCTTCTGAACATGGAAATTCTATTTACCTATCATGGCTAATGGCTATTGATTTCTGCTTTATTGAATATCTTTAATCATTTGGCGGGTGGGGGGGTGAGTCTGGTTTTAGGTTCTTAGCTGTGCAAATCCTGAGTTTACACAGAAGTAAGTCTTATTAAGTACAGTACCTTCTAGGTAAATGTCTGCAGGATTATAACCCTTTCCTTTATGGCGCCCTTCTATTCATTTAAAAACAAAACCCCAACCTTAAAGCCCAGTCTCTTAAAGCCAAGCCTTTTAAAAGGTGGCAGTTCCCAGCATGCTCGCTCACGATTATTCTGCTGCTTTACATAAGAAGAGGCGAGGCTGCTCTACTTTCTGTTTAGGCGTGTTGGGAATTTTCCAGCGTTGGGTTTTTGCAACGGGGATGATTGCAACAAGATCCTTCGGGGGAGATCAGAAACGGGCCACTCGGGAAGAGATCGCCCGTGGGGAAGACCTGGCGGGTGGGAAGATTTGTGTCCCAAGCCCAGGAGATCTGGCTGCACGGGAGAGGGGGCCGGTTTGTGATTTCAGCCCCGGTTGCCGTGCAAATGGCGCTTGCCTCGCCCAAAGCAAGAGGAGGGTGGGCGGAGCGGGGCTGTGCAAAGGTGGGGATTTGGAGCCGGCTTCCAGCTTGCGAGGCCCCATTGACTCCTCGGGAAGAAGGCTGCGAAGGAGGCTGCCCCACCGGTGCTGAGCTGGGATCGCTTCATTGGCCCCCACAGAGGCGGGTGCAAAGGAGGCGCATCTCTTTTTTCTTTTCCCTTCTCGTTTTACACGGGAGGCGGTGGTGCTTGGCTTCTTCCCTCGGCTCTTGCCTGGTGGAGGGAGCCTGCTGGCTTGCTCCACTTCGCCTGATGCAATAGTCCCGCCTGTGTGTGTGTGTGTGTGTGTGTGTGTGAGATATGTTATCAAGAAGTGAAACTCTTTCTCTCTCCTCTGGAGTGAGTAGGAGCAACCAGCAAGGCAGGATATTAAAAGTGGTTGGGACCTTGGTGCAATTCCTAAAATAGAAATATGCCTTTGTGGACGTGTATGATTTATTTTAAAACTCGTGCCATAGGAACTACATAGTACTGTACAATAAACAGGAACACTAACAATCTTCATATGCAAACTCATTTTCAATACAGTTGTCCCTTCATATTCGCTGGGATTTGGTTCCATGGATACCAACATCCGTGAATACTCAAGTTCCATTATATGCAATGGTATCCCTTATATAAAATTGCAAAATCAAGGTTTGCTTTTTGGATTATCATTATTTAAAGAATATTTTCAAGCTGTGAATACTTAAATCCGTGGATACCAAATCCGTGGATACAGAGGGGCAACTACTTAAGCATTGGTCAGGTTAACAGATTGATCCCATGCTTGTTAGTAAGTACCGGTAATATACAAGCTAGAATCCCTTTGGTGAATCCCAACTAGGGGTGCATCCACGCTACACAAATAATCCAGTTAAACTTGATATTTTCCACGGCTCCTTCCTGTGGAATCCTGGGATTTGTAGTTTGGCAAGGCACCGCAGCTAAAGACCCTGTAAAACTGCAAATCCCAGGATTCAATAGGAAGGGGCCATGGCAAATAATCCAATTTCAAATTGGATTATATGTATAGTGTGGATTAGGCCTAGAATAAACCCATTGAATCAGTTCTTGAATGGTGAGTCAAGACATGGGGAAATACTTTTGACTCAGTGGCTCTACTCTAGGTAGAAATAAGTACAGTTTAAGTGACGAAGTGGATAATAGCAGAAATAATGAGGAAGAAAATGAAGATACAGTACAGTACACTCATTTCCTTCAGCACTGGGCTTCTAACCAGTGACCATTGATAATCCAGCCCTGACAATGACTTTGTTTTTATCCTGTTACTGTTAGAGGCTTGTTCATGTTTGCTTGGAATATGAAAGTAAATTCCATTGTACAGTATTCAGTGGGGTCTTATCCGACTAGGTGTGTATGATTAAGATTGCAGCCTGCAAGTGTTAATAATACACTGCGTTATTGTCCTAAGGCACAAATTTAATTAGAGACAGAGCAGTTGCTGTTGCTGTTATTTATACCCACCTTTTCTGTAGAGCTGGGAACCAAGGGCAGCTTACCAAAATTGGAACATATGCAGGTAAAAACACACACTAAAACATACAAAAAAATTTTTTTAAAAAATGTAATTAAAGTAGCATTTTAAAAGATCTCAATTGAGAAACAGGAAAAAAAATAGTGCTACACACTAATAAAAGTTTTTTCCTTATAGATCTGTCTGTTTGCAAAAGCTTGGAATAAAAAAGGTTTTTAATATGCTCGTGGAAGGACAAGGAGGGAGCCAGTCTAGCCTCTGTAAGGAAGCTATGAAGTAAGAGGACTTCATAGAGACTTCATAGAAGGCCCTCTCCACATGATCTCTAAACCTGGTCAGGCTCATATGAGAGGATGTACAGTATTCCTCCAGATAGCCTGGAGCCAAGCCCTGTAGGGCTTTATAAGTGTTGTGTATCCAATTGACCCTCAGTCAAGCTGCTAGAACTCAAAGCAAGACAAGTTATTTTGGTAGATGAAGTCGAAAATCCCTCAAGTACATTTTTCTCCACGCTTGGAACTAGAAATCAATGAATTAGTAACAGCTTGCTAACCTTCTCTAAAAATCTGAATGTATTATCTGAAATAGCCATCTCACTCTGTGTAATGATAGGTGCCATCCTATGTCATTCAATCATAGTGGAAGCTCACAGCCTCCAAGTATGTTTTTCCCATGTTGGTCTGTTTTAGTCTGCCACCTGTGTCTCCAGAAAGATCTTTTATCTTGCAAATTCTGATATTCATGGGTGCTGATACCACCTTCTTATATATGGGCTGTACTGCTGCTTTGGGGATTAGCTATACTAACAGCAAAGAGTTCAGAGTACTATGCATGGTGCTCTCTGCCCACAACTTTTGCCCTCAGAAGCAGCCTTATGAGGTTTGTAAGGTTGAGAGATACTATTTAGCCCAAGCTCACCCAGTGACCTTCATGACTGGACAAGGATAAAATGCTTTTTGGAGCAAGTCTAGAGTACTGTCGTCTGTGCCATCCTTTTATATATGAGCTGTAGCTTGTCATTATTGCAATGTATTTCTATATCCTGCTGATTTCCCTTCTGCCTCCTTTCTTCTGCTTGTTTACGTGACTGCTTTATAGAACTAGTGTGGTATAGTTTTAAACTAGGACTTGAGGGATCCAAGATCTAGTTCTCACTGGGCTGTGAAGGCCCTGGCTGGTCACTTTGTATCTCAGTCTAACCTGCCTCACAAGGTGAGTGTGAGGATAAAGAGCCTGAGTGCAGACCTCGAGGAAAGATGGAATATGAATACAACAAAGTATTTTTGTTTATATACCAGGACTGGGTAAACTTGATAGTGCTGGGACCAAATTCTCATCCCAGGACCTGCTGTGGGCTGTGTCAGACTCCCCAAAAGGAGAGGGATAGAAAACAGTTTTAAAAAATATTGGGGAACTATTAAAAATCTTGGAAAGGCCCCAACCTCTGCAGGCTGGGAAAATATATCCGGGAGACAATATTATACTTCTCTTGACTTCCTTGCACAGTTTGAATACAAGCATCACATCTGCAGGGAACTTATTTTTTTTAACTGTGCACATACATCCTGTACAACACAGCCTGGATTTGCTTCTATGAGTCAAGAGCCTGATACAGAGAGCATTCTGCAGATTCCAAGGTTTAGATATGCATGAGGTTCTGAATTGTACTTGTAGGTGTGTTCTTGAAGAACAGAGGCTTATAACTATAAATAGCTTCCTGGCTTTCTGGTTATTGAGATACTGTGGCATTACTAAGGCTGGTGTTACCCCTCCTTCCAACAGTGTCACCTGGTGCAATTCGGCTTCTCCGCACCCCCCAGTGTTTCCACTGTTGAGATGTGCTGAAGGCCACCTGTTTTGTCTTTCTAAATATCAGATAACAGTGAATAATTAGATGGTATGGAAGAAGAAACCTGTATTTGTAGCAAGTATTTCACTGGAAATTCCCCAGATAATCCACTTTCAAATGAAATGAACAGTGATTTGGGGTAATGGGGAACAGAGAACAACAAAAAAGGTAGTAATTTTGATGCCTTCACCCCCTCTTTTAATGCTGTTAGCATGGGAATTATATAGCCTCACATCCACTTTCCTAAGCAGTTTAATTTTCTGGGCCTTGGAGGGGGTATTCTTATTGTTTATTTATGGAATGCATAGCAGTCTTCCACCTTCAAAAAAAATCCATTTGTAATGCTTGATGGCTTTTGGCAAACAGTAAAGCAAGGTCATTGCTCTAATTTCTCCATCTCTGCTTATGTAGCATCCAAAAAAAAAAAAAATTCTTCTGCTTAACCCTTCAGGCACAGCTGGCTGTGCACACCTCTAATTAAGCATTCTTTTCAGCCGAGGAAAATTCCACTGTGGCGGGGGTGGGGGATGGGAAGACGGACCATAAGAACGGGTACATTTTCTCTTCAAATAAGACAAAAGAAGTAACTTTGTTTTAAATAGATAGATAGATAGATAGAGTCTGATCTGGGGTGGAATTTTTGCATTCTAGTTGTAGTTATAAAATCACCATGACCGCAGTTGCTAAATATAAATCTTAGCAGGTCTGGGCAAGGTCAGCCTTGTATTGAAGCACTGGCCTAGTAACAATGGAGTGTGCGCTCATTCTCTGCACCAAGCACAAAAATGAAGTGGGCTCCTGCAAGAACAGGAGTGTACTCTGTCCCTTCTCTGCCAGCCCACAGCTAGCCAATACTTATATATTTAATTTAGGCTAGTAACTTTTGTGAGCTTGTTTCAAATCTCATTTGAGTCTGTCCTCCTCCATCACCCTTTGTTATGGGATGCGCATGCATGATATCCAGTTTGCCCCTTCTTATCCCTGTTTATCCATATATACTGTGATTGACGTATTGCTACTCAACCACGCAGACTCTCCCTATGCCTTTTGACTCCTTTTTCTCTTGTGCAGTTATTCTTAAAAAGTGTCCTGTCAGAAAAAAACCCAAATACAGGTGTTGTTTCTCCCCCCGCCCCACCACTGTATCCACAAGGGATACATGCCTGGTCTTAGCGCAGATACACAATACTGCATATAATAGCCATAGAATATCAGAATCGTGCTGAAGAAGCTAGAAAATGCCTAGAGAAGATACCTCCTTAGGCATCTGGCATGACTCTATAGTCAATTTCCAGCAGAAATGGATCATAGAGTTGTCTGGAGGACCTCCTGATGCCTAGAGAGACCACTTTCAGCTAACTCTATGGTCCTCCAGATGCCCAGAGAGACATCCCTCCACAAAATAAGTTGCAATGATCCCATGTAAATTGGGGGGGGGTTTAATTAAAGGCTACAGAGGTGATTTCAGAATTTAAACGAGGATGACCCAAATGCCAGCTGGTAGAATCCAGCTAATGTACAATATACTGTATAATCTCATGAGCCCGATGTTCCACATGTACAGGAGAATGTGGGGAGGAAACAGATTCTAAAATGGATAATGAAGTTCTAATACCTACAGGTTTAATTCTCAGGATGTGTTTGATCTGCAGTGTAATATACAGTATTGTACATGGGGGCCACATGCTCACTTTCATATAAAAATCACCTATACATAATGAATTAACCTTTCCCCTCACATCTTTGTTTTCCATGTGCAAGGACTTGTGGGTAGCATTTAATCTTATTAGCCTTCATCTGCAGTCTGAAGTGGTACAGCCCAGACTATAAATAATTTATAGGTTCAAAGTACAATTACAGCATATACTATAGCTTCCAATTTCCCTAAACTTCCCATTACCTTTCCATTGGTTTTTCCCCAACTGCTTTCTAACTAACATGGCTGCTCCTCCCCTGCATTCTCTCCCATCTCCATGGTAACCATTCAAGCTGTCTCCTGTTCCAAATGGCTGCTCCTACATGAGGTTTGCTATTACTCCTGTATATTGTGACTTATAGTGCGAGAAAGAATGTCTGAGGATATACAGTGCCTGCTTTTCTGTGGTAGGTGCTGGGTGACCTGGCTGCCTTGCCAGTCTTTTATCTTTTGGAAACATTTATGCAACAACAACACTGGTGCTGCCATTCCTTGGCTTGCTTACACATTGTTATATGTTATATACATATGTTATATACATATCCAGTATATAACATCTCACTATTCCTTCCACCCAGAGCTTGGAAAAGTTGCCTTTTGGGACTACAACTCCTAGAACCCCCAGCCACCATGGCAGTTGGGATTATGGAGTTGTAGTCCAAAAAGTAATTTGCTCCAACTCTGCTTCCAGTATCTTTGTGGGCATGTAGGCTGAGAAGATGATGACTATGATCATCTTCCATTCCATCTGTTCTCCAAAGACCTTAGGGCAGTATTTTCCCTCCCCTCCACATTTTTACAGTAATCCTGGGAGGTAAGTTGAGTTGAGAGGAAAGGGGAAAAAAATCAGATAAAGTTCCCCATTCGGTGTGAAAAGAACACATGAAGGAGGTTGTGAGGACATGGTAGTGAGCTGGGTATGAAGAGAAGGTTGAGAGATGACATGATAGCCATGTTTAAATATTTGAAGGGCTGTCATACTGAGGATGGGGCAAGCTTGTTTTCTGCTGCTCCAGAGACTAGGACACAGAGCAATGGACTCAAACTACAGGAAAAGAGATTCCACCTGAACATTAGGAAGAACTTCCTGACAGTAAGAGCTGTTGAGAAGTGGAATGCACTGCCTCAGAGTTGGTGGAGTCTCCTTTGGAGATTTTTAAGCAGGCTGGATGGCCGTCTGATGGGACTGCTTTGATTGGGTATTCCTGCATGGTAAGGGGGTGAACTAGATGGCCCTTGTGGTCCCTTCCAACTCTATGATTCTATGACACATGAAGGTAGCATCTATCCCTATTGTCTACAGGCTAGAAGATGAAAATGGCTCTACATTGATTGTAGTTTACTGAAAGCATTTTATTCCTTTCCTCAGCCACAAAGTAGCTTTCATACAAATACTTAAACATGTGTAAAGCATCTCCATGTGAAAGAGGACCCTGACCCAATCAGGATCTCCCTCCCCCAGAGTTGAGGAGCTCTATGTATATACACTTAAACACCTTTTGAACTCAGGCCAAATGTTCAGGAGGTGTAGCTTCTATCTGTGTGGGGCTAGCCTCCTCACATGTTCTTTTAAAGTACTGTACGTGGAGTGTCTGAACTTTTGCCCTCTATGACTAATTTAAGATTACCCAGCAAGTTTCAAAGCTGAGGGATGATTTGAACCTGGGTTTTTGAACATTCTAGCCTCTACATCAGTGCTATTAGTGTTGTATTCTGTGGATCACTGGTTGTCTGCAAGGCGTTGGCTACTGGTCCACATCAAGTTTCCCAGCAAGAAAGGAACAATTCTAGCCAATTAGCAGAAATATGTTATTGGTAGTTGGCACATTGGGGTAAAAATTGCTTTCCCCTCTTATCAGGTAGCATAAGAAACACAGCTGTACACTACACGCTCAGCTTCTACATTGTGATGACTAGGATGAAGACCTTTTTATTTGAACAGAATTTTGGGAACCAACTGTTTTAGCAGGAAACGGCTTTTCTTAGTGTGCTGTACAGTTGTCCCTCCATATTCACGGATTTGGCATTCACAGATTTAAGTATTCATGGCTTGAAAATATTCTTTAAAAAATAATAATCCAAAAAGCTAACCTTGATTTTTCCATCTTATATAAGGGACACCCTTTTGTTATGCCATTGCATATAATGGGACTTGAGTATTCACGGATTTGGGTACTATTCACGAGGGGTCCTGGAACCAAACCCCAGCGAATGTGAAGGGACAACTGTATTACTTTTCTCTTTGGCTATTAAATGCATATATTATTAATGGTTTTACTTCTGCAAGCAGTTTCATGCAATTGTAAACATTTTTAATGTTTTTATCTGCATGGGTTTTTGATTGTGTTTCTTTTTATCTTGTAAGCTACCTTGAGATTCAGTTTCTGGAAAAAGTTGGTATATAAGTAAAGTAGTACAGTACAATGTATTATTTTACTTTTGATGTTCTCATTAGAGATGGACTAATCAAGTCCTTCTAGATTCATACTTAATGAAAACTAGTGTAGTGCAGTGGCTAAGAACTTGAGCTTCAAAGCCACAGATTCACATATTTGCTGCAGCTAAAACAATATCCCTCAGCCTCTTTGCCCTCTCCACTCTTTGTACACTGTTCATTATGGAGATAATGCATACTTTAAAGGATTGTAAGGTCACTGAGATAATAAAAGCTAAATACTGAGAACAGAACCCAGCATAGGTTCCTGGAACTGTACAGCCTAACTGAAGTGGGGAGTTTTGACTGATTAATGAAAGCAAACAATTGTCTTAATTTTTCCAACTTTGCACCTTATTTAATCTATGATGTTGGTGTTAATGCAGTTTTATTGTCCATGGGTACAATCCAGCTAAAGTTGATCAGCTGGGTCTGAGTTATGCATATATACCGTCTCTTCTCCAGAATCATTTCATTCAACTATTTGTCAGAATTTTGTTTTCTGTACACATTATTGTCATTGCCCTATCTAAACTCATTCTAGTTTTGTCTGCAGCCTTCTTAAAGGGCAGTATCCAGAACTGAACATAATTCAGAAGAGGTCTGACTAGCCTGAAGTGAAATGTAACTATTACATGTCTTGTAAACTATGGGTCTAAGGCAGCCTAAAATGGTGTTCGCCTCTTTTGCAGTTGTTATCACACTAATGTCTCATGTTCAGCTTAAGTTCAGTTGGGCAAGTTCAGTTGAGCATGAGATACAGTATAACATTCTCTGAAATTGTATCTTTAGGAGTTATGTACCAACTTTGTGTTGTTGTTGTTTCTCTTTTTTTGGCCAGCTCTTAATTTTTGGGACATTCCAAGACCTGCTTCCCACTGTTTCATTCTCCATCAACATCTGTGGAACCAAGTTATGTCCACTGCTGCTTTAATAAATCTGGTTAGAACCGGAGGCCAACAAGCAAGGAGAGTGCTGCTAACATCTCGTATTTTGCAAGACGACAAGTGCCTGACAGTTGTATGCCAGAGTTCTACAACTGAACGCAGAACCTCCCGTTTTGACCTGGATGGTAGTGGCCGTCCTGCCACTTGGGATTCATTTGGTATCTGGGACAACCGTATTGATGAACCCATCCTTCTCCCACCAAGCATAAAATATGGAAAGCCAATCCCCAAGGTCAGCCTGTCAAATGTGGGCTGTGCCAGCCATATTGGAAAGCGGAAGGAAAATGAAGACCGCTTTGATTATGCTCAGCTGACTGATGATGTCCTGTATTTTGCAGTTTATGATGGGCATGGTGGGGTGGCAGTAGCTGACTTCTGCAATAAGTACATGCAAAAATATATCCGGTGAGTGTATTGATTTTCTGGTCTCCTGTTTGACTCTGTAATGGGAGAAGGAGGGGAGCTAATAACATGGTACAGGATGTGGCCTCTATATGATCTCATTCAGTTCATGTTTGACTGACCCCAGGAGCCCAAATAAATTTGCCGCATACTGTCTTTAATCTATTTGGTGGTGGTGTGTGGGGAGGGGTCAGTAGCATGTCTGCCAAAATCTGGCTGCCAGTTTTTTAATGTCATAGTGAATGGATCTTGGGTGAACATTCAACTTAATGTTGGAGGATTTTATGTCTGGTGTGGAGATAGAAAGGAAAGCAGTAAAATAGACTCTTAATAACTAGTTGTTCACTATGGGGTTGTATGTAACTGGACTGAAGGTATCTTCTCTGTAGTTAAATATTACTATGCTAGCTTATTTCACTGTAGCCTGCTCCGATCCCTAAGATCATTGTGTCCCATTGTGATTCCTAAGAATCACAAGTGTTCTTATAGTCTCTCTCTCTCTCTCTCTCTGGCTTTTCTTCGCAAACAAAGATTCAGGAAGGACTCATCCCGTGCTTTCTGCAAGCGCGCTGATGACTAAAAAGGCCAATCTGAAATAAACAAGTCTGGTTGCAGAAGGCACAACAGAAGGTCTCTTTGGGTGATGTAACAAAAGTTCTTATAGTGATGCACCAATAAACCACCATTTTTAACTCCCTTTTCAAAGTTGGCCTTACCATGAAGTAACATGAAGGCATTGCTTTAGCATTAGATTACAGAGGGGTGCCATTGTCTTGTTTCCCACCTCTATATCCATGTCATTAAAACCACAAAACAATGTCTTGCTATTAATTTCAGGTGCAAATAATTTCAGGTCTTCACCCCTGGTGATTTGAACACAGTTTTGAAGGTGTATAAGATCCACTTGTTCTTTTTATTAGATATGCAGTGTAGCAGCTCAGTGTTTTTGTGTATAGTTGCATAAGGTATATAAACTCAAAATAAGTTAACCATTATACCCTAATAGGTGATATTTCCAAAGTAAGTATATAGTATTTGCATAGGGATATAGTGTTTGAATTGCCTTAAAAAGTAAACTTTTAAGAGCTGGAGATTTTTACAGCAAAGAACAACAAAAGGAAGGCAATATAAGACCTAACTCACAAAAACAACCATCAGGCTATACTGTACACTTATGTAACTCTTTTATATTTATAATACATTTTAAAAGGTAAAATAAATGTATTAAGTAATCAATTGTTCAAACTTTTAAAATTTGTCCAGATTTTAAATAGTAGTTTGAGTGATGGAACATAAGGCACACATCACTATTGAAGGAAGGCTGATGATCAAACATCTTAGCAGGTCTTCATTCCAGTAGAGGCCAGATGCAGTTCAAACAGCAGTATTCCTCAGTGGCCAATGAAGTTCTTATATTTTCAGTTCTTTCCTCCAGACAAAGGCTAGCTAACACAGTTTTAAAATCCTACAGAATAAAAATGCCTCTTCTTCTTTTCTTCTCCACAACCTGTTTTAGGGTAAAAACCAAGGATAGAGAGGGAGGTAAACCTTGTTTTAAAGTATAAATGCCACTGAGATTCCACCTAAACATTAGGAAGAACTTCCTGACAGTAAGAGCTGTTCGGCAGTGGAATGCACTGCCTCATAGTGTGGTGGAGTCTCCTTCTTTGGAGGTTTCTAAACAGAGGTTGGATGGCCATCTGTCGGGAATGCTTTGATTATGTATTCCTGCATGGCAGGGGGTTGGACTGGATGGCTCTTGTGGTCTCTTCCAACTCTGATTCTATGATTCTGTAGGGTATCAGGAGCAGGAGCTCTCCTTTTTTCTTCCAGGAAATGACTTCCTTTGAGGAGGCTTCTAGGGGGAGGGGAGATGCAAAGAGATGCAAAACCAGTCCTGGGGGTCACATGCCACCCATGGGTTGCCTGATTCTTGCCCTAGTTCATAGGGTTGGGGGTGTGTGTTAAAATTTGGTATTGTTTTTCTTTGAGATTATTGTCAGCACTTTGTCACTTCCTTGTTTTTGCTTTTCTCCAGTGAATTTCTCGCTGAGGAACAGAATATGGAACTAGTACTGATCAGAGCTTTTTTAGAAATAGACAAAGCATATCTGAGACATGCTGAATTGTCTGCCAATGGTAAGTATAAAGTTTCATTTCAGCAGTGGCAGGAGGAAATCCCCTCATGTGACATCCAGTAGTTTTCTATTAATGCTGCCTCTTATGGAGATGGCGGGTGAGGTGGGGTGAGGAGCCATTTTAATATATGAGGACTTGCTAAAAACTGTTTTATAAAAAATCAGCAGGACTTCAGGCTGGAGTTACTGAAAAAAGAAATTAAGAGAACTAATTTGAAATATCAGATGAAATGGTGCACTGGTATGAGGTTAGGTTTTCTAGGCAATAATTGATATAAGATATTAACCATCAAGTAGATGCAACAAGTAGATGCATCCATTTTATCTTAATCTCAAAGGTTATTCTGTATCTGGAAGACTGGGTTTTTAAAGGTATGTTATTAATAGAGTTTCTGCGGACAAATCTTCAAAGTTTTTAAACTAGTTGGCTAACATGTACATTCAAGTGTCAAGCTACACATAATATAGAGATAACGCTCACCAAATTTAATGGAATTTACATTCAGTTTTAAGCATGTAAATTTAGGGTTTAGTGACCTGGTGCTGTCCAGTTGTTTTGGCCTACCATTCTCATAAGAACCAGCCAGTATGGCTGATGGTAATGGATTATGGAGATTCTAGTCCAAAACATCTGAAGGGCATCTGGTTGCTTCCCTCAGTGTAAATCAATTTGTGTGAAATGTCTTAGGCATTTGATTTACATTGAAGGAGGTAACCTAACTGTTGTAGCTCACTCTACATCTTAGGGCTGTAGCTCAGTGACAGAACACATGCTTTGCATGTTGAAGATTCTAGGTACAATCCTTGGTTTTTCTGGGGAAGACTCTTCTCTGAAAATTTGAAAACCTACTGCAGACCAGTGCAGAAAATGAGTTAAATGGTATGAAGTAGCTTGATATGCTCATTTTTGTGGTTCTTTGCATCTGCTTTCTCAAACTATAACATGCATGCAAGCCCAATGCCTAATCTACTGAGCATGTAAAAGTCAGAATAGCTTTTAGGTGGAGTAATTATTATTTTAACAACTTCATTTGGTGCATTTTTGATGTAAAACTATAATAGGGGAAATTCATTTTTATTTTGGGATAACATGGTTGTTCTTGACTGCCATTCTCATTGGTATATGTATTCAATGTGAAAGCAACTATAATCAAAACATTAAATTACCTTAGTATCTTGTCTATGACATTTGGTGCCAGTCTCATCTACCGTATATAAGTACATGTCACAGATGAAGAACTTGGTACCAGTAGAGCAACTGTACTTTTTCAGTTTATCCTAGTGTTTAGTTATGGGTAAACATATTTAGGAGTGGGCTCCATGGTTACAATCGTATATATAGGGAGTGAGGAACCTTTAGCTGTCCAGACGTTTTGGACTTCTTGCCAATGAGAAGGGATTATAGGAGTTGAAATCCAAAACATTCAGAGGCTGAAAGGTTCCCCATCCCTGCTACACAGTTACTTGGGAGGTAGGTCCACTGAAAAGGGGATAGATGCAACTGTATTTTATTAGACTCATCTCAATCCTTTTCTTCCACTGGACTTTTAAAGAAAATTTAAAACGATTAGCTATTCCAGATGAAAGAGAGTGCTGCTAAAACAAAGATACATAATGAAATAACCCTTAATTAAATTTGCTAGCACTGCTGTCCTGCCCCCCCTCCCATTCCAAATAATCTTGAGTAGCAGTTATTTGGGCTGTCTGCTCTTGATATTTGTGTCTCATTAATTGGCAGATAAAAGGTTGAAATGATAAGGTCCCTGCACACAATAAGATCATCAGGGAAACAAACAAACAAAAAAGTCCTTTGAGTGGCAAACATTGCATCTACACTTCATTGATGAAAAGAGGTTTGGTTATTTGGGCTTTTGATCCAGTAAACACACTTTGCTTGGGATGGGAGGAATCTGTGCAGCCTCATTAGTTCACATGATTCTTTACATTATTGTAAGCAAAAGAGAGACCTATGTCTCAAAAAAGCTTCCACAATCTCAATATGTACCTACTCCCAGAAATTGTAGTTCAATGTGTAATTTGCACATTCTAGAATCTTGTTTATTAGATTAAATAGTGAAAGTAGTGTCAATATTAAGATATGGAATTATTTTCATTATTTAGTTGAACTTGCCAGTGAAAACCATGATTTTTAAGCATAAAAATGTTAACCTGCAACACTGAAGAAGTGAGAGAGCTGCAGAAATCTTGTCTTCCATGTTTTAAACAAAAATCTCTTAATTGTGCCAACAAAGTTTGATGCTTCCTACACCTTTTCCAGGGCCATTGGGCATAGCCCAGATGGACACTTTTTGCACAAGCTATACTGGAAGAATTGTACCTTGCCTATATCTCAATCACCTTAGGAAGAGTATGCAAGTAAATCCCCAGTGAATTGTGCTTATAAATTATGGAAGCAGTTTGCCCTTTTATGTTATGCTGACTTTGCTCACAGTGGCTACAGTGCTTTCTAAAGTCACCCGCTTTGTCCAGTGTAAATGGCAGGGCTTTTCTATGAAATGGTTTGAACGGCTTTTGCTCAAGTAAAAGCTAAATGTGAAACCCAGTAATTTTTGTGTGACTGAGAATAAGTAAAAAAAAACAAATAATAGCCTCTTTTTTGCTATTTATGATGTTTTAATCTTCCCAAAATAAAATTGTTCCCTTAAATGCCTATTAGAGCACTGCATTTCCAAATTATCTCCATATTTCACCGAAAGGTGTGCCTATGGATTGAGAAAAATTAGTAGGGAGATTGATTTCCTGCCCCCCATCACCATAAGCTCTCTAAGCAGAGCGTTCAAACTCGAAATGTATGTTTCCCTCTCTTTTGCAGCTCTTACCTTCCCAAGTGTTACAGGTTGCTTCTCTCTTTATTTTGAGCAAAATTCCTGGGTGAATTTTTCCTATTTGCCTCTGTGTACATGTTATTTATGGCAGACACTGTACCCGACCAACAGCTCTAGAATTGGAGGCCCGGGAGTCTATATGCTGGGCTTCAGTGGAAAGAGAGATCTACTTAATGTGGTCCCAGGTGAAGGAGTCTGGCGGGTTCCTAGCCTGGACTACTGGAAGGTTCCCACATCCACTTTGTCAATTAGTTGAGATGACATGCTCTTAAAAATGTCCAGTGAGTGTTAAGATACCTATTTGAAAGACTTTTAGATGGTACATTTCTATAGTGATGCTATCTAGGAAACAACAAATCCAATTTTTAAAAAATGTTAAAAAAAACATTCATTCTTAGTAGATTTTTGTATGCTGCTAAAAAAAAATGGAACAAAGTGCTAGTGACATTATGAACAGTGTTTCCTTGATTTTGGAACTGCAGTCTAATCCACTAATTACTGCTGCTTAGCTTGTTTTCATCACTCCACTAGGGCTTGTAAAGGACTGATGTATAAATCTGCTTGTATAGTTCACTGTGATTAGAGGATCTGTAAAGAAGACTTTTCCAGTACTAATTTCATGGGGTAGGTTGCACTGACTTCAGTAAATATGATTAGAGGATCTGTAAGGAAGACTTTTCCAGTACTAATTTCATGGGGTAGGTTGCACTGACTTCAGTAAATATGACCAAGGATGCAAGAGCAGCTCCCCATTGCTTGTTTGTATTTTATGTATGAAAGATACATCTGTCCAATTTCTGATCCATTTAAAAGAACAATACTGTAAATGTGGGGTGGGGGAGAGAATAACTATTAAAAATAGCCACAGCTGCTATTCAGAAAGATAAAACTTTAGAGCAGCCTTTTTACTCTGGAGGAACCCTTGAAATAATTTTCAGTTCTCAGGGAAGCCCTGTATAAAAATTATTACATTTACAGCTCAAAAATGTTTATTTTTTCCCCTAATTATGATAGCTGATGGAAGCCCTAGTGACCTCTTACAGAACCCTAGGATTCCAGAGAACCCTGTATGAAAAACCCTGAGTATTCTCTGAAGTCAAATTGTCTTCACTTGAAACGACAGGGGAAGCTTGACTGGGCAGCAAATTCTGCAAACTCAGTACTGCCACTGAAAAATCCCTCCCTGTATCACCACTTTTCAGACTGTAGGGGTACCTTAATAGGCTTCTACAGGAGAAAACATCCATAACTATACTGAATACAGATACAGAATAACATGCCGCAGTAGTTCAAAAACAACTGCCCCTTGCAACAAAGACATGAGATGCATATCCTTTTCTGGTGCATGAAGATAAGCCTTTGCTTTGTTAACAGTCTTTACGTATTAGGAACACACAGAGACTGCCCTCACCCCTTAAATAATGTTTGAAAAACCACTTGTTCTTGTGCTTGGCAAGGCTGGAAAATAAATCCATTGATTCACTAAGTCCACCAGCAGTGCTCTTTGTGCTGGGTGTCACTGTACTCTCTTCTGGATGTTTTGTAGTTCCAAAAGCAAGGAATGAACTTGGGAGGGACTAGTGGTTATCTCAAGATTTGGCCTTAATTTTTAGGAGGGATGTGGGAGAAGGCAAAGTTGCAACAACTTAGGCGTGTTTTATTCACTTACTGGTTAAAACAGGTATTTTACTGGTAGTAATAATACAGGTTCAAGCTGACCAACCTCAAATTTATGCTTACCCTCTCCTTTTGCCTTGTCTCCACTTGAACACATTGATTAGAATGCATACAGTGCTCTCATCTTCTGTATATCATGAGAATTAAACTAAGACTGTAATTCTGTGAATGCTTAATGTGGACTTAAGACCTACCCAATATAATAAATTGCATTTCCAAATAATCATAAATAGCATTAGGATGTATGTGTCATAAAGTAGTGACACTTATCATGTGATGATTTTTGGAATATGTAAAAAGAGCAACAAGGGAAGAAAGAAAGGTCATTTGGACAATCTTTAAAAAGAAATTATTTTAAGAGCAGTGTTTTAGGAGCCATTAATGTGCTCTGTGCAGTATGAATACCTGTTTTAAACCATGATAATATTGCCTTATTATAGCTGTTCTTCCTTTCCTGTCTAATCCTTCAGTCTATGATATGTTTTCACTCCACAACAAGGCTTCATGCATTTTTTTAACCCACATATGTCCACTGGCACCGTTAATATTCATCAGGAGAACGGATTCTTGAATATTGTGGTTCAAAGACTTAGGCTGTAGTCACATGTATACTTACCTAGAAGCAAGTCCCATCAGATTCACTGGGGATTGATTCTAAATAGCACTGGAAGGTTACATTCCTATACACTCTTACTTCTATGTCTCAGGATTTAATTCTGAGTAAACATGCATAAGATTGTTTTCTGAAGCCCTCAGAAAATAACAGTTCTCAATGAACTTTGGGCAGCTTTCCAGCCAGCTTTACCTTTTCTTGCTAATAGTGCAGAGGTGTCCACGCTAGGTCTGGAAAAAGGGAGTTCATGTGTCCCATGAACATTCATGTATTGGGTTCATGTCTTTGGAAAAAAATAGTCTGAAGTGACTATTAAAAGGACAATATGTTTGCTTCATATATAGATGTAATATTCCCACTGGTCCATTACTTATCTGTTGTTGTGTGCCTTCAAGTCATTTCCAACTTATGGCGACCCTAACGCAAACCTATTGTTTGGGTTTTCTTGGCAAGATTTGTTCAAAGTGGGTTTACCTTTGCCTTCCTCTGAGGCTGAGAGAGTGTGACTTGCCTTAGGTCACACAATGGGTTTCCGTGGCTGAGCAGGGATTCAAACCCTGGTCTTCAAAGTTGTAGTCCAGTGCTCAAACCCCTACACCACATGGGCTCTCTATGTATTTATGTGTGTGCAAGTCCCCTGTTGACTTATGACGACCCCATGAAATAGGGGGTTCTTAGGCAAGGTGGTTTGCCAGTTCCTTCCTCTGAAATACAGCCGGCACCTTGTAATTTTTGGTGGTCTCCCATCCAAATAGCAACCAGGGCTGATCCTGCTTAGCTTCCAAGAACAGATGGGATCTTGTGCCTTTAGTGTATTTAGGCTCTCTATGCATCTCTACTCAAGTAGGAAAAAAGTTGCTTCATTAGTGAGGAGGTGGAGATAATAAAGAAATATTCTCTACTCCTCAAAGCCATAGCTCCATTGAAAGAGGTATCACAGTAGTTCAGTGCCACATCACAAAACATCTTTGGCCTTCAGCTTAGGTCTAAGTGGTTGCTCTGTAGCTAGCTTTGTTTTGCTAGCAGAAAAACAGATGCAATTTGCTATAGAGTTGGCCTTCCTAAACAGCCCCTTGCATGGAGCCATGTTGTTAAAAAAATCTTTCTGTGCATGTCTATCTGTCTTCTGTCTTTATATCTTTAGCGTATGCTTTATAGCCATTATTACACAGTAGACCCTGTTTAAATCTTGAAAAGCAGAGTGATAGCCATCTTACATGCTTAGACTTTGACTATCTACCCTTATATGATGTTTATAGCTACCTTGCTGAGTGCTGGGACCACAGCAACTGTGGCTTTGCTGCGAGATGGAATCGAGCTGGTTGTGGCTAGTGTTGGTGATAGCCGTGCACTTTTATGTCGTCAAGGGAAAGCCATGAAGCTGACCATTGATCATACACCTGAAAGGAAAGATGAAAAGGAAAGGTACATCATCAAAATGTGTAATTGTGGGTTTAGCCTTCTTTTAAAAGGTGCATCTCCTCAACTTCCAGAAAAGTCTAGTGAACACCATGTCAGCTGATGAATTGTGAAGCCAAAATTCAAATCCCTGGTCAGCTATGATTAGAGTTATTAGCTTTAAAATTACAGGAGAGTCAAACAGCTTTAAATTTCAGCACAAGAGTAAACAACTATGGCTTCTTCTGCTCATTTCCTTACTGGCCCTGTGTCCACCCTTTGTCCTGCTTGCTATGCAGCATAGCTGAGCAACAGGTTGGAGAGGAAGATAACTGGCAAGTCTAGAAAAGGGATGGGTAAGGGACGTTGAAACTGCCACATTGGGACATCTAAAGTTACATAACTGTTCTTCAACTCTGAATCTAGTAATCGTAGCTATGGAGCTCAATCGCTTCCAGGAGACAAACTCTTCCAGGTGTTTGATGGGTAATATGAGGGAGGTTGTTTTGCATTGCAGTCTAGCTTAATGTGCCTCCTAGCTATACTTTCAGTACTTGCCTGCGTATTCGGAGCATATCAGCAATAATAATGTTATAATAATAAAATATATTTATTTCCTGCCCCTCTACGAAACGC
This sequence comes from Gambelia wislizenii, assembly GCA_030847615.1. Classification (NCBI taxonomy): domain Eukaryota; kingdom Metazoa; phylum Chordata; class Lepidosauria; order Squamata; family Crotaphytidae; genus Gambelia; species Gambelia wislizenii. Next base: position 22,377,494 of record JAUMIR010000005.1, on the reverse strand, counting down.
AGTCAGGGTGGCTTATAACAATTAAAATATACATCCTGGACCTTCAATCCCTCCCCCCTTAAAATACAATTAAATAAATCAGGAATTAAAACATACTTTAAAACAAAATACAAAAATTAAAAATAAACAATGGACAGTGGCCGTAGTGAGGTCGGGATAAGCTAGATTTTATTTTCTTTTTTAATGGCCGGGTATCTATTCAGGAAAGGCCTGCTGGAAGAGATCCATCGTAAGAGCTTTTTTAGAGCTATTTAGTTGGTGATATGACGGCTCTGTTTAAAAGCCTCCAAAGGAGGAGACTCCACCACACTATGAGGCAGCGCATTCCATTGCTGAACAGCTCTTACCGTCAGGAAATTCTTCCTAATGTTAATCTTGCTTTGGATGTAGGCAATATAAAAAGAGGCTGTTGACAGTAGTCATCACACAGTCAAGCCAAAGAACTGTTATTTGGAAATTATTGATTGGAAGTTGTCATGATGTTGGAATGCTGGGTCATCATATGTGATGTCACTGAATTGACTATAAAAGGAAATATATATGGCTGTAGTGATTATTTCACACTTTTCTTTCTTCTTTTTATTGGGTCAAGAATCAAGAAGTGTGGTGGTTTTGTAGCCTGGAACAGCTTGGGACAGCCTCATGTGAATGGCAGGCTGGCAATGACCCGCAGCATAGGAGACTTGGATCTCAAGAAATATGGTGTGATAGCAGAACCAGAGACTAAAAGGGTTCAGGTGAGTGATTGTGTATATTTCTCTCCTGCTCCCACCCTACTCTACACCTTCTAATGCTGACTGAAGTTGGTGTTGAAATAGGAACTTCATGGATTTGACTAGTACTAGTCAATATTTCCTGTTATAGTCCCTGTTTAACACTGTGCTGCCCATGTTGATCTTGCTACCTTCTGGTTGCCAAGGTTGTGAATAGACCCTATCTGATTTGTTGGACAAAGGTATGCTTTACTTAATAAGTATGCCCGGTGTTCAGAAAACATTATGTCAAAAAGTGAATGACTTGCAGAACACATATGGTAGTAAAGCTATTTTTTTGCAGAATCTCTAACACTGGGTTTCTACAATGTTAGTTTTCTCCTTGTGCAGTGGGGAAAAATGCCTTCTTTCAAAACAGGGGTGGGCAAAAAGTGTGACCTTTCAGATGTTGTTGAACAGCAGCTCCTAACATCCCTCAACATTAGCCTGCTGGCTAGGGCTAATGGGAGTTGCAGTTCAGCAACATCTGGAGCATTGTGCTTTGCTCACCTCTGTTTTAAAGCAACATTTGTGGATCCAAAGATAGCTGGTATATGTTGAGCATCAATGCTGGCCTCAATTCTATATCTGAAAAGTGAAGATATTAATATTTCCTTGGCGATCTCCCCAATGATGCCTTACTCTAATGAGGGATCCTCTTACAGCCAGGCATTTGAGCCCTGTCTGCTATCCAGAGACAATTTCTGTCCAGTTTCTTCCTCTGTGGGCATCCTCAGGCCCAGCCTTTCACTCTGAAGAGCCCTTCACAGCAAGGGATTAAATGATGGCTGATTCATTGAGTCCCAGGTGGTGTTCTGCAACATTTACCATATTTGAAAGAGGCTAGTGGGGCTTTCTGGAGCACATATGGCAGTCCCTTGTTGAGGCAGTGGAGAATCCCAGTGATGGGGCCTTTCTCATTGGCGGCCTGAGGCAGGGGATTCTTCCTGCCTTGTGAGACAGTCAGCTCTGGCCAGGCCTGCACTGAGATGAAATCCATAAGACTTTCATGTAATATAAGCTCCTCACAACGAAAACCAGGTGCTGCATAATGAAAAGCCTACTATATTTCAGAGGAAGGAACTAGCAAAACCACCTCTGTGTATTCCATGCCTAAGAAAACCCTAGGCACATGCACACACACACAGAGTGACATTAGCCTAATGCAGTTGCTAGTGCTCATTATAATAGACGCATTAAATCAGCTCATGCGTGGTAAGTTAACGTTTATGTAGATTCCATTAATTCACTGTGTCTGTGCTAGTTGGGCCTAGAAACTGGATTCCAGTGAATATTTTTCAAATAATTTTTGCTAGTCTATAGATAAATCTTTTGTTTGTTTGTCATTTTTTTTAAAAAAAATGTTTTCAACTAACCTGAATTTGTACTTCAAGATTAGAAATAGTGAAAACATTAACATGGAAACCATTAGAGGATCTTTCAGTACAAAAGTGGATAGAGTGTCATCTATAGCATTTTCAGAAGAGATAAAGTGAAATTAGAAAGGGGATAAATCAAAGAAGATAAATTTGAACAAATTTGGAAGCCCTTTATTACTTACATTACTTGTGTGAACTCTGGATATAATGTACCATCTGATCGAAAAGATTTTTTTGAAAAGTGTATTTTGAATGTTGAGAACAATTTGTTGTGGTGGTGTTTACAACTTATGCCAGCTCTAAGGCAAACCTGTCACAGGGTTTTCTTGGCAAGATTTGTTGAGAGGGGGGTTTGCCATTGCCTTCCTCTGAGAGAGTGTGATTTGCTCAAGGTCACCCAGTAGGTTTCCATGGCCAAGCAGGGATTTGAACACTGGTCTCCAGAGTCATAGTCCAATGTTCAAACCACTACACCATGCTGGCTCTCTGTTTCGAACAATATACAACCAATTTCTCAACACTCTGACTTAACAGCAATAGACAATACTACATATATGGTTTCTTAACTAAGATTGGTGGGTGGGAGGAAGGGGAAGAAGGAATTGAATGTTAAAATACATCTACAAGAATATTTGTAACATGTAAAATCTAAATACATTGTTTTTTTTAATGAATTTCTGTTCAACTACAAATCTGGAAGTCATGTATACTTTTTGTGTAATTTCAGTTGCAGCATGCAGGTGACAGTTTCTTGGTCCTTACAACAGATGGCATCAACTTCATGGTGAATAGCCAAGAGATCTGTGATTTTGTTAACCAGTGTCATGATCCCACTGAAGCAGCTCATGTAGTTACTGAGCAGGTATGCTTGACTCAAACCAGGAATGACACAGTTTGCCATAGGCCAATTTTGGACAAAGCCAGCTAACTCTGCTTGAATCCTTAGAGGATTCTGTTGGAACGTTCTACTATAAATTGGTGCAACTACTGACATCAGACAAAACCTTTCCTCAATGCTTATGGAGGGTGATAATATCTCTAAAGCATGTTTTATTGAAGGAAAAACCTTGTATTAGATTTAATTGCTTTGTTAGCTTTGAACTTGGTGTGGCTCAGACATAGTACTTTCTTTGTACTCTTGTCCATGGATTCCCTACCAAAGAATGTTTAATATTTTTAACTTTATAAATTGTTTAATAACTAATAATAATTTATAAATTTTAAAATAATTTTTATATTTATACTTTTGTCAAAGTTTTGTATAGGTTTCAATCTGTATTAGTTTTTAAATAGCTGTTAGCCACCTTGAGTCCTGTTATTAGGAGAAAGGCAGGATATAATGAAAAACAACAGCTACCCAGCATCTTGTATCACTTCTCTCTCTGTTGCTATTGGAAAGCAAATGCTGAAAAGTCAGTAGCATTATCACCACAGTTTCCCTATTGATAACTGTCCAATTCAAATCATTTTGGGGGACATGGATATTTTGAACAACATTTATGGTCACATGTAGCTGTATTTTTTTTTATTTCTAGGTCACCAGTTCCCGAAGTGCATTCACTGATAAGTTAGCTAGACTGTATTTACTAAATTAAGTCTTTATTTTGTAAAACATACTTGATATTCTCTAGTAACTTCTACCCAGTGTTAAAGCTTCCACTGGACCATTCTTGCTGCAGCTGAAGATATGGACAAAGTCTTGGAGATCTGACTAGCCACCTCATGTCTTTTTTAAAATAATTATTTTTATTGAAAATTTCCAAGTACACTAAAAACTACAGCTATTTAAAAGAAATACACATGCATAAGAAAACAGAAAAAGAAAACAAGCACTTGAAATTTTTGAAAAGCATAGATAAGAATAGAACAATGACTTCTGACTTTCTTACTTCAGCAAGCTGAAAATTACTCTCTGCCAACCTACAACTTGGGAGATTGACTGGTGGGAGGCTGGTGTGAAGAGATAGTTATTGTCACTTCATGAGGAGGAGCAGTGCTGGCTCCCCCGAAAGTGGAAATTATGCAGCCAATTCTTATAATATCATCTTTTGAACCAGAAGATTGGGGTAGCAGTTATTATACTTACTAATATTCCCGCTTGTGGGAAGATACTTAAGAAGGCAATGGCAAGACAAGTCCAGATGCTTTGGAGGGAACTAAATTATCTAGATCCATTTCAGTGTAGGTCCAGGCCTGGGTTTGGCATTGATACCCCATCCCTGATTAAAGGTTTTTGGGTTTTTTTTAAATATATTTTTTTTCACAACTAGAAGTAGACCTCTGGCCACTTTGGATTTTCTTTGGTTTTTAGCATTTTTTTTGTCAGAATGTGTGGCTCTCAGAGAGTCCCAGAGGTAGAAAATTAACTGCTGGACTTTCCACAGTTACCCAGCCTTGGTTGAAATGGTGATGTTTAATGGCTAAACTTCTCTTTCTTTTGATCTCTTCCTCAGGCCATACAGTATGGAACTGAAGATAACAGTACTGCTATTGTTGTGCCATTTGGAGCGTGGGGCAAATACAAAAATTCTGAGATCAACTTCTCCTTCAGCCGGAGCTTTGCCTCAAGTGGAAGATGGGCATGAAGCTTTCTGCAGCAAAATGCTGAATGGGCTGTACTATAGGGGTTTACCAGACAGAAAGTAGATCTGTAGATAGATCTATGTAACTGTTTTATCCATCTCTCTTCCAGCAGCTAGTGATGTCTGTCTGGGGTGCAAACTGCTGTTAATTGTTGCCTCTTAACAAACATATTTGTTACTGCTTATTTCAAGCCAACAATTTCCATTCCCTCCTGTTTTTGCAGAGCCAAAGTGGTGTCTATTTACACCTGGCTGGTTATAGGGGTTTTGTACCAAAAGTTTTACATAAGGCGTAGTACTTTATTAGGAGCTGAGAACATACGGCAGAGGAAAACAGGCCCTCAGTTTTCACAGTATTGCAAACAGAGAAGCATATGCATAAGGAGAAGCAAGGTGCCATTTCTCTCTCTCTCACCATCACAAGTATTTCCTTCCTTGGTTAAAAAGAAGAAGTAGAGGGAATCTTAACAACTGGAGATTAAGAAGCTGCATCAGTGGCCAGGCCATGCTCTAGTCTCCACAGTTAATCTCCAGACTTTTAGGCTACCCCAACTCTGGTTTTAAGCTAGCCCAACTCTGAAGAGAAATATCTTCATCTTTGGGTTAACAAGACTCCATACTAAAGTCAAATGGCACAAATGGTCAGTTGTGTGTATTCTGCTTTCATTTCCCTTTTTTAAAATCAGAAAATGAGTTTTACACTTAGTCTGAAGATCATGTTTGCTTCTTTGCTTTTGGAACCTTTGGCTGGGGTATAGCTAGATGTTAGGGCACCTGAGACAACTATATGCACAACACTAATAAGGGGGACCAGGTAGTGTGCCTTCAGTAGTATGAATGCTATGTAAATTATTTCTGCTGATTTAGCCTTCTTGAAACATGCTACAAAATACTATCCTTTTAAAACATGCTGTAAACAGTTAAAATAACATTTTGTTTAGTTCATTCACTCTAATTTCAGAGAGATACTGAAAAAGTCAGTCCTAGACACATAGTGTTATTTGGGGAGGGATTGGTGGCACAGGAGGGGGGTAGTAGTACAGTGGTTAAGCTTTAAGTTTTCAAACCATAGTAGTTTCATTTTGCTTTCTACAGTAGTTGGCAATAAATTGAGGGCACCCATTTGCTTTTCTCATCAACTGATATTGGGAGGGAATAAAGGAGTGTATTCAAAGTTACTTCTAACTTTAATCTAAAGTTAAATTTTGGGAGGGAAGCAAAAAGTTCCAATAAGACGACTAGTAACATTTTTTCAGGAGATTCTCCACATTACTATTTAAAATGGAACCTAGGTGTGAAGGGAACAATCTGTAACTGGAATTCTTGGTAAGACTTCAGTAATTTGAATGTTAGGGACATTTCCACAGGTTAAGAACATAATGCACCATGTTATGCCATGGGGACCATTGCATTTCTCTAGATGCCATAGGCAGGTTATAATGGTTTTTGAGCCACCATTTGAGAAGCATTTGCTTTTCAATTCTGATGAAAGTATTTTGAGCATTTCCCTGGAGTAAAAAGCTAAATAAAACTAACTTCTATATCAAGTTACTTTACTCCCAGGTTTAACAGTGCTGAGCCTTATAAGTGAACCCTGATCACAATGTGAACTGCTGCTGTTTAACACCTGGACTGCCTAGGGCCAGATCTTCATGTAAATCATTCTGCTTATGAAACATCTTTTGGACATGTATCTTATGCCAATGAAAGACATGAAGTGCTTTGCAAACAGACAGTGCCCTCTTATTGTTCTGTTGTTACTTAATGTGTATTTTACATGTTTGTATAATATATTCTCTTTTTCTCTTTAAAAGTAAATGATATGTTTAAAATGTATATGTACATATCTATGATCACAAGTGGTGCACTCCTTTGGCGCATAATGAGGACAACTGATTATCTAGTTGGCTGCGTCATTCAAGTGACCAGCCAGGATGCATTGTCCTCCCTTTTAACTGGCTTTGTTTGCTTCTGGAGACCTTGTTACATACCTAGATCTATTCGTTGCATAAAATTCACATCAAGGTCACTGTATGATCCACAATTGACTGAGAATGCTCTGTGAAATTATGGGGGTGGGGGAGAATACTGTAATTTCACCCTCCCAAATAGCACTGAACTAGGGGAAGAGGGGAACAATATGAAACAATAATTTGAAAAAAGAAAAGATTTCACAGACACCAATTGTACTTGTGGCATCTGAAACAGTTGAAAATCTCGTATAGTCTTTTAACTATAGTTAGGAAAAATTATTTTCCTAAGCAGAACTTGGAAAAATTACTGTTGAATTACTGGGAATTCTGAGAGCTGTAGCATCACAAGTAATTTTTCTAAGCTCTTATCCTGACCAAAACTTTTCACTGCCATCACCTAAAGTTCTTTCAATCAACTAATATGTATGCCAGTCACAAGATAAATTGAACAGCAACATCTGGTGAATAACTTGTCCAGATTTAATTCTTAATAGCTAACTCCCAAAAGTCATTGAAGGTGTTTCTTGGCAGCTACACTCCCTAAATCTAGATTCAGAATTTTATTTCTGTTAAATTCTCCTCCTTTTTTTTTTATCATGTGCCAGAAGAACTGCCTGCATTTTGCACAATACTTCCAGCTTTTAAAGAAGTGAATTGTAACTCTTGAAGTAAAAGACTTGTTTGAACTTAAATGGTTAAGGAATCAAGAAGAAACAACTGAATATTTTGAAGACAATATGGACTCTAGTTTTTCAAAGAGAGGTCAGGGGAAGTGTCAGCATTTTTTTTATACTATTCTACTTCTGAAACCAAAATATTGAATTAGTAGGCATGAATGTATGTTGCATGAGTTTGGAGGATGGGAGGGTGGAGTTGGACCCACTTGGTTTTGGCACTACTAAACCATGTTATCCCCTTGCTTGAATGTACTGGAGAAAGAGATTTCCCACTAGTGTCCACAGGGTTCTGAAGCTCCAGTGCTTCCTCATAGGGAGATGATTGTTGAAGGGCAGTTTCCCTTCTTGGATGTGTAAAAGTGCTTTGACAGCTTCACACATTATAACTGACTTGTAAGAGTACTGAAGTGCACTTGTTTATACTGTACATTGTATTGCAGATTCGCGTTAGGAATTGTGTAAAAAAAGTAAGTGTTCCTTATCTATCTTCCAGGGTGTAGGGAGGGGGAGAGATCCAGTTTGTTGAAGACTCCCATGTACTGGTACCATCTGTTAAATTTCTATGTAAGCTAATAGTAGATGAGATAATTGTTTCTTCAGTATGTGCTTATGAAAAAGCACAGTGAATCCTCATCCTAGTTATTAGGCTTTCCTGCCGTTTGATGGTAAGACAATTTACTTTCAGATGAAAAAACCATGGCTGGCTTGCCTAATTATGTTTAAAAGGGGTATTCAGTAAATGAAGCCTGTGATGTCAATCTGCAAGTATACATATATTGAATGTGTGGATTCTGTGGCTCAGCTGTCGCTACATTTAAAATGGTTGCTTTAAAATAGGTATGTGTGTATATATTTGTAATGGAAGCAGGTTGAAAACAGAATAATGTTTTAATAAACAGCTTGCTCCAAAGTGCTCTTGTGTGTTCTCAGTTTAGCTGAATATACTTTTGTAGATATGTGATTCAATGGATACAGAAGTGGACTCTTCTACATATTGAGGCTTGTTACCAGGTATGCTCTGAACACACACATGTACGTTCTGAACATGTCTGTAAAAAGCCTTGTGACCTTGGCAGTAGTGCATCTAAGGCAAATTGGTTTTAATAGCTCACATTCATACAGAACTATCTAAAATTAATTTTACACACTAATCAAAATATACACATTTGCATTAATTGCATTAGGGAATAGAAAATACTATGGAAAATAGGATGTACAAATTACAAATAACTACCTAATAGACTACAAGTGGTTTGAGCATTGGAATAGAACACTTGGGAGATCAGGGTTTGAATCCTTGCTCAGCCATGGAAACCTACTGGGTGACCTTGGGCATGTCACACTTGGAGGAGGGCAAAGGCAAACCTACTCTGAACAAATTCTGCTAAGAAAACACTATTATGGTCATAGGATTGCCATAAATCAGAAATGACTTGAAGACCCACAACAACCTAACAGAGCATAGTTAGGATGAAAAAATAACTAACTCAAATCATCAAACTCACAAATCTCAGAGATTTGGGGTTTTAAAAGTCTGACATTTAGAGCTGCTAAGAGGAGTGGGAGAAGTGAGAAAGGGGTTCACAAAATAAGAATTGTAACACTTTCCTTAATCCGCACACCAGAGGAAAGGGGGCAGAATGAAGGAACTGCAAAGTGCAGGGAAAATAATCCCTGAAAGATAGATTATTTTACGGACAACAAAGGTTACTTCTCTATGGTCCCTTTGGCCTTTACTAGGGAGAGTTGTGTTCCTGACTGGAGCAGTGCAAAGAAAACGACTAGCTAATCGGAGTCAGACCAGGATGCTAAGGAAGAGAATGAGCTAACAAGATTCTCTGGCCAAAATCCCATATTTTATGAGAGTGATTTCAATAGGCTTTATCAAAGACAGATGCTGACCCCTTCCCTCAGAACAAACCACATTTTCGATGGTATTACACACCCTCAAGAATGAGTAAAATAACAAAAGCGGAATCCAACAAATGTTGGAAATGCCAAAATGCTGTAGGTTCATTATACCATATGTGGTGGAGCTATGATTTGATCAAAAAATTCTGGGGAAAAACACATGATCATCAAGAAGATCCTCCAGATTCAATTTCCCATAAAACCAGATCTCTACCTTCTCAACATGACTAGTATACTACAAAGGACGAAAATCAACATTGGAGAATTTTACTTTATATGACTACTGTGGCAAGATTGATAATAGCTCAAAAATGGAAAACTAAAGAAATTCCCACAGTCAATGAATGGCTGGTGAAATTAATAGATATGATTGAGATGGATAACTTAACATTTAAAATATGTGCCAAATCTTCAAATCAATTTTTAAAAGACTGGTTGCCGGTGATTAAATATTGGAAAGAGAAATGGGAGATTGATGACGTTACTTTTAAAATCTTTTGTAGATTCAAACTCATAATTGAGACAGCGAACTTTTATGATCAAAATTAAAAACGCTTGTGTAGGTGGAACATCTTACTGTAGAATGTGGGTCTAAACAGAAGTCAAAGTTGTAAGTTAAGGAACAAGCCATATAGGATATACGAAAGGAAGCCAATGAGGAAGATTATTTAAATAAGATGGGTACATAGAAAATATCACGTTGTTGTTATTTAATGTGATCAGAGAATGCATTACAATAATGAAACAATTTGTTTCTCTTTATATATGCGGATATAACTTTATTATTTTAATAAATATATTATTTAAAAGAAGAACAAACCACATTTGGGGTCTTTCAAAGGGGTTTGATAACAGGAAAGAAAGCAGTTTCATGTAGAACACACATTCATACAGATAACACACACACACACAAAGGAGTGTTGTACAAATACTGACAATCAGCAAAACGTCTGTGCCAAAGAGGATCCAGACATCATATAACCTTGCAAAATGAAAGCTTTGCATGATGGATATGGTTTAAATATGTTGGCAAGCTAAGTCTTTCCTTTTTAAAAAGCTTTCTCTGTAAAGTAGACTTCAAAGCAACAAAACAAAACACATCTGGCTGGAAAATCCTTGTTGCACATTTCACAAAAGCTGGATTGATTTTAGCTGATTTTCTGGAAGCCTGTTCCAACTACCGGTATATTGTAGTAGTAGTAGTAGTAGTAGTAGCAGCAGCAGTTATGTATATCCTAGCTTTTTCCTAGCCTACAACAGTTAAAACAAACTTAGTTAAAAATTTACCTCATAGAGAAGTTAAAAATGTAATTAAACTACAGTATCAACAAAATTAAAACTATTTAAAAACATAGCCATTAAAAAGAAAACAAAGAAAGGATACACCACAAGGCCTGTTGGCCTTGAGCAGTCAGTCATCAAAGGTCTGCTGAAACAAAAAAAGTTTTCTTATGCCTAGGGAGCATCTATGCTACCCCCCCCCAAAAAAAAAAATCCGGCAAGAATGCGAACAGAATACCTTTAGTTTACATGAGCTTCTGCTGGGATTTGCCATATCAAGGAGGAGGGGGCTGAAAATTCCACGTAGGACTTTTTCGGATGGAGTTTTATAACGCTAGCAGCCTTGTCCCCGTTGCGAGGCTGCTGCGCTGCAGGGCGTCCCTTTTGGATGACGCTCTCCCCTTCTGATCCTCTGCTGATACTGTTGTGTAACTGTGGGGACGCTGCAGTGTTATATTTGGTGGTTTTCTAATCACGAAAGTTGATTGTGATTAGAAAACCGCCAAATATAACGCTGCAGCATCCCCACAGTTACACAACAGTATCAGCAGGGGAGAGCGTCATCCGAAAGGGACGCCCTGCAGCGCAGCAGCCTCATAATGGGGACGAGGCTGCTAGCGTTATAAAACTCCATCCGAAAAAGTCCATAGAGGGCAATAACAGCTTTCGCTGTTTCTCACGATCTTTTTTTTAAAGTGCGTGAAAATGTGCATAATAGATCATCTGTACAACCAATTCAAAAAGTGGACACAGCAGAGCTGAAAGCTGATTGGTCAGACCTCGGAGGGAGCAGGCTTCCAAGGGAGGGCTTGCAATGCTGGAGCTGCCATTGTTGTTTGTGCCAGCACAATTGTTCAGCCAGCAAAGCGGCAGAGCAAAAGTAAAACATTTCTTTTAAGCGGAAAACAGGCTGTTCTGCATCTGTCACTTTAAGGAGCCATGGGCATAAATGGGCACTGCAGCGAAAGCGAGGTAAGGCGATATTTTTCACTACAAATTCTTCCGTGTAGCTGCTCCCTTAGAGAAAGACAGGAAAGAGGGTGCCCATCTAGCCTCTTTGGGAAGAGAGTTCCAGAGTCTGAGAGCAGCCACTGAGAAGGCCCTGTCCTGTGTTCCCACTAGATTATACTTGTGAGAGTGCTGGGTCAGAGAGACACCCCCACCCATAGCTATACTCCTGAGTGGCAGCAATAAAGAGTTGTACCTGCACAATCCCAGCCAACAAATCATTGGCTGCAAGGGAAGTAGGATTGGAGGGAAAGTAGATAGCTGATCCCCACTTGAGCAGATGAGGCACATAGTTGTGATGGTGGAACCCTGAGATCAAACGTCTGGCTCATTCAGTAGGATGAATGACAAATGCTAGCCAGGGCTTTCCTGGTCAAAGATGTCAGCCAAATTAATCTGTAACGGCTGTCTTCAAAAAGCATGCCCCTTTGGCCCATACTTTTTAGCCAAGGAAGGCAAATGAACCATATCTCATTGCTTTTGGCATAAACTTTGTTCATTGCACTATGATTTCATGGATTGCAGTCAAAGTTCAACTTAAAAGGTATGAGGTTGGAAGCAAACCAAACTGCTCTCTAGTGACGGATGTAGTGACCCATGAATGAAACTGTATCCCTTCCAAAATGTCAGGGGCCACAGATTATGACACACGTAGGAAGCACCTGCCCTTTTCTGTCACACATCCCCACATGCACTGGATGTTGCCCTCTCTGAGTAAGACAAAGCAGTATTTTTTTAAAACTTGGTGCTTCATTGGCTACAGCTGAAAAACGAGCTTGTTTGCTGGTACTAAAACATGGATGTGACATTTCTGCTTTGGAAAATCCAAAATCCTGTCTATACGAGTGGAAAAAATGTAGATTCATGCACACTAACACAAATTTGAAGCAGCTTCTATTTGTCTTAACAGTTTTCTGGCAAAATCGTAGGCATGCAAAATCGAAGTTATTTGCTTTTGCTGTCCCAACAGGCATGCCTGCGAATCAAGATGGCAGATGTGAGTGAATTACTTGTGTTTTTATTGTCGCCAGTTGTTGCTGCTGAACAGTAATTTTTAAAAAAAGCATATCTAAGGTGTGAAAGTGCGATATTCCACCTAAATAAATAAAAAAGGAAAGAAAAAGGCTGTTTCATCACCTGATCACATGATTGCTAAAGCGAAAATCCAAGATGGTGGTTGGCAAGCTCCGCCCCCTGCCCATGTCCGACCAATCAGCTTCCACTTCCGCTCTTTTGCAAATGTGAATGAATGCGAATCCGATTACAGAGCTTTAAGAAAAAGTATTTTTAAAAAATACAGGAAAAGCCATGAAGGCTTTCCCAGTGGAGTTTATGGTGGATTTGGCCCCACTCCTTCTGAATACTGTGATCTGATGCAGATCCAGTTAGGACAAGTAGGATTCCACTTGTCAATTCTATGAGGATTATTTTGAGACAACCCCTCAATGATGTACGGTAAAATATACAAACAAGTTTGTAACTAGCTTTTGCTACCCTGGATATTTTCCTGGACAGGAATGTCTAATTGCTAGTGTGGATTACATATCTGGTTAAATTTCACACTAGTATTTCCAAAAATGCTGGATGCCAGAGATGTCACCTCACTGCTGCAAAAGGATTTAAATTTTACTGTCTTTTGATTCAACCCCACATGGCCAGGAAGTAGGAGTGGCCTCTGCCTGCATGAGATCCCTTACCTGAAGAACAACACAAGCAACATCTGAGGCAACATGTAGGCCTGTGATTCCAACGTCATCACTTTTCCTTTCTTTTTTTTAAAACATCTTTTGCCTGATGAAGAAGCCAGTAGAAAATCTTGCATCATGTGTTTTGCATTTGTTGGCCAATAAAGGTATTGCTTTTTTGTGGATTTTGTATTTTGTTTTACAAGCAATTTCAATTCACAGGAGGGAGAATTAGGGCACTGGTATCACAAACCTGAAATGATTCTGATCATTCAAATTCCTCAGATCACTATTCCAGGCATGAATTATATAGTGGAGTTTTTACAATGCTTCTCTTTTCAGGACTAGGGCAGCCACCTCAGTCTACTTCGTCAACACGATGAAAAAAAATCAGTTTGGGGGGTAAAAAGTTCGAAAAGGCAGCTGTTTGAACGCATACGATCTGCCTACATGATTTTTTACCCCTCCAAATTCCGTATGACCCCCCCCTTGCCCAGCTGGCTGGAGCGAGCGATACAAGTGGCGGTTTTAAATCTCCTGTCGCTTTTTAAAAAAAATGTTAAAGGTGTCTGCGATCCAGAAAGTTGTGATTACATTTTAATATATAGATATAAACACGAAAAAAACGTAGCACGGACTTACTGGACCCTTGCTGAGCCAGAAATCCAACATGGCGGCCGCAGCCGCTTTTACTCTTCCCTAGTCCCACCCCCTCTACCTGAACAGCCAATCAGATTGCACTCCTGTTTGTATCTGTGCGAACAGGAGTGTACAAACAGCCAATCATTTGGAAGCCACACGGATTAATCCCTGAGATCTTGTTCAAGCCCCGGATCCGCCGGACACGGAGTAAAAGGTGAGTTTTGCCACCACCACCCCTTAATGACAGATATTTATTCGAATGTGGTCTGTATAGATCGCCAATTTTTCAAATAAATACATGTCATTTTTCATTGTGCAGACAGGACCTAAGTCTGGCTCTGTTCAGTTCTAATTTTCTCTTACTCTATATACTGTTTCCTGCAACCTCAAAGTTACACAATGACCAATGCTAAAAATCTTGTGGTGACACCTTTATGTTTTCATATAAACAGTAGCCTATAGTAGTCTTTATTTTTTGTAAATATCTTGTTTAGACTACAGTTTAGCAAGAACGATCTGGAATGAACCCTATGAGATTTGAATTGCACACAAGTGAGCAAAACCTGTAATCTCAAATGTAAGGACTTTATCAGACAAGGGAAAAATTGCATCATTATGATGCGATAATAACATAACAGGCTGAAATTATCAGATGACATCCTCCTCCTCCTCCTGTGGCCAGCGTGTGCATGAGCCATGAATAAGGCATCATTTTTTATTCACAGGCTAAGCCGTCAACAGATCTTTAATATTGCTGTTTTCTTGATATTAAGAACATGTGAAACAAAGCATATGGTGGGTTTAGACCCCTCCTTCCCAATATGTTAAAATGATGTGGAATCCCATTGAGAGAGATCCTATTCTTCTCACATTCTGTGAGGAGTATTTTTCCCATTTAGACAACCCCTTAGAGTTACTGTGCCAAGGTCTGTATCAAGCCCAATACCAACATCTGAAGATGCTGGTGGCATCCCCACTCCTCTTCCTTGCTGTTCCTCACTTTTCACAAGCACTCTTTAATCAAGCACAATGGCAGAAGTGAAGAAAAGGAGCATAAAACTCTGCCCTCTGGCAGACTGAACCCAAAAGAACGAGAATGGGTATCTGGCACCGGGGTTGTCAACACAGTGAAAATACTCCTCACAGAATTCGCTCAGAAAACAAGCTGTTTTAATGGGATCCCGCATTGTCTCATTGTATTGTGAAAGAGGGGGGCCAAAAAGAGGGAAACCTATGCAAGAAAAGCCTTCACGGCTTTTCTCAACTTAAAAAAAAAGAACTCCAGTGATGTGCGCATTTTCGCTCATTAAGACAAGCGATTCGACATGAATCGCTTCCCCATGCAGGACACAATGCAAACCTGATTGGCTGGACAAGCACAGGAGGTGCGGTTGGGTTACAGGAAGAGTGCCCACTGCCGCCATGTTGGATTTTCGCTTTAGTGAGTGATTGCTA
Source organism: Gambelia wislizenii (assembly GCA_030847615.1). Classification (NCBI taxonomy): domain Eukaryota; kingdom Metazoa; phylum Chordata; class Lepidosauria; order Squamata; family Crotaphytidae; genus Gambelia; species Gambelia wislizenii. Next base: position 22,362,149 of record JAUMIR010000005.1, on the reverse strand, counting down.
AGGCAATTAAAAGGAGGTTTGTGCTATCTTTTCCCCCCTCTCTTTCTTTTTGGGAAAGGTGGAAATGTTGCTTGTGCATACCATAAAAACAGGGTGTTTTTTTAAAAGTTAGGTAGCAGCAGATTTAATAACGCATAATCCACTTGTGGCCGCCATCTTGGCTACAGGCATGCAAAGTTTATGGGGGCTGTAAAAACCATTAAGACAGGTTGCAGCTGCTGTGGGTTGCTATTACTGTGGAGCAGTCCGGGTTTTTTTCTTCCCCCCTTCGTGTAGACAAGCCCACTGTTTGTGTAGAGAAGGGAAGACCACTTTACAGCTGTGCGAATGTTAGTGCACTAGCAGGCTCCACATGATATAACACATGATGTTTCCACATGATATAACACATGATATAACACATGGTGGCTGGTCATACAGAGATAGGGTTGCCAGTTCAGGATCATCCCAGGCCCTCAGGTTTCTGGGCCAAAACCTGGTGATGACATTAAGTGTTTTGCATTAAGCAAACCAATCAGAGTTGCTCACAGCTTGTCATTCATTGAATCATAGAATTGTAGAGTTGGAAGAGACCACAAGGGCCATCCAGTCCAACCCCCTGCCATGCAGGAAATCTTGATCAAAGCATCCCCGACAGATGGCAATCCAGCCTCTGTTTAAAAACCTCCAAGGAAAGAGACCCCACCACGCTCCGAGGGAGTGTGTTCCACTGCCGAACAGCTCTTACTGTCAGAAAGTTCTTCCTAATGTTGAGGTGGAATCTCTGTTCCTGGAGCTTGCATCCATTGCTCCGTGTTCCAGTCTCTGGAGCAGCAGAAAACAAGCCTGCTCCATCCTCAGCGTGACACCCCTTCAAATACTTAAACAGGGCTATCATATTGCCTCTTAACTGTCTTTTTTCCAGGCTAAACATACCCAGCTCCCTAAGTCTCTCCTCATAAGGCATGGTTTCCAGACCTTTCACCATTTTAGTTGCCCTTCTCTGGACATGCTCCAATTTGTCACTATCCTTTTTGAATTGTAGTACCCAGAACTGGACACAGTATTCTAGGTGAAACACATACAACAAAAACATAAACAAGCTTGTTTCAAACACATACATGCAACATATTTTCCTGTTTGGAAATTAGGCTGTAGCCACATTGCAGAATTAAAGCAGTTTGACATCACTTTAACTGCCATGGCTCCAGTTAATTTGTAGTTTGTTGTAGCACCAGAGCCCTCTGACAGAGGAGGCGAAATACTTCACAAATCCCAGGATTCCATAGGATGGAGCCATGGCAGTTAAAGTGGTGTCAAACTGCTTTAATTTTGCAGGGTGGCTACAGCCTGAGAGAGAAAGCTTAGCTTAAGGGGCTGTTCCCAGATCAAGGTGAAATGAGGGGATTATTCCTTCTCATTTAGGGAGCCACAATAAGGAAAATTTAATCTAGCTCCCAGCTTGAAAGTGGATGCAGAGCAGAGTGGAGTTTGAGCCCTGTCACAACTATGACTGGGAAGGAAGTTGTCTTTGCAAGTTGCATCAACAAATCCATTAATCATTGCAAATTGTAGCAAGCTGCTGCTTTAATAGCTGAGCTGGAGATCTGCATGCAGCCCTTTCCTCTTTCCTGGAGATGAGCCTACCAAAAGTGGAGACTTTGCATCCTTGTCTCCCACCTGGAGATGATCTATGAAAACTGGATATTCAGGGCCAGGTCCTCAGATCTGGCAACCCTATAGAGCTACCATTTTAATTTTCCACCATGCGCTGGTAGAACACCAAATCAGAATAATTGTGGGAAATGTAAATAGTGACTACAAATCACCTTTGCACTCCAAAGTGCCCTTTAGCCAGTTAAGCTCAAGGGCACTTTGCTAGGGCCCACAGTCAGGTCTGGGGTTGTCCATGGAAAAAAGAACTGAGAGGCAACAGGACAATCTGTAGAGTTATCTAGCGTCCTTTCACACTACACACTTATAGCACTATGATTCCACTTTAACTACCATAGCAGCATTTGATGGACTCCTGGGATTTGAAGTTTAGTGAAGGTTTATTTATACAGTAATTCTCAGCCAGAGAGCTCTAGCACCTCAATTAACTACAAAGCCTAAGATTCTGTAGGATCTTGCCATGGCAGTCAAAGTAGAATCATAGTACTGTAATTGTGTAATGTCAAAGGCAGTTAAAGTGGAATGTTTACTGACAGGGCTTAGCTTGCTTTATTTGGTGCTGCTGGTTAGTGCTATTAATTCTGAAAGCTGCCTTTGGGACTGGGGTCTCTCTCTCCTTATAGCTCTATCTGGTCTGATCATGAAAGCCTGCCTCTCTTGTTCCATATGCCAGGGAGCTGGAACAGGGCCCCTTATTTTTGAGGCACTGGCAAACAAGTCTGTCTCTGAGAACATTAATTCTATCTTGCTCCCATAGCAGCACATGGAAGGGAGCCAGACTCATACAAGAGCAGCATAACACTGGCAGAAGCACAGATTCTAAATATAATTACCTTACTGTCAATATCATGCCTAGCTACCACTGAGGGGGGCGGTAGGAGGGCGAGACCGTCCTTCCCAATCAGAGCTTCTCCTGCATGCCCTACCTTTTCCCCTCCTCCAAACTTTGTGCCAAGTGTATATTGCTGGCTTGAGGCAAAATATTCTGACAAGGAGGTAATTGGTGTTTTTGTTTGCTTGATTCACTTGAGGTTCCGTTTACGACTTCCAAGTAGCCATTCCATCCAAAAGTCGACTTAGAAGCAGGGGAAGAAAAGAAAAGAAAGAAAACCAGGCAGGATAAGCTTCCGTTTTAAATGAAAAACAGCAGCACTTTAAACCAAATGGTCAAGGTCACCAATGAAAAACTGCAGGGCTGGCCCATGATATTTTACTTAGTGCTGTATCATGTTGGGGGAACCATCTTTCAAAGTTTATAATACTGTCCTGTCCCCATGTGTTTTATTTGCAGTATTTCTTTTGTAACAGGAAAAAGATTGTGCTAAATGCTGGTTTTAAACAAGTGAATGGCTAACCAGTATTTAGCTTTTACACTTATTAAATGATTGGTGCTAGATCAGAGTACTTTTGTGGTAGCAATAAAAGGAGGGGTTCTGCAAAAATGTAGGAATAACTGCTTACATTTATCCTTTGTGGGGAGATTTCCTTTTGGCCTTGCACCAAAGCTTGGAAAAGCTGCTTTTTGTGGCCTATGACTTCCAGAATCCCTCTAGCCACCATGGGCCGACACCATTCCCACCCCCCACCCCCCAAGCTAGCATCTGCCTTGTACAACTGTACTTAAACTGGCAGTTCAGGATTGCCCGATTGCAACCCACAGATATCTGCTGTCAAACTGGGGGCAAGGCAACTGCTCTGCCCATTCTTGTGGGGTACTCTACTGACACGTCTGCTGTGATGAGCAGACCTCTATGCAGGCATGAGGACTTATAGGAGAGGTAGATGATGTTGGAGAGAAGCCATATTGGGAGAAGCACCTTTCTGTACAGCGGGCCCTTGGTATCTGCTGGGGTTTGGTTCCAGGACCCTCCATGGATACTAAAATCCATGGATGCTCAAGTCCCATTATATACTCTCTCTCTGGCTTTTCTTCACAAAGATTCAGGAATGACTCATCCCGCGCTTTCTGCAAGGCCAATCCAAGATAAACAAGTCCGGTTGCAGAAAGCAATATACAATGACATAGTAAAATGATGTCCCTTATATAAAATGGCAAAATTAAGGTTTGCTTCTTGGAAATTTATTTTTTGAGGAATATTTTCAAGCTATGGATGGTGGAATCTGTGGATACCAAATCGTGGATACAGAGAGCCGACTGTACTTGAGAGGGCTAGCACTACCTTCAGGCTCAGTGAAGTAACTGCCAGAGGTGACAATTGATGGGGGACTGGATCTGATTATAATTTCTTGGAGAAAAGACTCATGTATGCCACATGTTTCAAGTCAGCTAGGGTTTTAACTTATTTTTATTATTTACATTTATATTCAGGGTTTTCTCCAGTGAACTCCAAAGCAGTGTACATGCCTCTCCTTTCCCAAACTTTATCTCACAACAGCCCTGTGAAGTATGCCAAACTGAGAAGGAGTGACTACAGTAGTCTAAGATTACCTTGTTAATTTTTTGGCTTGGTGCCGGGGGCGGGCAAGCTTCAACCTGAGTCTCCCAAAACTATGCACAGTGTTGTAAGGTATCACCATTAAAAGTAATATATTACTTATTACATATTACTTCTAAGAAAAAGTAATATGGGTACATTACTTATTGCTTGCCCAAACATGAAATAAGTAATATATTATTATCTCTGGCTTTTCTTCACAAATTAAGACTCAGGAAGGATTCATCCTGTGCTTTCTGCAAGCACGCTGATGACTAAAAAGGCCAATCCAAGATAAACAAGTCCGGTTGCAGAAAGCACAGCAGAAGGTCTCCTTGGGTGATGTTTCCGGGTTGTGATTCTTTCTGCGTTGTCATTTCTCTTCAAGACTTGTTCGGTGTGAGCTCTCAAATAAGGCTGCAGCATTGTGGATAGTGCGTCTCCATGCCTCCCGACGTGAGGCCAGGGCGGACTATTGTTGGTGATCAGTTTGGCCGAGCCTGAGATGTTGTTTCAGGGAGTCCTTGTATCGCTTTTTTGGAGCGCCCCTCTTATGCTGACCAGTGGCGAGTTCACCGTAGGGTACTATTTTGGGGAGGCGATGGTCCTCCATCTTAGAAATGTGCCCTGCCCAGCGCAGCTGTGTTCTCAATATCATGGCCTCAATGCTGGTGATCCCTGCTTGCTCAAGGACAGCAACATTCGTCACATAATCAGTCCAGTGTATATTTAGGATTGTGCGTATACAGCGCTGATGAAAGCGTTTGAGGAGTCATCAGTGGTGGCGATAGGTGACCCATGTTTCAGACCCATAAAGGAGAATAGACAGTACAATGGCTCTATACACATTGATTTTTGTGCTTCGCCTCAGGTACCCAAACATGAAATAAGTACAGTAATATATTATTATACTGTATTATATATTACATTAAAGCTGTCAGATTGTCATTCATGTTCTAGTGTCAGTGAAATTATCCACACCTGCCTATCATTTACATTTAATAAAAATACTTTTTAAAAGACACTTTAATATAACTACATGTAAACCCACTGTTATACCCATTGTACTTGTACTAAATGTAATTAAATACGACTCTACATGTTGCATTATTTATGCCATAAAAACAATAAATCAAACAGAAAGCTATTTTAATGTTTTATTTTCCCTTTTCAGACACTCAGTGACCAAGTTTTAGACACTCACTAAAAAAAAGTTTATAAAAAAAATGTTTGATGTATCTCATTAACAGAAGTTTTTCAAAACATTTTGTCATCAAGAGGGCTTCTTTTTGATGTTAATATAAGTCTGCCAAGACTGAACAGATGCTCTACAGGTGCACTGGATGACAATGTGGTGTTGTGTTTTAAGAAATTTTTCTTAGTACTGGGGTATTGATGTAGAGCACTGACGCTTTTATATGATTTCAGGTAGTTGTTAAGCTCCATCTGAATGTCATCATCTGTATTATTGTCATGTTGAAAGTAAAAAAAAAGTTCTTTGTTTGTCCTGTTATGTTTATGGCTGTGACTGTCAGGAATGTTTGATGCCCTTGGGTTGCCTTGTGCCTGTGCCACTGCCATCCTTTCTATCACTTCAAAAAATAGCTTTCTCAATATCTGTTTTTCATCAGACAATTGTGTCCATAATGTTGTTTTGAAACACAGGTTTGAGACAGCTGCCAGCTTTGCATCATTTCCTTCAACCACACTGGCAAATCGCTACTCAATGGCTGCAGTGATGGCATCAGCAAGCCCTGGGACCAGAGGCAAACTTTTCTCCTCTTTCATCCTTGCCACTTTCACCTGCAGGATGTAGAGAACTGGGGAGAGTGTACCATAAAAACAGTGGTTTTCCCCTTGCAAAATATCCAGAGCTTCTGCCAATAGCCGTACTAGAATACTGTGTCCAGTTCTGGGCACCACAATTCAAAAAGGATATTGAGAAATTGGAGCATGTCCAGAGAAGGGCAACTAAAATGGTGAAAGGTCTGGAAACCATGCCTTATGAGGAGAGACTTAGGGAGCTGGGTATGTTTAGCCTGGAAAAAAGACGGTTTAGAGGCGATATGATAGCCCTGTTTAAGTATTTGAAGGGGTGTCATGTTGAGGATGGAGCAGGTTTGTTTTCTGCTGTTCCAGAGACTGGAACACGGAGCAATGGATGCAAGCTCCAGGAACAGAGATTCCACCTCAACATTAGGAGGAACTTTCTGACAGTAAGAGCTGTTCGGCAGTGGTACACACTCCCTTGGAGCGTGGTGGGGTCTCCTTCCTTGGAGGTCTTTAAACAGAGGCTGGATTGCCATCTGTCAGGGATGCTTTGATCAAGATTTCCTGCATGGCAGGGGGTTGGACTGGATGGCCCTTGTGGTCTCTTCCAACTCTACAATTCTATGATTCTATACTGCAGAATATTATCCAAGAAGGGAAAGCTCTTGATCAGAAAAGCACTTTAAATGAATTTTATTGCAAATCCTGTTGAGGACAGGCTGGTCTATTTTCACAATTTTGCAAATAGCACTGAACTAGGAATTCCAGCAGGTTTCTGTAGGCACAACAAGTTTGACCTTTGCATGCTCTTCAATAACTTCAGCTGCCAAAGTTGAGTGACATTCCACATTGCAGAACATTCCCCTATTCCTCTCTCTACCTCCAGGCATAGTTTTTTCTATATCCTTACTAATTAGATTGAACATGTTTGAGGTGCACCTCTTACATGCTGGCAGAGAAACTGCTTCTTGATTTCTGTTCTCAGAATCCTGGAGAATTTTATCAATGTCAGCAAAGTTAGTGTGATTCCTTTTCAACCTCCATGTTGTCCTCATTGTCATACTAATTTTCCTCAGCAGGAATTTCTTGAAAAACTGTGAACATCTTCAAAAAGTTTGACCCATTATCGGTCACTGTGGCAATGAGTTCTGAAGTTAACTTATATTCTTAATGAATGTCATAAAGCTTTTCAACTATACATCATAAGTATGGCGGCCGGTAAACCAGCAGCAGGCCAACATAGCCTTCTTTTTACTCAGTGTCTTTGTGTTGATCCAATGAGCCACCATCCCAAAGAAACTTTGGTTACTTGCAGACCTGATGTCTGCAGTAGTGAAAATGTACTCAACTTCAAATAATTCCTGTAGCAGCTTCTTATTCATTTTTTCTAAATGAGTCTCAATAAAACTTGTCATTGTTGGCCTACTTGGAACTGCAAGCATATTTTGACACAGTTCACTGATTAGATGTTTGAATGCTGGTGATTCAGCTATGTATGCAGCCAACAGAGATTGAAATTTTGATGAGGTGGTTGGTTGTTGTTTTTTCTGTATAATCGCCCAACTTCATTTGCTTAGATGTTGTTGGTTTGTCATCAACACCAAGAGCCAGGGGAGTTTATTTAGTTGTTTCATGAACTGTAGTCAAGTGTTTGAGTAAATTTGAAGTAGGTTTTTTTTTTAAAAGCAGCAGAGAACAATTTTTGAGAAGGTGGGCACAACTTGCAACATACAGAAATGTTTTTGATGGAAAGGTCCATGAGATCAGAGCCTGCATTCTGTAAAGGGACTTGAGCATCTACGGATTTTGGCATCCACGGGAAGTCCTGGAAGCTGGAACCAAACCCCAGCGGATACCAAAGGCCATTTATATTATTAGTTTATATCCTGTCTTTCTTTCCATAATGCAACCGAAGGCAGCCAGCAACATATTTACTTCATAAAACAATACAAATTAAAAACTATGCAAAAACATAAATAAAAGCATAAATATAAAAGTTATTTTGAAACAATTAAACAATTTATAAAGTTAAAAACATTACAATTTATCTTTAAAAAAAACCTACATACAAACCATAAAAACCATACTGCACAACATTAAAAGCTTATCCAGGCTTTTGGAGCAGCCACCAAAAAGGCCCTCTCTCTTGTTCCCACCAGGCTCAAAGCTAAACCTTTAAAGACCTAAGCACTGAAAGCTTCAGATGTGCATGGATGAATCTGTCAGGTTTGGTTCCTCTCACATTTGCATTTCCAAAATCTCAAATTCTTTCCTGAATAAAAAAGTAGAAAAGTTTTACTTTATCCTTATCAAACATGAACTGAAACATTTTTTCCACTCATCTCTATTGAAAACCTACAGTAATAGAACTCAGGTAGTGGCTCCCATGTTTTGAGCAACCTGGCACAGTTACTGGTTAGTTGCACATCAATCTCTATGCCTATTTTATATTAGCAAAATTAGTAGCATACATAACCTGCAATGTCAACTGACAATATGTATGAATGTAGAGTAAATGTGTAAAAGAAAAGGACTCAGCTGCCAGCAGACAATAAATAAGGCACAAACCAAAGTACAAAGAATTGCAACAGATGTTTTTGTCACAGACTTCTAGTTACATCTGGGATAGGAAACCTGTTGCTATCTTAAAGAAAAATGATAAAAAGTTAAATGCCTCCATCTAGTGGTTTTAATGGGAACTCCGAATTTTGAAACCCACACAACCATAGCTGTAAATGTGAGAGGTTTAACATGTTGGTTTTCTCAAGAGACTGCATGCTCTCCAACTGTATCCGGTCTGTTTGAACACACCTGGAATGTTAAAAGCATGCCACGTTGCCACGTCACAAAATAGGTAGGATGAGGTGGGTAGGGGGAGAAACAACCTGGCAAACATATACTAACAGATGGGAGTATTTAAATTTCAACCCAACATGTACATTTAATACACTGGAAAGATGTTTATATCAACCCAGTATATACTTTCAGAGCTTCCTCAGGATCTACAAGGTAAAACAGAGTACATAAAGTTGACAATGTATAAAAATATTTTTTAAAAGTATAAGAGGAGATGAAAACAACCCACAATCTTGTGGAATCACTAAGACTAATGATTTCAGCATATGCTTTCAGGGAGTTACACTTATTAACATTTTTAGATGCAGAAACCTCAAAGGAGCAGCTGACCAGAACACCGTATAAAAACCATACAATACTGGCATTAAAGGAATTACACTGGTTGGCAATACACTTCCAGTTGCAATTCAAGATGCTGGTGATGGTCTTTGAAGCTGTAAAAGGCTTGGCCTCTCAATATCTGAGGGGAGCACCTCTCCCTATACACCACTGTCTTGTTAGCATGCCTTACTACCCCCTCCCTATACTATCTCATAATTAGAAATATTAGACACTTCAAGGGGGTCAAGTAGATCAGGGTGATCCAAAATGAGGTTAGATGGAGGTCACAAGGACCTGGGAAGGTGTTTTAGAAATATTTTAGCAAGCACACTCAAGCTAGGATTGACTGGAAGCCCTTTAGTAAACAAAACCATTAAGGAGGTATGTGCTAATTCCTTCTTGGACCCCTCAATGGTGAGTCACACAACCTAAACAATCAAGTGACCATTCCATCCCAAATCCCCAGGAAATACCCCCAGGAACCCCCTCCTGTCCTACAATGGGAGGTTGCTATAAACCCATCAATTCCTATCTCCCACCTATTAAGAGCAATCAGCTAAGTTTTGGTTTCCTTTGTTTACACAGTGGGAAACCCATCTAAGCTTTGTCCTAGCTGAAGTACCCCCTTCAGGATATGAAGCAGTGTATAAATATTAGTCTTTTAACAATAGAAGTGTGTGCCACTGTAGATGAGACCAGCCACTCTCTTTCTTGGCATGCCCCTGGATTGGAACTTCCAGTGCCACCCTCAGACTTTGGTCTGAGTACAGTACTTTGAAAATCCACTCTTCAAGACTGGTAACTATCTCCCTGCTCCCTGAATCTATTCCTCTATCCAACCTTTCTGCCTTAACTCTTTGATAGACATGTGTGATTCTTGTGAGTGTGTTGTGTGTGCAAATGCTTTTTGTGCTATTTCACTTTAACCTGGAGTCCTCTGCAGTTAGTACTGGTGTCATCTGGAGGCTTGGAGATGCACGATCCACAATGCTGCAGCCTTATTTGAGAGCTCACGCTGAACAAGTCTTGAAGAGAAATGAAAGCGCAGAAAGAATCATAACCCGGAATCATCACCCAAGGAGACCTTCTGCTGTGCTTTCTGCAACCGGACATGTTTATCTCGGATTGGCCTTTTCAGTCATCAGCGTGCTTGAAGAAAGCACAGGATGAGTCCTTCCTGAATCTTCGTTTGCGAAGAAAAGCCAGAGAGAGACATAGGTGAGAAGATCCTGAAGTTACCCCCCTTTTATTGTGTGTTGCCCTGAATTCCTTGGATATTGTGTGAAACAAACACTGAAATATTGCACTGCAATAGACTCTGCAATATTGTGTGCAATAGACACTGAATATTGTATGCATACACACATAAGCATGAGAGTGTGCGTGCATGTGCACACCCACGCGCAACCACCCACCTACAATAGGCAGTGTTGTAAAATATTACTTTGAAAAGTAATATATTGCTTATTACATGTTTCTTGTTTTTTAAAAAAGTAATATGGGTATATTGCCTATTACATGCCCCCAAATGTAATAAATAATGTATTACTATATTACATTTTTATTAAATATTCCTTCTGCTAGACTGTCATTAATGTTCTAGTGTCAGTGAAATTATCCACCAACCTATCATTTATATTTAATAGAAATACTTTTTTTGGAGGCACGTTAATATAACTACATGTAAACCTACAGTTGTACCCACTGTACTTGTACTAAATGTAATTAAACATGATTCTGCAAGAAGCCCCTGAGAGCGGCTGCCACCTGACTGAAAACTGGAGAGCGTTCCAGTACTTTCAATGGTTGTGCAAGAAGAGAGAATTTCAGCAGGTGTTGCTTGCTCCCTGGTTGCAAGACAAGCAGCAGCTGCTTACACAGTTCCTCTTCTAGACAACCATTAAAAGTGCTGGAACTTGCTCCAGTTTTCAATCAGGCGACCCTAGTTTTCTGTGGACAGAAAACCTGCCTCCAGCTTCCCTGCTGTCATCTCTGTAAAAATAGGTTTTTAAAGCACTACACTAATGGGGGAGGGGGGAATGGAGTGAGGGAGAAATGCTTTGTGTATACCAGGGCCTCTCTTTACTCTTGGGGCTGCTTGGAAGCCTTCCTTGTCTCACACACCAGCTGGAGAACCCTCCACCTACCCCAAAAGGGATCTTTGCTTCCAAACAGCCTGGAGAGTAAAGGAACTAAAATCTATTATATATATAAAACTTTTGGGTATGTTGCCTTTCCCAGTGTGCTGATTGGCTGCTCAGGAAATACACCCAACCAATCACCACCCACATGCAAATTCCCTCTCTGCCTCACAATCCACTCCTGCCACTCAATCTGTGGACCAGATTGGGACCCAGACAGTCAACTGGTGGCGGTGTTGGTGGCAGGCTGCCTGCGATGGGACCCAGGCAGTCAACTGGTGGAGTCATCCTCAGCAATTCCAGGAAAGTGTGGAACACTGAGAAGGGGAGGAGGAATTTAAAAATCCACTGGCCTACTTTACAGGGTTGTCATTGGGGAGTTTTTTTTAATGGCGTATGTTATGCAGGCTACAGCTAGTAAAAATAAAAATCACAAACGGTATTTTTCTTACCTGAGAACACCTCTTTAGGAATCTCTAGGTCCTCCAGTGTGATTCTATGATCTACTTCCAGCAAAAGTGGTATGGCAGTGGCCATTTTAAATAAGGGCATAATGCATAAACTATAGTACTCTGCAGATAGGGGCAATAGGTCTTGCCTCTATTAAAAATGGCCACCACAGTCTCTCTGCAGAGAAGCTTATGCATTATGCCCTTTTTAAAAATGGCCACTGCTGTGCCACTTCCACTGGAAGTAGGTCATAAAATAAAATAAAATAAAATAAACCACAAATAATGAAATCCATGAATGCTGAACCCATTAAAGTGGAGGGCCGGCTGTAACAAGTAATAAGGGGGGGGGAAGTAACTGTAATATTATTACTGGCTACAAAAAAGTAGTGTGCTATATTACTTTGGGAAGCAAAAAAGTAATATTACATAATGCATTATATTACTCCATTATATTATACAACACTGACAACAAGGGAGTATTAAGTGCCACAAGACTGCTTTTTCCTTCCTCTCCGCCATTTTTTATAATGGAACAGAAGGGCAGCTATGAAGGAACTAGACAAGAGGCTGCAGTGTAAAGATATATCATTGTATAATAAACTTAGGATTTGTCTACGCCATCATATTTCCCATTTCTATGTATGGCTGTGACAGCTGGACAGTGAAAAAACCTGATAGGAAGAAAATCAACTCATTTCAAATGTGCAGGAGAAAAGTTCTGAGGATACTGTGGACTGCTAAAAAGAGAAATAAATGGATCCTAAATAAAATAACCCCGGACTCTCCCTAGAACTAAACTGATACTATTGTGGTGCAGCTATATCATGAGATAACATGACTCACTAGAAAAGACCATAATGCTTGATAAGGTAGAAGGCAGTAGGAAAAGAGGAAGACTGCATTGCAGATGCATGGACTCAATCAAGGAAGCCATGTCCCTGAGTCTGCAAGACCTGAGTTGATGATAGGGTGACTTAGAAGTCTCTCAGAGGTGGTGCTGCCATAAGTTGAAGCTGACTTGATAGTAGTTAACAAACAAGACTAACAGAGCTGTTACTGTTGTTATATGCCTTCAATCAGCTCCAAGTTATGGCGACCCTATCATAGGACTTTTTTTGGCAAGATTTATTCGGGGGGGGGGGTTGCCATTGTCATTGCCATTCTTGAAGGGTGAGAGAATGTGACTTGCCCAAGTGGTTTTCAATGGCTGACCAGGAATTTGAACCCTGGGCTCTCAAGAGTCCTAGTCCAATACTCAAACCATGGGACCCCACTTGTTCAGCTCTAACACAGCTATCTCTTTGAAAATCACAAATCTCTTTGAAAATTATAAAGTGTTCATAAGCCTACGTGTTCTTACAGTAAAAAGCCTGCAGAGATCTCTAGCATGAATGCTTCATGGAAATGACCGGCAACTACAATGAAAGCCTAAATAAATAAATAAATAAAAGTTTAAATAACCCTTCAGTTATACAGGTCCATAATGGGTTTATACTCAGGTAGACATTGCCTATGTCCCCAAAGGCTTAAGGGAGTGTCTGTAAAATAGATTAAAGAACAACAGACTGAATCCTTTTCAGGCTTTCCTAAAGTTTTTTTTTTTTCAATTATAGGAGAGGAAGGAAATATATTTCCTGATTTAGCTCTTTTCAGCTAAACATCAATTCCATTGGCAGCCAAGATGGCGACAGAGGAGCTTCCAGTCAATTTTTTTGTCTTAGTAAGATCTTATCATTACTGATATTTAATCTGTAAGCTGTCTGAAGTTTTATAGCTGCTGCCACCAGGTCCTTCCTTCACAAAACTCTTGTAGATGAGAAGTGCATAATTTTGTAAATCAATTATTATATTTTCTATTATTGGGGAGTTGACAAATTAAATAAGTAATTATAAGATTAGAGCCAGTGTGGTGTAGTGGTTGGAGGGCTGAATTAGGACTCTGGAGACCAAGGTTTGAATCTCTGCTTGGCCATGGAAACCCACTGGGAGAGTCACACTCTCTCAGCCTCAGAAGAAGGCAAAGGCAAAACCCCTCTGAACAAATTTTGCCAAGAAAACTCTGTGATGGTTTACCTTAGGGTCGCCATAAGTCCAAAATGATTTGAAAGCATACATCAACAAAGCAATAATATTGGTGCTTAAACCAGTCCCTTAAAGCCCTTTTCATCTTTATGAAGATAGGTAATCCACGAGATTCTCAAAGGATTAACCTTTGTTATTTGCTAATCCCCAATAGAGCACAAGGGTTATTTAAACTAATGCTTTCAGCATTCCTTCCTGTTGCCAGTCATTAGTCTGAACCAATAATTTCCACAGATTTGTGCTCATGTTTTATTGTGGGTAAAGTACACATAGGCCTTAGAGTAATTTGTATTTATGTTGTTCTACCCTTTCACAATTCCCTAGCATCTGGTCCATTTTATGTAGCTTCTGTTTTATTTTGTAGCGCGCTAGGAAGCTCCCGAAGTATATAATAGGCTTAAACCCACCAGGTTTAGTTCATTATCAAAATTAGATGTTTGTAGTTTTCTTTCTTTGGTATTTTGCAACTGGCTCTCTCTTACATAATGGATGGGTGTGTGTGCTGCCCATTCACAAAATGGTTACTGTGATGAGTGTGAGTACAGTTAGAAAGCACTTGAGTAGTTAGAAAGCTGCCTTGAATCCCATTGTGGGATTCAAAAGGGGAAAAGGCAGGATATAAATTCAATAAACAAATAAAAAAAAAGCATCAGCTTGCCCAAGAACCTGAGTAGAAGGCTGAGAAGTCTGAGCTCCAGGACACAAAGTTCTGAAACTTTTGTGCTCTAATACACCATCCATTTTTCCCTGAAAGACAAGCTAATAGTTTCCCTGAATTGCCTCAGGTTTATTTATTCTACCAAATATACTTCCCCAAACAGGAAACCCATCACACAGAAGAACCAAATATTCTTCACAGCAAGCACACAAGAACCCCACCCCCCCACTCCTGGATCACCCCGCAATCACATACAATTTCCCCTTCTGGGTAACTGTGTATGTACGTGCCTTCAAGTTCCCTGTCAACTTATGGTGACCCCATGAATTTCAGAGGGTTTTCCTAGGCAGTTGGTGGTTTTGCCAGTTCCTGCTTCAGAAATTATAGCCTACAGCATGTGGTATTTTGTTGGCAGTCTCCCATCCAAATACTAGCCAGAGCTGACCCTGCTTAGCCTCCAAGATCAGACCGATCTGATTTTACACACACACAGACAGACAGACAGACACACACACACACACTCACTCTGTTACATATAGTCCTCCTCATCCTTTCCCTCCTGAAGGAAACTCACCTTCTTCTCCATTTGCTTCCTCCCTTTCAGTGAGCAGCAAATCTTGTTTGATAGAGAACCTAGACATCTTAATCTCATTGGCTTTTCCATATTAATGTCATAAAATTCTTGTTTTAATGGTCACTCTTAGTACTGTTTGTGTGTACGTATGTATGATACATGCATTATATGCACCATACATATATTGTACCATACATATACACAATTGTAATTGTGCGTGTGTGCATGTGTGTGTGTGTGTGTGTGCGTGAGAGAGAGAGAGAGAGAAACTTTGAGTCTCTGGGCAAAAATGTGGGAGTAGAAAAATAATCTTTGAACCAAGGTCCCTTTCCCATTGCAAGTTTGGTGAGGCTCTAGAGCTCTCTGGCTGAAAATTCTAGATATTCCTCCGTAAACTGCAAATCCTAGGGTTCCATAGTAGGGTTGTCTGGCTGAAAACTGCAGAAGGCTCCTGTACCTTTAACAGTTGTGTAAAAGCAGGCATTTCAGCAGGTGGCCCTTCTTACCTGGTTGCATAACAGGCAACACTTGCTGAAATTCCCTCTTCTATACATCTGTTAAAGGTACAGGAGCACTCTCCAGTCTTACTCTGCCACCCTGATTAATAGGAGGTGGCCATGGGAGTTAAAGTGGAATCACAGAGTTATAATCATGTAGTGTGAAAGGGTCCCTGTGTTTCTCACGCTATCTGATGTGGTGGATTGGCAAAAGGGTGGTATGAGTTTCAGGGCTGGTCCCTCTTCTCCAGTCTGCAGGCAAGGGGAAGGAATTGAAGGGCGAGAGAACTGCCTTTAAA
Organism: Gambelia wislizenii; assembly: GCA_030847615.1. NCBI lineage: Eukaryota > Metazoa > Chordata > Lepidosauria > Squamata > Crotaphytidae > Gambelia > Gambelia wislizenii. The sequence goes on along the minus strand of JAUMIR010000005.1, from coordinate 22,346,411 downwards.
ATGTGTATTTATTATGCTCATTTGTTATACATGGTGGTTTTGATTTGAGTGAGGTATATGATCAACTACGGTTGATGCTTAATGTATCTTGCTTATCTAAGGCCACTCCTTGTAACATCAATCATGTAGCATCACCATGGGCTGACCCTGGTAACATCACAAATCCCTTATTCTCTCAGGTTTTTGCCCTTAAATTTCAGGGGCTGGGATAATCCTGATTTGGCAACCCCAACTGTCTTTTTTTTTTTTCATGTGCCAGGGACTGGTATCATGTTTGTGCCCATTTCTATTTATTTCCTGGGAAATGTCCAGAGAGCAGCACCTGCTGGTCTATAAATCAGCACTGGTGTCCAGAAGAGGGTGGCCAAAATGGTGGGAGATTTGGAACCCATGCCCTGTGGAGAGCAGCTTAGGGAGCTGGGTATGTTTAGCCTGGAGAAGAGGAGGTTAAGCGATGACATGATAGCCATGTTTAAATATTTGAAGTGATGCTATACTGAGGAGGGAACAAGCTTGTTTTCTGAGTCTCTAGAGACTAGGACATGGAGCAATGGACTCAAACAACAGGAAAAGAGAATCTACCTAAACATTAGGAAGAACTTCCTGACAGTAAGAGCTGTTCTGCAGTGGAATACAGTGCCTTGGTGTTTGGTGGAGTCTCCTTTGGGGTTCTTTAAACAGAGGCTCGATGGCATCTGTCGGGAATGCTTTGATTGTGTATTTCTGCAGGGGATTGGACTAGATGGCCCTTGTAGTCTTTTCCAACTTTATAATTCTATGGTCTAAGGACTACTGCTTTGAGTAGCACTGCTTTAAATAAAACCTATGGTTTAGAGTTATACGGGGTGCCAATCAACCTCATTCATTTTGATTAGTCCTGTGCCCAGTTCTACACATGCATCAGGCTGAACTGAGAATGTTCTTGGGGTGGAATGCACAGAACCGCTTCAGACTACTGGTGGAGAATACTGTGTTAGTATGCAAGAACACAGACGTGTTCTTAACTATAACCTATTTATTTATTGGATGTATAAAATTGCATAAAATAAATACAATTACTGTACAACAGAAAACAAGTAGGCACCTAAAAGATCAAAACACAATTTAAAGTGCCCCAGTAAATGAAAATATAACATACATATGATTTAAGGGCCCATAGAAATATGTGCGCATGTGTGTGTGTGTTTATTAATTTCAATGTATAGCCTGGCTTTTGTGGTTTCACCTATCCAAAGCTTCTTACAACAGATAATCAGTACAAGCTAAAATCACATGAACAGTGGATGACAATGACAATAGAGGTCATAAAAATGGTAGCAGGAGAATTTATAATTTACAAATAACAATTTTCAATCTGTTCCCTATTTCATAGAATCATAGAATCATAGAATTGCAGAGTTGGAAGAGACCACGAGGGCCATCCAGTCCAACCCCCCTGCCATGCAGGAAATCACAATCAAAGCATCCCCGACAGATGGCCATCCAGCCTCTGTTTAAAGACCTCCAAGGAAGGAGACCCCACCACGCTCCGTGGGAGTGTGTTCCACTGCCGAACAGCTCTTACTGTCAAAAAGTTCCTCCTCATATTGAGGTGGAATCTCTGTTCCTGGAGCTTGCACCCATTGCTCCGTGTTCCAGTCTCTGGAGCAGCAGAAAACAAGCCTGCTCCATCCTCAGCGTGACATCCCTTCAAATACTTAAACAGGGCTATCATATCGCCTCTAAACCGTCTTTTTTCCAGGCTAAACATACCCAGCTCCCTAAGTCTCTCCTCATAAGGCATTGTTTCCAGACCTTTCACCATTTTAGTTGCCCTTCTCTGGACACGCTCCAATTTGTCAATATCCTTTCTGAATTGTGGTGCCCAGAACTGGACACAGTATTCTAAGTGAGGTCTGACCAAGGCAGAATAGAGTGGCACTATTACTTCCCTTGATCTAGACACTATACTTCTGTTGATACAGCCCAAAATTGCATTGGCCTTTTTAGCTGCCGCATCACACTGTTGGCTCATGTTCAACTTGTGGTCTACTAGGACTCCTAGATCCCTTTCGCATGTAGTCTCATTCAGCCAGGTCTCTCCCATCCTATATTTATGCATTTCATTTTTCCGCCCTAAATGCAGTACTTTACATTTCTCCGTATTGAATTTCATTTTGTTAGCTTTGGCCCAGCTCTCCAGTCTATCCAGGTCATTCTGAATTTTGATCCTGTCCTCTAGGGTATTAGCTACTCCTCCCAATTTGGTGTCATCTGCAAATTTGATAAGTATGCCCCTAATTCCCTCATCTAAGTCATTGATAAAGATGTTGAATAGCACTGGGCCCAGGACTGAACCCTGTGGCACCCCACTGGTCACATCTTTCCAAGATGAAGAGGAGCCACTGCTGAGCACCCTTTGGGTTCGGCCGGTCAACCAATTACAAATCCATTGAACAGTTAACTTGTCTAGCCCACATTCTACAAGCTTGTTTGCAAGAATGTCATGGGGAACCTTGTCAAAGGCCTTACTGAAATCAAGGTATGCAATGTCCACAGCATTCCCTTCATCTACCAAGCTGGTAACTTTATCAAAAAAAGAGATCAGATTAGTCTGGCATGACTTGTTTCTCTGAAACCCATGCTGACTTTTTGTGATTATGGCATTGCCTTCTAAATGTTCACAGACTCTCTGTTTAATGATCTGTTCTAGAATCTTCCCTGGTATTGATGTCAGACTAACTGGACGATAGTTGTTGGGATCCTCTTTTTTCCCCTTTTTGAAGATGGGAACAACGTTTGCCCTCCTCCAGTCTGCTGGGACTTCTCCTGTTCTCCAGGAGTTCTCAAATATTATTGCCAATGGCTCTGAGATTATATTTGCCAGCTCTTTTAATACTCTTGGATGTAGTTCATCTGGTCCTGGAGATTTAAATTCATTTAGATTAAGAAGGTATTCCTGTACTACCTCTTTACTTATTTTGAGCTGGATTTCCCCTATTGTGTCCTCTGTTCCATTCTCCTCAGGTTGGTCCTCCTTTTCCTTTTCTGAAAACACTGAGGCAAAGAAGGTGTTGAGTAATTCTGCCTTTTCTCTGTCCCCTGTTAGCATTTTGCCATCTTCTCCACGTAGCGGCCCTATCATTTCCTTCTTCCTCCTTTTGCTGCGGACATACCCAAAAAAACCCTTTTTATTGTTCTTAACCTCCCTAGCAAGCCTGAGCTCATTCTGCGCTTTAGGTTCTCTGACTTTACTCCTACACGTGTTTGCTATCTGTTTGAATTCTTCTTTGGTGATTTCCCCCCTTTTCCATTTCCTATACATGTTCCGTTTAAAACTTAGCTCCATTGAAAGTTCTTTAGTCATCCATCCTGGCTTCTTGAGACACCTCCCATTTTTCTTCCTCAATGGTACTGTTTGAAATTGTGCCTTCAGTATCTCCCTTTTGAGAAAGTCCCATCCGTCTTGAGGTCCCTTCTCTTTTAGTATTCTTGACCATGGGATCATCCCCAGTATTTCCCTGAGTTTATTGAAATCAGCTCTCCTAAAGTCAAGAATGCGTGTCTGACTATGCCTGGCTTCTCCTTTCCATTGTATAACAAACTCCAGGAGAACATGATCACTCTCACCTAAGGATCCCACCACTTGCACCCCATTAACCAGGTCGTCTCTGTTGGTTAGGATCAGATCTAAAATAGCTGACCCCCTTGTTGCCTCTTCCACCTTTTGGACCATGAAATTGTCTTCCAGGCATGTAAGGAATTTGCTAGACCTTGTAGTTTTGGCTGAGTTAGATTGCCAGCAAATATCAGGATAGTTGAAGTCACCCATCACTACTACATCTCTCCTTTCTGCATGTATGTTCATCTGTTCTAGAAAGGCAACATCCAATTCCTCTGTCTGATTTGGGGGTCTGTAGTAGAGTCCCACAATAACATCCCTGTTGTTTCCCTCCCCTTTAATTTTTATCCAGATGCTCTCCACCTGGCTTCCAGTATTGATGTCATGGATCACTTCACTGGTGTAAATATCCCTGACATATAATGCTATCCCTCCTCCTTTCCTGTTTGGCCTGTTTCTCCTATAAAGGTTATACCCCTCTATTCCTACATTCCAATCATGAGACTCGTCCCACCAGGTTTCAGTAACGCCTATTATATCATATTTGTTTTGTAGTGCAAGGAGTTCAAGTTCATCTTGCTTATTTCCCATGCTCTGTGCATTAGTGTAGAGACATCTGAGACCATGTGTTCCCTTTACTTGCTCCCTGTGCAAGTTTTTTTGCCTCCCACTGTTGGGTCCTTGCGCTGTTTGCCTTGTTCCCTCTATGACAGTTTGACTATTTTCTCCAGCCCTTTTGCCTTCCAGAATACTGTCTCCCTCCCCCATTTGACTCAGTTTAAAGCCCTCCTGATCAAATTCTTGAGACTGTTGGCAAAAATGTTTCTTCCAACTGTTGTAAGATGCACCCCATCTCTTGCCAGAAGTCCCCCCGCATGGAAGCGCAGTCCATTTGTTCCTAACTCCTTTTGCCTTTTTCTCTCCTAGGTTACAGTGAGCATGTGTCTCCTGTTTTACTGAATAAAGTAGTCAAGTCAACATTTTTGTGAGGATAAGCAGTCAACAGTGAATGAGGACAACATAAAAGAAACCTGCTTTAAAAAATAGCTGCTAGTATACTTGATATGAAGGCATACCTTGTTAGGTTAAACTTGAAATGAAGATTTCATAGAAGTTTAGATGAAAAGAATGCTGAATAGTTTCTGTCTCTAAATCATACCTGTTTCATAATTGACTGATCATCATAAATGCCAGATCTAAAAGGTCAAGTTCTTTTATATAACTAGCTATCTAGGGGCATGGCAACTTTTTATTATACAGTACAGTATTACTGTGAGTATTATTATAGATATAACATTGGCTATCAGGCATTTTTCTTTTCCAAACAGGAAAAGAAACCAAGGCCCCTTCTTATGGGGGTGGGGGAGGATGGAGTACCTCACAGTAATGGCATTTTGCAGCAGCAGTGACTTGTCTTAACGGTGTTTTTGCTCCCATAAGCTTTGCATACCAGATCGTGGCTGCAAGTGATCTACTCATGTCTGTACTTTGCTGCCGGCAAACTTTAAAAAAAAACCAACAATGTCCAAGGTGCACTAGAGCAATAGATTTTTTTTTATTAAACAGGACAGCAAAACAAACAAACAAAGACCACACCCCATTTTATTGCCTTAGTGATTGCTCACTAAGGAAAAAATCCAACATGGCGGCAGCGGCCACTTGCCCTGTTAGCAAGCCCTGTCACCGTGCTTGTCCAAGCAATCAGCTTTGTGCTTCCTCTCCTATGGAAAGGCAATTGAAACCAAATTGCTTGTCCTAACAAGCAGGAACGCAACCCCCTCGTATTCCTAAAGAATTCCATGAGGGATATTTTCACCATTTAGACAACCTCCAAGTTTTATAATGAGGATGAGGAGGTCTTTTAAATTCTCTTCTACAAGACAATGCTTTGCTCCATGTTAATTAAGATGGAATAATTACTGACTGGACTTATCACACTACACTGTTATAGCACTATTACAGTTGTCCTTTCATATTTGCTGGGGTTTGGTTCCAGGACCCCCCACCCCCATGGATACCAAAATCTGTGAATACTCAAGTCCCATTATATGCAATGGCATAGCAAAATGGTGGCCCTTATATAGGATGGCAAATCAAGGTTTGCCTTTTGGATTATCATTTTTAAAGAATATTTTCAAGCCGTGAATACTTAAATCTGTGGATACCAAATCAGTGGATACAGAGGGACAACTGTATTTCACTTTAACTACTATGGCTGCCTCCTTTGGAATCCTGGGACTTGCACTTTAGGGAAGGGCATTTAGCATTCTCAGCCAGAGAACTACCTTCCACAGGAGGTAGCCAGAGCAGTTAAAGTGGAATAATAGTGCTATAACAGTGCAAGTATACATTAAACTTAGATTTTTTTATTGCCAGGTTCATTGACATGAATTGTGTGATTTATCTCTCCGACTGTGGCCTTGATAAGAAATGGGATCTCCAGAATGATTAACAGTGCAATACCTTACTCAGAAGTACTTTGTATTGAGTTAAATGGCCCTTTGTTGTTGTTGTATACCTTCAAGTTGCTTCTGACTTATGGCAAACCTATCACAGGGTTTTCTTGGCAAGAATTGTTTAGAGATTTGCCTTGCCTTCCCCAAGGCTAACTGGGGCTTACAGTATAACACTGTAGCCTAACTTTATTGAAGCAGTGGTAGGAAAAAAAGTACAGTATAGCAGCCCTCCAGATGGTGCTGAATTGCAATTCCCATAAGTTCTAGCCAGCATAGCCACTGGTAAAGAATGCTGGGAACTGCAATTCTGGAGGGCCCATCTGCAGGGCCCATACTTTGTCAACCCTTGTATTAAAGTGTATTTTAGACTAGAAATTATATGCTCTTCAAACTGTCAATTATAAACAAGAGAGTTAATGTGGTTAGATAGATATTTTTTCCTCAGGATGGAAATGCTCATTTATTTTCACTCATACTTCCATTGCTTGTACAGATGCTGCAGATTTTGGATCCATGATCTTCTGTAAAACATGAAAGCAAAGATGAGAACAAGCCAACTGTAGTTTCAAGCACACCACAGGTAACAATGTTGTTTTTTTCCTGAGTGGGGCATCAGTCAAATCTCATATGTTATGTATATGTATTTATTAAAATATTTATAGCCTGTGCTATATTATGGAATCTCAGGGTGGCATACAAGTAAATTAAATGTGAGTTCTGAACAATTCAGCACTCAGAACAATAAAACAGAATTTTAACAAGCTAAACCATATTAAATAATTTAAAAGGTTAAGACAATTTACAAGGGGGTTGTCTAAATGGTAAAAAAAAAAAACACTAATGGAATTTGCTGGAAATCCTACCTGTCTATATGGGATCATGCATCAATCTACACTATTTGGAAGGAGGGGGGTGCAAAATTGCAAAAACAATGCAGGAAAGGCCTTTGCGGCTTTCCCCATAGTTTTAAAAAAACATCGAGGGAGTTCACATTCCTGCTCAGTTACAACAAGGGAAGGTCAAGCAATTCAAAGGGAAGTGCAAAGTTGATTGGCCGGGCGAGAGCAGGGGTGGGGCTTGCTAACAGGGCAAGCTCCTGCTGCCGCCATGTTGGTTTTTTGCCTTAGCGAGTGATTGCTAAGGTGATAAAACAGGGTGGTTTGGTTTTTTTTGTTCTGCTGTCCTGTTAAATCGGAAAATCACTATATTGCTCCAGTGCACCTTAGATGATGGTTTTTAAAAAATCAGAAGAACTAATGGGAATAAATCACTTGCCGCCACCATCTGGAATGTGAGGCTTATGGGGGCTTCTGAGGCCAAAAACACCATTAAGACATGTTGCTGCTGCTGAGAAATGCCATTACTATGAGGTACTCTGTTTTTTCCCTCTTGTGTAGATGGGCCCCAGGTTGAAACAGTTTTAAAATGATGGGTATGTATATTTTGGAAAAAAATCTGTTGGCCCAAAGGGATTTAATGAAAAGCCATGTTTTAACTGGACACCAAAAGGAAAACAATATCATGTCCAATGAGACCAGGGCAGAGGATTCCACAAACAGGGTGCCTCAACACATACTCTCCAACAGCTAGGAGAGACTATAGCATTTGCTTTTGCCTGAGCCTATTGGGAAGGGTAAGATTCTGCCTCTCCTCTCCTGCCTGCTGAGTTAAAGGCACACACACTTTTTTGCACTTTGAACTCAGTTTGCTGCAATTGAAGTAAGCTGAGGGCAAAGTGGGGGGAGTGGAAGGAGGAGACAGAAACTGGGACATTTAAAAATCAGCTTAAAAAGCAGGATGGCAGAGGATTAATTGAGTTTATCCCTGTCTAACTGGGACAGAGGATGTGTAAACATATGAGAGACCTGGACTTTGTATCCCCACCCCATACTGCCAATGCATGACCCAGACATTCATACACACCTCCACTCACAACCTCACCAGCTGTTCATTCAATAACTATGTGAACAGGTTCAACAAACACCCAGAGGTGTACACTAGGTAAGTAAATTTTCCTAAATCAGAAGGCAAGAAGGAATAATTCTGTATTCTTCTCCTCACTACAAGAAAGTCTAAAACCGCACAGCTTGGAACTTATTCTGTTTTTTATGCAAGAAACATGTCTTCAGTGCAGAAATCTTGTTTGTTTACTTATTGAATATTTTTTAATGTTGTGTTTATCTGTAATGTACACATAGAGGAATTCTTTACTAAATCAATATGGTGTCTGTCATGATTGTCCCAGGAGCCACTCTTATGTGGAGTAGAATTATGTTCATATATCTCTACATGTCAGGATCCTTTATGCGATCTCTGGCATGACCACAGTGGAGCAGGGTTCCACATGCCTTCTTTCAACACAAGAAAGAGTCTCACTGAAGCCACCTTCCTATCTAAATGCTTCTGACCCTCTGACAAAAATGCTAGTTTATTTCTAGTCTCGCTACTCTCCGTGACTGATCATGTACCCTAAGGCCCAATTTATCCTCTACAGAGTTGCTGAGGACCATCCTGTGACAGAGCAATGACTATGCTACAACTCCAGTAACATGCAGTGGGTTTGGTTTAAAGCTGTACAAAGTCAGTTCTTCTCAAAATGCGTGAACCATTAAACAGTGGTAAATAGTACATATTCTTTCTGCTTGTTCAATAGATGCTTTAGGTTGATGTGGGAATTCTAATCCAATGTAGTGACTGTAGAAGGACAACCTGCTGGTGGATGAGGAAAGTGATGGTTACAATTTATGAAATCTTTACAGCTGCCTTATATTTTATTAGACTATTGGTCTAGTTGACAAAGTATTTTGTTCTTTGGGATGGCTCTCTAGGTACTTATACAGAATTCTTTCCAGACCTGTTACCTATATTCCTATACTGTAATTTGAGATGCTGGGGGTAGAAGAAAGAACTTGGCATATGGAGAGTTAAAATCAAGTTGCCTGATGATGATGATGATGATGATAGTAATACTCAGTATGAAATGAATAATATAAACAATAAGAATAATTTTTTTAAAATGCAAGTCCCTTGTTCTACCGCTGAACCATAACCCTTCCATGAAAGCTGAAGTAATAGCAAGTGCTTCTCTTGAATGGCTGCAGCTTGGGCCAATGCACAAACATTATTTCTGTTGGCCCAGTATAAAAGAATAACATGGCCCCCTTCCTGCATGATTCTTTGTGTGATCTGTAAAATTGACAAGGAAGGTTTGTTTTTAAAAACAGGAAAAGTGGTGTTCTTTAGCTTGTTTCAGTTCCCTTTGTTTAAGGGCCTTAGTTTCTGGCTGCCTGACTATAGCCGGATGTGATGATATGGTAAGCAGGTGTATTAAATTATTAGGGCTGGCTCTACCATTAGGGGAGTTGAAGTAGCAACTGTCCTAATGGCATTCCATGTGCTTTTGCCGTATTGTGAAGGGGTGGAATGGGGAGGTCAAAACCCTCGCCAGAAAAGCCTTCACAGCTTTTCCCATTTCTTTTTAAAAACAACAAAGGAGTGCACATTTCTGCTCGTTAGGACAAGCAAGTCAATTTGATTCACTTGTCCAAATGAGAGGAAACACAAATCTGATTGGCTGGATGAATGCAGGGGGTGGGAGTTGCTAACAAGGCAAGCGTTGGAGTTTTACCTTAGTGGGCAAATCTTAAGGTGAGAAAATAGTGTGTTGGTTATTCTTTGTTTTGTTTTTGTTTTGCTTTTGTGTTCAAGCAAAAAATTGCTCAGTCATACCTTGGACATAGTTATTTAAAAAATAAGGTAGTCAGCAGCAAATTGAGGTACGGTAAATGTAAATGCAAGTAAATCACTCACAGCTGTGGTGTTTACTATCAGGCATGCAAAGCTTATGGGGGCAGAAAAACCATTAGGACAGGTCGCAGCTGCTGTGAAATGTGATTATTGTGGAGGGACTCCATTTTTTATGGGCTCGTAGAGACAAGTGGAGGAATCATAGGACATGGAGCAATGGATTCAAACCACAGGAAGAGAGATATCACCTCAGCATTAGGAAGAACTTCCTTGATGGTAAGAACTGTTCAGCAGTGGAATGCACTACCTCAGAGTGTGGTGGAGTCTCCTTCTTTGGAGGTTTTTAAACAGAGGCTGGATGACCATTTGTTGAGGATGCTTTGATGTATATTCCTGCAAGGCATTGGGTTGGACTGGATGGCTCTCTTCCAGCTCTATGATTCTATGATGCTATCTTCAGCTCCTTACTATCCTCCAGTATATGAACATTGATACCGTAGTAAAACATCCACAGTATTATAGTTTGATGCCATGTAAACAACATACCAACGTATTTCTTTCTTGTACATACTGTATCTGACTTTCTCATTTACATCACATCATTCCAAACAGCACGTCTCCCTTTTACTCTGATCTCCATTCTTAAACAAATACACTCTGCATGAGTCATTCTACACCCTCCTGGACACCCTGACCTTACTTAAACATATGACATTATTATATAGAGGCACATGCTATGTTGACAACTTATGTAACTTTACAGATGTCATTTAGTCGTTTGCCTGAGGGAGCAAAAATATTTTGGGTTGGCCTTGTTGATTACACTGCCGTGATAATTTCCTTTTAGATGAAGCATTCTGTCACCAGTGCCTATAGTATAAATTCGAATGCCAGTTCTGTCTGGCACTTTGAAGACTACCTGTCGTGGCATCACTAAATTCAATGAGCAGCACAGGGTCACAACATCCCTGGTTCTTATGGTGCCCCAGTACATTAGGTAGGTCTTCAGCATTTGCACAGGAATGACATTATGACCTATGGAGCTCTGGGACTTGAGGTCCCTGATAGAGTATGTCATAATATGGAGATACATTTTTCTATATCCCTGTATCAGACAACAAGCCCTAGATTTCCAAGAGAAGCCCTCTTTCTGGTTCTGAACCAGCAGCTCAGTCTTCAGAATGTCACTTGTCCTCTTCTGCCTTTGTCTCTAGCAAACATTGCATGATCCAGACACATAGGGCCCCATCTATACAAGTGGGGGGAAAAAGTACTGCTGTTATGACCACATAGAGGTCCTTTTAATCAGGTAGTGTTTAAGATTTTCCCAGACAAGTGACAGGCAAAAAGGCACAGAGAGACCAAATTTGGTTTTCAGTCACTATGCATGTAACATTTATTTAGACATAAGACATTCAGTTAACTATCAAGAGCTCTTTTCCATTCACACACACACTCACACCACATACTCACAATGATCCTTCCCTGAACAGTGATCAGACGTCCATGAAGGTGTGGATGGTCTGTTGCCGCGGTACAGGAACCATGAAAGCAAGCTGAAAATGTCCCAGCTCTTATACCTTTTCCATCTCCTTCCTTGAGAATTGCATGCTTTTCGAGCTGGCATGATCTCATGACAGCTCCTTAGACAGTTCCTTAGGTAGAGCAAGGTATGTTCTGCGTTCGCAAAGAACTCCCTCAATCATGCTGACAGCTGGTATTGTCTATGTTATGCCTGGCCAGCAGTCCACTTACTTGTACAGGACACTCCCGAACTTTCATGGTTCCTGTACCGCGGCAACAGACCATCCACGCCTTCATGGACGTCTGATCACCGTTCAGGGAAGGATCGTTGTGAGTATGTGGTGTGAATGTGTGTGTGAATGGAAAAGAGCTCTTGATAGTTAACTGAATGTCTTATGTCTAAATAAATGTTACATGCATAGTGACTGAAAACCAAATTTGGTCTCTCTGTGCCTTTATGCCTGTCACTTGTCTGGGAAAATCTTAAACACTACCTGATTAAAAGGACCTCTATGTGGTCATAACACTGCCATGCAGTAAGAGCAAGTCACAGCAACTGTGACTTGCCTTAATGGTGATTTCCCCTCCCCCCCCCAGCAGCCCCCATAAGCTTCGCATCGAAAGATGATAGCTGGGGCAGGGCAGCAACAGCAGGGGGGGAACTGGGGAAGGGAGAGAGGATGGCAGCTGCCCTCCTACCTCTCCTGATCCCCATGGGGGCGACGGCAGAGGTGGCCAGGGTGGGTGGGTGGTAATGACAGCTGCCCACCTCCCTTCCCTATCCTGGATCGCTTGGGTGGGGGGAATGGTGATTGTGGGTGCTTGCCCTGTTAGTAAGCCCCTCCCCCTGCACACATTTGGCCAATCCAATTTGTGCTTCCTTTCATTTGTGCAAGTGAATCAAATCGACTCACTTATCCTAATGAGCAGAAATGTGCACCCTCTCGTCATTTCAAAGCAGAAATGGGAAAAACTGTGAAGGCTTTTCTGGTGAGGTTTTTGGCCTCTCCCCTACCTTCACAATACGGCGAAAGCACACGAATGCCAATAGGACAGGTAGGATTCTCCTTGCATTCTGTGAGGAGTTTTTTCACCGTTTGGACAACCTCCTATTCTCACATTACTCACATGATAGGGGGAGCATAGTATCGAGAGTGCTAACTGTCTGCCCCTCCCTATTGCTAAAGTTGGCAGTTGGCTGCCTGAAGCAAAAAACTAGATGGCACCCATTCCACATTCCATGTTCACACTACACAGCTGTAACAATGATTCCACTTCAACTACCATCTGTAGTTTGAGGAGGCGCCTAAAACCCTCTGACTAAGAATTCGAGATACCCCTTCCTAAACTGCAAATCTCAGGATTCCAGAAGAAGTTGCCATGGCAGTTAAAGTGAAACCATAAGGCTATAACTGTGTGAAAGCTCCCAACCTACAAAAGCAGATTAAACCTGCCTCACTAGTCCCTCCCCCATGTTAAAAAAGTATAGCTGTCTAAGTTTGGTCACCAAAATGGAAATCATAAAGAAAGTATAGGCTGATAAAAAGTCACCCTGGAAACATTTTGGAAGAAAACTGGAAGTGATCTCTAGAAAGTTCAAAATGTTATGCAAGGCCTTTAGAATCATAGGAGATTATCAGACAGAGGGTGTGTCTATACGATCATAAAAAAATCCGTTTTGGGGGGTAAAAAATACGAATAGGCTGTCGTTCGTATGCATACGAACCACCCACATGATTTTTTACCCCCCTAAACTCCATATGACTCCCTCTTCCCCAAGCTGGCTGGAGCGAGCAAGCCAAGCGGCAGTTTAGTCTCCCGCCACTTTTTTTTTTTAAGGTTCCTGGTTTTCAGACAGTCGGTTTTCCCTATTTACAATATAAAATAAAAATAAATAAATGTATAATTCACGGACTTACCAGACTCTCGCTAGCCGGGAATCCAACATGGCGGCCACTCCCAATTCCCTTCCATGCTAGCCCCGCCCCCTCTGCTCGGCCAGCCAATCAGATTACACAGCCTGTTCGTATGTGTGCAAACGGATCGTACAGATCCATCAGCCATCCGAATGGTGTACGGATTTCTCATCACGATCCGCTTTCCCTCCCGAACGCCACATGTGCGTATTTCAGGGTGGAAAACCGGCCCCCCCTCTTTTGCATGCGTGTGAATCCAAATGGCCGTGTGTACCGAAGCACGAACTTCCGCACACCGTACGTATTATTTAAATTGTGTAGACGGGACCAGACTCTAAAGTCCATTGCAGGAATGGAACAGGATCGAGAAAGGATTTCCCTTTCTGATGACGTCGTTCCCTTCCTGTGTTGCTCCCATTCTGCCCTCGTGATACTTTATTCACAGGAAAACATCGTCAATAGATCACCCATTCTGTTTCTGTAATGGAATCACAGGTGGTCTGAATGATGCCCCATTCATATCTTGTTATGCTGGCACGATGCCAGCTGTGGGAGGAGGTCCCTGCTGGACACTTCCGAGTGCTATCGGGACAATCCTCCCCCAGGTAGCTTTTATTTTTTAAAATGTGTTTTTGTGCTTGGTTTACTGTTTTGACAGCTGTGTGTGTGTGTTAATTTTTGAATTTGCCGCCTGGCTTTTCTCTCGCGAGAACAGCCGGGATATCAATTGCCAGTTGTACGACCGGCCAGCGAAGGGAGGGGGATCCCGTTCCTGCCGTGGAATCAAGGTAGGTGTCTGACACCTTTTACTTTATTCTGTGGCAGGAATGGGAGTGGGGCGGGGGGGTAGTGGGACAGAAACGGGGTATAAGGGTCCGTCTGATAATCTCCATAGTTTCATAGAGTCGGAAGAGACCACAAGGGCCATGCAGTCAAACCCCCTGCCTTGAAGGAATACACAATCAAAGCACTCCCAACAGATGGCCATCCAGCCTCTGTTTAAAAACCTCCAAAGAAGGAGACTCCACCACACTCCGAGGCAGTGCATTTCACTGCTGAACAGTTCTTAGCCTCTTGCTTTGTCATACAGACAATTGCTCTGGTTGTTTCATTTCACATGTTTTGTTTTTTAAAGTTTTGAATAAAAAGTTTGCTGAAACATATTCACAGTTGTTCCTCTCTTTTTTGTAGTGCAGGCACATAGCCACTTTTTTGCATGTTGTTTCTGCCTCTGGTACCAAATTTTCTGTTAAAGAAGTAACTGCCCAAGAACACCCATCTACTTCTTTAACTGAGGCATACCTGTATTTGAAGGCAATGCTCCTGTGCTGAGATTCCTCTCCCTGAGACTGGAGAAGAGGGACCAAGGGAACCATATAGTGACAGGGCGGGGTGGAGCTCATGTGCTTGCCCCACCACTCACTCTTGCCCTATGAGTAATTTGGACACCAGAGCAGGGCAAAGATCACACAGAAATAAGTTTGCATAAGCATCTTTAAGTATGACCTACCATTTAGCCTTCATTTTTCTTCCCCACTTAGAAGCTCCCACGCCAGGTCAAAGCATCCAGCCCCCTTTCCCCCTCTCTAGGCTTGGCAACAGGAAGGAACTGGGTGTGTTAATGAACACCGAAGCATTTCTTTCTGCACACACAGCGGAGGGTGGTTCCTGTGGGCATTGTCTGCTCTTCAAACAACAAAAAAAGTCAAGAGAAAAGTGCGCTTCTGTGCTTGTCCCTCCCTAAAGGAGACCTTTCACCCCTCCCTGAGCTGCAGCTGGAAAGGGGAGGGATGAACAGCCTCCTTTACAAGGCTCTTGCAAGAGCAGTTGTCTGTATAGGAGAGCCAGGGGGAAACAGATCTGCTGGTCCTTTATGTTGCAGCAAGTGGTTCCTTGGATGCTGTACTCAGGGGGAAGACACTGCTTTCCTGCAAACTCTCCAAAACGCTAGAAATTGAACTCCTGCTCCAGTTGTTTGGCTTCTGGCATTTCATTCTTTCTTATTCTGTTGCTGGTAAGTCCAAAATGAACCTCTGGGAACTTTATTCTCCCACCTCCTCCTTTCCCCCCTTTCTTCTACATGTGGTCATTTTGAGTCCCACTTGCTGTCAAGGTTCCTTGTGAGCATGAAGGAGGACAGAGACAAAGTCCACTGAAGACTTAACAGTTAGTTGCATGTGGGCGGGTGAGATGGAATTTGTGGGTTTGCAGTTGGTGTTCTGTGCTGATAACACAAGCCAGCGGGTTTTGTAACTGTGGCCTGTTGTTTCTTGCCTATCCAGGCTGCTCTAACTAGAAGGGAAAGCTTTATAATTAAATTTCACGGATCAAGGAGGGAAAGGCTCACAGTTTAATGATATCTGCTGCTTTGAGTGGGAAGAATCTGGTGCATTATTTAAAAATATAGAAATGTGTGTGCATTGTGTGCCTTCAAGTCTCCTGTCGACTTATGGTGACTCCATGAATTTCATAGGCTTTTTCTTATGGCAAGGAATGCTCAGAGGTAGTTTTGCCAGTTCTTTTCTCTGAAATGTAGCCTACGGCACCTGGGATTCATTGGCACTCTCCCATCCAATTACTAACCAGGACTGAGTTTGATTAGTTTTCCAAGATCAGACAGGATCTGGTGTTTTTAGAATATTTAGGCCCTACAGACATGTATAAATGAATGTAATGGGATAATATGGGCTGAATTAAAAATTATCTGAAACTATCTACTGCTTTTCAATACTTGCTTAACTCTCAAATTGGTGGCTCTTTAGCATGGTAAGAGAGTGCATGCGTGCATATGCGTATTTCTTTAAAATCAGCCAGAATTAATTATTTCTATGGGAAATGAGAAACCCTTATCTAATAATAATAGTAACATTTATAAGTAGTAGCAGCAGCAGCAGTAGTGTGTGTGTGCGTGTGCGCGTGCGCACCTTTAAGTTGCCTGTCAACTTATGGTGACCCCATGACTATCATAGGGTTTTCTTAGTCAAGGAACACTCAGAGGTGGTTTTGCCACTTCATAAGTAGCTCTGCTAAATAGTGTAAAACATAATTTTTTTCCTTCATGAGTAGTTCATTTTCCTGTGTTTCCCCCCAAAACACAGGACTTTTTTTCCAAAAAAGGGGATTCCCCCCCTAAATAATGTAGCTATGAAAATGTATATTGAACCAGTAATTGGAATTTATTTATATTTATTATTTGTTTTTTGCCTCTTGGCCAACCAGGGCCCAAGATGATGTACAACAGATTAAAAAAATTATTTAAAACATTAAATATAAACAGATAAAGCATTATTATTATTATCATCATTGTTATTAAACAGACTAAAGGTTTTTTTTTTTTTTTAAACAAGAGTGTTTAAACAATCACACAAAATTAAAACAGCCAGGAAAGGCATTCCTGGTTTCACACATTTTTAATGTTAATAATCCATTTTTAATGTTATTAATGTAAGAATTTCACTGAAGGTATGTTGAATTTGAAAATTACTTCCATTTCCAACCCGACATAAGAGTGCTGATAAATAATGTATACAAGTCTAATGGCATAGCCCTCTGCACGTTGATTCAGACGTTAAGTCCCGTTGTGTTCAGAAGGGCTTACCCCCAAGAAAGTATTTAAAGGATGGCTGCCTAAAAGGCATTCTTAGCATCTGAAAACTGTTTGTGCGATTTCTTCTCACATTTCATTTAGAACGCAGCTGAACCCATAACACAAAATACACCTTTGTGCCGGTTTGGAAAGATGTAGAAATTGCAGTTAAGTCCGTGTAAAATAAAAGCCAAGATCAGGGCCTTTTCTTCTATTGACTGGCTGTTAATATTTTAAAGAGGAAAGTGTTATATGCTATTGGAAACTATGCACAGTGTGCATTTTTGATTCTTCAAGGTACTTATGTAATGTGTAGACAGACTTTTGACTTATGGGGTCTGTCAGAGATTGGAAAATATACTTCTTTGAACTACATAGATCATGCTGGCTGAGATCTTCAGAGAGTTGTAGTCCAAAAGAATTAATTCCGTGCTCTAGATCTGACTTGCTTTCACTGGAACACAGAGGTCCACTAAACAATATATAAATGCAGATTGGTGACTCAGGAAGATACATAAAATTGTGTAATTATGTGCATGTGAATGCATGCTCAGCACAGATTTTCCCCCCAGTACCAGAATTAGACCTTGTGCACAGATTCTCCTTTCTGAGAAGCTATTTATTTATTTATTTATTTATTTCAGACACTTAATTGGGGATGGTGGGGTCGGAGGGAATGGATGACTTAATTTTTTTAAGCTAGTTAGAAGTTAGAAACATAATTGTCAATCTAATGTCAATTTGCAGTAGATCCTGATGTATTTTCCATATGTCCTTTACTTATGTGACACTAAACACAATGAAGCAAATGGTCCTTCATTGGTCAGATTACATCGCTCAGCAGTTGAGGCTCAGGATATACGGTATAAAGGAACACCATCTACTGTGCATCATGACTGCCTCCCAAGATCCACTGCTGGGGCTCCACTGTTGGCTTAAGGTTATTAGAGTCATGGCCTTTTGTGTGGTGGCATCTTTCCTGTGCGGTCCTACACTCATTGAGATTCATATTGTTAGTTTTAGTAAAGTTATTTAGAAATCTGGGTAAATATTTTTCTGGTATGGAAGGCATTTAGCTACCTGAAGTTGCAATATTATATACATTGGAGGTAAGTCTGATTTTGCTCAGTGGCATGCATAGAGTTGCGGACAGATATAAGGGTGCACTGTGAATGCTGTTGTATCTTCCTATTGCTATTCCCTCCCCTCCCCAGCAATATTACTATTTTGTATTATCTTGCAGACTGACAAGATGAAACATTTAGGATGTGAATAAATGAAAAGTCAGTCCATCAGCAGCCCTACATGTGAGATGGACATATACACCACCCATATTTCACTGTCTGATGACCTTATGTTAACACCTTTTTTATTGTTGTTAAAGTTCTTTTCTCCCTGTTTTCCTTTTTTCTAACACCATCCTTTTGCATTACAGACGGACATGGATACACTTAGTAATTAACACTTTAGAATGGAAATCTTTGGTAGATGAAAATGCAGATGTCCCTGTTATTTCCTTAAGTGTCAAATCTAAACTTGACCATATTATATCCACTCAGAAATAATATCTGTCTTTGACCTCCCTTACAGTTATACAGATGGGGTAAAAAAATATCTCATACTTATAAATGTGAGCTGGAGAAGAAATTCAAATCTCAGCTACGAGAGCAAACATTTTATGGAACATTTGCTTTTCAGATTTCATTTGACATCACATCTCATGCCTCTGTCTTTTATGCTACCTTCCTGTGGGATATCCTACCTCCCAACAAGCAAGCATTTCTCTCTGTCCGTATATTTCCACATAGCAAATCATAGCTTTCATCTTTACTTGAACATTTCATGCCTGATCATCTCCCCCACTTCCATACACTGCACTTGTATTTTGCATACTAACCTTCCCTAGTCTCTCTGTTTTGGACATGAAAACTACTGGCAGGTTCCGTATGTCTTAAGTCTCTAAAATATTTGGAAGCCCTAGTATATGAAATAAATAGTAATGAATTAGTAAATAGTAATTGTAATAGTAATAGGGTACAGTGTATATTCTTGGTATGGGCACTATTCAGAAAATGTTGGCCATCAAACCAACAGAATAGGATCCAGAACTAATATGTCTAATTTATTTCAATGTTATGTGGTCACCAATGAGTGGTATGCAACCCAGTTGCTGGTGTGAATGGAGAGCTAGGCCAATCAGATTTGTGCTTCCAACAAGGATGGGATCCTATGGCACTCCAGATATAGTTGGGCTGCAAGTCCCAGCAGCCCTAGCCAGCATAGCCAGTGGTAAAGAATGTGGGGGATTGCAATTCAAACATTTTGGGAGTGTTCCCATCAATCATTCAATCACTGACACTAATTGAGCATAGGAGCAACACTGAAAAACCTCTGGTGAACTGTTAACATGAAACTGTTGTCTCATGTGAGATTCCGCTTGTAGTCTGGCTTGGAGATGCGCATAAAAAGGAATGCTTCCAATGTGTATTGCTGAATCTTGCTCATGGATGTGAACTGGAGCACAATCAGGTTTCTCCTGTACCTACAGTTGGCCCTCCATATCCACGGATTCTGTATCCACAGATTCAGCCATCCATGGGTTGAAAATATATATTTAAAAAAATCCAAAAAACAAATCTTGATTTTGCCATTTTATATAAGGGACACAGTTTTACTCTGCCATTATATATACTGGTACTTGAGCATCCACGGATTTTATTATCCACAGGGATGGTGGTGATGTGTCTTTGAACCAAACCCCAGCAAGATACCAAGGGCCCAATATACTGGTTTTTCCTGTGAATAGGCTTTGAATATGCACTGATTTCTGAAACTTAGGTCCCAAGTTTCAGCTATACCTTGTTTACACAGTTTTTTGCTACACTGGGCTGAAGTTCAATATTTTGATACTGTTAGCATTTGGCAAAGGAGGTACTGTGCCACATTAAGATATAACGCTTAAAAAAAAAAACCCAGCTGGTCTGTGGGGGAAAGAGATGTTCATAGTCAAAGATTAATAGCCCAGAAATTGATTGCTAGGGCATAACATACTTACGGAAGTGGTTTTGTGTACTTATTCTGTACTTTAACATACGTTGTTCTTTTAATTTTAAAAGTACACATTTTCTCTATTCCAAAATTTCAAGAAGTAAATCCTCTTTGGAAAGGAGCTTTTGGTGGGATGGAAGACGGAGCTAAGCTCCTCTATCCAACAAGACTGACTGAATGCTTCCCATTGTCATTTTGGAATATATCCCAATGTCATTTTGCAGGGCGGTATTAATGACTCCAGTACAGAGGGAGATTGGTGGAGATGCTATTTATGTCACAATGGCCACACAAGTATATACAACCAGGGAGTGGTTGTAAGGCCAGTCTTGACTTTTTTACCAGTTAGGGCAAGAAAAAAAAGTAGAAACCAAGGGCCCATTCACACTATACAGTTATAGTGCTATGATTCCTCACTGACTGCCATGGCAACATTTTGTGGAATCCTTAGATGTGCAATTTAGGAAGAGACATGAGAGCACAACTGCCTCACTGAACTACAAACCCCGGGATTCCACAGGAGGTGTTGCCATGGTAGTAAAAGTGGAATCATAGTGCTATAAATGTGTAGTGTGAATAATAGCATAGCATTTAAAAGGTCTTAACTTTTGCCAGTCTCGTCTTATCTTCCTTTTACTGCAATAGTGGGTGGGGGGAGTCCAGGGGACCATTTTAAAGATGCTGTTGGGCATACTGCAGATTGGAGCAACTGAGAATATTTTTAAATTTTTATTTTA
The DNA here is from genome assembly GCA_030847615.1 of Gambelia wislizenii. Lineage (NCBI taxonomy): Eukaryota > Metazoa > Chordata > Lepidosauria > Squamata > Crotaphytidae > Gambelia > Gambelia wislizenii. Next base: position 22,325,796 of record JAUMIR010000005.1, on the reverse strand, counting down.
TAGATGTATATGCTGTATTTTGGCTAGTGTCCTCAAAAGTGGGTTAGGACAGCTGTAAAAATTGCAACAAGCACAAAACAAAAGTCTAGGACTTGCTTCTCTCCCTTCTCTGCCTGCAAATCCATTCTAGAAGGGTGCTGGTTCATAGAGGGCCCCTGGGTGGTCACAGGGACAGGCCAGCTGGAGCAGGCTTTCTCTGACAACTTCTTCATCTCCACACACACACCTACCCAACCATTCTCTGAGGATGCCAGCCACAGATGCAGGCGAAATGTCAGAAAGAAACTATTCCAGAACATGGCCTCACAGCCCGGAAAAAAAACAAGGAAAATCTATGGATGCCAGCTGTGAAAGCCTTCGACTTCACAACTTCTTCATCTGCCTTCCTCTTTCTTCTAAAATCTTTCCCATGCGACTGTTGGTGTTGGGTGGCCCTATGGGTGATGAGGGGACAGTCCAGTTGGAGCAGGCAAATAAACCTCAAGGTGGGCTTCAAGGGGAATCATAGAATCATAGAATCATAGAATTGCAGAGTTGGAAGAGACCACGAGGGCCATCCAGTCCAACCCCCCTGCCACGCAGGAAATCACAATCAAAGCATCCCCGACAGATGGCCATCCAGCCTCTGTTTAAAGACCTCCAAGGAAGGAGACCCCACCACGCTCGGAGGGAGTGCGTTCCACTGCCGAACAGCTCTTACTGTCAAAAAGTTCCTCCTCATGTTGAGGTGGAATCTCTGTTCCTGGAGCTTGCACCCATTGCTCCGTGTTCCAGTCTCTGGAGCAGCACAAAACAAGCCTGCTCCATCCTCAGCGTGACATCCCTTCAAATACTTAAACAGGGCTATCATATCGCCTCTAAACCGTCTTTTTTCCAGGCTAAACATACCCAGCTCCCTAAGTCTCTCCTCATAAGGCATTGTTTCCAGACCTTTCACCATTTTAGTTGCCCTTCTCTGGACACGCTCCAATTTGTCAATATCCTTTCTGAATTGTGGTGCCCAGAACTGGACACAGTATTCTAAGTGAGGTCTGACCAAGGCAGAATAGAGTGGCACTATTACTTCCCTTGATCTAGACACTATACTTCTATTGATACAGCCCAAAATTGCATTGGCCTTTTTAGCTGCCGCATCACACTGTTGGCTCATGTTCAACTTGTGGTCTACTAGGACTCCTAGATCCCTTTCGCACGTAGTCTCATTCAGCCAGGTCTCTCCCATCCTATATTTATGCATTTCATTTTTCCGCCCTAAATGCAGTACTTTACATTTCTCCGTATTGAATTTCATTTTGTTAGCTTTGGCCCAGCTCTCCAGTCTATCCAGGTCATTCTGAATTTTGATCCTGTCCTCTAGGGTATTAGCTACTCCTCCCAATTTGGTGTCATCTGCAAATTTGATAATTATGCCCCTAATTCCCTCATCTAAGTCATTGATAAAGATGTTGAATAGCACTGGGCCCAGGACAGAACCCTGTGGCACCCCACTGGTCACATCTTTCCAAGACGAAGAGGAGCCACTGCTGAGCACCCTTTGGGTTCGGCCGGTCAACCAATTACAAATCCATTGAACAGTTAACTTGTCTAGCCCACATTCTACAAGCTTGTTTGCAAGAATGTCATGGGGAACCTTGTCAAAGGCCTTACTGAAATCAAGGTATGCAATGTCCACAGCATTCCCTTCATCTACCAAGCTGGTAACTTTATCAAAAAAAGAGATCAGATTAGTCTGGCATGACTTGTTTCTCTGAAACCCATGCTGACTTTTTGTGATTATGGCATTGCCTTCTAAATGTTCACAGACTCTCTGTTTAATGATCTGTTCTAGAATCTTCCCTGATATTGATGTCAGACTAACTGGACGATAGTTGTTGGGATCCTCTTTTTCCCCCTTTTTGAAGATGGGAACAACGTTTGCCCTCCTCCAGTCTGCTGGGACTTCTCCTGTTCTCCAGGAGTTCTCAAATATTATTGCCAATGGCTCTGAGATTATATTTGCCAGCTCTTTTAATACTCTTGGATGTAGTTCATCTGGTCCTGGAGATTTAAATTCATTTAGATTAAGAAGGTATTCCTGTACTACCTCTTTACTTATTTTGAGCTGGATTTCCCCTGTTGTGTCCTCTGTTCCATTCTCCTCAGGTTGGTCCTCCTTTTCCTTTTCTGAAAACACTGAGGCAAAGAAGGTGTTGAGTAATTCTGCCTTTTCTCTGTCTATATTTTGAGAAGGCATGCCTGAATTTCCCCTCAGTATGTCACCTGAGGTTAGCCCTTCAGCTTAGTACATGGTTGGCCCAGTATTCAAGAGCACTGGAGTTCATCAGGAGTTCCTCAATTAGTCAGGAGAGAGTACCAAAGGTCACACATCCACCCTGTAGTTTATTCCTTTACTATTTGTTGCACTTTTACTTCCTGTCACTTAAAGGATTGGCAGCTTACATGGTTGACTCTTCCATCTGTTGGCTTTGGGGTTATTCTGGGTGAATGAAGCCACTTCATCCACCCCATCTAGCTATCTCTAGACCTCAAGGACAGTACAGAGTTTTGAATAGCTGCATTACAAGATATTTCCCATCAACTTGTGTGCTTCAGCTTTTTTCATCAGCAGCAAAATTTATGGGGTTCCTGCCAGGGTGTGCCTGTGTGGCTCCATTATGGACTTCATCAGATGCAGGGAAACACAGCGAAAAAACAAATCATAAAGACGGGAAGATAACAGAGAAGGTGACATTATCAGACACCTGTGTCCTCAACCATTCCCGGGGTGTGGTGCTAGTGCGAACGAGGCATTACTGTACTTTTATTGACGGCTTAGCCCGTCAATAAAAAGTGACACCTTATTCACACCTGTGCTGTGCCTCCGGAATGGTTGAAGGATGACATCATCTGATAATGTTGCCTGTTTCTGTTATTGTTGCGTTCTTCTGATGCGATTTTTGCTGAGCATGGTGTGAACGTTTCTGATTCTGTCTTTAAACTGTACAAGTTGTGAACTGGATGAGAGATAACCCAGGAACCTGGAGTATGTTGCTTGGAGCTTGAGAAGCAGGAATGTGTGACGAAGGTGGCAAAATAAATTAGTAAGCTCTGAGCTAGACCTCAGATCCTTTCTGTCAAAAGGACTTTAACAGATAATCTAAAAAGTGAGACCAGGTGTAGAATTCTTGGAAGAGGTGGATTGTATCCTAAACTCCCTTTCTGCCATTGAAGTCTTTGTATGGAAGAAGAGACCTTTGGACACAATTTAGTACCTCTGCAAACAGCTATACTGCTTGTATCAAGAGAACATGCTAAAATGTAGGGCTCATGCATGCACACAATATTTGTAAAGTTAAGGTACTGTAAAAGTGAATTCAACATGTTGTACAGAGACGTATAAAGTCCAGGATTAAGATCAAGAGAAATCAGTGGTTTCCCTTTGCAGCAGAAGCTGTCATGCACAATGCTGATGAGCTAATACTTCAAAAATCACAGAGCCACCTTCCTTCACTCCCCCCCCCATCTTTCTTTAACCTTCCTCTTTTTGTAAATAAATACAGGGGTGATTGATTTTTAAATAAGGAGTGGGAAACTGTGGTGAGATCTAATGTTCTTCTTCCTGGAGCTTGTTGGGGCTTCGTGAAATGCCAGATATACATTAAAGAAAACCTAGAAGCTGAAGATTTGTGGGAAGAGCAAGATGGATGGCTAGGATCTGTGTTGGAAGTGATGATAAGTTGTCTATCAAATATGCTGTACAGGTTGGGTTTAATTTGTTCTTTCACAGAGCAAGCCCAACTTTCCTCCATTTTTTGAACACTTTCGAAAGACATATTTATCAGTCATTCAAACACTGATCTTAGTTACCTCTCTCGCTCCTCCCTCTTTGGCCTAGGACTTGATGAATTTCTCTTCCCATTAATGAGGTGTAGTGTGCAAACCTATGCATCTACAAACTCGTCACTAATATATAATCCTCCTGTTTGGTCTTTTTAATGGTCCACAGAAGGAAAGCTCCTCCAGAAAGATGGCTCACAACCCACAAGTCAATATCACAATGGCAGAGTCCAATACAAATGGCGTCCCAAGCAGGAAGTTGTCTACCTGGAGCACATCAAGGGCCACCACTGTTACCTTTCACAACATCTGCTACAGAGTGAAGATGAAGAGTGGTTTTATCTGTTGTCGAAAAACGGTTGAGAAAGACATTCTGAGGGATATCAAGTATGTATTTTTCAGTCAGTTTGCTTCTTTTCTTTTTTAAATGATAAATATCATTTCTAGACTGCCTTTTAGAGTACACACAGCACTTCACCTGTGATGTAGACCTTATGTTGTCTCAGCAGCTGCTGCAACAATTCTTTATTATAGACCAGCTTTATTGTCAATGAGAACTTGGAAAGGTTATTTTTGTGGGCTACAACTGAGGCATAGTTGTTTATGTTGGTCTGCTCAGGAGAGAGTTAAGAGAAGAAAAGAAATTCTAGGGGGTTGTTTAGACAACAAAAAATTCCACAAAGAATGCAGGCAAAATACCTTTTGCTCGGATGAGCTCCTGCCAGGGTTCGCCATATTGGGAAGGAGGAGGGCTAAAAACTCCAAATAGTTCTCAATAACATCATTCTCTGTTTCTCACGATCTTTTAAAAAAATTATGTAAAAATGCACATAACTGCGCATCTGAACAACTAATTTGAATAGGGGCACATCGAAGAACTCAAACGTGATTGGTCAGACCTCAGTGGGGGCGAGTTTGCAAGGGACGAAGCGGCCAGAGCCACCATTGTTGTTGTTTTTTGTAGGTGAATGATTGTGTGCATGATCGTTCAAGTGGCAGAGCAAAAAAAAAAGAAAAGGTTTTTTAAAGTGGAAAATCGCTCTTCCGCACCTGTCATTTAAGGACAAAAAAGGGGGAGAAGAATGGAGGGAGATTTTCTGCAGGCAATTCACTCATGGCCACCATCTTTTCTTGGGGGGCATGCTCTGTGTGAACTACAATCTCAGCTAATTTTCCATGCCAGCGATCTTGCAAATGAGTCGTGGGCACACATAAACACTGCTGCGATGTAGGGAGGTAAGGTGCTATTTTTCGCTATTAATTCTCCCATCTAGCTGTGCTCCAGGATAGCCAGAAAGTCCTACATGGTTGCGCTGGATTTCTAAGAAATCACAGCTTGTGAAAGAGTGTTCATTCTGAAACAGGATTAGCATAGAATCATGGATATTGCTGTTGAAAGGAAATATTAAATGTGTTTCATTTGGCACCAGACTTTTTGTCCTCTTTACCCACTCTTTCTTAAAAAACAAAAAAGCAATCCAAACATACAAATTATTGCCCAGATTGAAAAGTGTTTCTTTCTCCAGAAACTGGAGAGAAAACCTAGAGTTTGGAAATGTTACCTTTTTTTGGACTACATCTCCCAGAATTGTCAGCCAGCATGGCCACTGTTGAGTGGCGATTCAGAGAGTTGTCCAAAACGTAAGGTTCCCCAGTTCTTAGAAAACCTGACTAGAGCAAGCAAAGGCACATTTTTCTCTTACACGTGTGTGTCCCTTCTTTTCAGTATTTGACTTTCCTTCTATATCTGAGCATATGAAGCCATAAACTTTCAATATGGCTATAAATAATTAACTGCATTGTGTTGCCATGTGTGTGAAAGGTAACAGGTTCACTCCCTGCATAATGTATTCCATAATGAAAGTTACACAAGCTGAAACAATGGGTTATGAAACAATAGTTATCTAACAGAGCTTGGAAAAGTTACGTATTGGACTGCAACTCCCCAAATCCCTCAGCCAGTGAGGTTACCATGACATGTCAATCTGTTTTGATCTGGATTCTTTTTTAAAGACTTCCATTTGCCTTATATCTTTCTTTATTTTACCCAGTATATTAACTGAATTATCTTGCTCTCTTTGTGTGAGAGGTGACAGAATCACTTCCTGCAGAATATTCCATAACATACGCTTACATAAACTCAAACAATGTGTTATAAAAGCAGTAGTTATCAACTGTAGCGTGCCACAGAATGGATCCATGGCTGTCATTTTACTAAACTGAACTCTTTCAAAATTTCCGAGCACCTGCTTATCTCCTTCATTACTTTTCACAATATGTGAAGACATTTTGTAGGACAACGTAGAATTTTGTATATATAGATTTCAGTTATTTTACAGTCTTGACACTCTTCAGTTCGTAAGGGCTCCTTTAAATGGGACAAATGTGACAGGAAGTTGCAGTATTTGTTGTTGTAGTTCTTGGGTTTTATATATATATATATATATATATATATATATATTTAAAATCCAAATGACATTTCTCTTATCCAGGATTTTTTTCTGGTAGTTTCCGGCCCCAGCTGTAATATTTTATTCCCACCATCAAGTGGTTTCTTTTCTTTTCTTTTTTGAAAATAAGAGATCTGGCAGAACAAAACAGTCTTCATTTTTTTCTTTTTAATTTTTTAAAAGGTTATAGTGCATCAGCGGATCAGTGAACAGAGATGTTTGCACTATAGTACTGTAACTAAAAAAATTGGGTAAAAACACTTTTTTTTTTTAAGGAGAAAATTTGTCCTTAAGCATAAGACCACCTTAGCAAATTGTTGCTGTTGTGTGAGTTGAAGTCATTTCTGACTTATGGTGACCCCAAAATGAAATTATCTTGGGGTTTTCTTGGCAAAATTTATTCAGAGGATTTTGCCTTTGCCTTCCTGTGAGGCTGAGAGTATGTAATGTGCCCTAGGTAACCCAGTGGGTTTTGAAAGCCAAGCGGGGATTTGAACCCTGGTCTCCAGAATTGTAGTGCAATCCTCAAACCACTACACCATCACACTGACTCTCAGCAAATTATACCCAACGTGTTTTTTTAAAGAAAAACGTTGGAGGGGCCTTAGTAAACATCCAAGAAATTGCTACAAACAGCCTCCGTAAAGAACGGAACAAGTAGATGTGGAGATATAAACAACTGCCAAGCACATGGAGATCTATCTCAAGAATAAACACTTCTTTGAACCAATCCAGAAGAGATCTAGGACTTTATTAGACATCCCCCTTTAAACATTATTTATGCCAGCATAAAAAAAAGTAATCATTTTTCATGCCGGCAAAAGAACGTTCCCCCCTGCACTTACCTCCTCTCCCAGCAAGAAGGCAGCTCCGTCAATTAAGAGGACGTGAATGGAGCTCTGTTCACTTCCTCTTTTGAAATTCCGTGTGATTTCCTTGCATGGGAAATTCAAATGTAAAAAAAGAAATAAACATCTACAAGTGACAGAAAGCACATACACACCCTAGGAAACCTCCAAGTAACCCAAGGAGGGTAAAAAAAAAAGTTTGTCACTTACCTGGATGTCCTGATCTCACCTGGAAGTGTTCTAACCTGTCTGGCCATTGTTGGGGTAAGTACAAGATTTAAATAGCCTGAGGTTTCACATGCCGACAATGCTGACAAAAAAGCAGCAGGGGGATCTATTGATGACTTAAGCCATCAATTAAAATGTATGGGTCTTGGGCTGTTTTTAACTGCAAAAGGGCGACGTCATCTGATCTGCGCACCCTTTCATGGTTATGTGGCATCTTTATGACGTCTTATTTTGAGTGTCTAATAAAGTCCTAAATCTAATGGGCTCTCAAAATGTGTTGGAAAAGGTGCAAAAGATGATAACTCAGATAATCTTGCGGGGCTGGTTCCACGACAGGAAAAAGTTCGCAAGATTCCGGATTACCGTTCTTTCGCATCAGGAGCGCATAAATCACACGACTCCTGGCATTTTTGGAAGATGCAGCCATATGCAGCCACTTTTGGTTTTCGTTAGTTCACACAGGCAAAGGTTGGGGGGGGTTGCCTCCAGATGATTAAAGCCAGGAAGGAGGCGGGGAGGGAGCAAGGTGGGGGTCATGGAGACCATAAATAATGAGAGGAAAGAAAAGGACAAACAAAACAAGAGATCGAAAGAGCGATCTATCAACTCCCCCCCCCCGTCTTCCCCAGCCCCGAAAGGCTTCTATAAAGAAAGGAGTGAATGAAAGCATGAACAAGCAAAAGCATGGTGGAGCAAACTCCTTCCCTTCATGCATGCACACACAAACACACACCACAGAAGCAGGGCTTGCCTGATTCCTGATTGTTTTCCCTGCCTCTGAAGCCTTGAATAAAGGCAAGTGAATGGAAGGACAAACAAACAAAAGGACGAACATGTGATTAGCTGTTTCCCCTGCACACTCACACCAGCGATCTTCCCAACCCCCAAAGCCTTCCTTTGAAACAGACAGGAAGGGCTCAGAGCAGATTTTCCAAAGTGGGCTGCAAGCAGAAGGAGGGTGAATTTCTTCTCTCCAACCCCTCAGTCTATTCGGATAAAGCAGAATGGTCACTCCAACCAATCAGGATTCAGCTCTGCTCACAGTAATTCGAAAAGGTTGATGCCAGTTTACACGATGGTTAGTTCCCATTACAAATTATGCGCATTTTCGCGAACTTAATAAAAAAAGTTTGGAAAACTAGTGAAAGCTGATACTGCGCAACTTATGGGGTTTTTGCACCCCCTCCTTCTGAAAAGGGCACTGTTGCTTAGAAATGCGTGACAGGCTTCTTGTCGCATTCTTTGAGGATTTATTTTGCCGTGTAAACGACCCCTGCAATAGCTTCCGTATCAGAAGGGCTAAAGTGCATGCTGTATTTAAACAGCATGCTGCTAAACCTCAGTTTATTTTTCTTCTTCCAAAAGTATGTGGGGACCTGCTTAGTGTCATGTTTACCACATATGGTTGGGCAGGTCTAAACCTCTTGCTCTCTCTCATTTCCCCCATAAATTCCCTGTGGGAAAGGGCAGGGAGAGTAGGTGCAGAAGAAGAAAATACAGTTTTTGCCAACTGAGAATGATTCTTTATTCTCTCTCTCTCTCTCTCTCTCTCTGCCCTGAACAGGAAAAATTCAAGGAGGAAACTTATTTGAAGAGGGGAGTCTTAAAGTTCCCCTACCTTGGTGCAATTTGGTGCAAAGTTGTCCCATATTCCCTACCCCCCCCCCATAATTGGAGGTAAAACAGAAAGGACTTTATCAGATGATCCCCTTTAAACGTTCTTTTGCTGGCATAAAAAAACCCATTTTTATGCTGGCAAAAGAATGCTCCCTCCGCACTTATCCTCCTCTCCCAGCAAAGGCAGCCCCGGCAATAAAGAGGAAGTGAATGGAACCCTGTTCACTTCCTCATTCGAAATCCTGTGAGACTTCATTGCATGGGAAATTCAAAAACAAAAATAAAGCCTAAAAAGTTACACCAAGCACCTAGACACACTTAAAAAGTGGTCATAAAAAGAGCAAAACTTACCTGGATGTCCTGATCTCACCCGGAAGTATTCACGCTGGACCGGCCATTCTTGCTGCAGTGCCGAGATTTAAATGGCCCAAGGTTTCGCACGCCGGCAGTCCTAGCATAAAAGCAGCACAAGGGATCATTGATGGCTTCAGCCGTCAATAAAAAGTTACGGGATTATGACAGGACATAGACGCAAAAGGGTGACATCATCTGATCTGCACGCCCTTTTGTATTTATGTGGCGTGGTTATGATGCCGTTTTTAGTGTGTCTGATAAAGTCCAAAGTGAGACTGAAGTGTATACTTTGATACATATATTGATAAAGTGTGATATTTATTCTCAAGACTTCAACTTTTCAGACAAAGGATTCTCTTTTTAAAAAAAAATATGGACTTGAAACATGATTAATTTTGATTCACGGATGTAATGTACCATTGATAGATAATGAAAAATGGGCTGTTTTTGTTTTACAGTGGCATAATGAGACCTGGACTGAATGCAATTCTGGGACCAACTGGCAGTGGCAAATCTTCGTAAGTTTTGTAGTTACAAATGAAAGAGGTTTACCTTTATCAAACATAAATTCATGTCCTTTGTTATAAGAAATTGCAGCAGACTAAAATCATGATTTCATAGACGAATGCCCAGGAAGGCATTTCTCCAATTCCATAGAGTTTTGCCAGAATATTTGCCTCTTCCTGCAATTCTGGTATAATGCTGTGGTCATGTCCCCTGTCCCCGGTGATCTTCTGTGGGATTGGCTCAATAATAGCTATGCACTAATGAATGATGGCCAGCTATCGAGATGTTCAGTGTTATGGTTTTGACTGATGTTCTAGGGGTGGCTGATATGGGTTTATTTGTGCATTGTCTAGCATTTCATGACTCTACAGTAAAAGGTGCCAGATGTACCTTCTGGCAGGCCTATCCAGATGATTTTAAGTTGTGAATTTTAAACTGTGTACTGATTGTTTTAAAATGACTTATTCTCATTTGTTTTTTAAATTGGTAAGTGTTAACTAATACGTGTTTTTAACTAATATTATGTTTATGTGTTTATGTTATTATTATTGTTATTATTTTATTCATGGGTTCCTCACTATAGCCCAGCACAGTTATTGGCATAGTCACTCTGAGTGTTTCCAAACAAGATTTTTCATGCACAATTGCACTCCTTCAAACACAGAAGTTTACAGAGGGTCCAGACAAGGTGGTCTCTCATTTATAACTGTTCATGCTTTCCCACTGATTTTTCTGACTTCTTTCTTGTTGCTGTTCCCTTGCCCTCCTCCTGCAAAGAAAGGAAAGAAAGAGGGAGCAGCTGTATAGTGTGTTTTGCTGGGTAGCAATAGAAGTTCTTTGCACTGAAGCACCTGGGAAATGTCATTGTGTGATTTCTCCACAATTGCACATATTTAGAAACATCAGTGGTCAAATGAGATGTGGTATCAATTGTCTAAGTAAAATTAATGTCCATGTTTATTGTGTGAATAGCACACTGGGGGAAACCTGAACAACTTTGGACTGTGCAAGATTGGGGATGGGTATCTAAAAACTTCTCTCTGTGGACTTGATCAGATGCAGCCTTTTAAACGTTCTTTTGCAGGCATAAAACCCCAATTTTTGTGCTGGCAACAGAAGGTTCTCCCCCGCACTCACCTCCTTTCCCGGCAAATTAATGAAGAGGAAGTGAATGGAGCCCTGTTCACTTCCTCGGTTGAAATCTCGTGCGATTTCATCGTGTGGGAAATGCAAACTTTAAAACAAAAATAAAGCATAAAAAGTTACACCAAGCACACACACACACCTTTCAAGTAACCCGGGGAGGGTCATAAAAAGAGTGAAACTTACCTGGATGTCCCGATCTGACCCGGAAGTGTTTGTGCCGGACTGGCCATTGTTGGGGTAAGTACGAGTTTTAAAGGGACAGAGGTTTCTCATGCCAGCAATGCTGACAAAAAAGCAGCAGGGAGATCTATTGACAGCTTAAGCTGTCAATTAAAAACCATGGGTTTGGGGCTCTGATCTGTGTGCCCTTTCATAATTATGTGGCGTTGTGATGACCCCATATTTTCTGTGTCTGATAAAAAGTTCAGTGTGATGGTTTTGACAAAAATTGCTCTTTCTGAAGCTGCTATTTACATTTCAAAAGAAGCATCTATTTTGGCAAGACCACAGTCAGGACAGAGGTAGTTAAACTGCTCCTCCCTACTCCACATGGTTCCAAGTCTGCTCAGGTTTCCTCATGGCTCCTGTTTACATAACAAAAATTATACAAAGTACAGTTGGCCCTCCAAATTTCCTGGGATTAGGGGAGCAGGACCCCTGCAAAAGTGAAAAAACTGTTAATATTTCAAGGCCCCTTAACCATACATAACACACACACAAAAGTATGATTCGTGGATTCAGTCTACCCTGGATGCTTCTGAGGTGGCGGGGTTCCTTTGCAAGGCAGGAACAGGTGGCTGGTGGGGCTTGCTGCCACCCCCTCTGCTGCTGCCCTATGCCATTTTTATTAAGGACTTACAAGCCTTGCCACATGTTCGCTGTCTCAGTCTTGCAAGGCTTTCAGTCCCTATTAAAAATGGCATAGAGCAGCAGCGGAGGCAGCAGCAAATAATCCATGAATAATCAAATCCACCAAAGTTAAATCCGCAAAAGTTAAACCCACAAATATGGCAGGCCAACTGTATTTGCGGTTGCTGCCATTTCTGGCTTGGACATCAATGTGTTTTATATATGAAAAAAGTCACACCCTTGTTTTTTTCTTCCAGACTTCTGGATATTTTAGCTGCAAGGAAAGATCCTCGTGGCTTGAGTGGAGACGTTCTCATCAATGGTGCTCCTCAGCCTTCCAATTTCAAGTGCATGTCTGGATATGTAGTACAGGTAAATGACTATCTCTGATTTTATTATTTTATCATTCACACAAGCCACTGATATACATCAGAAGCAATGAGTGTGATATGTAGCCCAGTTTCCTTTATTACATTTTTCTTGGCATTGCAGAGCACAGAGAAATGAATGCTTGTATGGAGGTCTATTTGTGTGCTGCAGGGAGACATGTGCCTAGAAGTGGCCTAAATGTTTTCTTTGAATGTTTCAGGATGACGTGGTGATGGGGACCTTGACTGTGAGAGAGAACCTCCAATTCTCAGCAGCCCTCCGGCTACCAAGCACTGTGAGGCAGAGAGAAAAGGATGAAAGGATTGACCAGATCCTCAACGACCTGGGCTTGACAAAAGTGGCAGATTCAAAGGTAAAGTCTTACTACAGAGCTTGAAACAGTTCAATTTTTGCATTATGTTTTTTTGGCAGGGGGTGCTATGAGTTGTATTCCGAGAAAGTAACTTCTCCAAGGCCTGCTGTTATAAAGTACTGTATACAGCCCCCCCCCATTTACTCAGGATCAGTACCTGTGGTTTCAGTTACCCGGGAATGGGGGGAGAAAGGTCTCTCTAGGCACCAGGAGGACCATAGAGTTGTGCTGGAGATGGTCTCTCTAGGCATCAGGAGGTCCTCCAGTGCAACTCTATGGTCATCTTCTGGCAGAAGCTGACTATAGAGTCGTGCCAGATGCCTAGAGAGGCATCCTCTCTAGGCATTTTCTAGATCTTCCTGTGCAATTCTATGGCAGTTAGCTAATATTTTTTCACCTTTCTGCGGTAAGTCCAGGAACATATCCTTGGCATAAACTGGGGAGGTGAAAACCTGTACATACTTTTAAGAAGGCCAATATGGTGTAGTGATCTGAGTGTTTATTAATTTATTTAAGTATTTAAACCCTGCTCTTCAGCCACAAAGTCTCAGAGCAGCTTACAAATTGTTAAGGAATAGCACTTATACATCTACACCACTTTATAGCATGTTAGGCACTCTTTTAGCAGTATCGAATGTGTGTTAGCTAATTGCCCCACAAGCCGGTGCTCATTTTACCAACCTATGAAAGGATGGAAGGTTCAGTGAATTTTGGAGCCCTTGGGATCGAACTCACAATGTAGGGCATGCAAGACCTTGAAGGCACACAACAACAAATACATACTTTTAAAGAGAAGAACTGTCAAGTACTTTTGACTGTGCCCTGCTTGCTGTTGGCCATAATCTTATATTGGTTTACTTCTAGATGGTTAGGACTTTGTTGTGTACAGATGGATGAATAGCTAGGGCATCTTAAGTAAGTTTAGAGTACTAGATTTAATTATTTCTTACTTTATTCGTTTTGGATATTCTTTTGCTGCTCTTCAGCCAAAGTTTTTGGGGCAGCTTACAATCATAAAAATAATACAGAATAAACAATATATAGCAGGACCGATAATGATCCCAGTGTAAATATATTGTAGACAAATATCATTCCTTCTCCTGCTTGAAAGTCCTTGGCAGGTGAAAAAGTTTTCACCTGCTGCCAATGAGAAAATAAAGATGACACCAGGCAAACCTTCCTGGGGAGACAGTGAGGGGACAGAATTGAAAAGTCTTGTCTCTGGTCATCATTCCCCTCACATTGGATGGCAGTGGGTCTTGAAATTAAGTCTTGGAGGCAGGTAATGCCCTGGGCTTGTTTAGACAAGAAGATATAATGCGGATAATTGTGCATTAATGCAAATTCACAGTAGCGCTCATTTGTCTCCATGGTTTTTTTTTTGGGCAAAATCACTGGTATGCAAAGCTATCCATGTTTGGTGTTCACACGGAGCCATGCCTGTGAATCAAGATGTGGCCAGGAGTGAATCACTCGTGTTATTATTCTCAACACATGGCCATTGCTGCACAGTGTTTTTTTTTTTTTTTTTGCTGTAAATCTAAGGTGCCCAGGTGCAACCCTCTGTTTAAAAAGATGTTTGGTTGCTTGAACCCAGCAAAAAAGTGCACAATCACTACTCCAAATCTCCAAAGTGGTGTTTCTGGCCACTTCGTAGCCGGCAAACCCACCCCCTGTGCATCTGGGAATGCATAGCGATGCAATTTGGTTGTCCTAACGAGTGGGAGTGTGCGTTTCCCCTGCATTTTAAAACCAGCCTTTGGAGAAGCCACAAAGGCTTTTCTGTGTAGTTTTTGGAGTTTTTGCCCCCTCTTCCAAATATGGTGAATCAGTGTGGGATCTCGTTGGGACAAAAGGCATTTTTCTCAAATTCTGTGATGATTTTTTTCACTGTCTAGACATCCCCGCAGTTCTTGAATAAGCATTTCAGCTTTATCCAATCAATATAATTGTTGTTAATTGTATCAAGTTGACTTTTTCAAACAGTTGAAAAAAAAACATGAGGAGGTCGGGAAAAGAATGGGGCTGTCGCGCTTACACAGCCCCGTTTCAGACAATGCAGTCCTCCTCTGTCCTTCTCCCAACCTCTTCCTGACCTTCCCCCATGCTGCTCACGCCTCTTTTTATTCATGGAGGTTTTCTGTCAATAAAAAGTGGCATGAGCAGCACAGGGGAAGGTCAGGAGGAGGTCGGGAGGAGGACGGAGGAGGACTGCATCGTCTGAAATGGGGCTGTTTAAGCGTGACAGCCCCGTTCTTCTCCTGACCTCCTCGTAGGTTTTTTCAACCATTTGCAAATTTGGTAAGTATGCCCCTAATTCCCTCATCCAAGTCATTGATAAAGATGTTGAATAGCACTGTGGCACCCCACTGGTCACATCTTTCCAAGATGAAGAGGAGCCATTGCTGAGCACCCTTTGGGTTCCGCCGGTCAACCAATTACAAATCCATTGAACTGTTAACTTGTCTAGCCCACATTTTACAAGCTTATTTGCAAGAATGTCATGAGGAACCTTGTCAAAGGCCTTACTGAAATCAAGGTATGCAATGTTTCTTCATTTCCCCAAAGCTTGCAGAAATGATTTACTTGGGTCGGAAAGACAAAAGTATGGGGGGACAGTTCCATGAGAGGAGTGTCACCACTAAGAAAGTCCTGTCATGTGTGGTAGTCCTATAGTTACATACATATAATTACATACATATAGTACAGCCTTTTGTCTGATTTTAAATCCTGGGCAGGTTGGTACTAGAGAAGGTGGTCCTTTAACTATAGGATACTGAGCCACTTAGGTATTTCTACACTACAGTAGGACCCCCGTATCCACTGATTCATTATCCACTGATTCAATTATCTACGGGACACAAAACAGCACACCTATGATAGAGTCTTCCTAGAAAATGTGTCCTCTCTAGCCATTTTCTAGATCCTCCAAGCCAACTCTATGGTATTTTAAATCGGAAGTCCCATTATTTTCAACGGTGTTCTCTATTATCCACAGTTTTCTGTATCCACGGGAGACTCCAGAACCAATCCCCAGCCAATATGGGGGTCCTACTGTAATATTGATGTCTTAGCACTGTGAATAATTCTTCAGGCTGCGACTAATTCAAAAACAAAAACAAAACTGAATAAGTATAGTGGCAATTGACAGTTTTATGTGCAGCTTTGTGTGCTCTGAACAGAAAGCTTGTAGAAAGGTGTCATGTAGCATAACAAGAATGAACTACAGCAAACCTTGGTCTCATGGTTTCCTCCTCCAGCACAGTTTCAAGGAGTTAGATGCTTTTAATTTCCCAGTTAAGCACAGTTTGATGTGTCACCTGAAGTTGACATACTATGATAACCTTTAACTATAGCTTGTTTGAAGTAAGCAAGGTTAAAATGGAACTACTGTAGTCGTGGTTAATGGCTAAGAAAACATAGTAAACTGTGGATAATTGAGAGGAGGAATGTATGAGCCTGGTATTCACTGTGCATTCTCATCACACTAAGCTATGGTTTAGTGTGATATTTGAACATAACCAATGAGGTTGGTATATTATTTTGTATAAATTATTATTGTATACATTGCATTACTGTTTGAATTATTATTATTATGAAACCTTACTATTAACACTTTTGTGTAACTTAGTACTCATAAATCAAGGAGTTTCCTTTTCAGATTTAGAAATCAGTCTTCCATTTTTGAGTGTATAATCAACATTCCAATATGAAACCAGTCTATCGGAAAGAGTTTTCACAGTGCAGTCAGATGATGCCATGGAAATCCTTGTTTTGCATTAGGTTGGAACCCAGTTCATTCGTGGTGTGTCAGGGGGAGAGAGGAAAAGAACTAATATTGGAATGGAGCTCATAACTGACCCTGCAGTCTTGTTCTTAGATGAGCCAACCACGGGATTGGATGCCAGCACAGCCAATGCGGTACTGTTGCTCCTGAAAAGGTAACTGCTTAGGCAAGGTGGCATAATTTTCAGTTGTGCATTTAGTAAACTGGATAGCACTTTCTTCAACTGGAATGAAAGGAAGTGAGGCCAAATCTGACACGTCATACGATTTAGCAAAGTATGTGAATTGGAAAAGTGTTTGAATTGGACTACAGAGACTTGGGTTCAAAGCTCTCTTCAGCTGTTTTTTTAAAAAAATTAACATTATTTCTGTGCCTGTGTGTATAAAATGTACCACACAGTTGAATACTTTTTTAACATGCCAAAATTTAACATACAACAATAAAACAGTGCTTGATTAAAACAGGATAAAAAAGTGGAGAAACCACACACCTGCAGTAAAGTAGCCATCAAATGTGGGATAATGAAGTCAAATAGTTTTTTTTTACCTGACTATAGGAAGAAAGCAGTGATGAGAAAATAATAACTTCTCTTGGAAAGAAGTTCCGTGCCATTGCAAAAGAGAAGCCCAATAGCATCTGTGGAGTCACAGAAAAATTTAAGTTCCAGGGAGGCAAATCAAGAATAAGACATTCCCTGAGATAATCAGGGACAAAACCATATAGGCTTATGGGTTAATTTATGGTATATCAGTCCTGCTTTCTCAGATTATTTTACCTCATAAGCATGTCCTGACTTGGGAAAAATCCATGTGTGCTTTCCAGAGCTTCTTACGTAAAATGTGAAATACAACTGCAGTAAGTAAACAAAACTATAGGAAATAGGCCATCTACCTCTCTGTCTGTCATTCTGTCTGAGGATATATATAGCCCATGTTATTCATAGTCATAACATTGCTGTGGCTACCCTTACCATTTTAGGAACACTAGCAGGTTCTGGTTTGTGAATTTGAACATTCTTTAATGAGACATAGTCCTTTTCAGTCTCATAACCTGCCACTGACAAATCAGATTCATACCCTGGGGAAAAAAAAAAAGCAGACTGCATAGCTGCTAAATGAACGAGCTAAGCCTTCTGTTTTCTTCTATATTCTCCATTGGATTCTGTAATGATATACAGTTCACTTCTTCCCTTCCCAAACAGTGTGAGTTTTTAAATGGCTTATGAAGTCATGACAGTTAAAATGAAATCAAACTGCTATGATTGTGTTACGCAGATACACTCTAAAAATCTAAAAATCTGTAGCCAGTTGACATTTTTTTTTTGGCTGCTTTTTCTGCAGGATGTCAAGGCAGGGAAAAACAATAATCTTTTCCATCCATCAGCCTCGCTACTCCATCTTCAGATTATTTGATAAATTGACCTTACTGGCTGCTGGAAGAATGCTGTATCATGGACCTGCTCAGAATGCCCTAGATTACTTCAAGTCCATTGGTAGGTTTTCACAAGGCTCTGTACTGAATCATACCATGGAACACAGAAGGGCAAACCATGAGTGATTTGTGAATGTTTCTCCCAGTGCTGCTGCTATTATTTGCTGTCAAGTTGACTTTGGGTTTGTCTACAGTGGGGGTAAAAATACGGATGACATTCAGACTATTTTGGCCTGGCACTCCGACACATGAAATTTGGATTACTCTGGCCTGGATTTAAATGCCACACCTTACCTGGCCAAAGCCTGAATTTGCATTGCTCATCAGCAGGCTTGTCTACACAATAATTCATTAAGATTTTTTACCTCCATTGTAACTGCTGCTGCTGGAGTCAACTGGAAGAGTGACAGAGTTCTGGCTTTTCTGCACACAATTGATCGTGTGGCTGGCTGCTTACCAGGGCTCTGCTTTTCCCATGCAGAGTCACTCTCTCTGAGGTCAAAAGAAGCGACCAGCCATGCCATCGCACCAGAAAAGCAAAGCCCTGGTACATAGTTGCTCTCTCTGAGGTCAAAACAAGTGGCCTGCCACACAATCATGGGGCTAGCCGCTCCTTCTGACCTCAGAGCAGGCGATTGTGTGCCAGGGCTCTGCCTTTGGAATGAGGAAGTGGCGCTGAGGAGGGGAAAAAATGGCGGTACTTTAGGCAGAGCCTGTCCTTCCCTAGCCCCCATATCCAGGTTGGATGCAACTGTAATGCAGTTTTCTCTGGAGTTTCAAGCAAACTCTGGAGAAAATTGTGAGTTTAAAAAACCTGGATTAAGGTGGTGTTCCCCAAGTTTGGTGTGGATGTGTGGACTCTGCACCAGATTCAGGGAAAAGGCCATACGTAGTGTGGCGTTATCAGGCCCGATTTGGGGGGAGTTCAAGTTTTTTCAATAGTGTAGACAAGGCCTTTAACTTAGAAAGACCTGTGACCTCCAAGGGTCACCAACAGCCCTGGTCAGGTGTTGCAAATTCAGGTACATGGCTTTCTTGATTGACTCAGTCAATCTGTAATGTGGTCTTTCTCTTTTCCTGTTGACTTCTGCTTTTCCCAGTGTTATTGTCTAATCATTTGAAAAGTACGGTTAGCCCAGGGTGATTGCATACAGGACATTTTTTGTATGTACATGATTTAAACTTTGTAACCAATACCAATGTTGGGGAGAAGAATAATTTCACATTAGGGAGTGGATGCAGGCCATATGTGTATGCATGAGTGTATCCCCACACCATGACCTGGATCTAATTTGCACCCACCCTTTTGGATGTTTCTAGAAAAATAAAAAGATGCTAAAAAGTAATCTGTTCCCGGATCTCCTGCATCATTTTTAGTTGGACCCATAGAAAGGTGGAACTGCCTAATGGTGGTTCGAGATGGGGCTTTTATTCTGCACCTTCCTTTCTTGAAAACCAGAATTCAGGGTGGTGAGGGAAGAGGCTGCCATCTGTAACCTTTCTGTGTTTTCCTGCTACTTTCTTCCCCCTCCCCCCTTATCACAAAGCATTTGCCAGGGAGGGAAAAACAAAACTTATGCAATGCCTTTTTGACTGGTAATGCTGGGAGCTGTCTCTCTGGAAGCACCTGTTGAGTGGATGCACAAAGTATTTGGATTTGTAGCCGTTTCCCCATTCCCCCTACACCTGGTTTTAAAAACTCTCTGAGAGACATTTTCCTAGGAAGCATCAGTGTAATGACAGGAACATTGCAAGAACACTGTTGGTGGACTGCACCCAGGGTTAAAACATAAGTACCAAAGCAGGTAAAACAAAATTAAAATTACAAAATAAGAAGCATGCTATTCCAGTGCTGCCTTTTAACCTAGACTGTCAAAACCCAGCCAAAATAGAAAGGTTCAGGCAACCAGGCAAATTACACAATCCTCCAGGATGATAGTAGTACAGTGTGAGGGTGCACATGGTATGTATTAATCCTGCCTGTATCAAAATTGGCTTGCGTATGGAGTTAAAAGCCTTCTCTCAGAAATGCTGATTTAATGGGTGATGGATTTTTTTTTAAATGGGGGAACATTCAGATACACTGGTGTTCACCTGTATTCTGTCCCAATTATTAATTGGAAACTTCCTATTCAGAGGCCTTATGCTTTTGAATAATAGATGTAATGGTGAGAATTGCATTTGTTCATTCATTTTTAAATCCCTAGTTAGCCAAGTTCTTTGTGTTTTGCTTCCGGACTCCACAAAAGTGTCTGACTCTCCACTGTTTGTGTCAAGATCCTACTAGGGATGTTAAAAAAACACATTAATATTCACATCTTTAGTGAAAAAGGGGAGTGTTGATATTTGAGATACCCCATGAAGATAAAGGAGTCCAGCCATGGGATTCTTTGTGCTTTAGAATGTGATGCAATTTGCACAATGTGACCAATTATCACAAGACAATACTGCCACAAATGAGGCAACCCCCCACCCACCCAAATGACTGTCTGTGCTAACATGGTGCTCATGTTACTTGTGGGCAATCCACGAACTTGGAAGAGACTTGGAAGTCCATTTGATCTAATCCCTACTGATGCAAGAAATTTTAGGCTTAATCTTAAACCAGTTTAAGCCTGCACATGTAAGCTCAGGAATGCCAATATTAATGTTATCAACAGTTGGAGAATTGAGGGCTTTCAGGAGTTTGATAATTTGGAATCTGGCTACTATGAGAAGATGTTTAAAGATGTTTATCCCAAGGGCTTTGCAATAGATATTCCACTGACTGTCACACCACCTGGGATTCTTTTATTTCTTTGTAGGTTATGAATGTGAACCATACAATAATCCCACGGATTTCTTTCTGGATGTCATTAATGGAGACTCAACAGCTGTGACTTCAAACAAGACTGAGGAAATTGATATAGGTATGCAAAAATGTAGTTCATTATTAAAGGAGGGGCAACTTGGGCAGATCTGGGGGCCATTTTATTATTTATCTGTGTCAATATCTGTGTCTGTATCTATTGCCATTCCTCAATGCTGGGACCCAAGGTGGCTCACAACAAACTTGATTTAAAAAAGGGACAGATGAAAGCACACGCATGCAAAATTTAAAATACAATGGAAGAGCTTAACAATATTAAAACACCCCTTGGATTAAAAACAGTTAAAAGCACAGCAGTGAAAAAGTGCAGCAAACACTCATTAAAAGCCTCTTTCCAGAGCCACCTTGAACCCACTAAAGCTGTGCTTCCCCTGCCTCCATTGTAGATTGCCTTCACTGGTAATATTTGGGAGCTCACAAAGCCCACTACTGGTTTGCTTTTAAATAGGGTGTATGAGGAATGCACACCTTGTTTTAAAGGAGAATTGTGTTTTTAGGGTGTGTGTGATTCTTGTTTAACATGAGATGTCCTCTCCTTACACACCATGTTCTAAAGTGAAAATGTAGGTGGGTTTACTGGCGTGCCACTAAACTCTGCGTTGGCAGGGACTATTGCCAAAACAGTCGGGCTTGATGGGAATTTTTTTTAATGGTTAAATGTTTGTAAATGGAGTCTAATGGTAGCTTGAACTCATCATGTTACTTATTCACACAGTGCTGGGTGGAATCTGGGGAGATTATCAGACAGGAATGCAAAAAGCTTTCCTGTCCCACAATCTCCAATCCCGCCCCTGTCCCAGCACAATAACCCTCCCCATCACACCAATAAGGATCTTATTAAATATAGCAGATTATAACTTAATAAAAATGATTACAAAAATAAAATATATATATAGCAGATTTCCTCCTGTCCCTTTATTCTACAGACAACATCGATGAGCACATCGGTCGTGATAAGACATTGGCAGAGAAATTAGCAGAGACGTATGCCAGTTCTGATTACTACCAAGAAACCAAAGCTGAGCTAGAAAAGCTGTCTTTCTCAACTAGTAAAACAGAGACCACTTTCCGACGGATCACCTATTCCACATCCTTCTGCCACCAGCTCAAGTGGGTCTCAAAACGGACATTCAAAAATTTGCTAGGCAACCCGCAAGCTTCTATAGCACAGGTAATGTTAGCCATTTAAATGTGTCTCATATGACTTTGATCCTAGTCCTTCAACACTTAACACCCACTTACAAAGCTGGTGAGACATTGCTGGAGACTTATGGTAGTGTTGGCTCCTCCAAGAAACAACTGTAAGCCAACCTTCCCTAACCTGGTGCCTTCTACATGTGTTGGCCTACATCTCCCATCATCCCTAGCCGGTATGATCAGGAAGAGCCAACTTTAGGTTTTAGTATTTCCAAGTGATGGGTTCTTTTAGTGGAAGGGGAAAGTGTACACTGGATATTCACTATGCAGTTGACATTAGTGCTTGTCCAAAGCTCCTAGAAAATTTCATTGAAAATCATGTTCATCCCCCATTTTTTCTTTTGGGATTGGTGGTGTCATGATGGCAGTCTTATCATCCTCCAAGGTGATGGCACTCCCATCATTCTGCAAGGACTACATTTCCCATTATCTGCAAACAGCGATTGTATTTCCAGCATAGAAGATAAATCAAGGGTTAAACCAAAGGTGGGAGGTGAGGGGACATCTCCTGAGCAGCATCACCAGTGACATCACATCATCAGACACAGGGCTGGCCAATGAGAATCTGAGACTGGTAATTTGAAAAAGGTTTTATACCTTGCTGTGGCCATGAGGCGAGAGACACATAAAGGAGGCTTAAATGGACACCACGTTTTAGAAGCCTGGGGTGGCTGTTGGAGCAGCCAGGCTCACGGCCTTCCCTGATTCCAGATGGATATGAACTGCATCCTACATATTACTGATTGATATTGTGAGTAGAATCTTTAGGGACTTTTCTTAGTTAGATATTGCATCAGGGCATTTCTATTTGATTTATAACTTTGGCTGAATATAGCTAGATGAATACTTGGCTATCTTGTAACCTTAAGTCTGCACCTGGAAGGAAGAGCCTTTCATGAAGTGATTTGCCTTAAACCCTGCCTGAATAAAATAAGATTTTTCTAATCTTCCTATAAGTTGATGCTGCACACACCTTTATCTCTTGGTCATTGCTACATCTCTCTCTCTCTGGGGTAGGAGGGAGGAATTGGTTGGTTCTGCAGTGGCAAGTAGTTCCACAGGTTATTCCAGTCTCCTACTGGACTGATCATAAAGAACTCAGTGGGTGGTGGCAGCGTTTTGGTCAGTGAGGGGCGCTGTTGAGGAACCTCTAGGTTAGGGACCCCAAGACTGCACCCTGGTTTTGAAAGAGGTGGCTTTGGGGGTTCTCTGGAGTCAGGAGACCCCCCACACAGGTCATTACATGGATGGTGGCGGCCATGCCTTTTTGAGCCTTCTGTCGTTTTCCCTGTCTCTGAGTAGAGGAAACGGAGGGTGGGGGAGGCTTGAGAAGCCTGTGTAAATTTTGTTCTGGAAGAACTGTGAAAAGTTGTGGGGGAGAGGCATTGGCTGTTTAAAATTCCCTCACATCCCTGACTGTGGAATACAGGGAGGCGTTTTTTCTTTCTGTTTGGATGTTGAGACTAATAAGCTTTGCTTTTGGCTATTTCTATGCTGCAGAATGGAAAAAAAGGCATTTTTACAAGCAGCTGGCTTTGCAAGCCCTTTGTCTTGCTAGAGTGGCGAGGAGGAGGAGTCAATCCCCCCCTCCCCAAAGCAGTGATCTGGCTTTTGGGATTCACATGCTGTTTTCCTCTCTGTTGGGGGTGTGCTGTCCAGCCAGCTTTTTGGAAAACACACACTGCCTTGTCTCCGTGGGGGACTTGAGTGTGTGTTTGAAGGGGGGGGAACTGCCAGGGGGCTGGGTTCTGCCTCCACCCCTTCCTTGGCCCTATCACAGGGTTTTCTTGGTAGCTGCATAAATATAAAGGTTCCTTCCTATATGGTGTTCATGTGACATTCCTATCATTAATTCCTTCTCCATTCTGCCTTCATCATTTGGAATAAGCAGAAGTACCACGAACTTCAAATCCTCCCCCCTTTCTGACTCCCTCTGAGTCCGTGCTCATATATGCTAGCACACCAGCATATGTTAACAGCAACAACAACATCCCTGTTGAAGATCAGAGCAGCATCTCCCATGAACTAGTTCAATTGAGCCAGAAAGTACATGTGCTAAAAGCGACATAGGATATTTGACAGAAAATTGAGTTTAGAAACTCAGGTGTCCACTGACAGAGAAAGGAAATTATTCGGAGGGGAAAGGTGGTGGTGAGAAGATAGCGTTTAATCTCCTCCCCCTAACAGCTTTCCTCACTGCATTGCCTGACCCTCAACAAACAATCAGCCAGTGTAGTGTAATGGTTTGAGGGCTGGACTATGACTCTCACAGCCTCTGAGGGGAAAGCAAGGGCAAACCCCTTCTGAACAAATCTTGCCCAGAAAACCCTGTGATGGGGTTGCCATAAGTTGGAAATGACTTGAAAGCACACAACAACAACAATAACAACAGCCAACATGCATCTGGGAACTCTGATTGGAAAATTATTGGGGGTAGGAGAATGGAGAAGAAAAATAATAGACAGACAGAACATTAAGCTGTCCCCTGTTGTTCATTAAAAAGAAAAGAACCAGGACACATATGGCCAAGCAACATCTAGAGGTTTTCCTGTGCAGCCAAGATGGCAAAAGACAAAGAACACACAAACTAGGAGAGGTTGTAGCAGGTTGGTTGCCTTTGCCTGAGCCTTCCATGCCCTCCTTTCTTCTCCACCCCTGCTGAATTAATTAACTGCTTTTGGACTTTGAACTCACTTTGCACCTATGGATGTAAGCTGAGGACAAAAGGGGAAAGTGAGATGAGAAGGAAGAAACCAGGACATTTTAAAAGCCGCTGAAAAAGTGGGGAACAGAGGAGTCATTAGGACTTTCCCTGGCAAATCAGGATGGTTGGAGGATATGGTTCAATAGACGCTTGGGCCTGTTTTGCCCTTTCAGAGTGGGGCTTTATAAAAGACATCATTTGCTCTATTTGTTTTCTTCTTAAACCTTTGCTTTCAACAGGGCAGAAATCTCCTCAGAATCCCTGAGCTTCAGCCTTTGATTCTGTGTGTATGTTGATATTATGGAGATCCTTCTTAATTGCTTTGTAAAAGCTTGACCTTGTGACAAGAATTATGCCCTTTTAGAGCCTTATAATCTCTCAAGGTTACGAGTCCTGACTCCCACACTCACCCCACCGTGCCTTCAGCATCATTTTGATCTCTCTATCCTCATTAGGAATGGATTTGAAATGCCGTCTTTAAATGCTCCAGAGTCTGCTGAGCCCCTTTGGCTAAGCTTCTCAAATCGGTCTTGCTATGATCCTTGTTTTCCACCACAATTGGCTTAGCAGTTGGATTATCCCTGACATTTGGTCCTTTCGGCAGGTTCTTAGCACTACGGTACCATGGTTGGAGGGCTCTTCAGTGCTAAGGTTCAAGCTCTGCTTCTTCTTGGTTTTTTTTTTTAAATTGCCTGATACGACCATTTTAGCTGAAATTTTAATAATCTCTACTTAACCCTTTGATGTGCAGTCCTCTTAATTACCCAGGATTGGCCCAAGATATTTTTTTGCCTAAAGTGGAGTCCAAGTGTTGCTCACCCTCCCCTTCCAGAGTCAAGGTCAACATTTTAAAAAGTCTTACCTCATTGTTCAGATATTAGTGTTTGCCCTCATCTATCCACTGTTCCCACCTTGTGGTGCTCCCTTGTTGCATGTTAGACCCCTGGTGTTCCCCTTGGATCAGAGCTTGCAAATGTTACTGTTTTTGGACTATAGCTACCAGACCCCTATAGTCAGCAGAGCTGTAAAGAAAACTTTGGCATAAAACTTGGAGTGAATCACTGGCTGTGGGATGGAGACAACTTTGTTCACCTTGGTGGATGACCTACGCCAGGAAGTAGACAGTGGAAGTGTGTCCCTGTTGGTTCTGCTGGACCTCTCAGCAGCATTTGATACCATCGACCATGGTATTCTGGGCTGCTTTGCTGGGATGAGACTTGGAGGCACTGTTTTTCTGTTGCTCTGTTTCTTCCTGGAGGGACGAGTCCAGAAGATGATGCTAGGGGATTCCTGTTAGACTGCTTGGCTGTTAGCCTGTGGGGTCCCCTATGCTATTAAACATATGCATGAAGCTGCTGGGAGAGGTTGTCTGGAGTTTTGGGATCAGGTGTCACCAGCATACAGATGACACCCAACTCTATTACACTTTTCCGCCTAATCCCCAAAAAGCTGTTTCTGTGTTAAACCAGTGCCTGGCAGCTGTAATGGACCGAATGAGGGCAAACAAGCGGAAGCTTAATCCAGACAAGGTAGATGTGCTCTTGGTCTGTTGTAGGGCAGATCAGCGAATAGGGATTCAGCCTGTGTTGGATAGGGTTACATTCCCCCTGAAGACACAGGTCTGCAAATGTGGGTGTACTCCTGGATTTGCACAGTTGAAACTAGTGCATCAGCTGCGCCCATTCTTTGGATGTCTGAATTTAGCCACCATGACACATGCCTTAGTTACATCCCAATTGGGTTACAGTAATGAACTCTATGGTGCTATACTATTTTTACTCTGTATTAAAGTTAGATTTAATTGGTTTTAATCCTGTTATTTGATACTGTTTTAATCTTTATTTTGTATGTTTTTAACCATTTGTGTTTTATTGTATTCTGATTCTTGAATCCCAGCCTGGGAGAAAGGCAGGATACAAATAAATAAAGTGATGGATGAGTGGATGGAATTCTGAAAGATGTAGTTCTCCCCAAAATCTGACCTGTGAGGATACTGGAGTGTGAAGTGCTCAGTATGAGATTCTCTGCTCTCCTCTCCTCTCCATTGATCCCTCTCTTCCTTCTCCAACAGGAGGGTTGTACATGGAACAAAGCTGAGTCTAGACCTCAAAAAAATTGTGATTTTATGGGTGATTGCATTATGAAAATGACTTATAGTAGCCCTATTAGGTGCAGCTGCAAAATCATATTTCACAATTATATTTGTCTTCAGTCTTGTACTTGATATCTAGTGAACTCTGCACCGTTAGTGCATGTAAACCAAAGCCACTTTATGTATTTCAGCTGTGTGTTACAGTTTTCCTGGGACTGGTCGTAGGTGCCATATTCTTTGATGCCAAAAATGACTCTAGCGGTATGCAGAACAGGTGAGTAATTTACAGGCTGTTTGATAATAAATCATGTCTATCTAGAATAAAATCCAACACTTTGAAGCTTTAAATACAATTCTGCCACTCTAAAGCATAACCCTTGACAATGATGGATAGTCTCTACACATCTGTTTCATTGGGTTGCTAGGCAGCCAGTGTTACTGCTCTGACTTATAAAATTAGGTAATGTATAATAAGGTCTCAAAAGCCAGTACATTGCAGAATTATGCCCTGGCTCTAACCCCTTTAATCTGCCAGTATTTTGTCTCATTTCCTTCCTTGAATTTCTGGATTCCTAAAAGTTTTGCTTTTATTGTTCCTGATTTTGTACTAGCTTATCTTAAACTGGACCCATACCCACTGAGAGTCTAATATCTTAGGGAAAAAATATATAGGGAGGTGACTTAAATTGGGTCAGACTATTGGGCCATTTATATCAACAATGAGCCCCGTATAGTCAATACTATACTGGCAGTGGCTATCTCTGGGGTATGAAGCAGGACTCTTTTCTAGCCCTACTTGGATATGTCAGGGATTGAACCAGCAACCTTCTGAATGCAAAGTGTGTGGTGATCCACTCAACTACAACTAGCTGAATTTATATAAAGTTGCTTTATGTTGAATTAGGCTATTGGTCCATTTTGTCAAGTACTAAACACTCTGATTGGCAGTGGCTCTTCAAGAGCAGCAGCAGAAACCTTTTTCCATTGCATGCTACCTAATCCTTTTAACTGGAGATTCTGGCGAGTGAATATGGTAACCTGCAGCATGCAAAATATGTGTTCTACTGTTGAGCTGTGGTTCCTTAAAAGTCATGCCAGGTTGGATACTACCTAACAGTTGACAGTATCTTCTCCTGTCCCTGTTCTGGAGAAGCTGATATCTTGAGAGTCCAGAGTACAGTTCAGTCTAGAAATCCAATCTACAAACATTAGAATAACTCAGTGACTGAAAAAAAACTACAACACATCACAGGGCTAGCTGTGTTGATAATAATCCGAAACCCAAAATATACATTGTGGTGACACCTTTATTATGCTAACCATCACTTCAGTGCTAACAGTATTTTAACACTGTGAATGTTCTTTACAAATAGCTATGAAAGAATCAAAGGGACTTTGTGCCCTCACAAGTGCCACTGAGGCTGCAGATCATAAAATGAGTGAGCCAGGGCACTTGGATTATGCTTCCTTTATTTCCAATGGTCAGAGTTGAGAGTCATACCATTTGTAGCCAAAACTGCAACCATCTGTTCACAGGAAGGAGGTACCCATGGGCTTTGAGCAGGGGAGGAATTTGCACAGCTGGAGTCTATGCATTGTCTGCTGAATGAAATTAATGTTGAGCAAATTGGAAGCATTCTGCCCTTCTGCTGATCTGAGTATTGCTCAAAGGTTATTTGAAAATTCAAGTGTGCGCCTTTCAGCTAAGATCAGGTTGCTGTTGTTTACAAAGCCTGTTTTTGCATAACTGATTTTTATGGAGGTGATCTGTATTTTTCTATAGAGTTGGTGCCATGTTCTTTATGACCACCAACCAGTGCTTCAGCAGCATCTCTGCTATTGAACTTTTTATTGTGGAGAAGAAGATATTTATGTAAGTACAACACCACTGAGTAGATAATGTTGGCTGTCAATTACTGTAGTACCATGGCTTGAGAGGAGCCTTTTTAGACTGGAGTCCTAAAAATCATCATCATTTATTTATTGCAGTCCATAGATCCATCAAAAGAAGAACCCAAGCATAAGAGAAAATAGACAAAATATCAGAAAAATCAGAACAATAAAACAATTTTATCTAATATACAATGAGCTCTAATCCTGGCCGCCTCTGTAAGAAATTTAGCAACAGCCAGAGTCACTTTTGGGGACTTGTCTTCCAACAGGAACCTGATGTAAAACTGATCTGAACTTCCAGGAAATTTACTCAACAGAGGAGTGATTGTAGAGTAGCGGACCTGATTATAAAAGCTACAAGACAAAGGAATATGCTTAATCAACTCAGCTTCCATATTACTGCAAGGACATTGTCTTTCCAGATATGGTATAGCAACAAATCTGCCTTGAAGTAGTTCAATAGAATAAACATTACATCTGGCCTTAGAAAAAAATCTGCAGTATTTGACCACTGACAGGTTCTTTAAATAGTCAGCTAATTGAAAAGGCCCCGTGTAATGAACATTCATTGCACTGGGAGAACAGGATTGTATGAAGGCAGATCACAAAAAGCTGTGTCCCACAATCTTTGTTTAACTGATTGAAGTGGCTTTTTTTGCAAGAAGCTTGGGCTAGCTGCTTACATAGTCATCCTGGGACAAGTATAAAAGCAAACTTGAGCCCTCCTCAAATACACTGACTTCCATCCAGAATTTTAAAGCATACCACCAAGCCCTAATCAAGAGGGGGATTTCCCCTCTTTCCAACAGGAGCACAAAACTGGGGACACAGTAGGGTAGTTGGAGAAGGGTCCTTAGGAACTTTGTCTGTTGCCTGTCTATCTCAGATGTTAACCCCCCTATCCAGATATTAGAAGCATATAAGAGTTGTACAGCAGACTTGGCACTGAACACTTTGATGGCAGACAGTATATACATGCCCCCATTTGTATAGAAAAAGCATGCTATTGCAGATGAGCTAACTAATGCTTTCTGGAGGATAGCCAACCTATGGGTATTGCATGACAGAGTATGATGGAATGACAGCCCCAGGTATGAGGAGTTTTTAACCTGTTTTAGGATATGCCCTTCGAGAGAGAGAGAGAGAGAGAGAGAGAGAGAGAGAGAGAGAGAGACCAACAACACTGGGAGAATTTGTTTTCAAAAACCGTGACTTTGGGGAATCCTAAAAATGTACTTCTTTATGATGATAGACAAGGCATTTTCTTGCAGTCTATTGAACAACCACTGCAGTGTGATTCTGGCTGTGGGTGCAGTTGCAGACTTGAACTGATGTGGGTATCCATTTGAAATTTTAACAGATGAATAAAAACATTTGTTAACTGAGACAAAGATGAAAAAAATGGTGGGATTGAGAAAGAAACCATAGTTTTGCTGAAATCACTTTTAAAGTATGGATGGTTTGTCAGGAACAGTGAATATTTACAAACATTTTGTGATGATGTTTATGACATATCAAGGGTCCCTTTTATTTTACAAACATAATGTTTCTGTGACTGATTGACTCTCATAGTTTCTGCCAAAGGATTCTGGGAATTGTTGTTCAGTGGAGTGCAGTGAAGCCTGTATTGAAGACCATTGTCTCTTGCTATTGCAGACAACTTCCACGCTTCTCTGAAAATAATAACTCTCAAGCTAGTTGGCAGGGATGTATCCAACGTCTGTTTCTTAGCCCAGACCTTTTAAAAATGATTTTACTTCTGGCCATAACATACTCATGAAAGCCTATGCATATGTAGCACATTTGAAAATAGTTGTTCAATTGATGCAATGCTATTTCTGGGTGATTCCCCCCCCCTAATTACTGTACTTGATTTTACTTGGTTATATTTTGTCATTGTATTTTAGTCATGAATACATCAGTGGATACTACAGAATTTCTGCATACTACTTTTCAAAGCTAATGGCTGATTTAATACCCATGAGAACTTTACCAAGCATCCTCTTCACATGCATTGTTTATTTCATGATAGGCAAGTATGCTACCCTTTAAGCTATATAATAGAAGATTCCAAGGCTGATCAGCAATAAAATGTTGCAGTGGGACAGGCTCACATTCAGACTTTCAACTAGACAGTCATGCTCTTGTAGAATTTTCTGTTCTGGCCTCCGCACTTTCCCCCACTCCAGCATTTGGGATTCTGTGGCCAGTGAGCATCATCAGTGGGCTGTTTTAGAGTTCTCCCCTCTTTGAGAATTTTTTCTACTAAAGTTTTTGTACTTTACTTGGAGTTATTGCCATCCTGATGAAATCTCCTTCTTGTGTGAGGATTGTATAGTTTTGGCTACATAAAGATCCATGCTCTTGGGAGCCAACTTTGCTGCTAATACATGTGATTGTCAATAGAATGTTGGATCTGAGTAAAGTAAAATCAGATGCTATGATTACCCCTGCATTTGGAAGCAGTGTCCCCTGCAGTAGTAAGACATCTGATCCTCAGTATATGGGCTATTCTCACCTTTGCATTTTGCAAATCCGCTTGCTTTTGGTGATAGGTTACTGGAGGTAAACAGGCTTAATTTGCAAGTCTGATTGCTGAGACACAAAGCCCTCAAGGAATCAACTTTCCTGGAGAGAAAACATGCTATTACCTTCTAGTTGGAAGCTCAGTGTCTCATGTAATTTGGTCCTGAATCTAGGGGATAAATTCCAATCCCATTTCTTTAATGAGTCAGCCATAATTAGCCCCTAGTGACATCAGGCATAATCAGCTCCTAGTGACTTGCTTTTGCATGCTCCCTCTGCTTCTCTTATATATGAGAAGAAGGGACTAAAGAGTTCTGTATTTATTCAAAGCAGAATCTTCTGTGAACTTCTTCCATGTTCATCAAGCAATGGAAAGTGAAAGGGAGAGCAGAGAGATTGCATGAGGCCCACTCCTATTCTCTTCTTGGGTAGAATCTCAAAGTCAAGCATTAACTCCATTGGAGTTCTTGGAAAATTACCATCTCTCAATTTCCTCCCTAAAATTAGAATAATGGTGAATCACCTCCATTAGTTGTTGTTAGGACAATTGGGGTTTTATAAAGCAGGACTTATATTTTTTTTAAAAAAAAGCATGTATATGCAAATAAAGTGTGTTTAATGAACTCAGTTCAGTTGTTAGTTCTATCTAGAGTAGTCCCACTGAATCAATGGGAACTTGGTAAGTTGCCACTTATGTAAGTTCCATTGATTGAATGGGTTTACTGTACAGTAGTTGCAACTAACAATTGAATTATCCCAACCAATGTTGTGGTCCAGTATTTGACAAAGAAAAAAATAAGGACTAACACTCCTCCTCCTTCTTTTTTGTTCTCATAGGTTTTAAACCAACAGCAGCCTCCTTCTTTATAATGATGTTTACCTTGATGATGGTCTCCTACACAGCTACTTCGATGGCACTTGCTATTGCTGCAGGACAAAGTGTGGTGTCTGTGGCTAATCTACTCATGACCATTGCCTTTGTTTTTATGATTGTGAGTATTTTTGCTTGCTATTCCATTAGGCTTGTGAGGAGGGACGGGGAGGGGGAGGTTCACAGCATTTGACACTTATGCTGAGACTACTGGAAAACTGAATTATGTGGACATGTAGCTTGCTGGCTCTATAAAGGCCAGATGATGACTATACATTTAAGGCAACATTCATTCAGGGACAACTGCCAGTGCAAAGAAGACCCATCTCTGTGTTTCTGTCAGAGGGAAAGCTGTAGGCCATGGCATGGAGAGCAGTGCAACATTTGTCACATACAGTGTCCACCTACACACCTAACATTGTGTATCATAGAATCATAGAATTGTAGAGTTGGAAGAGACCACAAACTGCCATCAAGTCCAACCCCCTGCCATGCAGGAATACACAATCAAAGCATCCCTGACAGATGGCCATCCAGCCTCTGTTTAAAGACCTCCAAGGAAGGAGACCCCACAACGCTCCGAGTGAGTGTGTTCCACTGCCGAACAGCTCGTACTGTCAGAAAGTTCCTCCTAATGTTGAGGTGGAATTTCTGTTCCTGGAGCTTGCATCCATTGCTCCGTGTTCTAGTCCCTGGAGCAGCAGAAAACAAGCTTGCTCCATCCTCAATGTGATACCCCTTCAAATACTTAAACAGGGCTATCATATCACCCCCTAACCGTCATTTTTCCAGGCTAAACACACCCAGCTCCCTAAGTCTCTCCTCATAAGGCATGGTTTCCAGACCTTTCACCATTTTGGTGGCCCTTCTCTGGACATGCTCCAATTTGTCAATATCCTTTTTGAATTGTGGTGCCCAGAACTGGACACAGTATTCTAGGTGAGGCCTGACCAAGGCAGAATAGAGTGGCAGTATTACTTTCTTTGATCTAGACACTATACTTCTATTGATGCAGCCCAAAATCGCATTGACCTTTTTAGCTGCCGCATCACACTGTTGACTCATGTTTAACTTGTGGTCTACTAGGACTCCTGGATCCCTTTCACACATAGTCTCATTCAGTGAGGTCTCCCCCATCCTATATCTATGCATTTCATTTTTCTGCCCTAAGTGCAGTACCTTACATTTCTCCGTACTGAATTTCATTTTGTTAGCTTTGGCCCAGCTCTCCAGTCTATCCAGGTCATTTTGAATTTTGATCCTGTCCTCTAGGGTATTAGCTACTCCTCCTAATTTGGTGTCATCTGCAAATTTGATAAGTATGCCCCTAATTCCCTCATCCAAGTCATTGATAAAGATGTTGAATAGCACTGGGCCCAGGACAGAACCTGGTGGCACCCCACTGGTCACATTTTTCCAAGATGAAGAGGAGCCACTGCAGAGCATCCTTTGGGTTCGGCCGGTCAATCAGTTACAAATCCATTTAACAGTTAACTTGTCTAGCCCACATTTTACAAGTTTGGTTGCAAGAATGTCATGGGGAACCTTGTCAAAGGCCTTACTGAAATCAAGGTATGAGATATCCACAGCGTTCAGTAATGGGTTAGCACAGTGTTTCTTAACTTGTGGTCTGGGAACCCCCAGGGGGCCGCAATGTCCTCATACAGGGTCTGCGAAGGCTTGAAGTCTTCTCAGATCACCTTCTCCCTACAGTGGAGCGGCCACGTGACAGGAGCCAAGGCAAAGGCTGGCTGGCTTGGCATGCACATTGCCATTCAATCATCTCCAGCCACAAGCTTGCAGGAAGAAGCAGGAGAAAAGTCTTCCCTCCCACTCCAGTGCCTCTGAGGGAAGGTATAATTATATTGTTGTTGTTATTAAATCTTGAGTTAAGTCCTGAGGGTCCACAGCAACAAGATATATTTAAAGGGGGTCCCCAGTAAAGAAAACGTTAAAAACCACTGGCATATATTAGTTTTCCAAAGAGTGTGGAAAATGGAAGTTTTAGAGGTGGCATGTCACTTCAGACTGGCTCTGTTTTATACCTTGATATAAGGTATTTGTGATAGCTACATGTAAACCATTTACATAATTCTTTCTTAAATTTTGTTTATTCATTTTAAATTATCATTTAAACATGCATAAATCATCTTTCATATCAACATCAAGACAACAATAACAATGCTTTCAATAATTTTAGAAGTACTAATTATGATTCTTTCATACATCCTGACATTCTATATTTCTCACACCTTTTCTTTCTTCCTTGTCACTTCTTCCCTCACCTTACTAATACACACTTAACTTCTTTCACTACCTTGCCTTTCCACACCAGGTTTTCTCACTTCAGCGAGAAAGCCTTTCAATTGTATAAACCATTTACATAATTTAAAAGAAAAAAATGGATTGAGGCATGGATGTACACAGTTCTAATAGACCTTATTGGTATTTCTCTATTTAATATTGGGATGGGCAACTACCTGATTCTGGATCTGTGCATATCGCTTATGGGCATGGGGGCAATTTGAGCTAAAAACAAAAAAGGGGGGAGCTCTTTGGGGGACCACATGTGGCCCTTAGGTCATACTCCCACACTCTGGTTTAATATAATTATAATAGGTATATAAACTTTAAAACTTCAGTTAGATATCCGATTATGGTTTTATCTGCAGATTTTCTCTGGGTTGTTGGTAAATCTCACGAGTATCCTGTCTTGGCTTTCTTGGCTCCAGTACTTCAGCATTCCTCGATATGGCATGACAGTAAGTATTACACTGTCTTGTACAGCATCCTAAAAATGTTATTCAGAAAGCATCACTTCTAATTACAATGGAGTAGTGGGCTAAACCAGCTCAAGCCTTCAGAGTATATTGGCCCCATAATTCCATATAGCTTCACAAACTTTTATAGGCTTCAGTCTCATTGATCTGAACTTAGTTGTGTCTTAAGTTGTGTCCTAAACATGCTTGAGATTTAAGCCCAGTGGATCAACCTTGAGCCAGAATGTGTAGAATTATGCTCTAAGATTTGATGAAAGCAATAGGAAATACAACAGTCAGATGTGACTTCAAAGTGATTTCAGTGAATGTGCATCTGGTCCTATGCAAGTTTCCTCATAAATAAGTCTGCCTATGTTCAGTGAGAGAAAATGTGGATACAGTGGTGGCTTTAGTCACAGAGAACTTTACCTCAATTGTGGCCATAGTCTTCAGGGCTGTCTACCATATGATGTAGAGTTCCAGTGCCTATCATCTATGACTGCTGACCATGCTGGATGGGTGATGGAGTTAATCACAGAATCAACGATGGGAAGTCCACATGTTACCTACTCAATATCTGCTGAGATATTCTTAGTTTTTGCTAACAGATTTTATAAATTCTCTGCAGTTCGTATATGTCAAAACAGTCCTGAGGCATTGACAATGCTGGGAATAACAGTTGCCCTTAAAATTAAAACCTTCTAGAAACTGGGCAAGAATGCAACAAGGATTGCTGAGCATTTGTATATTAAATAATTTCTGCCGCCATCTGTAAGTAAAAACTGCCCCACCACGTGCAGCAAATAACTTCAAGAAAAACCTCCCCCTGATAGTTAATTAGGTTGTTAATCAGGTTATCATAATGTCTAGTTACTTTATTTGGTTTATATGCCTTTTATAACCAATGATTTTGTTCCTTGTCTTTAAAGGCACTGGAGATTAATGAATTTGTTGGTCTAGATTTCTGTGGCTCAAAGGGCAATTGGACCAATCCAAACTGTACAGATGTTAGCACACTTCAGATGTAAGTAGGATGCCTTTTTATTTTAAACAATCATACCCAATAGTTTGGAAGCATCCATAATCCCAGCAAGAGGATCAGTCACGTTGGTGTATATTTTTGAAGACCTGCTAAATAAAAAAGCCATTAGAAGAGAACTTTATGTGTTTTAATGTTTGATGACATACTAGGGTAGATGACATACTAGGGTAGCATTAGTGGATGCAATCCTGAATTCATTTATATAAGAAGTCAGCAACTGGGATCTTCCCAAGCCAATTCAGGCCACCCTGAGTGATGCTTCCTAATACAAAAGTGCTTTATTGCATTAAGTACTGCAAAACCAAAAGTACATGGAAGTTTGTCTTAATTGCAAATAAATAACCATAACATTGAGGGCATGCTAAAGCCCTATTTAAATGCATACAGGGAGTCCGTGTATATTTTGCAAGCCTTGCCTACCAGGTGTGCTGTACGTTTTTAGAATTTCAGCTGGAATGGGAATTAGTATTTTATACAGCATCTAAGGTTGCAGGAATTAAAAAGAGCAAAAGCCCTGTCCTCAGCTTTATAGCTTAAAGGAAGAGACATGGGAGGGATCAAAAGAAAGGGGAAAAGAAAGTGAGGGGAAAGCCAGTCTTAAGAGATATCAAAGGAGCCAGTGGTTTTATTCTTCTCTTCCATGCAGTGGTAGGCTCTTGATGGCATTTGGGATGGAAATACAAGTATACCTCAGTTAATGACGTAGATGTGTTCCTGTTCCTGGGCATTACAGGCTGCCCCCCATTTACATGCAGGATACGTTTTCTGACTTAGGACTTTTTCAAACGGGGAATAAAACCCCAGTCGAGGTTGGGAGGAGGATGGCGCTGTCTCGCTTACAGCACTCCGTTTCATACAACACCATCCTCCTCCCGACCTTCTCGCATGCTGAGGGCAGGAGAAACATTCTGCTTTTATTAACAAAGAACCCCGTCAATAAAAAGTGGTGCGTTTCTCTCTCCCCCCGGCATGGAGGAAGGTCGAGAGGAGGATGGAGTTGTATGAAACGGAGTGCTGTAAGTGAGACAGTGCCATCCTCCTCCCAACCTCGATGGGGGTTTTATTCCCCATTTGAAAAAGTCCTCTCTGCAGATAGATCAAACTGTGTATAGTAGTGAACTGCCATAGAAGTGTGCTGGAGGACCTAGAAAATGCCTAGATAGGATGCCTCTCTAGGCATCTGGTATGACTCTATGGTCAATTTCTGGCAGAAATTGACCATAAAATCACACTGAAGGACCTCCTGATGCCTAGAGAGACCACCTCCAACATGACTCTATCCTCTAGATGCCTAGAGAGTCCTCTAGATGCCTAGAGAGACCTCCCTGCCCCCAATTGCAGGTAAGTGAAACCATGGGTACGTATCCTGTGTAAACTGGGGTGGGTTTCTGTACTTCTTTAACAGAAAATTTGGTACCACAAGCAGAAATAATATGGAGAGAGTAGGGTTAGGTTCCTGCACCACAAAAAAGAAGAGCACTTCATCATGTTTCAGCAAACCTTTCATTCAAAACTAACAGTACAGTATGCAGATGTGAAATGAAACAACCATGCCAAGTAAACCTAAGTAAACAAAATCATTTTGGTTCTTCTTGAGACCACTTGCAGGCTTCTTCCAAAATACATCTAAGGATGATTTCCCACCACACACACTTCCACTTGTATTAATATTTCTGTTTTGGTGGCCAGACATACAGGTCTGTGTTTAACATGTTGGGGTGCAGGTGAGGGAGGCTGATCTCCCCCTTTCTCTCTTTTGCTGCTCACATATGCTCACTTAGGGATTCTGGAAGTAGCTGCTGTTTACCTTGCCTGTTGTAGGCAGGGGACACAAAGCTACAGTAGGAGTGACTGCAGCAGAATCCCATTTTCTCAGCTCAAGCTTTATTACATTGTTTACTGCAGATACACTGCTGCAACCTGACACTGAAAGTTTGAACCTTCTTCGTGGTCTCTGTGAATTCACACAGTGGGTAACTCCTGTGCCTGTGCAGAGCACTTGGAACACTCTAGAATTGCTAGGCAGAACATGTTATGCAACATTTTGGCGCTAACTCAGCCCATCCTAACGGTCCCTTTAAAGGCACTCCTGCCTAAATCCCCTCAGTTCTTTTTCATCCACCGTGCCAGCAGCATGAAGGAACCTCTATCACTAGAGCTCATTCACTTTTGGTTTTACTTTCATTGGATTGACTCGGACTGTTCTTGGACTTCGATTTTGGATTTTCTCTTGACTTGTTGTGATTTCTGGCTTTGACCTTCGGACTGTTTCATCTCTCTTGTCTCTCTATGACCCTTTGGTTTGGCTTCTGTCAGATTTGGCACGACCTGGACTGGCTTGACCCTTCTTCTGCCTCACCCTATTTGTTAGTATGGCATCTAAATCTGCTGCTTTCAAACGGTGTTCCATTTGCTAGGCGAAGCTTCCGAGCTCTGACGGGCACTCGAAGTGCCTCATTTGTCTGGGGGAGGCTCACAACATTGATGCTTGCGTTCATTGCCAGGCCTTCACCCCTCAAGCTCGTAAGCAATGTTCTTCTCGCCTCAAGTCCTTCCTCTATGAGAAGACTTTGTTTCCAAGAGCTGCATCTGCCTCTACTTCGGCTGCCCAGAGTTCTGCTGTCTAGCCTCAGAAGAGGGGTTGCTCACCGTCGGTAAGTATGACCGCCAAGCACCGGCATCGATCCTTGAGCCTGTCCTGGCATCAATCTGTGGCTTCGGACCCGGAGGCCGTCCCTCAATCTCACAAGCATTCCACCGTAGCAGGACCATCACGGGACGGTGATTTGAGGCCCTCCACATCTGCTTGGGACCAAGGATTGTCGAAACCGTCGAGCTCCAGTAGGGAGCAGGACTCCTCAGCTTTATCCAAACAGGACAAGCTGAAGAAGAAGGAAAAAGAATGAGAAGCACACCTCTTCTTGTCCAGCTGAGTGTCCAAGGTCCACTACGGTGGCCGCCGTGGCATCCAAGCCTGTGACACAACCACAAACAGCCAAGGTCGTTGCAGTGCCGGCAGAGTCCGTCCCTATGCCTGTACCAGCCCAGGTGATGGAGACAGAGGCTTGTGCTCGAAGCCGTTTCCACTCTCCAGAGGTGACTCCGACTCACTCCTTGGAGATTGTGCAGGTGGAAGTGGGCAACATCTCTGATGAAGAACTCCAGACTTGCCCAACTATTCAGGCTCAGTCCCCAGTACTTACAGTATCACGGGACGAACTCCTTGGTAAGGAGACGATATATGTTGACATCGAGACCACGTCTCAGGAGGTGACTGGAAGGGCTCCAACTCCATTTCCTCGCTTCTCGTACTCCAAGCATTCCTATGGTGCCTATGATGTGGCCCGTTCCGTGTTTGAGCTTCCACTGATGTCTCCAGTGAGATCCCAGGGTCTTACGCTCACCCATCGTTCTCAATTCAGCTTGAGTTCAGACACTGGGCATGCTCACTACCAGTCACCACCGCACATCTCTTTTCATGGGCTGGAGAAAACTTCCACTGAAGGCTTTGGACCTGTCAAGCCTCTCATGAAAGATATGGGGAGTTAAGTGTCCCCATTGCGGCCTGAACCTCGTCCTCAGCCTCTGGTACCACCAACGCTTCTGATACGGACTACCTTGTTGCATCATCGACCTCGCAGCCCTTCACCATTGTCCTCCTCCTCCTCAGTTTCGTCTGTCTCCTCCATCTCATAAGTACCACACGCTCCTTCTCCACCGCCCGACCTATTGGACAAAGATTCATCATTGCCCACCGATGATGTTCGTACCTTCACTGAGCAGGTGGTGAGAATGTCCAACACCCTGGATTTGAAGATTCCAGAGAAAGAATCTGATCCGGTGGATCCCATCTACCATTGGATCAAATCCAAGGCCCCTCCTGTGGCCAACCTTCCTGTGCTTCCTTCGTTGTTGAAGCTTACACAGGGCTTGTGGGAGAATCCATCCTCGATCCCGTCAACATCGAAGCGGATCAACTCTTTACACCGTATTTCTGGAGATGACATTGATTGGCTGCGGGAGCACCTCCGCCCGAATTCAGTTGTTGTGGAGGCATCTCAGCGTAGATGGCAACGTCGTATGCAGATGACCCCGGCGGATCCTGAGGACAGAAAATTGGATATTATCGGTAAAAAGGTTTACTTGGCTGCAGGATTGAGCTTCTGGATCGCAAATTACTCTGCGTGTATGGGAGCCTACCAACAAGTCCTATGGGATTGTATGGGCCCTCTCATCTAGGATCTGCCCAACGAGAGGCGAAGGATGCGGAGGCAATACAAACGGAGGCTCAGTTGCTGGCAGGTCAGCAAATGAATTCTGCGAGACATGTAGCTGATTGTGCTGCGAAAACTGTGGCTGGTTCTGTGGCTCTTAGACGTCACGCCTGGCTCATTTCATCCGGACTTGTCCTGCAAGCCTCTGCTGTCATTGAAGACAGGCTCTTCAACCACTCTGGCCTCTTCAACGCTGCCACCAATGAGAAGCTGGTGTTCACACAGAAGATGAGGATTACCACACGGAAGTACAGTATGCCATCAACCTCATCTTCTGCATATCGGCATATCATACACCTGCCGTTCCGTCCCGACCTACTGACCATCCAGGATGGGAACGTCAGATACCCGGACGTACAAACCCTCAAGTTGATGGCTTGGAGGGTTCAGCCTTGAATCGGTCATTGGGTTCATGCTGTCCTGTCTCACCAGATATTCCTCCTGATATCCAGAGGGTACTTGATGCATCTCTTTGCCCTTCTACGCGTCGTTCCTACTCCTACAAGTGGAACCGTTTCGAGTCCTTTCTGTTGGACCGTGGTCTCACCATCAACTCCTCTTCGGTGACCACCATTCTTCAGTTCCTCCTACACCTGTCAGACTCGGGACTATCCCTCTCATCTTTGAGATGCTATCTGGCTGCCATCTCCACTGAACTGCAGGCACAGGGTCAACCTTCTCTGTTTCGTCACACACTGGTCAAGAAATTCCTGAAGGGTTATGACAACCTCCATCCTCCTGTCATGGAGCCCACACTGGCTTCGAGCCTGGAACTTGTCATCTCTCAACTGTCAAAGCGCCCCTTCGAGCCCTTGGCTACTACGGACCTGAGGCTTTTGTCTTGGAAAACAGCCTTTCTTGTAGCCATCACTCCTGCCTGTCGGGCTGGTGAACTTTGTGTACTCCGTGCCAATCCTCTGTATTTGGCCTTCCACAGGCACAAAGTTGTTCTGAAACCAGACATTTCTTTCCTCCCCAAAGTGGTTTCTAGCTTTCACTTGAACCAATCCATTGTTCTCCCGGCCCTCATGCAGGACCCAAAGGATGACTTTGAACGGTCTCTCCATTCCTTGGATGCGCAGAGAGCCCTTGCTTTCTATGTACAGCGGACAGCTCCATTTCTAAAGTCTCTGAAACTGTTGGTCTCCTTTGCAGACTCTAAATTGGCTGTCCCCATTTCTCCACAGTGTTTGTCTAAATGGGTGGTTTCAATCATCTCTCTTTGTTACGAACTGGCCTGGAAGCCCTTGCCTTCTTGAGTTCAAGGACACTCCACCAGGGTTGTCTCAGCTTCAGCTGCCTTCCTCTCTGGAATCCCGTTGGAGGACGTTTGCTGGGCAGCTACATGGTCCACATCACTGACGTTTATATCTCGTTACAGATTGGACACTCTGTCTCATAATGAGGCCGCATTTGGGAGGGCAGTGTTGTTATCCTCTATTCAATAAATGAGTTTTTATTATGGTCAACTTGGTACTGTATGGTTATTGGTTACTCTGATATTGATACACGATAGTGCTTCTGTTCACAGTACTTAGTGTTCATTACTATTATTCAGAAATGTTACTTGTCCAACACTGTCCTCGTCTTACCTGTTAGCATGACATACCCTCCTTCTAGAGTGGAAGCTTGCTAATCTACCCACTGTGTGTATTCACAGAGATCACGACAGGTTGCTTACCTGTAACCATAGATCTTTGAGTGGTCTTCTGTGAATTCACACAGACCCGCCCATCCTCCCCTCTATGTCCTGCTGTGACGTCTGTATGCTTAATGTTCCTGATGCTGCTACTTGCAGTGTCCTTCAAGGAACTGAGGGGATTTAGGCGGGAGTGCCTTTAAAGGGACCATTAGGATGGGTGGAGTTACCGCCAAAATGTTGCAAAACATGTTCTGCGTTGCGATTCTAGAGTGTTCCGAGTGCTCTGTGCAGGCACAAGAGTTACCCACTGTGTGAATTCAGAGAAGACCACTCGAAGATCTATGGTTACAGATAAGCAACCTGTCCTTGTTCAGCCCTCCTTCACCAGCCTCCCAATGCTGATGCTGCTAAAAATCTTCTAGCTAGATGGTGAGCAAGGAGCTAAATGTGGGGGCTGGGATAAAAAGACTGAGAAAAGGAGCTTCTTTGTCAGAGGCTTTATTAACAGAGGTATATCTGTACAGGAAGCTGTGTTATAGTAAAGCAGCCTCTTAGTCTGTCAGCTTAGTATTGTCTTCTACAGTCTTTCTCAACCTGGAGGCTTCCAGATGTGTTGGACTACAGCTCCCATCATCTCCAGCCATCATGACCTATGGTGGGAATTGTAGTCTAACACACCTGGAGGGCACCAGGTTGTGGAAGTCTGGTTATTCCGGCTGGCAATGGCTCTCCAGGGTTTCAGACAAAAATCTTTCCTAGCCCTACATGGAAATGCCAGGAATTGAATCTGAGATCTTCTGCATGCAAAGAAAAGGCTCCACAACCAGCTGTGGTCCTTCTTGTGTGCAATGCAAAGAAAGAACTATGAGGTCTTTTCTTGGCTTCCTCTACTAAGCTGCAGAGTTGTTGGAATCTGCAAGGGAAAATGATTATGTGTGTATGTGCCTTCAAGTCACCTGCGACTTATGGTGACCCCATGAATTTCAAAGGGTTTTCTTAGGCAAGGAATGTTTAGAAGTGGTTTTGCCAGTTCCTTCCCCTGAAATATAGCCTACAGGACCTGACATTTGTTGGGGTGTGTGTGTCTCCCATCTAAGTACTAGCCAGGGCTAACTGTACTCAGCTTCCAAGATCAGATGGGATCTGGTGCCATTAGGGTCTTTGGTACACTACAAACAGAGGATTTATTCTCTAAACTTCTACCTGTATTTTTTTGTAGGTGCACTGGAGACCAGTACCTCAAAAGCCAAGGGATTGATGCAACTTCATGGGGCCTGTGGCAGAACCATGTTGCACTTGCTTGCATGACTGTCATTTTCCTTATAATTGCATATCTGAAGTTGGTTTTCATGAAAAAGTTCTCTTAAACATGTAGACAGGTCTGTGATCCAGACGTGCCTAGCATGTCTTCAGTAGAAAAGCTGCAGTAGTCTTCCCTAACCTGGTTCACTCCAGATGCTTTGGACTATAACCCTCATCATCCCTGGCCCACAGGGTGGGGATTACCAGGTTGGTAGAAGACTTGAGCTACAAGATGGACTATTTTATTGTCAACTATATTCTTCTTGTTCTTTATTTCTTGAAAGAACACATCATGAACATAACAGCATTGTCAAAAATATGACCTTTATAGTTCTGATTTTTCTCATTGGTTATACTGACATACCTGTTAGTGGCACATGCTACTTCAAGTGATCAGAAGTCTGGGAATCACTATCACATATTTACTCTGTGTAACTGTCACAAACCAATCAAGACTCTGCGAGCTTCATAGAGTAAAGTAAGACAGGGTTAAATTTAAGTCTCCTATTGAAATCTGTAGGAAATAAAGTGCTTAAATCTAGGGCCCTTTCACATTACGCAGTTACAGCAGTATGATTCCATTTGAACTGATATGGCAACATCCTATGGAATCCTAGAATTTGCAATTTAGGGAGAGGTATTCAGAATTCTCAATCTCACATATCTACCAGTCCCAGGATTACCTAGGATGCAGCCATGTCCATTCAAGTAGCATCATCCTACTACAGCTGTGTACAGTTGCTACAACTGGCTGGATCGTAATTCCAAAAAGACAGAAGTGTCTTTGAGAAGCTTGCCTCACACTTTGAGGGGTGGCTGAGACATTGTCCCAAACAGCTACAACTCTATGAGCAAGAGACTTGCAGATGTTGAAAAAATGGTCCATTTTTCTTCACAGTGTTGTACTATTTCTACTTTAGAAAGCACTTTTGGCATGTTCAGAGAATGTGTTGCACAAATAAGCCTTTACCCATGAACCCCCACCCCTGTGTTCAGTAAATGCATAGAGGGAGCAGGACTGTACTTGCTGGAGGCCTATCTCCAGCATCATACAGTAGGACCCCCGTATCTGTGTGGATTGGTTTGGGGGTGGGTGGGTGGGTACCGGAAACTGTGGATAATAGCAAACACCATTGAAAATAGATTTTCCTTGGTTTTTTTCTGGGCTGTGAGGCCGTGTTCTGGAATAGTTTCTTTCTGACATTTCGCCTGCATCTGTGGCTGGCATCTTCAGAGAAAATAATGGGACTTTCAGTTTAAAATACCATAGAATTGCCTTGGAAGACCTAGAAAATAGTTAGAGAGGAGACATTTTCTTGGAAGACTATGGTAGGTGTGCTGTTTTGTGTCCTGTGGATAATTGAATCAGTGGATAATGAATCAGTAGATACAGGGGTCCTACTGTACCATCTGCTGGCTCCCTCCCCTTGGGTCCATGTGTTTGGCATGAGGACTGAAAATGAGAGCTTGTTAGACTACAGCAATATGGCATTGGCTCTCTTTCTAGTTCAAAATCATAATGAACACATTGACTTGGGAGGATGGGGCCTTCTGAATTTGGTATGTGCATGTGTTTGCATCAGTGTCAAGTCATTTGAACATCCAGGTGTGATCATCTAATGGTGTTAACCCATTAGCAAGCATGTAAGTCGCTAACTGCATGCAATAAAATAATGGACACTTTAAATTCTTGTCTTTAACA
Source organism: Gambelia wislizenii (assembly GCA_030847615.1). Classification (NCBI taxonomy): domain Eukaryota; kingdom Metazoa; phylum Chordata; class Lepidosauria; order Squamata; family Crotaphytidae; genus Gambelia; species Gambelia wislizenii. The sequence continues at coordinate 22,281,148 of JAUMIR010000005.1, read as the reverse complement.
TTGGAAGGCTGTGGGAGGGGATGAATTCATGTCAAAAAGCAGGAGGAGGGAATGAACTGTCATTTTACCTCTCCCCCTTATGGCTTCACACTCCATTGAGCTTGCTCACATATCAAATGAAAGCTACTATTGTATTGCAGTGTTGTATTTTATGCAGTTATTCCCTACTCTACCATAGAAGCCAATCAGTGAATTAGCATACCTCAAGTTTAATTTAGAAATGTTTATGTTCATCATATTATATTCATATGAAGAGCTTAGTATACAAATTATAACCAAACAGCTGACAGATAACTGCTTATTATATATACTTGATGTAAATAATGTTCTTTGAAGTACAATCAGTTACAAACACAGAGTATTATTAATTCTTCAGGGTTTTTTTAAAGAGCAATAATGCCTTTCTGTTATGTTGCCTCTTTTCACCCCTTTCTGAGCCAAATATATGATGGTTAAGATTGCACTTCTACCTCTACTCCCATGTCTTAAAGTTTGTGTAAGATTTCAAAGTCCACAGTTGGATAATGCCCTTATTTAGGACCCAGCAATTCAGCTCCAAACAGCAAGCATGATTTTTTTGATTCCCAGCACTTCTGGGGAGGAAGAAACCTATCAGTTTATTTTATGCTATTTTGCTCATAATGAATGTACTGATCAAATTTTGGATTATGTACAGTAGTCCCCCCGCCCGGTGTTCTTATGAACCAACATAGCTACTTTTGCTTTTTCCTTAAGACTGTAAGCCTGATGGCAAGGGCAGATTATCTCTCTCTCTTTTTTTTAATGTACAACACTTTCTTTCTATAGTTATTTTGAAAACAATAAAATATCAGAACCAGTGAATGAATGTATCCTGCCACTCCCTCAGTTTGCCGTGTACCAGAAACAGAAGCCACCACTATTGAGCAGAGCAGTTGTGCGGAAATGTCCTTGGTATACAGGGTCTGTCCAGGGCTGAGAAAAGTTACTCTTTGAGACTACAGCACATACAACCCCGCAAACGTTGCCCAAATGGCTGTGGTGGTGGTGGTGAATTATATGAATTATAGTGCACAAAGGGGTTTTTCACTCCAGTCTTTGTTCTTACACTTTTTGGTTGGTAACTAAAAAAATAACTCCCCAAACTTTTCTGAGAGCTGTAGTCATAAAAGTAACTTTCAAGAGCTGTTCATAGTCAATCATACATAACTCAACAGATTGTGTCTGGGTGTCTTTTGGTAATCCAAACAGTAACCTTTCAATAGAGTTGCTAGATTGAAAACTGGAGAGGGTTCCAGGCCTTTAATGGTTCTGTAGAAATTCCCATTTCCCAGGTGTTGCTTGTCACACAGCCAGGTAACAAACAACACTTGCTGAAATGCCCTCTCCTCTCTCTCTCTCTCTGGCTTTTCTTCGCAAACAAACATTCAGGAAGGACAGCGCGTTGATGACTGAAAAGGCCAATCCGAGATAAACATGTCTGGTGGCAGAAAGCACAGCAGAAGGTCTCTATGAGTGATGTTTCCGGGTCTCTTCAAGACTTGTTCGGCGTGAGTTCTCAAATAAGGCTGCAGCATTGTGGATAGTGCGTCTTCATGCCTCCCGATGTGAGGCCAGGGCGGACCATTGTTGGTGATCAATTTGGCCAAGCCTGAGATGTTGTTTTGCTGCAATTTTCCCTTTGGTAACCCTCTTACACTGTTCTAGGGCTGCTATTCCACTTTAATTGCTATGGCTGCCTCCTGTAGAATTCTGGGAGTTTTTTAGATTAGTGAGGCCTAAGAGCTCTCTGGCTAAATGCAAATCCCTGGATTCCCCAGGAGGCAGCCAGAGCAGTTAAAAGTGGGATAATAGTGCAATAACAGTGCAGTGTGATAACCTCTATAACTCAAGAGACACTGGCCCCTTCTACATGAGGGGGGGGGAAATACAAGCTCCTCCGAAGAAGCAACCATTCGCAACGCTGCGACCTGTCTTAACGGTCAAAAGAGCTCCCCTAAACTTTGTATGCCCCCTATCCAAGATGGTGTCTGTGAGTGATTTGCTCATGTTTTTAAATCTGCCACTGCTAATTTAAAAAAACCCAAAAAAAAACAGTTTACCATGGTGCACACATGAGATATTTCTTATTTACAAAAAGGGAAGGGGAAAAAAAAGAATAGAAGATCACTGTTTTATTGACTTACTGGATCCTCGCTTAACCTAAAATCAAACATGGCAGGAGCAGGTGCTTTCCCTGTTTGCCAGCCCCACCCCCATGCTCGTCCAACCAATCAGATTATGCTGCCTGGTCAGAGTAATGCGAATATGACTATCTTAACAATCACACATTTGCCTGCCCTATGGAGCCTTTTTAAAACTCCGGAAGAAGCCCCAAAGGCTTCCCAGACAGAGTTTATGGTGGATTTAGCTCCCTTACTTCTGAATGAGATAATAATAATAATAATAAAATTTTATTTCTATCCCGCCCCTCTGCAACGCAATCGGGGCGGCTTACAATATAAAAACTCCATAGTCCCAGTACCCTAGCCCACCCCCCCTTAAAACAATATTAAACTATAAAAGATTAAAAACATACAGTAAATTAAAAATATATAAATTAGAAAATATTAAAACATACAATAGGTTTTAAAAAAAATGATTACAGCTCAAGGAGGACAGCTGAGTCTTGGGCCGGGATAGTTATTCAGGAAAGGCCTGCCGGAAAAGATCCGTCTTGACAGCTTTTTTAAAGCCGTCTAAGGTGTTAATAAGACGGATCTCGTCCGGCAGGCCATTCCATAATCTGGGAGCAGCAGCGGAGAAGGCCCTCTGGGAGGTCACCGACAGCCTTGTTTTCATAGGCTGTAACAGATTCCTCCCAGAGGACCGAAGGGGAGGGTCGTACGGAAGGAGGCGGTCCCGGAGATAAGTTGGACCCAAGCCATGCGAATGTCTGCTTGGACAGATTGCCTTCCATGCGATTGCCATTGGGATTATTTTCACCCTTTGAATCAGAATCAGAATTATAGAGTTGGAAGAGACCACAAGGGCCATCCAGTCCAACCCCCTGCCGTGCAGGAATACAAAATCAAATCATTCCTGACAGATGGCCATCAAGCCTCTGTTTAAAAACCTCAGAAGTAGGAGACTCCACCACACTCCGAGGCAGTGTATTCCACTTCCGAACAGCTCTTACTGTCAGGAGGTTCTTCCTAATGTTTAGGTAGAATCTGTTTTCCTGTACTTTGAGTCCACTGCTCCGTGTCCTAGTCTCTAGAGAAGCAGAAAACAAGCTTGCTCCATCCTCAGTATGACATCCCTTCAAATATTTAAACATGTGACTATCATGTCACCTCTCAACCTTCTCTTCTCTAGACTAAACATGCCCAGCTCCTTAAGCTGCTCCTCATAGGGCATGGTTTCCTGGGGCTGGTTTAAGGGCCCTGCAGCACCTGCAGCCACCGGGAGGGGTCATTGTGGGGGCCCTGTTGTAACCCTCCTCCTGCAAAAACATACAGTTGTCTCTCTGTATCCACGGATTTAAGTATTCATGGCTTGAAAATATTCTTAAAAAATTAATAATCCAAAAAGCAAACCTTAATTTTGCCATCTTATATAAAGGACACCATTTTGCTATGTCATCTTCGTTTGCGAAGAAAAACCAGAGAGAGCGAGCATATAATGGGACTTGAGTATTCACAGATTTTGGTACCCATGGGGGGGAGGGGTCCTAGAACCAAATCCCAGCAAGTATGAAGGGACAACTGTAATCTGAATATCCTGTTCTGTGAATAGGTTAGGTTAGGTTACACCGACCTGAGATAAACATAAGCCCCCCCCCCCAAAAAAAAGTCCTTAAATCAGCCGATGGCTTCCAGACCTCCCAGCATCCTGGGTGGAATGAATTAATCCCAACCACCCTGAATACATACATTCAGGGGTGGTTTAAGGCACCAGTGGTGCCGCACCAGCGGTGCCAGCATCTGCGGGGGGGGCATCATTGTGGGGTGTGTGTGTGTTGTAACCCTCCTCCTGCAAAAACATTATTAGTAATAATCTGAATATCCTGTACTGTGAATAGCTTAGGTTGAGTTAGGTTACATTGACCTGAGATAAACATATGAGGCCCCCAAAATAAAGCATTGCAGGGGACTCCAAAATTCCTTAAACCGGTCCTGCATACATTTCAGAATGGATACTTTAAAAAAATGGATTGCTTGCAAACATGAAGAAAGAAAACCTAGTGACCATATACAGTTGTCCCTTCATATTCCTGGGGTTTGGTTCCAGGACCCCCTGTGGATGCCAAAATCCATGAATTTATGTTTTTATGTTTTGATTCTATAGTTTTTAAAGTTTTAGGGTAGTTATTTTCTGTTACTGGTGAACTTGCCAGTTATTTTAAATATATGCACTATTATATGTAATTTTAAGGGCGGGGGGTAAATTGTTTTAAGTTATTACTATTGTTATGGATTTGTTTTTATATCCAATTGTTGTGAGCCGCCTTGATTGCCTAATAGCCAAAAGGCGGGGTACAAAGATAAAGTTATTTCTCTGTCTCTCTCTGGCTTTTCTTGGCAAACGAAGATTCAGGAAGGACTCATCCCGTGCTTTCTGCAAGAGCGCTGATGACTAAAAAGGCCAATCTGAGATAAACAAGTCCAGTTGCAGAAAGCACAGCAGAAGTTCTCCCTGGGTGATGTTTCCAGGTTGTGATTCTTTCTGCGTTGTTTCTCTTCAAGACTTGTTCAGCGTGAGTTCTCAAATAAGGCTACAGCATTGTGGATAGTGCGTCTCCATGCCTCCTGATGTAAGGCCAGGGCGAACCATTGTTGGTGATCAATTTGGCCGAGCCTGAGATGTTGTTTCAAGGAGTCCTTGTATTGCTTTTTTGGAGCACCCCTCTTATGCTGACCTGTGGCAAGTTCACCGTAGAGTACTATTTTTGGGAGGCGATGGTCCTCCATCCTAGCAATGTGCCCTGCCCAGTGCAGCTGTGTTCTTAATATCATGGCCTCAATGCTGGTGATCCCTGCTTGCTCAAGGACAGCAACATTCGTCACATAGGCAGTCCAGTGTATATTTAGGTTTGTGCGTATACAGCGCTGATGAAAGCGTTTGAGGAGTCGTAGGTGGTGGCGATAGGTGACCCATGTTTCAGACCCATAAAGGAGAATAGACAGTACAATGGCTCTATACACACTGATTTTGTGCTTCGCCTCAGGTGTTTGTTACTCCAGACTCTTTTGTAAAGTGGCATAGCAAAATGCTGTCCTTTATATAACATGGCAAAATCAAGGTTTGCTTTTTGGATTATTATTTTTTAAAGAATATTTTCAAGCCATGAATATTTAAATCCGTGGATACCAAATCCATGGATAAGGAGGGACAGCTGTATATGCAGTGGCATAGCAAAAGGGTGTCCCTTATATAAGATGGCAAAATCAAGGTTTGCTTTTTGGATTATTATTTTTTAAGACTATTTTCAAGCCGTGGATACTTCAAATCCGTGGATACCAAATCCGTGGATGCGGAAGGACAACTGGAACAGGCAGCCCTAAGACAAAGGCGCTCCAGTCTCCACTGAGGTTCCCTGCCCCGCTGCCCTTCCAAAGCAGCCGCATGCTGGCGGCCCCTCCGTTCTGCCGCTGGAAGCGTCCCACCTTCAAGCGGGGGAAGCCCACCCGTTGGAACGCGGCCAGCAGCCCGACCGTTACCGCAAGGCCAGCGCCGCCGGGAGATGGGGAAAGGCGAGGCTGCGCTGAGCCCCGGGCGCGCCGCCTCCGCCTCCTCCGCCTCCCTCCTGCTGCTGCTGCACCTGCGACACTCACCTGGGCTCCTTTGGCTCGCCCCCTTCCCAGCGCACGCGCGGCCCCGGGCTCGGCTTTCTCTCCTGAGAGCAGCAGGCGGCGTCTTTCCCACGGGTAAAGGGGAGAGAAGGCCCCGGGCGGAGGGCTGGGAAGTGGGGTTCTTTCTTTTTTGGACAAGACGGCACGCCTGGGGGTTAGCTTATGGTAGCCACAAGGATGGAAGGAAGGGGCCAAAGGAGGGTTTTTTAAAAAGTGGAATAACCTTTCAGGATACAACAGGCAGGACCGGTTTAAGGAATTGGGGGGGGCATGCAACGCTTTATTTTGGGGGCCCTATATGTTTATCTCAGAACCTAACCTAACCTATTCACAGTATAGAATATTCATATTATTACTAATAATGTTTTGGCAGGAGGAGGGTTACTACGGGCCCCCACAATGATGGGGACCCCTGTGGCTGCAGGTGCTGCAGGGCCCTTCAACTAGCCCTAACAACAGGCTAGTATTCATTAGCCTGGCGTTTGTTTTCCAAATTGAGGGAATTTCCTGTTATAAACACAAAAAAGCCTCTCTCAGGACCAGTTTAAGGGATTTTGGGGGGGGGGTGCCTCCAACGCTTTATTTTGGGGGCCCCATATGTTTATCTCAGCTCAATGTAACTTAACCTAACCTATTCACAGTACAGGATATTTAGATTATTACTAATAATGTTTTTGCAGGAGGAGGGTTACTAGGGGGCCCCAGGGCCTTTAAACCAGCCCTGGCCTCTTTTGTCTACACCAGTGGCTTTTAACCGTTTTGTTACCCGGGACCCCCTTTAAAATATCTTTTGTTGCCACAGACCCCCAAAACTTAACTCAAGGTTTAATGTCTTAATGTTCTACACGTTAAGAATCACTGGCCTAATTCATCATCAGCATTAACCAGTTTACTAAAGTTTTGTATAATCCAAGTGCAGAAAGAAGGCAGACAGATCCCTGTTTATTTGTTTAGTAAAGTCATGTTAGAAATCTGGGTGGAAGTTTGGTTTTTTTTGGGGGGGGGTTAAGCATGCTACAAATACTACACTACACTATGTTGTGGGGCAGCACTTAATTCTCCAGACAGCTGAAGAACACCAGAGGGAAGAGGTATCTGGTGATCTCTACATCAGTGGGATGGAAAATCTGCTCTGGATCTTAGGCCAGACCTTAAAGAAGCTATCCAGTGTGCTGAATCCTATCTCCCTATTATTATTATTATTATTACTATTATTTTATTCATTTATATCCCGCCTTTCTCCCAACACTGGCACTCAAGGTGGCTAAAAAACATCTTTAAAACAATACAAGTTTAAAACAATACAAAAATAAAAATAATAGTATAAATATAACATTTTTGAAAGAACTAAACAATTTATAAGTTAAAAAGTAAACATTAAAAATATTAAAAATCATTTTTAAAAATTTTTATGAAGACCCTTTCTTTATAGACCCCTGGGTTGCTCCTTTGATTATCAGATTAAACCACAGAAGATATTCACCTCATCTGACATGGGAGCTATCAGTTTCTGCTGTTTCTAGGAAGCCTCTGAGTAGGGCATGAAGGCTACACATTTGGGCAAAGGATGGGATTTAGATTATAAGGCAAGGTTTGAAGAAATGGAAGCATGTCCTTAACTCCTCCTACAACCACATATACTTCATGTTCTGAAATGGATCTCATATAGTTATGAACGCTTGAGCATAACAAGTTGTACCAGATCAGGAAGATACATTATCCAAACAGAAGGCGAATGGAAGAGTGAAACATCCTAAGATTGAACAAACTGGAATAAGGAGCATCTCCTAATTTTGATCGCATTTTCATTTTCTGGGCCCAAACAGTGACTGGAATTCTATGTACAGTTGTCCCTTCATATTCATTGGGGTTTGGTTCCAGGACCCCCCGTGGATATCAAATTCTGTGAATACTCAAGTCCCATTATATGCAGTGGCATAGCAATATAAGATGGCAAAATCAAGGTTTGCTTTTTGATTATTTTTTAAAGAATATTTTCAAGCCGTGAATACTTTAATCTGTGGATACCAAATCTGTGATACAGAGGGACAACTGTACCCTACTTAGTTATGTAACTTACCTAGTTGTGTAGCTAAGTAGCTTCTCCTGGCTCACTCCCCCTCCCCTGCCAACCTACTTTGTTGGGCTTCAGCAGCAGAGAGAAAGGATGTCATTCTGCTGGTGACTGTGGGTAGATGACAATTCCACCCGTCTCCCACCAGCCAGCGAGACTGTGACAAGGAACTGCTGTAAGGATTGTCAGCAGACTGTGTCCCCATATGAGGCTGATGCTGGGAAGGGGGGCAGTTATGACTGTGATAATAATACCACACTTGTGACTATGTAGGGACCATGAATATGGACCTGGTACAGATGCCACAAAGGAGCGATACTTTCAAAGCACCACTGTCTTATCCAGGCAAAAGATGTTAAAAACAAATCACATAGGAGAAGAAAAGTGATGGTGCCACAGGTCTATGTTTTGTACGAAGTGTTCTTTCTGTTGTAGTTCAGTTGGTCTGGAGGGACTTTAATGCAGACAGAGGCCACTTTTTCTTTTTTCTTTGGCCATGTGGGGACCGAAACAAAGGACAGTAAAATTTAAACTCCATTAGCAGCAGTAAAGTAACCCGTCTTGGGATCCAGGGTGTCTCTGCTGTTGCTGAAGCTAAAAGTCCTTTTCATAGGCAGAGGACATTTAATTTCTCAAGAAGTCCCTGTACTGCTACATCTGGGGGGGGAAAAAAATTGGTCCTGTATAGTCCCAAAGAAAAAGTTTTACCTTTGTTGGAGGTAGAACTTCAAAAAGTTTAAGTCTAGCGTATGCATTCTTAAGTAACAGAATGCCGGTCAGTATTTCATAAATGTAAATGACACCAGACAGTTCTATTTCACATAACACACATGGAGTATATTACAAGTGTTTGGGAGCCTTAATCTGTCAATGGAGTACAGTCCCTTGTGTTTAATGTTTTAGGTGTCCTTACACCAGTGGCAGGGTTAAATGGGTGGAAATATCTCCACACTGACACATCCATTCACAAAACACCTCAAAGCATTACTCACACGAACAGGAGAAGTATAAGGAAAAACAGGGAAATGCATTTTGTTCCAGGCCCAATTCAATGCCATGCCATCAACCCAGTTGTGTTGGGTGTGATACACGTAACAGGGAATCACCTGCATTGTGAGGTTTCCCTATGTCATTTAGAACCTGATTATGCAGTGGTTCAAATCATGGAGTTTTTCTCCCAGCCCTAGAAGGGTGTATCCATACCAGACAATTATAGCACTTTGATACCACCATGGCTCTGTCCTATGGAATCCTGGGATTTTTACTTTGATGAGGGTCTTTGACTTCTCTGCCAGAAACCTCTTATGCTATTGTTCAGGAGAGTGCAGTGGAGAACTCTATGTACCTCACCAATCTACAAATCCCAGGATTCCATAGGGAGGAGCCAAAGTGGGATTAAATTGTTATAATTGTACAGTGTGGATAGAGCCAGGTTGAGAAATGGGGATGAAGTGTGTCAGTCCAGTCTGTGTTTCAACCATCATAAGGTTGTGTGTGTGTATAGTGCCAAGACTTGACTTAGCACATGCAAACTCTCCATGATATAGGGCTTGTCTAAATTGGCCAGAATACTCCATGTTCTGGCCGGAATATTCCAGCCCCATGCCCATGGCATTTCCCCATTACCTGCCATTCTGTTGTGCCAACAGAGGTGTGTCCACACATCCGTGGCCTGCATATGAACCGGCACTTCTCTTTCCCCGCCGGTTACGTCTTCCAAAGCCAGGAATGAGGTGCCCAGCTGTGGTCACATGGCTGGGCACCTCACAGTGACCTCAGCAGATGTGACGCACCTGACCCAGGCAGGAAATGGCTACGCTCTGCACCGTGCGAGCCATGTGTTCTGACACCACCCCCACCCCCATTGCAGTAACAGAACTCACCAGTTTCTCCTGAAAAACTGCAGCAAACTGTGAATTTTTTACCATGTGTCTGCTCTGTTTTACCATGTGTCTGCTCCCGATTCTCATTGTCTGGACAGTTTGGACTAGAAACAGGACAAAAACCCTGTGTTGTCTGGAGAATTGAGCACAGGAACGGGTGGAGGCCATTTCATTTGACCCATGTAGACAAAACTGTAGAAGGAGAGGGATGCAGAAAGGCAGCAAGCTAAGCTGAAAGGCAACTTGAAGTGCTAAGGTTCTGTTTATTTATTTTATATCCCACTTTTCTCTCCCTGTGAGACCCAAGATTAAAACAGAATATAGCTAAAATCAATCATTTAAATTTTTATTATTTTAAACTTAAAAACATACAACAAACATAATTCATTCTTTCATTTATAATAAATGATACATAATTTTCATCTTAATTATTGACATAAATTAATTAATCTCCACAAAGTGCTCCCCACCCCCAGGACCATCTATACCATTTAGTTATTCCATTTCCCAAAATTGCAATGACTCTCTTGGAGGTATATGCCCCTTTTTTCTTAAAAAACATATTCTACAAATGGCTTCCATATTTCATCAAAATTATGACTTTTCCATAATCCTTTTTTAATTTTAAGGAGATTATCAGACGCCCTTAATATGGTGTTCCAGGAATGCCAGGAGAATGCCAAAGGGCTCAGTTATCAGACGACGTCGTTCTCATCCCATACTGGCCCCGTTTTGCCCCCGTTTCTTCCTATTCACAGCCATGAATAGATCACCTGTTCTGTTCCTGTCATGGAACAATGGGCAAGCGATAAGGAGCCCTGTTATGCTGGCGTGATGCCAGCCGCAGTGAGAGGCCCCTGCTGAACACTTCCAGGTGTGAATGGGATGAGGAGGTAAGTGACAGCCTTCCCCACCCCTCCCTGGATTACTAGGCTTTTTTAAACTGTGTTTTTGTGCTTGCTTTACTTTTTTACCTTGTATTTTCTTTTTTCTTTTTGAATTTCCCACATGCACGTTCTCTCGTGAGAACGGCAGGGAACTCAAACCAGGAGGTGAATGGAGCTCTGCTTGAGCTCCATTCCCTCCTGGCTGTCGAAGGGAGGGGGCGGTCATACAAACAAGATAAGTGCAAAATGGGGGGTTATCGTGCTGTGATGGGGACAGGAGGGGGTGGGGTATAATATGGTGAGATGGGGATGCTTTTGGGGACCCCATCTGATAATCTCCTAAGTCTACATGTTAATTTATCATTAATAACAGTATCCCAAACTTCTCTATAGCATTCCTCTATTTGATAAACACCTTGAATCTTCCAGTTTCTGGGTGTCATTAATCTTGCCGCTGTTAGTAAATTTGTAATCAAATCCTTAATAACTTGAGTGCAGTTAACCTTGTCATAAATTGATAGTAATGCAATGCCTGGACACATTTCTAGATCTTGTCCCATTATCTCTCTTACCTCACTAAAATCAATCATAATAGTGAAACAAAACAGAAAACCAGTTAAATTAACACTGAATTAAGGACAATTTTAAAACATTTTAAAAATAACAGGGATGGGGGACAATCCCAGTTAAAAACTTTTACATAACAATCAACTCCTAGATGCCTCTTTAGGGATCTGATTGAGACAGTGGATTAACTATGTGTGTCTACCTATGTTCTACTTTTACATTCATAAATAAATAAAATAGCGTGGAAACAGTGTAAGTCACCCAGTGTTACCTTCTCTACCAAAGGAAGCCTGGGTAACACTGGCCTCTAGAATTTCTCACTGCAGAGAGCGTGTAACAATACACCAAATTAGAACGCTTGGCTATTTTGCTGTTTTAGTGTTTTCTAGAAGAGAGTCCTTCAGGTTTCTCTAGCAAGGAGAACTGTTCTGCAGCTGATGGTGGGATTTGTCTCACAATAGTGTGTGTGTGTGTGTGTGTGTGTATTCTTGTTGCTCTGAGCTTCTTGTTTGTTATGGGCCTACACAGTGATTTTCCTAGTCGTTCTTCTGTTTAATACAAACAGCAGCGTGTTCCCAAACAGCAGCATGTTCCAGAAAAAGACTGAACAGAAGTTGCCTAACGCTGAGAAAGAAGATGGAGCTATACAACGGAAGAGAAGAATCTCTTTTCCAAATTCCAAGCACCCTGAAGGAAGCACAATGACCTTTCACAAAATCAACTACCAAGTAAAGATTAAGACTGGCTACATAGGTTTCCGAAAAGAAGTTAAAAAAACAATTTTGGCCGATGTCAGGTAAGTTTGAATTGTTAGAACTTGCTCATTTTAGGGATGCAGTCCTGCTGTTTGTACTGTATGCAGTGAGCAGGTTATGGAGAAGCTCTGTTGGAAGCTAGGATAGCTCTCCCTTCTCCCTTTTTAGTGGGTGCTGCTCTTGACTGGCGTTGCTTTCCATGTGTTTTGATGCTGTACTTGGATACTCACTTTAAGAAAGGCACTTCATCTTGACTTCAAGGGCTGTCCTTCTGTCTTGACTTCAAGGGCTGCCCATTTGAAGCCACAGCAATCTCTTCTTTTCTAAGCTGTCTGCATGTTGGCTATACTTACTCGCAGGGTGTAGGAAAGGGTTTTCTCCCCACTACAACTCCCAGAATGCCTCAGACAACAAGGAAATCCTGGAAATTATAGGGGTGGGTGGGAAAAAAGTAACTTCATCATACTTTGGCTATTAAGGATGAGAGCTGTGCTGCATAGAGAGGACTGGTGTGAAGGCGGTTACTCCATGCATCACCATGAGGTGGGGAAGCACTGTTCTGGAAGTAAATTACTTCAGGAGTAGGCATCATCTGGGGATTTGGGGCTACATTGGCACTCACCAACCTATCAAGGCCCATAGCCACCATCAAATTGTTATTGTGGTGTCAACCCTCCACCCACACATTTATAACAAAGTGTGCACTCCCCTACAGTCTTTTGTCCTATAGGGCTCTAGGTTAACTCAGACTTCTGTCCTTCTGTAGGTTGGTACAGTGAGTACCCAGCTTGTTGGGAGCAATTAGGTAACATATTGTAAACCACTTAGGGGGTGCTTTGCATTGATAAGTGGCATGGAAATAGAAGTGCTATTGCTTGTAAGCAAACACCATGAAAAACTACATAAAAATCAGACAGAGCTCCACAGTTAGTCCATCTGTCTGTGATGAAGAGGGCATTCCTCTATCAAGGCAACACAACTAAAACAAACAGGGGGATTAACATATCAACTATCCCAAATACTTAAGATTTGCAATGTTTAAAAACTGTTTAGAAATGTTAAAAGTATTCATTTGGATTGTTGATTGTTTCTTTTCACCAACAGTGTGATTATTTCTTGTTTATGTGTTCTGTTTCCTGTAATATTTGTAGAGTTCAAGGTTCCTCTGATGCTGCTTGATATCCTAGGTCAACATGTATAGGAAAACATGACGTGTGTAGGAAAACATCTAACACAGATTAAGAAGGGACTCAACTTTGCTGGAAAGGGTCTAGGACATTCCAATGCGACCATTTCAGTGTGCATAATTTTGCTTGAGTATCAATTGATAGTTGATCATTTTGTCAAGAAAATGCAATCAAACCATTTCTATTTGGTTGGGATTGTCTTGCAAAACCATTTGGGTAAGAGTTAGGGTTAAGGTTAGGGCCGTATTATTGATAATTGATAAAATAAACATTTACTTTTAAAACTATGGAGATAGAACAAGGGAAGCACAGAACCTGCCTCCCACTTTTCATTTTAAGACTGTGACTAGGTAATAGACTGAACATTGAACATGAATCACTTCTCCTGCCTTTTCTTTTGGCTTTGCTTGCCATCTTGCCAGAGGAAGAATTCTGAACAGCTTAAACAGCATTATGTGAACTTTGAATTGGGCTGTTAATGTGGAGTTTGAAATTAAGCAGTGCTGGGTAATAATGGGAGCCAGCATGGTGCAGGGGTTTGACCATTGGGCTATGACTCTGGAGACCAGGGTTCAAATCCCTGCTCAGTCATGGAAAGCCACTGGGTGACCTTGGAGAAGTCACATTCTCTCAGCCCCAGAGGAATGCAAAGGCAACCCCCCCTTTGAACCAATGTTGCTAAGAAAACCTCGCCTTTTGGTTGCCATAAATCAGAAATTACTTGAAAGCATGCAACAACAACAGGTAATAATGGAATAATTCTCTTAATCCTCCAAATCATTGGTATCTACAGACAGAAAAAGAAGCAGATAATCAGAAAAATGGATTGTCTTATATACAAATTAAACATTTGCCTGGTGACAAATTGATTTTCTTTTACAGTGGTGTCATGAGACCTGGCCTCAATGCCATTTTAGGACCTACTGGCTGTGGCAAATCTTCGTAAGTGTTAAAATAATGAAAACAATTGTTCTATGATAATATTAAATTTCATATTGTTACTTTCTTATTATATTTGGATGCAATGGCTGGCTAAAAGTATAAGGACATGTTTAATAAGAAAAGAAATGTCAGCATAAGATAGAGCTTCAAAATAGCTTCAAACTCGAGATATGTAGATTGGCATAAATAACTTCATTGGAATCTGTTTTATTTTTCTTCTAGGCTATTGGACATCTTAGCCACAAGAAAAGATCCTGCAGGCCTCTCTGGAGATATATTGATAAATGGTTACCAGCTGCCCACACATTTTAAATGTATTTCCGGTTATGTAGTACAGGTAAATAAAGTATGCAGTAATGTTGCCACCAGACTGTTGCATTAATCTCCCATGCAAGCAAAGTGATGCTCAAAATTCTACAACATCATGTCAAACATAGTAACAGTTGCATGATCATTGTATAATGTAGTGTGGTATTCAAATGAAAACCTCTATGTATTTTTTTTAAATTAAATTTCTAAGGATGACATTGTGATGGGAACTCTGACAGTCAGAGAAAACCTAGCATTCTCAGCAGCCCTTCGGCTCCCTTTATCAATGACCGCAGCGGAAAAACGAGAGAGAGTTGATTTAGTCCTTAAGGAACTGGACTTGGCTAAAGTTGCGGATACAAAGGTACATTTGCAGTTGCATGTATTGGTATTTGAGGTTATTGTGATGTTTTAGTCATTGTTCCAGTGTGCCTTATTCCATGCCCAGAGAGCCAGAAATAAGCTCTGCTGTCCTCTGTTTTCCCCACCATGGCAGAAAGCCCCGAAAGCGCTGCCAAAGAAGTAGCAAGGGGGTGGGCTTGCATTCCTCTAGCATCTCTGGGCATGAAGTAAACTTCGAGAGCTTAGTCCATGCCTGGAGAGGCAGAAGGAAGCCTGTCATCCTCTGCTTTCCCCGCCATGGTGGAAAGCCCCTCCGAAGAGAGAGTGGCATGGGGAGGGCAATCCTTCCTTCAGGGTCTGCCAGCATAGGGTAGCGTTGGAGAGCTTAATCAAATAAATGAATAATCAAATCCACGAATGACAAAACCCGTGAAAGTGAAGGGCCGACTGTAATGCAATATTAACGAAGTAAATAACTAACAATTTTCTGCCCTTGTATGATGCCCCAAATATGTTGCCTGAGGCTGCCTAATGGTAGGGCCAGTCTAGACTCCTTTCAGCAGCCCAAAGCTTCTTGAGAGTGTTGTGGGAAGAAATCCATACTGCAGTATCTTCCATATTGCTAACATAGCATAATGACAGAAGCCTGCTGAAAGCTCATCAAAAGTGGGGGTAGGGGTGGGAAAATGGCCTGGTCATCCAACCCCACCCTGTCCCAAAACAAAAGACTCCTAGAGTGGTTTACTAAGATTTATTATAAAACAGTCCCAGCCCTTAAGTTTATAATCTAAAAGACACAACAAACGCAAAAGGAAAAAGGATTGGGAAGGAGAAAAAATAAACAGCAAAAAGAAGCACTAGTTCTTCACTGCAAAATGGTTATAGGTGTACTTTCTGGCAGGACAGGGTGAAGCCAGCTCCCTGGAACTTCTGTTTTTCAGGCTGAGGCACATACAGTAGGACCCCCGTGTCTGCAGGGGATTGGTTCCCCCCCCCCCCCCCGTGTATACTGAAAACTGCGGATTGCAGTAAATGCCATTGAAAATAATTCTGGTTTAAAATACCATAGAGTTGCCTTGAAGGACCTAGAAAACATCTAGAGAGGATGCCTCTCTAGGTATTTTCTAGGAAGACTCTACGGTAGATGTGCTGTTTTGTGTCATGTGGATAACTGAATCAGTGGATAACGAATCAGCGGATATGGGGGTCCTACTGTACTGTTCAATTGTCCCAGTTTGGCAGGGACAGTCCTGATTAATCGTCTGTTGATCCACTTGTTTTTTTTTTTAAATGTCCCAGTTTCTCTTTCCCCCTCCTAGCTTTCCCCTTTGTCCTCAGCTTACTTCAATTGCTACAAACTGAGTTCAAAGTGCACAGGTAGTTTGCACCCAGTTAACTCAGCAGTGGGGAGATGAGGGGAGAGGCAGAATCTTGCTCTTCCCAGTAGGCTCAGGCAAAAGCAAAATGTTGCAATCTCTCCTAGCTTTTGTGTTCTTCCTGATTAATAACTTTTGCCATCTTCACTGCACTCTGATGTTGCTTGACCACACATGCCCTGTTTTTCATCTGTGAAATGTTAGAGGGTATGGATGCGTAGAGTAAGAGTGGTTTCTTCATGGTGATATTCTTTGTGAGAGTTGGAGACACAACCTCCTAACACCTGAGGGGGAAGGCTAGAATGTACTGAATTTCAACTCTGCAGACTAAGGATAACCATCACTTGAAGATGAGTGTCCTTTCTGGAAGGGAGGGATGAAACAAGCTCTCTGCAGCTGCTTTTTTCTTCAGCAGGTATATGGGGCCAATGTGAGCTCCCCATTATCATATAGTTATTCGTGGGAGGCAGGCATATAACCTCCTAGCAGCCCCAAATGGCTGAGCCCAGAGTCTGTTTCTTCCCAGTGCTTTCACTTTATATTGGCAGTAATCTCCCCACAGACAAATTTGGTGTTACTAGCTATTGGGGGAGGGAGCAGAAAATTTTGTGCTAACTGAAGTATTTTAGTAGGATTTTGTTACAGTGCAAAGGACCTCACTTTTCAGTTTCCTTACCTGTATTAGGTTGGCACCTATTTTACTCGTGGAGTTTCTGGAGGGGAAAGGAAAAGGACGAGCATTGGGCTAGAGCTGATTACGCACCCGACTGTATTATTCTTGGATGAACCAACAACTGGACTGGATGCCAGCACAGCCAATGCTGTCCTCTTGCTCTTGAAAAGGTAAATGACTCTATAGACTGTGGAGAGATGGCAAATTTTATTTCAAAACACCACCATACCTCCAAACGAGGTTATTCAGAGGTCCAGATTGTTCCCAGGACTTGCATCACTTTTGACACAAGACAGTTATTGTTGCTTTTAAAGATAGCATTCCTTTTAGGAGACTGTGTGGTGTAGTGGTTTGAGTGTTGGACTAGGACTCTGGACATCCAGTTTTAAATCCTCATTTGACCATGGAAACCCATTGGGTGATCCTAAGAGGAAGGCAATGGCAAGCCCCCTCTGAACAAATCCTGCCAAGAAAACCCTCTGATAGGTTTGCCCCAGGGTAGTTGTAGGTCAGAAAGAACTCGAAGGCACACAACAATTCCTTTTCAAATGTGAATTTTACATGCAAGTTTTTTGTGCAATAAATGCAATGGATTAGTTTTAGTTATTAGTATCATTAGTTACATTTGTATGCCTGTGTCAATACTATCAGGTGAGTTTAAGGCAACATACACAGCTCCCTTCCCTACCTTCTTCTCACAACAAACATGTTAGGTAGGTCAAGTTAAGGACATTATCAGATGTGGCAAAAATCATGGGATTATGACATCAGGATAGCACGAACGGGTCCCACTATCGCACAGTGTTTTTGTCTTTGTGTTCTTATATCGATCTCCAGCCGCGAAAAAGGTGTTAGTTACAATTCACGGGACAAACCATCAATAGGTCGTCAACAGAGGGTTTTTTCGCACTATTGATAGTGTGCAAAACCACATCCCGTTGTAATCGTGAGATTACATCATGGGCGGTCCTCTCTCCCCCCTCCCAGTTCCCAGCAAGAAAACGTCCAGATGAGAATGCAAAAAGGAAGCACAGGGTACTCTTTTTATGAACTTCCCCCTTTAGTTTGCATGTTTTTAGGTTTGTTTCAGTGCTTGTATTTTTATTTACTTTGTTAATTAAGGGGTTTTGGAATTTTAAGTACGCTCGTGTCTTCTCGCGAGAACCGCTGAAATCTCGCCTATGCCAAATTTCAGAAGAAAACTCCCATTCTTAAAGCACTAGTGGTGGTCATGCGATAATTCTGTGGTGTTTCTTTTGTTTGATGACAGCTACGTGCAATAATAAGTGTTATAATGCCATGATGTTCCTGCTATCTTCATTCACAGAATTACAGCATTTTTAGACGCTAGTCTGATAATGTCCTAAGAGAAAGTGACTGGTTTGAACCCTAGTCTCCCAGTATCCTAGTGCAACAGTCAAACCACTACATCATGCTGGCTCTCTGAGACCTGTGTGAGAGGCAAGAATTCCAAGTGTCTAGAGAGCACAACTTAGAAACATCGATGAAAACCAGGACGTTTTCATGCAACACACTTATAGCATTATGATTCCTTTTAAACTGTCATGGCAATATCTTGTGGAATCCTGGGATTTCCAGTTTGTGGAGCAGTATTTAGAATTCTGAGCCATAAAACTTTTGTGCTATCCCAAACTACAAATACCAGGATTCCATAGGATGTTGCCATGGCAGTTAAAGTGGAATCATAGCCCTATAGCTGTGTGGTGTGAATGAGCCTCAGCTGTTGGAATCTGGGGCAGGAGCACTTGTTGAGGAGCTGTAGCCCAGAAATAACATTTCCATATGTTGGTGGAAAGGGACAGTTATTCAGTAAAGACAGACATGCACTCTGAGGTACTTTAACTGTCCTGGGGCTGGTTTACACAGCAGATTTATTGCGGCAACTTGCCTTACATCATAGCAACCAATCACAATGCAGATCTGATGCAGCCCTTAGTTTACACTGCCAATAAAGCGCTACATTGCAAATATGCCGGCAAAAGTAGCGACATCGCTTGGCATGCTATATTTGGATGTTTTACCTTCCCCCCTTCTGAATGAGGCGATGCTGTGCTGCGATCCGTGGGAACTAAGAGCTATCTTAGCGGTATATTTAGAGGAATATTTGCCCGTGTAAACAACCCCCTGGTGAAGTGGTACTCCACAGACAGATCAGCCAACGTAACCACCAACCACAACAAGAAAAAAGAAAGAAAGGTGCTTGCGGTTGGGGACTCTGTGTGCCAGCCTGACAAGATGAATCCGGAACTGTGTTGTCTTCCTGGGATGTCACTGACAACTTGCCAAAACTCATCAAGAACACAGATCAGTAACCCTTTCTCCTTATTAATTTGGGTACCAATGACATGAACAAGAACACCTTTGAGCAGATCACCTCTGAATATGAATCTCCGGGCAGGAAGGGGTTTGAGCCACAGGTGGTATTCTTGTCAATTCTGATGGTGAAAGATAGAGGACTACACAGGGGCAGGAAGATACTAAAAGTGAATGATTGGCTATGTGGATGGGAGAGGTTTGGCTTCAGAGACCACAGTCTTCATTTCTTAGACAGAGGACTACTGACTATAGATGAGCTGCACATCACAAAGACTGGGAAGAAAGCCTTTGATACTAGCATGGCAAGACTGATCAAGAGGGCGTTAAACTAAATCGGGTGGGGGGAAGGTAAGGAAAGCTAAAGCTCAAAATGAACTTTTTTGGAAATGAAGGAAAGAGCAACAAAAAAAGTTTTTTTCAGATACATTTGAGGCAAGGAGGAAGACCAAGGAGGAACAGTGGGGCCAGTGTTCAATTGTTGTTGTGTGCTTCCAAGTTGTTTCCGACTTACTGTGACCCTAAGGTAACCCTATCACAGGGCTTTCTTGTTCAGAGGTGGTTTGCCATTGCCTTCCTCTGAAGCTGAGAGTGTGACTTGCCCAAGCTCACCCGCTGTTCAATAAGGATGGCAAAACGCTAAGAGATCACAATGAAAAGGCAGAAGTACTCAATACTTATTTTGCTTCAGTTTTCTCCCAAAAGAGAACTGTGCACTTCCTTGCAACAGCAGAGACCTTGGCAAGGGATCTGGATTGCAAATCAAGATTGATAGGGAATTAGGAATCACCTAGCTAACCTAAACAAGTTCAAATCTGCAGGCCCACACCGACTGCACCCGAAAGTACTGAAGGAACTTGGTTATGTACTCTCTTGAACCCATTGTCATCATTGTTGAGAAATCTTGGAGAACAGGTGAGGTGCCAAAGGACTGGAGAAGAGCAAACATGGTCCCTTTCTTCAAAAAAGAAGATCCAGAAAACTACAGACCAGTCAGCCTAACCTCAATACCAGGAAAAAAAAATTAAAACAGATTATATAGGAGTCTGTCTGCAAGTCTCAATCAAGAAAGCCGCGGCCCTGAATCTGAGCAGACCTGAGCAGGGCTGTTGTTGATATGGTGGCTTAGAGGTCTGTTATTCATGGGGTCACCATAAGTAAAAAGCCGAGTTGATGGCAGTTAACAACTGCAAGTATTTTGATGACCATGCAGTGATCAGTAGTAGCCAACATGGGTTTGTTAAGAACAAGTCCTGCCAAACTAATCATATCTTTTTTTCAATCAGGTCATTAGTTTAGTAGATAGTGGGAATGCTGTGGATGTCATTTTAAGCATTTGATAAGGTCCCCTATAATGTTTTGATTAGCAAACTGATTAAATGTGGAATAAATGGGAACATGGTCAAATTGGATCCATAACTGGTTGGAAAACTGTGCTCAAAGAGTCATCATCAATGGCTGCGCTTCAATGTCAATGTCTGAAAACATTTTTTTTTTGCCTGTCATCTTACAGCACTGCTCAAGATAACAGTATTATTATTCAAAGTCATATTCATAAGTGCTACAAATCACTACTACTCAAAATGGTGGCCCATGGACCAGTGCTTGTCCTGGAGCCATTAGCTGCTAGCAGCGTGGTGAGTTTCCAGGAAAGAAAATGTCAGGTACCAGCTTTCCCAGACTCATAGAGCAGAAGCTTCAAGTTGTATCAGAAAGCTTTATTGCTAGAAATCCAGGAAGCATACAATACAAAGTCATTGCTGAGACTGAAGGCCTAACGGTTACACTCTAAGCATTTAAAAAGCATTTTACAATCAACAAAAGCATTTTAAAAGCATTTTACAATCAACAAAATTTGGTGGGCTTCATAGCTATTGGTTCTCCATCATCCACTGACACTGGCATTCCTTAAAACAAAACTTAACATTTTCCCAGAGTCTCTAACCTTGAGGCTAGAACCGTTATTTGCAGATTCCTGTGTATCTGTTTCCCCAAGCACAGCCCAGACAGATACACATACCTCATTTCACCCCTACACAAACTGTTATGCACACATCACACTACACTATTATAGTGCTGTTATTTCATTTGAACAGCTGTGGCTGCCTCCTGTGGAATTCTGGGGTTTGTAACTTAGTGAGGCCTAAAGAGATTATCAGATGAGCCTTTTAAAACATTCCTGTCCCGCTATATTTTAAAGTGTTAGTGTCCTGGCACAATAATCCTTTTAATCACATGTCTCTATAATAATGAGAAAAAGCAGCCCCAGCATTATTGGAGCATGAACGCTAGTGGTGTTTACTTCCATGTTCGCCAGGGTACGTGATCTTGGTGGGTCTCACAAGAAGACGTGAGTGTGCTTAAAAGTCTAAAAAATAGCTAAATTAAACAACAAAACGAACACACAAGCACTGAAACACACTTTAAAATTGGCAAGCAACATGGGGAAGTTCATATTGTAAGCCGCCCCGATTGTGTTGCAAAGGGGCGGGATAGAAATAATTTTTTTATTATTATTTTATTATTATTATTATAAAAAGATTGTCCAGTGCCTAGTTTTCGTGTTTTGGTGGGGACGACCCATTGATGCTGTATTCACGAGAGCAGAATGGGATGCAGTTTCAGACACTGGTAATTCTGTGACAAAACCCCCAGAGCAGCTCAGTTGACAACTTTGGATAGTCAATAAAAAAGAATGCCTTATTAACAACTGCATAATGACAAAGCACAATGTAGTGCGATATGGATGCCCTTTCACATTATTTTGGCCTTGTTACCACACCATATTTGTCGCATCTGATAATCTCCGAAGAGCTCTCTGGCTGAGAATTCTAAGTGCTCCCTCCCTAAACTGCAAACCCCAGGATTCCACAGGAGGCAGCCATAGCAGTTAAAGTGGAATAATAGTGCTATAACCGTGTAGTGCAATAAGGCTTTAAATCAAAGCCCCAGGGAAACGAATGAATATGGCAGGAGCAGGGAGCAGAGAGACCGATCCTGACAGAAAGAAAAAATTGTAGTCAGTGGGCACTGGAGGAAAAAGAATAATAATTGCCAGTCCCCCTATATCAGATTGCCCGAGAAACACACTTGAATGATTCAGAGCATTAAATGATTCAAAGCATTAAAAACAGGCAGTGCTTGCAGCAGTGAATTGTCTTTTCTGTGTTGCATTCAGGATGTCAAAACAAGGGAAAACAATAATTTTTTCGATCCACCAGCCTCGGTACTCTATTTTCAAATTGTTCGACAGCATGACACTTCTTGCTGCTGGAAGACTTATATATCATGGGCCTGCTGACAATGCACTTGAGTATTTCAAAACTCTAGGTGAGTTTTCTCCAGGTACATTTAGAAATATTCATGTTCCATTTTTCTGGAACATCTTTGATATGCTGTGAGAAATAAGAGATGGAATGATAATTTAAAGCCATATTTTCATGTAGAAAAAGGAAACAGCATGTGTTTAAATATCTGCTGTTGTTTTAAGTTCTGAAAAGAGACATCGATGTATGCAAAGATCTGAAAAGAGATAATGACAGAGGTTGGGAACAGCATTCCTCCAGATGTTTGTAGCATAAAACTCTCATTAGTCCTAACCAATAAAGCCGATGATAAGAGATGCAGGCCAAAAACATCTGGAGGGCTAGAGTTGACACCCTTGCTGTTTGATTTCTGTCTCAAAATTTTTGGTGAGCTTATGTCACAGTTAAGCCTCTTTTCCTGAAACCCAAAGAGATTCTTGTGGCATGTCATACTGTGGGTCTCCCTTTAGAACTTTATCAGATGTGGCAAAAATTGTACGATTACAACATCACAGTAGCATGAATGGATCCCACTATTGCACAACGTTGTCATGTTCGCTTGGTCAAACTGTGCTCCAGCTGCGAATAAGGCATTGCTTTTAATTGCTGGGACAAGCCACCAATAGCTCTTAATATCACTTTTTTTGTGGTATTGAAGAGTGTGCAAAAACACGTCCTGCTGTAATCAATAGATTACAGCGTGAATGGGTGGTCCTCTTTCCTTCCTCCCTGTTCCCAGTAAGAAAACGTCTGGGTGAGAACATGAAAACTATCCACAGGATGCTCTTTTTATGATCTGTCTTGGTTTGTTTGCATGTTTTTAAGGTTTGTATAAGTGTTTGTGTGTTCATTTAATTTGCAAATTCAGGGTTTTTGGGAGTTTTTAAGCATGCTCGTGTCTTCTCGTGAGAAGTGCTGAAATCTTGCACATGCTAAATCATGGAAGTTAAGTCCCATTCTTAAAGCACTGTTTATGGTCATGCAATAATTCCATGACGGTTCTTTCATGCAATTACAGCAGTCGGCAATAATAAGTGAAATGAGGCCACTATGTTTCTGCTTCCCTTATTTGCGGAATTGCAGCATTTTTAGACACTAGTTTGATAAAATCCTGGTCTCTTCCTTGGCATGTGCCAGTAACATGAGGTCTCTCATTTGGGCATGTTAAGCATCTTTACAGAAGGACATTGGAAGTAGTAGTCCGGGCTGGCTCTTGTAGAAGCACAGCCAGCCTGTTGTAATTCAGACACAAAGTCTTCCTACAGTATTGAGCTCAGGACAAATGACACACCCATTTCCCATCAGCATTTGGCTGCAGATATCGCTGACTAACTGGGTTTTGCAACATCATGAATTCAATCCCTCTGCCCAGTGTAATTTCCCAAGTTAAACCAATGTGAATTTATGTCTGCACAATAGGACTCCCACATCCGCTGATTCATTATCTGCAAGACACAAAACAGCACACACACCATAGAGTCTTCCTAGAAAATGCCTAAAGAGGCATCCTCTCTAGATGTTTTCTAGGTCCTCCAAGGCAACTCTATGGTATTTTAAACCAAAAGTCCCATTATTTTCAATGGTGTTTGCTGTTATCTGTGGTTTTCAGTATCCACGCCCCCCCCCCCGGAACCAATCCCCTGCGAATATGGGGGTCCTACTGTATATGGTGTAAAAACAAAGCTCCGTACAAATATCTAATGAAATTAATTAGAAAATACCTTGATTATTCTCTTTTTAAAAAGTCAGGTGGATAAGCTCTAAAGCTTGTGGGCTTGGGGGTCAAAAAAGAAGAAACAGGCGTTGTATCGGGGAGTGGTATAGTGTTTGGTGAGTGAAAGGGGCACAGAGCTCTCACTCCATAGCAAGAAAAACGTCAAAAGCATGTACTTCTTTAGTTTCTTATTGCTTTTAGAAAATTTTATAAAGGATGGGGATGTTTTCATTAAAGCTGTCTCAGCTTCAGGCTGCATAAATTAATCCTCTTTTCTTTGCAGGTTATGTATGTGAACCGTATAACAACCCTGCTGATTTTTTCCTGGATATCATAAATGGAGATTCAACTGCTCTAGAAATGCGTAAAACTTCCATTGACACTTTAGGTATGGATACTCAAGATCTTCAGAGATACTTTGTTGAAGAAACAGAGTTTATATATATTGGTGCCAAACCAGATGTATGTGTGCTTAATGAAAACCATGCTTCTCTGATTGGCTTTAATTTTTTAATTTAATTTTATTTAGGTATTTATACCCAGCTCTTCAGCCACGAAGGCTCTCAGAATGGCTTAAAAATTGTTAAGCAATAGCACTT
Organism: Gambelia wislizenii; assembly: GCA_030847615.1. Classification (NCBI taxonomy): domain Eukaryota; kingdom Metazoa; phylum Chordata; class Lepidosauria; order Squamata; family Crotaphytidae; genus Gambelia; species Gambelia wislizenii. The sequence continues at coordinate 22,256,388 of JAUMIR010000005.1, read as the reverse complement.
ACACATCTACACCACTTTTTATAGCACGCTAGGCACTCTCCAAGTGGTTTCCAATGTGTGTTAGTTATCTGCCCCCACAAGCCAGGTACTCATTTTACCAACCTGGAAGTCAGGTACTCATTTTACCGAAAGGATGGAAGGCTGAGTCAACCTTGGATACTTTGGGATCAAACTTGCAATGTTGTGGCTGCAGTACTGGCATTTAACCACTGTGCCACCAGGGCTCCGTTTAAAGCAGGGATGAGGATTTGATTGTTTTTAATGAAATTCTGCCATGCTTTACTGTGCTGCACTGGAATATTCTCACTGTTTGCTCTGGCCTAGGGAGAAAAGAGCTGGCGGGGTGGGGGGAATCCCACGGTAGCAAAGGTAATATGATAAATAAAAGGATGGACCCATAGAGGTGAAGGAAAGTTCAGGTTTCATGTCTCTCCTGTACAACTTCAATTTGAGATGAAGCACAGAACCCCCACTTTAGAGCGAATAGATACGTGCATATTTATTCAATATGTGCATGTCTGTTTTAACCCTCAACTTAGGTAACAATTGGACAAGCAGCAGGCCATCCTTTGCTTCAGGTGCCGACAGCTCTGGTCAGAGTTAAGGTGCAATCTATATATGCAGCAAAGGGGAAAGGGAATGAGGCCGTAAAATACTCAGTTGTTTTAAGTAGATCTCAGTGCTGCTGGAAGGCTATTTTTTTAAAAATGATTCCCTGCATAAATAATATACTGCAAGTAGAAATCTATTTCAATGTGAAGGAAAATTCTAGCTTCTTAATGGATGCTAGTATTTTACTCATTGGACATTTTCTTTGTGTGGTAGTGACTAGGTTTAGGGGATGACTAGGTTTAGGGGAAAAAACCTTTTGAGAAGGCAATGTTGATATTTTGTTCATGCTACCCCATAAAACCAACCAACCAACCAACCAACCAAACATCTCCCACAAGAGATGGTCCTAGGCCCCCTTCACACTACCCAATTGTCACACTAGGATTTCACTTTAACTGTCATGGCCACATTCATGGTATCACGGGATCTGCAGTTTAGGGAGGGTACTTAGGGCTCGTCTATATGAGGCTATAAAATACAGATTGATGTGCACTAATGCCAATTCATAGCAGCTTTCATTTGTCTCCATGTTTTTTTCAAGACCGCAGGCATGCGAAGCCATACACATTTGTTGTTCAAACGGGCATGCCTGCGGGTCAAGATGGTGAGCGTGAGTGAATTACTCGCATTTTTATTTGTCACCAGTTGCTGCCGCCAAACAGTATTTTTTAAAAGCATATCCAAGGTGCAGAAGTATAATATTCTGCTTAAATAAACAGAAAAAAAGAGGGGAAAAGTGCCACGAACCCCCTGGCTGAGGACTCAGAGGAGGAGGAGGAGGAGGCAGCAGAGAATGCAGATGAGGCAGAGGAGGAGTCTGAAGAAGCAGAAAAAGAAGCACATATCTCACTCTGAAGAATAACAGCTGGTCAGCCAGTGATGGATGATCTAGACAAGATGCCTTCTCCCTTCTCTGAATGTAGGAGGGAGAAGCACCACACACAATGCTGCCATTTAAATACCAAACGCTGAGCTGCTTCCTGGTTAATTAGCTCCACCTGGCCCTGAAACTCTAGCTATAAATCCAACTGCAGCTTCCCTTTGGATTTTAGAGCTGACAGCTGTTTATCTTGAGCTGTTGCATTCCTCCTGGGTTCTTGCTTACCTTGCCTTTGAACGGACTTCTGGATGCCTTAACCCTTTGCTGACCACAGACTTGGACCAAGGACCTGACTCTGCTGACTTCTGTACTGTCACCCAAACTCTCCTAATTGAATGACAGCCTTGGACCAGAAGGACAGGCAACAACGTTTCTTGGATCAAGGAAGATTTATTACAAACAGGAAATCTTAAAGATTTCAGAGAGGCGAGGCCTCAACCAGCTTTCAAATAATAATAATAATAATAATGATGATGATGATGATGATGTACTTGTACCTTCTAGGAAGGAACCCTGAGCCAAGTGTTCAAACAAGCTTTATACCTTTTGGGACATTCTCCAGCCTTTGAACATGCATAGTTGAGGAACAGACATCCTTGAATAGATAGAACTCTGGGTCCGTCTATACGATTAAAAAAAATCCGTTTTGGGGGTAAAAAATACGAATAGGCAGTCGTTTGTATGCATACGATCCACCTACACGATTTTTTACCCCCCTAAACTCCATATGACCCCCCCTTCCCCAGCTGGCAGGAGCGAGCAAGCCAAGCAGCAGTCTTAAATCTCCCGCCGCTTTTTTTTTTAATTTAAAAAGGTACCTGCTTCGCGGACATTCGGTTTTCCCTATTTACAAAGTAAAATAAAAATAAAAATATATAAAATACATGGACTTACCGGACTCTCGCTTAGCCGGGAATCCAACATGGCAGGTGCTCTCAATTCACCTCCTTGCTAGCCTGCCCCCTCTACTCAGTCAGCCAATCAGATTACACTGCCTGTTCGTATATGTGCGAACGGGGTGTACAGACCACCAGTCATTCAAACGGCTGTACAGATTTTATACTGAGATCCGCTACTCCTTCCAAACACCGAATCCATGTAGTTTACGGGGGATTCGCTAGCCCCCCTTCTGAATGACACGCATGAATCTGAACGGCCATGTGTATGGAAGAGCGATCTTCCAAACGGCGTTCGTATTTTTTTTACCGTGTAGACGGGCCCATAGCCTGGTTTATTTGAGGATTAAGAATCTTCTTATCTAACTAGTTTATAAATGGAACAAAACTACATACATAGTACATACATTGTTCTCTGTTTCCTGAAGCTAAATTTTATTTACTATATCAACTACCTTTTAGCAGCAACTACCTTGGGAACAAGACCAAAGCATATACAGTTGTCCCTTCATATTTGCTAGGTTTTGGTTCCAGACCCCCTGTGGATACCAAAATCTGTGAATACTCAAGTCCCGTTATATATAAATAAATAAATATATGCAATGGCATAGCAAAATGGTGTCCCTTATATAAGATGGCAAAATCAAGGTTTGCTTTTTGGATTATTGTTTTGTTAAGAATATTTTCAAGCCGTGAATACTGGGACAGGATCATGTTATAAGGGCCTGTCTGATAATCTCCTATGATACAATTTTTGTCTATAGCTTACTTACATGGTCATAACCAAAATTTTCTTTGTCATCTGAAACAGACATCGAAGGGACTAACAGAGAACAAGAAACCATTGCGGAAAGATTAGCTGAAAAGTTTTCCCAAAGTGGTTACTACAAAACAATGAGAGAAAACCTGGATATATTGTCTATGGAATATAAGAAAAAGGGTGAAGTTTATAAAGAGATTCCATACTCCACTCCCTTTTTGCATCAGCTCAAGTGGGTGTCCAAACGCACGTTTAAAAACTTGATAGGCAATCCACAAAATTCCACTGCCCAGGTAACCCAAACGAAACTTTCTTTTAAAAGATAATAAGTAGTTGTTATCATAAAGCAATGCAGCCTATGTCAATCTGGATATGAATTTGATTTAAATAACAAAGGCTGTTGGCACACTGCAGAATTAATGCAGTTTGGCATCATTTTAACTGTCGTGGCATCATCCTATGGAATCATAGAATTTGTTGTTTTATGAGGCACCAGAGCTCTTTCTGGCAGAGAAGGCCAAATATCTCACAAAACTACAGATCCCAGAATTCCTTAGCATTGAGCCATGGCAGTTAAAGGGGTATAAAACTGTGCTAATTTTATAGTGTAGCAGCAGCCAAAGAGTTGTGGCATTATATTTGATGTCCTGTGTGATGACCAGTATGTATCCTTTTCTAGTGTATTTGGGATACTATTTTAAATTTTTAAAAAAAGAAAAATCATTTTCAAATATGTTACACCCTGCCACTGCTCTCACTCAAGGAACCATTGCTTGGAAAAATTACTTTTTTAAACTGTAGCTCCCAGAATTTTGCAGCCACTGTAGCCACTAAGTAACTGCTCCAAGTTTTGCAAGGAATTATGGGAATTCAGGGTCTAGGTAGAGGTAAAGATCTCTTAACCAGTCACAGTACTGGCCATTTTCTAATGTTGAGTGGAGGGGAAAAACAGTTTTTTGTTTTAAAATTGTTTCATATTGGAATATATTTATAGGGTCGATGTGTCCATAAAGTGGATGAGAAAGCTGGATGGATAACCCACCAGGCAATGGGATCAATTACACCCTTGCTGTTTAGTTAGTGGGTTAGGACCAACACTGGGTTGTAGTTTAAGCTTAAAATGAGTCACAGTAGCAGCTCTACCACCATGCAAATGTATAGTAGAATATTCAAGTAGTGGATACCTAAAGGTATGTTTGGGCTGGAAGTAGGTCCTATGTCTGGAAAGGGTGGAGATGCAGAGATAAATGACTCAGAGCAGTGGCTCTTTGCCTTTTCTTTACCAGGGTCCCCTTTAAATATCGTTTGTTGTGTATCCCCAAGACTTAACTCAAGATTTTAAACCCTAACAACAACAACAGTAATAATAATAATAATACCTGATGATAATAATAATACAGTTACACCATCCATTAAACCTTCTCTCAGAGGCACTAGGAACGGGAGGGAAGACTTTTCTCTTGCTTCTTCCAGCAAGTTTGTGACTGGAGCAGATTGAACAGCAATGTGCAGGCCAAGCCAGCCAGCCAGTGCCTTGGCTCCTGTAACGTGGACACTCCACTGCAGGGAGGAGATGGGCCGAGCAGCCTTCAAGCCTTTGCATACCCACTATGAGGACATCACAGCCCCTGGGAGTCCGCGGACCATAGGTTAAGAATCACTGACTAAGGGCTCTACCATGACAGCGCATTTGGAAAAGGTTCTGGTCTACAACTACCAGACTCATCCAGCCAGGGAGGTTCTGGCAGTTGCAGTCAAAAGGTTCTGCCATTAAGCAGGGTGAGGCAGCTGCCTCAGATGCCACATGCTTGGGGACCGTATCAGCAGCTCTTGACTGTCCCTTGGCTGACACCTTTGGCTGTTTTCCTCTGGTGGAGGACATACTAGTGCATGCCACATGAGCTTCCATGTTCCCCTAAACTGGCCTGCTGCCCTCAGGTGTGGTGGTAGGGTTGCTTTTCCAAGTGTTCCATCAACAACATTCAAATAACAGACCAGTCTCCTGAATACGGAAGGGAGCACCATCTTGTCCCTTGCTTCAGGCAACAAAATCTCTTTGGTTGGCCTCCCCTTAGGACTGGAAGAGTCCGTAGCAGGCATTCTTCCTGAAGGTCTTTTAGTGTTCGTCTTCTCAGGCATCCTTTTATGTGAGATCTGCTTCCAGCAAGATTCTTCAAGAATTTTTTTGCAGTACTGTAACCATAAAAAAAAATAAAAAATAAAAGTGCAGTGATGGCTAATAATTTGTTCAGAGCCTGTGAAGTTTAAAGGCTTTGTATGTGTGTTGATATTATGGGGATCCCTATTAATTGCTTTGTAAAAGCTTGACCTTGTGACAAGAATTATAATTTTTAAGAGCTTATAATCTTCCAGGGTTAATGGATATGACTTTTTTCTCACAATTGTTTCAATCTCCCTAACCTCATTAAGGATGGATTTTGAATGCATTCCTTAAAAGTCCCCATGTTTCCTTAAGGCCTCTCCCAACCTTGTTTTTGATAATCTTCTTAAATTGGTCTTGATATGATCTTTGTTTCCCACTTCAACTGGCTTAGCAGTAGAATTATCCCTGACATTTTGTCCTTTCAGCTGGTCCTTAGCACTACAGTACCATGTATCAAGTGTGCTTTAGAGTGTTAACAGTTCAAGCAATCCCTTCTGCTTAAACACTGCTGAACAGCCTGTTACCATTATATTGGCAGAGATTTTCTTCACTCTTTGCTGATTCTTAGGAGAGCATAGTGCACAGCCTTTAATCAGTTTGATCATTGTCACTTCCTATGCACATTTATTTAGAAGTAGTTCCCTTTGAACTAAGTGGGGCTGATTTAAATAGATAGGCACAGGAGTGCTCTGAGTAGACATGCATGGAACTCCTCAGTGAATATATATTGGATCCATCTATATGAGGGGGAAAACTGGAGTACCTTGTAGTAATGGTATTTCGTAGCAGCAGTGACATGTCTTAGTGTTTTTGGCCCCAGAAGTGTCCAGAAAAGCTTGATACCAGCCAGCAAAGTATATATAAACAGCAAATATCTCAGAAGGTGACTAGCTTTTAATGAGCACACCAGAATGTAAACATAGTCCAGAAAGTCAAAGGCTTACAACAGGCAGTGTGGGTCTAAACCAGTCCGTGAGTCAGTAGGAAACAGGCAGCAGAGTATTCAGGAAGAGTCCAAGGTCAAGACACAAGCTCAAAGCAGCAGAGTAATCAGGAACAGTCAGGGGTCAAGGCACGAGTCAAAGCAGGAAAGATCAAGGCAATGAAGTCAGCAGGAAGCTTTCTCTAGGAAGATCAGCTGATCTCTGACAAAGCCTCCATTGTTTCCCAAGCATAGATAAAGCAATCAAGTCTTTGTCAGGTGTTTCTTAATAAGCAGGTTTTTCTCATAAAGTCTCAGAAATTTCCTTTGAGTTTCCTTTTGAGCTCACTGCTAGGTATATAATGGTGGAGGTAAGTCCATCTCTTCTTCTTCATCCTTATCTGAACTGGCAGGACTCTCTGCCAGGACTGGTGCCAACCCACTAGGGCCAGGCTCTTCCTCTGCTTGAGCCTCCAGGTTGGCAGGGTTCCCTGCTGGCACCGGTGTAGATAAACCTGTGTCAGGGTCCCTAGGGCCATTCCCTGCCATGTCCTCCTCCTACTCTGATTTCATACCCTCATCCAACTCACGGGGCATGACAAGAAGCCCCCATAAGCTTCACATGCTAGATGGTGTCTGCAAGTGATTTACTTGTGTTTGCCGCTGCTGATTTTTTTAAAAATTGTCTAAGGTGTGCTGGAACAAAATACCATTTTTTGCTAAGGCAAAAATCCAACATGACGGCTGGGTGCTTGCCCTGTTAGCAAGCCCCACCCTCATGCTCACCTGGTCAATCATCTTTGCATTTCCTCTCAAATTGCTTGTCCTAATGAGCAGGAATGCACACACCCCTAGCTGTTTTTAAAAAACTACGGGAAAAGCCACAACAGCTTTTCCTGTATTGTTTTTGCTGTTTTGGTCCCCTGCCTCCTTCGTAATAGTATGGATTGGTGAATGATCCCATTTTGACAGGTAGTATTCCCAGTAAATCCATGAGGGCTATTTTGGCCATTTAGACAACCCCTATGCTAATTCTAGAATTAGGTCTGGCAGTTCCCTTCTTTTGTTTAATATTTTCACAATACCTGGGTGTGTTCTGAAATCCAGCAAATTTTAACCACCTTTGCCAGAGTGAAAACTGGAGAAGGCTCCTGTACTTTTAATGGCTGTGTAGAAGCAGAAATTTCAGCAGGTGTGGCACTGCTTCTACATAACCATTAAAGGTACAGGATCCTTTTCCAGTTTTCACTCTGAAAGCCCCATCTTGCTGCTGTTTACCTTGCAGATTCTTAGTTGAACATTTTTTCTTTTAACTCAAGCCAGTTTGAAAGTTGTTATTCCCGTGGTTTTGAACAGAGTTTTAAATGTCAACATTGTTTTTATGAAAAACATGTTTTAGAAGCAGTTTTTATACAAAGAGGGAATTAGCAGGCTAGGCCTTATCTGTTTTAGCTACCATAAACCCACGTTCACAGTAGGAGTTGCCTTTCACTTTTCCATTTTTTAAAATTTTTTTCCAGCTGCCTATGATTTATGTTTTATTTCTAAGCTATGGAGCCATTTGACACTTTTTTCCCCTTGTGGGTTCCTGCTAAACATACCACGAGATTGAAATGCCAATGCTAAAACGTATGCTTTATTGCTTTAATTCTGCAAAAGAGAGAAAAGGAAAGAAGTTAAGGGACTTGGATGTTTAGCCTGGAAAAAAGACGGTTAAGGGGCGATATGATAGCCCTGTTTAAGTATTTGAAGGGGTGTCACATTGAGGATGGAGCAAGCTTGTTTTCTGCTGCTCCAGAGACTAGAACATGGAGCAATGGATGCAAGCTCCAGGAATAGAGGTTCCACCTCAACATTAGGAGGAACTTTCTGATAGTAAGAGCTGTTCGGCAGTGGAACACACTCCCTCGGAGGCTGGATGGCCATCTGTCAGGGATGCTTTGATTGTGTATTCCTGTATTGGACTGGATGGCCCTCATGGTCTCTTCCAACTCTACAATTCTATGATTCTGTAACTTAAAAATTCCTTAAAAGTTAAAAGTTCCAGAGAAGGAATTACTATTACTTCTTGGACTCTTACAATCTAAGCTGCATAAAGCTCCCATCCACCTGTTTTGCCTTATGATCACGACTAGCTGGGACCTGTAGAAGAGGTGGTGAATAGTGGCTTGGAATACTATGCTGATCTCCTGATTTGCTGATTATACAGTAGGACCCCTGTATCTGCTGATTCATTATCTGCAGGTTCAGTTATCTGCAGGACACAAAAACAGCACACCTACCACAGAGTCTTCCTAGAAAATGTCTAGAGAGGCATCCTCTCTAGACTTTTTCTAGGTCCTCCAAGGCAACTCTATGGTATTTTAAACCAGAAGTCCCATTATTTTCAATGGTGTTTGCTGTTATCCATGGTTTTTGGTATCCACGTCCCCGCCCCCGGGAACCAATCCCCTGTGGACATGGGGGTCCTAATGTATATAGAGGAATCTCTACTTGTTAAAGAGAGTGAGGACCTTGCTGAGACCATTTTTACAAATTATCTGGTGTGGGAAAGCTGCTGCTGGGGCTGGTTTGGTGCTTTGCTCCCACAGTGTTCGTTTCAGCACTGTGCTAGAGCTGTGGCCTGAAAGGGCATGCTTTCCAGCCCAAGAATCCTGAGGTCAGGGCTATATGTTACCATGGGATTCTGTGACTTAAATACTCAGCACCATTTTCTTCTTCCAAAAGCACCCAAGGAGCAGGGCGCAGTTTGGATCGGAGCTGCCACACAGGAATGAGGTGGGGGTAGGGAGGTGATTATAACTTTTCTTCCTGCCTCAAATCTAAATGGGTCTTCTCCTGCTTTCAGCTTCATGGAGGAAAGCATATGGGCATAAAGACTGTGGGCATGTATGGTAAATTTGCCCCTTGGTGGCTCATAGAAAGTTCAGGAGGAGTGGATTTAATCATGGGAATTAATTCAGGATCAAAGGGTTAAATTCACCCACCCCACTCTCCCACCCACATAGGACCACTTTTAGAAGGAGAAAATTATCTTAGGAGTTCCAGTCTTGGAATTCAGAGTCTAACTGCATATCATGCTATTTGTGCTGTTGGCTGTAATGGGTTGGATTTTTAAAAAAGCATAAATTGCAAATGTGGGGTGCCTGATCTTGACTAAGACTTTAGCGTGGGGAGGTAAGGCCTTTACCCCTCTGTGAGGGTTGGGAATCATGTGGCCATTGGTTGTGCTGGCCGGGACAGCTGGGAGATGCAGTCCACTAACAACTGAAGGTCTACATTATTCCCTCTATTGCTTTAACTTTTTGTTCTCTGCTGCAATTTCAATCTGGATCACACCCTTCTCTCCCTTGTGCCTGTAAGTTGCATTGGAAGAAAGTGTCCAGTCTGGACTGGCACCATTGCCCATGATAGCATGTTTTTAACCTGAAATATTTTTCCCTTCCATCCTAGCTAGCTATTACCACTTTTATGGCAATAGTTTTTGGAGCCATTTATGCCGGAGTTAAAAATGACAAGGCTGGCATTCAAAATAGGTTAGTAAATGTTAGGAATGCACTGTAAAAGTTTGTTTTCTTTCCATCTGTTTACCATTTGCAGAAGGGTTTTGGGGGGAAGCTTAGCATGTTTTATATTGTGGTCTCCAGCGCTCTGTCACTTGGAAAGGGTGATTTGTCCAGTGAGTCGAGTTGACTCAGAATAATGATCCAGTTTTTAAAACAAATTCTTTCAGAACAACTTGAGTAATTTCCAGTTGTTGCTGAGGTGACTTTTCTAGAATTTTCTGAGACATGTTTGCCAGGGTTTCAGCCTTTCCCAACATGGTGCCCTCCAGCTGTGTGGGACTACAACTCCCACCAATGGTCATACTGGCTGGGGATGAGGGCTGACTTAGTGACTCTAAATTACTTTTCTTTCCCCCTTTTTTCTATTTTTAAACATCTTTTGCCTGATGAAGAAGCCAGTAGAGCTTTGAAAGCTTGCATCATGTATTTTGCATTTTGGTTGGCCAATGAAGGTATCACTTTTTTTGTGGATTCTGGATTTTGTTTTGCTGCATGGGCAACACAGCTACCCCTGAATGTGTTTTAGTGAAGCCCCACTGCTTTATGCAATTTTTTATTTTTTATGTTATCATCCTATTTTGGGTTGGACTACTCAGTTTTAAGCTGTATTAGAAGTTTTACTGAGAGGTAGCCTTAATAAATAAGTAAATAAATAAATGTTGTATGCAGTTGCATGCAACCAAGAGACATATGTTCAAAGCTGTCCTCAGCATTATAGTGAATATTGATGCCTTTCTGAATGTGGGACTTGTAGATAGACATCATTATCTGCAGCATACAGAAGGAGCTTTTTGCATCATCTTGATCAGAACAGGGAGGAAACCTTTGGTTCTTCAGATGTTTTGGACTACACCTCCCACAGTCTTTGACTGCACTGGATGGGGATTCTGGAAGTTGTAAATTAAACCTTATTGAGGCCTCACTTGTCCCTATTTCTCTTGATATTTTCACTTCCAGCATCTATGTTCTAGTTCAACTTTTCCAACCTGTACTTTCCAGGTGTGTTTGGTTCCAGCTTCCATCATCTCCAGCCAACATAGTCGTAGTCATCTCCAGTCCCAATCTGGCACTCTCCAAAATTTATAGGACTACACTTCCCATCATCAGCCATGCAGTCAGGATGTAAGTCCAGCAAATCTGGAGGGTGCCAAATTGGAGGAGTCTTTGCCTAGTTTTCTCAAATGGTGGTGTGCCCTCCCTCCATGGATGGTGCAGGAGACCTGTGGGGCACAGTGTGGGTTGCTGGTGCTCTAATTTGTAGCAAATTCATAGCAAGTACCACTGGAACACTAAGCCTTGTCATCCCCTCCTTATTCTCTCCTTTCCCTCCTAGTAATGGGTTAATTCCCTAGCGTTCCCTGCCCTTCAACCTGGGCTTGGCCTTTCATTCTGATGGGCAGAGGATTGTACCCTTTTAAAAACTCTGAACCGGTTAATTTGATTCTGCTGACTTTATTGCCTTATAATGTGATTGCACCACATTCTGTTTCAGTGCCATTAAATGTTTGTGTCATGTTTTTATTTCTTTTTCTAATTTTGAAATTTGTGTGTGTGTTTTCCTTTTGTAGAGTTGGTGCTTTCTTCTTCTTGACGACCAATCAGTGTTTGAATAGTGTTACGACTGTTGAACTGTTTGTCACAGAAAAAAGGATATTTATGTAGGTAACTATGTGGCTTGGAAGAGAAGGGTACTTTAGCCGCGGGACCATAATGGAATGTTAGGGGAACGCAGCCACAAATATCCTCCCTGTTCCCCTACACCCAACATTTTCTACCATCTTATTTATCAACAATTTAAAAGCAATTATTCATTAGATTGACTGATTATCTGCCTCTGTTATATTTTAGACATGAATATATAAGTGGCTACTATAGAGTCTCTGCATATTTCTTCTCAAAGATAATAGCTGACATGATGCCCATGAGAACTTTGCCAGGCATCATCATTACCACCTTAAATTACTTCACAATAGGCAAGTATAACCATCAAAGGAAAATATTCTTTCCTCTTCAATATAGGAATATTCATGTTACTCTTTTCCTTTTCTTTTTGGCCTCCAAAATGATCTTTAGATGTAAATTAGATGGAAGTTTAATTCTAGATCAGTAGATAAAATAACAGCAAAGCCAGTGTGGTGTAGTGGTCTGAGCGCTGGACTATGATTCTGGAGACCAGGGTTCAAATCCCTGCTCAACTGTGGAAACCTACTGGGTGACTTTGGCCAAGTCATCCTCTCTCAGCCTCAGGGGAAGGCAATGGCAAACCCGTTCTGAAGAAATCTTGCCAAGATAACCCCAAGATAGGTTTGCCTTAGGGTTGCAATAAGTTGATAATGGCCTGAAGGCAGCAGCAGCAGCAGCAACAACAACAACAACAACAACAACAACAACAACAACAGTGACAGATAAAATAACTAGTGCTTGAATTTCAGGGCCATAAGTTTGCCTGACAGGTATCTTAAGTGTTTGCTTTTAGAAAACTATTCAGGAACATGATTTACTAAAGACTGAGGGGAGAGTTAGCGTGGACCTTGTGGGTTTTATTAAGGGCCTCTTCCCATTCGCCTCAAATAATGGGGGACATACCCCACACCCTCCAATATTTCACATGAAAACTAGGACATTTGTGGCCAAGCAACATCACCGTGTGGTTATGATGGGAAAAGCTATTAATGAGGAAGAACACACAAGCTAGAAGAGGCTGTTCTGTTCTTTAGCCCCTAGGAAGGGCAAGATTCCGCTTGCTTCTCCCCTCTCCTCATATTGAGTTAATTGAGTGCAAACTACTTTCACACTTTGAACTCAGTTTGCAGCAATTGAAGCAAGCTGAGGACAAAGGGGAAAATTGGGAGGAGGAAAGGGAAACTGGGGCATTTTAAAAGCATCTGAAAAAAATTGGTATGACAAAGGATTAATTGGGAGTATTATCCCAATATAGCAATTGCTTGTAGATGCAAGAGTGCTAGATCTATGGTTGAAGTAGGCCTTGTTTTTTGACTTTACATTATGCATGTGGAGAAGCAAAGTGCATGGAGTTCTGTGTACACAGAAACTGATGGGCTAAGCTGGACTGTTTCAAGCCATGTGGATGACTTAGAACTTAGCAGTATATATTATTAATGGGTATATATGTGTATGTATGTTGTTGATGTGCTATCCAATTGGTACATCTTTCAAGGCAGTCAACTCTGGAGATTATCAGATGTGGGGGACCACACAAAAAAATTGTGTTCCCAACTGCATCTGAAGATTGGGACAAGAACAGAAAGGGAGACCTAACAAGTTGCTGAGTCCTTCAGCCATCCCAGGAGCGTAGCACAGGTGTCAGTAAGGAGTCCCTTTTGTATTTACGGTGAGAAGCTGCTAATCAAAAGGGACGCCTTACTGATGCCTGCGCTATGCCCCTGAATGCTAGAGGATGTCGTTGTCTGGTAAGGTCATCCCTTCCTGTTCTTATTGCGATCTTCTGACGTGGTTTTTAATTCTCAGTAGACATATGTAGAATTGCGCTGTATTCTGTGTGATATTCTGCTATGTAGAAATGTTAACCCTGAATATTTTTATTTTTATTTTATTATTTTTAGGTTTCAAGCCAACTGCGGCTGCCTTCTTTATCATGATGATCACGGTGATATTGGTTGCCTATGCAGCCAGTTCCCTGGCTCTGGCAATAGCAACAGGACAAGATGTTACATCAGTTGCAAATCTCCTCATAAACATTTGCTTTGTGTTCATGATTGTGAGTGCTTTATGACTATTTTCTCTGAATATCCACTTTTAAAAAAGAAAGAAATGGTAGTCTTATGTATCTATGATTTATTTTTTAAGAATTCAGATGTGAGATGGGGTTTTGGGTGTTCTATTTTAATTGGGTGATTTTTTTTTTATTTTTTTTTTGCCCTGGTTGTTGGTCAGGTTGCACTTTTCACAAGAAGGGTCAGCTATAAATAAATGAAAATCTTAAATAATAAATGAATAAAGAGACAGTTCATCCATTTTCTCTCAAACTTCAGTGAGTCTAAGAAACAGAAACAGATAGGACTTAGGGGGCAGATGCTCAGTACCACATTCCCCACCCCATCCCTGAATGTAATGTAATTGCATGTAATTCTTTTTACCATCTAAATATGGCTGGAAGGTACATCCCATAAGACCATTCAGTCGAGAATCTAGAACAGCTCAACTGCTTTGATAGTTCCAACAGTGGTAACCCCATGTGAACCCCTTTATTTTCTCTACTATAAATAAATTGTTGATATGAACTATCATAATGGGCGGGGTGAAATAACACTGAACTCAAGACATTTACCATCAACACTGACACTTGAGCTTTTTCCATGTGTGGGAATCACTTCTGTTGGCCACAGTGCTACTTAAACAGTAGTCCAGCGACCAGGACATGATTCATTGGCTGCCAGTCTGTGGCAAGTTTCCAGGAAAAAAAGAAACAGTTATAGCCAATGGATATAAACATGCTGCCAGTCCCTGGGATATTGAAGGGGGAAAGCCCTACTAGTCTTCCAAATGAGATAGCTTGAGAAACATTGAGTCATAAGAGTTATTCATCTACATAGAGGGGATGGAGTGGAACCTCTTTACACAGTTATAGTACTGTTATTCCATTTTAACTGCTTTAGCTGCCTCCTGTGGAATCCTGGGATTTGCAGTTCAGGGAGGGGCATTTAGCATTCTCAACCAGAGAGTTCTTAGGCCTTACTAAACTACAAACCCCAGAATTCCACAGGAGGCAGCTATGACCATTAAAGTGGAATAAGAATGCTATAACAGTGTAAGACTCTTTGTATTATATAAAGCACACTTTTGTTAAATGTAATCATTTTTAAGGATGTTATTTAAAGCATCTATTTATCTATCTATCTATCGATGTCAACTTATTTTATTTATTTATGCATGCTGTAGAGGAGATGGGGAAAGGGCTGCTCTTAGGTTTAATGTGGCATCTCCCCCTCCCCCTGTTTTGCAGCCCTCAAAGTTCTCATAGACATTTCCCCATTTTTTCAAGTGAAAAATCCCCCATAAAATGGGCCATAAAACAGTTATGCACCAAAGCACTCCAGCCTACTTTATAAGCCCAAAATACTGGCAACCCCCCCCCTTAGAAATGCTGACTGGATGATCACACCAGAGGTGTGGGAGTATGTCCTGCAAAGTCCAGCAGTTCTAGACTAGAATTAATGTGTATGTCTGTGTAAACACACGCAGAGCACAGTAGGACCCCCTTATCCACTGGGGATTGGTTCTGGCGGGGGGCAGTAGATACCATATACCATGGATAATAGCGAATACCATTGAAAATAATGGGACTTCCGGTTTAAAATACCATAGAGTTGCCTTGGAGGACTTAGAAAATGGCTAGAGAGGATACATTTTCTAGGAAGACTCTATGGTAGGTGTGCTGTTTTGTGTCCTGTGGATAATTGAATCAGTGGATAATGAATCAGTGGATATGGGGGTCCTACTGTATACACACATATTAGTGTATTCTCTACTATATGACATAATTCTATAAAGATATAGAAAGCTAGTGCATGTGTGTATATTAACACACACACACACACACACACACACACACACTTCCCCTTTCACACACATATATACATGCATATACATGGAGTCCAGCCAGCTTTAGGATGCCATCCTGTATCTGCTTATTCAGGCATAAGCCCTTGAACTCATTAGGAATTACTTTTGAGAAGATGTATGTATGATGTGACTCTTATTTGCTTTCAAGTCTCATTTATATCAGTGCCAACAGGAGGTGAGATATCACTGTCACGGAGAGGGGGGGGGAACCCCAAGGGGTCTGAAGAATTAATTGTGGCATAAGCTTTTGTTAGTCTTTTAGTCACCACAAGAGTTTTTGTGTAGCAGTCTAATATAGCTACCCCTCTGGGGGAGAAAAAGCCAGTACATTTTGTACTAATGGCGACAGAATGTTGCCT
The DNA here is from genome assembly GCA_030847615.1 of Gambelia wislizenii. Lineage (NCBI taxonomy): Eukaryota > Metazoa > Chordata > Lepidosauria > Squamata > Crotaphytidae > Gambelia > Gambelia wislizenii. The sequence goes on along the minus strand of JAUMIR010000005.1, from coordinate 22,240,625 downwards.
GGTATTCTCTGAAGGAACAAGTTCTGACACCTATGACAGAGGTGGGAGATGGATCCAGCCCAAATGGTTTGCCTCTTTATTTCGTTTGGAATGTTGCTACCTGCTTCTGAAACAAATGCCAATGGCTTTTCTCCAATGATACATATCCTTGAGGCCTGCAATTAGTGCCCATGTATAAAACAACTCATTTGCATCAAATTTATGCAGTGGTTTAATGGTAAATCTTGAAGTTCAGTTGTTCATCATTATAATTTCTGTAGCCACACCCACGAGAAGAATCTAAAATGCAGGCATATAAATGTAATAAAATGCAATAAATGTAATAAAAAAGGGGACATATATATGTAGTTTTCATTGCTATCAGAAGCGGGTCTTTTGTAAAGCCAGTGGATCTTAATTGCACATTCAAGTATAAGGCACTCCAAAGTACATTGCATCACAACAGGGATACCTGTAAAGATCACAATTGAATTCAGAGAAGATGTAGACACTTGATGGATTTAGCTGGTGATTTCTTTGTCTATGCAATGTTCAGCTTTATTGAAGGAAGAGCTACTGCTTCACCAGAAGAAGAAAAAAGTGAAGACATTTATTTTCTAAAACAACTTAGATCTAAATGAGAATTCCTGCTTCACAGAAAAAATGAAAACCACAAATCCAATTATGTGTGTATTTAATAGCGATCAGTGATGAAAATGAATTCTGGACATAATAAAATATAGTTCTGTAACAGTCCTGATTTTCCCTGAACTTTTCTTTGCATTCAGGTTTTCTCTGGCTTGCTGGTACATCTCCCAACCATTTCACCTTGGATGTTATGGCTGAAGTATTTCAGCATCCCTCGCTATGGCCTCAATGTAAGCATTTAGCAATTTTTCTTTAAATTGGGTTGTTGTGCAAAGAAGTCCTTTCTAAGCCTGACATCAAATGATGTCCTCTGAGTCCAAGTTGTTAAGTGCTGTCAAGATGGTTTCAATTTATGGTGACCCTATCAATGAGAGACCTCTAAGACACCCTGTTATTTATTCTTATTCTTATTCTTCATAAACATAGAAAATACATTATAAAATTACTTAATAAATGACATCACATAATAACAAAAATCTACTCTTCTCTTCAGTATATCAGAATGTTTAGATTATAGAAATAAGAAAAAAGAAAGAAAAAGAATAGAAAGTTAATATCTACTTCCTCCTTTTCTGACGTTGGTTGCTATGCAAACTGTCATTTACCTTCTAAAACTAAAATAGAAAGATTTCTTTTAACAGATCTTCCATGACCTAACCATATTCTTGACTATCTTACTTTTAATGAGAGTAAAGACACCCCATTATTAACAGTCCTCTAAGGTTTAGCAAACCCAGGGGTGCAGCTTCCTTGATGAAGTCTACCCATGATTTTAGATTCGTTGTTTTTAACTTATATTGGTTTAATATATTTTTATGGGGGAGGATGGGAGTGGGTGGTGTTTAGGGATTTTAATCTGTAAATAATAATAATAATAATAATAATAATCTGTATTGGTTCTCCCCCTCGTTTTCTATTGCCTCCCCCTTTACGTTATAATCTTTTCTAGTGAGTCATGTTGTCTCTGTGGTGTCACTAAGACTAGTGTCACCCCTCCCTTCAACGGTATCACCTGGTGTGGTTCGGCCCCTCTGAGTGCTGCCACTGTGTTGTCTCATGAGATGTCCAAAGTACAGTAGTCTCAGGGCCCGTCTAAACGGTGAAAATACCCCTCATGGAATTTACTGGGAATCCTACCAGTCTAAACAGAATCCAGCACCAATCCACACTATTTGGAAGGAGGGGGACCCAAAACGGCAAAAACAACAGGATAAAAGCCTTTGCAGATTTCCCCGTGCTTTTTCAAAAAGCATGAGGGGTGTGTATTCCTGCTCATTTGGACTATGGAACAACAGGAAATCTGAAGGGAAGCACAAAGCTGATTGGCTGGGCAAGAGCAGCGGTGGGGCTTGCTAGGAGGGCAAGTGCCCGCTGCCACCATGTTGGATTTTTGCCTTAGCGAGCAAAAAAAAGGATCAATATTTTCTGTTTTGCTTTCTTGAGAATCCCTCTATCACACCAGCACACCTTGGAGTGACTTTTTTTTAAAAAGATGGCGGCGGTGAAGAACTAACACGAAAAATCACTCGCAGCCACTATCAGGAATACGAGGCTTATGGGGGCTTCCATGGCCAGAAAAACTGTTTGGATATGTTGCTGCTGCTGTGAGATACCAATACTATGAGGTATTTTGTTTTTTTTCCCCCCTTGTGTAGATGGGCCCTCAGTTTAGTCATTTTGGCTTGAAGCAAATAAAATGTATGCATGGGTGCACACATGAATGCACACACACACACACACACACACACACACACGTCTTTCTGCCCACAAAAATCTTCTGAAACACTTTGTGACATTTGAATACTTGGAAGGGTCTGTACTAAAGTCTTGCTACTTTATTCTTCCTTGTGGTGTTTCTTGGCTGAGAAATGTGTAACAGGGAAAATTGTTTCTATTCCTGTCCCATCTTCTGTGAATTTATCCAATGCCTTTTAAAGCCACCCATACTGGAGGCCACTGCTACTGCTTGGGGTAGAAAAGTCCATTGCCTAACTATGTCCTGTATGAAGAAAACTTTCCTTTTATCAGTCCTCAATCTCCACTGTTTAGTTTCAGTGGAAGATCCTGGGTTCTAGTATTATGAGAGAGAGGGAGAAAGATTCAACCTTTCTTTCTCCACACCATGCAAAACTTTCTCTATTTCTTCTTACTTGCCTTTTTCATAAACTAAAGCCCCCCCCCCCAATTTTGTAACCTTTCATCACAAGAGTTTCAATGCAATCTCCATTATTTTGGTTACCTATGGAGTATGGAGTGCATGCCTATTTATGAGGTCATCCATGTGGTGGAGGTCAGAGAGTAGTATAATGTATAAACTTTCAAAAATTTTAAACATTCAAAAATTCTACTCTTTTTTTTTTTTTTTAAACACCAGGATGGATTAATAGTGTAGGGACCTATTTCTCACACCAGGAGCCACTTTGGTGTGCTTAAAAAAAGTTTTAGGGCCTTGCTCTCCATCCCCCCACAAGTTAAAACTACTGCTCCTGGAGGACTCTAGAAGTGGAAAAATGTGTGTTTTTTTGCAAATTAAAGAAAAATCCACTGCGGGAGGTAGAATCAAGGGAACTTCTGGGTTGAATGTGAACTGCAAAAAGCTGCCTAGAGGGCTGAATTGTGTTAAAACATTCAGACTATGCATTTGAAGTCACATCTGGAGACAGGAAATGGAAGCAACTGCTGTTCACAAAGTTTTGGAGGGAACTACGTGCACTGTAATGCTCATATGGGATCATTTCTGTGACTTCCAGCATGCATCCGTTCAGCCATGATTTTGAAGTGAGTACATAGGTAGTAGAACATGAAGAGGGGCAAAGGTCTGGTTTGGAAGCGAGTTGGGTAGAAGGACAGGGAGGTGAAATACTTGAGGGCAGCTAGAAAAATGTGTGCACCTATATTATGGGATTATCTTTCCCTTGTGTAAATCACAATTCCCTAGTCATTCTAATTAATCTACAACCACCTATGGCTTTGAACTATGGCTTTGAACTAGAACTCTATGGCTTTGAACTGGAGAATTCCAGTGGTGGCCCAAGAGATGTTGCTGCATGAAGCAAAGAATCTAGATCCTACATTGTTAGGGTAAATACTTAAAAAAAGAAGAAGCATGTGTCCCATTCAGGCACCTAGTCTTCCCTCATCTATTTACCACCACCATGATGCCACTGTTACAGGTCCCGTCTGCAAGATAAAAAAAAAAAAAACGTACAGCGGTCAAAAGATCAATCATGTGTACACATGGCTGTTCGGATGCATGCGTGTCTTTTGGAAGAGGGGCTAGCAAATACCCCGCAAACTACGTGGATTCGGCGTTTGGGAGGATTAGCCAATCTTGACCTAAAATCCATACAGCTGTTCGTATTGTCAATCATCTGTACACCCTGTTCGCACACATACGAACAGGCAGTGTAATCTGATTGGCTGGCCAAGCAGAGGGGGTGGGGCTAGCAAAGAGGGGAATTGGGAGCAGCCGCCATGTTGAATTCCCGGCTAAGCGAGAGTCTCGTAAGGGCATGAAATGGAGATTTTTAACATTCATTTTTATTTTATATTGTAAATACAGAAAACCGACTGTCCGCATAACAGGCACCTTTTTAAATAAAAAAAGGGGTGGGAGATTTAAAACCGCCACTTGGATCGCTCGCTCCAGCCAGCTGGGCAAGGGGGGGTCATACGGAGTTGTGGGGGGGTAAAAATAGTGTAGGCAGATTGTACGCATTTGAACAACTTCCTTTTTGAATTTTTTTTTAAAAAAACCCCCAACGGATTTTTTTTTTTTTTTTGGTCATTTAGATGGGACCACAGTCTGGTTTATCGCGGCGTGGCAGGGCAGGTGGGGAGGGGACTTTGTTTGCCAAAGATTCTCTGAAGATGGAAATTTTGCATGTTGCCAAGGATTCTGGGAAGTGTTCTGAACCTCACTGTCATTTTGTGCCAGCCGATTGTGTGCATGCTAGAACACACACAACTCTTCTAAATGCAGGAGGTGGTAGTGAATAAGTTGTTTTGGGGAAGCACACAGTATTAAACTGCTCTTCTCTGTGATTTGCTTTCTCATTGAAGAGTTTTGAAAAAGGCTGAGGGTTTCCCAGTCACAAAACCAAAGTATTCCTCATTATCTACCATTGACATCTAGTGGTTTATATTGTGAACTGCATTGTAGTACCTGTTAGAAACCAGTCTGTCTTATATATGTTTACACTATTAAAACCAAATAGCCTTTCAGAAGCCCTGGGGCCCATCTACATGAAGCGAAAAAATCCAAAGTACCTCATAGTATTGGCATCTCGCAGCAGAAGTGACATGTCTAAATGGTTTTTTTTCCCCCTTGGAAGCCCCCATAAGCTTCGCATTCCTGATGGCAGCCATGAGTGACTTACTTGCGTTAGTTCTTCGTCACCAATGTGTTTTTTTTAAAGTTGTCCAAGGCGCGCTGGTATGATAGAGTGATTTTCCAGTTTTATAGGAAAGCAAAACAGAAACTATTCATCCTGTTTTATCACTTTAGCGAGCGATCGCTAAGGCAAAAATCCAACATGGTAGCAGCAGGTACTTGTCCTGCTAGTAAGCCCTGCCCCCGCTCTCACCCGGCCAATCAGCTTTGTGCTTCCCTTCGGATTTCCTGTCATTCCATTCCAAATGAACAGGAATATGCACCCTCCTCATGGTTTTTGAAACAATATGGGGAAATCTGAGGAGGCTTTTACCCCGTTGTTTTTGCTGTTTTGCCCCCCCTCCTTCTGAATAGTGTGGATTGGAGCTGGATCCCATTTAGACAGGTAGGATTCCCAGTGAATTCCATGAAGGGTATTTTTACCATTTAGGATTTCTTTGCATCAGAGTATCAAAACTTCAGAAATGCACCAGTGCTATTTGTGTTAGAAGTATAATGAGTCAAGTGGGCACTAGAGGTGGATGAGGGAACATCTGTCTGCTGAAAGGAAGTTGTACTGGATTTTGTCTTACAAAGAAGATAAGAGTTTCACTGAGTTGGATGATTCTGTGTTACACAACCTTTTCCAGTAAACTTTCTTAGAGCAGCACCCCTTGTCTTTGGTATATGATTGTGGATAAATAAAAACTACTTATATAATGTTTCATTAAGGGCAGCCTATATGTCTAATAGGAGGGTAAAAGAAAGCATTTCAGCAAGTGCAGCTTGCATCATGAGCTACATGTTCTGAAATGTCCTCTTCTGCCTGTTACAAATGCCGGGGCTCTTGTTGTTGTTAACTGCCTTTGAGTTGGCTTTGACTCATGTCAACCCCATGGATGAGACATCTCCAAGACCCCCTTGTCCTCAACCACCCTATTTAGGTCCTGCAGGTTCAGGCCTGTATCTTCCTTGACTGAGTCTATCCACCTAGTGTGTGGTCTTCCTCTCTTTCTTTTTCCCTCCACCTTCTCTAGCATTATTGACTTTTCTAGTGAGCCATTCCTTCTCACGATGTGTCCAAAGTATGACATCCTCATAGAATCATAGAGTTGGAAGAGACCTCAAGGGCCATCCAGTCCAACCCCCTGCCATGCAGAAATACACAATCAAATCATTCCCGACAGATGGCCATCCAGCCTCTGTTTAAAAACCTCCAAAGAAGGAGACTCCACCACACTACGAGGCAGTGCATTCCACTTTCAAACAGCTCTTATTGTCAGAAAGTTCTTCCTGATGTTTAGGTGGAATCTCTTTTCTTGTAGTCCTCAATTTGTCATCTTGGTTTCTAATGAGAGTTCAGGCTTGATCTTTTCTAAGACAAATTTGTTTGTCTTTTTGGCCATCCACGGGAGACTTAGCACTCTACTCCAACACCACATCTCAAATGATTTGGCTTTCTTCACTGTCCAGCTCTCACATCCATATGTGGTGATGGGAAATACAATGGTTTGAACAATCCTTACTTTAGTGCTCAGTTTTATGTCTTTGCATTTAATGATCTTATCCAGTTTTCATAGCAGGGGCTCTAATTGCACCTAACTGGCAATGTTGCTGTTAGCCAGTTGGAAAGCATGGCAAAGCTTCTGCACCTATTCTGTTGAGAACCAGCATAGTGTAAAAGTGGTTTGAGTGTTGGACAAAGGACCCTGGTGACGAGGTTTGAATCCCCATTTGCCCATGGAAACCTACTGGGTAATTTTGGGCAAGTCACATTCTCTCTGTCTCAGAGGAAGGCAATGGCAACCCCCTTCTGAATAAATCTTGCCAAGCAAATCCTATAATAGTTTCACCTTAGGGTCACCATAAGTTGGAAATGACTTGAAGGCACACAGTAACAACCACTGTACTGTTTGGACATTGTACACATTCTCTCCCACTGTGTACCAAGCAGAATGAATGGCCAGTCTTGGAGTTCCCAGTTTTTTGACTGGAGTTATCTCCTCTAACCCTAGATATTGAGAAGTACAATTCGTAGTTTCTTCCTTAACACCACTGGACTGGACATGTCATTTTGCCCCTCTGTACACACATGGCAATATGAAAACCATCTCATATAATATAACCAATAATTCAGTTGTTTGTCTTCAAAGGCTTTGCAAATCAATGAATTTACTGGGCTCAAGTTTTGCAGGGATCTCCCGGTAGGAGTCAACTTATCATACATCCGACGTGGCATGTAAGCATTTATCACATTACAAACTGTTGTGCTCTGTTAATCTAAAACTCTTATCCACTGATCAAGAACCTTTTCCTCTCCATTTCTTAATATCAAAGTAATCTGCAGTATCACAAATAACAGAATAAAACCATCTTCCATAGATGGCTTTGTCCTTTTAAAAATTAGTACCTATGCATGTCCTACTTGTTCCTCATAACATTGTTATTCCTGAACCAAAGTATAGATTCAGTCCTTTGAAAAGGGACTAACACCAACAAGGCAAATGCCCACCTACCTAGATATATGAAGGCCTGAAAAACAATGGAAAAAGTTTGGGAGCATGGGTGTGTGTTTTCAGTCCATTTTTTCAAGTGTCTTTTAAAAAAGGATTATGAACTAATTTCTTTTAGAATGATGTATAGAATGTTTAGAACAAGAGGATCATATATTTACTCTCCCCAGTTTCTAAAAACTACTCAGTAGGAAGATTTTATGTCAGATTATGTACTGTATCAGATCATAACAAGTCCAGGTTGTGATTTCCTCTTCTCATTTCTTTTAATGGGAATAAGTATCTTATGTCTGCTTGACACTATGGCCACACTGCACAAATAATTCAGGTTGAAGTTGGATTATTTGCCATGGCTCTTTTCTGTCGAATCTTGGGATTTGTAGTCTTTAGCTTACAAGGTCTTTAGCTTTCTCTGCCAAAGTGTGCTGGTGCCTCACCAAACTGCAAATCCCAGAATTCCATAGGAAGGAGCCATTGCACATAATCTAGTTTCAAACTGGATTATCTGTATAGTGTGGATTTGGCCAATGGAGAGCTAGAGGAGACAAAATGGTTCCTTGGCATTTTCTTCTTCTTCTAATAGAAACTGGGAGAACCAAAGAAATTCCTTACAGTCCAGGTGTTACTTACAGTTCAAGACTGTGAAAGAAATAAAACTTTTAAAGAGTGAATTCAGTTTGTAACAATTGTCTGACAAAACTGTACTTTTGAGATACCAAACATAATTATTTTATGTAAAACCAAATTAAACATAATACATTTTATATTATGTTTTTATAGTTCTAAAGTAACAAAGTGACTTTCAATTTGTAAAGAGTGCTAATATTGCATTCCCCCTGCAGCCCGAATTTTGATCAGATAAAACAATATTGACAGTGGACTGAGAATACAGTAACTATTGTCCTAAGAACAAAATAGGTTTGTTAAATTATCTATAGTTGCACAATGAAAAGGGGTGGAATGGGCAGAAAATCACACAGTGGACCTTACCATCTGTTCTCCAGAGGTCTAAGGGTAGATTTTCATATACTCCTCTATGTTGTGTGCCTTTTAACCTTCCATACATTCTATCTCTTAATTATAATTCTTTTTGAATTATACTAGGGAACATTATTTACAGCAAAAGGGGAAAAAACCCCAGGGAATTTAAGCATGGGGCATTTCTAACAAAACTTTGTCTAAATGTTAATTTTTATTTCTTAGATGCACTGGAGAACAGTATCTGCAGAGTCAAGGCATCGGTACAACTACTTGGGCTATGTTGCAGAATTTTGTTGCCCTTATAGTTATGACATGCATTTTCCTGACATTGGCATACCTGAAATTGAGATTTCTAAAGAAGTACACTTAAACAAGTAGAGTGAATACCGCTTCTCGAGACAGCAATTGTACTGTTATAGTAAACATGCAGTATTTGTAAAATATACAACTCATTAAATATTTTTGCTGCTCGATGCGTGCCCACTTACAGTGAATTTTACTGTAGTGTAACTGCAGTTGCTAGGAGCAAATGAGGTACAGATATACCTCAGTTAATGAAGTAGATGTGTTCTTGGGCATGGCTTCTTTAATAGAAAATTGGTAACATGGAAAGAGATAAGTTCTATGTTCCTACACCATGGACAGGTTACTTACCTGTACAGGTTACTTGCCTGTAATGTTACTTCTTCGAGTGGTCATCTGTGAATTCACACAATTGAGTAACTCTTTGCATGTGATGAGTTACCCAATTGTGTGAATTCACAGAGACCACAAAGAAGAAGGACAGGTTACTTATCTGTAACTGTAGTTCTTCTTCGTGGTCATCTGTGAAATCACACAATTGGGTAACTTGGTGCATGCACAGTTACCCAATTGTGTGAATTCACAGAGGCCACAAAGAAGAAGAGCTGTGTTTTCACCGGCCTCCACTTTTCTTGCAAATTCAATTTTGGTGGCCATTTGTGCTTTTGCTTTTTTTTTTTTTTAACATGCTGGAGGTAGCTGGTGAGGTGGGCTTATCTGCACTCACTTTTTCACTGTGGTTTGTTGTTTATGCATGCTCAGTAAGACATTCTGGAGACTGTTGTTTTTGTTGTTACCGTATATGCCTTCAAATGGTTTCCGACCTATGGTGACCCAATCATGGGGTTTTCTTGGCAAGATTTGTTTAAAGGAGGTTTGCCTTTGCCTTCCTCTGCGGCTGAGAATGTGACTTGCCCAGGTGGGTTTCTAGGGCTGACCTGGGATTTGATCCCTGGTCTCCAGAGTCGTAGTCCAACACTCAAACCAATACACCATGCTGGCTCTCTCTGGAGAGAGCTACTGTTTACCTTGCCTGATGTACAGACACACACAGCTACAGTAGGATCAGTTAGAATAGAGTCCCATTCTTTCTCAGCTCAAACTTACTTGCAAATACACTGCTGTAACCTGACATCAAAAATTTGTGCTTCTCCAGTCCTGCTTCACTGTCCTTATCCCAATGTTAGTGCTGCTAAAAAAGTCCAGCTACACAGAGGAAAAGGAAGGCTGGGCAGGCATTAAAAGACTTTATAAAAAGGAACTTCTTTGCCAGAGGCTTTGTTAACTGACATATGGTTGCAGTACATTGTTCTACTGTTCAGTTTTAATGTTTTTTTTTTAAAAAAAAGCAAAATAGCCTGCATGTGTTTGTGTATATGTGTGCAGGGGAGAAGGGTAAACTGATTAGAAGGAAGAAAGGGACGTTAATCCTTTGCTTCATGGTTCTAATCAGAGTGTTTCCTGTAGGACTTTTATTTGCTCTAGGAGAAAAGCTTCCAATGAATGTAATTGATGTACCTCTTCTATTGCAAATGGCAGCCCTGGGACTCATCTATACGAGTTGAAAAAAAGTTAGTGTCCCACAGTAATAGCGAGTCGCAGCAGCTGCAACTGGTCTTAATGGTGTTTTTACCCGCAGAAGCCACCATAAGCTACGCATCCAAGGTGGTGGCCACAAGTGATTTATTCACACGAGTACTTAGCTGCTGCCGAACTGTTTTTCTAAAAAACAGTTAGACATAAAAAATTATGTCTAAGGTGCACTACACCCATAGAACACTTTTTCGATTTAACAGGGTAGCAAAACAAACTAGAAACACCCCGTTTTATCACCTTAGCAATTGCTTGCTAAGGTTAAAAAAAAAAGTGGTTTCAGGCACTTGTCCTGTTAGCAAGCCCTGCTCCCCACACTTGTCCAGTTAACCAGGCCCATGATTCCTATACTACTGGACAGTGGTTTATATCAAACTGCTGTCCTAACAAGAGGGAATACGCATTCTCCACACTGTTTTTGAAAAACTCAGGGAAAAGCTGCAAAGGCTTTTCCTCTGGAGTTTCAGTGATTTTTGGACCCCTCCTTTCGAATACAGCACAATGCTGCTTGATCCCATTAAGACACATCATCTTCTCCTTGAATTCCATGAGGAGTATTATCACAGTTTAGACGATCCTCTGGAGGATGCCAGTGCAAAAGTTCTTCTCCAGTCAGCTATGCACAAACAAAATGTGAGCAATTCCCATTCTAATAATAATAATAATAATAATAATAGGCAGGTAGGGAATAATAATAATACCGTAATAATAATATTTCTTATCTGCCTCTCTCTGTAGATCAAGTTGGGGAACACAGCACAAAACATTAGTTAAAAGAGCATATAAAAGCAATACACATTAAAATCCATCAATAAATACTATAAACCCCATAATTTAAAAATAATCTGGATAGGTCTGCTGGAAGAGACTGCTAATTTAAACCCAGATAACATCTGGCAGGTCATTCTACAGTGTGGGGGGCAGCTGAATAAAATGTCATGTGGTTAACAGTCAACCAAATTTTGGCTGACTGAAGTAGAGGTCTCCCAGACAACCTGAGTGCATGGGGTGGGGGAGATTATATGGGAAAAAGCAATCTTGGACCCAAACCATGTAAGACTTTGAAGGTAATAACCAACATTTTGTAATTTGCTTGGAAACTAATTGGCAAACAGTGGAGGGATTTTAATATTGGTGTAATATGGTCACTCCTAAATGTACCAGTAACCAATCTGGCTGCCATGTTTTGAACTAATTGAAGGCTCTGAACTTGGTAAGGCCTAATTTTGACAAACATTAGAGAAGGTAGAAAACCTGAGGCCTCATCATTGATATACATGTACAGGGATTTATTTGTGTGCATTGAGGAACATCCAAACAAGCTGATGACAAATTAAAGATAGATTATGTACCAACTGAAAAGCCTTTCCCTCCATCCCAACTGCCACTGTCCTGGCCTTGGAGAGTGGGAAGAAACTGGCATGGCTCCATTATGCCTCAACCCAGAAGCAAATGAAAAACCCTTCCCTCCATACCAACTGCCACTGCCTTCGCATTGAAGGGAGAGAAGAGGTAGGCATAGCTCCATCATGCCTAGGCCCAGCCGATGAAACATCCTCCCTCAACCGCCACTGCCGTGGCCTTGGAGGGAGAAAAGAAGAGGCAGAATCTGCTATACTTTCTGCTGTACTTAATCCCCTCCCTTACTGCCACCACCTTTTCCTTTTGTATCATGTCTTAAATAGATTGTAAGCCTGAGGGCAGGAAACTTTTTTGTGGGGAGGGTAGAGTGCCATGTACAGTGATAGCGCTATCTAAATAAATGATAATGATAATAATCTAATAGAGCAAAACTACCATGTGATCCTGTAACCATGGGACATCAAACATCACCCAGTCTGAGAGTCAGTTGAATGTCACCCAGTGTACTGAAACTGGTTCCGTCCATGCTGGCATCGACTCCTATTCAGTCCTCTTCTCAGACTTCTCTGATGGCTCAACAGGCTTTGCCCACCCAAATTGCCTCCCAGGTTTGGACAGTGGGGTCGGCTGCTTCTCTAACTTTGGAAGTTGGGGCACTTGCAGCTTCAACTGTAAGCAGGTACCTGTGATTGTGTAGGATGAACAGAAACCTTTGATGTCTATTAAGTACTTCTTGTTTAACTTTAAAAAATAGTATTCTTTAGTAAGATTGCAAACCTAGGCTGAACTATCTGAACAGCTAAAGCCCAAAGAAATGACGTAAACCACACCCCTCCATACAACAGATTTCATCAGCTGCAACCTTGTATGCTTATGCAGACAGTCTTTTGCTTTAGTTTAAGAGCATGGAATTGAGATGAGGTTGAAGAGCAGAGTTAAAAAATGACCCATTCCCTATTCTGAAAGCGACCTGTAGACTTACACTTATATAAAGACCATTCCCTTTTCTCCGCACAAACTACACACAAACTTAGGTAAACCATATAATACCTTTATTAGGTGATAAGTCGGCTGCTATTAATCTGATACATTTTATTATCAATATGAAAGGTATGTATAATTAACTTTCTAAAACAAGGATATTCATGTTTTTTGCTATAAAGAAAATTTTCTTAGAAACAAAACTATCCTTACATAATGGGAAACAATAAGATACAAAAACAGGAGTCTTTGCTGCCATACCTTAATCGTATGTACATTGTCAGCACACATGGACAACCATGAACTCTTATTGCACTTCAAAATGAAGTTTGTTATTAAGTAACAACATGTTACAGAAATATAAACTAATACAATTTATGAACATTTTGGTTTTTATATAACTGACTACAAAAAGATGATTGTGATAACTACTGAAAAGACCAAAAAGACAGCATTTTAAAAATGTGTATTTCAAGCCAAGCTGCAAAAGCAGTTGCCTGCTGTACTGCTTGGCACTGATATGAGTGTGGGAAATTGCACAGAGAAAGGCACAAAACCTCTCAGCAAAATATCTTTGGCACTACTGCACATAACCCATGTGTTGGTCACTCTTCGCCATGTGGGCCAAAGCAGCCTATACAACACATCTACTTCCTAGCATGGGAGCAATGGAACATGCCCCCAAAAGTCACATTCACCCTTAAAGCTTTTTAGAGAAGCACCCTGTTTATTTATTCAAAACCTAGATTTCCATGGTTATCATACCTTTTGGTTGTTGCTTCATGCCTAATATAATATAAGCCATGAATTATTGGCAATCACTATGAAAGTCACTTTTCTCTTTCTTGGATAATGTAATTCTCAGGTGAAGCTAGCATTTGAATTCCCTGCTTTTACTTTTTTTTTTTTTTGAACTGAAACAACTTTCACAAAAGAAAGATATGACTCTTTAATTGCATATAATATACTGCAGGTGAGCACAATCCATAGATGGATGTAGCATTGATGTGGCTGACTGGCCCAAAGTGACTCTGGGTTCTACAGCTGAACAACCTTTTAAACTCAGATCTCCCTGTTCAAGAAGTCTTAGTCATTCCTTCACATTGGCACTGCCAAACATTAAAGCACTTGTGGCTGTATAAGTAAAACCCAGCAAATGCGGTCCCAGTGAAAAAGTTTTACCTTTGTTGGAGGTAGAAACCTCAAAGACCTCATTGGGACTGCATTTGGCAGGTTTTACATCATATACAATACCTAAAAGATTTTTCCAGATACAACAGCACAGAGGCTTCTTGAGAAAGTCAGTGTTCTCTGCCTAAGAAAGGGGTGGGCAGCCTCACCAGGATAGAAACAGCCTCACTTTCAAGGGTTGGGGTGGGAGGAGAAGAAGAACGAATTTAAACTGATAGGCAATACCTTCACCCCCATGGAAATCAGAGCAAACCCATGAGATACAGGCAAGAGAAACAAACTCACCTGGTTTTTGAATACATGATCTCACCCTCAACTCCCAGAAAACCAGAAGAAATAGGCAACTTCCATCTTTATAAAGGACTCAATACACTTTTTACATAAACAATTAGATGGTGGTATTTTAGTAGTTTTCTCTGGTCAGGTGATTTTTAAAAGTTGGAAAGAAGGAGTCTAGGGAAAGACAACCTCAGTGTATTATATACTTAATTTGTATATGAGCATATGTAAGACAGTTACAATACAATCCTCTGCATGTTTAGTGAGAAGTAAGTCCCACTGTGTTCTATGAGGCTTATTTTCAAGTAGGTGTGTGTAGGACTAAAACCTTACTAAGCTGATAATTAACTTTATTGGTTTGGCCATCCTCCCCCCCTGCTACATTGAAAAATGCATGTCATTTAAGTGTAAATGACTGGAATGGAGCTTAAATGTTAAATAAATATCTGGTCCTCAAAAGGCAGGTAGAAACATCTTAGAAAATCTTCTAGTTGTATTACATCAGAAGAATGTAGCTGTTTCTCTGCTTATTCAGTCTACTAACTTGTGTAGGTAGACACAGGGATCTTATTATTTAGAGAGAACATCCTATCATTTAGGTAAGTCACTGATTGCGGGAGTTTTTGAAAGCACAAGAACAATGCTACTAGACATGTATGTTGCTTCCACCATTTCCAGCCCCTCCTCCATCAACGCCTTCTGTGGACTGTGAGGAAGAAGGGCGGGAACTCCTAGCCCGGCATTGGCCATTGAGCCCCATTGGGGTTCCCAAGCGGTGGCTCACTTGGGATGCTGCATCATCTGATTCCCAGCGCTCCAGTTCTTCTCGTACAAGTCTCTCCATCTGATCCCTGTGAATTTCATTGTCACGGCCCAACCTTTCACCCTAGGTACAAATACCATAATAGATCATGAAGAGAATGTAAAAACCTTTTTAGAAAGCTATACTGTAGTAAAGCAAATTAGGAAGAGAATCTGCAACTCTTTCAGCTTTACAAAACAGCATTAAAAGTATCATTTTGCAAGATAAATTGCACAGATACATTCAATTTTTTCCTGGAAATGAGTTTACCTCTGTCACTCCATCCAACAGCCTTCCTAAGACCTCTTTCCTCTTGAGTTTTGCTTTCTCCATGACTTCCAGCTTCACAATGACAGCATCGATCTTTGAAACAATGCTGCCTATGGAATGCTCCATGCGATCCACTCGTCGAACCAACCTAGGACCCAAACATTTTTAAATGTCCTTACTATTAATACTGCTGGATATATCACTTTAACTGAATAGTTGCACTTTCTCTAGCAGTACTATTCATACATTCCTTACCTCTCTCAGTCACAATATGACAATTTTTAAACCTATCTGAATATATATATTCTCTTGGGTATGTTGCCTTTCCCAGTGTGCTGATTGGCTGCTCAGGAAACATACCCAACTAATCACCACCCACATGCAAATTCCCTCTCCACCTCACAATCCATTCCTGCCACTCAATCTGTGGCCCAGATTGGGACCCAGGTAGTTTACTGGCAGCAGCGGCAGGGCAACAGAGCAAGTCAACCTCAGCAATTCTGGGAAAATTGTGGTATGCTGAGAAGGGGAGGAGGAATTTAGAAATCCACCAGCCTACCTTACAAGGTTTTTGTGAGGTCTACCGGGCAGTTTTGGGGGAGTTTTTTAATGGCGTATGTTATACTGGGTACAGCTAGTATATTATATTAGCTGCCCTCCCATATTTCACTGATACAGGAGCATTTTTCTTTGGATTGTTTTAAGCTAGAATTCCCTAAGACTGAAATTTCTAGAAGTACATACAAAATCAGCAAAAATACACAAATATTATAATGATCACAGATGATGTATATAACTTTAAAGTGGATGATAAAGACATCAAATTAGTTAAAGACTTTCTCTACCTTGGCTCAATTATAAATAAAAATGGAGACTTTAGTAAATAAATCAGAAAAAGACTAACATTTGGGAGGGGAGCTATGAAGGAGTTAGATAAGATCTTCAAGAATAAAGATATATTACTGAATACCAAAGTCAGGACCATCAGTACCATAATATTTCCAATTTCTATGGATGGCTGTGATAGCTGGCAACAGAAAAACGCTGGTAAGAAAGAGAATTACCGGTAACTCATTTGAAATGTGCTGGAGGAAAGTTCTATGGATGCTATGAACAATCAAAAAGACAAATTAATGGGCCTGAAATCAAAAAGATTCTCACAAAAGTAAAAATCCTAGTCTGATCCTGTTTTATAGATTTAATCTACATTAAGGATCAGAGCCAGCAGGTGAGAGCCAGCATGATGTGGTTTGAACATTGGACTATGACTCTGGAGACCAGGGTTTGAATCCCTTCTTGGCCTTGGAAATCCACTGGATGACCTTGGGCAAGTCACACTCTCTCAGCCTCAGAGGAAGGCAAAGGCCTCTCTGAACAAATTTTGCCAACAAAACCCTGTGATAGGTTTGCCTTAGGGAAGCCATAAGTTGGAAATGGCTTGAAAGCACACAACAAAAAACAAACACAGGGATTCCAGATTAAAAAGAATAAAGTACACAAGGCAGAAGTGATTCCATTTTTGAAGTAAATGGTGTATTTCATAAATAATTAGCACTGTGCTGAGCAGACTAATATGCAAACGTGTTTTACTGAAATATTTTCACAAATCAGTACTGCAACACTTAACATCACTTACACTTGAAACTCTTCATATGACACTCCACTTGAGCTGCTGCCCCTCCTCCTGGAACTATGTCCACTGTCGTCATCATCATCCTCTTCAGAATCATCAAGGCTTCGTGGGAAGCTACGGCCACTCAATGGACGATTCAGAGAGCTTCTGTCTAATTCTAAGTCCTCCTTGGTGAAAACAACCAAGGCTGTTAACACAGACATAATATCAAAAACACACAACATCTGCCCTATCTTTCAACCCAAGCCTAAGACAGTTCAGGCAAAGCCACTTTTTAAAAATCAACAGATGTACTTCTGAATCTAATGAAGCTTCAGGCTCTTCAGCTGTAAAGACTTCTCATTGGGAATAACAGCAGATAGTGAGAAAAATAAAGCCTTTCAAGAAGTCAATCAATTCTGTTAACTCACCCGCTCCTTCTCCAAATCATCTCTCATTTGTTGATGCTCCAGCTCAGTCAATTCCTGATCGCCATCTTGGTCATACTTTGTAAAGATGGCTTCAATCTCAGCATCAGTATGTCCTTTTCTAGAAAGAAAAGATAGCACTGCTCTCTAGTTTTTCACCTAGTTACTTTAACAGTTTCATCAAAAGGTTGCCAAAGGATACACAGGGCTGGACGAATGAGTAAGATTTTTTTTTCTTAAGGAGATTTTTTGGTAAAATATTCTTTAAAAAAAAATTAAAAATAAACCCAGATACACTTCAGTCCCCTGAATCTATGATGGAATTTACTATTGCTAGCAAGATTAAATAAAAGTAGGCACTAAAAAAAGAATGTAAAAAAATCACCTTTACCTAAGAGATTTGTGAAAGTGTCTAAAGGTGTAATTAGGATGTACAAAGAGGGAAGAGAAATATCAGTCTATGTGACAGACTGTACCTAAATCATTGTCATCTCCCAAATCTGATTTTGACTGCTTTTGAACTGCCAGTCACTAAGATCTTCTGTGTGGAATAACATTTGAAACATGTTGAAATAAAGAGGATTTTTTTCAGGCTTACCCTTTTAGGTCTTGCCGTAGTTCATCGAAATTTAATTTGCCTCCACTTTGTCGTAGACTCTCTGAAATGTCATCAACTGGTGTTTTCTTCAATTTTAATTTCACCATGGCTTTAGTGTATTCCTGAAAAATTAAAAAGGAAGTACCATATGTTCAGTATCCAGCCAAAGTTCTAACACTCATGTTATTTGACCATGGGCATCACGCCCAATTATCTTAAGATCAGATATAAGCAAGGGATATTTGGTGTATTCATGATGGTAACTGAATTTGTTCTTAGACTTTGTTTTAGGAAAATTATCTATTCTTCATCCATCAATCATATGCAACCATGCTCCTTCAGGTGAGATTTCAAATACTATATAGTACCAATTATATAGACAGCTACACAGGACGCAGGTTGTCCAATGTACTATGGCTGTGCTTCTTTCAGAAGGTTATTACTCAGCAATCATAGCCCTTCACCAATAACTTGCAGTCCAGGAAAGCAGTATTCCTGGCTTGGATTGTGTAACAGGTTTAGATGTAGTAATACACTTCTATACATTGGTTGTTCGGACAGGTTTAGAAAGCCTTTATTGATTTAAGTACAGTATTTGGAAGACTTTACAAAAGAGTCTGGAGTAATAAACACCTGAGGCGAAGCACAAAAATCAGTGTGTATACAGCCATTGTACTGTCTATTCTCCTTTATGGGTCTGAAACATGGGTCACCTATCGCCACCACTTACGACTCCTCGAATGCTTTCATCAGCGCTGTCTACGCAAAATCCTAAATATACACTGGACTGATTATGTGACAAATGTTGCTGTCCTTGAGCAAGCAGGGAGCACCAGCATTGAGGCCATGATATTGAGAACACAGCTGCACTGGGCAGGGCACATTTCTAGGATGGAGGACCATCGCCTCCCAAAAATAGTACTCTACAGTGAACTTGCCATGGGTCAGCGTAAGAGGGGCACTCCAAAAAAGCAATACAAGGACTCCCTGAAACAACATCTCAGGCTCAGCCAAATTGATCACCAACAATGGTCCGCCCTGGCCTCACATTGGGAGGCATGGAGACGCACTATACACAATGCTGCAGTCTTATTTGAGAACTCACGCTGAACAAATCTTGAAGAGAAACGACAACAGAGAAAGAATCACAAACCGGAAACGTCACCCAAGGAGACCTTCTGCTGTGCTTTCTGCAACCGGACTTGTTTATCTCGGATTGGCCTTTTTAGTCATCAGCCTGCTTGCAGAAAGTGCGGGATGAATACTTCCTGAATCTTCGTTTGCAAAAAAAAAGCCAGAAGGAGAGAGAGATAATTTAGCATCCCACAGTAAATTGTGAATCAAATTATGATCTCTAGGTAGAGATATTAATTCTTTCAATCCTATTCAGAGTTTATAGATACCACTTTGGAGGATAGGAAAGGACCTTTATGCAATTATCAGTTGTCAAAAGAGATTCCTTTCACAAACAGACTGTGATAATGATATACTACAAATTAAAAGCACCATGAATTATAAGATAACAGATATCAAAAACTACTCTAAAGAGGAAAATGTACAGTATATATGGTGATAAAATCAGCTCAAAGACACTCTAGAGGTATATCTGGGGAAAATAATGTTTAGCAAGTTAAAAGAGAGATGAACAAGGTCTTAGCATGGTACCAAAAGAAATCAACGAAAGGAGATAGCAGGTGAAGTTTTCAGAGTTGGGAAGTTCCCACTGAAAATACCCACTCACAAATAGCTTCCCACCAAAATCTGTTGTTGTTGGAAAAACAAATCAAGAGAAAATGGAAGTTTTTTTCTTCCATCAAAATGTGTGGATGCCCCATAAAATGTGAGCAAATAAACTGTGGTAATTTCATACTAAATACTTAAGTGCAGAGACAGACAAGAAATAATGTGCTATTTGAGTGTGGCAGCATAAATAACTGACAGGCTTTTACCTTTTTAATAAGATCTGACAGTTCCATTTCAGACTTCTGTTGTGCCATATCCGACTTGACTTCTGAGTACGTATCATTGATGATGGCCAAAAACATGTTCTGTTTAAAACAAACATTTTTAAAAGTGGTTTTATGCCACCAATCTCTTTGGCTTCATTAATTGTAATACTGGGTGCATGCTAAGATCCAACTTTATAGTTGTTTCTGAAGGAAATGCGCCACCAACAACACCATATGCAAAGGTTAAAATCCTATTGGTTAGTCCCCACTACAGTAGACCCACTGAATAAAATGGTGTCTGGTGAATGGGCATGTAGATAAATCCAATGATTAAATAGGTCTGCTGAAACAAAACTAACAACAGCATTTAGGCCAAGGTTTGTCCAAGTCAGAGGCAAAAGATCATAATGTAAGGACAGTAATTTGAAACTGCTGCCATAATCATGTCAGTAGCTCTGGATCCAAGACAACTTTGTTTGGTCCTAACAAAAGATATTTCAGACGCCTTAGGCCCTGTTGTCCACACAGTGAAAATACCCCTCACAGAAGTCGCTCAGAAAATAAGCTGTCTTAATGGGATCCCACATTGTCTCATCATATTGTGAAGGGGGGGGGGCAAAAAGAGGAAAAAGACTACACGAGAAAAGCCTTCGCAGCTTTTCCCGGCTTTAAAAAAATCTCCAGTGACATGCACATTTCCACTCATTAAGACAAGTAATTCGACATGAATCACTTCCCCATGCAGGACAAAGTGCAAACCTGATTGGCTGGATGAGCACAGGGGGTGGGGATGGCTTATAGGGCAAGTGCCCACTGCTGCCATGTTGGGTTTTCATCTTAGTGAGTGATCGCTAAGGTGATAAAATGGAGGTTTGTGCTATCTTTTCTCTCTCTTTTTTTGTGAAGGTGGAATATTGCTTGTGTGCACCATAGAAAGTTTTTTTTTAAAAAAAGTTTGTTGGTGGCAGATTTAAAAACACGAGTAATCCACTCGTGGCCACCGTCTCAGCTACTGGCATGGGAAGTTTATGGGGACTGTAAAACCATTAAGACAGGTCGTTATTACTGTGGAGCAATCTGGTTTTTTCTTCCTTCATGTAGACAACCCCTTACATAAAAAGCATGGTAATAACCAATCTCAGAATATAGAATCATAGAATCATAGAATTGTAGAGTTGGAAGAGACCACGAGGGCTATCCAGTCCAACCCCCTTTGATCAAATCTTGATCAAAGCATCCCCGACAGATATATACGTTAATGCAGAGTAGTATATATGTTAATGCAGAGGAAAGTTTAAAAGGCAGCTTGGTGATCACCCCTCAGCTTCATCCACTGTGGAAAGAGCAGTGAACATAAAGTTCAACCTGCCTTTGCTGTAATGGGTAGTTTCATTTATATTCGCCACTTTGTTTTCACAGGATCTTATCTGAAAGCTTATGAACTGATTTCAGCTTGGGTTCTGTTTGGTGAGTTCAGAGTGAGTTGGAAAGAATGAACGTCTCTAGTCTTCACTCATCTCACCTGAGAAATGCAGAGTGCCCACCATACATTCCAAAAAAAACAAAGGCTTCCTGAAGACTGCTATCCATACTACCCCAGCTCCTATGTGCATATTTAACTTTTGATTTTGAGCAGTAAGGATCATGTTCTTAGGATGTATGAAGGATGTAGGAATCTATGTATTTCTGCTTATGACTCTGGTCTCCTTTTCAACACATATAAAATGCACTGACAAGTTTACTCTGTTTCCAATTAGCAAGTTGACCTTGGAAGTAGCAAACTTCTAATAACATTCAGCTTCCTATTGTGCTAAGAAAACAGACATCCTTAGATTGACCCTCTGAGTACACAAATACATAATAAAAAAGTGTTATTTGGGCTTGGAACAAACAAAATAATATATAAAAAAATAAAAATAAAACTTGGTTTGAACAGTTGATGGTATACAAACAAAATTTCTAGAGATAAAGTGTTTACATACCAAAAGAATGAAGAACATAAAGAATACAAATGAAGTGAAATAAACTGGTCCCAAAATTCTGTTAGTCTCTTCAACCTCTGTAAAGTCAAAATCTCCCAACAGGATGCGGAACTGTGTAAAACTTTAAAGAGGACAACATAATTTTAGCCAATATGTTAGCCAGTGTCACAGAATTGAAATTTGTTTGGATTCTGACAGAGATCTTTAATCCTTCAATATATTTTTTCAATGCAAAGTCAGTGGTTCCTAGTATTTGCATGAATAAATCCCAAATTTAGGGCCCATCTAAACTGTGAAAATACCCCTCATGGAATTCGCTGGGAATCCTACCTGTCTAACCAGGATCCAGCATCAATCCACACTATTTGGAAGGAGGGGGGCCCAAAACGGCAAAAATAGTGGGGTAAAAACCTTTGCAGATTTCCCCGTACTTTTTCCACAAACTGTGAGGCAGATGTACATTTTTGCTTGTTTGGACTATAGAACAATAAAAAAACTTGAAGGGAAGCACAAAGCTGATTGGCTGGGCGAGGGTGGGAGTGGGACTTGCTAGGAGGGCAAGCACCCACTACCGCCATGTTGGATTTTTGCCTTAGCAATCGCTCACTAACGTGATAAAAGGGATCAATATTTTCTGTTTTGCTTTGGAGAATCACTCTATCGCACCAGCGCATCTTGGGGTGACTTTAAAAAAAACAACACCTGGCGGCAATGAACTAGTGCGAGTGGCCCACCATCAGGAATGCAAGGCTTATGGGGGCTTTGGAGGCCAGAAAAACCATTTAGACATGTCGCTGCTGCTGTGAGATGCCAATACTATGAGGTATTTGGGATTTCCCCCCCTTGTGTAGATGGGTGCTTAGACTCTGTGTTCTACAGTTTATCAAAGAACTGCATAGTGTTTTTGATAAACTGGCAATTTTATAAACCCAATAAATGGTGACTGTACAAGTAATCAGACATTTCATAACGCAATGGGGAGCAGCAATTGATCACCTGGAATTCCTTAGAAAAGGGGAATGAACCAAAAATGATAATCTGAATCCTCAACACTTTGTAAATTCTACTTTATATGCTGGAGTTTCTTAGATGCAGGCAAAAAGCCCACGAGAATGTCACCATACCATGCACCTTCTCACGTGGTGTCATCCTCGTGTGCTGCCTTGTGTGCAGATTCGGTGCTGCAGCGGAGAATAAGCCATTGCTTTTCATTGGCGGAAACTTTGTGGTATGGTGACATTCTCGTGGGCATTTTGCCATTTTGGGCCCCCCTCCTTCTGAATAGTGTAGATTGACGCTGGATCCTGTTCACACTGCAGTACAAAGTCTGCATGGAGGCAGCATGCAAGGATGATGACATCATGCAAAACTGGGACACGTTCCCAGTACAGTGATGTTGTTCTTGCGTGCTCCTGTTGGGCTTTTTGAAGAGTCTGATACTCTCTGCTTTCTCTTTAGTGAAATGTAATCTAACCACTGTTAGATACAGACATACTGTTAGGTAGATGCCTTCAACTCAACTCTGACTTATGGCAACCCTCTCATAGGCAACCGTCTCAAGATTTATTCAGAAGCAGCCAACCATTGCCTTCATCTTAGACTGAGAGAATGTGACTTGCCCAAGTGGGCTTCCCTGTCTGAGTGGGGATCTGAACCCTGGTCTATTCCAATATTGAAACCAGTACACCATGCTGGCTCCCACAAGGGAGCCCTGGTGGCACAGTGGTTAAATGCCAGTACTGCAAGCCACAAGGTTATGGGTTTGATCCCAGAGGGCTCCAAGGTTGACTCAGCCTTCCATCCTTCTGTAGGTCAGTAAAATGAGTACCCAGCTTGTTGGGGGAAATTAGCTAAAAAACATGGTAAACCGCTTAGGGAGTGCTTTGGCACTGATAAGTAGTATATAAATATCAATGCTATTGCTATAATCTAGCCAAATAATAGGCAACATTTTTAAAAGTCAAATGCTACATCACAGCTGACCACCACTCAAGAAAAGCATCATAAATTCAGATGATACCAATTCCTCCCTGTTTTAAGCATTAAACTGTTGCAGAAAATGAGGGCAACAAGAGAAAAAAACAACTGAGAGAAAAAGAAAACGAATGGATTGAAAGAAGTATAGACTACTAGACTGACAGTCCATATATTTCTCTCCCTACCGCAACCTGCTTATAAGTTTGAAAATGTGTTCTATATGATATGTTCCCAGGCTTACTGTGGATACTGGAAACTGCAGATAATAGGAAACCCTATTAAAATGAATGACTTCCAGCCTAAGGAAAACATAGAGTCATACTGGAGGACCTAATGTGATTCCTAGAGAGAATGCCTCTCTAGACATCTTCTAGGTTCTCCAGCATTACTCTATGGTCAGTTTCTAGCTTCATATGCAAGTAAGTGAAACCACAGATATGGGTCCTACAAATTCAGGGGGTTGTACAGTACTTCTAAGGCAAGACTGGAAAAAATAGCAGCCTCAACCACTTTTTGCACTTCTTGACTCTTCCCCTAAGTCTTCCCCCTGCAGGTTTATAGGCAAATGAATGCCTGAAAAGGCCAACTGTGACTCCTTGAGGCCTTCACCAGTGGAGTGACTGGTTATGTTTAACCCATTCAGTCCCCCCAAACCTGGAAATCATAACTAAAAGTTACTTCTGGTTGTGGGTTTTAGCCAAAAATGAGGCTCTCTGTTGGAGTGCAGGAGCAAAAATTAGCCAATGACCCATGGCAGTTGCCTACTCCTGCCCTAAGGGATTGCAGCCCATGATTGAAAACAGGTTCCTCATCCTTATGGGTTCACAATTTATGCAAAGGAACACCCAGGTATGGTGAGTGGTCAGTTTACAGATTTGGCAGATTATCGTATCAACAGCCCCTGAATTAGGTACATAGCCTCATGCCTAATAATGTAAATTCTACTTTAATGCAACTTTGCCTTTTCAAATAGATTGTTAGCAATCCTTCGAACAGATTACATACAGTATATTTCTTAATAACACATCACACAGTTGATTTTGGCGTGCCAACTTTAACATTTCCTCAAAGAAATTTATTTAAAGCTAGAATTCTGGAACATGACAAGTAGACAGAACTTTATTAAAACTGCCAGTTTATCTAAATTTGATGCAAATTTCTGTATTTGAAAATGAGGCACAGCATATCAATGACAGCTTTTAAAACATTTTATTTTACTTACACACTATCCTGGAAGGTACTGAAGTCATCAACTTGTGTACCAAATACTAGGTAGGCCAGTTGTGCATAGGCTATAAAAATGACGAAAAACATAATAGTAAAACCAAGAACATCTTTGGCACATCGTGACATTGTGGAAGATAACTGGCTCATTGTCCGGTTAAAGCTGATAAATTTAAAAAGCTGTTGAAAATAAAAAAAGATATTTGAAGAAGTAGAAAACTAAGCAAGATAAGCCATCAGTATCATTAAACCATTGACTACAATTAACTGGCTCTTTCAAGAGCTGCAACATTTAAAAATCCAACAGACTGGTTCAGACATAACACCAAGCCATGGTTTGTACTAACCACAATGTAGACTCTAAGCCATTGTTTGTAGTCCAGAAACAAAGGAGAACTCTAGTTTGTGTAAAAATAACATAGGAGTTTTATAATACTTTACAGACTAATGTATTTTATTATAGTATAAGCTCTTGGAAATGAGTGCCCTTTTCATAAAATGAAATTGCTTTGTTTGCTTTCATTCTTTTCCTGCCTTCTATGAGCTTCCCTAGATGTTCTTCCAAACAGCTGCCTCTGAGGGTAGATCAGTGGTCCAAAACTTGGACTGTCGTGTTTGCCATTCTGGTTTGTTGAAACGTTAAAAATGTAGTTTTATACACTGGTATAGTATGGTGTAGTGGTTTGAGCATTGGACTATGACTTCGAGACCAGGGTTTGAATCCCCGCTCAGCCAGGGAAACCCATTGAGTGACCTTGGGCAAGTCATGCTCTCTTAGGAGAATGGAGGGAGGTTTTTGACAGGCAATTCACTCGCGGCCACCATCTTTTTTCGGAGGCATGCTCCATGTAAACTGCAAACTCGACTAATTTCCCCTTCCAGCAATCTTGAGAATAAATCCTGGGCACAAATGAATACTTGCAGTGATAGGGAGGTAAGGCCTATTTTTCGCTATTAATTCTTCCATCTAGCTAAGCCCAAAATGTTTTTTTTTTGGGGGGGGGGTTGTTAGGTATCACATTTGCTGTGCTATCTGCACATTCGCTATCCACATTTGCTGTGCAAATGGGTATGCCTGCGAATCAAGATGGCAGCCACGAATGAATTAATCATGTTCTTATTCTCACCAGTTGCCTCTGCCAAATAGTAATTTTTTTTTTTAAAAAAGCACATCTAAAGTGCAAAAGTGTGATTTTTTTCCTTACCAGAAAAGCAAAACACCCCAACCCCCTGTTTTATTGCATTAGTGCTTGCTCACTAAGGTGAAAATAAAACATGGCAGTTCCAGGCACTTGCTTGTTAGCAAGCCCCACCCCTTGCGCTCATCTGGCCAACCAGCTTTCAGCTTCTGCTCCTTTGGGAAAGCGAATCAATTCGGTCTCTTGTCCCAATGAGCAGGAATGTGCATTCCCCCCACTGTTTTTAAAAAAACTCCTGGAAAAGTCGCAAAGGCTTTTCCTGCAGAGTTTACAGTGGATTTGGCCCCCCTCCTTCTGAATACAGCTATACGATGTGGGATGCCATTAAGATAGCTCATATTCTCCTCCTATTCCGTGAGTATTTTTGACATTTAGACAACCCCTCACTATACCATAGGTTAATTTAATATACAAAGCAGGGCACTTTCTTACTGAAGACATTTTTATGAACCAAATTTCAGTCCCCTTTACAAATGAACCCCCTTTATTCAGTGCATCAGAATATTTTCCATTTGCTTAATTATTATTTCAAGGCCAAAAAACATCAATGATAGCTTTAATAATATGAGGAATTTCAAAAATAAGTTTGGATGCTAGACAAGAAGCCAAAAAAGCAACAAAGAACCTGTCTGTAAGCATGAAATTCTGTACTTAATTGGATTTAATGGATTTCAGCCTTGGTGTTGAATGTTCTATTTCTTGCTTTGAGTTTTAAAGAAGTAAACTGTGGAAAGACCTGCAATGTAAACTGTTTCTAATAAAACACAACTTCTCAAAAAGAACTTAAAACACAATATGGCCATAAAGTGCCCTTGCTAGTTTCAAATATCACAAAAAAGTTTGAATTACCTTGATCCAGACAAAGAACATGGTGATAGCTGCAATATTGTTGAACTGTGTTTGCCAGTATGCTAACGGCTCAAAATCTGGGAAGCTATTTTGATTTTCCAGCAGCTCCTTCAACAACCTATCCACAGTAGATGTTCGATATATATTAATTCCTATAGCTGCCACTGATAGCTGAATGTAGAAAAATCATATGTAAATGATACAGAACATGCTTCTTAGTATGTTTTTCAAATTTCCTGAATAAGGATGCAGTAGAGTTCTGTAAGATAACCTCTATCTTA
Source organism: Gambelia wislizenii (assembly GCA_030847615.1). Classification (NCBI taxonomy): domain Eukaryota; kingdom Metazoa; phylum Chordata; class Lepidosauria; order Squamata; family Crotaphytidae; genus Gambelia; species Gambelia wislizenii. The sequence continues at coordinate 22,213,252 of JAUMIR010000005.1, read as the reverse complement.
CACAGACTTAATTTCTCATTTGGTGCCAAGCCAACACAAGGTATATTAAGGAGTTATTTGGGATACTAAGGCAGACGTAGATCCAAAAGCAGTTCAAAAGTACTAGCTAGACACGTTTGATATCACTTCAGTATACATGCAACTAAAGCCCAACAGTGAACCCAGTGCTCTTCTACAATCATTTGGCTGGCTGATCTATTGCCATCAGAACTTCTTCCCCGTCATTAACTATTAAGTAGTCTGCAATTGATTAGCTGAAACAGAAGAAGGTTATAACTTCAGGAAGCTCTCATACCTAGCAGCAACAGCAATGGTGGTACTGAAAGGGTAGGTATGCAAAACAATTCCTTGTCCACTGGGAACTCAGCAGAAACATTTTCTATGCACTGTTGCCATCAGAACTATTGCTATGGCCCTGCCTTCACAGGTCTGAAAAGGCAGCGGTGTCAATATCGAAAGGTTTATATTCATTTCACTTACCACAATGATAAGAACATCAAGACAATTCCAAAGACTTCTGAAATAGAACAGTCTGTGGATGTGAATTTCCAGGATCTCTTCTACCACATAATAAATAATAAAGAGGCAAAAAATAATTTCACAGGCAGCTAGGAAGAAGTCAAATGTAGAGATGTAGTGGATCAACTTCACTGGCTGGAATTGCCAAGACGTAAGGAGGCCTCCTGTTGGTGGGAACTCCACCAATAACCTGCATTTAAAAATAAATGAATGTATTTCCTCTTGTGATTTTAACTGGTACTTATTTCATTGTTTAGGTGTTTTTATTAATGGGATCCACCCTGAAAGTACTTTTTAATGGTGGAGTATTAATTTTATTTTTTTTAATAAATAAAGTGGAGTATTTTTTTTAAAAAAAAAACAGCTTTACAACATAATGCTGTGAAAATATACTTGAAGTCCATTTAAAAGTAATAAATAAAAGCATCTGCAGAGGTCCTAATTATGTTATAAACTCCCCAGAAAATACTGTTTGCAAATAGGTATTTGATTCATTTTGCATGAATGCCTATTATATACGCTTGAATATATGAACAGATACACACTCCCCTCACATTGGAGATCGGGCTGAGGAATGAGACTGAGACATTTCTTGGAGGGACAGAAGAAGAGACATGCACCACTTCACCATTCCTAGGCCAGAAGCAGATGAAAGGCCCTCCATCCATCCCAACTGCCACTGCCCTTGCCTCGGAGGGAGAGAAGAAGTGGTAGTATTTGCTGGACTTAATCCCCTCCCATACTACCATCCCCTTTTCCTTTTGTGTCATGTCTTAATTAGACTGTAAGCTTGAGGGCAGGGAACTGTTTTGATGTTTTTTACTCGTAAAGCTCCATGCACAGTGATGGTGCTAAATAAAAAAATAAATGATGATGATGATTTGCCCAGGCTCACCCTATCCGCTTTATCCATAAACATAGTTCCTCTCAGTCTTCACTTTATATTAAATGAGAGATGGTCAAATGTATGGGTCTTCATTTTCACACAGTTCAAATGTATGTCTTTGTCTAAAGCTACAAGAATTTAGACAATATAACTAAAAAATTTCCCATAATGTAAGGAGATTTTCAGACGCGATTTTCGGGTCTATATATTCCAAAACAGCTCCGTTGCTGCCGTGTGGCAGGGGAGCAGTTTTGGACGACAACGTTCCTCTGCCAAACCCCTCCGTGTCACTTCTGTGACAGAATGGAGGAAACCTTGTCGTATTTTACTCACGATTGTTGCCCGTGAGTGAAATACGACGCGGTTTCCTCCATTCTGTCACGGAAGTGACACGGAGGGGTTCGGCAGAGGAACGTCGTCGTCCAAAACTGCTCCCCTGCCGTGTGGCAGCAACGGAGCTGTTTTGGAATATATATACCCGAAAATCGCATCTGAAAATCTACTAAGACTTGGGTTTCTTTTTTAAAAAATTACATTATTTTGTGTTCAAACACAAAAATGTAAATTCATAAGTTGCTTGATCCTATCTTCTGGTGATTTAGGTTAGGACTGTAAAGGTTCTATATCATCACAGTAGATTTAACTTTTAAAAATTCCAGACTTACCTGATAATACAGAAGAGATTGATATTTGCATTGTACACTGAAAAATCAATAAATGTTGCTCTTGTGCCCCGGTCAAGCCACAAGTTGTTCTTAAGCCCAGCAATCAAGTCAGATGTCTCTTCTCTGCTTCTAGAAAGATCCTCGTAATAACCACCTCCACTGTATGTCGCAATTAGCCCCCAATGGCTGCTCCCATTCAGATCTTTTTCACTGGTGTATGTCCAACTGAAATGCAACAAGAAGAGAACATTACAGCTATGGCTTTGGTTTCCTAAGTAAAGTTTAATTGCTATAAATTATGAAATAAGTTTAGGAAAAATTAGGAAATTATTTCAGCTCCTTTTCTTTTCATCAGAAGTATAATGTACCGACAGATATGGACAAACCACTACAATTTTGTAGTGGTTCAGAGATGTAAAATAAAATAGAGTGCTTTTACAAAGAGACAAGAGCATGGACTTTCAGACCAGTAGGCATCAGGCTCAAGAACTGATTAAATATTTCTCAGAACAACAAGTGCCAATAGATATATTCATGCAGGAAAAATACATACGCAGTTCCATTGCGGAGCCCAAATGGAGCAGTGTCTTCATTACCCACAGAGTATACACTGTAACAATCTTTAATTTCATCTTGTAAATCTTCAGGTATTGAACACGAGCCATTTTTCACTTTCAGCTGCCGCATACGAGGCACTCCCAAAAGCAGGTTCTCATGGTAGATGAAACTTCTATTCTCTGCCACAGTTTTATTGTTGTACCACATCTCCCAATACAGTCCATCTAGCAAAGGCCCCTCAGCAAACTGAAACAGAAAGCAATTTGAGGGAAATTAACCATTGTTAAGATTCTGTGCATTTTGAAAGCAGACATTAATTTTCTTTTCAATGATGGATTAGTTCCAACATTAAGCCTATCTAGAATAGGCCCACTGAAATCTATAGGACTTAACTTAGTTGTGTGGTTAACAAGCTCAATTAATTTCAATGGGTCTACTCTAGGTAAGACTAATGGTAGATTTAGGCCATTAAGTTTTAAATACAAAATTGCTGATTTCTTCTGTCCAGAATAGAGCAAGATTCAAAAATAGTAAACAGTTCTGAATATCAAGACATATAACTGCCTTCCCCCCCAAATGTCCTTTTCACAAGGCAATGTCTGCGTATCAGCTGGAATGGATGAACAAAGGCACAGCCCCTCCCACAAAGACTGCATGGTTCTGTGTACCCGTCTGGTACTAAATGAAATTGCTCATCCTACATATATCTATTCAGAAATAAGCCCTGATGGATTCAATGGAACTTACTCCCAGCTAGATGTATATTAGATTGAAGCCTAATATGCAGTAAGTACTGCCTCTGGGCTAACAGAGAAGAGAAGCTTTGTATATTGGACAAGAAAAAAAAAAGTTTTCTTTTCTCTATCATCAATGTGCCACCAAACTGGGAAACATATAAGGCAGGTGAACTAGTGGTACCTGGCTTCTGGTTTCTACGTAAGCCTGCAGTAAGCCCTGTCAAACAATACAAATCATTTTAAGGTTGTGATAGAAAATGATAATGTACACTACTCATGTGCTATACATAACACTTTAAAATGACAATGCTCAAAGATCAAATTCCAATCTGTACCTTCCAGAAGTCTTCCATTGTGGACAAAGTTTTGAAGTTGATCTTCTCCATTTTTGATACAGGTGTGTCTAGAAAGAGCTGTGACATTATCCTTGTGTAGTAGTACATACTAGAGCTCACCATACCATAAGACACTGTGAACATGAATTTTGGAGATAAAAAGCATCTCAAATACATTTTTAAACATTCAAGGACCTCATACATGACATACAGGCATTAAATAATATACAGTATTTCTGTCTGTGCAATAATACAATAACCATTCCAATAATTGATGGCAGAAATTCATTGAACAATGCAGGACTGATCTAGACTCAGCAGATGGGCTGGGTCTGATGCTAAATTGTTACAGATACAGTGATCTCTGACCCAGATTTTGCCATTCAGTACCTCCAATTTCAGGCCCTGCCCCATTACTTGTGTTGTGACACCAATCTTCTTTACTAAAAATTCTTCTTCAGATAGCACTGTATTACTGGCCTCATTACAGGAGGCTCTGACAGGTACCAAAGGCAGCAGTAGGCAACTTTTAGATGTCTGGGAGTACAGTTTCTGAAGCACCCAGTCATTTGTTATGCTATCCGGGGCTTACTGGAGTTTTAATCCAAAACAACTGGGACAGGAACTTAGTATGATACAATTTCAGTGAAGCATTTAATACAAGTTCAAATTCAGTTAATCAGCCAACCAAGTAGTTAATGTTTATAGCCTCTAACAGCATTAAACTTTGCAGGAGACTGGATTGCTGACTAACAGAAGGTTTTACAGTGTCCTACACTTCTCTAGGAAGCAATGTTACTGGCATGAGTACACATGATGTGCTCTGTAACAGAAGAAACCAGTAAGGCTCATAGTACTATCTACACATATACTCCATCTTCTTAATTTCCACTGGTGAGGCAATGGTAACAACCAAGAAAATGTATGAATGAAAAGAGGGTTTATTTTTTTCTGCAGAAAAGAGAAGATAGAATGAAATACAATCTGGAAATCTGCAGAAGTGATATCTCTTCTAGGTTTGTAAACAATAAATAGCTATACTGAATCAGAAAAGTTGTATAACTATTACATATGAAGAAGGGTGCCAACCTAAAACTTAGAAATAACCTTGAAAAAGCCTTGACAAAGGAAAGCTTTTAAAACACACACACACTAAATCCAATTACTTGTTAAATACAATAGTTACTAATACTCATGCTACAGTACCACCAAAATGAATACTTACAGACAGAGAGGACTAGGAGAAACATCAAGTATGTGATTAGTTCTCGTAGAACACTTTTCAGGTATTTCTCTCTGGTTGTGGTTTCTTCCATTAGTCTTGTACCCCATAGACCTAGATAAAGTAGCATTAGCAGGCAGCCACAGAAAAACAAAAAAACCCAGTGACATTACTATACTGAATTGCTCTCATACAAGCTGGACAAAATGTTGCCATTATTAAGACTTAACAGATAGTATGTAACATTATTCCCCCCCCCTACTTACATGTTGTACCATATGCACCTTATATTACTTTACCATTTAGTTGTATCAGCTAGCTACTGGCTAAACACTAAAGAGTATTATTCATTGAAGGGGGCTTCTCAACGAAGAGGACTACTGATACTCTTGTTAATATACAGGATAATAGTAAAGCCTAGCAATTTGACAGTGTACCCTAGGCTATATTCACCAATACGCTCTACAATGCACAAAAAGAGGTTTACTGAAAAACTAGCAAAAGTATCCAGCTTCACTTGGGTTCAAACCTGCTATCCCACCAGCACCCTAAAACAGTGGTGTCCAACCTGTGACCTTCCAGGTGTTTGGGGCTACAGCTACCAGAATTCCTGGCCATTGTACCAGCTGGCTCAGGCTTCTGGGAGTTGGAGTCCAAAACACCTGGAGGGCCACAGGTTGGACACCACTGCCCTAAAACTATGGGTGACTCAGTATAGTATTATAGGTGACAGACTGGTTTTAATGGATTAACGTTAAGTACTCCATTTAAAAAAAATCAAATAATCCTATTCTCAACATCTCCTTAATATGCACACCAAGTTTAAGTGTCTGCACATGGTAGTAAGTGACATCATGTTATACCAGGAACGAGAAGCTTGGTTCTCTAATTGAGTTAACACAACAACACCTAGGCCGAACTCACAACAATCGCAACTGAAAATAGACAGGTTCTTTTGGAGCAAAATTAACTTTATTAAATGAACATGGACCAATGCCCTACATCAAAGAGCTAGAGCTTAACTTTATACTCATGGAATTACGTGATGATTGTGCATCAGTGAATTGTCTCACAGCACAACTGAATGCATTAATTAATGTGAAATGTACTACAGCAATGTGCAGCTCACATCTGCACATGCAACGAGCAATCTACAATATGCCTCTGCATGCGCAATGCACAATGGCCTTACATGCATAATGATACTGCATGCACAACTCTGCTTCTTCAACCTTCCACTGAATACAGACTTCCACATCCAACAAAAATGTCCAACTGCTTCTGCTGGGGAGTTTACATGTGCATAAGTTGCTTACATGATGCCAGGTAAGCAAATAATAAAATACTCATACGAATGCAACCCACTCCATAGATTATGACAAAACCCACTGCACAAGGATTTACAATACACTGTTGTACCCATACCAAAATAAGTATTCAAATGTGTAGAAATATTAGGTCAGAATTTATTTCCTCCCAGTCTTCTTTCCTTTGCTAGATAATGACCAGTTCAGGAGGGACAGGAGGCGTACAACTGGTAGAACAGTCTACTATACACTATTTTTTAGACCAGAGGAACACAAATACTGGGTTGGTTTACTCATTATTTGTGGCCACCAACAACAGGCCACTTTCTCTAGAGTCCTGTGTCAGGAATAGAAAGCATGAGAAAAGTAGGTATCTTTTCTCATTTTTGCTGGAATATGAAGAATGCAAAGTAAAGCAAAAGCCTCTTCCAATCCATATAAGAAACCTCTATTTTTCCCCTCTGTAGTTAGCTAAGATCTATGGAGAGGGTATCTGTGTGTAGCTGAGCATCCTGCTAGCCAGAGGGACAGGGCCCTTGTCAAGGCCAAGTTGGTAGATAAAACGGTGAAGGCTTCTGCATCATACAAAAACTGATTACCATGCATTTTAAAAACAAGAAGCCAAAAAGGAATAAGCAGAAGCTGTTGCACTTTGGACACATCATGAAACGACATGGCTCATTGGAAAAGACAATAATGCTTGGTAAAGACAATAGGAAAAGAGGAAGATTGCTTTATAGGTGGATCAATTCAATCAAGAAAGCCACTGCAGTGGGCCTGTCAAAGCTGAGCAAGGCAGTAGATGACCTTGGAGGTCTGCTATTCATAGAGTTGGCATAAGTCAAAGCTGACTTGATGGCAAATAGCAATGCCTGGTCCCATATTTGAAAGGATACCTCACATTCTTCTCTGAACACTAATGCTGGATCTTTGATAAATATTCTGGATGCATTTAAAGTGGGTTAATTTTAACTACACAGAGTTAAAAAAATAATGTAGATTTTTAAAATAAAACAAACAAACAAACATCACCATCAAACCAAATGTGCACTTGTAATCTAGTTATCCTACACTTGTGCTGGTACCAGAGTGCTGTCAAAAATATTCTTTGGTTCTCCAAACCACTATACCACTTGATGCCAATACAAAGTGAGAGGTAACTACCATATTTTTCCACAAGTGATGAAGAAAGGAAGAAAAGAAATCCTAGCACAGAGGTTTAGTATATTATCTTTCCAGAGATACTAACAGAAAACAATTGAACACTGAGTTTTTTTAGTTCTGTTTTATGCAAAGAAATTCTGCTAAAAATAGCTGTATGACACCCCCTTCTCATGAAAGGATGCACCCTGAAGGAAGAAAAACTGCATATTCAATGCTCTCCTACAACTAAACCTGTACCCAAGCTATTCTTTACTTCTGTTTTAACTTCCCTCTAATTCCGTCTTGTTTCTTATGTGTCAAATTTTAGACTGTAAACCCCTCAGAATGAACCATGTGCTCTTCTGCTCTGTAAAATATCATGTACACTAATGGTGTTATATAAATAATACATGAATAAATTTAACATGAAAATAAGACTGAATTGGATATGAAATAAATTGTTTACAAAAGCTCATGTCACATTAAAACAGCTAGAATCTAATTTTTTGCTACTATGGGTTAAGATGGCTACACTTCTGGAATGTGTACCTAGATGATTATCTTGAACTGGAACAAATGAGCAAATACTGGTTGACTAGGCAACAGAAAGCTTGAAATGCACTTTCTGAGTTGGAATCTGCAAACTCTGGCAGGCAATATTTAACAGAGAGAGAGAGAGAGAGAGAGAGAGAGAGAGATCTTCTGCTGTTTTCCAAAATGGTTCTCTGTAATAAAAAACCAAAAGGATATTCCCTGATTCTTGCTGTTCGTGGTTTTGACTTATCCTCTAAAATGTGTATGGATTTGAGCACCCAGTAGTATATATGCTTACAATTCTGCTTGGAGTCCAAAGTAAAGTCTCCTTATTTTTCTAGGAGGTTCCTAATAATAGCTTTACTGTTAGCTCTGAACTTTCATTTAGGAAATTTTAACATCGTAAATGTTTTTAGTGAGGTCTGGTCTTTGGGAGCATTCAGTGCATGAGTGAGGCTTAATAGAGGTGGAAAGGCAAATATTCTTCACTGAAAGATGATTGTAATGCTGGCAACTTTCTTGTATTCCATTGCCAGACTAAACCACGGGATGGGTGACTTTCTTTTCAATTAAAAGAACTGTAATGGAAAATACATCTAAAGTTGCAGTCTTGCACACACATATGTCAAATTAAGTTGCACTAAAGTCAACAGGATTTACATCTATACAATATATGTGAGATTTAGCAACCAGAAATACTGTTTCTACCTCAGTATGCAAATTTAAAGTAATGTAATAAACCAAGCCATCAACCAAATGACACTTAAGATGTCTTCAGCTACCACCCAGCCCTGATGAAAAAGAATAAAAACCAAACAAGAAGGGAAAAGTGAAGATGTACTAGGATGCCACAACACACAATGCTGATTTCGTGAAGGGATAGAAGTAAAATCAGCAAACATGAGTAAATGATGGAAGGCAGATGAGTGCTCTGTGACCTGCAGATAAAACTTGGGATGGGATGAGAGGGGCCTGTCTATATGAGAGGGAAAAAAATTAAGTACCTTGCAGTAATGGCACTTCTTAGCAGCAGTGACTTGTCTTGATGGTGGTTTTGTCCCCAGAAACTTCATACGCCAGATGGTGGCTGTGAGTGATTTACTCGCATTAAGTACTTTTAAAAAATGCCTAAGGTGTGCTGGAGTGATAGGGTGATTTTCCTAGTTAAAACAACAGAAAAACAAAAACAAAAACAACCCCAAACACCATGTTTTGTTGCCTTAGCAATCATGAAAATTCAACATGGCAGCAGCAGATGCTTGCCCCGTTAGCAAGCCATGCCCCCATGTTTGCCCGGCCAATCAGCTTTGTGTTTCCTCTCCTATGGGAAAGCAATTCATAACAAATCGCTTGTCCTAACGAGCAGGAATGAGCACTCCCCTCGCTGTTTTTAAAAAACTACGGGAAAAGCCACAAAGCCTTTCCCTGTGCTGCTTTTGCTGTTTTGGGCCCCCCTCCTTCCAAATATCGTAGGACCCCTGTATCTGTGGCAGTTCGGTTCTTGGACTTACCATGGGTACCAGAAACTGTGGATAACAGCAAGCACCTCTGAAAATAATGGGACTTCTGGTTTAAAATACCATAGAGTTGCTTGAAGGGCCTAGAAAATGTTTAGAGGATGCCTCTCTAGGCATTTTCTAGGAAGACTCTATGGTATGTGTTCTGTTTTGTGTCTCAGAGATAACTGAAACTGTCAACATTGGTTCTATGGATGGGGGTCCTACTGTACTGTGGATTGATGCGGGATCCCATTTAGACAGGTCGGATTCCCAGCAAATTCCATGAGGATTTTTTTCACTGTTTAGGGGTTGTCTATATGATGAAAATACCCCTCACAGAATTTGCTGGGAAGACAAGCTATCTTAATGGGATCCTGCATTGTCTCGTCGTATTGTGAAGGAGGGGGGGGGCAAAATGAGGAAAAACTATGCAAGAAATGCATTTGCGACTTTTCCTGACTTTTTAAAGAAGCTCCTGTGATATGCACATTTTCGCTCGTTAAGACAAGCAACTCCACATGAATCGCTTCCCCAGGCAGGTCAAAGTGCAAACCTGATTGGCTGGATGACCACAGGGGGCAGGGCTGGGTTACAGGGCAAGTGCCCACTGCCACCATGTTGGATTTTCACCTTAGTGAGTGATTGCTAAGATGATAAAATGGGGATTTGTGTTACCTTTTTTTCCCTCTCTCTCTCTTTTGGAAAGGTGGAATATCACTTGTACACACCATAGAAATAGTTTAAAAAAAAAGTTTGGCGGCAGCAGATTTAAAAACGTGAATAATCCACTCACAGCTGCCATCTCAGCTACAGTCATGCAAAGTTTATGGGGTTTGTAAAATCATTAAGACAGGTCACAGCTTTTTTCCCTTTGTGTAGACAAGCCCTGGGGTTGTCTAAATGGTCAAAATAACCCTCATGCAAATCGCAGGGAATATGACCTGTCTAAATGGGATCCCGCAACATGTCAATGTATTGTGAAGGAGGGGGCAAACAAGGCCAAAAACCTTGGGAGAAAAGCCTCCGCTTTTCCTGTTTCTTTTTAAAAACAACAAGGGGGTGCACATTTGTGCTCATTAGGACAAGCGAGTCGATTTGATTTGCTTGCCTAAACGAGAGGAAGCACAAATCTCATTGGCTGGATGAGTGCAGGGGGCGCTTGCTGACAGGGCAAGCGCCCACAGCTGCCATGCCCCCCCCAGCGGGGATGGGAGAAGGGAGGCGAGCTCTCCTCCTCCTCTTCCTTCTCTGTTTATCACCCCATACCCAGCTGTCATCTACCATGCGAAGCTTATGGGGGCTGCTTGGGGCAAAAAAGACCATTAAGACAAGTTGCAGCAACCTTGGGCCTGTCTAAATGGTGAAAATACCCCTCATGGAATTAGTTTGGAATCCTACCTGACTAAACAGGATCCAGCACCAATCCACACCATTTGGAAGGAGGGGGACCCTAAATGGCAAAAACAATGGGGTAAAAGCCGTTGCAGGCAATAAAAAGGATCAATATTTTCTGTTTTGCTTTCTTATACAATTGGAGAATCCAGCGAACCTGGGGATGACTTTTTAAAAACAAACAAACAAACCCAGCTGCGGTGAAGAACTAGGTGAAGAACTAGTGAGTTCATCATTTACGGCCGCCATCAGGAATGTGAGGCTTATGGGGGTTCCCGAGGCCATAAAAACCGTTTAGACATGTCACTGCTGCTGCAAGATGCCAATAGTAGGGGATTTTTTCCCCCTCGTGTAGATATGCCCTTACTTTTATTGTAGGGTTTTTGGGGGGCTCCTGTAGGCAAGCCCACTGTGAAGGCTCTCTGGGCATAGTTTTTGGGAGTTTTTTTTTTGCTGCCCCCTTCTGAATAGGGCGTATCCATGCGGGTTTCCATTAAGACAGATGCACTCCCAGGGAGTCCCACGAGGGTTACCTTCGCCGTTTAGACAACCTGGAGCCACAGGGATGCCAGTAAGGCTGGGAGGAGAGCAAGGGGGTAAAGCCACCCCACAGAGGCCGGGCGGTGGCTGAGGGAAGCCCCGGGACTCACCTCGCAGGCGGCGGGCCAGTCCCTTGGCCCAAGCGATGCGGTGAGGCGGGGGCTCGGCGGCCTCTCCTTCTTCTCCCGGAGGGAAAGGCGAGGGCAGCGCCTGGCTGGCTGCTCCCCCGCCCGCGCCACAGGGATGCTCCGCGTCCGCCTCGCCCTCCGCCGCCTGCTCCTTGTCCGCCCTCCGCCTGCCCCGCCGCTGCCTCCCGTCCTGGGCGCTGGAGGGAAGCGAAGGCGAAGCTGCCCCGCCGCGGCCCCACGGCCCGTCCATCTCCAGCACCGGCCCCGCAGCCACGGGGGCCGCCGCCGCCGCCTTGCCTTCCTCCTCCTCCTCCGGCTCAAAGCCCGGGTTGTCCCGGCTCCAGGCCTGCCTCGAGCAAGAGGAGAGCGGAGGCGAGGGCGAGCAAGAGGGGCCCCCGCTCCCGCCTCCCCCCAGCGGCTCTCGGAGCCCTCCCAGCTCCAGCTGCTCCAGGCCGCCCGGAGGACGAAGTCCTGCCCGCCCGCCCGCCACCCCCACGCCCGCCATGGCCCCAACGGGGAGCCCCAACGTCCCAAGTTTTCCCTTCTCCTCCTCCTCCTCCTCCTCCTCCTCTCGGGCCAAGCCGAGGAACGGGGCGGGCATTGCGCACCCTCCCCGCCCACAGCGCCTCAGCGCCAGCAGCCGGGCCGGCCTAAGAGGAGCCGCTTTGGCCCGGCTTCTTGGGATGGAGAGGAGCCCCCCCGGGGGAGGGAGGGAAGGGGGGCTCCTGTGTCTTGCTCGGGGCGACCCTCCGAGGCAGCGGTGGGCTCCCCCTGGCCTTTGGGGTTCGCTCGGCTCCGGCCTCGGACCAAATTTAGGTGGGAGGGAAGCCGCACGGTTGTTGTTAGCTGCCTTCTAGTCATATTGAGGATAGAAAAAGTTTGTTTTCTGCTGCTCCAGAGACTGGGACACGGAGCGATGGGTTCAAACGACAGGAAAAGAGATTCCCCCTCAACATTAGGAAGAACTTCCTGATGGTAAGAACTGTTCAAAAGTTGCATATGCTGCCTTGGAGTGTGGTGGAGTCTCCTTCTTTGGAGGTTTTTAAGCAGAGCCTGGATGGCCATCTGTCGGGAGTGCTTTGATTGGGTATTCCTGCAAGGCAGGGAGTTGGACTAGATGGCCCTTGTGGTCTCTTCCACCTCTGTGGGCTTGTCTATATGAAGAGGGGAAAACCAGACTGCTCCACAGTAATAGCAAGTTGCAGCAGCTGCGATCTGTCTTAATGGTTTTACACTACCAGTAAACTTTGCATTCCTGTAGCCAAGATGGCAGCCGCAAGTGAATTAGTCACATTTTAAAATCTGCTGTTGCTGGTTTTTTTTTGTTTTTTTTTTTTAGAAAAACTATTTCTGTGGTACACACAAGTGATATTTCACCTTTCCAAAAAAGGAAAAAAGATAACACGAATCCCCATTTTATCGCCTTAGTGATCACTCACTAAGGCAAAAATCCAACATGGCGGCAGCGGGCGCTTGCCCTGTAACCCAGCCCTGCCCCCTGTGGTCATCCAGCCAATCAGGTTTGCACTTTGTCTAGTATGGGGAAGTGCTTCATGCTGAATCGCTTGTCTTAACGAGCAAAAATGCACATATCACTGGAGCTTTTTTAAAAAGTCGGGAAAAGCCATGAATGCTTTTTTGGTGTAGTTTTCCCTCTTTTTGGCCCCCCTCCTTCACAATACAATGAGACAATGTGGGATCCCATTAAGACAGCTCATTTTCTGAGCAAATTCTATGAGGAGTATTTTCACCGTATAGACAACCCTAAGGACACAGAGAAATGGACTCAAACTTCAGGAAAAGAGATTCCACCTAAACATTAGGAGAAACTTCCTGATGGTAAGAGCTGTTTTGCCTAAGAGTGTGGTAGAGTCTCCTTCTTTGGAGGTTTCTAAGCCGAGCCTGGATGGCCATCTGTTGAGAGTGCTTTGATTGGGTATGCCTGCAGGGCAGGTGGTTGGACTAGATGGCCCTGGTGGTCTCTTCCAACTTTATGATTCTGACTTAGACTCATGGCGAGCCTGTGAATGGGACACATCTGAGTTCCCTTGTCGCTCTGTTCAATTCCTGCAGGCTCAAGGCCATAGCCTCCTTGATTGAGTCTATCCATCTAGTGTGCTGCCTTCCTCTCTTTCATAGAATCATAGAATTGTAGAGCTGGAAGAGACCACGAGGACCATCCAGTCCAACCCCCTGCCATGCAGGAAATCATGATCAAAGCATCCCGGACAGATGGCCATCCATCCTCTGTTTAAAGACCTCCAAGGAAGGAGACCCCACAATGCTCCGAGGGAGTGTGTTCCACTGCCTAACAGATTTTACTGTCAGAAAGTTCCTCCTAATGTTGAGGTGGAATCTCTGTTCCTGGAGCTTGCATCCATTGCTCTGTGTTCCAGTCTCTGGAGCAGCAGAAACCAAGCTTGCTCCATCCTCAATGTGACCCCTTCAAATACTTAAACAGGGCTATCATATCGCCTCTTAACCATCTTTTTTCCAGGCTAAACATACCCAGCTCCCTACATCTCTCCTCATAAGGCCTGGTTTCCACGATCCTCCTTTCCAAGCAGGTAGACAACTGTTGAAGGCTGACCTTCCCACCAGGAGAACTTGGAGGGCTACACTCCCCGTACTTCTGCAAAAAACCCAAACCAAACACCCCCCTTTTTTTGCCCCAAATGTTGTCTAGGGGACATGCGGGCATTCTCAGTATAGTATGTGTTTGGCTCTTCCTGGGTCCCTAGTGGACATTTTGGGTCATTTTGAAGCAAAAATATTTTTTTGAAACATTTGTTAAAAAATTGTTTTGATCTGGAGGGAGGGGGTTGGGGGGGCTCAAAACATAGTGAAAATACCCTCCACAGCCTCTAGAGGTCATTTTAGATCATTTTGGAGCAAATAAAATATTGTTGGAAAAAAATTGGGGGGGGAATTTTTGGGGGGACCTTAGTGGCCACAAACATGGCCCTATGAGTCTGCATGTGGCCTGTGGGCTGCTACTTTCCCCACCTCTGTCTTAGATGATGCTTGCTGAATATGGTTATTAAAATTGCTTTTGTTGTCGTTGTGTGCCCTCTGACTTACGGTGACTAAGATGAACCTATCATGGGGTTTTCTTAGCAAGATTTGTTCAGAGGGGGTGAGAGATGCTGAGAGAGTGTGGCCTGCCTAAGGTCACTCAGGTCTTGTCTATATGGGTTGAGGGGAGAATATGAACACGTCTGAAAAAGCAGGCATTCACAACAATGCACCCTGTCTTCAGGGTGAAAAGAGCCCCTCCTAAACTCCGCATGACCCCCTAGCCAAGATGGTGGCTGCGAGTGATTTACTCACAATTTAAAATCTGCCGCCATCAAATTAAAAAAAAAACAAAAAACAGTTTCCCATGGTACGCACAAGCAATAGTTAGTATTTATAAAGAAAGAAAGGGAAAAAAAAAAGATTATAAGATCATTATGTTATCGAATTACTGGACCCTCGCTTAGCCAAAAATTCCACATGGCATCCATAGGCGTTTTCCCTGTTTGCTAGCCCTGCCCCCATGCTCATCCAGCCAATCAGATTACGCTGCCTGTTCGTATCTGTGCAAATGTGAATGTTCAAATGATTGCACATTTGCATATCGTATGGAGCTTTTAAAAAAATCCGGATGAAGCCCTAGATGTGACACACATGGATTTTGCAGTAGATTTATCTGCCCTCCTTCCAAATAACATGTATTTATGCGCATGGCCATATGAACAGATTGCTGTACGTTCGCATCCTGTTCGTATTATTTTGACCATATAGAGAAGACCCCAGTGTGTTTCCATGGTTGATCAGTGATTCAAACCCTGTTCACCAGAGTTGTAGTCCAATGCTCAAACCACTACACCATGCTGGCTCTCTAAAATTGTTTTATTGGGGTCTAAAATTGAATGATTAATCCATAAAAACACATAGTGTTAATCTACTAAAAAGACAACCTTTTGTTTTATTTATTCAAACCTAACTCTTACTATGTTAGATAGTATCTACGAGTCTTAGTGGACCACAAGCTGCACATGAGTCAGCAGTGTGATGAAGCAGCTAAAAAAGCTAATGCGATTCTAGGCTGCATTAATAGGAGTATAGCATCTAGGTCAAGGGAAGTAATAGTGCCATTCTATTCTGCTTTGGTCAAACCTCAGCTGGAATACTGTGTGCAGTTCTGGGCACCACAATTCAAGTATGATACTGAGAAGTTGGAATGTGTCCAGATGAGGGTGACCAGGATGGTGGGAGGTCTGGAAGCCATGCCCTATGAGGAGTGGCTTAAGGAGCTGGGTATGTTTAACCTAGAGATGATTAAGAGGTGACAGGAAGTCTTTATCAATGACTTGGATGAGGGAATCGAGGGCATGCTTATCAAGTTTGCAACTGACACCAAATTAGGAGGAGTAGCTAATACCCTAGAGGGCAGGATCAAAATGCAAAATGACCTGAATAGACTAGAACGCTGGGCCAAAGCTAACAAAATGAAATTTAATACAGAGAAATGTAAGGTACTGCACTTAGGGCGGAAAAATGAAAAGCATAAATATAGGATGGGGAGACCTGGCTGAACGAGACTACGTGCGAAAGGGATCTAGGAGTCCTAGTAGACCACAAGTTGAACATGAGTCAACAGTGTGATGCGGCAGCTAAAAAGGGTAATGCGATTTTGGGCTGCATCAATAGAAGTATAGTATCTAGATCAAGGGAAGTCATAGTGCCACTCTATTCTGCCTTGGTCAGGCCTCACCTAGAATACTGTGTCCAGTTCTGGGCACCACAATTCAAAAAGGATATTGACAAATTGGAGCGTGTCCAGAGAAGGGCGACTAAAATGGTGAAAGGTCTGGAAACCATGCCTTATGAGGAAAGGCTTAGGGAGCTGGGCATGTTTAGCCTGGAAAAAAGACAGTTAAGGGGCAATATGATAGCCCTGTTTAAGTATTTGAAGGGGTGTCACATTGAGGATGGAGCAAGCTTGTTTTTTGTTGCTCTAGAGACTAGAACATGGAACAGTGGATACAAGCTCCAGGAACAGAGATTCCACCTCAACATTAGGAGGAACTTTCTGACAGTAAGAGCTGTTTTGCAGTGGAACACACTCCCTCGGAGCATTGTGGGGTCTCCTTCCTTGGAGGTCTTTAAACAGAGGCTGGATGGCCATCTGTCGGAGATGCTTTGATCGTGATTTCCTGCGTGGCAGGGGGTTTGACTGGATGGCCCTTGAGGTTTCTTTCAACTCTACAATTCTATGATTCTGTGATAGCTATGTTTAAATATCTGAAGGGATGTCATATTGAGGATGGAGCAAGCTTGTTTTCTGCTGCTCTAGAGACTAGGACATGGAGCAGTGGTTTCAAACTACAGGCAAAGAGATTCCACCTCAACATTAGGAAGAACTTCCTGACAGTAAGAGCTGTTCAGCAGTGGAATGCACTGCCTCATAGTGTGGTGGAGTCTCCTTCTTTGGAGGTTTCTAAACAGAGGTTGGATGGCCATCTGTCGGGAATGCTTTGATTATGTATTCCTGCATGGCAGGGGGTTGGACTGGATGGCTCTTGTGGTCTCTTCCAACTCTGATACTATGATTCTATGTTTGATAGGGTTTACTTTTAGATACGATTGCATACTAAATGTAGTCTGTAAAAAGTGAGAAATTGGAGTTTTGTTTCTTTACCCAGCTTTTATCAAGTTATCTTCATTTTTACAAATCATTAATTATCATCCTGATATAAGATGGAAGAAGACCTAAGAGAAAGGCAGGATACAAAACAAGTAAATAAGCATATTTTTGAACAAAATAGAACCAAGTGATAGGCACAGTCTTCAACAATTATGCTTATTATACTCAGAGATAAAAATACATAGGAAGTATCATTCTTTCATAGTCAACATAGTTGCTCTTTTGAAATGAATTGATCCTATGGACTAGGAAGTTTATTTTGTCTCCTCATAAACATAATTGAAGGATTACAGGTAGAATGAAAAGAGTCTAGTTTAACTCCCAGAGCTCAGAAACATATTGTAAGTCTCCTGCTTTTTTTTTTTTTAATATACAGGTCAACCCCCATATCTATAGAGTCGGTATCTACAGTTTCACTTATCCATGTCTGAAAATATGTATTTTCTCTCAAGGCATTTCTAGGTCCTCCAGTGTGATTATATGGTCAACCTCCGGTGTTTGTTTCATTGAAAATAACAGAGTTCTCTGTTATCCACAGTTTCAGGTATCCACAAGTGTGTTTGTATCTTGGAACATATCCCCTGCAGATACGGGGGTCAACCTGTACCTAAATTGCTGTCTGGGTTTTTGTGTATTTGAGAGAGGAAAAAGCACAATATTCTAATTTATGTAATACCAGAAAAAGTAACTGGCTGCTTTTCATGGGCTAGAATGCCCTTTATTTTGATACACCAAATTATTCAAGCAAAGTTACACAGCTATCAGAGTAAGATGTACAGTGGCTATTCTCTGTCAGAGAAGCCACAACCACTGGGATCCCTAGGCATATGTACTGCCACTGTTGCCTGAGGGAGAGGGGTTCATCCATTCCCCACGGCAGTGGGGAGAAGGCAGTGCTATAATATTTCCCTTCCCCATTAATGTCAAACTGTATTGATTGCAAGTCTATATAATGGTTAGGAAAGTTGGCCACCTAGTGACTGGAGATGATATTACAGGCTGCAAACACAATTCAGTGGGTCAGACTTGCATATTTAATCCCTCTTGTCATAAGCCCCAGCTGTATACAAATGGGGTTTCTTTAGGATGCATTCCAAGTTTTGGATTTCATGAATATGGAGCTATAGCTCAAACAGGGAAACATACACATGTATACATATTATTATAGATTTTATTTTCAGTATTAAAATCATTTAATTACAGCATTGTAACATAATAGTATTCAGTCTATGAATAACACAGAGACTGCTGTACCTCTCTTTTTACCCCTTCATAATTAATATGACCTGGAAATCAAGTAGGAGGCCATGCAGCAAAAAGTTATATTAGTGTAGCAGAAAGGCGAGTGAATATTGTAGGCTTCAATTGGCTTGTTTAACAAACCAGTTATATTGCATTTTTATTGACTGAAATCAAAGTCATTCTTGTATACAGCAGAAAATAAATATTAATATGACATCATGTTGCCTACCTCCTTACCTCAGAAAAAGAATATAAGTGATTTTGTGCCCAGTGTTTAACTTCAAACCTCCTTTATTTGAAAACAGAATTTTCATTATCAGTGGTAGGTAGTGTCAAGAAACCCCAGTGGTGTTATTGATTACAGAGACACAGGCTTCCTATTGCAGTTCTCCAGTTGGAACTTCAATTTCCGTATCCATACTGGTCAAGACATTCTCAGGGTTGTCATCTGCTAAGTCAGCTTCATCTCTGAACTGTTTTTTTTAAAAAAGACATTATCAGCTGGTGAGTTCTTAGACAGGATTTGATAGAACTGAGAGAATAAGGAGATAAGAAGTTACCTGACACTGCTCTTCTTGAAGGTAGTTCCAACCATAAATGGCAATAAGAGAGAAAGGACATAGGGTGTATCTATACTATAGAATTAATACCGTTTGACACCACTTTTACTGCTATGGCTCCATCCTACTGAATCCTGGGATTTGTAGTTTTGTGACGCACCAACATTCTTTGGTAGAGAATGCTAAAGATCTTGTAAAATCACAAATCCCAGGATTCCATAGGGTGGCGCTACAGCACTTCAAGTGGTGCCAAACTGCATTATTTCTACAGTGTACCCAGAGTCATTTGAGGGAGCAAGAGAGCATTGAAGGATCAGCCCTTCCATCTAGCAGAGTCAGGCTCAGTTGCCTCAGGCAGCAGGTGCCAAGAGATGCTGAGGGATACAACGGTGAACCATACAGCATACTCTGTGTCCTCAAAGGAAGCCTGTTGCCTATAAGTGTAATTGATGTTCCCCTATCGCCAATATTGATGAAAGAGTCAACTTCCTGCCCAGTTGGAGTAGGAAGTTGACTGTCAGTTTGTCAATGTAACTAAAAGATGCCAGGTAGAGTGAAAAAAGTCTAGTTTTACCCTTTGAGCTCCTGTGAGCATATTCTATGGTTCCTAGGTTTTTGTTTTAAAAAAATGTATATGAGTAGGAGCCACCATCTTGTATTTTGCTTTAGACAGTATAATGTTGTAGGCTGGACTTGTCAAGGATATACAGTTGTCCCTTCACATTCGCGTGTTTCACATTTGTGGTTTTGCATATTTGCAGTTTGTAGCTACTGCTCAACTAGCTCAAACTCCAAGATCCCACCCTCCTCCCCTCTCCTCCTATCCTGCCAACAACACAGTTCCATCTTGCTTTTTTACCTTACACCAAAACAACACTGCCCGTTACTTTAAACCTTACTGTTTTAAATGGGCAGCACTGTTTTGGTGCAAGGTAAGAAAGCAGGATGGAGTTGTGTTGTTGGCAGGGCAGAGGGAGGGAGAGCTGGTGGGGAGGCAAGTGTGGGTGGGTGAGGGGCATGGTTTGTGTGCCCAGGGGCAGGGGTTGCCACCATGGTGGCAGGTATTGGCAGTCCTGTTGGTGGGAGAGGAGTCTACAGTACTGTAGTGTAGTACGTATGTTGGGGGCAGGACTTAACTTATTTGTGTTTTTTTCACTTTTGTGTTGGTGCTCCGCCCCTAACCCCTGCAAATGTGAAGGGACAACTGTATTAGCATTTTATTGGAATTTAAGAGCAGAGTAGGAGCAGTGAATTCCACATCTTGTGAGAACTGTGTGTTTTAGTGGGAGCATCTTAAAATTCAGGATGCTTATTTGGGGCATCAGAAGGTGATGATACTTGATCTGAAACAGAGGCCTAAAATTGAACTTTCTTGATTATGAAAATCCTTACAAGTGCTGCCAAAAATCCTCACCAGAATCTTTTATGACCTTTTATGTAACGTAACTGCGTGTATCTAGCTAAATATCAGAGGCACTAAGAAGCCTGATTACTGGACTCTATTTATAAGGAGCCAGTGAAATCATAGATACTTTTCTAGAGCAATATATTCTTCATAGGCTGTTATTTTTACCTGTTCATCATCACCATTGTCATTTACAGTTGAAGGAAAGAAATCCTGGAACAAACAAAAAGATAACCAGAATATTCGTGTTAGAAGTTGTTTCTCTTGAGTTTAGTTGAAATCATGTTGCATTTATGCAATTATATTGGACTTAAACTGTATTTGCATTACTACTTAGAATGCCTTGGAAAAACAGTATTTAAGTATTTTAATTAATAGATAAATGTTAGGGCAAATTGCCCTAGATTTATTGTGGGGGAGGGAGACATAGCAATTCATGATTATCCTACTATGATGGCACATCCAGCTTGATTGAAAGGTCCCAGATTTTGTTCCTATTCTTTCTGATTTTATACTGGGTTAAAATAAACTGACTTGGGGAGCTGGTATAAATAGTTTCTCATCATACTGGGAGCTGACAGAAAATATTCTGGGATAAACAAAAATTATGGATCTCCAAAATAAAGTCAGAAAGAACAGAAACAAAATCTGGGACTTTAGTCAGTTTGGATGCATCCTGAGTTGAGAGTTACTGAACTTTCATATTTAAAATAGCCCAGCCAAGCATCACATTAAAAGGCTCTTAATTTTCACAGAACTAGGACCCCCCACACACTGACACACGCACACACACACACACCATTATTTGTACTATCTGTAAGGTTATGTTTTCTACCATACATTTCCCCAGTTTTCTTTTTTTTTTACATGCATTTGCTTATTTACAGTATGTATACCATATATTTTTAAACCGATATTGAAGGCAACCGAAGAACCTCAAGCAGCTTATCACTAATTGTGCTTTAATTGGACTTGTGCCTTAATATGAGTCTGTAGCAGTTCACTGTGTGTGTGTGCGTGCCTTCAAGTCACCTGATGAGTTATGGTGACCCCTCAACATGCATAGGGTTTTCTTTGGCAGGGAATACTCAAAGAAGGTTGTCTTTCCTCTGAATTATAGTACCTGGTAGTTGTTGGAGGTCCCCATCCATGTAAAGGCCAGGACTAGCCCTGCTTAGCTTCTAAGATTAGCTGGAACCTGGTGCTTTTAGGGTATTTAGACCCAGTAACAAACCTCTACTTCAAGAAAATATACGCAGACACCAGGGGGAGCACAGCATATGTGGTAAGGGAACATGGGGAACAGATTGTGGGGAACATGTGTCAAGAAACACAGTTGGTGCTTTGGGACAACAACTTTAATCTGGCTTTGGGCAATTTACAGTAGATCTAAATACCCTAAAGGCTAATCAATTGACTAATCATCAATGGCCATCTGTTTTAATATCTATAACTAGTATGGCTATAGATCTCTGACTATGTCTTGTAGAGTAGAAATTGCTTTTTTTGGGTACATTAGTCACCACAACATTTGTTCATGAAAGGGTTTTCTAAATCAGCAAATTGTTGTGGATGTAATACTGCTAATCCTTACTTTTTGGAGTTGTCCCATAGTAGCTACATTTTGTGAGGAAGTAATCATACAGGTAAATTTGGTTTTGGAAAGTTCATTGATATTCACAGACATGGACATTCTTTTGAATTATTTACCTGTTTTTTGGAAATTAACAAATGGTCACAGAAGTGGATTTTTTTTGCACCCTTTTGACTGTTAAAAATTTAATACTCCGTTACAGGAAAGATAGATTTTCTCCCCCTGTAATCCAATGGATAGAAGTTCTAACAATGCTTGCAACATTTGAAAGAATGATGTATCGATGAAATTTACAAATGACTTATATGTGGACATTTGATCAGCTTTTATAGAAACTTATGACTAATGAGGTTATATTTTCCTCCTTTTGTGTTTTTTATTTTCTTGCTTTTGCTATATTGGAACATTATTGTATGTAACTGAGATCCCCTTTGAATGCAAATAACATTTTATTAAAAAATACCCTAAAGGCACCAGATCCTGTCTGATTTTGCAAGTTAAGCAAGGGACAGCCCTGGTTAATACTTGGATGAAAGACCACCAATGAATCCTACCACATAGGCTATATTTCAGAAGATGGAATTGACAAAACCACCTCTGAGGTTTGTATGAAAACCTTGTGAAATTCATGGGGTCACTGTTAAGTCAACAGGCAACTTTAAGGCATACTCACACACTCACACAACACATGAGATGTTAATTTAGGATGATCACATTGACTTCTTAGCATGTACAGTATGTCATGATAAGAATCATGTCATGTCCCAGATAGAAGATTTTGACTTTTTATTTAACTCACAATTACTCTTCCAACTCTACAATTCTATGATTCTATGAACAAAATATACATGGCAACATTAAACCTTTTTGAAATACAGTATTTTAGGACACATAACTGTCACTCTGAGTGTAAAAGTAGATTTCCTCCCCTCTAACATCTCTCTCTCTCTTTCCTTTTCCTTGTAACAAGGTAGGGAAATATGCAGCAAGAAGGGCTAACAATTCTCTACTGGGTAGAACTGCTAGTACTGTACAATTAAGACTAAAATCTGAAGCGTGGTTCCTTAGAAGTAAGTCCTGCACTGTGCTGCTGTCTCCAATGCTCTAGAGGCAGCAAGCATGCTACTATCATCATGCTAGCAAAAAAAAAAAAAAAAAAAAGAAGAAGAAGAAGAAGAAGAAGAAGAAAAAGGGGTTAAACACACGCCATTTCACTTTGAAAATAGGCCTTGTTTTCAAGGGATTTAAGGCAAAGACAAACTCTCTCTGAACAAATCTTGCCAAGAAAAGGCCACAATAGGTTTGCCTTGGGATCACCATTAGTCAGAAATGACTTGAAGGCACACAAATACAGTACTTCCATAACATGATTTAATTTCAAACCAAAGTATGTGTTCCTCATGTTTGAAATCAAAATCCCATGTTTTAAATCCCTCTCTTGCCATCGTCCCCATTGCACTACCAAGTTTCAATGCTGGAGCCTCATAGGTAAAGGGAAAACAATTAGCTAACACACATTGGAAACTGTTTAATGCAGTGTAGATGTGTAAATAGCTATTGCTTAAAAACAATTTGTAAGCCGCTCTGATAGCCTTGTGGCTGAAGAGCGGGGTATAAATAAATAAATAAATAAAAATAAAAAAATAAAAATAAAAAAAATAAAAGTTGTTGTTGTTGTTGTTGTTTTTGCTGCTACCATGGCAAATTTAGTAGCAGCGCAAACCTTTGAAGGGGCACAAGAGCAGTCGCATGAATGCATTCCACATCCCTGCTTCAGTCTGTGGCAGACATAATACTGAATTCCTACAAAGCATTGGTTTGCAAACTGGAAGCTATACCATACTCAAGAACCTGTGCTCCTTCCCCTCTGTTCGGCCCTCTTCAGACGGAATCACCCCTGTTCCTTTGTTTGTATTAGGGTTTAGAATTCTACATGTAAACCACACTAATTGGCTTCTGTTGTAGCCACCATTTGCAAACATAGGGCTTGTATATACAAGGCAATAAAATGTGGATTGGTGCACAGTAATGCCAATTTGCAGCGGCTTTCATTTGTCTCTATGGTTTTTTTTCAAGATCACAGGTATGTGAAGCTATCTGCATTTGATGTTCAAATGCCATGCCTATGGAGTATATGGCATTTTTGGCCCCCTTCCTTCTGAATATGGTGAAATGGTGCAGGATCTCATTGGGACAAAAGATATTCTCGAATTCTATGAGGAGTATTTTCACCGTTTAGACAAGTCCTAACTTAAATCAATTGTTTTAGACTCTAATTAATCTGGAATCATAGATAGTCTTAACTGTTTTTAGCACAAGTGCATGTAACTTGATATCACTAACAAGTGCTACGGAAGAGAAGAGAGGCTAGCTCCAGTCTTGCAAATCATGCTGTCCACAGTTTTATGTTTGCTTGAACTAAATGGTTCACTTGATGCACTTCAACAACTATTTACAAGAATACCCTGCTAAGTAGCTATTACTGTAATAGGAACATAAACTCTCTGTATTAATCTCTACAAGAAGGCTTACCTCTGGATCATTTGCTGTGTAACCATCATCAAAGGGCTGATCATTCTAAAAAAAAAAAAAGAAAAAAAGTAAGTACCAGAAGTAATTTTGTATTCAAGCTAATTAAAGTATAGTGAAAGTTTTAACTAATGCATGTGTTGAATGCTACAGCTTTTACCTCAGGTTCAAATGCATCCGCATTCACATCTGAAGAAAGTGATAACTAGAAATAAAGAAAATGAAGTATTAGCATGAATGCATGTCTTCACAGAAGAAAGTTTTGCAGGATAACCGTTTATGCAAAATATAATTATTGCTACAATTGAGTAAAAAAAGTCATAATCCATTTTGTAAACTCAGTGTAATAAGCTGCTAGGTAAGAGATTAAATGTGAAACGAGATCAAAAGGCCTGCCTAGATCCTGTTTAGATCAGTATTCCGTGGCAAACCAAACATTGCCCATGGAGACAACATCACAGTTCTCACTCCAACCCCACAATTACTACAACAAATACATCTAATTACTGTAGCTATTGTGGGTCATAATTAAAGATCCTCAGCCAAGAAGGACTGCAGAGACTTGACCGACAATTAGTTAGGATGTTGAGCTCATTGTAAATTCAGAAGATACTGTTTCAGGAGATAAGAACAAATTTTGGCTATCTACAAAATGAGCCAAGATTCAATAACCCCTGATAAAGCTGCAGTATCTCTCATGCATCTGTCTATTTAGCTTTTAAAGCCATTCATGCAAATAGCCATGTGATGGCAGCAAATCCCACAAGTGAATTATGTGCTGTGTGTATAAATGTTTTCTTTTGACCATCAGGAATCTACTTCCCATGACTTTCATGGGATGTCTCTGAGTTCCAATATGAGAGGAAAAATATTTACATGTATCTTTGGTTCAATGAGGAGGAAGTTTTACATCTCAGCATATCTAGTGACTGACATTCTTCTTTTTCACAATAGTAGTAATATGCCCAAATTGTTATTTTTCTGTTACTGTGCATAGTCACATGTGAATTTATTAGGAATTTTATGTCTGATTCTTTCGTTATTGCTGCTCCTGAGCTACAATTGATATGAATACAATCCTAGTTGTTGCAACATTCTTCCAAGCACAGGCAGTGAATTACTTTGGCCAGTTTGCAAGAACATGTATACAGCACCACAGGATTTGCATTTAAGTTGCCCCTAGTAAAAACATTAGTGGTCTCTCTCTGGCTTTTCTTCGCAAACAAAGGTTCAGGAAGGACTCATCCTGCGCTTTCTGCAAGTGCACTGATGACTAAAAAGGCCAATCCGAGATAAACAAGTCCGGTTGCAAAAAGCACAGCAGAAGGTCTCCTTGGGTGATGTTTCTGGGTTGTGATTCTTTCTGTGTTGTCATTTCTCTTCAAGACTTGTTCGGCGTGAGTTCTCAAATAAGGCTGCAGCATTGTGGATAGTGCGTCTCCATGCCTCCCAATGTGAGGCCAGGACGGACCATTGTTGGTGATCAATTTGGCCGAGCCTGAGATGTTGTTTCAGAGAGTCCTTGTATCGCTTTTTTGGAGCGCCCCTCTTACGCTGACCCGTGGCGAGTTCACCGTAGAATAGTATTTTTGGGAGGCGATGGTCCTCCATCCTAGAAACGTGCCCTGCCCAGTGCAGCTGTGTTTTCAATATCATGGCCTCAATGCTGGTGATCCCTGCTTGCTCATGGACAGCAACATTCGTCACATAGTCAGTCCGGTGTATATTTAGGATAGTGCATATACAGCACTGATGAAAGCGTTCGAGGAGTCATAAGTGTTGGCGATAGGTGACCCATGTTTCAGACTGGTAAAGGCAGTACAATGGCAGTAGTACAAGTGACTTAAATCCTCTTCTGAAGTCTAGAATAGACCTCAGGACTAGAATAGAGCCATTGTATCAGCTGGATTTACATATGTGTAGACTCACCTTTCAATAATTGATTGAATGGGTCTCCTGTGTCTGGGATTAACAATAGAATTCTGGCCTATATCTATAATAGGGCCTATCAAAACCTAATGAAAACTTGTAAGAATAACATAATACTCCTCAGTGTAGTAAGTAGTATGAGTATCCTTTTTACCTCCTGTCCATTGCTCTCATCATTTGCAGTTAGCAAAAGAGGATCCTGAAAACAAATATAAGTAGAAAATCAAATGTATATAATTGTATCATATATATATGTGTATATTATATATGATATTATCGATATGCATATACATATATCTACATGATATGTACCATATATATATGGTGGCTCTGAAATTCTCTTCACAGAGAAGCTAAGCTGGCAACTTCTTGACTTTCTTTTCACAGACATGTGAAGGCTTTGCTGTTCCAACAGACATTTGATGAGTAATTGTATAAGTTCCATCTCATCTAAACAGTGCACTGGCTTTTGCTATTTGTTGTACTGGACTCTGTGCGTGCATGTGTGTGTGTGTGTGCATGCATGTTTAATGACACATGTTTTAATCTGGTTTTAATTTTTGGATTGTTTAATCTTGTTTTAACTTTTGTATCTTGTGAACTTTAACAATGTGTTTTTTTAACTTGTAAGTCACTTTGCATCCCAAATTGGGGAAAAAGTGGGATAGAAAACAACAACAACAACAACAACAATGTATTTCATCCCAGACTGTTAGATATCTAGGTAACTTTTGTTTGCTGTATCAAAAGTGTCATGTACCATTGTGTAAGCCATACTGAAGGCAGAAAGATAGGATATTCATGTTAGAAATACATAGACAATGGCCTCAGTTCAACATCCCCTTGGTGTAAATATTCACATGCAGGTCTTATGCTAAATTGAGCCATATATTCCCCCCCTCTCCAACTTACTGGAAAGCCCTGAAGATGCCTCGCATAGCCATTCTAGGTTTCCAGGTGAGCTGGCAGGATCAGAGAAGGTCTGGCTCCATTCCTTGCATAGCCAGATGCATAGTGATAACAGCAGCACTGAGATCTGCCAGGATTCTCTGGGGGTCTCAGTGCTTCTGTAAGAATCATATGTCTGGGGGGGGTGGTGGTGGCAGGAAATTGCCAGATGCTCATCCAATCCTATCTGTTCACCCAGGTGAGGCAGCTTTGGGGCATTGCAATAAGTCAGGGAGTAGGGCTGGATGCTGCATGGAGAAGAAAGGAATACCAACCCCTGCACTGCCTGAAAAGCACATCTGCAACCATAATGAACACTTATGCATGCACATGTCTATCTATCTGAAATCCATCCAATGTGTGAAGAGGCCCATAGGAGTGGTCTATTAGATAAGGTAAGCCTTAGATTAGGGTGGGAAACATGGCCCTCCGTTGTTGGACTGCAACCAAGATGCCTAGTCAGTATAGCCTATAGTTAGGGGCTGATGGCCATTCCACTTCAACAACATCTGGAGGACCTCATATCCTTCATTCCTGCCTTAGAGGGAGATGCACATGCAACCCATGAAATTCTTTAACTCAAAAAGGTAATACAAAAGAACACTGAAACAAGCAAAAGTATTCATTTTGAAGATGATATCTTATATAGAGACAAAGTATAGTGAAATCTGCTAATAACAACTATATAAAGGGGAAAGTTCAGAATGTATTGAATGATCAGATTTTACCTCCTGGTCATAGTTGTTCTGTTTTGCATCTGAAGAATGTGAGTTCTGAAAACCAAGGAAGTTATATGAAAGCATATTTGGTGAAAAGCGGGCTTGTTTGACTGATAGCTGTCAGTTTGCTACACCACTCTGTAAGTCAGGGTTGCATAATGTATGGCTTTCCAGATATTGGGCTCTAACTTCCATTGGCCCTAACAACCATGGCCAGTGGTAAATGTGATAAAACAGGAGTTGCCAGATGTAGTCACACTTAGATTAAGTATGTGACATTCTAATTAATAACTATTTATATAGCCCATGTAAATACTTTTATCCCTTCTTGTTTTTATGTGCCTTCAAGGCAATTCTGACTTAGGGCAACTCTTTCATAGGGTTTTCTTTGCAAGATTTATTCAGAGGAGGTTTGCTATTCCTTTCCTCTAATGCTGAGAGAATGTGACTTGCCCAAGATTACCCAGTGGATTTCCATGGCTACCTGAGGATTTGAACCCTAGTCTTGCAGACTCCTAGTCCAATGTTCAAACCACTAGACCACAGTGGCTCTGACTTTTATCTTACCCCACAACAAAGAAACACCTTGCTATGTATTTCTACATCTTCATGACCAACTTATTGCTCTAAAGCGGTGCTTCTCAATATGGTGGTCCCTGGACCGGTGTCAGTCCTTGAGGCATTGGCTGCTGGTCCCTGGAAAGAAGCAGTTGTACCCAATGGGCACAAATCTAGTGCCGATCCCTGGAAGATTGGGAAAAAATAATTGCTGATCTCCCACATGAGAATGCCTGAGAAGCACTGCTCTAAAGAATATTTTCGTCTGTTTCCCTTTTAAAATATATATTATCGTGCCACTGATGACATTGAACCTATTCCTTCTTCCTGTCTTTCTGTAGGTATGTCAGTGGCACAAAGAAGCTTTACATACCAGCATAGGTGTTTCCCGAGGTGCCAGTTGTCTGGATTCAGGAGGGTTTGCAGAAATCTTAACCTTAGAAAAGGAACCAACATTAGAATTTAAAATGAAGTTCAGGCCTTGCCAGCCTTTCAACTCAAGGTATCTCATATCTTAAAGTCAACCAGCTTGTTTTATGTGAAGTCAAAGGCTTTCACGGCCAGAATCCATAGGTTTTCTGTGGGTTTTTGCCAGGCTGTGAAGCCGTGTTCTGGAAGAGTTTTTATTCTTGACATTTCGCCTGCATCTGTGGCTGGCATCTTCAGAGAATGATGCCTGCCACAGATGCAGGCGAAACGTCAGAAGTAAACTCTTCCAGAACATGGCCTCACAGCTCGGAAAAAAAAACCCACAGAAAACCAACCAACTTGTTTTCTTATGTGAGGCAGAAAATCCCGTAAGCATCTTCTCCCCACCCTGGCAGTAAATCAAATGAAATAAGAAACTATTTCCTTCCCTTCCATGACAGCCAAAATGTGCTGCCTGAGGCAGCCACCTCACTCTGCTTAGAAGCATAAAATGGGAAGGGGCCCCATAGGCCATGGAGAGCAACCCCCCTCAATGCAGGGAATCCACCTAGAACATTCCCAACAGGTAGCTGTCTAGCCTCTTTTTGAAGACATCCAGTGAAAGAGACCCCACCACCTCTCTAGGTATTTGATTTCATTGTTGAGCAGCTCTTACTGTCAATGTGAAGTCAAAGGCTTTCATGGCCAGCATCCATAGATTTTCCTTGGTTTTTTTCCGGGCTGTGAGGCCATGCTCTGGAAGAGTTTACTTCTGATGTTTTGCCTGCATCTGTGGCTGGCAACTTCAGAGAATGGTTGGGTAGGCGTGTGTGCAGAGTTTATATACAGTTTATATGCCAGCCACAGATGCAGGTGAAACGTCAGAAGTAAACTCTTCCAGAACATGGCCTCACAGCCCAGAAAAAAAAAAAAACCGAAGAAAAACCTTACTGTCAATGTTACTGTCCTTTCCATGTTCAGTCAAAATCTACCCTCCTGTAACTTCGAATCATTAGACCTGGTCCTACCTCTGTGGCAGAAGAGAACAAACCTTCACACCCACCCACCCCGCTTAATGATAGGGCCTGCATGAAATGAAACCACCTTGTGAGAAAAGGATTTAGCACCTAGGATCTCTGCTTTATGACTGATTACTTTTAATCTTTCAAACCAGGTCAACAATAACAAGGTAGGCATTTCAGTGCTGCTGAGGTTATATTTAGCTCCTTATTGCAATGGAGTAGTACTGGCAGAATATGTTTCTGTTTGCTGTTGTTTTCGTGATTATTATGGATGGCTGTTATGACTTTAGCTGGTCCTGTCAGCAAGAGCTACTTTTATTTTTATTTTTAAAATTTTTTACTACAGTGCTGAATGGTTTTAGGTGGAGGTTGCTTCCCTTCCATGGCTGAAATCCTAAAATAGACCCATCCAATCAAGTGATGGGTCAAAATGTATTAAATCCCATCAGTTCAATGTATCTGCTCCAGTCAGGAGTAAATACAGGATTGAGGCCCATAAGTGATAGCAGTTATTTTTGTAGGCACACCAAGGTAACTGAGGTTTTCATACTTCACTGGCAAATGAGTGGTCATCAGTATTCAACATGATATCTGTAACAAGTGTCATGAAAAAGTTATATGGTAAACTGAATGAATAGAAATCCTTCAATGTAGTGAGGCATTGTTTTTACCTTTTGTGCCTTCTTGTGAGGGCTGTCATCAGCTGAATGAGAGCCTGCCTGAAAATCAAAATAAAACATAGTAGTAGTGTCTGAAAAGTCCATTCTGCGTAGTGCTGTCACCAGAGCTCAAAACAGGTGGAAAGAATATTTTAAAATATTGTAAATGGTCAAGAAAGATGTTTCTGGAGTTTGACGAGGAGAATCCTGAACTGATGGCAAATCTTTGCAGTTTGGAGGTTGTTCTGTGCAAAACTGATGTTATTGTATGCCATCTTTATGGAGTGGGTATGAATATTTTAATAAATAAATTAGCAAGTGGCTTCAGTGGAAGCTATTTCATTTGAGAAGACAGTGTTGGCAGAAAGGTTTAATTAAAAACAACACACACACACACACACACGGGAGGGGGGGGGAAGAGTATTATGAAACATGCTTTCTACCTACTCCACTTACTTTTCACATTTTAAAAAAGACATTGGGAGATTCAATCATTGTACTCTTGGCAGTAGGCAGAAACAAACCATAGATCGATTAATTGTACAAAACCAGAAACAATGCTTGTGAAAAACTCAGAATTAAAAGACAGATTTGGTGCATACATCTAGAGGAAACATAGAGAAGAGTGAAATTTTTGACCCAAGCGTGTAGTATTCTTAAAACAACAACAACAACAACCCTTTTCTTTATCTGTCTTTACTTACACCTGATGAAAGGGAGTCCTGAAAACAAATATCAGCACTTGGTCATATATCATAATTTCCATTTGATGGTCCCCCCCCCCCTCATATTAGTTCAGTGGGGAGGAAATTTGGCATACCAGTTTAGGTGGTGCTATTTCTTGAGCTTCTATGGTATGGTGAGCAGGAACGATCTCAGCATCCTTACAGCACAGGAGACAAAAGGAAATAAACTTGACATGGGTTGAATGAATTTTGTCTCTCAAAAAAGTGATAATGGAGCTCTTTAATGAAAAAGGAAGCAATTTAAGGGACATAATGTTTTGGATAGACTTGCTTTCCTATTCAGTTCTACCAAACATATGCACATTTTTTTTTCCTGGCCATGTAATGGATCTCATCCTGCTCTTGAGTAAGAGATAGACTCCCCTGAGATCATCTACACTCAGAGAGGCCAGGATGGCCCCATCCTTGCTATCCTTCAAGCAGCAAGTTAAAACATTTTTGTGCCACCAGGTTTTTACAAATTGACAAGGGCTGGGCTTTTAAGGCTGTGCGGTGTGGATTTAAAGATGTAAGGGGGTTTTATACAGTTGTTAATGCATTTTAATATTTTAATGTTTGCTGTTTTTAGCTTATGAATTGTTTAATTCTTTAAAAAATATTTATACTGTAATTTTTTACTTTTATATTGTTTTTGACTAGTATTGTTTTAAAGATGTTGTTAACCAACTTGAGTCCCATGGTGGGAGAAAGGTGGGATATAAATGAATAAAGCAACAACAACAACACACTACCACCACTCACTGATTTTAATTCCCTATGACCAGTAACTCAGTGGAAAGTTACTGGGGAATTTTAACTTGCACTAGTCCACTCCTGACTCTGCATGCACACGTACACACTGAGCAAAGGCATATGAAAGAGTGTGAAAAGAAAGAGATTTTCAAAAGAGGTTTACTGTATTTAAGCATGCAATCTACATTAGCAACAAGGTATCTCTCACATGAAAGCACCTTCCTTCAAGCATTCTTAGTGGTATTTACAAGTTGCAAGCAACAGCCTGTGTCATGTTCAGCCGAGGATTAAAAAGAAACATAATTCCCCTAATGCAAATGTCTAAACACATTCCTATTCTACTTACAAATACAGATGTTCTGAATATTTGATGTCCATTGGGCAAGCTAGGAGTCTGGATCCTCTGTCCAGCACTCTACCAAGCTCC
This sequence comes from Gambelia wislizenii, assembly GCA_030847615.1. Classification (NCBI taxonomy): domain Eukaryota; kingdom Metazoa; phylum Chordata; class Lepidosauria; order Squamata; family Crotaphytidae; genus Gambelia; species Gambelia wislizenii. Next base: position 22,180,617 of record JAUMIR010000005.1, on the reverse strand, counting down.
CAGAGGTTTAGAACTTTCCCTTAGAAGCACCTTGAAGCTTTGACCAGTGGTCATTCTCATTGGATCATTGGCTTCCATGATCTCTGATGTTCTTCTGTGGGGCTGACCCCAATAAATGCAAGTTTAAACTCAACACTTTATTAAACCTTTGTTTACCTGGAAGGGTGACTATACTGCTAAGCTGTCTTGGCCAAATAATGGGAGGATGCATTATCACAGGCCAACAGCATGGTTTTTTTTGGGGGGGGAGGGAGCAGCATGATGTTGTAACATCACAACAGAACTTTTGCATCTGATCCATGAGCCCTTCAGCAGATTCACACATTAGTTGTTTTTAACTGTTCACAGAAAAATGAAAATGGTAAGTGAGGGAACAAGTGTGTTAGTAACAAATGTTTTTGATGGTTAAGTGGTATCAAGGGTTGATCCATCAAGGATATGGAAGTATTGATCTGCTTTCTCCTGATGTATTGGTTTACAAGTCTCATCACTGCTAGCCAACAAGGCTTTTGGCCATGTTCACTTGGGACAATGGGAATTGTAGTTCAGCACATCTGGACAGCACAGAAAGAGTAAGGTTGAAATTTCTTTCAACTCATGAAGTTTGTTACTTGATCCAAAAAAGAGAGCTTTGTAATAATGCCAACATTCAAATGAGTATGTATTCTTGAAGTTATCCATCAGAGTCAGTGAGGTGCTCATTTTGGTGGTCCTTTGAGCAAGATGTCATCATATCTTTCATTGTTTGGTCAAAATAGTGGTTTGTCAAGGACCCAGAAATGAGAAACAAAATTCATGTAACAGCTGGAAGAGAATAGAACTTGCAAAAGTTCCTTTTTTGTACTACAACTCCCAGAATTTCCCTACCAGTATGAGCACTTGTGAATGTATTAATGTGTGAAATGACTCAGTCAAAGCAGACATGTTGAAAGATATTTTTAAAAGAAAAAAATTCAGCTGAAGTATTTTGAAAATTTGTAATGATAAACTGAATGACTGGAAAGCCCCAAATGTAGCATATATTTTTTTTACCTTCTGTGCCTTGTCATCATTTCCTTCTGAAGCATGAGAATCCTAAAAACAAAGATCAAATAGCAGTGTTTGGGAAATCATATTTTATCATCATTTCTTTATAATGTTGTTTCCCCCAATTTTAGTTCAGTGAGAAAATAAGAAAACTTTACATACCATTGTAGCTTTTTGTACATCTTGAACCGCCTTGGACGGAGCGTCCTGAAAACAAATATCAAAATCTAAACTGGGAAGAAGAAATGTATGGCAGAAGCTTTCCTAGATTAAGGAGGCTATTAGACGTGGTGGAATGTGCCAAAAAATCGCATTCCCAACTGTGCCAGACGATTGCTAGAAGAACAGAAAGGGCAACCAATGGTCCTTCAGCTGCTCTTGGGGCTTAGCGCTGTCACGGATGCAGCTTCCCTTTTGAATTGATTGGGACAAGGCACCAATAAAAAGGGACATGTTACTATGCCCCCTGGAACATGGGAGGATGACATCGTCTGGTAAGGTCGCCCCTTCCTGTTCTAGTGATCTTCTGACACAGTTTTTGCCACTTTTGATAATCTCCTCAGTCCACTTCATCAAATGTATCTGATGAGCTGAACTGTATCTGATGAAGTAGACTGAATCCACAAAAGCTTATTCCAGAAATTTCTTCTTTCCAGTTAATCTCAAAGGCGCTATTGGACTCGTTTATGTCTTTTTATGCTAAAACAGACTAACATGGCTATCTCTTTTAATGTTCAGTCAATTAGATTAGGGTGCTTAGAGTTTATTCCCATTGGCACTGATATCTGCATGTCTAATGCAACATTTCTTTCTCCCATGGTTTCTTTTTCCAGAATAGTGGATGCTTTACACATACCTGCTCTGTTTCTGATTTCTTCAAAGGATTAGCATGTGGTGGTTGAGCAATCTTGGGAAGAGAGAAAATGGAAAAGAAATGGTGAGAAGGACAGATAACTTGCTATCAACCCATCAAGACAAATTTACTATTTTTTGGCTTATCTTGTATACTGCATGCTCACTGTACTTACTGGTAAAGCAAAGGCAATACTGAAAAGGCCCCAGCACACCACAGCAGTCTTCATTGTGCCAGATTCCCTGCAGAGTATTCTCTGATGGGAGAAATAGTCAAAGCAAATAAAATGACAAACAGATAACTTAGTAGAATGTTTCTTTTCTGCTCCTTGTTCTTTTAAGTTGGAAGTTTTTCAGTGGTATCCTTGGAGTAACCAGATACTCATGCTAAAATAAAGTGTTGCTGGATTCCTTTGCCCAGAGGTATAGCTATTGGGGAGAGCAAAACGACAGCATTGCCCCCAAATACAAATTCTGTCCTCTAATGAAATTTTCCTTTAGTCCCAAAATGTCTAGCATTGCAGAGAGTGGGACACTGAAAATAATTCACACCTAGAACTCATATATTTGCTTGTGTTCTCATCCCCTTGGTAACTTTGCCTGCCTCTTTTCTTTGGATGCCCAAATCTTATTTCTAAATGCTGAGCTGAAGTTTTAGTAAGATGCAACACAGGTTGAGTCTTACTTATCCAGAATTCTGATAGTGAGATAGTGACACTTTTGCTTTCTGATGGTTCAGTGTACACAAACTTTGTTTCATGCACAGAACTATTAAAAATATTGTGTATAAAATTACCTTCAGGCTATGTGTGTAAGGTCTATATGAAAAATAAATGAATTTCATGTCTAGACTTGGGCTCCATCTCCAGGATATCTCATTATGTATATGCAAGTATTCCAAATCCGAAATATTTCAAAATCCGAAATACCTCTTGTCCCAATCATTTCAGATAAGGGAGACTCAGCCTGTACTAGAAATTTGAGGACTGAAGCAGAATTCGCTACCTGTAACCATACATCTACTTCCTCCCCTTCTTTTTTATGCTGAAACAGATTAACACAGCTGTCTCTTTGAAAATCTTTTCCAATTTCTGCCTATATTGTTGCTAAATATTCCCAATCAGTGCATACTACCACCAAGAAAGGAAGAGGTGAACAGACTGAGGCTGGAACAGTGTGTTGAAGGTCTGTGAGAGTGGCAGGTTTGTCCATGGTGTATGTATGCATGTGTGTGTATGTGAATATAGTATGATAATTAGGTTTTGCACATTTGTGAGGGGCAGTAGTGTTTCACAATTCTGACTGATCAGTCAATATCTGACTGATCAGAGGTGGCAATGGAACAACAGAGAGATATGTGCATGCACACCAAGGGTAAAGATGCCATCCTTGTTTATATCTTTTTCAATATACTGAGAAAACCATTCAAAGCGGAAGCTATGTTTCTCTTCTGTAGCAAAAACAGCAGAGTTCTGTAACAACTGGCAAGATGAAGGAATTTATTGTGTTGCATCTGATGAGGGGTGCATATGTGAATGAATTTGTTAGTCTTTAAGGTGCTAGAAGACCCTTTATTGTTTTTCAGGAAAACCACTGTTCATCTGTACACTTCATGAAGAATTTTTTTTTTTAAAAGGGCAAAATCCTTATTAGGGGATATGAGGAAAGAGACTGAAATGAAATTGCAAGTCTCATGCTGTTGTTATCTTTCCTCTAATGAGATCAAGTAACCATAGGTGGCTCCTCTTCTCCCTGTTTATCCTTACAAGAATCCCAACAAGTACGCCAGGCTGAGTGAAGATGACTAGCCTCATGTTCCTTAGTGAATTTTAAGCTAGATCTCCCACCTTCCCATCAAAAACTCCAGCCATCATATCATATTGGCTCATACACTGGGAATTAAGGGAGAAGAAACTTGTCTTCATTGTAATGATAGCAGAAGCATGCTTGTCATAGAATCATAGAATCATAGAATTGCAGAGTTGGAAGAGACCACAAGGGCCATCCAGTCCAACCCCCTGCCATGCAGGAAATCACGATCAAAGCATCCCCGACAGATGGCCATCCAGCCTCTGTCTTTAGATACTGGTGCCCTAGGGACAAGCCAGTATGGTGCAGTGGTTTGAGTGTTATGACTCTGTGAGACGAGGGTTCAATCCCTGCTTGGCCACAGAAACTCACTAGGTGGCCTTGAGGAACTCATGCTCTCTTATCCTCAAAGGAAGGCCAAGACAAGCCCCCTCTGAACAAATCTTGCCAAAAGAACCCTGTGATAGGGATTCTTTAGGGTCATCATAAGTTGGAAATGAATTGAAGGAACACAACAGCAAACACATAGGCCAATGAGCTCAAAAATGACATCCACTCATTCAGGAATGGATTTTGGTAAAGGGAAATAGGCAGAAAAATGGCATCCCAGTCTGAAATTTCTTGATGAAAGTGACTACTTTTACTAATTTCATAGTGAGTATGAAATTATTGTATGAGTATGCCTACTCATTGTATGCCTACAGATGAGTAGGCAAGCAAGCTAGTACAGCATAATAGGAGGTGGACCTCTGGTCCACAAGGTGGCTGGCTTAATCTCTCTTCTGTTATGAATGCTTCTGATAATTTTGGAAAAGCCTCACTCTATTACCTTCAGCAACTTGGTCACAATAATACTGATGTTCCTCAATTCATTATTGCATGGATTGCTCCAGCATGGTGCAGTCATTAGAATGTTGGACTAAGCACTCTAGGGAACCTGTCTTCAGATTCCCACTTGGTCATGAAGCTCTCTGAGGGCCATTGGGCCATTCACTCAGCCTACCCTTTCAGGCTATGTCCTATGTCTTGGGTTTTTGTTGAGGATAAACATGGGGAGGAGTACCATATATACCACCTTGAGCTTGGAGGAATGGTGGGAATTAAATATAGTAAGGAAGCAAGCAAGCAAGCAAGCAAACAAACAAACAAAGCAGTATGCTAAGTATTGTTATGATTACCTGGATCTGAAGAATGGTCTTCCCCAAGCTTGCTAACTTGCTAGAATTGGGTCCTCAAATCAATCTGGGCCAACTTGTTTGGAAGATGCTTAATCTTTCCCTCTCTTCATCTGGTGCCTGACGTCTACAGCCTTCTAGAATTTAAATCCTGCCCCAGGGATCAACCCACCACAGTCCTCATGAGGTCAAAAGGACGAGACCATGAGCTTCCTTATCATCATCTTTCCCACATTTCTGCTACATTTCCCCCCTTCATTTCCCTTTCCTTTTGGTAGCTTTCAAAACTAACAAAAGCTGTTGGTTAAAGCAAGTCCCTTATCATGGTCTAGTATTTGTGTTCAAGTACTGAGTGGGAGGATTTAAGGGGTACAGAGTGGTCTGTTCAGTACTGTGTAGGAAGTTCTAAGGGGCATGTTGTGGTTTTCTGTGTGGTTTGGAAGACTGGCATTCTCTTCAGAGATCAACTGATAATTGCTCTTAGATTTCTCATGGGTGAAAATATGTTGACTGAATGGGTCTTTGTCTAGTTGTGATTCTGTAAAAGGGCACGGTAATCATTGACTGGTATTTGGTTTTGATGCAGAGGTACTTATAGATCATCAATCTAAGAATTCATTTGTTTTTAATAGGGACAGTGCAGTAAGAGGACTGCACATGTCAGAGCTAGTTCAGCGTAGTAGTAAAGAGACTGGTCTATAGGGTTGAATCTCCCCTCTGCTGTGAACAAGCCACCATCTTTCTTTGTCTGCCTTGGTCTCCCTCATCTGCAATATGGGGAGATTAAAAAATTACTAATTTACCATACATACAGGATTGTTTCAAGCATTTTGAACATTTTTAAAAATGGTTTTTTAAAGTATGACTACAAAGAAATGAAAAAAGAAAAGAAAAGAGAGATTAAAAAGTGTGTGTGTGGGGGAGACAAGGAAGCGTAAGCACAAAGGATATAAAAAGCTTATTTGAATCCCATTTGGGAGAAAAGGAGGATAAAAATCAAATCAAGAAATGAATAATAGGATATGAACATGGATTGGGCATATGCAATAATATAAACTGATCATGTTTCCAGAAAGACATGTTTTTGAAAGTGACATCTATAAAATACATGTTCATGTGTAGCTAAAACAGCAAGATCAGACCAATACATGGTGGATGTTTATTTTTCCAACCTTGGAGCACAGTAAAACCACACAGGATGCAGCAATGTTGGTCCTTTGTTCACTTCCATGTCATGGGAAATATAATTTAAAAGAAGATGTATGTCTACACATGCCAAAGATTTTTTTCAAATACAAAATTTAATATGTTGTAATACGTCCAGCCAAAAAGGAGTAATCACTGAACATGTCCACGTCATATCCACTTTGAAGGAACTGTTTATCAGTGGTAGCTGGTAGGTTCTATGTCAGTAGTGAGGTGAAACTGCTCTGAAATTTACTCCAAACTTTGAAGGAGGTATCTGAGGTGCTGGACCAATTTGGGACAGAGGGTCAAGTAGCTTGGAGACCTTTAAAGTTCAGACTAAAACTCAGGGCAGAGTCACATCCATACACGGATGTGGAAGTCACCAACCACCACTGCAATACAAGAACTGGAGCTTGCCTAGAACCCCATCTACACTTGTTTTCACCAACTGTGTTAGATTTTAGCAGCCTAATTTAGGAGGTAAAGAGTTGGGGAGGGTTTTTTTTTGTTTGTCGTAGATCCCTGTTCACCTTCTGCTCACCCCTAGTTTATGGCAACTTTCCCTACCCCTTAGCAATGAATCTCACAGGTTTTTGATAGGGAGAGCTGGTGGAATTTCAGCGGGACTCAGGGCCTGGCTGCCATTATCGATCAGGGATAGGGAATCTTTGATCCTTCAAATGTTTTGGACTTTTATTCCCAGAAACTCCAGCCAGCAGCCACTATGCCCAATGGTATAAGGGACTTTGGGTCTTATAGTCCAAAACTCTTAAAGAATCAAGGATGTATAGATGGAAGCTCATGGAAAGAAAGCCTCCAATAATCTGAAGAGTCTACCTCCCATGGATGTTAATGTTTAAATACAAAACATTTATATTGGGGAATAGAGTTGCATTCATCTCTCTGATACCGCACTAAAATGTTCTTGCAATAAAAAGGCTTTTTCAGGTGCAATATGTACTCATTAATAACCTGAGAGATGAATAAATGGGAGAACAACTTGGGAAAGCCAGACTATATCTATATTTAGATAACAATGACAGTTATTTGAAACATTCTCTCCCTTCCCGCCTCCAATCTCACCCCTGATTAATGAGTTAAAAATTAAAGAAAGTATAAACTTAGAATGGAAAATTTGGTCCAGTTCTCCAACTACAACTAAGGTGCAAGCAGGAAAGAATTCTACCTGCAAATTATTGAGAGAGCACTTACTTTATATTCAGAAGGCTCTAGGCTCAGTCCCTGCTAGCATTCATTTAAAATGATGAGAAAGCAGGCCATGGGAAAGAAAGACTGTTCTCTGCCTGAGACTCTGGAGAGCCACAGCCACTCAGAGCAAACAGTAATAGACTTGATAGATTCTGTCTATTCTGTCTAAACAGATTCTGACCTGCTGTAAGACTTATGTCCCTGTTGTCCACAAAATTGAAGCCACAATGCACTCCCCATCTTTACATTGCCACAGGTTATGAAATTCTTAATTTTAAGTCCTTTCACACTATACAATTATATCACTATGGTTCCACTTTAATTGCCATGGCTACATCCTATGGAAACCTGGGGTTTATAGTTCAACGAGGCTCCCTGATTTAGAATTCTAAATACTCCCCTCTAAATGGAACACCCCAAGATTCCATAGGACGTTGCCATGTCAGTTAAAGTAGAATCATAATGCTGTATTTGTACAGTGTGAAAGGCCTCTTATCAAGGCCAATTCTCCCATGAGGCAAGGCAAACCTGGGCAACTGGGAGGGACAGTGGACTAGGGGAATCTCCATTATTGCAAAGGCCCCCATCCCTGCCAACCAGGGGGCATTTCACACTACACAACTACAACAATATGATTCCACTCTAACTGCCATGGTTCCATCCTATGGAATTCTAGAACTTGCCATTTAGTGACGTGTACTTAAAATTCTCAGCCAAAGAACTGTAATGAATGGTTCATCAAACTGCAATCCCCTGGATTCAACCAGATGTAGCTACGCAGTTAACATGGAAGCATAGTGCCATAACTGTGTGATATGAAAAGGCCACAGGCTGATGCTTTGTGACTTGCTCTGACAATACTTTAGAACAAGGCATAAGAGTGGCTGGGCACTTTGGAGAATGCCATCAGAATGCCTGCTATAGAGTCCATCTGGCTCAAATGCCTTTCACTATGAGGAATTCCTCCCTCAGAGCAAGGCATTGTGGGTAAAATGGTCAAGGAAGCCGTGTGTACTGTGGCAGGACAAGCAGTCCCCACGGTTCACTCTGAAGGTGAAGCTTTGAGAGGAATTTGGTAGCAAGGGGCAGAAAGAGAGAGAGAGAATCTTCCTATTTTAGGTAGTAGGATATCTTGCGCCAGTCCTGGTCCTCACCGGGAGATCTCAGTAGCAAGATGCCCACTGATGTGAAAATGTTTGAGGCCAGTTGTTCAGTGAGGATGACGTTCCAGGCTGTAGCTAGATGTCCGCACTAGATGGAGCTCTGCTACATTTATGTGAGCATTTAAAGTACGTAGTACTAGGCTGAAGTATTTCGCTCTGAATGTGTTGAGGATTTAGGGGTGTTAAGTGGTTTGGTCATATGAATAATGATGTGGTGGTTTGGTGACATGAATAGTAGCAGTAATTTTGGCGGGGGGGGGGTTAGTGTAGGGTAAATTTTATCTATTTTTAGAGGGCAGGAAGTTTATCATTACAACACAAGGCAACACGTGGCTTTTAAATCAGGGCTGAGCAAAGTGTAGGCTTCCAGATGTTGGACTGCAACTTCCAGAATTCCTCTTCATGAGCTATACTGGCTGGAGATTATGCGAGTTGCACTCAAACAAAATCTGTAGGACTGTCTGTTTCCTACACCCATTTTGAAGCAAAAAAGAAAGCTTTGCTACCTCTTGAGGTGGTAGAAAGTGGGGAAGGGGAAATTTGCATTACAAGTAAGGTCAGACCTCTTATTTTAACCAAATTAACCTCTCTTAAAGGTTACCATTTTATAAGTAACATTACCTAAAAATCAGTATTGTCTGTTGAAAGGAGGAAATATTTCTTTAGGACTATCTTATGCTGAGCTAAGTATGCTCCCATTTTGAGGACAGAAGCAGTGTGGCATAAAGGTGAGGCCCAGAACATATCACTGCTCAGCCATTAACCTTACTGGCTGACTCTGTTCTAGTCACAGGATAGTTGTACGACTAAACTCTATAACCTCATAGTGTTGTTGTAAGGATAATATGGAGGGGGAATAGACATGCTCCTGAATCTGCTGCGATCAGGCCACACACGGCATGGCCTTTTCCCCAAATCTGGGGCTATCTGGCCACACATGGTATGGCCCAGATTCACAGCATTTTGAGGTATTTTACCAGGGTGCGCAGTATGTGGGATTTGGTTTTTTTGTGTGGAGTTTCGTCTGCCGCTGCCATTGCAACCAATTTTTAAAGCTCCGGAGGCAGTTCCCAGCTGAAGGGAGAGGTTTTCTCCCTTCCCCTGGCTTGGCAGCTCTGCCTCCACCTGCTCTCCCACTTGCCTGTCACAGAAAGAAGCACTTGAAGAAAGTAACGGAAGCACTTGAAGGAAGTGATTAATGTGGATACCAGAAACAGTGGATAACAGCAAACCCTATTAAAATAAAGGATTTCCAGTAAAAACATACCACAGAGTTGCATTGGAGGACCTAGAAGATGCCTAGAGAGGATGCCTTTCTAGGCATTTCCCAGTGAAAATCTATGGTATGTGTCCCCTATTTTGTGTCCCATGGATAACTGAAACCATTGATATTGGTTCCACAATATAGGGGTCCAACTGTACTTCTTGTTGTGAGACTCATTGTATGCATCCATTTAAAACTCATCTTAGCCTTCTATTAGCAGTAGTTCTTCCTAATCTAAAACAACCTGTGGCCAAGGGCTCCTTGTAGAAATGAAGGCAGTTTTCTGAATTGCATCTGAATAGAGCTTTTGTTGTTGTGTTGTTCGGTAACCTAACATCTGCCTGCTGATCCCTTCTCTAGGTTCCATGTCCAGCATGTTGGTGTTATGTTCATATGTGTGAGAAAATAGTGGTATAGATACATAAATTTAGACCAGAACTTGGAAAATTAGACCAGAGCAAGGCCCCCAAACTGCAGGTTGTTTTTTTTTAAGTATCTCAAAAGAAATTAAAATAGATACTTTTGGTGACTTCTTTATAAAAAGAGCAATGTCAGTGCTATAAGCTGCTGTCTGTGGTACAGAACATGTTCTCCTCCTGCCCATCTTATCACCATCTGCACACCCACAATTGAGCAGAAAGCACAGCATGAGCCAGCAACTGGGTCATGTGCTCTTCTTCCTCTGCCATTTATTGAAGCCACATCCCCTGTAACTGTAAAATCAGTTATAAGTATAAAATCAGCAGATGTTGGTGCATTAGGGGTCACTGCCTCATCCATCCAGGTTCAGGCTTCCTTCTGCCACCTCATTCCTGCCTGCCTCCTTACTTAGAACCAATCCATTGGACATACCCTTCAACATTTCACAGATCAAGACAGGGACATGTGTGGCCAGGCAACATCAGAGTGTGGTCAAGATGGCAAAAGTTATTAACGAGAAAGAACACATAAGCTAGGAGAAACCGCAGCAGTTTGCTTTTGCCCGAGCCTACTGGGAAGGGTGAGATTCTACCCTCTCCCCTCCTCTCCCCCTGCTAAGTTAATTTCATGCAAACTGTTTTTGCACTTTGAACTCATTTTGCAGCCATTGAAGTAAGCTGAGGGGAAATGGGGTGGAGGGGAGAGAAAATGGGGCATTATAAAAGCAGCCAAAAAAAAAGCAGGGCATCAGAGGATTAATAGGGACTTCCCTGCCACATTGGGACAGTTAGAGGTTATGATGGGATGACACTGGCTGGTAGCTTTCTAGTCACTCTCTCAGTAATATCTTTGCAAAATGAAGCAGGCAAACCTCTCCCGGCAGAGACTCACGATGTTCCCCCTGCTTAATGGTACAAGAGGCTCTTCCTGGATATACTGCCCATAAAAAAGAAGGAGGAGGAGAAATTAAGGGAAGGCAGGAAAGACTGACAAACCTAGTCAATGGATTTATATGGAATCAGTTGTTCTAACAGAGACTCAGAAACATAGCAGGGCCCTCTGTCCCAGGCCATTTTGCTGGCATTCTGGTGCCTGGGCTGGATGGATTGCTAGGCTGCTTCTGCTTCTGCTGTTTTCTTTTTCAGCTTTCATTGCTGCTTGGAAGAGTCCTTTCTGGTAGCTCCTCTTTGGTAAGGAGGGAGAAGAAAACTTCATTTTATTTTACTATGGTGTCCAGGGCTACAGACAGAAGGAAAGCTGCCTCAAGATCCAACTTCTTATTTTATTTTATTTGGTGTGGAGAAAGAGGAAAAACACTTTTGATATGGTAGGTGGTATTTCACTTTTGGTGAGAGAAATTTTATTCTTGTGTACAGTGTGCTTGCAAGAAGGCTAGGAGATAGTACTTAGGACTTATCTATATGATGAAAACACTTCTCATAGAATTCATGTACATTTTGTCTAAATGGGATCCTGCATCAATCTGCCATATTCAGAAGGAGGGCCCCCCAAAGTGCCAAATACCCAGCTTGTGGGGGCAATTAGCTAACACACATTGGAAACTGCTTAATGCAGTGTAGATGTGTAAATTGCTATTTCTGATAGCCTTGTGGCTGAAGAGCGGGGTATAAATAAATAAATAAATAAATAAATATTTTAAAAATACTCCACAGGAAAAGCCTTCGCAACTTTTCCCGTATTAAAAAACAAACAAACAAATTGGGACAACCAATTAGCTTTGCTGTGTATTCCCAATAAGAGTGGAAGTGGAAAGCTGATTGGTCAGACATGCACAGGGGGCATTGCTTGCTAGCAAGGCAACTGCCCAGAATTGCCATTTTTGGATTTTCACTGTAGTGATTGTACACTGAGGTGATGAAACAGCCTTTTTTTGTCTTTTTTTCTGTTTATTTATGCAGAGTATTGCACTTCTGTACCTTGGTGCTTTTTTTAAAAAAAATACTGTTTGATGGTGGCAACTGATGACAATAAAAACATGAGTAATTTACTCATGCCCACCATCTTGATTCGCAGGCACGCCCTTTGGGACAGCAAACGTGTATGGCTTGGGATGCTTGCAATCTTGAAAAAAATGTGGAGACAAATGTGAGCTGCTGTGAATTGGCATTAGTGAGCATCAATCCACATTTTATAGCCTTGTATAGACAAGCTAAAAAGAGAAGTGTGTGGAATGGGATGTGGGAGAAAGCTTTGTCAACTGTAAGTCCTTGTTATTTGTGCCAGGCTGTGGTGTGTGTGTGTGTGTGTAGGTATGTATGTAAGGGAGATCTAGAGAGAGAGAGGAGGTGGGAGGTAAGGTTGCCCTTGCTCATTGGAAATCAGTCAGTTGGGTTCCTAGAAAAATCTTTTGAGAACTTTCGTAAGCAGAGAGTAGTAATAGACATCTAGGCCAAAAGATCAGCTGTCAGGTCTGTTCTCAAACTAGTCAGGACTGGTCCAAGACATTTTGCTTCCTGAAGAAAAAAAAAAAAAAAAAAAAAAAAGAAGTCTCCGCCATTTTTTCCATCTATAGAAGCTGACTGGATTAGCAATTGATAGAACAGCATCTTCTGCAACACCTGAGAAAGTAGGATAGTTTTGAAGGCTCAGGCCAATCCATGTAGCACACACTGACTGGCCTAACCTTCTGTAGAGGTCAATACTGGGAGAAATCAGGAAGACTTACAACCGGTTATCATTCCATCTAGTATTTGCTGCCTGAGGCAGTTGCCTTGCCTTGCCTCATGGTAGGGCCAACCATGGGACTACGCAGTAACAACAGTTGTGCTGGAATGCTGCTTCATCAATGTGCTGTAACAGCGCTTCTCTTTGACTCCAGTTCATTTCATACAATTCTTGATACACCATAGAATTATGTTTTCATAAATGTCTGTAAGCATTATCATCTAATGCAGTTTCAGTTTTCCCTTAATGTTAATGTGTGTGTATGTGCCTTCAAGTCATCTGTTGACTTATGGTGACCCCATAAATTTCATAGGGTTTTCTTAGGCAAGGAATATTCAGAGGTGGTTTTGCCAGTTCCCTCCTCTGAAATATAGTCTACAGCACCTGGTATTTGTTGGTGGTCTCCCATCCAAGTATTAATCAGGGCTGACCCTGCTTAGCTTCCAAGATCAGACAGGAACTGGTGCCTTTAGGATAGTACTACAGGATGCTCTTTACCCCTGGCCTAGATACACCCCACCCCCAGAGGTGTCTGGTGTCTCGGTGTCAGTGAGGTGGTCAAGCTGCCCACATATTTAGCTATCCAAGGTGATGAACTATCTTACTCAGCACCTTGCATAGCTTCTTTAAAGTTTGGACTAAAACACAGAGTAGATTCATTGCCCAACTCAAATAGCAGCCTCCAGGCACCACTGATACCTCCTGCATCTTGAATCTCCTTCTCACTCTGCTTTGGGCCTTCCTCTTTCCCCAAGCAGGGTGGAGAGGAAAATTAGAATAACTATACGTACTTTGTATTTTATTATCCTTTTCAGATCTTCTTTAGAGTCTAGCGCAGGAAATGTTATTAGTTTATCCCCAAGATGACTGAGAAGACAACAAATGATCAGCATACCCACTTATACAAGATAATTCTTAAGCCTCTTTGTCTCTCTTTGATTCAGTGTGAGATGCACAACCTGCAGCTGTGTAGTCAAAACATAACATTTTGGTAACATGCAATCTATACACCTTCTATTTCTCACTCTGCAATGGTGGCTTTGCTGGTAATATTCTCCCAGCAGAGAATCTCTTAGGAAAGTATGATAGTGTGGAAGCATACTGAATCAATGTAAGAAATTGTTCTTCAGTTAAATGTTAGGAAGATGTACTGTACTGTCATCACTGCATGGGAGGAGGAAGCAGACAAAACCAATGTGATTCTAACATTGCCACTTTTCTTCTCTTGTATGATTTTTAATGTCTTTGCCTGATAAATAAGCCAGTGTAGCTTCGAAAGTGTGCATGATGTATTTTGTCCTTTTTAGTTGGCCCAATAAAAGTGTTGTTGTTTTGTGGATTTTGTATTTTGTTGTATTTTATAGGAAGGCATATCACTTTTAGCCACTAGAAGGTGTGCTATACAGCTGAGCTAACACAGGAGATAAGAAACATGTCACACCCCGGATAAGATTTTGTCTTTTTATTTAACGCACAATTATCAACAAAATATACATTGTAACATTACACCTTTTTGAATTACAGTATCTTAGGACACATAACATTCACTCTGAGTGTAAAACTATATTCCCTCCCCCCCCCCCAACATCTCTCTCTGTCTCTCTTTTCCTCATAGCAAAGTAGGGAAATATGCAGCAAGAAGGGCTAACAATTCTCTACGGGGCAGAACTGCTAGTGCTGTGTAATGAAGACTAAAATTCAAAGCATGCGTCCTTAGGAGTAAGCCCCTCTGAAATCAGTGAGACTTACTTCCAAGCAGTCATGCACAAGATCATGTTTCATAATTGCCTGGTTAACAAAATCCTGCCTATAGTTGATACAGCTCAAAATCAGACTTGTGATATATAATTGGGAGCAAACATTCAAGTAATAGTTGCATTGCCCTTTCTCCCTCCCTCCTCTAACTCAGCAAAACAAAATTTAAAAACAAAAGCCCTCATCCATGATGGATTTGGGCTTCAATCATAGCTGCACCCATTCGTGCGAAAATCCAGGGAGTGCTCTTGTAAGTAGGTGTGGAGCCTGCTTTCCTCCCATCTACAGGGTAACCTCATTGTCCTCAGTACTGTGGTGATCTTCAATGCTGTGGTGATCTTCAATGCTGAGGTGATCCTCAGTGCTACGATGATCTTCAACACTGTGCTTATCCTCAGTGCTGTGCTGATCCTCAGCGCTGTGGTGATCCTCAATGCTGTGGTGATCCTCAATGCTTTCCAGAGTCTGGTTGCTGACATCATCAATGTCATGGTCATGGTCCACCTGTCGGAGTTCCACACTGTGGTCTTTCAGCTGCTCTCTGCTCTCGTGACTTTCCAGGGAAATGGCAAGCTTGCTGTTGTCATGATCACGGTCATCGTGATCATACTCGGCACTCTCAAGTTTCTGTCGGCTGTCGTTCTCCAGGCTTTTATCGCGGGATGCCCTGAGGACCTCATTGCTATCTCTCAGGTGGCTTGCATCATCTCTTTCTATGCTTGTGTCATGACTTTCCAGAGAATGGGCCTTGGAGGAGTAGGATTCATGGCTCTCCACATCTGGTGAGCTGTCAATTTCATCGGTAACATCATGGGAGTCAAACTGCAAGGAAGAAAATCTAATGGTCAAAACAGAAGAATATCTACAGCACTGGTGCAAAGCAGGTTAACTTTTCTTCCCATTCTTCAGGGAGCATTAATAGGAGGATAGCACATGTACAACTCTCCAACAGAGAATTTTTAGCAGTTTGGTTTGTCCTCAGTTTTTAACAAAAAAATAGTCCAAACCAGTTGAAGAATATAATACATTAGAAACAAGAATATAATTAATGAGTATAAATGGGGAATATAATAATTAGAAAAGAAGAACAAGCAATAACTACCATTAAATCCAGGCTGAGGGAACCTGTGGCCGTTCTGAAGTTGTTAGACTGCAACTCCATTATGCTGGCTAGGACTGATGGGAGTTGCAATTCACCATAATCTAAAGGGCTGCACATTGCAATGCATAATGCAAAACCACAACAAACTACAGTGTCTGAATATATTTTGGCTGAAGTCCTGTTCATTAAATTGGTATACAACAGAGAAACACTTTGTGCTAAATCTAGTGTTCTGCTGGTGATTGCCATCACATTTTCCCCCCATTCCTTCTCCTTGCAGCTCTTTGTGACACCAAAAAATCACTTTGGAGAGGTTCCCAGCCCTCTAGAACTATTTGAGGGGATGCTACAATGTGGAGGGAAAGATAATTTCTGTCTACTTCTACAGGAACATGCATTCTGCCAATAGAAATCTGGTGTTCAGTACTGCCTGCAAAATTTCCCATATGAGAACAATAATTTTATGTGTTAGTAATGGCTGGGTAAAGTCAGAAAAAACTGCCAATGACTTCTTACTTTATTTTTAATCTAAATTTATCTTCTGGAATCTGAAAAATGTCTTTTCTGGAGTTTCCACATTAAAAAATGAAACAACCCCCCCATATGCTTAAGTCTTTGGGATATTTTTCTTCTTGTTCTTTTCTGGAATTTCTGAGGCATTTGCACTTCTGCCCATCAGTTTTTGTTGAAGTTTTAAGCCAGGGAATTTCCTTAGAGGGAGTTATTTTCCCCTCCCAAACCTTCTTTACAACATCCCAGTGCCACGTGTTATTTGGCATCTACACAGCAACCACAAGTGACACTGTCCAAATATAAAAATTTCATAATATCTGGCTTTCAGAAGCAGTGAAGACAGAGGGACTTTTAAAATGTAGCATCTGCTTCATCTTATACCAATCATTACTCATTGGTTGGTGCAAAAGACTAATGGCTAGGGATTAAAAACAAGAGGAAAACGAGTTGGCTAAGAATAAATAACAGATAACAACAACATACCACACCATTATTGCCAAAGAGAATTAAACCATGATTATCATGGGAAAAGAATTCTCTAAGCAAAAGTACAATGTGTATGAACTGTATCCTGGTAGATGGCTTGTAGCTTTTGGAATAGTTAATCAAACTTCCCGCTCCCATTTTTGGGAGTATGCTTCATTGTGCACTCAGTGCTCCATCCCTCCATCAATGTGGCTTAAAAGTATAAACAAATCATCTGCATTTACCTTTCCAGACTTTTTGTATGCTTTCCTGGACTTCTCAAAATGCACCAGGTCAACTTTGGCTCTTAGGCCATAAGGTGCACTGTCTCCTCTGCCTGTAAAGGTATCTGGAAAGACAGGTGTGGTAGAAGGAGCATCAGTAGGGAAATCTGTAACAACTTCATGCGATTCATCAGATTCATCAGAATCAGTGTCATTATCATCATTGTCATCCACATCACTGTGATCGTGATCATCTTCCTTGCTTCTACTGGAAGGTACCAAAAGGGTCTGCAAGAGAACAGAAGTAACCCAGTATTACAATAGGGCTGGATACATATCCCATGACTATACCATACAAATGTAGAAACAGGGTTTTGGGTATGGATCCCAGTAGCCTATCTTCAATGCCACATCTCGTGGCTAGAACATGGGGAATAAGTGAAGACAACACTACATTGTCCAGAGTTGTGTAAGAGTTGTGCAGACAAAACTTCACTATGGCTCCCAGCCCACTCCCCCAGGACTCATGGATTTTCTGCAATAACACCCCTGAACATCAATTCTATGGCTGGTGGAGAATGTGTGTGGGGAAATCAGAGAAGTGTCTGGCTATGCTCCACAGTTAGACACAGACCAATGACATCTGCTGAAATCCTGGGGTCCACGGTGGATGATGTAATCATTCTATGTCTGGTTATGGGGACATAGCCAGACACTTCTCTGAATCCCTGCATTCTCCACCAGTTATCAAACAGCTGTTCAAGGGGGCTATCAAAGCAAAAGTATTAATACTTGTGGGAAGGGGGGCTTTGGTCATTGCAGAGGGTGGAAGAGAATATCATCTTCTTCAATGACTAAAAACAAGACATACACAGGCATAAGGTGGACTTACATTTGCATACGTTACTAGTTGGCTCGTTCCGTATGTTACTAGCTGGCTTGTCGATCTATGGGTAAGATTCTTACTTTAGGTGCAAGAGGTCCCGGGTTCAAATCCCAGATGAGCCCCATACCTTTTCAGCTGATAGCCAGTGTAGTGTAGTGGTTTGGTGGTTGGACTTGGACCCTGGGAGACCAGGGTTCAAATCCCCGCTTGGCTATGAAACGCACTGGATGACCTTGGGCAAATCACTCAGCCTCAGAGGAAGGCAAGGACAAGCCCACTTTGAACAAAGTTTGCCAAGAAAACCCTGCAATAGGTTCTCCATAGGCTCTCCATGAGTCAGAAATGACTTGAAGGCACACAGCAACAATAATAATGTTACTAAGAGGTGCTGGCCACTGAGTGCATTCAGTTAATCACTGGTCAACAGTATGAAGATGTTGATCATGATTACCATATGCCAAATAGAACAGGGCTCCTGCATCTTTAATAGTTTTTCAGAAGAGGGAATTTCATCAAATGTAGCTCGTCATGAAAGCTATCACCACTAAAACCCACCTCCTACACAACTATTAAAGGTCCTCTACAACATATGAGAACACTGCTAACTGTGTTAATTTTTGGAGTCTGAGTATCATAGGAAATAATGGTCAGCCAGTGGATGGGAAATACCAGATAAAGTTACCTAGGTATATGATATATATTCATAGATAAATGAATGAAACAATATTGTACAGTATATGTAATAGCAGTGCTAACGCAAGCAATATTTAGTAACTTAGATGATATAAAAAAAATTACCTGTTGCTCTGTGATCTCATCACTTTCTTCTGAAGACAGAGAGGTCTAAAAATGAAATAGCAATTTTTGTAATGACTTGTTTCTTACACAATTAATTAGCTCAGTGAATTCTAGAGAATGGCCTCCCTTAAAACCAGAAAATAGTCATGGCAAAAAGATGGTAGTAGATGAAGGAGAGGACAGACAAAAAGAATAAATTTTGCATACATTACAAATTTAACTTAAGAAATTGACTGCCACATGATTTAGTGAAGATAGTTTTCAGAGAGAATTAGGCCAATATATACAGTGCAGATTTATTATAGTTTCCAAAATTAAACCAAAACTGGCAGACATAAGTCAGTTAGCCATAAGTCACCATAAAATGCTTGAACTAAAAAGAAATCAAGTCACAGCATGCTTGCAAAAATGACAATGCTGCAAAAATGATAGCAGTGGGCAATATAACTCCACTATCTATTATATTCAATATCTAGTGATCTATCATAGCCTTTCCCAAGGTGATGTTCTCTAGATGGGTTGGACTACAACTCCCAGCCAGCATAGCTAGTGCAGACGGCAAGTTATAGACCAACACCTCTGGAGGATACCAGGTTGGGGAAAGCTAGTTTATCAATAGCTATTACCCAATGACAGCTAAATGGAAGTTTCAGGTTTAGAGCCAGTTTACCTCTAATTACTGGAGAAGATGCCCCAAGAGAGAAGGCTATTTCCTTCCAAACTCTTGTTTGTGAGTTTCTCTGAAATGCTGGCTACTATTGGAACTAGGATGCTTGACTACATGAACCCTTTGTCTGATTCAGAGCTTGGGAAGATTACTTTTTTCAGACTGTAACCCTCGGAGTTCCTCAGCTAGTGGCTGTGCCTGTTGGGAGATTCTGAGAGATATAGACCAAAAAAGTAACTTCTAAAAGCTCCATTCTCATACGTCATGGTTCCTTTTATGTTCCCTTTAGGTTGAGTCAAGTGACTGATAGGGTTCTAGGAAAGGGAGAAGGAAATAATTCCTGGCTGATTAATTAATACAAAACCAAATAAAGGAGAAAAAAAGTGGCTCAGAATAAAACCCTGCATTACATGTAGTCAGTAACATGAAGCCCAAACCTGGTTAAAATTAGCTCAGATGCAAGAGAGCTTTGGGTTCCTGTATGTTTGAAAGTTGTGTAGGTGGGAGAGTTTCAGCAAATGTAACTTCTCAACCAGTGAGAAATTTAGAGCAAAGGGACTGATAGCCACAACCAGTGTTTCCTCTTGGTATCATTGAGATTTCCTGCCCAGCCTTATCCATCTTCCTTTTTGGTAGTCAGCCCCACTCAGTTCAATGCAAATTATTCAGTACATTCAGTTCAGTTTCTAGGTGTACAGAGGAACTGAGAGTGGTTTGAGGCCTACCTCTAAATAGAAACCCATAGGTTAAATCAAAAGGTCTGTAAAAAACTATTCTGCCTGAAATCTGTTCAAACCAGTGGGCTAACAGAAGGGTTGTACAGTATATTTACACGGGTGACAAAGGGTGCATCTATACTTTAGAAATAATACAGTTTGACACTACTCTAAGTGCTATAACTCCATCCTATAGAATCCTGGGATTTGTAGTTTTGTGTGGCACCAGCACTCTTTGGCAGAGAAGGCTAAAACCCTTTTAAAACTACAAATCCCAGGATTCCATAGGATGGAGTTATAGCACTTAGAGTAGTGTCAAACTGTATTATTTCTAAAGTGTAGATGCACCTAGTCTATTAACAGTTCATCCAATACTATTTCCCCTTTCTCCACATTGACCTTTCTGACTGCCATGTTGTTTCTCTACATAAGCTACCCCTACCCAGTTGTTCTCCAGATGAGTCAGACTACAATTCTTATCATCCCTGGCTAATGTCACCAATGGGGATGATGGGAGCCCCAATCTGATTCATATGGAGCGCACCGGGTTGGGAGGCAACTGATCTAGATAGTCCAGTGAAAAAGGGTGTCATACCAGCTGAGAGGACTCCTGTGGCTCTTGTGATTCATGACTGTTCACATGCTCATGACTGTGCTCGTGGCTCTGTGAATGGCGGTGGTGGTGGTGTGGGTGACCATGATGGTGGTGCTCCCTGGAATCCTGCAACAAGACAAGAACAAGTGTTGGAAGTCAGCATGGACCACTCATAGAACACAATCATAGACTCATAGAATTGTAGAGTTGGAAGAAACCACAAGGGCCATCCAGTCCAATTCCCTGCCACGCAGGAATCACGATCAAAGCATCCCTGGCAGATGGTCATCCAACCTCTGTTTAAAGACCTCCAAGGAAGGAGACCCCACCACGCTCCGAGGAGAAAGCCTGACTAACACAGAGATTGGGGGACCAGGTTGAATGGATAGTGGCAATAAAATTGTGGGAGGGAGGGGTGGGAAAGAGATAATTAAGAACATTTATTTATTTATTTATTTATATCCTGCTCTTCAGCCACAAAGCTATCAGAGCGGCTTACAAATTGTTTTAAGCAATAGCTATTTACACATCTACACTGCATTAAACAGTTTCCAATGTGTGTTAACTAATTGCCCCCACAAGCTGGGCACTCATTTTACCGACCTATGAAAGTATGGAAGGCTGAGTGAACCTTGGAGCCCGCTGGAATCGAACTTGTGACGTGGTGATTTGCAGTACTGACATTTAACCACTGCGCCACCAGGGCTCCAAAAACATGAAACCCATTGAATAGTCCCAACTAGTGTAGACCTATTGAATTAGTTATTGAACGGTGAGTCAACATGCTGGTAAACATGCTGGTTCAATGGGGCTATTCTAGTTGGGACTAACAATAGGTGTTAGACCTGAGAATAACCTCCATCTGTTCTGATTGGGCAGGGAAAGTTCCAATTAATCCTCTGCCCTCCCACTTTTTCAATTGCTTTTAAAATATCTCAGTTTCTCTTTCCTCCCACCACTTTCACCCTTTTGTGAGTTTGTACTCACTTAATGCAGGAAGAAGAGGGGGAGGAATCTTGTCCTTCCCAGTAGGTTCAGGCAAAAACAAACTGTTGCAGCCTCTCCTAGCTTTTTGTGTTCTTCCTCATTAATAATTTTTGCCACCTTGACCACTCTCTGAAGTTGCTTGGCCACATGCGTCCTGGGTCTTACCTGTGAAATGTTGAAGGGTAAGGCCTAAATACCCTCTGATCTTGGAATCTAAGCAGGGTCAGCCCTGGTTAGTACTTGAATGGGAGACTGCCAATGAATACCAGGTGCTGCAGGCTATATTTCAGAGGCAAGAACTGACAAAACCACCTCTGATTATTCCTAGTACCTAAGGAAACCCTATGAAATTCATGGGTTTGCTATAAGTTGACAGGTGACTTGAAGGCAAACAGACACACACTACTGAAGAAAACAAAATGTCAAAGTCAATGCCAGGATTTGCTTTCTGTGGTGAATTTAATCCCTCCTTCTTCCCCAGATTCCATTTACAGAAACTGATCAGAGTTGTAATTGAATCTTTGTGCAATGCTGGCTTCCTCTAATAAATCTGAGGGCAGCTACCTACTTTAAGGGACACAGGGCAGGCTGTGTGATACACATACAGCTTTCTGCCACCAAGATCTCCCGTTTGAGGCAGCCACTTTACTTTGCCTAATAATAGGAACAGCTCTGATGACTAGGGAAGGGAGTGAATGTAGATTGGGCTTTCTTGCCATGGAATTGAATACATGGCATGACCACATTGGGGCATATTATGGTTAGTTCTAGTTATCTCATCAACAAAGTATGTTAAGGTGCTGAGGAAGATACAAAGATGACCAAGCTGATTTAACAGAATGTTCCTGGGTATTTTTACTTGAACATAAGTCTCACCAAGTTCACTGGGAGTCTAATCCTTGGTAAAAGGGATTACGGCAACAGGAGTTGGAACCATGCAGATCTCCAAATGTTGGAGTAGAACTCCTGAGTTTTTTTAAGAATCAGCAATGCTGGTGTGAATCAGCTATGCTGGGAGTAGGATTACCCAGTTTCAGGGACTAACCTCTCTTCTCTGATCTCAATGTGAGGGAGAGGAATCTCAGGGCAAGAGTATTGCATCCAAAATACACATTTTTGGTGTTTTTTAATACCTAAAAATGTTGTGCAGCTTCAGTTCATGCTTAATGTATTATGCGTAATACCATCATTAAACAGCCCCTTATAATATCTTACTTATAACATCATCAGGGCCCACTTCCTGTGACATCACAAGAGGTTGTCTCTAGGAGGCTTGTAACATGAGGGAAGGAAAGCAGAAGTGCAGCTGTATAAGAGCACCTTCCATTCAGCCTTATTGCATGATATTGCATTTCTTCAGTAGTTCTTCAGTGCTGGTCCCATGGGAGACGGTTTAAAAGAAAGTCTTTTTTTTTCTAGCAGATTTTTTCAATTAGAAAAAAAAAGGCTAACTTTTATAATTTTCTCCCATGAGACCAGAACTGAAGAAACAGAATGATATGTGCTAAGGCAGAACAGAGGGTGCTATTATCTGGCTGCACTTTTGCTTCCCTTCCCTCATGCAATAAACATCTAGGTCTTAGGATTTGGCCCTCAGGTTTTGGCCCTGGGATGATCCTAACTTGGCAACTCTAATTGGGAGTAACAGTGGACAACATTTGGAGGGCCACCTCTGCTCTATAAGGAAAGCCTGATGAAGTTATGGCCTTTCAGTTTCCCTCTCTCTGTGTACATATTCATGAGGGGGATAACTAAGGAGGGACATGACAGAGCCTATAGAATCATGTACAGTTTGGAAAGAATGAATAGAGGGGGAAGTCATTAATAATCTTAAATGCAGGACCATCCAGGACCATCCAGTGGAACTGGTGGGTGTCAAGTTGAGAAATGAGAACAGAAAAATCATCCTTTGAGGCATGAATAAGTGACATATGCTAATTAGTCTTATTATTTATATACTGCCCACTAGAGTGCATGGAGCTTTACAATATAGAAGAGGTCCCTGCCTCAAGGTTCCAAAATTTGGCAATCCAATTTCCTTTCTCTTTCTCTGTTATTTCCTTTGCCAAATCAAACAGTTTAGCAAAGTGCTGTTTGTTCAAATTAGAACCATCTGGCTCTTCAGTTGTAGTTCTGTCCTACAACTACCATCAGCTCCATCCAGCATGGTCAATGGTAAAGAGCTATGGGAGTCATAGTCCAAAACATTTGGGGGTCCAAAGGTGTGCCACCTCTGTAGTAGGGCACAAAACGTAGAGGATTTATGAGTTGTTGCAATATTTGGGTTCTTCCCTTCCCATGCAAGGAATGGCAAGATTTAAGGAGGCAGAAGGTGCTTTGAAAGAGCAAGCATAAGGGAGGGGAGTGTCCATGTGACTTTCCCTTTCTCTGTAAAATTATAATCCCTTCTTCCTTTCACATGGCAAAGTACCTGCTAAAAGAGAGAGGATTGTATTCCCTATACAGATTGCCTTCGGCTACAGCAGCATTGTGAGAGAAGGCAATTAACAGTTCTAAAGAGAGTGCCTACTCTTTCCCTCCCATGTGCAGAGAAGGAGGGAGCCCCAGAAAAGTCACTGTGGATTCCCTAGGCTACACTTGCTGTAGTCTTTGCTTTCCTTCCCTGAAGGTCAGTGCAACCAAGAAGCCTTTTTTTAATAAGAAGCTATTTTGTTGGCCCAGCTTTCAATAATGAGCGTAGAGAATCTGAAATCATGCAGTTTATCCTGAAATTGTAATTTAATTCACACAATGCAAAAAAGAAAAAAAGAAAGAAAAAAGACTGACCACAAGGAAAATAAAAAAAAACTTACATGTTTTCTTTCCAAGCTCCATGATTCATCATGATGTCTTGACTTACTGACCTTTGAAAGGAAAATTGTGGGGAACAAACAGTCAGTCCAAATTCGCTGCTACTGCATTACAGAAATGTGTGTTGTTCTTGGCTAATATGTTGTATGCCTATTGTACTTACTGGCACGGCAAAGGCGATAGTCAAAAGACACAGGCATAGAATGGCAATCCTCATGGTGATGGATTCCCTGTTGATTATTTTGTAATAGTCAGCTGGCAGGATAGCTGTTCAAAAACAAAACATTTCATTTTTTCTCTTTTTTAGGACCAATGCAAATGTTCAGAAATAGTAGATACTATAGGAAGCACTTAGGCCTAAATATTCTAAAGGCACCAGATCCTATCTAATCTTGGAAGCTAAGCAGAGTCAGCGATGGTTTAATACTTGGATAGGAGCCCACCAGTGAAAAACAAGTGCTGTAGGCTATAATTTCAGAGGAAGGAACTGGCAAACTTACCTCTGGGTATTCTTTACCTAAGAAAACCTTATGAAATCCATGGGGTCGCCATAAGTCAACACGCAACTTGAAGCTGCGTGTGCACACGCACACGTGCGTACACACACACACAAGGTACTTTCTGGATATTAAACTGGAGAATGGAGATTTCATATTTGAGTGCTTCCCATGTTATTTTTTTAAACCTCTAATATCCTAGTGTTTCATGTGTAGCCACTTAAAACATGCATTTCCTGGATCAGAGGCCAAAGTGATACAGTCCAGAAGGGACTCTACCACACACTCTTTCTTCACCTTTGAATCAGATTTGTCTTTGTTGAAGTTTCTCATGATGATCCAACAATTTTGCTTATTTTAAAAGCAAAAGTCACCAGAAAGCTTTTAAGCAAGACTAAGTTATTGCCTGTAAATGTTTCTTGAATACTTGTTAAAAATTTGCATTAGAATCATTTGCATTCTGATGTAATTTCCCCTCTCTGGATATGTCTCCACTTGTATTCTTTGGTGGAACTGAAATGTCACATCAAACCTTATTAGTAGTTTCTGTTGTTCTGCGTCCTAGGACTTGAAAAAGCTAATATGAGCAAGAGAAAACAGCATGTCACTTATCGAACAGCTGACAAAGGAGAGCTGGATTGACTTCTCAAGTCAGCAATTTGTTTGGTTTGAGAGATGAAAGACAACTGAACACATAACCCTTGCAGATAGCATGTCCTTGATTTGGCCTAACCCAGCACATGACTGCAGTGGGAAAATCAGTTTACAGGGAATACACAGTGGTGCAAACAGAGTTGTCATCAGGAGTCATCGCCAACATGTGCTGAAGTGCATAGCCTAGTGAGGAGAAGAAGGGAGTTCTCCCAACATCCAAAACTCCTTGATGCTGACCCTGCTGCTGTGATTCTCCTCTCACTACTGCCTTCCATTAGCATGAGAAGAACAAGTAGGAGGAAAAACTTTGCCCTCCACCTCTGGACAATGATGCAGATTTGGCACAGAAGAACAGGGCAAGTAAATGGTGAAGGCATAAGGAGCTGTTTGCTTTGCAAGCACCTTTTAACAGTACTTAGGACTGTGGCACACCATGGTTTGGGCTGTATAGGTCTGAAGAGTGAATGGTGTCTGTAGTGGAATGAAATCTATAGGCTCTCAGTACCATCTAATTCTATAGATCTAAACATACCATCATCTCCCTGCCAAAAAAAGGATCCCATCTGCCTCTATAAGATTGAAAGATTACAGATAGTATGTAAAAATGCAAAATGGATTGAAGGATGTTTGTGTCCGAAGACTCTTTCTTCAAAAGATTCTGTCTTACATACATAAAAAAGCCAATAGAAGCTACTGAATTTAACTGTATGGAGATGAATGCAACATCTCCACAAATGAATGCACATTGCAGTATGGTATTCTTGGAGGACTGAAAGTCCTAGAGGAAAATCCTAGCTTATAAAAATGACCAAAGGGTAGACCTTGAAAAGCCTTGTGGAAATTCTAAGTAAAGAAAAAGTCAGCATCCATAAGCCCCTTCCCCAAATTAATGAGCAGCTAACAGTTTTATTTTCTGTCTGGCTCTACCAAACACTAGTGTGAACAGAAATGTAATTAAAGTTTAAAGAGGAGGAATTTTGTAATCAATCCATCCCCAATTCTAAGGCATATGGGGAGAACAAGTTGGAATTTCCAAGTCAGGCAGGATATATTACTCAGTCCTGACACTGAGGGGAAAAACTGATGAATCAGAGGACATAGACATCACAAATTGATGAATCATGATGGAAAGCCAGGCTGATGGGGAAGCTGGCACACCTCACTGTGCATTGCCCTTCTGCTTACAAGGTTAATGAGTACTTGTGCTAAGAGAGAGAAATTGATGTGAAAACAGAAATTGATATGAAAACATTGCACCAAAATACATTTGAGTAAAAACTCTTGCAGAGGCAAGTGGATGCTTTTTCAGCTATTAAATGCAAGGACAACAGAACTGCTTTTTACCAGGAGTACATGGTCAGCTTTAAAAGGCATTTTATACACAATGATGGTGCAGAAAAAATTATGGAATATCCTATTTGGAACTCACAGGACTTCATTTAAGACTGGATCTATGGAGGCTTTGCTCCCCAAACACATGAATTAACAACTGAATGCCCTTGAGCATATACAGAATGTCTTTCCCCCACTACTGAGTAACTTCAGCATGCATCTGCATATCTAGGACTATGGAAAAGAACTGACAATATGGTTGCCATTTATTTCTCCTGCCTTTACAGCTAAATGAGAGGATGAATATTTAGCCATTGACTATAAAGCTCTTAAAGGCACAGGCACCCTGACAGTATAACAGTTGGCAACCCTTGTTTCCAGAGCATTTAATGTCACTTATTTCACGTATTTCTTATGTTTTTAGATTCCCCTTTCTCCAAGGACCTGGGGACACCATACCTCACATACCCATGCTATTCCCAGAGCAATCTTGTAAGGCAGGATATACTAAGAAACAACTGGCTCAAAATCACTCAGTGAGTGAGGATTTGAGCTCTGTCCTGTAACCCAATAATGTGCTTATCTGGTACATTAGCCACTGAACAATGCTGGCTTTCTTTAGGCATAAACTCTTGGACTGCAAACATTAGAAATTTATTACCAGGGATGGCAGAATGCAAACTGCCTCTTGTGCCAAAAAGGTGTGGCATTCAGACTCATCTGTGATAAAATTAAGGAAGATCAAATTCGTATTTTGAAGTGGCACCTTAAAACTCCCTTTTGTAAACTATGTGCTCCCTAAATTCCTAAATATTTATCCCAGGTGCTGGAAATTAAAAGTAATACTATGCACTCTGTCCCTCTTTCTCTGCCAGGATGCTCTAAGGCTGTAGGAATTTACATATTTACATTCAACTCAGTGAAAAGATAACATAGTCTGAAGTTAACAGATAAGAAATAAAAAGAGCATATAAGTACCTTATGTTAAGCTTGGATCTGGAGCGTAGCCTTAGGCAAAGGTCTGATGCTAACTGATGAAGCTCAAAGCAATGCCTATGGATTCAGAAGGTGCTGCTTATTCGTCCTTCTTCTCTTCTGCTGATTTCCATCTGCAGACCTCTGGAATTTAAACTCTAGTCCAGACATCGGCCAGCCAATCCTCACAAGGCGGAAGGGATGAGGTCATGAGGTTTCTTGTCACTGTCCTCCCACTATTCTCCTGCATTTCCTTTTGGGGTTTGTGGCTTTCAGAGCAAACAAGAACCTACTCTATGGTTAAAACATGACTTATGTACAATCTCATTAACCAGCATTTGAGATCAATGCCCAGCATTCAATCTTGAGCCAAAGGGTTTTAGGAGCAAAGCTCTCTTTGGCATTTGTTAGACAGTTAAATAAGATTGCTTCAAGTGAGCCCCCCCCCCCCGCTTCCCCTCATGGATGGAGAACAACATCTCTTTAAAACAAATCAATAGGTGCTCAGGATGGAGCAGGTCAAATTTAACCAGTCACACTGATGGATTTAGTGAAATTATACACATAGGGAATGACAGAAAACACACACGCACACAATCTTTGAAATATATATGATGAGACAGCTTGTAATAAATTTGTTTGAAAGTGAATTCTTAAAGTTCATATATTTTGGGAGCTTGGAAGAAAAGAAAAAAGAGAAACAGCTACCCTGGAGAGTGGTGAAGGGAATATTCCATTTCAGTGGCTCTTAGCCTTTTCTTTACCAGGGATCCCCTTTAAATAGCTTTTGTTGCCAGAGACCCCCAAGACTTAACTGAAGATTTAAAACCCCAACAACAACAACAACAACAACAACATAATAATAATAATAATAATACAATTACACCATTCATTAAACCTTCCCTCAGAGGCGCTGGAGGGGAGGGAAGACTTTTCTCCTGCTTCTTCCTGCAAGTTTGTGACTGGAGCGGATTGAACGGCAATGCGCAGACCAAGCCAGCCAGCCTTTGGCTCCTGTCATGTGGGCTCTGAACAGCTTTCAATCCTTGTGGACCCCTGGGGGTCCGTGGACCACAGGTTAAGAACCACTGGTTAAGAACCCTTTTCCCTGGATAAGTAGCAATTCCTTGTGACTCCTTGTGCAATTGACTTCCATTTTGAAATTGATTCATGAAGCTGGTTGAAACAAATTGTGGATCAACCCTGAAAGCATGGTTTCTGCCCTTATTCTCACACACATACAACTAGCCCATGTTCCAGTAGCACCTGGTGGTTTCCATGTTGTGGGGAGGAGAATCTGCTCTGGGTTTTAGTCTGAACTTTAAAGGAGGCATCTGAATCTATTTTGTAGACTGTGTTTAGCACTTTGGATAGAGCCTTTAAAAATAAGACTAAAACCTGGAGTGGATCTATGGTCCTCATTCTTGACTTACGTCCTACATTACCTAGAAGTATTTGGATGCCATTAGCAGGCTGCTACATGAAAAGGTCAACATTGGTTCCTGTATCCATGAAAAACCTTAATAAGAGGTCAGCTCTTTATTCTGGCCACCAGTTTTAAGTGGCAAGGCACAAGCAGGGCCATCCCTACTGCTAGGTAGAGAGGGGGAAATCACCTTAGGCAGCAGGTGCTTGGATGCAATGATGGCAGGCTTTTGGCTGATCCTCCTGAACTTTCTAGTTGTCCTCTTTGTTGGAGACTAGAGCTCTGCATGCCACACACTACTTGTCCTGGGCTGCCTAAACTACCCTGTGGGCTCAGGTATGGTAGAAGCAGTGTTGACCTGAGCCAATGGATTCAAATACAAGGAATGATATTTCAATTAAACAGTATGAAGATTTTCCTGATGGTAAGGGCAACTTAACAGTGGAATAGACTCCCTCAGAAGGGGGTGGACTCTGGATGTCCAACTCAGATGGTTCCTGCACTGGCAGAGGATTGGACTAGATGGGCTTTGGAGTCACTTCCAGTTCTCTGATTCTATTTAAATTTAAAGAAGCAAGCTGGACTGGCAGCTGAATCTGACATCAACATCTGTGAGTCCAGATGTTGAAGTCAGATTCCTAGAGCTGATGGAGAATTCAGCTGCCAGTCCAGCTTGCTCCTTTAAATTGATTTTTTTTGGGGGGGGGACACTTTTCCTCAGGCAGCAAAATATCATGGACTAACCCTGAATGTCAGTGGTGGCTAGGCGTGCTTTTGCACAGCTTTACTCACTTCATCAAATTGACTTGACAATAATCACTCAGGCCTTAATTATATTGCATCTTGACTACTGCAATGCACTCTACATGGAATGAACGCTTCCCCCCCTTTTTTAAGAAAGGAAAAAGTGCAAACATAATCTCATTATGCAGCTGACATTTGTGAAAACTGTGTTTGCTTTTGTTCTATAAATCAAAGTATATGTGTAACTGGTACTTGAATAACCTTTTTTCCCCTTCAGTGCTAACCACCAACATACTAGGAAAATTATGGGCCCCAGGCCAGGCCACTGAAAAGACCCTTTTTAACTTGTAAATTCTTAGGGGGAAATGTAGGCAATTACACAGTGGCATACAGGCTGAGTGTCCCTTATTCAAAATGTTGGGACCAGAGGTATTTTGGATTTTGGAATATTTTGGATTTTTGGAATACTTACACATACATAATGAAATATCTTGGAGATGGGACTCAAGTCTAAACACAAAATTCATTTATGTTTCATATACACCTTATACACATAGCCTGAAGGTAATTTTAGACACAATATTTTTAATAATTTTGTGCATGAAACAAAACTTGTGTATATTGAACCACCAGAAAGCAAAGGTGTCACTATCTCAGCCACCCATGTGGAAAATTTTGAAATAGTTCAGATTTCGGAATTGTGGATAAGGGAGATTTAATCTGTACTACAAAACTCACAGGCCCTAGAAAAGAGCCTCATTAATCTGTTAGATAAATTGGCCCTAGCCAAAACGTCTTTCATCTACATTATAACAAAGAAGAAATTGGATGTTGGGCCAAGTGCAGATAGCATACTTGGCTGATTTGCCAGAGAGAGTCTGAATTCATCCTCTTTTCTCCCACTTTTTCAGCTGATGTTTAAAATGTCCCAGTTTAGCTCTCTTCCTCCCACTTCCCCCATTTGTCCTCCACTTATTTCAACTGCTGCAAACTGAGTTCAAAATGCAAAATTGTACTCAGCAGGAGTACAGGAGGAGTACAAAATTGTACTCAGCAGGAGGAAAGGGGAAAAAGTGCAGAATCTTGCCCTTCCCACTTGGTAAAAGCAAACTGCTGCAGCCTCTCCTAGCTTGCGTAGTCTTCCTCATTAATATCTTTCACCACACATGACCACACTCTGATGTTGCTTGGGTACATGTGTCCTAGTTTTCATCTGTGAAGTGTTGGTGGGTACGAGATATTCTTTACTGGTCCACAACCTTTCAGAGGGCTGGGGCACTTGAATGGAGCTTGCAAAACCACCAGTGGTCTACAGATTATCCCTGGCCTAATTGATTCCACTCATGGTTTCACTCCTGCCCCCATACTAACATCTCTATGCCCTTAGATCTGGGGTGGACAGATGGCAGGGGCTTCATGGGAAGCAAAAATGGGCTCCAGGGATGCCTGCGGCCCACAGACTGCATTTTCCACACTCCTACTTTAGACAATCTGTTGTAGCCATTCTCTCTGTGCTTTCTTTATCAGAGATAATTTGAAGGACGGTGGAAGAGAATATTTTCTCAGCAGTGGCATCCAGTTACACAATACCTTCCTGAAGAAGGCTTGCTTGGTGCCACTGTTGCTTTCTCTTAAGTCTGGTCCAGGAGTTTTTAGGATGGCGCCATGGCAGTTAAAGTGATGTCAAACTGCATTATTTCTATAGTGTAGATGCACCCTTAAACTTTACAGTTCAGACTAAAATCTGGAGCAGATTTTCATCACCTTACTGACATCAGAGGCATCAGTCACCACTGACCACAATACAAGCTTTTGCAAGCGTTTTACATTCTGATGTATTGTTTTGTTTGTAAGCTCTGCTACTTGTATTTAAACCTACTGGTTTTATTGTAATTGTGTTTATTGTGTGTGTGTATGTGTTTTAATTTTTTAAAGCAAACAACCTAGAAATAAAAATATGATGGACAGTCTGTTCCAGGTTTTCAATAAACAGTGCAGTGCTAACTCCAAGATGCACTGGCTGAAGGGGTTATAATTAATTAGGTACAAACCTCTATGCCAGCTGATCTTAGAAAGATGCTGACAGAGTAGCTGCTAGCAGAAGTTTTCTGCTGGCTAAGATCTGCTGGCAGAATAGCCAAAAGAAGGGAGGGGACAGAAATAGCAGCATGATGGATGAGCCAAATTATGCCAGATTAATGTTTCCAAACCTTCTCCAGCCCAGGGATACATCCACAATACCAACCCAAAGTTAGCCAGGGCAAGGGTAGTCCTAACTAATTCAGCACGGACTCAGCTGTGGCCCATTCACACCACACAATGATAGGATAGCACCATGCTTCCATTTTAACTGCCATGGCAACATCCCATGGAAGGGGCAATTAGAATTCTCAACCAAAGAGCTTTTCTAGTGCCTTGTTGAACTACAAACCCTGTGATTCCATAGGATAGAACTATGGCAATATTAGTGCTATAACTGTGTAAGTGAGTAGGCCCAGGTCTTGTTTTAGCTCCATGGTCTAATATGGACTTGGGGATTTTTCTTTTGGCTAGTATGGTTCCTTTGCTTTTTGGATTGAAAAAAAAAAGTCTTGGCCAGTTAGGATTGCTTTCTAAAAATAAAAAGAAATAAGGGCATTTTCTTCCTCCTTATCCAGAATAAAACAGACCAGAGTGTGAAGATGGACTACAGTGGCATCAAAGGACTTTATCAGACAAGGCTATAATTGCATGATTACGATGTTACGATAGCGCGAACAGGTTCCTGCTATCACACAATGTCATTGTCCTCCTGTGGCTACTGTGTGCTCCTGCCGCCAATAACACGTGCCTTTTAATTGACAGGACAAGCCATCAGTCGCTTTCAATATCGCTATTTTTGTGGTATTGTGGTGTGCGAAAACATGTCCTGCTGTAATCGCGAGATTACAGCGTGAATGGGTGGTCCTCTTCCCCCCTCCCTGTTCCGAGCGAGAAAACTTCCAGGTGAGAATGTGAAAACGATCTACAGGATGGTCTTTTAATGAACTGTGCCATTTTATCAGCACATTTAAAGGTTTGTTTAAGTATTTATGTGTTGGTTTAGTTTGTAAATTAAGGATTTGTTGGTATTTTTAACTGAAGTTGAGTCTTCTTGCAAGAACCGCCGAAATCTCGCCCGTGCTAAATCATGGAAGTAAAATCCCATTCTTAAAGGACTAGTGGTGATCACACTATCCACAATGCTGCAGCCTTATTTGTGAGCTCACGCCGAATAAGTCTTGAAGAGAAACGACAACGCAGAAAGAATCACAACCCAAAAACATCACCCAAGGAGACCTTCTGCTGTGCTTTCTGCAACTGGACTTGTTTATCTTGGATTGGTCTTTTTAGTCATCAGCACACTTGCAGAAAGCATGGGATGAGTCCTTCCTGAATCTTCGTTTGTGAAGAAAAGCCAGAGAGTGAGAGAGAGAGAGAGAGTGGTAATCGTGTGATAATTCCATGGCGGTAGTATTGCGTGATTATGGTGGCACACAATAATAAGTGTAATAATGCCACTGTGTTTCTGCTTTCCTCAATAGTGGAATTACATTTTTAGACGCTAGTCTGATAAAGTGCATAGTGAAGTCTGGTGCTCTGTTTGCTGGCTTATTTCATGAATAAATGCTGTGTCTGCTACCTGACATGGCAGACAGAATTATGGGCAGCCTTCAAAGAGAAGTACAAAAACTTAGGAGGGAAAGGAAGGGGGAATGTATCCCAACTTGCCTTGACGAAAAGAAATTTTAAGTGGGACAGACACTTCAGTGCACAACACAGAACAGATAATAGTGCTTTATCCCAACCCACTCAAGTGGATCACAGGCTGTTCAAGTTACTTTGTCACCTGAGGCAGAAAATTCCAAAAGTACCTCTGAGTGCAATGCAAGAATTAGAGGAAGAGAATTCCACAATTAGAAAACATATTAGCTATTTTTAATTTACTGTTATTTCCAGTATGGGAGGTGAAGCTTTGGACAAGATCAAATTTACAAATAAACTAGTCTGACAGTTTCTTTGTGGCATCCAGCCCCCTCTGGTGTTTTCAAACAATAAACATATACAGCTTAAGTCTCCCTTATCCAAAATTCTTGGGACCAGAGGTATTTTGGATTTTGGAACATTTTGGACTTTTGGAATATTTGCATATACATAATGAGATATCTTAGAGATGGGACCCAAGTCTAAACATAAATTCATTTATTTTTCATACGTATAGCCTGAAGGTAATTTTATACATAATATTTTTAATAATTTTGTGCACGAAACAATGTTTGTGTTCATTGAGCCATCAGAAAGCAAAGGTATCACCATCTCGGCCACTCATGTGGACAATTTTGGATTTTAGAGCATTTTGGATTTTGGAATTCTGGATAAGGGAGACTGTACAGAGCAGGAATGGAAAGAATATTTTCAATTATTCATTTCCTTGTCAAACAATGGGTGTCCTGATGGGAAACCCCATTGGAAAGAATAATAGAACAGTGACATTTGGGGCTCATCTACATGATCCAGGATCCGCCAGCTACCTGGCCTGTTCTGCCTCTGTTGCCTCAATGAAATGGGTCGGAGTCTGAATAGGAATCCTGACCTGTCATGGATGCTGCCACCGCAATCTTATCTGCTGATTTGGAAGTCAGGAAAGCGGCCTGCAACATGTGACTGAAGGCCCCCTGCATGTGACCAGCCTGGCTTCTGGGAAACCAGGGAGATGGTGGCGGCAGGAAGCATTGGTGTGCTGGATGCAGTCCTACAGACACGTAGGGCCCGATCCATTTTTTGTTGGTGGTAATGGATTAAACTGGGTATTATTTGGAAATGATTTATTGGACCGTACCTCTGCTTGCCCCTATCTCAACTCCGTATCTGCCCCGGGCGTTGTAAGGACTGCCTGGAGGCGGAATGTGTCAGGGTATGCAGCCCCTCTAAGCAATCTGTGCATCCCCAGAGGGAACAATAGCAGAATCAGCAAAAGTGTGAGGAATATATGCCTTTCTGCATACCTAGGTGTGTAGACAAGGAGACAGATGAAAAATATCCTTTTCCAGGCTTTTATTTGAATATCTAAAACAATTACTATAAAACAAACTACATTCTGGCTGCTTGAAATGATGCAGCCTTCTCTTCACTAGAAAGCAAGAAGAGTTCTGTCTATTTCTCACAGGCAAGCAACAAAGCAACAGATTCGTTTTCCACACACAGAACTGATTAGTGCTACCCATAACATTGACTGCTTCACAGGCCAAGCCATGAGAGAAGAGAGATAAGACACAGCTGTTGGGAAGAAACCCACAGTTACTACCATTTGTTGATATAACGTAACCTTGCAGACAGGCCTGATTTTAATTAAAAGTCAAGCTGGCCTGTATTTTTGCCTACAGTGAGAATTTATTGCTAGGATTCTGGGACTGTATGTTCCATTATCCTTGACAGAATGGAGCAAATGTCCTGCAGGGCAGGCGGTTGGACTGGATGGCCCTTGTAGTCTCTTCCAGCTCTATGATTCTATGATTCCTGTGTCATATGGACTGAAAGGCTCTGAGATAGAGGCAAGCCAGGATATTTAGCCCATGTAGACAAGCCCATGGTGTAATTTCCCCCTGGTATTTGAATGTCTCGAAATGTTACGGGGAAATTATTCTGCAGAGAAATACACAGGGGGTTTCTGTGCAGAAGATATGTTTTCTTTTTCCTGCACATGAAACACATTTTCTGAGTAGACTACATGCCTTTTGTAGAATAATTCTTCCAGAACATTTCAGGATGTCCAAAATTGGAGTGAATACAGCAGAGAAATGTTCAATTTTCTCCTTCAGCAAGGAGAAAACTATTTATCCTTGCATGTGAGGAAGAAATAGTGGAGGATTTACATATCCTCCAACTGTCCTGATTAGCAGGGACAGTCCTAATTAATCTTCTGCCATCCCACTTTTACAGCTGCCTTTAAAAGGTCCCAGTTTTTCTCCCCTCACTTCCCCCTTTGTCCTCAGCTGACTTCAATGGCTTCAAACTGAGTTCAAAGTTCAAAAGTAGTTTGCACTCAATTGCAGTAGGATGCCCGTATCTGCTGGTGATTTATTCGGGGGGGGGGGTGGATACCAAAAATCATGGATAATAGTGAACACCATTGAGAATAATGGGACTTCCAGTTTAAAATACCATAGAGTTGCCTTGGAGGACCTAGAAAATGGCTAGAGAGGAGACATTTTCTAGGAAGACTCTGGTAGGTGTGCTGTTTTGTGTCTTGTGGATAATTGACTCAGGATAATGACTCAGTGGATACGGGGATCCTACTGTAACTCAGGTGGGGAGAGGAGAGCAGGGGGCAGGATCCTGCCCTTCTCAGTATGCTCTGGGAAAAGCAAAGTGCTGCAGCCTCTCCTAGCCTGTGTGTTTTGACTTTTACCATCTTGACCGCACTCTAATGTTGCTGTGGAATGTTGGAAAGGATGGATCTATATGAGAGCCAGCATAATGTATGGGTTTGAGCGTTGGAGTAGGACTCTGGGAGACCAGGGTTCAAATCTCTGCTTGGGCATGGAAACCAACTGGGTGAGCTTTGGCATGTCACACTCTCAGCTTCAGAGGAGAGCAATGATAAACCCCCTCTGAACAAATCTTCCCAAGAAAACCCCGTGATTTGCTTTACTTAGCTAGCTTTCCTTAGTTAGGGTCACCATAAGTCGGAAACGACTTGAAGACACGCAACAACAAATGGATCTATATCCCTATTCAGTATTGCAAATGGTATGAAAATTGCATCTGATTAAAGTGTGAAGCAGCCTGGAGATTCTGCAAAAACTTCTCTCTCTGCTATTTAATCCGTTTTTGTAGCTGCAAAGCCACTAAGTAGCCACCAGAGGGCTTCTATTGACATCTCTGCTCTGTCATCCATTCCTACTTCCAGCTGCCCCTCTATCACCAATTTTTGGGGCTATCTTGTCGGCAGACAAGAACAAGATAAGTAATGGGGAAACCAACTCAGGAGCCTGTATTTGGGGTTAAGAGAACCTGTCCCCCCCCCCAAATGTGTGTGTGTGTTGGTGGTGGTCAGGGGGGAAGAAAACACAAGACATCAGTGGGTTGTAAAGACATCGTCTCTGAGTTTCTAGGAAAGCGATGAAAACAAAGTCTAGTTCGAAATGAAAATTAAAATCTGGGTTTAAAATGTCAATTGGCAGCCACCCTGTAAACAAAGTCTCTGTGGTCACAGCTGCCCAAGGCAAAGCAGACTGAGGAGTAAATAGCTGTATACATGAAAACAAACCAAAAAAGAAAAGAAAAAAGCCCTACCCAAATACATTTTCACTATTGCCA
Organism: Gambelia wislizenii; assembly: GCA_030847615.1. Taxonomy (NCBI): domain Eukaryota; kingdom Metazoa; phylum Chordata; class Lepidosauria; order Squamata; family Crotaphytidae; genus Gambelia; species Gambelia wislizenii. The sequence goes on along the minus strand of JAUMIR010000005.1, from coordinate 22,143,341 downwards.
GCAATCTATCATGTTGGTGGTGGGTGGTAGAGGGAACGTGTCCCCCTCCCCTGGGGTGGAGGTGAGTGGTAAGAAGCAGCTTTGAAAATCATGGATAAAATAATCTAAAGTCCTCACTTAAACTTCTGATCTAATAAAAAGATAAAATAGGAAAGATGTTTATCAAGTTAAATTATATGTTCTCACTTCCATAAGAGGGCAAGAGGGAATGGGATGTTACTGGTAGTGTAAGGCAGAGAAAATGGTCAGCAGAGACATAAAAATTGGAAAACAAATACTGTGGAGGAGGCTTGTCAAAATAGCAAAGGCCTGTCAAATTCCTGAGCCAGCATTTTCACATATAGGTGGAAAAATACAGTCACATTACACTTGGCTTCAAGTCTTTTGCTAAGATAGCTTTTAAATGTGGAGCTAGCTCCTTGGCAGTGGGGCGGATGAATCCACTCTGGTTTTAGTTTGAACTTGAAAAGAACTAGGTGCGGAACCTATTTTGGGTACAAGTCTTAGCAGCTTAGATGGCTCTTTTAAAAGTTCTGATTACCCTCCCTCTGGGCAGATTCACCATTCCACTGATATGGAAGCCACTATCTGCCATGGCTTCTTGGACTACAACTTCCAGAATCACTATACTGTCGCTGCACGGGATGTGGTCCAGAAAAGTAACACTTCCAAGCCGTGTTCATCATGTCTGCATTTATCTGTAAATAAGCAAGCAAATCTCTCTGGCTTTTCTTCGCAAACGAAGATTCAGGAAGGACTCATCCCGCGCTTTCTGCAAGCGCGCTGATGACTAAAAAGGCCAATCCGAGATAAACAAGTCCGGTTGCAAAAAGCACAGCAGAAGGTCTCCTTGGGTGATGTTTTTGGGTTGTGATTCTTTCTGCGTTGTCGTTTCTCTTCAAGACTTGTTCGTCGTGAGTTCTCAGATAAGGCTGCAGCATTGTGGATAGTGCGTCTCCATGCCTCCCGATGTGAGGCCAGGGCGGACCACTGTTGGTGATCAATTTGGCCAAGCCTGAGATGTTGTTTCAGGGAGTCTTTGTATCGCTTTTTTGGAGCGCCCCTCTTACGCTGACCCGTGGCGAGTTCACCGTAGAGTAGTATTTTTGGGAGGCGATGGTCCTCCATCCTAGAAACGTGCCCTGCCCAGCGCAGCTGTGTTCTCAATATCATGGCCTCAATGCTGGTGATCCCTGCTTGCTCAAGGACAGCAACATTCGTCACATAGTCAGTCCAGTGTATATTTAGGATTGTGCGTAGACAGCGCTGATGAAAGCGCTCGAGGAGTCGTAGGTGGTGGCGATAGGTGACCCATGTTTCAGATCCATAAAGGAGGATAGACAGTACGATGGCTCTATACACACTGATTTTTGTGCTTTGCCTCAGGTGTTTATTGCTCCAGACTCTTTTGTGAAGTCTTCCAAATGCACTATATGCCTTTGCTAATCTGTGATCGATCTCTTTGTCAATCTTGGCATCTGAGGAGATGATGCTTCCCAGGTAGGTGAACTGCTGAACGGACTTGAGCACAGATTTGCCGACGGCAATGTGGGGATGGTGGTGTTCGTCCTGTGGTGCAGGCTGGTAAAGAACTTCTGTTTTCTTCAGGTTGACTTCTAGCCCAAACAGCTCTGCAGCTGTTGCAAAGCAGGATGTTAGGCGCTGCAGAGCTCCTTCTGTGTGGGCAACAAGGGCAGCATCATCGGCGAAGAGCAGCTCACGGACTAGATAGTTTAGAGTCTTAGTGTGAGCCCTCAGACGGCTTAAGTTAAACAAGCTACCATCAGTACGGTAGCGTATATAGATGCCGTCGTCTTCTTCAAGCTCTGCCATAGCCCTTTGGAGCATCACGCTAAAGAAGATTGTAAATAAAGTTGGTGCAAGAACACAACCTTGCTTCACTCCATTAGTTATTAGAAAGGGCTCTGAAAGAGCATCGCCATATCTGACTTGACCACGCTGTCCCTCGTGTAGCAAGATAATCATTTTAAGGAATTTGGGGGGGCATCCTAGTCTTTCCAGGATCTGCCACAGACCTTTTCTACTTACAGTGTCAAAGGCTTTGGTGAGGTCGACAAATGTTACATAGAGACCCTTGTTCTGCTCCCTACATTTTTCTTGCAGTTGCCTAAGGGCAAATACCATGTCTGTAGTACTCCTATTGGCTCTGAAGCCACATTGGCTTTCAGGGAGAAGTTCTTCTGCAATAGCAGGAACTAACCTGTTCAGGAGTATCCTTGCAAGGATTTTTCCAGCAATAGAGAGCTGCCAAGCAAGCAAATACTTCAATGATTAAAGACACAATCCAGTTCCCCACAGCCTTCAACATACAGCTTGGGTGTAGAACTTTACTGTTCTTTATTATTTATTTATTTATTTATTTGATTTATATCCTGCTTTTCTCCTAAATGGGACTCAAAGTAGCATACAATATAAATTAAAACAGAACATCTAAAATAATATAGAGTACAAACGTTTAAAAAGCATCAAACCAAACATTAAATTAAAACACTTTAAGACATTAAGAATACACATAACACTCATACCAAAAACAGCAAAACACCAAAAATGAGAAGGTCTTTGCTTGCCTGCAAAAAGATAGTAGAGAAGGGGCAGATCAAACCTCCCTCCGCAGGGAATTCCACAGCCTAGTAGCAGCTACCAAGAAGGCTCTCTCCCATGTCCTCACCAGGTGAGCCTGGGAGGGTGGTGGGGTGGAGAGAAAGTCCTCTCCCAAAAGATTGTAAGACTCAAGCACGCTCATGGAAAGATATCTGTTCTCAGATAGTCTGGATCTAAGCTTTATAGGTCAAAACCAGCACTTTGAATTGTGCCTAGAAACAGACCATCACTTAATTAATGAAGCTGTTTCAGCAAGGGGGTTATATAGGTCTTGTCTATACAAGGGGCAAAATATGAACACATTCAAAAAGGCAGGTGTTTGCAATGATGTGACCTGCCTACACGGCCAAAAGAGCCCCCCTAAACTCCGCATGACCCCCTAGCCAGATGGTGGCTGTGAGTGAATTACTTGCTATTTTAAATCTGCTTCCGCCATTTTTTTTTAAAAAAACAGTTTTCCAAAGTGACCACAAGCAACACTTCATATTTACAAATAAATAAATAAATAAATAAATAAGAGTATGGGATCACCATTTGATTGACTTACTAGACACTCACTTAGCCAAAAATCCAACATAGCTGCCACAGCCACTTTCCCTCTTTGCTAGCCCCACCCCCTGTGCTCATCCAACCAATCAGATTGCACTGCCTGTTTGTATCTGTCTGAATGAGAGTGTTCAAATGATTGCACATTCGGAAGTCATACAGAGCTTTTCAGAAAATCCATACAAAGCCCCGGATGTGACGCACATGGACTTTGTAGTAGATTTGCCCCCCCTTCCACATGACATGTATTTGTGCGAATGATCATTTGAACAGATCGCTGATCTTTCGCATCATGTTCGTATTATTTTGACCGTACAGACAGGACCATACTTTCTATAACCTTCTGCCGGCAGCTAGAACTGTCTCACAATGATAGTGGCCATCTTGCACATAGCAAAATGAGGTGTTTCCCCTCCCCATTGAATTGTCAGCCAAATTGTCAAATAAATGTGGGCATCTTGCAGAAATCCAAAGAGGTTTTAATCTGAAAGCAGATCCAAACATTTAAAAGATGTCCCTTGGCAGGTTTGTTTGCAGGGCAGCAGGAGAATCAGGGATTAACAGTACAAATCGCTGCATGTGTAATAAGAAGCATTATTGGGTTCAGTGGGATTTACTATACTGCCAAATACTGAAAAATTAGACAAATGATCAACAAAATCAAGGGTGATATCCTGCATTGTGGAGATACAGGATAAAGCTGGAACTCTGCTCCATCTCCCTTCTCCACTTATTTGAGATATCCTGTTGTCCTTTGCCTCCTTTACAATATGGTCATGTACCTAGTAGCCAGGAGGGTAGGGAATGGCCAAGAAGTGTCTGGCTATGTTTCATTAAGATTAAGACTCTCCTGGAGGTATTTTAGATGTTTTGGGAGGACAATATCTGCCTAGCTACTCCCACGCCCACTCCCCCCAGCCACAAAACAGCTGTGTCAGGAGAGGGTAGAAGAAACTGAGTCCAGTGGTTAGGATGTTGTTGTGCGAGTAGTGAATTAGCTACCTCTGCATGAAAAGACATACAGGCATAAAGCCAGCACATTATACCCAAGCCATGTCCCCAACATGGCTTGGAGATGTCCCATAAAGAGAGCTACCGTGGTGTAGCAGCTTGAGCATTGGACTACCACTCTGGAGACCAGGGTTCAAATCCCCACTTGGCCATGGAAACCAACTGGGTCACCCTGTGATGGGTTTATGTTAGGGTCACCATAAGTCAAAAACTACCTGAAGGTTCACAACAACAAAACAACAACATGTCCCCTAAAAAAAAATTAGTTCCCCAAAGTTCCTCGGAGCATGGTGGGGTCTCCTTCCTTGGAGGTCTTTAAACAGAGGCTGGATGGCCATCTGTCAGGGATGCTTTGATTATGATTTCCTGCATGGCAGGGGGTTGGACTGGATGGCCCTCGTGGTCTCTTCCAACTCTGCAATTCTATGAAGCCTGGTGGAATGAAAAGGTCTTCACCTGGTTGTGGAAAGGCAGTAAAAAGAATGCCAGTCTAACCTTTCTGGGATGGGAGTTCCAGAGCCTGTGCGGGTAATGGGGCGGAAAGAAGGCTTCTCCAGAAGATCTCAAAACATGGGCAAGTCTTGATGGGAGAATACAGTCCTTTACATATTAATACAAACTGGTTTATGGCTGACTCTCTGGACTAGGAATAGGAACAGGTGGCTCTTCAGATACACATGGATTGCAACTATCATTAACCCTAGCTAGGAGTGAGGCATGATGGGAGTTGTAGTCCATGAATATCTCAAGGGCCACATATTATTTATATGTGCTTTTCATCAGGTATGGGCAACACCCAGCACATAGCCCATCTGTGGCCCAACCAATTTGTTTGGGCCATACAGGGGGCTCAGCCCAGATGACCCTCGCAGAAACTTCCAAATTTGACACCATGCTGCTTAGATGCAGAGATGGAATTACCTTGAATCAATTGTTTTCTTAAAATAAGGTATGGGGGCAAAGGCATGTACAAAAACAAACCAATTTTTTTTAAAAAAGCTTTAGTAACTTCTGCTGCTGGATTTGGGCTGCACATAGTGGTAGTGGTGCAGCAGAAAATATTACTGAGAGAGAAAGAGCACACCAAACAATGTGTCTATGTTAAAATATATGTGCCTCAAGTTCAAAAATAAATAAGCAGAAGCATACTTTACTCAGTAGAGGAATGTTGCAGAGATGAAAACGGGGGCTGCATATGACTGCAGAGTTATTCCAGTTTGACATCATTTTAACAACCATTGCTCAATTCTATGGAATCCTTGGATTTGTAGTTTGCTGTGGCACCAGAGCTCTCTGACAGAGAAGACTAGATATCTCACAAAACTACAAATCCCAAAATTCCATGGTATTGAGCCATGGCAGTTGAAGCAGTGTCAAACTGGATTATTTCAGCAGTGCAGATGCAGCCTGGGACATGTGTGGTCAAGCAACATTAAAGTGTCACAAGATGGCAAAAGTTAATAAGGAGGAAGACACAATCTTGGAGAGGCTACAGCAGTTTGCTTTTGCCTGAGCCTATTGGGAAAGTAGAGGTTCTCCCCTGCCTCTCCTCTCCTTCCTGCTGAGTTCATAGAGTACAAACTACTGTTGAATGTTGAACTCAGGGGTTGTACACACCGTGAAATACTCCTCACAGAATTCGCTCAGAAAACGAGCTGATTTAATGGGATCCCACATTGTCTCATCGTATTGTGAAGGAGGGGGGCCAAAAAGAAGAAAAACTACACGAGAAAGGCATTTGTGGCCTTTCCCAACTTTTTTTAAAAGCTCCAGTGATATGTGCATTTTCACTCGTTAAGACAAGTGATTCAACATAAATTGCTTCCCAATGCAGGAGAATGTGCAAACCTGATTGGCTGGATGAGCTCAGGGGGCGGGGCTGGGTTACAGGGCAAGTGCCCATTACCACCTTGTTGGGTTTTTTTGCTTTAGTGAGTGATCACTATGGCAATAAAACGAACGTTTGTGCTATCTTTTTCCCCTCTCTTTCTTTTTGGGAAAGGTGGAATATCACTTGTGCGCACCATAAAAATAGGGATTTTTTAAAGAAAAAGTTTGATGGTGGCAGATTTAAAAATGCAAGTAATCCACTCACGGCCTCCATCTCAGCTACAGACATATGAGGTTCATGTGGGCTGTAAAACCATTAAGACAGCTGCTACAACTTGCTGTTACTGTGGAGCAGTCCGTTTTTTCGCCTTCATGTAGACAAGCCCTCAGTTTGCAGCAGAAAAACTTCTCTGATTAATTGGGAAAGTTGCTACCAAATCAGAACAGTTGGAGGGTATGGGAAGGAAATACACAGTCTCACAACTTGAAACAAATCAAAGCTGAGAAGAAAATCCAGGTGGGATTCAGAAACACTCATCAAACTGAAGACGAGAGATTTTCACATCACTAATTTGTAATACATTCCATAATCTTCCTGAACAGACATTGCACAGAATATACAGTATGTGATGTGGCTAGAAATGTAGGGATGCTTCCTCGAAACCAGATACTCATCTCTGCTACCCTCTTCAGAGGCCAAGACAGCAGTGCAAACTTTGTTTACAAGAAGTTAAATGTGAAGATCATGGGCTTTAGATGGAAAAGGAACATCCTGTGTATAATTTCATGTTAGACATATAGGAAGATTATTGGTTGAACTCATGGATATAGGTCTGGCAGAGGCAATGCTAAATTGTGGCTGGGTGCGTATGAGGAGAAGGAAATGAAGTGATAGGGTATATATTACTGGAAGGAAAGGGAAGCTTTGGATTCTAAGCCAAGCGACATGGAGAGGTCAGGAATGCCATTTAGAAAGAGTAGCAAGGACAAATCTAGTCCCCTCTTCACCTCACTTTCTATGCTTTATGGAAAAAGTAGCTATTCCTCTGCAGAACCTACAATCTCAGACTAACATAAGCAGAGTAGTGTTCAATGTGAAGTTGAAGGCTTTCACGACCGGCATCCATAGATTTTCCTTGGGTTTTTTCCGGGCTGTGAGGCCGTGTTATGGAATCATTTCTTTCTGACGTTTCGCCTGCATCTGTGGCTGGCATCCTCAGATAATGGTTGGGTAGGTGGGTGTGTGGAGTTTATATGCTGTAAGTGTTGAGTTTTGGTTCTATTGTATTTCAAAACTGGGAGCCAGATTTTGTTTACTTTTAAGGTTTCTTCTTTCCTGTTCAAGTTGTCCAGGTGTTTGTGGATTTCAATAGCTTCTCTGTGCATTCTGACATGATAGTTGTTGGCCTGGTCCAGAATTTCTGTGTTTTCAAATAGCATTTTTTGTCTAGGTTGGTTTATAACATGTTCTGCTAGTGTAGTGTTCCTTTCACACTATATGAGGTCTGTCTATTAAATAACGAGACTGTGTTTCTACCTACCTTTCAGACAAATCAGGAAGAACTGATTGTGAACCCTTGAGTGGTGACCTTGAACATGTCTGAACCTGCATGACAAACACCAGCACTCTCAGCCATTCAGTTAGTTGTCATTCATCATTTAAAGTGGCTGTGTTGTCTGTTGTATGCCCGAAAATGCTAAGTTTAAAAGTCGAGCAATGTGACATTCTGCAGCAACTTGAGTCAGACACAAACCTTTTTCAAAAAACCATCACTTGTGATAAAACCTGGATCTTCCAGTATGATCCTGAGACAAAACCACAGTCACTGCACTGGAAAACACCATCATCACCAAGAATGAAAAAAGCACATCAAAGCAAGTCCACATTCAAAGCCATGCTCATTGGTTTTTTTTTTTTTTTTACTTCAAGGGCATAATTTTGGCAGAATGGGTTCCAGAAGGCAGAAAGGTGATCCAGCATTATTATAAGGAAGTTTTGACAAAGCTGAAAGAAAGAGTCAGGGAAAAAAAAAGGCCAGAACTGTGGAAAAATGGTTTCATTCTTCATCAAGACAATGTGCTTGCTCACACAGCATTTTCTGTGAAGCAATTTTTGGCTGATAAATGCATTTCTACACTTGAACATCCTCCATATTTGCCATCATGATACTTTTTTGTTTTTCTCTAAAGTGAAATCGGTGCTTAAAGGAACACATTTTGAATCAATTGATTCAGTGCAAAGAAAACAGCAGATGTGTTCCACGAAGGCATGGAACACAGCTGGCAGAAACTGATCTGCTCCACGTCTTCGTCCAGTGGAAAACAAGACTGCATTGGTGTGTGAGTGTGAATGTGGAGTATTTTGAAGGGGACAAGCATTAGAATTGTAATGCATATAAATAAAGATGGGTTATTGTATAAGTTTTGTTATTTAATAGACAGACCTTATGCAAATATAGCACTATGATTTCATTTTAACTGTCATGGTTCCATCCTATGGAATCCTGGGATTTGCAGCTTAGGGAGGCGTATTTAGAGTTCTCAGCCAGAGAGACCTAGTGCATCAACAAACTACAAAACTAGGCTTCCCTATGAGGTAGACTTGTCAGGTGTAAGTGGAACAATAGTGCTAAAATAGTGTGATGTGAAAGGACCGAAAGAGTGGGCAAAGTGTGACCACTCAGATGTTATTGGACTACAGCTCCCAGTGTTCCTTACCATTACCTATGCTGGCCTGGGCTTCTGGGTTGCAGTCCAGTGACAATGGGAGACTTGTGCTTTGCCCATCCCTGTGCTAGAGAAATAAGCAGCAATGAGAGTAGTTAGTGCTTCAGGTGTATTGTTGTTAGCATACCCCACCAGCCTTATTTCATAATTGCACATATTGGACACTTTTCGGGGCCATGTTGACCAGGGAACAGTTGAGGACACGATGACCTGAGACATGTCTAGTATCATGAAAAAACCCAGATAGGATTATGTGGAAAACCCAGTCGTTAATGGGTCTATCTATGCTAATCCTTTCAAGCATGCAATCAGTGAGCATCCCTCAAACCATACCCTATGGAAATCTTTCTGATACACCCTACCTGTCTAAACATTAAGAGGTTGCTGCAAATCCAATCAGTGTTTTGTCACTCTGGAGCTAAGACAATCAGCTCATAATGGACCCTTTTGTTTGAGCCATGAGAAAACCATTCAGGCTTTGTCATAACTAATGCACCCCTCCAGGGTATGAAATAGGGTATAAATATCATAGTTCTGACCATAGCTGAGTGTATCACAGATGGTGTGTCACAGACAGGCCCCACCATTCTCTTTCTTGGTGTGCCATGGACCAGATTCCCTCAGACACTGTCAGAGTCTCTCCACTGCATGGACCTCTTTCTCCGAGACTGCTAACTATCACCCTTACACCCCTGACTTCTCTCTATCCAACCCTTCCTACCTTACACTTCAACAGCCTTGTATGGTTCCTAAGAGTGTATGTTCTTGTATGATAGTGTATCTCTTGTGTTAATTTGAATAAAACACTTTGTTTAATTTCAACTGGAGCGCTCTCTACAGTTAGTACTGGTACACATAGATGAAAAGATCCTCAAAGTCACCCTTCTTTCGCAGGCCTCCTTTTAATCTATAATTCCTCAAATTTCAAGGAGACGCTTGCATTGCAGGTGGGACTCCAACGTCCCCCCACTCTTAGGGTAACATTGTAACTGGAGTTCTATAGCATTACATTATTAAACTCAACAACAAATACATGGCATACAGTCTCGGCCTCTACAGTAAATTTATGTTACTGCAGTTATGTACACTGGTGAAATACAGGAACTCTTCCTGAGAATCCTCATAATGATGCCCCTAGGAAGAGTCCAAAATACAATCTGAAACAGATTACAAAAGTACAGGATCCATGTTAATCCATACAAATAAATAAATCCTAATAGTTTCCATCTCTACCAAGGGCAGGTCTTTTGTAAAGCCAATGGGTCTAACTGCCCATTCAGAACCAAAGCTATCCATAAAATGCTTTCCATTGCAGCAGGTCTAGCATGTTTCTGGGAAAATTCTCACAGAGTTACTGGGGGGATTCCAGCTAATCTGAGGGGGGGGGGACAGAGAAGCATAAAGGGTATGTGTTTGCGTGTGTGTGTATGTGCCTCCAGACTGTATCTCTTCCGTGGTACCTGATGAGGGAGAGTTAACTCTTTCCTCCTTTCTCATGGAGGCAGTCAACCCATAGCTTCCAAAACATTGGTATCGCTGATATACAAAGTAACCATAGACAATGTTTTTTTAAAAGTAAAAATAAATATTGCCTTGTTCTTTTCTTTTTGTTTTAGTTCTCTACAATTTAATCCTTAATATATCAAATGAATGGATCTTCCCACCAAGCTCTATTATTATTTACTTATATCACTCCTCTATTAAGCTCAAGGCTCTCTCCTCCCCCCTCCCCGTCCCCACTGCATTTATCCTCTCAACAACTCTGTAAGGTAGGTCAGGCTGACAGACACTCACTGGCTGCAGGCCACCCTATAAGCTTCATGCCCAATGTAGACTTGAATCTGTACTTCCCAAGCCCCAAACTCAGACTATTATACCACACTGATTTTTCCCATCTGAAACATCTTTCTCTCATCCCTCCCCATGTGAAAACACATCTTTCAATGGATATATTATGGGATTTGTTGAAGTACAGCTATATCTCCAAACTGAGAATCATAATGCATTATATATATGCCTCAGTTAACAATGTATTGGGCATGTCTCCTTTAACAGAAAATTTGGTACCAGAAGCAGAAATAATATGGAAAGGATTGGGGTAGATTCCTATACCACAACAAAGAGAATAGCACTTCAACATGTTTCAGCAAACTTTTTTTCACAACTAACAATATGGACATGTGAATAAAACAACCAAGTTAGGTGAGCCTTGAATAAATAAACAAGAATGTTTTGAACCTTCTAGAGACCACTTGAAGGCTTCTTCCAAAAGGCATCTCGGGATGATTTTTTCCTTCACTAACCTCCACTTTTCTTATGATTTCCATTTGGCGGATAAAGTTATGGACCTAAGCTTTTTCTTAACATGCTGGGAGACTGGTGAAGCAGACTTATCTGCTCTCTCCTTTCCTTTCTGTTTTGCTGTTCAATCATATTCAGTAAGGGATTCTGGAGGCAGCTGCTGTTTACCTTGTCTGTTGTAGGCAGGTGCATATGGCCATAGCAGAATAATCTAGAATAGAATCCTGCTCTTTCCCAACTCATGGTGTTGTTTAGCTGCAGCTCTTTCCAACTTTATGGTGTTGTTTAGCTGCAGCCCAACACAAAGTCTGTGTTTCGGCAGCCTCCCTTACTATCCTTCCAATGTCAGTACTTCTAGGAAACTTTTAGCTAGACAAAGGACGAGGAGGAAAAGGAGTCTTGGTCAGTCATAATAAGACTTTGCAAATAAGAGCTTCATGGTCAGAGTTATGCCTGTATTGCACATATACACCAGTGAATTCAGGAAGTTCTTTCTGCTATCTGGTGACCGATTGCCATTTAGCCTAATATAATCAAATGACTTTCCTTTGTCCATGGAAAATGCTTAGTTTGGAGAAACAATGTCTTTTGCCAAGAATGGAGACAGTTGCTGTCATGGAAAGATATTCCAAAAGGCCTTCATATGAAGATCATAAGTCACAATGATGTGCAATGTGCACCAGCAAGGATACATGAAATCCTGAGTTCTCAGGCTATGGGACACAGGAGATCAGCTACAGGAGGATGTGTGAAGAAATTTCAGGCAGGAAATATCTTTTGCAAAAGCTCTATTCAGTTGTTCCTTAGTTTGGAAGCTGAGTCCCAGTTTTAGGGGAAAGGGGGTATAAATAAAGTAATACAAATACAATACAGTACAGTGGTGTTGTGTTTAGAGGCCTGAAGTTCTTGGAAGTAAAAATGTAGACTTTCCAGATTCCTAACAGATGCAGACTTTATTATGCTGTGTAGATCCTTTGCAGGACAACAGAGACCAACTGCTCTAGCATTCCCAAACACCCAAGAGAAAATTAGGAGTGGACTTCCAACCTTAGTCCAGGACATACTTACAAACCTGGCCTGGACCAGGAAATGGATCTGTTGTAAACAAAACTGGGGCTCAGGGCTTCAGGCCAGACCCAAGGCTGTTATTGAAGCCCTCAACCTCTCCAGATTCTCTGGACTGAAGTAGAAAGAATGTCAAATTCTCCATTTAAGTAAATTGCAGGGCCTCCATACACTGTTAACTCAAAAACACCTGAGTGAGATCTTGCATTATCAGATGTAACTACAATGGTGGTGCGCTGTTGTCATAGTTATGTCTCATGATGCCACTCCTGCCCCCAAAACCCTGTTACCCAAAATGCTGGGAGTATGTGGGGACCCTCTAATGTCCAAATATTAAAATGGGAAATATTTAATTAGCTCAGTTATGGCAGTGAGAAGACAGCCAACAGTGGGACCTTTGAACCTATGTATACCGGTACTACGGAGGAGATGCTAAGTCAAGAGGTACAATTAAATGATCTTTATTGGAAAATAATATCCACAGCATTCACGCAAACACTCAGGCTTCAAGCACTCACACAAGGCTAACAAATAAAGTAAGAAGTATTTGGATAGAGGAATAGAATAGGGCATTGCAGGTTATACTGTACCGATCCTGCAGAGTGGAGATCATGAAGTAAACCAACATGAAATGAAACAATTATGAAATAATTTCCCTGAAGGAATAGGTGTTTGAGTGAAATATAATGGCTCTTGGAGGTTCTCAGGCCAGAACAAAGGGTACTACGGAAGAGCGAATGATCATTTATGGTTGGTGCTTTTGGAATTGAATAGGAAACAGGCAAGGCCTTTTGTTGGAGGGGAGCAGGATCGGAAGAATCCATTTCCCAAGCATTAAGGTCTCATGGTATTATTGAGTAGATTAGTGATTGACTCACCTCCAGGTATTGAGTTTCTTACTTGAGTATATGTTTTGGGGAAATTCCAAAGGCCCTTCTCTTGGTCTTGCATGAATCCCATTTTGGTATTAGCGGATCCTGGTTTACCTGTAACCATGTGGATGGCCACACTAAGTCAAATTATTAAATATAGCCAATCATTCGATATTCCAAGATGGGGGCTATCAGGTATGTAACAACCCTCCTGTTTCAGCCTGGCAGTGTGTCAACTGAAGAATTTCTGATGTGCTGCAAATAAAGATCCTGGCAAATGACACCTGCAGCACTGTCCCAGTCATGAGTTGTGTTGAGAACCAGCAGCAGGATAGTCCTCTTGGGGTCCTATTGCAACTGCTTGTCTCAAGGCACCCCATAATGGGAGAGCACTGCAGATGTTATCTCCCATCATCAAACAACAACAGCCTTGCCAGTGGGCTGTTGGTCTCTGAAAATCTTGTCAGAGCAAGACTTTCTGAATATTTCTACCCACAATATTTTTGGTCATTATAAGGAACAGGAGAACATCCAATCTAGAGAACAAGAACGAGAACTTGGAAAACTACACACTTTGTCTTAAGAGAACACCATCCTTCCTGTTGGGAACACATGAACAAACATTCTACTCATAAGAAATGCATATTTATCAGCATGGGAACATAGGAAGCTGCTTTATACAAAGCAGTGTTACTGCTCCATCTTGACTAGTCTGGAATTTAAGGAAGGATTCTTTTCTAGCACGACTTGGAGACCCCTGGTGGTCTGCCATCCACGCCCAACCCTGCTTAGCTTCTGAAATCAGATAAAATGGATTGTAGTCAAGATGTTAAGTGAGAAAGCTACCACTCAGCACAGTTAGTAGGGGTATCAGAGGTTGGGAATTTTAAGCACCTGTTAAGGTATCAAAGCCCTGCTCTAATGGGACCACCAGCTAGTTGCAACAGAAGGAAAAGGGGTTCAATTGTGTAAATAAATAGGAATTATATATTTGTGACCTTTCAACTCATGTAGGATTGTGGTTTCTTGCTATTCATCTTGGCGGGGGGAGGCGGGGAACTGCTGTTTTGTCATGTTTTTCATCTCACTCAAAATAACCAGAGGTAGCATGTGTATGACGCCTACCTGTGCATATATTTATAACTGCTCTTTCAGCAATGATGGTGGAGCAGAAGACATGGAACATTCTTGAAGTCTGTTCAGCTGCCCAGCGGAAATGCATTCCAGGGTGTCTTCTTGGAATTTTTCTGTGAGTGGAAACATCTTCAGTGGTATAACACCACATTACACACAAAAAGAGTCTGAATAACTACCATAAATAAACCTATGATTTCATTGGAACAACTAGGCTGACACTTGGCCACAAGGTAAACACTGTGTTGAAAAAACTCAGAGGAAGTTAGGGTGTCAGGGCATTTTTAAAAATTATTTTAATAGATTTTACAATTGTCACAAAAATAGTATCTTGCTGAACTGCAAAACTGGAATAATGGTTATTCATATAAAAGGCTATATCTATAAACCCTGAAACTCAGGTTGTGAGCCAACTGGTTAAGCTTTCAAAAACTTAACATTGCAATCCTAAACATGTCTTCTCAGAAGTAAAGATATCTGCTAACTGATTGACTTAATGTGTCTGTGGAAGTGCCCTCCAGTCCATACAAATTTATTGCCAGGATCCAGTTGGGTACTTATATTGGATAGCACTCCTTGGCCATAATTGATGACCACCCCCACTTGCTACAGCAGCCTCACATGCACCCTAAAGCCTGTTTGGGAGGGTTAAGATATTCTTTAGGGCAGGGTTTTAGGGTGCATAGAATTTGCTAAAGAAGGGAAGGGGCTACCCATTCTGGTGGAAGATGAGGGATCCTACTCAGTTGCCCAACTGGATCTTGTGCTATGCCACATCACTACATATCTTCTCATTATTATTAAATAACAATTATGAAATGGATGCAACTGTTCTGTTCACGTGTTTGTACAAAGGAAGACCTTGCCTTCATCCACAGCAGTGGTGTCTGGTGACTTCTATATCAGTGAGTTGGTGAATCTACTCTGGGTTTTAGCCTGAACTTTAAAGGAGCTATGCAAGCTTTATTTATTTAGTTAGTTAGTTAGTTATACCCCGCTCTTTAGCCACAAGGCTATCAGAGTGGCTTACAAATTGTTTTTAAGCAATAGCTATTCACACATCTACACTGCATTAAACAGTTTCCAATGTGTGTTAGCTAATTGCCCCCACAAGCTGGGTACTCATTGTACTGACCTACAAAAGGATGGAAGGCTGAGTGAACCTTGGAGCCTGCTGGAATCATAAACTTGCAACATGGTGACTTGCAGCACCGCCATTTAACCACTGCGCCACCAGGGCTCCTGAGTCTCTACCCCCAAATAGGCTCAGAACCTTGGGTTTTAAAGTCCAAACTAAAATCTGGATTCACCACTTCAGTCACATGGAAGCCACAACTACCATTGGTGTAGAGTCATATAGCCAAGTTTATTACTAATCATTGTCTCTGAATAGCCAAGTATTGTCTATTACTGGTAACCGATCTCCAGCCAGCATGGTCTGTTTTGTTGTAGTCTCAAAAAGATAATGTTTCCAAGTTCTGCACATGCTACTGGATCCCTTTTTCAGTGGAGATGCCAAGAACTAAACCTGGGACTCTCTGCCTCAGGGCTGTTTCACACTACACAGTTGTAGCACTATGATGCCACTTTAACAGCCATGGCACCAGCCTATGGAATCTTGGGACATGCAGTTTAGGGAGGGATATTTAGCATTCTCAGCCAGAGAGCTCTAGTGTCCCAGCAAACTACAAAGCCCAGGATTCCACAGGATGCTGACACGGCAGTTAAAATGGAATCATAGTGCTATAACTGCATAGTCTGAAAGGGACCTCAGTTTTGAAAGCTGCTGCCTTATCATGTTGGCTGACCAAGCTCTTTAACATATCCATTATTGAAAGCATAATTTCATATCCACTTCATAAGCTACCAGTGTGATTTCCTCAGTATCGTTTTCACTGCTTTTCAGCCATGGCCATAACAACATTCATCCCAACAATTATTGTTTTCAGTCTAAGTGGAAAGAGATGTTAATGAAGTTAAAATCTTTTAAAGACAAGTATTGGTGATATTTTCGATCTTTAACCCAGGCTAGAACGAAATATAATGTTAAATATGGAATCACCACTAGGGAGGAGGGACAATCTTGTGTTGAATGATCTCTTCTTTCTCACACTAAAAGAATTAATGAACTGTGTCATGTGAGATAATTATATTTTGCATTTTTTCCTGCCACATTGCTGGTTGCTGTTGCAGAAGAGGGCAGGGACATAACAGTATGTATTTTCTTAAATACGCTTTTCAGGTAGAACAAAGGATATTCAATACAAGGCTTGCATAGTTGGCCAAGATCTGATTTGATGCTGGTGTAAAGGTCTGCCAGTGTATTTATGCTGGACTTTCAGAAGTGAAACAGCTGCAAGTTGGCTGGTGGTGCAATGTGGCAAATAAGTGGCTCTTGGGGCCAAGGAGGTACAGCTGAATCTTCGTGCCATCCTGCAGTCATTGAGCAACCTGGTAAAAAGAAATCCTGGCTACTTCCTTCTGTAATGCCCCAAAATGTACTTAGACTGGCATAATCCTCAGTTATGCTAGCCTAAATCACCAAAAGGATGCTGGCAGGGGATGGGAACCCCATGATCAGTGTCACGTCTATTTTTGAACGAAAAAGGCTAGTTTCTTTTCATGAGATAATATTGTAGGTACTTGTATGAGTATTGTTGTGTCACTTTACTCTCTACTGTTTTGCATAGGGGTTTGCCCATCAACGAGTTATTTTCTTAAACTTGCAGAAAGAAACTTCTGTCACTTTTCAAAAATTAAAAACAAAACAAAACACCACCACCACCACCATGACGTTGTGTCTGTATTTTCAACACTGAGCTGAGCCTCAGTTGTTGTCTTTTCCTCAGCCGAGGCTGAGTTGTACTGAATCAGAGGAGAATATTGGGCCAAAGGGTGTTTGGAAAATACCCTTCAAATGCTTGCTTTCTTTCTTTCTTTCTTTCTTTCTTTCTGTCTTTCTTTCTTTCTTTCTTTCTTTCTTTCTTTCTTTCTTTCTTTGGCAGAATCTGGAATGACCTTTATGTACTATGTAGTACCGTAACTATAGTGCTATTTAGTGGATTCTGGCCAGATTCCTCCAAACCTCACTTATTGGTAAGCAACTGCTGGGATCAATGGGGGTCCATTCCACTCTTGATTGAGAAGTGGCTGCCTGACATTTCCAGTCCCTCCCATGAGAGCTCTCTGGTGCAACAGGCAGAAATACGACCCCATCACAAATCCCCATCACACCAGAGATTCCTTGTGTGAGGGTGGCATGGAATGTCAGGCAGCCACTTCTAGATCAATAGGGGAATGGACCCATGTTGATCCCAGTATCTGCTTATCAGTAAGTGGGATTCAGGAGATCAGTAAGTGGGGTTCATGGCCCCTACATGCCCCATAAGCTAGGGGCTATGGACTTTATCAGATGTGGGAAAACATGCCAAAAAATTGTCCAAAATCATGTCATAAGGACACAACAATAACACAAAGGGCAAAATTATCAGACACCCTTGTAATTCAGCCATTCTGGTGGTGTAGCATTGGCACGGACGAGAAATCACTTTTTTATTGATGGGCTAAAGTCATCAATAAAAAGTGATGCCTTATTCACGCCCACGCTACACCCCTAGAACGGCTGAATGACATTGTTGTCTGATAATTTCACCCTTTTGTTTTATCGTTGTGTCCTTATAACACATTTTTTGATGCGTTTGATAAAGTCCTATGTAAAGATTGTGGAAACGTAGCAGTTACAAATGTGTAATTGTAGGCTACATATTCGTAACCACCCAACAAGATTTTGGACTATTTCTCAAAGAAATGCTTAAGTTATGAAGCAAATCTGGTGCTGCAGTGGTTAAATGCCAGTACAGCAAGCCACAACATTATGAGTTTGATCCCAGAGGGCTCCAAGGTTGACTCGGCCTTCCATCATTCTGCAGGTTGGTAAAATGAGTACCCAGCTTGTTGGGGGCAATTAGCTAACACATTGTAAACCATTTAGGGAGTGCTTTGGCACTGAGAAGTGGTATAGAAATGTCAATGCTATTACTATTGCAGATCATAATAATTAGTCAATGTTTTGTCTGAAGAAGGACTATTCTTGTCTTTTCCTACTTTAAAGTGCCTTAATCTCATCCAGGCTCAATAAACGTCCAGACAATAACAACTTTTGCATTACATTCTAGGAATGGAAAGGAAAAATTCTACAGCTTTGAAAAGCTAGAAATTGACTTGAGATTTGAAAGGGCTTGAATTCTTAACCAAACTTTCAAAGATTAAAATAATGAGAATAAGAATAAGCATTTCATATTTTGCCTAGAATGCTATTGATGGTAAATCCCCATCACAAAGTCTCAAGTAGATGAATATGCAGATGGGAAGGAGCACTCTCAAGAACAATGAATTTAGTTCTGGGCTTTCATTTTGTTGTTTTAACTGCAGTAGTTTACTGTCACCATGACCCCCCCCCCAAGCAAAAATCCAAGATAGTCACGTCAAATAAATAAAAACAAGCTAACTATGTAATTGTATTCTAGACATGTCGGTTTTTAAAATTACCATTGCTCTTACCGAAAACCCTGCCTCTAAGCCATAAGTGGGCAAGTGAGATTAGAGTGCGTTTAGGAGTGCATACACAGACATAAACACAAGAACCACAGTTTGCATTCTACAAGAAAGGAAGTTAGCTCCATGCATTTTCTTATAATGGGCCGACACTGAGGTAAGCCATTGTCCCTGGTTTTCTATTCAGTCTCACAACATCTCACACCCACTGGTGGTTTTGCTTCCCTACTCACTTTCTTGGCTTGACTTACTTAAATTCATTTAACCACAATTAGCAACAGGATGCCATAATTAGCAACAGTTCTGAAATTTGAAATTTTGTCATTTTCAAAAACAGGTAAAAGCAGGGGACTTCATAAAATTCTGTTTACAGTTGCCCCTCCACATTCGCGAACTCGGCATTCGCGGTTTTGATTATTCGCGGTTTTGGGAGGGCCCACCTGCCCTCCCAAAACTGTGACACTGGGCCTCCGGAGGCCCCGTGAAGGCCCTGGGAGGGAGCGGGGAGGCCCGGGGAGGCCTCCACGGGGCCTTCGGAGACCCTCCGGAGGCCCCGTGAAGGCCCTGGGAGGGAGGGGGAGGGCCGCGGAGATTCAAAAATAAAAATAACCAAAAAAAAAGTGACATCAAGCACAAAAGCACACTTAAAAATGTTAAAGTAACCTGGGGAGGTTCATAAAAAGTGTCTCACTTACCTGGATGTCCCGATCTCACCTGGAAGTGTTCTGGCAGGGACCTCCCATTGACACTGGGATCACCACGAAATGGGGCACCTTGTTGCACGCATGGAAATCTGTGACAGAAACGGAATGGGGGGGGATCTATTGATGGCTTCTTCCATCAATACAAAGCAGTGCTGGCAGAACAGGACCAGAATGGGTGCATAACGATGGAGGATGATGTCGTCTGATAAAGGAGCCCTTCTGCGATCTCCTGACATTCTTGCAATGCCACTTTAAATGTGTCTGATAATCTCCCATCTCCAATACTGAAGGCAATAGTTCCAAATGATTTTATTAATTATTTTGTTAATGCATTAAATACACAAGCACACACACTATGGACTTTATGAGATACTGCAAATACAGCATCATAATGATGGCTAATGAATGGAAAAGGGCACCAACACCAGACGATGTTGTGCTTTTGTGATTATGACTTGAAAATAAGGCATTCTTTTTTTATTGATGGGCCAAGATGTCAATAAATTGGCTGTGGCATTTTTGGTGTTGTTGTCTGAAATGCACCCCGTTCTGTTGGTGTGATTACAGCATCAATGGGTGGCTCCCACCAGAACACTTCCAGGTGGGAATGCAAAAACTAGCCATGGGATGCTCTTTTTATGAACCTCCCCATGTTGCAGGCAACTCTTTAAGTGTGTTTCAGTGCTTGTGTGTATGTTTTGTTTTTTATTTTAGCTTTTAAAAAACTTTTAAGCGCACTTGCGTCTTCTTGCGAGAACCGCTGAGATCATGCTCAGCAGTGAAAGCGGAAGTACAAGGCTGCTTTTTCATGCAATCACGACAACATTTAATATGTTGGATTCTTTTCCTGGCACAAAAACGGTGTAAAATATATGCCAAAAGAACGTTTTTAGAGGCTTGTCTGATAGACCTAGGACTTTATCACACTACACTGTTAAAGCACTATTATTCCACTTTATCTGCTATGGCTGCCTCCCATGGAATTCTGGGGTTTGCAGTTTAGTGAGGCCTAAGTGCTCTCTGGATGAGAGTTCTAAATGCCCCTCCTTAAACTGTAAATCCCAGGATTCCACTGGAGGCAGCCAGAGCAGTTAAAGTAGAATAATAGCACTAAAACACTGTAGTGTGATAATCGAAGAATGGCCAGTTACATGTTAAAATAATGAGAACAGTTAATCATTGCAGACAAAGGAGATTATCAGATGGGGACCAAAAAAGTGTCTCCATCTTGCTATACTATATCCCAACTCCCTCCCGTCTCTGTCCTGGCATGATAACCCCCATTTCACACTTAACTTGTTCATGTGACCACCCCTCCCCTCAACAGCCAGGAGTGAATGGAGCTTGAACAGAGCCCCATTCACTTCCTGGTTTGAGTTCCAGGCCATTCTTGCGAGAGAACGAGCACATGGGAAAATAAAAAATAAAAAGGAAAATAAAGATAAAAAAGTGACAGCAAGCACACACACACACACAAAAAAAACCCAGTTAAAAAATACAAGTAACCTGGGGAGGGAAAAAAAAAAGGGTGTCACTTACCTGGATGTCCCAATCGCACCTAGAAGTGTTCAGCAGAGACCTCCTACCATGACTGGCATTGCACCAGCATAATGGGGCTCCTTTTCACACACCCATGATTCTGTGACAGGAATGGAAAGGGTGATCTATTGACGGATTAAGCCGTCAATAAAAATGAACACAGACGGAACGGAAGCAGCACGGGACAAGGACAACGTCTGAAAAGTTTGCCCTTTGGCGATCTCCTGGTGTTCCTGGAACACCATATTAAGGGCATCTGATAATCTCCAAAGGCAATCCAAACTACCGTTTTGTTGTTGTTAACTGCCGTTGACTTCAACTTATGGTGACCCTATGAAGAAAGACCTCTAAGTTCTCCTATCATCAACCGCCCTGCTCAGGTCTTGCAGACTCAGGGCTGTGGTTTCCTTGATTGAATCCATTCACCTGCATCTTTTCCTGCTGCCTTCTACCTTAACAAGCATTATTGTCTTTTCTAGTAAGTCATGTCTTCTCATGCTATGGCCAAAATACAACAGCCTCAGTTTAGTCATCATTGCTTCTAGGGGAGAATTCAGGCTTGATTTGCTCTGAGATCCATTGAATTGTCTTTTTGGCTGTCCATTCAGTGTAGCATAAATATCTGCATGCAGAGATACCATATGCGAGTGTTACACCACCCCCATGCAGAATAGCAAGATTATGCAACACACGTTAATTACTATATGTCTTGCACAATGCACAACTGAAATGCAAAGAATAGGATGCACAACCACAATGCAAAGTATAGGATGTACAACTGCAATGCATAATACTCAGCTGCAACACATATTGCACAATGAGCAACTTGTAAAGACAAGGCACAGAGGAACATGTCATCTGAGCAACTCTGCTTCCACTCCTATCAGCAGAATATGTCCATCACACAATGATGGCTTTTTGGCCCCGCATGTGTAGATCCATAACAGAATGCCCAGCCAAAGAATATAGTTCTCAATTTACAATTGTTATTTATTCATTTATTCAGTTTACTTCCCACCTTTCTCCTGGTGACCCTGCCAGGACCCAATTAAAATAACAAATATGAAAATTTAATTAGCAATGGCCTAAATCCTATATCAGCGATTTAGCCAAATCCACACTACACCAATAATCATGTTTGAAACTGGATTATTTGCCATGGCTCCTTCCTATGAAATCCTGAGATTTGTAGTTTGGTGAGACACCAGCACTCTTTGGCAGAGAAGGCCAAAGGCCTTGTAAAACTACAAATCCCAGGATTCCATAGGAAGGAGCCATGGCAAATAATCCAGTTTCAAACTGGATCATTTGTATAGTGTAATCTCAAATTCTTTCTGTGTTCCATATGAAGCAATGTGTGGGTTTTGGTAAATTCTTATAAAAGACGAATGGAAATGAAATCCTTACCAATCCCTTTCTAGAATGTGGAATCCACTTTTAGCTTTTAAAAGTTAATAGAATGGAATCCCCCAGGCCACCTGATCAAATTGTAAGCGCCACACCACACACTTGAAGGTCTTGAGACCTTTATGGAAACCCCATATAGGTTGCAAAAATTCTCACTGCAGCTTCTTTAGAATACAATTGTCCAACAAAATTGGGGTGTGGAGTTGTGTTCAGTCCTGTTCCAATTACACACATATAATTGTTTAAGAAGGTTTTTATGCTGGAATATTGAATCAATAGGATTAAAATGATGACAATATGTTAGCTTTAGGAACTACCTGTAGTGCCATGTGTAGAAATTCCAGACTGTTATCAGCAAATATATTTCCCCAACTTTCTACATATCCTCATTTTTCTTAAAAGAACGTTAATATTTATGCTGAGCCATCATGGTGTAACATTTGACTGTTGGACTATGACTCTAGAGACCAGGGTTTGAATCTCTGCTCAGCCATGGAAACCCACTGGGTAACCTTGGACAAGTCACACTCTCACAGAAAAAGCAACCTCCCCCTCAACAAATCTTACCAAGAACACCCTGTGATAGGTTCGGCTTAGAGTCTACATAAGTCAGTAATGACTTGAAGACACTCACCAATAAGTGTTTATGGTGATTGGTGAGCAATCTTCTCAGGATCAAGGCACCCCACCATTGTGGGTCCCATTACAATATTTTGAGACTGATATCTTCACATTCAGCTGTGTGGTCTTTCACCTCTAGCTGTGCTTTTAATGTTTCTTTTTTCTGTAAAACACTCATTGTTACAGCTCTATCTGTGTATGTGTTTCTGCATACGTTTGTGTTTAACTGAATAACATATTTTGGAAGCCACCATTCAGAAATATATTCCTTCAGTGAAATGTAATTATCATTGCTTTCTTCCTGTTATGAGCTATAATTCTACAAGTAAATTGAAGCATAAGAACAAAATTATCCCTGGCTATGGTTTATGCATTTCAAATAATTTGTAAAGTGAAATTTGTAAAAGAAGAAGCTGGAGGGGGGGGTGTAGGGAAAGGGAGGAAATGCCCAGCAGACGTCTCTTCCACTTCCTGTTGAAGTCTGTGGTCTGAGCAGGAGTGGCACAGCATCTAATGACAGTTGGTTCACTGGAAGAAATTGGTTTCTCCCTTCTATAAATGTAATTTTAGAAAGATTAAATAGCATACCACAACATGTACAAGCTTTGTGCTGTGATCATTGGTGTGACACGAACTGGATAACCCCAGTTCTGATACTGAGTAACAGAAGCTTGTACCCAAAGCTTTATTTATTCAGAAACATCTTGTATCTGTTCTAATCCTGCAAAGTCATTCCACATGCAGACTGTCTCACTTCATCCAGTTTGTATATACATAAGAAGGAGTGTGAGTGAGAGCTTTCATGTGATGGAAAATCCTGTACCCAGAACCAGAGATGTCTGTTGTTGCTGTTCTTAGTGTTAGATGGACTGAGGCAAACACCTCAGGTGACAGTCTGTGGACAGGGTCAGAACAACCTCCCAGCTGCTCAACCTGAGCCCCCTGACCATTTCTCCCTTGAACAACATAATTGTATGTGCCATACTGTCCTGCAGCCCCTGAACTAGCCTGCTGCCTGCCTTCCAGTATGGTGAAAGACCTTGTGCCATTCCCTATGTTGAAGGAAGGTTCAATCACCGTTCTACTCAGCTTCTGTATGTGGGATGGAGGATGTGCCATCTTCTCCTTTTCCTCAGGTGGCAACATGTCTTGAGCCATTCATGCAATATCTGCACCATGTTGCAGGGATGCGGATCTTAGACAGAATAGATATGGTAGTGGCAGCAGCCAGATCGGAACATCACCTACACACTATTCAGGAGAGTTTGGATTGACGAAGACCACCCAATGCATATTGGGGTACCGAATGCACATTGGGGACCATAGTGCATTGGTTCCAATTTGCGTCAGTCCTGTTGAGCGTTGGTGCCTTTGCCAGTTCTGCTACAGCAGCCCACTGTGGGATATGGGCATTGCACATCTCCACAACTCTATTTTCCTTAGACGCAAGTCCATGTATGAGCACACAACGCCTCAACAGGATTCCATCTGTCCATTTTTAATTGCTGTAGGCCACCTTGAGTCCTAAACTGGGGGAAAGGCAATAATAATAATAATAATAATAATAATACTTCCAGTCTCCCATATTTTGAGATTTTGGGCTTTCCATGAGGTTCCACAGGGGGAAGGATGGGTGGGTCCAAAACATAGAAGAGTTGCCACCTGACTCATTGCAGTTGCCTGTCTTTGCCACACACTAATAAGTTTCATTCAAGCCAATATCTGTCCTGGGGCTATAGCAATTTCATTGGTCTGTTTTTTTTACTATTTTTTAAAACTTTTTGTTTGCCAAGAAACAGCCAAGTGCTATCAGGGTGTTTGAAAACTGCAAGCGTCTAATGCTTCTTGGAACCAGGCCCTCTAGTCTTGGCTAGTAAGAGCTGTCTGTAAACACTGCTGTGGTTTATTAAACCACTCTAGACCAGGTAATGTTGTAATCCATTAACTAGGTAGAAAGAGATCCAGGAAGCAGACAGCAGTGTAATCTGAATCTCTCGATGGGCTAGAGGCCTTGGGTGGTCACCTGGATGGTCTCCAGGCCCTGACTAGCCACATATAAATACAGAACAAGCAGAGTTTTGTGTATCATTGTGAAATATTGCCTACCTGTGTCTGCAGCTTGTTCTTCTGCATGCTTCATTAGTAAACCACCTTAAACTTAAGTACCTTTAAGAAGGAGTCTGGCAACATAATCCTTCACCATCATCATGATCTCAATCCTATGGCTGCACACAAACTGAAGCTCTTTATCTGAAGCATGCTTCAAACTTTGTCTTCTTTCCAACACAATGAGTTATTGTCTTCAACAGCTATCATCCTTAAAATGGCTTTATAGAAATGCTTTTTGAGAATGCTACTGCCTTCTCGCACAGACACTGAAAAATTAGAGGCATCATATGGACTGTTTATCTCTTTTCATTAATCAGCCACTTTTTCTGTGCTTTCTGAACGTGTGTGCGTTTCTTCACAAAGAGAAAGACAACATACTGTTCAAGATTTTACAGATGAAAACCAGGACACCTGTGGCCAAGGAACATCAGAATGTGGTAAAGATGGCAAGTTGCTAATGAGGAAAAATCCACAAGCTAGGAGAGGCTGCAGCAGTTTGCTTTTGCCTGAGCCTACTGGGAAGGGCAAATTTCTATCCTTCTCTGTTGGAGCTGGCCCTCGGTTGCCAGGCAAACAGCAGAACTGGCCAAAAGCAGACAAACTGAAGCAGCACCACAGTCCTGACTAGATTGCTTGTTTGGGAGAAACACAGTCCAATAGTCAGAGAGTCAAGAATCTAGAGAACAACAAGGAGAGACAGTCCAGAGGTCAAGTAGTCCAGGTTGACAACACAGCAGGGGGGGTTGAGGTGCAAATCACAACGATAAGGGCCCACACGTTGTTTCTTGCATAAGGCTACTGCCCTCTGCCTGCCTTAAAAAGGCTGGAGCCGATGTGTGCTTGTGTTTGCTTGTCCTCCTTTGAGACTGCTGTTTACCTGGAGAAGCTGGCTCCTGGCCCATGACATTCTCCTTTCTCTCCTGCTGAGTTAATTGATTGCCAAACTACTTTTGCACTTTGAACTCAATTTGCAACAATAGAAGTAAACTGAAGACAAAAGGGAAAAGTGGGTAGAGAAGAGAGTATCTGGGACATGAGAGGATGACATAGGATCAATCAGGACTGTCTCTGCCAAATTGAGACAGTCGGAGGGTATGAGACAATGATTTTGCACAGAGAGATATTTGCACAAACTACAGAAAGAAACATTGTATCTTTACAAAGTGTCCTTTGTCTGTTCTCCCATTGCAGGCAAGAACTCTTGGATGCTGAGATTTCTTGGCATCTCATATTGAAAATGAGAAATTTTGCAAATATCCTTCACATTCCTAATCCAAATACATTTACCTCTTTTGATAGGTCACAAAGCAGTCTGAGCTGCAGCCTTTACATTCAGCAAATAATAAACAATGGAGAAGGGGAAATCTCTGTTTGTATTTTCCTGCATCCAAAATTTTAAAACCTCAAGCTCTTTCCATTCTAAATATTAAGTAATATTAAGAAATAGACAAAGCAAGATATCCAAAGCAAGATAAAAGTGTAACAACTAGTCTACACTAGATGAGACTAACCCACTGGAAATCAACCATGATGAAAATTTCCACAATCTGTACTAGCCAAATTTAATAGATACAGCTACTGCCAGCATTGTGAGAATTATGTTCTACCTAGGGGAAGTATTATAAGAAAAGAAGTAGCACCCTAATTTAGCACTAAACTAACTTGGTTGAATAACCAGACTTTAAGTGCTCAAAAACCCTGGATCTGAATGGATGGATTTTTCAGTTTCAACTTCTCTCACATTTGAATTTCAAAAATTCCATAATTTCATCCTTAATATGAAGAAATTCTGTATTTTTAAAATTCTTAATGAAAGATGAACTAAAATGGAATCATCACATATCCCTACTTTACATAGTTTTTCTGACCAACTAAGATAGCAGACCAAGCTCTTTAGTTTTTAATATGAAGCCTAGATTGGGACGGGTCCTTCTTTGTTTTCCTTTCAGCAAGAGATAAAAACCTTCTTTTTGTTAAAATCAGCTTCTGGAAGCTGATTTTAATAACAACAAAAAGATGACTTTTATGGTGCTGTAGTGCTTTTTAATCTGCTTTAAAATAAGGTTTTAATTGCTTTTAACTCTGTTCTTATTTAATACAGTTTTAATCTTGACTTTGTATGTTTTTAACTATATGTGTTATTGTATTCTGTCTTTTTGTAACCAGCCTTGGAGAAATATGGGATATAAATAAAGTGATGGATGGGTAGATGGATTTTCCAAAGATTTATTATTGTGTTCTAAATCAAAACACAAAAGCTACCGTTGGACGTATGCTCCTATTGCCTTCTGTATTCAAAAGAAGCCCCTAAAAGAAGTTGAGCACACTGTCTATGACAACTCACTAGTACACTGGTTGTTTTCCCTTCTGCCTCCTTGCTCAGAATGTGGAACCTTTAATATGTTTTCATGTTAAGACTGAGCCTTCATTCAAGACCTTGTTCCTAAATGGAAATCCCCTCCACATTAAAAAAAGAAGAAGTGTACACATGTACTTAATTTTATGAACTGCCAGTTAACAACACAACATTTGGAGTTATCCTGTGCCCAATGCAACCAGCATGGAATATCAATTCATAATGATTAAGATCTCAAATAGAGTGAGGAGAGTGTCTCTTTTAGATTCTCCAGACATCAATGCATGTTTTTTTTTTTAATACACTTCAGGAGAAGGATTTGAAGTTATCCTTCTGTGCCAGTACTAGTCCTGATAGGAGACAGCACATTAGACTATACCCCCATGTAAAAATTCCCTGTATAGAGAATGCTAGTTTATCAAGGAAAAGAGTTCTAGCTTAGTATTTTCTCTGGCATTCTAGCTTTCTTTAGGCAAGGAGCTTTTGATGGGGCATTCAGACAAGCTTTTGATGGGGCACTGAGATATGCCACTGCTGCATACTGAAATGGTAGATTCTAAGAAAGTCTTTTCCGTGTGCTTTTTCTGTACTTGATGTTTGACTTCAAGGAAAGACAAGCCATTCAATACTCAAGCTAACCCCAATATTTTATCGTGTAAGCCATCTCGACTCTGGTTTTGTGGAAAAGTAGGGATATAAATAAAGAGATAGACAGATAGATAGACAGATAGATGATAGCATATGTGTTCATTCTCCTGTAAAAGGAAGGGTTCAAATAAAGTGATAGATGATAGCTCGATAGCTAGCTAGCTAGATAAACAGACTATGTATACATGTCCTCCTATAATTTACTTGGCAGACTGAGAGGATCATGGTGTCAGTAGAATACACATTACTGTACTTCCTAGTATTGTGTGGATTGTTTCAACCTGTATTTAGAGCTGTGTGCTAAGACACCATGTTATGTGTCCAGACCAGGGGTGGGCTAAGTGTAGCCATGAGTCTGCATGACCCCTCCCCTCAAGACAGTGGCAGAACTAGGGGAGTTCAGAGAGGCTGAACCGCATCAGTTGACACTGTCAGAAGAAGGGGTGACACTAGCCTAAGCAACGATACAGCTCCAAGGCTCTGTTTGTGGCCCATGGTCTCTCCAAACCCCTCACACCACCTTTCCTCTAGCCAATTTCATTTTTTTAAAAATAGTGTGTTAGGAATGGAAAAAATATTCACAATGATTTGTTCCCAGCTCGAAAAATGGGTTTCCGGGCAGTTGGAAAATACTGTTAGTAAAAGGCGAAAGATTTATACGATCTGAAGAGAAACCAGAGTACTGTTAAGAAGAATGCTGGGAGAAAAGCAGGATAGAAAACAAACAAGCAAGCAAACAATAATAGTTCAACAAGAATTTTGTGCCATTTTCTCCTAGTATTCAAACATCTCAAAGTTTGTAGAAGAGTTATTTGGTGGAGAGAAACATGTGTGTGTGTGTGTGTGTGTGTGTGTGTAACCCCCTCCTCTGTTTTCTGCACAGAAAATGGGTTTCCGACATAGAAAACAGATGTGTGTGTGTTTTCCAAACACATGTTTCCCCTGAAGAATAATCCCCCACCCCCTGTACACTTCAGGACATTCAAATGCAGATAAAATATTGTGGGAAAATGTTTGTTTTCTCCTGCAGTAGGATTTACATCCCCCCCCCCCGTGTGTCTGTGTGTGTTACAAGGAATTTGCCTTGTAAATAGGTTGCTACACTTTTCCCCATACACCAAAATATTCCATTTTTGTTTTTTGTTTTTGTTTCCTTGGCATTTGGAGCGGTACAGATTCAGGTTTGACCAGAGGACATGTGTGGACATTGATATGATGTCACTTTGGCATAAACCAAGTAGGTGTTGTGCTAATGGGGTGAATCCAGGGTGTCTCTGGGCCACAGTAGTCTGAATTCCATCTGGATTCTTGTCCCCAGTGTAGACATGGCCATAGTTTACATTTTACATAATCACAAGGATTCTGCAGATTCCTGCTATATTTGCCTTGAAGAAGGGCAGGGTGGGGAATATTTCTTGAATCTACCTGGGGATGAAACCATTTATTTCACAATCTGTTTGCCCCATGTGTTCTTCCATACATGTTTTTTATTCCCCCTTCACAGCAGCACCTTGACACTGCTTTGTATCTAGTCCACCTAGGACAGGATCCTCTTGTTGTCAATGGTTAACTACATGTTTCTAGAAGGGCAGAAGCTAGGGTTTCTCCCACTAGAGGCAGAAAGTAAAGCTTCACTCTGTCCTCCCCCCCCCCCAAACTGCTGAATGCAAAGCTTGGAAAAGTTACCTTTTGTTGACTGGAGTACAGGTACCCCCCCCCCCGAATTTGCGGAACCAATATCCGCAGTTTCAGTTATCCATGGCTGAAAAAATAGGGACACATACCATAGAGTCACACTGGAAAATGCCTAGAGAGGTGTGTTCTCTAGGAGTCATTAGGACTTCCAATCTCTGGTATATTTGTACTGGAAGTCCTTTATTTTAATAGGGTTTGCTATTATCCATGGTTTTACTTATAAACTGTAAGTCCAGGAATCCGTACTTATAAATTGTAAGTCCAGGAATCCCCTGTGGATACGGAGGGTGACCTGTATTCTTGAAGTTCAAGAATCACATTTCCAAGCTCTGGAAGTGTGATATAACAACAGCACTTTAAATCATTGCTACACAACTTGGTGGTTTGAGGAATGGCACCAGTTCATGAGCCATTGGCTGCTGGTCTGTGGCACGTTATCAGGAAACTATGCAAATACAACAATAAAATGGCACAGATATAGCATTGGTCCCTGGCATGCTGGGGAAAAAAATGCTGGTTCACCACACCAGACGGCTTGAGAAAAACTGCATTAAATGATGACAAAGTGATCCGGACACTCAGTTGTCATGTTCATTTTTAATGACAATGACATTTTCATTTCCTCTCTTTCTTTATAACAGTTTCTATGGCTTGGAATTCTAGAGATCAAACAAAACACCCCACCCCTTGCAGATGTGTAATTCTGGAATACAGGATAGAGTTCTCTCTCTCTCTGGCTTTTCTTCGCAAATGAAGATTCAGGAAGGACTCATCCCGCACTTTCTGCAAGCGCGCTGATGACTAAAAAGGCCAATCCGAGATAAACAAGTCCAGTTACAGAAAGCACAGCAGAAGGTTTCCTTGGGTGATGTTTCTGGGTTGTGATTCTTTCTGTGTTGTCGTTTCTCTTCAAGACTTGTTTGGCGTGAATTCTCAAAGAAGGCTGCAGCATTGTGGATAGTGCGTCTCCATGCCTCCCGATGTGAGGCCAGGGCAGACCACTGTTGGTGATCAATTTGGCCGAGCCTGAGATGTTGTTTCAGGGAGTCTTTGTATCACTTTTTTGGAGCGCCCCTCGTACGCTGACCCGAGGTGAGTTCATCGTAGAGTAGTATTTTTGGGAGGCGATGGTCCTCCATCCTAGAAACGTGCCCTGCCCAGCGCAGCTGCGTTCTCAATATCATGGCCTCAATGCTGGTGATCCCTGCTTGCTCAAGGACAGCAACATTTGTCACATAGTCAGTCCAGTGTATAGAATCATAGAATCATAGAATCATAGAATTGCAGAGTTGGAAGAGACCACGAGGGCCATCCAGTCCAACCCCTCTGCCACGCAGGAAATCTTGATCAAAGCATCCCCGACAGATGGCCATCCAGCCTCTGTTTAAAGACCTCCAAGGAAGGAGACCCCACCACGCTCCGGGGGAGTGTGTTCCACTGCCGAACAGCTCTTACTGTCAAAACGTTCCTCCTAATGTTGAGGTGGAATCTCTGTTCCTGGAGCTTGCATCCATTGCTCCGTGTTCCAGTCTCTGGAGCAACAGAAAACAAGCTTGCTCCATCCTCAATGTGACATCCCTTCAAATACTTAAACAGGGCTATCATATCGCCTCTTAACCGTCTTTTTTCCAGGCTAAACATACCCAGCTCCCTAAGTCTCTCCTCATAAGGCATCGTTTCCAGACCTTTCACCATTTTAGTTGCCCTTCTCTGGACACGCTCCAATTTGTCAATATCCTTTCTGAATTGTGGTGCCCAGAACTGGACACAGTATTCTAAGTGAGGTCTGACCAAGGCAGAATAGAGTGGCACTATTACTTCCCTTGATCTAGACACTATAGTTCTATTGATACAGCCCAAAATCGCATTGGCCTTTTTAGCTGCCGCATCACACTGTTGGCTCATGTTCAACTTGTGGTCTACTAGGACTCCTAGATCCCTTTCGCACGTAGTCTCATTCAGCCAGGTCTCTCCCATCCTATATTTATGCATTTCATTTTTCTGCCCTAAATGCAGTACTTTAGGATTGTGCATAGACAGCGCTGATGAAAGCGTTCGAGGAGTCGTAGGTGGTGGCGATAGGTGACCCATGTTTCAGATCCATAAAGGAGGTTAGACAGTACAATGGCTCTCAGTTGATTAACTCCTAAGCTGCCTCTGTATGCCTCCTCTAAGAGCACGTGACAGGAGTTCACTCTCTTCAAGACACTTGCATAGCTCAGAAGACAATCCTGGAGTTTTGGTCACAAGGTAGCAGTGGCAGCACTGGGGTGTGTGGAGAGGCCAAACCACACCAGGTGACACTATCAGCGGGAGGGGTGACATAAGCCTCAGTGACACCACAGCAAGATAGTTGTTTGCTTGTTTCACTTTCCTTAATGATCTGGATGGCCCTGCTGGAAAAACATTGCTCATGTACATGGAGTTCCATATAATATTCATAGCTAAAATAGCTATATATAATAATATATATAGCAGTCCCTTCCTACACCAGGTAAGGTTGTCCAAGTTCTTATTCTATATCTGTGGAAATGCAGTATGGTGGTTACAGTATGCCGTTCTGAGTGCTGATGCTTCACAATCAATCAGGCATTTGCCAAATGCGCTTGCTTGTTATCCTAGATGGAGTGGGGGAATGTGCAGTGGTAATCAAATGGTAATGAAGATACTGTACAGGCTGCAAATTAAGTGGTAAATTGAAAGCACCGACAAAGACTTATACACAAGATGAGAATATACACTACAGTTATGCTGGTGGAACTTCAGTTACACAACTGTGAACCGATTATGGCCTCATCTACACAGCTCCCCACTGGCATATTCTGGCCACAGATCTGACCCATTCCTCCCTCGTTACCTGAAAGAAATTGGATGTAGCCCAGATGGGCATGCCAAACTGTCCCTGCAGCTGTTGCTGCCTGCACTGAATTCTCTGAAGTCAGGAAGCTGGCCCACAGGACCAAGGCTCCCTGCATGTGACCAGCCCTGGTCACATGCTGTGGGCCGGCTTCCTGGCTTCAGAGAAAGTGACGTGGATGGCAGCTGCAGCAATGGGCCAGCATGGCAGTATGGGCTTCTGTGGATCCGCGGGGCCTGATCAGTTTCTTCTGAACAGAAACGGTTTTTCTTGGGTATTTTGCTGAACTGTTTTATCAGACCTCACCCCTTCTTAACCCTGGGCATCATAAGGATGGCCTGGGGCAAAAGCCCTGCGGTTGTTAGGACTGCAGGCCAAGACAGGTTAAATAGCCTGCTTAGGCAAGTCCTATGACTATTATGCAATGGCCAAAAAAGTACAACCTCCTGCATAAAGGAACTTACACATGTGTATGCAACCAACAAGATAGCAGCCTATTACAGAGACCTCTCCTCTCTTTGTCTCAAAGAACAGTCCCTTCATTGAAGGCATCCTATATTTGAACCAGGTTAAAAAGTCTTGTTTTAAAAAACCATAAGAAGATTTGAAGTTCTCCATCACAAGTTTGTACCTGGTGCAGTGAAAGTATTTTGTTTTGGTATAAATTGTACCAGTAATTGCTAAATAATATAGAATAGTATATGCATACTTCTGTGCCAGCTTGGGTCCTCTTTGGCACTGTAATCTCTTTTGGGAACAATTTCTAAGTGGCCACCTAACATCTAAGCTAATGGCCACCACCAGCTTTTGTGACAGTAAATACCATTAAATATTCATCATGAGGGAAGAAGGTCTGATATTGTGAGGATAAAATAAGGCAGGGACAATCAAGCAATTTCTCATTGGAATGTCACAGAAACAATATGGCATATTTAGTAAGAAAGATCCACTCACAACCCTGACAGTTTGGTTGTCTGATGAGGTAATGCATTGCTACCTGATGTGGGCTGACAAAAAGTACTCAATTTTTTCTTCTTGGGTGGAAATAATCTTTTATTCTTCTCCTTGGTCCTATTAGTTGCTCAACAGTTCTAGATACAGATGATTATTCTTTTCTTATATCCACTATTGTTCAAAGCCTTTGCAAAAAGGAGAATGGAAGTGACTTTCTTTCCCACACATGGGCCAGACTGGGTTGGAGCAAACTGATTTGTTTATTGGGCAAAGCTTTAAAGATATTTGACATAATTAGCCTTTATCTTAAATAGACTTCCAGTATCTTGTAAAAAACCCATAAATCCCAGAGATCATCTGCTCACATACAGTAGCATCATTCTAAGGAAATGAATGGAGCCACACTGATTGTCATTAACTAGTCAACTGCTTCATGCTGGCTGGATATCTAAAAGGAAAAGTACAAAGGCCTAGTTCAGTGAACAATGGAACCAGCTGACTCAGATTAGGAGGAAAGGGGAAATCCAACAGCTGTGGAATACTACAAAATTTGCCAACATTCTTTGCTTCTTGGTTTGGGCCCCTTAGAGGTTGCTTAAAGACAGAAGGAAAAGAAAGGCATTTTGGTTGAATGGAAGCTGACTTGCATAATTGCCGGAAAGAGTAAAAGACACTCTATTCATGTAGCCTGTTTCTCCACTTCAGGATATCATGCAAAGATGTTTCCTGGGCTTAAACAAGGTTTTGTATGCACTGAGAGCATGAGCTACTCTAGTGGACCATTGCTGTCTTGAACTGATGGACACTGTAGCCAGAAACAACTGGCTTTGGCTCAAGGTTAGAGAAGGCTTGTGGAGGTAATCACAGGATCATAGAATGATAGAGCTGGAAGGGACTGTAGGGACCATCTGGTACGAGCCCCTACAATGCAGAAATACACAGCTAAAGCACTCCTGAGAAATGCCCATCCAACCTCTGTTTAAAGACTTCTAAACAAGGAGAGTCCACCAGCCTCTGAGGCAGTCCATTCTACTGTCCAGCACCTCTAACAGTAAAGAGGTTCTTGCTAATGCTTAGATGGAGGGCTTGTCTAGATGGGCTATTTACCCAATCTTGCTCCTGTCTTGGAGCTCTTTAGTCCAAACAATGCAGTGTTCTTCCCCCATTTTGCCCCCGGCAGTCCTGATGACACCCGGGGCAAAGACAAGGGAAAGATGAGGTAAAGCCCATTAAACCATTTCATCAAAATACCTGGGAAAAACTGCTTCATTTAGGAAAAAACAAGTTGGGTCCTGCAGGACTGCAGGAGTCCATACCAGCACATCTCTGCAGCCACCACTGCTGCTGTCTTTGTGGCACACTCTGAAGCCAGGAAGGAGGCCTGCAGTATGTGATCAAGGCCCCTGCATGTGACCAACATTGGTCACATGCTGTGAGCCTCCTTCCTGGCTTTGGAGAATGGACGGCAGCAGTGCCGGCTGCAGAGACAGGTTGGTGTGTCCGTGTAGACGCCATCCCACTTCATGCGGAAATGGGCAACAGGCCTGATCTGGGGCCAGAATATCTCATCGGGAAGCTGGCATATTCTAGCCAGTGTAGATGAACCCAGAATTTCTTATCTTGTAATCTGAATCCAGGGTTGATTGATGTTCTGGCTTCTGGAGGACCAGAAAACCAGCTTGCTCTGTCTTCTATATGACATCCCTTGAAATATTTAAATATGGCTATCACCCCTCAGTGTAATTTTCTCCAAGCTAAACATACCCAGCTCCCTATATTGGTGCTCACAGGGTTTGTTTTCCAGACCTTGTGCCATCTTATCTATTACTCTTTATGAGCACTCACAAATTATCTAAATAGGAAAAAACAAACAAACAAACACAATGTAGTCTTAAGGTATCCAAATTTCTTTATCTTCAACAAGGGGGTTGGACTGGATGGCCCTCATGGTCTCTTCCAACTCTGCAATTCTATGATTCTAAGTGGAATAGGGAATCTTTAAAATTTACGGTATGTGTAACCAAATTTTATTCTAGAAGATGGTTCCATAGATTACAGTGATGATACACCTCTTCCAGAAACTTTGGAGATGTTTTTTTCTCTTGATACAATCTTTTTATTATGGCCTTGTAAAAGTATCAGAACCATCATGGGTTATATGGTTTCTTGCATGGTTTCACTTTGGGAGGCACTGGGAGGCATGAAAATAAAAACAGCATAAGAAAAATAGTGTTTTTCCAGACTCCAGCTGGAGAAGTGCTAGTTTAATTTATAAGTGGTTTTGGCTTGTGTATTTCAAAGTCTTGCTGCTCAGAGCCAGAAATTCGGTGAACATCACAAGTGACTGGGCTGGCTGATGGAAATAAAGGATAAATTGATGGAATATGGGTCAGAGGTCTTGTGCATGATCTTCTGCTCTGTAAACTCCTGTTGTGATCATTGTTGATCTGAATCTGTGAAATCATAGTTTACTGTCATTAATAATGTTAATATTTATCATTTATTCAGGGCAGGAGTAGGGATCCTCATGTCTCTGGTCTCAATCAAGCCCTGGCTGGGGTACCAGCACAGCTATATGGGGCTCCCCAGATCACCTGCCTCCATCCCAGTTGATGTGACCAAGACTAGAGTGTCAGAGGCAGGGACCCCAATACACAAGCCGCAAGTGAGAAATGGAGCCAGGGTCCATGGTCAATATTATTAAACCCTGGGGAGAAAGTAGAGCTGCCAGTTCAGGACTGCCACAGGCTCTGAGGTTTCTAGGCTAAAAACTGAGACCCAGGGATAGGCCCTGGTGATGTCATTAAGCATTATGCATTAAGTACCAACCACAGATGCTCACAGCTTGTCATTCAAACACACACACACAGAGAGAGAGAGAGAAAGAGAGAGAGTGAGAGAGAGATCTCTATGATTCTATAAGAAGGAACATACTTTCCTGTGTGGAAATTAAGACAGAAATCTGGCTGTTCCCAGACTAAGGTGAAAAGAAGGGATTATGCCTTCTCACTTACTTAGGGAGATCAGATAAGGAACCTTTCATCTAGTCTACTTATTTCTAGCCAGAAAGTAGATCATAGAATCATACAGTTGGAAGAGACCACGAGAGCCATCCAGTCCTATCCCCTGCCATGCAGGAATACACAATCAAATCATTCCTGACAGATGGGCATCCAGCCTCTGTTTAAAAACCTCCAAAGAAGGAGACTCCACCACACTCCGAGGCAGTGTATTCTTCTGTTGAACAGCTCTTACTGTCAGGAAGTTCTTACTCATGTTTAGGTTGAATCTCTTTTCCTGTAGTTTGGGTCCATTGCTCCGTGTCCTAGTCTCCCTAGAAGAGGGAGTCTCCGTGTGAGGGAGCAGCAGAAAACAAGCTTGCTCCTTCTTCAATATGAGATCCTTTCACATATTTAAACATGGCTATTATGTCACCTGGCAATTCTAGGGCCTTGTCTACATGGGCCAAATGAAATGGCCTCCCCTGTTCCTGCACTTGGCTGTCTAGACAATGCAGGGTTTTCACAGACCCCATGTCTAGTCTGAACTGTCCAGATGATGCAGCTGCAATGAGAATCCATGGTGAATACCCCTTAAAATGGTATGGACATGTGGTAAAAAAAACCCCTCACTGTTTGCTGTATTTTTTCTGGAAAAAATGGTGAGTTTCATTACTGCAATGGTGTCTGTGTCTGTGTGTGAGTGTGTCTGTGTGTGTGTACAGCCCGCATGGTGTCTGGCACAGCCATTTCTTGGATGGGTTGTGCACGTTGTGTCTGCTGAGGTCACCATGAGGCACCCAGGCATGTGACCATGGCGGGATGCCTCATTCCTGGCCTTGGAAGATGCAACTGGCAGAGGGAAGAGAAGTGTCGGCTCATGTGCAGGCCATGGGTGTACAGACAACCCTCCATTGCTGCAACAGAAGGGCAGGTAAAGAACATGCCACGGGTCCAGGGCTGTAGTACTCTGGCCAGAATGTGGAGTATTCTAGCCAGTGTTGACAAGTGCTAGAAAATGCATCTATAGCCATCCATTTGCCAGGAGTAATTCTCATTTGACAGTATCGCAGTATGAGAAGCTTGTATATGTAGGCCTATCTGTGTAGCACTAGCAGCAGCATGGCCCCCCTCTCCATTGAGGGCTCAGTAGCATTTGATCCAGTTGCACTCTTGATACTCCAGTCCTGCCAGCAACTGGAGGTATAGCCAAACAGCGACTTGTCAAATAGCGAAGTTCTTATAGCTTTAAAAGTTAAAACCAACACTTTAAACTGAGCTTACAAAAACACTTAGCAACAGTGCAGATTTTTCAGTGTATAAATCAGAGGTGTAGCTATGGGGCAGGTTCAGGTATTACCCCTCCAATGTCCCTTCTCCATAAAATTTTCCTTAAGTTCCCAGTTTTTTAGCATGCCAGAGGGTGAGCCCATTGAAAATCATTCATGCCTAAAACTCTTCTACTTGTCATGTTTGCATTTTCTTGGTCACTTTGCCTGCCTCTTTTCTCTGGGTGCCTAAACTGTATTTCTATATGCTCAACTGTAGTTTTATGTTACTACAATGCTACAAATTTGGGGACTGGAGGAAAATTTCATGTTGGGGGAAAAAATTCTAATCAGGGGGTCAATGCCCTCATTTCCCCCATCCATAGATACACCCATGGTTGGACTGTTTTGATGAAGAATGTAAAGATCCCAAGAGGAGCCCACAATTATATTCATGCACCAAGCATTGTTTTGGATCTTCTCAGGCCAAAACAGGCTATTCTCAGGCTATTCTGTTCTAAGGATCATTAGATCAGCCTATTTCTTATCCATGTGTCGTTGGTCTTGTGTGCCCTCTAGTTGGTTCTGACTTATGGTGAACCTAAGACAAACCTTTCTTGGGGTTTCCTCAGCAAGGTTTGTTCAGAGTGGGTTTGCCATTGCCATCCTGTAAGTCTGAGAGCATGTGACTTGTCCAGTGTCACCCAGTAGGTTTCTATGACCAAGGGCTTGTCTACACCAGTGAACCCCCCTCCAAATCTGGCCTGATAATGCCACATGATGTGCAGCCTTTCCCCTGAATCTGGTGTGATAGTGACATGTGATATATAGTCCATAGATTTTCCTTGTTCTTTTTCCAGGCTGTGAGGCCGTGTTCTGGAATATAATACAGTTTCTTTCTGCTTCTGTGGCTGGCATCTTCAGAGAATGGTTGGGTAGTAGTGTGTGTGGAGTTTATATGATTTTACACACACTACTACCCAACCGTTCTCTGAAGATGCCAGCCACAGATGCAGGCGAAACGTCAGAAAGAAACTATTCCAGAACATGGCCTCACAGCCCAGAAAAAACCCAAGGAAAATCTATGGATGCCAGCCGTGAAAGCCTTAGACTTCATGATGTACAGTTCCATTTGCACTGGACCTGGGGAATACCCCATTAATCCATGTTTAAGAAACCTTGTAGGAAACACTGGAGAAAACTGCCATGTGAACAATCCATCTGCACTGGATTTGGGGGGGGGGTGAGGAAGGCTGCTATTTCTCCCCCTCCTTGGTGTCACTTCTCATTCCAAAGGCTGAGCCCCAGCAGTAGTAGCTCTTTGAAGACATAATGCCCCAGGCGCAAGAGGGCGACTGCCACTGGGGCTTTGCTTTCTCTGGAGCTCAAAATCAAGCATAAGTAACAGTTTTGAATGGAAGCCAAGTAAAAATCTGAATGCAGATGCAGGCTTTGGCAGGTGTGGCACTTAAATTGGGGCCACAGTAACCCAAATTTCATGTGCTGCAGCTCTGGGCCAAAGTGGTTTGAATCTTATCTGGATTTTTACCCCCATGTAGTCAAGCCCCAAGTAAGGATTTGAGCCTTGATCTCCCAGATAGTCCAGCACTTAAATCACAACACCACACTCACTCTGTAGTTCTGCAATCTAATATATCCTGTTTCCATGTTAATCTGTGGTAAAAATAACATGATAATTTGTACTTAATGCACTATTTTCTCTCAAAATATGTATTTCTAAATATCACTACACCCTTTGTTTTTATTTTTGAACCAAGAATTATATTACGACAGTCAAATCAGCAAGAAACCCAAAGGGTAACTGGTGAGGTAAGATCTGCCAATTTTATTTTCTCCCATATTAGAATTTGTTAACTCTCACATTTCTGCCCTAAATATACTGAATTTTGATAAATTCTTCAAACATGAACTAATTTTTTTTATTGTCCTACATTTGTACCAGTTAAATTCAGTAGATATACTGGTAGATATTCACAGTGTGGAGAGGACTTACTTATATATAATGGCAGTGTTAAAGCTGACCAAAGCTGGTACAATTAATGTATAATTCCACACATGGAGATTTACCCCAATCTTGTACCTTGCTGCTGGCCTAAAACATGACTGGCATACCAGTGCACCAGTTGTCCTGATATGGAAAGAGAATTCTCCAAGTCTGAGTCTGAGCTGCCCTACCAGAACTGCTTTTTTCCCCTTAGTTTGTTGCTTGGCCTTCCCCTCTGCTCTCTTGTTCCCCTCAGTTTCCTCCCTCCATGTAATCACTAAAGATGGCTGATACCCTGCCAGTCAATAGCATAAACATATATGGAAAATGAAACTCCGTACACTCTATTGTGGTAATGCTTAGGTTTGCCACATCTCAATGCCTGGTCCCTCTTCTCCAGTCTGCAGGCAAGGGGAAGGAATCTCAGGGTGAGAGAACTGTCTTGAAAAGTGTGTGCATGTATTTTCCTCATTTGCTCATGGTGTTACATGTATATGGTGCTTTGAATGGCATTTCTGAGCAACTGTCACTGATGCTGACTTCTCCTTGTAACATCAACCTTATAATGTCGCTTGGGCCCTCACCTCCTGGGACAACAGAGGCCCCTTATTTTCAGGAAACTTCAGGGCCTCGGACAGTCCTGATCTGGCAAAAAAAACAAAAAAAACAAAAAAAAAACAGTCCTCAGCAGCCCCAGGGCAAAGATGGGGCTAAGATGGGGTAAGGCCCAATAAAACATTTAAAAATAATACCAGGTAAAATCTGTTCCAGCCTGGAAAAATGGATTGGGCCCCACATGACTGCAAGAGCCCATTCTGGCACACCAGCCCATAGCTGTAGCTGCCCTCTGTTGTTGTTCTTCTGCAGCAGGAAGCAGGGCAGGCTTGCTCATGTGCTGGGAGCCGGTGTATCCTGCCCCATGTAGATGAGCCCTTAGAATCATAGAGTTGCAAGAGACCACAAGGGCCATCCTGTCCAACCCCCTACATGTCTGCACTGCCCCCCTGTAAAAAAGAGTGCAGGACATCTGAATCAACATTGGATTGCTGAGCCTGCGAGTTGCTGTTTTAATTTGCTAAAATGTCCTTTCTTTGTTTCTTTGTTTCTTTCATGTATATGCTGCCTTTCTCTTGGAGTGGGCTGTCTCCATGCAGGAAGCCTTCCTGTATTAAGCAGGGTTGTTCCAGAAGATTGTGGGAAAGCAGAATGGTTGCTCCTGGACCCAGCCACCTGTTGGTGATGAGAGCATTTTTGTTGGCTGTTGCCAGATACTTCTACTTGCCCTCCGAGGGTTGTGGGAGGTGGTTGCTGAGGGTCCCTTGAAGTTGAGATCTCATCCAACAATGTTGTACAGTAGTGGTACATTTTGAAGCGCAGGCTCTCACCAGCATCATTTCTATAGCAACACTCCCAAGGAGAGTCCAAAAATATGGGTGGCTGTGTTGGTGTAAAACAATTTCTAACAGTTTTTGACTTCACCAGGATCAGGTCTTTTGAAAAGCTAATGGGTCTTGCCAACTGAAGACCAAACCAGCCCAAATTACTTCAGATTACAAGAGAAGTAACTCAAAACAATACATTGTTGCTGGGAAAATCCATTTTCTCTCCAGTTACTGTAGGGATTGGTGTGAAACTCAGAGGCAACAGGGTGAGTCTATGGCAGAGGGCAGATGATACCACACTCCCTGCTAATCAAAAAGTCTCAAAGACTCTTTGAGCTCAGGTTCAGTTATGCCCCTGGGCCCTACACTGGGGACCAACACAGAAAAAACATGCTTGGACATCTCTTAGAATCCTATGTTTGAAGAGACTACTGTAATTTACCACTTGTCCTCATGGTCTCCTGCTGTTGGCTATAGTCTGGCCAGGAACCACATCAAATATACAAGGAAAAACCCCAGTCCTTGCTCTATACATGTAAAGCTGTCAGTATTTCTGCACACAGCTTACAGCTCAGCTTTTGAAACGAGTAGAGAGACAAATCAACATTAGCTTGTTTGCAGGAGAGGAGTGTAATGCAACAGGTTGACGCGTACAAAACCATCTGTCAGGAATCAAGTCAACAAATCACATTTTTGTTTTCCTGGAGTAGGGCATAGGAGTTTGTGGGAAAGCAGAAACAACACTGATAGATGGTTTTTCATATCCCACAAGACTAATAACAAAAATAAAAAAAACTCTGTCTGGGGTCAAAAAGCACTAAAGTACATCAGTAATGATGTCCATCATGCAAAATGTTCTTTTTCTTAGGAAACAACATGGCCTGCATATGTTAATGGTTAGAACATATCCACTAACTGCACACAGAAGGTCTTTAGAGAAAAATTTATGTTACCTGGCAGAAATACCTGTTGTTGTGCAATTTTAAAAGGGAGTGTGGTGAGTCTAAACTGAGGTCTTCAGTCTGCTGCTTAATGTGCTTATTGCAGAGAAGGCCTTTTGCCTTGCAAAGGGCCAAACTACATGTGGTATTAAATGCACAAGCTTGCACTAAAAGCACAGCTTAATGTATCCATACCCTCTAACAGTCCTGGTTTGGCAGGGACAGTCCAATTAAACCTTTGTCCCATTTTCCAGCTACTTTTAAAATGTCCCAGTTTCTCTCTCCTCTTCTCCTCCCTTTTTGTCCTGATCTTACTTCAGTTGCTGCAAAATGAGTTCAAAGTGCAAATGTAGTTTGCACTAAGTTAACTCATCAGGGTTGAGAGGAGAGGAGGAGGTAGAATCTTCCCCTTCCCATGAGCTAGGAGAAGCTGCAACAGTTTGCTTTTGCCTTCCCAGTAGGCTTAGGCAAAAGCAAACTGCTGCAACTTCTCGTAGCTCATGTGTTCTTCATTAATAACTTTTGTCATCTTTAACACACTATGATGTTACTTTATTTATTTAGTTAGTTAGTTAGACAAGTGTCCCCATTTTCATCTATGTTGGAAGGTATACGGTATGTATCTATCTGGCATGGAATTATGCCATTTATATGCTGCTTGATGGCAGTACATGCAAAAGGGATCTAGGAGTCTTAGGACTTTTTCGGACAGGGTTTTGTAATGCGAGCAGCCTCGTCCCTGTTGCGAGGCTGCTGCACGGCAGGGGGTCCCTTTCGGATGACACTCTCCCCTGCCGATACTGTTGCAGAAGTGCTGGGAGGCTGCAGCGCCATATTTGGCAATTTTCTAATCACAAAAGTTGATCATGATTAGGAAATCGCCAAATATGGCGCTGCAGCCTCCCAGCACTTCCGCAACAGTATCGGCGCGGGCACAGCATCATCCGAAAGGGATGCCCTGAAGCACAGCAGCCTCGCAACAGGGACGAGGCTGCTTGTGTTGCAAAACCCCGTCTGAAAAACTCCTTAGTGGACCACAAGCTGAACATGAGTCAGCAGTGTGATGCAGCCGCTAAAAAAGCCAATGTGATTCTAGGCTGCATTAATAGGAGTCTAGTGTCTAAATCAAGGGAAGTAACAGTGCCACTGTATTCTGCTTTAGTCAGACCTCAGCTGGAATACTATGTCCAGTTCTGGGCACCACAATTCAGGAAGGATATTGAGAAGCTGGAACGTGTCCAGAGGAGGGTAACCAGGATGGTGGGAGGTCTGGAAGCCATGCCCTATGAGAAGTAGTTTAGGGAGCTGGGCATGTTTAGTCTGGAGAAGAGAAAGTTGAGAGGTTACATGATAGCCGTGTTTAAAGATTTGAAGGGATGTCATACTGAGGATGGGGCAAGCTTGTATTCTGCTGCTCCAGAGACTAGGACACGGAACAATGGGTTCAAATTACACGTAATT
The DNA here is from genome assembly GCA_030847615.1 of Gambelia wislizenii. Classification (NCBI taxonomy): domain Eukaryota; kingdom Metazoa; phylum Chordata; class Lepidosauria; order Squamata; family Crotaphytidae; genus Gambelia; species Gambelia wislizenii. Next base: position 22,099,733 of record JAUMIR010000005.1, on the reverse strand, counting down.
GTAATTCTGATTCCATGTAAACATTAGGAAGAACTTCCTGACAGTAGAGCTATTCAGAAGTGGAATATACTGCTCAGAGTGTGGTGGAGTCTCCTTCTTTGGAGGTTTTTAAACAGAGGCTGGATGGCCATCTGTTGGAAATGATTTGATTGTGTATTCCTGCATGGCAGGGGGCTGGACTGGATGGCCCTTGTGGTCTCTTCCAACTCTATGATTCTTTGATCTTTTAATCAATAAGATGGTCAGTTTAATGGTGGAACTATGGTGCACAGGAAAGTTTGACCATTCCCTTAAGGCGGCCAGATGCAAAAGAGTCCAGAGTTCCAGAAACATTAAAAGTTGTTTAAAAAAGAAAATTGGCTCTACTGCCTTTCATCTTCCACTGTCCTCCTGATGAAAATCACTTCCTGAGGCAACAGCAGCACCTTTCCAACAAAGGCAAATATTTGACCAGGTGTAAACATCCATGGCATGCATGCATACATGATCTGTACTGCTCTTGGTTACAAAGGATAGATGAAAACATGAGAAATGATTGCTCTTTCAGATCATGGACACTAAGCCACAGTCCTGGGGCTCTTTTACACCACACAATTGTAGCACTATGATTCCACTTTAGTATTGTCCTTAGGGGAAAGTAGGGAGATTATCAGATGCGACAGAAACCATGTCAGAAGATCACTAGAAGAACAGGAAGGAGCGAGATTATCAGATGACATCATCCTCCAGTGTCCCGGAGGCATAAGAGATTTTCACACTGGACCAAAATGCCCCGTTACGGTCTCGCCACCTCCTCTCCCATTCCTGCCCATGGAATAACGTAAATCTTTCACACACTTACCTTAATTCCGTGGCAGGAACGGGCTCCCCCTCCCCTTGCTGGCCGGCCATAAATGCAGCCATTGTAAATCCTGGCCATTATCATGTGATAACGACTGGGCGGTAAATTTAAAAAATAAAACTCCCCCAAACATAAAATCAGTTCACCAAGCACAAAAAAACACACTTTAAATCACACAATCAAAACAGAGAGGGAAAATAAAGGGTGCCACTCAACTGGATGTCCAGATCGTACCAGGAAATGTTCGGAATGGACCTCCCCTCTGCGGCTGTTATTTTGGAACAGGAACGGGGCCTGTTTACACACTTGTGATTGCGTGATAGCGATGGAACGGGAGGTCTGTTCATGATGAAAAATCGTGATTCCATTGTCCTGGAACAGTTACGGGAGCAGGATGGATGCAGGACAGAATGGGATCAACGTCATCCGAAAGGGAAAACCTTTCCCGACCCTGTTCTGTTCCTGCCACAGGATACATAGCCCGTGTGAAAATCTCCATAGTGTGGGCATCAGTAAGGCATCCTTTTTTATTGGCGGCTTGTCCCTGTCCATGGAAAAGGGAAGCCTCGTCTGCAGCAGTGCTATACCCCAGAAACAGCTGAAGGATTCAGGAGTCTGGTAAGGTCGCCCTTTCTGTTCTTGTAGTGATCTTCTGACATGGTTGGGGACATGATTTTTTTGCTGCATTCCTCCACATCTGATAATCTCCTAGGTCTCACACATACTCTTTAGAGTTAGTGTGGTGTAATGGTTAAAAGACTAGACCAGGGGCGACCAGGAAATAATTATTGTGTTATGATGAATTATTTCAGCACTCTCTCCCCCCCCCCAGAGGAGATAAAATGGAGGGGAGCACCATGTCTTGAGTTTCTAGGGAGATTTTCGGATGCCTAAAATCAGCTGCGCGGCAAGGGTCCATTTTGGACACCACCGTTTCTCTCTCGGCGTCGTCTGTGACTGTTGCGGCCAGCATTGGAGGCGGCCGCGCTGTTTTTTACTCATGGAAGTTGTCTGTGAGTAAAAAAACAGCGCGGCTGCCTCCAATGCTGGCCGCAACAGTCACGGATGACGCTGAGAGAGAAACGGCGTCGTCCAAAATGGGCCCTTGCCGCGCAGCAGCCTCAGTACTGTTCTGGAGGCTGCTTGCACGGCAAGAAGCTGATTTTAGGCGTCTGAAAATCTCCTAGGATAGATGAAATATAAGTGTGGTTTGAGCATTGGACTATGACTCTAGAGAACAGGGTTCAAATCCCTGCTTGGCCATGGAAACCCATTAGGTGACGTTGGGTAAGTCGTACTTTCTCAGAGGAAGGCAAAGGCAACCTCCTTCAGAACAAATCTTGCCAAGAAAACCCCATGATAGGTTCACTTTAGGGTCACCATAAGTCAGAAATTACTTGGAGGCACACAACAACAACAACAGCAATAACAATAACAACATATATGTATACATATACATACAGACTTGCTAGAAGGTTGTTTGCTTAATATAGAGAAAACCAAAAATAAGTCTGAAATGGCACAAGTCCATATAAATGTCACAAATCCATATATAATTGGGAGACAATAACAACAAAAAATCCACACACACACGCAAACAAACCGAACTTTAAAAATCAATAGTCAGTGTATGGAGAGATGGATTCAGATTGGGATTATGGTGTGTTGTCTTTTGCTCCTTCTTCCATCCTGATCAGTCTACACCCTGACTAGAAAGCTTCTATTGATGTCAGTCTGGTTTATATATACTGTAGTTTTAACACTTTCAAACAAAGGGCTTTCCCCACCACCAGAGCTTGGAAAGGTTACTGTTCCCAGAAACCCTGCCAGTGAAATTTTCAGGAAAGTAACTTTTGCAATCTTCTGGATTCACCACCACCACTTTTGATCACACAGTTCTTTTCCTTTGTTTTCCAAAGTGGAAAACCACCTGGTGGAGCACAGATCTGACTCTCATTCTCTTGATTGTTCTCTTTTCTTCTGTTGCTGGCTCACGTCACAGGCATTCATTTTAATGTGCTTTCCTGGCAAAGCCATCTACTCAGCTGGTGGGTTTTTTGTCTGTGATAGGTTCAATAAAAGAAACTAGACCACAATGACTAAGTGTCAGCTGGTATTGCACAAAAGCATGATGTACTCCTACTGAGGCTCTTTCCCATCAGGTGAGGTTGATTAAATAGTTCATCCTCTTTTCTCCCCTCTGTTGATGGCTGATTTATTAATGCATTCTTTTCTTGCTCTGAAACCCACAAACCACTGCAATGTATAAACTAGCCATTTGTCAAGCTTAAATAACTTTAAAGATTTTATTGTTCAACTGGGCAAATTTTTGTCAAATGATAGCTCTGGTATAATTCAACTGAACTACAATAGCTCAGTTTATACATACCTGTACTGTATTCCCTGTTGCCAATTCAGGATCATTCCAGGAACAGAGGTTTCTGGTCCAAAACCTGAGACCTAGTGATAGCCCCTGCTGATGTCTTTAAGTACTGTCAGACCCACATACAGTATCTGCAGAACCACAGTTTCAGTTATCTGTGGGACACAAACTAGGGGACATATACCACAGAGTCATGCTGGAAAATACCTAGAGAGGAGTCCTCTCTGCACATCTTCTAGGTCCTCCAATGCAACTCTATGGTATGTTTTTACTGGAAGCCCTTTATTTTAATAGAGTTTGCTGTTATTAGTGGTTTCCAGTATCCATGGTAAGTCTGGGAACCAAACCCCCATGGATACAGGGTCCAAATGTATTATGAATGAAGTACTGTACTAACCACAGGTGGTCAGAGCTCATCACTCAAACTCACACGCACAGATATACATACGTTATTATTTTTATTTTATTTATTTATATCCCACCTTTCTCCCAATATAGGGACTCAAGGCAGCTAACACAGAGATAACTTATGTTTCTGTTTGGAAATTAAGACAGAAATCTTAGCTGAACAGGCCATTGTCAGATCTAGATCCAATAACTGAGGGGTTTATTCCTTCTCACTTAGGTGTTGTTACCATAACAGGTGGGAGGTGCTTTAGAGACCCACCCATGATTTATTATTAGCTTGGGGAATTATTAGCTCAAGAGGGGATTTTTTCACCTATGTATACCAGTACTAACTGCAGAGAAACTCTCCAGCTTTAAAGTGGAATAAAGTATTTTTACTGGAAACAACACAAATGCATTCACATACGCAACATATGTTCTTAAGAACCAGGCTATTGAGGAGTAAGGCAGAGAGACTGGATAGAGGGAGAGATTCGGAAAAATAGGGTGATAGTTAACAGTTTTGAAGAGCAGAGTTTTATGTAGTGAAGGTACTCAGATGGGTATCTGAAGGTGGCGCAACAGGTTTCGATTCAGAGAAGCACCGAGAAAGAGAGTGGCCAGGTTTGTTCACCATGACACACCTTTCTATTGTTGGGGGACTGATATTTATACCCTGTTTCATGTCCTGAAGGGGTACTATGGTTAGGACAAAGCCTGGATGGCTCTCCCACTGGATAGACAAAGAAAACTGAAACTTAACTGATTGTGTTAATGGCTGGGAGACAGGATTTAATTGGTTTATTACAGTCTTGCAATGCTGGACAGGAGGGGGTCTGAGGTGAGATTTCCTTAGGAGTGGAGTTGGGAATGGTCACTTAATTGTTTGGTTGAATGACTCCTTTCTGTGGTGCCCAAGAAAGGATTAGCACATACCTCCTTAATGACTATGTTTACTATGGGGCTTCACACAATCCCAATATGGGTTTGTTTGCCAAAATATTTCTAAGACACATCCCAGGTCATTGAGACCTTCACCTGACCTCTTTGGTTCACCCCAGCCAACCTGACCCTGAAAAGTGTCCAATATTTCCAGTTATGAGACATTGTGGGGAGGGGTAGTAGCGCATACTAACTGTCTTGCTGTGTGCATTCAAGTTGATTCTGACTTCTGGCAACCCTAAGCTGAACTTATCACGGGGGGTTCTTGGCAAGATGTTCAGAGAGCGTTTGCCCTTGCCTTCTTCTGAGGCTGAGAAAGTATGGCTTGCCCAAGGTCATTCTGCATGTAGTACACTGATAGTAATAACTAAACTAACTAAATAAATCGGGGTCATCAGTAATTTTTTCAACTGTTGAAAAAATTCCTTTACTTTTGAAAAAGTAAAATATGATACAATGTGGTAATAAAAAATAAAAAATAAAAAATAAATATATAAATGAATAAGAGAAAATATGATATAGGTTATATCGAAATAAGGGTTTTTAGTATAGCTTAATGTATAATTATGGAGGTATTTGTAATCCAGAAGAGAGGAATAAAATAAGCTAAAAGAGAGCGGAGGTAAAGAAGAAGGGTGGGGAACTTCATGAAGTGTAGATAACCAACAAATTAGCCCAATAAAAAATATTGTAAAGGAAGTTTGGAAAGCAGATTATATGATGTGTTAAAGGTTAACGGTTGTATGATTATTGATATAAAATTTTATGTATGGAAAATTGCTGAATGTACATAAGAATATGAATATAAATATGTCATTATGAATATGAATATTAAGAAGAATAGAATTTGGTATAAAAAATCCTATGTATGGAAATTCGATTAATGTATATAATAGTATGAATAGCTTATTTTTGGAAAATTTAATAAAGACAAAAAGAAAAGAAAAGAAAAGAAAAGAAAAAGAAAAATACTAGCATCAAAATAGCCTCCAAAGTGGGGAGGAAAAAATGTATGACTTCACTGGATAAAACTGGTCCCCACAATTAATCAACAAAATCAATTACTAATTAATCTAATGGTTAGGATTTCCAGGCGAATACAGCACATGGTTATGCTACTTTCAATGGCTGTGCAGAAGAATAGCCAGCACATGTAGGGAGAAAGTTAGAAAAACTAAAGCACAGAATGAACTCAGGTTTGCTAGAGACATTAAAAACAATAAAAGGGACTTTTTTGTGGGGGGGATATGTCCATGGCATAAGGAAGAACAAGGAAATGGTAGGGCCACTGCCACTGAGGAGAAGATGGTGAAATGCTAATGGGACTGAGAAAAGGCAGAATGACTCAACACCATCTTTGCCTTAGGAGATTTTCACACGGGCTATATATCCCGTGGCAGGATCAGAACAGGGTCGGGAAAGGTTTTCCCTTTCGGACGACGTTGACCCCGTTCTGTCCTGCAACCATCCTACTCCCGTGACTGTTCCAGAACAATGTAATCACGATTTTTCATCGTGAATAGACCTCCCGTTCCGTTGCTATAACGCAATCACAGGTGTGCGAACAGGAACCCCATTCCTGTTTCGAAATGACAGCCACGGAGGGGAGGTCCGTTCTGAGCACTTCCTGGTACGATCTGGACATCCAGGTAAGTGGCACCCTTTATTTTACCCTCTCCGTTTTGATTATGTGATTTAAAGAGTGTTTTTGTGCTTGGTGAACTGATTTTATGTTTGGGGGAGTTTTATTTTTTAAATTTACCGTCTGGCATTATTACGTGATAACATGATAACGTTTCAGACGGCTGGTCGTAAAAGCAGCCTTACGACGGCTGCATTTACGGCCGGCCAGCAAGGGGAGGGGGAGCCCGTTCCTGCTGCGGAATTAAGGTGAGTGTGTGAAAGATTTACGTTATTCCGTGGCAGGAACGGGAGAGGAGGTAGCGGGGCAGTAACGGGGCATTTTGGCCCCGTGTGAAAATCTCCTAAGTCTTCTCCCCAAAGGAAAACAGTGCTCATCTGTGGGGAGATGGAACAGATGATGCGGTAGAAGAAATGCAGCACAGAATAAGTAAAGAGGTAGTACCTGTGATATCACTAATGCTGGTATCACCCCTTGACCCCCAACAGTGTCACCTGGTACACTGTTTGGCCTCTCTGCACCCTACTAGTGCCACCACTGGGTAATACAGGAATACCTGGCTAATCTAAATGAATTTGAATCTCCAGGGCCACATGAATTACATCCAAGATATTAAAAGGATATTAAAAGAACTGGCAGAAGTAATCTCAGAACCACTGGTAATAATCTTTGAGAATTCCTGGAGAATAGGAGAAGTTCCAGCAGACTGCAGGAAGGCAAATGTTGTCCCCATCTTCAAAAAGCGGGGGAAAGAGGACCCAAACAATTACAGCACAGACAGCATAACAATAATACCAGAAAAGATTCTGGAGCAGATCATTAAACAGATAGTCTGTAAGCACTTCAGAAGGGATGTTGTGATCACTAAAAGTCAACATGGGTTTCTCAAAAACAAGCAATGTTGGCATCTTATCTCTTTTTTTTTTTGATAGAGTTACAAGCTTGGTAGATGAAAGGAATTCTGTGGATGTAGCATACCTTGATTCAGTGAGGCCTTTTACAATGTCCCCTGTGATATTCTTACAAGCAAGCTAGTAAAATGTGGACTAGTCAATGCTACTGTCAGGTACATTTATAATTGGTTGATGGGCCAAACCTAAAGGGTGCTCTCTATGGCTCCTCTTCATCCTGGAGAGAAGTGACTAGTGGGGTGCCACAGGGTTCTGTCCTGGGCCCAGTGCTGTTCAACATCTTTATAAATGACTTAGAATCATAGAATCATAGAGTTGGAAGAGACCACGAGAGCCATCAAGTCCAATCCCCTGCCACGCAGGAATATACAATCAAAGCACTCCCGACAGATTGCCATCCAGCCTCTGTTTAAAAACCTCAGTCTCTGTTTAAAAATCTCAGATGCACTGATATTAGGAGGTAGACCAAGTCTACAAAAGCTTATTCTACAACTTCTTTGTTTCAGTCTCTAAGGTGCTACAAGATTCCTTTGTATACTGATATTCCAGAATAACACGGCTATTTCTTTGAATTCTATTTGAAAGTATGTTATATTGAAGAAGGATCAAGCTTATTTTCTGCTGCTCTGGAGACTGGGACATGGAGCAATGGATTCAAACTCCAGGAAAAGAGATTCTACCTACATATTAGGAAGAACTTGATGGTAAGAGCTGTTCGACAGTGGAATATGCTGCCTCGGAGTGTGGTGTAGTCTTCTTCTTTGGAGGTTTTTGAACAGATGTTGGATGGCCATCTGTCAGGAGTACTTTGATTGTGTATTCTGGCATGGCAGCAGGTTGGAGTAGATGGCCCTTGTGATCTCTTCCAACTCTGTGGTTCTATGACTCTATGGACTTTTTTGGACGTCTAAAATGCAATGGAAGCAGCCTCGCCACATTGCGAGGCTGCTGCACTGCAGGGCATCCCTATCGGATGACGCCCGTCCCTGCCGGTACTGTTGCGGTACCACAGGGACATTTGAGTGTTATATTTCGGCGATTTTTACTCACAAAAGTTGATCATGAGTAAAAATCGCTGAAATATAACACTCAAATGTTCCTGCGGTACCGCAACAGTACCAGCAGGGATGGGCGTCATCCGAAAGGGACGCCCTGCAGCGCAGCGGCCTCGCAACGTGGCGAGGCTGCTTCCGTTGCATTTTAGACGTCCGAAAAAGTCCAAAGACTAAGAGAGATTGTGCACCAGCTGGAATTTCCTCTTCTACGTCACTATGAAAGGTACTGGAACCTTGTCCTGTATTTCAACTGGCAACTCTACCATTGATTAAAGCAAGAGCGGGTATGTGATGTCCAGCCAGGACTGTTTAAATCTCCCCTGCATTTTCCTTTGTTTTCTTTTCAAGGCCTTAGCATGTCTGAGTATAGGAATACTTCATTGTATTAGACTTGTGGGAGGAGCTAAGAATTCCCCTGCATTTTTCCAAGTTTGGTTTGTCCTTTCCCAGCAAGGTCTGTTCACCTAGAAGCCTTTTGTTCCTTTGGGCAGTCTTTGCTGTGAGCTTGCAGAGAGCAGTTCTGGTGGCAAACAGGCCCAGACAGCCGGGAAGGGCATTTCTTACACCATCAGCCGAATTAGTTACTAACAGTCATCAGCCAAATTAGTTACCAACAGTCATCAGCCAAATTAGTTACAACAGTCAGAGGAATCAGGAGCTGAAAGACCCTGCACCAGTTCCATTGAGTGAGATCAAACCCAGAGAGATGTCACCCTGAAGACTGCTGAAACTCCAACTGTAAAGTACCTTTCATTTCAAGCCTTTTAGAGCTGGGGAGGAGAAAGCCCTTTTCTTTTGTTCTTAAAATAAACTTCCCCCTTTTTTGAACTGGATATTCAGCATCAGAGCCTTTTTGGGTAAAGGAGTTTGATCTCACCAGGGTACTGGCGTTGCACATCCAAACCTGCCACCACCTTTAGTTGGGTGTGTCTTCACAGGGTAAGAGTCCTAGTGGAGAACTGAACTGGTGCTGCTTCCCAAAATACAATTATGAACTGTGATGGCTGCATACTACAGAATCCTGGGATTTGCAGTTTGTGGTGTAGCAGTTTGAGTATTGCACTAGGACTCTGGGAGACCAAGGTTTGAATCCCAGCTCAGTCACAGATATCCACTTGGTGATCTTGGACAAGTCACTCTCTCGACCTCAGAGGAAGGCAATGGCGAACCTCCTCTAAACAAATCTTGCCAAGAAAACCTTGTGATAAGTTCACCTTAGGGTTGCTATGAGTTGGAAATGACTTGAAGGCACAAGACAACAAAGGGCTCTCGAGCTCTTTCATAGGTCCCATGAAGCTACAACCCCAGGATTTCATAGGCTCTTGTTATGGCAGTTAAAGTGGTGTTCAAGTGCTATATAACTGTACAGGTTGACCTCCATATCCACAGATTTGGTATCCACAGTTTCACTTATTCACATCTGAAAAAATATGTTTTCTCTAGGCATTTCTAGGTCTTCCAATGTGATTCTATGGTCAACTTCCAGCATTTGTCTCATTGAAAATAATGTTTGCTATTATCCATGGTTTCAGGTACCCATGGAGGGTCTTGAAACATTTTCCCCGCAGATATAGGGGTCAACCTGTATAGTGCAAAAGAGACCAAATATAATCATCCTAACGACAGTGATTAAGTAAGAACAGTTCAACTCAGTGAAAGTAAGGTCTGAGTAAATATACATAGCATCCTGATGTACTAATGTAAGACAGGAGAGAGAGAAAGAGCAGTGCACTTCATAAATTCCACTGAAATCTTTCAGTGTTACAGACTGGACCTCTAAGTAAATAAGCAGAAGACTAAAAGAAGGAGGGGAATCAGATGTGGAGCTGGAAATATCAGCAACACATACTCCGAGCAGAGGCCCTTCTTGTCTTGCCACTTTGTGGTGAGATACCCCTACTGCCCACCTCAGAGCATGCAGTGGAACATTTGGAAATATTTTTTAAATAGTTCAGGTTCTAAAATTTGCACATAGAATCAGCATACGTCTGAAACACAAGGACAATGAAGAGAAGAAGTGCTTCCCAGAGAGGGCAAGGGTGCGGCAGGGGAGGATTTGATAACAGTGGGAACAAGAAAAACAAGCAGTGACCATATTACTGCATGCGAGACTTGTTTCTGTCTGGGTTTTGAATACAATTTCATGGTGGTTTTATTCATTCCAGTAAAGTAAAATCAAGTCATTTTCCCAGCATTTGGCAAGTAAGAGGTGGTGTCCTTTCTGGATGAATGTATGTTTTCCTACCTGAGGCTATCCTTAACTTCTTTCAGCCTCAGTTTCATTTTCTTTCCTTTGTATATCATGATCCTGTAGTTCCCAAACCATAAAATGTTCTCTGATATCAACCTTCCTATCCGATATACTGTATTTTTTCTCACTAGCCTGGATGCTGCTGAGACTGGGGAGATTATCAGATGAGTGCCTAAAAATGTTATCATGGCACTATAAAGCATTCGTGACACATGTTTTCATACACTGCCATGTTAATGATACAAAATAACCCCAAGAATCCGGCAATAAAAGAACTCATGCCGCTTACTTCCACATTTCTCCATGAACGAGAGTTCATTGCATCTCATGAGAAGATGCAAGCGTGCTAAAAAGCCCCCAAACATCAAAATTTAAAAAGAAAACATTCAGAAAAGCACAGATCCACAGTTAGAAACTTACAAGCAAGATGGGGAGGTTCATAAAAAAGAGCACATCGTACCTAGTTTTCCCGTTCGTACCTGGACATGTTCTGGCAGGACTGCCCACTGAAGCTGGAATCACACCAGCAGAATGGGGTACTACCTTCTCTCATAAACAAAAATCTGGAACACAAACGCTACTGGAGATCAATTGTTGACTTCTCCCTGGCAATAAGAAAGAACTCCCTCATAACAGCAGCAAAACGCTTGCAGAACACCAGGGCGCAACATTGTCTGATAAGGAAGACCTTTTGCGATCTCATGGCGTTGTTTTAAAACCGGTTTTGACACATCTGATAATCTCCTGAGGCTGCTAACACACTGCAGAAATACAGTCATCCCTTCACATTCGTGGGGGTTCCGTTCCGCGGACCCCCGCGAATGTGAAAAATCCGCGAATAACTACACCCCTCCCCCTCCCTCCCCAGGCCTTCGCGGGGCCTTCCTAGGCCCCGCGGAGGCCTCACCGGCCCTCCCTCCCACCCTCCCCGGGCCTTCGCGGGGCCTTCCTAGGCCCCGCGGAGGTCTCACCGGCCCTCCCTCCCACCCTCCCCGGGCCTTCGCAGGGCCTTCCTAGGCCCCGCGGAGGTCTCACCGGCCCTCCCTCCCACCCTCCCCAGGCCCCGCGGAGGCCTCACCGGCTCTCCCTCCCACCCTCCCTAGGCCCCGCGGAGGCCTCACCGGCTCTCCCTCCCACCCTCCCCGGGCCTTTGCGGGGCCTTCTTAGGCCCCGCGGAGGCCTCACCGGCCCTCCCTCCCACCCTCCCCAGGCCTTCGCGGGGCCTCCGGAGGGCCTCCGGGCGTCCCACGAAGGCCTCCCCACCCCTCCCCAGGTGTTTCACGGGGCCTCTGGAGGCCCCGTGTCGCGGTTTTGGGGGGGCCCGGGGGGGCCCTCCCAAAACCGCGAATAACCGAAACCGCGAATGTCAAGTTCGCGAATGTGGAGGGACAACTGTAATGCAGTTTGACACTGCTTTAACTGCCATGGCTCAATGCTATAAAATTTTGGGGTTTGTAGTTTTGTGAGCTGTTTAGTCTTCTTTGTCAGAGAGCTCTGGTGCCACCACAAACTACAAATCCCAGGATTTCATAGCATTGAGCCATGGCAATTAAAGTGGTGTCAAACAACATTATTTCTGCAGTGCAGATGCAGCCCTGGAGGCTAGAAGAATAAACTTGTCAAATGTAATTTCCTCACATGGGCCCTGGAGCAAATCAGGCCTATTTTTCTTACTAGAAGCCAAGAAGAGTAAACTGAGACTGTTGTACTTTGGATATATAATGAGACAATGTGACTCATTGGAAAAGACGGTAATGCTTGGTAAAGTGGAAGGCAGTAGGAAAAAAAGAAGATCACTTTAGAAGGGGATAGACTTAGGAGATTTTCAGACAGGAACGAAAAAAGCATTCCTGTCCCAGAATCTCCACTCCTGCCCCTGTCTTGTCCCAGTCCTGCCACAATCACCCTCCCCGCCGCACTTACCTCCTCTCCCATCGTTCCAGCAGCCCAGGAGTGAACGGAGCTCCATTCACTTCCTGGACTGAAATCCCGCAGATTCTCACAAGAAGACGTGAGCATGGGAAATTCAAAAATAAAAATAAAAAGAACACGAAAAAAATGACAGCAAGCACAAAAACACACTTTAAAAGGTAGAAGTAACCCAGGGAGGGTCATAAAAAGTGTGTCACTTACCTGGATGTCCCGATTTTACTTGGAAGTGTTCTGGCAGGGACCTCTCATTGATGCTGGCATCCTGGCAGCACAACGGGGCACCTTTTTGCTCTCAGAAACATCTGTGACAGAAACGGAACGGGGGATCTATTGATGGTTTATTCTGTCAATAAAAAGCAGCACCGGTGGAATGGCAGCAGAACGGGTGCATAACGAGGGAGGGAACGATGATGTCTGAAAAGACATCATTTTGCGATCTCCTGGCATTCGCGTAACACCACTTTTAGTGTGTCTGATATTCTCCTCAGTTAAGGAAGTTATAGCCTTGAGTTTGAAAAAGCTGAGCAGGGCAATTGTAAGACCTGTGCAGAAATTGAGTTCCCTCATTCACAGGATCACCAGACATCAAAATCAACTTGATGGTAAATAACAATAGCAGCAAATGATAAAAAGTAGACTAAGGTCTCAAATAAATAAATAAATAAATATCCCTGTTGGCTACTGTTAGTTTGCTGCTATTGGTAGTGGTGGCAGTGGTGTAAATGGCAGCAGCGTAGGCAACAGTTCATCTTGTGGGTTAACATTTCTGTGGTAGATGCAATGACATGTATATGCTGCTTTGGGTCCCAGCCTTGGGGGGGAAAGTGGGTTATAAATAAATATACTAAATAAATAAATGTATATGTGTATGTGGCAGTGAAAGCCTTCTCAAGACAGGCAACTGTTTGATATGTCTGTTGGCTTGCTGCTGAACAGGGTCTAACTAGTTGGGTGCTGGCTATGTCTTTTTACAGTTGGGTTTTCAGCTGTTTGGATTTACTTGTATTTATGTTGTCTTTAATCTGTATTTTATTACTGTTAGCCACCTTTTCTGTAGAAAGACGAGATACAAATTTTACTGTACCTTAATAGGGAAAAATGTTGAAGCCACCAGGAATCCGATAAATTGTCTCAGATATTGAAGAAACCTGTGTGGTGTCCCTTGGCCATTTCTCTCTTATACCCTCAAAGTCTTGTTCAAAGTCTTGTCTTCAGAAACATATTGGTTTGGGAGAGAAAACCCCCCGCTTAGTTATGGCTAAAACTATCAATGGTTCAAATAAACTGTGGCTAACTTAAGTCTTACTGGTTTCAGTGTTCATACTCTCTAATTGCTTATCCTAACTAGGGTAGTGTCGGGATAGGTCCCTTTTGCTCCTTCTCCTGCCCTATTTGCTAGCGTCTCTGTAGCCTTAGTGTAGAGTGCTCATAACAGTTTGTGTAGGGGTGAAAGGATGTATGTGGAACTGTTTGGGCTTTGCTTGAGAAAGGAGATAACAAGGCAGCTGCAATTAATGGTTTAAGGAGATTTTCAGACTTGAACAAAAAAGCGTTCCCATCTTGCAATCTCCTTTCCCCTTCCTGTCCTGTCCCAAGAATGAAAATATACACACCTACCTTTGCCGTGCTTGCCCAGCAGCCCAGGAGTCAAACAGAGCTCCATTCACTTCCTGGTTTGAAATCCTGGCCATTCCCACGAGAGGACGAACATGTAGGAAATTGAAAAATAAAAAGGAAAATAAAGTAAAAAAAAAAGTGACAGCAAACACAAAAACACACTGAAAACATAACAAGTAACCCAGGGAGGGTCATAAAAAGTATGTCACTTACCTTGATGTTCCGATCTCACCCGGAAGTGTTCTGGCATGGACCTCCCATTGATGAGCACCTTTTCACTTGCAGGACATTCTGTTACAGAGACAGAACGGGGGATCCATTCACGGCTTAGCCTGTGAATAAAAAGAAATGCTGGCATAATGACAGCCCAATGGGAGCATGACGACACAGGAATGACATCGTCTGAAAGGGAAGCTCCTTAGCGATCTCCTGGCATCGTCATAACACCATATTTAGCCCATCTGAAAATCTCCTAAATTTCAAGAGACTAAGAGACTGGGAAAATGGTAACTTTCAGTTTAAGGAATGTGTGTCAGTGGATGATGGACAACCAATGGTCCTGCAGCCTGCCAGATTTTGTTGGTTGTAAAATGCTTTTAACTTAGAATGTATCTGTTAGGGTCTCAGTAATGGCTTTGTATTGTATGCTCCCTGGATTTCTAGCAATAAAGCTTTCTGATGCAGCCTGAAGCTTGTGCTCTGTTAATCTGGGAATGCTGATACTTGACAGGTAGATCCATTGAATCAGCTGGATTTACCTAAGTGTAGATTTACCATTCAGCAATTGATTCAATGGGTCTAGTCTAGTTGAGACTGACACTTGGATTTACGCTAGTGGGTCTGTGGTATACACAAATACCTGTAATTCTGAAACCTAAATGAATAGTACAGGGATGGGAAATATGTGATTGTCTAGATGTTGAACTTCAGTTACCATAATAATTTACCAACTAACTATTCTGGCAAAGGCTGATGGGAACTGTAGTCCAACAACATCTGGAGGGTCAACCATTCTACACCCTTGTAATAGCAGAATATGATTTTGTTGCTGTTGCTCAAATAACTAATATGGCTGTGGTTCCTTCTAGGTTATTTATTGTTTCATGTTGCATTGCTCATAATGAGTCCTTGTTTCTTTTTCCCATCAACACTTTTGCCATCTGAGCGTGGGTAGGATTTAATGATTACCCAGGCATGCAAAATAGCATCAATTTACTTTTACATGGTATGTGTGGGAACAGGATGAGGTGAGTGTGCAAGACAAATGAGAGCTGTTCATTGACATCGAGCTATCCATTAAATGTGCTTCACCTTAACACTGGCAACCAGGAGGCAATGATGCAACAATAGCTTGGGGGAAAAGGTCATGGGTAGTTAGGCTGATGCACCAATTTGTGCTTTCAAACGGAAGATAGCAACATAAGAAAACTTTTCTCCTCACTGTGAGAATGTCATTAAATAAAGTGGAGTTTTCAGGAACTATTTTATGTCCAAAAAATGTACAGTGCATGTTTTCTCTCTCGCTGTCTCTCAGAACAGCATTTTCTATGCATAATATACCATTTTTGAACTCACATGCACTGTTGTACTTTTTTCAGCTATTGTTCAAAAGATATATCCTATTAATGGTTAGGTACAGGTCAACTGCCATATCTGCAGGCAATATGTTCCAAGACTCCCCATGGATACCTGAAACCATGGATAATAGGGAACCCTATTATTTTCAATGAAATGAATTCTGGAAGTTGACCACAGAATCTCTTTGGAGGATCTAGAAATGCCTAGAGAGAACATACTTTTTCAGACATGGATAAGTGAAACTGTGGATACTGAATCTGTGGCTATGGGATCGACCTGTATTCAGGTCATGGTTGAGTATCTAAGAATTCAACAAGTGTAACCATTTCACATGACTTAAATCCTATTGTCAGTCCTGACTAGAAGAGAACTCCTGAGTCAATTGGACTCAGCATTCAACAACTGATTAAACAGTGTTATGCTAGTATGGATTAACCAATAGGATTCCAGCCATCTGGTTATGCTTTCTAGGATGGCCCTTAACTATACTAGTAGCATCCTATATCCACTTATTCACCATCCACTGATTCAGTTATTCGTGGCTGGTGATATCAGCAGACAGGAGGAGGAGGAAGGGGCAAAAGAGAGGGACAAAGACCAGGGGGGATGATGCAGTGGTGGCAGCAGCAGCAGCAGTGGCAACAGAGGCAGAGGCTGCGGCTCCCTCAGGTGAGCACCGGAGGGCTGGTGTTGAGGAGTGGTGTTGCCTAAAGGCTCTGCGTCAGATCCTAGGGACCCTGATGCGGAAGGACTGGGCAAGCAGCTCCCCTTTCTGGGGTTGGGGGAAGCACTGTAGAAAAAGGCCAAGTTCAAAGGGATGCTCAGGGAGCCACAGTCGCTGTTGGGCTGCTGTGCCAGGTCACGGCTGCTGTCCATGATAATTGTCACTGCAAGGCTGCCTTGTCGCCCAGAGGCTCAGAGCTGACCAAGGAGAAAGAGGAGGAGGAGGAGGAGGAGGAGGAAAATGGCGGCGGCAGGGCAGAGGTGGTGTATTGAACCACGGGAGTGGCTCTGGCTAAGGGCTGGTGTTGGGGAGGGGCTGGGTGGGCAGGTGGATGTGGTGGCAAGAGCACTGGGGTGTCTGTTGTGCTGGGAGGGCGCCACGTTTGCAGCCTGCATATTGTCCCAGCTGGGAGAACAGAAGAAGGACAAGCAAACAAGGTAGAGTTCCAGGAGTTGCCCCCTTCCTTTTCAATGGCAAAAGCCTGGGAAATGGGCGGCGGTGGGGGGTGGGGGTGCCACCAGGCTCTTCACAGTCCACGGCATTTGCTATTATCTATGGACTTCAGTGTCTGCAGGTGGGGCAGAACCAATCCCCCCTGGATACGGGGTCCTACTGTATGTCAGTTCTGTCCAATGTCTGGGCAATCAGCCAAAGGCTTGTTACTATACAGCTGATAGCAGAGGCACAGCACAGTCAAACTAATTATAGGCAAAGGAATCAAGGCAGTGTGAAGTCAGACACTTACTTTACTAGCAAGCAAAACACAAGTCCATAAGCAAAGTCCAATATACAAGGTCCAAGTTCGGCAAACAGAGTTCAGGGTAGTCCAGCAGTATCCAGGTCAGGCAGACAGAGCCCAGAGTAAGCAAACACATTCCAGGTCTAACACAGTAAGCAGGAACATGATGGGTAATCAGGTAGGTCAGATAATCTCCAACAACCTCTGGAGGGCAGTGCTGTGTATTTATAGACCAGCAGCTAATGCAGCTGCTGCTTAACTAATTGCTTCTTCCTATAAATATGTTGAGACCACCTCAAGCCCTCCTTTTTGTCTCCTTGCTATGAAGGTAGGTAGGTATAGGTAAGTTGTCTTCTGCAGGTCCTGGCATGTCCACTGATTCAGTCTCTGTGTCAGAGTCCATGTCCAAGTTCTGGAAGCAGGGCACGACAAGTTCCTTCAATGTACCACTTGATTCACTGGTATTGCAGAAACAGTCACTGTGCATTCCCCAATGCACAATGGGACAATAAAGCAGGCACAGTGGTAGATATGCAGTCAGTTGCACAATGTTAGTATTTAGCAGAGGTATGGTGTATTGCAACCACCATGTAACAATGTGCCTGTAGATATACTATGCATTAACAATGTAGGGTTTTCTTGTGAAGTTCCTGAACCTACTGCTTAGAGTTGACCATGGATGGCCAAAGTCAAATATGCCTGACCTCTTGAGTGATGTTTGTACCAACAGTGTTTCTCTTATAGCTCTAAGAAAACATACAAATGATTCCTTCTACTCTCTCTGCTTTCCCTTTCCCTGGTATTGGTGGTCCACATTTTGTAATGTAGCACTGATGGCCAATCCTGACCTCATTGTAATTAATGGCTTTGGCATCATTCCTAACAATGGCACCACCATCTTCAGGTAATTGCCTTGCAGTGTCCTCAGAGCTGCTCTTTCCTTACAGAAGGGATTTGACAGGGGAAGAGTATGCAGGCCAAATTCAATTTTAGATATGGCCTTGGAGGCTGCATTCTGGTAGTGAGTGGGGGCAAAGGGGAAAAATAAAAATAAAATCCATACCAGCACACTTTAGCTTCAAGTTTTTACTGCCAATAACTGAGCCTTAGGAAAGGCTTTTCAACTTTGTCACCATAAGTCATGATGTGACTTTGATGGCACACACACACACATGCACACAGAATGGAGAAAATCCTGAAGAAAAAGCAGGTAAACCACCAAATGATGAAGTTGTGGGTGTCGTTATCTGTGGAACTCTAGACAGGTTGGATTCATCCCCAGGGCCAGAGGTTCCCCAAGCATGCATTAGGGACTGAAATGCCTCTGTTGCTGTCCTGTCACATTCAGATGTTGCACCAGCCATTCAGTCTTCATTTTTAAAATCATATTTTTATTAGTACACCTTTACATCCCAAACAAAAATAGCAAAATAACAAAAAGACATACTTGTAAACATAGAACATATTGACATAACATGCTTTTACCCACATATATCACACAATAGAAAAGATATAACAAAACAAGACATTTAAACCTAAACATAAAATTTGATTTCCTGCTTTATCATCATTGGTTTTGATGCAGTACAAAGTTCTCTGTCTACTAAACAACCTGAGATTTAATAATAATAATAATAAAATATAATAATAAAATTTTATTTATATCCCGCCCCTCTGCAACGCAATCGGGGCGGCTTACAATATAAAAACCCCATACTCACAATACCCTAGCCCGCCCACCCCTTAAAATAATATTAAATTACAAAGGATTAAAAACATGCATTAATTAAAATATATATAAATTAGAAGAAAAAAAATTTAAAACATACAATCGCAGCCTAGAAATACTATACATACTTCTACCTTATAATTAAAAACAATTAGATCTCAAAACCTGCAAAAGTTTTCAACTTGATTCAAAGTGCCTTGCAGATCCTATCTGTGTGATCTCCAGTCTGTGCCACTCCCTTACATCCCTATAACTTTCTGTATTCTGCAGTGGATTTATATGGCTGATGCTGCAGTTTATTAGATGATAGTCTTGTTTGTGCATTCAAAAGTTGTAAACATGGGATGTACATTCTACACCACCCCTCTTCATTTGCTACTTCCTCCTGGGGGTGTATCGTAATTGCTCAGAGCTTTATAACTGCATTCACCTGACCGAGATTGCATTCCCCCTCAATGTGGGGAAGTCACAAGTGGAGGGGGCAGGCACTTTATAACTTTTGAATGTCCAAACAGGGAGTATAGCCATCCACTGCTGTAGCAGCCACACTGTACCGTGTTGCTTTGCCATCATGAAGTCCCAGGTCAACTCACAATTCCAGGTTGTGATGTTGAGTAAGCATGATCATTTTCTGTGCTACATGGTAAGCTATTTTTTGCCAGCGAGTCTGAGCTGGAAAGAACCAACCTGCATTAACTTGTTAAACTGTCTCAGAGGAAGTCAACACCTACAGAATTCCTGGTACCGCTTCCTGAAAAAATCTTCCATGTTAGCTTTACAGGTTGTCTCACATCTGTGTACCTACAGGGCATGACACTGTTTGCTTTAAAGAACTGAGAGCAGTATGGCTGTTGCAGCACCACGATAAACCAATAGTTTCAGTTATCCACCTTAGGATACATTTCCTTTCATGTGATACAACTGCATAACCAAAAGACCCTTTTACACAAGGCTTATTAATGTTCTTTTCTGTCTTTCTTTTTTTTAAAGAAGCAGAAACTGTTCAACTGAGTATTTTGAAAACTAGCTAACTTCTTAAAAATAGACAGCCTACAATAAGCTTGGTTTTTTTTTGAAGCCTGTTTTTTGAAAAATGGAAACTGTCAAATGAGCAAAAAATTATGTCAGAATTAAGCACATGGGTCTTTCTCCATGAGCATCTCTTAGTCAGACCCAGAATAGAACTTTGAACCACTGGGGCCATGACTGGAATGGAAAACCTGTTGTTTTCCTTGCCCTAAATTTAGAGTAGACATTTGCTCAATCATCCTGGAAAATGAAGAACTAAGCTCATTTTAAACCGGAGTCATTTGATCTATGTCTGCGATATTCAGTCTATAAAGCCACTTACTTTGAACTGGGTCATAATCAAAGGAACTGAGCCACTGGCTAATAAATGGCTCAGCCCGTATAAACAGGCATGAATCCGTGGCCATAGCTATGCTGTGGGTTCTTGTCTCAGCACAGCACAATGGATTTGCCATGGGAGCAAGGCCTATGGGACAAACAAGTGAGACATAGGAATGATGTCACCTGGGTGATGTTGTGCCAGTGTTGTTAATCCAAGTAATTGCCTTAGTGAAATAGATGATTGGTCCACCTGTCTATGTTTCTCAGAGCTTAGGCTAAGGCCTTGCCCAGCCCTGCTAATGGAGATCCTTTCAGGGCTATGCCAATGAAATACTGGCCTTCCCTCACTGTTCTTCCTTATTTCTGTTCTTTTTCTGTTTTTCACTCTACTGACAGTGGTTTCATGGCATAATGAAAACTAGCCATCTTTCCCAATGCCTTACAAATTGGATTGCACTCTCATCACTTAGACCTAAAGTGCAGCATTGTAACAGGCTGTCAGGGCTTGCGCCTGCTCCTGAACAAGAGATGGTACCCCTTGAGATCATTTATATCTGCCACCATCCACTGATTTTTAAGCCACAAGACCCAGCAACTCAATGGGAAGCTACTGAGGGTTCCACTTGCACTTTCTCCCCTCTCCTGTGTGGGAGATGAGAATCCTATGTCAATGCGTGCACACACACTGACCAAAAAGCATGGGAAGAGGCATGGAGGAAAGAAGGAGCTATTTAAGGGAAGCCTTATTCTAAGTAAGCAATCTACATTAGCAAAAAGTATCTTTTACATGAAGGCATCTTCCTTCAGGTGTACTTAAAAACAGTTGCAAAGTTACAACAATCAGGGGACTTTATCAGACATGGGATTAGGATGTCATGGTAGTGTGAACAGGCCCAACCATCACACAATGTCGTCATCTTGGTGTGGTTACTCCATGTTCTAACCATGAACAAGGTGTTGCTTCTAATTGATGGGACAAGCCACCAATAGATCGTCAATAGCGTTTTTTTTCATAGTATTGATGGTGTGTGAAACCACGTCCCATTGAAATCATGAGTATTAATGGGCAGTCCTCAGCGAGAAAACGTTCAGGTGAGAACATGGCAACGAAGCACATGATGCTTTTTTTTTTAATGAACTATCCCCTTTAGTTTGCACATTTTTAGGTTTGATTCAGTGCTTGTGTGTTCATTTACTTTGTTAATTAAGCTATCTACGGAGTTTTAAGCACACTCGCATCTTCTCATGAGAACTGCCTAAATCTTGCCCTGCCGAATTGTGGAAGTAAACTCCTATTCTTAAAGAGCCAGTGGTTGTTGCGCGATAATTCCATGGCGGTTCTTTCGCATGATTACAGTGACATGCGATAATAAGTGTTATAATATTTCTGCTATCCTCATTCATGGAATTACAGTGTTTTTAGACACTCATCTGATAAAGTCCTAAGCTATATTCAGCTTCAGTTAAAATATATATATATATATATATATATAATTCCCTAACGTGCGATTATCACACTATACTGTTATAGTGCTATTATTCCACTTTAACCACTATGGCTGCCTCCTGTGGAATCCTGGGATTTGCAGTTTAGGGAGGAGGATTTAGAACTCTCAGCCAGAGAGCTCTTAGGCCTCACTAAACTACAAACCCCAGAATTCCACAGGAGGCAGCCATAGCAGTTAAAGTGGAATAATAGCACTATAATAGTGTAGTTCTGGGCTTTGGATGTGTATGGGGAAAACTGGGAGTGTGAACTATGTGATCCAGCCTGCAACCAGCTCCTGGACTGAGACAGATGCCTCATTCCCCAAGGTCTCTCTCTCTGTTGATTCCGTGCCTCAGAGCATTCTGAGATTTTTATAACCTCTGTTTGGAAGCATCTCAAATCTTTTGAACTGGTCAACTCGTTGGGCAATTGCCTCTGGTGATCCTGTTACTCCTCCATGATATTGAACCCAATAAAGGTAACTTAACCCAACCCCTCATTAAACCTTTTTTTACCTGGAGGAATGGCTATCTCCCCCAGATAATGGGGGAGAGCCCATTATGTCACAGTACAGCCTGCTGGAGTCTGTCTATGCTCAGGAGTCCAGCCAGCAATCAGGTTAGCAGAGTAGCAAAAGCTTGGTCCAGATGCTTCCAGCATGCTCAATGTTCAATGAGTAGATGGACACATTTAACGTCTAAAAACTAAGTCTTTATTGTTTACATCCTAAACCACAAACAAAACCATTGCTCTAATAGCTAAGCTTACAGTTAGCAGTCAGTCAAAGAAGTCATTGAAGAAGTGGAGTGGGCTGCCTTGCACCATGACTTATATAGGGTTTCCTAGCTGTTCTAGCAACTCCCCTTCATTCAACTGGTGACTGGTGACATCATCTGACATCATCCCTAGCATGCTATCTTCCTTTTATTAGTCATACTGAGATAAGAGGGCAGAAAAACATCAGCTGCCTAGTTAACTGTGTAGCTGTTTAACCTTCAGCTTTGTCCTGTACAGATAAATGGAATATATGGTATCTCTTTATGACATAATTTTCCAAGGGCTACACATTCAAAACCCTAGCACATTATCACACAGACACATGAACCAATGGATTCAAATTTCAAGGAAGGAGATTCCACATGAATATTAGAGAGAACTTCTTTACTACTAGAGCAGAGAGAAGGAATCGAAAACCAGGAATTCTAATGATATGATACTATACATAGTCTTGCATAAAAAAATTCCTCTTACATAATTTTTAGAAATGATTTTTTTTGTGGGGGGAAGAAAGTATGTAAACACCTTGTTTTGAACATTTTTAAAAATCATACTAAAATAATATATTTCATAATATATTTTCCCAATAAAAATAGGCTCTTGACAAAGGCGGATAACCCCCCGCCCCATTTTCCCATCCTCCCTCCTGGCCTTTGTATCTCTAGTAGTGTGCCTGTTTTATACAGAAAGTGCCAAGTTCATTCCCCAGCTGGGGCTAGGAAATATCACAGTCTTAAGCTCCAGAGAGCTGCTGCCAGTTAGAGAAGACACTATTGTACTAGACAGACAAATAGTGTGATCTCCCATCAGGCAATTTCCTATAGTACCTGCAATTTAAAGTGGCTCACTCCAGCCATAGGTTTGCTCTTCTCTGCTTCAATATAGATAGGCAATAGGGCTGTTATAGTGTGAGCCCTTTAAGTGGAGGTGGCCGCAGTGGTCCTGAGCCTTTAAAGCCTTAAAACTGGAGGTGAGCCTTTTAAGTGGAGGTGGCCTTGGGGTCACGTGTGGCCCTTCAAGGATCTTTTTCTAGCCTTTGACTCTTACAGACTCCCAAGGTGAATTGTATTTCCTGGAAGCTTCCAGTAATGGTGGCTCACCTTTCAAATAGGTTGCATGCTCCCCTGCACTGTAACGTCAAAACATACCTGTTTTTCAAATCTAAAATTGGACTTCCAATGATTTTCATTTTATTTATTTTTTTTGTTCCTGTCTTTTAACTTTTCACTTTTAATTAAGGAGATTATCAGAGGATCCCTTTTTAAATGTTCTTTTGCCGGCATTAAAAACAAAAAACAAAACCATTTTCATGCCAGCAAAAGAACACTTCCCACCACACTTACCTTCCTTTCTTGGCAAAGGCTTCTCTGGCAATGAAAGAGGAAGTGAATGGTGCTCCGTTCACTTCCTCCTTTGAAATCCCGCAGATTATTGTGAAACTTAAAACAAAACAAAACAAAACAAAACAAAAGACAGAAAAACTTTTTAAAAGTACAGGACCACACTTTAAAGATCCCAAGTAACCCAGGGAGGGTCATAAAAAGTGCATCACTTACCTGGCTGTCGCAGTCTCACCTGAAGTGTTTGCACCGGACCGGCCATTCTCAATGCATTGATGTGAGTACAATGGCACGAGATTTCACACTCTGGGAATGCAAGCACAAAAGCACCATGGGGGATCAATCGACAGCTGTCAATTAAAAAGTACGGGTTTTGGCTGGGACATAAATGTGAAATAGCGGCATTGTGTGGTATACATGCCCGCTCACGTTTATGTGACGTTGTTACGATGTTGTATTTTATGCGTCTGATAAAGTTCTAAGACTGCTGACACACTGTAGAAATAATACAATTTGATGCTGCTTTAACTGTCATGGCTCCATCGTATGGAATCCTGGGATTTGTAGTTTGCTGTGGCACCAGAGTTCTCTGACAGAGAAGACTAAATATCTCACAAAACTACAGATCCCATAATTCCATAGCATTGACCCATGGCAATTAAAGCAGTGTCAAACTGCAATATTTCTGCAGTGCACCAACAGCCTAAGACTTCTGTCTTTTACCACTTTCATCCTCAGTTTAGTTCAATTGTTGCAAACTAGGTTTACAGTGCAAAGGTAGTTTGCATCCTATTAACTCAGCAGAGCTGAGGGAAAGGGCTGGAGAGGTGGAATCTTGCCCTTTCCTGTGGGTTCGGGCAAAAGCAAACTGCTGTAGCCTTCCTTACCTTGTATTTTCTCCCTTATTAAAATGTTGCCACATTGACCTCACTCTGATGTTGCTGCATGTGTCCAAATTTTCATCTGTGAAATTTTGTAGGCTATTGTTACCTGCCCTGATATCCCCCACTCTTTTAATAATTCATTAATTGGCTATATTTCATAAATTGGCTTATTATTGGCACTCCCCATGGTTGGGTAGTAGACCAGGGATTCCCAAGTACAAGGAATCAAGGTTTGCTCAGAAAACCTAAGGAAGTACCCTGCTAAAATTCCTAAAAGACACAACTGGATAGGGTTAAGTGAACCCACCTGGAACTGATGAGTTAGGGAGGAAATGGGCTAATTCTCCTGGATGTACATAGAAATGAGTCATTTAATAATGCCATCAAGGTACCTGGACACTCTTTGTCTACAAAACTGGGGGCACAGAATCAGCACCCACCACTCCCCCAGCTCTTGAGCCCTCTTGGGACATTTCCCTTTCTTGGAAGAGAGAAATAAGTCTTGCCAGCCTGGACACACCCTGCCCCTTATTTGTAATAATTGGCAATATTGAATAATCTTGCTAACTGTGGCCATCCAAGAGAATGTCAGGTATATCATGAACTCACCAAAACAAGGGACCCTTAAGAGACCTGAACATAGTCATGCACACACTAGGGAGGGGTCATTTCAAATTGCAAAGAAAAACAACTAACTTGTAGGGCAACTTCTTGCTGGAACAACTGGCTAATCCAAGCATAGCTGAAGTATTCAAGGTTTGTAATGAGCAATTGCCTTTTGTCTCCACAGCAAACAAAGAGGGTTACTTGCTTCATTCAATCGCAAAGTGATACCACATTAACGATCGTTAAGCTTCTGGAATGTCCATTGTAAGTACCTGGGAGACTTTGAGAAGTATTGTCTTTTACTCTAAATCCCATCCCCTGAAAGGAATTATTAAGTATAAAAACCCTTTCAAAACTCTACTCAAGCACACACAGTTCATCTGCACTCCATGTCAGACTGTGTAGCCATTCCTGCTTCTGGACCCCCACTCTGCTGGTTTTCTCCACGATCACAACACTTCTGATCGGTACATCACCCCAAACAACCCCTTACTCTATTCCTCTATCGCAATCCTCCCTACTTTATTCATTAGCCCTTGACTGCTTGAAGCTTGAGTGTATGGACTTTTTCAGACAGGGTTAACCCCCCCACCGCAGAGGTTGGGAGGAGGATGGCGCTGTCCCGCTCCCAGCGATTGGTTTTGGACACTGCCGTCCTCCTACCGTGCTTCATTCATTCTCCCTCCATCCTTTGTTCGTTCTCCCTCTGCTGCTTTTTATTGACGGAAACTTCCATCAATAAAAAGCACCATCTTTCTTGTCCCTCCATCACAGAGGGAAAACAAATGAAGGACAGGAGGAGGATGCCAGCAGCTGAAACCAATCTCTGGAAGCGGGACAGCGCTGTCCTCCTCTCAATCTCCATAGGCTTTTTTTTACTCCGTCTAAAAAAGTCCTATGTGTGAATGTTGTTGTTACTGTTTTTCAATAAAGATCAATTAATTGTATTATCTAGCTTAATGTCTACTCCTGAGTACTGGTATACACAGGTACCAAGACCCTGCTCATTACCTTCCTCTCATATTGCTAAGTCAGGTATATTAACTCCCCAAATTAATATTGATACTTTAGAGGGTCCCAATGGACCCAGGCATTAAGAGTAACATAAGTGTGCCATGCAGCCTGATCTGTACCCTTAAGCTATGTTGCTGTTCTCAGGTATGATGGCGGATACTATCCTGTCACTAATGTTAAATAAAAAACTGGACATTGCCAGTCCAGTTACCTGCTGTACCTGGCATGCGGGAACCCCAATTTGTTCTTTGACTCAGTCAGCAACATGTCTTGAACCCTGGCCTTTTGAGACTGTGCCCCATCCTTCAATTTAGTGACTTAAAAAAATGAAATGGAAACAACAAATCTTATGCCTCATCATGGAACTGTTCTCTTATTTGGCAGTCAAGGGTACGAAGGACAATGCCTACAATGGAAATAGGAAGCGAAACCCCTTGAGGAGGATGTGGTCTGAAGCTCTGACCCAAGATAAACTCTGTGAGATATGTGATCCGGTCATTGCCACACAGGCACTGTCCACAGCAGCATCCCTCGGTCTCTGCCAAAGCTCATCATTACAGGTTTTTTGGGAGTGTTTTTCATAGTGTCTCTTTGAGTGAGTTTAAAGAGAGCCTTCTCTTCCAGTAAATTACTGCCTACAGTTGGGGTTTCAAACAAGTCTGTAAACTTGTGTTTTCATACAGTCTGGCTCATCGTGGGCCATGCCTAAACACTGAATGTACACAAGGCAAAACGGCATATAGCAAGTTGAATGGCTGGTATGAAAACAAACCTACAGACTTCTGGCTCAAAACGCCCACATAGAACAACAACATGTCAGGAGGAGGAACGTGGGCCTTCTGGTTTGGAACTAAATTACCAATGCCACCAGAATATAACATAGTCCCTGGCTTAGTTCACAGAAACTTTGTCCAGCCAGGTTCCCCTTATAGGTGAAATATTAGGGCTTCTCTATATGAGATAATAAAATATGCACAAGCCAGCACAAAGCATTAATACTTTGTCATTAGAAGGCAATGTGAAGACAAGTGTCACTATAGTGTAAGCTGACATACATTTCTTACACCACTACTAGTGGTGGACGTGCAATAATTCCATGGTGGTACTTTTGCGTGATTACAGCAATGTTGTTTGGCCGCATGTATCTGGGAAATGCTGGGAAAGTATGGAAGAGAAGCGCAGTTATGCTTTGTAACCAATGTAGTTGCCTTCATAACTAAGAGCAAGGTGTGGAAAGAGTACACTGTAAACACTACACAACAGAGGGAGTATCAATAGCCCCCACTCTTCCCATTGTACCATTTTCTACCAGAAAGATTCCAATACTGGGGGCCGGTCTAGATGAGGGAATAAAATGTGAATTGGTGCACAGATACGCCAATTCGCAGCAGCTGTCATCTGTCTCAATGAGTTTTTCGCAAGATTGCTGGTGTGCAAAGCTCTGTGTTTCCTGTTCATATGGAAGCATGCCAGTGAATCAAGATGGTGGCTGTGAGTGAATTACTCGCAGTTTTGTACTCCCCAAATTTCCCCTGCCAAACAGTATTTTTCTAAAAAAACAACTAATTCCAAGGTGTGGAAGAGCAATCTTCTGCTTAAATAATGAAAAAAAGAAGGAAAGAAAGGCTGTTTCATCACCTGAGTGCACGATCGCTATGACGACAATCCAACATGACGGATCCATGATCTGCTGTCTAGGCAAGCTCCACCCCCTGCGCACATCCATCCAATCAGCTATCCTGTTCAGCGATGCGCTCCAGTGCGATTTGGTTGTCCTATCATGCGGGAGTGCACATTTTCTCAACAGTTGTCAAAAATACTCAGGGAAACTGCCAGAGGCTTTTACCACACACTTTCCCTGACTTTTGCTCCCCCTCCCTCTGAAAAGGACAGAATGCCGTGGGATCCCATTTGGACACATGGGATTCCATGAGGATTTATTTCACCATCTGGACTACCCCTAGGTCTGGCAGCAAGGACTGAAGAACTGCTCTGGGTATTAGAGAAGGTCTAGTGGTGATCAAAAGCTTGTTCTTAATCATTACTGAAGCCATTTTGGAGGACCATAGAAGACATCAGTGCTGTAGAGGAAAGAACTATGAGCTTTGACCCAAGAACATGTTTTTAGAACATTAAAGCATCAAGTGCAACCCATAAATTGCACTGTAGTGTTAATAATGGCATATTGTGAAGATAGTGTGTGAGAGTGTGCATATACATCTGTAAACACAAATATAAATAAATAAAATTGATATAAATAAAATTGTTGGGAATCATTCATGTGTTGTTCCTTTCTTTGTGGATGGGCAACACAAACATGGATGGGAGGTCCCTGTCCCACTTAGACTGAACCTGCCCATTTATTGATGAAAATACAGTAGAAGTAGAAAAATGTAGCTTGTTTTCCCCTTTGCCTTGTCTGAGCTGTTGTTTCCTTCCTTATAGACTACTATTCTCAGGTCTGACTTCACTTCCTTCCTCTCTTCCTTTTCCTGCAGTCTTTGGCTGAATGTAGTGTGGTGCCCTCCTCTGGAATAGGAACATTAATCCCTCCTTGCTCTTGGAAGTCCATACACCACGTTCTAGGGTTCAAGATATTTTATTGATCAGTGTTTTCTTCCTCATAGGTGTAGAATAGACAGCCATGTCCAACATGAACTGCTGCATCACAGCTTTTTGCCAGTCCTTGGCCTTTCTTCTTTTAAGGCAAAGAACTCTTGCAGTAAATCTTCCCCTGAGGCTCCAAAGTTCCCAGTCTCTTAGGTACAGTTTCCGCTGGTAGCTGGCCAAGCCTGTTATCTCTAGGTTCACCATTTACAGTGATGACAAATAGGGGCAAATCCACACTTATCTGGTTTGAAACTGGATTATTTGCCATGGCTCCTTCCTATGGAATCCTGGGATTTGGAGTTTTATAAAGGCTTTTGCCTTCTCTGCCAAAGAGTGCTGGTGCCTCACCAAACTCCAAATCCCAGGATTCCATAGGAAGGAGACTTTGACTTATAGTTATCCCATGAATGGAAGACCTTTAAGTCACCCTATTATTGACAGCCCTGATCTGCTCTTGCAGACTCAGGGCTATCATTTCCTTGACTGAGTCTATCCATCTGGGGATGCAGGGCCATGGCTTCCTTGATTTAGTCTATCCATGTGTAATATGGTCTTTTGGTTTTCCTACTGTCTTCTACCTTATCAAGCATCATTGTCTTTTCTAGTGTCTATGGCCAAAGTACAACAATCTCAGTTTAGTCATATTGGCATCTAGAGAGATTTCAGGCTCAATTTGCTGTAGAACCCATTTTATTGTCTTTTTAGCAGTCCACAGTATCTGTAGAACTCTTCCCCAGCACCTCATTTCAAATGAGTTCATTATCTTCCTATCAACTTTCTTCACTGTCCAGTTTTCAGAACCATACATAGAAATTGGAACTACAATGGCATTTACCATCCTTACTTTAGTATTCAATGATGACACTTCATGATCGTGTCTATTTCCTTCATAGCTGCCCTTCCAAGTCCTAGTCTTCTGATTTCTAGATGGGAATCTTCATTCTGATTATGACTGAGCCATGATATGAAAAATCTTTCAGTATTTCAATGTCCTCATTTTCTACTTTAAAGTTATATAAATCACCTGAGATCCTTATTTTTGTTTTCTTAATGTTCAACTATAAACCTGCCTTTGCAATTTCTTGACTTTCTTTGGCAAATCATTCCAAGGAGATTTTCACACGGGGCCAAAATGCCCCCGCCACCTCCTCTCCTGTTCCTGCCACGGAATAACATAAATCTTTCACACACACTTACCTTAATTCCGCAGCAGGAACAGGCTCCCTCTCCCCTCGCTGGCCGGCCATAAATGCAGCTGTCGTAAGGCTGCTTTTACGACCGGCCATCTGAAACATTATTACATTATCATGTGATAATGGCTGGATGGTAAATTTAAAAAATAAAACTCCCCCAAACATAAAATCAGTTCACCAAGCCCAAAAACACACTTTAAATCACATAATCAAAACAGGGAGGGTAAAATAAAGGGTACCACTTACCTGGCTGTCCAGATTATACCAGGAAGTGCTCGGAACGGGCCTCCCCTCCACGGCTGTCATTTCGGAACAGGAATGGGGCTCCTGTTCGCACACCTGTGATTGCGTGATAGCGACGGAACAGGAGGTCTATTCACGATGAAAAATCCTGATTACATTGTTCTGAAACAGTCACGGGAGTAGGATGGAAGCAGGACAGAACAGGGTCAACGTCGTCCGAAAGGGAAAACCTTTCCCGACCCTGTTCTGTTCCTGCCATGGGATATATAGCCCGTGTGAAAATCTCCCAAGTCTTTGCTATTTTCTGCTAGTAATATGGTGTCACCTGCATCCCCCAGTCTAATCCTGATTTATGTATGGTATGTTCAGCATGCAAGTTAAACCAGTTGGTTTTTCCTAGTGAGAAAGAATTACAATGGTGTTTTATTTTGGGAACATCAGATGAGATCCTATTTGTTCTTCTTCCCATAATAATGATTGTGACCTGGTAGGTAGCAATGTTTTTAAGGCATTTGCTTAGGACAGTCTTTAGTTATAATGGTTGGCCATGATGTGAGTAGGTGTGTGGTTGTATGTGACTCTCCTTGGGTTTCCAAGAAAGTCAGCTCAGAGAAGACAGGATGTCATACAGCCACCCAGGGTGAATATCATAGTTTATAAAGACTGGGGTCATTGCTAGGCTAATTCAAGGATCCACTAATATCTATGGTTTTTGTTTTGGGAAGCATAGATTGTAAATTTGTCATTGTGGGAATGGAAAGTGTAAGGTAACAGGTTTCTGAACAGTTATTACAGATGCTAGAAAAACACAGAGGAAAGGGTACTGCAAGATATTTAACAGGGCAGAATAAATAAAGATTTTCAGTAGCTTGGCATCATGGCCAACGGCAAGAAAGTCATATTGGTTAATGGAGGAACTGCAATGAGAAACAGATATACAGTTGGTCCTCCATATCCATGGATTCTGCATCCATGGATTCCACCTTGAAAATATTAAAATCAATCCATCAATAAAATAAAAAAAAATAATAAAGCAAACCTTATACAAGGGATTACTATGCCATCGTATATAATGGGACTTGAGCATCCATGGATTTTAGTATCTACACCATCATTAAAGGTAGAGGAATCATCTCCTTCAGTCCCCAGAAGACCTTGAGGGCAGCACCAAAAGACACCCCCCCCATTTTTGTCCCCCAAATGCCCCCAAACCCTCTCTAGGGGTTTTGGTAGGCACTTTCACAATGTTTTAAAGGTCCCTCTGGGCTGTTTTAGGCCCAGGAAGGGTTTTTTTTTTTTCAAAACAGGAAGTAATCAGAAGTCACTTCTGGTTTTAAAAATGCCTAAAATGGTCTGGGAGCCCTCCAAAACATGGCAAAAATATCAATGGGCTGCACTTTGCCCACCCCGTACTTAGAGCCCTCACATGTTCAAGCAGACACCTACAGTTCTCCAGTGGGTTTGTATTGCATCACTATAGCAGTTTGATCCCGCTTTTAACTGCCCAGGTTACATCCACCAGAATATTGGTACTGTACTTCAATGAGGTGCTTAGGCTTCTCTGCTAAAGTATTTAAATGAACTCCCCTGAATTATAGCACAAATATTTCTATTAGAAACATTATTGTCTTGTTCATTAAACTGGAAATTCCAGAATTCCATTGGATGGGACACTGGCAAGTAAGATCAAAGTATATAATGGTGTAGTCCTGAAAAAAGGTGAACTTTCCCAGGCCCTGGGGCAAAGATGGAAGATTGCAAGTTTTCTACTCACAGCAAGTCTGTATACATTCTTTCCAACACTTTAATGGATCAGCTGCTTGCACATAAACATACACAGAGGACATTTTCAGATGTGTAAAAAGTGCTGCGGAGGGCTCGGGAGAGGTATGTGCCTGTTTCACAGCAGGGGACCAGTTTCTGATGACACAGTCCCTCTCGCGTTACCCTCCGTGTTCCTTCCGTGTTGCATGGAAGGAAAAGGCACCACTTTTTACTCACGGAAGTTCTTCATGAATAAAAAGTGGTGCTTTTTCCTTCCATGCGACATGGAAGGAACACAGAGGGTAATGCGAGGCGGACGTCGTCATCAGAAACTGGCCCCCTGCCAAGAAACAGGTGCGTACCTCTCCCAAGCCCTCTGCAGCACTTTTTACGTGTCTGAAAATGTCCCGAGTGTCTTGAGATGGGTAAAGAAAAGCTCAGGAAATACTGAAACTTTCACATTCTTTTTTGTACCTGGATATACACAGGTTTGCTTCCAGTCTCTTTCTTGAAACTTGCCAAATTTTCCTCCCTGCCCACCCCCCTTGTTTCCTTCCCTTTCTCTCTCCCACTGATCATGTGTCACATCCAGTCACATGTAACTTTTCAGAAATTTATTTTCACCAATTTTCACTGAGATTTGGGATGTTATCAGACAAGGCAAATAAGGCATCATAAGGATGCCTAATGACCATGAAAGGGTGCATGTACCACATGACATTCAGTTGACAAGCTGTCAACTGAACCCCATGGTGCTTTTGTGCTGGCATTGCCTGAGTTTGAAACTTCATACCATTGTACTCACGTGAATGCAGTGTCAATTGATAGTCTGGCAAGAATGCTTTTGGGTGAGATCATGACATCCAGGTAGGTGACACACTTTTTATGACCCTCCCCAGTTTACTTGGAAATTTTAAAATGTGTTTATATGCTTAGTTTAACTTTTTGAGTGTTCTTTTTGTTTTTATTTTTGAATTCTCCACACTAGGTATTCTCACGAGAATCTGCAGAATTTCAAATGAGGCGGTGAACGGAGCTCTGTTCACTCCTCATTCATTGCCGGGAAGACTTTTCATGCGGATGGAAGGTAAGTGTGGCATGGTGAGTTCTTTTGCCAGCATAAAAACAGCAAAGTTATGCTGGCAAAAAAATGGGTTTTAGGGGGTGGTCTGATAAAGTCCTTTATTACTATTATTCTGTACCTATAGTCACCCTTGCGTGATCATGTCCAGTTCAAAACCCATCTTATTTTATTGATGGAGCAAACCATCAATTGATCCCCCATGATGCTTTTGTGCTGGCATTGCCAGTGTTTGAATTCACATGCCATTGTATTCATGTGAATGCAGAGTCAATGGCCAGAACATTCAGGGTGAGATTGTGACATCCAGGTAGGTGACACACTTTTTATGACCCTCTCCAGTTTACTTGGGACTTTTATAGTGTGTTTATGTGCTTTTAAAAACACTAACTTTGTTATTTTTGTTTTTATTTTTGCATTTCCCATTCTATGTATTCTTGCGAGAATACACAGGACTTCAATAGAGGAAATGAACGGAGCTCCATTCATTCCTCATTCATTGCCGGGAAGCCTTTTCACACGGATCAAAGTTAAGTGTGCTATGGGGGGTTCTTTTGCCAGCATAAAAGTGGCAGAAGGCATGCCAGCAAACGAACGGGTTTAGGAGGGGGTGATTTGATAAAGCCCTCAGATTCAGTTCAGGTTTCTGGTAAAGCTTCACAATAATATTTTAGCTAATTTGGTTCCAATTGTGTACAGTGAATTCTACACAACAAAGTCTGGGGATAATGTGCATCCCGATTTACACAACACATAAAGACCCATTGAGAGAGAGCCATCAAGAGTTTTTAAGCAGAGGCTGGATGGCTATCTGTTGGGAATGATTTGATTGTGTATTGCTGCATGGCAGGCGGTTGGACTGGATGACCCTTGTGGTCTCTTCCAATGCTATGATTCTATGAAGAGATAGATAGATAGACAGACAGATAGATAGATATTAGATTGGGCAGTTTAATGATACAATAGCAACCTCTTATCTGCGGGGGATTGGTCCTAGGGCCTCCCACGGATGCTGAATTCTGTGGATAATAGCGAAACCATCCTGGGGAAAGGGGGGAGGTGAATTCACTCCTCCCCCTCCATTCCCCCTTTTCTCCCGCCATGGCCCCGCTGCAGTGGTGATCACAGTGGTAAAGGGGAAAGGGGGGGCGAGATCACTCCGTCCCTTTCCCTGGGAGGACTCATGTCACTGCAGTGGCAATCGTGGGCGTGGAGAGGGAAATGGAGGAGGCAATCTCACCTCCTCCCCTTCCTCTTTTGCCCCCGTGATCGCTGCCATGGCAGGACCATGGCTGGGGGGAAGGGGGGAAGGCGGGGGGGGGCAAGATCGCTTCTTTGCCCCCTCCCCCCCATGATTGCTGCAGCAGTGACAGGAGCCCTCTCAGGTGAAGGGATGGGGGAGGTGAGATCCCTCCTTCCCCCTCCCTTCTCCCCCGCCATTGCTAGCTGCGGATAATTGAATCCGCAGTTGGCGAATCAGCAGATACAGGGGTGCTGCTGTATAGGATGAGTGCTGTGGTACACATGCAGAAGACAGAAACATAGGGGTTAGAAGAATACAATTTGTATAAATGACATCCTGCATCAATCTGCTGTATTTGGAAGGAGCAGGGGGGCCCAAACCACCACAAACTCTGCAGGAAAAGCCTTTGTGGTGTTCCCTGTATTTTTAAAAAAGCTCCATGGGGAATGTGCATTCCTGGTCATTGGGACAACCAAGCTTTGAAGCACATTCCTGATAAGAGCAGAAGTGGAAACTGATATGTGCAGGGGGTGGAGCTTGCTAACAAGGCAAGTGCCCAAAACCACCATGTTGGATTTTCGCCTTAGTGATCATGTACTGAGGTGACGAAACAGCCCTTTTTTTTCCTGTTTTCTATTTATTTGGGTGGATTATTGCACTTTTCCACCTTAGATATGCTTTTAAAAAAAATACTGTTCAGCAGTAGCAACTGGTGACAATAAAAATGCGAGGAATTCGCTCTTGCCCGCCATTTTGATTAGCAGGTATGCCCATTGGAACAGCGGAAGCAGATAGCTTCACGTGCCTGCGATCTTGCAACAACAACAACAACAACAACAACACAAAAAACCATTAAGACAAATAGAAGCTGTTGCAAATTGGCATCTGTGCACATCAACCCATATTTTTTTCTCCTTGGTATAGACAAGCCCTTAATCCACAGATTTCCTTTTGAGGGACTGACAAGCATTTGTAAAATTCTGAGATCAGGATCCTTTAGTGACAAACCACTCATGTAATGGTTCATTAGACAAGCAGTTTGCCACTCTCTGCACTTGGGCAGGAAAGCAATGGCAGGAAAAAGAAGTGACCAGGTTACAACCAGCTTTTCCTTGAATTCTATATCCCCATCAGTATATTTTAGTAGGAGAAGGGGAAGATGGTGGTGAAAGCATGGAAAAGAAGAAAAAGGCAAGGTGATGATGGGAGAAGGAGATGACTGACTCTGAATTTCTTATTTCCTTGAGGGATCCTCAGGCCAAGACATTATAGAGGGTTGGCCCAGAACATTGACATGGCATAATTGAGGGTCCAGTTTAGTTTAATGGCTTGTTTGTTGGACTAAGGGCTTGTCTACACTGGTGGGAAACCCTGCACCTACTTCAAAGTCACAGTGGATTCCATTGACCCACAGAAGCCCTTTACACGCCACACACACTGACCTTGTTAGATTGGAGACTGGAGTATCCTGCCACACTGTAATCTGCGTCAGAGTTCTACTCTGATCACGTGTCCTATAGATCCCTATTGGCATGAAGATCCAGGTATGAAATTAGATAAACATTTTAAAAAACAATTAAAAAGATTATTCTAGGGGAAATGGCATTAAGGCCTATTGGCTACAAGTGGTTTCTTTCACCCTGCCTTGAGAAATACTTTTTTGAAAAGTGAAGGTTTAGTATATTTAAACAGATTGCAAAATGAAGGACATGTCTTCCCTCTAGTGGAAGTTTCAGTTTCAGCAACTTACTTTTATCTGCCACAAGATACTAACCTACATTCATTAATACTTCACTGTTATCTCCTGGAATTCTTCTGGAATTATGTAGTTAACTTTCAGTTTCCTGCAGTAATGTACAGTGGCCTCTCTCACTCACCCCCAGAAATGCCATAGCTCACTAGTCTAGTGCTCATGTTTTGTTTGTATAATTAACTTGATCTAAATCAGGGATGCTTAACCTATGCAGGGGTTCCATGAATGAGTTTCAGGGAGTTGGTAAAATGAAAGCAAAGCAAAGCAAAGAAAAGAAAAAAAGGGGGGGAGGTCTGGCATCCTGTTAGTCAATTACAATGTCACAAGTTAGACTTACAACTTCATAACTGTATCCTATTCACATTTATGATTGTGGTACCATTGTTGCAATAGGAAATGTCCCTGAAAATCACCTTAAAATCCAGCCAGGTGTACCAAGGGGAGGAATTCTGTGGTACTAATGAATGGGGCACTATAGGATGACGCATCGAGGGCCTGTCTACATGGTAAAAAAAATACATACGGCATTCGGAAGATCGATCATCCGTACACACGGCCATTTGGATGCATACATGTCATTCGAAAAGGGGGCTAGCGAATCCCTCCTAAACTCCGTGGATTCGGCGTTCAGGAGGATTAGCGAATCTCGAGCTAAGATCCATACAGACATTCATATTGTCGATGGTCTGTACACCCCGTTTGCACACATACAAACAGGGAGTGTAATCTGATTGGCTGGCCAAGCACAGAGGGTGGGGCTAGCAAAGAGGGGAATTGGGAGCAGCCGCCATGTTGGATTCCCAGCTAAGCAAGCGTCCGGTAAGTCCATGAATTTTACATTTATTCCTTTTTATTTTATATTGTAGATATGGAAAACCAACTGTCCGCATAACAGGCACCTTGTAAAATATTTTTAAAAAAGCAGTGGGAGATTTAAAACTGCCACTTGGATTGCTCACTCCAGCCAGCTGGGCAAGGAGGGGGTCATACGGAGGTTTTTTTGGGGGGTAAAAACTTGTGTAGGTGGATCATACGCATACGAACAGCTGTCTTTTCGGATTTTTTACCCCCCAAATAGATTTTTTTTAATTGTGTAGATGGGGCCCCAGTCTCCTCCTGCAGCAATCAGCAGGGCATCAAGAGAGTGCAACAGGACCCTACTTCTGATCAGTGCACCACCAATTGCTGGTGTTGGATGTGTAATACTTTAGCACCATGCTCACCAGCACAGATTCCATCCCTTGGTGTAGCTGGCTGAATTTTAAGGTGGATTTTGAGGGTCAGATTGGGAGGCAGAGCATAGCTGCAACATTGTGGCTATATGTCTACTGCAGCATCTCAGCCAAAGTTTTTACAATCAGCTTCTACATTTGTGGGTTTGACATTTGTAGGTTGGAGTATTTGCAGGTTTGCCTCTGCACCCCCCCCTCCGAAAGACTGAGGCTAGGAAAAGGCAGAGCAGCAGAAACCTCCATTGCAAAGAGCCCCTGAAGCCTGCTTCTTTGTGGGGTTTGGAAGACTCTTTGCAAAGGAGATTTCTGCTCTCTGTCTTTCCTAAGCACTTAGCATAGACTCATGGGGCTTCCAGAAACAAGTCGGTGGCTGAGGGCCCTGCCTGCCAAGCCCATATTCTTCATATCCGCCCACCTCCAGCTACCCGCTTCGCAAGCCTGAGGAACTCCACCCCAGCCTCCACTGTACTGTAAGTATTTATGGTTTTTTTCACTTTTGTGGAGATCCTGTACCCCTAACCTCCACAAATGTGGAGGGCCGAATGTATTCCCATGTGACTTCATTCCTGTTACTTTGAAAACTATATTTAAGTGGATTTTTGGGGGAAGGATATCATAGCTTTCACCAGATTCTCAAAAGGGCTTGTGACCTCCCCCAAAGGGTTAAGGAGCACTGATCTAAATGGGCATGCTGCACTTTAAAGTATTTATTAAGGCAGTGCTTTAAAATGTTTAAGATTGTTTGAAATGAGATATAGTTTTATATTTATAACTTATAACTTATTGTGTTTTCCTAGATATTTTAATATGATGATGCAGGCCTCCTTGTATCTTCATCGTGGGAGAATGGTGAGATAAAAATACAATAAAAACAAAAACATGGGAATCCTTGGTATCTTGAGACTGGGCTGGGAAAGACTGAAACTCTAGTCACTTCAGTCAGTGTAGGCAATCCTGAAGTACACTAGGACCCCCATATCCGCTGGGGATTGGTTCGGGGGGGGGCGTGGATACCAAAAACCATGGATAATAGTGAACACCATTGAGAATAATGGGACTTCCTGTTTAAAATACCATAGAGTTGCCTTGGAGGACCTAGAAAATGGCTAGAGAGGATACATTTTCTAGGAAGCCTCTATGATAGGTGTGCTGTTTTGTGTCCCATGGATAATTGAATCAGTGGATAATGAATCAGTGGATATGGGGGACCTACTGTAGGTGGAAAATAAACAAGTTTTTTGGACCACATTTCCCAGAATCCCAGCAGCCATCCTGATTGGGAGCTGTAGTCAAAAAAGGAGCTTTCCCCCAGCTCTTTGTAGAAGGCATTTTTCTAGTGTTTGTGCCATTGCTGCTTGTTGTGCATTGGTCATGGGATCAATTAGGCTAATTGGTCCACACATGCTGACGATCCCATCTTTCACGAGGAATCAGGCTTGACATATTTCTCATCTTCTTTCAGCATTGTGATTCAAAATGTTTCAGATTCACTTCTACAATTCACTCTGCGGCAGCATCTTTCTACAGCATCAGCTTACACTGTGTTTCTCCGCCACCCAACCTGATTTTTAGGTGGTCTTCACATCAGCAAACA
Source organism: Gambelia wislizenii (assembly GCA_030847615.1). Taxonomy (NCBI): domain Eukaryota; kingdom Metazoa; phylum Chordata; class Lepidosauria; order Squamata; family Crotaphytidae; genus Gambelia; species Gambelia wislizenii. Next base: position 22,060,829 of record JAUMIR010000005.1, on the reverse strand, counting down.
GCTGAAATATTTTGTAGTCATGCCAAATCTGTATTTAAGGGGTGGATCCATATGTAGCCCCAACATCACCAGCTGAGGAAGCTGTCAGAACGGTTGGGGGAAGGCAGGAGAAGGAGAATCTACTGCAGAGAGGCTCAATCTGATCTGTCACTGCTTTCACATTCCCTTTTGTTTTTTGCCTCAAAGAGCAGGATAGATTCTCAGGTTACTCCAGTCGGTGACTTTGCAGTCTCTGCAAATGATTTTCAGTCCATTAGCTGGTGCTTCTAATGTCAGTGGACTTTATCAGATGCGGCAAATATGGTATCACAAGGGTGCCTAATGATTGCGAAAGGGCACACATACCAGATGACATCCTTTCAATAGAATCATAGAATTGCAGAGTTGTAAGAGACCACAAGGGCCATCAAGTCCAACTCCCTGCCACGCAGGAAATCACGATCAAAGCATCCCCGACAGATGGCCATCCAGCCTCTGTTTAAAAACCTCCAAGGAAGGAGACCCCACCACGCTCCGAGGGAGTGTGTTCCACTGTCGAACAGCTCTTACTGTCAAAAAGTTCCTCCTAATGTTGAGGTGGAATCTCTGTTCTTGGAGCTTGCATCCATTGTTCTGTATTCCTGTCTCTGGAGCAGCAGAAAACAAGTCTGCTCCAGTCTCAACGTGACACCCCTTCAAATACTTAAACAGGGCTATCATATCGCCCCTTAACCGTCTTTTTTCCAGGCTAAACATACCCAGCTCCCTGAGTATCTCCTCATAAGGCATCGTTTCCAGACCTTTCACCATTTTAGTCGCCCTTCTCTTGACATGCTCCAATTTGTCAATATCCTTTTTGAATTGTGGTGCCCAGAACTGGACACAGTATTCCAGGTGAGGCCTGACCAAGGCAGAATAGAGCGACACTATTAATTCCCTTGATCTGGACACTATACTTCTATTGATACAGCCCAAAATTGCATTGGCCTTTTTAGCTGCCGCATCACACTGTTTACTCATGTTCAACTTGTGGTCTACTAGGATCATATCTTGTTAAAAAGCCGTCCTATTTTATTGACAGGCCAAGCCGTTAATAGATCTCCTGTTCTGCTTTGTTGCCAGCATTTGAATCGTCATGCCATTGTACTCATGTGAATGCTGTGTCAATGACAGAACACTTCCAGGGGAGATTGGGACAGCCAGGTAGGGGGAACTCTTTTTCTGACCCCTCCCCCAGTGTACTTGGGACTTTTAAAGTGTGTTTTTGTGCTTTGCTGTACTTTTTGTGTCTTGATTTTGCTTTCATTTTTTAATTTGCCACACTAGCTTCTTCTCACAAGAATCAGCGAGATTTGGAACCTGGAAGTAAATGGAGATCCATTTGTGTTCTGTTTTTGCCAGGGAAGCCTCATTGATGCTCCTAAAGGTAGACCGGGGGGGTCTTTTTCTGGCATAAAAACGCCACAATTTATGTTGGCAAAAGAACAGTAACAGGGGTGTGTGTGGCCTGATAAAGTTCTGTCAGTCCGCGCTGGGTTTTAGTCTATAGAACCTATCCAAGGTGCTGAACCTATTGTGGGGGAAGGTTTCAGCACTTTGGACAGCTCACAAACTAACACTAGGAGGTGATTCATCTCCTGTGACAACCTTTCTCAACCAGGGTTCCCTGGAATCCTAGGGTTCCCTGAGGGGTCAGTAGGGGCTCCTTGAGAGATGAGATTTTAAAACATTTTTCTAGGTGTAGATATAATAATTTTTAGGCAGGGGTTCCCCGAGACCTGAAACTATTTCAAGGGTTCCTCCAGGATAAAAAGGTAGAGAAAGGCTGTCCTGTGAGGACACACGTAGCTCCTACACACGTCAACTGAGAGCACTTTGTCACCTTCCCTTCACAGGAAGATGGTGTGTAGTAAAGTTTCTTGTCTCCTTTAGGAATCAGCTGCAAGACCCACAAGCTGAGAGTGTTTCAGTTCCCTGCTCTTCCCTCACACAGGGAAGGTGGCAAAGGAACAAAACCAAACCCAGGGCACCAGCCAAGAAAGCTGGGATGCCTTGCCTCCTCCCCTGTGCAGGGAAAAAAAGGACACAGAACCAAAGCCTGGATGAAGCCTCCAGTGGAAAGGGACTTTGGCTAGAAATCCAATAATATCCCTGAGCATGGCCATGTCCTCCTGATGGAATCTGGCCCCTTCTCATTTTGGTTCCCCACCCCTGGCAGAAGCTTTTAAAAACAAAAACAATTGACATGTTTTCTTAATTGGAAAAATTTCCAAAATAGCTATATGAGGACTCAGCTCAGCAGGCACAGAATGTACTCTGGCTCTTACATGCAGTGGGAGTTGGAAAATGACAGGAGAAGGATAGAATGGCGTATCTTGGAAGACAGCGAGTCTTGGGCTCACTGACTGGTTGGAAGGGACCTTGAACATTTGTGCTCTACACGTCAATGTAGGCCCAATTTGTTAAAGAACAGGTGTATACCTACTTGAGCAGGGGTCTTGTACCCCAAATCAGAATCAAACAGGGCCCAGGTTTCTCTTTCAGGTGGTAGAAATAATAAATCTTCCCTCTGTTTGATCCATCCCCTATGGGTAGGAAGGCTACCTTGAAGGTTCATTCACACAAAGCTGCTTTAAAACAGTGGTTCTCAATTTCTGGCTCACCAAGTATTTTGGACTTCAGTTCCCAAAATCCCTGACTGCTGGCCAAGCTAGCTAAAGCTGTCGGGAGGTGAAGTCCAAAACACCTGAAGGACCAAACTTTCAGAACCACTCCTATGCAAGATATTTTCTTTTCTTCTTTCTAAATCAAATGGTCTAAAAACTGGATTATAAAGCTGGACTTTATTGGTATACAACATCACCACAACATCAGTTACTACAGTGCATACCATATTTTCTAGCTACTGTCCCTATTGTTTCAATATGATTACCAAAAGAAATTTGATATAATAAAACTTCTGTTCAGCCGTATAGGTAAATAACTTGCTATTACACCCTCAATTTTAGTCATTGGAAGTTACTGTGAAAGAACAGTAGCTTAGATTAAATTGCTGTCCACTCAATCAATTGCTGAATGGTAAGCCACAAGTTAACACAAATACCATCACTTCAATGGGTCTGTTCTAGTTGGGGATGACAATTAGGTATTGGTTTTCTTGGTTTCTTTAATATTTTGACAGAACAGTCCTTTACATATCTACTCTACAACTCAGGCCATGAAATCTGTTGCTGTTAAATGTTGTCAAATTGACTTTGACTTATGGTGACCCTATGAATGAGAGACCTCCACATCATCCTGTCATCAACAGCCATGCTTAGGTCTTGCAGGGTCAGGATTATGGCTTTTTTGACTGAGTCTGCAGTTTTCCTCTTCTGCAGTTTTCCTCTTCTGCTCCCTTCTACCTTACCAACCATTATTGTCTTTTCTAGTGAGTCATGGCTTTTCATGAGATGTCCAAAGTATGGCAATCTCAGTTTAGTCTTCTTAGCTTTTTGGGAGGACGGAAATACTTAGCCCTAAGTCTAACTGTAGGTTGCAACTAGCGTAGATCCACTCAATCAATAGGAACTTGGTAAGTCATCATATCTTTCAACATTTCACATATGAAAACTGGAATACATAAGGCCAAACAACATTAAACTGTGGCCAAGATGGCAAAAGTTATTAATGGACACACAAGCTAGAAAGCAGGAACAGCCAGGAGAAACTATGGCTGTCCTCCTGTTAGTGACATACACAGGCATAAGTCCAAATCATTCCTGCATTTGTTTTTTTCTGGTTATTGGGGAGGAAGGAATTTACTATTCCCCTTGATCAATAACCAGACTTGAAGGCATACTTTTCTCCTGCAGGGGTCCTTTCTCCATGGCTATTTAGTGGCCACTGGAGAGTGGGGGCATCAGAGAGATACCTGGTTATGTCCCTATAGCCACATACACAATGAGGAAGGTGTCCTTTGGGACCTCTAACAGCTATTCCTTTTCATTACATAAAGGATGCAAAGCTGAAAATATTTGTGATCCATTTCATCTCAGTTCTAAGTCTTAGGCTGTTATCCTATAAATAATTATCTGGGAGAAAACCCCAATGAACTCAATAAAACTTACATTTAAGTAGACATACATGAGACTGCACTGAACTGACACCACACCAACAATGCTACTCCTTAATTATAGTCTGGGTACATGTACAAAAGTGTAACAAGACATTATTTTTCAACCCACCCCTCCACACCTTTAAGCACTTAGATTCTCGAATCTTCTCGAGAATTGGACTTTCGGTCTTCCATTTGGCTCCGGTCATCATTTTCATTGCTCTCATGAGAACGGACTTCCTCAGCACTTTCAGATGACTGGTAACTGTCAAACTTGTCATTCTGATAGTCTTCATATGATCGGCGACTGTCCGGCCAGCTATTTTCCTCACTCTCAGAGGACTGGCTGCTATCACTTTTGTAGCCTCTCTTAACTGATGGGTGCATTTTATCACGTTGGCTGCTCTTTCTCCGCAAGGTGCCTGAATACCCATGGTGTTGCTTAGCTATTTTGCTTCCATATGTTCCAGTATTAGGCTTAGTTGCCTCTTTAGTTGGCTTTATAACTTTCTTAACACTTTTCACAGAGGTTGAAGAATGCTCCTGGCTTTTAAGGCTGCCATGCTTTGGACTATTAAAGGGATGTTGAACCTTGTTATGAGATCCATGAGATGAAGACAGGACACTTTTGAAATGAATTTTTGACCCAGACTTTTGACCCTGGTGTTCTGCCTTTCTGTCAGAAGAATATACAATATTACTCTGCTTGAGATCTGCAGCAGCTCCTGGAACTTTGTCATAACTTGTATTCCTTTTTATGATGTCTTCATTGACTTCTTCTAATTTAACATCAAATCCAGTTTTGCCTTTTTTGTTGGACTCTTGATCACCCAATGAACTTTCATGACCCCTCCTGTTCATTTTTTCAATACTGTCAACTTCTTTTTGATGAGATTTGGCCAAACCAAAACCTCCTTTATCGGTATTTGACTTTCTGTGAGTGCCAGTGGTACCAACTCTACTAATCCCTTTTGTGCTTTCTTGTGTTGCGTCAGAACCTGATATTTGGCTGCTAGAAATTCTTCCATGAAAAGCCATGTCACCTTCGGGGTGTGATTGAGCAATTTCAAATCCATCCAGGATGACTCTGCTGTGGTTTGTTTTATCTGGCTTAGTGAAAACAGGATCCTCCAGTTCACTGATAAACTTCCCTGTGACACCAACATCACTGGCATCTTTCTTGGGTGTTTTGGACATGCCAACTGCTCTTGTATTGCTCTTGGACTTCTCCTTAAGGACATTCTCTCTTGCTTCATCTTTTTTATGTAATTTGACTTTATCAGTTACTTCCACATGGCTACTAATTATATCAGCACTCACTTTCTCTTTTTTATATGATTTGGTAACCCCAGATCGGCCCTTCTCCTCATTCTGTTTGCTAACTATCATAGTAGCCTCATATTCACCTTTCTCATGTTCTGTAGCATTGCGAGTACCTTTTTCATTAGCTATTTTAATTTCACCAGTGCCTGAAATGCTGGTGTCATTGCTTCCACTTCTGTGTTCTGCTTTCTCTGGAATATCCCTAGAAAAGTTGCCTTGTCCATTGAGATGACTATTTAATGGAGAAGTTACATGACCCTCTTTGCCTAACAAATCTATGTAACTACCCCCTTCTTTTCTACCTGACTCCTTATTGATGGGAGTAGTTTTGTCTTTCAAAGAAACCTTTGTATAATCTTTGCTTTGTGGGTCTTTCATTTTCTTAGGAATATAATGGTCAGAGTTGGTTTCTTGGATTAAACTGGAAAGAGAAGAATCATTCTCTTTCACTCCAGTTTTGATGTAGCCATGTTTAGATGGCTTGGTACTACTGGATATCCCAGACTTACTATCTTTATCTTTCCTCTCAGATTTATTAATGTTAGCATCCCTTGTGATTTGTTGGTCTTTGCCTTGTTCATGAGGTCTCTTGCCAACAATGAGGCCATGATGGGTGTCAATCTGCCCTGGCAATTCTGCATCCCCACTTCCATCCATGTCAGTGGTGGTATCTTCTGTGACAATTTCATTCCTTCCTTTGTCTACAATGACCTTTAAGTGATACTGGGGAAGATCCTCATTTCTAGCTTCTCCATGATGCTCATTCAAACTTTGATGGCTTTCAGAAGTCGTTCTATCCTCAGGCTTTCCTCCATTTCCCTTTTCTACTTTCGGCCCCTGTCTTGTCTCTTCTGCATGGTCAGTGGGCTTATCAACAGGCTTCCTTGGTTTGCTGTCAAATCCACCAGTGGCCCTGGAAATGTTCTTTTTGTTCTCTTCTTTCTAAATCGCATTTGCAAAAGAAAACAATTAGTTTGACAGCAGAGTGTTGTTATTTGGTAGGAACATTTCACTTTAACAAAGCAGATTTATACTATCATGGCCAAGTGAATGGAATGGAATAAGGGAAGTGCTAGTTTTAATTGCTTCCCCAGTAACAATTCAGTCTGGTGTTGCACCCCTTTGCTACTTACTTTTGTACAAATGAGGTAGTCAATGTCATTGGCTTCCCATTGAATTTCAATGTTTTTCCTTTTTTCTCCTGAATCAAGAGACCTGACACGCAGCAGTTACATTGGTTTATAACAGAATTATAGAACTGTTCTATTGTGGACTGTCAAAGTATTACTGATTTTTTTCAGGATTATTCTGCTTTTAGTTAAAACCTTTCTGTTTGCTTCTCTTGCCCCTTTTATTACTTACTCTTGAACATGGTAACAGACTTGCTAATAAATACGCCTTGGATAGCGGGTTACTGTTCAACATCAGTTTTTTCCTTGGGAAGCAGGACAGGAGGATACTTTAACTATTTTTCTTCTCATCATTTCTGTCATTATGTTGTTGTGTACCTTCAAGTGGTTTCCAACTTATGGCAACTCTAAGGAGACCCTATCAAGGGGTTTTCTTGGCAAGATTTCTTTGGGGAGGGTTGCCACTGCCTTCCTCTGAGGTTGAAAGCGTGACTTGCCCAAGGTCACCTGGTGGGTTTCCATGGCTGAGTGAGGATTCAGATCCTGGTCTCCCAGTGTCCTAGCCCAACACCCAGTGTCCTAGCCCAACACTCAAAGCACACACTGGCTCTCATTCATTGTTACAGCAAAATAAAAATAAAAAATAAAAATGAGAGGGAACTACTGTAACTGGAAACTTTAAAAGGACAGCAACTAAGTAGGAAGCTTTTATCTAATACTGAGGGGGTCTTTTGGTGAATGCAACCTACTTCAAAGATTACAGAAGAATCTGGATGAGCTGGATAAAACATCATATTTTAATTATGCTGTAAATAGACAGTATTTTACTTTCACTCCTGGATGATTGTGGAACAGGAACACCGTAGAAGTGCTAAAGGATTCTAATATGAAAGCAAACTTTCTGAAAATACAAACAAACCCATGGACTTCAGTTGTTAATGAGAACATTGGAAGCAGTGGATGTATCTTACAGGGATGTTTAGTGCTTAAGTGCTACTGTGTTAAGAAGAAAAGTGGGGTAAATATTATTCTAATGAACGAAAATAATAAACACTGAATTAGAATGTGCTCACTATACTTTCCTCAATCCCCACTCATGTAACGACTTTATCAGACATGGCAAATGTGGCGTGATAACGACGCCAAAGGAATGCAAAAGGGTGCCAATATCAGATGATATCAGATGCAAAAGCGTGCCAATATCAGTCATCCATTTCCGTTCTGCTGGCATGAATACATTGTTTTATTTCATTGATGGGCCAAGCTGTCAATTGATCTTTCATTCTGTTTTTGTGCCGGCATTGCGGCATTTGAAACTTTGCGCCGTTGTCCTCTGTGAATGCAGCGTCAATGGGCAGTCCTGCCAGAACACTTCTGGGTGAGATTGCGAAAACCAGGTAGATGACACTCTTTTTATGAACCTCCCCAGGTTATTTGTAAATGTTAAAGTATGTTTCTGTGCTTGTGTCAATGTTTTGTGTATTTATTTTTCTTTATTTTTAAAATTTGCCAAGTTTGCATCTTCTCGTGAGAATCAGAGAGATCACAAACCAAGAAGTGAATGGAGCTCCATTAGTGCTCCGTTCATGCTGGGGCTGCCTTCGGATGCTGCTGGAGGTAAGTCTGATATTGTGGGTTACTGTGCTGGGACATGAACAGGTTTAGATTTAGTGCGACAGGAACATTAGTGAGTGTATGTCTGATAAATTCCTTAGTCTCTCCTTCTCTCTAATCTACAGTAAGTAAACAGACCTAACGTCTGTAATATTTTTATGATGCAAATATGTACTTGGGAAGTGGGTCTTTCCATATATTTTCACTTAGCATGATTTGAGTAACTGGGAGCCCTATGGTAGCTGCTTAAAAGCTATGCACATGATGCTTGAACAATATATATCTACCTAGTCCTATACCTCTATAGGTCTATAAACCCACAGTTCATGACAGTGGCCACTTAGACATCTAACAGATTAAATGGAATGGGAATACTGACCTGAACTATGATACCTGATGGCAAAGAGCATTTCTTTGACCTGCACATACAGGAACTTTATGATAAACATTTCCACAAATCTTCCATGGTTCACTCATTCAAAGAGTGCTGACTGATAACCAACAAGAAAAGTGGTAATCAGGGGGAGAGAGAGAACATTGTGGACTACCTTGGCATGGAGGGCATGGCTGGCTGGACCCTTGGGCAGAAGCACTCTATACTGCAATATTTTGTGGCAGTTGTCACTTGCACATGTATGTACTGTATAGCAAGAGCAAGATGGCTTTTGCAACAAAATCAACATCTCCCACTCTGCCATAAATTAAAATCTCATATTGTGGCATTAGTAAGAATAGCTTATTATACAAAAAATGTACGGTCAAGTTATCGTGGAGGCGTGATATCAGGAAATGTAGGGGCAGGTGTGCTGTTTATGATACTTCTGCACACAAAGAGCATATTTAAATTTTAGGTGCCATGTTGCTGCTGCTGCTTTTGTTGTCATCAACTTTATTTTTATCCAGCCTTTTCCCAAAGACTGGGACTTGGCAACTTACACATTAAAGAGATTACACATTAAAAACATACAAAACATCAACATGAAAACTGAATTAAACTATTTATTAAATACTGATCATCTTGAATGCATAAGTGCTTGTCATTATGAAGCCAAGACCCCCATGCCTTTTGCAATTTGGAAAGTTCTCTGGGACTGGTTTTATTTGGGGTGGCAATGGGAATAAATGTTTTCAGGTTTGGAAATGTCAACAGCAAGTAATTTCTTGAATGAAATAATGTAATCCTGGTCAGAGCTTGGAAATATTTCCTTTTTAGACTACAACACCCAGAATCCACCAGCCACTGTTCATGATGTTTGGGGGATTCTAAAAGTTTTAGTCCCCCAAATTTGTTTTTCCAGGCTCTGATTCTGGTATGCTATGTGCCAATATTACAAAAAACAAAGCAAAAGGATACACAATCAATAAGGAATGTGAGCAAAAATGTTTTACCTCAACCTTTGTTTGATTGTTTGGTGCTGAAGATGAGTACACATAATTAAATATGTAGAACCCATGCTTGGAATGACGACCTTTGACCATTATCTGGGAGAAAAAAAAATACATAAGGCATTAGAAGTTTCCTTAGGTACTTGGTCACTCCCATTAATTTCAGTTACCGTAGGTAGGCCTACTTCTTCCATTAGAAACATTTTTAAAAATAGACCACCAAACCCAAGATATTTGTGTTATTGTCAGCCTAATTTTGTGAATGATTGCTGCAATTATTTTACATGAACGTAGGCTTTAACATATCGACATACCCTCCAATATTTCACAGATGAAAACCAGGACATGTGTAGCAGAGCAACATCACATGGCCCAAAGGGACAGGCAACAAGAGAGTAAGTGTTATTACTGAGGAGGAAAACACAAAGCTTTGATTTAAAGCAGAGAAACCCTGGAATGTATGTACTGAGTTTATGAGCCTGTAAAAAATAAATAAACGAAAAACCCAAATGCGCTGACTCCAAAGGTTAAAATTCCACCTCCTATGGAGTTAATTGTGTACAGGCTACTTTTGCACTTTGAATTCAGTTTACAGCAATTGAATCAAGGTTGAAGGGGGAACGTGGGAGTTGGAGAAAGAAATCAGGACATTTTAAAAGTGGCTGAGGATATGGAATAACTGAGGAATAACTGAGGTGGTCGCTACCAAACTGGGACAGTTGGAGGGAAAGTAATGATCACAGTCCACATTTTTGTACTGAATTTCCCTTTGACCTCATTACTTATACTGGTTCAGCCCCTTCGCTCAGAAGCCCTTAACAACCCCAAAACCTGAAAATGAGCAAAAAAGGGGCCAAAAATGCTGTAAAACCAGATGTGATATTGGATCACTTCCTGTGGGCATTGCAGTGGCCTGTATGTAGGCACATGGGCTAAATTTGTTCCCTAACACACACAGAATTCCCAACCCCTGCTTTAGAATATAAAATTCGGTTGTGCTAAAGAGTAACATACTTTAAAGGCACCAGACCCACCATCTGATCTTGGAAACTAAGCAAGGTCAGCTCTGGTTAGTACTTGGACAGAAGACCATCAATGAATACCAGGTGCTGTAGGCTATATTTCCAAAGAAGGAACTGGCAGAACCACTTTTGAGTATTCCTTGCCTAAGAAAACCATATGAAATTCATGGGGTCGCCAGAAGTCAACAGGGGACTTGAAAGCATGTACACACACAACACAGCCACTCCTCTGGAAAGTGTTATAGCCGCCAGAGGGCATGCTTGATCTTCCTTCCAGATTTCACTGGCCTTATTAGTCTGCTACAGTAAAATGAAAAAGAAGCTTTTGTGGCACCTTAAATTCTGGACAGTTTGCTAAGGCTGCAAGTTTATGCCTTTGAAGCTAACATAACAATTTTAAAAAATCTACATTTTTTCTTCTTTGCAGTCTCCTTTTTATTTGTGAGAGTATTTTTAAAGTAGTTATTTTAAAGATTTTTCCATTCAGCTTCCATAGTGTTGGGGACATTCAATTTAGTTGAAAATATTCTAGTTTCTAGAAGTTGTTGATGAAATCCCCATGCATTTTCTTTAAATAATACTGAATCCTGAAGAGCGCTATTTCAGCTATACACCCTTCAACTTTCACAAATTGGCAGGGACAGCCTCAGTGAATTCTCTGTCATCTCACTTTTCCAGGTCCTTTTAAAATGACCCAGGACATTTTCAGACACGTCTTACCGTGTTACAAGCTTGTGGGAGAGTTTTGGCGCTGCCACGCAGTAGAGACTCCATTTTGGATGATGCCGTCCCTCTGACGAAATTGTCCGTGTCACTTCCGTGTAGGACTGGAGGCGGCCGCACCATATTTCACCAGATTTTATTCATGGAAGTTGTCCATGAATATAATATGGCGCAGCCGCCTCCAATCTATACAGAAGTGACACGGACGATTTTGCCAGAGGGAATGGCGTGGTTTGAAATGGAGTCCCTGCCACCTGACAGCGCTGAAGCTCTCCCACAAGCTTGTAGCGCAGTAAGACGTGTCTGAAAATGTCCCCAGTTTCTTTCTCCTTTTGTCCCTGGCTTATTTCAATTGCTGCAAACTGAGCAAAGAAGTAGCTTGTCCTCCATTAACTCAGCAAGGAGGAGAAGAGAGGAGGAGTGGGATCTTTCTCTTTCCAGTAGCCTCAGGCAAAAGCAAACTGCTGCAGACTCTCCTAGTTTGTATGTTTTGCCTTATTAACTTTTGCCATCTTGATCACACTCTGATGTTGCTTGGCCACAAACATCCTGATTTTCATCTGTGAAATGTTGGTAAGTATGCAGTTACGAAGAGAAGTGGATCCTAACTGTGAGTGTTTTGCACAGGTTTTTAAATGTAATGCCTCTCTGTAAAAATATACTCCAAGCAAACTATAAAGCAAAACATGAAATACAGTAATAAGTGCACTACCCTAGAAAGCATTCTAAATTTTGTGTTCAATCTAATTAAGACTAACAAATTGTTAAACCTTCCTCATGCCTCTCTGCCACTACATTAGCCAAACCTTGATCAAACAGGAAGCCTCTAGATCATTTCCTCAATGGCTACTAAGTTGTTCAGATGGGTCATACAAGGGGGTTGGTTCCACAGATTCAAGATCTCATGATGAAAAAAATAAATCCCCTATTCTTTTCTGACAATGGGAATTTAGATTTTTTTTTTTGGTAAAAGGGTTACAAAAACAAAAAATTTACAAATTTACATGTGGGAATGTGGGTCAGTGTATTCTCATATACTGTACCTCTTTGTACAAACATAGACTTTCCTTTTTTTTGAACTCACAGAAATTGAAAGAAGCCATATTTTGACCAGGATACTTGACTATTTTACCTCGTGTTCTCCCACACACTTCTGCTTAGCTTTCCTGTAATGGGATTGAAGCTCCTGGAGGAAAATAAATGCCAAAAATGAATTATTAATTTCTGAATTTGTTTACTTCCTGTGCTCTGCCAAAAGGATGGCTACCATTCTTTGGATAGAGGGTGGGACACTTAGGTTTAACTTGAAGATAGCCAACTCTCATCTTGTTCTTCATACTGACCTAAATACTCAAACTGTCCTCAGTGACAAGACACAGCTCCTTCTAATTTCTTCTACCAATTTGGATTTTTAGGAGCCACTGAGATGCAGAGCATGTTTGGAAATGTGAAAGATAGTAGTGGATTTTTCTAGCAGTGTAAAGAACCTGGCAAGCTAGAAGCTGAACAACATCAAGTCCCATACCCACCCATCCACACAGCATCCAGCAGAGGAAAGAAATAAACTTAGGCCATGTCTACACAAAGGAAAAAAACCCACGGACTGCTTCACAGTAATAGCAAGTCACAGCAGCTACAACCTGTCTTATCACAGAATCATAGAGTTGAAAGAGACCACAAGGGCCATCCAGTCCAACTCCCTGCCATGCAGGAATACACACAAAGGACTTTTTCAGACAGGGCTGACTGCGCAAGAAGACTCCAGAACAGTTACGACACTGTCGCGCAGCAGGGGCTCCATTTCGAACGACACCGTCCCTCTCTTGGCATCGTCCATGACTATTCCGGGTATGATTGAATGCAGCTGCACCATTTTGTACTCACAGACAACTTCCGTGAGTAAAAAATAGTGTGGCTGCCTTCAATCATACCTGGAACAGTCACGGACAATGCCAAGAGAGGGACAGCGTCATCCGAAATGGACCCCCTGCCACGTGACAGTGGTTAAACACGCAATGGTTAAATGCCAGTACTGCAAGTCACCACATTGCAAGTTTGATTCCAGCGGGCTCTAAGGTTCACTCAGCCTTCCATCCTTTCATAGGTCGGTAAAACGAGGACCCAGCTTGTGGGGGCAATTAACTAACACACATTGGAAACTGCTTAATGCAGTGTAGATGCGTAAATTGCTATTGCTTAAAACAATTTGTAAGCCGCTCTGATAGCCTTGTGGCTGAACAGCGGGGTATGAATAAATAAATAAATAAAAATTTAAAAAGGACATTTTGGATTCTGATCCTGTCCTCTTGGGTATTAGCTACCTCTCCTAATTTGGTGTCATCTACAAACTTGACAGGCATGCCCTCCATTCCCTCATCCAAGTCATTGATAAAGATGTTGAATAGCACTGGGCCCAGGACAGAACCCTGTGGCACCCCACTAGTCACTTCTCTCCAGGATGAAGAGGAGCCATTGGTGACTACCCTTTGGGTTTGGTCAGTCAACCAATTACAACCTAACAGCTGCATTGTCTAGCCCACAGGCTACTAACTTTTTTTTCAAGAATATCATGGGGGACCTTGTCAAAAGCCTTACTGAAATTAAGATATGCTACATCCACAGCACTCCCTTCATCTATCAAGTTTGTAATGCTATCAAAAAAAGAGAGATAAGATTAGTCTGGCATGACTTGGTGTTGAGAAATCCATGTTGACTTTTAGTGATCACGGCATTCCTTTCTAAGTGCTCACAGACTGTCTGTTTAATGAACTGCTCTAGGATAACGCATTGCCAGTGCCCTCAGGGAAAGATAACAGGAGTTCATCCTGATATAATGTCCATAGAAGAACAGCAGTGTCACACTGTGGAGATTATCAAATGGACTCTAAAGTCCGTTGCAGGAAGGGAACAGGATCGAGAAAGGATTCCCCTTTCTGACGATGTTGTTCTGTTCCTGTGTTGCTCCCATTCTGCCCCTGTTCTACTCCTGGGATATCTCAAAAATGGGGAAACATCGTTAATAGACCACCCGTTCCATACCTGTAACAGAATCACGGGTGGTCTGAACGATGCCCCATTCCTGTCTTGTTATGCTGGCACGATGCCAGCCGCAGGGGGAGGTCCCTGCTGGACACTTCCAGGTGTGATCAGGATAACAAGGTAAGTAAAACACTCCCTCCCTCCCCGGGTAGCTTTTATTTTTTAAAATATGTTTTTATGCTTGGTTTACTGTTTTGACAGCTGGGGGGTGTTTATTTTTGGATTTGCCGCCCGGCTGTTCCCCCGCGGAGAACGGCCGGGATTTCAGTTGCCAGTCGTAAAAGCAACCTCACGACGGCTGCATTTACAACTGGCGAGCGAAGGGAGGGGGAGCCCATTCCTGCCACAGAATCAAGGTAGGTGTCTGAAACCTTTTACTTTATTTCGCAGCAGGAATGGGAGTGGGGTGGGTGGGTGGGTGGGGTAGCGGGACAGAAACGGGCTATAAGGGCCCATCTGATAATCTCCTATGTGTCTAACCAGAAGCAAGGATGGGTATGAATTTCTAAGAATTTACTAACATTCATATTTGGGAAGGGGAAGGGGGAACTCGAGATTTTCCAAGAACGGAATGTGAAAGTTACCAATACTGGGAGACTAGTCCATCCAGACCTGGAGAGTAACATTCTTAGCTCTTAAAAGCCTGAATTTGAATGCTGTGGTTTCAACCATCTTAGTGTTGAGTTAAGGTTGTTGTCACATCCCCCCCGCCCCCTCTAGATAACCTTATCATCATTAATGACAGCCAAGTACAACTTGGTCCTCCCCATGCTGGGTTTCATGGAACATGTTGAATTTGACTGGTGGAAATAAGGCTAAATTTGCTTTCATGATTTTTTTTAATCATTTACCAAACACTAAAAATTACATACAGTATTTGGTATGTAAAGATCCTGAGATTTTTTTTTTTAAGCGACTACAGGAAAAATAGAAACTGACAATTTCCCCCTATTTTTACTCACAGTAAGTCCTGTTGGAGGCTTACTCCCAGGAGACTGTGCAGAGGCTTATACAGTCGTCCCTCGGTATCCACAGATTTAAGTATTCGTGGCTTGAAAATATTCTTTAAAAAATAATAATCCGAAAAGCAAACCTTGATTTTGCCATCTTATATAAGGGACACCATTTTGCTAAGCCATTGTATATAATGACTTGAGTATTCACAGATTTTGGTATCCATGGGAGGTCCTGGAACCAAACCCACTGAATATGAAGGGACAACTGTAGTTTAAAGGTAGTAATTATTAATACTCACTGACTGAGCCCAGACTAGGCTACAGAGAGACAAGTACAGGAGAGCAGCTTTCATCTTCAGAGCTTTCTATGGACAGAGAAACAGAAACACTAAGAAATACTGTTGTTTAAATTATAATGTTGATTATCATAGTCGACTCTACAGCATCATTGTATCGCTTGCTTAAATAGCACAAGCACATCACTTCTTCCCTTGAGGATCAGCTGAAAAGATTAAAGGTGGCAATGTGATTCATCATGCCTAATATTGATTTACAAGATATGGGGTCCACTCCAGTACATGTTTGTTTGTGACATCATTATTTCCCATTGTCTTTTCACACAGGTGTGCATAGTTGCTTCCCATTTTTTATCCTCACAAAACTACTCTCAGATAGCTTGAGAAATAGTGGCTGCTCCAAAAACTCTCAGTGGCTTTCCCTAGTTCTTTCCCAACACTCCAATATCCAGATGTTTTGGATTATAACTTCCATAATCCATTATCAGCTATTATGCAGGCTGGGATGGATAGGAGCTATAGTGCCAAACATTGGGAGGACAATTAAGTTGCCTACCCTTGGCCTAATTGGCTCCATCTATGAACACTGCCAGTCCCCTTATGTTCTAACTGCATACATCCCAGAAGATTTAGTGTGCATAAGGCTACATCCTTACAGATATAAGGAGCAGCCTTATACAGTGGCAGAGCAATGCTTCCCTTAGCTCAGGGCTGGGGAACCTGTGGTCCTAATTATGTTGCTACACTCCATCTCTCATTATCCCCACTCAAACAAGAACAATGGGTGGGAAATAAGGGACATGTAGTCCAGTAACTTCTGGAGGGCAACTAGCTCCCCACCCTGGTCTAAACCATTTTCTCTACTCTGATCTTTCTCTGCCTTGTGTGCCTATCTATTATTGGACTATAACTCTGTCACCCATGACCCTGCAGACTGGAGATGATGGGAGCAGTAGTCCACTGTAGTAAGTAAGTAGCAGTAGTAAATTCCTGCTATATCTGTAATTTTACAAATCTTTAACTTCCTACCATATCTCTAATTTTATGTACTAAAGAGCATATTTTTTTGTATTTACAGTACTTTGAATGTACAGGTATTATAACTAATTTCAACATAAAGTCAAGCTGATGATTGTACAGCACTTGGGTCTTTTGTCCAGTAATGGAACTGTGTCTGTGCAGCATTCAGTCAAATCAATATGAGTTGAAGAGAAAGCCCTGGATGAGATACAGACAAAAAAGTAGCCATGTCTACTCAGAAGAGAAACTCCACTGAACTCAATAGGAGTTCGTTCCCCATGTAAGTCATATAGTGTTGTAATCTTAGCTAGTTGCGCTCACTGAGACTTAGATCATAACTGACTTCTCCCACTTATTTTAGAGGGACCTAGGTCACTGTGTGTCCAGGGCAGACCTATGCATTCTTACTTGGAAGTAACCCTCACTGTGTTCAATGGGACTTCCTTCAGACCAGAGATGTAGCTACAGGTGAGGGGGCAAAATGAGGACATTGCCCCACAAATAAGAATTCTGCCTCCCCCCCCCGCCCAATGAAATCTTCATCAAGTTCCCAAATTTCTAGCATTGTGTTAACTTGAACATTTAGAAACATAGTTTAGGCAAACAAAGAAAAAAGAGGCTTCACAGTTCCCAAGGGAATAAGAACACAGCAAATAGAAGAGTTCTATGCATGAGTGATTTTCACTGACTCTCTTTGAAATGGCAGAAATTTGAAGGCTGAAAGAAAGTATGATTCTGGGGCAGATTTTTTATTTGGAGGGCAAAACCCTCATTTTCCCCTCCCCACTCCATGCAGCTACACACCTCCTTCAGGGTAAGGATGTATAGTATTTAACCTTAAGCAGGATCAAACTCAAAGTGAATTTTAAAGTCTCTACATATGTGCCCAGGCCAATGGACTGTGGCTGTTTTACGTAGTACGGACAATATTTAATGCACCCAAAACAGTGAAAAAAGCCAACGTGGTTAGAAGGTTGGACTGAAGATTGAACAATCCCAGTACTACCTTTCACTGACCCATGAACTCATTGGGTAGCCTTGCAGGTAACCTGCAACTCTCTTGCAGCCTGACCTACCTTACAGGGTTACTGTGAGGATAAAGTAAGGATTAACAGAACCATATACACAGTCTCGGACACATTGGAGGAAAGGCTGAATATAAATGTAACAAATAAAGAAATAAATAGAAACTGATTACATGGTGGAAAAACTACTAATTGTTTACCCCAGGAAATCATGGTTAAGGTATTCCACAATCATGTTCTCTCTCCCTTTCCCTCTGACACACACCACACGTAGCAAGCTACATTCCCTAGAAGCTTCTGGAATAAATAGAGGACATTATGCCCGTAATCCCTTAATGAGTTTTCTTTCTGCAAGGCAAGATATGTGAAATATCTGAAGTTAATTGCACAGAAATATTTCTACAGATTACCCAGAAAATTGTGCAGCTTACTGGGGAAAAGAACATCCAAAGCCATGTAGGCTTCAGTCCTGTACTCATATTTCTAGGAATAAGTCCCATCGTACACTGTGAACTGTTGAGCTGACTCACAAAGACTCCACACATCAAAGCCACATCCATAAGCCATCTTATTTATTTTGCTTTTATTTTTTAAATGATATATACTGCCTCTCTACTGTGGTTGGCAATGACTTGGCTTAGCAAACCGCAACAAAATACGAAAACAGCAAATAAAATCAAAACAGAGGTCATTACACATAAACCAACAAGGGCAATAAAAAGAAACAGATGATCAGTGGCAGATCCGGAAACAACTCTCCCCAAAAGGAAATAAATAAACAACCCAACCTCAGGAAATTTCACAAATAAATGTTACCTTCCAGGTCTGAATGGACAGGACAAATTACTTGACACTTAAATATAACATAATACCCTATAACGTATCTGCACAGATTCTATTAGTCTACCTTGATAATCTAGAGATGTACCCTCTAAAGCAAAGGTTTGAAAAGTCTTATATTCAAATAGTGATAGCTTTTACAAACTCTTGCTACTAAAATAAGTGAATTCAGCATTTGATCCTCAGTTCAGTTTTCCATTTGTCAGCATTCAGCCTTAGCAGAACAGATTTGCAAACTTACAGGATGGGAGAAAGGATATTATGTTTAGCTGAGTCAAAGAAAAAGGTATACAGCTCAAGGATAGAGGAAAGTGAGGAAGTTACCTTGTGTTTCCCTGAAGACAAGATATCTCTAACAACTCCTTGCAGGCTTTTGCACACCTGACTGAATTTTAAATTTTATGACAATAACAAGGGCCAATAAACTCTGGCTGTTTTTAGCACTTGCCCACAAGATAACTGCTGGAGGGTCAGTTTTACTCAAAAAAGTTCTTGTGGTGGAAGTCAGCTATCTAATGTTCCATCTAGACAAATAAACAACATACAAGTTATAAATAACTGTGGTGCAGCTTCAGGTGTTTGATAGTAAGAGGGGCATTTTACAATGGGGACTTCCAGTTCTGCAGTTAATAACCCGGGCAAAATTATATGTTTAAAAGAACACTACAAGAGGCTACTGCTAAAAATGGCAGTTCCATGCCACCCACCCATCCCAACTACTTTAACCTACCTTGGGCTTGTCTACATGGGCAATTTACCCTATCTTGGAGCTCTGCAGTCCTGATGATGCAGGGTTTTTGCCCCGTTTTGCCCCTGGGTAGTCCTCACAACCCCCAGGGCAAAGATGGAGCTTAGATGGGGAAGACTGGGTTGGGTCTGTTACAATGTTTTAAAATAATATCCAGGAAAAACTGCTCCTGCCAGCAAAAATGGATCAGGCCCCACGTGATCATAGGAGCCTGTTCTGGCATGCTAGCTCATCGCTGTAGCTGCCCTCTGACATTGCTATTCCATAGCAGGGGGCCTTGGTCACATGTTGCAGGCCGGGTTCCTGGTTTTTCAGGGAGCGTGAGGAAGATGGCAGTGGCTGCGACTGCAAGTGAAGGGCCGGCTTATTTGCCTGGACTTCCTCCCGTTCCATGCAGGTAACAGGGGAGCAACGGGCTTGATCTGTGGGCAGAATACCTTGGCGGGAAGATGAGCCCCTTGTCCACTGATATAATAATCCCTAAAACTGAGCTTCAGAAAGAGCTTCGATTTTGACTACAGATGCAGAACCACCTCAGCTAGTATGGCTATGCTGGTGGAGGAATTCTCATACTTTCAACTGTCCCAATTTAGCAGAGACAGTCCCGATTAATCATCTGTCATCCCACTTTTTCAGGTGCTTTAAAATGTCCTAGTTTCTGTCTCCTCCCAACTTCCTCCTTTGTCCTCAGCTTACTTCAGTTGCTGCAAACTGAGTTCAAAGTGCAAAGGTAGTTAGCTCAGCAGGGATCTTACCCTTCCCAGGAGGTTCAGGCAAAAGCAAAAGTCTGGAGCCTCTCCCACATTTTGGTGTTGCTTGTCCATGTGTCACAGTTTTTATCTGTGAAATGTTGGCGGGTGTGGATTCTGAGAGCAATAGTCTGCAAAAGTAACTTTCCCAAGTTCTTCTTCCCATAAGTATTATTTTCCTCTGGCTAGACCAGGGGCAAACATGCCTCTTTGTTGGAGTTGCTTTTAACAGAGTTAAGGGAACATGCAGTGGAGCCAACATTTTGTGCGGAGGGATGTATTCTTCATAATTCATTGTTCCAGCTTGAGTGTGGTTTTGTACCTTCCAGGATATTTTATCGTGGGTGTTAAATGGAAGGTGATTGAGTTAAAAGGAGGAGGACTACTTTGAGTGAGTCAGAAAAGCCATTATGTTCTTCATTTTGACTACCTGCAAGGCAGATTTGCTAATTTGTTGTAATTGCTGCTTTTACTGAGTATACAGAAAGTAACTGCTGCATGGAAACTTGAGAGGCTAATTAGTCTATTTTCCTTGAGTATCCATAGGCAGGCCTCTTCTTTGTCAGATGCATCAAACTGGTCTGAAATGTGGTAAGTACCAGTAAATAAAGTGGTGGGTGAAGCAGAGTGAAGAAGCTAAAGAATAAGGTGGTTCATTGCTGTCTTTTAATTTTAAAACATAACAATTCTATAGGCCAAATTTTGTACCATCCAATTACATGACCTGAATATATGATTGAAATGAGGCATAATTTTGCACATAGCCTTATTATGTCCTTTACTTTAGGGATGAGTATGGTGGAAATAAAGAACCTGAATTAGTAAAAATAAGTTTTCTTTTTCTTTTCTGTCCTGAGACTTTGGAAGCTCCCAGACCACCAAATGTATATTTTGTTAGAGAATACTTCTTACAACTCACTTTTTATCAGGCTATGGAATTGGTAATACTGTACTCATTGCTAGTGTTGTGGCGGTCACTAGATAAATGACTTTAAAAAACACACAATTAGACCAATACATAGAAGGTCACCATTATAAAATAGAATGCAATGTGACAAATAGCCATGCTAACCAAAAGTAACCATTTTCAGAAGTCCACAAGAACATCCAGGGCCCATTTACACAACAACAACAACAACAACAACACCTGAGAAGAATTCATGTTGAACCCTATTTGTTTACACACATCATGGGCCGTTCGGAAGGAGGGGTAGCAAAAAAACCAGTTAACCCGTGACATTCAATCCCTCTATTTTGCCAGGGGTGAATTTGCTGCAGCCTCAAAAGTCGAGGCTTTCGGCTACCTCCCAGAGGGCTTTTTCTGTTGTCGCCCCCACAATATGGAATGGCCTGCCGGATGAGATCCATCAATTGACATCTTTGGACAGCTTCAAAAAGGCTGTCAAGACGGATCTCTTCCGGCAGGCCTTTCCAGAATAGATTATCCTGGCCTCGGAACCCCCCTCCTTCAAGAGAGTCCCCACAGCCTCCTTTGTTAACAGAACTGAATATCGCTGGGGACCTACTGTTATTGCCAAATGTAGATATGTGTTTTTATCAAATGTTTTAATTGTTGTTTTAATTTGTAAAATGATTTAATAACTTTTTAAGGGGAGGAAGGGAGTATATTGTTTTACTTGTATGGTTTTTTTTAATGTTGTGAACCGCCCTGATTGGATAACCAAAGGGTGGTATATAAATAATTTTTATTATTATTATTATTATTATTATGGGTGCCAGTTAGACTGTAGTTTTTGTTGCGGGGTGTCCCAGGACTTCTTGATCCCGTATTCTTCCCTCCCTGTTTACACAATTTTTGTCTCTGAACTGGATATCCCGGGAGATCCCAGGATCATTGTTTACATGGCATCCCGTCCCATGATATATATCTTCTCCCACTATATACTACCCCGTTTTTGTTTGTTTGTTTACACAAGTTTACAGTCCCGGGATTTTTTTTAGCTGTCAATCAAGGATGCGATTACTCATTTTTTCACAACCTCAGTGACATACTTCCTTTAGAGTTCCGTGCCACGAGCGATGCTATTGGCTGGCTCAAATGTATGTTGAGGCTTCTGGTTGGGGATGAGGAGATGAAATGAGTGTTGCATTGGGGATGAGGGGATGAGGGAAGGAATGAGTGATCCGTGACCTAACGTGGGAAGGAAGGAGCGATCAGTGGCTAAACCTGCGCTTTCCTTTCGAATTGAAAGAACACCATTTAAAGCAGCTAAACTGGGGGGAAGGAGTGATCAGTTGGTGCTGGGGAGTGTGAGAGAGGTCAAAAGCAGAGCGGACTGGAGCCCCGGCATGCACACACACACACAAGCCCAAGCCAGTATGCCTTCAGCCAGGAAGCCGAGTGCAGGGGCCCAGAGGCATGCAGTTGTCCTGCCTCTTTAACATGTTAGCCCTTTAAGCAGAGGCAGCTGTGGAGTGAAGGCTTCAAGCCAGTGCAGGGAATCATAAGGGGAGGACACACAAGGCTTTTTGAAAGACCCAGACACTGGCATTTTTTTCTGTGCCTTGGGGGGGGGGATGGATGAATGTGTGATCATCCGTACACTGGCATTTTTTACTGTGCCTTATGGGGGGGTGTGGATGAATGGGTGATTATCCACTCAGACACAGGGAGGGGATGCAGGCAGGGGATGAATGGGCAATCCTCCACCCACAATCTCTTTAAAATTTACTCTCTCTTTAAAATTTAAACCCAGCATGCAGGGGAGGGACAGGTTAAAGCTGAAGTGTTTGCAGTGTAGAAATCCATTGAACAGGGTGATGTAGTGCAGACACAGACAGACACAAACCTACGTGCAGCTGGAAGGGATGCCTTTGTTTTCAGCTGGTGAGGCTGAATCTATTGAACGGGTGACTGACCCCTCCTTTTCTGGTTGCTGATCTCTGAGCCCGCTCCCGGTCACCATTTTCGGTCATCACCTAGTACTGAGATATCTTGTCCCGGGCTGTTTACATTTCCGATTTTCCGAATCCCCCTGTAACTTTTTTAAAAACTGCCACAAACCACAGGCCTGGAAGTCCCACAGGTTGTGGGATAAAAGGTGCCCCCCTTCCGAAAATCACGTGTCCGACCTGATGTACATGTAAACAACCAGGGCTCGACACAAATTCTTCCCACTACATTTTCATTGTGTAAACGGCATCAGAGACTTTTTGGAAAGTCCGGGACAACCCATGCTATTGGTTGTCTGAACAATCAGCAACCATTCTGGGACATGGGCTGAATATTGATTGCTCGGACTTTGAAGGGGGCAGGCTTGCAAGGGAAGCCTTGCAGTTCTTGATGCCCGGCTGGCAGAAACTTCAGCCAGCTGAGAGCCACCAGCCCCTCCCTCCTTCCTCCTCTGGGCTGTGGCTCAGCCTCACTTAAAGCATTGCTTTCTATTGGAAGGAAAAGAAGTGGGGGGGGGAAGAGCAGATCTTGCCAGCTGCTTATGAAAAGACATGCTTTAGAAGCTCCTCCCACCTCAAGTTGAGTGCCAAAGTCCAAGTCAAGTCATTGAAGCAACTTGAGTCTGACTTGAGTCCAAGTCAATTGACTCGAATCTATATCACTGCTCTTCTCCAGGAAAAATTAAAATGGCACCATCCTTGGTCATTGGCTGAACTTAGTCTTATTAATAAACATTTCATAAACAGTGTAAGTTCTGCTATTGTATTATGGAGAGAGGATTTTTTTTAGAACAGCTCTTCTCAAATATCTGATATGGTGAGCCAGCAATGCCCCACCTTTCCCACTATGCCAGGGTCTGGTACCATATTTGTGGCATATTAATATTGTATTCACATAGAAATTTACCATGGACTGGCATGTAGTGGCTTGACCACCTGACCACCACTTTGTGTATCACTGTTTTAGAATGACACTTTGATCTGAACCAGCTGTATGGTTTCAGAATCTAAATACCCTAAAGGCACCAGATCTAATCTGCTCTTGGAAGCTAAAGAGGGTCAGCTACTTGGATGGGAAACTGGCAACAAACACCAGGTGCTGTAGACTATACTTCAGAGGAAGGAACTGGCTAACCTGCTGCTCCAGAGACTAGAACACAGAGCAATGGATGCAAGCTCCAGGAACAGAGATTCCACCTCAACATTAGGAGGAACTTTCTGACAGTAAGAGCTGTTCAGCAGTGGAACATACTCCCTCGGTGCATAGTAGGGACTCCTTCCTTGGAGGTCTTGAAACAGAGGCTGGGGTCGGGGATGCTTTGATTGTGATTTCCTGCATAGCAGGAGGTTGGACTGGATGGCCCTTGTGGTCTCTTCCAACTCTACAATTCTATGATTCTATTATTATTCCTTGCCTAAGAAAACCCTATGAAATTTACGGGGTCACTACAAGTTGACAGGTGACTTGAAGACACACAGTTTCAGAACCTCTGTAGGAATACAAGTGATGGTACATTTCATATCTGTGATTTCATGTACACCAATAAGGTTATATTGTATTAGGATGTGCTTGTGAATGTCTTAGAGTATGGAGAGTTTGCTTGAATTACAAGGTGGCAACAAGAGCTGAATCTCCATACTTTGGGTGACATCTTCCTAGTTATTGTTTTTAGAATTCAGTTGGAGACATCAACCACAATGTCCTGCTCTGCCATCTCATCATGGTGTGGAGGTGATCCTGGACTCCCAATGTTATGCCAATAGAGCACAAGCTCTGGCAGGTTCTACCAAACTGGCAAAAGTATGGTTTCCATGGTGGACTATACCCCAGGTGTGTAGCTGTATGTGTGTATATATGTGTGTGTGTTGGGGGGATTATGTCATTGCTTCCTCTATAAGAATCTTGTCCCTTTCAATGAAATTTTCCTTCAGTCCCCACATTTCTAGCATGGCAGAGTGAGACACTGAAAATTGTTCATACGTAGAACTCATCTGGAGTTTTTTGATTCTATATTCCCGCATAGCAGGGGGTTGGCCTGGATAGCCCTTGTGGCTTCTTCCAACATTATGATTCTATTTGCTGTGTTTGCATTCCCTTGGTAACGTCACCTGTCCCTTTTCTTCAGACATCTAAAGTGTATTTCTCAATGCTCAACTGAAGTTTCAACTGAATGCTCAACTGAAGTAGTGCAATGCTAGATGTTTGGAAAGTGAAGGACAATTTCATTTTGCCCTCCTGCCTCCACCTCTAGCTACATCCCTGGTGGACTGTGAGTCTGCTATACAATGCCCATCTTAGCTAAATAAGACAGGCTCATCATCAGAAAGTTGGCCATGGCCCACATCAACTATGAACACAATGACTATGTGAAATAGTTGTGATCTGCCTCAATGAGCATTACTACTGGAATCACCAATTTTCATCCCACCCCACTAATTTGACCACTGTTGAATAAGAGTAGGTCCAAGTGACTCACACAAACTACTCCGATATTCCCAAAGGCAATGCAGGATAAAATGAAATTAGTCTGGCAGTGCAATCCTTCTTTTAAAAACATCAACCCAACATGCCTCAAACTAATCCACTCTGTACAGTTTCAAAACTCATCTTGGCTTTAATATAAACACATAAACAGAGCATATACAGTATACAACAAATTTCAGTTTGAACAATAATTCCATTAGACACATCATATTCATCTGCACATGTTTGTTTTTTTAAAAAACAAGATCTACAAACCCTACAAAAGTCCACAAAGGATACATGAATACTGGTCAAAAGCACATGTTTGAAAGTCAGACAACAAGAAAATATTTTCATATTTAGAGATAATGCCAGGCATTAGTCTTCTATCTTTCTCAACAAGCATCATGTTATATTGTGACGCTTCTTCCTGAGTAGACACGTGTGAACAATTGCTATGCAAAATGTTTTTATTAACCATGCCAAGAGATTGCTTATTTTCTTCATTGATTGTAGTAGTAATCTTGGCCATAAACATCATACCCATGCCCTTTGTAGTAGCTGTATTCATCTTCATATGTTCTGAAGGTATCCCCCCGTGGGTATCCATTCTCATGCCCATAATAATCAGTTTGAGCTTCATAGCCATTTTCATAACCAGTGGTTGTGGTAGTGGTGTCATAAGCCCAAGGGTCTTCAGTGGTGGTGTCATATTGCCACTGATCTGCAGGGGTGGTCTCAGCCTGCCATTGTTCTTCTGTGGTAGTTTCATATTGATCCTGATACTCTGTGGTGGGGACAACAGTGGTGAACAGGATGGTTGGAATGATGGTGGTTGCTCCATTCTCTTCTCCTTCTTCCTCTTCTTCCTCCTCTCCGTTGCCACCATTTCCATTCTCTTCTGCGGTGCTGTTGGTGCTTGTACCATTGACACCACTCCCATTCTCATCTACTTTCTCTTGTTCTTCCTCTTCCTCTTCATTTTCTTCTTCCTCATTTTCATCACTGTCTTCTTCCTCCTCTTTCCCACCCTTTTCTGGAGCTTTGTCCTTTTCAGCCTTTTTAGCACCTCCTTCTTTTCCTGGTTTCCCAGGAGGGTCTTTACTTACTGGCATCTGCATTGAGACATTAAAAATGGAGGGTATGTGTATGTTTCCACAATTACAAACCAAGCAGTAAATTCAAAATTTATCATCAAGGAACTGATTCTGAGAACTTTATAGACTTTTCAAATATTATTTGGACTATAACTCCCAATGGGCTGGTTGAGGATTCTGGGGGTTGTAGTCCAAAAGGGTAAATTTTCCAAACTATAGAACTTTAGCAACAAATTGATATGCCACAGTAAGATGTAATTTGCAGTTTGTGGGTACTCCTGGATTCAGCCCTGAGCCAGGAAGCCTAGGTTTCGGTAGTGATCAGGAGTGCATTTGCACAGTTAAAGCTAGTGCACCAACTGTGCCCATTCCTGGAGAAGTTGGATTTGGCCATGGTAACACAGTTGGCCCAATGAGCTACAGTCAGATTGTTAGCTGGAGCTGGCTACAGGGAGCACACAACTCCCCTGTTGCAACAGCTCTGCTGGCTGCCAGTCTATTTCCAGACACAATTCAAAGTGCAGGCGATGACCTTTAAAGTCCTATACAGCTTGGGTCCAGGCTGTTTGAGGGACTGTATTTCCCTTTACAAGCCCATTAGAGCTCTAAGGTCATCTGGAGAGGCCCCTCTATGTCCCACCACTTGTCAGGCTCATTTGGTGGTAACAAGGAAGAGGGCGTTTTTGGTGGCTGCTCTTAAAAAAATTAAAAATGGGAAAACATGGAATAAACTGAGGATGGAATGTTTTCTTTTAGAATGAGGAATAAAATGTTTAAGATAAATTATGCATGTATTAACCCCCCCACATAATTATTTCTAAAAACTATGTAACAGGGTCTATGTACACACACTGTCTTATGGGTGACAATGTATATTATATGATCCTTGCAATTCGTGGTAATGATTTCCTTTTCTCAGATCTGTTTGTGAGAATGAAGCTTTATGTCTGCTTGCCACTCTGGATAACTAGAGGAGACAAAGTACTGTACCTTCCTCTGTTTCACTAATCTAGAGTTTCACTATCTTCTTCTGCTTTTATTGTTCTTTGCCTACTCCAAATAAACTAGTCAAACCAGAGTTTCATTACTCTTCATGACTTTGTGGCTCCATTTGTAAGATTTTTTTTTTTAAAAAATGTTCAATTTGTAATTATCGTCTGAATGAACTGTACTTTTAATATACCAAGCATGATAATTGTGTGGCAAAGAAAATTGGATAATTGTATTATGTATATAATACATTTTGTGTGCTCCTAAAGTAACAAAAGTGCCTTTCAATCTGCAAAGGATGCTAATATCCCATTTTCTTCATTTCCCCAAACATTTGCAAACCAACTCCCCAGAAAACTTTCCAACCCTCCATGTTTTTTTGTCACTTCCAAATTTCCAGAAATTCCACATTTGTATCTGGACCACTTTGTTTGTTAGTTTAAAAAAAGTTTGTACATGGGGCTTAAACCTAAGGACATTGTTTTAACAACAGTACAAGGGATATTGCTACAAAATGCCTACATTATAAGCATTATGCAACAATACTGTACATGATTCTGAGGAACTACAAGTATCTTGCCTTAGTTACAATAATTGTAACATGAAAGTTACAATAATTGCTTTAAAAAAAATAGAATTCTATAAACTGCTGGCCTGGGATACAAAAGACACCTAAGTGATGCCAAACACACCCCTGTAACTATAAGCATAAACAAGTTACAATTGCACTGCACAAGGAGTGACATTATCCTTAATTACATTACCATTGCAATGTAACTTAATCACAACTTAGTTGCTGCAAATACAAATCAATTATAAGCAGTTCTTTATCTGAGATTAGTTACTTCCAAGGTCTATGGCCTAAATACCCCAAAGGCATCAGATCCTGTCTGATCTTAGAAGCTAAGCAGAGTCCCAGGTTAGTACTTGGATGGGAGACTACCAACAAATACCAGGTGCTTTAGACTTTGGAGATTTTCAGATGGGGCCAAAATGCCCCGTTGCTGCCCCGCCACCTCCTCTCCCGATCCTGCAATGGAATGGAGGTAAATGTTCAAACACTTACCTCCATTCCACTCCAGGAATGGTCATCCTCCCTCCTTTCCAGCCAGCCGTAAATGCAGCTGTCGTAAGGCTGCTTTTACAACCACCCGGGGGAAATCCTACTTGTTCTCGCGAGAGAACGAGCAGGAGGGAAATTCAAAGTAACCCCCCCAGCTGTCAAAGACAAAAGTAAAAAATAAATTTAAAATAAAACAAGGAACCCGTGGGGGGAGAAGGGTGGCACTTACCTGCCTGTCCCGATCATGGCAGGAAGTGCCTGCCACAGAGCTCCTCCCTTGTGCCTGTTATCATGGAACAGGGATGGGGCTCCGTTTCCCACGTCCCTGATTCCATGACAGGCACGGAAGGGGTGTTCTATTCACGATGTTTCATCGTGAATAGAATATCCCGGGAGCAGGATAGGAGCAGGACGGAAGGAGTCGAAGTAATCTGAATGACAGCCCCTTTATTGACCCTGTTCTGTGCCTGCCCCGCAGTATAAGCCCCATCTGAAATTCTCCTATGCTTCAGAGGAAGGAATTGGCAAAACTGTCTCTGAGTATTCCTTGCCTAAGAAAACCCTATGAAATCCATGTGGTCACCATAAACTGATAGGTGACTTGAAGGTGTATACACACACACTTCCAAGTTCTGGAGTTTAGCCATAGTGCAGATGATTTTTCAAAGAAGCAGCACTGGAATGGTGGGACTGGTTTAGGGGTTATCTAAATGGTGAAAATACTCCTCATGGAATTCGCTGGGAATCCTAAATGGATTCCTGCACCAATCCATACTATTTGGAAGGGTGGGGGCAAAACAGCAAAAAACAACGCAGTAAAAGCCTTCATGGCTTTACCAGTCCTTTTTAAAAAACTGTGAGGGGGTGCACATTTCTGCTCATCTGGAAAACTGAACAACAGGAAATTCAAAGGGAAGCACAAAGCTGATTGGTCGGGTGAGAGTGAGGGCAGGGCTTGCTGCTGTCATGTTGTATTTTTGCCTTAGTGAAAGTTTTACTTTCCTTTAAAATTTAAAAAAATCACTCTATTGCTCCATCACACCTTGGATGACTTTAAAAAACAAAACAAAATGGTGGCTGTGAAGAACTAACATGAGTAAATCACTGGCAGCTGCCATCTGGAATGTGAGGCTTATGGGGGCTTCTGAGGCCAGAAAAAACCATTAAGACATGTTGCTGCTGCTGCTGTGAGATGCCATTATTATGAGGTACTCCGTCCCCACCCCCCATGTAGATGAGCCCTTGAATTGCAAATATGGCACTGGAAGGAGCAACGGTTTACAATTTTGCCCTGCTGGTGTGGTCCTTGTCAAAACTGCCACTCCTGCACTGGTCATATGCAGTCTGGAAAAAGCTCCCATAGTTGCTCTTGGGAGGAAAGTGTCCCATATTGTGGGATGGTGTGAGGCAGCCGACTGTTTTTAGGAAGATAATAACTGGTACAGCTTTCTCTTTATTGTAGACGTTTTAGAGGTCCACACATCTTACCTGCTTAGGAGGCTTGGAGTCACTAACACCCTTCTTATCTCCTGTTGCTGGCCCACTAGGAGCCTCAGTGGCTTCCTCATTCTCCTTTCCACCTTCATTTTCTTCATTTGACTGAGCCTGCAGGGAAATTAAACACAAGGAAACTCAGATGTCATTTTAGATTTCTGTAGATACAATGGAATGAACACAGGTTTTTGAGCAATAACAGTCTTATAAGTTTATAGAATGAGCTCCCCACTTTTGCCTTCACTCTGTACAGTACAAACTCTGTATCCACGGAGGATACATTCCCAGACTTACTGGAAACCATGGATAATAGTGAACCCTATTAAAATGAATGACTTCCAGCCCAAGCATGCCATAGGGTTGTGCTAGAAGCCGCCTATAGAGAATGCCTCTCTAGGCAGCTTCTAGGTCCTCCAGCGTGGCTCTATGGTCAGCTTCTGGAAGAAGAATACCAGAGAACTGTGCTGGAACATGCAGAAAATGCCTAGACCATTTTTCAGATGTGGGTAAGTGAATCTGCAGGTACCAATCCCATGGATATGGGGGCCATGCTGTGTTTCTTACATTTGATAACAATATTTATTTATTTGTATTTATGTATTTGTTACTCCAGACTCTTTTGTGAAGTCTTCCAAATGCGCTATGTGCCTTTGCTAATCTGTGATCAATCTCTTTGTCAATCTTGGCATCTGAGGAGATGATGCTTCCCAGGTAGGTGATACAGCAGGAAGGGAAGAGAATCATAGAATCATAGAATTGTAGAGTTGGAAGAGACCAAGGGCCATCCAGTCCAATCCCCTGCCATGCAGGAAATCATGATCAAAGCAGTTACCTTTTGAAAACTCCTGGAATTTGCCCATGAACATGACCACTACGCCTATTCTAAAAGCAACATTCCAAAAAAGGAAGTTTTTCATCTCTGACAAATGCACACAGGTAGGCAGGGAAATTAACTGGTATGCAGGCATATATGCTAATAGCACAGATTCTGTCTTATCTTGGAAGCTAAGCAGGGTCAGACCTGGTTAGTACTTGGATGGGAGACCACCAATGAATACCAGGTGCTGTAGGCTATCTTTCAGAGAAAGGAACTGGCAAAACCACCCTGGAATACTCCTTGCCTATAAAAACCTTATGAAATTTATGGGGTTACCATAAGTCAACAGGAGACTTGAAGGCACACACATACACACACTATTTGTTTCCAATGGGGCTGGCCCAAAACATTTACTGCTGGAGGCACAGATGAAAAGGGCGGCCCTTACTGCAATAACATGTGAGGAGGCACAGGTATCCCATCCTTGGTCTAGTATGTTTTGAATTAACTAGTTCCTAATAAGGATAAATGCTCCCAGGAATTGGTAATGAATGCTTAGAATGAAACTAAGGCTTTAACTATATTTTGACAGAGAGGCCTCAACTGAATTGTTGCAAACCAGCAGGTGATTTGCAGTGGAGAAGTGGCAGGTAGGAGGTTTTCAACCCTTCACCAGTCTGTAGCTTTCACCCTCCCCTTAGCCGTTTTCTCCCATAATACTGCAAACATGTAGCTACATCTCTGCCTGAAGGAAAAGCTGTTGATGGAGAGAAACTTGCAGGGGATAAGCAATTGGTGGAAGAAGCCCTTCACACCCCTTTGCACCTCCCACTTATAGCCCACGGCAACTTAACCCCTGACTCCACTGGAAAGACCATATCTTCCAACATTTCACAGCTGAAAACTGGAACACGTGTGGCCAAGCAAGATCAGAGTATGGTCAACATGCACAAGTTATTGATAAGGAAGAACAAGCAAACCAGGACAGGCTGCAGAAGTTTGCTTTTGCCTCAATCTACTGGGAAGGCAAAATTCTACCCCCTCGTCTCCATTCCAAATTGACTCGAGTACAGTCTACTTTTGAACTCGGTTTGCAGCAATTGAAGTAATCCAAGGACAAAGGGGGAAAAGTGGGAGTAGGAGAAAAAAACTGGGACATTTTGAAAGCAGCTGAAAAAGCAGGACAGCAGAGGATTAATCAGGACTGTCCCTGTCAAATTAGGACAGTTAGAGGATATGAGAGACCCAGATTCCAGGACAAATGCCAAAGATTTAGTTAAGGTCTTAGAGATGATGATTTTATTCATTTATATCCTGACTTTCCCTCCAATAATGGGATTCAAGGTGGCTTACAAATTATTAAAACCAATAGAGATTAAACATTGTACAAAATCATCACATATATGTATATATATGTATAATTTTTTTAAAAAAAACAATTCCTCTATAGAGTTAAAACAATTTCAAGTTCATTAAAAATCAGTATTTAAAAATCAATAAATATAGTATAGCATACCATTAAAAGCCCATCACAGTTGATTCCTAAAAACTGCATGGAATAGGAAAGTTTTCACTTGCCAGAAGAAGGAAAGTGAGGAGGGAGCCATCCTAGGAGGAAGTTTAAAGTCAGGGAGCAGCCACCAAAAATGCCCTTCCTCTTATACTCACCAAATGAGCTTGGGGAGGTAATAGGACAGAGAGAAGGGTCTCTCCAAAAAAGCTCAAACAGGTTTCTATAGAGAGGTACAGTCTTTCAAATAATAAAAAAAAATCTAGGCTGTCTACAACTCCCAGAGGGCCTTTTCGGTAATCGCCCCCAAATTATGGAATGACCTGCCGAACGAGATCCGTCAGATAACAACCCTGAGTAGCTTTAAAAAAGCACCAAAGACGGATCTCTTTCGGCAGGCCTTTCCTAATTAGATCCCGGCATCAGGGGATCCTGGCTTCTTTTAGTCTGCTGGCCATTTATAGTATTTTATTGTATTTATTGTTTTTAATTGTGATTTTAGATCAGTTGGTTTTAATTTATAATTGTTTAATATTTTTTTATGGGGGAGGGTGGGGTGGGGGGTGTTTGGGGATTTTATCTGTATTGTATTTTAATTTTTGTAAGCCGCCCCGATTGTTTTAACAGAGGGGCGGGGTATGAATAAATTTTATTATATTATTATTATTATTATTATTATTATTATTAATAAATAGTTTGGACCCAAGCTGGATAGGGTTTTATAGGTCATAACCTGCACTTTGAATTGAGCTTGGCACCCAGTAGTATTTGAAGGATGAAACAAGAAAGCGAATCTGAAGTTCTGGATGAACCTGAGCTCAAAACATTTGTGCTGGCATCATTGCCCTCAACACTGGCATAATGTCATGTTCTGCAGCACTACTCTAGCATTGCTGTTGGTCAGACCAAGCTAAGTACTTATGTGCTGGTGGAGCACTTCTTCAGGTCAGGTGGTTAAAGCACTTAAAATAAGATGTAATTCAATACCAGTAAAAACCAATGTTATTTTCCTCTCTGTTGAGAGAGCATGCAAAATTGCATGGTATGGCTGGTTATTTGGATAGCTATCAGAGGACACTGTGACCTCTATGAAACAGCAGTTATTGTCGTGTTTATTTAAACGTTGCAGAGGTTCTGCCTGTGTTAAGGATCTGAGAAACCCACGAGTGAAACCACTTAAAAATGGATCTGAGAAAGACAATGGTACTTTTTGGATGTTCTCGAGTAACATCCTGATTCTGAACACACTGAAACTTTTAAACAGAAGCTGCCAGCTGTCTATGGCAGTTGTTTCTGACAGTGGCTACGCACATAAAAAGAGTATTCTTGCATTCTTGATTTCATGAAATGTATTTTCTTAAGAGTTTGCAGCTTAAATCCATATTTTATATCCAATTGCAGCAAGAAGAATAGTAAAACCAATGCATGCTACAAAATAATTTCCCCCTTTATTTTTTTCACCCCTTTCAAAATCCTAAATTTGTACATGCATCCTTTAAGTTTTTTTAAATGCATTTAAAATACATTATTGTAAAACACACTTACAATTGTAAAATAGTTTGTGTTTTTTTTTAAAAAAACATAGCTCTTGCCAAAATGATAAGCTGTCAGCTCTGTAATTTGCAGTTACACTTGTGTATTGCCAAAAACAGAGAAGAAAAGGGGACACAGATCTTCATAAGCTTTGCATATAGGAATTTATATTTATAGATGCACATTCAAAAATAGTGACTATAATTTCACAACACAGTAGGAAAGACTGTGACTAATATGGAAGACTGCATACTTGGTGACCCTGCTGCTTAATTATCAGCTGTCCAAGTGTTAAATGTTAGCAACACCCTGCTCTCCCTTCATGATCCTTAAACGTTCTTGACAGACTTTTAAAGTGGACTTGGAGTGGACAGCCCTTCAAATAAGCCTTCCCCCTCCTGACAGCCCCAGAAATACTGTTGGCTGCAAATCAGGATGCACTGAATACAGGGTACCATGTGAGCACAAGGCAGAGTGCAGACATTGATCCATGTAGCCCAGCAAGGGAAAGACTTAAGAAGTTATTGCCTCACTGAGGACTTTATCAGACTTTATCTAAAAACGTTGTTTTGGCACCATATTTTACACCGTTTTTGTGCCAGCAAAAGAACCCAAAATATCAAACATTGCCGTGAACACATGAAAAAGCAGCCTCGTACTTCCACATTCACTGCCAAGTGTGATCTTGGCAGTTCTCGCGAGAAGATGCAAGCATGGTTAAAAGTCTAAAAACAGCTAAAATAAAAAACAAAACGTACACCCAAACACTGAGACACACATAAAAACTTGCCTGCAACATGGGCAGGTTCATAAAAAGAGCTTTTATGTTCCCACCCAGGAGGGGTTTGGTGGGGATCACCCATTGACACTGGAATCGTGCCAGCAGAAGGGGGTGCGGTCTCACACTCTCGCAATCATGCCAAAAAGAAAAGAAAAGAAAAGAAAACGCCATGGCCGATCTATTGATGGCTTGGCCCAACAATAAAAAAGAATGCCTTATTTTCAACACATAATCACGAAAGCACAACGTTGTCTGGTATTGGCACCGTTTCGCATTCATTAGGCATTATATGACACCGTATTTGCCGCATCTGATAAAGTCCATAGATGGAATGGGGATATTATTACAGCCTGACAGGTTTGGCTGTAGGTGAATCTTTACCTCTAAAGTTGTACCCTGTTCTTATTAGAGTTGCTAGTGCCAGGAGGAGAGCTAGCCCTACTATTAGAAAAAGTAGAGTAGCTACCTCAGGGGGGAGTTTGGGGTGTTATGAAAGAGCTGAAAACTGTTTCATAGACTCATAGAATCATAGAATTGTAGAGTTGGAAGAGACCACGGGGCCATCAAGTCCAACTCCCTGCCACACAGGAAATCACAATCAAAGCATTCCCGACAGATGGCCATCCAGCCTCTATTTAAAGACTTCCAAGGAAGGAGACCCCACCACGCTCCGAGGGAGTGTGTTCCACTGCCGAACAGCTCTTACTGTCAAAAAGTTCCTCCTAATGTTGAGGTGGAATCTCTGTTCCTGGAGCTTGCATCCATTGCTCCGTGTTCTAATCTCTGGAGCAGCAGAAAACAAGCCTGCTCCATCCTCAGCGTGACACCCCTTCAAATACTTAAACAGGGCGATCATATCGCCTCTTAACCGTCTTTTTTCCAGGCTAAACATACCCAGCTCCCTAAGTCTCTCCTCATAAGGCATGGTTTCCAGACCTTTCACCATTGTAGTCGCCCTCCTCTGGACACGCTCCAATTTGTCAATATCCTTTTTGAATTGTTTAATAATAACAGACCCACCAACAATTCATAAATTAAAATTGGGACTCATGCATATGGCCAAGCAATCTCAGTGTGTGGTTAAGACATCAAAAATTATTAATGTGGAAGAATATAGAAGCTAGGAGAGGCTGCAGCAGTTTGCTTTTGCCTGAGCCTACTGGGAAGGGAAAGATTCTGCCCCTCCTCTCCTCCCAGCTTACTTAATTGAGAGAAAATGGCTTTTGCACTTTGAACAGAGCAGTTGAAGTAAGCAGCAGCAATTGAAATAAACTGAGAACAAATGGGGGAAGTGCGAGGAAGGAGAGAGAAACTAGGGCATTTTAAAAGCAGCTGAAAAAATGGGATGACAGAGGATTAATTGGGGCTGTCCCTGGGACAGCTGGAAGGTATGTAATAATAATGCAAATCTTAGGAGAATACACAAAGAAATAATAGACGTAAGAGATATTGCCTCACATATATGCAATGGGGATGTTATTTTTATTTAGACTACATCATCTAGAATCTCCCCGTGAACACAGCCAATTGTCAATGGTAGCTGAGGTACTTGGGAGTTAAAGACTAAAAGGTAATTTTACTAATTTCTGGGCCTGGGCTATTTGCTTTGAATGTGTGTGTGTTGGGGAGAGGGGAGTACAGCCCATGGACTTCTTGCAGCTTGCTATAGGCATTTTTGAGGCCCCCAGGTCCACAGTGCCCCAAATATGTTTTGGAAAAGTGGGAAAAAATAATGCCTGTGATGTCCCCCCAAGCTTTAGAAAAGCATGCCCACCTTTCCATTTACAAGAAAGTGCTCAAAGAACAAAACATTTAAAAAATATTCATTTTCAGAATTGTAGTCTAAAGAAGATAGAAGAGCTTAGGGTAAGGGGCCAAAATTCAAGGGCAAGCTTGCAAAACTGTTGAGCCTATTTGTGCCAATGTAGGTAGAATGAAGAAAAAGATTTATGGGAGGAAACAGTAAGACCAACTCAGAGGGATCCTGGACTTTATCAGACGTGGCAAATATGGTATCATAACAACGCCTAATGAACGTGAAAGGGCACACATATCAGATAGAATCATAGAAACATAGAGTTGGAAGAGACCTCGAGGGCCATCCAGTTCAACCCCCTGCCATGCAGGAATACACAATCAAATCATTCCCAACAGACGGCCATCCAGCCTCTGTTTAAAAACCTCCAAAGAAGGAGACTCCAAAGAAGATGATGTCATGCTCTCATGATCATGTGTAGGGAATAAGATGTTCATTTTTTTTGATGGGCCAAGCCATCAATAGATCTCCCGTGGTGCTTTTTTGCCAGTATTGCTGGTGTTTGAAACCGTGCACCATTGTCCTCTTGTGATTACAGCGTCAATGGGCAAACACTTCCTGTTGAGATCGAGAAAGCAAGATAGGGGATGCTCTTTTTATGAACCTCTCCAGTTTACTTGGGACTTTGTGAGTGTGTTTCTGTGCCTGTGTGTACTTTTTGTGTTTTCCCCCTGTATTTTCAAATTAACCCACACCTGTGTCTTCTCGTGAGAACTAATGAGATCACGAAAATAGAAGTAAACAGAGCTCTATTCATGCTCCAGTAATGCCTGGGCTGCTTACTGACATTATTACAGGTAGGTCTGATAAAGGGGGTTCTTTTGCCAGCGTAAAAACGCAGCAAAATATGATGGGAAAGAAACATTTATAAAGGTTTGTCTGATAAAGTCCTCTGAGAGGGCAGAGACTGAGGAAATAGCTACCTAGAAAGGAAGAATGGGCAGGGAAAAAAAGAGAAATGTGGTAACACCTTTAAGACTAATTGGTTTTTAATTTCTCATGAATTTTCGTGGGTATAAACCCACTTCTTCAGATGCAGTGCTGACTCGGTACTGCATCCAAAGAAGTGGGTTTATATTCATGAAAGCTCATGCAACCTCCCCCCCCCACAAAAAAACAGTTAGTCTGAAAGATGCTGCCACTTCCCTGCCTTCCTTCCTTCTTTTTATCCTGTAATAGACTAACACAACTGTTTCTTTGAAAGTTACCAAGAAGTGACTACGTACAACACAAACAGCACACTGAGCAAGAAAGAGAGGAGCAGCGAACAAGAGTCAAGAGATTAGGAACTTAACATTTTTTTGCATGAATGGAAGAGCCACTTCCATAACCTCATTCAATTCATTTTACTCATGGAACAGAAGGACAGGATCCAAGCCGTGAAGGTTGAAGAAGGCTTGTGTGGTGGTGGTGGCAATGATGATGAGCTTACTAAGGTTATACACTGTTGTAAGCTTCCACCTGCTCTCTCGCTCTCCTGTCATAGGAAGAGGTGCTTGAAGAAAATGGAGGAAGTGCCTGAAGGAAGCGATGGGGGAGCAGAGAGCAGGTGGAGACAGTGCTGCCAAGCCAGGGAAAGGGAGAAAACATTTCCCTTTGGCCAGGAACTGCCTCCTGAGCTTTAAAATGGTTGCGATGGCAGTGGTGGCAGTGGCTGTTGTGATGGTGGATGAAAATGTGGAGAAAACCCCAGGGGCAGGGAACTTATGTTCTTTTTCTTGTAAAGTGCCATGTACATAAATGGTGCTATAGAAATAAAAGATGATGACAACAACAACGATGACAATAATAATAATAATAATAATATCCAACATACTCTGGATCTAGGTAAAATGCCTCTAAATGTTGTGAATCTGGGCCATGCAAATGTGGCCTTATTCGGGTGAATTCGCAAGTGGATTCAGGTTTTTTTTTGTATGTTACCATATTAATAAATATAAACCATACAGTTTCATAACTCTCTTCTTATCAGAAGAGAAAATAAATATAAAAAACAGACAAACATGTAGAAGGATACAAATATAAATCATACCCATATCCATGACATATATGATCTATATAACATATATAACAATCCTCTTGCCCATCTCTCTAAAATGTTTCTTCCTTCCCTCCTAAGTTCTTGGGAAATGCTATCTTCCTTAATAGTCACTTTTCTATTTATAAATTTCTTCTTCTTCAGGGTTTTTAATAGTGTAGACAAGCCCTTGGATGGGTAACCTGGAGTTAGCAAAAGGCTGGGCAGGGTGCTGAAAAATCTGGAAGGCTTGGCTCATAGATGTTGTTGGACTGCAACTCCCAGCAACCCTACCCAGCATAGCCAGTGGCAAGGAACATTAGAAGCTAAATTCCAACAATATCTGGAAGGCTGCATGATTCTGCCCCGCTGGGATAGACCATTTGGTACTTAGTTCACCTGGGAGAATACATCTGCCCTGCAATACAATAGAACACAGTGGTGCCCTTGTAGCTCTGGATATTCAAATTAAGCCAAGAATTTATTTTTATAAATACTCTTGTGTCAGAGCCCATATTGACCCAAGAAACCATAGAGGTACTGAACCGAAGATACTATTACAGACTGTTCAGGTAAAATATGTGTTCCCCAAATAGCATGTATACCAAGGTACATATTTATTCTGAAGGTTATATCAGCTCTCAGGGAACCCTAGATAAATAGAAATATGGAGAAGTTTCATAATGCCCAAAACACTGCAACTCCCCCCTCCAGGACCCAGAGTTGTTTCAGGGGCCCTCACTCTCTATGGGCTTTTATTCTTTTTGGTGTTGATGGGCTTGTATTCTGTTTTACTGAGGTGGGTCTTGCTGCAGCTATTGGGGTTCAGTTGGGGAAAAAAGTAAAGCATTGTTAATGCTCATAGGCATAACCAGTCTTAAGTGCTTAAGTCCTATCCATTCTAGTACAACTGAGGACCACTGATTAAAGTTTTCCTGGATTCTACCATGCTCCAGCTGAGGGAGCTTTGTATAATTTAGGTTTGGGCTTGGAGGAGGAGAAATGCATGTGAAAGTGATACACTTTTCCTTTACCAAGCTCAATTGTAAACTCAACCTAGTCTTCTACTTGACAAGCTCTTCAGTAAGAGTGGGGTGGGACTGAACTACAGCTGGCTGGTAATTTAAGGATACTAGTCCAAAAAAGCTAACTGTCCAAGCTCCACCTTGATTTGCTAGTGAGGGATTATTGGGAATCACCATCCAATTACATTTTCTGGGTCATACAGTCTTTACCCTGTGTTAGGTGATGCTTGAATGTGTCATTTCCTCTGAGGAAGAATGTCTCTTAGTATGGTGTTTTGTCTATAAGTACAGTAGGACACCTGTATCCACTGATCTGGTTATCCATGGGACATAAAACACCACACCTACCATAGAGTCTTCCTACAAAATGCCTAGAGAGGCATCCTTTCTAGATGTTTTCTAGGTCCTCCAAGGCAACTCTATGGTATTTTAAACTGGAAGTCCCATTATTTTCAAAGGCATTCACTGTTATCTGCAGTTTTCGGTATCCACAGCCCCCCCCCCCAAACCAATTCCCCACAGATACAGAAGTCCTACTGTACTTCTGTTAATAATACTTTGCTGAAAATATGCTGGTTAATTAATCAGAGCACATCTAAGGAGCTTTTGATGAAGAAATTTTTCAGAGCTTTTAAGTAGTTAAGAGTTATAATATTAAGGCCCTCAAAATATAGTTACCTACCATATAGTTACAGTGTTTAAAAAGCAACATTTTTACTTTTTTGTTTCTCAAAGAGAATCTGGACGCTAGAAGACACCAGCAAACCACATTCTCCTGGTGTCCACCTCATCATCCCCTCAGTACCTGCAACCCAGCATGAGGCAATAACATTAACACAGAATGAACAAGGACTTGATTGTTGTGATATTTCTTCTCTGCCATTTAGTGTGGCTACATCCCTGTAAGTTGGGGTAGGTAACTGCAAACAGGGCAGGGGCCATTTTTCCTTCCTGACCCTGTCCAGCAGGCCACAGCTACCCATTTCAGTCACTTCTGGCCATCATTTTGGCTAATTTTCAGCTGATGATTTCTTTATTTTTGTCTGTTTTGAGGAGCTTTGGAGGCTGGAGGGGTTAGGGGAGCAAACTGTTGTCTTTTTATGCAGTTTTGGGAGGTTTGGAGTGGTTTAGGGGCATAAATTTACTCCAAAATCTGTCTGGAAAAATGTAATTTGGGGGATGGGTATCTGGTAAGTTTCAGGGGCTTTTGGGGGATGTCCCACTTAGGGATCCCATAGGCCTCATGAGGCCTACAGGCCAAACTTTGCTTATCCCTGCTGTAACTATTCAACTAATTAAAAAGTTACAGTTGCATTAAGAAAGGAATGAAGAATTAATTACAAGTAACTAATTGTCTCCAGGCTCTGCAAATTTTTTAAAAAATGTTTTTCCTCAGAACCACAGATGTTGTATTTGTATAAACGGACAAAAGTCCTATCTGTTTTTTGGCTTCCAAAAGCTTTTACTTTGTCTGCAAGGGTTACTTTTTGTTCAGGTGGTTTGGGATGTAAAAAAATGCTACAGCAAACCAGAATGGAAACTTGTGGGCAGTTACTAATCCTCACCATGGCTACTCACAGAGTACAGTCTGTAAAAACGATCCTGGTTATTTTCTTATGCTCTTTGGTTTATTTTGACCAGAGCCAAACATGTCTCTTACCCCTTCTTCTTCTCCTTCCTCCTCCTCTTCTGAACTATCCCCACCATAGCCTTCTTCAGATGAGTCACTGTTAAACT
This sequence comes from Gambelia wislizenii, assembly GCA_030847615.1. NCBI lineage: Eukaryota > Metazoa > Chordata > Lepidosauria > Squamata > Crotaphytidae > Gambelia > Gambelia wislizenii. Next base: position 22,019,626 of record JAUMIR010000005.1, on the reverse strand, counting down.
AAAAGGAGAGAAAATCCTGAAGCTTTCCCCACATGTCTATCACAAAATAATAACAAATGCCTATACATGCAAAAGCCATCAAGTTTTGTGCTTGAAAACAAGCATGTTACTCCCAATAAAGTCAATGTAGGTGATACCATGCTTCGGAGCCTTGTCATTAGCTGTTCCCTTAATGTGCTTAGGAGAAATGAAATATATAAGTCAGGAAACAGAGAAACTAACAAGGTAATTCGGTTCTAAAGATAAGCAACGGCTACAGTTTTTTGGTGTTTTTTTTTAAACCTTCCCACCCACTTACAAATTATACAGAGCCAATGTGGTATAGTGCTATAGTTCTCAGCCTTTGGTTTTCCAGATGTTTTATATTTCAATTCCCAGAAGAACCAGTCAGCATAGATAATGGTCAAGAGTCCAAAACATCTGGAAGGCCAAAGGCTGAGAACCACGATATGGCCAGTGTTCAAAATGTCTCCTCAGCAATGAAAGTCACTGGGGGAGGCTCTCAGGACTTTATTAGACTAGTGTCTAAAAACTCTGTAATTCCAGTATTGCGGAAAGCAGAAACATAGTGGCACAATCTCAGTAATGATCACATGTTGACATAATTGCATGATACTACGCCATAATTGTGCAATACTACTGCCACAGAATTATTGCATGACTACCACTAGCAGTTAAGAATGGCATTTTACTTCCATGATTTTGTATGGGTGAGATTTCAGCTGTTCTCGCAAGAAGATGCAACTTTGTTTAAACACACCAAAAACACGTAAATAACGAAAGAAATTAACAAATAAACATTTAAACAAACATAAAATATACCAAGAAAAGGCGACAGTTCATTAAAAGAGTGTCCTGTGCATCCTTGTTCTCAAAGGCAAAGGGGAGAGGGGAAAAGGACCACCCATTCACACTGTAATTGCATGATTACAGTGGGACGTGATTTCACACCCTCCTCAGTATGGCAAAAAGAGCAATATTGAGGGCTATTCGTGGGTTTTCCGATGGATGGAACACACATTGAAATGGGACAGAAACCCATTTGCAGTGCTGCTGTGCTGTAATTCTGCGATTACAGCCCCATCTGATATAGTCCTTAATCAGTCACCACCATCTCTCAGCCCAATGTTATATGGATAAAATGGGATGGACACCCCCTCCATGCCCAATATACTGCTGTGACCTCCTGAGGAAGATGAAGTTGCATAATCAATGAAAATAATCATGCAAGTCACAGAGGACTTTCATGAATCAGTAATGATAATAAGGGGGGGGGGGAAGACCTGTACTGATTGGCAGGCCACACATTTGTTATGTCCAGGTTCACAGTCTGAAACCAGAAATTCTCTGATTTTGTTCCGTGGTTTGCTGATATAAAAGAGCCAGTGTGGTGTAGTGGTTAGAGTACTGGACTAGGATTCTGGGAGACTAGGGTTCAAATTCCTACTCACCATGGAAACCCACTGGGTGAACTTGGGCAAGTCACCATCTCTTACCCTCAGTGGAAGGCAAACCCCCTCTGAACAAATCTTGCCAAGAATAACCTATGGTTTGACTGTCATACTAGGACTCTGGGAGACCAGGGTTCAAATTCCTGGGATGAAGAACATGTGACCTTACAGAGATTTTGCTGGTCTTCAACTCCAGCTATCTTTCATTACCAGCAGTCTAAAGTGAGTTATAGTCCAACAAGTGGCTTTAGATCTTGTAAGGGTACTAAAAACTTTTTTTTTCTATTTTGCATCAATTTTTCATTTTGAAAACAGAAAGACATTTCCCCCCTGTGACTTCTACATATCTGGAAATTTTATATCTCCAAGAAGGTCACAGGTTCCCTCTGGTGCACATACTGAATTGGGTGGACTAATGATCTGCCTTGGTAAAAGACAACTTTCTAACTAAATGATATATATCTGGACCCTTCTTTTAATGACATGGGCTGGACAACACCTTCTAGTTTACATATCAGTCTGCACTTTGGCAATGCTTTTAATGGGGCACCTTGGGTAATGCCAATATCTTCTGTGTCCTATATGTAAAATAAAAATATTGTATAGCACTGATCATTCTGGGCTGAATAAGCCATAATCCAATGACCCAGGAAGCCTACAGATAATTTGGACTGTGTGTCCACATTGTCCTTATTTTTGTAATTAGGAGACAAGCAAGAGAGATGTTGATAGAGTTCTTTTCCAACACTGCAGACTCATGGATCAGTACAAAAATATCTCTGTAGCCAAGAGACATGCCAAACCACCATTCTGCCTAGGCATCCTTCCCAGAAGCTAGACAATTTTTAGTTTGTTACATGAGTGAACCTTGAAAACATATAATTACCAGCCTCTTGTATTGCTCTCTGACAATCAAGAGAGAGTGACACAACTCATCCATAAAGAAATGCAACATGTATAAAAACTGTATTTATATACAGGCTGTGTTGCTTTATCTTTGCAGAGAGAGAGAGAGGATGTTGTAAGAAAATGGAATGGCTGTTTCCAGAGCATGTGGTTTTTGGCCATGTAATCTTTTGCACTGTCTGTATGGGTCATCACTGCTGGTCTAGCAGTAGTTCGGATTGGGGGAGTTTAGGAAGCTTGAAATTCCTGCATATGCTTCCTCATTTCCTCTGGTTCTTTGTTTAACTGGTTTTTCATGCATGCAACTGCCATTTGGGACTTTCTAAATTCCTACCAGTTTTCACAGCATGGAGAGGACCTGTACCTTCAGGAGGAATTTCTCATGGGTGTTATAGCCTTGATGGTTCTGTGAACTGTAGGTATACCATTTCTAGATGGTTACATGTAGGTAAAATATCCTGTACTCTTTCATTACTTAAGACAAAAAGGCCCTTGAAGCTCATTTCATTATATCATTTTTCCAAAATCACTGTTCACCTTTTAAAAGATTTGGGTTTGGAATATATTAAAATGTTTAGAAAAAACTTGCATTTACCTGAAATCTTTTCATAGGTGGGTAAAAGTAAGGCTGTCTGTAAAGAAAATACCTATATCTGTTCTTGAATACCTATCAGAAGAAAAGGGGAAAGCATTTTTAGTTGCTGAATTTAAGAAAAACATGTTATTTAAAAAACAAACAAAAAAACAAAAAATCAGTCAAAATGACAACATACTGCATTCTCTTCTGAATCCTCAGACTTAAATCTTCTTCGGAAGTTTTTTACCTAGAAGAAAAGAGGGGGTTATTTAGTGTGTGTGAGTTTTTTTTTCTCTGTATGCTTACTTGGGTTTGGGTACAGACCTCATTGCTTGCTAGCTGAAGCATGCATCCTTCCTTAATGGGAGTGCATGGACGTTTCCTATGCACTTTTTGGTTTATGTTCTGAGTATTGTTGTCTTTTTGCCCGAAAATGTCACTAATGTTCCATTCAGCCACCCACCCCAACAAAAAACCCCAACAACCCTGTAAACAGCAGCAGAGTGACACCTAGTGACAGGACAGAGCATTGGTCTTTTAGAGCAGAAAGGTCCCCTGACTGTTGCAAAGTGAGAGCAATCACAACCAAAAAGCCTTGTTTATGATTGATTGGGTCTTCTTGGATGCTGCTTTTGAATCCACCTGGAGCCGCGCCAGTCAACAGGGAAAGGAGGGGGATCAAGGAAGTTGGCTAGCCAATTTGACCAATAAACATTCAGATTTCATAATAAATAGACAACAGGCCAATCACCAGATCTCTTCTGTGTCTGCTCGCTATCAGCTCTGGAGACCTGGATGGGCCCATCTTTTTTTTTTTTTTTTTTTTTTAAGGTACAGTATTCCAAAAACCTTACTGTCCTAGTTCCCCCTCCCATCCAGTAAGGAGGAGGAAGAATACCCCTTAATGTATCCTGGAATTTTAAAAACTCTAGCCTCTGAGTAGGAATAAAATGTTGCTATTCCTGTTGGAATTGCTGCTGAATGTTCTGCAAGAAGGGAAATGTCATCTGTTTGTTTGTTGTTCTTGTTTTTTTAAAAAAAAACCCAAACAAAACAAAAACAAGAACTACAGCAACAGATAGAGGAACACACAGCAACCTTTATTCTATGTGTCCCCCGACCTGTCAAAATAGTGAAATGAATCCCTCTTTATCTTCCAATATCTGTAGAAACAGAAACTATTTATTAGATGAAACACCAACTAATAGGAAGGAAGAGGACCACCTCTAAACAAAAATAACATTGTGATAAGACAGAGAAAGAGTTTATTCCACACTGCTGTATGTACTATTTTTTTTCTTGTGAATGATCAAATGCAGTACTCAAAGCAGTACTCAAAGCTCCATGGGGAACACAAATTAATGTGGGGCTATCATTCTATAAACTCATTCTAAAGGTATGTAATAAATATGCTAATGATTGTGATTAAAAGGAGGGGAACATCTCAGTGGGAGAACAGCACATAATTTGGAAGCATAATGACACAGTTTGGTTGCTAACATCTCAACTCAAAAGGATCTTAGAGATGGGAAGCACCTCAGAGAATGGGCAGGCAGGGTAGATAATATTTGCCCAAAGCCACCAGGGCTCTGATTCATTTCACTGGATCTATATGGGTCATGTTGAACTGTAGGTAGAGTAGGAAATTTTATGCTGGCTGAGATTCATTAAAGTTCATGCTGGCTAGGGGACTCTAGGAGTTGTTTAAAGAAATACCTTTTCCAAACTCTGGCATAAGTGATGGCTATAAGACAATATCACACTACACTGTTATTGCGCTACTATTCCACATTAACTGCTGTGGCTGCTTCCTGGGGAATCCTGGGATTTGCAGTTTAGGGAGGGGCAGTTAGTACTCTCAGCCAGAGGATTCTTAGGCCTCACTAAACTACAAACCCCAGAATTCCACAGGAAGCAGACACAGCAGTTAAATTGGAATGATGGGTACTAAGATAAAGTAAAAGCCCAAGGCATTTTTCTGTCTCTAGTTTTCCCACCCACAAGAAACAGTTGTTATGTTCTTGTTCCTTGAATGGCACATGGAAGTCTCCAGTTGTCTCCAATGGGATCATGTTGAAGAGCATGGCATATCTTTTTTCCCCACCATCCAGAACTTTCATGGTTAGAGGCTATGGCTAAGACAATTGTAACATCCATCCATGACTGTATCTCTACAGGGAACCAACAGGGCCTTCCTGTTCACTCCTACCAGTACCACTTGTGCATCATCATGACTAGATGACCTAAGCCATATAGAGATGTGCTGCCATTATGCATAGTGTTTTCTTCTAACATTTCACCTTCCCACCAGCTGGCAGAGCCAACTGGCAGCAAAATTCGATTGCTGAATACGTAATTGAGAATGAAGGGGTCAGTAGCTTTGCCTTTTGGTTTTAAGGCTTTTAAAATTCTGAGTAACAACCACACCAAGGGCCTTACCACACTTCAAAGAAAAGTGGCAACACACCAGGAATGTTCTGTTTTCTGCGCTGCCTTACAACATGACATTGTCCTTCTTCCAGCATTCTTTCATCCAGTCCCAGGGGAACCAAGGTAAAACCTCATCTTTTTGCTAACGGGTTTTTCTTGTTAGTAAAAAGACATGGGTTTACCTCGGTCCCTCATGGGACTGGAACAAAAGAATGTTGACGTAATGCGGTAAGGCAGTGCAGAAGACTGAACGTGCCCCCGGCCACTTTTCTTTGGCGTGTGGTAAAGCCCCTAGAGTGGCTACAGTCCTATACTTTAAAGAGGACAACCCCCTGGTAAGAAGAATCCTTTATATGAAAAGCTGTCCAGTCCAAGTCCAGTATAAAGGTAAAGAAGTCCAAGAGAGGAGAGCAGCAGGGGCCTTGCGGTTGCTTGTCAACAATGAGCACCTAGACAGCAGACTGAGTTTGCACACAAGTCACCTAGGGACCTGCCATATTATACAGTACTCGTATAGCACTATGATTTCATTTTAATTGCTATGGTTCCATCTGATGGAATCCTGGAGTACTAGAGCTCTCTAGCCAAGAATTCTAAATAGCCCTCCCTAAATACCCCTCCCAATATATCTAGTCCTGTCTTCTGAGACACCTGCCAGGACCAGGGCTAAAAAAATAATATCTGGGGGCCTTTCACACTATGATTCCACTTTAACTGCCGCATCCTATGGAAATTGGGATTTGAAGTTTAGGAAGGGGTATTTAGAATTCTCAGACAGAGAGCTCTTACACCAAACTACAAACACCAGGATTCCACACAGTGCAACTATGGACTTTATCAGATGTGGAAAAACTATGTCATAAGGACACAATGATAACACAAAAAGTTTAAATTATCAGATGTTGTCATTGTTCACCATTCCAGGGGCATAGCATGGGCCTGAATAAGTCATCACTTTTTATTGACAGCTTAGCTTGTCAATAAAAAAAATGACGCCTCATCTGCGCCAGCACTATGCCCCCAGAATGGCTGAACAAGGGCATCTGATAATGTCATTGTTTGTGTTATTGTCGCATCCTAAACGACACATTTTTTGTGCAAGTTACCTCATCTAATAAAGTCCTATGGCAGTTAAACTGGAATTATAGCACTATAATTATGTATTGTGAAATGGATGAGTCAATCCACCTGTAATGCTGTTTTCTGGTAGGGGAAAAAAATCATTAAACGAGGGGCACTTTCATACTGTCTTTCTGTGTGTGTGCATTTGCATATAAATAATGTATGAGTCACATTTTCACATAAATCAAGATCTTGAGGTGACATACAGCTTTAAAAATAAAGTAAAATCAGTTAACAGTTAGTAGGAATAAATAAGCAGTAGAAGTATGAGATATTGTTGAATAGGGGAAGTGAGACTTTTATGTCATGTATAACCATCAGTAAGAAAGTTGGAAGTTATTTTTTTCTTTTTTGTATTCTGTCCTATTTCTGTGTCTGATATTTTTTCTATCCTTTTAAAAAACTTTTTTGTATATTTTAAGTACAATTTTAACATAGCTGGAAATTTTTAATAAAATTGTTTTAAAATTTAAAAAAATCCTGAGATGACATGCAGGTATAAAAATAAAATAAAATCAATTAACAGTGATCCAATAATTAACTATTAAAATATACAGCCAACAACAACAAAACAAAGAATGATCATTGAGCACATCATCCAACTAAACAGCAGGGCTGTCCACTGCCATTTGAGTAAATGCTCACAGTGCATCCTACAATAGGTAGAGAATTGTTGTTATTACTCACTGAGAAAGCACAGGCTATTCCCACAAGGCAGAGCAAGATGAGAGCTGTCCTCATTTTTCAGATTTCTGAAAAAATAAAATAAAATAAAAGGATATACACTTGGGAAATGATCTAGTCAGGAAGGCATTCATGCAATGATTGAGGCATTTTCACAACCTTGTGCACACAGAAACACAGTTTGTTTCATTTCCCTGCTCAAAATCTTCAGGTCTCTGTGGTCAAATACCACATAAGTACGGGTAGAGAAACATCTTAAGTCTTACAAAAGTTTCCTTTGCCAGTGAAAGGTAGAGTATTATTAGCAGTTTCCTTTGGCCACAATGCTATGTGCTGGTAGTGTGCATAAGTTGAGCAGAAGGTCAAGAAATCAATAAAAATGGAAGGAAAAGTTGATATCTTATATTCTTCCTAATCCATGCTTGACCACCAGCCCTCTGTTGCTTCACACTGAATATGGGTAAGGGAGCATGGGTATAGGGGAAGAGAATCAGTGTTCTAAGCCTTCCCCCCTGTTCTGGCACCACATCCATGCACTTAAGGGTGAACATTAGTTTGAAAGGAACAGAGGAAGTTTCCAAAGTGGGCAAGTCCATAGAGTGTCCCAACAAGTTATAACTTTCCTATCCTCTTCAGTTCTCTAGTGCTTTGCTTAGAAGAGAAGCCCTTCCTATAAAATGAGCATTTAAAAGAAGGGGGACACTTGGGTGGACCAGATGTTGAGTAGGGAAAGCCCCCCCTTCCATTTCTCTTTTTTGCAGGTGTCATCTACAATTCCTGCGGTTGAGTACTGACTGACAAGGATACCCCCTTATGTCTGTATTTTGGCAGAGTATGATGTAACCCCTGTGAATTCTTGGTTTGGTCCAGTGCATGGAAAAACCCTAAAAGAGGGTTTAGAGTCCTGAGCTCAGAAAGAGAGGGAGCGCAGGAGAGGGAAATTGCTGCAGTTGCCAAGGTTCAGGAGTAGGCCCTTTTCACTTTGAATAAGATAGCAAGATTTTCAATTATGTATTTAGGAGGAGACAAAGGGGTAAATTCTTTACAGTGCAATTTTTGGTGTACATATCTTTTATTAAGGGCTTCAAGTTTTGTCTCCAAGGTTGTTTACAGAATGTACAAAACATTTCCACATTTACAGTAGGTCCTGCACTGGCACTTAATTGGATGCACAGAACTATTGGGACATTGAATATGTGTTCAGTTTAACACACACACTCACAACTTAAATTGTGATTGTTCTTGCAATATTCATTTAAAATTGGCCCCATGCAAACCTTGACAGTGTCTTGAATAACAGCTGAAGACAGTATTGTTGGGAGAGGAAACATTTTGCATTTTAGATGGTAGGTAAGAATCTCAGGTCAGTGCCAGGGCTGGTTGGGGGAGGCATGCATGGTTTGAGGGGACCCTTGGCATGGGGCCTTTGAATGTCTCTATTGTCATTGTCCTAGTTCCCATGTGGGTATATGGGCTTTATTCTTATTTATTTCTGCCTAGATATGACAGCAGATGGGTAGTTTTCCTGGAAGAGTAGGGCAAGCACAGTGGTGGTACTCATCTGATGAACAGGTACTGAAATTCCCCACAATGCACTATAGTAAAGTTGCACGGTTGTAAAGTTGTGGTGCCCCAGAGCACTGTGGACAATCAATAGCAGCTTCCCGGCATGTACTGGGTAAGGCCATCATGTCAACTCAGCCACTGCCCTAGTATACTGTCTGCCAATGCCAGGCTTACACATCCTCCAACTTTTCACAGAGAAAAACTAAGACATATGTCGCCAAAGTGGCTAAAGTTATTAATGTAGAAGGACACACAAGCTAGGAGAGGCTGCAGAATATTGCTTTTTGTCTGAACCTAGTGGGAAGGGCAAAATTCCATCCCCTTCTCTTTTCTCCTCCTGCTGAGTCAATAGAGTGCAAACTTCTTTTGCACTTTGAACTTATGCTGCATCAATAGAAGTGAGCTGAGGAGAAACAGGTGAAACAGGAGGAGGAGAGAGAAACTGGGACATTTTAAAAGCAACTGAAAAAGTGGGACAGCGGAGGATTAATTGGGGCTACCCCTGACAAATCAGGACAGTTAGAAGGCATGGTCTTGTAAAGTGATGCTGCTGTCATCATATTGATATATCATGAGGTGATAGGCCTATTTCTGTCATTTATTGGTCCGCTTCTCTTGGTCAGGATTTGGCATGATCAGGTCACTTTCTCCTTTTATACATCTGAAAATAACAAGTACAGTTGGCCCCTGGTATCTGATGGGGTTTGGTTCCAGGACCCCACATGATTATCAAAATCTGTTGATGCTCAAGTCCCATATACAATGGCATAGTAAAATGGTGTCCCTTATATAAAATGGCAAAGTCAAGATATACTTCTTGGATTTCTTTAAAAAATATTTTAGAGCTGTGGATAGTTGAATCCATGGATGCCAAATCCATAGATACAGAGAGCTGACTATATTAGTTTGCATGGTGAAGTTACAGTTTTCTCTGTACCAGAAGAAACCTAAACAAAAATGCAAAAATATTGTACTAGACTGCATAGCAGTTGTCAAGATGGAATCAACGAGTTGTTGTTTTAGAGGATGGCTGCCAAATTTTGCCCTAAATTAAAAAGCAGCTCCATATCTTTGAACGTCATATCATCTAACATAATAGGCACCTCTTATATAAGCACCACATCACACTAAACTATTTGCTGTGATGCTGTCAATTTTTTTTTAAATTGTGTTTTACAATAAAATGGTGTTTTTTTAAAAAAAAATTGGCAACATGACAGTGAGGCTGCCCTCTAGTAGCTGTACTGATTTTATCTGGACAGGGTGTAATTCAGAGTTAATTAAATGTGGTTGGTGACCTTGGTCTGGAAGCCTCAGACCTCTGAACAGTAGCTGGAATGAGCCCACATCCACCCTTAGGGAATGCTGACAGAAGATGTCAACTTGATCTCACCAGCAGGTAGAATGAGCTCTTAACAGACCAACATGCCAATCCATTCCTAAACCACAATATTAATAATTATGAGGTATGTCCTGCCTAACCTTCAGACCAAATGAATCATGCAACATGTTGCACAAATGAGTTCTGGATATTCTGGAATGGATGACAATTATTAGAGCATCATATGCATTCACTTCTCTTTTAGAATAATCCAAGGCCTAAAATAAGCAGCATATTTCATTTAACTGATATTATCCATATTTATAGTTTGGTCTTCACAACATGAACAGTGAGCCAGTAAGTATCTGCCTACAGTCAGCCCTCCATATCCATGGGTTCTGCATCTATGGATTCAACCAACCAGAGCTTGAAAATATTGGGGGGGGGGAGGGATTCCAAAAAGCAAACCTTGCTGTTCACCATTTTATATAAGGGTGCCATTTTACTTCACCATTGTATATAATTGGACATGAGCATCCATAGATTTTGGTATCTATGAGGGGGTCCTGGAACCAAACCCCAGTGGATACTGAGGGTCCCTGGTATTTGTATTATATCCCCAAAACACACAGTTGAGACTGGCTGATAATGGCCAGTATCCTGTTGGTTAGTCCCTATTAGAGTAGACCCATTGGATCAATTGTTGAATGGTGGGGTCAACACACAGGTAAATCCACTTGATTCAATGGGTCAGGGATAGCAATAGGATTTAGATCATGGTCTTCCTTAAGGCAATAAAGTACATTCATGTCCAAGGTAGCACCTAGGTAACCTCTAGAAAAGTGGTGGTAATACCTGAACCAGACCTCCCAGAATTTCTCACTGGTGGCCATGCTTGCTAGAGCTAATGGGATCTGCAGTCTTACAAAATTTAAATGATCACATATTCACTAATCCTGCTTTAGGAGAGATCACATTTACCAGCCTGAGCCCTATCTGCAATATACGAGACAATAGCAGTGACGTACCTGACAGGGTTGTTGCAAGGATTGCTAAGATAATGCATCTAGAGTGCTTCAAACATATACAAAATGCTAAATGAATGTTAAAAGTTGTTACTGCCTTCATTAGTACAGTTTTATCAGAGAGAACAGGTAAATAAAAAATAGTAATAATTGTGGGTTTCTCCTTGTTCCCACCATTGCTACAGGTAATGCTATAAAATAAAGCCCAGTCAAGAATGTTTGAAGCAAGACAGCTAAGAAAGACTTTCCTCTAGCTTGTACAGGTCCCATTTTATTATTTTTAATTAAAGTGAGGTGAAAGCAAGCATTTTACTGCTTCCTAGTAAAATGCTCTGATTTAAACAACAGAAGTCATGTTCTTGAGAAGCTCACACTTACAAAGTGAAATATAGATTACCTCAAAGATCCATGGGCTAAAAGTAAGGTGAAAATGTTATTGCTTGCATAGAACCAAGTATAGTTGGTAGTGACTTACCAGTTTGCAGTCCTTGTAGTCCTGAAGTATACAGGCTGGTCTCAAAGGATTCAGGGGACAGAGATTTTAACAGTTCATCTGTTTGTTCTTGGTCATCCTACTGGGATATAAGCACTATTTTTACCCTCCACCAGCCAATCACCGCTTTACAAGCATGATGTCAGCAAGTGGACTCTTCCCAGAAAATCTCAAAACTTCAACATTTTTCTAGTCCCAGATTTTTGTTTATAAACATAAAGTGCCATTTTAGTGCCCAAAGTTTTGGATCATTCCACTTAATTAAAGGGTTGAGCCAGAGATGAATGGGTTTGGACGCAGAGCTGTATAATGATGGCCTAGATTTAAATTGAACTAAATATTGGGAGATATTAGGGTGTGTGTGTGTTTTAAAGAAAAAAAAGTTTTTCTTTTGTGGAAGGGAGGTAGAATCATGAACAGGTAGAGCATGACCTTCTTACTTTTCTCCTGTGACTCTGTATGCAAACAAGTGAAATGTCTGAGGTTTAACTCATGTAAAGATAAATTGGAGTTGATTCAAGTGGTGAAAGAATCACTTTTCACTTCATATTTTTACCTACATGGAGCTGCTTCAGATATGGTTTTCTCACATGTTAGTTATTCACATATTTAGCAGTTACGTGGTGGGCTTTTTTTTTTTTAGTGTAGGAAGCAATATATACATATACATACAGATACATCAGGATGAAAGAAAGTTAAGGCCAGAAAAGCATGCTTCAGCCAATTATAGGGTAGTCCAAATCATTTCAGTGCCTGAGGTAGAGCACCAAATGGTGTTTCTTTCCTCATAATTTCCTCATATTTACAATCCCACAATCCCCAACTCAGGGTGCATATATTCAAAGCTACCTAAGTCACTTTGACACATGAACCAGTGGCAATTGGTGGCTTCAGTTTCAGATGGGCAGTGAATCCACTCTGGTTTTTTAATCTGAACTTTAAAGGAGTATTCCAAGGTGCTCCATAATTGGTTCAGCACCTTGGATTTGTTGTTATTTTCAGTCAAGTTGACTTTTGCTTATGGTGACCCTGCAAGTGAGAGACCTCTATGAGCCCTCCTGGTCACAAACTGCCCTGCTCAGATCTTGCAAACTTAGTGCCATCATTTCTTTGATGAAATCGATCCACCTGTAGTGTAGTCTCCCCCCCCATTGCTTTCCATTTTAACAAATCACATTCTCTCAGCCTCAGAGGAAAGCAATGGCCAACCTCCTCTGAACAAATCTTGCCAAGAAAATCCTGAGATAGGGTCACCATAAGCCAGAAATGACTTGAAGGCACACCACCACCATCACAACATTTTTTCAAATGAGTCACATTGTTTCATGATATGTTCAAACCACAACCTCACTTTAGTCATTTTCACTTCTACTGAGAGTTCAGGCTTTATTTGCTCTAAGGCCCATTGTGCTGTGTGGAATCCGTAGAACTCTTATCCAGCACCACATTTCAAATGTGTTGATTTCTTCCTTTCAGCTTTCTTTATTGCCCAGCTTTCGAAAGTATAAATCAGAAATGCTATGGTCTGGATGATTCTGATTTTAATGATATATCTTTACACTTGAGGATCTTATCTAGTTCTTTCACGACTGCCCTTCCAGGTCTAAATCTTCATCTGATTTCTTGACTACAGTTTCCATTTTGGCTAATGACTGAGCCAAGGTATAGGAAATCTTTAACTATTTCAATGTCTTCATTCCCACTTTAAAATTATGTAACTCATTTAGCTCCCTTAAAATTGGATGAAAACTTATGAGATTCAGCACCTTGTGGACCTGGGAGCCACTAGCTTGTTTCTCAGTTCCTAGAAGTAAAAATACACTCAATTGATCTATATTATCTGCCCTTTCAAAGCACCTCCAAAACCTACTGCTTGCAATGGCTGCCTTACTGTGTCTAGCGTTAGGGCCAGTCCTTGCCAGTCCTTGTCTCATACAAGAAAAATGCATGGGCAGAAAAGATGAGGCCAGGCCACTGATCAGAATGTGTAGAATCCATAAGTAGAGCCTGTGTGGATCAAACCAAAGGTCCACCATTCTTTCCCACAGTGGCCAATCACAGGGCTGACCCTTCAATTAGGCCAGGGATGAGCAATTTTGAAGGGTCTGGTTGCTAATTTTCTGCCTCAGGAATTCTCCAGGGATCACGCAGACTGCCAAAAGTGCCCTAAAGCATAAAAGTAACTGAAGGTCCACTGCAAAATTGGTATTTTTAGAAGTTAAACCGTGTAAGAGGCCCCTGCAACCTATTTAAAAAGTGAATTCTCTTTCTAGAAGGCTTCCTAGTGACACAATTCACCCCCCTTTCTGCCCCTAAATAGTGAGCAAGAGAATCTGTAGGGGGCAAGGGCCATGAGATCAATCTTTTCACATGTGTCCCAGGGCTGTCCTTTGCCCATTCCTTCATTGAGCAGACTTGAAACTTTGAGTTTCCTGGCAGCCATCATGACTAGTAGACACTGTTAGGACATCTGAATCTCCTTTACAGTCATTTGTATTAGCTAGATGCCATTACCTCATTTTGCAGATGTATGAATTCTATATATGGGTTATGTATTTTGTGGAGAAGTACTTTCTTTTGACAGCAGCACCTCAGACTAAGAAACTGCTGGCTCCAGCTAGAGTCAACTTATTTAATCAATTGCTAAATGGCTACTCGATGGTAACTTACATAATTTCCATTGATTCAGTCAGTCTCCTCTACCTCAGACTAGGAGTTTGATTTAGGCCATAGTTTTCTCAAACCTTTTGTTTTCTTTCTTTCAAAATGCATTGGTTTTTGCTTCTTAGTTGAAGTCTCTTCTTTGACATTTGTTGATACCTTCATGTCCTAGAAAGACTTTATCAATGTTCACCAGTACCCTATGACCCAAGCAGTGTTTTTGTTTGTCCCACACTGCTGGGATGAGCCTCCTGTGCTGATTGTACCATACACTGGCCATGTCAAAGAGTTCTTGGGCACACCTGGGCTACCAAAAGGGCATTATAATCTTGGCAAAATGGAGGTGATAATGAGTCCACGGTAGAGATGGAAAGAATATTCATAAGCAGGCCCTTGGTATCCATGGGTTTGGTATCCATGGATTCAAGCATCTGTGGATCATTGTACTGAATACCTAAAATGGCACCGCTGCATGCCTAAAATTGTGGTGCCCATAACTAAAATGGCAGCACCCTTATCTAAAATGGCACTGCTGCATACCTAAAATAGCAGCACCTGTAACTAAAATAGCAGTGCCTATTGACTAATATGGGACTCAACCATCCATGATTTTTGCTCTCCGTGGTGGATTCCGGAACTGAACCCCGGTTGATACAAAGGGCTCACTGTATTACTATTATTATTATTACTATCATTTTTATTATTCCTTATTCATTCTCAGCTTGAAAAATGGGTTTTCCCAACAGCTGGGAAACCCTATCAGGAAGAATAATAGAGCAGTAAGAATTTTGTGCAGTTTTCTTTTGGTAGAGGAAATTTGTGCACAGAAAACAGGGAGGGGTTTGCACAAAAAACCTCATGTTTTTCTTGTCAGAATAATCCCTTGAACACATGGAGAATACTGTAGAATAATATTTATTTTCTCCTGCAACAGGAAGAAAACTATCATAATTATGTGTTCTCACAGGTAAGGATGAAATATTCTGAGGGTTTACATCCACACCCACCCTACTGCTTGATGGTGGCCAAAATACTAGATCAAGCAGGTGAAGTGTAAATTTACACTCAAGCGATCATGTGGTGGTTGCACCATGCTGCCTTGTTAGTGAGTTGCAGCATTGTACAATCATATGTGCAACACAGTCAGCATAAACATCTGTATGTGCAATGTACACTTTCATATCCAATGAACAGGCACATCAGTTTGCAGTTGTGTGCAATGTACATGTGCAGACATGCACAACACACAACCATGCACAGTGCCCCTGCATGCACAACTCCAAATGTTTAAACTGAATACAGACACTGCATTGGGCAAACATGTCCAACAACTTCTGCTGAGTACTTACACATCCATAAGACATCAACAGGATTCCAGCCCTTCTCTCTGTTTTTCTTGGCTGGAATCCTGTTAGTCAGTCCCAATGAGATCAACCTCTTTGCATCAATTATTGGATAATGATTCAGCATATAAGTAAATCCAGTTGATTCTGTGTATTTATTCCAGTTGGGACTAGCAATAGGATTTATGCCTCTGTGTCCTAACTTGTACTAGTTTTGTCAAAATACTTTAAAAATACTATTAATGTTTTATTTTGAAATTTATTTTACAAAACTCACAAAATGTTTACTTTCCATGACTTCTTTCATCTTAATTGGAATCAATGGGAGCTTGTGATTTTCTTGTAAGTGAGGCACTGAATCCACTCTGGCTTTCAGTCTGAAATTTAAAGGAGCTATTCTAGATGCTGACCCCAACCCCCAAATAGGCTGGACACTTTGAATAGCTCCTACAGTGTTCAGACTGAAATCTGTAGTGGATTCAGTGGGAATTCCATGCACGTATTGATATGGAAATCACCAACTTCTGATGGGAACCGTCAAATATGCTTCAAACAGTGGATGGGCCATGCTATTTTGCTGACTGAGCCAAAGGACAAGACGGCACCCATTTCATGTACAGAAGCCCTCTAGATAGACATGAGTATTAATTCAGCACCAGTGATGGGACAGCATCTGTGACTCATTTGATGCCAGAGGCAGCTGCCTTGTTTTGCCTAATGGTAGGGCAAAAGGGTGATGTGGTCAAAATGTAGCTGTGGGCAAAATTATGATATGATCTTGCACAGTCTCTTCCTCTCTCTCTCTCTCCCTTCCTCTCCCTCTGGCTTTTCTTCGCAAACGAAGATTCAGGAAGGACTCATCCCGTGCTTTCTGCTGATGACTAAAAAGGCCAATCCGAGATAAACAAGTCCAGTTGCAGAAAGCACAGCAGAAGGTCTCCTTGGATGATGTTTCTGGGTTGTGATTCTTTCTGTGTTGTCGTTTCTCTTCAAGACTTGTTTGGCGTGAGTTCTCAAGTAAGGCTGCAGCATTGTGGATAGTGCGTCTCCATGCCTCCCGATGTAAGGCCAGGGCGGACCATTGTTGGTGATCAATTTGGCCAAGCCTGAGATGTTGTTTCAGGGAGTCCTTGTATTGCTTTTTTGGAGCGTCCCCTCTTATGCTGATGCGTGGCGAGTTCACCGTAGAGTACTATTTTTGGGAGGCGATGGTCCTCCATCCTAGAAACGTGCCCTGCCCAGCGCAGCTGTGTTCTCAATATCATGGCCTCAATACTGGTGATCCCTGCTTGCTCAAGGACAGCAGCATTTGTCACATCGTCAGTCCAGTGTATATTTAGGATTGTGTGTATCAGCACTGATGAATGCGTTCGAGGAGTCGTAAGTGGTGGCGATGGGTGACCCACGTTTCAGACCTGTAATGGAGAACAAAGAAAACAGGCATCATTTGGGAGCTTTATGGACGTTTGAGGTTAGTTTGGTAATTCTTGCTCAAATGAGCCTACTGGGAAATGCACAATCTAGACTCAGCAATATATGTTTTAATTCTACTCAATAATGCATTGTAAAGGAACATCTGCAAACAAAAGATGCTGAATATTTTATGCATGAGGTTGGAGAACAGCATTGACTTAAATTAGCAAATCAGACTATAGATACTAAATTGGATTTTTGGTCAAGACAGTGGGGTTAATAATGCTATACTTGAAGAATTGCATTTGGCCACAAGTGATGAGGACAGTTGGTTTTTGGCTTTCATTCTGAAGCCGTGTCCTTCCAATGCGATGCTAGGTTTGGTGACTGCTTGCTGACTCAGATGAAAAATGGCCACCTAAGTTCAGGACAACCATTAAGTTCCTTGGTGGTCTGACACTTGGCTGGACTACTAGAGACAGGCTTTTGGCTCATATGAGGCTGGGATTTTGGGTGGGCACTAGCTACTGAACTGTAAATGGCCTGGAGATTGTTTGCATTATGTTCATACTTACTTGAACTGAAGCATCTGGACGCTTTGGGTAGAACAATATAAAATGTATAATTCTAGGGTAAAAACACGAGAATTGCAAACCTCAGAATGCTACCTGTCTGCAAAATCCAGATGGCAAGGTTGGCTCTTGCCAACATAATCTCAACAGACTCTAGTTACATTTTTATAGCAAGCTCGCTATGATGGAAAGTAATTGTAAGTTATTCTGAAAATAGGAATCTCTCTCTTTCTCCTGGGATCTAGTGTCTGGTTGGAACAAAGAAGATCTTTGTAAGGGAATTCATTAAAGTGTCAGTCTTAGGTGTTCTGCTTTGAACCAAGATTTAAAATGAGCGCATCTGGAGAAAGGCCCGGAAGCACTGGTATCATCCCATTTTTGCTAGCACTGGGCCAAATATTTCTTCCACATTTTCCCCAACTGTTCTCATTTAATGTGAGATTTAAAAAAGAAAGAAAGAAATTGCTTTCAAAATGTTCAAAGGAGAAGAAAATCGCAGAGAAATTCTCATGGGTACCATTGGGAAGTTTGGGTTTACATTAGTTATGAGGTTTCCTCTGTTTATGTGGGAAGGAGTAGCCTACCTATCAGTATCTTTCATCATTGCTTGGTGTGTGTGTGTGTGTGTGTGTGTGTGTGTGCACATCTACAGCCTCCTCAACTTCCCACACTCCAGTTAAAGCCCAAAGAAGACATAATGTGGTAACTCCATTCCTATGGGTTCAGAGAATGTAAGGCAGATGCAGAGGATCTAGAGCAGAGCTTGAAATGTTGCTTTTTACTCATTACTGTACTGTACAAGCCTGATCCCTAGGGCTTGTCTAGATGAGAAGATATAATGTGGATTGCTGCGCATTAAGGCAAATTCACAGCAGTGTTCATTTCTTTCCATGGTCCTTTGGCAAAATCACTGGCATGCAAAGCTATCCATGTTTGAAGTGCACATGCAGCCATGCCTGTGAATCAAGATGGTGGCCAAGAGTGAATTACTTGCATTATTATTTTCCACAAGTTGTTGCTGCTGCATAATATTTTTTTTTAACTGTCAATCTAAGGTGTGCAAGTGCAACCTTCTGCTTAAAGAAGCTGCTTGGTTGCCTCAGCGCAACAAAAACATGCATGATCGATAATGCGAAACTCCAAAATGGTGCTTCTGGCTACTTCATTGCTGGAAAGTCTGCCCCCCCCCCAATACATGTCCAATAAATCACTGTTCCACTTCTGCCCTCACCGAGAATGTGCTGTGATGCAAATTGGATGTCCAAACAAATGGTAATATGCATTCCCACACATTATAGTTGTCCCTCTGCATCCACGGATTTGGTAGCCACTGATATAAGTATTCATGGCTTGAAAATATTCTTTAAATAATAATAATCCAAAAAGCAAACCTTGATTTTGCCATCTTATATAAGGGACACCATTTTGCTATGCCACTGCATATAATGGGACTTGAGTATTCACGGATTTTGGTATCCACGGGGGATCCTGGGACCAAACCCAGCGAATATGAAGGGACAACTGTATTTTAAAAAAACCTTGTGGAAAGCCATGAAGGCTTTCTCCACACAGTAAATTGAGTTTTTGGACCCGTCTTCAAAAACCATGAATCTCAGTCAGATCTCATTGGGACAAAAGGTATTGTCTGCGAATTCTATTATGATTATTTTCACCATCTAGACAACTCCCTAGGGACAACCCTGGTGATGTCATCCAGCATTGTGCATTAAGCAGCAACCACATTTGTTTATGGCTTGTACGGATCAAGCTGTGTCATAGACGGATCATTTCCTGGTCAAGATGGAGCTAAGAGCTACTGTCTGCCCCACCGGGGGTGGCGGACCTATTAGAATGGTCTACCCTTGAAGGCTAGTGGAACCAATTGGGTTCTAGAAAGCCTTGGAGGGTTTAATGGTTGGTAACACCAGTGATTCTGCTGAAGCTTTGGTTAATATTTGGAACACTGACCTCACCAAAGCTATCGACATAATTGCTCCCAATTATGTCGATTCCAGCCTGCTCCTAACATTGCGGGCGTGCAAAGCCTCTGTCCTTTTAAATCTTGTACTTACCCCAACAATCGCCAGACCGGCCAGAACACTTCTAGGTCAGATCAGGACATCCAGGTAAGTGTCAAACTTTTTTTGACCCTCCCTGGGTTACTTGGAGGTTTTTTAGTGTGTGTGTGTGTGTGTGTGTGTGCTGTGTTTAACTTTTTGATGTGTATTTTTGTTTTTGGAATCGTGTGGGATTTCAAAAGAGGAAGTGAACGGAGCTCCACTCACTTCCTCTTTATTACCAGAGGAGCCTTTGCCAGGAAAGGAGGTAAATGTGTGTGTGTGTGGGGGGGGGAACGTTCTTTTGCCAGCATAAAAATTGATTTTTTTTTATACTGGCAAAATAATGCGTCAAGGGAGACGTCTGATAAAGTCCTTAGGGAGACAGGATAAGAAACATTTAACCTAGCCAGAAGGTAGATACAGAGCAGAGCACAAAGTGAGCTCTGGTGAAACAAGTGGGAGGGAAAGAGGTGTCTAACTAAGGACTTTATTAGATGAACCTCCAAAAATGTCTCTTTAGCACCATATTTTGCAGCACTTTTCTGCCAGCAAAAGAACCCTTTTTATCAGTCCTACCTTCAATAGCATGAAAAGGCAGTCCCATTATTACTGTTTACCTCTGCATTCATGATCTCGGTGATTCTTGTGAGAAGATGTGAGAGTGGTAAAAATTTAAAATATAGCAAAATAAACACATAAAAAGTACACACAAGAACAGAAACACACTAAAAAAAGTTCAAAAGTAAACTGGGGAGGTTCATAAAAAGTGTCCCCTACCTGACGTTCGTGTTCTCAACCAGAAGTGTTCTGCCCATTGATGCTGTATTCACGAGATCAAAATGGCCAAAGCTTTCAAATGCTCTTAGTACCAGCAAAAAATGCCATGGCAAATCTATTTACAGCTTGGCCCGTCAATTAAAAAAAAAGCCTTATTTTCAAGATATAATTGTGAAAGCATGACATTGTTTGGTATGCGCACCCTTTCGTGTTCATTAGGCATCATTATGACACCATATTTGGTGACTCTGATGAAGTCCTAAGTAAACAAGATAGGCTCCCCCTGGAAATTCTCTGTAAGTTGCTGCAACAAGTCACTTGAGCATTGCAAATGTGTAGAAAGCTGGTGTTCCACTAGCTATGCTGGACTGTTGCACACAGTCCCTTCCTCTTGCCTGGAGATGACCTCTCCCTACTCAATTAGAGAATTTGCACACTTGTCTCCTGCCCAGAGATGACTCATGAAAACTGGAGACTCAGGGCCAACCAAGCCCTGAGACCTGGCAACCCTAGTAGCATACCACATGGCTACCCATGCAACATTTATTTCACAGAGAATGCTTGTGGTGGGAAGCCTACAGAAGCAGTCACTCATCCGACCGCTCCTCCTCCCCCTACCCAAAAATCTACTACATCTCTGATTAAAATTTATTAAATTCACTTTTTTAAAAAGCATACTACTACTACTACTTCGGGGGGGGGGAGCAATTCCAAATGGGTTGATAAAACATCTGAATGAAATTACCATAGATAGGATTACATTAGCATGATTACGGAAAGTGAAACTACTTGGAACATGCCACATTATCTGATGATCTTGCACTAATTCCTAGATTGTTTGACAGATTCCAGATCAATAATAGTCCAAAACTCCAGTCAGTAACACCTGGTAAACTGTGAAACAGAGATAGTAATATTTTTTGAAAAGATTTAAACAAACTGAAAAATTTGTGGCCCTTCAGCAACCCCCAGATGGCCTCTGGCTTCACAGAACTTGCCCATACCATCTTTAAATAAATAACTAAACAAGTATTAGGTATGTCCACATGGCTTTGTGTTTTCCTGGACTGTCAGATTCACCAAGATATGATATTTTTGAACAAAGGTAGCGGTTCTGTGGTCTGTGTATAATGTGTGTATTTTTATTTTTATAATGTGCACGCACCACAACAAAACCCTCAGAAATCCAAATCCAAAGGCCCTGAAACTTTGGGGCCTCAGGTTAAAATCTTGTACCAACTTTTCTTACACCAACTGTTCCTTTATACTGCATATTACAGTTGGTATAGAAAAGCAGAACAGGAATTTTTGAAAACAGCACCAACAGCAACAATAACAATAACAAACTGAACATTGCTGTCCTTTAATGGCACAACAATCTGTGAATATCTGCTTCACTGAGGCAGTCAGCAGCATACTGTGCCCACATAGGAGCAATTTTCCTCACAGTAATTTCAGTCTCTTGAAAATTTTGAAATTTTAACTAATTGCAGTATCAGTGCTTGAAATAAATGAAATATAGGTAGAACTGAAAAACAAGAAGGTGTTTAAAATGTATGCATCCCAAAATATAGGTTACTATAAACATTTCCAAATGAATTTACAATAGAGTTGTTTTTTTAAAAAATTAAGTTCCAAATGGAACATTCTGGAAATCCTTTTCAATAAGACAGCTCCTTGCTATATTCTTACTTTCTCTGCCTTCATAACTAAAAAATGAAGGATTTCAAATTCTTTGTAACTATCTCTCAATTAAAGTGCCATTAGAGCTCTTTGGACTTTATCAGGCCACCCTCCATTAATGTGTCTTTCCCACCATATTTTAAAGTGTCCTTCTGCCAACATAAGAATCCTTTCCACCAAACCCATCTCCAGCAGCATGAAAAGGCAGTCCCAGCATTGATGGAATACAAACAGATTTAGTTTTAGCTATTCACTCCCATGCTCGTGATCTTGCCAATTCCCGCGAGAAGACATGAGTGTGGTAAATTTTAAAAATAAAGCAAAATTAAGACATAAAATGTTCACACAAGCACAGAAACACACTTTAAAGGTTTAAAGTAAACCAGGGACAGTCATAAAAAGAGTGTCCCCTACCTAGTTTTCATGATCTCACCTGGAAGTATTCTGTCCATTGACGCTGTATTCACATGAGCACAATGGCACAAGGTTTCAAACGCCAGCAATACCGGCACAAAAATGCATTGGGAGATCTATTGACGGCTTGGCCTGTCAATAAAATAGAATACCTTTTTGACAATACAAAATTGCAAAAGGACGACACCATCATATGTGTGCCCTTTCACATTAATTTGGCATTGTTATGATGCTGTATTTGCTGTGTCTGATAAAGTCCTTTGTTTAAATGGCAATTGGCAGCCCCACCATCGTTACTGGTGGAAGAGGAGTTGCCTAGCAAAACTCACTGGTCACTACCGTTTGTCCACCTGTTGAGAGTGAGAGGAGAAAGGCGTATAAAAACAAGATACAGTTTAAAGAAATTATTCATACAAAAATTAAAAACACTTAAATGACAAGTCAGTTAAAAAACACAAGGTTAAAAGAATATAGTGCACAATTAAAACATAGTAAAAAAGATAAAAACAGATAAATGCTCTTTTTGCCACTTAAATTATAAGCCAAAGGCTTGCTTGAATAAAAAGATATTTACCTGCTGGCAAAGGAAAGGAGAGAGGGGGCCAACCAACCCTCCCATGGGAGAGATTTCCCTATCCTGGGAGCAGGCACTGAAAAAGTTCTCTCCCATGTCCTCACCAAATATGCCTGTGACATTGGTGGAACTGAGCGAATGTCTACTCCCAAAGGTCTTAACACTTGGGCAGGCTCATACAGGGAGATACAGTCTTTCAGATATTGTGGAACCACCAAGCTGTACAGGTATAGATCTTTAAATGTCATGACCAGCACTTTGAATTCTGCACAGATATGGAATGGAACAGTGAAGCTGTTTCAGCAGGAGGGTTCTATGTTCCCTGTAAACACCCACAGCCAACAGCCTGGCCACAGCATTTAGGACCCACTGAAATTTCCAAACAGATTCCAAATGCAGCCCCACATAGAACACGTTACAGTAATCCAACTGGGATGTAATCAAGGTGAGTGTTATTGTGGCCAAATCTGATGTGTCAAGGAATGGTCACAGCTGGTGATTTAGTTTTAGCTGTGCACAAACACACCTGTCTGCCACTGAAATCTGGGCATCCAGGCTCAAATCTGAGTCCAGGAGATTGCCTGAGCTGTGAACCTGAGATTTCAATGGGAGGGTAACTCCATCTAGAACAGGGTGAACCCCTATTCCATGATCTGCCTTTGGACAGACCAGAAGCACCACCGTCTTATCAATTTGGTTGCCCTTATCAAGTGCATTACTGACAACAGAGAGAGGTTGGTTTAGAACCAAAACAGCTTCCTTGAAGTTAGATGGAAAAGACAGATAGAGTTGGGTGCCATCAGTGCTCATACTCATAACAGTGAACTCTGGATGACCTCTCCCAGTGGTATAACTAATAATGAAAAAGTTTTAAAACACAAACATTAATTGATAACAGCTTAAAACACATGTAAAGTGTAGTCAGATGATACAGAGGATGGCACACCCCATAAAAATGTTTCTCTTTCTACCCATTAATTGCTGAACACTTGTTTAAATAAAAGTCTTTGCTTGCAGGTGAAAAGCAAGCAGAGTAGGGGCCAACCAAGCCTCTCATGGGAGTGAATTCCACAGCCTGGGAGAAGCCACCGAGAAGGCTGTCTCCTGTGTCATCACCAGATGTGCCTGTGATGCTGGTGAGTCTGAGGAAATTATCAGACCAGTGCCTAAAACAAGTTACTATGGCACTATATTTTACAGCGTTTGTGTTCTGGCACAATGACACACGTTTTCACACACTGCTGTGATAACAATACAAAATCACTCCAAGAATCTGGCAATATGAGTGCTCATGCCACTTCTCTGTTTCTCTGTGAATGAGATTTTGGTGTGTCTCACAAGAAGACGTGAGAGTGCTAAAAAGCCCCCAAACACCAAAATTAAAAAAGAAAATGTTCAGAAAAGCACAGATACATATTTAGAAACTTGCAAGCAAGATGGGAAGGTTCATAAAAAGAGTGTACGATACCTAGTTTTCCCTTTTGTACCCAGAAGTGTTCTGGCAGGACCGCCCATTAATGCTGGAATCACGCCGGCAGAATGGAGCACATTTTCGCACACATGAAAATCTGGAACAAAAATGCTATGGGAGATCAATTTTTTACTTCTCCCCAACAATAAAAAAGAACTCCCTCATAATGGCAGCAGAATGCTTGTAGAACGCTGGGGCACGTCATTGTCTGATAAGGTAGCCCTTTTGTGATTTCATGGTGTTGTTATAACACCATTTTTGACATGTCTGATAATCTCCTGAGAAAAAGCCTTCCTCTGATTACCAGAAGCTCAGACAGGTTCTTATCAGCAGATAACAGTTTTTCAGACCTTTAATTGATAATAACCCTTTAATTGCTTAGATTATAAATTGCCTTAGAATCAGTAACATTTCTGTTTCGAAAAACTGTCACACAAGATGCTCTAAACTCACTTAGTAGAGTGGAACATAAAAATCTAATAAACTAATGCATAAATAAAAATGGGTTGCCACTTAGAATGAGGAAGCTGCTTATAGGGAAACACACACTCAAAGCCCCTTTAGACACATGGTACTAGTTGCAATGTTTATTGGATCCATTCCTGGTCACTGTGCATTTTAACAGGAATTGTGGAGTAGAGCCAAGCGCTTTGCTGTCCTATGAAACAGAGCAAATGATTTAAAAGCTGTACAAGAAGCAACCATATCAAAGGGTGAAATGTAAAATTGAGAGAGAGAAAGAGAGAGAAATGCACCTCTTATATCTTCTCCAGAGCAATTATGTCAACTCTCATAACCAAACTGGCAGTTTCCTGCTGGAGAATACAATTTTATCTGGCTTTCCATACAGTGATGAAGTATGGACAACAACTATGAATGTATTTAGCTATTGCACCCATGTGGCTAACAATTAAAGGGAACCTTTAAATGGCTCAAGATAGACCTTGTTAATAACTGAGGAATCCCACAGTTATGACTTTATGAGTGAAATTCTTAAAACTAGCAAAGCAAACAGGAGGTGAGGGAGGGAGGGTTGGGATGACCTATCAGTTAAAAAATAACTGCAGAAGCAAAGAATGAGGCTCACTGTCCTGTTTCCAAATCAAACTGGAAAACTCCGTAGGACAGGAAAACCAAGGTTCTGTCATTTCAATTTTTTTTAACTCTGGCAGCAATGGTTTGTAAACACTTGGCTAGGAATCCAACATTTGGAT
Source organism: Gambelia wislizenii (assembly GCA_030847615.1). NCBI lineage: Eukaryota > Metazoa > Chordata > Lepidosauria > Squamata > Crotaphytidae > Gambelia > Gambelia wislizenii. The sequence continues at coordinate 21,993,869 of JAUMIR010000005.1, read as the reverse complement.
ATATAAATGGAGATGAATGCATTGGAACATTCCGCCCAAAATGGCGGGCTTTGCTTGCGTTAGTTGAACACATTAAGTTATGCAACATACTGTTGACCACGAATATCAGGAATGGCCCTAACAATGCCATGGGATTCCCTTATTAGATGGTTATAAGAACATAAGATCTGTGCTAAGTTCATCAAGCGTTCATCAATGAGCCGACTAAATGTCTGTAAGGATGCTACTGGTCACATGTACTACTTGAACTCTAGCCTACAAGTAGAACATGAGAGCAATAACATATTTTTCTTGTGTGCCCCAGCAACTGCTATTAGGGTCATGCTGTTTATGATCCTAAAGTAGCATAGAACCATCATGGCTAGTAGTAATTGATAGCTCCATCCTCCCTACATCTCAACTTGGTGGCCTTTACTACATATTGTGGCAGCAAATCCCACAGTTAAACTGGAATAAGCATTTCTCTCTCTCTCTCTCTCAAATATCCCATTATTCAGGTTCATCCTTTGATTGTTGACCCCTAGTTCTGATTTATAAGGAAGATATATTAAATACTTTTTATTTTATTATTAAAACATTTATTTATTATTTTATTGTATTATATTAAACACTTTTTATTATTTGTATTATTTGCAATATTTTATTTGATGATAATACATATTTTAAGTAAATATTTTATAGGCATAATGAAGATATCACTTGAATGTGGGTTATTTTTTTCTTGTGAATAAACACAACTTCCTTTGCATCTTATCTACCTTTCAGCAGTTTACTGAGACCTAGTAAATCTCTTTCCCACACATTCTTTTAAAATGTTTTATGAGAACTTTCTTTTCTCCTTTCTGATAAGGGCACTTTGCTAATCTGATCTTATTAGTGTGGCCTGTACCAGTCTAAAGAAAGATCCTGGATCGAGTGAATAAAATGTACTAGCCAACCGACTTTAGCTCAGGGGCTAACACAGTATTTTCATTCCTTTCCAAGGAGAGTTTAGAAATCTTTGATGTCACTGCAAATATTTAAAGCCTCTTTTAATTTTAACTCCTGCTTTGCAGGAGACAGGATATTAATTTATTAGACTGTCTGAGATGCATTTTAACTTATCTGGAATGCTGGATAGTAAGTGTGTGAAACAATTAGCAATTTTCATACCTACCAATATTTCACATATAAAAACTGGGACAAGTAACATTAGAGTGTGGTCAAGATGGCAAAAGATATTACTGAGGAAGAATGGCCAAGCTAGGAGAAGCTACAACACTTTGTTTTTGCCTGAGCTGATTGGTAAGGGCAAGAGTCTTTACCCACCTATCCTCCTAGTGTGTCCAAGAAAGCTGCCAGATGCCGGCAAAATATAAACACCTTAGAAGTGGGCCCTGATAAAGTCAACAGTCTGGGAAAGCGGCCAACTCCTAGTGATAATGAAGCCCAATGAAGTTCAGAACCAGCAGGAAAACACACAGAGAATAGCCCAAAATACAGTCCAAGGGTCATGGTTTACAGAAGGCAGCATGGTTGAGAAGCAGGTCCGTAGTCCAACAGGCAGTGTAGTCAGTCACAACGAGGTCCGAAGTCAAGCAGGATTCAAGGCAACAAAGATGAGGAGTCACAGATAACAGCCATGAAGCTTTCACCAGGGTCAGTTAATCTCTGACAAAGGCTCCATAGCTCCTCCAGGGCATATGTGTAGTAATCACGACTGTCCCAGGTGCTCTTTAATCACCCAGTGTTTGAGATAAAGTCTCAGTGATCTTCTCCTGGCTTCCTTTTGGGATCTCTGTTGGCTGAAGGATGGTATGGGTAAGTCCATTTCCTCTTCTTCCTTCTTATCTGACTTGGCAGGGCTCGTTGCTGGGACTGGTGCCAGTCTACTAGAACCAGGCTCTTCCTCTGCATGGGACTTCAGGTTGGCAATGTTTCCTGCTGGCACAGGTGTAGATCAACTTGTACCAGGGTCCATAGGGCCATTTTCTGCCATCTCCTCCTCCTCTGACTCCATACCCTCGTTAGACTCACAGGGCATGACATAGTCAGTGAGTGAACTGAGTACAAACTATTTTGCACTTTGAACTCAGTTTGTGGCAATTAAAGTAAGCTGAGGATCAAGGGAGAAGATGTGGTAGGGGGAGAGAAACTGGACATTTTAAAAGCAGCTAAACAGTGGGATGACAGCAGATTAATTGGGGCTGTCCTGGCAAAATCAGGATTGCAGGGCCTGTGGGTTGTAAGTAACAAAACAAACAAACAAACAAAACTACTTAGCTGTATCACTGCTGTTCTCTCTAAGACATTTTTAACTTTTTAAGTGTTCAGCATTGTTGCATTTCCAACATGGAAGGTACCCAGCCCGGGGAAGGCTGCTGTAAGCCATCTTAGGTACGGGGAGAAAGTATGATCTGCAGTAGTTCCCTGAAGACAACTGGTCCTCAGATCTATCAACATCCCTCCATTGGCCCATGCATACAATGTTTTCCTCTCATTACTTTCTGACCAGTAAAACATGCTTATTTCTATACCTCTCTCACCGCCTGAAGAGCTGTATGGACTTTATCAGATGGGGTTGTAATCACAGAATTACAGTGTGACAGTACCACAAATGGGTTCCCATTATCGCATGGCATCGCCGTCCTCCCATGGTCAAAGTGTGCTCCATCCGTTAATTGCTCATCACTATTCATTGACAGGAAAATCCATGAATACCCTCAATATCGCTCTTTTCACAGTATTGATGAGCATGCGAAATCACGTCCCACTGTAATCACGTGATTGCAGCATTAATGGGCTGTCTTCCCACCTCCCCTTTCCCAATGAGAACACAGGATACACAGGACACTGTGTTAATGAACTGTCACATTTTCTTCTTACATTTTTATGTTTGTTTAAGTGTTTATTTGTTAATTTCTTTCATTGTTTATGTGTTTTTGGTGTGCTTAAACAAAGTTGCATCTTCTCATGAGAACAGCCGAAATCTCGCCCATACAAAATCACAGAAGCAAAATCCTGTTCTTAAACTGCTAGTGGTGGTCATGCAATGATTCTGTGGTGGTAGGACTGTGTGAGCACAACGTAGTATCGCACAATTAATGACAACATGCAAGAATTACTGTAATCATGCCACAATGTTTCCCCTCTCCTCAATAGTGGAATTACAGTTGTCCCTTCATATTCACTGTGGTTTAGTTCCATTACATGTAACAGCAAAGCAAAATTGTGTCCCTTATATAAATGGCAAAACCAAGGTTTGCTTTCTGGATTATTTTTTAAGAATATTTTCAAGCCGTGAACGCTTAAATCCGTGGATACCAAATCCGTGGATAAGGAGGGACAACTGTGCAGCATTTTTAGGTGCTAGTCTGATAAAGTCCTCTGTCTCTCCCCACACATCTCTTCCCCATGACTGTTTGTTGTGATCTCCACTGCCGCAAGCAATCTCACCATGATTCCATAACATGCAAAGAATTCTGTGATACATGGTTCATTCATAAATGTCATTCGGCCCTGATTGGTGATCCTCTGCAATCCAATTTGTTTTCATAAGATCGTTGGCACCTGGGGGTGCCTTTATTGATGATACAGAGAAAGCAATACAGTACATACTGCTGGAGTACAATATTGGAGTGATGTGGGGGATGCTTTCTACCCATGTTAAGAAAAGTCTGGCTTGTGTTGACTTAAGATGACTTGTTAGCTATATCTCAACACTTTTCCAGCTGCCTTGTTATATTCACAATCAGGAGGGGTGCGATGAAAATGTGTTTTCAAAGCCTTTCAATAGATTAATTATTCAGCAAGTACTGACAAAATGATTTGGCAGTTTTCCCAGGAGAGTTAAATAGCATTATTCCAAGAAGAAGCTGAACTGATGTCCTAATGTGCACATCTTTAAAGTGTACTATTTGCAGTAAGGTCAGGAAAAATGTCAGCACAAGGTCACACGCTCCAACTGCCCCAATTTGGAAGAGAGAGTCCCTCATTAATCCTCTGTCATCTCACTTTTCTGGCTGCTTTTTAAATGTCCCAGTTTCTCTCTCCTCCCCGCACTTTTCCCCTTTGCCTTCAGCTGCAAAGTTTCCATTGCTGCAAACTGAGTTTGATGTGCAAAACTAGTTTGCATTCAGTTAATTTGGCAAAGAGGACAGGAGACAGAGAGTCATGCCCTTTTTAGTAAGCTCAGGCAAAAGCAAACTGCTGTAGCCTCACCTAACTTATCTGTTCTTCCTCATTAAAAAAAAACCTTTGCCTTCTTGAGAATACTGATGGTGCTTGGCTACCTGTGTCCCAGTTTTCATCTGTGAATGGAGGGCATATGAGGTGATTTGCTATGATTTGTTTATTTGTTGATGGCACTCAATCCCTGAAACTGAAACCATGAAATACCCAACAGTATAGTGATGACAAAGGAGATTATCAGATGTAGAAAAAAATGCACCAGAAGATCGCTAGAAGAACAGGAAGGGACAATCTTACCAGATGTCATTCTCCAGCATTCTGGGGGCATAGCGTGGACATCAGTAATGCATCCCTTTTTATTGGCAGCTTGTCACCGTCAAAACAAAAGGGAAGCCTCATCTGTGGCAGCACTACACCCTGGGAACAGCTGAGGGATGTGGTGTTTGCTAAGGTCACCCTTTCTGTTCTTCTGGAAATCTTCTGATACAGTTGGGAATGCAATTTTTTTTTTTTTGGCGCATTCCCCTGTGTCTGATAATCTCCAAAAACAGAACATAATAAAACCAAAACAAAGCTATGCATTGCATAAAATCCAAAGTAAAACCATCAGCAAAATAAAATTGTGTGAACATCTGAAAGTGCTAAAAAGAGTTTTAAAATCCCTGGGAGATGAAAATGGTCTTCACTTGGTACCGAAAAGATTATACCATAGGCATCAGGCAAGCCTCTCTGGAGAGGGCATATCACCAATGGGTGGCCAAAACCAAAAAGGTGCTCTCTCTTGTAGCCCATCTGGAAGAAGACAGCAGCATCTGGAGCAACAAAAACAGAAGGCAGTCAGGGAGAAGCAGGAAGATGAAGCCTGTGACACATTGCCTTGTGGTTCAGAGGCAGATGTGGCAAAGTAAGACCTGCAAAGGGATAGAGGGGGAAAGAAAAGGGCAAGCAGACAGGCAACCCATTGAGAACATAGTGCTGGACAATGATATTTCTTATGCTAATATTTCTTTAAACCAGAAATGTTTTAATGACTTTTAAATGATTTAAGGCTGGCAACAGCAAAGTAAATGAACAAATTTGTACAGAAAGTGGGGTTCAATGATTTGTGTGAGCAAGTAGTCTTTGGTATGAGAACTGGGGCACAACTGGCATGCCCCTGTTTTCATCTGTGAAATCTTGGAAAGTAGGTATGTCACAATGCATTTGTTAGCTTCTTAATATGTCACTTAATTGCTTGGTGTTTTTGTTACCACAGAAGAAAGTGCTGCTCTTCTAAAATGAAATATGTTGTTAATCAAATGTCCTTTTAAGAGGCTGAAAGTGACCAGATTCTGTATTCATGTTTGTCCTCTTTGGAGTTTCCAGTTAATAGCAGCAGGATATTAATTTCATTTTGGTGTAAGGTACCCCCAGGATAAATATATTCCAGCAAAAGCTCCATTTGGAAGTAGTGTTATTTCCTTGTGTTAATCAGCTTTGGAGCCTTTCCAAAGTTTTTATTCTTCTCTCAATGCTTCATTGTTTGACCAAAAACAAAACAAGGACTTAGCCATTCCGATGATTGTGAGTGCTTTTTTACAATGTGCATAACACCAGGCATGGTTATAGTCTGCTGCCAAAATGACTGTGTTATGCTAGTGTTGACAGTGACATAAAATTAAACCACTTGGTTTATTGAGGCATGGACTTCAAAGCCAAGCTGAGACCCATTGTGCTATTGCAGTGAGGTTTAATTACAAGGAAGATCTCAAGCTCAGTTTGGGTTTCGATTGAAGCTCCAGGCCAAAAATATCCCACAGAATCTAAAGTAGACACTGTCATCTCATGCCAGCTCAGCACACTTGGAGTGGACAGAAGAAAAGAAAAGACTGAAGCTCAGACTTCTACATTTTGTGAACTGCGAACAAGCGTATTAAGCTGATGGATGGTTGGGCCACTGTTCTTGTTCAATGTGTTTTTAAAATTCATTTAGCTTCAATATATGAAAGCAGCCACATAGATAGGATAGATTGCTGCCATCTTCCCTGCTTTCTCATTTTATCACAATGAAGGTGCAGAGGGAGAGAGGGGTGCGTGTTAGAGGTGAGAGGGACTCCAGCATTTAATTACAGCCATTACAGCTGTTATGAAAAAGCAAACAGCAAATAAGGTGAGCCATTTTTGCTTTTTGCCTGTGGACCACCAGTCTATACACTTCATTACTGCATAAAGATGGGTGATGTATGCATTTCAGGAATCATAAGCATTGTGTTATACTGCCTACTGCCTATCAAGACTTGACTGTTGAATTCAGACTCTAAATAGGCATAGACTTCATGTTATGTTGTTGTTGTTGTTGGTGTGTGCCTTCAAATTGTTTCCAACTTATGGCAAACTTAAGGTTTTCTTGACAAGATTTGTTCAGAGGGGGTTTGCCTTTGCCTTCCTCTGAGGCTGAGAAAGTGTGACTTGCCCAAGGTCACCTACTGGGTTTCCATGTCTTAGCAGGGATTTGACACCTGGTGTCCAGGAAAGCAGCCAACCAAAGGGCTGATAAGAAGGATACACACACAATGCAAGGCTTTGCAGCAACACGAAAATGATTTTGAAGCACCGTACCATTTCAATGTCCAAATAACAAAACCAGGGCCAAGCCAAAGGTTCAGGAGTCCAGAGAGCAAGTCAGCGAATCCAGTCCAGGGTCAAGAGTTCCAGAAAGCAGGACAGCGAGTCCAGTCCAAGGCCAAGAGTTCCAGATCAATCCGAGGTCTAGGAGGCAAAGGTTCAGGCAACAAGGGAGTCTGAGTCAGATGCTTTCACCAGGAAGTGCAGATAGACTCTAACGAAGAAGCTCGGCATCTCACAGCTGTTTATATTGGCCCAGCTCCTAATCACAGCTGTTTGGTGATTGCTGAACATTTCTCATATAATCTCCAGGATCGCTGGAGGCACGCCCTTTCTCTAGCTGAAGGTAGGTATCTCCTCGTCCTGCTCCTCTATGTCTCCCAGGCCTGGAACCTCTGCTGGGGGAAGGCGAGGCTGCTGAGTCATGGGCTCTGCTGCAGTTGGCATAGCAGAGCTAGGTTCTGGCTCAGCCAGTTCTGCTGGAGCAGGCAGAGCAGAGCTAGGGCCTGGCTCAGCCTCCTCGTCCTCTGAGTACTCCTCAGCCTGGCTGGCCATGACACCTGGTCTCCAGAGTTATAGGACTTCATCACACAAGACTGGTAAATCACAATTACAGTCAGATAACAGTGTCTTTAGCTGGTACTTATCACACTATGTCATGTCTCTCCTAGTGCTGTTTTGCATTTCAGTCATTGGTGGTGTACACATTTTCAGTAACGGGCAAAACCCATCAATGGCTCCCAATGTTGCTGCTTTTCCATTACTCCCCCTGGTGCGAAGGGTCCCTTCCACTGCAGTTCTGATATTCCAGCAGTCACATGGTGTGAATGGTTGTGATTCTCCTCCTCTCCTCCCTCCCCATCTCCCCTCACTATTCCCAAGCAGGCTGAAGTTGGTTTTACTTTGTTTTGCTTTTATTTTCTATTTCTTTTATTTTGATTTTTTAAAATTGTTTTGCTGTAATTGCACAATCACATCAAAATAAAAAATTAAAAAGCCAAAAGGCACACATGTGTTGGGTAGGGCATATGGGGGTAGGAAAGCAGGGTTAATGAGGCAGTGCAGAAGAGTGAACACAGGACCACAGACTGCCAAAGGAGCACAATTGTACAATTGCAGAGAAGTGTGATAGTGATTGTTTTCAAACTGGTATGTTCCTGTTTGCTTCCAGAATGCAATTGCTGAGACAACAGGCTGGTGTGATAAAGTCCATAGTCCAATGCTCAAGCCACTACACCATGCTGGCTCTCTTAGACTCTACATAGATACTATAAAATTTATTAAACTGAGTCTCACTCAAATCCCAGTGGATATTCTACAAATATAAGTGATATTCACAAAGAATTGAGCTATGTGAAGATTACACCAATTAAATCACTTAAAACAGATAATGTTTTTTATTTCATGAAGTGTATCTATAATGATCTGGAGGCTCACGACATGTTCATGTCAGAGAAAAGTGTGGCCCAACTTTGTGGTTTTAGACTGGTTGGAGACCTCTGTAGAGCACAATGCTATTTTAGGAAAAGGAATGCACATTTTAGTTTCTGAAATCAAGTCAGTGTTTTTGCCCCTACAGCCCAGTGTTAGTGTCAGTTCATAGTCTGAGGGAGGGAGGACACACACCAAAATGGCAGAAGGAGGCATCTCCTACAGCTTAGACAATAAACTGCTGGTAATGGAAGAACCTCTCCAGGATCTAATATGATGGTCCTTCACATTGACTGTAAACATACTGGCTGTGATCCTACATCAGTGAGACAGAACGTAACTTTGTATGGCAGTTGCACAACAGTGCCTGATTAGAGAAGTGCAGCATTGCAGAAACAAATGCACAGCACACATCAGTGAACATTATATGGCCATATGCAGTGATGTGCAATGTGTAGTGTGCATTAATGCACGATGTGTGACCATGCAAAGTGGTATCACATGCGTAACTGTTTTTCCACAAATCAGAACGCAATATGATTGGTCTGCATTGGAGAAAAGCATCCAACCACTTCTGTAGGAAAACCTACACTAACAGCTTGCCACACATACTTTAAAAAAAAATCCTGGAGATTCTTCAGATAGAAACTGACAAGACAAGACAAGCCCATAGAGTTTGAAGAGACCACAAAGGCCATCTAGTCCAACCCCCTGCCTTGCAGGAATACCTGATCAAAGCACTCGCGCCTGATGGCCATCCAGCCTCTGTTTAAAAACCTCAAAAGAAGGCGACTCGACCATGCTCTGAGGCAGCACGTTCCACTTCCGAACAGCTCTTACTGTCAGAAAGTTCTTCCTAATATTTAGGTGGAATGTCTTTTCCTGTTGTAAGATCTTCAGCAGCCATAGTACCTGCCCTGCCATTGAGTTATTGTCCCATCTCTATATCCATGCATTCAAATAGTAAAGATTAATAACAGAAACATTTTCCACAGTCAGACAAATCTTACAAACTACGGTACAATTCAGTTAAGATCTGCCAAAGCAAATTGTTAGCCGTCTTCTTTATTAGCAAAGAGTATCACTCTAAATGTAAACAATTGTTAAAAAAAAATACAAGTTAAACAGAAATAAATTTAATGCATAGTAGAATACATGGATCCTGATACAAAAGTACTTTGGAAAGATTTCAGTTTCATGGATGATTCTCAAATCAGTTAAGTGGGATAGCTTGCAGTTTTAAACACATTTACTAAACAATACATTTAGTAAATGTGTTCAGTGGTGTTTTCTTCTCAGAAAACATGCACAGGATTGCTCTGAAGGTCTATTAAACTTAGTTAATTCTAGAACTATGTTGAAAGCAAATATATCCTTATTTAACAGGGCTGTGGTTCATGGCCTAATGCATCAATCCTGTACATATGTATTGTAGGATAAGATCCATGAAAATTTAATTTATAATTGAGTTAACATCCATAGGATCAGGTTGGACATCCAGTTAGACCCCCTACTATTATAACCATGTTTGTTCCATGAACTGCGAACACAAATTTAATGTTAATTCTCACCAGTTCACTTTATTATAACACTAATGCCAAAAATGTGGTAGAAAACAGGGAACAGATTACTTTAAAAACATTAGCATCCAGTTCCTGACCATAATTACTCAGAATGAGTCTTACTGAGTTCACTGGGGTTTACTTCCAAGTTAATAAACTTATGATTGCAGCATGAAGCTTGTTTCCTAAACATGCCTGCACTGAAGCCATTTAAATAAATGGGGTATACTCACAAGCAAAGTGGATTGGATGGAGAATTAAAAGGCACCTGTATTTGTTTTTGAAATACAGAGTAGAGAAGGTACTTAGGGAAGAGATTCATTAACAAAAATTCAACTTGGATGCTTTAAAGATGACATGGTACAAAAATATCCTTGAGCCCACAAGAGATGCCAAACCGCTGTGCCATTGCTGAAACATCATTCCGAGAAGTCAGGTCATTTTTAGCTCCTAAGGAGCCTTCCTGCATGTTGCTGCATTCTAATGTGGGAAAATGCAACCTCTGGTCAGATGGATCCACTGCTGCCACTTCAGCACCTCCCGTGCAAGTGGAGACCTGTGATTATGGATGGAAGAGAAACTTGTTTGGTTTGCATTATAAGCACAACTCTACTTAATTAGCACTTCCTGAACCAATGCACAAATTGAAGAGCACATATTTCTTCAGCATTCACAAACTGAAATGCACTTACCCTTTAGTATTCAGTATTCCCCAAATTTCGCAAAGGGATTCTCAGATTAAAACAAATGCATATAAAATGCACATATCAGGGGAAGGGATGAGAAGAACTGCATACATTAGTGAAAACAATTGCCCATATACTACATCAGCTACTTAGTTAAAAATGCACAACTAAGTAACATCCCCTGGCTTGAACCCTCCCCCCAACCCACCTTAACAGCCAGTTGCCACGTTGAATCAAGTCTGTTCATTTGGCAATTGGTGCGCAAGGAAGAGGATGTTTCCAGTCCCCTCCCTCCAGTGAGCAAGGCTACAATGAGGAATTGTGACAGGGGACCTACTTCTGAGTGTTGCACCTCACTCATTGGTGGGAGGGGGCTGTGAATACCCGATCACCAGATGAACACACCTCCTTCACCCAATGCAGCAGCTGGCTGTTAAGTGCGTTTGGGGGACAGTTAGGGTATGGCAATGGTGCCACAATCCTACATAATGTAACCAAATATGGATCAATTTGGGACCTGTAACTCCAGAGTATGGATCTGTAACTCAGACTTTTGATCTGTAACTGCCAGTCAATATAAAAATATGCATTATATTTTTAAAAGCATTTTTGTATAATGACTATGTTATTTGAAATATAAAAACTGATATTTTTTGGAGAAATGTGCATGAAAATACATACAAATTTTCATGCAGACTAAAAAGATACACAAACCTATGTGAAAATGGAAAGGAACAGATTTAAGACTGCGGATATGTAATACAGAGAGAAAAGGAATATCAACCACAGCAAAATGTGTGTGTGCCACATTATAGGACAAAGGCATGGATGATATCTTGTCTGAACTGCCATAAAAGCCTCCTTGGTGGCTGTTCCCAGATTGTGGGATTTGCTCGAGAGGTTTGTTTGGGTCCCCTTCTGTTCTCTATTCACTGGCAGGCAAAGACATTTTTATTTAGGCAATCCTTCAGCTCTTAACTTGTTGAGGCTGAAGGAACTTTTAATGGGGTCTGCTGTACTTTTTAAATATTTTTAGTATGTTTTAGATGTGTTTTAACTGTTTTAACATATAACCAAACATTCTTTTGCCTATAGGACAGCCTGAACTTTGGTGCTTCTACACAAGATCCAGCACGATTCTTGAGAGCACAAAGAGAACATCATAGTTGAATAATGTAAATATTTGGAAGTTGCACTAATTTGAAGAAGGAAAGCCCTCTGGAAAATTCTGCTACTCTTATAAAAACATCTTGATCTTCCTTCTAGATGTTTGGATGTTTCTGTAAAGCAGGGACCTCCAAAGGTTGTGTTTTCAGCAAAATTGGGTGGCAACTCCCGCATGCACAGAATGTCTGTGAGAAATTTTGCTGTTCTTGAAACTCAGGGTAGAATCCTATTGGTGTCTTACATATACTATGTTCCTGTATGAAAGCACTTGAACATTTTTGATCAATGTGGACTTGCTGTATTCAGTTCAACGTTGTAGATGCACATTGAACATGGATGAGCACCTCTCAATGTGCATGATTGTACATTGATGCCTGTTACATGTTCACATGCACATGAACATCGGGTTGCTCATTTCATTACTCAGTGTTGCAATTCACTAACAAGGCTGTGTTGCGCAATCACAACCAACTGTATTCTGTCTCTTCAGTGTAGGATCTTGGCCAGTGTTGACTTCTTTTGAGATTAATTTGATGCTTCTCTCACAGTTGCCTTGGCATTTTGTGTTAGGTTGAAAGAATGCAATCCGTTTTACAGAGGATTATGGACATTATTGCCTGAAATCATTTAAAGAACTTGAATCTTATGAATTGAAAAAGATATCCTCATTGTAAGTGTGGCTTACAACAGAGCTTTGTATTAACTTTTTTAAAAAAGTAAGATACATCTTTTCACCTGTATTGCCTGCAAATATTGTCACTGCTTTGGAAATAATAAGAAATATAACAATATTCATGTTTTTCTCCTCAGGATGTTAAAAAAAGAGTCCTGCTGTTGAACAGATGTTCTGACATACTGCAGGTATGAACATATTACAGTGGGCCATTGATATCCACTGGAGTTTGGTTCCAGAACGCCCCATGGATACCAAAATCTGTGGATGCTCAAGTCCCACTATATACAATGGTGTAAAGGCATAAAATGGCAAAAGCAAGGTTTGCTTTTTGGATTTTGAAAAAACTGTATATATTCAAGCCATAGATGGTTGAATCTGTGGATACGGAATCTGTGGACTCCTCTCCCTTCACCAATGGTGATTGTTGGCAGGCGGGCCAACAGTGGTATCATCGAGCAGCATTCAGGTTGGTTGATGCCCTCCTCTCTTCAGAGGTGGGGTGGTGGCAGAGTAGGAGTAGGAATGAGCAAATGTGCAAAGCTGTTATCAGTCCACCAGCTGTTGATTAAAGATTGACAAAACTCTCTGCCCCCACATTGGTTTTTAAGAGTATCAAATTCTTTCCATACTATTTATGGAGAAATTTGCAAATGCTGGTAAGTTTTATATTTTTTAAAAAGAAGAACAAATGACATTCTCACCTATCCCTACTGTTAATGTACCGTACTGTACATGCAATCCACAGTATGGATGATTACTTTGTGAGTATGTGTTCTGAATGTGTGTGGTGCCAGGGTAATAGAAAGTGGAAACACACAAAGGAATAAAAAGACAGCATTCTTTTGCCCTTCTAAACAAGTGCCAATCCCATTCAGAGATAACAAAGCCTGATGTATATTACAGCTGCAAATGTCTGGAAACTGTAAATTTCAAAGATCTGTTGGAATAATGGTTGATTCAATGTTCTTGACTCTCTGCTCTTAAAATGTGAGCACAGTGTATCTGGAGGAAACACAAAGTTTTTTGGAGGGATGCTGAAACCTGTTGGCCTTCCCTTTCTTATTAACTCTTCAGTGGATTCAGTTCCACCCTGTGAAGGATCCTTAGTGATCTACATTGAATTTGAGAAGTTTCAAATTCTGGCCACTGGGTGCTTGTACAGTTGTCCCTTCACATTCGCTGGGGTTTGGTTCCAGGACCCCCCGTGAATACCCAAATCCGTGAATACTCAAGTCCCATTATATGCAATGGCATAGCAAAATGGTGTCCCCTATATAAGATGGCAAAATCAAGGTTTGCTATTAGGATTATTATTTTTTAAAGAATATTTTCAAGCTGTGAATACTCAAATCCGTGAATGTCAAGTCCGTGAATGTGGAGGGATAACTGTAATCCAAACCAGAGGAGCAGGGGAGAGACACATTTTATCCCACACTGTGTGGTTAGTTGCTCCACCTGGTTGTCAGTACAGTAGGACCCCCATATCCACTGATTCATTATCCACTGATTCAATTATCCATAGGACGCAAAATAGCACACCTACCACAGAGTCTTCCTAGAAAATGTGTCCTCTCTAGCCATTTCCTAGGTCCTCCAAGGCAACTCTATGGTATTTTAAACCGGACGTCCCATTATTTTCAATGGTGTTTGCTATTATCCACGGTTTTTGGTAATCCATGGCCCCTCAAAAACCAATCCTCAGTGGATAAGGGGGTCCTATTGTAGTCTCTTCAGTCCTCAGTCATGTAATGTAATGAACCTGATTTGGAAGAAGCTGCTATTTGTGTAATATTCCCACTGCATGGTTCAGAAAAAGTTCAGAAACATCCCATTCTATTATTATTCTATTATTATATATATTAACCATTATTATTATTATATATGCCAGTGAGGCTGGAAGAACCAGTCCATAGGTCAATGTGTACAGCAGCATTTTAAACATAGTCAGATTAATACACAGATCTCTGCACATCTTTGAAAGTCATGATTTGAAGGTGAGGTAGGAATGGCACAGAAAGTAGAACACGGTTTAGAACAAACTTGAGCAATACCGTTTCAGGATTATGGTTGGTCATTAAGATGCTACTTAAGGAACTATCTCAGGACTCTCCCAAGGTGCTGTCCTGCAATGGTGAAAAATGGCATAGGTGCAATTACACCAGTGGTAGCCAATGCATGAGCGCTTAGGTCAGGGGAGGGAAACTTCCCAGAATCAGAGGGCCACACTGGATCCCACTGGCAGTGACCAGTAGCTGCACTGCTGCTACAAACTGGTGACAGCAGCCAAACCACTGAAAATTTAGTGGCAACTGTAGGATTTTCTTACCTTCAATACCAGGAAAAAACATAAGAACAGGTCTGTCTGCAAGTATCTTGATGACAATGCAGTGATGAGTAGGAGCCAGCATGGGTTTGTCAAGAATAAATCCTGCCAAACTAATCTTACATCTTTTTTCAATAGTGTGAAAAAAGGCCATAGTTTAGTAGACGGTGGGAATGCTCTGGATGTCATTTACCAGGATTTCAGCAATAAGGTCCCCCACAATATTTTGATTAGCAAATGATTAAATTTGGAATAGATGGGAACGCTGCCAGATGGATCCATAATTTGTTGGAAAACTGCTCAAAGAGTTATCACCAATGGCTACGCTTCAAACTGGAATGAGTTCTCAAGTGGAGTGCCTCAGGGTTCTGTCCTAGGGCCATTCCTCTTCAACATTTTTATTGATGACTCAGATGACAGAGTAGAGGGAATCCTTATCAAATTTGCAGATGACACAAAACAGGGAGGGGCAGATAACACATTAGAAGATAGAACTCAAAAAGACTTTGATGAACTAGACAAT
The DNA here is from genome assembly GCA_030847615.1 of Gambelia wislizenii. NCBI lineage: Eukaryota > Metazoa > Chordata > Lepidosauria > Squamata > Crotaphytidae > Gambelia > Gambelia wislizenii. The sequence goes on along the minus strand of JAUMIR010000005.1, from coordinate 21,978,727 downwards.
TAGGCAGAAGAAATTTATTAGAGACGAATGCAAAATTCTATATTTAGGACACAAAAACCAAATGCACCGGCATAGGATGTGGGATACATGGATCAGCAGCACTACATGCGAGAAGGACTTTGGAATTAGTGTTGATCATAAGTGGAACAAGAGTCAGCAGTGTGATACTGCAGCAAAGAAGGCAAATACTATTTTAGCCTGCATTAAGCATAATTTCCAAGTTGAGGGAACTAATAGTCACACTATATTCTGCACTGGCCAGGCCTCATCTGGAGTATAGTTCTGAGCACCTCATTTTAAGAAGCATATAAACAAGTTGGAGCAGGCTCAGAAAAGGACAATGAGGATGATAGGAAGTATGGGGAGCAAAACATATTGAGAAAGGTTGAATGAGCTGGACATGTTCAGCCTGGCACAGAGAAGACTGACGAGTGACGTGATGGCAGTCTATAAATACCTTAAGCGCTGTCACAGAGAGGAGGGGGGAAGGCCTGGTTTCTACTGCCCCAGAGGGTAGGACCAGGTCTAATGATTTGAAGTTACAGGAGGGTAGATTTCGATTAAACATTAGAAGGAACTTCTTGACAGTAAGAGTGGTTTGACAATCGCCTAGGGAGATGGTGTGGTCTCCTTCACTGGATGTCCTCAGAAAGAGGCTGGACAGCTACCTGCTGGGGATGCTCTAGCTGGAGATCCTACGTTGAGCAGGGGGTTGGACTGGATGGCCACCAGGACCCTTCCAATTCTATGATTCTCTTTGTATGAGTTTTGGAGCCTGCTTTTCTTATCCTGTGAGTGTCACAGGCTCATGGGAGTCATCCATTAGAAGCATCACTTCTTGATCTTCCACAGGAGGCTAGGCTGCCCACCCCTTCTCGTTTCACCAGCAGGCAGAGACCTTTTTTGTTTAAGCAAACTTTTGATGTGTTAGCAGAAGGCTTCTTATTGGGTTGTGCATTTATTTTTTTTAAATTGTACTGTTTTATGTGGTGATTTTAAACTGTTTTTCAAATTTTATTGTTAGGTTTTTAACTGAATTTCTTTGGGAGCCACCTTGGGTTCCACTCTGGGAGAACGGCAGCCTGCAGATGAAATGAAATGAAATTACTCTATAATTCTCTTGGGTCTGTTGCCATTTTCAATGTGCTTAGGTGTCAGGATCTGCTTCTCCTTGCAGGACCAGGCCCCTGGCTGCAGCAGCCAGGACAGCCTCATTGCAGGCTCAGGCCCTGGCTGTGGGAGTCTTGGGAGAATCAGGGCCAAGCTATCAGATGCAGCTGGCTGCAATCATGCAGCACACCTGAAGCAGCCAGGGGAACTACTATCTAAGAGCAGCATTCAGCCCTTAGTCTTGGTCACCACAACATGGTCTTCTGTGTTGTCTGTAGCTGGGCTGGAAACATGTGGAAAGCTTCAGGTCCTTTCTAAACATGGTGGTGGAGGGGCTCTTGTGTCCTGGCACATATAGGGTATATGTGTGGGGGTGTTGTAGTGTGGTGTGTGTTTGTGCATGGCAGAGGGGATCTCATATCCTGGTGCTTGTGGTGTGCATGTGTGTGTGTAGCATGGGGTGTTTGTGTGATTGCATGGAGGCAGCGGAAGGGCTCTTGCATCCTGGCATGTGTGAAATGTGTGTGTGTGTAGCATGGTGTGTGTGTATGCACAGTTGCATGGCAGTGGCAGTGGCAGAGGGGCTCTTGGCATGAAGCTAGCCATTATAGTTGATACATCAATGTGTCAAATAATCATACTCTTGACATGTTTCCTAAGTATCCAGTCAGCAGAGTTGGAATAGAAACATACCAAAACATTTTATATATGTAGATAATAGTGTATGTCAACTAGATATAGCTAGAAAATATAAATTTAAATTCAGAGCAACAAAGAGTTAAATTGTGGGTGCAGCAGTCATACTACCTGGACCATTGTAATAAAAAAATTACTCCAAAAAGTAACTTTTACAAGCTCTGGTTATATTGAGGCAAGCTTTGGTCGTGATTTATATGAAGGCAATACAACATAAGGCTGGAAAACTTTACCAGATAACCATGAAGGCTTTTACAACTTTCTACAACCATGGCAAAGTAAAGAGATGGCTTCTCAAATTATATATGACTTCTTTCAAGAACCAGTTTGTACACTTAAGCTACATTTTCCTATTGGTTTCCCCTTATCCTAGTCCTTGTCTATAAATACATTATTTGCTGAAGTCAGTAAGAATTTAAGAAAGAAAACAAGGAAGGAAAAGAAAAAAAGTAGCCATCACAGGATTCATTCTTGTGTATAGATGAAGTTTTAGGGTTGCCTGTGAGAAGAAATCAAATATGGAATGTAGAAAAGTTACTTTTTTAGACCTGAGATGTCAGAATCCCCCAGGAATTCTGGGAATTGTAGTCCAAAAAAGTATTTTTTTTTCTAAGCTTTGGCAAAAATCAAGTTCATCACTTTCACATGAAGAGAAAGGAAGCTGTGTTGCTTGGAGCAGAATAAGGATTGCAGAGCTGCCACTGAAATGTCGGCTACATAAAAAGACTCATTTTAGATCAGATCAAATGTCCATCTATTCCTACATCCTGCTCCCAAAAAAAGACCAGTCAGATGCCCCATGGGAAGCCCAGGAGAGTATGAAGACAGTTCTACTGTCTACTCCAGCAAGTGATAGACAGCTTCTGTAGGTTCTATTTAGCTGCTGTGGCCATGTTGACTGGGAGATTCTGTTGTAAAAAAAGTAACTCTTCCAAGCTCTAGTTGTGGCTGATAGTAATTAGTGCACCTTTCCCCCATGACTATGTTGCTGTTGTTGTTGTTGCATGTCTTCAAATAATTTCTGACTTAAAGAAACCTAATGCAAACCTATCACAGGGTTTGTTTGGCAGAATTTCTTTAGATGATGTTTTCTTTTGCCTTCCTCTGAGGCTGAGAGAATGTGACTTGCCCAAGGTTACCCAGTAGGTTTCCATGGCCAAGCAGGGATTCAAACCCTGGTCTCCAGAGTCATAGGACATTTTCAGACAGCGTTTTTTTGTGACTACCGTGGGAGGAGCTTCCGGGAGAGGGACGGCGCTCTTGTGCGGCAGGGGGTCGTTTTCAGACGCTGCCGTCCCTCTCCCGAAATCATCCGTGACACTTCCGTGAAGCTTCAGAAGCCGCAGTGCCATATTTTAATCACGGAGGTTGCCCGTGAATAAAATATGGCGCTGCGACTTTCGAAGCTTCACGGAAGTGTCACGGATGATTTCGGGAGAGGGACGGCGGCATCTGAAAACGACCCCCTGTTGCGCAAGAGCGCCATCCCTCTCCCAGAAGCTCCTCCTGCGGTAGTCACGAAAAAATGCTGTCTGAAAATGTCCATAGTCCAACACTCAAACTACTAAACCACACTGGCTGTCTCAATTATGCCCTTTTAAATAAATCCAAGTTGAACTCATTGTGTGAACTGTGTGGAAACAGTTCTCTTTTCTTTTTCTGTTCTGAATTTACCTCTAATTTTATTGAGTAACCAGGAGTTCTAGTATTGTGACAGGGAGAAAACCCTCATTCTCTCAATTGTGCCTAACCTCCCAATTTTATAAACCCATGTCACACTCTCCTTTTCAGTTTTTCTAAATGGGGCCCATTTCTTTACTTTCCTTAGGTCAATTAATCCTATGTTTCTATGGTGGCCATTTCTCCACTTCAGTGTTCTTTACAAGTTCTACAGGGCAACCCCCATACCCATGGGATTGGTAACTGTAGTTTCACTTACTCAAATCTGAAAAAATGTCCTCTCTAGGCATTTTCTAGCCCCTCCAGCATGATTCAATGGTATGCTTCTGCCAGAAGTCATTCATTTCAACAGGGTTTGCTATTATCCACGGTTTCACATATCCAAGTCTGGGAAAGTATCCCCTGCAGATACGGGGGCGGGGAGAGTTCTATCCTCAGAGGTTTTCTGTAAAATCATGGATTGGAAAGGACCTTGGAGATCATCTAGTTCAAGACTGGAGAACCAGCAACTCTCTGGAGCTTTTGGAGTAAAGCTTCCACAACTCCTTATCAGTGGCTGACCAAATAAATAAATAAATAAATAATCATTGGCTGAAAGGATTAATCTAACCCACTGCTCAATGCAGGTTCTACAAAGCAAGATACACCTACTCCATCTCTCAGAAATGGCCATCCAGTCTTTAAATACCTCCAGTGAAGGAGAATCCACCATCTCTCCAGGCCAAGGATGAAGAAAGTGAAACTCTTTGGGTGTATGTGGCCCTGGATGCGCATTTTGCAGGCCCCCCAAATAGAGCCCCAAAGACCCCTGAGATTTTAAAGCCAAAATGTGCTCCAAAACTACCACAAAAATGTGGCAGTTTGGGTTCCCTCCCCCCCCCCCGCACAATATCCCAAAGAGGAAGGAAGGATAGGACTTTCAATGTCAACTGGAAGTAACATGAAACATATCCTCTTGTACTGAGAGTGATGTTGTGCTGTCAGTGTGTGTGTCACAGTGAGGGAAATGGCTACCATTCCCTTTGAATTTGGCCACCTGTCTTTGGTGGCATGGCATAGTGGTTTGAGTGTTGGACTATAGCCCTGGAGACTAGGGTCTGAATCCCTGCTCAGCCAATGGAAACCCACTGGATGACCTTGGGCAAGTTACACACACACCCTCAGAAAACCTGTGATAAACTTGCCCTAAGGTTGCTGTTAAGTCAGAAACAATTTGAAGGTGCACCATCACAACAGCTTAAGCAATTTGTCCCACTGCTGAGCAGCTCTTACTGTTACAGCCTTTCTTCTAATGATTATCTGAAATTTGTTTCCCTGCAGTGTGCATTCATTGGTTGCAGTCCTGCTGATTCGCAATGCTTGGATGCTACATTTACTGGCATCTCATCTGTCTGGGATTTCACTGTTGTCTGATTAAAAGGATGGTTGAAGATTATTACTGGGACTATTAACTGGGCTAGTTATTGCCAGGAATCCATGAGCTTGGCCAAATATATGACAGGGATCTGTTTGATCTAATTGCTGCAGTTTTGAATGAGTCAACAAAAGTTTTTTTGTTGATGGCAGTTTTGGCGATCTGGACACTTAAGATCTTTAAAATATTTATTTTCCTAAGCATATTGAAAGTGATGCTTGCCTTGTTGTGCCAGGATATTTACAGCACAGCCTGGGGTTGTCCTTTTGACAGTTTCAGTACACTCGCTTTGTTGAGTTGTCAAGTTTCCACACCCTAGCTTTAAAAGGAAGCCACAATCCCCAAAATAAGTAAAGAAAACAAATGCCAAGAAAAACCCACAGAGAATACAAGAGAGAAGGATTTGTCTATCATCATCAGTAAGAGGACTGTGGATGTCTTTCCCTCTTTAGCATAGAACATCCAGAGCTTGTATTAACCCCTCATGCATTGGATAAAATCACTTTCATTATATGTGCTGTGGGGAATTTTCTGTTCCCAGTAAGAATTTCATGGCATTTCAGAGTATGTATGTGTGTGTGCACAAAACCAAATGTGTTCCTCCCTACCACCCCAATCCAAAAAACACAACCTGGAAGAACAGTAAAATAAAATCAGTTAAAATAAAAGAAACTGTGTAATGGGGGTAACTGTATTTTTTGATATCTCTTGACTCCGGTGAATTTCAGTGTCCTCCCAATGGAAAAAAAATCTACCTTTTGTGAATGCAGCCTAGCTGGTGATAATGAGAACACATGATTTCTGCTCCACTGAATTCCTTGAAAATAGCACAGGGCATTTGTTGTCCCAATATGAGGCTCTGTCGTTGGTATTTGCTATAAAGTCAACTTCAGATTACGGCAACCCTATGAATGAGAGACCTCCAACTCTCCCTATTACCAACAGCTGTGTTCAGGTCTTACAAACTCAGGGCTGTGGCTGCCTTGATTGAGTCTATCCACCTGGAATGTAGTCTTCCTCTTTTTCTGCCACCTTCCACTTTACGTAACACTGGCTGGGACATTAAAGAACCCCAGTAGGAAAATAAATAGATTTGTTGTGCCCTAGGCTTTGTGTGTGTTCGTACATGTGTTTATAAACTGTATGCAGCAAGTAGCTGAGATTTGGGAACAATGTCATAGAATGTCTACATTGTAGGTCTATGAGATTCTATGTGCACTCTGCAATAGAACATGATTCTGGTGGCCTCTAATGTCATGTGCTAACAGAAACACCCTCTTATCAGCAATGGTAGTGATACCTATACAGTAGGAGCCCCATATCTGAAGGGGGTTGGTTCTGGGCCCCACCGTGGAAAACGAAATATGTGGATAATAGCGAATGCCATTGAAAATAATGGGATTTCCAGTTTAAAATGCCATAGAGTTGCCTTGGAGGACCTAGAAATTGGCTAGAGAGGATGCATTTTCTAGGAAGACTCTGTGGTTGTTGTGCTGAAACTGAAACCATGGATAACTGAATCAGTGGATACGGGGGTCCTAGTGTATATACATTTATGCGGTTTGGTGATGCACTGATGCGGGGTGGCTTGTGATAAATTTCCATTGTGCACTTAAGGCAAAAACAAACTGGTGTTCTGCCACTTAAATGTTAAGGTACGCCCCAAATAATCCTGGGAAAACACACACACACACACACACACACACAAACACACCCATCCTGAACAACAATTCTCAGATTATGTTTGGCAACCAGGGATTATTATGACTGTACAGCAAATTTAGACTAGATTTGCAAACTGTTTTGAGATTAATTGTAATTGACCTAGGGCTTCCAGAGTCTTGGGAAGCAGTAGGAGAATCGTAGAAAATACAGTTTTGTAAAGCTGTTGAACATACTTTGTTAGAGACTGCTATCCCTTTTGTCTAGCGGGATGCAATTATGTCAATAGCACAATTACAATTAAAGTTTCCAAGAAAGCAATTGTTAAATGTATTTTAGAACACTGCAGAATGTCACCTCCATACTGCAATAACATGTGCATCTCTCTCTGATTCACTATCACAATGTGGTCCACAATTCTATCTTTTTTTTAACTGACTAGAGTCACAGGCTGTTAGCCTTTTTATTTAATGACAATATCTATTGGCTTCATCAGTGCTATTTCAATTACTTCTCAAACGGTTTATTTAGAACTGCTAGAATTATTAGAGCTGCCAGAGTCACTAGAGCTATCACTAGAATTACTGAAGGCACTAGAAGCACTGGAGCTGTTGGAATCACTTTGATGACTAGAACTAGTATGGGAATCACTGGAACCATTGGAGCTGCTGGAATCTGAAGAATTGCTAGAGTCACTAGAATCACTTGACCTAGAAGAATTGTTAGAAACTCTTGAGTCACTGGAGCTGTTGGAGTCTGAAGAATCACTTGAGTCACTGGATTTGATGGAGCTGCTGGATTCAGAAGAATCTCTGGAGTGATTAGAATCACTGGAACTAGAAGTGTCACTAGAATCACTTGAGTCAGAAGAATCTCTAGAATCACTTGAGTCACTGGATTCGCTGGAACTGCTGGTTTCAAGAGAATTACTTGAGTCAGTAGAATCACTGGAGCTGTTGGACTCAGAAATGTCACTAGAATCACTCGAGGCAGAAGAATCTCTAGAATCACTTGAGGCACCGGAACTGCTGGTGTCACTGGAATTGCTTGAACTGCTGGCATGGCTGGAACCACTAGAATCATTAGAGTCACTAGAATCCCAGGAGTCACTGGTGGTGCTAGAAGCACTAGAATCAGGGGACCCACTGGAATCATCTGGGCTTCCAGATTTCACTGACGTGCCGGACTGTTCTGATCCTTCCTCATTTAAGCTGTTAGGACTATTTGATTTCCCAGGCTGGTGAGTGGAATTGCTTTGGCCCTCTGCCTGTTGACTAGAATTGGAGTTATCAGAATAGCCTGAATCATCTCCTTGCATGCCTTCATCATCGAAGTAGTAGCTGTCAAAACTATAATGATCATTGTACTGGGCATCAGCATCTTTTTTTGCCTTAAAGCCACCCCTGGCTTGGAATCCCTTGCTGTCTTGTTTCTTTGTCTCAGCAAAGAGATCTGCTTCTGGAATAATGGGACTTGCTATTGTTGATACTGGACCATGGATGGCATTTCTCTCTCTCAAATGTTCTATGCCATTTCCATCAGCATTGGTAGCCTCTTTAAGAACCTCTATGTGAGGACTCTTAACACCTTTCTCTGTGGGGAACTCAACATACAGACCCATGCTTTCCTGTGTCATACGTTCATTTTCATCATTAGCCTGTGTAAGGCTGGTGCCCTCACAGAGTAGATGGCTCTCATTTTCATGTAGAGCGCCTCCTGGGGGATTGATTGGATCAAGTGTGGATACTTCTTCAGCAATAGAATACTTATTGGTGGGAGTAAGACCTATTTCTCCTTCCTGGTGACCATTGTCTCTGTTCTGATGGTGCCCATCCTCATTAGCAGAACCTGTCTTCAAGACATCTGTGCGAATGGAATTGATGTTGCCCCCATAGCCTCTTCCAGGTAGAAATTCACTACGCTGAATCTGTCACAAGGAAATAACAAAGAAGAATTGTGTATTCATACATTTTGAAGAATGTAAAACATAGGGCTTAAAGAATGAAAGAGAAGCATGAAGAAAGAATCCATTTAAATCCTGAGGTCTCTCTTCCTCATTTTTTGTTCATATTATGCTATCTATTAATAATACATTATGATATATACCTTTATATAATTATGCAATAGAAAGCTTTACAGCATTTAACATTACATTGTAAGGCTATTTATGAAAATTAAGAAACATTGATTTCCAGCTCTGTAATTCAGGAAGGATATTGACAAGCTGGAACTTGTCCAGAGGAGGGTGACCGAAATGGTAGGAGTTCTGGAAGCAATGCCTTATGAGGAGTGGCTTAGGGAGCTGGGTATGTTTAGCCTGGAGAAGAGAAGGTTAAGAGGTGACATGGTAATCATGTTTAAATATTTGAAGGGATGTCATATTGAGGATGGAGCAAGCTCATTTTCTGCTGATCCAGAGAGAAAGACATGGAGCAATGGATTCAAACTACAGGAAAGGAGATTCCACCTTCGTTTCAGTACAGAATGCCTACATTTTCAAATGTTCTACCTTCAGGGAAGGTAGTAGCTAAATTAATAGTGGATTAATGACTCAGCTTGTCAAAACAATGGGTTTTCCATTTTTGTTGAAAGGAACTCTCAAAGAACTCCAGGGTCCCCACAAACAGATTCATTGATTGATTGACTGAATTTATACCCCACTGTTCTCCCAAGATGGGATTCAAGGTGACATAGCACTAGTCCACAAGTTGCAAAGAACTTAAGCATGTAAAGACTACTGGGCAACAGGTCCAGAGGAAGGCAACTAATATGGTGAAGGGTCTGGAAACCAAGCCCTACAAGGAACAGTTGAAGGGGCTGAGAATGACAAACCTGGAAAAGAGAGGACTGAGAAACATCATTAAGTACAAGAAGAGCTGTCACATGGATGATGGAGTGACTGTATTTTCTGGTGTCTTATAGGACCCAAACCAATACATTGAAATAACAAGAAAGAAGATTCTGATTAAACATTTGGAGGAACTTCCTATCAGTAAGAGCTGTTCTGTCATTGTGGTGAACTCTCCTTCATTGGACATTTTTTAGACAACTGTTAGATGGCCACGTATTGGGGTTATTTAGCAGTGGATTCCAGTACTGATGAGGACTTGGGACTAGATGGCTCTTGGGACCCCTTCCAACTCTATGTTTCTGTCATGCTGTGAACCTGATTAAAATCATGTGCATTTTATAATTAGCAGGATAAGGTGAGGACTCTAAAGCACTTAAAGACCAACATTTATCAGCTTAGACCCATTAGAACTTTTATGTACATAAATGAGATGGAATACACTTTGCACTAATCCACTCTGCAGATCCCAGGATGCCATAGGATGCAGTTAAAACAGAATCATAGTACTATAATTGTGTACTGTTAAAGGGCCCTTAGAGCTGACATCTGCTAGATCCAGCCCATTATTGGTAAGTTCTATTTATGTCAAATCAGGAACCCCTGTAAGTTATTCATGTATTTCTTTATTAAAATATTTATATCACACCCTATATGATCAGAGTAAAATTAATTAAAGCAGATTGAAACAATAAAAAATAATTTAAATAGACTAAAAATGTATTAAGCAATTTAACAAGTTATCTCAATATACTTTGTATACTTACTGGAGAAGCAATTGTTATTCCAAGAATATTTATAAATAAAAGCACAGTCTTCATGCTTGGGATCGCTGCCTAAGAGGGAATGGAAAATATATTATATTCGACTCCTGACAAGTACTATTTCATAACCAGAAGAAATATATAAGGAATGCTGATACAGCCTGTGCAGAGACAAATGCTAAGTTATCCCAGAAGAACCAAAAAGTGAGCCACTGGGGGAAATGAATTATTAATAAAAATATATGCATGGCAGGGTATTGGACTGGATGGCCCTTGTGATCTCTTCCAGCTCTATGATTCTATATCAGTGTAATGAGAAGGAGAGGTTCAGCTAGATGACCTCTATGTCAATTTCTGTTTCAGTGATTCTATTGATTGGAGATGGGGGTTCGTACTGGAGAGGATTAATTAAACCAGAGCTTTAGGTTATCTTGATTAGCATAGCAAAGTGTTCTGTCAAGGATAATGGAACATACAGTCCCAGAATCCTAAAAATACATTCTCACTGTGGACAAAATTCAAGCCTAGTTTTCAATACAGGCCTGGTATGTTTTTCAGGCCTGTTAGCTAATGAAAACACACAGTAGATTAGGCCCTAACACCAGATGCATCTTATCTTTCTTGGAAGTGGGCCCATGTTACAGAGGCCTAACCTCTGAGTTCATGTGAAAGTCTTATCTATGCAACTCTGTGAGAAGTTTCCTGTGTTATGGGTTACCTCTAATCAGTTCTCTGTGTGAGAAACGAAACTGTCTCTTGCAGTCTGTGAAAGAAGAACAGACAGTGCCAATGATTATTTCTTAGCTCTGTAGCAAGGCTGTTTTACAGCCAGCATGTATTTTGTTTCCATAGTGTTTTAGATCTTCAAATAAAAACCTGGAAAAGGATATTTTTCATCTGTCTCCATGCATCTACGCACCTAGGTATGCAGAGAGGAGCCTATTTCCTTACGCTTTTGTTATTTCTGCTATTTGTTCCCTCTGAACAGAATGCTCAGAGGGGCTGCATACCCTGACATGTTCAAGGACATTTCCTCGTAATAGTACAAGGCTAAAGAACCCAGAGCCCTCTGGAGTCTGTTGGAAAGCAACTCATAGCATCCCTTGCTATCAGCTATTCTGGTTAGGACCGATGGGAGCTATAGTCAATCAACATCTGGAGGGCTTCATACTTGACAGCTGTTATGGAGAACACTGGACTCTTCCAGAAGAAAGGAGTCTCTTAGGAAAGTATGTTAGGACATTATCAGACGTGGCAAAAATCACAGGATTATGACATCAGGGCAGCACAAATGAGCCCTGCTATTTCACGATGTCATTGTCCTCACATTATTACCCCATTTTCCAGCTGCGAAAAGGCTGTTCTTTCTCATTCATGGAACAAGCCATCAATAGATTGTCAATAGAGCTCATTTCATGCTATTGACTGCATGCGAAACCGCGTCTCATTGTAATTGCAAAATTACAATGTGAATGGGTGGTCCTCAGCAAGAAAACTTCCAGGTGAGAACACAAAGACGAAGCACAGGATGCTCTTTTTATGAATTGTCCCCTTTAGTTTATACATTTTTAGGTTTGTTTCAGTGCCTGTGTTTTCATGTATTTTTTTTAATTAAGGTGTTTTGGGAGTTTTAAGTGCACTCGCGTCTTCTCGCGAGAACAGCACAACTTTCACAAAAACAGCTGGAAACTCCCATTCTTGAAGCGCTAGTCATCTTTGTTCAATAATTCTGTGGCATTTCTTTCATGTGATTACAGCTATGTGCAATAATAAGTGTAAAAATGCCATGATGTTCCCACTATCTTCATTCATGGAATTACAGCATTTTTAGATGCTAGTCTGATAATGTCCTTAGCTTTTCTTCTTCCTCTTGGGAGAGAAATGGCCTAACACAGTTTGGGTGAGCAAAGATAGCAACTTGATAGCTACATGTGCATATTATTTCTTTGAAACCCAAAGCATTTTCCCCTCCACTCCACTACAAACAAATGTCTGTTGGAACAGTCTTTTAAGTTAAGAAATCTCCACAATTTCATATGCAAATATTACAAAACACCTTAAATTTCCAGCAGGGACATCTGACACTCCAGATCTACTACCAGAGGCAATCACCTCACTCTGCTTAATGGCAGAGCCAGCTCTGAGTGTGATGGAGATGGTTGTGGAACATTTCACAGATAAAAACAGGAATGTATGTGGCCAGGTAGCTAGGCCAAATCCATACTACACAAATAATCCAGTTTGAAACTGGATTATTTGCCATGGCTGCTTCCTATGGTGGATCCTGGGATTTGTAGTTTTACAAGGTCTTTAGCCTTCTTTGTCAAACAATGCTGGTGTCTCACCAAACTCCAAATCCCATGATTCCATAGGAAGGAGCCATAACAAGTAATCCAATTTCAAAATGGATTATTTCTATAGTGTGGATGTTAACACCAGATGACAAATATTATTAATGAGGAAGGACATATAAGCTAGGAGCAGCTGCAACAGATTCCTTTTGCCTAAGCCTAATGGGAAAGTAAACACTTCACACCTTCCTTTCCTCTCTCCTCTGTACTGATTTAACTGAGTGCCAGCTTTGAACAGCGTTTGCAGCAATTTAGGTAAAATAGGAGACAAAGGAACATGGGAGGAGGGGAGAGAAACTGAGGGTTGGAGGGTATGGAACTGAGCAGCTTAGCTAAGGTAGAACCACCTGTCTTCCTCTTCACATAACAGTGTCCTAGATCCAGCTGAAATAGGCTCCAGAGTCTGTTGTAAGGTGGCAAAACTATTTTGGGCAAAGCCACTACAAGTCCAAAAATAGATCAGCCACTGCAAAAAGAGGCAGAATTCTTGGAAAGACAGAAGTGTGCTATACATAAAAGAAAGCCCTCACAATTACATGAATCCTCGTCTGGCTCTGCACCACATAATTCATATATAGGAGAGATCTCCAGGGTGGTTGAAACACAGTCTGTCTGTGTGAGAGCTCCTAATCTGTTCCCTCTGCTGCCCCTTTTTTTGGAACATTTGATGAATATTAGAGAAAGAGTTAAGTAGGGTGTTATTGCACACAATCCCATAAAAATCCTCTCCATCTCTCACTTTCCAGTCTAAGTAAAGCTCTTGCCACACTGCAGAAATGATACAGTTTGACAAAGCTTTCATTGTCATGGCTCAGCGCTATGGAATTCTGGGATCTGTAGTTTCATGATAAATTTAGCTTTCTCTCTCAGAAAGCTCTGGTGCCACAACAAAGTACAAATCCCAGGATTCCATAGGATGGAGCTACGATAGTTAAAGTGGTGTCAAACTGCAGTGTGTCAGCAGCCCTTTGTTACCCGAATTGTGTGAGGTCTGTGGGGACCCTCTGATGTCCTAATATTAAATTGGGGGATTTAATTAACTCAACTTGGCATGCCAGAGGCCAGGCAATGGCAGGACCTTTTAACCTATGTATACTGGTAATAATGGAGAAGATTCTAAACAAAACAGTACATTTAAATGATCTTTATTGGAAATTAATAGCAATAGCAGTCATGTAAACACTCAGACTTCAGACATTCACACAAAGCTATCAAAAGCAGTCAGAAGTATTTTGATAGAGAAATAGAGTAGGGGTATAGCAGGTTATACTTTACTGAGCCTGCAGAGCTGAGATCACAAAGTAAACTGATAGCGAAGAGGTCTGGATGATAGACTGGTGACATGAACTGATGTGAAGTTGGAAAGTAGGGGATTCGGTCACACTTGGTGGTGTTTTAGGCTGATATTGATATGAAATAATTTCCCTGAAGGGATGGGATTTTGAGTGGAATACAAAGTTTCTCGGAGGTTCCAAGAGCTAGACAATGGGTGCTCTGAAAGAGTTAACTATCATTAATGGGGGCTGCATTTTGAATTCAATAGGAATAGGCAAGGCCTTTTGTTGGAAGGGATGAGGGAAGGAAGGACCCATTTTACAGAATTAAGGACTCTGCTGTTGTTGAGTGGATTAGTGAATAACTCACCTCCAGGTGTTAAGTTCTGACCTGAGTATTTGGTTTTTGGGGAATTTCCAAAGGCCCCTCCCTTGGTCATGCATGAGTCCCACCTTGGTATTTGGGGGTCTTGGTTTACCTGCAACCATGTGGATGGCTACAGTAACTGATATTATTAAATATAACACATTTTTAGATATTCCAAGATGAGGGCTATCAGGGTAGGTAAAACCTTGACTACTGAAGAGAAGAAAAAAAACCCCTCTTTATTTAAATATATACAGAGTTTCTTGCTGCCCAGTAAGACTTTTTCTTTACAAAGTGGAAAATCTAAGCCTCCTCATTTTGGTTGAGGAGTGACACTATGACAAATGGATATAGTCACTTTTTAGACAGATTAATGTTAGCTGTCTATTCCCCAGAGATACAACTTGCCCAGAAAACATATGGCTGTGATTACTGTAAGCGCTACAGCTGGCTGGGGTTTTGGGGTCTTTTTTTTTTTTTTGTTCTCAATGGCCGTAGCACTAAATGTACACATGTAGGCCTCAATTATCGACACCAGGCCTGGGGCTTTGTGTGCCACCCAAGACCAAAGAAGCCACATCAGTTTGTTAATCATGACTTCCATGGCTGGTCAAGGGATTCTGCATCATGCAAGGGCAATCTTTGTATATTTTTCAGCTAGCCTACACTTCCAAGCATTCTGAAACCACAGATGAGGCAAAGACCTTATAATAATGTGTATGCCTCCAATCATCATGAGAGTGACATCCTAATTTAGGTAGTGAAAAAACTCCTTTTGGGGTTTAGTGGGGGAAGAGAGGCTACAGAATAAATCTATAGAGCAGACAGGCCTGGGAAAGGTCCACTATCTCATCTGGTTAAAAGGAGGGGGGAAACCAACATTCCCTTTTTAACATACTTAAGAGTTAATTATTGTACTTGGTTAAAACCAACATACCTATTGAAAAATTCTTTTCAGACCACTTTGGCTTTTAGGTTTCCATAGATGGGTGGTGATTCACAAAGCAATTGCCAAGAGAACTAACTTAGTGCTGTCAGTATCAAATGACTTGGGTAGATGCTAATGTAAATGCAAACAGATAGATCAGGAAAAAACCCATAGCCTCCAACTGTTCCAGTTTGGTAGGGGCAGCCCCAATTAGTCCTCTGTCATCCTGAATAGTCCTCTGTCATCTGTCAGAGTGCAAAAGTAGTTTGCACTCAGTTAACTCAGAAGGGGAGAAGACAGGAGGGAGAAAAATCTTGTCCTCCCCAGGCAAAAGCAAACAGTTGCAGCCTCTCCTAACTTGTGTGTTCTTCCTCATTAAGAATGTATGCCATTTTGACCATGCTGATGTTCCTTGGCCATGAATGTCCTGGTTTTCATCTGTGAAGTGTCGGAGTGCATGTTGTATCACTTGACCACCTCACCCATTTCACACAACAGCCAAACATCCTGGGTTTAATAAACCAGGATATGAATAAGTAGCACATGCTTGTTTCCTTTCTTAGGACTATTAAAAACTGTGCCATTAGAACATGACAATAGCACAAACAGCAGAAATTATCAGGCAATGTCATTGCTTACCTGTTCCCACGGCATCGCACTGGCGCAAATGAGGTGTCACTTTTTATTGATGGCGTAGCCCATCAATAAAAAGTAATGCCTCATTCGTGCCAACCCGATGCTGTGGGAATGGGTAAGCAATGAGGATGTCTAATAATGTTGCCTTTGGTGCTATCGTTGCATCCTAAATAATGCATTTTTTTGGCGAGATTAGGCTTGTCTGATAAAGTCCTTAGTAAAATGAGCCAGGAGTCTCTATTTAAACATAGCAGTCTGTGCTGTGTGAATCAGGAACTGTAGTTAAATAGCTTAAGCAGCCAGGAGATTTTTTTATACACACACACAGACAGAGCCAATGGTATAGGGGAGCAAGGCTCTAAAGGGTGAAACAAAAACACTTCTGCACAGCCAGTGAGGTCTGGCACCAATCGGAGTGGGGAGAATATGGGCACCTTTACTTTAAAGCCATTTTGCACAATAAAATCAATGTTTCTCCTTCCCCAGCAGTGCTCAGGTTGAGGTTTTTCTCCTGCCTTGAGACCCAAAGAAGCGCAACAATCCATGAGACTTAAGCCACCACGCTATGAACTGGCAAATCTAGAAAACACTGGGACTTATTAGGAAGAATAATGTCATCTCCCACCTGAACCCCATCCCAATCTTCTCCTGCCCCTCTAAGCTCAGCTGCAGTCCTTATCATAGATGAAGGGAGGGGTTGATTTCCAAGCAATTATATATTACTGTATTTTTTTTCAGAAAGCGCGGGATGAGTCCTTCCTGAATCTTCGTTTGCGAAGAAAAGCCAGAGAGAGAGAGAGAGAGAGAGAGAGAGAGATTACTGTTATCTTTCCCTGTTATAAGTATAGGGTGTTCAAAAATAATCTTTACAATTTTAATTGTATATACAGTTTAGGGATGGCTTGGTCTTTTAAACTTTTTTTAATTGCCTTTTATGTGCATTACAAAGCCATCACATTAACTTGAAATTCATTCTGAGGTTGCATTTTAGATTTTTGTCATACTAATGTTATAAGTAATATGTGGCAATTATTAA
The DNA here is from genome assembly GCA_030847615.1 of Gambelia wislizenii. Lineage (NCBI taxonomy): Eukaryota > Metazoa > Chordata > Lepidosauria > Squamata > Crotaphytidae > Gambelia > Gambelia wislizenii. The sequence goes on along the minus strand of JAUMIR010000005.1, from coordinate 21,961,961 downwards.
ACAATTATTTTAAGGAAAATAATTCGCATCACAAGAGCAGCCAGACCCAGAAAAAAACACAGGAATGAAAAAGAAATACAGCCACCCAAAGGGAAGGTATTTTTACCATACATCAAAGGAGTCACAGACAGAATAGGGAAACTGATGAGGAAACACAACCTCCAAACAATCTACAGACCAACCAAGAAAATCCAAGAAATGCTACTCTCAGCAAAGGACAAAAGAGACCCTCTCACAGCTGCAGGAGTTTACTGCATACCATGCAGCTGTGGACAAGTTTACATAGGGACTGTTAAACGCAGTGTGCAAACACGAATCAAGGAACATGAGAGACACTGCAGACTGGGCCAGCCAGAAAAATCAGCAGTAGCAGAACATGTTATAAACCAACCTAGACAAAAAATGCTATTTAAAACACAGAAATTCTGGACCAGGCCAACAACCATCATGTCAGAATGCACAGAGAAGCTATTGAAATCTGCAAACATCTGGACAACTCCAACAGGAAAGAAGAAACCTTAAAAGTAGACAAAATCTGGCTCCCAGTTTTGAAGAACAATAGAAAAAAAAACTCAACACTTACAAAGGAATTCCACCCAGGGACAGGGGGAGTTCCAGCAGATAATGGCCCATCTACCAACAATTAGCCAAACAGACACTAATGAGCCTTGCATTTCTATACCCAGAAACTAACCATTCAATTACACAAATTTACATATACTCCCCAACATGGGTTCACAGCATATAAAGTCCACATACACTCCTACCCAACCATTCTCTGAAGATGTCAGCCACAGATGCAGGCGAAACGTCAGAAAGAAACTATTCCAGAACATGGCCTCACAGCCCGGAAAAAAAACAAGGAAAATCTATTTAGTGATTTTTTTTTGAATGATTTATCACTGCTAATGAAACACAGTTACATCACTATGATCCAGAGACCAAACAGCAGTCCTTGCAGTGGCAGCACTCAGGTTCTCCACAGCCAAAGAAGTTCAGGGCTCAAAAGTCAGCAGGAAACGTCATGGCCACAGTTTTTTGGGGGGATAAGGATTTTTTATGACTATGGACTTTATCAGACAAGCCTCTAAAAACGTTCTTTTGGCACCATATTTTACACCATTTTTGTGCTGGCAAATGTTGCAATGATAGCATGAAAAAGCAGTCTCATAATTCTGCGTTCGCTGCTGAGCGTGATCTCTGCGGTTCTCGCGAGAAGACTTGAGCACATTTAAAAGCCTAAAAACAGCTTAATAAAAAACCAAAACACAAGCACTGAAACACACTTAGAAACTTGCCTGCAACACAGGGAGATTCATAAAAAGAGTGTCCCATGGCTAGTTTTCATGTTCCCACCCAGACGTGCTCTAGTGGGAATCACGCATTGATGCTGGAATCGCACCAGCAGAATGGGGCACGGTTTCACATGCTCACAATCACGGCAAAAAACAAAAACACCAAGGCCGTTCTATTGATGGCTTGGCCCAATGATAAAAAAGAATGTCTTATTTTCAACACATGATTGCGAAAGCACAATGTCATCTGGTATGGGCACCCTTTAGTGTTTATTAGGTGTCGTTATGATATTTGCTGCATCTGATAAAGTCCTGGTTGTCTTTAGAAGGGCCAAATGCAGAATACTACTGTAACTTGCTGTGCTAATTAAAGAAGGCATTGAAGGAAAAACAGTGAGGGACGCTGCAGAAAGATGTTCTCTGTTTTAGGGCAATGCACCTGCTCACAGGGCAGGCAAGACAATGGATGTTTTGAAGAATTTGGGGTCTGAGTGCATAGACCATCCACTCTACTACCAGATCTTACTCAATCTATTTCCTGTTTCCAAATCTTCAAAAGAGTTTGAAAGGAAGGAAATTTTCAAATGATTCAGAGGTGATAGCACCAGCAGAGCAGTATTTCAGTGACCACACACCAGAATTTTGGGGGGAAGGGTTAAATAAGCTTGAGAAATGATGTGCCAAATGTGTCAAACGTCAGAGTGAATATATGGAATAGCATGTAAGCTTCATGGCCCTTCCTTGACTGGGCTGAAACTTTGCACACCCCATCATGCTTCCATTTAACACTAAGACTATCAGCCTGGAATGTTGATAATAATTGGGATCACAGCTAGGCATAGGCCAAGTTATTTTGTTGTCTGAAGGAAAGGAGAAGGTGGGCCACTGCCTCACATCATTCCATGTACAAAAGGAAATGGGACATACAGTTGAATTTTACTTCAAGACTGGTGATAGCACAGTGTCCTTCATGACAGCTGAGGGAAGTAAGCTAGTTCACAGGGTGTAGGATTGACTTTGAGATACACAACTCTGTCTTCCAACAGATGAATGCTGGGGGAGGGGGTGTCAGGAGAAATAGCAAGGCTTCTGTTGCTACCTTCCAACATCTTCCATATAAGACTTAACCTGTTTAATAGTAGAGCCAGCTCTGATCACTCCAGACAGGGAGGGTGAATTTACCCTTCCTCTCCCTGGTTGTGGTTCAGAAAAATACATTTCCTTTGATGTTAATATTTGCATTTGCAAGGGGTTCCCTTGCAAAAGCAAATACCAGCTTCATCAGACGGATTTTTTTCAAGACTGCAACAGGGCAAAGAAGTAGTTAAAATCCCCCTCCACACACACACACACACGCACACGCCTGCTATGATCCTGTCATTATCAGTGTTCCCAGCTAGTGCTACCTGTATTTTTTAAAGCCTGCATATTAAATGCAAAGGCGCACATAAAATGGAAAGGTGCACTTTGTATCATAACAAGTTGGCCACTGCTCCAGAACTGTCTACTCTGCATGTGTATTCTAGGATCTCCAGTGAGGGCTTTTCCTGGTCCTGTTGCCTTTAAAAATAAATAAATAAATTGGGGTGCCAGGGATTGGCCCTGTGTCCTTCTGAATACAGTTCATGTATGCTCACAGAACTGTTATCTGCTCTTGAATAATAGCACAGGAGCTGCTAATGAAATACTGATAACTATATGTATGTATTTGTCTTCAAGTCACCTGTTGACTTCTGGCGACCCTATGAATTTCATAGAGTTCTCGTAGACAGGGAATAGTCAGAGGTGGTTTTGTCAGTTCCTTCCTCTGAAATATAGCCTGCAGCATCTGATATTCATTGGTGACTATCTATCCAAGTATTAACCCAGGCTGACCCTGCTTAGCTTAGGGTATTTATGCCCTAAATCAGAGATATGATTGTGTTAGCACAACCATCATCTCCATGATCATTGCACAGAACTTGGAAGTTAACTTTTGTGCTTCATCCTCCAGAATCCACTAGGCAGCATGACCAGTGGCTATGCTGGGTGGGGATTCTGAGATCTGCAGTCCAAAAAATAACTTTTCTAGCCTCTGCCTTAGCAACATTCTTGCAAGGCAAAAGTTCACGTTCCAGAGGAGGGACCATAGCGGCAGAGCAGTGGCAGAGCACGTGCAGAAGTCTCAGGCTTCATAATGGAAATGGGAAAGCTTAAGGTTGAAAGAGTACCTAAGATCGCTCTGTGAGTCTGTAGTGGTGGCAAGTTTTGAAACCATAAGGGGTTCTGGTTCATACTCTTTGTCACTAATTCCACCAGCTCTTCTAAACAGAGAGATGGAGCAATACATTAGGTTATCAACATCAGATCATGACAGGAAAACAGGTCTCCCTTGATTGTTTAATTCTTAAAAAACAAATCACTCAGAGCTTGCAATTAGCCAGGGGTACTGACTACTTCTGCTAAGACTCCTTCAAGAAGACAACAAAATAAGAATCCCAGCCCAAGAAGCAGGGATTCAATGATCAACATCCCACATCACTGGACCTCTCTTATGGGAAAGGCTAAAGCTGTTGGGATTTCCACCTAGAAACTGTCAAACAGACTTGCAAAATATAATTATATTACAAATTTATGAAGTTGCATGGCTGCAGCCAATAGTAAGAAAATGCCAATTGCTCTTAATCTTGCTTCTAGAAAAATGTGTTTCCTTCTGGAAACTCAGAGATAGTAGGCTGACCATCAGTGCAACCACTGCAAATAAACTCTATTACAGATAGGTAATGCTTTATATATATTAGTTGCCCTCTTAAACACAGTTCTATCATCAAGTTCCTGTCTTACAATAAAGCACATGCCACTTACCTTTTCTGCAGTACAGCAGTGAACAATATTAAAATCATAAGAATATTTCTGACACCTCTGTATCTTCCTTCTTTAAGGTATAGACCCAAAATGGTACCTTGCAAGAATTTAAACAGTATCTGAGCTTCTAGGCAACCAATTAGAGCCTGGCAACTTTACAAGGTCTTAAACGAAACTCACTAATCCCCTCTTTTGTCCTTGAAATGATTATGTGCTTTTGCACTAAATTGAAATTCTCCTCATTCCACGCTCGTGCAGAATATTAGATAAGTATATTTTATGGCGTGCTTTTGCAAGATAATCTATGTTATGAATGCCAAGCAAGCTCCTATGATTACTAGATTCACTCACCCACATTTTCCTTTTGAGATATTCAGAAAGTGCATTCTAACTGAAAGGTAAAATTTTGGTGACACCTTGATAAGACTGACTCAGAATAACTATTTCGGTGCTCTTAATCATATCTTTTTGGCTGTCTATGTCACAATCCTTCCATTTATTCAGAAAAGTCTCCCCCACATTGTAGTGTCCATAAATTGTTGTAGTAATTATTACATATGAAGGGCTTCTCTGCGCATACATGTATATCCATACCCTCCAACTGTTCCAATTTGGTGCCCTTTCACGTTTATGTCCCTGCCAAAACTTGCACCTTTTAATTGATGGCTGAACCCATCAATCAATCCCCTGTGGCACTTTAGTGCTGGCATTGCCAGCATGTGAAACCTCACGCCATTGTACTCATGTGAATGCAGCATGAATGGCCGGTCCAGCGCAAACACTTCTGAGTGAGATCGCAACAACCAGGTAAGTGACACTTTTTATGAACACGCCCCCCCCCCAGGTTACTTGGAAGTTTTTTTAGTGCGTTTAGGTGCTTGGTGTAACTTTTTAGTGTTCTTTTTGTTTGTTTGTTTTGAATTTGCCACTCGAGCTCTGTTCACTTCCTCTTTAATTGCAGGGAAGCCTTTGCTGGGAGAAAAGGTAAGTGTGGTGGTGAGCGTTCTTTTGTTGGCATAAAAATTGATATTTTTTTTAATGCCAGAAAAAGAATGTTTAAAGGGGCTCATTTGATAAAGTGCAAAGTCTTTGTTTCTCTCTCCTCCCAATCCCTCCCCCTTTGTCTTCAGCTTAGTTCAGTTACTGCAAACTAAGTTCAAAGTGCAAAAGTAGTTAACTCAATTAATTCAGCAGAGGGAGGAGGACATCTTGTCCTCCCAGTAGGCTCAAACAAAAGCAAACATCTGTAATTTCTCCTAGTTGTGTGTCTTCATCATTAGTAATTTTTCCTAGTTTGACACACTTTGATGTTTCTTGGTCACACATTCCTGGTTTTCATCTGTGAAGGTATGATCACTTGACTACATCAGTCAGTGACCTGATCCATGCAACATAAGCTAGGAGAGGCTGCCTCAGTTTGCTTGAGCCTGCAGGGAAAGGGAAGATTACACCCCTTCCTCTTCTCTCCCCGACCCCATGAGTTAATTGAGTACAGTACTATTTTTTGAACTCAGTTTGCAGCAAATTGAAGTAACCAGAGGACAAATGGGGAGAGTGTGAGATAGAAGGAGAAAGTGGGACATTTAAAAAACAGCTGAAAATGTGGGACAACGTGGTATTAATCAGGACTGTCCCTGCCAAACCAGGATTGTTAGATGGTATGTAACTTTAATCAAATAGGGACAATAAAATAGATATGACAGATTTTTTACTTTTGAATTAAGGCTTAACTTTGGAAAGTGATGAGGGCCTCTACCAACCTAAATCTGGGTCTATGCATTAATACACAGACTATACGTAGAAGGCATAATGGTTTAATATCAAGCAGATTCCTGACTCATTTTGAACATGGACATTGATTTCTCAGGGGAAATTGTTATGGGCTAATAGACATAATCTTAAATTATTTTGAATTTCATGTTCTGAACAAAGCATATCGTCCAACATTTCACAGATGAAAAACAGGGACATGTGTGGCTGAACAACATTCATTAGAATGTGGTCAAGATGGCAAAAGTTATTGATGAGGAAGAACAGACAAGTTTGGAGAGGCTGCAGCAGGGTGTTTTGTTTTTTTGTTTTTGTTTTTTTGCCTGAGCCTTCAGAGAAGGCCAAAATTTTGCCCCCTGCTCTCCTATTCCCCTTGTTGTGTTGAGTACAAACTACTTCCGCACCTTGAACTCAGTTTGCAGCAATAGAAGTAAGCTGAGGACAAATTGGGGAAGTGGGAGCATGAGAGAGAAACTGGGGCATTTTAAAAGCACTGAAAAAAATAGGATGACAGAGGATTTATCAGGACTGTCATTGCCAAATCAGAACAGTAGGAAGGTATGATCAAGTGTCTTATAGATTTTATAGAGTTACTAAGTCCCAGCATGCTGAGAACTATGTTCTAAAGCAGGCAGTTTCACCGGTAGAGGTTTGGTTTAGTCATCTAGTCCCTGGGGTACAGCAAGGTCTGAAAGCTGGAAAAAGATAACAAACAGGGTCCAGGAAAAGGAAAGGATATATTTGTGCATTAATATCACTGATGCCAAGCCACTGTAGAGTTATCACACAGAGGGATCATAGGATACATCTGATAGATAGAGAATCCATAGCAAGAGACCACTATTCCATGTATTAATAGGAGATCCATGGACAAGTGAAATAAGAAACTGTATTTAAAGCCTTTTGTCTAGACAGATGAGGCCATTCTCTTAAGAGATAGATAGTTTGAGAAATGTATCTGGAGAAACAAGCCATAGATGCTTAGGAGATTATCGGATGAGGACAAAAATAGTGTCCCTGTCTCGCTATCTCCTCTCCTGCTATCCCCCTGACCCTGTCCCTGCACAATAACGAACTGTTTTGCACTTACCTTAATCATGCACCCGTCCTCTCCTCTCGGCAGCCAAGGAGTGAATGCAGCTCGCACAGAACTGCATTCACTTCCTGGTTGAAATCCCAGCTGTTCTCACGAGAGGACAAGCGTGTGGGAAATTAAAAAAAAAAAAAAAGCCAAAAATGCATCCAAAAGTGACAGCAAGCACAAAAACAGACTTTAAAAAATTCAAAGTAACCCGGGGAGGGTACAAAAAAGGGTGTCACTTACCTGGATGTCTCCATTGCACCAGGAAGTGTTCTGGAACAGACCTCCCACTGCCATTGCACTACGGGAATGGGGCACCTTTTCACTCTCCCGTCATTCCATCATAGGAATGGAATGGGCGATCTATTCATGGCTTAAGGTGTGAATAAGAAATGAGGGCAAAACAGGGCCAGCACAGGAGCATAAGAGGACAAGGACAATGTCATCCGAAAGGGAAGCCCTTTGGCAATCTCCTAGTGTTCCTGTATCTCCATATTAAGGGCATCTGATAATCTCCTTAGACTAATTGATTACAATGGCCAAGTGAACATAACTATCTTATTGATGTTGATAAAGGCAAGATAAATAAGAGATTATATTAAAATAGAACTACATAACATACCAGCATATTGATGTAGTGGAATGTATCTAATATGAATATATTGTACCTCTATGAAGAGCATCAGCATTTTGCTCGGACATATGAATATTAGGCCTTTAATGGATGGAAATAGTTTCTGAAACTCTCTGGTTAATAATTTTCCTGAATGGCAGAGCTTAAAGATCTTTGAGGGAGAGTGCTTGGTTGAACTGTTTACCAGATTATACAGTCACCTAGAACCACAGAAGCTCTGGTGACTACAAAGGTAGAACCTAAAGACTTCTGGTACAGCTCAACAAGTTCAAGGCCAAACCTACAGTCATATGAATTGATGGGGTGGAGGCACCACGCTTATTTTAAAATAACCCAAGTTTTAGAACAGTTTTCAATTTAAAAAACAAGCCGGTATTCTGTTTAGTTTGTTCTTGTTAAGTTCTTTACACACAACAGCTTCTCTATATTATGATGTTGTAGCTGGTCTTCAATAAAGGGTTACTTTGAGATTTATTTTTAACAGACCATGGCATGCTATTTTTCTTTATTTTTCTATCCTTGAAATTCACCAATTTTTCCCTGAGAAAGAACAAACATGCTCAGATTTCAGAATGTACTGGGAATGGATTTGGCAAGAAATCATTTGTATGCTGGATGACTTTCACTTACTTTTTATTGTGTCAGTGTAGCCTTCCTTTTACTTGCAGACATATTAACACAAACAGAAAATCTGACATGGAAGTTGTCCCTCCTCCCCCCAATATGTGGGCATAGACACCAAGTTGTGTGAATCTGTTTATCTTACTTCCTAAATGTTTCATTGCTCAATAATATCTTACTTGTAACTACATATTAACAAAATCTCAATCATACTAGCAAGTATAAAAGATACAAACACAAATAAGTCTTTTTTTCTTAGTAAAGGTGTTTCTGACTCTGCTAAAAAAAAAAAAAACCTCTGAGGTGACACAAAACTAGATAAAAACAGTGATTATATATCATATTGTAGAACTTGTAGGTATGTGGCTATAAATACATGTACCTAATGGGCACCCTCAAGCGAAAGTACTCATTACACCATTGAAAAATGGAGTTTTGAAAGCTTTCAGGCTATAATGAAATTATAGATTTGTGTTCTGGAGGAAACCAGGGCTTCAAATAAGGAGGGAGTCTACCACTGTTCAGTGAATAGACAAAGCACTCGTCTGTAGGAGTCATTTCTACTAAGAAACAATCCTTTTCTTTCTTCTGTTGAAGGGTATAAATCAATGCAGGAATCTTATCCTCAGCTACCTGATCTTGTACTTTCTTTAAAAATGGGCACACTATAGGGAAAGAATATAGGGAACTGCCTTATAGAGAGTAAGCATATAGGAACTGCCTTGTATCACCAGGTCAGCCTGTTAGTTCATGTAGGTCATTCCTTTGTATTGACTCAACAGTGATTTTCCCAGTTTCTCAAACAGAGACCATCTGCTGATCTACCATCTGCTAAAAATACCAGTTTTCTTTCATGTATGAATGTATGAACCCGTTTTCTTTCATGCATGAATGCAAGGTGAATGCTCTACCAAAGGAATGAGAAAATTTCAGCCATCCAAATGTTGCTAAGCTACTGTGGTTGTCAGTAATGAATTGGATGAAGACGAACAAATTGAAGCTTAATCCAGATAAGACAGAAGTGCTCCTAGTTATTCAAAAGGTAGATCAGGGAATGGGGATTCAAGCTGTGCTGGGCAGGATTACCCTGTCCCCCAAAGACACAGGTTTACAATTTGGGTCTGCTCCTGGATTCAGCCTGGATGCTGTAGTTTCTGCAGTGCCCATGAATGTATCACCACAGTGAAAATGAATGTGCCAGCTGTGCCTACTCCTGGCCATAGTGATATATGCCTAAATCAAATCCCGTTTGGATTACTGTAATATGCTCTATGTCAGTGGTTCTGACATAGGGGGCCACAATGTCCTCACGGGAGGTCTGCTAAGGCTTGAAGGTTGTTCAGCCCACATGACAGGAGCCAAGGCAAAGGCTGGCTGGCTTGGCCCGTGCATTGCTGTTCAATCTGCTCCAGCCTCAAATTTGCAGGAAGAAGCAGGAGAAACATCTTCCCTCCCCTCCAATGCCTCTGAGGGAAGGGTTAATGGATGGTGTAGATGATGATGATTTTAGGGATTTAAATCTTGAGTTAAGTCTTGGGGATCTGCAGCAACAAAAGATGTTTAAAGAAAAGCTTAAGAGCCACTGCTCTATGTGAATCTATCTTTGAAGACTTTGGAAACTTCAAAGAACTTCAGCCACATTGTTAACAAGGGCTGGTTGCAGGGAGCACATGACTCCCTTGTTACAACAGCCAGCTCCTGCTGTCACTTACCAGTGGAGAGGGCGGTGGCAGGGGTGTATGGAGAGGCCGAACCCCACCAGTAGGAGGGAGGGGTGGCACCAGCCTGAGTAGCACCACAGGAAGAGGGGAGGCAATTCAGGCCATGGAGAAGCAGCTGATCTCAGCTCACTGGAAAGAGGGAGAAGTAAGGGTGTGTTCTCCAATGGAGTTCTTTCCCCCAGGAGCTCACAGCAGTTTCCTTGGCTACCAGTAAGAGGCAGAAGCAGGGCCTGACAGCTGTTGGCTGGTGGGAGATTTCTGGATGCATCACAAGGGCAAGTGACTAGCCCTCTGAGCCTCATCCTCAAAGGGACTTACTTACACATGCATAAGCATAACTACCAGTTGTCCTAGTTTGGCAGGGACAGTCCTGATTAATCCTCTGCCATCTCACTTTTTCAGATCCTCTTGAAATGTCTCAGTTTCCCTTTCCTTTTCTCACTTTCCCCCTTTGTCCTCACCTTGCTTCAATTGCTGCAAAGCGACTTCAAGGTGTAAAAGTAGTTTGTACCCAATCAGGGTGAAGGGAGAGGAGGAGAGGGAATCTTTCCCCTTCCCAGTAGGTTCAGGCAAAAGCAAACTGTTGCAGCCTCTCCTGGCTTGTATGTTCTTCCTTATTAATAACATTTGATGTTTTGAACATACTCTGATGTTGATGTTGCTTGGCCACATATGCCCTGGTTTTCATCTGTAAAATGTTGGTGCATCTGTATAAACTGCACTTAACAAATCACTAACATGACACCAGTCGATAGATAGATAGATAGATAGATAGATAGATAGATAGATAGAGATATACAGTATATGTTTGTCTTAACTTTCCAAACTCTGAGAGTGAGACAGCCATTTTAGGCAGGAGATTATGGTTGTCATGAAAGAAGAACAAATTCTTACTTTTATCTTATTCTTACTGCCAGAGATGGGGAGTTTCTTGCAGGATTTTTCTGCTTCAGGTGCCAAAACAACTCAATTGGCTTTAGGAACTATGCATTTGACTTGCATTAAAATGACATGATTTGCTGTTTCACCTCCATCAGGGAAATGTCTTGGGCTGGCTAGAGTCCAAAATAGTCATATTTTTAGTCCACTTTTGGTGTAATTGCAATGGGAAATACTGTTTTATGTAACTACAAGATACATTTGCAATCCAATTGCTGCTGTTGTTCTGTGCCTGCAAGTCGACTCTGGACTTTATCACACTACTTGTACAGTCGCCCCTCCACATTCGCGAACTTGACATTCACGGTTTCGATTATTCGCGGTTTTGCGAGGGCCCCCTCAGGCCCGGAGAGGGAGGGGGGAGGGCCAGGAGAGGCCTCCATGGGGCCTCCGGAGACGCTCCGGAGGCCCCATGAAGGCCTGGGAGGGAGCGGGGAGGGCCGGGGATGCCTCCATGGGGCCTATGGAGACGCTCCGGAGGCCCCACGAAGGCCCGGGGAGGGAGGGGGGAGGGCCAGGAGAGGCCTCCGTGGGGCCTCCGGAGACACTCCGGAGGCCCCATGAAGGCCTGGGGGAGGGCTGGGGAGGCCTCCGTGCGGCCTCCGGAGATGCTCCGGAGGCCCCACGAAGGCCTGGGGAGGGAGGGGGGAGGCTGGGAGAGGCCTCCATGGGGCCTCCGGAGACGCTCCGGAGGCCCCATGAAGGCCTGAGGGAGGGCTGGGGAGGGCCGTTAGAGGCCTCCGTGGGGCCTTCCTAGGCCCCACGAAGGCCCGGGGAGGGAGGGGAGAAGGCCGGGAGAGGCCTCCGCGGGGCCTTGCTAGGCCCCACGAAGGCCCGGGGAGGGAGGGGGGAGGGCCGGGAGAGGCCTCCATGGGGCCTCCGGAGACGCTCCGGAGGCCCCATGAAGGCCTGGGGGAGGGCTGGGGAGGCCTCCGTGCGGCCTCCGGAGACGCTCCGGAGGCCCCACGAAGGCCCGGGGAGGGAGGGGGGAGGGCCAGGAGAGGCCTCCATGGGGCCTCCGGAGACGCTCCGGAGGCCCCACGAAGGCCCGGGGAGGGAGGGGGGAGCTGGGAGAGGCCTCCATGGGGCCTCCGGAGACGCTCCGGAGGCCCCATGAAGGCCTGGGGGAGGGCTGGGGAGGCCTCCATGGGGCCTCCGGAGACGCTCCGGAGGCCCCATGGAGGCCTGGGAGGGATCGGGGAGGGCCGGGGATGCCTCCATGGGGCCTCTGGAGATAGTGCTATTATTCCACTCTAACTGCTATGGCTGCCTCCTGTGGAATTCTGGGGTTTGTAGTTTAGTGAAGTCTAAGAGCGCTCTAGCTGACAGTTCTAAATGCCCCTGCCTAAACTGGAAATTCCAGGATTCCACAAGAGGCAGCCATAGCATTTAAAGTAGGATAATAGCACTATAACAGTGTAGTGTGATTTTGTGACCCTATTGTAGGATTTACTTAGGCTACTGACACACTGCAGAAATAATGCAGTTGACACCGCTTTAACTATCATGGCTCCATCCTATGGAATCCTGGGGTTGGTAGTTTGTTGTGACACCAGAGCTCTCTGACAGGGACGGCTAAACATCTCACAAAACTACAAATCCCAGAATTCCATAGCATTTGAGCTATGGCAGTTAATGTGGTGTCAAACTGCATTATTTCTGCAGTGTGTCAGCAGCATTAGCAAGATTTATTCAGAGGAGGTTCCCCATGGCCTTTCTCTAAGGCTCAGAGAATGTTACTTGCCCAAGGTCACCCAGTGGGTTTCCATGGTTGACCAGGGATTTGAACCCTAGAGTTCTCGTCCAACACTCAAACCACTGTACCACACTGGCTCTTATTTGCAACCAAAAGAAAGACTCATTGTGTGTTTATCTAGATTACTATGAGGCATATGGGCAGGACTACATGCCACTATGGATGTGTGACTGCCACAGCAGCAGCTTTGCATCTTGTTCCCACCACATACTAATTAGTAAGGCAAAACATGTGAGGCAACATCATTGTTTGGGGAGTTTCCCTACCCAGGCTCTACTTCAGGTGACTCCATATTTAATTTTGGCCTAAATATATAGAGAAGCAGCTGCAGAGAGGGCATGATGCCTCATATAGATATAGATGTATACAAAACATCACTCTGTTTGGATTGCAAATATATCCAGAAAAGCTTCCTAAAATACCAGGAGCCTTGTGCCAGGTACATTCTTTAAGTACTGAAATTTAACATCTAAACGTAAGCTTTTGACTAAAATAGAGCCACAAGCAAATATGACAGGGTGCTCAAACAGTGTGGTCACAAATTCTTCACTTTTAATGATGGCAGCCCGGTGCTTGGAAGGAAATAACATCACATAACCAAATAGACAGGCAAACCTCTGAATTTGTTGATGGCCACTGAAGAGCCTTTTGATTAAAAACTTGGTGTCATTTAACAGCAAGGTCACTGAGAGATTGCATAAGCCTTCTGGATAGTAAGGTTTTGTGTCTCCCTTAAATATAGTATATGCCCACTGTGAAACACTCTAATGTTTTGACTTCTTAGCGCACCTTTAACAAATACTTGTGCGTTGTGATTTGGGATGGGGAAAAGTTCATTGCCTTTGCATTTCACTAACAGAACAGAACACATCTTGCTCAGTGGCACTAGTGGCTCCCTTATCAGAGGGGCATGAATCTAGTCCAGATTTTAGTCCAGACTTTAAAGGAGCTGTCCACAGTGCTGAACCTTATCTCCCAATTAGGTTCCACAGCTTGGATAGCTGCTTTAAAACTGAAGTTTTACAATAGCCCAATACTTCAATCAGATTAGACAGGTTGCTTGGGATGAGAAGTGTTTTGGATTTTGGATTTTTTGGTGTCTTTTTAAAATATTTGCATATACCTAATGAGGTATTTTGGAGATGGGACCCAAGTCTAAACATGAAATTCATTTGTGTTTCATATACACCTTATACACATAGCCTGAAGGTAATTCTATACACAATATTTTTAATAATTTTGTGCATGAAACAAAGTTTGTGTACATTGAACCATCAGAAAAAAAGGTGTCACTATCTCAGCCACCCACGTGGACAATTTTGGATTTTGGAGGAGTTCAGATGGCTGGATAAGGGATACTCAACCTATACCAGGAGTGGGCAAATTGCAGCCCATAGGCCATAAGCAGACCCCAGGGCCAATTTGTGGCCATCAGGCCCACCAGGGAATTTTTAAAAGCCTCTCCTTAAATGGCTGGGGCAGGCCTAAAAACACAATGAAAGACATAACACTAGCGGATGCTGTAGGGCATATGGGGAGCAAAAACGTTCTTGGGGTTTTTTTGTGGTGGGGTGCAACCCCCCCCCCAAGGTCTCCTTGGCCCCGTGGCCTCCCACAATTGCCCACCACTGGATTATTTAAACCAAACTATTCAAACATACAGTTCATACGTAAGAGCTGGAAATTCTATATGTATAGTGCAAGAGCAAGCTTGGTTAGCCAGAGTCTACAAATTTAACTATCAAGTTGTTACTGGTAAATGTACAGAGGGGAGTGTAAACCTGATGTATCTTTGGGGGCAACCCCTAGGGAAAGAAATGTAGGAAATTTTGAATGCAGGGAGCAGGACTACATGCAGATGCCTTCAACTAACATTGGACTTTTTCAGACGTCTTAAATGTAACGGAAGCAGCCTCGCCACGTTGCGAAGCTGCTGCACTGCAGGGCATCCCTTTCGCATGACGCCCGTCCCTGCTGGTACTGTTGAGGTACCGCAGGGACATTTGAGTGTAATATTTCAGCGATTTTTACTCACGATCAACTTTCGTGAGTAAAAATCGCTGAAATATTACACTCAAATGTCCTTGTGGTACCGCAACAGTACCGACAGGGACGGGCGTCGTGCAAAAGGGGCGCCCTGCAGCACAACAGCCTCGCAACGTGGCGAGGCTGCTTCCGTTACATTTAAGACATCCGAAAAAGTCCATAATTTAGTTAAAATGCTTGAAACGTAGAGCAACATCCAGCTTTAAAGAAACATAAAACTTAATAGGCCCAAGATTGTCCTGGCCTCTATTGGAATTATTCAAGCCTGAACTGATCCCAGTAGTTTCTCTTTCACAGACAAACACATTCCTTTTAATCTTTCCATAGGGCTATTAGCACAATGGCTGTTAAAGAAACAATACAGAGCAGGCAAAGAGTCCATCTATCTGTAATTCAGTCTTCCTCTTTTCCTACTGCCTTCTACCCTACCAAGTATTATTGTCTTTTCTGGTGAGTCAGGTCTTCTCATGAGATGGCCAAAGTATGACAATATCAGTTTAGTCATCTTGGTTTCTAGGGAGAGTTCAGGTTTGATTTGCTCTAGATCCCATTGATTTGTCTTTCTAGCAGTTCATGGTAACCGTAGAACTCTTCTCCAGTACCACATTTCAAATGAGTTGGGTTCCCCCCACCCCTTATCAGCTTTCTTCACCATCCAGGTTTCACAGCCATACATAGAAATTGTAAATATGATGGCATGGACAATCCTAACTTTAGTATTCAATGATATATCTTGGCATTTCAGAATCTTGTCTAGTTCCCTCATAGCTGCCCTTCAAAGTCCTAGTCTTCTTCTGATTTTTTAACTGAAGTCTCCATTCTGATTAATGACAGATTTTCCCAAGGTATGGAAAATCTTTAACTCTTTCAATATCTTCCTCGTCTACTTTAAAGTTATGTAAACCTTCTGTGGTCATTATTTTTGTTTCCTTAATGTTCAAGTGTAAACCTGCCTTTGTACTTTCTTCCTTGACTTTCTTCAGTAATTGTTCCAAGCCTTTGCTATTTTCTGCTTGTAGTATGATGTCATCTGCATATTGTTGATGTTCCTTCCTCCAATTTTTCTTACTCTGAATCTCTGCTTTACTTATGATATGTTCAGCATACAAGTTAAATAGATAGAATGATAAAATGCAACATTCCCTGACCCCCTTGCCAATTGGAAACCATTCCATTTCTCTGTACTCTGTCCTGATGGTAGCCTCTTGTCCTGAGTGTAGGTTACACACCAAGACAATCAAATGTTGTGGCACACGCATTTCTTTAAGAGCAATCCATAGTTTCTCGTGATCTGTACAATCAAAGGCTTTGCGATAAAGCACTGGCTAATTTTATTTTGAAATTCTTGGTGAGCTCCATTATACAACTTATGTTTGCAATATGATCCCCAGTGCCTCTTCCTTTCCTAAACCCAGCTTGGGCATCTGGCATTTCTCACTCCATATATGTTAAAAGTCTTTGTTGTAGAATTCTGAGCATCTCTTTGCTTGCACGGGAAATAATGAAAATGTCTTGTGGTTACTGCAATCCCTGGTGTCCCCTTTCTTGGGGATTGGAATGCATATTGAACATTTCCAATCTGTGGGCAACTGTTTTGTTTTCCATATTTGTTGACAGATTTTAGTTAGACCTAGAGTAGAATCTGCTGTTACCCAGCCATATACCCCTCCCTCCAATAATTCATAATTCAGGATGTTGGACAGCTCATGAGGTTTAAGGTAGACCAGGCCAACCACAATTAGGTTTGAGTGAAGGTCAGCCAAAGGCCTAACAAAGCTGTCTTGGATATTCCCCAACAAACACTCCTAGGATGGGATTAAACAAATCCCCTTAGACATAGTAGTTAAGGTGGAATGTGCTAATCTTCCCTGGACACACCTGGCAGTGAGTCTACTCTAAAACAAACAGTGATGGGAATCCCCATTATACACAAAATGTCTTCCCTCACACCTTTTTCTCTCCACAATATGGAGGCAGCCATAAACCCAAAACTTTAATGTCTCAACCATTAGCGGCAATCAATGAAGCAGAGTTTCCTTTATTTAACTTGGGGAAATCTATATAAGCATTGTTTTATGCTCAAAACAGCCATTAAGGCTATGATATTGGGCATAAATATTGCTCCCAAATCATAGCCAAAGTGTGCACAGTTCTTCTTGTACTGTCACTCTGTCAGACTGCTATCACACCCTCAGATTCAAGTCCGAGGTTTTTTGCTGCATGAATCTCTGCTCTTCGGACATGTAATATAGCCCATTCTTCCTGAATCTATTCCTCTATTCCAGTATTTCTGCCTTGACCCTTTGTTAGCCTTGTGTGCTTGTCTTGTGAGTGTGTGTGCATGAGTAAATGCTTCTGTGATTATTTTCCAATAGAAACCATTTTTATGTCATTCCGGCTTGGAGTCTCGTCAGTGAGTACTGATATGCACAGGTGCAAAGTTCCCATAAGTTACCTGACCTCTCACAACCATACCTTTGAGCTAATTAAAATCCCCCAATTTAATATCATAAATTTAGTCACACAAGTGGGTCCCCATGGACCCCAGCAATTCAGGTAACACTGTCTCTGTGGCTTAGAGTAGCTCTATTGGTATGGCAGCTCTTCCTAGTGATTTATTTCTCCCAAGTGCTCTAAGTGCAGCTTCCACTTCACTTTCTAAAATTGGAGTTTCATCTTCATATGGTTCTTCACTGAATGTATCTGTCAAGTTTTCACAGAATCACAGAATTGTAGAGTTGGAAGAGACCACAAGGGCCATCCAGTCCAACCCCCTGCCACGCAGGAAATCACAATCAAAGCATCCCTCACAGATGGCCATCTAGCCTCTGTTTAAAGACCTCCTCTTTTATATAATTCTATCATACTCGCCAACATTTCACAGATGAAAACTGGAGGTTCTATCATACTCGCCAACATTTCACAGATGAAAACTGGAGCACCTGAGCTCAAGCAACACCAGAGCATGGTCAAGATGGCAAAAGTTATTAATGAAGAAGAACACACACGTTGGGAGAGGCTGCAGCAATTTGCTTTTGTCTGAGCCTACTGGGAATGGCAAGATTCCTCTTCCTTCTGTCCTCTCCCCTCTGCTGAGTTAATTGAATGGAAACTACTTTTGCATTTTGAATTCAGTTTGCAGTAACTAAAGTAAGCTGAGGAGGAGGAGAGAGAAACTGGGACATTTAAAAACAGTTGAAAAAGTAGGACAACACTTAATTGGGAATGGTCCTGCCTAATTGGGGCAGTTTGGGGGTGTGCATTCAGCAGTTCATTCAGCTGGCCTACTCTAGCTGGGAACAGAAAGTGGACTTAGGCTTTTATCTTTAAAACAATTCAAAACTGAATTCTCAAAAATCTCTAATTTAATTTTAATTTTGTTTTTCCTGTACTTGAAGCTGTTGTTGTTGTTGTAGTTGTTGTTATCTTTATTTCTGTCCCACTCCCCCCCACCCCAATTTGGGACTCAATCTATATCCCCCCCCCAGCCTTTCTGTTTTCATATCACAATAACAAACACTTCAAGAAACTCCAGACCTTTTGCCATGAAGTGACAAAATTTCACTGATGTATCCACTCCTAGAGGAGTCTCAGAGTTCTAAATATGTTTTTACCATGGTGGTTATGGTTTGGTGTTTTTTTTAAAAAAAGGTTTCAAGCTAAGTTTTATTATACATGGTTACAGCTCTCCCTCCAATTTGTACCATTCCTCTATTTCTTAGGACACCCAAATATGCCATGATAATATTAAACTTTCAAACTATTTCTGTACCCAAATGTGTTCCATTGCCTAGAGCCCTACCAAGCCACTCCTTCCCAGCATAACAGTACACCACCAGAAGAAAGAAAAAAGGATGAAAAAAATAAAGAATTTCAAAGTTTTCTTTTACACAAGATCACTCTCTCATTTAGCCTTTCAGCGAGAATTATATTTTTGGAATCCCTCAGGAATGCAGGCTGTTTTTCTTCACCATAAATACATGACTTTTCCCCTTCCTTCAGCTTTCTCCCTGTTGCTACACCTTGGACTTTGTCAGATGAGCCTCTGAAAATGTTTCTGTCCCACCATATTTTAAAGCATAAATGTCCCGGCAAAATAACCCTTTTTATGAAATGTTGCTGTCATAGCAAGAAAAAGCAGCCCCAGAATTAATGGGAGCACAACCACCAACTCTGTTTACTTCTGGATTGGTGTGCGCACGTAATACACACTTAAAAACTTGCCTGCAAAATGGGGAAGTTCATAAATAAAGCATCCCATACTTAGTTTTTGCATTCTCACACAGATGTGTTCTGGCAGGGATCATCCGTTGATGCTGTAATCACACGGGCAGAACGGGGCATGAATCATTGAATCATAGAATTGCAGAGTTGGAAGAGACCACAAGGGCCATCCAGTCCAACCCCCCTGCCACGCAGGAAATCTTGATCAAAGCATCCCCAACAGATGGCCATCCAGCCTCTGTTTAAAGACCTCCAAGGAAGGAGACCCCACCACGCTCCGAGGGAATGTGTTCCACTGCCGAACAGCTCTTACTGTCAAAAAGTTCCTCCTAATGTTGAGGTGGAATCTCTGTTCCTGGAGCTTGCACTCATTGCTCCGTGTAAAAACACCAGGTCAGATCAATTGATGGCTTCGCCCATCAATAAAAAAAGAACACCTTTTTCACAGCAGCAGAACACCATAGCACAACATTGTGTGAAATGGTAACCCTTTTGTGTTCTTTGGGCATTGTTACGATGCCGTATTTGCCATGTCTGATAAAGTCCCTTGTCAATAAATGGGCATTGTTTGTCTAAATAGATGGTAGCCAAGTAATTCACAACACAGAATCAGAGTTTCAGACAATATCTTCTCTAATATCCTCTATAGTTTGAACAAGGCTTCCTCTGTCCTTCCTCTGGGCCTTCCTCATCCTTCAGACTTGTGGGAACAACTCTGGATTATTATGTTTTTTGTCCCGCTAGAACCCTATTCTGTTTGTTTTTATTAGACAATCAGGAGGAGCCAGCTGCAAAAGAGTGGCTGAAGCCTGATGCCTTTTCACACCACACAATTATAGCACTATGGTTCTATTTTAACTGCCATGGCTACATTCCATGGAATCCTGGGATGTGTAGTTTGGTGAGGCACTACTAGAGCTCTATGGCTAAGAATTCTAAATACCTCTCCCTAAACTACAATTCTCTGGATTCCAGAGGATGTCACCATGGCAGTTAAAGTGTAATCACCATTCTATAATAGTGTAGTATGAAAGGCCCCCTGGTCAAGAACTTTAAACTTAGGAGATTTTCAGACACGGAAAAATCGTCCCTTGCCGCGCGAGCAGCCTCCCGAAACTGCTGCGCGGCAAGGGTCTTTTTCGGACCGCGCCGTGCCTGTTGCGAAGCCGTCCGTGTCACTTCCGTGAAGCTTGGGACGGCTCCGCGTCATATTTCAATCACGGGCAGCCTCCGTGCTTGAAATATGACGCGGAGCCGTCCCAAGCTTCACGGAAGTGACACGGACGGCTTCGCAACAGGCACGGCGCGGTCCGAAAAAGACCCTTGCCGCGCAGCAGTTTCGGGAGGCTGCTCGCGCGGCAAGGGACGATTTTTCCGTGTCTGAAAATCTCCTTAGATTTGGCAAGGACAGTCAATCCTCTGTTGTCCCACTTTTTCAGCTGCTGTTAACATTATCCTGTTTCTCTCTGCTGCTCCCACTTTCCCCCTTTGTTCTCAGCTTACTTCCATTGGTGCAAACTGAGTTCAAAATGCAAATATAGTTTGCACTCAATTCACTCCACAGAGGTGGGAGGAGAAGAGGGGTGGAGTGTTGTCCTTCCCAGAAGGCTCAGGCAAAAGCAAACTGCTCCAGCCTGTACTAGCTCATGTGTTCTTCCTTATTAATAATTTTTGCCATCTTGACCACTCTCTGATATTGTTTGGTTGCCTGTGTCCTGGTTTTCATCTATGAAATGTTGGAGGGCATGTTGAATGGTAAATCAATAAATCACTTAAATCCCATTTTTTAAAACCATCTACATTGGTTTGGAATAGCAATTAGATTTAGACCATAGATTTGTTAGATTTAGATTTAGATTTGGAGCCAGAGTGGTATAGTGGTTGAGTGTTGGACTACAGCTCTGGAGACCAAGGTTCTAATCCCCATTTGGCCATGAAACCCACTGGCTGACATTGGGAAAGTCACACTCTCTAATCCTCAGAGGGAAGGAAAGGCAACACACACCCCCTCGAACAAATCTTGCCAAGAAAACCCTGTGATAGGTTTGTCTTACAGTTGCTCTAACTCAGAAATGAGTTGAAGGCACACAACAACAACATAAACTTTAGCTATGTGTATAACACAATTTTTATGTATAGTTAATAAATGTTTGCGACATCCAGTCATGATAAGAAAGAGCTTACCTGCACCAAATTTCATACAATATATTTAAACAACTTTACTGCCCTTTGTTTTTCTAGCCTGTGCCCAACACTATAGTCAAAAGACAAAAGGCTCATTACTTGTTTAGTCAAAAGCTGCTGTCACCCTTTCTGAATTGTGAAAGACCAAGCAATTTGCCAGAAGGGTAAAATATGCATTGCCATTTAATTGCCATCTAGGAAAGGACTATCTTCTCTTTGATTTTCTTCTTTTGGGCTGTAATCATAGTCCATTAATCTCAGTGGCTTTTATTCTTTATAGAGCCAAGTAGTTTTGATTCTTTTATTAATTCAAACAAGGCCGACAGTATCTTCTTCAGTCTAGTTGAGATCAATGCATCACAATGGCAGCAATGAGAAAGCAGGGGAAGAGCATTCCAGTTTCTCAGGATTCCCTGATCTTGATCTGAAACGCTGTTCTTCACCAAAACAAAAACACTCCAAAGTAACTATCAAAGGGATATTCTCTAATGAGTTTAATTAACTAGAATTTACTCCCAATTTGATTTTATTAATTAATGTCTTAGGACTTTATCAGTCCACCCACCATAAACATTCTTTTGCTAGCATATTTTGTGGCATTTTTCTGCCAACAAAAGAACCCCACCACCACCACCACCACCAGACCTTACCTTGAGCAGCATGAAAGCACTAATGGAGCAGGAACAGAGGTCCATTTACTTCCTGGTCTGAGAACTCGGTGATTCTTGTGAGAAGATGCAAGTGCGGATAAATTCAAAAATACATTTGAAAAAAACACAAAAAGTATACACAAGCACAGAAACACACTCACAAAGTCCCAAGTAAACCGGGGAGGTTCATAAAAAGAGTGTCCCCTACCTGGCTGTCATAATCTCACCCGGACGTGTTCTGTCACTAGCACTGTATTCACGTGAGCACAATGGTGTGAGGTTTCAAACACCAGCAATACCATCAAAAAAGCACCAGGGAAGATCTATTGATGGCTTGGGCCATCAATGAAAAGGAATGGCTTTTTAACAATACAAGATTGTGAAAGGTCAACGCCATTTGATATGTGTGCCCTTTCACGTTAATTAGGAGTCGTTATGATGCTGTATTTCCTGCATCTGATAAAGTCATTTGTCAGGGCCCTGGACATCTACCCTGCTACCTTGAATATCCTGAACGTCTGCAATTTCACTTGCGTAGGTATTCCCATATTCCCTTCACTGATGCAAACAATATTTCATATACCCTTCATGTGTTCATAGTTGCTGTGGCCAATTCACCAACTGGACAATGTTCTGGTAATGAACATCAACATACTTAGCTGGCCTGATCTTCAGACAGCCAACGTGGTCTCTACCTCTGGAGCTGTACTTGAAGCCTTACCAGTTTGGTAAAAACCTTCCAGAGCTTGTGTACTTCTGGCACAGTCTTTGAGTGTCCAGGGACACCTGCATGACACAATGAGGCAACAGAGTGGGATTTTGTCAAGGTTCTATCCTATAATAGATTTATTCTCAGGAGAGACCATAGCTTAGATGTATGGTACATACATGCAGAAGGTTCCAGGTTCAGGTTTTGGCATTTCCAGTTGAAAGAATCATGAGATCAGAAGCATGAAATCAGAAAGATTTTTTCTGCCAGAGACCCTGGATATGGTCTGTCAATAAAAGTAGACACTACTGAGCTAAATGGACAAACAGCCTGGGGTATCCACACTGGAGAAATAATCCAGGTTGAAACTGGATTATTTACATGGCTCCTTCCTATGGAATCCTGGGATTTGTAGTTTGGTGAGGGCACCAGCACACTTTGGCAGAGAAGGCTAAAGACCTTGTAAAATTACAAATCCCAGGGTTGTACCATAGGAAGGAAGGATGGCAAATAAACCACTTTCAAACTGGATTATTTGTGTCATGTGGACTCCATGAAAAGACACCCCCTGCAATGAAGCCCAGACCTCTATAGGGCCAAATCCACACAACACAAATAATCCAGTTTGAAACTCTGTCAGAGAAGGCTAAACACCTTGTAAAACTACAAATCCCAGGATTCCATAGGAAGGAGCTATGCAAATAATCCTGGATGATTTGTGTCGTGTATACTCCCCTCTAGTTATAACACAGCCTCCTGCAAAGCTAGGAAACCAGGAAGTTGACATGTTATCACAAAAAAACATTTACAGTATTGCTTTTGTGAATAGTCATTGTTCTTCTCTTGTATACACATTCAGTGTTTTAGTGGAGTCTGGTATCACAGAGTAAAAGTGCTAGGGTGATCATAACTGCAGTCCTTACAGGAATGGGAGGAAATGGATTTTCCCAGGAAGAGTATTTTTTTGTGAGCTCTCTTTGTTGCAATGTGAAATATTTCAGAGTGGCTTATTCTTCAATGGGCAATTAACAATAGAGTTGACAAGCACTGTAACTGGTTTGTTGATATGGATCAACATAGCTTCTGGGATTTTGGGACTTACTTTAGGGAATGGTTGTGAGACTGTTGTGGTGAGTGCCTGCACTAGTTTAGAATTTATCATTAAACCACCACCCACCCACAAGGGCTTTGTATAGAAATGTCAGAGACTGACAGTACCTCTTGCATTTGATGTGACCTTTAAAATATTTCATAATCAGTGTTCACATTTGTTTTCTTGGTACCCATATACGAGTATCTGCTATCTGAGGATTACAGTTCACATATGACAAAGCAGACTCTGCTCCAGAAAAACCAAGTCTCACAATAAATCTGTTTGTCATCAAGGAGCCAAAAGACTCTTTGTTCTTTTCCCCTCAACAGTGTCTCACATGTAATGGATTGAGGCCATTGTGGCAAAGACTGGATGACCCTGTATGCAAACCTCAAGGAACATCCTGGGGCGTAGCCCTCATTAAAATGCCTCAGCAAGCCCCATTGAAGTGAACTGGATAATACAGGGAACCATCCTAGTGGATTGTGCCTGTGATTTATAACAGAGCTACCTATGAACCATTCCCATATTTACATAAATTTCCCCCTGATCAAGCTAAATATTTGAGGCAGCTCTGCAAGTAGCAAAACCACAGTGAACTTCTCAGAGGGGTTTTGGAACACCTTGAATGGAAACAGCTTTATTTTAGGGGATCAACAGGGGAGAATAAGTGCCTTTGAAATAGGTTGAAGGGTATCCTTTCCAGGAGTTACAATGGGGCTCTTCTTCTAGCTTTATTGATCTATCTAAATTGCCAGAACAGGCAAGCAAACCACCTTAACCTCAGTTATCCAGGAAGGATGCCTGAAGGTATAAATACTGCAGCCCACAGCTTCCAGATGTGTTTCACCTTCTGTGATCCTCAAAACAGGTGACAAACAAAGCTGGCTTTTAAGGCATCCCTTTAAAAGCTCCTTTGACATAACATCTCAAAGAAACAACACTACAATAATCTGACTGGTGCCTTTCTGTTACACAAACTCCTGTTTCTCAAATAATGGCCAGAATGCTGTTAGCGTCTTATGCATGTGGCAATTCCCCTACGGAAGCGGGTGGACCTATTTGTCTGATGTGCAACATGCATATTCAGTTCAAAGTTGAAGAAGCAGATTTATGCATGGTGTACCATTGTGCATCTGGATTTACATGCAATGTGCCTGTGGAAGCACATTTGTTTGTGCTTTTTTGGTTATACATTTGGGTATGAATTCCATAGCACAACATTGCTATGGAATCTGAAAGCACATATCTTCCCATACAAACCTGCAAGTGTCCTAAGATCTTCAGGGGAAGGCTTTCTCTCGGCCCCGCCACCATCACAGGATCACTTAGTGAGGATACAAGGGAACATGAGAGAGAGTATTCTTGGTGGCTGTTCCCACTCTCTGGAATTCCCTTCCGTGGGAGACTAGGCTGCCCCATTCATTGTTTCCTTTCACCAGCAGGCAAAAACCTTTTTGTGTAAGCAGGCTTTTAATGTGTACTTGTGCCCACGGCAGCTTTTTTACTGGGGTGTGTGTTTTTTTCTTTTGTTTTTATTTTTTAACTTTTATGTTTAAATAATTTTAAAGTGTTTTTAATGTTTAATTGTTCTTAAACTGTATTGATTTTTAAATTTTTTTGTGAACTGCCTTGAGTCCCACTTTGGGAGAAAGGTGGCATATAAATTAATTAATTAAATAATAATAATAAATAAATTACCATTGAATACAATAGGACAAACAGTACTGTGGAAAGATTTACACTATACAGTCCTAATGTAGGATCATGACCAATGTGGTGGGGAGGGGACCTCTGACACATTGTGTTTCATCTGATCCACCAGCATTGCCAGAGAGTTTTGCCATTCTCAGAGCAACACTGGCTGGTTGCATGTAGGGATGTGGGAAAACTTTAGTTCCATTTGGTATTAATAAGAATTTACCAAAATCCACACAAAAGACAAGAGACAGTAAGAATGGAGCCCAAATACTCCTTCCAACTGTCCTAATTAAGTGCTGGAGTCACCAGTTTAGGATGCCTTTGGAACACTGTCCTTACCACAGGCTTAGAGGTCTGATTGGCACCAGTGCTGAGGAGGGTCCAACACAAAGCCAAAGCGTGGCTTCATACCCTCCAACTGTCCCAGTTTGGCAGGGATGATCCCAATAAATTCTCTTTCACCCCACTTTTTCAGCTGCTTTTTCAATGTCTCAGTTTCCCCCTCTTCCTTCCACTTCCCCCTTCCCCCACAGCTTACTTCAGTTACTGCAAACTGAGTTCAAAGTGCAAAAGTCATTTGCACTCAATTAACTCAGCAGCAAAAGAGAGAAGGGGAAGAGGTGGCATCTTCCCCTTCCCAGTACGCACAGGCAAAGGCAAACTGCTGCAGCCTCTACTCACTTGTGTGTTCTTCCCCATTAATCATTTTTGCCATATTGGCCACACTTTGATGTTACTTAGCTACACATTTCCCAGTTTTCACCTGTGAAATGTTGGAGGGTATGCATCATTCAGACTATGAAATGCAAAATAACTTATAATTATGTCTATTAGCCCATAACAATTTCTCCTAAAGAGGAGAGAGACACTGGGATGTTTTAAAAGTAGTTGAAAAACTGGGACAGCACAGGATTGATCAGGTCTAAGGATCTAGCAAGGGTCGTCAGACAGTCCAGGGATCAGAGTCCCAGAAATCACGAAACAAGAACACCAGCCAGAAAACAGACACGTTGCTTTCACCAACTGGTACTAGCCAGAGCTCACTCTTAGGGCTGGACTACATTGGGGCAAGGGTAAAAAACCAGATGAGATTCAGACTGCTTTGGCCTGGATTCTCGGAAGATCCTCTTCTTGCCGATAATGTTTGAGTTTGCGATTGGCTACCAGTCGTTTTAGCTCTTGTGCTTGCCGCCATTTTATTTTTATATATTTGAACAATTTGATGGTTCCCTAATTTGCTTGATTATTCAAAATGTTGGGTAGTTCTCTTTGTTTTAAATATCAATTTTAAATTGGTTTCAAAATCCTCACTTTGATTTCAAGTTCTCAGTTAGACTTAATTTCAAAATTTCTCAAATTTCCTATCCCAGTATCAATTCTCAAATATCAGTTGACAAAATCTGATGTCAAGTCTCAGATATCAAAAATTGAATCTCAAAACTCGAACATGAATCCGCAAATCTCAAATATGAAATATCAAATCTTAATTCAAGTATCAAAAGTTAAATATCAAACACCAATTATCAATTATCACTTATAATTATAATCTTATCAATTTAAGATAGCTTATAGAACCCAAAATTATTAGTTAATGTAAGATAGGGAGATCCCAGATTAAACAATTGATTCTATTTCAACTTCCAAACATTATTGCTTGACGCAATATCAGACACTCCTTTCTTCCCTTTTCCTGTTTTCTCCACCTTAAGACTTATAATCTCCATTTCTCCCCTCTATAGTGTACTCCAGTAATTATTTTAAATTCAACTAATAATTAATTATTAAGGGATGCTTTGATCAAGATTTCCTGCATGGCAGGGGGTTGGACTGGATGGCCCTCGTGGTCTCTTCCAACTCTACAATTCTATGATTCTATGATTCTATGATTCTAGGACTGTTGCTACTAAATCAGAACAGTCAAAAGATACGAAAATATGAACTGAGAATATATGAGACACACACACCCCAAGTCCGTGACACACTATGGAAAGGGAGTGCACACAAACACTTGTAGAGGACAACTTCAGGATCTATAGTGCAAAGGCTAAGAAATGTGCATTATCTTGTTTGACATGCTTTATCAAGGACTATAGCTCCCAGTACTCTTTAGTTTCAATTCTGACAGCATTTCCTGTGCACAGGTGGCAAGAGCCAGCAGGATGTGGCACCAGGAGGAAGGAACATTCTGACCAGTGACTGACAGACCTTGGACCATACACAAGCAAACATAAATAAGCCAAGCTTCATCCTACCTGAACTGGAAGGAGACGCTGCCTCTGCCCTGTCATCATTGCTGCAGCCCAGCCTGTTTCCCTGTGAACCTGAGAACAGGGGTCCTTTCCCACTACAAATTTATACCAATTTAACTGCTATGACTGCATCCCATGGAATCCTGGGGTTTGCAGTTTAATTGGGAACCATTTAAAATTCTAAATATCCCTCCCTAAATTACAAAGCAAGGCCAAGTGTGATATAGTGATTTGAGTATTGGAATATCACTCTGGAGACCAGAGTTTGAATCCCTGATCAGCCATGAAAACCCACTTGGTGACCTTGGGCAAGTCACCGTCTCTCAGCCTCAGAGGCAGGCAAAGGCACCCCCCTGAACAAATCAAGAAAACCCCTTGATAGATGTGCCTTAGGGCTGCCAGAAATTGGAGACCACAAGGGCCATCCAGTCCAACCCCTTGCCATTCAGGAATACACAATCAAAGCACATCTGACAGATGGCCATCCAGCCTCTGCTTACAAATCTCCAAAGAAGGAGACTCTACCATACTGTGAGGCAGTGCATTTCACTGCCAAACAGCTCTTACCATCAGGAAATTCTTCCTAATGTTTAGATGAAATCTCTTTTCCTATAGTTTGAATCCATTGCTCCATGTCCTAGTCTCTGGAGCAGCAGAAAACAAGCTTGCTCCATCCTCAATAAGCCATCTCTTCAAATATTTAAATATAGATAGCATATCACCTCTTAACCCTCTCTTCTCCGAGCTAAACATAACCAGCTCCCTAAGCTGCTTCTCATCAGCATAGCTTCCAGACCTTTCACCATTCTGGTCGCCCTCCTCTGGACATGCTCCAGCCTGTCAACATCCTTCTTGAATTGTGGTGCCCAGAACTGGACACAGTATTCCAGGTGAGGTCTGACCAAAGCGGAACAGAGTGGCACTATTACTTTCCTTGATCTAGACCCTAGACCTAGACCTTGAAGGCACACAACAAGCTATAAATCCCAGGATTCCATAGGATGGAACCATGGCAGTTAAAGGGGAATCATAGTGTTATATTTGTATAGTATGTAAGGCTCCTGGGGCTGTGTGTACTGTGTGGAAAGCAGTGCTAGCCACCCAAAGTAGCTGCTACTGCTGCTGCACAGAGATGGCCAAGTCCCAATATCTGGTTCTAAGAGATAGGCACTGTGGGTGTTGTGTTCTAGGATATTATGCCTCTCAGAGCAAATCATTTGGAGCCTGACTGACTCTGGAGAGCTATTTTCCTTCAGCCATTCCTCCTCTTCCCCCTTGCTCTTTGCCCCCAGAGGCAAATGCCTCGTTCTGCCTAATGGGAGTTCCAGCCCTATGAATACATGACATTACAGAGTGCATAGAAGATACTAAATCATGGGGAGCAGAGTTGAAAACTCTTTTATTATATCAATGCTGCCATATCTAGCTATAAATACAAACCAAAAAGAAGCTACAAGGCACACCCATTAATCCTTCCTCCAGAGCAGCTAAAGCCTGTCTTGGCCATTTTTTAAAACAGGCAAGAGATAAGGGAAGAAGGACAAAAATATAAATTTGGATTAGGTCAAGAGAAATCATACTTAGAAGCTGAGCTGAGTCTCAAAGGCACCGAAAGCCCAACAGTTTGGGAGAGGTTAGTGTTGCCTATTGTCCATCTTTGTAATAGCAAGATGGGCTAGTAGGAAGTGAAAAGAACCCTATGATCATTTTCACACTACACAATTATAACACTTTTATACCACTTACCTGGCATAACTTCCACCTATAGAATTGTGGAATTTGCAGGTTGGTGAGGTACTAGATCTCTCTGGCAGAGATTTCCAAATAACCCAGGAAGCTACAAATACCAAGAGAGGCCATGGCAGTTAAAGCTGTATTAAAGTGCTTTATTTGTGTAGTGCATGGAGTGATTGACTCAAACTACAGGAGAAAGAGATTCCACCCAAACATTAGGAAAAATTTCCTTACAGTAAGAGTTGTTCGATAGTGGAATGTGTTGCCTCGAAATGTGGTGGAGTCTTCTTCTTTGGAGGTTTTTAAACAGAGGCTGGATGGCCATCTCTTAGGAATGCTTTGATTGTGTATTCCTGCAGGGCAGGGGGTTGGACTAGATGGGCCTTGTGGTCTCTTCCAACTCTATGATTCTATGATTCTATGTGCTAATTCTTTCTTCCAGCCTTGGGCATTCCCAGCAATAATTCAATCAAGCAATTAAATGACCATTCCTTAATCTATATCCTACAGAAATCTCTCCTCATATCCCCTCCTGTTCAACCTTCTGAGATTATTGCAAAACCATCAATGGTCTATCTCTCTACAATTAAAGTAATCAGTTGAGTTCGCTTTTCTTTGTCAGTTCCGTGGGAGAGTCATCCAAACTTTGTTATTACCAAATTTGCCCCTCCAGGGCATGGAATAGGGTGTAAATATTAGATCCCTAACAACAGTAAGTGCCAGAGTTAAGTGCCAGAGGTAAATGCCTGTAACTCTGCCGGATTCTCTGTGCCACACTCAAACACCAGTTTGAGTACCTTTGGTGCACAGAACTCTCCTCCTCGAGACTGGTAACTATCATCCTATCTTCCTGGACCACTCATCTTCTATCCAACCTTTCTGGCTTATTCTGCTGTAGCCTTGTATGGTTCTTAAAAATGTGTGTTGTGTATCTTAGTTCACTTTTGTGTTATTCCAATAAAATGCTTTGTTTTACTTTAACTGGAGTGCTCTCTACAGTTAGCACTGGTATACATAGGTGAAAAGATCCCCGAAGTTACCCTCCTCCTGCAGGCCTCCTGTTTGAGCTAATAATTATCCCAGATATTACAGGAGATTTTGGCATCATGGGTGGGACTCTAACATTCAGCCCACCTCTTAAGGTAACACACATGCATAAATAAGCTGCATTTTCTTAGTCACTACATAGGCTGCTGACACACTGCTGAAAAAAAGGCAATTTGACAACACTTTAATCATAGAATCATAGAATTGTAGAGTTGGAAGAGACCACGAGGGCCATCCAGTCCAAATGATTGTGGCTCCATCCTATGGAATCCTGGGATTTGTAGTTTGTTGTGGCACCAGAGCTCTCTGACAGAGAAGGCTAAATAGCTTACAAACCTACAAATCACAGAATTCCATAGCATTAACCCATGGCCAAACTGCATTATTTCTGCAGCGTCAGCAGCCATAGATGATTGGAATGTATGAAGTGCCTTGTGCAGATTTCCAATGGGGCTTAATTCTGGAATCCCAATTTCTTACCGTTTCTTTGAGACCACTGCAAGCAGCAGCTGCATCATCTGACAAACCTGTGAGACATGGATATTTGATGTGGGCAGAACTTCAAATCAGCCTGAAATGAAAGCAGTGTGTGGTCATTTGAGATACTAAGCAGCAGCGCCACTTGCTGGCTATTTTTTAAAAATGCAGTGCAATGTCTAGTTAAATATAAACTTAAAATACTGTATCAAGTGTAAGTTAAGCTTTAAATAGTATGTATCCATTCTGACCCACGTTGGCACTTCCTTTTCATGGTGGTGGGATTGCATGCGCCTGTGACAAGAGGCTATGCTGATGGCAGCAGTGCTTCTGGTAGGGTCTTCCATGTCAGACTGGTTTTGCTGGGGAGCCAGACTAAATGTGCCAAACTGCTACTGGGCATCAGCAACAGTGGAGAATGACACTGGCAGAGTATCTCTCAGAGATAACAGCAGTGGCACTTTAAATACATCTTGTAAGTACTGCACAGAAGGAGACAATGGCAAACCACTCTTAAATGCGAAGTCGAAGGCTTTCACGGCCAGCATCCATAGATTTTCCTTGGGTTTTTTTTCTGGGCTGTGAGGCCATGTTCTGGAATAGTTTCTTTTTGACATTTCACCTGCATCTGTGGCTGGCATCTTCAGAGAAATGCCTTTTACCTTGAAATCCCTATGATGAAACAACCCAAAATGAAACAAGAGATACCATGGGAAGATGAGACTCCCAAATTGGAAGGCCTCAACCAGCTACTGGTGAAGAGCAGAGGACAAGTATGTGTGGTGCTGTGTCTCATGAAGCAACTGGATTAAAGCCGTAAGGATGTGCCACTGCTGACATGCTCAGAGGTGAAAGAAAAGTCTGAAGCTGCACAGTGTACCTGAGCAGGACAGTTGATGACCAGTGATCTTGGAGGTCTCTCATTCACCATATGTCAAAGTCAACTTGATGGTGAATAATAACAACTGCTTTCTGGGTCCACCACACCTACAATACCTTATTCTGAAAAAGAGGTTCCCATTCTGAGGAAGAAGGTATGAGCCAAACAGCCTAGACAACCTTGTAGGATGATGCTTCTTAAGCTATCTGATGTGAGGGACCAGCAGGGGGTGGGATTCACAATGTGCCAGGGACTGCCACCATATTAGCACCATATTTGTGCCCACTACAACTCTTTGTTTTCCTTTCCTGGGGGGAATCCACACAACACAAATAATCCAGGTTGAAACTGGATTATTTGTATGGCTCCTTCCTATGGAATCCTGGGGGTTGTAGTTTTACAGGGTCTTTAGCCTTCTCTGGCAAAGAATGATGGTGCCTTACCAAACTACAAATCCCAGGATTCCATAGGAAGGAGTCATGCAAATAATCCAGTTTCAATCTGGATTATTTTTCTAGTGTGGATGCCCCCCTTGATAATCTTCAGGGATCAACAGCCACTGGCTCAGGGACAGCACCAGTCAAAGAACCACCACTTTGAGGAGTGCTGATGTAAGAGAGCTATCAGCTATTTTCTTGTAATGGTAAATACTATTTAAAATTAAACAGTACTAGCTACAGCAGTGGTGCACTATGTCAGGCAGGTGGGTGGGAGTTACTGTGGCAGCTGGAAGGTGGCTCAAATACCACAGCAGCATGATGGTGGCAGTGAAGGACATCTCCATGGGAGAGGTACACCTTTCCCAATTTACCACCTGAACTATATGTCTCTCTGTGGCTCTTGTCCTGTCAAATCTGAGTTTTCTGTTTAAAGAAAGGATTCTAGAATTGAATAACTGCATAGTTAAGACTTTATTCCAAAGGATCCAGTGTGGTGTAGTGGTTTGAGCATTGGACCATGAATCTGGAGACCAGGGTTCAAATCCTTGCTCAGCCATGCAGACCCGCTTTGGGCAAGGCCTCCCCACTCCTCCCATTCCCTCAAAGTAGAAAGCCTTAAAGGGACTGGCCTTTTGCTTGGAACCTAGTACTCCATCTTTCCAAGTATCTACAGGCTCCAGGGATTTTGCAGCTCTAGAAAGGGGGTATGCAATCCCAGTACTGGATTGAGGCTCATGAGTTGCCAATATTGTTTTGGGCTGGTGGGTTTGACACCTTGGGCACTAGAACCTGCAGCTTCTCTAGTTCTCCATTGATGTTTGGACCTGGTGCCTCCTTGGTTGACCTCTGAGTCCATTAGTTTCTCAGGTCCCGTCTACACGATTTAAATAATATGTATGGCGTGCGGAAGTTCGCGCTTCGGTACACACGGCCGTTCGGATTCACACGCATGCAAAAGAGGGGGGACCTGGTTTTCCACCCTGAAACACTCACATGCGGCGTTCGGGAGGGAAAGCGGATCATGATGAGAAATCCGTACGTCATTCGGATGGCTGATGGGTCTGTATGGTCCGTTCGCACACATACGAACAGCCTGTGTAATCTGATTGGCTGGCCGAGCAGAGGGGGTGGGGCTAGCACGGAGGGGAATTGGGAGCGGCCGCCATGTTGGATTCCTGGCTAGCGAGACTCCGGTAAGTCCATGAATTATACATTTATTTATTTTTATTTTATATTGTAAATGGGGAAAACCGACTGTCCACAAAGCAGGAACCTTTTTTAAAAAAAAAAAAAGCGGCAGGAGATTTTAAACCACCGCTTGGCTTGCTCGCTCCAGCCAGCTTGGGGAACAGAGAGTCATACAGAGTTTTAGGGGGGTAAAAAATCGTGTGGGCGGTTTGTATGCATACGAACGACAGCCTATTCGTATTTTTTGCCCCCCAAACGGATTTTTTTATGATCGTATAAACGCACCCTCAGTCTCAGAGTTCATGTCTAGGTTACTGTAGTACTTCTAGGTTGTAACAGTAAGACATCTTCTTGGTGCCAATGCAGGCTGGTGGCGTCTACGTCACTGGGGTGGTGAAAACGTGTAGTCAGTTCCCAAAATATGGTCAGCACCTTGGATAGATCCTTTAAAGTTCAGAGTAAAGCTCATTGCTCCACAGGTGTTGCTCCACAGGTGTTGGCTCCACTAGTGACTATTGCTTGGTGATGCTTTCAAAATCTGATAACACACATACATACACACACTAAAGTTTGAAATCCCTGTAGCTCTTGATCATAACAGTCCTGGTTTCTTTTGACTGAAGCAAACCCTACATAATAATTGGCTTATGTTAGGAGTGGGCAACTCCATAGGGACCAGGGGCCAATTTCCCTCCCATAAACACCCCAGCAGGCTGCACCCCACCCCATACACACACACAGCAAGCCCAAATATCTCAGTATTCCTCTGTAGTCCTTCTCAAAATGGTGACAGGAAGTAATATCATGTCATTTCCTGTGGCCATTTTGAGAGGGACTGCAGAGGGAAATTGGGGTATTTGGGGAGTAGTACACGGTTGTGAAGTATTTGTACTGGAGGAGGGGGTGGTTTTGTATCTTTTCACCCATTTGGGGGCCTTACTGTGTCATTTGGGGGCGTAAATTGCTCCAAAATTGTGCTGAATCTTTTTCTTTCTTTTTAAAAATATATTTATTTATAATTTTAATTTCATAACAAATTTCATAGCCATAATTTTCCACAAAATTATATACATATAACAAAATAAATAATATGTAAACAAATATTTTAATGAATAATGTAACATTCCAATTTTTCCTTCAATCACTTGATAATGTGACTTAATACCTTATTATCTTCATAAAATATTAGTTATCTAAACACCACCCATTATATTTACTTCCTCCATCATACATCCCATCTGTATTGTTATAAATTATATTCTCTTCTTTCACCTCGATTTCATAAAATACAGTATGTTCATCTAATTTTAATCTCTTGAGTATTTCTTTAATCCAGTTACTTTCCTTGTTCAGTAATGCTTATAAAGATTGTATTATCTATCCTCTTCATAGTACTGTTTTGTATATCTGTCTCTAATTTTATTTTGTTTTGGTCAATTTTTTCAGTGTCCTTTCAATTTTATACATTTTTTTCCTAAGTAATAAGGTCTCATTCTATTTTCATTAATCCTTCTTTTATGTTCCATCTCTTACTCCAATATTTTAATAATGGCTCCCATTCCTTGTTCATTTTTGATATCTTTTTCTTATTTAAGAGATGTGTCAATCTGTCATTTTCTTGCATCTCTTTGAGTTTAATGAGCCATTCTTCTACTGAGGGTGTACCTTTTTTCCTCCAGTTAAGTGATATTATTATTCTTGCCTCCATTATCAAATAAAGAATTATTCTCCAATGATGTTGAATGGTATTTTCCCCCAACACTGATGTTATATTTAGTAGGTATAGCTTAGGTTCCATTTCAGATTGTATTTCGTATATCTTCTGAATCACTTTATGTACTTTTAACCAAAATTTTCTGATTTCTGGGCAGTTCCACCACATATGGTATAGGGTACCTATTTCCTTTCCACGTTTCCAACACATGTTTTCTTTAATTTTGTAAATGTTATTAATTCTCTCCGGTGTCAGATACCATCTGCTTACCATTGTCAGATGATTCTCTTTCAACACTAGACAAGCCGTAAATGTATTCATATCTTTCCAGGTCCTTTCCCATTCATCTATTCTGGTCGTTTCACCAATATCAATTGCCCACTTATTCATAGCTTCAGTTATTCTCTCATTTTCAAGTTCTCTTTCTAAAAATAGACCATACAATTGTGATATTTTCCCCCTTTCCTCATATTAACTTGTCTAAGTCTCCCATTTCGATGTCATTTTTTAAAAAAATATCTTCCTGGAATTTATTTTTAATTTGTAGATACGTGAACCAGTTCATTTCTATACCTAACTTTTCCAATTTGTCTCTTGCATACATTTGTACAGTTTTCCCACTTTCCCAAGCTTCTCGGTCTATTAAGTCCTTGTATCTTAACCAATTGATGTTCTTTTCCCATCTTTCTAGCAATGCCTCTTGTGGGGATATCCAGCTTGGAAGTTTAATATAGAATCTTTTTAAAAAAATTTCCCCAGATCCAGATTAAAGCTTTTCTTAAAATATGATTTTCAAAATCCTTATTAATCTGGGACTTCCCGTAGCCCATATATGCATGCCAGCCATATCATAAAGCATATCCTTCCAGGGTTAGAGTTCTATTATTAGTTAATTTGATCCATTCCAATAACCAAGTAAATCCGCATGCCAAATAGTGTAACTTCAGATTTGGTAAAGATGTTCCTCCATATTTCTTGTTTGCTGTTAAGGTGGACCATTTGATTCTTGCTTTCCTCCCACACCATATACCGTAAATTTGTTTACTTCGAATGTCCATTCATTCAGTATTTTGTCTCATTGCAGAATTGACAAGTTCTGGAATAGAAATAAACATTTTGGTAAAATGTTCATTTTAATTGTATTGATTTCCCCTAATAAAGACAGATCTAGTTTACTCCAGCGTTCCATGTCCTTTTCAATCTCAGACCACAATCTCTTGTAATTGTTTTCATATAGTGTGCTGAACCTTTTTCTTTTTAATGGAGGGTTCTGAGGACTTTGGGGGGACTAGTAGGGGGCTTCAGGGGTTGCAAAAGTGGGATTCAGGGGGTGCATGGGTCCTGCAGGCCACACTAGGCTTGGATGGTACTGCGTAAAGCCCAGTAAAGGGACTGAGCTTGAATGGCACTGTTTATGTATTTATGTATTTATTTATAACCCAACCTTTGTAATGGATGAAAGTGCCTTATGTATAAATAGTTGTTTCATTCCTCATATTTGCTACCAAATTACCCACCCCCATAGCTGAGAATATAGTTACTATGGCACTAATTATTTATTTATTAAATATTTGTATCCTGGCCCCAGTGACTGGTGAGAGGCCCTTCCTCCATACTCCAACTGCCATTGCTCTGGCCTTTAGAGGAGAGAAGAGCAGCCAGTTTCTACTGGTCTTAAACCCGCCTCCTCACCATCCCCTTACCTTGTGTGTCATGTCTTATTTAGTTTATAAGCCTGAGGGCAGGGAACTGTCAAATTAATGATTTGTAAGTGACTCTAGGAGCCTTTAGGGCTGGAGGATGGGGTATAAATCCTGCCCTATATCTGAGGATCTCAGGGCAGTGTACAATAAAATCAGTTTAGAAGAAGTAATGCATGGCTTAGCCCCCTAAAATATAAGGGGTTTTCATTTGTCCCTATCAAAATCTCCGGCTCTGGCCTGGCTCCTTAGTCTGACCAACCTGTTACTTAAGTTGCTGAAGCACTTCTGCTATCTGCACTTGCCGGTCTACTCAATGTTATTTTCTTTCCAGGTTGTCAGTGACAGATAGTAGAGAGGTCTACATTTGCCCTAGCAAATATCAACATCATTAGGTTACACCAAGGGCTCATTTTCCCCCTCAGAATCTTCAATAACTCAGTAAGGATAGTAGTGGCTTCTGGTGGTTCTCATCTTCATGGAAAACTGGAGTTTAGTCCAAATCTTAAGCTGAACCTATTTGGGGGATGGGGTTACCACCTAGGATAATTCCTTTAAAGTTCAGGCTAAAACCCAGAATGGATCCATTACGTCCCTGATATGAAAGCCCCCCAGCTGCCATTGAGTGAATGAAGAGCCAGCATGGTGTAGTGGTGTGAACACTGGGCTATGATCCTGGAGACCAAGATTAAAATCCCCCCTCAGTCATGGAAACCCACTGGGTGACCTTCAGCAAGTCACACCCTCTTAACCTTGGAGGAAGGCAAAGCCAAGCCTCCTCTGAACAAATCTTGCCAAGAAAATCCCATGATAGGGTTGCCTTAGGGTTGCCATGAGTTGGAAACAACTTGAAGTCACACAACAGCAACAACACTCAGTCCAAGCGTAGGGAGTTAAGGAGAGAGCTACACTTGCTTCTCTTGGATTCCCAGATGTTTGTAGGCTTTCATGATGGTGGGAGGTGTGGTTTTTAGGCTTATAACAGGAGTGTGGAATAATGTGGTCTTTACAGCACCCCTTCCCAGATACAGACTTGGCCTTCTACTGCTTCTGCTCACTCACATTTGAACATAACTTCAATTTGTAAAATTGTTCAAAGCATGTAAATTAAACCAGGCAACTAATCTATGTTTGGCATATAAAAATCTTTATTAGGAAATGCAGAGAGGATTGTTTTATTTTAACTTAAGATCACTGGTATCAAAAGGGATTAAAAACACAATATTTCCCAGGACAGCTATACACTTATTACAAAATTATACATATATCTCATATTATTGATATCTCTGAGGCTGCATAGCCAGCTGAAGTGCACAGGCATTTAACATTGTTTTCAATGCAGTAGATACAGTTAATAGGTTTACTCTGAATTCTCACACATATGTGCATTGGAGCTGCCTTCCAATTTGCAGGAACTGGAGCCTGCCTTAGACTGTGACAGATGCTATTCTTTTAGTAGTAATATGTATCACGCTCCTCTTAGTCCTCCTGTTGCTCAAGCACCAACCCCACATCTGTAGTGTGTTACTTATTTCGAGGTACTAGATATGTACAAGTCTATAGAGTCCACATGTAGAGATATCTTCCCGTGCCTGGTTCCACTGGTTTTGGTTTCAAACCAGATCAGATCCACCCCTTTGTTTATTTCCCCCCTTATGTGTTTCTGTATGTGCACATTTGAAACTGTGTACATTGTTTAAACACATTGGCTAAAGCATGTTTTGCGTGCATTTGAAATGTGTTTGTATATCTTTGCACACTTTTCAAATGTGCAGTCTTTTCCAGATGCATTTGTCATCACTATCCATCAATGTGAGGATTCCAGAGCACAAACTACCCCCACCCTGTGGACAGTCTGGAAAGTGCAGATGAAGACAAACTGGTCAGTCATTTGACTGGAATTAAAATTCCTCACACATGCCTATTCAAAGGAAAGAAAGAACAAGGAGAGTTGATATGGGCTCAGAAGAGAGCAGCAGGGGAAAGCCTGCTCCCTTCTCTCTCTCTGTCTCTCTCTCTCTCTGAATGAAACATTCAAGCATACCTTTAAACCAACAACAATAAAATTGTTTAGTAGTATGGCATGGTGGGGAGGAAATTGGCTTGTGTGCATTCATCATTTTTAAATGGCTAATTGTAGGCCTAAATACCCTAAAAACACCAGATCCCATCTGATCTTGGACACTAAGCAGGGTCAACCCTGGTTAGTACTTGGATGGGAGACCATCAAGGAATATCAGGTGCTGTAGGCTATATTTCAGAGGAAGGAACTAGCAAAACCACTTACCTAAGAAAACCTTATGAAATTCATGGGGTCGCCAAAAGTCAACAGGCGACTTGAAGGCAGGTATACAAACACACAAAGGAGCAATAATGCTACTACATTGAAGGAAAGGATTCACCCTGAAATGGACAAAATGTAGAAGCAACTTTTCTTTTTCTAATATCAAAACATCACATGTAAAAGGGAGGGGAAGAAATGTCTGCCTTGTTATGACATCACAGGCACTGGGCAATTGATGTCTGGGACAATAGCACAAAGAAACAGTTTGTACACACAAATCTTAATTCCACAGGCATTCTTCAGCTATGAAGCTAGGATCAGAAAATTTCTGTTATGCATCCCTCTAGCTAATAACCTGTTTCTTGAATGGAGAGAACACAAAGTAAGGTGTGGTCTAGTGTGGAGAGGAATTGTATGGGAGGATATGTTCTCTTAGCTCAGGGGTGGGCAATTGTGGGTTTCCAGAAGCTGCTGAAGTCCCATCAACTGCAGCCAGCATAATCAGCAGTGAGGGATGATGGGAGCAGCAGTCCAATAACTTCTGAAATACCACAGTTACTCCTCCGCTGTTTTTAGTACCTAAAGAAAAGCTTCCTTCCAAATGGAACAGACTTCAGCTACAAAAGGAGTGATAGCCTACAGCCCCCTGGACTTCTTGTTCTTGTTAATACAACACATTTCCCCATAGGGCCGTGCACGATATACATGTAACAACCCCCTATAAAATTTCACTGCCAGTGGTTGAAACAATGCATTGATGGCTTGCACTGTTATTAAAACATATCCAGTTGCCTCAAATTTCCCAAGTTTTGCTTTTGATATATATTCAATGCCAACACAAATGTGTGTTGAATTGTAATGAAACTCATTTTGCCTTTCAAATTCTTTGGGCATTTTTGGCCCACGTGGGGACTTTCTAATCTACTTCAAATTTTGCTTTAAGTGGAATTTGGTGGCAACTCTTATTTCTAATTGTCAATATTCATGATAAATAACATTTATCACTTTATTGCTAAAAAGATGAATGAATTTTAAGAGATCCCATCCTGAGAGCAAAATATTGCAGAGAGTTTGGTCTGACTGTCTTTAACGCATTTAATATCCATCCTGGCAATCATTATCATCATAATCACTTAATGGTTTGTTGTGGTCAATGTCAAACATTAACTTTCGGCTTTCAAGCTCCATGCTTCTTGACCAGCTATCATCTTCTATACTCATTGTGTCCTCTCTGGATTGACTGTCTCTTTCTATAGAATGACTGTTTTCCTCTTCGGTGGACTCACTGGTTTCTGCTGAGTGGTCTTGCCATCCCTTTGACGTAAGATCATCATCATGTGAATCACTGTCTTCGCTACTGACACTTTCAGGAGAAGCTTTGCTGCTCTCAGATGAGGTACTGTGCGACAACCTGCTATCAGCCTGGATGGATTCATCTGTGGCCTCAGCCAATTCTTCACTTTCTTCTGCAGACACACTCTTCTCACTTGATCTGCTGTGTTGTCGCTTAATCTCTCCAGATTCACTGCTCCTTGGTGCCATTTTTGATACATCTTCAAGGGAGTAACTTCTCTGCTGCTTAGATTTGCCAGTACTGTGATCATTTGATTTGTCACTGACCTCTTTAGACTTTTTCTCAGCTTTTTTATAGGAGCCCCTGCTATCTTCAGCAGATTCACTCTTTATATCTTCTATAGACACTGTATCATCATCCTCTCTAGACAGACTGTTCTCATCTTCTCTAGACTGGCTAGCCAGACTAGTTTCTCTGGACTGGCTATGTGAACCATCTTCCCTGGACCAACTGTGCTTGTCATCTTCCCTGGACTGGCTGTGCTTATCATCCTCTCTGGACCAGCTGTATTTATCCTGTTCCCTGGACCGACTGTGCTTATTGTCTTCCTCAGAATGGCTGTGCATGTCTTCCCTGGAATGGCTGTGGACAACTTCCCTGGAATGGCTCTGAACATATTCCCTGGACTGGCTGTGCTTATCATCTTCCCTGGACTGACTGTGCATGTCTTCCCTGGAATGGCTGTGCTTATTATCTTCTCTTGACCGGCTGTGTCTATCATCTTCTCTGGACTGGCTATGTCTATCATCTTCTCTGGACCGGCTATGTCTATCATCTTCTCTAGACCGGCTGTGTATATCAACTTCTCTGGACCGGCTGTGTATATCATCTTCTCTGGACCGGCTATGTCTATCATCTTCTCTAGACCGGCTGTGTCTATCATCTTCTCTTGACCGGCTGTGTCTATCATCTTCTCTTGACCGGCTGTGTCTATCATCTTCTTGGGAATGGCTATGCCTGTCATCTTCCCTAGAGTGGCTTTTGAAGGTCTCTCTAGACCGGCTGTGACTATGGCCTCTGGATGAACTCTTTATAGTCTCTTTGGATTGACTGTTTGCATCTTCCCTGGATCTACTGAGTATCTTTTCTCTTGACTGACTAACATCCTCAACAGATTGACTGTTTTCGTGAGAGACATCATCATCCTCTTGCTGGGATTTGCTCTCATCATGTTCAGGACTCTGGTCTTCTTCAGAATCAGCATCAACATAATGATATACTTTCCGAGCAAACCGTTCCATAACTTTGCCGTGATGTTTGGCTTTCCCTTTTACTCTGCTGCTTTCTTGACTGCTTTCTTTCGAATGAAAATCCCCATGGAGCATGTCAGAGTCAGTGTCATAACTCTCAGAGAATCTCGCTTCATCTCCTTGCATCCCTTCATCATCAAAATCGTATCTGCCTTCTTGGCTACTGCTGTAGCTATCACCTCTGTGTCTTTTGCTGTAATCAGTGATGTGATTGTCCTCTTTATCAAAGCTCTTGCTCTCACTACTGCTGCTACTGCTGCTGCTACTGTCACCAGGGTGTCGGCCAATAGCATTGCCTCCCTCTTGGTCTCCATTGTTCACATCAGTTTGTGGATTGTCTCCTTCATTTGGAATTACAGTGTGGCCAGGATCTTCCTCATTGTGTCCATTGAAAGAGTCATCATCACCACTGATTTCTTCATCATGTGTGAGATCGCTTCCCCCTTTCCCTGTGAATGTGAACAAGACTTGATCAGGGGTATAAAGCATGCCATCATTTTCCACATCTGACAGTTCTTTGGATTTTGTAATATCACTGTGAAGGTGATCTTCATGAACCTCATTCTGATCCTCCTGTGCAAAAAGACAAAGAGGGAAGAAAACCCAAGATGTTATTCTTTCTCACAATATATGCTGTTTTTAATATAGAATCATAGAGTTGGAAGAGACCACAATGGCCATCTAGTCCAACCCCCTGCCATGCAGGAACACACAATCAAAGCACACCCAACAGATGGTCATCCAGCCTCTGTTTAAAAACTTCTAAAGAGGGAGACTCCACCATACCCGAGGCAGTGTGTTCCATCCTACAACAGAAAATAGCATCTTATTGCTACATTTATAAAATCTTCTCGCATCTTTTCCTACTTTTTCAGCATCTTATCCTACTTTTCCAGCACATAAATAGCCCCCAAAGCAGTGAACATAAATATATATATTAAAATTCATTTTTTTCTATTAAAGTACTAGGAATTGTCCAGATTTTTTAATTCTGTGCATGCAGTATTTGCAACACTTTTTAGCTCCAACATTCCTCTACAGTACTGAAATGTGCATTAGTAAAATAAATGGATAAAAGAAAAAAAGAAAAACCACTCCTCAAGAGCCATCTTGAACAAATCACAACAAAGCCTAGGTTCAGTTGCTAATCACATCCACAGTAGAACAGAAACAATAGTGTTTATGTAAAAGTTGACTTACTATTCAGAAATTGGTTCAAAAGATCCCTTGTAGTTGGAACTAGCAACTGCATCTAAGCCCAAGATCTTTATTGGTTTTTGCAGTGTTTTATTAGTATAAATTGTATATGGCAGTAACACATAAAGGAAGAAAGAGTTAAATGAAATGAAAATGGGGCCGAAATGCTGCATGCTGAAATTCTGGAACTCTTGGAAATTCTCCAAAGCCCTTTTTTAAAACATTATTCACATGGAGGACAGTCAAATATAGAACAAGGAATGAGCCTGTGCCACTGAATCCACCCAAGACATTATGGAGGTAGGCTAGGCCTGCCCCAAATCTCTCATGTTCAGTGCAGATGTCAGAGAAACAACTGTAGGGGTTCTTCTAGAGATGACTGAACCCCAGTGAACACCGGGAATACTACACGATCTTAGCTCAACCCCACTTCTTGTTCTATACATGACTGTTTTTGAAATTAGTGTGTGACAAGGGCTCTAGTTAGAGCAGATTTGAGGAGAAACTGAAAGGAGGGCTTCATGAACCTCAAGAACAATACAACAACAGGAGGAAATCCTTTCAATCCTACAGTGAATTACTTGGGGTGATTTTAGGACCATTCATGTTGCTTAGAAAGTACTGAACTGGGACAACTATCAAGTCTTTATGATGGGCAATTACATCTACTACAATTCCGGGCTTTATACAGGAATGTTTCGAATACCTACCAGAGAAATTCTGCCACCAGAGTGATCATCAGAGCTGTCCCCATTCATTTGTTTCTGGTCAGAATGTTCATGAGAATCAGCATCATCTGCCCAATTCCTATGGATGGCTTGATGGACTCTAAAATAATTGTCATCATCATTGTCCCAAGTGCTCCATTCATGGTCATCTACTGAGTAGCTCTCAAGGCTACCACTGGAAACCTTTCTGAAAAAGCGGTTGCCTTTGTTACTTTCATGACTGGTGCTCTCATGTTCAGCACTTATGCTTTGCCTGCTCCCTCTGTCTTCATCACTGACATCTGCAAAGTCAGCTACGTAGTTCAAGTTTCTCTCACCTGCAGCAGCCTGCACAAAGGATGGCAATGAAAGGATGTGTTACTGAGCATTGAAGGATGCCAAAACTGACATGATTGGTTAAAAAATAAACTCAGAACAGTGTGGATAATCCCACGTGCAATGTGTGAATGCCTGAAAATATACCAGTTGCATTTATCTGGATGAAACCATTTACATGAACAAGTGTACTTCTAGCAAGATAGAGGAAGGTTGGGTAAAGTAGAACCCATGGACTACCATACCCTCCAATGTTTCACATGTAACCAGGACACATGTGGCTG
Organism: Gambelia wislizenii; assembly: GCA_030847615.1. Taxonomy (NCBI): domain Eukaryota; kingdom Metazoa; phylum Chordata; class Lepidosauria; order Squamata; family Crotaphytidae; genus Gambelia; species Gambelia wislizenii. The sequence goes on along the minus strand of JAUMIR010000005.1, from coordinate 21,917,852 downwards.
AGCATTATTGGAGTGTGTCAAGATAGCAAAAGTTGTTAATGAGGAAGAACACACAATGTATGAGAGACTGCAGCAGTTTTCTTTTGCAGGAGTCCACTGGGAAGGGCAAGTCTTCCCCTTCTCTCATCCTCCTCTCTGTTGAGTTAACTGAGTGCAAACTGCTTGTGCTCTTTGAATTCACTTTGCAGCAGCTGAAGTAAGCTGAAGATCAAGGGAGGAAGTGGAAGGGAGAGAGAGAGACTGGGACATTTTAAAAGCAGCTGAAAAAGTGAGGCATCAGAGGGTGAATTGGGGCTGCCCCTGACAAAATGGGACAGTTGGTGGGTGTGGAATTGCCACTACCAAAATAAGAGCCCCCTACCTCTTTAGTGCATCTTGTGATCTCCACTATAAGAATTCATTGTACTAATTGTTAACCAGGACTGTCCCTGCCAAATTGGGACAGTTAGCAGGTATGAGCTCCATTCAATCCTTAGAGCCATTTTTGCAAGCCTTGATCCCCTTCTGATCATTTTTTTTTGAGGGGGGGATATATTTGGTTTTGAAAAGGACCCTGCCTTCTTTTCTGCAAAATTGGGACTCAATACCAACTACACACAAAGAAGTTACTGGAACAAACTGACTTCTTGATTCTTCGTCAGAATGGCCTTGGTGCAAAGCCATGGCAAGACAAGGATTTTAATACAATTTAGAGTAAGGACATTTTCAGACGATCCTTGCAGCACAAGGATTGAGCAGGAGAGGTTCATAGCAGCAGCGCGGCAGGGGGTCGATTTCAGACGCCGCCATCCCTGCTGCGAAATCGTCCCTCTCTCTTCCGTTTAGGGTTGGAGCCTTCCGCGCCATATCCGGCCAGATTTTATTCATGGAGGTTATCCATGAATAAAATCTGGCTGAATATAGCACGGCAGGCTCCACCCCTAAACAGGAGATGGACGATTTCGCAGCAGGGACATCGTCGTCCGAATTGACCCCCTGCTGCACTGCTGCTACGAACGTCTCCCGCTCGATCCTTGTGCTGCAAGGATCGTCTGAAAATGCCCGAAGTGACCTATTTGAGATCTTAAAGTAACATCTCTTTAGATTTTGCTTGGGTTCTTTCTGGGTTGTGTCCTATTTGAGATCTTAAACTAATATCTCTTTAGTTCAGAGAAGGCACACACTGAATGTTCCTTTATTATAAACTGCAGAATAAAAAATGTTGCCTGTTGTGCTCAAAACATGAAATTTGCATCTCTGAAGAATTCCATCAACATGGTAAATACCCACTGGATCCAGTAAAAATTGCCACAGGCACAGCAAAGTTTAAAAGTGGAAATGGACACAATTAACCATTTCATTTCTATTTTTGAACAGAGATGTGATTCATTCCTTCCAAGCATTAGTAGAAATTGCTGGTATGTTTTCAGCAGTAGCTGGTGGGGCAAAGGATGTCAGTGGTGCAATGAATGGCCTCTGGGTTTTAGTTAAAACTTTAAATGACCCATCCAAGGCGCTGAACCTATTTTGGGGTTTGGCATCTTGGATTGCTTCTTTAAAGTTCAGAGTAGGTTCACTGCTCTCCCCTCTGGCCATCAGAGTCACCAGCTTCTCCTCTTGCCTTCTTTCTTGCCTTTGACATCTGAGATAATTTGGTGGCAAGAATTATACATTTTGTCATGCCCTGCTTCCAGAACTTGGAAATGGACTCTGACTCAGAGAATGAAGCAGTGGACATGCCAGGACCTGCTGAACCAGAGCAGGAGGATGTTCCAGAGCCACTGGCCTCAGACACAGACAATAGTGCAGTATCAGCTCTGGCAGAGGGTTCTGCCCCTTCAGATGCAGAGGACAACTTACCTATACCTACCTACCTTCATAGCAAGGAGACAAAAAAGGAGGGCTTGAGGTGGTCTCAACATAGTTATAGGAAGAAGCAATTAGTTAAGCTATGAATACTCAGCACTGCCTTCCAGAGGTTGTCGGAGATTATCTGACTTACCTGAGTACTTGTTGTGTTCCTGCTTGCTGTGTTTGACCTGGATTGTGTTTGTTTACTCTGGACTCTGTCTGCCTAACCTGGATTTTGCTGGACTACCCTGAACTCTGTTTATTGGACCTGGACCTTGTATATCGGACCTTGCTTGTGGACTTGTGTTTTGCTTGCTAGTAAAGTAAGTGTCTGACTTGATTCCTTTGCCTTGATTCCTTTGCCTGTAATTACTTGACTGTGCTGTGCCTCTGCTCTCAGCTGTGTAATAATCAGCCTTTGGCTGGTTGCCCAGACATTGTTTGGACACATTTGATGCAAGAAAAATCAGGATGGTCTGCTTACCCACTGTTCTTCAGAGCTCCTGTGATGTGCACCTTGGTGCCTGGATACCTGGAATCATTAGAAGGAGAAACTATGAATGAATGCACCTGAAGCTATGCTGTGACAGAAACTCCTCAGAAGAGAGTCAGCAGCAAAGGCAATACCCAACCCAAGCTGAATGGTTTTACATCCTCTTGATTTTAGTAAGAAAGCAGAAAACATGCTTGTAGCTTAAGAAGCTTGTCATGGTTTCCATGCTACTTTTAAAAAAAATACTTACAGGATGAGACCAGGATAGGGCCCACAGGGAGATAAGTAAGAGGACAGTCCTCTTCGTGTTCATTTTAGTGCCTATAACAATATCAAAACAAGAGAGTTAAAACAGAAAATACAGAAGGAGTCATACATTTACACAAATGGTATTGGCTAGATTAGGGCAGAGAAGGTAAAGGGATCATCACCACTGTTTCCTTTTCACTCTGGCTAGCTGACGTTGAACAACAAAGGCCAGGCTCACTGAGTTGGAAAGGTTCTTTTAAAAAGATATCAGGGATGGGAATCATGTGACCTTCCAAATGTTGGCGGACTTCAACTCCCAACATTTTTCACCACTGCCTATGCTGGCTAGGGCTGCTGGGACTTGCAGTCCAACAATGTGTGGAGGGCTGAACTATTTCCATCCTTGGCATAGATGAATAGGGGGCTAACTAGAGGTTTCTGGAAGGGAGATTTGGGTTATGGGTTGTCAGCTGTTAATTTTACCATGTGCATTTACAGGCATACCTCAGTTAACAAAGCCTTTGGCAAAGAAACTCCTTTTTACAAAGTCTTTTTACACCTGCCCAGCTCCTCTTTGTCCACTGTCTAGATGGAGATTTTTTTTCTTTTTTAGCAGCAGTAAACAATGCATTAAAGCTTGAACTGGACATGAATGGCATTTTGCTGTAGCCAATCCTACTGTAGCCAGGTGTACTTGTTTACAACAGGCAAGGTACATAGCAGCTGCCTCCAGAATCCTATACTGAGCATATGTGAACATCAAAACAAAGAAAAGAGGAAAGCAGATTAGCCTGCCTCAACACCAGCCACCTCCAACATGTTAAAAGAGCATAGCTACCAAAGTACAGTAGATGTGTTCCTGGGCATTACCTCTTCTACACAAAATTTGATCCCAGAGGCAGAAATAACATGGAAAAAAGATAGGTTCCTCCACCAAAAAAAGGAGGGCAGTTCCATATATTTCAACAAACATTTTGTTCAAAACTAACAATATGCACATGTGAAATGAACCAACCAGGTCAGATAAGCCTGGCATAAGTAAATAAAAGAAAACGAAAATAAATTGAACTTTCTAGAGATCACTTGAAGGCTTTTTCCAAAATGCATCCAAGAATTACTTTTTTCGCTCATCAGATTTCACTTTTCGTACAATTTCTTTTTGGATGATTAGTCATATGGATCTCTATATATATTTGTTTTAATGTGCTGGGTGTATTTGGTAGTGAGTCATACTTGTATGTTCTCCTTTTGTCTCTCCATTTTCATGTTTGCACATGCTCTGTAAGGGATTCTGGAGACAACTGCTGTTTATCTTGCCTGTCAAAGCCTGGCACATATGTCTACAGTAGGATCAGCTAGACCTGAATCCTGCTCGTTTCCAGATCAAGCTTTGTTTATTGCATTGTATATTAGACACACTGCTGCAACCTGACACTGAAAGTCTGTATTTCTCCAGCCCTCTTTAGATATCCTACCTGTGATGCTAAAAAAACCTTGCAGCTAGACAAAGAATGAGAAGAAAAGGGAGGGGTTAGACAGGGTTAAGAAGCCTTTATAAAAAGTAGCTTCTTTGTCAGAGGGTTTTTAATGGAGACATGCCTGTAAATGCAAAAGGAACAGGGAGGAGGAATGGAGTTTTGGAAGAGAAAGAGGCTTCTAAGTTAGATATGGCTGACGAGTATAAATACTCTGAGAGAGATGTGAGGTAAGGATAAAATATTAAAACACTTTCCCATGTTCAGCCTTTGGATCTGCAAACTCTATCTAAAATAGAGCCCCATATACCTCTATGGCCAAAGTCTGTAGTTGGGTTGTGAAGAGCTGAACTATGGAACTACCTGCTGCAGGGGAAATGGTGTGGCAAAGTATGTAGCAATTTTCAAAATGCTCACTCTGATCAACTATGTATAGAAGATGAAGTCAGTAATTGCCAGCTGATTATTGAAAACTCCACCTTCATCCATCACCATTTGGTCACTACTTGTGGCATTTGCATAACACGGAACAATGTGGTGGACTGAACAAGACATCTGTCTCTTGCCCCACCAATCCAGGCCCCATGACTCTATTGCTAAGAAACACCAAACAGCCCATAAAGGTAAACTGCCATACTTAAGAAACACAGATGAGAAACAGTGGGACCCTCCAAATGTTGTTGGACTGCAACTCCTGTCAGATGGAGCTTGGAAAAGTTTACCTGTTGGGCTACAACTCCTAGAATCTTCCACTTACCACGGCCACTCACTATGCTGGCTTGGAAAATTCTGGGGGTCATAGTCCAAAACATGTCATGCTTCAAGCTGTGGTCCAAACTGCCATTGCTGATCGTGATGGAATCATGGGAGTTGCAATTCAACAAAATATGAAGGGGCAATCATTCCTTATCCTTGATGTTATGTAAAGTGCCACCAAATGACAATAAGAATGACACCTGCTATAGAAACAGTTCACACATACATATTTGTTGAGTAGAACCAGGTGATGACCTCCATGCATAAATCTCCTCTTGTAGTAAAGTAATCACCATAGCTTGAACTATCACTTCAGATGGTGTCAACAAAGGGCTCATTCACACTATGCAATTATAGTGCTATTATTCTCCTTTAACTGCCATGGTTCTGTCCTATGGAATCCTGGGATTTGCAGTTTTGGGAGAGGCATTTAGAATTCTCAGCCAGAGCACTCTAGTAACTCAACAGACCACAAACCCCAGGATTCCATAGGATGGAACCATGACAATTAAAGTGGAATAATAGAGCTATAACTGTTTAGTGTGAATGGTTCCCAAGAAATACAGTAATACTTTTGCAGAGACACTACATAAATCTGGATGAAAATAATCAAAATTACAAGTTAACCCATGGTACAATATCCAAAGATGAATGTATATGTATGAATCAGCGCTAAGTCCACCAGTGTTCTTCAACCAGCAGGGCAGCGTATAACTCAACAAGAAATCAGGGAAGTGGAATGTTAAAAGCAGAGCTCACATTAATTTAGTGGTTAAAATCTCTTTATTCATTATTCTTATATGCATTGAAATTGGTATTTTCTTTCATATTTAAAACAAGCTTGCTGGTGAACAATTTGAATTATCAATGCTCTTAACCATCAAAATGATAAAAAAAACCCTTCTTTTAAGACTCTCAGGTTCAATCTTTTACCTCCCATTACTAAATGGACCAAATAATGCTGACAGGGCTCAAACATTTTCATTCTTCAGCATTTATTTTCTAAATTTCTTATTTTCTAAGACTTCTGATTAATACAATGCCATCAGGTATCACTTGTGCTGGCTCACACACTTAAAAACAACAGAACAAGGAAAAGAATTAAAGTTTTTACCTGTGTGCTTATTTCAGTAGGTTTCCTCCAGGGATTTTAAAAATTGCTCTACCACTGTAGATAAGTGTTGTCTCTTATTCTCAAGAACTACTTTTTCTGTATCTTCTGTGACCGTGCATGAATTTAAACTCTGCTTCAGCTAAGAGTGGGCCAATCAACAGCCTAGAGGAAGAAAATGATGTCATAAGGTGTCATCAGGCATCCAGCCTGCCTACGCTTTCCTTCTGCCTCCAGATGCATATTTTCCCCTAAAAATAAACTGTGGTTCCCAAAATGACTAGACTAGTTTACATTTAATGAGAGATCTTGCTAAGAGTTCATTTGGATTTCTTAATTTATGCCATTTCACATATGTACAGGTTTATGAGTATAAACAATTGCAGTGTCACCCACAAATATAGCCAGAGTGCTGTCATACCCAAGTCGGGATTGTTTCCTGCTAATGTATGTATTGTACAAGCAGACAGTTTGTGTTAAAATCCTCCCTAGAGTTATGCCTTCAGCGAAATCATTTGTGGGCTACCAGATCTTCTTGCCTTACAGCCACCATGTAGGAGGATGCTTGGATCAGATTCCAAATTACAAAGAAACTGCTGAATTTGCCCTTTGTGGCTATGATGTGACAAAACTCTCTGTCACAGGCAGTTGGGGGGGGGGGTACTCAGTGCAATGCTGGGATTTTTGTTTTCCATTATGACCATACAGTATGTGCAGCTGAAGAGATAAGCTCCTTTTCAGATTTAGATTTAAAATTTAAACTGAAAAACAATTTGCCTGATTTGTTTGCAAAAAATAAATTGTTGACTTTTCAACAAGGAACACTGAAAGTTAATTTCTCAGTGATGTAGACTTGAGTCAGTTGATTCGGACTCAAGTTGGATTCAACTCGCTTCAATGGCTGGACTTGGATTTGACTTGACAATAAATGATGCACTGACTTGACTTGACTCGCAACTTTTATATTTTTAGCAACTGAATTGCTGGCCTTGGTTCAATAACATAATTCATCCATCCAACAACAGTATGAAGTGGGAAATGGTTTTCCTCCTTTGAACATTGCTTCCATGATCTCACTGCTTTTTGTCTACCGGTCATGTGACAGAAGCGGTAACAGCAAATGAGTTAGGCAATAGGCTTGAGGTGGAAGGATCCTTCTAAAGCATTTCAAATGTTTTGAAGTCTCTGCCGATGTGCAGTGGGGACAGGCTGTGAAACAGGCCTCAACCCTGACCTCAAGCCCATTGCCTAAGGCATTTGCTGTGTTCCCATCTGAGAAACATGTCCTGCACTCTGGTGGTGAGTCTTGCCAGTTACTCTTAGGAAAACACTTTTCCTAAGAGCAGCAGGCAAGACTCTGCATTAGGCCATGGGTCTGAGGTGGGTGTTGGGGTCTAGTTGGCAGTCTGTCCCCACAGTATATTGGAGGAGCCTTTTAAAGCTTTTAAGAAAAGCTTTGGAAGGCTCCTCCAATGTGCAGGAGGGACAGGATGCTAAGCAGAAGGCAACCCCCACCTCAAAATCCATTGCCTGATGCATTTGCTGATATCTTTTTTTAACTAACTTTGTGCATGTCTTCTTGATTTTCTAGTTATTGAAATTCCACACACCCCACACCACCACCTTTTTTTCCTGTGAAAGTTGGTTCCCAGACTTGGGACTCGACATGAAACTTGGCTTGAAATTATCTTGCAAGGACTTGATACTTGAAGGTAGAGACTTGAGGCTTGGAGTAAAAGACTTGAATATATCACTGGAATCTAGACCTAGATCACAGTTTAAGGTTCCTTTCACATTATATAATTATACTAAAATGGTGGGAGGTCTAGAAGCCATGCCCTATGAGGAGCTTCTTAGGGAACTGGGTAGGTTTAGCCTGAAGAAGGGAAGGTTAAGGGCTGACATGATAGCTATGTTTAAATATTTGAAGGATGTCATACTGAGGATGGAGCTAGCTAGTTTTCTGCTGCTCCAGAGACTAGGACACAGGGCAATGGACTCAAAATACAGGAAAAGAAATTCTACCTAAACATTAGGAAGAACTTCCTGATAGTAAGAGCTGTTCGGCAGTGGAATGCACTGCCTCGTAGTGTGGTGGAGTCTCCTTCTTTGGAGGTCTCCTTCTTTTAAACAGAGGCTGGATGGCCATGTGACAGGCATGCCTTGATTGTGTATTCCTGCATGGCAGGGGATTGGACTCGATGGCCCTTGTGGTCTCTTCCAACTCTGTGATTCTATAATTCTATACCATTTTGATCCCATTTTAATTGCCATGGGATTTGCAGTTAAGGGAGAGGTGCTTAGAATTCTCTACCAGAATTCTCTAGTGCCTCACCAAATTACAAATAACAAGATTCCATAGGATGCTGCCATGGCAGCTCAAGTGGAATCATAATGTTATAAGTGTGTAGTGAGAAAGAGATCTAAGAATGAACACAGTAACAGTGAACTATACAGTATAGTGCCCTTTTTTTAAAATCACATTGGTCTCCCACTTTCCTGGAAGTCCAGACTTATACTAGTAAATCCACCATGAAGTGTCAGGCCTTCTTGAGAAATTGATGGTCGGAATCCTGTATCAGCTTATACTTTATTCAGTATAAATATAACTAAGTAACTTTGCCTGGCCCAACGCCCCCCCCCCCCAAAAAACTGATGGAAACACCATTTAGCTATGCTCAGCAGAAAGAACCTTCTTCTCCCCATACAGCTGATGCGGGGCAAAGTAGGAGGGAGGGAGGGAGTTACAATCATGGCAATAGTGTCAAAATTATGACTAAGTAGTGTTTGTGAATACAAAACTCCTTAGGACATTATCACATGAGTCCCATTGTCACTGCAATCGCATGCCCGGGGCCGTTTCAGCCACTGACGATTCCCTCGGCTCTCTTCCAGACTCTCCCTTAACTCCTCTATTTGCCCTATTGCCCTAACCAGAGTCCCTTTCATGTTTTTTTAGTAGTAATGCAATTTGGCAATTATGTCAATGCAATTAAGTGAAACAAAGAAAAAAGGAAAGGAAAGAAAGTGGCGGGGCAGGGGAGAAAACAAGCCCGTTTGGCGATAGCAGGAGGGAGGGGAGGGGGACAGGGGGAGTGAGGAGAAGACTGAGACTACATGACTGCCCAATCTTGGGACTGCAACTGGAGAAATTTTGTGCACCTGAGGATTCATGGCACAGTAGCACGATTGGGAGCTTATTGATGGGTGTTCCCCATCAATGGCAAGGGACTCTTTAACCACGCTTTGGAGGCACAGCAGCAATGATTTGGAGGTGATGCTATGTGATAAGTATCACCAAAGGCATTATTATCCAGCTTTAATTCTACTTTAAAAGGCTCATGTGATAAAGTCCTTAGACACAATTTTGACACTGTTGCCACAATTGCAACTCCCCTACCCCAAACTAGTTTATGTGGTATCAGCTGCATGGAGAGAAGGAGATCCATTCTGTTGATGATTGGAGCATGGTTGAATGACGTTTCCACCAGGTTTGGGAGGTCAGGCCAAGCGAAGTTACTTAGGAGATTATCAGACAGGAACGCAAAAAGTGTTCCTGTCCCACAATCTCCAATCCTACCCCTATCCCGGCACAATAACCCTCTCCGCCACACTTACCTTCTCTCCCGTCAACAGGCAGCCCAGGAATGAACAGAGCTCTAACAAAAAGATGCGAGCACGGGATATTCAAAACTAAAAAGTAAAAGAACACCAAAAAAGTTACACCAAGCACAGAAACACAGTTTAAGGACTTTTTCGGACATCTCAAATACACCGCAAGCAGCCTCCTCACGTTGCGAGGCTGCTGCGCTGCAGGGCATCACTTTCAGATGACGCTCTCCCCTGCCGGTACTGTTGCAGTACCGCTGGGACATTTGAGCATTATATTTCGCCGGTTTTTAATCACGATCAACTTTCATGCTTAAAAACTGGCAAAATATAATGCTCAAATGTCCCCGCGGTACCGAAACAGTACCGGCAGGGGAGAGCGTCATCCTAAAGTGACGCCCTGCAGCGCAGCAGCCTCGCAACGCGAGGAGGCTGCTTGCGGTGTATTTGAGACGTCTGAAAAAGTCCTATAACTTACAAGTAACCCAGGGAGGGGCATAAAAAGTGTGTCACTTACCTGGATGTCACGATCTCACCCAGAAGTATTCTGGCAGAAGCGCCCATTGACACTGCATTCACGAGAGTTAATTGGCCCAAGGTTTCACACGGCGGCAATGCTGGCACCAAAACGGGACAGCCCATTAATAAAAAGGACCACTATAATGATGACAGCAGAACACAAAAGGACATCATCATCTGATTTTGGCCTGATTTTGCATTCCGCTGGAATCATTATGGTGCCACATTAGCAGCGTCTGATAATCTCCTTAGTACTGAGTTAAGTATAAGCTAATACGGGATTCCGTCTGTATTCAGTTCATGCTTGTGTAAGTGGAGTTCTGAAAGTGTAACTGTGGCATTCCTGTATGCAAAGGGCTCTTGTAGCATCTTTGAGACTAAGGAGATTTTCAGACACGGAAAAATCGTCCCTTGCCGCGCGAGCAGCCTCCCGAAACTGCTGCGCGGCAAGGGTCTTTTTCGGACCGCGCTGTGCCTGTTGCGAAGCCGTCCGTGTCACTTCCGTGAAGCTTGGGACGGCTCCGCGTCATATTTCAAGCACGGAGGCTGCCCGTGATTGAAATATGACGCGGAGCCGTCCCAAGCTTCACGGAAGTGACACGGACGGCTTCGCAACAGGCACAGCGCGGTCCGAAAAAGACCCTTGCCGCGCAGCAGTTTCGGGAGGCTGCTCGCGCGGCAAGGGGAGATTTTTGCCTGTCTGAAAATCTCCTAACTGAGAGAAAGAAGTTGGTAGCATCTGATGAAGTAGGCTTAAGTCTGTGAATTTCTTTCTCAGTTAGTCTCAAAGGGTAGACAAGAGCCCCTTGCATACTGATCCAGACTAACATGGCTACGTCTTTGAATTCTGTGCCATATCTGGTTGCACATTCCCATAAGTATTTGTTAGTGCCTTCAATGTACCAATGTGATTCCATGGCACTGTGGAAAGAGCCATTGCTCATTCCGTTTTGCACACTGGGACATTAAGGAAGCACATTGGCACATAAGCAATCAGTAGTGCAATGTTGGTATTCAGCAAAAGGGTGATGTAGCAGAACCACTACTATATGTGTGTGCACATTTACACCAAAAAAGTAAAATGTAGGATCTCAATCATAACATTTTATGCAAAATATACTCTTTCTGTGCAAAATATTGGTTTTTACACACACACACATACACAAACATTTTTGTGAAGAAACTCATTTTTGCACAAATTAATGTTTTGCCAAAAAAGGTAATGAAATGTAAAAAATCACTGAAAAATGCACAAAAACCTCATATTCTTGCTCAACAGGGTAGAAAATTTAGAAATTATACATTCTTGTATGTGAGAATGAAATAAGTGAAGATTTACATCCCTAATTTAAATACTTTTTATACATTTTTTTTCACAGATTCACATGTAAATATAAAGGATCCAGCTTATGAGTGGATACACGCAGCAAGTGACATGGGCTGGAAATAGACTGATGCTCCCTATGAAGAGGCACTGAGAACACTTGCATTGTCAGCTGCACCCAATGTCGACTGAAATAAAACTTAGCCACATCCTGTTAGTGAGACACGAGGAACTGGAGGCAGAGAAAGCTTATCCAAGCAGAAGAAGAGCCATGGCAGGAGCGAGTAACTTCCACACTTCCCCACAACAGCTCACCCACTTCCTCCTCACACCCACATGGAATGTTAGGAATAGCTGCCAGGAAGGGCTTCTCCCAAACTGGTTTGAAAAGTCAAGTCTTAAAAACACTAGGAAGAGAAGCATTTATTATTATTATTTTTAAAAAGCCTCCCGAACATCTTTGTGATGATTCTAAGCAGGGTTTCCGCTTTAGCAATTGGAGGTGGCTTCTCTTGTGAGTAAATAGGTCACCTGTGAGTCTCCAACTTTACCTTTAAATAGCCCCATTTCCTGATGGCTGTTCTTGAAGTATGGATCCTTCCTATTAACTGTGGAGAGAGCTGGATTTTAGGTGCTTAATACAGCAGGAGGAAGAGGCAGCAGAGGGTGGAACTGGGAACGTTATCAGACGTGGCAAATACAGTGTCATAACAATGCCTAATGAATGCGAATGGGCACCAATACCAGATGACGTCATGCTTTCACAATCATGTATTGAAAATAAGGTATTCTTTTTTATTGTTGGGCCAAGCTGGCAATAGATCAGTCATGGTGGTTTTTTGCCATGATTGCGAGGGTGTGAAACTGTGCCCCATTTTGCTGGCATGGTTTCAGTGTCAATGGGCAATCCCCGCCAGAACACTTTCAGGTGGGAACTGGAAAATTAGCCATGGGACGCTCTTTTTATGAACCTCCCTGTGTTGCAGGCAAGTTTTAGAGCGTGTTTCATAGAATCATAGAATAATAGAATTGCAGAGTTGGAAGAGACAATGAGGGCCATCCAGTCCAACCCCCTGCCATGCAGGAAATCACAATCAAAGCATCCCTGACAGATGGCCATCCAGCCTCTGTTTAAAGACCTCCAAGGAAGGAGACCCCACCACGCTCCGAGGGAGTGCGTTCCATTGCCGAACAGCTTTTACTGTCAAAAAGTTCCTCCTCATGTTAAGGTGGAATCTTCTGTTCCTGGAGCTTGCATCCATTGCTCCGTGTTCCAGTCTCTGGAGCAGCAGAAAACAAGCTTGTGCCATCCTCAATGTGACACCCCTTCAAATACTTAAAAAGGGCTATCATATAAATAATAATAAAATAATAATTTTTTATTTTTAACCCGCCCCTCTGCTCAGCAACCGGGGCGGCTTACAGCAAGATTAAAACAACATCAAGTTAAAACAGTCCTTCCCCATCCTACCCTCCCACCCCTTAAAACTAAATTAAACTAATGGAGAGTTAAAACAAAGATAAAATACAATAAATCAATCAATAAATAAAAGCAACGACGGCGAGGGGGTGGGTAGCAATCAGTCCACTTGAACCGGGAAGTTATTCCGGGAAGGCCTGACTCTTAACCGTCTTTTTTCCAGGCTAAACATACCCAGCTCCCTAAGTCTCTCCTCATAAGGCATGGTTTCCAGACCTTTCACCATTTTAGTCGCCCTCCTCTGGACACGCTCCAACTTGTCAATATCCTTTTTGAATTGTGGTGCCCAGAACTGGACACAGTATTCTAGGTGAGGTCTGACCAAGGCAGAATAGAGCGGCACTATTACTTCCCTTGATCTGGACACTATACTTCTATTGATACAGCCCAAAATCGCATTGGCCTTTTTAGCTGCCACATCACACTGTTGACTCATGTTCAACTTGTGGTCTACTAGGACTCCTAGATCCCTTTTGCACGTAGTCTCATTCAGCCAGGTCCCCCCCATCCTATATCTATGCATTTCATTTTTTCGCCCTAAGTGCAGTACCTTACATTTCTCCGTATTGAATTTCATTTTGTTAGCTTTGGCCCAGCTCTCCAGTCTATCCAGGTCATTCTGAATTTTGATCCTGTTCTCTAGGGTATTAGCTACTCCTCCTAATTTGGTGTCATCTGCAAATTTGATAAGTATGCCCCTAATTCCCTCATCCAAGTCATTGATAAAGATGTTGAAGAGCACTGGACCCAGGACAGAACCCTGTGGCACCCCACTGGTCACATCTTTCCAAGATGAAGAGGAGCCATTACTGAGCACCCTTTGGGTTTGGCCGGTCAACCAATTACAAATCCATTGAACTGTTAACTTGTCTAGCCCACATTTTACAAGCTTGTTTGCAAGAATGTCATGGGGAACCTTGTCAAAGGCCTTACTGAAATCAAGGTATGCGATGTCCACAGCGTTCCCTTCATCTACCAAGCTGGTAATTTTATCAAAAAAAGAGATCAGATTAGTCTGGCATGACTTGTTACTCTGAAACCCATGTTGACTTTTTGTGATTATGGCATTGCCTTCTAAATGTTCACAGACTCTCTGTTTAATGATCTGCTCTAGAATCTTCCCTGGTATTGATGTCAGACTAACTGGACAATAATTGTTGGGATCCTCTTTTTTCCCCTTTTTGAAGATGGGGACAATGTTTGCCCTCCTCCATTCTGCTGGGACTTCTCCTGTTCTCCAAGAGTTCTCAAAGATTATTGCCAATGGCTCTGAGATCACATTTGCCAGCTCTTTTAATACTCTTAGATGTAGTTCATCTGGTCCTGGAGATTTAAATTCATTTAGATTAAGAAGGTATTCCTGTACTACCTCTTTGCTTATTCTGTGCTGGATTTCCCCTGTTGTGTCTTCTGCACCTTTATCCTCAGGTTGGTCCCCCTTTACCTTTTCTGAAAAAACTGAGGCAAAGAAGGTGTTGAGTAATTCTGCCTTTTCTCTGTCCCCTGTTAGCATTTTGCCATCTTCTCTGCGTAGTGGCCCTACCATTTCCTTTTTCCTCCTTTTGCTGTGGACATACCCCAAAAAAACCCTTTTTATTGTTCTTATCCTCTCTAGCAAGCCTGAGCTCATTCTGTGCTTTAGCTTTTCTGACTCTACTCCTACATGTGTTCGCTATCTGTTTGAATTCTTCTTTGGTGATTTCCCCCTTTTTCCATTTCTTATACATGTTCTGTTTAAAACTTAGCTCTGTTGATATTTCTTTAGTCATCCATCCTGGTTTCTTGAGACACCTCCCATTTTTCTTCCTCAATGGTACTGTTTGAAATTGTGCCTTCAGTATCTCCCTTTTGAGAAAGTCCCATCCATCTTGAGGTCTCTTCTCTTTTAGTATTCCTGACCATGGGATCACCCCCAGTATTTCCCTGAGTTTATTGAAATCAGCTCTCCTAAAGTCAAGAATGCGTGTCTGACTATGCCTGGCTTCTCCTTTCCATTGTATAACAAACTCCAGGAGAACATGATCACTCTCACCTAAGGATCCCCCCACTTGTACCCCATTAACCAGGTCATCCCTGTTGGTTAGGATCAGATCTAAAATAGCTGACCCCCTTGTTGCCTCTTCCACCTTTTGGACCATGAAATTGTCTTCCAGGCAAGTCAGGAATTTGCTAGACCTTGAAGTTTTGGTTGAGTTAGATTGCCAGCAAATATCAGGATAGTTGAAGTCACCCATCACTACTACATCTCTCCTTTCTGCATGTGTGTTCATCTGTTCTAGAAAGGCATCATCCAATTCCTCTGTCTGACTTGGGGGTCTGTAGTAGAGTCCCACAATAACATCCCTGTTGTTTCCCTCCCCTTTAATTTTTATCCAGATGCTCTCCACCTGGCTTCCAGTATTGATGTCATGGATCTCTTCACTGGTGTAAATATCCTTGACATATAATGCTGTTCCTCCTCCTTTCCTGTTTGGTCTGTTTCTCTTAAAAAGGTTATACCCCTCTATTCCTACATTCCAATCATGAGACTCGTCCCACCAGGTTTCAGTAATGCCTATTATATCATATTTGTTTTGTAGTGCTAGGAGTTCAAGTTCACCTTGCTTATTTCCCATGCTCTGTGCATTAGTGTAGAGACATCTAAGACCATGTGTTCCCTTTACTTGCTCCCTGTGCAAGTTTTTTTGCCTCCCACTGTTGGGTCCTTGCGCTGTTTGCCTTGTTCCCTCTGTGACAGCTTGACTATTTTCTCCAGCACTTTTGCCTTCCAGAATACTGTCTCCCTCCCCCATATGACTCAGTTTAAAGCCCTCCTGATCAAATTCTTGAGACTGTAGGCAAAAACGTTTCTGCCAACTGGTGTGAGATGCACCCCATCTCTTGCCAGAAGTCCCCCCTCATGAAAGCGCAGCCCATGATCCAAGAATCCAAATTGTTCTTGGCGACACCATCTACAGAGCCAGTTGTTTACGTCGGCTATTTTCCTCTCTCTTCCTGGACCATGCCCTTCAACTGGCAGAAGAGACGAGATGACAACCTGTGCATCCATTTCTTTCAGCTTCCTCCCCAGAGCCTCATAATCTCTTCTGATCTTGGGAAAGCTTTGCCTTGCCGTATCATTGGTTCCCACATGGACCAAAAGGAAGGGGTAATGATCCGTAGGCTTGACGAGTCTTGTTAGCTGCTCCGTCACATCACGGATCTTTGCCCCAGGGAGACAACACACCTCTCTTCTGTACCTCGCAGCAAGGAGTCTCCCACCACCACCACACGCCTCCATCGAGGCTTCGCAGCTGCTGTTCCTTGCGGTGGTCCTCTCAAGGTCCCCTGCTCTGCCCCTGAAGTCTGTCCATGCTGTTCTTCCTCATTGTCCTTGATAAGAGAGAGGGCTTCGAATCGATTCTGTATCTGCAAGCTGCTTGAAGTATCCCTGGATTTTCTTGTTCTGTGTGTGACATTCTTCCAGCTGTCTACCTCCTGTGTCTGTGGAGTGACCCTCTCCTCCCCAGCCAGTTCCTCTGTGCGGTCCCCATCCAAGACTGTTTGTTCTGTTCTGTCCAGGAAAGCCTCTTGCTCCCGAATCTGTTGAAGTGTAGCTACCCGTGTCTCCAGCTGCTGGACTTTCTCCTCCAAGAGGGCTACCAACTTGCACTTGGTACATGTGAAGTTCCCCACGTCGGTAGCCAAGAAGACAAACATCGTACAAGTATTGCAGGTGACTGCCGCAGTCCCCTCAGTGTCCATGGTGAGAGTTTTTAGGTAATCTAAGAACTCTTAGTTAATGCTGAAAACTCTATGCTGTACTTTTAAGTATGCTTTTTTTGGGGGGGGAGTTGGCCACTTAAATTCAAACTCACAGAAGCTCCACCCACTGCAACAAGCAGCCTCTCCCAGGAGTTTAAAAAAAATTAAACTCACAGAAGCTCCACCCTCTGCAACAAGCAGCCTCTCCCAGGAGTTTAAAAAAAATCAAACTCACAGAAGCTCCACCCACTGCAACAAGCGCTTGTGTGTTTGTTTTGTTTTTTAATTTAGCTGTTTTTTAAAACTTTTAAGCACATTTGCATCTTCTTCCAAGAACCACTGAGATCTCATCCGCCTGTCAATGCAGACATACAGGGCTGCTTTTTCACGTGATCATGGCAACATTTGATATTTTGGGTTCTTCTGCTGACACAAAAACGGTGTAAAATATGGTGCCAAAAGAACGTTTTTAGAGGTTTGTCTGATAAAATCCTGGGAGGAAGGTGTGGAAGAAACTACAGCAGCCTAGCTTCATACTGGTGTGTCAGGGAATTTAAAGGTCCAGGCAGAACCTCTTAAATTGTAACTCAGCAATCGGGAAATTGGCTAGTCTTCAAAACAGGGCTTCTGATGGGAAGAAAGGATAAACCTTTATGATTCTTCTAGAAGTGACCTTCACTCAGTGGTAGAGCAAATGCTTCATATGCAGAGGATCACAGGTCCCCATTTTTAAAATGTTTCAGGTATTTGGCAAGAGCACTGTTGGAGAGCTGCTGCCAGTCAGAGTAAACAATACTAGGCAAATCCTTTGTGCCCTGTATAGGGTAGTGAACACAGACCGCTCTGCTGTCCTTCCTGTAGCCCATCCAGCTATCTCTCTCTCCCTCTCTCTTTCTCTCTCTCTGGCTTTTCTTTGCAAATGAAAATTCAGGAAGGACTCATCCCACGCTTTCTGCAAGACTTGATGACTAAAAAGGCCAATCCGAGATAAACAAGTCCAGTTGCAGAAAGCACAGCAGAGGGTCTCCTTGGGTGATGTTTCTGGGTAGTGATTCTTTCTGCGTTGTCGTTTCTCTTCAAGACTTGTTCGGTGTGAGTTCTCAAATAAAGCTGCAGCATTGTGGATAGTGCGTCTCCAATGCCTCCTGATGTGAAGCCAGGGCGGACCATTGTTGGTGATCAATTTGGCCAAGCTTGAGAGTTTGTTTCAGGGAGTCCTTTTATTGGTTTTTTGGAGCACCCCTCTTATGCTGACCCGTGGCGAGTTCACCGTAGAGTACTATTTTTGGGAGGCGATGGCCCTCCATCCTAGAAATGTGCCCTGCCCAGCACAGCTGTGTTCTCAATATCATGGCCTCAATGCTGATGATCCCTGCTTGCAAGGACAGCAACATTTGTCACATAGTCAGTCCAGTGTATATTTAGGATTGTACGTATACAGCGCTGATGAAAACGTTCGAGGAGTCGTAAGTGGTGGCAATAGGTGACCCATGTTTCAGACCCGTAAAGGAGAATAGACAGTACACTGGCTCTATACACACTGATTTTTGTGCTTCGCCTCAGGTGTTTGTTACTCCAGACTCTTTTGTAAAGTCTTCCAAATGCGCTATGTGCCTTTGCTAATCTGTGATCGATCTCTTTGTCAAACTTGGCATCTGAGGAGATGATGAGCCAATAAAATGTACATTGATTTGCACTAATACCAATTCACAGCAGCTTTCACTGGTCTCAATGATTTTTTGGCAAGATCACAGGCATGCAAAGCTATCCACATTCGTTGTTCAAATGGGCATGCCTGCAAATCAAGATGGTAGGCACAAGTGAATTATTCACATTTTAATTGTCACCAGTTGCTGCCAAACAGTATTTTTTTAAAAAGCATACCCAAGGTGCAGAAGTGCAATATTCCACTTAAATTAATAGACAAAAAGGGGGGAAAGGCTGTTTTGTCACCTCAGTGTATGATCGCTATGGCGCAAATCCAACATGGTGGTTCAGGGCACTTACCTTGACAGCATGTTCCTCCCCCTGTGCCCATCTGATCAATCAGCTTTCCACTTCCACTCTTATCAGGAATGCACAGCAAAGTGAATCAGTTGTCCCAACGAGTGGGAATGCACATTTCCTGTGGAGTTTTTTAAAAAATACGAGAAAAGTTGCAAAGGTTTTTTCTGCATAGTTTTTGGCTTCTTTGGGATCCCCTCCTTCCGAATATGGTGCATTGATGCAGGATCTCATTAAGACAAACCATATTCTCCTCGAATTCTATGAGGAGTAATTTTGCCATATAGGCAACCCCCCAGAGTGTTGTGGAGTTGAGTGGGGAATATCACCAGGACAATTGGTGGCACTTGTTGGTCTGGCAGGTGGAGCCCCAGGGGTAGAACTGCAGTGGGAACTGCCAGCTTTTATGTCAGTGTGGTGGTGAATCTGCTCTGGATTACAGACTGAACTTTAAAAGAGCAATTAGACCTATTGAAACATATCTCCAAAATAGGTCCAATATCTTGGATAGTTTTTTCTAAAGTCTGAATAACCAGAATGAATTCACCATCCCACTGACATGGGAGACATCACCTATCACTGCAGACCTGGAAAGGGAATTTCCATTTCAGGGAACCCCACCAAAGCATAACCTGCACAGCAGAAATTTCCTATAAGCTTCTGTACCTGTTGCTCCTGCTTCCAGAGATGCCACCATGAGAGGCCAATATAGGCTCCATTCCCCCGCCTTCTATTTTAAGATCCAGGTGATTATGTCACAGTAACAACCATGGACTTTATCAGATGTAGCAAATATGACATTATAACAATGCCTAATGAATGCAAAAGGGCGTGCATATCAGATATGTCCTTTCACAATTTTAAGGTGTGAGTTAGCCGTTCTGTTTTATTGATGGGCTAAGCTGTCACTAGATTTCCTGTGGCGCTTTTTTGCCGATATTGCTGGCATTTGGAACCTCGCGCCATTGTGCTCACGTGAACACAGCATCAATGGGCAGCACACTTCCAGGTGAGATTGCGAAAACCAGGTAGTAGATGCTCTTTTTATGAACCTCTCCAGATCACTTTTAAGTTGTAAAGTGTGTTTCTGTGCTTGTGTGTATGTTTTCTCTCTCTCTCTTGTGTTTTCTTGTGAGAATCGGTGAGATCATGAGTGTGGAAGTGAACGGAGCTCCATTCATGGTGAGGGGCTGTACCAAATGTAGGTCTGGTAGAAAGGGTTCTTTAGCCGGCAGAAAAACACTTTAAAATATGCCAGCAAAAGAACGATTGTAGAGGCTTGTCTGATGAAGTCCTCTGTCTCTTCCCAGTTTACAGGTTAGAGACTGGATGGCTGTTGTTACAAATGAATGAGGCTCAGAGGTTTAGCTAGTAGGGGGTGGGGGCAAATGAGGGCATTGTCCCCTAAAAATATATCTGGCCCCCATGAAAATATTCCTTCAATCCCCAAATTTCTAGCATTGCCTCATTTCTTTGGATGCCTAAAACTGCATTGCCAAATGTTCAACTGAATTTATAAATTACTGCAATGCTAGACACTTTGGGACTGGGGAAAATTTAATGGGGGGCCTGAATTCATATTGGGGAGCAACACCCTCATTTTGCCCCTTCCCTGTAGCTACGATCCTGATGTTCTGCATGCCAAAACCATGCAGACTTTTACTGCCTATTTGCCTGTTCTGATTACTATACGGAATGAATAATAATTACCTGGGTAAACTGGGTGACCTTGGGTAAGTCACACTCTCTCAGCCTCAGAGAAAGGCAGAGGCACACCCCCTCTGAACAAATCTTACCAAGAAAACCTCATGATAGGCTGGCCTTGAGGTATCCATAAGTCCGAAACAATTTGAAGGCACACAACAACAAGAAGAACGTGACACATCCTTTTCTTTTCAAATTTTAATTTGGAGTTGAAACACAGGTTTTTGAGTGTCATTGAATTTTTTGGACCCAACTGAATATCACATCTACCAGAAGTGGGCAAAACTATGGTCTTAGGTAATCCCTTGGTCTCCTTTTATTATTTTTATTAATTAACAATTTCAATTTATTAATCAAATAGAGAATCTAATTTTATTATATTAATTAGTTTTGAAAGCACCTAGTCCAAACCTCTGCAAGTATCATCTGTCAATTTTGTAGCCTTCTGGGCAGAGAAGAAAATGGGGAAGGGGAGAAAAAAAGGGAGGAATACACAAGCAAATCATTCCTGATAGATGGCCATCCAGCCTCTGTTTAAAAACCTCCAAAAGAAGGAGACTCCACCACACTCTGAGGCAGTGCATTCCACTGCTGAACAACTCTTACTGTCAGGAAGTTCTTCCTAATGTTTAGGTGGAATCTCTTTTCCTGTACAGTAGTTTGAACCCATTGTTCCGTATCCTAGTCTCTGCATCCACAGAAAAGAAGCTAGTTCCATCCTCAGTATGACATCCCTTCAAATATTTAAACATGGCTATCATGTCAGCTCTTAACCTTCTCTCCTCCAGACTAAACATACCCAGCTCCCTAAGCTGCTCCTCATAGGGCACGGCTTCCAGACCTCCCACCATCCTGATTGCCCTCCTCTGGACACATTCCAGCTTCTCCATATCCTTCCTGAATTGTGGTGCCCAGAACTGGACACAGTATTCCAGGTGAAGTCTGACCCAAGCAGAATAGAATGGCACTATAACTTCCCCTGATCTAGACACTATACTCCTATTAATGCAGCCTAGAATCACGTTGACTTTTTTAGCTGCTGCATCACACAGCTGACTCATGTTCAGCTTGTGGTCCACTATGACTCCTAGATCCCTTTCACATGTACTGTTGTCAAGTCAAATGTTACCCACCCTATATCTGTGCATTTCCTTTTTTTGTCCTAAGTGTAGTACCTTACATTTTCCCGGTTGAAATGTTCCCTCAATATATACTCTGCCAGGGCAAGACTATCATTTCTGTAACCATTTCAGGTGTGCGGAGATATGGGGTGCATTTGGATGTCACAAAAAGCCAGACTTCACAGGAATGCTCCAACTGACCAGTTGCTCCCCCTTGCAGAAAGAATGTGTAAAACACAGCCTTCAATCCATGGTTTATTCAGCCTAAATTGATTCCATAACAGCCAATACTCTGGCTTGTTTCTTCCCCAAAAGCCAGAGAAAGAATGCACTGGTTTTCCATGGTTTTTTTCCAGGCTGTGAGGCCATGTTCTGGAAGAGTTTATTTCTGATGTTTCTCCTGCATCTATGACTGGCATCTTCAGAGATGCCAGCCACAGATGCAGTCGAAATATCAGAAATAAACTCTTCCAGAACACAGCCTCACAGCCTGGGAAAAAACCATGGAAAACCTATGGATGCCGGCCATGAAAGCCTTCGACTTCACAAAGAATGCACTGTTTGTTGAGGGCTTCATTTCTCAGATTAGTTGGAGCAGAAGCAAACCATAGCACTGAATGGGAGTGAAAAGAAAGTGGTATGGAATGCACTAATGGTGCACTTGCTTCTGCAGTCCTGTAATATTTGTTCAACCAGTACCCTGACCTTCAGAAGGAAGAGGAGAACAAGAATGCAAAACAGTAAACCGTTATCCTCCCACATTTGTGGGTTAAGCATTTACCAATTTCATTATTCACAGATTACTAAATATGTTCATTCTAGGCATTACAGCAGTGATGGGCAACCTTTTGAGCTTGGTGTGTCAAATTTCGCCAAAAAACTGAGCATAACTCGAGTGGTGTGTCACTTAAGAGAAAAAAATATATTTCATGTTATTTACTGTTTAAATAACATAAATGTATACAGTTGCCCCTCCACATTCGCAACTTCGACTATTCACGGAAAGCCTCCACCCTGCATGTTCCCCCCCTCCCTTCCCAAGGCACCAACGGGCTTCTCATGAAGCCTGTCGCTGCCTTGGCAAGGGGAAGTGGCTTGGCAAGGGGAAGCATGTGGAGACCATCCCACCCACATGCTTTCCCCCCTCCCTTCTCAAGGCACCGATGGGCTTCCAAGGCTCCTGCCCACTGCCTCCCTGGGATTTCCAAGGCGGCTCCAAGGCTTCGAAGGCCCTGACTCCCACCGACCCGCCCACTGCCTTACTCGGCCTTTCCGAGGCTGCTCTGGGGAAGCAGGAGGCCTCAGGGTGGTGGTGGCGAATGGGGCTTCGTAGCCCTGCCCGCCACTTTAGAGATGGTGGTGAGGTTGCGGGGGGAGGGGGGAGGCCTAGCCGCGTGTCACCACAGATGGCTACATGTGCCAGTGGTGACACACGTGTCATAGGTTCGCCATCACTGCATTACAGACACCTGTGGAAAAAGATCGTGCCACGGACAATGTGTATAAATATGTATAAATATGGGTGTGGCCTATGTTCATTTTTGGAGTTAGGAGATTTTCGGACAACACTGTTATAAGTGTTACTATTCCACTTTATTTGCTATGGCTGCCTCCTGTTAAATCCTGGGATTTGCCGTTTAGGGAGGGGCATTTACAACTCTCAGCCAGAGAGATCTTAGGCCTCACTAAACTACAGACCCCAGAATTCCACAGGAGGAATCCAGATCAGTTAAAGTGGAATAGTAACACTATAACAGTGTAGTCTGAAAATCTCCTTATTATTGGTGCTGTAGCTAGAGATGCTGTTGGAGTACTTTGCTAGCGGACAGTTGTTGTTTTGTACATAGCTGTAAATACTCTGTAAGTAATGTTCTGAACATAGAACTTGGAGACTCAAAGTTATTATTTAGCACCTTGCACACTACGAGGAGGGTACAGCACTGTGGAACACAGCATAGAGGGACCACAGGTAGTGCACACGCTGACATTCTAGGTCCTCCAGCAAGATTCTATGGTATGCTTTCACAGGAAGCAGAGCACAGAGTTATACAGGAGGACCTCGAGATTCGTAGAGAGAGCACTTCTCTAGGCATTTGCAAGTCCTCCATCATGATTCTATGGTCAACCTCTACCAGAATTTGACCATAGAATAGCACTGGAGGACTTACAATGCCTAGAGAAGTATTCTCTCAGGTAATAAACAAATAAATAAATAAATAGTGGGCCTATATTTGCACTTTTCCCACTTTCATAGGGGTCCTCCACCACTAACTCCCATGACAGTTGAGGGTCAACTATATTATTGGATGTACTTAGGAAATACAAAGAGCATTGAATGTTCACTGCTTCAAGTTGTGGTTGTCATTAAATTCTGCCTGGACTCTGGCTGCAACTTGAAAATGTATCTTGTGTTTATATAAGTAGCACTTGTATTTATGTTTATTTACCAATAAACAATTCTATTTAGGATCTCAGCCACTGGATTCAGGGCAACCATGGCAGACTTCTGCCAAATGATAAATGTCTACAGCTTAGTATCAACTCTTTGTTTCATTTTCAAGACAGAGCAGAAACTGGATGGACCTCGTTTTTAAAAGGAAATAACATCATAAGACAAAATGAAAAATAATAATTTATTTTACAGTTTACACACAGGACACATCAAATTTTATGAGTTTAATGTTGGAACCACAATGTTAAACAAGTGAGCAAAGAAAACCAAAGAGTGCAATTTTACCAGGAATTCCGCAATGGCTCATTTGCACATACAAGCCATCGAATTATGTTGGCCTTTGATGTATGGATGTGTTTATCAAAAACTTGGCTTTAATTATGTGTCCTCTGCTTACCCACAATCAAGAATCAATTGTGCAAAAATGTATAATTTATTGCCAAAAATAAATTGTAGTGCTTGAAAACGTGAATGATCATGAGTTGTTGTTCATATGCTTTATTTATTGATTAAATTTACATTCCATTGTTCTGCCAAAAATGGGACTATAAAATGCACTTTTTCTCCTAATGTTTTCCTAAAACCAGTTTGACCTTGATGTTGTCGATTTCAAAGACCTCTAGATCCACGTGCTCAGGACTGTCTTCTTTGCTCCTATATATTAACTTGTTCATCCAGTCTCCGCCATCACTGCCATAAGGCATATACATTTGGTCCTTCCTCCCTTTGGGTTAGTAATCACTGGTCGAGTCATTACTCTCACTGCCTTCACTTATGGAATCACTTTCACTGCCCACAGCTCCAGGCTGAGCACTGCTGTCACTCACCTCACTCCCTGTGGATTCATCATCACTTGTATTTTCCGTTGTATCTGCAGCGCTGTTGCTGGCGGTATCATTTGACTGATTTGCTGAACTGCTTTCACTGTTGCTTGCCAGCTCATCTTCCCCCTCACTGTCAGTGTCTGAATGGCTCTC
This sequence comes from Gambelia wislizenii, assembly GCA_030847615.1. Lineage (NCBI taxonomy): Eukaryota > Metazoa > Chordata > Lepidosauria > Squamata > Crotaphytidae > Gambelia > Gambelia wislizenii. Next base: position 21,893,004 of record JAUMIR010000005.1, on the reverse strand, counting down.
AGTTTCACTGCTACCAGCTTGACTATCACTTTCCCTGGTGCCTAATTCACTACTCTCGGATTGACTTTCACTGCTGCTGTCAGATTCACTATCACTCTCACTGCTGCTGTCAGATTCACTATCACTCTCACTGCTGCTGTCAGATTCACTATCACTCTCACTGCTGCTGTCAGATTCACTCTCACTCTCACTGCTGCTGTCAGATTCACTCTCACTCTCACTGCTGCTGCTGCTATCAGAATTGCTTTTGCTTTCGCTGCTGCTGCTTTCACTCTCACTGCTGCTGCTTTCACTCTCACTGCTGCTGCTTTCAGATTTGCCATCACTCTCACTGCTACTGCTGCTTTCACTCTCACTGCTGCTCTCAGAATTGCCATCGCTTTCACTGCTGCTTTCAGAATTGCCATCACTCTCACTGCTGTTCTCAGAATTGGTGTCACTTTCACTGCTACTTTCAGAATTGGTGTCACTTTCACTGCTACTTTCAGAATTGGTGTCACTTTCACTGCTACTTTCAGATTTGCTGTCGCTCTCACTGCTGCTCTCAGAATTACTTTCACTCTCATTGCTGCCCTCAGATTCACCTTGGCTGCTGGCTGTCTGGCTGCTGCTCTCACTGCTGACGGTCATGTCTCCAGACTCACTGCTCTTCAGTTGACTGTCACTGTCTTGCCCATCGCTCTCAGATGGCTCACTCTCATTCTCATGAGTACTTTGGTCCTCCTCTCCTTGAGATGTGCCTTCCGATCCTTCCTCCTTGCTTGCTTCAGCAGAGGGATCTTGCTGGCTACTGTTCTCAGACCCTTGACTTTCATTGGGCTCGTCCCCTTGCATGAGCTCATCACTCAGACTATAAACAGGGCTGCTCTCACTTTCACTGGTGTCCTTGGAGCCACTGCTGTTTTCTTGATCCCCACTGTCTTCATTCCTCTGCCTGCTGACACCTTCAGAGCTGGTCATATTATTAAGCCCATCCATGGCTTCTCCATTGTCAGGGATTGTGCTCAGGGCCGTTGGCTTCACATTGCCACTACCTGCAGTGTCATTGTTTACAGCTGTGCTGTTATCATCCATGCCCTGCAGATCCAAAGGGAAGGGGAGGGGAAGACATCAGTGCAGTGCAAGCAGATTAGGTAGCCATAAGCATCTGTGCATTTTTCAGGAAAAATAACATCTAAAAGTCAAGGCTGTCTGTGGCTTTTACTGCTGCCAATAAATCATTTATAGTTGGGAGAGTAAAAAGGTGGATGATGGGAGTGTATTTGGGGAAATGAAGTACATCTAATTCAACATGGTATCTCTTCATCTGCTCAAGCTTTTCTTCAGCAAGCACTGGGTCCTTGAGACATGATACTCATACCAGTGTGTGTGTGTGTGTGCATGTGTGCATGCCTGTGTGCCTTCAAATTGCTTGTTGATTTATAGTGAGCCCATGAATTTCATCGGGTTTTCTTAAGCAAGGAATACTCAGAGATGGTTTCACTAGTTCCTTCTTCTGAAATATAACCTTCAGAATCCGGTATTCATTGCCCATTTCCCATCCAAGTACTAACCTGGTCTGACCCTGTTGATCTTCCAGGATCCAATGGGATCATCTGATTTTTCAGGTTTCACAAAGCACTTAAAAGTAAAGTGCCTGCTGAATGAATCTCTCAGAGGCCTTCAGGCAATTCCAAAAAGGGTTAATGGAGAGGTGATAAAGTTGTCTTGGGAATTAAAGAAATTAGTCTCCTCTGTCCACAGATGTTAGAGACTAATTAAGAATGTCAGAGGTTTGCAGCTCACTTTCTCACCTCGAACTGCAAAAAGTATAGGCTGAGGGAAATATCAAATGGACATTCAGGTAAGCCCTACTCCCCCCCCCCCCATGCACAAAAGCAGATTCAGCCTACCTCATTCCTTTTCTTTTCAAGGCATAAGTTTGCATTTCCTGTGTCCATGTTTTCATCATCTTGGGAACTCTCTTGCTTAGTGGTATTGAGAGAATTATTCATGTTGCCCCCTCTTCCCCTGTTTAGACTGTTGATTTCAGTACTACCATCACAAGTTGTACCATTGCTCCCATTACTGTGTTTCTCACTCTCTTTTCCCTCAAGAAGCACCGTTCCTTCTGATTGTCCATTACCCCAGCCATCACTAGAACCTTCTTCTTCTGCCTCTCCACCATTACCACTGGCACCTTCAGAGATGTCTGCCCAGTTTACACTTTCTCCCTGGACTGATCTTCTCACAGAGGTATCTTCAGGCCCAGGATTTATATGCCCATGTCCACCTGTGCCATTTAGACTCTGAAGTGGGCTGCTTTGGTCTCCTGTAGCATCAATGTATCTTTCCTCAGCTGTGTTACTAATGTTGGCATTTTCTCCATGGCTGCTCACATTATTCTGAACTATCCCAGAAAGTTCTTTCTGGACTATATTGTTGGTATTCCATTCACTACCAGCAATGCTGACATTCCTATTTTCTACATCGCCTTTCATGCTTTCCCCTCCAGTAGCATCTGTTTCTGCAGTTGGGTCTTCTTTACTTCCTCTTGTTCTCACATTACTAAGGTTGGCCTCAGCTCCTCCAACCCCATTTCCAGTAGCATTCACAATATCAACAGCATTGCTGCTTACATCTACGTTCAAGATAGGTTCTGCTGGTTCACATTCTTCATGGCCAACACTACTGTCTCCTCTTGTGATGCAATTGGCATTTACATGGTTCTTTCCCTGATTTTCAGTTTCATAAGTTCTCCTATAGTTCTCCAAGCCATCATGTTCACTATTATGAAGTGTATTTGACACATCCTAGAAAGAGATACAAAATTAGGAGGCAGAAATTAAAAGAGGAGACTAAGTGGGGAGGTCTCAAAAATATGACAATGAGGACTGAGCATGTTCATTAGGCACAACATGCTGGGCTGGTGGTGGTAGGGAAACAGAAAACAAGGAAGAAATGGATGGTATGGCTGATCGACTGACTGGAGCAATGTACAGGATTATGCACCCTGAAACACATTGTTGTAGGACTCACTTGTGCTCTTGTCCTAGGATTTCAGACAATGTATCACCCCCTGGGTCTGGCCAGAGGTAACTAGAGAAACACCAGTCAACCTAGCAACAAAACCCCGCCAATGTCATACATCAGCTACTTAGTTATCTGCATAACTTAGTAATGTCTCTTGGCCCACCCACCACCTCTAGCCCACCTTAAGAGCCAGTAGCCAGATTGAGCAAAGGAGGTCCATTCCATTTCTGATTGGGGCACAAGGAGGAGGACATTTCCACTCACTTCCCACCAGTGAGCGAGGCTGTGACAAGAACTTGCAACAGGGGCCCTACTACTGATTGTTGCAGCCTTGTTCACTGGCAGGAGTAGGTTGGAAATGCCATCCTCCTTGCACCCCAGTTAGAAACTGAATGGACTTCCTTCACCTGATCTGGCTCTTAAGGTGAGTTGGGGTGGCATTTACATAGGTTTACAATAAGACTACATAGTCTTTCTGAATACATACCAGTTACATATCCATAACTCTACATTATGAATCCGTACTGTAATACTGAATACCAGCCATTGTTAATAACAACAGCCCTACAGGATAACTCCTGACCCTGCCAAACTTCAAGCTGTTTCACTGCATGAGGGGAAAGATAGGAATCCATATCTAGTATTTGCCAGGCTAAGCAAAATGATAATCACTTAGAGAAGCTGATTAGACAAATGGATCTTACACCAGCTTCAGAGGATGGCAGTCAGGTCATGTGAAACACAAGGTTTTGTGCTGCTGTTCCCTCTACATCACCCATCAATGATCCCTCAGTTAAGATACCTTATCTAAACTAATGAGCATGATTTAACTGAAACTGGATATCAGGGAATTTCATCAAGGCCTCTACTATCTTCCAAAAATTCAAGCACTGTTATCTTTTGATTACTTTTTTAAAAAAACATAAGCATTAATTCTCCTCCATACCCATTCTCTCCACCATCTGTCATCTGTCTATTATATTCTACAGTATTTCCTATTCATAAAACTATTTTATTCTTCAAGCAAAGCTTATTCCAGAGTGCTTCCAATAATGTCCTTTCTAATCTATTCTTCTTCAAGAGTTCATTCCTCAGCGACCAAAACAATAAGGATTCACATGTTTTGACTGGTGAACAAACTGCCGTTGAACCTGCTTGGCCTCCAGTGAAGGTGGTGACAATGGCAGGTGGGAGGGCTGTTTTCAGGCTTACAGCCATGTGCTGGAACCTGTGACAAGAGCTAAAAATGGGAGTTCAATTTGGCACAGACAGGAAAACCACTGTTCTTTAAATATTAGTTTTTCAGGAAGTGCCAAGTTAGGCCTGGGCGGAATGTCAGAATTCAAAGGCGTTTGGGATCAAAACGACATGGTAGGGTGTAAAGATAGCATCATCTCACCTTTTTGTTTACTTCATGAGGGACAAGTGCCAGAAGAGCTGGACGGTATTTGACTGTTGCCTTGTCACCGCACTCTCTTGCCTCTTTTGAGGCCTGTTAGAGGCTATTGGGCTTATTGTGACTTAAGAGATGTGTGGCAAGAGCCTACTTCACCAGATGCCTCAGGTAAAGTCAAGCCTTGCTCACAATACAATAAAAGTAATCCAGGACCAACTCACAACATTTTGCTGCCTGAGGTAAAGGATAAGGTGGAGTTGTCTTCCATTCCATGCACAGAAGCTGACTGGGCTGGCAATTGAACTTTATTTCAACTATGGAGATTATCAGACAGGAATGAAAAAAGCATTTCTATCCCACAATCTCCACTCCCGCCCCTGTCCCGTCCCTGTCACACCACAATCACCCTCCCTACTGCACTTACCTTCTCTCCCACCGTTCTGGCAGCCCGGGAGTGAAGGGAGCTCTAATGTAGCTCCTTTCACTTCCTGGATTGAAATCCCGTAGATTCTCATGAGAAGACATGAGTGCGGGAAATCCAAAAATAAAAATAAAAAGAACACCAAAAAAAATTACATCAAGCAGAAAAACACACTTTGAAGAGTAGAAGTAACCTGGGGAGGGTCATAAAAAGTGTGTCACTTACCTGGAAGTCCTGATCTCTCCTGGGAGTGTTCTGGCAGGGACTGCCCATTGACGCTGGGATTTCACCAGCATAACGGGGCACCTTGTTGCACGTAGGAACATCCATGACATGAATGGAATGCGGGATCTATTGATGGCTTCTCCCATCAATAAAAAGCAGCATCGGCAGAATAGTTGAAGAATGGGTGCATAATGAGGGGGGAAGGACATCATTTGAAAGGGGAAACCTTTTGTGATCTCCTGGTGTTCCAGTAACACCACTTTTAACACATCTGATAATTTCCTATGACAACGGGAGAGGGGACCTATTCACACTCCAGAATTATGGTGCTATTATTCTACTTTAGATTCTGTCCTATAGAATCCTGAGACTGGCAGTTTAAGGAAGAAGTCTCAGCCAGAGAGCTCTAGGACTTTTTTGGACATCAAAAAAACAATGCAATCAGCCTCGCCATGTTGCGAGCCTGCAGCGCTGCAGGGCGTCCCTTTCGGATGACGCCCGTCCCTGCCAGTACTGTTGCGGTACCGCAGGGACATTTGAGTGTAATATTTTGGCGATTTTTACTCACGATCAACTTTTGTGAGTAAAAATCACCAAAATATTACACTCAAATGTCCCTGCGGTACCGCAACAGTACCGGCAGGGACGGGCGTCATCCGAAAGGGACGCCCTGCAGTGCTGCAGCCTCGCAATGTGGCGAGGCTGCTTGCGTTGTTTTTTTGATGTCCGAAAAAGTCCCTAGTGTCTCATCAAGCTGCAACCCTAGAATTCCATAAGAAGAAACCATCACTGTTAAAGTGGAATAATAGCACTATAATTCTGTAGTGTGAATGGGCCCCCTAGGATCTTGTACATGCCTGGGAGCAGTGGGCTATTTTATGACTGCAGGACAAGGTATTTGGCTGCATAGCTCTGTCCTCCAAAAGAGAAGAAAGGCCAGGGGGGTCAGGATGAACAGCTGAAAGGTTGCCACTGCTGCCCTCTACATCTTATGCCCTGGTGGCGCAGTGGTTAAATGCCAGTACTGCAAGTCACCACGCTGCAAGTTCGATTCCAGCGGGCTCCAAGGTTCACTCAGCCTTCCATCCTTTCGTAGGTCGGTAAATTGAGTACCCAGCTTGTGGGGGCAATTAGCTAACACACATTGGAAACTGTTTAATGCAGTGTAGATGTGTAAATAGCTATAGCTTAAAACAATTTGTAAGCCGCTCTGATAGCCTTGAGGCTGAAGAGCGGGGTATAAATAAATAAATAAATAATATGCCCGAGGCAGTTAAATCACTCTGCCTAATTGAAGGGAATCCTTGAAGTAATGTTACAGTAGAAACAGAAATACATATATACATGGCTTGGGTCCATCTTATCTCCAGGACCACTTCATCCCATATGATCCCCCGCTATGCACTTCGGTCCTCTGGGAGGAACCTGTTGCAGCCTATGAAAACTAGGCTGTCGCAGACCTCCCAGAGGGCCTTCTCTTCTACGGCTCCCAGACTTTGGAATGGCCTGCCGGACGAGATCTGTCTTATCACTACTCTTGATAGCTTCAAGAAAGCGCTAAAGACGGATCTCTTCCGGCAGGCCTTCCTGGAATAACTTCCTGGCTCAAGTGGAGCTGATTGCTTATCCGCCCCCCTGCCGCTATTGCCTTTATTTATTTATTTATTGTATACTGTATTGTGTTTTATCTTTGTTTTAATTCTCTATTAGTTTAATTTAGTTTTAAGGGGTGGGAGGGTTAGGATTGGGAAGGATTGTTTTAACTCCTTTGTTTTAATCTTGTTGTACACCTCCCCGGTTGCCAAGCAGAGGGGCGGGTTAAAAATAAAAATTATTTATTATTATTATTATTATTATTATTATTATTATTATTATATAGCAGCCAAAGTACTGTTGGTGTTTTATGCATGCTTGTATTCAGTTCAAGGTTGTGTAGGGTCTTGGTCAATGTAGTAAGGTATATTACTCTTATATTTTAAGCTTAGTCTATTTTTCATGTCTGTTGTTTACTTTTTCTTTTTACTAAGGAAACATAAACATTTGTTTATTAGAAACAGACCTTTCAGTTCCTCTTCCATCTTGCATACCCTGGCAGTTCTTCTTGTCAGTGTGTACTTTCCAGTATTCCACAAGCTCCAAGATTTCATAAGTGGAAACTGGACATGCATGTCCCAGTGTGGAATGTGGTCAAGATGGCAAAAGCTATTAATGAAGGAGAAGAGACAAGATAGGAGAGGCTGCAGCAGTTTGCTTTTGCCTGAGCACAATGAAAAGGATGTGACTCTGTCTCTCCTCTCCCCACTTCTGTACTTGAATTCAATTTGCAGCAATTGAAGCAAAACTCATGATGAAGGGAAAAAGTGGGATAAGGAAAGAGAAACTGGGACATTTTAAAAGCAGCTGAAAAAGTGGAAAGACAGTGGATTAATTGGAACTGTCCCTGAGAAATCAGGACATTTGGGGGTATTTTATTTATTTATTTATTTATTTATACCCCACTCTTCAGCCACAAGGCTATCAGAGCGGCTTACAAATTGTTCTTAAGCAATAGCAACTTACACATCTACACTGCATTAAACAGTTTCCAATGTGTGTTGGCTAATGGTATTCTTAAGTACTGTAGGACTTCCTTGTTGCTCACAGACATATCCCAAAATTGTTCTCTTGCCATTTTAGGGAAATAGCCAAGGTGTTTAGTTAATACACTATCCAGGGCTAAAACAAGCACCGTCTGAGAGGCAGAGTACCAAAGGCCAGTGAAGTTATTCCGTCACTTGAGTTTTCAGCAGACTGGAAGAATATGGGTGGTTACCATTTTCTTTCACACTGTTAGCAGCCTCTCCTTTCTCAGAAGCCCACATGGTTTTTGTGGACTCCGGGAAGGACAGGAAAGCCAGTCAATCAGGTACAGACTGGTGGGATGATGGGCAGGACCAGAGGAAGCAAAATTAAGGCTTCACTCCTGTCCACACTCTGGCTATATAAGTCCGGCTCTAGCATTCCTCTCCTCAGTCTCTTCAGAGCTTCACCCTTACCCACCACCCTTCCTTTCTAATTGCTAGTTTGGGATGTTGCTGCTCTTGTTTGTTTTCTGTGATTCTGTGGACTTTGCAATCCTCAGCACAACCTTTTGGCAGCTTTTGGCAGCATGGGGTCCAGATCCAGATGGGGTGGGAGACTGAGCCTGTTCCCCCATCAGACCCAATTGGGGCCCCCCCTTTGGGACCTTTTGGGTGCAGGGCTGACGGTGTCATGACCAACTTATGGACAGGTGGCTCTACCCTGCTCCCATGTGGCAGGGGAGCCATTCAGTGGCTTTCCACCCATGTGGATTTCCACTTCTGTCACTCTGGATATATTTAACAAGTGGGCTGGGTGAGTTCATTAACACCAGGTGGGTCAACTGATGCCTGGATCTGAATCCATGTAAGAGCCAAACTTCTACAGCTGTAACCAATAAGGTTATAGTTTATTTCATGCCAACAAATACTGTTCGTGTTTAATTTAAGTGTAGCTTCACTTGCAGCTAAGTCTGCAATTTACACCCCAAACTAGTTACCTGAGGCAGCCGCCACACTCTACTCCACTACAGGTATATCCATGACAGATTATCCTTAGAATAGGGTGCTAAACTACCCTCCTAAGAGGCAAGTATTTCTGCAAACAGAATGCTCTTCTTCATCAGCTACGCACCAACTATAACTGTGGCTTAATATTGCATAGCCTCCTCCTCTGCTTTTTTCCTTTTCACCTGCAGAATTACTCAACAAGTGAAATTTGAGAGGAATGGGAAGAACTGTACAGGAAACGTAAATCAAAATGCTCACCAAAAAATAAATGCAATTCTTCAATTTATGTTACAGGGGACTTTATCAGACACGCATAATACAGCATCATAAGGATGCCACATAACCGTGAAAGGATGTGCGGATCAGACAACATCACCCTTTTGCGGTTTTAAAAAGGCAAAATCATGTACCTTTTAATTGATGGCTTAAGCTGTCAATAGATCCCCTGCTGCTTTTTTGCCAGCATTGCTGCCATGCAATACCTCAGGCCATTGAAATCACTACTTACCCTGACAATGGCTGCTCCAGAGCAAACACTTCCGGGTGAGATTCGGACGTCCAGGTAAGTTTCACTCTTTTTATGACCCTCCCTGGGTTACTAGTGACTTTTAAATTGTGTATATGTGCTTTGGTTCACTTTTTAGGCTTTATTTTTGTTTTTACTTTTAAATTTCCAGCACAATGACATCATGCGAGATCGTGAACAAGGAAATTCATCCACACAGGAGTTTTTACCAGGAAAGGAGAGGGGTGATTTTCTTTTGCCAGCATAAAAATGGTTTTTATTTGTGCCAGCAAAAGAACCTTTTAAAGACTGCGTCTAACGAAGTCCAGGAAATATGAAATATGATATGATCTTTCAGAATCAAGGCACATGCATGCAAAGAAATTTTTACAAATATGAGCTTACCTGATTTTCCCCAGTGATATTGTCACTCTTCTGATCATTCTGCAAGAGCTTGTAAATTAAAAACAAACAAAACCAAAGTTGAAAAGCCAACTGAAGTATGCTAAAAACAATAATCAGCACAGAAGATACAGAACAGTTCTGTTGGATTAGTAAATGCTACAGAAGGAATTTCTGTAATATGAAATATAAATATCTATAAAAGAAATAAAAAGGTTTGAACTAAAGATGTAAGAGGCAATAAAATTATGGATTTAATCTGAATATTTTTCAACAAAAATAATTTGAATGTTCAGTTTGAGTAAATTCTTTTTGTACCTTGTCATTTTACAATTCAGTGACCAGCCCTTTGGCATTTCATCCTCACATCATAGAGATTTTACTTCTGAAATCTTTCAGCAACTTTTCACACATAAATATCCAACAAGTAACAACATGAACAAATTATGCATGACTTTATAGTGCATTACCAAATAATTAACATCTACACACGAGCAAGGAGACTTCTGACTGGATGTGACATAATAACATAATCACATAGGAGATTTTCACACGGGGCCAAAATGCCCCGTTACTGCCCCGCTACCTCCTCTCCCGTTCCTGCCATGGAATAACATAAATCTTTCACACACTCACCTTAATTCCGCAGCAGGAACGGGCTCCCCCTCCCCTTGCTGACAGGCCGTAAATGCAGCCATCGTAAGGCTGCTTTTATGACCGGCCGTCTGAAACGTTATCACATTATCACGTGATAACGCTGGATGGTAAATTTAAAAAATAAACACCCCCCCCAAACATAAAATCAGTTCACCAAGCACAAAAACACTCATTAAATCACATAATCAAAACATGGAGGGTAAAATAAAGGGTGCCACTTACCTGGATGTCCAGATCATACCAGGAAGTGCTCGGAATGGACCTCCCCTCCACAGCTGTCATTTTGGAACAGGAACGGGGCTCCTGTTCACACACCTGTGATTGCGTGATAGCAATGGAACGGGAGGTCTATTCATGATGAAAAATCGTGATTACATTGTTCTGGAACAGTCTCGGGAGTAGGATGGTTGCAGGACAGAATGGGGTCAACGTCGTCCAAAAGGGAAAACCTTTCCCGACCCTGTTCTGTTCCTGCCACGGGATATATAGCCCGTGTGAAAATCTCCATAGTAATCGAGGCCTACTACCCATACTACAGCAAGCCTACTGGATAAGTTGCCACATCAGGATTAGTCCAGGCCCTGAGATTTTAAGGGCCAAAACCTGAGACCTAGCTACAATCTCTAGTATTGTCATAGGAAGCGGACCCTGGTGCAGTTACAAGAAAGATGTTACAAGGGGCAGCTCCTGGTGATGCCATTAAGCATGATACATCTAGCATGAACCATACTCATACTTTTCAAGACAGTGCTCTCACCCTAAGATTCCTCCCCCTCTCCCAAGAAGTGAAGAAGCAGGCCCATGCCCTGAGACCTGGCAACTCTACTAGTGAAGCTTGGAAAAATTTCTAAACCATACTATGTGTTCCATGCACTGAGTTATGTATGTATAACTCTGGTATGTTGCAGAGATTGATGATTTAATTTTCTAGGCCACACACTGGAATAATCTGTATACATTCTTCTCCCCTGTCTCTGAGCAGTTCCAGTTATAAATATAAATATAATTCACTGTAATTTTTTCCTCAGTCTTGGTACTATGACTCCCAGAATTTTGGTATTATGACTCCCAGAATCCCCCAAGCTGGATGAGCACTGTGGAAATTATAGTCCAAAAATGCTATTTCCAAACCCTGACTGTTCCTGCATAAGAGCCATTGTTTCCACATGATGGAGACTATATACCTTTCCATCAGTGCACACCTCTGTCTTGTAATTTGTGTTAATGAACAGATCTGGTATTTGTTAAAGAATACCGTTAAGAAAAAGACTTACTGGGGCTGCCACGGCAGTTGCAACAATGCAAAGAAACGCAATTGTTCTCTTCATGTTCATCGGCAGGCACGGCCTGACCTTACAAATGGGCTGCAAATAACCAGATCAGGTAATGAACTATAAATCCAACCGAACAATATTACACACACAAGGATGTACACAGGGCTGAAGGAGGGGAACAAAATCACTGGGGCCAAGACCTGTGGAAGGTCCAAGCTTCTGAAGTCCTGGACAAAGAATGAAACAAACAGTACATTATAAAATAATGTAACCTCCAATATGTCACAGATGAAACTAGGGACACGTGTGAATGAACAACATCAAAGTGTGGTCAAAAAGATATGGCCAGAGAATAAGAGGCAGTAAGAAGGCCAATGTTATTAAGGAGGACGCGTACTATAACAAAACTATTTTAAGCAGAGAAACCTTGAAATTTATGTACTCAGTTTAAGAAAGTCTGAAAAAACAAACAAACAAACAAAATACAGTAGCACCCCCACATCTGCTGATTCGTCATCTGTGGATTCAATTATCCATGGATGACAACAGCAGGTTGGGGGTGGACGGGGGAAGAGGAGAGAAATGGCGACGCGGGCCAAAATGGTGATGCAGGGCCAAAAGGAGCAAAGGGAGAAGAGGAGATATCTCCCTCCCTCCTCCCTTTGCCCCTGAGATCGCTCCCCGGGATCGCTCCCAGGGCAGAAATGGCGACATGGGGTGAAGGGAGGGGAGGGGAGATCTCTCTCCCTCCTCCCTTTGCCCCCAGGATTGCTTCCCCGGGTTCACTTCTGGGGTGGAAATGGCAATGCAGGAGTGAAGAGAGCAATGTTACTCCCCCTTTTCCCCAGGATGGCCCTTGGGATGCCATTTGCTATTATCCATGGAATTCACTATCCATGGGAGGGCCCAGAACCAATCCCCTGCTGATGTGGGGGTGCTACTGTAAATAAAATACTTGGTGTGTGTCTGTGTGTACATGCACAGCATGATTTTTTAAAATATATCTTTAATTATGCACACCATGATTAACAATCAATATTATATATTACTTTCTCTCTGGCTTTTCTTCGCAAACAAAGATTCAGGGAGGACTCATTATAAAACCAAATTGCCCTTATCAGATCCTGCTGAAAATCACAGCTTTCTGTAAGATCCCTGTTCACACTGTGTTCACACCCACCCTCTCTGCCCAACGAACATTATTTATCAGGTTAAATCCCAGTTTCCCCATAATATTTGTGTGGTCACTTTGAGCCAATCATTGCCTCTGCCTATTTCACAGGATTGTTGTTGGGACAATATTGGGGAATAGGATGAAAAATGTAGAATTCTCTTAGCTCCAGGAGATAAATGGAATGAAATTACTTAAGGAAAGTATAGTTGCTAAAAAAAAAAATCTGACATAAACATAACCATGCTAAATTTAAGGAGAGATGTCCGATCATGCATCTTGCTCCAGGATCAGTGCCAGCTCTTAATGGCCCTTGATATATGCTACATTTTTAATGGCGATTAGAATATTAAACAAGCATGAACTTCAGCAAAATGTTACAGTGTGGAATCCACCTGTTCAGGGGCCCAGGAGGCATGTCAGAATGAATTATCTTCTGGAATATTTCATTCTGTCTCCACTCTCCCCAGTTTTCCATCCCTCCTCAGATAAAAACATATATATTTCCACATTTAAAATGTTCAAGGCAGCTAAAAGTATGACAAAAACAGTAAGTGATAGATTGTTCACAGCAGGAGGTAGAGATCATGAGATTCCTCCAGATGTAGTTGGGCTGCAACCTCCAGCATTCCTCACCATTTTTATGACATCCAAATTATGCTGGCTGAGGCAATAACATCACTCTACCAAATGAGAGAAACAGCCCTGCTTCCCTGAGAAATTAAAACAATGTAAGTCTCCTCTTCAGTTATAATTCAAGACTGTTCACCTCTCACTGTGGAATCTCATTTACTGAAAGTACTAACCCACTTAATATTTCCTACTTGCCATTTCTAAGATATTAATTGATGGGAAAAGACTAAAGTCCTGGGTTGAAAGGAATATTTCTTTAAAAAAAATCATATTTTACATTAAAAACAACAGTAGATTTTAGCAATCCCTTGGCACATGAGTAGCCTCAGGAGGGGGAACCTGGACACATAGCCTTGCAGCTATCCAAGTGGTGCTTTGCTTTATTTTTCAATTTGAATTGGACTCAAGTCCACAAAAGCTTATATCACAATAAATCTCTTACTCTTTAAGGCACCACAAGACATTTTCCCAGTTTTAATGAAAATAAAGCAAGTCACGGTCAAGTTCAATGACCACTTACCTTGATGTCCAAGCAAGTTGCTATCTGTGAGATCTTGAATCACTGCAACAAATTCTGTGAATGCTTTGCTTGTCACCTTTGAACCTGCTGAAATTTAAACTCTGCTTCAGTAAAATGCTAACCAATCATTGCTCTTGGGGTACTGTTAAGACGTATCTTTGGTAGTGAAGTACATATTAACCGCCCACGTTTCCTTAACAGGATAGCTGGCTTTCATATCCCCCAAAATCACCTCGGTTCCAGTGTGACTAGACTGCTTTCTTTCTGCTTAATTAAAAAGTTCACATGAAGCCAGTTTAGCTTCTCTTAAATATATAGAATCAGTTGGCTAAAGTAATCAGCAGTGCTTCCAGACACGGTGACCTAGACATTTCTTTCCCCATTGTGGTCTTCCAGTTTTTACAATCTCCCACTTTCTCCATTGAATATTCTTTCTCAGTGAAAACCATGCCTTGCTTGGGGTGGGCATTAGTTAGACAAAGGGTTATGATCAAGAATTGTCCTATTCATGAGTCATGATATATTCAATCTTTTCTTGTGCAAATTGTTTTAAAAGTCATTAAAGTTCAAGAGCAGGTGGAATTCATCAGCTGATCTGTCAAGCCTGTTCATATAGGAAAGAGGGCCTGCTACATCCGCAGACCAGCCTTCCTAACCCACCCACCGTAGATACATTGACTGCATTTCCCATCAGCCACAGCTAATGGCTATGCTATCTGAGGGTGATGATAGTTGTGGAGGGCCAGTGGAGGGCATCAGTTTGGGACAGTGTGCTCTAGATGTTCTGGGGTACAAGCCCCTATGTTTCACCATGCAGCTGAGTGTTCTTACTCTTTCCCTCTGCTCTTTTCCTTCTCTTCCCATCCCTTCCTTTCTTATTGATCTTTCTCTCCCTACAGAAAAAAAGAAAACCAGAGAGCATCCATCTGAATGACAGACTTATCTCTAGTCCAGAAAAACTGTTTTATCAGAAATTTCTGGTGACTGCTTTTTGAGTAAATAAGTACACTGCAGTGTACAATTATTTGGATGACTGTGCACTTTCTGATGGATCTATGTGTCTGTTTACATGTTGTTCTTTATATTTTATGGCTCCCTGATGTTCTTTATATTTTATACCTTAAATACAATGGCTGAGATGCAGCATCAGAGGCTACAATGTGTAACTTTACATTGACAGAGCTACGTCACAGACATGATACACAACCATGCTAGTGAATTACGACAATGCCCAACAGAGCACTACACAAGCTGTCTCTCTGTGCAACAGAGGCTCTCATTGCACGATGTATCCCAGTGGAAACCTGACCTGTTGTGCATCAGGACACATTGTCCATATTGGGGACATGTTATTCATTGGGAACCTTGTGCAACGGTTGTGCTGCTGGCACCATTTGTGCAATAGTCCCAGAGAAATTAAATCTCCTCTCACCTTTGAGAATATGAATGTTGTACAACATCGTGATTCACATTTACATGATCATAAGTCAGCTCATGATGATGTAAATACCTAACAGGATGCCAACTGATCTTTCTAGACTCAAACACATGGGGATTTTGAATAATTAAACTTCACTTTATAACATCTTGAGAAGTGTCCTCATCATTCATGCTTCCTTTTCCCCCCCCCCTGTTACTAATTCTGCATTTTCCTCTGCTCATTCTCCTTTGCTTGGTATTTTTTTTAAAAAATCCTCTTCTATCTTTATAAGGAAAGAAGTACATGATTTGGGTATAGTAATGCCCCTGTTTAATCCCTGTCATTTGCCAGTGCAAAGAGCAGGGCTGGTTTAAGGAATTTTGGGGGGCCCTGCAACACTTTATTTTGGGGGCTCCATATGTTTATCTCAAGTCAATGTAACCTAACCTAACCTAACCTATTCACAGTACAGGATATTCAGATTATTACTAATAATGTTTTTTGCAGGATGAGGTTTACAACGGGGGCCCCCAGAATGACGGGTGGCCCTGCGGTTGCAGGTGCTGCAGGGCCCTTAAACCAACCCTGACAAAGATCTTACAAAGAAAAACATTCCTAGGACTGTGTGATGCTCCTGTGAAAAACTCACCTAGTACTTGAGTTCTTTTTTCTAGTCCCTGTTCCACCTCTACCAGGGCATGTACAACAAGGAAGCTTAGAAGGTGTGACACTGATTCATTCAACAGCCTAATTACCAGATATTTTGCCCATCGTCGGACATGAGGAAAGTTGTCAGAAATGTGGTGGTGTCTTGGGAGCATAATGTGAGAAAGAACTCTTGATTACAGACATCCTGATTATATTTCCACTGCACAGACATACCAGTTTGGTACTATTTTATGGAATTCTGAGATCTGTAGTTTGGTCAGGTATTAAATTCTCTGCTAGGGAGTTTTAGTTCACTATCACTTGATGTCTCTAGCAGAGAACTCTAAGTACTACATCAAACTACAAATTTCAGGATCCTGTAAGATGAAGCCATGAAAGTTAAAATGGTTTCAAACTGCTAGAAGGTGTGTATTGTAGGGACACTCCCATCTTTGCATATATCTGTAATGAAGTGGAAGATGGGAAAATGTGCCATTTATCTCCAAAAAGTTCTTACCAGGATATTCTTTGCAGTGGCATAATTTTAAAAAGCAATGCAGCTGAAATTCAGGTATAAAACATCTGTTTGTCATCCTGGCTATGGGCAGAGTGTGGTCAAGTGCATAACAATTACTGGACCACACAATTCCTTTGCTGGAAACCAAGATGTTGAGTAGCAAAATGGTACCTAAGAGAATCCTTGTGGTTGTGTTTTATTCCCATGGTATAAAGTTGTGGGGGGGATACAGCCCCCCCTTGGTACAGGATGAGCTTCAGTATTAGGGAGTCAAAGATTTATTATTTAACCATAGATATTATCTTATAATAATACCTATAAACAAGAATGCCAAATGGATAAAATGAAGCAGAAAAAGAATCAGCTTATTAGAACTTTACATAAATGCTTGTTAGGTAAGCGGGATGATAATTAATTTCCAATTATCTTATGGTTTGAAAATGAAGTTCAGTCTCATTTAATTCTAAGTAAAACATGCATTATTTTGATGAGACATCAGTCTTCTGTCTGTTTTGGCAATTGTTTCATTTATTTATAATTTCCCCACTGCAAGTGCCTTATTCCTGAATCATCTCACAGTCATTTCAAGAGAGGTAGAACCAACACCAAACACAATAAGCAAAATGAGTCAGCTAACAAAAATGAGGAAAAAGGAAACACCAGTGCCAGTAAGCTCTTCACTAACCTTTAATAACTCTTCTAAATGCAATACAGTACTAACTCCTAACAAAAAGTCACTTACTGCTTAACTAAATAACTGTGACTGCTAAAGACCATAACCATCCAACTGGATAATCTGTTTTACATCACTTCCAAGCTATTTATCACTTATGTTAAGAAAAATAGTCCACTTTTCTCAGAGTGATTGTATAAAATTAAAATGAGATACAATTAGTTTTTAAAATATAGTATCCAAATTAGCAAATATAAGAAACACATACAAGCTACATAAATCAGTTTCAGAAAGACTAAGGAGATTTTCACATGGCAAAAATATCCCCCGGAGAAATCGGGACAGAAATATTTCTGTCCCGGAAGCAGCGCCACGGTTCGCACGCCCACTTCCCTCTCCCGATATGCCGTCGTCCTCACACTGGGTTTTTTCTTCCCTCCTCCGTAATATTCTACTAACGGGAGTTCTAACTGTGGCCTAGTTGAATGCTCTCTGTAGTATCAAGGTGAACATTAAACTAGAACTCTTCACACTGATGTGTTAATTTCCTCTGTGCAGTGGTTTTTCTCTCCGTATGCAATTCAGACATGCAGTTTAACACATGAAATCTAAAATAATCTTGCTTAGGAAGAATTATATATCATACAGTCTGCTATCTATATTGCTTAGGGCTTGTCTTCCAGCCAAAGTATTCTGGCACTGGCACTGGCACTGGCCCAGATTCCTCCCTGTTGCCATGACAAAACAGGCAGAAGTCTGTGCGCGCACACACCAGCCAGTATCGGCAGGCACCTCTGTCACTGTCATGCATCACACCCTCTGAAGCCGGGAAGGAGGCCCGGCTGGTCACATCTAGGAGGCCTTGATCATGTGCTGGGGGCCTCCTTCACAGCTTCAGAGTGACAAAAGTGGTGGGGGTATCCAGCAATACAGCCCGGCCCATCTAGGTTTTCCCACATAATGCGGGTTTTCCTGTGGATTATTTTGAAATGTTTTAAAAGGTTTCACCACCAAGGTCGCCAGGACTGTCTGGAGGCAAATTGGGGCAAGAGCTCTGCATTGTTTGGACTGCAGGGCTTCAACATGGGGGGAAGCCAGGGTAAATTGTCCATCTAGACAAGCCCTTGGAGACAAGCCACCATAACACATGGAAGCAATGGATGGATGGCAAAGGATGAAAAATTAAGTCAAGGCAGATGTCTGAACTGAAGAACAAGATGAAATTCAGGGGCTCTTAGAGGGTAGGGAACACTCCTATAGGATGCTTTAAAGCTTTCTCATGACTGGAAGTCAACATCCTTTGGGGTTTGCGTGCTATAATTATACCCCCAATTTGTCTAAATATATGAGTCCTGTGTGTAGTGGGTCAGGAAATGACACCACACACTGCTTCAAAGCTTGGAAAGTGGTAGGCCTAATGTCAACAACATTCCCAAGCAATAATTTGTGCTTTGGGTTATATAATTACATTTACATTCATATGGGAAAGAATGGCAAGGTAAAGCCCCAGATGGGAAAATGTGGCATGGTAAAGAGTTGTTTTTTACTAGTCAATGGTGGGATACAGAGAGAATACTGTACATTGACCCATGTTTGGTTTGATGAAAGCATCTGCTGAGCTGTTTTTGACTTATAAAATATTTGTATGCCTTTTAAAAAATTAATATTAGTTTATGTATAGCAACAGTATCTACAGCAATTTATGCCAAGCTGCTTCTTTGCAAAATGTATGTCACCTAATGGTTTGCATATATGGTTTGGTTGTTCTTGTCTTATGCCATCAAGTTGGCTTTTACTTTCAGCAATCCTATGAATGAAAGACCTCCCAAAGACCCTGTTATTAATGGGTCGTGCAAAGTCAGGGCAGTCAGGGCTTCCTTGAGAGAATCAATCCATCTTTTCTTATTTCAATCTTCCTCTTTTCTTACTGCCTTCAACTTAAGAAGCAAATCATATTTTATATTATGAGGCAAATTTTCAGACTGAAAATGAAAATTTGAAATACAAATCTGAAATTCCATATTTTAAATTTTGAGATAAGTTTTCGCACTGGAAAAGCAAAAATGAATCTGAAATTCTACACTCAGAAACACAGGATTTGCACAGGATTCTAAATCCCATGGGGATTATATGTATGTGAAATTACTTCTCTCTCCTGAGGATTTCCTTCCCAACATATGAGTCATTTGGGTGGGGCCAGTGGAGATGCGGTGAAATGGTGAAACCAATGAGCATGGCTCAGTCCTTCCTTTGAAGCAATTCTAGTCCCATGGAACATAATGCCAGAATACCAGAGGGAAGTTTGCAGTAGTCAAGGTGAGAACTGACTAGGAAAATGAATTAAGGTTGCTTGTTTGATTCGGCCTCTGAACAAATTCATGTGAACTAGCCACAAGGAGGTATCCAGTACCAATTTATGCATAGCAGTTCTTCATTTGCCCCCAACACAATGCTCTCCTCCCAACATGAACAACCATTGCAATGGTCTGAAATAGCCACCAGAATTTTGCCCAGAGTGTTATCTTAAACAGGATCTTGGGTATAGTACATTTTAAAATGCATATTTTAAAATAAATATGTTTAGAAACAGGTTGTTTGAGATAAAATACTTTGTAAATATCTATTTGGTGGGGAGGGGTTGAAACGTGCATATTTAAAAACACGTTCAATTGCAGATTTTTCTATGACTTTTAAATCCCACAGATTAGGTTGGAGAGGAGAAGGAACAGACTCATGAACAGATGTGAAATTTAAACAAAATAGACTGCTCCACCTGTCTCTAGCATGAGCCTGAACTTTTGCTCATCATGTCCCCTATGTGCCCTTCCATCTCCCAAGCATTTCAGGTAATGTAATTGCCAGTCCCTTTATTTGTAAGTTTTTTCCAACCTGATGCCCAGCAGATGTTTTGGACTATAACCTCTGCCAGCTGCTGCCAGCATGGGCAATGCTCAGGGATGATGGGACTTGTAACACAAGACATTTGGAAGCCATGAGGTTAGAGAAGGCTGGTTTAGGAGGAGACGCTTGGCAGTCAAGACCATTGAAAGTGACCCTGCATAACACTGGCTTACAGGAAGGATTTCACTCAGAAGGATTTCACTCAGCCTGCATCCAAGGGTACTAAAGATATTAAGGTAATCTCAGAGCCCCTGTCTACAATCTGTAAGAGGTTTTGGAGAGCAAGTGGACTTGTGGACTTGAGGCAGGAAAGTTTTGTCCCCATCTTCAAAAAGAAGCAAACTACTAACCTGTCAGTTTGATACTGATACCAGGGAAACTCCTAGAACAGAGCATGAAAGAGTCAGTCCATGTGTGATCACATAAAAAGAATGATATGATTATTAAGAGCCAGAATGGGTTTTTCAAAAAAACTAGCTGTGCCAGATTAATTTTATCCTTCTGTATTTCTTCTCATATACTGTAATTATAAGTTTGGTAGATCAGGAGAATGCTATGGATGCAGTGTATCTTAATTTCAATAAGGCTTTCAACTTGTTACCCATGATATTCTTGCAGACAAGCTCATAAAATGTGGTCTAGACAATGCTATTGTTAGGAAGATTTGTAGCTGGTTGAGGAACTGAATCCAAAGAGTGCTCAACTATGGTTCCTTCCTTGTCAACCTGGAGAGAAGTGACAAGTGGGTTATTTCAGGACTGTCTTCTGGGCCTGATGTTGCTCAATTTCTGGAGTTGAGGGCATGCTCATCAAATTTGCAGATGATGCCAAACTGGGAGGGGTACCTTAGAAGACAGAATTAGAATTCAGCAGGGCCACAAGAGATTGGGCCAAAACTAACAAAATGAATTTCAATAAGGGATTAATGCTAGATTAGACATTTAAGTGGAATAAAACCAGATGCATAAATACAGGATGGGTGACACCTGACTTGACAGTGGCATATATGAAAAAGATCCCGGTATCTCAGTAGACCACAAACTAAGCATGAGTCAAAGTGATGTGGTGTAAAAAAAAAAAAAAAGCTAATGCAATTGTAGGTTTTATTAACAATCAGGGAAAATAATACTAGTCCTCTATGCTGCTTTGGTCAGACCTCACCAGGAGGACAGTGTCCAGTTCTGGGCACCACAGTTTAAGAATCATAGAATTGGAAGAGACCACAAGGGCCATCTAGTCCAACCCCTGCCCTGCAGGAAAACACAATCAAAGCATTCAAAGAAGAATATTGACAAGCTGGAATGTATCAGTGGGAGGGGACAAAGATGGTAAAGGGTCTGGAAACTAAGCCCTGCAAGGAATAGTTGAGGAAGCTGGGTATATTTAGTTTGCTGAAGAGAAGTCTGAGAGGTGATATGATAGCCATCTTCAAATATCCAAAGGTCTGTGTCATGGAAGTTGGAGCATGCTTCTTTTCCTTTCTAGGGTCTAAACAAATGGTTCCAAATGATAAGAAAAGTGATTCTAACTACACATTAGGAGGAACTTTCTGATAAGAATTGTTGTCAAATGGATTGCCTCAGAGGGTCACCACTATTCTTTGTTGGAGGTTTTTACACAGTGGTCAGATGACCATCTGTCAAAGATGCTTCAGCTATGGATTTCTACGTTGTCAGTGGGTTGAATTATGTAGAGGGCCCTTGGTGTCCCTTCCAACTCTAAAGTTCTATGTTTCTGTGATGGGACTTGGAATCCAATATATCTGGAGGGTACTAGACTGGGGAAGACTGTTTTAACCACTGCACTACCTTGTTTCTCATCTACAGCTTATAGAAATGGGGCCGAGACAGGGAAGCAGAAAAGGAATAGCTGGTGGAAGATGGAAGTGATGACTTGTTTTATAGAGTTACCTTTTTGGTGTTTTGCAGGGTCAAAGAAGGTGTTCAGTCTAAATAACTGTGCTCATCCCAGTCATTATCTGTCTGGCAAAACAATACTCTTGTGGGAAGTGACTGTCTTTAAATAGATAAACCACAGTGCATTAAACACAAGGGGGGACATTTCTCCTGCAGGTTGTTTTGGAAATGAGACATAACAGTTCCAACCACACACACACATGGAGAGAGAGGGAGAATATACATATAGTACATTTGTTTGAAAAGGAGCATATCAGAAAACCAAGCACAATCAGTTTCTTTCCCAAGGAAAAGACAGAACAGGAGTCACATATCTTCTCACTGAAGCTGCTTATCAATTCACTAATATAGCTTGCTTAAAGGTTCAGTTTATCGAAAATGTGTCTACTTAGAATCATAGAGTTGTAAGAGACCACAAGGGCCATCTAGCCCATCCCCCTGCCATACAGTCTCTCTGGCTTTTCTTCGCAAATGAAGATTCAGGAAGGACTCATCTCGCGCTTTCTGCAAGT
The DNA here is from genome assembly GCA_030847615.1 of Gambelia wislizenii. Taxonomy (NCBI): domain Eukaryota; kingdom Metazoa; phylum Chordata; class Lepidosauria; order Squamata; family Crotaphytidae; genus Gambelia; species Gambelia wislizenii. The sequence continues at coordinate 21,870,632 of JAUMIR010000005.1, read as the reverse complement.
GAGTTGATGACTGAAAAGGCCAATCTGAGATAAACAAGTCCAGTTGCAGAAAGCACAGCAGAAGGTCTCCTTGGGTGATGTTTCCATTCTTTCTGCGTTGTCGTTTCTCTTCAAGACTTGTTTGGCGTGAGTTCTCAAATAAGGCTGCAGCATTGTAGATAGTGCGTCTCCATGCCTCTCGATGTGAGGCCAGGGCGGATCATTGTTGGCGATCAATTTGGCCAAGCCTGAGATGTTGTTTCAGGGAGTTCTTGTATCGCTTTTTTGGAGCACCCCTCTTACGTTGACCTGTGGCAAGTTCACCGTAGAGTACTATTTTGGGGAGGCGATGATCCTCCATCCTGGAAACGTGCCCTGCCCAGCGCAGCTGTGTTCTCAATATCATGGCCTCAATGCTGGTGATCCCTGCTTGCTCAAGGACAGCAACGAATGCATCACATAGTCAGAGCATTCCTGATTTGGAAGGAATTTTGGGGGATGGGGGATACATTATCAGCTATAACAAGTGTGGAAATCATGGGGCCCTCCATATGCTTTGGGACTACAACTGCCAACAGCCCTAGCCAGTGTAATCAATGGTGAAGAATGCTGGAAGTTATAGTCCAGCAACATCTGGAGGGCTGTATGATTCCCACTGGAGGGCCCAGTCATGTCATGGGACTCTAGCTTTTGAATGTTAGAATGTGATAACTTTCTCTCTCTCTCTTTCTCTCTCTCTCTCTCTCTCTCTCTCTCTCACACACACACACACACGGCTGTTCGTGGTTACTGTATTTTTATTTTGGAGCCAGTTGTGAAATGTAAGAAACAAAACCCATGCCCACTCCCCTATCTTGTTCTGTAAACTCTATGCCCTTAGGCAACTCTATGGTTATGGATTCTGAGGGAGACAACAACAGCTAAGCACAGCTCCATCATGCCTTGGTCCCAGCTGCTGGTGAGAAGGCCTTCCTCCATTTCCAACTGCCACTGTTCTCTCCTCTGAGGAAGAGAAGAGCAGCCAACATCTGCTGGATTTAGTTCCCTCTTCCACTACCATCCTCTTTTCCTTGTGTGTTGGGTCTGAGGAACTAGCAAATTAACAATTTGTAAGCCGATCTGGGAGTGTTTTGGGCTGAAAAGTAAATGCTCTAAGTCTTTAAAAAAACAAACAAAACCCTAGATAGGTTTTTATATTACCAAAAATGCTGGTGTTATAGCGAGGCCTGTCACTGAATCTGTTTGGCAGTGTTCCACTCCTCAACCTGGCCTAGGCTCTACACTAATTGAAAAGGCAGAGCTTCCAGGTTTCATTAATCCTTGGGTGGGCATGTGAATATTTCTTCAGTGTTTCATTGTTGCTACTTGAGAACACAAATCTTGTATCTATCCCTTGCCCACCCCATTCCCCCAAATTCCTTCCAAACCAAACTTTGCTGATCACCTGTATGAAAATTCCACACACCTTTTACTGTTCTTGCAAGCCCATATAGCACCTTTTACAAGCTGTTGGGGCTGTCTGTGCTTAGCTTGAAAATAATTACACAGTATTCATTGTGGTTGTCGTTAAGGAAATTGAGTAAATACCACTTTCTTCCTAAGGAAACAACATCAGTGAGGAAAGCAGCACCATAAAAGGATTTCCTTGTTGTGCACTGTCTCACCACCAGATGAAAAGCCAAGATCAGGGGAACCATCATAGTATGGCTGTGCATCTTGTGCATCTAGGATTTGGGAGCCAGCATATAGGTTATCATTCACAATCTCCATGGATTTGTCCAAGTCCCTTTTAAAGACGAATCAATGCTTCACTTACAAATGATTTGATTGGAATACTTGCAAATGTTTTCAGACAATGCAGCTCAATAGCATATGCTATCCTAACATTGATTGATTGAAATATTTCTACCCTACCCTATATCAATTTTTTTTTAGAGCAACATCATTTATTTTTAACATCTGCTTAACATCATTAGTATTGATATTTACATAATGCTCGGTGTGCATTTAATATATGTTGAAATACCATGGGACTTCCCAAAAGTTTGGTTTGGAACAAATATTTTATGTAATCCCAAACTTATTGACTTCTGATATCTTATTGGTAATTAACAGAACTCTACATATTTTCTTTTGTATCTTTATACATGTCATCTTCTCTACCATCCTTTTTTTTTTATCCCCTTAATAATAGATTTTCCTCATCATATCTTAAACCTCTAGTTTCCCAGTACTTTAGAATCGGTTTCCATTTTTCCATCGTTTTCTTCTTAGGTACATTAAGGACTCTGGCTGTTAGAATGTCTAATTCTAATAGCTCTTGTGATTTTGTAAGCCATTCCTCAACTGTAGGAGCCTTAGTGGTTTTCCATTTCTGGGCTATCACTATTCTTGCTGCTGTGATCAAATATAGTGTAATTCTCCAATAATTTGTCTCTATTTCTTTTCCCAGCCCTCCCGTCATGTTTAATAGGAACAATTCAGGTCTCATTTCAAATCTAGTCTGCAATATCTCTTCCAAAATTTTGTGAATCTTTACCCAGAATTTCCTCACCACCTTACAGCTCCACCACATATGTACTAGAGAGCCCACATTCTTTTGACATTTCCAGCAATTAGCATTTAAAGATTTTTTAATTTTGTTCAGTCTGATTGGCATGTAATACCATCTGTGGGCAATTTTTAAATAATTTTCCTTTAGGCTTTGGCATATAGTGAATTTATTAGTCATATTCCTAGCTTTTTCCCAAGCTTCAATCTCTAGATTATATCCAAAATCCCTTGCCCACCTGGTCATGTATTCCTTGATATTTTCCAGTTCTAAATTCCTGTTTAGGAGCAAATTGTATATCTTGCTAATCTTTTTCTTTTTTTGCTTGTCCCATATTAACTTGTCTAAGTCATTCTCCTCCTTTCCTATGTTCCCTCCTTTCATGTCTTCCATAAATCTTGATCTTATTTGATAGTAGTTGAACCAGTTAATGTTGCATACTTCCTCCAGTTCTTCCTTGGACTTGATTCTAATTTTTTCCCCTTTAGTTTCTATTAGTAAATCATTATAGCTTAACCATTTTGGCGTTGTTTTCCATTTGTTTTGAAATGCCTCTTAAGGTGACGTCCAAAGTGGTAGTTTAAAGTAGAACATTTTCTTAACCTTTTTCCATACTAGTAGAAGGGCTCTCCTGATGAAATGGTTATTGAAGTCCTTATTTACTTTGTCTTTGTCGTAGCATAAGTAGGCATGCCACCCATAATGATTGTTATAGCCCTCTAGAGATAACATCTTTTCGTTTTCTAGCTTTATCCAGTCTTGTAGCCATACCAAGACTGCTGCCTCGTAGTATAATCTAAGGTCAGGCATGTCCCAACCTCCTCTAACTTTTGTATCAGTGAGATATTCCCATTTAATTCTTGGTTTCTTATTGTCCCAGATAAAGTTCTTCAAATCTCTTTCCCATTCTTTCCAACATTTATGATTAACTATAATTGGTGCATTTTGGAACAAGAATAACATTCTTGGTAATATGCTCATTTTACAGACTGCTATCTTCCCTAATATTGTTAAATTAAGCTTCTTCCATTTATCCATATCTATCTTGATTTCTCTCCATACTTTTTTATAATTATTATCAAACAAATCTGAGTTTCTTTTTGTAATCCATAAACCTAGATATCTCACTTTTTTCCCCATTTTACAACTTGATTTTATGGACAATGCCTGTTCTTCATAATCTTTCATATTCTTTGTTAGAATAATTGACTTATCCTTGTTCATTTTGAAACCGGTGCCCATATTCTGTAATCGTTCTTACCAATTCGTCTATATTTTCAATTGGGTTTTCCAAGAATATAACAAGATCATCGGCGAATGCCCTCAGTTTAAACGAATGCCCTTTTATTTTTACCCCAGATATATTTTGGTTGTCTCTTATGTTATTATTCAAAACTTCTAATGCCAGAATGAAAAGTAGAGGTGAAAGGGGGCATCCCTGTCTAGTTCCCTTATTCACTTCTATCCGTTCTGATCTCTCACCATTAATGATTAACTGTGCATATTGTTTGTTATATATTTTTTCTATTCTTTTCTTGAAGTTTTCTCCAAATTCCATCTTTCCCAAAACATCTAGTAAGAAATCCCATCGGACATTGTCAAAAGCCTTCTCGGCATCTACAAATAGCATTGCTAATTTTTTCTCATTGTTGTTTTCAAAATATTCTATGATGTCTAAAACCAATCTTGTGTTGTTCCTGATTTGCCTTCCTGGGATAAATCCGTTTTGATCTTCGTGTATTAACTCTGATAAGATGTTTTTCAGCCTCTCTGCAATTATTGATGTATAAATTTTGTAGTCGAGATTCAAAAGTGAAATGGGTCTGTAATTTCCAATTTCTCTTGTGTCTTTCCCCTCTTTCGGTAATAGAGATACATTTGCCTCAGTCCATGTTTCTGGTATTCCGTTTTCCTCGATATCATTGAATGTTCTGTATAGTGGTATGATTATTTCATCTTCCAGTAATTTGTAGTATAGTGCTGAGAATCCATCCGGTCCTGGGGCTTTATTTAATTTCAGTTGTTTTATTGCTATTGATATTTCTGCTACCGAGATGGATTCATCGAGTTTTTTCCTTTGTTCCGTTGTTAATTTTGGTATGTTTTGTTGGTCTATATACCTTCTCATTTTCTCTTTCTCTTCTTTCTCTATCTTTTTTTCTTCAAACAGATGTTTGTAATATTCATAAAAAGCTTCCATTATCTCTTTCTGATTTGTTAATATCCTCTTGTTACTTTCAATTTGCAAAATCAGTTTTTTTTCTGTTTCTTTTTTCAGTTTGTAAGCAAGCCATTTTCCTGGCTTATTCGCCTGCTCAAAATTACGCTGTTTCGTTCTTTTCATTTTCTTTTCTATTATACTTATGTTATCCAGGTTAATCTGGTTTTGTATCAATTTAATTTGTCGAATTAAGTCTTTTCTGTTTGGGTTTTCCCTCAACTCCTTTTCTCTTATTTCCAGTTGTCTAGTCAGAAATCTGGTTCTTTCTGATTTTGCTTTTTTGACCTCCGCTCCCCTTTTAATCAATATTCCGCGAATTACTGCCTTGCTGGCATCCCATACAACTTTTGTTTTTAATTCACCCGTCATGTTTTCTTTAAAGTAAAATCCTATTTCTTTTTTTAGTTTTTTTAGAAAATTTTCATCACGCAGTAGATCATCGTTGAGTCTCCAAAATAGTGGTTTTTTATGGGTCTCTATCCAAATCTGAATTGGATTATGGTCAGAGATTGTTTTTGTTAATATTTCCATCTTTGAAATAGTTGGGATAAGGTTTTTTGAGGCTAGGATCAAATCTATTCTTGATAGAGTTTTAAATCTTTCTGAGAAGAATGTGAAACCTTTTTCTTTCCCCTTCTTTATTGGCCAAACATCTTCTATGTTGAGTTCAGATTTCATTTCAAAGAAGCTCTTTGGTAGTTTTCCTTGAAATTTTGATTTTTTATTATTGATTTTTGTAGTTCTATCTGTTTTTGGATTTATAACTCCGTTAAAGTCTCCTATAATTAATAGATTTTCTTTATCGTAGTTTTCTATTTTTTTATGTAAATCTCTGTAATATGATTCTTGATTGTTGTTGGGTGCATATATTCCCACTACTATTAATTTTTTTTCTTGAAGAGATATTTCTACTCCTATAGTTTGGCCACTTTCATCTTTGAACAGTTCTTTTGATCCGTAACTCTTATTTACATAGAGGACTATTCCCCTTTTTTTCTTATTATTTGTTGCAGAATAAAAAAGATTGCCTAATTTTGAGCTTCTCAAAAATCTGACGTCTGATTCTTTAATTCTCGTCTCTTGAATGCAGACTATATCTGATTTCAATTTTTCCAATTGGTGTAGAACTTGCCGACGTTTAAATTCAGAATTTAGTCCTTTCACGTTCCATGTTGTTAGCTTAAGATTCATCTTCCTCTTCACTATTATTTGAACTGTCTTTTTCTTCTTCTTCTTTTTAGAGTGGCTTCAAGTAAAAAAATAAAATAAAATAAAATAAAACAATTTAAAACAGTGTAAAACTAAAACAGTTTAATTGTGAATAAACTAAAAACATATTAAACATAACGAATGGGTTAAATCAGATTTAAAAGTAACACAATTTAAAACTATGCCCATTAGCATTTGAGAGAAATCAGCAAGGCCCAAAGGCATGATGAACAGCCAAGTTTTCACATGGTGCCTAAATGAAATTAGTGTTGGCACCAAACTGGCCTCAAAGGGGAGGGCATTCCACAATTGAAGAGCCATGGCTGAGAAGGTCCTCTCCCTTGTCACCACACCGTGCATTCACATCCCTGTTGTGAAACAGAGAACGAGCCCTTCAGTAGACCTCAGTTGTCAATGATGGCCCATATAGGGGAAGGTGCTCTTCAAATATCTACATTTCAAGTTGTCATCACAATGCACTTTGAATTCAGACCAGGAATGTATTTGCAGCCAGTGCAATTCTTTTAAGACTGGCATTGCATGATGTCTCTGTGGTATTTCACTCAGCAGTTAAGCTGCTACATTTTGCACTGGCTGCAGTTTTGGAGTCTTCTTCGAGGACAGCCCCACATAGAGTACATTACAGTAGTCTAATCAAGAGGTTACCAGTACATGAACTACTCTGGCTAAGTTATGTATGTCCAGGAAAGTCTGTAGCTGGTGCATCAGTTGAAGCAGAAACCAAGGACTCCAAGCTGCAGAGTCCACTTGGGCCTCTAATGACAAGGATAGATCTAGGAATACTCCCAAGCTATGCACCTCTTCCTTCAAGGTGGATTACAACCTAATCTAAGACAGGCTGTTTACTGTGTTCCCGGATATGAGACCCACCAGTCCACATAGCCTCCATCTTATCAGGATTCAGCTTCAGTTTATTGGGCCTCATTCAGCCCATTATAGCATCCAGGCACTGTTGAAATCCTGTCCCCCAAACCCCAAATCATCCTCCATCCACCCAACAGCAAAGACCAGATCCAGGGTATGTCCTATACCATGTGTTGAACCAGAGACGTACTGAGATGCCCCCATGGTGGTCACGGTAGCAAAGAACTTCTGAGCAGGCAAGAAGATGCGCGTGTGCTTAAAAGTTTTTTTAAAAAACAGCTAAATTAAAAAACAAAACAAACACACAAGCACTGAAACACACTTTAAAACTTGCCTGCAAAATGGGGAGGTTCATAAAAAGAGCGTCCTGTACCTAGTTTTCACATTCTCTCCCAGAACTGTTCTGGCAGAGACCACCCGCTGACTCTGGAATCATGTCAGCAGAACAGGGCGCAGTTTCACATGCAAGCAATGCTGCAAAAAACCTCCACAGCTGATCAATTGACGCCTTATTGACAATACAAAATTGTGAAAGCATGACATTGTGTGAAACTGTCACCCTTTCACATTCGTTGGGCATCATTATGACACCATATTTGCTGCTTCTGATAAAGTACTAGCTGCTGTTATGCATCTAGGTGTGGGCACTGAAGAAGGAGGTACTGTACAGGATACCTCCTTCTGCAGGGAAAATAAGCAATGCATTTAGGAGATTATCAGACACGTTAAAAGTGGTGTTACAGGAATGCCAGGAGATCGCAAAAGGGCTCCCTTTTCAGATGACCTTGTTCCACCGTTATGCACCCGTTCTGCTGCCATTCTGCTGGTGCTGCTTTTTATTGAAGGGAGAAGCCGCCAATAGATCCCCCATTCTGTTCCTGTCATGGATGTTCCTGCAAGAAACATGGTGCCCCATTATGCTGGCGAGATCCCAGCGTCAATGGGCGGTCCCTACCAGAACAACTCTGGGTGAGATCAGGACATCCAGGTAAGTGAAACACTTTTTGCGACCCTCCCTGGGTTACTTCTACCTTTTAAAGTGTGTTTTTGTGCTTGCTGTCATTTTTTTGTATTCTTTTTTATTTTTGCATTTCTTGTGCTCATGTCTTCTCGTGAGAATCTGTGGGATTTCAATCCAGGAAGTGAAGGGAGCTCCATTACAGGGTAGCTTTGGCGTGACAGGGATGGGACAGGGGTAGGAGTGGAGATTGTGGGACAGGAACACTTTTTTTTTTTGTTCCTATCTGCTAATCTCCTTAATCACAATCTTTCCCACACCTCCTTTGTCTAACATCAAAAGATATTTTTTTAAAAGTCTCTGTACTCTGAGGACAGCCAAAGGAAATACACACTGCCAAAATCACAGCCACTTTGGTTTGGGCTTTGTACCAATAGATGAAAAGATAAATATAAAGAATGCAAATGAAACATATAGCCAAAGTTTTAAAAATTGTTGTTGCCTGAGCTCCAGGTCCAACTGTTAGTACAAGGTAATATTTTTGAGACACCAAAAATGACCAAAAAACTATAAATGTGGTTTCTGGATCTTTCTTGTATAAAACTAAAAGTACAATGCTATACACGCATACTTAGAAGTCAGCCTAGTTGAGTTCAATGAGGCCTAAGAATGATAGAATCGTAGAACCATAGAGTTGGAAGGGACCACAAGGACCATTTAGTTCAACCCCATTTAGTTCAATAATGGTTGCACATTATTTTGATCCATCTATCTAAATATAGAGAAGAGACCTAAATATAGAGTAAAGCCTAGTTAACAGGTGGGTGGGCTTAGTGTGGCTTCAAACCCAGCCATGAACAGTCAGCTCAGCACAGACATCCTGTTTTCACAATAGAGGGATTCTCTCTCGAAGCACATGATATTTATAATAGGTTGGGACTCTCAGGCAGTAGACTCTAAACATCTAATTTTCTGAGGGGAAAGAAAATAATGCTCATGCTGTTCTCTCCAGTGTAATGCCTATGCATCATGTCCTTTTTAGGTTCTTTCTTCTGCCAAGGCATAGAGATGCAAAAAGTTCTACTGACGTAGAAAATAAAAAGTGTCCTCCATGTGTGTATGCATTTTCCATAACCTGGTTCTCCTTTCCAATGCCACATTCTGTAGTAAAACTATAATTGGATCAGAAATCCTTCCCTCTTTCTGCATTAATTTTTTTTAAGGGAATGCATTTTTAAAAAATCACATTTCTTATGGGGCTTCCTTTTTCAAAATCAATTATTACTGCTGTTTCTTTAAGGAAGAAATAATTGTGAGGCATAAATGTAAAACACCCTCCATCCGCAATGTGTGTGTGTCCCTCTCTCCCTAATCGCAAGGTTTTCCCTACCTTTATTTGTTTGTTTGTTTTAAGTTTTTATCTTACCTTCCTGCCAGAACTTACTTAATTTATTTGTAGCCTACTTTACTCCCAAAATGGAGCCCAAGGCAGCTTACAACCAAGCTAAACTGGAATAAAACCACATACTCCAACTGTTCCAATTTGGCGCGGACACAGACTCATTTAATCTTCTGTCACCACTTTCAGCTGCTTTTAAAATGTCCCAGTTCTCACTCCTCCTACTGTTTTCCCTGTTCATCCTCTCTTTACTTGAATTGCTGCAACTGAATTCAAACTGCAAAAGTAGTTTGAATTCAATTAATTCAACAGGGTGGTGGTGAAAAGGAGTGCTCTTCCCAGTAGGCTCAGGCAAAAGCAAACTGCTAAAGCCTCTCCAAGTGTGTGTGTTCTTCTCAATTAAAAACATTTGCAATCTTGATCATATGCTGAAGTTACTTGGCCACATGCATCTCAGTTTCCATCTGTGAAATGAGGGAGAGTATGTAACAAATATAAATACAAATTTTAACTAAAAATTAAAATACAACATAAAAAATAAGTCACAATTAAATAAGATACCATGTTAAAATGCTATTAATTTTTAAAAGGTGCATAGTGTTTTCAAAAAATCAGAACAGTAAAGGTATAGTGTTTTCAAAAAAATCAGAACAGTAAAGGTAAAAATACACCATACAGACCAGCCATTTCACTTGTGCCCAGAACAGAACAGTAGAGTCAGTGAAGGGAGTCTAACAAGGGAGTTGCATGCTCCCCCAACTAGTCCCAATGATCAGTCTACCTGTGACATTCTGTGCAAGCTGAAGTTTCCAGCCACTTTCCAAAGGCAGCCCCTGGCCACACAGAACACATAGTTGTAGTTCAACAGGATGTAACTACGGTATGTATTGCATCTCCAGACAAGAAAATAGTCAGTATGCTAGCCTTAACTAGCCCAATGCACTTCTGTACACCACCCAAACCTGAGCATCCATGTTCTGGAAGCTAAATTCAGGTGTATGCTAAAGTCTTTGAGGGGAGTCATTGAGAGGAGTGTGTTACCCCATATCTCTCTCTAGCTTTTCTTCGCAAACGAAGATTCGGGAAGGACTCATCCCGCGCTTTCTGCAAGCGTGCTGATGACTAAAATGGCCAGTCCGAGATAAACAAGTCCAGTTGTAGAAAGCACAGCAGAAGGTCTCCTTGGGTGATGTTTTTGGGTTGTGATTCTTTCTGCGTTGTCATTTCTCTTCAAGACTTGTTCAGCGTGAGTTCTCAAATAAGGCTGCAGCATTGTGGATAGTGCGTCTCCATGCCTCCCGATGTAATAACACAGGCTAAATCCATATTCCCTGATCTGCCATTCAACTGACCAGGAGCAACTCTCCTGTTGCAATTCGTCTCTAGTCTTGTTCAGTCTAGTCCTATCCAGTCCATTACCAATACCAGACCCTGTTTCAGAACCAGAACAGAATCCTTGTATGGAGATGGGGGAAAAAGGTTTTAAAAGGGGGATACAATAAGGTGAATACCTCAATGCAAGATCTGGGGAGTGATTAAAGGGCAGTAACTTGGGGGCCAGCATGGAGTCATGATTTCAGTGTTGGACTATGACTCTGGAGACCAGTGTTTAAATCCCTGCTCAGCCATAGAAACCACTGGGTGACCTTGGGCAAGTAACAGTCTCTCAGCCTCAGAGGAAGGCAAGGCAAACTGTCTCTGAAGAAATCTTGCCAAGAAACCCCTGTGGTAGGTTCACCTTAGGGTCATCGTAAGTCGGAAACGGCTTAAAGGTACATAACAAGAACAACAACAAATTGGTGGCTATTTAGTTTGTTATTGTTCCAATTAACTTCTCTCCAAAGAGAGATATGCTTATGGGATTTTCTGCCTCAGGACTACAAGGAATGTTCATTGTAGGTGGTAGAGCAGAGGACAGACCAGCCTGTGTTGGGTGGAGCCAGAGTGATGAACACAGCCAAGAGTAGAAATGGGAATACACATCATACACCATTCATGAACCGGGCAGGCTTACATGCCCACTCCATACTTACCTGCTCTCTCCTCCCCAGACACACTCACACACACAACAAGCAAGCATTCTCACAAATATCCCTGAGATACATACATGCATATACACATCCCAGAGATATACAGTCTCTTTTACACCCACAAACAAAGCAAAACTACCCCATCATAGGTACTGCCCATGCTATCTTCTTAGACAAGCAGCAACCACTTCCTTTGGGGGACAAGCAATTTTCCAAGCCATCCCTCCCACAGTGTATTAGCTCTGAAATGGGCAGCTTGAAGTAAGCCACCACTCTCCTTCCTACTACCTCCTCTGGTTTCCACTGCTGCCGTCTGTCTCCTCCTCCTCCTTCCCACCATGATCATCTTCTTTTCCTTGCAATCACCACAACACCTATGTAACTATGCCAGTGGGGCTATAGGATCTCTGTCATTCTTACCACTAAGTTCCATTGAACTTAGTATTCCAATCAAATTCCTTTTGAGTGGACCTCCATATTTTTTATCTGCTGAAATGTAGAGAAGAATATTTCAGCCCTACTGAAATCAATGTGGCTTTCATAACTAAAGCTAACTCTGGCCCACCTTTCTTTTTTTCTGGGACAACTTTCCCATTTGCTCCTAAATGGGTGGTGGGTAAAGTGTGTGAAGTCAGTGCTTCCTTTTGCCCTTTCTCCTTTTTAGGAGGCTCACAGTTGCCTTGGAGCAATGAAGGAAACAGATTCAATCCTGAACTCAGTTGCTTCCAAAAGCATTCACTTCCTAAGGCCCAGGAGAGAGGACATTGTCAGATCGAGGGCTTGTCTGTACCCATCTTATTTCTGAACTGGTGGAAATGTCTATCTTTGTTACTTGTCCTTGTTAGTTTTGGATGTTCCCAAGTATGATATAATATAATTTTCCAAATTATAACCTGCAAATACATTTTATGGTTAAAATATATTTTCAAGAGTTCTTTGAAGAAAAATAAAAACTAAATCAAGGCATTTGCACACATGCTTGCATATGTATGTGTGTGCGTGCATGTCTGTATACACACACACACACACACACACACATACACACCTTGTATAAAAATGCATTGGCCTTTATTAAGATACCATGTAATTTATTGAAATAAAACAAAACGATAGATATACTTGCAGTATGCAACAAAGAAAAGACATGTTGAGACATCTGGTTTTCATCATATGCCTTTCCCTTCAAATTTGGGTATGACTTTGGACTTTATCAGATGCAGCAAATATGGCATCATAAAGACGCCTAATGATTGCAGAAGGGTGCGTCTGGTTATCTGCACCAGATAATGTCATCTTTTCACAATCATGTAAAGTCCAAAGCCATTCTTTTTTATTGATGGGCCAAGCCACTCATTGATCTCCCATTCTGCTTTGTTGCACCAGCATTTGAATCCTCACATCATTGTGATCACAGGAATACAGCATCAATGGGCAAACACTTCTGGGTGAGATTGGGACAGCCAGGTAGGGGATGCTCATTTTATGACACACACACCCATGTACTTGGGACTTTTAAAGTGTGTTTCTGTGCTTGTGTCTACATTTTGTGTGTGGTTTTTTATTGTTCTAATTTTTAAATTCCCTGTGCTAGAATGTTCTCACGAGAATCGGTGAGATTTCACCTTGGAAGTAAATGGAGCTCCATTTGCAGACCCAGACCAAATGCTCCCGCTCCCACCCACTAATGAAGACACACACAACTCCAAGCTGTCTTAACAAAATGTATTGAGTACATGATAAACATAAGAGATCAGGTATAGATTAGAATCATAGAATCATAGAATTGTAGAGTTGGAAGAGACCACGAGGGCCATCCAGTCCAACCCCCTGCCACGCAGGAAATCACAATCAAAGCATCCCCGACAGACGGCCATCCAGCCTCTGTTTAAAGACCTCCAAAGAAGGAGACCCCACCATGCTCCGAGGGAGTGTTCCACTGCCAAACAGCTCTTACTGTCAAAAAGTTCCTCCTAATGTTGAGGTGGAATCTCTGTTCCTGGAGCTTGCATCCATTGCTCCGTGTTCCAGTCTCTGGAGCAGCAGAAAACAAGCCTGCTCAAGCCTGATTAGTATGTTGAATAAAAGGCTGCAACTTGCTAATGGCTGCAAATGGTTGGCACTATTGCATGGGTTCAGATCTCTTCATTGCCCAACCCTGTGTTGGCCAATGGACCGCTGGTGGTTGCTACCAACCCACTCTTGGAGGAGAGAGCCTTGGCCAAGCTGCTCTGCTCGACACTCTCTCCCCCCGCAAAACAAGGCTGTTAAAATGAGGGATCTCTGTGAAATTGAACTTGACAGAGACCCCCTTTTTTTCCCCTTACCCAGATCAGGGCCCATGCCGTCCGCCTAGCAAATTGCGACTAAATGATACATGCATAAGATACACAAACTTAACTTCCCCTGATGGAAGGGTGGGTGGGTCTTTGGCTCCTTGGAGCCAACTGCAAAGTCTGCATCAGGGGTCTTTTATACCAGTCCCCTGATGCAGAGCCTAAATCATCAGGCTGTGCTGGAAGTGCAGCTGGAAGTCCCTCCCCCCATCGAGCAACAGCCAAACAGGGTGAGGGAGGCTTGCCCTGATTGGCCAGCTTTTTCACACCCCTCTTCCTGGCCCCTCTTCCTGGCCAGGATGAAGAGGCAAAAATGGCACCTCCATGCTAGGCCATGGGGGCTGCCGACAGGACTCGGGGTGCCGGCCGGGCTGCAAAAGGCCCACTTGGGAAGCCAGTAAACCCCTTTGTGCTCTGTTACTTCTGAGGAAGCCTCGTTGATGCTGCTCAGGGTAAGTGTGGTGGCGGGGGTTCTTTTGCCAGCATAAAAATGCCACAATCATTAATGGGGGGTGGTTTGATAAAGTCCTCCCTCTCAGTTGTTTAGAATCACATCCAGCCTCTAGTCTAGAAGAAGAAAAAAATGTTTCCTTTGTTTTAAGTCACAAGCTGATATACACAAATCACAAGCTGATACACACACACACACAAAAAAAAAATCAGGAGAAATAGGATGTTTCATAGGTGGAACATGAATTATGTTTCTGTGTATATATTGATTTGGATCCATAATGCCCTCTTCTGGTCTCACACTGTACAACAGTCAATAGTAGTATGAATTTGGCCAGTCCCTTGTGGATGACAGTGAAAGAGTTCAGCCCTTCTTTCTCATGCACTTACAGAATATATGAGAAAGATTATGGGGCTCTATGGACTAACCCCACCCTACAAGGACAGGGAAGAGGGTATGTCAAGTAGAAGCTGTTGAGTTGGTGGCAGGTTAATCAAGCATCAGTCTACCTAGGAGGAACTGGGGGTTCCTGCAGCCACCTGTCTAATTTAAAGTCTGGTTAAAAATCAGGACTTTCAGCTCCTATGGATGCCCTCAATTTTTAAAACATTTTTAAAAAGATGATACAATCCTACAAAGAAATTCAGTGCTGGAGGAGCAATGCTGACACAAATGTGCCACAGGGATCAATTGGTGACTTAAGCCGTCAACAAAAAAGAACTTTTTTTAGCAGGACATGATCGTGAAAGGACAAAGTTGTATGGTATGTGCACCCTTTCACAATCATTAGGCATCCTTATGACACCTAATTTGCCCTGTCTGATAATGTCCTATGACTCTCAGAATCTCCCAACCAGAATGGCCACTTGGCATGCAATTCTGGGACTTGCAATCCAAACAAGTAATGTGCCTTGCCTCTAGTAAAGTGTCATTAAATTTTTGCCCTGAGGAAGGAACATCCTTCTCTATGGACAATATCATACTACATTGTTATAATGCTGTTATTCCACTTTAACTACTATGTGCCATGGATGGTGCATGGATGATGGATAATAAATAACAAAGGCTGCAGTCTTATACCCACCTGTTCACCAAAAAGTGTGCCCCACTGAAATCAAAGGAGGCTTACTCTTAGTAGACATATATTGATTTTCAGTGTAACAGAATGAACACTCAATCTCAAATTTGAATTCCAGATGCTGAGTCTACAAAATTTTTACACCAATGTCATGCCATAAATTGGAGTGCAAGTTCAGAGATGCTCTATACATTATTTTGCAAATTTACTGAGCTTCTTATGACATCTTACCCCACTGAAAAAACAACTTAGCCAACTGCGGATATCTGATGGCTAACAATGTGGTAAGCTGTTGAGTATTTTTGTGGAATTGGTGCATTACTATCTAAGCCAGAGGGTGGTGATGTCGGTGGAAACACTCCCAGTGGTTTTCATGGGTTTCACATGCAAAAGTACTGTCTGAAGGGAGAAGAAAAGTGTTATATAACCTTGGAGTCTGTTTGGAGGAAATGGTGAAGACATCACTGAGAATATGGGGATATCCATAGAATCATAGAATCATAGAATTGTAGAGTTGGAAGAGACCACGAGCGCCATCCAGTCCAACCCCCTGCCATGCAGGAAATCTTGATCAAAGCATCCCCGACAGATGGCAATCCAGCCTCTGTTTAAAGACCTCCAAGGAAGGAGACCCTACCACACCCCGAGGGAGTGTGTTCCACTGCTGAACAGCTCTTACTGTCAAAAAGTTCCTCCTAATGTTGAGGTGGAATCTCTGTTCCTGGAGCTTGCACCCATTGCTCCGTGTTCCAGTCTCTGAAGCAGCAGAAAACAAGCCCGCTCCATCCTCAGCGTAACATCCCTTCAAATGCTTAAACAGGGCTATCATATCGCCTCTTAACCGTCTTTTTTCCAGGCTAAACATACCCAGCTCCCTAAGTCTCTCCTCATAAGGCATCGTTTCCAGACCTTTCACCATTTTAGTTGCCCTTCTCCGGACACACTCCAATTTGTCAATATCCTTTTTGAATTGTGGTGCCCAGAACTGGACACAGTATTCTAGGTGAGGTCTGACCAAGGCAGAATAGAGTGGCACTATTACTTCCCTTGATCTAGACACTATATTTCTATTGATACAGCCCAAAATCGCATTGGCCTTTTTAGCTGCCGCATCACACTGTTGACTCATGTTCAACTTGTGGTCTACTAGGACTCCTAGATCCCTTTCGCACGTAGTCTCGTTCAGCCAGGTCTCTCCCATCCTATATCTATGCATTTCATTTTTCCACCCTAAGTGCAGTACTTTACATTTCTCCGTATTGAATTTCATTTTGTTAGCTTTGGCCCAGCTGTCCAGTCTATCCAGGTCATTCTGAATTTTGATCCTGTTCTCTAGGGTATTAGCTACTCCTCCTAATTTGGTGTCATCTGCAAATTTGATAAGTATGCCCCTAATTCCCTCATCCAAGTCATTGATAAAGATGTTGAATAGCACTGGGCCCAAAACAGAACCCTGTGGCAACCCCACTGGTCACATCTTTCCAAGATGAAGAGGAGCCACTGCTGAGCACCCTTTGGGTTCGGCCGGTCAACCAATTACAAATCCATTGAACAGTTAACTTGTCTAGCCCACATTTTACAAGCTTGTTTGCAAGAATGTCATAGGGAACCTTGTCAAAGGCCTTACTGAAATCAAGGTATGCGATGTCCACAGCGTTCCCTTCATCTACCAAGCTGGTAACTCCAGACTGTGCTTTTCCCATTTTGATGCCACAGTTCCCTCCTAGGGAATTCTGGGTCTTGTAGTTTGAAGAGGAACTTAGAATCCTCGTTAGCAGGCATTAGAGCTCAAGTGGGAATTTCTAAATCCCTCAAAAAATGACAGATCCCAGGATACTATAGGATGGAGCCATTGCAGTTAAAAGCAGTATCACACTGTTTCCATTGTGCAGGGTGGATACACTCTATAGCATGTTAAAATTGGAAGACTGGAGTTGAAAGGATGGCTGTGTGGAGTCAGAATATGGAAAGACAACTTTTGGTGACTACAGTTCCCAGAATCATTTAGCCAGTATGGTCACCGGCCATGCAGACTGGGGATGGAGAGAGTTGCAACTTTCTCAAGCCCTGCTCCGTATGTTGCTGAGAATACAGTATAGTCAAATGACCATTGGAAGTAGGTGGAGGTTTGAGGAGAATAGCAGAGTAGGGGTGGCTTTACTTATTCTAATCTCATTCACTCATGACTACTGTGCATTGTTTCAGTTGTTCCTCAGAGAGACACTCCATCTATTGTTATCCGTGGGAAGTTGTCAGTGAAACCTAAGCTGAAAAGGTTTGAACTCCACCCACCCCCAGCTAGTCTTTGGAGCTAAGTGATTACCAGCATTATCTTATTTACTTATAAAAGCTGCAGTTGTAATTTTGAAACCACTGGTTTCCATTTCAGTGGGATGGCAAAGCCACTCTGAATTTTTGTCTGAATTTTAAAGGGGCTATCTAAATTGTTGAACCTTGTCTTCAAAATACATTTTACACCTTGGACAGCTACTTTAAAGTTCAGACTGAAAGCCAAAGTGGATTTCCCATACCCACTGACATGGGTCACCACTATTTAAAACCCATCAAATGGTTTCTCCCAGTTTTCATCACAAAGGGTTCTTTGTATAGATTGCACAATGGTGCTCTAGAACACAGGAATTATGAACATAATGCAATAATTACTACCAATAACATTGCTAATAGGGGATAATGGGGTATTTATTTATTTATTTATCTATCTATTTATTTAATTTATATCCTGCCTTTGTCCCAGTACAGGACCCAAGGCTGCATACACACCTTAAAAAAAAATTCAATACAACTAAAAGCTCTCAATACAAAAGTTAAAATACAATTACTATAAACTAACTTTGACTTAAAAACACACGTTAAAAACACATTAAACAGCATTAAAAGTGTATTTAAAACAAGCTAAAATAAAACTCTCTATACCCCCTCCCCAGTTTAAAAAAAAAACACACTATCTGCCATCACCAAATGCCTCCTTAAATAAAAACATTTTCACCCACTGACAGGAAGAGAGCAGGGAGGGGGCCAACCAGACCTCTCATGGAAGGGAGTTCCAGAGCCTGGGAGCAGCAACAGAGAAGGCTCTTTCAAGTTCTCACCAAAAGTACCTGTAACAGTGGTGGGGCTGAGAGAAAACCTTCCACTGCAGACCTTTAAACACACGTTGGTTTATATGAGGAGATATGGTCTTTCAAATAGACTGGACTAAGCCTTGTAGAACTTTAAAGGTCAAAACCAGCACTTTGAATTTTGCCCGGAAACAGACCAGGAGCCGATGCAGCTGTTTCAACAGGGGGGTCACATGATTTCTGTACCCAGCCCCAGCCAACAGCCTGGTTGCAGCATTTTGGACCCGCTGAAGTTTCTGAAGAATTTCCAAAGGCAGCCCCATGGAGAGTGTGTTACAGTAGTCCAAACAGAATGTAATCAAGGCATGTGTTACTGTAGCAAGATCTGATATGCGGCAAGAGTATGGGGAATGGGAGCCAGAGAAGAGAGAGCTCCCCGAAGGGAGTATGTAGTAGAGTCAATGATATGGTTTCTTCCCATACAAATGCCACCTGGATAGCATGGGTGGGTGCTCTTCAGCTGAGTAGCAAAGCACATATTACTGGATTGATGTGAGAAACAACAACAGAGACACAGATCCTGATGCTGCCTCTGGTAACTTTAGATTAGTTAAAAAGTGAGAACACAAGAAGAACCCTGCTTAGATCAGACCCTCCAAGTCCAGGTGTTTTGTAGAGAACGGTTGTGACTCAATGGAAGAATGCATGGCTTTGCATGCAAATGGTTGTAGGTTCTATCCCTGGCATATCCAGGTAGAGTTGGGCAAGACTCTTGTCTGAAACCCTGGAAAGCCACTGTCAGTTTGAGGAGCAAGGGTCAGTATTAGGTAATATATTTTTAATTCTTCAATGGATAACAAGACTTAGCATAGCCTTTGAACTAATATTCTCTCTTGCCTTATATGAGTCATTCCCAACTGGACTCACTCCAGGTTCTGGGTAGGGGACCAATGAACAGTGGACACTCCACTGCTACCCACATTCTAGTCACATGACGTGGGTTAACATTAAACAAACATTTCTTTTAATAATCTGAATGTGCATTTCAGGGTTACCCAGCAATTGTAGAGGTAGCTATTTTTTTATACATCTGTAAATGCTAATACAATTAGCTTTACCCAGTAATTGCTCGTACTATACTTGTCTTCTATGACATTTTTAATAGGAAGCATTCTTTTCTATCTCTGGTTTGCCTAGATTGAGATGGGCACCTGCACAGGGAATGAGAATCCATTTTCATCCCTGTAAATCTCCCTGCAGCCCACACCAGTTATGACCAAGTGCACTAAAAGTAATGTCACATCACTTCTGGGTACCTGGCTTTTACATTTGTAGGGTGTGAGGATTCTGAAGAGTGGGCCAGGTGAACCACTGAATTTGTGGCTGTTTTAAGAGCATTTGGGGCCATTTTCAGGCAAAAACTGGCCCATAAATTAGCTCAAAAAGTATTGATTTTTTACAGATTATGGGGCTTGGGCGTTTTGGCAGCTGGAAAAAGGAAGTTCAGGATTGTTCCCCCACCTCTGGTGGAGACATTTCAAGGCATCTAGAAACCCTTTCCTTTGCAGCCTATGCAGCCTATTTGGGTTGGGAAAGGCTGGTGTATGAAGCAGAAGGAAGCCCAAATTTGATTACATGTAAGAAAATTTTGTTTTCACAATGCCCTGAATTGTCTTCAATGTTTCTTGGGGAAAGGCCTAGCATTACAAGAAACTTTTCTTTGGAGATTATCAGACATAAAAACAAAAACAAAAAACCAAGCAGCTCGCGAGAACAACGTCACTGTACCACCAAAGGCTCCCAATATCGCATGACACCATCCTCTTCTTGTACTTCCTACATTCTCCCTCCATTACTGTCAGGAAGTTCCTCCTAATGTTTAGGTGGAAACTTCCACTAATGAAAAGCAGTACCTTTTTTTGTTGCTCCAGCACAGAGAGAGAACAGAGCAAGCACGCCAGGAAGACAGTGCATGTGATATTGGGATCCTTTGGCAGGCATTTTTTTTATTTCTCCATGGCAGGGGGTTGGACTGGATGACCCTTGTGGTCTCTTCCAACTCTATGATTCTATCATTCTAACTTTCTATCATTATATCATATTTTTGGCTGTTGAGCATACTGTTTAGTTTATGGGGGCGGGTAGCTTTGTGGTTTTGATTTTTAAAAAAACAAGTATTTTTCCAAGTGTGTAATTCCCCCAAGTAGGCTAATGCTTCCCTCTTGTTTTTCAGTGGCCTTCTTTGGCTACATCGCTGTTGGCATTCACCATCTGAGTTCAGTATTAGCTGGAAAGGTATTACCTCAAAATTTTTCTTTATAGCTCCCTATGTCAGGAGTAGGCGACCTGAGAGTTTTGACTATGATTCTTTCAACTGCTTGACATGGACTATGCTGGCTGGGCCTAATGGGAGTTTTAGCCAAAGACATCTGCAGGGCAGCAAGTTGCTTACACTGTGTAGAAGTACTAAAATCTTAATCTAAAAGAAGAAGAACTGATAATCCAGGCAGGAATAGCTCGTGGGAGAGGCACTATAGCTGTGACCTTTGCAAATGATTTAAAGGCATTTACTCTTACAAAGCAATTCCATCTACTTTTTCTCCCTCTCCAAAGAAGCAAATGTGAGAAAAGTTCAATAACCCATCACTAGGTTACCCGCCCTCTCTCTCACACACACACACACCATGCAGTGATATTGAGAATTTGTACAATATGATGAAGCTACAGTTTGGTTTGCAGGTGAAGACCTTTGGCAAGGAGTAATGTCCCTCCATTCCAAGAAAAGCTATTTCCCCTTGTCCACATTTTTAAAAGTTGGTTATTCATGGTCAAAATCACACAAGATGTGCTGCTATTTTCTTGGATTGCACCAACAGTATTTGTACAATATTTGTAGTTGTGTGTGTATGTGTAATAGGTGAGCAAATGACTGCTTTCTCAGTCCTGGAACTCTAGATGCCTAGAAAGACCATTTCCTCCCCAGCTGCAGTTAAATGAAACTGTGGTTATCAATACCATGGATACAGTGCACCACCTGTATATCATATTTGCTTTGCTTCATTCAAAGCAACAATGTTGTATACTATGGCTCTTTAGTTTCTTCTGTGGCAATAAAGCTTACTGTTTAACCCTGAAGCTACTGTCCAATGACTCTGAAGACGTGGTTACAGGACACCTGGAGTCACATCAAGAGAACATCATTTGTCACACTGTTTTGTGGCTTTTATCCACCCCCTCTAATCCATACTCTGACTCACTATGAGCTGTCCTGACAATATCTGGTAACCTGGCTCTTTTGTCATGGTCAGGACAACTCATAGTAATAGCCACAGTCACAGGAATCTGATGATAAAAAGCTCACAACAATTGCACTCTCTTGGACACACTGAGTAAACACTGGGGGTTACCTATTAATCTGAGAAGATACACCAAATTGAAGAGGGTTGAACTCTCTTGAAACTGAGATTTGAAGATGATGAAATTCCAGAATTGAACAGCTTTTAGAAGCATGTTGCTGTACCAGTTCTTGAATACCACAGAAATATAATAAATCCCATAGGGGCATTATACCTTTCAAAATATGACTCCAGAGTTAAAAGCTGATGGTGAGGATTAGTAAACATATTACTCATGAAACCACCTGGCAGACTTACCTGGGTCCACTGTACTGCTGTGGTTCCAGTCTTTTATGTCAGGTCATATCCAAAGGAGATGTTGGAGGACTGCTCTTCTGCACCCCAGTCACAGGCCTGTCACAGAGTACAATTCCTGTGGGCCATTGGACCCCTCCAGAACCCACCCTTGTGTTGCCCCAGAATTTGCTACTGCCATAGTAGCAGTGGGAAAATCTCTGATTTTTTTTTTAAACATGTAATCAAGGCCATCTGGGATCTCACAACTTATTTTTGCACACCCATGCACACCTTGCTTATGTGTCAATGTTTTGTTGCCATGACTGAATCTACTGTAGAAAAATTACTTTTTTTTTTTTTGCATGAAAACAAGGTGCACAGAGGATGCCATTTACCTGGTGTGACACACAGGTGCACCAGCTGACTTTATGACACTGTTCAGCCTGGCAGCCTCGTCACTTACGCTGCCACCAAATAAATATCTGTGGAGACCACATCCCCCTTATACCTTTCTTGGACTGGGGTTTGACTTAATCTTGATAGCACTTTTATCAGTGTGTTTACTCACAGGGTTAGCATGCCAAATAAATACCAGTAAGGGAAATAATTCATAAGGAGTCTGGATTTGATAAACAAAATATAAAGATTGTTTTATTGGTTGAACAAAATAACAGAAATGCTTTGAACTTTGTCTTCAACTTGGTTAACTTTAAACTGGTTGCTAGTCCCACTCTGTGGTGGCCATATAATTTCAGAATCTGCCAGACTTCATAGCAACTTGTGAGGTTCTCTCTTTATTCTCATTCTATATTCCAATCAGCTTCTTTTCTTCTTAACACTTCTTCTCACTGCACATACATTCCCTCAGCAGCGCTCACAACCATACACACATTCCAGCCCTGTCTTCATCACATCACATCTTCAACTCTCTCTTGCCATCTCATTTTCCCCAACTGTCATATCCCTTTTTATCACTCTAGGAGACCCCTCCCATACCAGTTTCCCACCACAGGATTGGTTTCTTCATGCTCTCTTCCCATTCTCTCATCAACATTCCATTAGACACTCATCACCTGCTCTCCACAACTGGATTTTGGCAAAGTTTTTGATAAGGTCTTCCATAATATTTTGATTAGCAAAATTAATGTGGAATAGATGGGAACACTGTCAGATGGATCCATAATTGATTGGAAAACTGCTCCAAGAGTCATCATCAATGGTTGTGCTTCAAACTAAAAGGCAGTTTCTAGTGGAGTGCCTCAGCAGTCTGTCCTAGGGCCATTACTCTTCAACATTTTTAGCAGTGACTTAGGTTATGGGGTGGAGGGGGATCCTTATCAAATCTGCAGATGACAGAAAACTGGGAGAGATGGCTAGCCCATGGGAAGATAGGAATAGAATCTCGATAAACTAAAAAAATGGGCCAAAATTAATAAAATGATATCCAATAGAGACAAAGGCAAAATTCTACATTTAGACCACAAAAACAAATGCCCACTTATAGGATAGGGAATACATGGCTCAGCACTTTTACATGTGGAAAGGACCTTGGAGTTATTGTTGATAATACGTTAATTGTGAGCCAGCAGTGTGATTCTGCAGCAAAGAAACTAAATGCTATTTTAGCCTGCATTGATAGAAGCATGGCTTCCAACACACGAGAAGCAATAATCCCACTATATTCTGCACTGGTCAGGCCTCATCTGAAATACTCTGTCTAGTCCTGGGCACCTCATTTTAAGAAGGATATAGGCAAATTGGTGCAGGTTCAGAAAAGGGCAATGAGGATGACAGGAGGCATGGAGAACAAAACATATTGAGAAAGGTTGAAGGAGCTGGGCATGTTCAGCTTGGTGAAGAGAAAATGGGGGTGGCATGATAACCCTATTGTCACAGAGGGAAGGGGGCAGATCTGTTTCCTGCTGCCCTAGAGGGTAGGATTAGGTCTAAGGTTTTGAAATTACAGGGTAGTAGATTTTGATTGAACACTAGAAGGAACCTCTTGAGAGTAAGAGTGGTTTGGCAATAAATCCAGTTGCCTAGAGAGGTGGTGAAATCTCCTTCTCTGGACATCTTCAAAAAGAGGCTGGACAGCTACTTGCTGGATATTCTTTAGCCTGGGATCCTGCATCGAGCAGGTGGTTATGTATAACTTTGGCATAAAAAATATTACATTTGACATATTAAAAGTACAGTCTATTAGAAAATATTTACCAGTTGAAATATTTTTTGAAATTCTATTGTGTGTTAAAATGGAGCTACAAGGTTCTCTGCTGTAAGGAACAACTGAGCTGCACAGGGTGTCTTTGGTTTTCCAGTTTATGAAAAAATGGGCGGGTACTCCAATAAAAACAGATGAAACCATCAGTTGTTTTTTTTTCACAAGAAATTTTTATTATACACCTCATAATAAAATATCCAATTATAGAAATATAAATCTTGTATCATGGGTTCAGTGACCGCCATTATCTTCAACTCATTACAATTAATATGACACAAATCTTTACTTATATACAATAATTAAATTGTATTTACTTATATCAGAAATGTATATACTTGTGTATGAATACATATACATATATATATAAGAATTGTGTTTGTATATATGTGTACACCTCCCCCTTTTTTATATATCCTATTGACTTTCGCCGTTCCTTTCTTATAATATTATATCCTTACGAATAGTTAAAAAAGAAGAAAGAAGAGAAAAAAAGAAAAAAAAGAAAGAAAAAAGAAAAAGAAAGACGAGAGACCCCAAGCCTCCCACCCTTCTCCTCCCCCCCCAAAAAAGAAGAAAAAAAGAAGAAGAAGAAGAAGAAAAAAAGAAGAAAGAAAAAAAGACAACTTCCTTTCCGAAACTAGTTCCATCTCTCTGAAATTCCCCATTCCTTCTTATCTCTTAGAATTATCTGCTACCTTTACTAAGTTTGTATAATTTCTCTTATGTGTTGCGCATATTCATGCTACTTTAAATCTGTTACGTTGTATATCATACCAAAAACTTCTGGGAGATAAGTGGCATTGGTATTATTCCACATATTATTGTTTTCATCTACTACCATTACTTATTGATGGCTAATAAATTCTATTTATCCCGCTTAGTCTCTCCATTGCTCCTTTTTTCTCCCCTCCCTTTTTGCGAAGGGAAATAAAGAAAATGTGTATTGGTATATTAGATTTTATTTATACATTAATTGCTGCCAAGTCTCCCCACTTATCCTTTAAAAAGTTGGAAAAGGCTTTCCAGTCTTCATAATGTTTGCCCAAGGATTTGCCCTTTAACAACATCGTTAATCTGTCTGATTCTACCATTTCTCGTGTTTTCATTATCCATTCTTCAATAGTTGGCGTTTGTTTGGACTTCCATACTCTTGCATATTCAATTCGAGCAGCCGTCAGCATATAAAATATCATTTTACCATGTTCCCTTTCTAAAGCTCCATTTATCATCCCAAGAAGGTAACATTCTGGTTTGAGTGGGATGTTAACATTTAGTATTTCTCTTATTGTTTTTTGTATTCTTTTCCAATAGTTCCCGGCTTCCTCGCAAGTCCACCAAAGATGGTAGAAGGTACCAACTTCGTGATCACACTTCCAGCATTTACTTTTCGTACTTTTGTACATTTTTGATAGTCTGTAAGGGGAGTGATGCCACCTCAAGTACATCTTATAGACGTTTTCTCTGACGTTTTGACTTAAGGTGTATTTCATCCTATCCGTCCACATTTTTTCCCATTGTCTTAGCTCAATTTGGTGACCTATATTTTGGGCCCATTTTATCATTGCCTCTTTGATGGTATTGTCCTCTGTCTCCCATTCCAATAGAGTTTTGTACAGTCTTGTAACCATGTTTTTATTTCCTAATTGGGTAATTCTGTCCCATATCGATTTGTCCATTTCAATACCGTCTAATTTTTTGTCCATATTATATCTTTCCTTTATCTGTCTATATAGGTACCAATGACAGTCAATTCCGTCTGCTCCCAATTCCTCTTGTGTTTTAATGCGATGTTGGCTCTCCTTTCTTACTATCATCTCTCCATACGTAATCCATTTTTTTGATGGGATGCCTTCTCTGCTATAGAAGGCTTCATGGGGGGATGCCCAAATCGGTATATTTGGGCACAGCCTAGCTTTATATTTTTTCCAAACTCTTAGTAGTGTACCTCTAATAAAATGATTATTAAAATCCTTATTGATTTTATCTTTACCGTAAAAAAGATATGCATGAAATCCAAATCTATTTCCTTCTCCCTCAATTTTCAGCAGTCTTTCATCTTCCAAAGTGGTCCACTCTCTTATCCATGTCAGACAGCTTGCTTCGTAGTAAAGTCTCAAATTGGGGACCCCCAGACCTCCGCGTTCCTTCACATCCTGGAGAGTTTTCATTTTAACCCGTGGTTTCTTTCCCGACCAAATAAATTTTGATATGTCTCCTTGCCATTTTTTTAAGTCTACCTCGTTACGAATAATCGGGAGCATTTGGAATAAGAATAGAAGTTTAGGTAAAATATTCATTTTTATTGCCGATATACGTCCTAAAAAAGAAAGTCCCAAATTTTGCCAGTTCTTCAAATCTTTACTTATTTCCTCCCATGTTTTCTTATAATTATTTTGGAAGAGATCCGAATTTTTATTTGATATGTTAATACCCAAATATTTTGCTTTCTTAACTATTTGGAATTCTGATTTTTCTTCCAAATCTTTTTTTTCCTTCTCCATCATATTTTTTGTAATGATTACTGTTTTATCATTATTAACTTTTAGTCCAGATATAACTGCGAATTCCTTCAAAACCTCCGTGAGCGTGTTTATCTCTTCCAAGGGATCTCCTAGAGTTATCACTAAGTCGTCCGCGTAAGCTCTAACTTTATAATTGAACTTCCCAATTTTAACTCCATTTATTTTTGTTTCTTCTCTTATCCTTCTGCATAGTCCCTCAATTATCATCAGAAATATAAGTGGGGATAGGGGACATCCTTGCCTTGTCCCCTTTTGTATCTGAAGATCCTCTGTGCATTCCCCGTTGATTATTAATTTCGCCGATTGGTTGTTATAAATGATTTTCATCCAATTCATAAATCTCTCCCCCACGTCTATTTCTTCTAGGATTTTAAACATATTTCGCCACTTGACCCTATCGAAGGCCTTTTCCAAATCGAGAAAGATTAGAGCAAGTTTTTTGTCATTATGTTTCTCGTAATATTCTATCATGTTCAAAATGAGCCGTACGTTATCTTTCAGATATCTCCCTGGAAGAAATCCCCTTTGATCTTGATGTACCCAACCTGAGAGTATTCTTTTCAATCTATTTGCTAATATCGAAGTAAATATTTTATAATCAACGTTCAATAGTGAGATCGGTCTGTAATTCTTAGGCTCACATGGATCCCGGTTTTCTTTATGTATGAGTGTAATGTTTGCTACCTTCCATGAATTTGGGGACACTTCTTTTGTTATTTCATTTAAAGTTTTCTTAAGCGGTAGCGCCAATTGGTCTTCCAACACCTGATAATATTTCGCTGGGAGTCCATCCGGCCCTGGGGCTTTATTTGGTTTCAAATTCCGTATTGCTTCCATTATTTCCATCATTGAAATAGGTTGGTTTAATCCGACTCTTTGCTCATCTGTGAACTTCTTCCAATTGAATTTCTCGAACAATTTTTGAATTTCTTCCTCTACTATTTCCTTCTCTTTATATAATCCCTCAAAAAAGTTTCTAAAGGTGTCTTTAATTTTCTTTTGCTCTGTATGTATCTGTCCATTTAATCTAACCTTAGCGATAACATTTCTTTCCTTCATCTTTCTAAGCCTAAGAGCTAACCATCTTCCCGATTTATTTGAGTGTTCAAAGTGAGATTGTTTCATGAATTTCAGTTTCTTTTGAATTTCTTCCACCATTTCCGTTGATATTTGACTTTGAAGTATTCGTATCTCTACCTTTACTTCTTTTTTATTGGGGTTTTCTTCCAATTCCTTTTCCTTTTTTCTTATTTCTGCATTGAGTTTCAATAGTCTTTCAGATTTCCTTTTCCTTATTTCTCTACTTTGCTGAATGAAGAACCCCCGCATGACCGCCTTCGAGGCTTCCCAGATTGTACTCGCACTCATTCCTTCCGTTGTGTTCTCTAAGAAATACCATTCCAATGTTTGTTTGGCTCTCTGGATAATTTCATCTTTCTGAAGTAAGTATTCATTCAATCGCCAGTTGAAGCCAGCTTTGTATTCCTTTAACTCTAGTAACACTGGGTTGTGATCCGACCAAATCCTCGGAAGAACTTCCATTCTTTGGATTGTATTACCCATAGATCTTGATAACATGAAAAAATCTAATCTGGAGAAGGAGTTGTGCCGGGGAGAATAAAAAGTATACTCTTTTGCGTCACCATATTTATGCCTCCATGCATCTATTAAAGTAAGGTTTTCCCTCATCTCCTCAAACGTTTGGGGTAATTTCCCTTGTAGGTTTTTTATCTTCTTTGCTGATTTCCTATCCTTTATAGGTGAGATAACCCCATTCCAGTCTCCAAAGATGATTATCCGTTCATGACTATAATCCAGTATTTTTATCATAAGTTCCCGATAAAATTTTCCTTTCTTTTCCAATGGTGCATATATCCCGATCAATAGAGTTTTCTTTCCTTGAATGATTCCTTCTACTCCTACATAATGACCATTCACGTCAGAGAATATCATATCTGCCTTAATTTTGTTATTCACAAACATAACCACTCCTTTCTTCTTTTCCTTAGATGCCGATATGAATTCTTTACCTAGTTTTTTGTTCACTAATAGATGAGTATCCTTATTTCTAATGTGGGTTTCTTGCAAGCATATAACATCGTATTTTTTCTTCCCCAGCAAATGATATACTTTCCTTCTTTTTTCAGGCTGATTAAGTCCCTTTACGTTCCATGTCAAAAGTTTTAGATTCATGTTTGATTTCGTTTGTACCATTATTGATTGTTAGTTATCAACTTTTCCTTCAGTCCTCTATTTATTTGTCAAATTCCAGATTTGATTCAGATTCGTCCAATATTTCTTCTTCCTCTCCCTCCTCAGGATCTAACTCTTGTTCATCTTCTCCTTCTTCCTCCTCTTTATCTGTTTGTATTTTCCCCTCCTCCTCTTCCATTCGTTGATTCTTTCCTTTTTCTTCCTCCTTCGCCTTCTGTCTTAAATCCTTTTTGTATTTCGTTAGAAATTCTTCAGCTTTTTGAATTGAGTCTATTTTAAATATCTTCTGTTTAAATCTAAAAGACACTCCCTCCAGTCTTTCCCATCTATATGAGATTCCATTCTGTCGTAAATGTGACGTTAGTGTAGCATAGTTCCTTCTTTTCTTTAATATTCTTATTGGTATGTCCTTAAAAACTGTCAGTTCTGTGTCTTCAGTTTTCAATCTCTGCTCATATGTTCTTTGTAATATTTCATCTCGAGTCCTCTTCCTAACAAAGTAGATTACTACATCTCTTGGGAGGTTTTTCTGTTTTGCAATTCTTGATGCGATTCTATAAATTTTATCAACTTCCCACTCGAATTCCACCCTTGATTTACCCATCAAATCTGCAAAACTTGGGATGAGAATTTTATATAGGTCTTCATTTTGTTGCTCTTTCAAACCTCTTATTTTAATGCAGTTTTCTCTCCATTTTTGTTCCTGAAGAGCTCTTTCATCCATTTCCTGTTCATATTTTTGTTCTAAGTCTTCAGCTTTGGCTTCTAGTTTTCCTGTCTTCTTCTCTAAGCTGGATACTCTTTCTTTAGTTTGTTTCGTATCTTGAGTCAATTTCTCTAATGAGTCTTTAATTCCTTTAAGTTCTTTCTTCATGTCCTGTTTGATTTCGGTTCTCATATCTCTTATTTCTGTCCTCAACAGTTTTAGTTCCTCCAAGATCGTGAGTTGGCTAATATTCTGTTCTAATGACGGTCTTCTTTGTATCTGCGCTGCTTGTGCTGCTGCTTGAGCTGTAGTTTTCCTCAAAGTCATCTCTATTTTCTTCTCCTTTTTATCCATTATTTTAGGAGAGGTGGGCAAACTGGCTGCAGTTAGTGGTATAATGAGAGTTTAATATAATGAAATTTGTATTTTATTATTTACCCTTGTTAGGGCATTCAAGGTCAGAGGTGAGAAAGAAAGAGAAAAAGAGAAATTTAATACCCACCACCTGTATTTCAAAATCCGCAGTCCATTATTAAATTTACTACCTAATCCTCAATAATCCAAATTTATAATTCAGTCACCAGTAATCAGAATCCAAATTCAAATTTCAGACCTCAAAAACAATAATAATTATGGTTATCAACACCAATACCACTGTACAGCCAGTCCGGGTATCTCTCAGATATGTTCTCTTTTCTTCAAAGAATTTTTCCCAACCTATCCCTCTCCCCTATACTTCCCCCCTTCCCTTTCTTTCCCTTCCCCCCCCTTTCCCTATACCCCCCCTTCAAAAAATCGTAGAATTCCTATAAGAGTTGCTATATGTACCAGATAGGATTTGTAAAGTGTACAATGAAGAGGAATTACCTAGAGGGTCTTATGTATATATGTATATATGTATATATATATATGTGTATACTATAAAGTCTTATGTATATATATATATATGTATATGTGTATACCAAAGTTCCAGCCAGTCAATTTGATAGTTTACAAACAATATTATCAGATAGATCTAATTATCAATTGTACACTAAATATACGTTGGATGTTACAGAATGAAATACAATTAGTTTTAAACAGTCCCTACCCCGTGGTTTATATCAATCCACTTTATATTCCAGTTTCAATTTCAGTTTCAGAACCCTTCCCTTCCTCCCTCCACCCTGTGTCCAACCCAAGATCTGACCTCTCCCTATAGACTTCTTCAATTCTTCCCCCTTCTCCTTAAATTCTTATCCTCAGCTTCTTTTTCTTGTGAGCTTCCTTCTCCCCCTGTTCTTACCCCTTCCTTTATCCTTTATCCTTCTGTCTTCACTTCCTTAACTTCTCCCCTCTCACTTTCTTCTCCTCTTCCCTTCTCCTCTCTCACTTCCCCTCCCTTTTCCCTTCTCTATCTCTCTTCTACCCTTCTTATTCCCTCTTCACTTCCTCGTTCCCCCACCAACCTATCTAATTCCTTCCTAAACACACTTACCCGCACCCTCCTTCACTTTCTACACCCTCACCCACCTCTTCCAAACACCTCTTCAGCACCCCTCTTTATCTTCCTTCTGTTTCACCGATCCCCCAAACTAGATTGTCACCCTTTTATTTTATTGTATTTTAGCCCACTTATTTACGGTCCCGAGTCCCCCTCTCCATGTATCTCCGTTGTCCCGCGTCCTCTGTTCTCTGCCGCTCCGTCTCCCTCCGCCTTTCGTATCTCTCTCTATCCTCGTCGTTCGGTTTTCCTCCGTCTCTGCACAGCTGTCAGCCCAGCGCCAATCAATCTCCGCCTTTCTCTGTAGATATGGCTGTCCCGCGTCCTCTATTCTCTGCCACTCCGGCTCTCTCCGCCTCGTCGTTCCTCCGTCAGTCCAGCATCAATCTCCACCTTTCTCTGTAAATATGGCTGTCAATCTCTTTTGCCCCTCCTTTCACTCTTCTTTCGTCTTCTCTCCCGGGCTGGTTAATGGTGATCGCCTCTCCCCTTTCCACTCACTCTGAAAACGCCAGGGAGAAGTAGGGGGGGATCCACAACTGTCCACCGCCGCCGAACTACCGCCCTGTATCCGCCAATCTACGTCCACATTCACAACCACATCAACACATTGAATCACCAGAGGCACAAAACAAAGTTCAGACCGGCAACTCTCACTATTTTACTCAGTCCTCCTCTATCAGATGGTCCACAATACTTTTCCACAGTCCCGATCCTCCTCCTACTGTCCCCATGGCAGCTCCGTCGCCATTTTATTCCTCTGGTCTCAATTATCAGTTGTTAACGTTAATACTAATCCAATATAAGCTCTGATACTCAAATAAATTTCATTCCTTCCGCATTTAAGATATTCAATTGTCAACAGAATGAACTTCCCACTGCATTTAAAGTTTGAACTTCGTTATACTCACAGTCCTTATGCAATACCATATTCTGAAAAGCTGAGGTAAAAGTAGTTCGTCGCAAGGTTGTAGTCTCTCGGACTAGTTTCGGCAATCCGATGGTTGTATTCTATTTTTAAACAAATTTTCTAAAATTGACGGCAGCGCTTATGCCGGATCCCCGGCTGCCACGCGAGGCTGTGGTGTGCTCCGGTCTCCTCTGCTCTCTGTCGCCCATGCGGTCCACCGTTCGGTGCCCGCTCTTCTAGGGTGCAGACAGGCAGGAAACAGACCTCCGCGAGCCCCTCCGACTCCCCCTTGCCTGGGGAAGAATTTTAAACCCCCTGATCTTGCAAATCGCTGGGTTTAAAGTCCCCGTGTGGCTGAGCTTCCACCGGAGCTTCAGTGGAAGATCGGTCGCACCGCCATTGTCAACCGGAAGTCCAGATGAAACCATCAGTTTTGATAAAGGTAATGAAAACGGTTTTGTCTTCTCTAGTCCTCCATAGTGTCAAACAGACATAAAGCACTCAATCCTGTAAAAAGAACTGACAAAAGGGAACCAAGACCAAGAATTGTAATGACGTGTGATACTGTACTTATTCCTACCAAAAAGTCTACCTGCTACATACCTTTTAGAAATAACATAGAGGCAGTACATATAAGAATGCTTTGTCTTCAATATTTTATTTAAAATTCTAAAAGAAAATATCCTATAATCCATTTCCCCCCCCCCTTTCTTCTGGAAAAAAATGGCTTTGGGGGAAATCCCCTGTCCTCATTTTTTTAAAAAAAAACCCTCCTCATTCTTCTGTTTTTCCCTCCTGGGCTTTCACTTCTCTAGGAGCCTTTGCATCTCTAGGGGATCTCCATGTCTCTAGAGCCCCCAAAATCAACTGCAAGGATCTCATGAGGAGTTGTATTTCTCGCAGCATTTTTTCATACCTTCATTACATCACCATTCAATTATTGCAATGTTTCCTACATGGGGCTACCCTAGAGGAATGCCCAGAATAACCCATTTCTACAAAACAAAGCAGATGGCCTGCTGCCATGTGCATGGCATTGTAATCACATCAGCCCACTACTCAAGGATCTGTTGTTGTTGTTGTGTGCATTCAAGTCATTTCCGACTTATGGCAACCCTAAGGTAAATCCATCACAGAGTTTTCTTGGCAAGATTTGTTCAGAGGGGGGGGGTTGACTTTGCCTTCCTGTGAGGCTGAGAGAATATAACTTGCCCAAGGTCACCTAGTGGGTTTCCATGGCCAAGCAGAGATTTGAACCCTGGTCTCCAGAATCATAGTACAACACTCAGATCATGCTGGCTCTCCCAAAGATCTGTTCTAGGGCAGGCAAAGTGTGGCCCTAGAGTGATCCTGAGATGACATGCACCCCCTGCTTTGTGGCCCCTGGTGACCCCAAACCATTTTTTTCTGTCAGAAATTGTGCATTGCTCCTCCTCAGAACCTCTAATATTTTTAAATGTTTCTTTTAAACAGCTCAGAGTGCCCCTCACTTGTTTTTTCCAATTTGACATACTGTAGTTTTGTTTGTTTCTTTGGCATTTTGACAGCCCACACAGACCCTAGAAGGCCCCAGTGCAGATAACTGGTCCCTGGACCCACAAAGTCAGAATTCTGGATAAGGGAGACTCAACCTGTATTGACTTTTAAAAGTAGCCTTTCATGCTCTGGACATATGTGGTCTTGCTTAAAAATTTGTACTTCAACTATTAGATGTTATTCCTTTGACAGCAAAATGTATTGTCATGAGAAAAGATTAGTCGAAGGATTTCTTCTGGTAAACTCCTCAACAAAATCAAAACTCTTAATCCAGCAGGAATTAACTAAATTATGAATCATGAAAGTCTGTGGGTGTGTGTTGTTGTTTTTTTAATTAAAGCGTTATCATCAGGATAGTATATAAATGCTAGCTACTCACATAGTTTACTGGATCAAACTGACTTGTTGATTCTTCTTTAGCTGCAAAACCAAGGTAAGAAAAGGACACAAGTACAATTTAGAGTAAGTGTCCAGTGCTAAATGGGGTACTGTAGTGCAGTGGCAGCACTAAGGGTGTGGGGAGAAGCCGTATTGCATCAGGCAACCCTGTTGGGGTGTGTGTGGCATCATCCTCAGTGATGCCAGAGCAGCAGTGCCTCTTAGCTAAGGGAAAGCACAAAAAATGTTATGTTATTTATCAATTTCAGAATTCCATGACTTAAAAATGATATTTGTTGAGCTGGTTACTTGAAATGTCACCTCTATGATACATTCTATGAATATATCAAGTTTCCAATAGATCTTTTAAAAATATTGCCACAGGAAAAGCAAAGCTGAAAATGTCTGAAAATCCACACATATAACTGTTTCACTCTAGTTTTCAGGCAGATGTTTGATTTTTTTTAATTTTATTTTTTTAATTAGGTATTTATACCCCGCTCTTCAGCCACAAAGGCTATCAGGACAGCTTACAATCTGTTTTTAAGCAATAGCAATTTACACATATACACTGCATTAAGCAGTTTCCATTGTGTGTTAGCTAATTGCCCCCACAAGCCGGGTACTCATTTTACTGACCTATGAAAGGATGGACGGCTGAGTGAACCTTGCAGCCCTCTGGAATCAAACTTGCAACGTTGTGACTTGCAGTAGCGGCATTTTAACCACTGCACAACCAGGGCTCCCTGATATGTTTCTGTCTAATGTTTAAACAGAACTTTCAGAGGCAGCTTGTGTACTTTCTGAATGTACAAGTTCTTACAAAAGTCAGGAGCTCATTCATCACCACACTGACATGGAATCCATCAGCCACCACTGTGTATCCTCTTCTGACTTGTCAGGGAAGTCAGTTCTTTATTGGCTAGGTGAAATTCTGAATAGCCATTCGAAATGATTAAGGTTTGCCTGGTCCATTGAAACCTGTAGCCCCAACTGCTGGCTAACTTGTCTCATGCATGGTCAGCCCACCCTCTTAACGTTCCCAATTTGGCAAAGACAGTCCTGATTAATCCTCTGACATCCACTTTTTCAGCTTTTTCAGCTAAGGGTTTTTAAAATGTCCCCATTTCTCTCTCCTCCTCCAATCATCCCCCTTTGTCCTCAGTTTGATTGCTGCAAACTGACTTCAAAGTTAACTCAGGAGATGGGAGAAGAGAGAAGGGATAGAATCTTGCCCATCCTGGTAGAAATAGGCAAAAGCAAACAGCTGCAGCCCTTCCAAGCGTGTGTGTTCTTCCTCATTAATAACTTTGCTATCTTGTCCACATTCTGATGTTGCTTTGCCACACGTCTCCAATTTTTCATTTGTGAAATGTTGGAGATTATGGAGGTCAATTTCATTCTGATGTTTCCAATATGCATTCCATGTTGCAAGGGGAATCAGGTGTATTGTATGTGCCTGTTCCTTTAGTTATGATCCCTCTCAGAGCTTCCATCCCACTTCCAAATTGTCTTCCTAGAAGAATCTCCTATGGCAGCTTCTCAGATCCAAAATGGTATGCAAGGCAGGTATTTTGGAGGGGACCATATTTCCAAGATCTAAAAATAATTCTGGTCTATTATTATTTAGTATCACTACTAAAATGAGTCTGTATAATCTTTTCAGTCATTCAACAGAGCTGTGATTATACAGCTGCTATAAAATGAAACAGCTGAGTTGTAATTTCCTGATACTGGTTGGTTGCTGTGCATTTCTATTGTTTTTAAAGTATATTGTTTATTATATCCAGCCCTGTGCTTGTTCTCCAATGAAAGGCAAGATATGCATATTATTTAAAAGTGCTTGTTTGTTTCTTTGTTTATGAATGAATGCATGTATGCAAGCAAGCATACCTGGGACCCATTCCACCTTTGCTATGATTTTAAGAGAAGGGATGAGGAAGATGAAAATTGTATTTCAATGCTCAAGTGGGAACCATAGCATGAAAATGTTATTTTTATTTTTAAAGATTACAGCTCCCAGGAACTCCCAGCTAACATCCAGAAAAGTAACACAGAGGGTGTCTTCTATAGCAATCGGCCAAGTTTTAATAAGCTGTGGGGGGGTGGGGAGAGATATGAACTGTTTCTCACTAATATTTTTCTAGGTTTCTCTACCATCATGAAACTGCTGGTTCTTCTTTCCTGCATTCTGTGTGTAGCAGTTGCTGTCCCAGTTCGTGTAAGTACTATAATATTGGGCAAGGAGATGTGCAGAAGTATGAGGGCGACCCCTACCTGTCTCATACTTACAACTTCTTGATAATATAATTTTTCCTGTACAATGAACCCATGTAGAAATTAACTTTAAAAAAAATAACAGAGGACAATGTAAAAGAGGTAGCTGGAGCAATTTGGGCTTTTTTTTACACCTGGGGTTTTCCCTGCATATACTATAGGTTCTGCATTGAAATATATAAATAGACATATGCATTTTGCCCAGAAACCCAGATTGACAGGTAAGGCCAGTCCTGCTATTAGGTGAAGTGAGATTTGGGGTGTAATGAAAAGACAGCAAATTGTTAATTTTGGTGCTTATTTTTGTTCTTCTTCTTTTTTTTTTTTAAAGTCAGTCAGTTAAGACAGGGCAGGGGGGACTCCTCCCTAAAGAATTTTCTTTTCTTTGGTTTCTGACTTGGAAAAGTCCCAATTTTCAAAATGTCTTGGGTAGGCCCTCTCTATGGTTCTATTATTGCATTTATTGCAAAACCACAAAGACCCATGGCAGAAGACCATGACAAGGAAGGCTGAAGCCTCCATGGCTTTGGGAGTGAGAGGAGGAGCAACGTAAGCCACTGTTGTTTCCCCTGCCTTTTCACCTACCTTTGCCTCAGTTAGGCAGGTTTTTCCATTGTCTTGACTCTCATAATGGTCCACACAACTGTCCCATGTTGTGGCTTCCATGTCCCTCTGACAGTGACTCCAACATAGGTTTCAGTTAAATCTGTAAAGGAGCTGTCCAAAGTGTTGAACCCTAGCCCAGAATAGGTTCAGCACCTTGGATCACTCCTTTAAAGTTTGGACTAAAGCCTGGAGCAGAGATTCACCATCCTACTCACATGGTGGCTGCCAGTTGCTACTGTTGTGAAGTGAACTAAGAAACTAGAATGACTATTGGAACTAGAATTATTACAGGAAATAACTGAAGCAATAGGGAGGCAATGGGGAATCAAATAGGTAGAAATTCTTGAGTTTGAGAATGATACTTTTAAAAAGTTACAGTAATACAGTATTTTCTCACAGAATACATGCATTTTTCAAAAAAAAAATAACTGAGTTCTAACCCTGTTTTGTTTGACAGAGGTCAGCAAGCTCCAGTGAAGAGGTAAGCCATTTCTGTATTTGAAATTTAGCATGGTAGAGGCAATTTGACATCCACACATTCCAGGAAAGGTCTTCAGTTCCTGGAAAATCTTTTTGGGAGGTTGTAAATATATTTTTTCATCATTTACTATATTTGTATCCTGCTTTTTAAGCCAAGGGTGGGAATCATGTGACCTTCTAAGTGTTTATGAATGACAGATCCAGCATTTCTCATCATTGGTTATGCTGGCTAGGGTGGCTGGGACATGTCCAACAACATCTTGAGGACCACATAATTCCTATCCACACTGTTGAGTATAAACCTCCCAAGGCAGCACATACAAGTGAGTAAAATGCATATATCAAACAGTACAAAATTTAAAACAAAACTAATGAATTAACTACTCCTGAAATAGCAGCAGTTTATTTGAAAATTAGCATAAAAGCATAACAAAAAAGGAAGCCTGGTGTTGAGAGCATTTTGTTACTCTAGTCTGAATGTAAGAAGTGCACATTCAACTTGGTTGCATCATGTTGCAGAACTTTATGCCTGTCTTAACCTTTCATGTCTCTGGCTTGTGTGAAATCTCAAACTGCTTTACAATAACAGTTAATTTGGAAGTGTAAGAAAAACTTTCCTTTCTGCTTCCACAGAGTCCTCCTCGTCCTCCTCGTGTGTTTCCTCAGCCACCAGTACAGCCAAATTTCCCTCCATTCCCACCTCAGCCAAATTTTCCTCCGTTCCCACCTCAGCCAAATCTCCCTCAGCAACCTCCACAGGTAAGTCCGGAGTGACATTAAGAGAAAGAAGTAACACGAAGGTCTATATTTATGAGAAGTTTCCCTTAGCTATACAGTTGTCCCTCCGTATCCACAGATTTGGTATCTACGGATTTAAGTATTCACAACTTGAAAATATTCTTTAAAAAATAATAATCCAAAAAGCAAACTTTGATTTTGCCATCTTATATAAGGGACACCATTTTGCTATGCCATTGCATATAATGGGACTTGAGTAGTCACGGATTTGGGTATCCGCGGGGGGTCCTGGAACCAAATCCCAGCGAATATGAAGGGACAACTGTAATTGGTTCCCACTTACTGAAACTGGTAATTGTGCTTCTGCTCATATATGGCTGCTTCACCCCTTGGTAAAACACAACAAGGCAAGAATAAAGTAAATATAGGACCCAAATCACAGGACTGACAGTTTAGATACCATACAGAGTCAGGAAGTAAGTACGAAGAAAGAAAGAGAGGGAAAGGCAGAGAGAGAGAATAAACCCACCTAAAAGATCAATGGTCTATAATAAATGCATTAGCCATACTGCTTTGTAACAACACTAATGGCAGAACAGTATATATGTGAAGGTAACTTCGGCATAAATCTGTTAGGAGAAAACTAATGTAATTTTGAAGATGGAGCAAGCTTGTTTGCTGCTGCTCCGGAGACTAGGACATGGAGCAATGGATACAAACTACAGGAAAAGAAATTCTACCTAAACATTAGGAAGAACTTCCTAATTGTAAGAGCTTCCTGATGGTAAGAGCTATTTGACAGTGGAATGTGCTGCCTCGGAGCATGGTGGCGTCTCCTTTTTTGGAGTTTTTTAAACAGAGGCTGGATGGCCATCTGTTGGGAGTGCTTTGATTGTGTATTCCTGCAGGCAGAGGCTTGGACTGGATGGCCCTTGTGGTCTCCTCCAGCTCTATGATTCTATTATGACAACTGATGTAAGCAATTGCCACCTGACAATAATCAGTATAAATAAGGCAACACTTGAAGAAGTGTCAGATGTATTTCAGAGCAACTATCTTCCTCAGTGGCTAATACTGAAGTTCTTTCTTTCCAGAAATCTTCTAATTCCTTCCACCAATCAGAGCCAAAAAAAATGGTTTACAGTTCCTCACATAGTAGGAATAAGAATACTTCTTGTCATCTTTTCTCCTTTTTTTGCATTTTGGGCTAACATCTAAACCTGCTAATGAACTATTAAAGTAGAAATTGCAGCACATATAGGAATACAAGTAGACCCAGTGTTGCTGGTCCTTCAGGTGGTGAGTGAGACCTTAAGTGCACAGTCTAGCTTGGATGAACTGTAACCGTATTTGTACCACTAGATGGCAAGCAACGAATGAGACTTAATTTGAATATGAGAAGAAATTAAACAACTCCAAGGCTTTGATCACTTAGCTCAAATGACAACTTCAGATGTTCTTGACCTATAACACCCAACAGCTGTAGCTGGCATACACAGTGGTTGGGGATTATGGGAGCTATAGGCCAAAAACATCTGGCCCACTTCTGGTTTAATACAATATCTGGGGCTGAATCCCTGATTATTCAAGAATATTGGTATATAATTAAAATTGCCTATTCTTTATTTCTGAAAGATTCTTCATCTTTAACACCTTTTACATCTTTATGATAGGGAGGTGCAATGTAATCCCCTCCCCATGCTAACAATAACTGTATCTGTCGAATTTAGATGGTACACATAGGAGACTTTTATTCACTTGTTTTTCTTTTTGGTGAGTTTACCAAAATCCACCAAAAAAAATGAAATTTTAAAAACAGAATGTGGGAGAAAGAGAAATGGACACATTTCCCCATCCCTGTTCAAAATAAGCACTTGGTTTTCTGTATCCATCTGTATTGCAAATAAAACAAGTATTTTTAGTGAAGCTGAGCCATTGGTAAGGAATGTTCCTTTTAGAGTTTCCATTCAATTCCCATCTCTATCTTGTTTCTTTTACAGTGGATACCTGTTGTAGTTCCCTATGATGTACCTCAGACACCTCAGGTAATTTTAAAATTTCTATGTATATGAGCATTATAGCACAAAAAACATGATCTACAAACAGGGCTCTGAGAGCCTGGGCAAGGTGGAATATTCTATTATGTCCCAGTCCATAAACTCCCATCATGCAGAGCTAAACTTATCCTACCACTCCTCTCTGAAGACATACAGTGCCCACCTCTCTATTGTCACTTGGATGATGCAATGGTGTGGTCAACTGTGCCCCTCCAGATGTTTTTGGCCAGGTCCCATCAGCACAAATCAGCGTAGCCAGTCTTGAAACTGGATTAATGGGGTGGCTGCTTATTTCCAGCCCTTTTGATAGAAATGGGTTTTCAGAAAATAGGTGTCAAAGATCAGATACTATGTTTGATGGGCAAGACCATATGTTTGAGACCCTAAGATGCTGTTGCTGCTCAGATTAGACAGTATTGGACTACACAGAAGTTGAACCATTAAAGAACAATAACATGTCTAAGGTTAATGTCTAGATAAAGTACGAAATGTGAGATTTAGAGAGAAAAGTGAGATCTAGAGTAGAATCCAGAGAAAATTAAGCACCTCTAAACTAAAAAACAAACAAACAAACCTGCTGAAATTTTCAAAAGGTGAATTTGTGTTGAATATTGTGATTCAACAGGCCCGAAAGAGAACAAAATAACACACACACACACAAACACAACCATAGTAGGGCTGGCAGTGCACAGTATGATATTTTTAAAAGTCTCTATAAAAGAAAGCCATAAAATTACTGAAATAAGATTGCCTCCATATTGGGAAGCATGTATGATTGATTAAATATTGTCCCTTCTATTTAGAATGCTACTGGTGGGGTCCCAAACCTGGTAAGCCAATTCAACAGAGTTATTTTCTTGTTGCTTTTAGGCTGTAGCAAGGAAAAGAAGGTGATAGCTGGTGAAAAGTTACACTGGTTTTGGTTCGCTGTCATAAAATGGTGTAGCTTTGTAGTGTAGCAATGCCTTTTCCAAGAAGCTAGTATGGCATAGTGATTTGAGTGTTGGGAGATTATCAGATGCACTAAATATGGCGTTATAATGATGCCAGGAGATCGCTAAAGGGCTCCCTTTTCAGATGACATCATTCCCCTCTCATAATGCACCCATCTGCTGCTTTTCCACCGGCACTGCTTTTTATTGATGGGAGAAGCTGTCAATACATCCCCCGTTCCATCCCTGCCATGGATTTGACAGTGAGTGAAAAGGTGCCCTGTTTCACTGGCGAAATTCCAGTGTCAATGGGAGGTCCCTGCCAGAACACTTCCTGGTGAGATCTGGACATCAAGGTAAGTGACACACTTTTTTAAAACTTCCCCGGTTTACCTGGAAGTTTTAAAGTGTGTTTTTGTGCCTGCTGTCACTTTTTCTCTTGTATTTTGCTTTAAACTTTGAATTTCCTGCACTCGTGTCTTGTCACAAGAACAGGCGGGATTTTACACCAGGAAGTGAACGGAGCTCCCTTAGAGCTCCATTCACTCCTGGGCTGTCCTGAAGATGGTAATAAGGTAGGTCTGAAAAGTTTTCTTGTTGTGCCAGGAAAAGGAAGGGATGGGGATGGGAGAGGAGATTGTGGGACAGGAACCCCTTTTTCTCCTTGGACTACAACTCTCGAGTCCAGAGTTCAAATTTTCACTCAGTCATGAAAACTGACTGAGTAACCTTGTACAAATCACACACTCTCAGGCTCAGAAAACCCCGTGATAAGTTCACCTTAGGGTTGCCATAACTCAGAAATTACTTGAAAGCACACAACAACAATATCTCTTCGTTCCATGGGATCTTGGGAACTGTAGTTCTGTGGTGTGACCAAAATTCTCTGAGTGACTCTAGTCCTGTGACATGCCACAGAAAATTCCATGAGTTCCCTGCAGCAAGAGAATAATGGTTAAATCGGGACCAAATCACATGTGATACTAAATATGAACTGCATCCTATTGGCAATTTCTACTAGCATAGATCCACTGAATCATTTGTTCAATGGTGTCAGCACAAAGGTAGATACCATTGATTTAATGGGCCCATTCTAGTTGGGACTGCCAAGAGGATTCAGGTCTACGCCATTATAAAGTAAAGCATGGAAAGGTTTGTTTCTTTGTTTATAGTTTGAGATTAGGGGTCTTTTTATATTACTCAACTGTCGTGGCACCACCCTATGGGATAAATAACTCATCAAGGACTACCTTGCAGAAGGGCTTTATTATTAATAATTTTTGAAGAATGAAAGGCAATTGCTTCACATAAGGAGATTATCGCTATATTGCTGCAGTCTGCACAGTTAGAAATTAAAAGAGTATGGAAAATACGGAAAGATCTTTTGTTTGTTTTCCAGTTTATTGTTACAGTTTATTGTCATAAGTAAATTTTTATAAATGGTAAAAAAAGAACTGATTTCATAGGAACATATAGAGTATTTGAACTTAGAGACAGTTGCAATACTAGCTTGCATTCAGAATGCACAGAATATTTTACCAAAAAAAACCCCACACACCAATACTGCACCATGAAATATTCAACAAAAAAAGGCCCAGAAATGAAAACAAAAGAAAACATCAAAAATATTGCAAAAATTATTATAATCTTGCCCAGCAAGATTTTTTTTTCTTTGTGTATGAGAATGAAGATACGTCTTCATGCGTTAGGTTAATTAGACTTGGCACACATTTTCTCATTTTCTCTTTCCAGGGGCCGTTTCCTCCATATCCTTTTCCGGTAAGATTGCTGTTCTCTACTGAGCAACATTTTTATCACTTGAGGTCTAAAGGCAAACTGAGACCCTATAGGATTTACCTGAGCACCTGAGTTGAATGTCTAAATTTGGAGATGGAAAGCTTTCTGCCAAGAGTGTACTTTTGCAGTAAGATTCAACTGCCTATTTAGTCAGCTACTCTGTGTAGAAAGGGGATACCATAGTTTAAATCTTTCTTTTTTCTCAGTAGCAAAATCTCTTGAACCAATCATGACAAAACACATTTCCTTCTTTTTTCACTTGTAGATGAGGTAAGATGTAATTAAGAAGTCCCAGAAATAGCCTTTTAGCCAAGGCTCAGGAAACATGGAGCCAGCCCTGGCACAAATTGTACCTGCGTAGCACAAATTACTTGCTACTTTGTGGGTGGAGAGGGAAGGGTTCATAGTTACCATTTGTACAGTCAAGCGAATGACTCATTGCAGTGTAGTAATGTGCCTGTTTTCTTCACCAAGTGCACTTTTGCACTTTTGACTGACCTCTACTTTGAGAATTCAGTGGATTAATTACTTTCCCCCTATCCTTCCTCCTTCTAGGGTCCTTTTCCTGGATATCCTCCTTTTCCGGTAAAATCATTGCTCTATACTAAGCCATATAACCTTTGACCCAAAGGATAACTTAGGCTCTACAATATTTATCTGCATCTATGAGTAGATTTGAATCATAGAATCATAGAATCATAGAATTGTAGAGTTGGAAGAGACCACGAGGGCCATCCAGTCCAACTCCCTGCCACGCAGGAAATCTTGATCAAAGCATCCCCGACAGGTGGCAATCCAGCCTCTGTTTAAAGACCTCCAAGGAAGGAGACCCCACCATGCTCCGAGGGAGTGTGTTCCACTGCTGAACAGCTCTGACTGTCAAAAAGTTCGTCCTAGTGTTGAGGTGGAATCTCTGTTCCTGGAGCTTGCATCCATTGCTCCGTGTTCCAGTCTCTGGAGCAGCAGAAAACAAGCCTGCTCCATCCTCAATGTGACACCCCTTCAAATACTTAAACATATCGCCTCTTAACCGTCTTTTTTCCAGGCTAAACATACCCAGCTCCCTAAGTCTCTCCTCATAAGGCATCGTTTCCAGACCTTTCACCATTTTAGTTGCCCTTCTCTGGGCATGCTCCAATTTGTCAATATCCTTTTTGAATTGTGGTGCCCAGAACTGGACACAGTATTCTAGGACTCTTTATATTTGCTGAATAAAAGATATGTGGCAAGAATATGGAGAAGGAGTGCCATAGAAGAAAGAGCTCCCCAAAGGGTATGGTCAAGGATATGGTTTCTTCCCACACAAATGCCACCTGGATACCATGGGTGGGTGATCTTCAGCTGAGTAGCAAACATGTCCACATGCACATATTACTGGACTGGTGTGAGAAACAACTACAGAGACACAGATCCTGCTGCTGCCTCTGGTAACTGTAGATTGGTTAAAAAGTGAGAACACAAGAACCCTCCATGTGTTTTGTACACTAGAGGAGGGGCGATGGCTCAATGAAAGAGCACATGGTTTTGCTTGCAAATGGTCTTATGTTCTACCCCTGGCATATCCAGGTAGGGTTGGGCAAGACTCTTGTCTGAAACTCTGGAAAACTGCTGCCAGTTTGAGGAGCAAGGGTCAGTATTAGGTAACTTTTTATGTTCTCCAGTGGATAACAAGG
This sequence comes from Gambelia wislizenii, assembly GCA_030847615.1. Classification (NCBI taxonomy): domain Eukaryota; kingdom Metazoa; phylum Chordata; class Lepidosauria; order Squamata; family Crotaphytidae; genus Gambelia; species Gambelia wislizenii. Next base: position 21,826,296 of record JAUMIR010000005.1, on the reverse strand, counting down.
CTTAGCATAGCCTTTGGCTTAATATTCTCTCTTGCCTTATATGAGTCACTCACCACTGGATGCACTCCAGGTTCTGGGTAGGGGGGCAATGAACATTGGACACTCTTCTACTACCCACATTCTAGCTTGGGTTAGCATTAAACAAACATTTCTTTTAATAATCTGAATGTAATGCTTTGTACATTTCAGGGTTACCCACCAATTATAGGGGTGAGTATTTGTATACATCTATAAATGCTAATACAGTTAGCTTTACCCAGTAATTGCTTATACTATACTTATAGAAGACATTTGTTATAGGAAGCATTCTTTTCTACCTCTGGTTTCTACCTACACAGGAAATGGGAATCCATTTTCAACCCTGTAAACTTCCCTGCAGCCCACACCGGTTATGACCAGGTGTACTAAAAGTAATGTCACATCACTTCTGGGTACCCGGTTTTTACATTTGTAGGGGTTGAGGGTTCTGAAAAGTGGGCCAGGTGAACCACTGAATTTGAAGCTAGTTTAGGAGCTTTTAGGGCCATTTTCAGGCAAAAATTAGCCCATATATTAGCTCCAACATTATTAATTTTTTTGCAGATTCATGGGCTTGTAGTGGGGAGGGGTTCATTCTGGCAGGTGCAAAAATGAAGTTTAGGGCTGTTTGCCACCAACAGGCCACCCTTTCCCCAGCTCTGGTGGAGACATTTCAAGGCATGTAGGACAATATCACTCATGGAAATCTAAGAACCTCTTTTGCATATTTCTGCTGCCGCTATTCCTACCCTAGAAAGTGCTACTAAATTGAAAGAACTTTCTCCACTGCCCTAGAGTTTTCTTTTGTATCTGAGCAGGAATGCCACCAAGTGAGGCATCACAAAAACATAAAAATGGAGGGATTTCCTTGGAGGAATGCTGGTGCCAGTGTGGACATAGTGCCACAATATTGCTTTCATATCAAACCAAAGCATAAATTTATAGCACAGTGGTTATGGGATAAAAGTCACTGGAGACAACAGGATATACTGGTTTTCTGAAAATGGGACATATTTGATTTGGCCAGTTTCTGAATGGCAGTTCATTGGTTAAAAAGGAATGGGCTGAACTCCTTATGATACACCGTCAACATGGTTCAGAACAGTGAAAATGGGGGGAAACGGAGAGGGAGAACAAAGTTTGGGTCCATGTTCCATTTCCTGGTATGTCAAATGAGTCAGTGCTGGTTAACTGTTTTCTATTGTCATTTGGTGATGTATTTTTGGAATTAATTTTACTTTGATAAACTGAAGCATTTGGCTTATTGATTGATTAAGTTTTTTGCACAACATCAAAGCTAATTTTGCCCAGACCATGAATTGTCCAGCTTTTTCTTAAAATATTTCAAACAAAAATGAATCTTATGTTTTGCCTAACCAGTCAAATAGCAGCCACCTGGGAGAAGCCTATGGGCTGAATTTCTCCCTTGGAGAGCCATAATACTCCTTGTCAAACACTGCTAAAGCCCCTGCTTTGCTTATAATTTTTTCGGGAATAACCTGTCATGCAGTGATCTTTGAAGTCAAGTATATTAGTAAACTGATCATAATCAGGGCCGGTTTAAGGCACCAGCGGTGTCAGCATCCACAGGGGGCCCCATCATTGTGGGGGGGGCCCGTAGTAACCCTCCTCCTGCAAAAACATTATTAGTAATAATCTGAATATCCTGTGCCGTGAATAGCTTAGGTTGAGTTATGTTACATTGACCTGAAATAAACATATGGGGCCCCCAAAATAAAGCATTGCAGGGGGGCCCAAAATCCCTTAAACTGACCCTGATCATAATTGTCCTTGGTTAAATTTAAGAATATTCTTAATTTTAGAAAAGCTATGCCTCAAAAAAATTTTCATTGGTCAGGAGATAGAATTGTAGAGGTGGGTGGAAAATAAGCAATTTGCTGGTCCTAATCAGCCAGGGCCATGGTATATGAGCTAAGAAACATGGTTCAAATTGGGTCAGTGTTTTACCAAGTACTAGACTCTGACACCAGGAACAGTTGAAGCAGATAGTGCCTGTATACATTCTATCTCTGGCTTTTCTTCGCAAATGAAGATTCAGAAAGGACTCATCCCGCGCTTACTGCAAGTGCGCTCTGAAAGCCAATACATTCTATAAAAGAACACTTAATTAAAGAAACATTACTTTTCTTCACAGAAGTAACATCCCAGCAGATACACCCTCTTGGTAGGTACTGAAAGACATGTTGGCAAATTCTTTATATGCTCTGTTCATAAATTCTATCCACTTACACTGTTGGCTTCTATATGAAAATTTTGTTAACTACTGCCAGTTGTGTACATTATTGAAAGTCACTGACCATCAGATTTGGCACAGGGCTTCTAATGTTTAAGTTAAAACTAATAATTCAAAACTAATTATAAAGCAACCTGTACAACATTCCAGGTTTAATCATGTGATCCAGGTTCCTTCTAATATTTAGGACACAATCCACCAAATGTTGAGAAGAGCTCCAGGCTGCATTTCCATGCACATTTACTTGGGAGCTTTTGTTGAATTGTGCAAGAAAACAATGCATAGCTCCGGCAGTACATTCCATTGCTGTCAATGGGAGGAATTAAGCACTAATTTAATACTCAAAATGAAGTCATCCAGGTTTTTCAGAATGTATTTTTGGCTAAAATGTGACCTTAGTTCCTGGACAGCAAATATGAAGTACATCAGAGCCAAAAATAAGGGGTTTGTAAATGCAACAGAAGCCTATAGCACTCTGTTGGATGATCCTCTGATGAAAGAACACATATGAACACAGTACATAGTACTACCATGTACTGGGTGAGGTCACTGGTTCATCTTATTCGGTACTGTCTACCCCGACTCACAGTGGGTTTCAGGCAGATGTGTTTCTGCAGCCCTTGGAAATGTCAGGAACTGATCCTGCACATTTTGCATGCAAAGTACATGCTCCATCACTGAGCTATGGTGCCCCTTCCTCAAAAGGAAGGTCAAGCATAAGGTCAGGCGTGCTTCTTCTGAAGCATACTACTGCTTTTCTATCAGTATATTAGAGGCAAGGACATGCTAGGGCTGCAGATTTGTTCCAGCATGCCCTATAGTGGTACTATCCTATCTTTTAGGATTAATGTGACATCGACTAAAACAATGGCTATCATGTTCATACGTGATAGGAAATTACATATTGTCACTGAACTGCAAATCTGATTTTATGTTCTCAAGGTTATGGCACCGAATCTGAAAGATGTCTTCCAAGCCAGCCTGCCTGCTTTTAACTTCTCTGCTGCATTCTTCAAGCCCCATTTTAATGTACCTTGAAGGGCCCTTTTGGAAACGCCATATGGCTAAAAGAAATAGTGATTCATTTTTTGACAATATTACGCACCTGTTAATTGCTTGTAAAGAATTCACCTAAAGCAATGTAAAAGCATCAATTTCAAAACTATATTGTATTTGGAAAACATTAAGCATAGATTACTTAAAATGAAACAATCCTGTATTAGTTGTGTTTTGAACTTTAGTTAACATCAGCATGGATTATTTTATAATCTCCTGTCACTTAACCTCCTGTCTCCTAACTTCTTTAGGCTTACTGATCTGTCCGATCATATTTTACTCAAATGTCTCACTTAACCAATTTTAATCTAATGCCTTTTGTATTGCTTGCTGAAAAATGTTCTCCCCTTTTAAAAACCGTATAAATAAAGAATATAAATCAGCATCAGATTTATGTATCTGTCACTACGAAACTGACATTAGCCACAGAAATGGTTTCTGACTAAATTTGCCAAGTATTTGAGAAAGCTGGAGTGTTTTTATTTCTGAACTAAAACTGGTAGTGCATTTCACATTCAAAAAGATCTAAATGAGCCTGTAAAACAGGCAGAAATCCTCCCAACAACTGCAGGGTTGATGGGTTCATACAGTCTTCTAACATTCTATTTTTTTATTTATCTGTTAAGTCAAGGTTCAAGACAAAACCATCCTTTCCAGGCAGTGGTACTCCTCAGATTCTCCCATGCCTGTCAGAGCAAACCAAAGATAGGTGAAACACAGAGAAAGCAAGATATGATAGAAACAATGATCCTTGCAATTTATAGCACAAAGAAATAGTTGGATAATGAAATCATCTTCTATGTGTTTTAGCATATACCCACAGATTAACTCAATAAGTAGCAGTCTGCATAATGACCAGCAGCTGCACCTTTAAACATATGCTCAAAAGCTAAGCACCACACAGTGTATGTGTGTTAATCATGAGACACTAATTGGTGAAACCAGTTCGCCGTTTCAGTTGTTTGCTGCTAAATCTGTCCAATCTGTGATGTTTCCAGGATGGCTCTAAAGCAAAAATGAGCCACAGGCATGCCATGCTGCAATGACATCCAAAGAATGGCAAAAGACCCTGTCCCTACCCCCACAGATAACAAAAAAAACAAACACAGATACTCCAGTCAGCTGCTCCTGCCTCCTCCCTGCCCTTGCCTGCTAACTGGGCCACCCTCTGTGCCTGTTTCGTCCATGCCTCAGCCCCCCTCCCGACCCTCACCAGCCTCTCCCCTCCACCCTTGCCTGGTAACTGGGACACTCTCCATGCCTCATTTTCTTCCGTGCTTCATGCCCCCTGCTTTCACCTACCTCCCCTTGCCCTTGCCTAATAACTGGGTCATGGAGGTTACCGCTGCTCCTCCAGGGCCTCTTCTTCACAGGGAGGTGCCTGAATCTGCCCGCTGCCACTGCAGTACCCTTCTCCTGTGTGCAAGCAGTGGCTCCAAGCAGAGGTGCCTCCATGAAGGTGGCAGCAGTGGGCCAAGGCACCTCCATCACTTTCTCCTTGTCCCGCAGTTGCCGCTCCTGCCTAGGGTAGCTTTCCAGAGCTGCCACTTGTGTCTCAGCTTTGCCCACCCCAGCCCAGGGCAAAAGAGACACACGTGGCATTCAGGAGGAGGAAGAAGAGAAGAAGCAGGCCCCTGTAGGCGGGGCCAGCAGGGCAACTGAGGTGGTGGTGGGGCATGGGTCCTGCTACTCTTCTTCCTCCTGCTGCTCACCGCATGTGTCTCTTTTGTCCCGGCAATCAGTGGCAACATGTAGCCCTCCAGTTAGCTGGCAAGTGCAGGGAGGGAAGGCAGGCAAGGGCAGTGGGGACTGAAGCATGGCGAAAACTGAGCCATGGAGGATGGCCTAGTGAGCAAGCAAGGGTGGGGGATGAACTGAGGCATGGAATAAACTGAGGCATGGAGGCCGGGATGTTGCTGCCAGTTACCCAGGTGAAACAAAGACACATGCTACACAGGAGGAAGAAGAGGAGAAGGAGCAGGCGGCAATGCTCATGGTCTCTTCCTCTTCCTGCAGTTGCTCAAATCCATGGATATCAAACCCATGGACACTGAGGGCCCACTACAGTCTTTAACATCAGAAGAGCAGTAATAGCTGTCAAAGTGATTTTTGGCTCCCTCCATATCATTGACATACCAAATCTCAATGATTTGGGTAAAAATTGAATTAATTTTAAGAACTGGTATTTTTAAAAAATGATAAAAATTTATAAAAATATCAAATTTGTGAAAGAACAGTGTGTGGTACAACATTTTTTATTGTGTTTTTCTAATTCAACACCCAAGAATCCATTAAAAACAATTATAATATTGAAAAAGTCTTTTTGATTGCAGGCCAGAGGAAACATGTACAAAATGATCAAGCCCTAAAAATATTAAGACAGCTTTTGTAAAGTCTTCCCAATAATAATTTAGGCTGCACACCATTCCTATCCTATGCACACTTACTTGGGAATAAACTACACTAAATGCATATAGGGGATTTCTAAGTACACATTGCACTTGTAAGAGTGCTCATAGCTAAGGATGATTGAAGGATAAGGGATGGAAGAAGTAATTTGCTCTCCCCGACTGTGCTGTCAGTCACTTTTAAAGCTGTTGTGAAGGCTTGACTGGAGATTCCAAACCACAAAGTGAGGTAGAGTGCCTTGTTCTCTTAGGTATACCCCTCCCCCTAAACTAAGTAATATGTACAACAGCCAAAAATATCAGCTGGAAAAGAATAATGGAGAAGGAGGAGGAGGAGGAGAATGCATATCCTGGAAGAGATGTTGGAACCATAAATAGGTACAGTTAAAGGAGATTTTCAGATGTGGCTAATGTAGCGCCAAAACGACGGCAGTGGAACACAAAAGAATGCCAATATCACACAGTGTGGTCCTTTTGTGTTCCTCTGACGTTCTTGTAGCGTTTCTTTTTATTGACAGGCCAGAGCTGCCAATAAATTACCCGTCCCATTTTGGTGCCTGCACCATTTTTGACTCATGAATACAGCATCAATGGGCGGTCCTGCCAGAACACGTCTGGGTGGGATGGCTGCACAGGCTGACCACTACCTCCACTACTGCCCTACGCTATTTTTATCAGCGACTTACAAGCATCACCACACATTTGCAGTCTCAGTTTTGCAAGGCATGCAGTCCCTATTAAAAATGGCACAGGAGAGCAGGGGAGGCAGCAGCAAATAATCTGTGAATAATCAAAGACACAAAAGTTAAACCCGCAAATGTGGAGCAGCAACTGTACTATATCACATGGGTTCTCTGCATGTATCCAAAGAAATATGTTTTTTCTCATTGGTTTTTGGTCTGGATTTTTCCAATTATTTTGTGCCTCTGCAATAATAGTAAATAAACGTAGGTGTTTTGTGGTTTGTTTGTTTTCTTTAATATAAGAGAAAATTACACAGTTGTGTACTATGGCAGAAACCTAAGATTCAATTTATCTGAATCAGTTCATGTGATAAGGAGACTAAAGTCCATGAATATGTTCAATCATTTTTAAGCACTTTGTTCGCTGAAAGGTGCTACAGTAGTGCAAACAAATAATGTTGCAATCGTTCAGACAAGGTCATTAGAAGAGAGTTTTTAAAACTAATATTGATGGTATGAACATAAATGAGTGAAGGTAAAGCACATTTCTGCTCCTGTAGGTATAACATTTGTAAAGTTGACAGCATTAGATATGCACATTTGTGCTTCAAACAGGCACACATAGGAGTTATGAGTGCAAATTTATGACAATCTATTGTTTCATTTTGTGAGAGGATATGCTTAGAAAAGAAGGCAAAGGATGCTTTCCTCTCAGAAGCTGCCACAGTTTCAGAGTTATTCTGAATATGTGATAACCTTCAAAACAGCAGGCTGGGCCAAAGTTCCCTTGCTCTGGGGTCTGGCTGCCTGGTGGGGGTGTCTTACTCATGGGGGTGTATCCTCACTGAGGAAAAGCAGGCTGCAGGATTGGAATGGAAATTTTTTGAAAGGTTTGGAGAAGGGGCAGGATCTCTATAGAATGTTCTCACCCAAATGGCATGCTGGGACAAGGGAGGACACCAACATCATCACTTTTATAGTCCCTACAGGGAGCAAACAATTCCCTTTTTCCCCAGTTCAAAGTGACGGTTTTGACCTATAAAGCTCTACAGTATATTGCTCAGGTCCAGGTTATTTGAACAATTGTAGTCTCTCTTACAAACCTGTCCATGTTTTGAGATCTTCTGGGGAGGCCCTTCTGTCTGTCCTGCCACTCTCACAGGTACACCCAGTGGGAACATGAGAGAGGGCCTTCTCAGTGACTATCCCAAGGCTCTGGAAGTCCCTTCTCAAAGAGGTTAGACAGCTACCCTGCCTACTCTCTTTCCATAAATAGCTGAAGCTTTTTCTGTCACACTACACTGTTATATTGCTATGATTCCACTTTAACTGCTCTGGCTGACTCCTGTGGAATCCTGGGATTTGCAGTTTAGGGAGGGGCATTTAGGACTCTCAGCCAGAGAACTCTTAGACCTCATTATACTACAAACCCCAGAATTCCACAGGAGGCAGCCATAGCAGTTAAAGTGGAAAAATAGTGCTATAATAATGTAGTGTGACAAGAATTCCACCCAGGGACAGGAGGATTCCCAGCAGATAATGGCCCATCAACCAACCATTAGCCAATCAGACACTAACGAGCCTTGTATTTCTATACCCAGAAACTAATCATTCAATTACACAAATTTACATATCCTCCCCAACAGGGGTTAACAGCATATAAACTCCACACACACACCTACACAACCATTCTGAGGATGCCATCCACAGATGCAGGCGAAACGTCAGAAAGAAACTATTCCAGAACATGGCCTCACAGCCTGGAAAAAAACCAAGGAAAATCTATAAGACTCTGATTGTTTAGGTGTTGTATATGCATTCATGTAAAGTCTTTTGACCTAATAAAATCTTTTGACTCCTAACAAAGAAAGTGAAACAAAACTTTGCAGGATGTCACAGGGAAATTCACAAAATGTTTCTGCCCCACAACCTTCTCCCACCAGATGCTTTCCAGATCTGTTGGACTCCAACTCCCTCCATCCCCAGACAGCCAGCTAGTTGTGGTGGGTCTGGCCAAAACAAACCTGGAGGATACAGGAGACTATCAGACGCTCTAAATATGGTGTTACACAAATGCCAGAAGATCGCTAAAGGGCTTCCCCTCTCGTTATACTCCTGTTCTGCTGCCGTTCCACAGGTGCTTCTTTTTATTCACGGGCTAAGCCATGAATTGTTCCCCCATTCTGTTTCTTTGATGGAAGTGACAGCTTGTGAAAAGGTGCCCCATTATTCTGGCATGATGCCAGCATCAATAGGAAGTCTGTGCTTTGAGATCAGGACATCAAGGTAAGTGACACACTCCCCAGGTTACTTGTAAAGGTTTAAGTGTGTTTTTGTGCTTGCTGTCACTTTTTCTTTTTTTTTTAACTAGGCTTTTTATTTTTTTGAATTTCGGCCCGCCCAGGGTCTTGTCCTGCCAAGCTGTCCTGCTCAGCCTGCCTGCTGTACTTAGCGAACCCCCTGCCATTTCCCTCATGCCTCCAGATTGCCCCCAGATCACCACCCAGATTGCCCCCAGATTGTGAAAGCAGGGGAGGGGCAGGGGAGGGGAAGCCAAGGTGGAGGCAAGGCGGAGGCAAGGGGGTGGCCGGGTGAAGGAGAAAGGAGGGAAGAAAGGAGGGAGGGAGGGAGTCAAGCCGAGCTGGTCCAGGCAGGCTGGGTTCAGATCCCCCCCATGGGCAGTGGGATCACCCACCCCGCTCTCACTCTGTGAAGTTTCCCGGGGTTTGGAGAACCAAGAGGAGGCACCACCACCGCCACTGCCAGAGCTGTGCTCTCCCTGTGTCTTCTCTTCATGTCTGGTGGGAGCCGGAGCTCAGGCTCTTTCCATGCATCTATAAGGCAGCGGCAGCAGCACCAGCAGCAGGAGAAGGATTTGGGGGGGAGGGCATGGGCTTGACATCCTGGCTCAGGATCCATGGTGGACATGGCTGGGCTGCGGCTTCCTGGGTGTCGCATTCTTGCCGTGGCTGGCACTGGGAGCAGGTATGCAGTGCTTGGATAGTGACAAGCCCTGTGAAAATGGTGGGACCTGTGTTGTTTACTCCAATGGGATTGCTGCCTGCATCTGCCAGCCTGAACTGATTTTTAGAATTTCCTGTGCTCTCTTCTTCTCCCAAGAACAGCTAGGATTACAATCCAGGAAGTGAAAGGAGCTCTGTTAGAGCTCTGTTCACTCCTGTGCAGACACACACGAACAAGGGACAGGAGAGGGGCAAGAAAGGAGGTTGTGGGATGGGAACCCCCCCCCTTTTTTTTTTTTTTTTTGTTCCCGTTTGATAATCTTCACAGTGTGGAGACATTGGTGAAACTTTTCACCCTTATGAAGAGAAAGTCTGCATTAACAGGTTTTTGCTAAATATAGGCCATGAGGAAATGGGTGTTTCATTTCGCATGTAAATGAGCAGCCTATTGTAGTACAAAGTCTTCCCAACTAGAAGCGAAGGCTCAGAGCAGAGTGTGTAGCTGTGTAGCAGGAAGGAAAATGAATCTCATATTCGATCTTCTCCAGCTTGTAGGCATCATAATCTATGCATATCTGGAGGCCTTAGTGAAACTTTTCATCCCTGTGAAGAGAAAATCTGTTAGTGGTGAGATTGTGCTTATTACAGGAGCTGGACATGGCATTGGAAGACTCACAGCCTACGAATTTGCCAAGCGTCAAAGCAAACTGGTTCTCTGGGATCTCAACAAGGTATAAATCATTACAGTTGTGAATGAGAGTTAACAGGAAACAGAAGGCTGCCATAGGGGTGGGGAAGTAACAGACTACAAGAAGAACAAAAAGCCCTAAACATTCCTGGATGATTATAAAGATTTACAGTTAGCTGTTCAACAGCACGGTAGCCCCATTGATTTTAGCAGGATTTATTTCAAAGTAAATATGCTTAGGATTGTTCCCCGATTTTGGTAAAGCTATAGTTTCTGTTTTGTATGGGGAAGAGAAAAGCTGCAACACTGCCTAGCTTGTTGTTTAAGCCCATATGTACAATGTCATATTTTTTTAAATGCATACGTGTGTGATGTGGGTGTGGGGACTGGTAATAAAAGGAAAGGCAAATTTGTTATGCACACTTCACTTGCAAATAAATATTTCCCTGTCCTACAAAAGAATATGTGAAAACCGCCATTTAATGCACACTAACTGTACAGTAGACGATATAGGACATAATAATCCTAAAAACAGGGTAAACCTGTCAGCCCTAATTAGTACTTGGATGGGAGATTGCCGGCAAACACCAGGCGCTAGAGGCTATATTTCAGAGAAATGAACTGGCAAAACTACCTCTGAGTTTTGTTTGCCTTAAAAAACCCTATGAAATTTATGGGGTCACCATAAATTGACAGGTGACTTGAAGGTGTGTGTGTGCGCGCGCACGCACGCACACACACACACATCTCTCTGGCTTTTCTTCACAAACGAAGATTCAGGAAGGACACATCCCGCGCTTTCTGCAAGCGCGCTGATGACTAAAAAGGCCAATCCGAGATAAACAAGTCCGGCTGCAAAAAGCACTGCAGAAGGTCTCCTTGGGTGATGTTTTTGGGTTGTGATTCTTTCTGCGTTGTTGTTTCTCTTCAAGACTTGTTTGGCGTGAGTTATCAAATAGATGGGTAAATTGCTATTGCTTAAAAACAATTTGTAAGCCACTCTGATAGCCTTGTGGCTGAAGAGCGGGGTATAAATAATAAACAAATAAATAAATAATCCCTGGGACTGCACACAATGACAACAAAACAAGCAAACAAACAAAAAAATGAAAGTGTTTAGGACTCTGCTTCTAGTTTTGAATGACTGGTAATTTTTTAAAAAAACAAAAAACCATGAACTGTTGCTTCTGGAGATTTCCGAGGATGGCAATTTATCCTTTTTTGTCTGAAAAACAGAAGTCTAGAGTAGTGGGGGGGGGAGTGTCCAGGACCAATGACTAGAGTTGCCACATTCCACCTCCTGAAATTGGGGCATCTAATTTGCATATCATGCATTTTTCTGATTATGCAAATCACACTAATTGGAATTCTAAATATGCAAATTGGGTACAATAATCCTTGCCCTTTTTCTTCAGTTATGTTTCTTTTTTTCAAATATTTGTATTAATTTTTTTAAAACATACAAAAAGAGTAAATATGTTTCAAACTTCATACAACTTTGTACAATTACAATTGATCTGACAGAAATAGTATAATGTTTAAAGTGCTGGACTTGGAACAGGGAGACCCGAGTTCAAATCTCTGCTTAGTCACAGAATTAACCATGTGACTATTTGCCTGCACTACCTTTCAACAAACCTACCTTCCAAGATTGCTCTGAGGATCAAAAGAGAGAGTAAAACACATGCTTCTTGTACACTGCCATACACACAATTTGCCCTCAATGTGTAAGTTGAAGGGTTTCATGGCCGGCATCCATAGAATTTCCTTGGGGGGGGGGTTCCGGGCTGTGAGACCGTCTTCTGGAATAGTTTCGCCTGCACTTGTGGCTGGCATCCTCAGAGAATGGTTTTGTAGGGGTGTGTGTGGAGTTTATATGCTGTGAACCCCTGTTGGGGAGGATATGTACCGTATATTCCGGTGTATAAGACAACCTTTGAGCCCTGGAAAATAGCCTCCAAAATCAGGGGTCGTCTTATACGCCAGATACACTTTGCTTCACCCCGCCACCTGATCTCCTGCCTCTTCGCTCCCTTCGCAGCGGGGGTGAGGCAAAGTGTTTCCCGGTTCATTTGCCCCCCTCCTCTGCCTTCTCCCCTCCAGCCACCCTTCCCCCCTCCCCAAACCCACAATCAGACTCCCGATTGCAGCTTTGGGGGAGGCGTGGGTGGCTAGGAAGCCCCCTCTCCAGCCACCCTTCCACCCTCCCCAAACCCTCCCCCCTCCTGTCACCCTTCCACCCTCCCCAAACCCACGATCGGACTCCCGATCGTGGCTTTGGGGAGAGGGTGGATGGCTAGGAAAAATCTGGCTCCCAGTTTTGAAATACAATAGAATCAAACTCAACACTTACAAAAGAATTCCACCCAGGGATAGGGGGATTCCCAGCAGATAATGGTCTATCAACCAACCATTAGCCAAACAAACACTAACAAGCCTTGTATTTCTATACCCAGAAACTAACCATTCAACTACACAAATTTAAACATCCTCCCCAACAGGGGTTCACAGCATATAAACTCCACACACACACCTACACAACCATTCTTTGAGTACACCAACGACAGATGCAGGTGAAATGTCAGAAAGAAACTATTCCAGAACACGGCCTCACAGCCTAGAAAAAAAACCCAAGGAAATTCTATATAATTTGCCCTCTCTTTGTGCAATATCTGTGCACCCACCCACCCCCATGCTTCATGCACAATGCTTACACCTCTCATCCTCCCATCTCTTCTAATCCTTCCCTGGCCTCACCTCATGTCATGTAACCACATCATCAGAGTCAGTGGACAGTAGCTTCATGGTTAAACAGTAAGCTTTATTGTCACAGAAGAAACTAAAGAGCAATAGTATACAACATTGTTGCTTCGAAAGAGGTACAACCAGCAAATCTGGCAGGCAAGTCATTCTTTGGTTACTCATTATTCAATCTCTGCATCCTCACTTATTATAAGCTCCACCTATTGTCTGCTCACAGCCCTGGCAGCTGCAAGGTCATTAAAACAGTATTTCCATGACAGAACCCATCTTTCCCCAACTATTATCAGCACCTTAGCTTGTTAACATTTCAAAGGAATGACAAACATCAAACAGTCAAACAGGAAAGCACACAGTAACATCATCCCACAGAATTAATGGCAGGAAAAGGTCATTTGTGCAGACCATTCTGGCACTTCACACCATTGCAGTGAACTCATAACTTCTCATACACTTCTGCTTCCACCAGTTGATCTCCCATCCCCCGTCTCTCCAGCTCCCTCTCTTGCCTTAATATGTGCCATCACAATGCACTATGCCCTTGTTTCTTCTACACTGATACCACACTCCTCCCTTTCTCATCTCTCCTACTCTATCCCTTGCACCACCTCACACCCTTGCAGTACACCCCTTGGTTGCTTCATGCCACTTGCACTGTTTGGTCTCACTTCCCTCACACTTGAAATTCCCAAGTAGACTTTATTTTCTTGCAGACAATTTGACAGAAGAGTGTTTCCATGTTTTGCCCTGTATCTTGTCTTCCATAAGACCTAACAACTTACCTTTTTTTAAATGAAAGCTTAGAATCACGTTTTGCCCCATATCTTATCTTCCATAAGACCTAGCAACTTACCTTTTTTTAAAATGAAAGCTTGGAACCCAGGCCAAATGATGGTCCAAATGGGCATGGGGTGAGATGCCTAGAATCTGGGTAAAACCCCGACTATCCAGGTGATATGGCAACCCTAACAATAACAAATTTAGGGGTTTAGGAGGATGAGGCCTTAAGCTCACACTTTCTTTTTTCCTGGTTTAACCATAGTGGTACAAAGCGACTACCTCCCCGCTGCAAAATTATACTACTACTAACATTAAGACAGCTTCGGGGTTTTGAATATATTTGTGGGTAACACTGGCAGTTCTGGGACTCAAAACAAATTCCTGGCTCAAAATTGTCTAATTCCAAATGTGTGCCTTTGGAATTGTTTAATTCTAAATGTGTGCTTGGTGGATCACATTATTCTGGTAAAGGACAAAATGGATCTTAGAAGCCTAAAGTCTGCCCACCCCACTATACACTCTTAAAGACACCAGTGCTGGCAGTTAGACAGGAAGTGAGTGAGTGGACAAAGGGAAAGCAGTTGCCCTTTGAATTTCCACACATGCAGGAGGAGAGAACTGGGAGAATGGTGTGAAGAAATAACATACCCTCCAACTGTCCTGATTTGGCAAGAACAGTCCTAATTAATGCTCTGTCATCTCACCTTTTCAGCTGCTTTTAAAATGTCCCAGTTTCTCTCCCAGCTTCTCACTTCCCCTCCTTCCAATTTGATTGCTGTAAATTGAGTTCATAGTATAAAAGCAGTCTGCATTCCATTGAGGTGGGGAGAGAGGAGGATATTAGAATCTTACCTTTCTCAGGCAAAAGCAAACTGCTGCAATCTCTCTTAACTTGGGTGCTATCTTGACTACAATCTGATGTTGCTTGTCCACATTTTTATCTATGAAATGTTGGAGGGTATGTCATTCCTCATTACTAAGCACAGCCATTTGTTTGGCAGGAAAAGCCATCACACTTGGGCCTGCCTAAGGACAGGGAACTGTTTTGTTGTTCTTTTACTTATAAAGTGCATGTACAGTAATGGTGCTATATAAAATGATGATGATGATGATGATGTGTTTCTCCATTCCCATGAATAGCACGGTGTGGAGGAAACTGCTGAAGGATGCAAAAAACTGGGAGCAAAAGTTCATGCCTTTGTGGTAGACTGCAGTGTGAAGGATGAAATCTACACAGTTGCAGAAAAGGTGAGATTTATGCAAATGTATCTGACAGTTGACCCTCACTTGAGATGGAAACAATATTTAAAAACATTCAAAAAATAGTTGGAAAAGGGGTTTCTTAGGTGTCAGAAAATTCTGATGTGAAGAATAAGGCTACTAACTTTAGTGGCTCTGGATTACATCTACAGAAGGGATGGGGAAAGTGTTGCCCATAGGTTGCATGAAGTCACCGCCAGAGCTCACTACTATGAAACATCCAAACTGCTCTCTCTGCTCATGTGCCAGATGGTACTAGACTCCTTTCCTTCCCAGTAGGCTCAGGCAAAAGCAAACCATTGCAGCCTCTAGCTAACTCATGTGTTCTTCCTCATTAATAACTGTTGCCATCTTAATCACACTCTGATGTTGCTTGGCCACATGTGTCCTGATTTTCATCTGTGAAATGTTGGAGGGTATGCAGAATGAGCCTGCATACTTCAATGCTAAAAGCATTAACTTCTTCATGAGGACCTCCATGGGTAGAAGATGAAATGTACAGTATCTGGAGTCAGGAGGAAGAAGTGATTGTGTGACTAGTCAATAGACTGGGATGGAATGCATTCCTCAAAACTCCCAAGGCAAAAATAAATCAATCAAAAAATCTCCCCTGACTCTCACCCAAAAGACTCCAAAGAATTTTGCCTTCAGGGGGCACAATTCTTCTCTTATAGAAAATGACCCACACCTTGTTTTAGAAAATTTGTGTTGTTTAATCTTGGGCCTGGAGAAATGTTCCACTGTATATTCAGTAAGCGTCTGTCTGTGTGTGTCTGCTTTCAGTTCCCACATTTTTGTCTCACTTTTCAGTCTGGGTAAGCTGCACAAAACAACATAAAGTAAAAACCAAATACAACTTAACTACAATCCTGTTACTCGTCAGTACATGTTTAATCACTGATGACTGTTTGTAACTTGTATTTCTTACATTTTAAAGGTTAAAAGAGACATAGGAGATGTTAGTATCTTGGTGAATAATGCTGGAGTGGTGGCAACAGCAGATCTCCTCTCCACCCAAGACAAGCAGATACAAAAAACATTTGAGGTCAACATTCTTGCTCATCATTGGGTAAATATCACTGAAGTATTTTAAAGCTTTAACTACAACTTAAACATTACTAATACAATGATGTGTTCAGCTGATCACATTGCAGGTTAATGAGGTGAGACTAAATAAGCCAGAACATTTTAATGTAGAGCTCATCCAGATTGGCCAAAAGCCTTGGAATTTGGTGGGAGTTTTTCCAATACTGATTGGATTTTTTTAAAATGTCCAGACAACATAGGTACCTCCTGTCCCAGTTCATTGTGGGTGATTCCCAGGCAGCAACTTTTAAAACCCAGGGCAGGCGGTGGGAATTTCCCCCCCTGACTTGACTCCTAGGATATTCTGAAGCAGGCAGTGGTTAATGTTATGCCCAGCTCCATTACCTTGGTTCTTCATTGGACTCCTGGGTGGTCACATAATATATAACTGGAGGACTGTCCTCTCCCACTGAGGTTCTTCTCTGAGCTTCATTCTCTCAGAACATATCTGTGGAGGTGGAGAAACCCCATCCACACCACACTTATTGCCAGAGCAAAAAAAAAAAAAAAAAAAAAAAAAAGAGGGAGGGAGGGAAAAGTGGAGCCGTGGTTAAGTTTAGGATATCTGAGTGTGGGAACTGGAGGACCTACAGTATGCTACAAAGTGTGCTACTCAGACATGGAAAAGCCCATCAAATCCCAAGGCTTTAGGACAGTCTGGATGAGCCCTTAATTATAGTTTTCCTGTTGCATATGAAGAAATTATGGTTAGTGGCTTCAGAACAAGTGAGTGTATTAAGTCGCTTCAAATCACAGCTTCATTTCTAGTTTTTTTCCAAAGCTCCTAACCATAGTTTTCTGGCTGGAAACAATGGCAAACTGTGGTTTTAACAAAGTAGTTTTTAAAGAAGTAGTCAGACTAGTCTCTTGTAGCATAAAATGGAGGAAGGAAGGGGGGAAACAAGGAATGTTGCAGCACCTTTAAAACTAACTGGTTTTAATTTCACCATGCGCTTTCATGGATATAAACCACCTTCTTCTACATCTTCTTGTTCTTCATGCTGTACTGCATCTGAAGAAGTGGGTTGATATCCATGAAAGCTCATGCTAAAATAAAAATCAATCTTAAAGATGCTGCTATATTCTTCCCCTGTTTCCTCCTTTTTATGTGGTTAACAAAGGGCTTCATGATTTGTTCACTTATCTTTGCAAATGGAGGAACATACCAGCTTTGTGCAAGAACACCAAATTCATTCATATTTAGCTTAGTAAGATGAAATATGGTAGGACTTTATCAGACAAGCCTCTAAAAACGTTCTTTTGGCACCATATTTTACACTGTTTTTGTGCCTGCAAAAGAACCCAAAATATCAGATGTTGCCATGATCACATGAAAAAGCAGCCCCATAGTTCCATGTTGACAGGTGAGCAAGATCTCGGCGGTTCTCACAGGGAGATGCAATCATGCTTAAAAGTTAAAAAATAGCTAAATTAAAAAAACAATATGAACACACAAGCACTTAAAATACTTAAAAACTTTCCTGCAACATGGGGAGGTTCATAAAAAGAGTGTCCCACAGTTAGTTTTCCCATTCCCACCCGGAAGTGTTCTGGCGGGGATTGCCCATTGACACTGGAATTGCATCAGCAAAGTGGGGCGTGATTTCACATGCTTGCAATCACAGCAAAAGAAGAAAAAAACCCTGACAATAAAAAGAACGCCTTATTTCCAATCCATGATTTCAAAAGCACAACGTTATCTGGTATTGGTGCCTTTTCGCCGTATTTGCCATGTCTGATACATTCTGTAGTATGGATGTGGCCAATGTTACAAATATAAATGAAAATCAGAACAAAACCATTCCAGATATGCTGTTCTCAGGTAAATAGCATGTGATCAGTGCTAAATATTTGGCTACTATTATTTGATGAGAAAAATATATAATCCAAGCCCCCAATTTTTAAAAAAGTTAGAATTTAAAGATAACAATTAGAATTCTCCCCATTTGCTATACAATGAAATGGTGAGGAACTATTTTGCTGTGATAAGAAAAAAATTGTTAAGTTTTTTAGCTAAGAAGTTAGAGAAAGGGAACTTACATTTTGGTAAGTCATATTGGCTTCTACAGCCTGGAATATATAGTATGTACATAAGTGGATTGTTATAAAGACTTCACATATTTTCTCCTTCAAAAAATAAATTGGATAGTAAGATGTGCTGTGAACTTCTCATGACTTAGAGAAGCTAGAGGTAAATGCAGCATTGCAGAAGCAATTCTTGGAAAAGTTGCTTTTGGGGAGTATACCTCCCAGAATACCCCACCTGGCATGATCATGACTATGGTATCTGGTGGACTTTGTAGCCCTAAATCCCAAACTCTAAGCTTACAGTTACAGGCTGAGTCTCCCTTATCCAGAATTCTAAAATCCTAAATATTCCAACATCCAAAATACCTCTGGTCCAAGCATGTCACATAAGGGAGACTCAACCTTTATAAAACTAATTATAAATCTAGAAATGATTATAATATGAACAATACTCAATTTAAGAATGTGCATGTTTTTATAGAAAAAATACCAGATATTAAGGCATGCAAAGATGTTTTCCCCATTTCTTTTATAATGTTCTTCAAGACAACAAAAGCATTCCTGCCAGCAATGATGAAAAATAACCATGGCCATATTGTCACAGTTGCATCTGCTGGTGGGCACGTGGCGGTCCCTTTCCTGGTATCTTACTGGTATGTATGACAGAGCCTTCTCTAACCTCAAAGGATGCTTTAGTCCTTGGCCTTTGGGCCAAGTGTACAGGTTATAATACTATTAATTTGTTAAATAACAATAGAGAAACAGACACTCTGATATCACCTCCTCAGCAGTATAGAACACTACTGCAAAAATGGTAATAAATACAGTTCTGAGTGCATTGTTCTTGTCTGATATTGGGTACTTCCAGGCAGAGATTTCCTATCACTCACAATTAAATGGCATTATGTCTCTTTTCCATAATGGATTTTCTCTGGTAAGAAACAGTATAGGAGAAACAATTGAAAAACACAGAAGGACTACAAATTTAAGATGAACTGTACTCTGCCCTCCTCATTGGTATGACTGCATAGTAAAAGTCTTATTTGGAAGCACTCACTGTCTTATGTCAGAGAACAAGATTATTAAGAGAGAGACTTAATTGATCTTTCTCCCACTTCTTAGAAATGCTGCCTCAGTCATGGACAACAGCAGAGTTGGACAATGGAAGAATGTTTCCAACTTACAGCAGCCCAAAGGCAAACCAATCACAGGTTTCTTGGCAATATTTATTCTGAAGGGGTTTGCCTTTGCCTTCCTCTGAGGCTGAGAGACTGAGACTTGCCCAAGGCTACCCATGGGATTTTCCATGGTTGAGCAAAGATTCACACCATGGTCTCCTGGGGGTCAGTTACATGGCTGCCTTTATTCCAATATTTAGCACATTAGCGCACTATTGACTTTGAGCTGTATTGTTCCCACGATTTTGTGCGCAATTGTTTGATCCGGTGAGTTTTCAGCTTTGTAGTTCACACAGCTAAAGGGGGGGGCGTGGAGTCCCAAGCACATCTGAGGGGAAATAAGATGCTGGGAAGCTGAGAGGGAGGGAGAGAGAGAGAGAGAGAGAGAGAGAGAGCACTGGCACCTTTCCTTCCCCTTCTTTCCAAGGTGAGAAGGGCAGGGAGGAAGGGAAGGAGGGAGGCTGTGTGGCCATGCCTGCTGTTACCAAGCTAGAGAGAGCAGCTGCCGCCCTCCTCCTTAGTTCCTTTGTGAGGAGCTGGTTGCTGCCTTGACACGAGGCAGCTGAGCTCCCTTCTCCAGCCAATGGAGGGGACTGCTGGCTGGATCTTTTCATTTGAGGCTCCTCGCATATCTTGAAAGTCTGCCCTCTCCGCAGTCAGTCCAACCAATTATGGCTCAGCTCTGCTGTGGCTGTTTTGGGAAGATTGCTGGTAGTTCCCACAGCCTTTTGCGCATCAGTAGTTCACACAACCGATTGTGCGCATTTTTGCAAACTTTATCAAAAAAGTTGGGGAAAGTACCAAAAGTCTTTATTACGCTACTTTTGGGGTTTTGAGCCCCCCTCCTTCTGAATACGGCGACTTTGTTGCGCAACATGTGGGAACTATTAGGAGTCTTGGCAAAGTCTTCCCAGATTTATTTTGCTGTGTAACCAACCCCCTGGAGTCATAGTCCAACACTCAACCCAATACACCACACACAAGACTATGGAGATTATCAGACAGGAATGGAAAAAGCGTTCCTGTCTCACAATCTCCTCTCTTACCCCTCTCCCATCCCTGTCATGCCACAATAACAAAAAGTTTCAGACCTATCTTTGTAGCATCAACAGGACAGCCCAGGAGTGAATGGAGATCCATTCACTTCCTGGGGTAAAATCCCGCCTGTTCTTGTAAGAAGACATTACAGCGGGAATTTCAAAGTTTAAATGAAAAATAAAAGAGAAAATGTGACAGCAAGCACAAAAACATACTTTAAAACTTCCAAGTAAACCAGGGAAGTTTTTAAAAAGTGTGTCACTTACCTTGATGTCCTGATCTCACCCAGAAGTGTTCTGGCAGGGACCTCCCATTGACACGTGGATCTCACCAGCGAAATGGGGCATCTTTTCAGTCGCTGTCAAATCTGTGACAGGAACGGGGGATGTATTGACAGCCTCTCCCATCAATAAAAAGCAGTGCCAGTGGAACGGCAGCAGAATCAGTGCATTTTGAGGGGGGAATGACATCATCTGAAAAGCAAGCCCTTTAGCGATCTCCTGGCATCATTTTAACACCGTTTTTAGCACGTCTGATATTTATATTATGTCACTTGGGACTGCATATCTATATTCTGAGGCATTGTGATAGAGATTGTGATTGCTGTGGTTCTCAGTCTTTGGTTGTCCAGTGGTTTGGGACTTCAACTCCCAGAAGCCACAACCAGCATGGCCAATACTTAAGGATTTGGGGAATTAGTTAAAGTCTAAAACAAGCAAAGTTTCAGAATTACTGCTTCAGAAATTCTGCAAATGGCAGCTGGATTCATATGTAGAATGGTACAATATCTTAAGGGGACGGCTTAAATTTTTTTTCTTATGTGCTTTTCCTGGTCCCTCTCTGATGCACACATACATAAAGAAACTGAAATGGTGTTACTTGCAAACTGCTATTTGTGCCCTTGTTTTAACTGATGTTAGTCTTGCCAGGGCCAGGCTACTACATACTGTGTGATTTCATCTTTGTCACTTTAAAATTTTTGCAGAACAGCAGCCTCAAAAATGTTGTTGTTATGTGCCTTCAGGTCAATTCTGACTTATGGCAACCCTTGTCTTGTCTACACTATCAAAAACCTCAAATCCCCCTGAAAATTCCCCTGAATCTACATCAATCATGCCACATTTCCCCCAAATCTTGGACAATCCAGCCACAAGTCTCATGGCTCAGATTTGAGGCATTCCAGGGTATTTTGTCTAGATGCGGAATATATGGGATTCGGGTTTTCCCCCTGCATTTTTGTCTGCTGCAGCTGCCACCACTGCCGCCACCTCAACCAATAATTTAAAGCTCAGGAGGCAGTTCCTGGCTGAAGGGAGAGGTTTTTTCCCTTCCTCTGGCGGCACTGCCTCCGCCCACTCTCCTCTTGCCTGTCACTTCCTTCAAGCACTTCTTTCTTCAAGCACCTCTTCCTGCAACAAGCAAGGGAGAGAGTGGGCAGAAGCAGTGCTGCAGAACAAGGGGAAAGGCTCTAGTTTTAGCATTCCTCATTGATTCATCAGGGGAGGGAGAGGGAAGATGCCAGAGGCAGGATAGTGAGTAATCTGAAGAGCTCCGCATTTTCTTATCTTATAACGAGGTTTTATCTTATATTTTTGGTTCTAAAGTTTTTAATTTGCTAGTTGCTTATCTGGTTCAGTTTTATTTGTTTAGTTTGTTTCATTTTGCAGTCCTTGTTGGAGGAGTCTTTTGTTTTTGTTTTTGCTGGTCTGCTTTACACACCAGATGCTATCTCCCTTTTGCTGATTGTTTGGTTACTCTGCTGTTGTACCGCTTTAAATTATGGTCGAGGTGGCAGTGGTGGCAATGGCAATGGGGAAAGAAACTCCTCAGGAACAGTAAAGACAAGGTACCCCATGTCCCTGCAGAAAATAATAATGTGCAGGGCTTCGGGAGGAAAGCAGGGCCATGTGGGCAGGGCTCCATTCAGAGTTTTTGCCCCACATGGAGACAATCCCCTCTCATAAGGTTTTCTTGGTTTTCTCACTTTCCACAGTTACCCACCCGTGTCCTAAGGTATTTCCAGAATGCCAGACAGCTCTCAGACTGCAATCTCTCCTTTTGCCACACACAGACCAAGCTTAGCTGGACGTCCGTCCCACTGGCTAGTGAGGAAACAAGGGTGATGAATCATCTCTTCCCATCACCTATGCTTCCTTCATCCCTGTCAGTTCCCATGGCAACACATCATTGGGCTAAATGTGGATTCTAGAGGATCTCTCCCAATTAGAAGCTGAAGACAGATATGTGAGAAGAGAAAGGCATCAGCTAAGAGTTGCAGATAATTTCTTTCAACAATAAATGGTTTTCCACTGTAAATAATATACCTGTTGATGAATGCTCTGTTCAGTTTGGCTCTGCTATATTGTCTGTCTTAGCAATTTTCTGATCAGGTTTCTAGTATTAAAACTCTACATGTTGCATGATATACATTAACCAAGTACTAACTTGAATTTATTAAGAAATTTCACACAAATGTATTTCTCACCCATCTTAGTTCAAGCAAGTTTGCGGCTGTTGGATTTCATAAAGGCTTGACTCAAGAACTGTCTGCACTGGGAAAAGATGGGATCAAAACCTCATGCCTTTGTCCTGTTTTTATAAACACTGGATTTATAAAACATCCGAGTACAAGGTAAGCTTTGATGGTGGATAATGCTATTTACATGGTTGTAAACACTCTCTAATACAGGGGTAGATAAAGTTCAGGCTCTGGGTCACATATGGCCCTTAGACCCCAAGATATGGCCCCTGAAACTCCCCCAAATTCCCAGACTTCTTAAAAAGTAAAAAATAATGGGTATTTTTCATCCTCTAAAACAACTCAAAACTGTTGCAAAATGCATCAGTTTTCCTCCCCCAGCATCCGCCTGTACCTTAGAAATATGCTAGATAACCTTGCTCCCCATTGGTAAAAAAAATCTGCCAAAATCAAAACCAGAAATGATGTTGCTCACTTTTCCCCAGTGTTTATTCAGTTGTTTTGAGCCATGTGGACAAGTGGGATGGGGGATCACCTCGAGATGATGATGATGATGATTATCAGTGGTGTGGGGAGGCTGATGCACTGGTGTGGATCTGGAGGTGAAAATTGGCTCCCCACATCCTCTGCAGTTGCCCACCCCTGCTCCAATATATAAAATATTTTCTATGTTGCCTTCCCTTTTTTGTCAGGGATGATGGGAGTTGTAGCTCTTCACCTCTGGCTCAAACTCACCACCTTGTTAAGCAGCAGAGCCAACCAGCTTAGATCAGTGGTTAATGCTTTCCTCCAAAGCAGCAGAGTTTCAGAGAATAGGCTGAAGATCCTGACAAACTCTCCAAGCCTTCTCACTCTTCACCAGGTGTCTCCAAAACGTCTCCAGGATTCACTCAGGCAACTCAGTAGTTTTATATAAAACCTACTTTATTCTTCTATATAAATATACTATATGGTCAACAAATCACAATCTCTACACACTACTCCACAATATCTCCAAACTACTGCACCTCTACTCAGCCACAATACATTGGCAAACATTGCAATTTTATAGCCATTGTTTATCACCACCCACTAGTTAGTTTCCACCCAGTGGGTGTGTACTTCCATTCTGATTGGTCCACATAGTTCCACCCATACTTAAGACCAACCCATGTATTTCAACATTTCACCTTGTACACTTAATGATTCTCAGGTGTTTCCAATCTGCATTCAGTACCTCTGTCCTTGGCTCTCAGGCCTTCTAGATTACATTAGCAGTTTCACCTGTGTAGCCCCATAATTGCTCTTGCTTAGTCATTGTGACTTTCACATACATATTTTATTTCTTTCACTGTATGTCCCATGTTGCATTTTCCTTAACAATCCCCTCCGAAATAAAATATTGTATGTGTCTTACAATGTCATTCCAACCATTTGTGTCAGCCTTTCATGTTTTTCTGCTGTCAATGCTTTTGTGAACAAATCTGCTATGTTGTGTTGTGTTTCTATATATCTCAATTCTATTTCACCCTTCTGAACCATGTCTCGCACATTTTGATATCTTACACCAACATATTTTGTTCTGTTCTTCAAACTTTCAGTTTCAGCCATCGCTATGCATGACTGTGAATCTTCCAGAATTTCCACTGGTATCTTGTAACTTTCATTTAAATCATTTAGCAATTGCTTAATCCACTGTACCTCATTTACTATCTCATTCAAAGCAGCGAATTCTGCTTCCGTTGTGCTTAACGCTACATTAGTTTGTTTTCTACTTCTCCAAACTATTGGACTTTCACTATATTTAATTATCATTCCTGTAACTGACTTCTTGTCTCCTAATTCTGATGCAAATGAACTGTCTACATAACAATCTAGATCTGAACTACTGCTCCTTATAATCAATTTCCTATCTAAGGTTCCTTTCAAATATCTCAATAAATGTTTTACCGCTGTCCAGTCTTCAATTTTTGGATCATTAACCCTTCTAGACAATACATTTACGGCATAAGAAATGTCTGGTCTGGTGTGGCAAGATATGAATTGTAAAGATCCTATTATACTTCTGAAGAGAATCTTGTCCTCAAACGCTCTAGTTGTTTCCTCAGACACAAAACCAGTTGTCATTGGAGCTCTTACTATTTTTGCATTCTGTAATCCACACTTTTCAATCAGTCTTTCAATTTTATTTCTCTGACTTAATAAACAATGTCCTTCTTCTGTCCATTCAACGCAAATACCTAAATAAGACTTCAATACACCTAAGTCCTTCAAAACAAACTTCTCAGACAATTCTCTTTTTACTGACTCAATTTCCTGTTTTGACTTTGCTGCTACGCACAAATCATCTACATAAATCACTAATACCATGTCTCCTTTTGTATAAACACAAGCATCTGCAATGCTCCTCTTGTAATCTAGCTTAACTAGCTCATCATTGATGCACAGATTCCACGCTCTGGCACTTTGTTTTAAACCATACAACGCTTTCTTTAATTTATATACTCTCTGACTACCATTTTCTTCAAAACCTTGTGGCTGCTCCATAAATATTTCTTCATCCAAACCCGCATTCAAGTAAGCTGTCTCAAAATCAAAATGTTCTACAACTAAATTCCTTTTTGCTGCTACTGCTAGAACCATTCTCAGACTTTCTGGCTTTGCAGTTGGAGAATATGTCTTATCATAGTTCTTATACTGCTGTTGTGCAAAACCCTTAGCCACTAACCTAGCTTTATATTTGATACTTCCATCTGGCATTTGTTTCCTTTTGTATACCCATTTAGAACCAATTACTTTCTTGTCTTTGGGTCTGTCAACAATTTCAAAAACATCTTTATTTACCAGGCAACCAAACTCATTATCCATTGCATCAAACCATCTTTCCTGTTCTTCACTAGAATAACTTTCCAATTCTTCAAAACTTTCAGGCTCTTCTACTGCTAAACAAGCTCTTGCCTTTGTCACAACAAACCTATCTGGAGGCTTTCTAACTCTATGACTACGCCTGGGAATAAAATCTGCTGTTCTGTCTCTTTCATCCTCACTTTCTCTACTAGGAGTTGTAGTTCTATGACTAAATCTCTTGTCTTCAGTCATTCGAGTAGTAGTAGGCCTAGATGCTATCTCATCATCGGAAGAACTACCACTGCTGCTAGGTGATGCTTCCTGCTTAACGGAAACCCCTCCGTTTCCTGAGTTTGGTTCAGTT
The DNA here is from genome assembly GCA_030847615.1 of Gambelia wislizenii. Classification (NCBI taxonomy): domain Eukaryota; kingdom Metazoa; phylum Chordata; class Lepidosauria; order Squamata; family Crotaphytidae; genus Gambelia; species Gambelia wislizenii. Next base: position 21,800,427 of record JAUMIR010000005.1, on the reverse strand, counting down.
TGTGCTTCTGGCTCATTTGAACTCCCTAATCTCAAAAACACTTCTTTATTGGCATGCAGTTTGTCCCAACCAGCATGTCTCTCGAAATTTGCAGACCTAGAATACTGCACTTGTTTTCCATCCAAATGAAACTTGTAGCTATTTCCAGAATACCCCAAAAACCTAAGCCTTTTGCTTTTGGGTTCTCCTTTCCTCCTGAAACAAGCAGGTGTGTAAACATGAGCAAATTGTCCAAAAACCCTTAAGTACTTGTAATTTGGCATTCTCCCATACAATACCCTGTAGGGAATGTCTTCAATTTCTGAATGATACAATCTGTTACTGATATGTATTGCAGTCAAAGTTGCTTCTGCCCAAAAACTATCTTTCACCCCTGCATCTGCCATCATACAAGCAGCAATTCTTTTTATATCTTGTATTTTCTTCTCTGCTAACCCATCCTCACTAGGACAAGCAGGGTTTGTAGTTTCATGCCTTATTCCCACCTTTTGAAACCAGTTAAACAATTGATTATTTAAAAATTCTCCTCCTCTATCAGTAATGATGGTGCCTACTCTGCTATCAAATTGTCTTTCCACCATTCTTACCCATGCTTTTAAACTTTGCCCAGAGTCAGATTTGTTTTTCATTATTCTCACAAATGCAAACCTTGTATACCTATCAACAATTACTAGGAAATACTTGCTTCCCCCTAAGGACAAGCAATTAGCTTGGGCGACATCTGCATGTACATATTGAAATTGTCTTTGAGCAATTCTTTTTGTTTTCTTAGCTACTGGAAAAGCTCTGACCTTTACCTGGTGACATACTGTACAATCTAAGTGGTTTTTGCATTCAGTAACTTTTAAATCTGGACACATACTGATTAAATTCTTTAAACATTTGAAGCTCGCATGGCCGAATTTTCTGTGAAGCTCGTGTATGCAGTCTTTGTGGATTGGAATATTTTCTATGTTATTAGCTTCTTCAACCCTGTAGCTATCAATATTGTCCTCCAAATAATAAAGTTTGTCCTTTTTCAAACCTATGCCACGCAATTCCCCATTCAGTTTTATCTTACACATGCTCTTTTCAAAGATGACTGTGTAGTCTCTTTCTGTTAATCTGCTTACTGATAACAAATTATTTTCTAACTCCTTTACATGTAAGACATCATTAAAATTCTCTTTTAGCCCTGGAATGTACACTGTACCCATTTGATTTACAGTACTGAGCTCTTTCCCATCAGCCAAAACTACAGTATTTACATTAGCTGATTTTCTGTTACTTATTAAATTAATATCATTACACATCGAAGATGAGGCTCCTGAGTCAACCAGCCATTTAGACTGTGTGTTTTGCTTTTCCTTAATCATGGTTGCAAACCCCTTTTTATTACCACTGTCCCTCAAAAATGGAGGTCTGGACTGTTTTTGATACTGCCGCGGCTGCCATCTGCTCTCTGCTTGCTTGCGTCTCTCAGCTGCAAAATGTTTACAATGTCTCTGCAGATGACCAATCTTCTTACAATAAAAGCACCTCCGTTGCTCCCTTGTAGAAGCTGCTTCCTCCTGCGTTCGCCAGTCAGGAGTTGTTTGTTGTTTTGGCACAGTCTTTAAACTTGCTGAGTCACCCTGCTCAGACATTCTTCTCTGATTCTCTTCCAATATTCTGGCCACAATTAAGTCTCTATTAAGCTCAGCTTCTGGCAAGTTTTGCAAGCTGTTCGTTATGTTGTCCCATGAAGAGTCTAGCGATTCTACTAAAATGTAGCATTGCTGCTCTTTGCTAATTTGCACTCCCCTCAGTTCAGCTTGCACAAACAAATCTTGCATTATTTTTAAATGTTCTATCACACACTGCCCTTTAGCCATCTTTTGCCTGTATATTCTTTTAGACCATAGCATTTTTGCAAAAGCAGTTGAAGGAGTGTGTAATCTCTGCAAGGTATCCCACACATCCTTGGCGGACGCTTTATCTCTGACGTCATTAATTAAGTCTTCTTCAAGCATGAGATAAAGACAGGCTTTTGCTTTACTATCTCTCTCTTGAGTGGCTTCATCAGCATCGGTTGCCAGCCCTGTTTCAACTGTTGACCACAGACCTTCCTTTACTAGTAGAGATTGGGCATAAATCTTCCAGGTAGAGTAGTTGTTTCTATTTAATTTACTAAACTTTAGAATTTCCATCTTGATTTGTGCAGTGACTCAGTTTGACACAGTCCTTCTGAGTATGCACAGCCGACCCGTCTGGGCTTAAGCAAAACACAAAATGATTTACTTCCAAGGCTTATCAGTGCAGCACAAACAGCTTGGTCTGATCTATTGTCCACAAAGCTTTCTTCCACTCTCTGGAACTTTCAGCTTCTGTGGATGCTGGGTGCTCTAGTAACTGGGCCCATAACCCTTGTCAGGGATGATGGGAGTTGTAGCTCTTCACCTCTGGCTCAAACTCACCACCTTGTTAAGCAGCAGAGCCAACCAGCTTAGATCAGTGGTTAATGCTTTCCTCCAAAGCAGCAGAGTTTCAGAGAATAGGCTGAAGATCCTGACAAACTCTCCAAGCCTTCTCACTCTTCACCAGGTGTCTCCAAAACATCTCCAGGATTCACTCAGGCAACTCAGTAGTTTTATATAAAACCTACTTTTTTCTTCTATATAAATATACTATATGGTCAACAAATCACAATCTCTACACACTACTCCACAATATCTCCAAACTACTGCACCTCTACTCAGCCACAATACATTGGCAAACATTGCAATTTTATAGCCATTGTTTATCACCACCCACTAGTTAGTTTCCACCCAGTGGGTGTGTACTTCCATTCTGATTGGTCCACATAGTTGCACCCATACTTAAGACCAACCCATGTATTTCAACATTTCACCTTGTACACTTAATGATTCTCAGGTGTTTCCAATCTGCATTCAGTACCTCTGTCCTTGGCTCTCAGGCCTTCTAGATTACATTAGCAGTTTCACCTGTGTAGCCCCATAATTGCTCTTGCTTAGTCATTGTGACTTTCACATACATATTTTATTTCTTTCACTGTATGTCCCATGTTGCATTTTCCTTAACATTTTTATATGCCATGCCCTTCATTCAAATTAATACTGTCAGAGTGAAAATCCCCACCAGTGTAGTTGTGTTGGACAGTGCTGTGGCCTTAAAAGTGTGTACATAATATTGTGTACAAAATAGAAAGCTGCTTATGTGACAGAAGTTCCACAGACATAATGACACTATTGGATCCATACTCATGTAGAACACAATGGCTGGAATTCTGTTTGGTAGTTCCAACTGAAGTGCACCCACTGAATGTTGAACGGTGACTCAACACATAGCTAAATCTAATTGATTCAATGGGTCTACTTTAATTTGGACTAACAATAAGTTTTCAATGCATAAGAAAACATGTTGGTATCCAGTTAGCTGGTTAGGCGCTTTCAGGAAGCTTGAGTTGACTCAATGAATACTGTGGACTTTTTCAGACATGAACTTACAGCGCAAGAAGGCTCGTAACAGGTGCGACGCTGCTGCGCGTCAGGGGGCCTGTTTCGTACGACGCTATCCCCCTGCCGAAATCAGCTGTGTCAGTTCCATGAGAAACTGGAGGCAGCCGTGCCATATTTGGCCATTTTTTATTCACGGGCAACTTCCGTGAGTAAAAAATGGCCAAATATGGCACGCTGCCTCCAGTCTCTCACAGAACTGACACAGCTGATTTCGGCAGGGGGATAGCGTCGTACGAAACAGGCCCCCTGCCGCGCAGCAGCGTCACACCTGTTATGAGCCTTCTTGCACGTTAAGTTCACATCTGAAAAAGTCCATCTTTGAACAGCTGATTCCCTTGTCATATCATCAACTACATTTGAAACTCTCAAGGCCAGCCCCATGTTTAAACAAAGTGAGGCAACCATCTCAAGAGAATGTTCAGTGGTGGGAGGGGGAGACAATTTTGAAACATGTCCTTTTTCTACTACAACTCTTGGGATCCTTCAGCCAGCACAGCCCAAAAAGTATTTATGCTCCCAAAAAGTAATATTTCCAAACTCTGAGAGGGGGTAGTAGCGGGGTGGGGGAGAGGGGGGATGAAGATGTCTGCCCTCCTGGTGAAGTTTCCTTTAGTTCCCAAATTTCTAACATTGCAGTAACATAAAACTTTAGTTGAGAATTTAGAAATACAGTTTAGGCATGCAAAGAAAAGGGCCAGGCAAAGATACCAAGGGAATGCCAACACAGAAAACATAAATATAAATTGAATTATGATGGTGTAAATTGGACTTACACCACTTATTTTTATGGCTGTAATGTAGGTCAGAATTCTGTTCTGACCAGGCAAGGACCAAAAATACCCCTCAAGACTCCCCTTAGCTATAATCCAGTATTCCCTCAGCCTATGTGGAAATATGCTGCACCAGTACTATGCAAATGTCACGCAGAATACTATGCAAATGTCACGCAGAATGTCAATGACTGGATGCTGTTGCGCAATGCACACTGCACAACTGCAGTGTCGCAGTATATGCAACTCTGCTTCTGCATCGTTTGCACTGTGCTGGCACTGTGGTGAATAATGCACTCCACATCTGTGGCACAACTTACACATGCTTATATCACTAATAGGATGCCAGCCCTTGTAAGCAGAGCAGCCCTGCCAACTTTGCTATTTCCATGTTGTTGAAGAGCAGGGGGGCGGTGAGGGGAGGGAAAAGTATACAGCTATTGTCTAGTAGCTGGACATGCTGCATAGACATTATCTGTGGACAGCTTGCATCAGGCCCCTGAAGGTTTCTGCAGATGCCTGTCATAGCACTTCCAGCTACAGGAGAACTGTTTATCCCATCTCCTCCTCTCTAAGAACACGGAAATGGCTGGGGTGGGGGCAGTGCTGCTTACAAAGTGAGTTTTCAAGGGGATGCATTGGGAGGCATACCTATGGAGACACAGCTATGTGATATATGTATATCTTCTGATGCAGGATCTTGGCCATAGGTTCAATGTCTCACTCTCTACAATATTAGAAATTTGGAGACTGAAGGGAAATTTCATGGGGAGCAGAATTCTTAGGGGGGCAAGGCACTCATTTTGTCTTGGGCTGAGCTTATCATGAATCACTGGCAGCTCCAATTATTTAAGGAAAACATAGAATCATAGAATCATAGAATTGCAGAGTTGGAAGAGACCACAAGGGCCATCAGTTCTATATATATTTAGCCACACATAAGCTCCACTGAATTCAGTGGGACTTACTCCCAATGCTTACTTAGGAGTAAGCCCCACTAAATCCAGTGGAGCTTACATCTGGGTAAATGTATATAGGGTTATTCTGTCAGAAATATTTTTTAGATTACAGTCTAAATCCCCCTTGAGCATGCAGCCTCAATGTCTGGATTATTGCAGTCATTCTAATTTAGACTACTTTTCTTTAAAAATGTGGGACTGTGGTGAGGTAATAAAATTAATAAATATTCTGACAATTCAATGTAATTATGTTGTCATAGCCAATCTCAAGCTACCAATATCCTGTGGAGCACAATTCTGTCAAGAGCCATCCCTTCATGCATGTTTTTGTTTAATTCCAGATTATTGCCTGTCCTAGAGCCTGAGAAAGTTGTAAATAAACTCATGGATGGAATTCTTTGCAATCAAAACATGATTTTTGTCCCACCGTTTATAAAATGCAATCTATTGCTGGAAAGGTACGTGTGGTGGGTAAAGGAAATAAGAGCTGAAAGTCTGTATTGTTATTTAAATGAAAAATATGTGCTGTAGCAGAAATAAGGAGCTTATGGCGTGACACTGTTACAATTGCAAACTGTGTTAGTCTTCTCTTTGCCCAGAGTTTATTGCATGGCGTCATTGCTCATCTGTTGCTGTACAATGCTGTTGGGTTGTTTGGAAAATTATTCTTTTTCTGTTTCAAATAACTCATTAATGTTCCCTGTCTTGCTATGGTTTAGTGACCACATTGAATGCAAATTTCTCATTCCACTTCATTGTGATATTAGGGGCATAATGGGCACAGTGTGGGTGGGATTTCCGTGCTCCTTCCTTGGGATTCTCCAGGGACCTCCAGCCAGGAAACCCAATTACTTCCAGTGGTTGGGCTGGAAAGACATTGGGATTCCCAGATGTTCCCAAAAGAACTGCTGTAAATCTGTTCTCTGTTCTCCAGCTGTTTTTTGTTTTCTTTTTTACATTTTTTATAAGAGTAGCACATTGGTGCAATTCTGATTAATGTCCAGAGAAACAACAGGATTCAGGAAATGTTTAGAGAATAAATAAAGAGTAAGTGTCAAATAAGGGTAATGTACAAAAGTAGAACTGGGAGGTGTTTTGGTTGGTAGGGGAAAGCATATAAAAGATATAGTGGAAGAGGCATTATGTGTGTTCATCTTCCCAATCTGGGTGGGGAGTTGGGGTGGTTCCATAATAGTGTCATTACACTCCACTACCTTACTGGGAAGAGCAGTTTTCAAATGGAATGACCCAAAACAACTGACTAGTGTGATAAACACCTAAAAGACAAGTTGTCAAATCATGTATGTAGAACTACGCCAGGGATGAGGAATCTGTGGCCCTCCAGATGTTACTAGACATCAACTCCCAACAATCTTAGCCAATGGGCAGGCATGATGAAAGCAACAGTCATTAACATCTGGAGAGAGACAGGTTCCTCTTCCACAATCTAATCCAACCAATCTTAATATTTTTGTACTTGTACTTGCCTTGAGTCCTGCCATAGGGAGAAAGGCAGGATATAAATAAAATAATAATAACAACAATAACTGTTATAATTTGATGTTTATGTCTTTCTTACAGAATTCTACCTGACCGTGCCTTGGCAGCTTTAAACAAGATGCTAAAAGTAAAATTTGATGCAGTTGTTCAGGGTGAGAGAAAAAAAGATTAAGTTATTAGTTGCCTTTGGGGATGTCTAGATGTCCAAGAGTCAGTTCATCAGAAATTTAATGAATTCCAGGCAATATACAATGACACTTCTTGGAACACTTTCTATAATTTGTAAAGGGAGTCCCATGCATTTTTTATTCCAAATACATTTTACAAGTGCCAATGCAGTACTGTGAGAAGTATATTCCTTCCTGGTACATAAAAAGGCACAGGCTGTTCTAGACAGATACAAAGAAATGAGAGGTCTCACAACAGAGCTCCTCAGTTGGTGCAAGGAATTGAAGGTTTGCATTTATTCCACATCCACTAACAGCCTCTCATAAGACAGTATTTAGGGGTGTTTTTTTTCCTGTCCCTATAAAAGGCAATGGGCAGGGGGAAGGGGGAAATGAAGGAAGTTATATGACATTGTAGGCAATCTGGCCAATCATCATTCAGATCTCATGACACAGTAAACAGCTTGGCCTATCATCATTCAGATCTCTTCAGTGCCCTTTGCTCACCTATTGGCTCAACATATGGACATGCCTTATTCATAAAGGAACAGTGTTCTAAAAGTCCTCTGTGTGAACTCTATGGGAATGTCCGTGCTCCCTTCATAGCAGCAAAGAGAGGGAATAGCCAAGGAATCCAGCATCAACTGCAGATATTGAACCATACAAGTCCATTGGAATTTTTTGTGTGTGACATACCTTGAAATTTAAAAAAAGAACAAAACATGTTTTAGGTGGGAATAAAATGTTGCTGCCAGTGTCAGGAATTACCACTGCATTGTCATCTGGGACAAACTGAGATTGTCATACCTTGGGCATATCATGAGAAGACATGACTCACTAGAAAAGACAATGATGCTTGGTAAGGTAGAAAGCAATAAGAAAAGATGGGCATTCCAGATGGATGAACTCAATCAAGGAAGCCATGTCCCTGAGTCTGCAAGATCTGAGCAAGGCTCATTGATGATAGGGTGACTTGGAGGTTCTCATTCATAGAGTTGTCATAACTTGAAGTCAACTTGACTGCAGTTAACAGCAAAGTCATCTGGTTATTTAAAAAAAAAAAGTCTGAGAACTACAGCAACAAATACAACAGTCATCAGCAACATTTACTGCCCCCGAGGAACCCACAATCATGTAGTAAAGACTATTGATTGCAGTGTAGTTTTCCCAGGTGTCTGGTCTCTAAATGTTAGCAGTCTTAAAAATGCGTCTTGAATGTTGATTCCTGGGAGAATGCATATAAATGCAAACATGCCAACATGTAATGCTAGTTTATGCCTTCTTCTTCACTCCTGCTGCCTCATATCTGCCTAGTCAAATAGTAATTATTTCTGAAGAGTTGAAGTCATTCTGTAAGTACAACATCTGCTGTGAGGTTTTTTTTGTAATTAAACTCTTTCGAGCAGTGTACTAATAATGTCGTACTTTTTGTAGCCAGCATAGAACAGTTTGTTGTGGAACAAATGAATGCAGCACAGAGCAGGTAGACAAGGGCAGAAGGGAAGAGATCACCAGCTAAATACAACAATATGTCACCAAGGCAAAAATATGTATCTGTGTTTGTCTGTGTGTGTATATATGGGGGGGGGGAAGAAATCAAATCACTGTATGTAATATGGTACTTGTGGAGAAAAGAATTCTGCATAGACCAGACAGGTAATGCACCTATGTTCCCTTCACAGAAGGATTTTAAAAGTAATTAGAGGAGGAACCAGTAGTTCTAAGACCAGCCCTGCCATTGGATATTGTTGAGGCAACTGCCTCGAGTGGCAGGTTCTTCCAGGGCCACTTCAAGCCATTCACATCTCTTGAGCAGAACACACAGCTTGTCCTTAACCCTCTGAACAAAAATTCTGCTCTCAGGTTTAGTGAACGATGCTATCCTATTGCTAGTATTGAACTGAGATGCAGTTGCAGTCAGCTTCTGCATCAGAAGAGCCATGGAACAGACCAACAGCCTATCCAGTCCAGCATTCTGTCTGCACACAGGCCAAACTGTTAGCCCACAAACAGCCACAACTATTAGAGCAGGATGTCTGGTTGTTACAAGCAAACTGTTATAATACCGTACACTTTACTGATAGCTAGCACACTCTTATTGCATACTATCACAATAATTTCACTCACAATTGATATACTCCAAACATATAAACAATATTTAGAAGTAATTATATACAAAATATATTTACAATTTCCTATAAACATACATTACTTTCAAGCAACAAAAATACAATGAGTAACTTTCAATTACACAACAATGAAATAATTTTTATAATGGTTTTTTCAGGACCATATCCTTAATATACCAATCAACAATATACAATTCTTGTAAGTATACTCAGAATAATGCATCTTGTTTGTGTTCTCAATATACACACAGATTCTTGGTAAGTAAATCTGAAATGATGCATCTTTTTTCTGTTCTTGATACACAAACAACTGGCATTTTCTTATATATATTTCTTTCCAGAAATTTGGATTTAGAAATTACATTGAAGATAAAAACACAGGGGTGTGTTCACAATATAAATGATTCTGGAAAGAAATATATATTTTTAAAAAATACACCAATAATTTAGACAGACAAAAAAGCAGCTCTGCAGCGCCTAACATCCTGCTTCGCAACAGCTGCAGAGCTGTTTGGGCTGGAAGTCAACCTGAAGAAAACGGAAGTTCTTTACCAGCCTGCACCACAGGATGAACACCACCATCCCCACATTGCCATCGGTAGCTCTGTGCTTAAGTCTGTTCAGCAGTTCACCTACCTGGGAAGCATCATCTCCTCAGATGCCAAGATTGACAAAGAGATCGATCACAGATTAGCAAAGGCACATAGCGCATTTGGAAGACTTTACAAAAGAGTCTGGAGTAATAAACACCTGAGGCGAAACACAAAAATCAGTGTGTATAGAGCCATTGTACTGTCTATTCTCCTTTATGGATCTGAAACATGGGTCACCTATCGCCACCACTTACGACTCCTCAAACACTTCCATCAGCGCTGTTTATGCACAATCCTAAATATATACTGGACTGACTATGTGACGAATGAGCAAGCAGGGATCACCAGCATTGAGGCCATGATACTGAGAACACAGCTGTGCTGGGCAGGACACATTTCTAGGATGGAGGACCATCGCCTCCCAAAAATAGTACTCTACGGTGAACTCGTCACGGGTCAGCATAAGAGGGGTGCTCCAAAAAAGTGATACAAGGACTCCCTGAAACAACATCTCAGGCTCAGCCAAATTGATCACCAACAATGGTCTGCCCTGGCCTCACATCAGGAGGTATGGAAACACACTATCCACAATGCTGCAGCCTTATTTGAGAACTCATGCCGAACAAGTCTTGAAGAGAAATAACAACGCAGAAAGAATCACAACCTGGAAACATCACCCAAGGAAACCTTCTGCTGTGCTTTCTGCAACCGGACTTGTCTATCTCGGATTGGCCTTTTTAGTCATCAGCACACTTGCAGAAAACGCGGGATGAGTCCTTCCCGAATCTTCGTTCGTGAAGAAAAGCCAGAAAGAGAGAGAGATTTTCATTTCAGTACATAATAGCGGTGTTAATCACCTTATACAAGTCAAACAATTGCTATAATTGAGGTAAGCAGTCTAAAAAAATATTATAGTTTAAACAGCAAAATAAAAAGCTTGTGATAATAATATAGTCATAAATGTTGTAAATACACATTGATGAAGAGACGAAACCGCTGGGATTCTCTAGAGCTAGTTGTTTGTGTATCGAGAACAGAAAAAAGATGCATAATTTCAGATTTACTCACCAAGAATCTGTGGGTATATTGAGAACACAAACAAGACACATTATTCTGAGTATACTTACCAAGAATTGTATATTGTTCATTGGTATATTAAGGATATGGTCCTGAAAAAAACATTATAAAAATCAATTCATTGTTGTGTAACTGGAAGTTACTTGTCGTATTTTTGTTGATTGAAAATAATGTATATTTATAGAAAATTGTAAATATATTTTGTATATAATTACTTCTAAATATTGTTTATATGTTTGGAGTATATCAGTTGTGCGTGAAATTATTGTGATAGTATGCAATAAGAGTGTGCTAGCTATCAGTGAAGTGTATGGTATTATAACAATTAATGATATTAATGAGGCAACAATACTCTCCTGCTTATGCTGCCCAGCAACTGGTATAGAGAGATGTTCTGGTACCAGAGGGTATAAATATGCATCAGGACTGGTAGCCATTAACAGCCTCATCCTCTATGAATTTGTCCAGTCTCTTTGTCCAAGCTAGAAGCCATCACTACAGCTTAAGGTAACAAAGTCTACCTTTTATTGTTGTGCTCTGTGAAGAAGTACCTCTGTTATTAGTCCTCTGTCTCCCACCATTCAGTTTCACTGGATGACCACAGGTTCTAGCATTGTCAGAAAGAGAGCTTCTCCTTATCTCCTCTGTGCACAAACTAGTAATACATCTCCCCTCATTTACCTTTCCTCCCCCTCAATATTACAATCTTTCTTCATAGGAGAGTTGTGGGAGGGGGTAACATCTTGTCCTTAAATCAATAAATATTTGAGCTTGCCCTGAGTGGTGCAGTACAACACAGAAATGCTAGTGGCAAAGGTTGATTCTGAAAGTTTTGGTGGGACACCATGTGGATGTGATTAACAGAACTCAGACATTTGAGGCTCATGACTGGGCATTCAAAAGGGAGCATGATATTACAGTGAGCCCTTGGTATCCACTGGTGTTTGGTTCCAGGACCCCCTGTAGATACCAAACTCGCTGGGTGCTCAAGTCCCATTATATACTCTCTCTCTGGCTTTTCTTCGCAAACGAAGATTCAGGAAGGATTCATCGTGTGCTTTCTGCAAGCGCGCTGAGGACTAGAAAGGCCAATCTGAGATAAACAAGTCCGGTTGCAGAAAGCACAGCAGAAGGTCTCCTTGGGTGATGTTTCTCTTCAAGACTTGTTCAAATAGTACCCATTATATACAATGGCATAGTAAAATGCTGTCGCTTAGATAAAGTGGCAAAATCAAGGTTTGCTTGCTGGAATTTATTTATTTTTTAATATTTCAAGCTGTGAATGATGGAATTCTTAGAGGCCAAATTCATATATACATAAGGCCGACTGTAATTTCAAATGTGATTGAAGCATCATGAGCCTTACAGGTATAGAACTAAGGATCACATGAGTGAAAACTATCCCTAAGTATTCATGGAATTAATATAATTTGACCTATATGTGTCTCAGTCCTGTTTCTAAAGTATGAAGGATGTCTCTCTCCTTGACTCCCCATAACATTACACCTATAGACAATATAAACAGTTCTTTTACACTTGTGTTTATTTACTGGACTTTGCTACATCATTTATTACTTCAAGGGAAAACCTATGGAAATCCTCTCATAATACAGAGCATATAAGTACAAAGCATCTAAGATGTCATTTAGCTCTCCATAATATCTTGCATTTTTCCCTAAGGAAGGAGTGGGAATCATGTGGCCCTCCAGATATTTTTGGACTACAACTCTCAGTAGTCTTAGCAAGCATAGCCAAAGATGAGGAATGCTGCAATTCAATAATATCTGGAGGGCCACATAATTCCCATCCCTGCTCTAAAGTAATCCAGTTAGGAGCTTCCCTTCAAAAAGAAAGAAAGAAAGAAAAGAAAGAAAGAAAGAAAGAAAGATCATAATTTCTCTGTTAAGAGAAAGAAAACTACATGTGGATCACAGTTATTAAAGTAAATGATAGGGCATTATATTAGTTGCAAGAAAAACTACAATTTCCATTCTACAAATATATAGATATAGGGTGGTTTGGGTTATTTTCTAAGAGTTTCGTGCATAGGACATTTCTCAATGGTTTAGATTATTCTCAAATTTTGTGTCCCTTGTGCTCACTTTTGCAGCACACATACTAAATTTGGTGCCCTCCAGATTTGTTAGACCACACTCTCATCATCCCCAGGCAATTTGGCCCATAAATATCATACAAATGGTGGTGGGGTGATGGGATTTGTAGACCAGTACAACCTGGCAGCAACCATTTGGGAAAGGCTGGGTTTGACTGTATCCTTAATTAAAACTTGAAAGCATTAAAAGCTAAAATAAAAACTGAAATGAAATGCAGTCCTAGAAATGAAAAATTCATTCCCTCATTTTTCCTTATCCTTGTAGCCAACAACATGATCAAATTTAAGTTGATTTAGCTTCCAGAAAGCTGCAGCTGCACGGTCTGGAAGAAACCTGGAGAGGGGAAATGAAGAGAAGATATTAATGTAGCCCTTCTAAACTGAGTTACTAAAAAAGGCCAATGAACACAATACGTCATTAGGGCTAATTCATTAAATGGTAGCTTATAGCAATTGGATGTTTTTCTTCACTGTACTTACCTATCCAGCATTAGGCAGAGTTTCAGAAGTGGTGGAATGAAAATCATTCTCTCATTGGTTAGTATACCCTTCATTACTTGTTTTGCAACTTCTTCTGGCTCCATGGGTGGCATTATCCTGAATTTAAACAAAACCATTGTGTTTACAGCTGCATACTTTGTAGTGTTGCCAGGGCTTTTCAAATTAGCTATAAGGGGCACTTGAAATTCATGACATGCAGGGTTGACAATTAGGAAATAGCTATTAACACATTTGTGTTCTATTTAAACACCAAATGAAAGTATCCATTTCAGTTACCTTAGCATAGGACTTTGTCAGAAGAGTCCCTTAAAATGTTCTTTTGCTGGCATAAAAAAATCCATTTTTATGCCAGCAAAAGTACGTTCCCCACCACACTTACATTGCTTTCCCGGCAAAGGCTTCCCAGGCAATGAAAGAGGAAGTGAACAGAGCTCCGTTCACTTCCTTGTTCAAAATCCTACAGATTCTTGCAAGACTTCATTGTGAAGGAAATTCAAAAAACAAAAACAACACTTAAAAAAGTTACACCAAGCACCTAAACACACACACACAAAAAAACTTCCAAGTAATCTGGGGAGGGTAATAAAAAGTGCATCACTTATCTGGATGTCATGATCTCACCTGGAAGTGTTGGTGCTGGACTGCCCATTGTTACTGCATTCACATGAGTACAATGGCACAAGGTTTCACACTTCGACAATGTTGGCAGAAAAGCAATGCCGGCACAAAAGCGCCACAGGAGATGAATTGACAGGTTCAGCCATCAATTAAAAAGTACAGGTTTTGGCAGGGACATAAATGCAAAAGGGTGACATTGTGTGGCATGCATGCCCTTTCACGTTTATGTGGCCTTGTTATGATGCCATATTTAGTGTGTCTGATAAAGTCCATAGTGTACACATTCATAAACACATTTCTGGGCTTGTCTACTCTGGGGGAGTGGGTAAAAATCCAATTGAAATTTGGAGTACTTTGGCCCAGAGCTGTGCTGGATGAAATTCAGACTACCATGGCCTGGATTTAAGTGCTACAACTTACCTGGGCAAAGCCCAAATCTGATTCATCCAGATTTTTTATCCCCAATTAGATAAGACCGCTGTTGTGGGTCCACAGCCACTGCCTAGCCAGGAACCTCCTTGGCAGCACCACCACTGTCTTGTAGCCACTCACTCTGACCTCAGAACACGTGACTGCACCAGGGCTCTGCCTTTCCAGCATGTGGCCGCTCGTTCTGAGGTCAGAGCAAGTGACTGCACATGGCACAGTCACTCGCTCTGGCCACAAAATGAGTGACTGTGTGCTGGGAAGGCAGAGCCAGCTGCAGTGGTGCCACGAGAGTGGGGGGAAGGGCAGCACCTGTGTCAGGTAGCGATTGTCCTGTCTTCCCAAACCCCTGAATCTAGTGCAGATCACTTGTTCACACTACAGTTTTCTTCAGAGTTTCCGGCAAATTCCAGAGAAAACTGCAAGTTTTCTAAAACCCAGATTAAGGTGGTATACTCTGAGTTTCATGTGGATAGGGCCGTATGTCATGTGCCCTTTTTACACCAGGTTTGGGGATAAGGCCACACAACGAGTGGTACTATTGGGCCAGATTCAGGGGGATTTGGGTTTTGTAAACAAGGCCTCTGTCTTTATGAAGGGCCCACACCCCCAAATACAGGAGTCTTCTGGCATCTCATTCAGTCTATATACAAAGGAAAGCTTTCCAACACTCCAATAGGGGACATCTCTAATAATAAAGGGCAAAGTGAAGCCTGCAGAATGCATGCAGCCCTTGGGACCTCAAAGTGCAGCCTCTGAAGCCTGCCCAAACCCAAACCCACCCCCATTAAACTAGTTCATACCAATTTTGGGGTGATTTTTTCACCTCCAAACTGACCAAATCAACCTAAAACCATCTAGAAATGTGGTGGTTTACTTCCCCCTAACTCCTCTCCTAAAATAATTTTTTAAAATTGACTGAAAATTGGCAGCCTGAAGTGACTCGAGGGTGTGGCTCACGTGTGTGTGTGTGTGTGCAGGAATAAAGCCCCTCCCCTTTTCTACAGATGCCCATCCCTGTTCTAAATGTTAGAAAAGGGAGGTCACACAATTTGGAAGGCGTTTTGGTACCATCACCTTGTGCCAAGTATAACAAAAGTGCATCAGGTTTTATGTGGTAAGAGCCAAAGTACTAAAGTCTGGGAAAGTTTGGCCTATAACTCACAGAGTCCAAAAGCTAGCAAGGCCCATGGGTTAGAAAGTTTATAGGTTTTTTGGGAGGGGGGGTTCTCCAAGCTCTACAGAGCACATCAGATCTCCTGATTTACTTTAAAAAAAAAAAAAAAGATTAAAAGCACAGTTGTTTGACGAATTGGCTGGAGCAGGGGCTCCGAGAAATGGATTGTATAACTATTCCCTTTCACCCTGCTGTTCCATTTTTCTTCCCAAAATCAAACACACTGTAATGGCATCCACCAGAAGGGAAGGACAGCCATGAAAACACAGTCGTCTTTGGGCTTTTAGGAGAAATAATAGCAACTTAAGAGCAGGACAATTTTGATCAAGAAACTGTACAGTGTGGTACAGATCCCATCCCCCCGCAAACCACTACTCTGAGTAAAATTCTGCCCCAGCTTGCAACGGCTTAAAAAAAAAAGATGTCCACATTGTCTCATAAGAAGAAAAATGAGCTTGTATGCACTTTTATAACTATTTGGTTGGCCTTAATTAGAGCTTGGGAAAGTTAATTTTTTTACTACATCCTCTAGAATCCCCTAGCTTACATGACCCAATAAAATAGCTTGCATCCTAAGAAAGATATTGGCCCAGCTATGACTTATCTGGGTTTTTTTTTTCAAATGAAGATTTGAAAATGTGTCACACACATTTGAAAAATCATGGCTCACACACAAGGCGTCGTCTTAAGTAGTCCTCCTGATTTCAGCACTGTTTCATCTTGATAACACAACATATCCTAACATCAGGGATGTTATTCTAGAATTGGTTTATTTAGGGACCAAATAAGACTGCATACTGGACATCAATTCCAGCATCCTGTCCAGTGTTGAGGACTGAGGGGAGCAATAGTTTATCAACATCTAAAGGGCTGCAGGTTGTTCTCCCCTGAGCTATAGGACAGAAGGGGAAGAAGAAAGGCCAGAAGTCACAGAGGGATACTTATAAAGTTGGGATTTTTCAATGCTGCTATCCCACCTTCCTTACACAGTACCTTGAAGATGGATTTTTGACAAAGTCACTTTTTATAAACATAGGGCAGACACATGATGTTTTGACACCATCCTTCCCCAATGCAGACAGCTCTTGTGTCAAACCTCTGTGAAACCCAACAGCAGCAAATTTGGATGAGCTAAGAAAAAAAAAGAAGAATTCAGCTATGATGCAGTACCTGTAATGATTATAATAATTATCTTGATTGTTTCTTATGGTATACATAATGTGTGGACAAACTGTGGCCTTGCAGATGTAGCTGGACTGCAATTTCCAGCATTCCTCACCATCTGCTAAACAGGGTTGCTTGGAATTATAGTCCAACAACTGGAGGGCTGTACTTTACCTGCAACCAATCTAAATGAGAGCTGCAGGCCAACAACAATTGCACTTCAATCGCCCCTGTTATACATGGTACATTTCACACATACTCTCCAATATTTCACAAGTGAAAACCAGGACACATGAGGTCAAGATGGCAAAAGTTATTAATCAGGAAGAACATACAAGCTAGGAGAGTCTGCAGCAGTTTGCTTTTGCCAGAGCCTACTGGGGAGGGCGAGATTCTTCCCCCTTCTCTCCTCTTCCCCCTACTGAGTTAATTAAATGCAAACTACTTTTTCACATTGAATTCGCTTTGCAAAAACTGCAGTAAGCTGAGGACAAAAGGGAAAAATGAGAGGAGAAGTGAGAAACTGTGACATTTTAAAAGCACCTCTTCTTCTGAGTCAATAGTGTGATGCGGCAGCTAAAAAGGCCAATGCAATTTTGGGCTGCATCAATAGAAGTATTGTGTCCAGATCAAGGGAAGTAATAGTGCCACTCTATTCTGCCTTGGTCAGACCTCACCTAGAATACTGTGTCCAGTTCTGGGCACCACAATTCAAAAAGGATATGGACAAATTGGAGCGTATGCAAAGAAGGGCGACTAAAATGGTGAAAGGTCTGGAAACGATGCCTTATGAGGAGAGACTTAGGGAGCTGGGTATGTTTAGCCTGGAAAAAAGACGGTTAAGAGGCGATATGATAGCCCTGTTTAAGTATTTGAAGGGGTGTCACGCTGAGGATGGAGCAGGCTTGTTTTCTGCTGCTCCAGAGACTGGAACACGGAGCAATGGATGCAAGCTCCAGGAACAGAGATTCCACCTCAACATTAGGAGGAACTTTTTGACAGTAAGAGCTGTTCGGCAGTGGAACACACTCCCTCGGAGCATGGTGGGGTCTCCTTCCTTGGAGGTCTTTAAACAGAGGCTGGATGGCCATCTGTCGGGGATGCTTTGATCGTGATTTCCTGCGTGGCAGGGGGTTGGACTGGATGGCCCTCGTAGTCTCTTCCAACTCTGCAATTCTATGATTCTCCCCAGAACTCTCTCAGCTCTCCCTAGAGATGCAGCTAGCTTAGAATAGCAACCTGAGTAACTTTCCTATCTTAGAATGGAGGTCCTATAATAAAGCCTTAGTTTGTTTCTCTAAAGCCATTGGTGTCTTTGCTCCTTAAATGAGGATCTCTAATTGACCACTGCACACTCTATCATTTCTCTTTCTCTCCCCATAGATTCGTCAGCCCCTCACTCAGTACTGCACTGTTGGAGGAACCTTGGGATATGCCTCCAGAGCAGGATAAAGAATCATATTCAGAACAGGAAATACCATAAAAATTAGAAAGCATCCATCTTGTCCTTTACAGGGGTGTATCATAGTAGGCTCTGAATGTTTTTGACTACAACTCCACGTAATTCCTGAACATTGCACATGATGGCTGGGACTGAGGGGAGTTGCTTTGCATTGGTGTATTCAGGGTCAAACTATACAATAGGTTTATCACTTTTTTGCAGGCGCGCTGAAAGACAACTGTTTGTCATAGCATGTGAGTTTCCTCAGCTACTTATCTTGCATCGAACATGCTTTGTTTTACAACTGGCCATCAGAAGGTAAGTATGAGATTATTTGCAAGTTTGATTGCTGGTACATGCATCCCCAAGGAAGGCATGAGGAGATGAAACTGACATACTGGCACTGATGCCATGGGAGAAATCAGGATTGGCAAGTCCCTTGGATGGTTTGGCACCATCAGGTATCTAACCTTTGCCAGGGTTGGAAGCTTGTTCCACACTCACCTTCTTAAAGATAACAGTCTTCAGTGTTTGTCCCACTGTTAGAATGTCATCATAACAAACAAAACAGTTTGTCTTTTCCATAGATGGGAAACCAGGATCTTTTATAAATCAGGATCATAAACTGCAAACCATGATCATAAGTCAGTTTGTTCTTCATATACAGATCTGGGTTTGTTTGGAAGAAATAAACCAAGATCCACAGTTGTAAACAAATATATCTAGTTTGTTTAGGCATGATAGCAGGAGGGGCTAAAAAGACATGTATACCAACGTGTATGCTCATGTATGGTAAGTCAAGATACATGGAAAGTATCTAAGTTAACTGTAAGGAGACACTAAATATACAAAATCTCCAGAAATGTTTCCTATGATTGGACTGGAAAAGACATCCTTTCTGCTGAGTCGGAATGGCCCTGCCATACGCACCAATAAACCACAAGGAAAGGAGCCACTAGATGGCCTCCAGCAGAAGCCACAGTGACAATATGACCATGGTTGTTCCTCATCATTGTTGGTAGGAATGCTTTTGTTGTCTGAAAGTAAACCAAAAGTGGAGGAAATTAACTTTCTATAGAAAGCTACTGTTCTTTATATTTGACTGAAATAGCAATTATAACCATATTATGACTGAAAAGCAGTATATAAACATTATAAAATAGAATATAATACAGTCAGTCCCCCATATTTGTGGGGGATTGGTTCCAGGATCCCCTGTAGATACAAAAATCCATGCATCAAGTCCTCACCCTGACAACCAGTGACAAAGAGGCTGTCTGCTTGCCTGCCTTGTGTGTCAGCTGCCACAGGAAGAGACTCCAGGGCAGCTCCCTGGCTTCCGCCAAGCTTCAGCTTACTGTAAGCCCACTGGGGTTCTGCTCCGAACAGCCCTCTCTCTTCTTCCTTTCCTTTCTTCCTCCACCTTGTTCTCTCCCCACCCTGCCGCAGCATCTTCTTCACTGCAGAACAGCTTCTACCATGGTCCTCTCACATGGCCACCATCAAGCGGACAGTGTGGGAGAGAGATGAGATGTCCTGCACTGCTTCCCCCCACCCACCCCAAAATATTTTCAATCCACAGTTAGTTGAATCCACAGATGCAGTGGGCTGATGGTATTCTAAGAGTATATCCACTCAACGCAATTATTGCACTTTGATACCACTTTAACTAACATGGTTCCATCCAATAAAATTCTCAGATACTGTGAGTTACTTAGAATTATTTACAAGAGAGCTCTAGTTCTGTAGTCAACTAGAGAATTCTAAGTATCTCATGAATTCTGCAATGTGTAGTTTATGAGATATTTAGAATTTTCTAGTGCATTTGCTTGAACGACAGCACTAGAGCTCTCTGACAGAGAATTTTAAGTATCTCATGAAATCCTGGGGAATGGTTACATGGCAAAAATGTTCTCGGATGAATTCGTGATGAACTCAAGTTGTTCACATGTACATCGTGACTATCTTGCACTTTTCAGAAGGAGGTCCACCTTAAAACCTTCATGAAGTGGGACTTTCGGTCCCGCAGTTTGTCCCGTGTTTTTTTAAAAAGTCATAGGTGGTTGCGAAAAATCAGAAATGTGAACAGGTCGGGACAAAATATCTCGGGAGTAAGTGATGGCCGGAAATTTAGGTGGGCAGGGGCGGGCACAGAGTTCAGAGAAGGAGGGGTCAGTGACCCTTTTTCAATTGATTTTTACATTGCCAACCTCAGCAAGGGAAGGTGGACGCGGCAAACTCCCGAGACTTACATTAGTCCCTATTGAATTGGCTTATTGGTCTCAGCGAGGCAACATTTCATCCCTGAGTGGGACACAATTCAGTCTTTTAGGCCACCTTGTGTTTTGTTTTGTTTTGTTTTGTTTTGTGTAAATGGCATCGGATCCAGATTTCAGCCTTTGACAGTCAGGGCTGCTTTTAAGCATACACAGCGCAAACTCTCCTGGGGAAGCCTCAGCTTGAGGGGCTTACTTAGGCTCCCATGTCCTCCTGGGGCTGGCAGAGATGTCAAAAGGGGCTGCTTTCTCCAAGAGGGAATTTCCCCCTAGCGATCCCCAAGGAGGTTGGTTTCTTCAGCAAGAACATTGTCAGGGAAAGCCTCTCATCTTTGCCTCTTTTCCCCGCAGCCGCAGGCTGAGCAAAACAAAACTGGCTCCAAGGAAAGCCTTTCCTCTTTGCTTCTTCTCCCCACAGCCGTAGGCTGAGCAATACAACACCAGCTCCCCTGTGAATTTGGCTGGCTTCTGTCAGATTTGAGAAAGGTGCAAAATTTCTCTCTCTGGAAGCAAAATAACACTTTGGTAAGATTGGAAAATGATCCAACTTTCCAGATTCATTCTGGCCAGGAACTGAAACATCTCCTCTGATGCCTCCTTTTTAACTAGGAGGAGTATGACGGCTAACTGTTATTGTAACCAAATGTTTGTGTGAAAGAAAAAGAGTTTGTCTGCTTCTCTCATACCAACAATTGCCAGCAATCGGAGAGTGACTGGGGTTGAAACCCGTGGGAGTAAACTTATGGGGTTGACTTCTGTGCAGACATGCTTCTGTGCAGATTGCGTTGCTGCAAGGGTTGGGGTGTGTTGTTGTTGTTGCGGTTGTGTGCCTTCAGCTCCTTCCAGCCTTAATGGCGACCCTAAAGCAAGCCCATCAGGGGGTTTTCTTGACAGGAATTGTGCAGAGGGGGTTGCCTTTGCCTTCATTCTCTGACCAACGCAGAAGCTTGAGCAAACATTTGTGGCAGGCAATAGCATTGCTCGTGGCAGGAAACTCCACAGGAAGTACATCACCAAGGCTGTGAAAAAAAAGAGTAATCGTATCCTTGACTGAAAGCAAAAAAAATATATCCCAGAACCTTTTCCTGTGTAAACAAAAACAAAAACAAAAACAAAAAAACATGGGATACTATGTCTCGGGATCTTGCTTTTGTCATGGAAAAGGTTGCTGTGTAAACAACAATCCTGGGATATTGTTCATCCTTGGACAAATCATGTAAACAATAAGAGACAAACTCGGGATGAGGATATCTCGCTTCTCTCCAGGATAAAAACTGCTATGTAACTGAGCCCCTGGAATTCTATAGGATGGAACTATGTTAGTTAATGTGGGAAGTTATAGGAGATTTTCACACGCCGAAAATATCGCCGCCAGAAACCGGGACAGAAATATTTCTGTCCCGGAAGCAGCGCCGCGGTTCGCACGCTCGCCTCCCTCTTCCGTTGTTCCGTCATCCTCGCTTTGGGTTTTTTCCTCCCTCTTCTGGAATATTTTACTAACGGGAGTTTGCCGTTAATAAAATATTCCGGAAGAGAGAGGAAAAAACCCAAAGCGAGGACGACGGAACAACGGGAGAGGGAGGTGAGCGTGTGAACCGCGGCGCTGCTTCCGGGACAGAAATATTTCTGTCCCGGTTTCTGGCGGCGATATTTTCGGCGTGTGAAAATCTCCATAGTCATTATTATCTGCTATAATTATGCCACTTGGATACACCCTGCTCAGCTTCCCACATTTTGTCAGTTAAAATTAACACACAAGTAGTACTGCATGAGGGCTCAGAGTGGAAATGGGACTATACATTTTCCAACACAGAAGTAGATTGCCGGTGGAAGCTAGCCATACAGATCACTGGCGTCTGGCAGGGAAAGGTTGATCTGCCATTACATTTGCTTTGCTGCCTGAGACATCAACTCTTCTGCAAGCTGAACACCAACACTTGCCACAGGCACTGCATCAGTATGAGGAGTGATTGTCAGCACATCCCATCACACATTCATGTGCTTATAGACTTGGTCTTACAACAGGGCTGAACTAACAACACAGACTCTTTAACAATTATTACCCAATGATGAGCAAGAATGTTGACGTCAAATATTTTTTGAATGTCATCATCATCAGTTGACAGCACATCCGTTGGGGCTACCACACCAGCATTATTCATCAAAATGCTCACATCGCCTATCTCTTCTTTGACCTTTAAAAAAAATGAAGTGAAGAATATAGATTACAAAAGGTTCTATCATACTTGTGACAGGATTTTTTTGTTCAGGTTCAATAGCAGTTGGCTCTAAAACAGACCAAGGAGATAGGACTGCCAGGGAGGGCTAGATGTTTTGTAATCTGTTACATACTATGGCAGAAAGCCACTTGGCAAAGCTTATTTCGGATGAACATGCAATGCTGAGACCTTTCACATGTTCCCTTGGTGGCTACTCTGCCAACATCACCATAAACTAGCATGTGAGATGCCAAGATGCAGAGATGTACATTAAGAGTTTTGATCTTTTGTGGAGGGGCAAACTTACAAGGAGGTGCTAGGGGATTCCTGTTTGACACTCTGATTCAGTTCTGTCCCTGTGCTGTTCAACATATATATGAACATTCTGATACAGGTTGGTTGGGATGTGGGGGTTTGGCATCACCAATATGCTGATGAGGCCCAATTCTATCTTTCCTTTCTATCTAATTCCAAGGAAGCTGTTTGGGTTCCAAACTGGTGCCTGCTGTGAGTAATAGACAGGACAAGGAGGAACAAACTAAAGTTTAATCCAGATAAGTAAGAGGTGTTTCTAGTCAGTGAAAAGGCAGATATAGGTACCATTCTTGGGAAGGTTACACTCCCCCTGAAATTCTTAGACTGGCTGTACTCGGGCTCAGCCTGAATTTCCAGGCTTTAGCAGTGGTAAGGAGTGTATTTACCTAGTTAAAACTAGTGCATTAGTTACCCCTCTTCCTGGGGATGTCAGATCTGGCTACAGTGACACACATCTTGATTACATCCCATTTGGATTACTTTAATACACTTTTCATAGGGCTACCTTTAAAAACTTAAGTGGATTCAAAATGCTGCAGCCAAAGCACTTATGGGGAAGTTATACAGTTGTCCCTTCATATTTGCTGGGGTTTGGTTCCAGGATCCCCCATGGATACCAAAATCTGTGAAAACTCAAGTCCCATTATATGAGATGACATAGCAAAATGGTGTCCCTTATATAAGATGGCAAAATCAAGGTTTGCTTTCTGGATTATTTTTTTAAGAATATTTTCAAGCTGTGAATACTTAAATCCATGGATACCAAATCAGTGGGTACAGAGGGACAACTGTAATTTCCTTGTTGAAATACCTTCACTGGCTACTAGTTCATTTCTGGACATGATTTGGACAAGTCCTTATTGTGAGCTAGAAAGCCCTATACAGCTTGTTGTTGTTGTTTTTGTTGCTGCTGCTGCTGTTTTCCACCAAGTGAACCTTGACTTATGGTAATGACAACTGTATGAATGAGAGGCTTCCAACAGCTCCAGTTATCAACTGCCCTGCTCCCAAGATCAGAAGAGATTATGAGGCCCTGGGGAGGAAGCTGAAAGAAATGGACGCACAGGTGGTCATCTCGTCTCTTCTGCCAGTTGAAGGGCATGGTCCAAGAAGGGAGAGGAAAATAGCCGACGTAAACAACTGGCTCCATAGATGGTGTCGCCAAGAACAAATTGGATTCTTGGATCATGGACTGCGCTTCCATGCGGGGGGACTTCTGGCAAGAGATGGGGTGCATCTTACAAAAGTTGGAAGAAACATTTTTGCCAACAGTCTCAAGAATTTGATCAGGAGGGCTTTAAACTGAGTCAAATGGGGGAGGGAGACAGTATTCTGGAAGGCAAAAGGGCTGGAGAAAATAGTCAAACTGTCATAGAGGGAACAAGGCAAACAGCGCAAGGACCCAACAGTGGGAGGCAAAAAAACTTGCACAGGAAGCAAGTAAAGGGAACACATGGTCTCAGATGTCTCTACACTAATGCACAGAGCATGGGAAATAAGCAATATGAACTTGAACTCCTCGCACTACAAAACAAATATGATATAATAGGCATTACTGAAACCTGGTGGGACGAGTCTCATGATTGGAATGTAGGAATAGAGGGGTATAACCTTTATAGGAGAAACAGGCCAAACAGGAAAGGAGGAGGAATAGCATTATATGTCAGGGATATTTACACCAGTGAAGTGATCCACGACATCAATACTGGAAGCCAGGTGGAGAGCGTCTGGATAAAAATTAAAGGGGAGGGAAACAACAGGGATGTTATTGTGGGACTCTACTACAGACCCCCAAATCAGACGGAGGAATTGGATGTTGCCTTTCTAGAACAGATGAACACACATGCAGAAAGGAGAGATGTAGTAGTGATGGGGGACTTCAACTATCCTGATATTTGCTGGCAATCTAACTCAGCCAAAACTACAAGGTCTAGCAAATTCCTTACATGCCTGGAAGACAATTTCATGGTCCAAAAGGTGGAAGAGGCAACAAGGGGGTCAGCTATTTTAGATCTGATCCTAACCAACAGAGATGACCTGGTTAATGGGGTGCAAGTGGTGGGATCCTTAGGTGAGAGTGATCATGTTCTCCTGGAGTTTGTTATACAATGGAAAGGAGAAGCCAGGCATAGTCAGACACACATTCTTGACTTTAGGAGAGCTGATTTCAATAAACTCAGGGAAATCTCTCTCTCTCTCTCTGGCTTTTCTTCGCAAACGAAGATTCAGGGAAAACTCAGGGAAATACTGGGGGTGATCCCATGGTCAGGAATACTAAAAGAGAAGAGACCTCAAGACGGATGGGACTTTCTCAAAAAGGAGATACTGAAGGCACAATTTCAAACAGTACCATTGAGGAAGAAAAATGGGAGGTGTCTCAAGAAACCAGGATGGATGACTAAAGAACTTTCAATGGAGCTAAGTTTTAAATGGAACATGTATAGGAAATGGAAAGGGGGTGAAATCACCAAAGAAGAATTCAAACAGATAGCGAACACATGTAGGAGTAAAGTCAGAAAAGCTAAAGCGCAGAATGAGCTCAGGCTTGCTAGGGAGGTTAAGAACAATAAAAAGGGGTTTTTTGGGTATGTCCGCAGCAAAAAGAGGAAGAAGGAAATGATAGGGCCGCTACGTGGAGAAGATGGCAAAATGCTAACAGGGGACAGAGAAAAGGCAGAATTACTCAACACCTTCTTTGCCTCAGTGTTTTCAGAAAAGGAAAAGGAGGACCAACCTGAGGATAATGGAACAGAGGACACAATAGGGGAAATCCAGCTCAAAATAAGTAAAGAGGTAGTACAGGAATACCTTCTTAATCTAAATGAATTTAAATCTCCAGGACCAGATGAACTGCATCCAAGAGTATTAAAAGAGCTGGCAAATATAATCTCAGAGCCATTGGCAATAATATTTGAGAACTCCTGGAGAACAGGAGAAGTCCCAGCAGACTGGAGGAGGGCAAACGTAGTTCCCATCTTCAAAAAGGGGAAAAAAGAGGATCCCAACAATTATCGTCCAGTTAGTCTGACATCAATACCAGGGAAGATTCTAGAGCAGATCATTAAACAGAGAGTCTGTGAACATTTAGAAGGCAATGCCATAATCACAAAAAGTCAACATGGGTTTCAGAGAAACAAGTCATGCCAGACTAATCTGATCTCTTTTTTTGATAAAGTTACCAGCTTGGTAGATGAAGGGAATGCTGTGGACATCGCATACCTTGATTTCAGTAAGGCCTTTGACAAGGTTCCCCATGACATTCTTGCAAACAAGCTTGTAAAATGTGGGCTAGACAAGTTAACTGTTCAATGGATTTGTAATTGGTTGACCGGCTGAACCCAAAGGGTGCTCAGCAGTGGCTCCTTTTCGTCTTGGAAAGATGTGACCAGTGGGGTGCCACAGGGTTCTGTCCTGGGCCCAGTGCTATTCAACATCTTTATCAATGACTTGGATGAGGGAATTAGGGGCATACTTATTAAATTTGCAGGTGACACCAAATTGGGAGGAATAGCTAATACCCTAGAGGACAGGATCAAAATTCAGAATGACCTGGATAGACTGGAGAGCTGGGCCAAAGCTAACAAAATGAAATTCAATACGGAGAAATGTAAAGTACTGCATTTAGGGCGGAAAAATGAAATGCATAAATATAGGATGGGAGAGACCTGGCTGAATGAGACTACGTGCGAAAGGGATCTAGGAGTCCTAGTAGACCACAAGTTGAACATGAGCCAACAGTGTGATGCGGCAGCTAAAAAGGCCAATGCGATTTTGGGCTGTATCAATAGAAGTATAGTGTCTAGATCAAGGGAAGTAATAGTGCCAGTCTATTCTGTCTTGGTCAGACCTCACTTAGAATACTGTGTCCAGTTCTGGGCACCACAATTCAGAAAGGATATTGACAAATTGGAGCGTGTCCAGAGAAGGGCAACTAAAATGGTGAAAGGTCTGGAAACGATGCCTTATGAGGAGAGACTTAGGGAGCTGGGTATGTTTAGCCTGGAAAAAAGACTGTTAAGAGGCGATATGATAGCCCTGTTTAAGTATTTGAAGGGATGTCACGCTGAGGATGGAGCAAGCTTGTTTTCTGCTGCTCCAGAGACTGGAACACGGAGCAATGGGTGCAAGCTCCAGGAACAGAGATTCCACCTCAACATGAGGAGGAACTTTTTGACAGTAAGAGCTGTTCGGCAGTGGAACACACTCCCTCGGAGCGTGGTGGGGTCTCCTTCCTTGGAGGTCTTTAAACAGAGGCTGGATGGCCATCTGTCAGGGATGCTTTGATCAAGATTTCCTGCGTGGCAGGGGGGTTGGACTGGATGGCCCTCGTGGTTTCTTCCAACTCTGCAATTCTATGATTCTATGATTCTAAGTCTTGCAGACTTAGGACCTTGGCTTCCTTAATTGAATCCATCCAACTGTAGTGTGTGTATGTGTGTGTCTTTAAGTCACCTGTCAATTTATGGTGACCCTATGAATTTCATAGAGTTTTTTGGACAAGGAATATTCAGCAGTTGTTTTGCCAGTCCTTTCCTCTGAAATATAGCCTATAGCACCTAGTATTCCTTGATGGTTTCCCATCCAAATATAAACCAAGGTTGACCTTGCTTAGCTTTCAAGATCAGAAATGATCTGGTGCCTTTACGGTATTTAGACCCTACCTATAGTTTGGGCTCCGTCTTCTGCAACTACCTTTTACATTTTTCAACCATTATCGTCTTTTCCAATGAGTCCTGTTGTCTCATATGTCCAAATTTTAACAGCCTCAGTTTAGTAAGAGCTTATCTATCTATCTATCTATCTATCTATCTATCTATCCATCCATCCTGCTATCTATGCATCTATCCTCACTTGCAGTGAGAACCTATACAGCTAATGTCCAAACTATCTGAAAGACTGTATCTCCCAATATGAGCTTGTCTTGGTTTTGAGATGCTTCATATGATGGTATACCTTCAAGTCATATCTGACTTATGGTGTCCGTAAGGCAAACCTATCATGCGGTTTTCTGAGGCTGAGAGTGTGTGACTTGCCCAAGGTCACCCAGCATGTTTTCATGGCTGAGCAGGGATTTGAATATTGGTCTTCAGAGTCGTGGTCCAACATTCAAACCACTATACCACACTGGCTCCTTTAAGATCCTACAGGGAGGGCTTTCTCTCTATTCCACCACTGTCAAAAGTAAGCTTGATGAGGACATGCAAGAGATCCTTCATGGTGCCTGTTCCTAAGTTGTAGAATTCCTTCAAATAGGAGGCAAGGATCTCCCTCTCTTTTTTCTTTTTCTGCTGTCCAGTAAAGAGCTTTTTTTAAACAAACATTTGGTGACTGCAGAAAAGTCTTTTAATGGGCTGTGTGTGATCATGTTTTGAAATTTTCTTTAATTTTTTTTTTATCAACAGCTGTTTTAGGTTTATCTTGTTTTAATCCATGTTGTGAGACACATTAGAATCATAGGACTTTTTCGGACGACTTAAATGTAATGGAAGCAGCCTCGCCACGTTGCGAGGCTGCTGCGCTGCAGGGTGTCCCTTTCGCATGACGCCCGTCCCTGCCGGTACTGTTGCGGTATCGCAGGGACATTTGAGTGTTTTATTTCAGCGATTTTTACTCACAAAAGTTGATCGTGAGTAAAAATCGCTGAAATATAACACTCAAATGTCCCTGCAGCGCAGCAGCCTCGCAACGTGGCGAGGCTGCTTCCGTTACATTTAAGACATCCGAAAAAGTCCATAGAATCATAGAATCATGGAATTGTAGAGTTGGAAGAGACCGCGAGGGCCATCCAGTCCAACCCCCTGCCACGCAGGAAATCACAATCAAAGCATCCCCGACAGATGGCAATCCAGCCTCTGTTTAAAGACCTCCACAGAAGGAGACCCAACCACACTCTGAGGGAGTGTGGTTCCACTGCCGAACAGCTCTTACTGTCAAAAAGTTCCTCCTAATGTTGAGGTGGAATCTCTGTTCCTGGAGCTTGCATCCATTGCTCCGTGTTCCAGTCTCTGGAGCAGCAGGAAACAAGCCCGCTCCATCCTCAGCGTGACACCCCTTCAAATACTTAAAGGGGTGAGAGAAATGCAGGCAGGCAGGCTAGATAGACAGATAGATAGAGATAGATAGATAGATAGACAGATAGGCAGATACGTTTTTTTTAGGATGTTTTGGAAAATCTTTCACAGCTTAAGTATCACCTTCTCTGCAGCTTTGTAGATGTCCTCTTTCTTGCTACAGTCCACCACAAATGCATGTGCCGTGGCTCCCAGCCTCCTGCACTCTTCAGCCGTTTCCTCAACACCATGCTGCACATGGAAAGCAATCATCATTGCCATCATCATCACCATCATCACGACAACAATAGCAACAATTTCTTCTCTGCATCCACAACACAATGTATGAACAGTGACTTGTGTATTGGTTATTTCAATAATTTATATCCTGCCCTTTCATGATCCAAACATGGAGGAGGAGATATTTAGAGGAATTCAAGGACCCACAGTGGCCAGATACATTACCATGAAGAAAGAAAGTCAGACTAAAGTGTAGATTTAGGATATTTGCTTGTGGACATCTAGGGAAGGCTATTACCCTGTATCTGTGTTCCTGTTGTCCAAACTTAATGAGATCTTCTCAATCCAGGTAGAAGCACCATTAGAACAGATTAAGTTGCATTCTAAATAGCCAGTTGTTTGATACTTTAACTATTGTGGTTTGGGGAAGTAATCAGAAATCTTTATTTCTGTAGTTTAGGGGAGTGCAGCAGTGCTCCCTAGCAGAGAAGTCTAAGTCCTTCACCAAACTACAAATCCCAGAATTCCATATGAACAATTAATGACAGTTAAAGTAATATCAAACTGCTATAACTTTCTAAGGTTATATACAGGTTTGTTTGGGCAGTTAAGATAGGACTTGTAGTCTGAAGCCTCATCTACACAAGCAGAATATGCCAGCTCCCTGCCAGCATGTTCCAGCCCTGGATCAGGCCTGTTGCTCCCCTGTTACTGGCATGAAATGGGATGGAGTCCAGACCGCCATGCCAGCCTGGCCCTGCAGCTGCCGTTGCATCAGTCTCTCTGCAGACAGGAAGCTGGCCCATAGCACATGACTAAGGCCCTCTGCATGTGACTAGCCTTGGTCTGCATGTGACCAGCTGCAATGACAGAACAGCATGCCAGTATGAGCTCCTACGGTCAAGTGGTGCCCAATCCATTTCTTCTGCAAAGAAATTATTTTTCCTGGGTATTTTGCTGAATTATTTTCATAGAATCATAGAATCATAGAATTGCAGAGTTGGAAGAGACCACGAGGGCCATCCAGTCCAACCCCCCTGCCACGCAGGAAATCTTGATTAAAGCATCCCCGACAGATGGCCATCCAGCCTGTGTTTAAAGACCTCCAAGGAAGGAGACCCCACCACGCTCCGAGGGAGTGTGTTCCACTGTCGAATGGCTCTGACTGTCAAAAAGTTCCTCCTCATATTGAGGTGGAATCTCTGTTCCTGGAGCTTGCACCCATTGCTCCGTGTTCCAGTCTCTGGAGCAGCAGAAAACAAGCCTGCTCCATCCTCAGTGTGACATCCCTTCAAATACTTAAACAGGGCTATCATATCGCCTCTTAACCGTCTTTTTTCCAGGCTAATTTTATTGGGCTTTACCCCATCTTAGCCCTGTCTTTTCTCTGGGCATTGTGAGGACTGCCTGGGGGCAAAATGGGGCAAAAGCCCTGCGTCGTCAGGACTGCAGGTTTCTCAGATGGGATCAAGACAGTTTATATTGCCCATCTAGACAAGGCCTGAGACACAGAAAGATTTGTGATTCTCATTCTGACATATCCACTCAAAAACTGCCAGTCCTAGAGAGTGTGCAGGGCCACAGTGGAAAGCACCGTAATAATCAAGGGCATTGATTCAACAGAAACTTGGAACAAGTGGTATAGGCACAGTCCAAAATGTGTTAACAGATACAAAACTGGGAAAATATAACTCCCTTGTTAAAACAGCTTCACTAGCTACCGGTTTATTTCTAGGTACAATTCCAAGTTCTGGTCATGACCTATAAAGCCCTATATGGCTTGGGTCCAAACTGTTTGAAAGACCGTATCTCCCAATACAAGGCTGCCAGAACTTTAAGATTATCAGGGGAAGACTTTCTCTTGGTCCCATCATCATCACAGGCTCGCTTGGTGAGGACACGAGAGACCACAGGACGCTGCTTTCTCGGAGGCTGCTCCCACCCTTTGGAACTCCCTCCCATGGGAGGCTAGGCTGGCCCCCTCCCTGCTTTCCTTTCACTGGCAGGCAAAGATGTTTTTATTTAAGCAGGCTTTTTAATATGTAATTGCATGCACAGAGGCTTTTTATTGGGGTGTGTTTTTATTTTTATTTTTTAACTTTTATATGTTTTATATAATTTTAAATTGTGGTGATTTTAATTGTTTTAACTTTTAATTGCAATACTTTTTTAATTGTATGTTTTAATTTATGTTTTTGTGAGCCACCTTGGGTCCCTTCTGAGAAAAAGGCTGCATATAAATTTAAATAAATGAATGTTACTTTGAGGACTACAACTCCCATAATGCCCCCAAACTAGCATTGCCCCAAGCAACTTGAAGTGTCAAAAGACTTTATCAGATGAGTCCCTTAAAAGCGTTCTTTTGCTGGCATTAAAAAATCCATTTTTATGCTAGCAAAAGAACACCCCCCCTCCACTGCACTTACCTCTAATTCCAGGAAAGGCTTCCCCAGCAATAAAAGAGGAAGTGAATAGAGCTCCATTCACTTCCTCATTCAAAATCCCACGTATTCTCGTGAGAATACAGTCGTCCCTTCACATTCGCGGGGGTTCCGTTCCGCGGACCCCCGCGAATGTGAAAAATGTGAAAAATCCGTGAATAACGACTCCCCTCCCCCCTCCCTTCCCAGGCCTTCGCGGGGCCTTGCTAGGCCCCACAGAGGTCTCCCCGGCCCTTCCTCCCTCCCTACCCAGGCCTTCGCGGGGCCTTGCTAGGCACCACGGAGATCTCCCTGGCCCTTCCTCCCTCCCTCCCCAGGCCTTCGCGGGGCCTTGCTAGGCCCCACGGAGGTCTCCCCGGCCCTTCCTCCCTCCCTACCCAGGCCTTCGCGGGGCCTTGCTAGGCCCCACGGAGGTCTCCCCGGCCATTCCTCCCTCCCTCCCCAGGCCTTCGCGGGGCCTTGCTAGGCCCCACGGAGGTCTCCCCGGCCCTTCCCCCTCCCTCCCCAGGCCTTCGCGGGGCCTTGCTAGGCCCCACGGAGGTCTCCCCGGCCCTTCCCCCCTCCCTCCCCAGGCCTTCGCGGGGCCTTGCTAGGCCCCACGGAGGTCTCCCCGGCCCTTCCCCCCTCCCTCCCCAGGCCTTCGCGGGGCCTTGCTAGGCCCCACGGAGGTCTCCCCGGCCCTTCCCCCCTCCCTCCCCAGGCCTTCGCGGGACCTTTCTAGGCCCCACGGAGGTCTCCCCGGCCCTTCCTCCCTCCCTCCCCGGGCCTTCGCGGGGCCTTGCTAGGCCCCACGGAGGTCTCACCGGCCCTTCCTCCCTCCCTCCCCAGGCCTTCACGGGGCCTCCGGAGGGTCTCCAGGGGTCCCGCGAAGGCCTCGCCACCCCTTCCCAGGCCTTTGCAGGGCCTCCGGAGGGCCTCCGGGGGTCCCGCGAAGGCCTCGCCACCCCTCCCCAGGCCTTTCCGGGGCCTCCGGAGGGCCTCCGGGGGTCCTGCGAAGGCCTCGCCACCCCTCCCCAGGCCTTCGCGGGGCCTCCGGAGGGCCTCCGGGGGTCCTGCGAAGGCCTCCCCAACCCTCCCCAGGCCTTCGCGGGGCCTCCGGAGGGCCTCTGGGGGTCCCGCGAAGACCTCGCCCCCCCTCCCCAAGCCTTCGCGGGGCCTCCGGAGGGCCTCTGGGGATCCCGCGAAGGCCTCGCCACCCCTCCCCAAGCCTTCGCGGGGCCTCCGGGGGTCCCGCGAAGGCCTCGCCACCCCTCCCCAGGCCTTCATGTGGCCTCCGGAGCGCCTCCGGGGGCCCCGTGGAGGCCTCCCCGGGCCTCCCCGCTCCCTCCAGGTCTTTCACGGGGCCTCTGGAGGCCCCATGTCGCGGTTTTGGGGGGGCCCGGGGGGGCCTCCCAAAGCCGCGAATAACCAAAACCGCGAATGTCACGTTCGTGAATGTGGAGGGGCAACTGTACATAGTGCAGGAAAATCAAAATAAAACAAAAGATAACACTAAAAAAGTTACACCAAGCACCTAAACATGCACAAAAAAACCCTTCCAAGTAACCCGGGGAGGCTCATAAAAAGTGCGTCACTTACCTGGCTGTCACAACCTCACCTGGAAGTGTTTGCACTGGATCAGCCATTGATGCTACATTGGTGTGAGTACAATGGTGGAAGTTTCACACACCAGCAATGCTGGCATAAAAGCGCCATGGGGGATCTATTAATGGCTTTAGCCATCGATAAAAAAATATGGGCTCTGGTGGGGACATAAGCACAAAGGGTGATGTTGTCTGATATGCATGCCCTTTCACAGTTATGTGGCATTGTTATGAAACCATATTTTATGTGTCTGATAAAGTCCATAGACATGGTAAAGAGTAAATGAAATTTCAAATACAGGTGAAACAGAGGTTGAAAAGTGACCACATCTGGATTTCCCCTAAAATAACCTAAAGGACACTGATGAAACCTACAATTTTGTTCAGAACACACAAGACTTCTTTGCAATCTGGTTTGGGCAAAACATTTGCTGAGAGCAGTAGGAAAGCAGGGGGCAGGGGGGAAATTAAAACAATTTCAGCATATAGATTTGTGTCTGTGGCTATGGCAACTGAAAAGGTGGCAGATATGTTGTGTGACTCCAATCGAAGACTTTCAAAATTTACCCAGGTCAGGTAATATCACTATTAGTTCCACAATAAGAGCCAGAAGAAAGTAGAGTTGCACTATTTTATTCATTGTGAAGTTGAAGGCTTTCACAGCCGGCATCTGTAGGTTTTTCATGGTTTTTTTCCTTGCTGTCAGGCTGTGTTCTGGAAGAGTTTATTCCTGATGTTTCATCTGAATCTGTGGCTGGCATCTTCAGAGATTGGATGGGTAGGAGTATGTGTGGCAGGGTTATATACTGTGAGTCCCTGCTGGAGAGGATATGTAAATTTGTGTATTTGAAAACACAATTCAGATACACACATTTACATATCCTCTCTAACAGGGACTCACAATATGTAGAGCCCACACACCCCTACCCAACCATTCTCTGAAGATGCCAGCCACAGATGCAGAAGAAATGTCAGGAATAAACTCTTCCACAACATGCCCTCACAGCCCGGGGAAAATCCTACAAAAAACTATTTTAATCATGTTTTTTTCCTCACAAAAATCAGGCTCTATCTGGACCACTGACCTTTGAAGAAATGTGATAAGTAGCAAGTCAATGCTAGATGGTACTGGTGAGGATAATTTTCTCCAGTTTCTCCTCACATGTAAGACCTCGCCAGTACAGAGTAAAGATAACAAAGAGGCTGGTTTATTTGGAGTGCCACCTAACTCTTTTGTCTAGATAGTGTAGATTTGCAAGTAAATAAACTAATCCATGCTCTTGCAATGAAAAGGATCAGCAAAATAAAGTTTGAAAGTGAACTCGAGTGTTTATAAAACATTAGCAGTTGTGCTAGTTCATTGGAAGAAGGAATCAAAACCATTAACACCACTTAAAACCAACCAACAAGTTATAAAATGTCAGCAAGCTTCTTCTTCAGGTTAAAACTACAAAGAGTCTTGACGCACATTAAAAACTAACACATTTTATATGTTTGGGGGTGGGCTGGAGGGGTTATGGACCAAAGAAGTGTATGCCACATAAAAACAAATTAGTCTTTAACGGGTCAAAAGACTCTGTTGTTTGTGCTGCAATCTCTTGGGAGGCTGCTGTCTCCTTGGAAATTCTTCTGGCTGGATACTGGTTTTGCTGCCACAGACTAACATGGCTATGGCTATTTACTTGAAAATTCTTCAGGGTAAACATTAATATTTAACAAAAATAGTAATGGGTTTTGTGATTTGTACTCCCAAAAAAGTAGTTTTCTACATTCTGGACACATATTTTTGTAAGAGAATTGAGAAACAGAAAAGGAGAAATTGGAGAAAGACCAAAACAAGTGGAGAAAGATTAACAACAGAAAATATTGTAAAATATTACACTCAGGTCAAAGTCTGAAAAGCTTGAAGAGTAATGGATAGAGGTAGCTGATTCACCATAAGTGTGTAGCACATCAATTATATATAATATAGATAGTGTTAAGCTGCAAAATTAAAATTAAGAATTCCTTAGAAACAAATGCAGAGTACTGAAGAGCACACATCCATTTCTTCAAGGGGTCTAGTAGATTAGGGTAGACCAAAAGGTGAGGTCAAACAGAGATCACAAGGACCTGGGAAGGTGTCATGGAAAAATACTAGCAGACACACCCAAAACAGGATTGAGCAAAGCCCCTAGTAAACAGCACCATTACGGAGGTATGTGCTAATCCCCTCTTGGCCCCCCTTGGCAATGAG
Organism: Gambelia wislizenii; assembly: GCA_030847615.1. Lineage (NCBI taxonomy): Eukaryota > Metazoa > Chordata > Lepidosauria > Squamata > Crotaphytidae > Gambelia > Gambelia wislizenii. The sequence goes on along the minus strand of JAUMIR010000005.1, from coordinate 21,764,935 downwards.
TCACATATCATAAACAAACAAGTGACCAAAACAACTCCTATCCCCAGGAAATATCCTTAGGCACCCCTTTCTGTTCTACAATTCCTACCCACCAATTCCTATCTCTCAGCCATTAACAGCAATCAACAGAGTTTCAGTTTCCTTTTTTGATTCGGTGGGAAACCAATCTAGGCTGAAATACAACTTCAGGACATGAAATATAGTATAAATATTAGTCCCAAACAATAGCAAAGTGTGCCATTGTGGATGAGACCCTGTCACTCTCTCTGTAGGCACACCTTCAGATCAAAGCTTCCAGTGGCACCCTCAGGCTTCTGTCTGAGTTCTTCGCTGATCTTCACACTGGTAACTATTGCTCTATTTCCCAAATCTGTTCCTCTATCTAACCCTTCTGCCAGCTAATAATAAGACTTTAAAATGCAATTAAAATATGTCCATTAAAGTGATAGATTAAAATGAATATCAGATCATTAAAAAGTTTAGCATAAAGCTCACCCCTCCCACAAGCCTTCCTCCACATTAAAAGCCTGCTTAGACAAAAAGGACTTTCTCTGCCTGCGCAACGCAAGTATAGCAGGAAGGGGACCGACCTAGTTTCACATGGAAGGGAATTCCAGATGGGAGCAGCCACTGAGAAGGCTCTCTCCTGTGTTTTTATCAGATGAGCTTGTGATGGTGGTGGGACCAAGACAAAGCCCTCCCCTGTGAATCTTAAGATTCTGGCAGATTTGTATAGGAACATATGGTCTTTCAGACAGCTTGAAGTTAAGCTGCGTAGCATTTTGTCCTGTTCTTACTTCATGCTTCTCTCGCGCGCGCTTTCTGGTTTTCTCTCTTTGCCCCCTTATTGTTTCTCTGCCCTTCTTTCTCTCTCCCCCTAACTTACCCATTTGGTTTACTTGTAGCGCTGGCACCAACGGAAACTTTTTAAAAGCTTAATTACTACATCCGGAAAGATCCTGGTGCTCAAGGAGAGGAGTTTTAGTCTTTCCCTTCCCAGAAGAAGTCTTCCAAGCCCAGTTTCCAACTGAAAATGCTGGAGGAAGAATCCTGGACCTTCTATACTCAAAACATCTGTTTTTGCACTGATCCATGACTCCTATATACATCATTAGGCTTTGTATCAGGGCCAATGATTCCAAAATGGGTTAGATTTTTCCCCCACCAAGGTCTTGAGAGATGAATCAGGGAAGCCTGTTCGATCCAGCACTGTCAGGACAAAGAAACTCTTGGGGGTCATTTACACGGCAAAATAGATCCTCTCAGAATTCATAGAGTCCTAATAGTTCCCACATCTTTCAGATCAAAGTCACCATATTTAGAAGAAGGGTGGGGGAAAACCCATAAGTCACTCAGTATCAGCTTTCACTATTTTCCCCGACTTTTTTTATAAAGTTCGCAAAAATGTGCACAATCGGGTTGTATGAACTACCATTTCGCAAAAGGCTGTGGGAACTACCAGCAATATTCCTGAAACAGCCACAGCAGAGCTGAGCCATGGTTGGTTGGACCAACTGCAGAGGGAGCAGACTTGCAAGAGATGTGAGGAGTCTCAAATGAAAAGATCCAGGCAGCCGTCTGCCTCCCAGCTTGCTTGGCTGCTGCGGCTGAGGGATCTCCACTTAGCCATAATTACTGTTCCTGTGTGTATGTAAGAGAGAGAGAGAGAGAATGCAAGAGAGAGAGAGAAAAGTAATCTGCTCCACTGGCCATTCGCTCCCTCGCCCTGCTGTGATTGGGTTCGTGTGTGTGTATGTGTTTGTGTGTGTCTGAGAGAGAGAGAGAGAGAGAGAGAGAGAGAGTAGCAGTCTGCTCCACTGGCCAAGTGAGTGAAGGGAAGGGGGGCTTGAGGGAAGCAGAATGAAGGGGGAACCTGCAACTCCATTGCTCCTGGGTGATCATCCCCCCCCGCAAGACCATCCTCCACCTGGGAATCTAGCCTGCTTTCCTTGCCTCCTTTTGTCATTATTCCTCTCCCCCCACCACATGGTCTCCCTTCTTTTTTGGTTCTTTGCACATCTCCCCCCCCCAGTCAGCCAGCGATCAGGTGCTCTGGTGGCCACACCCCCACCTTTGCCTATGTGAACTACAAAGCAAAAAATTTACCCGATCAACCAGTTTTGCACTAAATCATGTAAGCTATGCTGCAGTGGTGCGAAAATGCGGTAATGCACAAACTATCGCAATAAAAACTGTCATGTAACTGAACCCAAGATTTTACCACTGCTGCTCCTGCAACAAATTGAATGGAAACTCTTCTAGTGGTGAACCTGTTCCCTTCAAGAAGTTTGGCTTCAGGAGAGTTTCTGCTTAGCTTGCAGCTGCTGCAGGAGAATCTATATTAACATCAAAAGTGGATTTGTTGCTCCCATGGCAGAAGATCCACTGACAGCCCGTGAAATAAATTACTGGGATTTTCAGTCAAATTACTACACACAGAGATCAAGAACAGTGCAATCCTAGACATGCTTATTCAGAAATAAACCTCATGGGATGCAATGGCATTTTCTATTAAGTATTACCTAATAGTAATGAGCCTCATGGTAAGCCAGTGAGATGCAGTCATTTGAATATTGGACCAGGACCCCAACCTCACAATAACTGCTGAACACTGCACATGATGACTGAGGTGAAGGGTAGTTGTACTTCAAAGAAACTAGAGGGCAGCAAGCCTAAAAAGCCAATGTGATTCTAGGCTGCATCAATAGGAGTATAGTGTCTAGATCAAGGGAAGTAATAGTGCCACTGTATTCTGCTTTGGTGAGACCTCATCTAGAATACTGTGCCCAGTTCTGGGCACCACAATTCAAGAAGGATATTGAGAAGCTGGAACATGTCCAGAGGAGGGCAACCAAAATGGTGGGAGGGCTGGAAGCCATGTCCTATGAGGAGTGGCTTAGGGAGCTGGGTATGTTTAGCTGGGGGAAGAGAAGGTTAAGAGGTGACATGATAGCCATGTTTAAATATTTGAATGGATATCATACTGAGGATGGAGCAAGCTTGTTTTCTGTAGCTCCAGAGATTAGGACATGGAGTAATAGACTCAAACTACAAGAAAACAGATTCCATCTAAACATTAGGAAGAACGTCTTGACAGTTTCCTTCTTTGGACGTTTTTAAGCAGAGGCTGGATGGCCATCTGTCGGAAATGTTTTGATTGTTTATTCCTGCATGGCAGGGGGTTGGACTGGATGGCCCTTGTGGTCTCCTCCAACTCTATGATTCTAAGTTGCCTTCTGCTGCTGTAAGATTTACTTTTTCAGAAACCAAATATAATTTCATATAATCAATTTGCTTTACGTTGCTATATTTGGGATCAAACTAGACTGTATGTTGACCATATGTTTGCAGAAGTGCTCAAAGATGTCTGTTTGCCATAGCATGGGGTTTTCCTCAGCTACTTATCTGGTATCAGCATTCTTTATTTTCTGACTGGTCGTTGGAAGGTAAACCTGGGTTTAATTTGCAAGTCTGATTGTTGATCCCTGTGGGGAAATCTCTCTGTGAGAAGGCTAATGGGTTGATTTGGGTAAACTTTTCGAAAGACTTGTCTCCTGATATGAACCTACCAGAACTTTAAGATCATCAGGGGAAGGCTTTTTCTCAGTCCCACCACCACCATAGACTCCCTTGGTGAGGACACACCCAACTTATGGGTGGTTGCTCCCACTTTCTGGAACTCCCTTCCTTGGGAGGCTAGCCTGGCCCCCTGCCTGCTTTCCTTTTGCTGGTAGGCAAAGACGTTTCTATTCAAGCAGGCTGTTAACATCTAAGCAGGGGAGTTTTTAATGGGAATGTTTTATCTATCTTTTTAATACGTGTCTGTTTTTAAAATGTTTTTAGATTGTTTTATCTGGTTTTATTATTTTTATGATTGTTTTTGAGAGCCACTTTGGATCTCATTTTGAGAGAAAGGTGGCATACAAAGGTGATAAATAAATAAATAAATAAATAAATTGTGGGGAATATGAATTACTTATGTACAATGTGACATTGAAGGCTTTCACGGCTGGCATCCAGAGATTTTCCTTGTTTTTTTTCCAGGCTGTGAGGCCGTGTTCTGGAATAGTTTCTTTCTGACGTTTCGCCTGCATCTGTGGCTGGCATCCCCTTCTCTGAGGATGCCAGCCACAGATGCAGGCAAAATGTCAGAAAGAAACTATTCCAGAACACAGCCTCACAGCCTGGAAAAAAAAAACCAAGGAAAATCAATTTATGTACAGTTTAAATTAGAATGAGAGATCATTCTTGTTGAGCCAGCATGGTATAATGGCTTGAGTGCTGGATTACAACTTTATGAGATAAGAGTTTGAATCCCTACTCAGTCATGGAAACCCACTGGGTGACCTTGGGCAAGTCTCTCTTTCTTGGTCTCAGAGGAAGGCAATGCAAACCATCTTTGAATAAATCTTGTCAAGAGAACCCTCTGATAAGGTCGCCATAAATCAGAGTTGACTGGAAGGCTAATAACAACAACTAGCATTACAAGATTGCAGCAGTGCTATTTTTTAAATTTGCAGTGTTAATTTTCATATTACTGTACTGTATTTGCGAAATGTATAGGACACTTTTAAGAACAAAGCCCTTCCAAAGAGGATCACAATATAGAACAAATGGAGAACTGTATCCAATGCCTTTCCTACCTTATTGATATCCCAAAGAACTAACTTGCACTGATGCTTCGCAAATTCATAAGCTGTGGCTCTTCCAAGTCCGTGGCCGGATCCAGTGATGAGGACAACTTCTCCACTGACAGATTTTTTCTTTGCTGAAATGAAAAGCTTGACAAAGGCCTCCAAATAGGAGTAGAGAATAATAAGCAAAAACAATGGGATCTCAAGCAAAAGATGCATTCTCTTCTACTGCTTTTTGGCACTGTGAGTGAGCAATCTTCAGCTGTTTGTATACTGTTATTCATTTATCAGAGATCGAAGCCTAGGGGTTGTGTTTCTACCACATGGTCGTGAAGCTTGAACAAAGTTCAAAATACCTGAATAGTGAGACATAGCTTTGTTTTTTACACATGTTTTGGCATGTTTCAAGGGACTGCTGCTGTGGTTTGGCAATACTGCTCAACAACAGTATTTTTCCTAATTAGTATCAATTTGCTCTAGGCAAGAACATGTTGACTGGGTGGAGAGCTGTGGTTAATTTTTGCCTGCAAAGTTCTAACCCATTTTCAATGTTATGGAGCAAACTGAGCATTAATTGATCTTTGGTGTTTTTTTTTTATCACATTTGTTTTGTACAGGTCACACACACACACACACACACACTTAATTCATGGAACCAATACCCACAATTTCAGTTATGCATGGCTGAAAAAATAGGGGCACATACCATAGAGTCACACTGGACAATGGCTAGAGAGGTATCCTCTCTAGGAATCACTGGGTCCTCCAACACAACTTATGGTACTGAAAGCCCTTTATTTTAATAGGGTTTGCTGTTTTCCACAGTTTCCAGTATCTATGTTAAGTGTGGGAACTGAACTGTTAGCATGCCCTACTACCCCCCCTCCCTATAATATCTCATAATTGGCAATATTGGACACTTCAAAGGGGTCACGTAGACTGGGATGATCCAAAGTGAGGTCAGAGGGAGGTCACAAGGACCTGGGAAGGTGTCTTAGAAATATTTTAGTAAGCACATCCAAGCTAGGATTAAGCGAAAGCCCTTAGTAAACAAAACTATTAAGGAGGTATGTGCTAGTTCCTCTTGGGCCCCTTGGCCGTGAGTCACACATTCTAAACAATCAAGTGACCTACACAACCCAAATTCCCAGGAAATATTCCTCAGAATCCCCTCCTGTCCTACAATGAAGAGGTGTCATAAACTCATAAATTCCTATCTCCTAACCATCTAAGACATTCAGTGGAGTTTTATTCTCCTTTGTTCCTCCTGTGGGAGAGTCATTTAACCATTGTTATAGTCAAAAGTCACCTTCAAGGCACAAAATCAGTTATAAATATCCCAGCCTAGACAATAGCAAGGTGTGCTGCTGTGGATGAGACTGTCAGGATACTGGGACATGCAGTTAAGATAGATTTATGCTGTAAAGAGCTGAAGTGTAACTAAATGACCTACAGGGTGCAGCAGTGAAAGCTAACAGGAGCCTGCTGCAGCAAGCCTGTATAACAAGATTAGCAGCCTTGGAGCCTGGAGAGATTGTTATCTCTGTTAGAAAGACTGTTTGTTATAAGAACAAGGTTACTGTGAACTATGTAATCAGCTATCCAATGAGGCTGTGTTTTAGTTCTGTTCTGGGCTTTGCAGTATAAAGATGTTTTTCTGTTGAATGCTGTAACAGATATTTCTCAGTGAGGATTCTCTGTAACTTAGTAAATATCTTTATTATGCTATAGTAAAGAGAAGTAGTTTGTAGACACAAGCTTGTGTCTGTGTGCTTATTTCTCTTGCCTGGAGAATGAAAATTCTGCTATGACTTTTTGCTGCCTGACCCTCTTGATGTGCTCAGAGGCTATCAGTGCGCTAACATGACAGAGACCCTGCTGCTCTCTCTGTCAGTTGCCCCCAGATTGGACTTCCAGTGCTACCCTCAGACTTCAGTCTGAGTACTTTGCTACTCTTCAAGACTTGTAACTATCACCCTATTTCCCAAATATATTCCTCTATCCAACCTTTCCCCCTTAACTCTTTGATAGCCTCGTGTGTTTCTTCTCAGTGTGTGTTGTGTGTTTGAATGCTTTTTCTGTTATTTAAAATAAAAACATTTTATTTCACTTTAACCTGGAGTTCTCTGCAGTACTGATATACATCGGTGAAAAGGTCCTGAAGTTACCCACCTCTCGCAGCCTTCCATTTGAGCTAATAATAATTCCCCCAAATATTGTTTTAGCATCATGTGTGGAGCTCTAAAGCACTCCCATCTCTTTGGGTACCAGAACCCCCCTCCTGCAAATATGGGGGAAGAGACATTTACATCTAATCAGAAAAATTAAGTATGATATCTGTTTTTCAGGGCTTGGAAAAGTTGTGGTTTGGAGCAGCTACATGGCCACAGGCAAGCCATCTCGAGTCCCAGTTCCGCTAAAAAGTTGGGATATAATCAGAGGAAAAGGAGAAAGGGAGAGTAATCTGAAAGTCCTGGGGCTCAGCTAGACAGGATAATTAATAGCGAATAATATCACTTTATCTCCCTTTTGCTGCAGCACCCATTTGTGCCCATGGCTCATTAGCAGGCTTAGAAGGGAATATTTCACAGTTTACATCTAGTTTACATCCATGGGGGGGAAAGCTGGCCGCGAGTGAGCTGAGTCCAGAAAATCTCCCTCCATTTACCCTCTCCTTTTTTTTTTTCTTAAAGTGACAGATGCAGAAGAGCTGTTTTCCACTAAAAGAAACTTCTTACTTTTGCTCTGCCGCTCTGCCGGCTGATCGATCATGCCGGCAAAAACAACAACAATGGCGGCTCCAGCATTGCAAGCCCACCCCCACCGAGGGCTAACCGATCAGCCTTCAGCTGTGCTGTGTTCCCTTTTCAAATTGGTTGTATAGATTATCTATTATGCGCATTTTCACGCACTTTTAAAAAAAGATCGTGAGAAACAGCGAAATCGTGGTCTATGTGAAGTTTTCAGTCCCTCTCCTTCTTGATATGGTGAATCCCAGTAGGAGCTCATGTAAACTAACGGTGTTCTGCCCACATTTTGCCAGATTCTTTTTCATTGTGTAGATGAGCCCCAGTTCATACTTGGATGACTTTTAGCCAGTTTGTAAGGCTTGGGCCACAGGGGTTTAAAGGGCAAACCATCACTCCAAGAGCAGCCATTTACCATTTGGTAGATTTGATTGTTCACCCCCAAAATGTTTACACAGTGGGGGTTAAGGAGCATTGGGAAGAATCAGGAAATTTGGAATCAGGAAGCTGCAAAAAAGGGATATGTACCTACAGACCACAGTTTCTGCAACCCAGTTTATGAAATAGTGAAACCAATGTGTTTGGTATGAAATCCAAGTGAGAACTACAGTGTTGTGGGTCAGATGTTGTACAGGCTGGATTTATTATTTTCTTGCTGTTCTCCAAAGTGCAGATTCTCTTTCACCCAGTGTATGATATCCAATACAGGGCAGCCCACTTAGCTGTTGACTACTGCTGGTAAGGATGGGGAGTGGACATATCTTACACTGGGCAGAATTAGAAGCTATTTGGCCTCTTTACAAACATATCTAGAATTCCAGGAGCATGGCCCTTAAAAGCCCCCAAAGTGAGAACATAGAATTATATACTGCCCAACATTTCACAGATTAAAACCAGGACACATGGCTGAGCAACATCAGAATACAGTCAGGATGACAATAGTTGTTAAAGATAAAGAACAGGCAAGCTAGGAGAGGCTGTAGAAATTTGCTTTTCCCTGAGCCTACTAGGAAGGAGAATAATCCCCTGCCTTCTTACCTGGAAGTAAATCCCATTGAACTCAATTGGACTTACTTCTGCATAGGAACATATAAAACTGTATTGTTAATAAACAGTAGGGCAGAAGCATTCAGCATTTGTGTTTTCCCTCTGGCCCTTAGCTGGGCATATGTGTCTGTGACAATAATATGTGTCTGTGACAATAAACTTCCCTTCCCTCCAAGTAGATGGGTTTAGAAGTGCAACCTGATCCAAGAAGTCAAAGTATTCTATTGGAACAAGGGAGTGTGTTCGGCAGTGGAACACACTCCCTTGGAGCGTGGTGGGGTCTCCTTCCTTGGAGGTCTTTAAACAGAGGCTGGATGGCCATCTGTCGGGGATGCTTTAATCAAGATTTCCTGCGTGGCAGGGGGGTTGAACTGGATGGCCCTCGTGGTCTCTTCCAACTCTGCAATTCTATGATTCTATGATTCTATGATTTACTAGAACCCAGGATTAAATTCCCACTGAGTTTAATAAAATGTAACACACACACCCCAGCGAGCAGAGAATTTCAGACCTTTGAATATTCGAATATGCATTTATCTGCATACATACACTGAATATTTTTTTTAAATGGTGACACTATGCTTGTCAGATAAGGATGCCAAAGTAACCATGCACCAACTGTCCCACCCTACTGCCCCCTCCCCACGGTATCTCATAACTGGAAATATTAGACACTTTTCAGGTTGGCTGAGGCAAACCAGAAGTCATTTGGAGGTCATAATGATCTGAGATGTGTCTAGAGCTATAATGGCCCATATAAGAAAATTGAGTGAGAAGCCCCCGTAATGGGTTTATGCTAAAAACCACATCATTAGAGGGATATGTGCTCATCCTTTCTTCCAGCCTTGGGTATTTCAGCAATGATTCAATCAAGCAAGTAAGTGTCTATTCCTTAATCTACACCCTGTGGAAATCTCTCCTATATCCCCTCCTGTCCAACCTTGCAAGGTTGTTGCAAACCAATAAATTTCCATCTCCCAGCATTTAAGGCAATCAATTGAGTTTCAGTTTCCTTTGTCTCTCCCTTGAGAGAGCCATCCAAGCTTTGTTAAAACCAGCACACCCCTCCAAGGCAAGAAATAAGTTATAAATATCATACCTCCAAGCCCAGCAAAGTGTACCACAGACAGAGCCCTCCATTCTGCTGGACTTCTCTTTGCCACCCTCAGACACTGTCTGAGTCCCTCTACTGCATGGACCCCTTTCTCCAAGACTGGTAACTATCACCCTTTCACCTCTGACTTTTCTCTATCCAACCCTTCACTCCTTACTTTCCAATAGCCTTGCATGGTTCTTAAGAGTGTATGTTCTTTTACATTAGCAAATCCCCTGTGTTAGTTCCAATAGAATACTTTGACTTTAACTGGAGTGCTCACTACAGTTAGTACTGGTATACATAGGTGAAAAGATCCCTGAAGTTACCCTCCTCTTGCAGACCTCCTTTTTGAGCTAATAATTTCCTCAAATATTAAAAGAGATTTTGGCACCAGCGGTAGGACTCTAACACCCCACATACACCTCTTAGGGTAAGAACAGTTTGTGCAGAATATAGCAGACAGAACTGGTATAACCAGATCTGTTCCCATTACACCACACTTAAAGAGAACTACAGTGGCTGCTTATTTGCTTTTAAATCTGGACTAGGAGCATACAAAACTCTTTCATTTTTGGTGCATTTTTCAGAATTTTCAAACCAATATTCCTGTCCCATCCTTCTTGGAGTGTCATCTTTTTTGTCCTTCTCTTTCACTAAGCCAGCAATGGGAACTGTGTGCTCCTCCAACTGTTGTTGAACTACAACTCCTAGTAGTCCTGGCCAGCATAGCTAATGGTGAGGAATGCTGGGAGTTGCAGACCAACTATATCTTGAGGGCTACAAAACTCTCACCTCTGATCTAGAAGAAGCATTGCTCTAGGCCTTGCCAGGGATCTTCCTGTTAATACTGTTGTGAAGTTATCCTACCTATATGTGGCATGAATTTCATGGCTGGGGTTTAACATACAGCATACTTTAGTATTCTCAAGAATTTGCAGGTATTGGTAGTCCCATTTGGGAAGCACATTTACAAAGGGTGTGGCTGTTCCTTTCTATTGTGAATCTATTCTCTAGTGTTGAGCGTGGACGGCAACTTTGCATACCATTGTGGTATGCATGATGACACTTGTACATTTTCATAAACACCCTGCAACCATTGCAGCATACTTTTTTTTATCTTTTAAGATTTTCTCGCACTGAAAGCTACAGTGCCACCCATCTCCTTGCAACATCTCCTTCCATTTGAAGGTTTCCTCCGGTAAGCAAAGAGCTTCAGCTGCCAGAATGTACAACAAAGAGTCGCAGTACAGAATGCTTCAGTGTAGAATTCCTCAGGAAGGAATAGTATTGCCTATCCTACTAACAGTCCTCAAGAATACCATCATATGTATTTATTCATGGTTGGAGGCTCTGGTGAAACTGTTCATCCCCAAGAGCAGGAAATCTGTCTGTGGAGAAATTGTTCTTATCACTGGTGCTGGACATGGACTTGGTAGAGCAACGGCTTATGAGTTTGCTAAACGCCAAAGCACACTGGTCCTTTGGGATATCAATAAGGTTGGTTGTTTTTACTGTTTACATTGAGATGGGAGTTAGCAGCAGCAGCTAAAGGTAATGGGCAAGAGTTCTGTGGTGATGTTTGTCTGTAGTCAGTTCACTGGCTATGGGGATTCTGGGGGAATGATAATCCAAGGAAGTAGCTTTTTCAAGCACTGGTTCTCCATGTTGGAAGCAGCAGTCACATTGTATGTATAAATGGGGGCATTTTGTTTTTTCAAAAGGGATAATGTTCATTGGTAAGAAGACAATGAGACTTGCTGCTCCTTTTAGTTGGAGAAATATTCACTTATTCCTCTTCTGAGCTGTTGGTTACCACATTTTGAATTAAGTTAAGTATTGGTGATGATACTAAAGAGATGCAGAAGAGATGGAAAGTCCAAAGATTAAAAGTACTCCAAAGCACCACTGACTGGATGAAAAATCAAATCCCCAAAATTTGTTCCAGTGGCAACTTTGTCCATCCCTAGGATCTTCTACACAATTCCTTTCATGAGTAGGAGATTATTTGGTATTTTCCATACTGTCTGGAAATGCTGAGGTTGGACTGGCCATTTACATACCACCAAAAGAGGCTACAGATTTGCATGTGCTCATTTATATATGTATAGACTCAAGCTACACAATCAAATCATTCCTGACAGATGGCCATCCAGTCTCTGTTAAAAAACCTCCAAAGAAGGAGACTCCGGCACACTACGAGGCAGTGTATTCCACTTCCAAACAGCTCTTGCTGTCAGGAAATTCTTCCTAATGTTTAGGCAGAATCTCTTTTCCTGTAGTTTGAATCTATTGCTCCATGCCCTAGTCTCTGGAACATCAGAAAACAAGCTTGCTCAATCCTCAGTATGACATTCCTTCAAATATTTAAACATGGCTATCATGTCACCTCTTAACTTTCTCTTCTCCAAGCTAAACATACCCAGCTCCCTAAGCCGCAATGGCCATCTATTGGGAATAATTTGATTGTGTATTCCTGCATGGCAGGGGGTTGGACTGGATGGCCCTTGTGGTCTCTTTCAACTCTATGATTCTATGAGAAATAATTACTACTCTACTTTTAATAGACCATAATGGAGAAGACCGTGTCCAGATGATCTATGGGCCTGCTCAGCCTGCTGTCCAGACACAAGCTGTTAATGGCAAGGTTCAAGGCCTAATATAAAGAATCCTATGGTTCTTGATCTTCAAATTAGATATGGATGGTAAGAGGACTTCAAATAGAGGAGACTGTCAGCTGTAAAGTCAGTCCCATGGCCACCCTAGCTAAACCCTAGCCGCTCTATTCTGCCTTGGTCAGACCTCACCTAGAATACTGTGTCCAGTTCTGGGCACCACAATTCAAAAAGGATATTGACAAATTGGAGCATGTCCAGAGAAGGGCAACTAAAATGGTGAAAGGTCTGGAAACGATGCCTTATGAGGAGAGACTTAGGGAGCTGGGTATGTTTAGCCTGGAAAAAAGACGGTTAAGAGGCAATATGATAGCCCTGTTTAAGTATTTGAAGGGGTGTCACGCTGAGGATGGAGCAGGCTTGTTTTCTGCTGCTCCAGAGACTGGAACACGGAGCAGTGGATTCAAGCTCCAGGAACAGAGATTCCACCTCAACACTAGGACGAACTTTTTGACAGTAAGAGCTGTTCGGCAGTGGAACGCACTCCCTCGGAGCGTGGTGGGGTCTCCTTCCTTGGAGGTCTTTAAACAGAGGCTGGATTGCTATCTGTCGGGGATGCTTTGATCAAGATTTCCTGCGTGGCAGGGAGTTGGACTGGATGGCCCACGTGGTCTCTTCCAACTCTACAATTCTATGATTCTATGATTCTATGATTCTATGATCTTCTATTTTCATATCCCTGCAAAAGATAAACTGGAAGTGAGGAATTGATCATTTCAGAAGGAAAGGGGGATTTAAACACCACTTTGAATTTATACACACCCAAATCCTCACAGCCCTCTTGAACCAATCCCAAAAGTATTGTTACCATGCCCTATTCCCCCTCCCTATTATATCTCATAGTTTGCAAAATTAAGATGCTTCAGGGTGTAGACTAAAAGGTGAGGCCAAAAGTGGTCACAAGGATTTGGGATTAAGCAAAGCCCCTAGTAAACAACACCATTATGGAGGCATGTGCTAATCCCCTTTTGGACACCCTTGGCGATGAGTCACACATCACAAACAAGTGACCAAAACAATTGCTATGCCCAGGAAATATCCTTCAGCGCTCCTTCATGTCCTACAATGTGAGGTTGTCATAAAACCATCAATTCCTATCCCTCAGCCATAAACAACAATCAGCAGAGTTTCGGTTTCCTTTGTTTAAATGGTGGTAAACCCATCTAAGCTTTGTTCTAAGCCCAAATACCCCTTCAGGAAACAAAATACAGTATAAAATATTGGTCCCAAACAATAGCAAGGTGTACCACTATGGGTGACACCTGGGCGCTCTGTCAGCATGCCCCTGGATTGGACTTCCAGTGCCACCCCCAGACTTCAGTCCCAGTACTTCACTTTCCTCTTCAAGACTGGTAACTATTGCCCTATCTCCCAAATCTATTCCCCTATCCAACCTTTCTACCTTAAACTCTTCGCTAGCCTTGTGTGATTCTTGGGAGCCAATTATCATCCAGTTAGTCTGACATCAATACCAGGGAAGATTCTAGAGCAGATCACTAAACAGAGAGTCTGTGAACATTTAGAAGGCAATGCCATAATCACAAAAAGTCAACATGGGTTTCAGAGAAACAAGTCATGCCAGACTAATCTGATCTCTTTTTTTGATAAAATTACCAGCTTGGTAGATGAAGGGAACGCTGTGGGTATCGCATACCTTGATTTCAGTAAGGCCTTTGACAAGGTTCCCTATGACATTCTTGCAAACAAGCTTGTAAAATGTGGGCTAGACAAGTTAACTGTTCAATGGATTTGTAATTGGTTGACTGGCCAAACCCAAAGGGTGCTCAGCAGTGGCTCCTCTTCGTCTTGGAAAGATGTGACCAGTGGGGTGCCACAGAGTTCTGTCCTGGGCTCAGTGCTATTCAACATCTTTATCAATGACTTGGATGAGGGAAACAGAGGGCATACTTACCAAATTTGCAGATGACACCAAATTAGGAGGAGTAGCTAATACCCTAGAGGACAGGATCAAAATTCAAAATGACCTGAATAGACTAGAAAGCTGGGCCAAAGCTAACAAAATGAAATTCAATGTGGAGAAATGTAAGGTACTGCACTTAGGGTGGAAAAACAAAATGCATAGATATAGGATGGGGGAGACCTGGCTGAACGAGACTATGTGCGAAAGGGATCTAGGAGTCCTAGTAGACCACAAGTTGAACATGAGTCAACAGTGTGATGCAGCAGCTAAAAAGGCCAATGCGATTTTGGGCTGCATCAATAGAAGTATAGTGTCTAGATCAAGGGAAGTAATAGTGCCAGTCTATTCTGTCTTGGTCAGGCCTCACCTAGAATACTGTGTCTATTTCTGGGCACCACAATTCAAAAAAGATATTGATAAATTGGAGCGTGTCCAGAGAAGGGCGACTAAAATGGTGAAAGTTCTGGAAACCAGGCCTAATGAGGAAAGCCTTAGGGAGCTGGGTATGTTTAGCCTGGAAAAAAGGCGGTTAAGGGGCGATATGATAGCCCTGCTAAGTATTTGAAGCGGTGTCACATTGAGGATGGAGCAAGCTTGTTTTCTGCTGCTCCAGAGACTAGAACATGGAACAATGGATGCAAGCTCCAGGAACAGAGATTCCACCTCAACATTATGAGGATCTTTCTGACAGTAAGAGCTGTTCGACAGTGGAACACACTCCCTCGGAACATGGTAGGGTCTCCTTCCTTGGAGGTCTTTAAGCAGAGGCTGGATGGCCATCTGTCAGGGATGCTTTGATCGTGATTTCCTGCATGGCAGGGGGTTGGACTGGATGGCCCTTGTGGCCTCTTCCAACTCTACAATTCTATGATTCTATGTGTTGTGTGTGTGTGATAGCTTTATGTGGTATTTTCCAATAAAAAACATTTATTTCACTTTAAACTGGAGTTCTCTGCAGTTAGTACGGGTATACATAGGTGAAAAAATCCTGAAGTTATCCACCTCCCGCAGCAGACCACTTGAGCTAATCATAATTCCCCCAAAATATTAATATTGTTGTGACATAATGAATGGGGTCCTAAAGCACCCACACCTCTTGGGGTAACAGTATAAATATAAGTATTTATAGCTTATAGAAAATAAATAACTGCTGAACAGGATTCTGGCCATTATCTGTTGTATTGTTCAAATGGATAGCCAAGTATTGAAAAGAGACACATCCTTTCTTCACATGTGCTTTCTCTGTCCTTTCCTAAAGACCACCATCTTGGTTTTTGACTAAGACTGCACTGCAGAAGCAATGCAGTTTGGCAACACTTTAACTATCATGGCTCCATCTTTTGGAATCCTAGAATTTGTAGTTTGTTATGGCACTGGAGCTCTGTGACAGAGAATGCTAAATATCTCATGAAACTATAAATCCCAGAATTCCCACTCTTAATCCCACTCTTATTTTGGTGGCATTGTTAAAATGTAGGGTTTTTTTATTAAAATATTTTTTATTCAGTTATTCAAACATGTACACATAAACAGAAACACAAACACAGAAAAAACAAAAAAGGGGAAAAAACTAACTCAAAACAGTATTCACTCTACCCTCCCCGATAAAAAAAAATCAAAGGACTTCCCAAGTAGTCTCTGTTTTATATTAAAGGTGTTAACTTCACCTCTCTTTGTATATCTTTGTCTTACCGGTATTTAACCTATCAAATTACTAATCCCCTTATTCTGCATTTCTTTCATTATCATATTACATCTCATCTACTAATTCAAAAGACAGTATATGTAATTATACATATATATATGTATTATACAACATATAGTGTTAGCAAAGGCATATAGTGCATTTGGAAGACTTCACAAAAGAGTCTGGAGCAATAAACACCTGAGGCAGAGCACAAAAATCAGTGTGTATAGAGCCATCGTACTGTCTATCCTCCTTTATGGATCTGAAACATGGGTCACCTATTGCCACCACCTACGACTCCTCGAGCGCTTTCATCAGCGCTGTCTACGCACAATCCTAAATATACACTGGACTGACTATGTGACAAATGTTGCTGTCCTTGAGCAAGCAGGGATCACCAGCATGGAGGCCATGATATTGAGAACGCAGCTGCGCTGGGCAGGGCACATTTCTAGGATGGAGGACCATCGCCTCCCAAAAATACTACTCTACGGTGAACTCACCACGGGTCAGTGTAAGAGGGGCGCTCCAAAAAAGCGATACAAAGACTCCCTGAAACAACATCTCAGGCTCAGCCAAATTGATCACCAACAGTGGTCCGCCCTGGCCTTACATCGGGAGGCATGGAGACGCACTATCCACAATGCTGCAGCCTTATTTGAGAACTCACGACGAACAAGTCTTGAAGAGAAATGACAACGCAGAAAGAATCACAACCCAAAAACATCACCCAAGGAGACCTTCTGCTGTGCTTTTTGCAACTGGACTTGTTTATCTCGGATTGGCCTTTTTAGTCATCAGCGCGCTTGCAGAAAGCGCGGGATGAGTCCTTCCTAAATCTTCGTTTGCGAAGAAAAGCCAGAGAGACAACATATATACAACATATAATAAATATATTACCTAAAATAAATAAATAAATGTAGGGGTTTTTTTTTATTAACCAAAGCAACCTTTTATCAGTGTTAGTACTGGTTATCTTCTTCCAAAACTGGGCTCTGTTTACTGAATCAAAGGCTAAAGTCAAATCTATAAAATCCACAAACAAATGTTTAGAAAGGTCCCTACGTGTGTTTCTGTGTCTTTTAGTTAAATAGTAAAGAATAGTCTATTGTTCTTTGACCTTTACAAAAGCCTGCTTATGCATGCTTCATTGATAATAATATTAACTTCACCCCAACCTCTTAATTTAAGCAATACTGTATATATTAGAAGAAAGCTAATAAGTTTGTAGTTCCTAGGATACTGGCTATTGCCTTTTTTAAAAAAAAAAACTACCACACTGGAAAGCCAACATGAAGTTAAGGATTCTGTTGTATTAATATGTACAAAAAGTTCAGAAAGTTTAAGGGCCTAGGATTCAAAATTCATTTAAAAATTTCAGGGTAATGTATCACTGTTTTCTCTTTGGCTAATGTCATCCAGCATGTCAATTGATGTTGCTCATTGCTATTCAGGTGAAGCCTGTTTTGCAAGAGAGTCGAAGAGGAGTATTCATTAGAAGATCTGCCAAAATCTTGCTTAAGTGCAACACCCAATCGCTGGGAGAGATTAAAGCCATCCTTGCACATTTCTTCTTTGGTTCTTCAATTGCCACAAGTCTCCAAAACCTGGCTTTATTCTTTTCTGGCATTGCCTGTCCCAGGGCCATCTACATCTTTGCATAAATGCTGCTTTCTTTTGCTTCTAATTTTATATATATATATATATATATATATTTGCCAGCAAAGGCAGAATAAACATGCTTCTTCAGACAGGGTGCACTTCTCTGCCCTGATCAATCTACTTAAAGGCTG
Organism: Gambelia wislizenii; assembly: GCA_030847615.1. Lineage (NCBI taxonomy): Eukaryota > Metazoa > Chordata > Lepidosauria > Squamata > Crotaphytidae > Gambelia > Gambelia wislizenii. The sequence continues at coordinate 21,747,338 of JAUMIR010000005.1, read as the reverse complement.
CCATCCAACATCCCCCTCAGTGTTGCATAAATATCCACATGCAGAGATATGCTACATAAGCACTATGCAACCTCTATGCATAATAGCAACATTGCACAACACGTCAGTGACAAGGTGCCATCGTGCAAAGCACAATGCATGTGGCACAAACACCATGCAAAGTATAGGATCCACAACCGCAACATAGAGGGATAGAGTTTCGGATGATAGGCTATACTGTACCTGTCTGAAGAGCAGAGATGTTGTAGTAGAAGATACTCAGACAGCGCTTTGAAGGCCACACTGCAGACGGACAGAGTGATGTGATGCAAGAAGCTATGAACACTGTGAACACGTTGACTGTGTTTTGGGGTGATATTGATACCCAATATTTATCTTTAAGGAGTGTTAGGAATGGAATACAATGTTACATGGAATTTCCCACAATTAGACAGTAGAAGCTCCAGCTATGTTAACAATCGCTAATGGCTGAGACATTAACAATGATAGGCGTCATGCAACCTTCTACTGTTGAGGAGAGGGGTGCGAAAGAAAACCAGTTTACGGAGGACTTTATCAGATGATCCCCTTAAAATGTTTTTTTGCCAGCATTAAAAAAAATATATCCATTTTTATGCTGGCAAAAGAACAACCCCACCACCACTGCACTTACCTTCTCTCCTGGCAGAAGGCTTCTCCAGCAATGAAGAGGAAGTGAATGAAGCCCCGTTCACATCCTCATTTGGAATCCCACAAGACTTCATCGCGTGGGAAATTGAAACGTAAAACAAAAAATAAAACATTAAAAGTGACAAAAAGCACATACATACACTTTAAAACTTCCAGGTAAACCAGGGAAGGTTTTAAAAAAGTGTGTCACTTTACCTAGATGTCACAATCTCACCTGGAAATGTTCATGCTGGACCGGTCAGTGATGCTGCGTTCACTTGAGCTAAATGGCCCAAGGTTTCACACGTTGGCAATGCCAGCACCAAAATGGGATGGGCTATCTATTCATGGCTCAGCCCAACAATAAAAAGAAACACCAGAATAACAACAGCGAAATGCAAAAGGACGGCATCATGTGATATTGGCGACCTTTTGCGTTCCGCTTTTGTTATTCTGGTTCCACAGTAGCCGCATCTGATAATCGCCAGAGTCATGAGTGTTCCAGCCACTTGACTGAACTAGTGAATGACTCATGTCCAGGTACGTCCAGAATTAGCACATTTCCACCCTAACTCACTGTCCAAGGAGGGTCCGCATAATTACTACCTCGGTGTGTCTTTGGGGGATTTGGTTCTCCCAAAAATCATTTATTAGGTTTTGAGCAAACCTTCATTTGGTCCCTGGTTCTGCAAAAGTCCAGGTCTACTGCTAACCTCATCAATAAATAAGCCAATGTATGAAATATAGCCAATTGATAAATTATTGGAAGGGTGGGAGTGTCAGGGCAGGTAACAGAGATATCCCTGGAAAATATATATGGTCAGATGCAACTAGGATGGCCTTAGAACAGTCATCTAGATTACAACTGGGCTTCATGATTTCCTGCGTGGCAGGGGGTTGGACTGGATGGCCATTGTGGTCTCTTCCAACTCTACAATTCTATGATTCTATGTGCAACTGGCAAAGACAAGGCACAGATAAAATGCTATCTGTGCAATTCTGCTCCTGTTGCTATCTGCAAAATACATCCACTGTGCAATGGTGGCTTTTTGGCCCCACATGTGTAGTGTGACTTCTGCATGTCTCTAAGGGCTTGTCTATATGAGGCTATAAAATGTGGATTGATGCACACTAATGCCAATTCGCAGCAGCTTTCATTTGTCTTAATGGTTTTTTGACAAGATTGCAGACATGCAAAGCTCTCCGCATTCATTGTTTAAATGATTCAAATGCCTGTGAATCAAAATGGTGTGTGAGATTGAATTACTCAAATTTTTATTGTTGCCAGTTGCCCCTGCCGAAAAGTATTTAAAAAAAAAAGCCTATCCAAGGTGTGGAAGTGCAAATTCCACTTAAATAAATAGGGGGAAAAAGAGAGAAAAGGCTGTTTCATTGCCTGAGTGCACAATTGCTATGGCAAAAATACAACATGGCAGTTTCAGGCATTTGCCTTGTTAGCAAGCTCCACCCCCTGCGCATGTCCAACCAATCAGCTTTCCACTTCCACTCTTATCGGGAATGCACACCAAAGCAAATCAGTTGTCCCAACGAGCAGGAATGTGCATTCCCTGAGGAGCTTTTCCTGCATAGTTTTTGGGCTTTTGCCCCCACTCCTTCCAAATACTGCAGATTAATGTGGGATCTCATTAAGACAAATCATATTCACCTCAAATTCTATGAGGAGTATTTTCGACATATAGACAACCTCTGAGGAGATTTTCACATGGGAAAATTATTCTCCGAGGAGATCGGGAGAGAAATGGGGCTGTTCCAGTAGCAGCACCTTGTTTCACACGCCCCCTTCCTTCTCACAATCTCCTGTCGTTCTTGCTCCGTGCTCCTTCCAGTTCTCTCCCAGTATGTTCCATGATTTCTGAGAGAGAAATGGAAGCAGTACAGAGGGAAGACGATGGGAGATCAGGAGAAGGAAGAGGGTGTGCGGAACGGGGCGCTGCTACCGGAACAGCCCCGTTTCTCTCCCAATCTCCCTGAGGAATAATTTCCTCAAGTGAAAATCTCCTAAGAGAATTCTGCCCTTCTCATATAATATAAATGCTGCTTACATGTCATTCTTTGATTTGCAGGCAACAAAGGCCTTTGAAGAAAGGCTTAAGTTCTAAAATATTACCTTCTGTAACCAGACATTGCCATCTAAGGTGGTATAGCTTTTCACTTTATAAAAATACAACCTGTGTCCAGACAACCTGTGTGACTGTTAAAAGTTCAGTGGTGATGAGTAAGAAAGTATGGTTTCTGTGCAAAACCTTCCCACATATGCCATATACACGCCACCATCATGCCTGTGTTTTCCCTGCTTTTCCTTCACAGCAAGGTATGGAGGAGACAGCCGAGGAATGCAGAAAGCTGGGTGCCATTGCACATGTATTTGTGGTGAACTGCAAAAACAGGGAGGAAATCTACACCACTGCAGACAAGGTAAAACATCAATAGAATGAATGCAAGCTTTTTTCCAGGCCTGTTGATGGGACATCAATGAAGACTTCAAAGCAAATGCATCCATCCCAAGCCCTGACATGGGAAAAGAGGTATTTCTGCACTTCTTTACATTAGATGGGCACAGAGCATTCAAGGCAGTTTAGCATTAAGAGCATTAGCCTGGGATCAGGAACAGTCAAGTTAAAATTCTCATTGGATTGGATGAAACTTTATAGGATGATTTTGGAGCAGTCAGGATGGAATCCTCTTGGCAACATAATGATAGTATAATGTGGTTATATCAAAGTAAATACTTTTGGGGACATTGAACAAGAAGGTATTTCATGCCTTTTTGTGCAGTATTTTTTCTCCAGATGTGTGATGACAAGGGGATGGTACCTGGGCACAGTTCTGCCCTCCCCTGCCACTAATTGGCTGCAGCTTGGTGGGGGGGGGGAAACAGCCTTCACCTTCCCAGATCTCTAACACAGGAATGATGACAAAATGTCACATTTCACCAGCATCCAATAGGATCTTGGCATCAGTCACCCAACCTGACTTACCTCACAGAGCTCTTTTGAGGACACAGTAGGGTATGGAACCATGATTCCACTCTGAGCTCCTTGGAAGACAAGCAGGATAAAAATAGATTCTGAGATCCTGTATCAAATACATAGCCACAATATCATAGCTATGCTTTAACTCTCTGTCCTGAAACCAACCTTAATATGCAGTCAGCCATTCCAAATGATGGAAGTCTTTGTTGCTGCACAGCAGGGTACTGCAGGATCATATCACCATCTCCTTCCACCAGTGAGTGATGCTGCAATGAAGGCTTGCAACAGGTTACTTTGGGGATTCCTGTTTCTGTTTCCTGCAGCATCGCTTGCTGGTGGGAAGGAGCGGGCCATGTGATCTTACAGTGCCCTGCTCAGCAGCAGCAAAGACCTCCATCACTCCAGAGGACAGATTGGCTTTTAGATGGGTTTTACAGTTATTTGCATGATCACAAATGAGAATGTGAAAAATTTGCCATGTCATAAAGCCTTGTCACACAAAGGAAGGGAAGCGGAAGGGAAGTCCGAGAGTAGCATGTCCCACCTTGCCTTATTGCACTATGTTGGCATGTTTCAGCTGTTCTTCTGTTCTGGTCCCATGGGAGGTGATGGTAAAAGCAGGTCTTTTTGCTAATGGATTTTTCCAGTTATCAAAAAGCCTTGCATTTACCACCATCTCCCACAGAACTGACATTGTGCAATGATAAGGCAAGGCGGGTGGGTGGTGCTATTATCAGGGTGCACTGCCACTTCCTTCCCTTGTGCAGTAAGCCCCTAACTTAGGACACTGTAACTAACAGAATGCCAGCCAGAATTAATAAAAATGTTCACGTTGGGGATAGACAGAAGGAAGAAAAAGGAAGTGTTGCAGACCACCTCTGGGCCCATTGGACTCTCTTGTCCAGTGCTTTTCAATACACAGTAAGGTTCAGTCTATAAGTGAACTTTTAACTACCATACATTTTAACCCTACTGAAATCAATTGAACAGTTTCTTCCTGTGTTTAGAATTAGGTTTGGTTTTGGGGTTGTGTTGTTGTTGTTGTTTTAGAAAAACACTACTTGTTTTGTCTGACACTGACATTCCTATATTTCCTAGGCCGGAACTTAGCTGTATTCCTGTTAGAAGCACAAATATAATTTAAATGCTTTCTGAACATCCATAATTTGTTTTTGTTTTTTTCAATTTTATAGGTGAAAAGAGACATTGGAGATGTTAGTATCCTGGTGAACAATGCTGGAGTGATTACAACAACAAAACTCCTTTCAACCAAGGATGAGCAGATCCAAGACATGTTTGATGTCAACATTCTTGCTCATTACTGGGTAATTGTCACTAGTTCCTGGAGTCAGAATTTTAATATAAAAACTATAAATGCAATTTTATAAATTGCATTAGTAGGCAAAGGTGCACACCAGCCTTCCTCAACCGTGCATCTTCCAGATGTGTTGGACAACAACTCCTACCAACTCTATCCAGCATTGTGGAAATCTGGGATATGTATATTAGATATAACCTTCTTAATTTAATGGTAGCTTCTTACTATTACAGTGAAAACTTTGCCGATTATCTAATTACAAATAGATATTCAGGGTGTAGTTTATTGTAAGCAAGTCTTTAATGTAGTTTGGTTTCATAACTTGGAAACTTTCTTCTGTGTTATCTGCTCCATTTGTGAAAGTAATATCTGGGAGTAAGACCCATTGTGATGAAAACAACTCGAGCAGCATGGTAATAATTATGCTAATAACCTACCGCTTGGTTCTCTGACTCCCCGTGTACTTGATGGAAAGTGATTAAAAAAATAATAACACACAATTTTGTTTTATGCTGAAAAAGTGATTTGGGCCATGATTAAATCAGACTTAAGGTACAGTATTACTAACTCAGTCCACTGAGTTCAGTTTGACTTTAAGTTCATGCAATGCAATCCTATCCATCTAAATACAATGCAGTGTTCAATGGAGCTTACATCTAGTGATGGTGCTTAGGACTGTGGCCTTAGCCTGAATCCTCTGTTTTCCAAGATGGGCTAAGGGTATGCACTTTTTTGCATGCTCAGGCCAGACATCTCCCCCTCCCTCCTTTTCCCCCAAATAATGACAGACACATGAATATATTTGGAAAGATATATTAGTAATGATAAGGTAGATATATATTGGCAAGAAAGGCCACAACTTTATTGATAACAGCTGCAATGGTTGGCTCACATCGCATGGGTCCAAATCCATACATCGACCAACTTGAATCAGGGCAGGGCTGACCTGCCCTGATTTGTGCTGGCTTTCGCACCCCTTCTCAGCCCACGGAGCAGGCTGGGAAGGGGAAGGCAGCAATGGCGGCCCCCATGCAGGCTGCCATGTGGCTGTGGGGGCTGCAGGAAGAGGCGGGGGGAGCCGACCAGACCACAAAAGGAGCCGCTGGGCAAGAAGGGTAAGTCTGGCAGCTCGAATCTGATTGATAGTTGTGCCACCAGTCTTTTTGCTCTAGCACTAGCTATGTAGGTCTTGAATTGCAAGCCAGTTTGTAGGAAGAGGTAGCTGCCCATTGCAAACTACCTGTCATTGGTGTGAGTAGGCTTTCCTCTTTTACTTACCAGTAGGCATTCATCCACTAAATCTGGTAGTGAAGATTATCAGCTAGGCAAATGAAGGAACGGAACCTCTCCCTTATATGTAGTCAGGAAAGACTTGCTCGAAGTCCAAATTAAAAAGAATATGTTTATTAAATGAACATATATGAAAGGGGTTGGTTGCATATATAAATACTCTATGCATATAACATATATGAAATGGGTTTGTTTATTCTATCTGGGACTAAAAATAGGATTCAAGCCCCTGTATGTTGCAGTCCCAATGAAAATCTCCCCCTCTCAAGCTGCATTTTTAAACACTTAAAAATGTAAATTAAGCCCTGATGTGGTTGGTAATCACACAATTCCAATAATGCTTGGTTTTGCCTTAAGTGGATTAGGAAGCTGATAGCCAGTAGTATGTAGTTGGGTGCAAGTGAACTCATGCCACGCATTGCGATGCTACCTTCAGAACTTGAAAAAGTAACTTTTAAAAATTACACCTTCTAGAATCCCCCAGCCAGCAGGGTCAATGGCTCAGGAATTCTGGGAGTTGTAGTGAAAAAGAATATTACCACAAACTCTGAAGTGCCTGAAGTGTACCTTATGTCCAAAGGTCAGCACTCCTTCCCGATTGCCCTGTTCACTGCTGTATCTTTCCTTTGCAATCTGAACATTTTTATCATAATCTAAATAAGAATGGACATATTTTTGACTAAACATTTTGGAAACTGATTTCTGACTTGGTTCTTCTGTTTTTTTATCTGCATTCAAGACAACCAAAGCATTCCTACCAGCAATGGTTAAAAATAACTATGGCCATATCGTCACAGTTGCTTCTATTTCTGGACATATTGGTATTCCATTCACAGTGGCCTACACGTATGTATCATTTTATTTTATTTTTTTCTCTGTCAAGAATATGTTCAGTGACAGCTGTCAGCGGGGACAGGATTCAGCACCTTCGAGAGCTCAGTTAAAATTCAGACTAAAACGTGAAGCAGATTCACTGCCCAACAGATATGAAAGCCACTGAGACCCACCACATGAATAATACTATTCGTTATGGAATACATACAAGCAACTAGAGGCTCAGAGTCTGCATCTGGCTGTGGGAACACAGAGATGCTTCTCTGATTTCCCACACTCTCTGCCAGCCACTGGATGGCCATGGGTAGGGAACTGCAGTAGCTAAATGGTGAGCCAGGGATGTGGAATGAGAGAAGAAATGTAGTGTAGTTCTGCCTGTGGAAGTATTACTCTGGAATGTGCCAAACAAGATCTCAGCAAATGACTATTGAATTACTTAGCCTTTTTAAAAACACAACTATCATTTTGGCCTTACTCCCTCTCGCCCCTAAGGTCAAGCAAGTTTGCTGCTGTTGGATTCCATGACAGTCTGAAAGAAGAGTTGCGTTTTTTGAGAAAGGATGGAATCCAAACAACGTGCCTGTGTCCCTCTATTATCAATACTGGCTTTTTCAAAATTAGAAAAACACTGTAAGTATAGGGTGGATGGGCAAACTTCTGGCTTGTGGGATCCACTTACAGATCTAGTTTTTTACTAGAACCCTAAGATCCCCTAACCAAAATAATTTCTTGCTGTTACTGTTCCAATACTCCCCTGAAAGTAATTAGTCACAATTATAGGTAGTTTTACAAAAATGTTACTCTTTAACTTCTCTGAGGGGCTTACCGCACTCCAAAGAAAAATGGCAAGGCAGGAGGAAAGTTCGGCCGTCCCTGCTGCCTTACCGCCTGGCGGCATTGTTCTTTGGTTCCGGTCCCATGAGGGACTGAGGTAAAACCACGACTTTTTGCTAACCAGAAAAACCCATTAGGAAAAAGTCACAGTTTTACTTCAGTCCCCCATGGGACTGGAACAAAAGAATGACAGGAGAACAACAATGTCATGCAGTAAGGCAGCACAGAAGATGGAACATTCCTGCTGCCTTGCTCCTTTTCTTCAGAGTGCAGTAACTCCATAACCAAAAGTATCCAAAGTAGTTACTTTTAGTTACTTTATGAACCATACTTAAGTAGTAAGGCCTCAAGCCCTATAACTAGTAAAATTAAACTTTGTTATACTTACACTGCAGTAGGAATGAAGTAATCCTTCATTATGTTACACTCAAAAGGTAAATGTAACACATTCCCCTGTTCTTAGGAGCCAGCCCTACTTTACTATAACTTTACAGATTGACTTGAATCTCTATGACCTGCAATACTAAAGGAATATTTGTGTCAGCTTGCTGTGTGTAGCTCTATAGTACTGATATGTGGGCATACCACAAAAATTTGTTGCGGTTTTGGTTCTTGACTTCAAATTTATTTTAATACAGTAATTAGCACTGGAATTTGAAGTTTCTGAATAAGGCACAATAACTAGAATAATCATGCATTTGTTTCCCAATATAACTTCAGAATACTTCCTGTGGTAAAGGCTGAGGACACAGCCAAAGATTTGATGGAAGGAATACTTACAAATCAGAAGATGGTTTTCTCTCCACCTTGGATAAAGTTATTTATAAATTTTTCAAGGTACGTATGGTTCATAATAGAAAATCAAAATTATATTTGTCTGATTAGAAGCTGAGCTTTACATTTAGCAATGGAAACAAATTACTAGCTGTGGATGATACAAGGTGTTGTCTAGTATATCTAGTATGTATCAGGTCAAAGAAGGCTGCATTATGCTGCAGTCTCCAACAGTTCTTTATAGGTTGTAACCCCATATTCCCTAATACATACATTCTCAAGCATGTGCCAGAAACAGCCAGTATGTTTTAAATCCACAGTTTCCAATTGGTGGAATTAAATTAGTAGCTGTGCAGATTTCTAGATGCATAATTAAATATTTGCCCCAGCCTGCTTTGTATGGCCTGGCAAAGTGCTAATGGAGGTTTTCAGAGCTATTGTGACTTTAATTAGAACCTTTCTCCTTTGAAAATAATAGTTTTCTGTTCAACCTCCACAATCGTTACTGATCAATTGTTTGTAATTAGTCAGTTACTGTCCTTTACACAATGTGGAATTGGTTCTCACACCATGAATATTTAAATTACTGGTTTCTTATTATTTTTTCTTTTTATAGCATAATAGTGTTATAAAGAAAGACAATAAAATAATGAGAGGAAAACAGCAATTAACCTCCAACTAGTGCTGCCACCCCCATATAGGGAAGAGAAACTGAATCATTATACTGTACAGTCATCCCTTCACATTTGCGGGGGTTAGGTTCCACGGACCTCCGCAAATGTGAAAAAAACACAAATATTAGTTGCCCCCCTCCCCTGCCAAAGTGACCACGGGGCCTCCGGAGGCCCCATGGTCGCTTTTCCCGGACTCCCCACTCCCTCCCAAGGCCTTCATGGGGCCTCCGGAGACCCTCCCGAGGCCCCGTGGATGCCTCCCCGGCCCTCCCCCCTCCCACCCAGGGCCTTCATGGGGCCTATGGAGCATCTCCGGAGGCCCCATGGAGGCCTCCCCGGCTCCCCCTCCCTCCCAGGGCCTTCACGGGGCCTCCGCAGCCCTCCCCACTCCCCCCAAGGCCTTCACGGGGCCTCCACAGCCCTCCCCACTCCCCCCAAGGCCTTCAGGGGGCCTCGCAAGGCCCCGTGGAGGCCTCTGCAGCCCTCCCCACTCCACCCCCAAGGCCTTCACGGGGCCTCACAAGGCTCCGTGCAGGCCTCCCCGGCCCTCCCCCCTCCCTCCCCGGGCCTTCACAGGGCCTCCGTAGGGTCTCTGAAGGCCCCGTGGAGGCCTCCGCAGCCCTCCCCCCTCCCTCCCTGGGCCTTCACAGGGCCTCCAGAGGGTCTCCAAAGGCCCCATGGAGGCCTCCCCAGCCCTCCCCGCTCCCTTCCAGGGCCTTCACGGGGCCTCCGGAGGCCCCGTGTCACGGTTTTGGGAGGGCGGGGGGGCCCTCCCAAAACCTCAAATAATCAAAACCGCAAATGCCGAGTTCGCGAATGTGGAGGGGCAACTGTAGTTCAAATATGTTTCATCAACAATGGGAGACAGAAACAAAAAAAGAAGCTTATAATTAATATTACAGGGGATCTTTGCTGAAAAGGACTTACTTGTGAATAAACATTACAGAAGAGTCCAAATTATGGTGAAAGTCATTGCCAGATAATATAGCATTTTATCAAATATATAATATAGCACTTTATCAAATGCCACATAGAACCATTGTTTTTATTCGACTTCCAATTGGTTGTGGGAACTTTCCCTCAGCAAAGTTAATTGAACCTGATATGGGAGCAATCCTTGATTAATATTACAGGGTTTTGGTATAATTAGATTGCCATTAATGTAATCTTTCTGTCTAATTTTGAATATCCCTTATCATAAGGATCCTCTAGAAATACCTTCCATAAATTATAATTTTTAAAATTGTTTCTTCTAGGTTTCTACCAGAACGTGCTTACAATGCTATTGTGGATACTGAAAAAACTAGCTATTATAAGCTGTTATGATGAACAAAACCCCAGTTACTTCCACACATTACTGGAAGTAAAATATATGAGTTTACCCCCTCCTTTTCCATGAACTTGCAAGTTCGATTCCAGAGGGCTCCAAGGTTCACTCAGCCTTCCATCCTTTCGTAGGTCGGTAAAATGAGTACCCGGCTTGTGGGGGCAATTAGCTAACACACATTAGAAGCTGCTTAATGCAGTGTAGATGGGTAAATTGCTATTGCTTAAAAAACAATTTGTAAGCCACTCTGACAGCCTTGTGGCTGAAGAGCGGGATATAAATAAATAAATAAATAAGAACTGGTTTATTCTTATTTGTGATGTTACAATTTTTCAGTTCTCAGAACAGAATGGCAATCTCACATAGGCTTGCTGCTTCTGTATGAAAATAAATTATGTAAACAATAAGAATTCTACTGCATGAGACTGAAAATAAATTAACAACATGAATAGCAGCAGCATCAACAACAATATAAAATACAGTTATGAGGCAGAGCTGGTGAGTCAACAGGAGAAAGATGTCATCTTAGCATGGGGTGGGTGTCACATATCTACATCAAGTCATGAAGAGGTGCACCCGTTCCCATACACAACACTTCCCCTCTTTCTTTCCCTTTCCTGTTTTTTCTTTCTTTCTTTTGTGACTGTAGGGGCCATGGGAATGATTTTGTCCTGTTTTGACAGCCTTCCCTACTACGTTTTAGGCCTGGAAGAGTCCTTCTTCCCTGCCAGAAAGCGAGTGGAAATCACTTATTGTGTGAGACAAAACCTCCCCTTCCCCTAAAGCGGGCCAGGGACCATGATCAAATGGAAAACGTTGTGCTTTTTAAACCAAAAATTAAAGGGCATGATGCATTTGGTGTGACACTAGGGTCTGGGAGGGGCTGCGTGTGTCCTTTGGGCTGCTCTTTACCCACCCCTGTCCAAGCACATAATACCTGATACTGAAATCAGTGGTGGCTATTAGGAAGGAACTGGCAAAACTACCTCTGAGTATTCCTTGTCTAAGCAAACCCTATGAAATTCATGGAGTCACCATAAATCATCAGGTGACTTGAAGGCACACATACACACACACACATTTGGCCAAATAAGATATTTCTGAACAGTGGTGTTGTCTAGATAATGAAAAAACTCCTCAAAGAATTCGAGGATACTACCTTTTGTCCAAACAAGATCCTGCGGTGATTTGCCTTAATGGGGAGGAGGGAGGCCAAAAACTCTATTTACTGTGCAAGAAAGCCTTTGCGGTTTTCCCAAAGTTTTTTTTAAAATATGCAGAAATGCATATTAACACTCGTTTGGACAACCAATTTGCAGGGCATCACATTCTGGAAGTCGATTGCTGATTGGTCAGACATGCGCAGGGGGTTGGCTTGCTGGCTATGAAGTGGCCGGAACCACCATTTTTAGTTTTGCAGTCGCGATCGTGCACATTTTTGCAGTGGTAAGGTGACCAAACAGCTTTTTAAAGCAGAAGGTTGCACTTCCACACTTTAAAGTTTTTAAAACTTTGTAGTGACAACAACTTATGGACAATAATAAAGCGGTGGGCACAATCTTGATTAGCAGGCATGCCTCCATGTGAACTTCAAACATGGATAACTTTGCATACCAGCAATCTTGCCAAAAAACATAGAGACAAATGAATGCTGCTGCAATTTTGTATTAATGCACAGCAATCTACATTATATCACCTTGCCTAGACAAGCCCAGTATGTACAGAACTATTCCTCTCCAAATGCAAACTGCTGTTGATCAGGAGATAGTATGAGATTCTGAGCCAATACTGAGGTGTGTGTGTATGTGTGTATGTGTGCCTTGTAGTGTGGTGGAATCTCCTTCTTTGGAGATTTTTAAACAGAGGCTCTTCAAGATTGGTCCAAAGAAATATTACTTCTCACAATGTAGCACCTTGAGTTTTCCAGTTATTGACACTGCTGTATCCCCTCATTCCATTGTTTTTGGAGGCTGCTCCTGGTATTTTTTTTTTTTTAATCTCTAGTATCCAAAGAATGTCTGGGCAACCAGCGAAATGCTGATTACTACACAGCTGATAGCAGAGGCACAGCACAGTCAAGCTACTGGTAATTACTGACAAGGGAATCAAGGCAGCATGAAGTCAGACACTTACCGTGCTAGCAATAAAAACACAAGTCCACATGCAAAGTCCATCTAGAACTGTTCCAAACTTTTTTTAAAAAATGTTGTGTGATTTGCTGAGGTGGTCATATGGTTTGAAGGCCAAATTTTCTACTTTCTGGTTCTTTTTTAAAATTTTCAAGTGCCACCTTTTGAAGTGCCTTTTCACAGATGAAATGTCAGCCTTAGGGCCTGAGACAATCCTGAAATTACAACCCTAAACTTAGCTGGCTGATGGTATGGAACAATTGTAGCTTCCTGCTTCCATGGAAAATGTCTCTACAGTGTCTTCACAGCAACCAAGTTTGGCAATCACACCCTTGTGTTAAGGACAGGGTCTAAGGAGTTGCAGAAAAATAATGCCTCATTCTCTTCCTTAGGATTTTTGTTATGGAGCTAGTTAGAATCCATTCATTCATACTCTTAGCATGCAGTTGCAAGTAAATTAAATTATTCATAGTATTACCACTAGATGGTGGTGGTGGGGTTCTTCCTGCTACTTTCACTGAAATGATTTCACACCGGCTTTTTAAAAACCAAACCAAAACTGCCAATGAAATCCACTGTTGAACTTTTAGTACAGTCTTCTTTAACTCACTGCCCTCCAAATGTGTTGGACTGAAGCTCCCAGTTAGCATGGCCAGTGCTCATCTAAGCTGGAGTTGATAAGAGTTGTAATGTCCTTCAGATGTGTTGGACTAGGTTGGGGTAGGCAGGAATAATGGATATGACTGAGAACTACAGTGCTTAAGAATACATTTGAAGAAATTCTGTTGAAATCAATAGGAAATAAATATGTTACTGGAAAATCATTAACAATGCTGGTTGAACATAATGGCACATCTAGAAAAGCTGGGAATTTGTGCAAGGGGGTCCCTGAGATGTTACAGCCCTCCTTAATCCATGAATTAATCTGTCTATGCTTATATCTCAGTTTTTCCAAAGGTTGAACAGAAGTGCATGCTCACTGGACAAAAAGCAAGTCATTCACTAATGCCAAATCATACTTCATTTCCTATAAATTGGAACACATTTGTAAGGTTTCTCATGCACATAGGCTGTGATGTCTAGGATGTGCTGATTTCCACAGAAAATGATTCCCATATTGACACCCCTGTAAACTTTCCGGGAGATCAAAAATATGATTTTTATGCAAAGTGCTTCCTGCAGGTCTTATGGCAACCCCATGAATTTCATAGCATACCAAGTACTTCAGTGATTTCTATCCTGTTTGTGCTCAGTAATGCATCAAAAAGTCTGATCACCAAAGAAAACATTTCAGGCATTTGTGAAATTTATCTCCTGTGTGTAATCTCTGGTGTTTCACTTCTAGAAAAGTCAACAGCTCAGCAAAAGCATTTCCCAGATTCCAAGCATTTGTAGAGTTTCTCTCATTTATGAACTCCCTGGTATTCAGAAAAGGCTGATTTATCTGTACCACTTTTCATTCCAAATCAGTTTACAGATTATAAAACACAAAAGGCAATAAAATTAATTAAAAAAAATAATAAAAGCATTAAACAGTTATAAAACTATAAAACAATTAAACTTGGTAAAATTACTAGGGGTAACTGCCAATGAATAGCAGGTGCTGTAGGCTACATTTCAGAGGAAGGAAGTGGCAAAACTACCTCTGTGTATCCCTTACCTAAGAAAACCCTATGAAATTCATGGGGTTGTCATAAGTCAACAGGTGACTTACATACACACACAAGTGAGTAGACCTTGTGATGAGGACCAACAAAAGCCTGCAACTGGTGGTGGAAGCACCCTTGTTTCTTAAGTTCACCTGCTCCCAGAAGAAAGATTGTTCCACAAGACAGAGAAGACCTTCTTCAGCACTGCAACCTGATGAATGTGATGAGTTTGTGGTAAGATATACTGGATCTCTCTCTCAGAGCACATGGACCAGGCTGGTTTATACAGAACAAGGTAGTCTCTTGGAGAACCTGTTCCTTTGCTGTTTTAGTGCCTTACAAACCAAGAGTAATGTGAAGTTGAAGGCTTTCACGACTGGCATCCATAGATTTTCCTTGGTTTTTTCCTGGGCTGTGAGGCTGTGTTCTGGAATGGTTTCTTTCTGACGTTTCGCCTGCATCTGTGGCTGGCATCCTCAGAGAATGGTTGGGTAGGAGTGTGTGTGAAGTTTATATGCTATGAACCCCTGTTGGGGAGTATATGTAAATTTGTGTAATTGAATGGTTAGTTTTGTGGTGTAGAAATGCAAGGCTCATTAGTGTCTGTTTGGCTAATGGTTGGTTGATGGGCATAATGCATTATCTACTGGAAATCCCGCTGTCCCTGGGTGGAATACCTTTGTAAGTGTTGAGTTTTGATTCTATTGTTTTTCAAAACTGGGAGCCAGATTTTGAAGCTGAACTTCAACAGGAAAGAAGAAACCTTAAAAGTAAACAAAATCTGGCTTCCAGTTTTGAAAAACAATAGAATCAAAACTCAACACTTACAGGACTTTGCGAGGCTGCTGCGCGGCAGGGGGGCAGTTTCGGATGACGCTGTCCCCATGCTGATATTGTTGCAGAAGAGCTGGGAGGCTGCAACGCCATATTTGGCGATTTTCTAATCACGGTCAACTTCCATGATTACAAAATTGCCAAATATAGCGCTGCAGCCTCCCAGCTCTTCTGCAACAGTATCAGCAGGGGACAGCGTCATCTGAAACTGCCCCCCTGCTGTGCAGCAGCCTCACAACGGGAACGAGGCTGCTTGCGCTACAGTTCGACTTCCGAAAAAGTCCACAAAGGAATTCCACCCAGGGACAGGGGAAGTTCCAGCATATAATGGCCCATCAACCAACCATTAGCCAAACAGACACTAACGAGCCTTGCATTTCTATACCCAGAAACTAGCCATTCAATTACATAAATTTACATATACTCCCCAACAGAGGTTCACAGCATATAAATTTCACACACATTCCTACCCAACCATTCTCTGAAGATGCCAGCCACAGACGCAGGCGAAACGTCAGAAAGAAACCATTTCAGAACATAGCCTCACAGCCTGGAAAAAACACAAGGAAAATCTATAAGAGTAATGCCTTGGTTCAGTAGCTAATGTGTTATAGGCCAGTCACCATCTCTCAGCCTAACCAAATCTTTCTGAAATGAGCCTAATGTGGAAGAGGAAACAGTCCATAGGCAGCTAGGACAGATACGTGAACTTTGTGTGTTGTCTTTTCCTACGGCCTTCTTTCTCCACATAGCGAGTGCACATATAACCTAGAATTGCACACTTTCAGTGATGTGACATGACAGACGTTTGCTGTTTTTATGACTTCCCACTAAAACACCTGGCTCACCAAGCCAAATGCACCTGTACAGCCATACAAGGTATAATCTATTTTTGCTACTGTCTTTGGGGACTACAAAAACAGGACAAACTACATAACAACATCAGAAGAGCTTTGCTGGGTCAAGACAGTCTGTCAAACCTCCTTATGACACTGGCCAGCTAGACTCTTCCAGGAAGAAAAAAGGCACAACCAGAGCATTAAGGGTGACCCTAAGGTGAACCTATCACAAGGTTTTCTTGGCAAAATTTGTTCAGAGGGGTGTTTAGGTGTTTGCTTTCTTCTGAGGCTGAGAGTGTGACTTGCTCAAGGTCACCCAGTGGGTCTCCATAGTTGAGCAGAGACTCAGACCCTGTCTCCAAATTTGTAGTTCAATGCTCAAACCACTATACTTCTCTAAGCTTTGCCAATTATGGCAAGCTGCTGCTTTAATAGCTGAGCTGGAGATCTGCATACAGCTCTTTCCTCTTGCCTGTGGATGAACTCACCTAAACTTGAGAATTAGTACTCTTGGCTCCTACCTGGCAGTGACCCATGAAAACTGGAGTCTCAGCGCCAGATCCTGAGATCTGGCAACCCTAATTGGTTCTGTCTGTACTGCAGAAAACTTATTTGCTTATGCATACACATTGGACCTTCAGCAGAATGTTGCATTCTGCAGTCTTCCAGAATATCCCATTCCCTGCCCAGCTTTGCCTTCTTTCAACACACACCATTCTGTTCCGAGAATGCAGTTCCAGCATTCTGGGCATGTTCCAGTCATAGGCTTTCATGGGATTTCCCCCCCTTTTTTGTTCTTCTGCAAGTCCCTGAATTTATGTAAGTTTATATAATTCAGTCCAAAATTAAGCTAAATATACTGCTTGGACTCTGCTTGTGCTTTCTGCAACCGGTCTTGTTTATCTTGGGTTGGCCTTTTTAGTCATCAGTGCCCTTGCAGAAAGTGCAGGATGAGTCCTTCCTGAATCTTTGTTTGCGAAGAAAAGCCAGAGAGGCTGCTTGGACTCCAATATTTAACATAATGACCTTGAACCATACCCAAAGATCAAAATCTGAGGCCTTCCTCGACTTACCTCCTCCAAATGTGACTCCGGAGGTGGTGACAAAGGGGCAACTTTTGGGTTGTGGGCCAGGTACAGGTTTCCCAGCAGGACCTGCCTGGCTCCATGTCCAACATTATCATGCCTTCAGAGCCAGGTTAAAATGTTCCTCAGCTTTCAGGCATGTGATAGGATGTGTCTGGTCAAATTTTAAATAACAGCATTAATAATAATAATAATAATAATAATAATAAAATTTATTTATACCCCGCCCCTCTGCTAGAAACAATCGGGGCGGCTTCCAACAATTAAAACATTATAATAATGACTAAAAACACCACCCACCCCCACCCTCCCACATAAAAAGACATTAAACACAATAAGATTAAAACCTTCTAGCTAAAAAACACATTAAAACAAATATATACATAATTTTTAAAAAGCCAGGAGACTGAGTTCCTGAGGCCGGGATCTAATCAGGAAAGGCCTGCCGAAAGAGATCCGTCTTTAGTGCTTTTTTAAAGCTACTCAAGCTCGTCAGCTGACGGATCTCATTCGGCAGGCCATTCCACAATTTGGGGGCGATTACTGAAAAGGCCCTCTGGGAGGTTGCAGACAGCCTAGATTTTTGTGGCTGAAGCAGATTCCTCCCAGAGGACCGGAGTATGCGGGGAGGATTGTATGGGAGGAGGCAGTTCCGGAGATAAGTTGGACCCAAGCCATTTAGGGCTTTAAAGGTAATAACCAACACCTTATACTGGGCCCGGAAACTGATAGGCAGCCAGTGGAGAGATTTTAGTATTGGAGTTATATGATCTCTCCGAGATGTTCCTGAGACCACTCTGGCTGCCATATTTTGTACCAACTGAAGTTTCCGGACCAAGCACGAGGGTAGTCCCATGTAGAGCGCATTGCAGAAATCTAGACGAGAGGTTACCAGCGCGTGCACCACAGTCTCAAGGCCCCTTACTTCCAGGAAAGGGCACAGCTGGTGTATCAGCCGAAGCTGATAACAAGCGCTCCTGACCGTCGCATTCACTTGACTCGTCATCTGAAGCGATGAATCAAGGAGCACCCCCAGACTGTGAACACAGTCCTTAACGGAGAGCGTGACCCCGTCCAGGACTGGAGGTTGCAACTCAACTCCTGGTTTCGGGGCCGCTACCTTGAGCACCTCCGTTTTGTCTGCATTTAATCTCAATCTGTTTTTCCTCATCCAGCCCATTACAGCTTTAAGACAGTCATTAAGAGGAGAGATGCCATTGGGATTCGAGGCCGATGATCGGGACAAGGAGAAATAGATCTGGGTGTCATCAGCATACTGATAACACCCAGCCCCATAACCCCGAATAATCTCATCCAGCGGCTTCATATAGATGTTAAACAGCATTGGGGACAGGATGGCGCCCTGGGGAACACCACAAGTAAGCTCCTTTCTGCTGGAGCAGCTGTCCCCAAGCCGCACCCTCTGGGACCTGCCCGAGAGGAAGGACCGGAACCACTGGAGCGCAGTGCCTCCGATTCCTAACCCTCTCAGGCGATCCAGGAGAATGCCATGATCTATCGTATCGAAAGCCGCTGAGAGGTCCAGAAGCACCAACAGGGACACATTACCCCTGTCGATGCTTAGATGCAGATCATCGGTCAAGGCAACCATGGCAGTCTCAACTCCAAATCCCGTCCTGAAGCCAGTTTGAAATGGGTCTAGATAATCAGTTTCAACCAAGACCACTTGGAGTTGAAGAGCAACTGTCCTCTCGATCACTTTGCTCAAGAATGGTAACATAGAAACCGGCCTATAGTTATTCATGTCCAGGGGGTCTAGGGAAGGTTTTTTCAGGAGCGGCCTAACCGCCGCTTCCTTTAAACAAGATGGAACACACCCTTCCCTGAGGGATGCATTGATGATGTCCTTAAGGAACACCATCAAGGCAGTCCCCCCCTGGATGGCCAGCCATGAAGGGCAAGGATCAAGAGGGCAGGTCGTCTTCCTCACTCTACCAAGTAGCTTGTCCACGCCCTCGGTACTCACAGATTGAAATTGATTCAGTAAACTTACATCAACGGAGTTGCTGGACACCTCGTCAATTGTTTCTGTCAAAATGCTGGCATCTAAGTCGGCTCTTATCCGAGAGATTTTATCTGCAAAGTAGTTGTTAAATGCATCACAGCAGGCCGTTGTTGGGTTAAGCAATGGGTTCTGTGCGGGTATAACCTGCGTCATCTCCCTTACCACCCTAAACAGCTCTGCTGGACGGGACTCTGCAGATGCAATACGTGCAGAGGAGAAGGATCTCTGCGCTGCACGTATTGCCTCTCGATAGGACCGAAGAAAATTCCTATGTCGAGTCCTGTCGGATAAGAGTCGAGTTTTCCGCGAGTTGCGCTCTAGTCGTTGTCCAACCCGCTTCATTTTCCTAAGCTCTGAAGTATACCATGGCTTACGGTTAGAGGCGGGTTGGAAAGGACGCTTGGGAGCGATCGTGTCAATAGCCTTGGTAAGATCGGTGTTCCAAGTATTAACCAAAGCTTCGACAGGGTCACCGGCGTTACCAACCATTAAACCCTCCAAGGCTTTCTGGAATCCTATTGGTTCCATTAGCCTTCGAGGGCGGACCATTCTAATGGGTCCACCACCCCCGGTGGGGCGGGAAGAGACTCTTAGTTCAGTCTTGACCAGGAAATGATCCGTCCATGACAATGCGGAGGTTTTAATAACCGCCGCCCACGGATATTCCTGTTCCGTACTAAAGACCGCATCGAGAGTATGACCCGCACAATGTGTGGGCCCAATGACCAATTGGGATAGGCCCATGTTTGTCATGGTTTCCATGAACTCCCGAGCTGCACCAGTCAGATTTGTCAAGCTGGTCTCGAGTGGAATGTTAAAGTCGCCCAGAACTAAAAGTCTGGGCGACTCCAACAGCAACTCTGAGACCAGCTGTGTCAGCTCAGTTAGGGAGTCTGCTAGACAACGGGGTGGTCGGTATACTAGCAGAATCCCCAAACTATCCCTGGTCCTTAGGCTAAGGTACATACACTCAAAGTGGACTGTGTTTCGGACAGGTATCCTGGTCAAGGTCAGATTGTTCTTATAAACCAGAGCCACTCCGCCCCCCCCGCCCACTTCCCCTCACCCGCTCACTGACATAATACCCGGCTGAGAGGGCCTGCGCCCATGTGACAGCGCTATCCTCTCCCAGCCAGGTTTCTGTGAAGCAAGCCAGGTCGGCATCCTCATCCAAGAGTAGATCGTAAATAATATGAGTTTTATTCTTAACCGACCTGGCATTGCAGAGGAGCAAAGTAAGGTTCTGTGGAATGGTTGGTACACTCTCCAATCCATTCCGGGAAACAGGGTGAACTGAAGGTGGGAAAGTTGACAAACAGCGATCCTGCCTTCTTTTGTAACATCTGTTCACTCTGTTCCGACCATACCTCCCTTTCCCCAGCACAACTCCAATTTTCGCCCCCACTCCATTCCCGGCCTCAGCTGACTCCAGTTGCTGGCTTCGAGTCCTTCTGGCTACTGGCTGGTGTTCCTGAGGGGGTGGGAGTGGCTTAAGACGCCAGCCACTCCTGTCCACGCCCCCTCCCGCTGCTGCCTCACTGCCAAGAAGTCCTCAGGGCCCCACTACAGCCTCCTGGCCCGGTGGAATGGGGTAAAAGGCTGCTGCAGGCTGGAGGACCTCTGGCTTGCTGGCTGGTGTTCCTGAGGGGGTGGGAGTGGCTTAAGACGCCAGCCACTCCTGGCCACGCCTCCTCCCGCTGCTGCCTCGCTGCCCAGAAGTCCTCAGGGCCCCACTACAGCCTCCTTGCCCAGTGGAATGGGGTAAAAGGCTGCTGCAGGCTGGAGAACCTCTGGCTTGCTGGCTGGTGTTCCTGAGGGGGTGGGAGTGGCTTAAGACGCCAGCCACTCCTGGCCACGCCCCCTCCCGCTGCTGCCTCGCTGCCAGTTTATTGCCCTTGATGACCTACTCTTGAGATGAAAGGTGGCTTCCTATATATAGTGTTTTTATTTTTAATGTGTGTATACTTCAGTGGTTCTTAACCTTTTATTTACCAGGGCTCCCCCTTTAAATATATTTAGTTGTTCTCTTCTACGCAACCATTAAAGGGGCAGGAACTTTTTCTCTTATTTCACCTGGTATCTCCAGCTCATCTTTATACGGTGCCTTTATTGGCCAACCAAAATGCAGAAAATACATCATGCAAGCTTTCAAAGCTTGATGTAATTTTCTGCACTTCGGTTAGCCCAGTGGTTCTTAACCTGGGATCTGGGGACCCCCGGGGGGCTGCAAAGTCCTCACAGGGGGTCTGTGAAGGGTTGAAGGGTGTTCAGCCCACCTCCTCCTTGCAGTGGGGCAGTCATGTGACAGAAGCCAAGGCAAAGGTCGGCTGGCTGGCTGGGCTTGCACATTGCCATTCAATCCACTCCAGCCACAAACTTTCAGGAAGAAGCAGGAGAAAGGTCTTCCGTCCCCTCCAGTGCCTCTGAGGGAAGGTTTAATGAATGTTTAATGAATGTTGTAATTGTATTATTATTATTATTATTGTTAGGTGGTATTAATTAATTCATTAATATGCCGCCTTTCTCCCAGAAGGGACCCAAGGCGGCTCACAAAATTACATAAAATACCATTTAAAATCATGTTTAAACCATCACAATAAAAACACATAAAGTTAAAAGATTAAAATAAACAAAATAAACAAATATATCTATATATTATTATGGTTTTAAATCATAGAATCATAGAATTGTAGAGTTGGAAGAGACCACGAGGAGTTAAGTCTTGGGGATCCTTGGCAATATATATATATATATATATATATATAATATATTTTAAAATATATATACTTTAAAATATATATATTTTAAAGGGGGTCCCTTGCAAAGAAAAGGTTAAGAGCCACTGGTTTAGCCAATAAAGAGATTGCTCTTTTGTGGAATTTGGATTTTTTATATATATATATATTTTGCTCCATGCCCAACACGGCTACTACTCCTAAATATGTTTAATATACGTGCCCCATCCCTTATCACAACCTTCGATCCTGAAAATATGAACACAAATACAGCTCTCCCTTCATATTCACTGGGGTTTGGTTCCAGGACCCCCGTGGATACTAAAATCCGTGAATACTTAAGTTCCATTATATGCACTGGCATAGCAAAATGGTGTCCCTTATATAAGATGGCAAATCAAGGTTTGCTTTTTATTATTATTTTTTAAAGAATATTTGCAAGCCGCGGATACCAAATCCGTGGATACGGAGGGACAAGTGTTAAACAACTGTGGTTTAAATGCGCGCTTGTGATTCCTCTGTACCTTCATGTCTTCTGCGAAGGAACCAAAAAACTACAATTCCCGAGATACATTGCTACAACCTTACCGCTTACTTTCAAACGGAGCATGCGCCCTGGACTAGTTGCCCCCCCATGAGAACTCTTTTAGGGGCTTTAACCCGAACTGAACGAACTGAGAACGCGCGTGCGCAGTTCGTTCAGTTCGGTTTTTTTAAAAGCCCCTAGAACAGTGGCGCATGCGTACAGTTGGCCATCCTCCTTCGCCTCTAGAGATTAAAGGAAGCTCCCTCCACCTCACGGCCCCTTAGTCTTGGCACCCCTCCTTCCATATGTATGCACTGCGCCTGCGCGTCGGCTCGGCTCGCGCTCTTCGGAGAGGCTCGCTGACGGTTGTAACGGCGCGCGAGCGAGAGGTAACGGTGTAACGCGGCGTTAACGGCCGGTGATGAGGAAAGGAGGCGCTTGGTAAGAAACAAGGGTCCAACGGAGAGCAGTGCTGGTATATTTTCTTCGACAAGCTTTGGGGCTTTAGCTTCCCTTATTCTCAAAGCTCTGGGGTTTACCTGTGTGGGAGGGGTGGAAGCATTCTGTATATGCTCAGAGGCACTTCCATTTTGCTTTTCCCAGGGAGCAGCTCTTTAATTACAGGTTGGTGTTGCAGGGGAATATGTAAAGCTTCATAGAATCATATTGTTTGGACATTAGAGGAGGTTTTATATATATATATATATATATATGTATGTGTATATATATATATATATATATATATATGTATGTGTGTGTGTGTATACATACATATTTGCTAGGAGCAGCCTCCCAAAACAGTGGAATGAGTGGATACAGAGGTGTCAGCAACTCGAAAACCCAAAGTGCTATATGTAGGGCCCCCGTATCCGCTGATTCATTATCCACTGGTTCAGTTATCCACAGGACACACAACAGCACACCTACCATAGAGTCTTCCTATAAAATGTGTCCTCTAGCCATTTTCTAGGTCCTCCAAGGAAACTATGGAATTTTAAACTGGAAGTCCCATTATTTTCAATGGTGTCTGCTATTATCCACAGTTTTCGGTATCCACAGGAGGGAGAGAGCCAATCCACAGCGGATACAGGGGTCCTACTGTAATGTTTCTTTGGACCAATCTGGAAGAGCCTTCTGCTGATTCCATGAGGAAACAAGTCAGAGGATGTTAGAATCGTAGAGTTGGAAGAGACCACAAGGGCCATCTAGTCCAACCCCCTGCCATGCAGGAATACACAATCAAAGCACTTTCAACAGATGGCCATCCAGCCTTTGTTTAAAAACCTCCAAAGAAGGAGACTCCACCACACTCCAAGGCAGTGTATTCCACTTCCAAACAGCTCTTACTGTCAGGAAGTTCTTCCAAATGTTAATGTGGAATCTCTTTTCCTGTATTTTGAACCCATTGCTCCGTGTCCTAGACTCTGGAGCAGCAGAAAACAAGCTTGCCCCATCCTCAATATGACATCCCTTCAACTATTTCAACATGGCTATAATGTCACCTCTTAACCTTTTCTTTTCCAGACTAAACATGCCCAGCTCCCTAAGCCACTTCTCATAGGGCATGGCTTCCAGT
Organism: Gambelia wislizenii; assembly: GCA_030847615.1. NCBI lineage: Eukaryota > Metazoa > Chordata > Lepidosauria > Squamata > Crotaphytidae > Gambelia > Gambelia wislizenii. The sequence continues at coordinate 21,723,247 of JAUMIR010000005.1, read as the reverse complement.
CCTCCCGTCATTTTGGTTGCCCTCCTCTGGACACGCTCCAGCTTGTCCATGTCCTTCTTGAATTGTGGTGCCCAGAACTGGACACAGTATTCCAGGTGTGGTCTGATCAAAGCAGAATAGTGTAGCACTATTCCTTTCCTTGATCTAGACACTATACTCCTATTGATGCAGCCTAGCGAGGGATGATAGCCTTTCCCAATGTTTGGACCCTCGGTGACATTGGACTACAGCTCTCATCTTCAGCATTGCTGGTGGGAGGGGTGTTAGGAACTGTAGTATAAAACCTGGTGGGGCAAGACCGAGGAAGGCTTATTTTTATAAGGTGCTAAATTACAGAAATATGAAGCTCATCTCTATATGCCCCATCTCAATTTGGAAAGGGGGTTGCACATGGTTTGCTTTCTGTTGTTGGGCAAATGTTGATAGATTGTAATGGCCTTTTTTTTTTTTTTTTTTTTTGCTCCGTCTTGGGAAACTATGGCGGGCGTGGGGGGTATTTCTTGAATCTCAAGAGAAAGCAAGGAGTTCAGTTTTTCTCGGTTCAGGGAAATCTTAAAAGATGGGAAAGATTTGAGAATGACATCATTTAGAAAACAGGAAGAGGGGGAAAGAGAAGCTATGGGTCTGAGAGAGAAAAATCAGGATATAAGTTCAAGATGATTTGTAAAGTGAGTGAGTGTACATTTTATGGAATGAGGCAGAAAGGGAGGGGTGTATAAAACCAAGGGGCAAGTGTATTTATGTGAGAGGGGAGTTAATGCTGAATATTTTGATGAAAAATAAAGGGAAGAAGGGGAAACAAGTGTTTTGAGTGCTCATTTAATACACTTGTTTGTTTTTCTACTGATGTTTTGTGGTGTTGTCCAAAGCTGTTTGCTGTATAGTTCAGTTACTTCCTTCCTGATTTCCAGTTGCAGCAAAGAGTTATCTAAAATATTTACCGTTACTTGGATCAAAACCTTGATGAAAAGCTTCCATAGACATGTCTTTTACAGCTTAGGTATACAGTAAATGAAAGAGCTGGTAGCATGTAAGGCTCCTCTGGGTCAACTTATTTAGGATTGCTTATGCTTCTCCATTCATTGTCTAGAGTTGCTGTTTTGTGTTCACTCTCTGAACACTGTGCACAAGAATTTTAAAAATGCTGTTTGGATAAATTATATGCAAAGGACATTAGTGCTTAAAGCATGCATTTTCATAGCTCTGTAAAAACACCCAAGTGTGAGTACATAATGTCAGTGCCATTAGTTTCAACACTGTTAATTCTGACTTCAAGCTGCAGTCATGAAATTCTGTTACATCCTGTGCAAGAGCAGCATGGCTTTCCAAACCCTGATTTTTATTTTCAAAAATCCACTCCTATGCTGGATTGCTGACCAAATACCATGTGTAGTATTTTGTGTTCCGCCAGTTTTGTGTCAATTGCCTTAGGTCACCATGTTTTTCTGGTCTCACTTTAAAATGCTGTTTTGGTCTTTTAAGGCCATGAACAGTTTGAAGCCAAGGTACTTTAAAAATAGCTTACACTCACTAATTTGGATAATTCAACTGTTTTATGGACTATTATTACAATATTATAATTTGTATGGTAGTGGAAGGTCTGGACAAGAAATAATTTTACACCATTCTTTTTCCTTTTCTTTGTAGAATTAATTGTTGAGGGAGTGAGTATAATAGGGGAGAGAAATATTTTTGTTTGATGTTGTGCTTCAAAAATAAACAAAATATATTTTTAAAAATTAATAAATGGTTTACACTCCTATGAGCCTGTCTGGGCCTTGAGATTGGTCTTGGAAGTGTAGCCATGTGACCTTCTATTAATGTTGATATGTACCTGAAACAAGGTCTTTCATTTGTGGCTGTGCAAATGTGGAATTTGCTCCCCTGAGAACTGCATTGCCTCCTGTCTCGCAGCCTTGGAATGGTCCCAACAGACTTTTGTTCTGTCAAGTTTTTATTAATAGGTTTTGGCACTCCCCTGTGTATGATTTTAATAATGGCTGTTTTTATGTTCTCTGCCAACGTTTTGCTTTTATTACGTTGTCTGTCAGTGGTATTTGTGTGTGTGTGTGTGTTTGGTAAGTTGGCTTGTGAGGGTTTGCCCTAATCGGCATGATAGAAATACATTAAATAACAAAATGTCAAATTTCTTTGGCAGCTGTTCTACATATCAATATCAGACTGTGAGAAAATGCCACTTGACTATGACACACATGCTATCCTGTGGTATAGTATAGCCTTAGTATAAATATCTGGTCTGATGAGGTGCATACCAAACAAAAGTATAGAGGAAAGGCAGGAAGATCTGCAGAACTGGTTCTATGTTGTGACACATTTGACTTGTGCTGTGTGGTTCTGCCATGCTCTGTTCCTCTCCTCTGTCTTTTCTACATACCAGAAGCTGCCCATTTATGCAATAAATAATGGATGTAGAAGTAGAGTATATGTATTTGTAACTGCACTAGTTCATACTCATATAAACTCTATATTTCTTCCCTTTCTTTAAGGCTCTTTGCATGGGTTGTAGCATGTACAGTTAGTTCATTGTGAGGAGAAAGCAGGCGTTCAGCACTGGGTCCTGTTCTCAGTTTGCATCCTTATACAGGGCTTTGTACATGTAGTTTGCACTCTGCATTTAGTGATCCCTATGTAAACTTGTCCACAGCTGCATGGTATGTGGTAAACTTCTGCAGCTGTGAGAGGGTCTCTTTTGTCCTTTGCTGAGCGTAGCATTTCTTGGATTTTCTTGGTTGGTCTGTAGATTGTTTGGAGGAACCACACAGCACAACCACCACTAAATGCAGTGTGCAAAAACGAATCAAGGAACATGAGAGACACTGCAGACTGGGCCAGCCAGAAAAATCAGCAGCAGCAGAACATATTATAAACCAACCTGGACACAAAATGTTATTTAAAAACACTGAAATTATGGACCAGGCCAACAACTATCATGTCAGAATGCACAGAAAAGCTATTGAAATCCACAAACACCTGGACAGCTTCAACAGGAAAGAAGAAACCCTAAAAATAAACAAAATCTGGCTGCCAGTTCTGAAAAACACTAAAATCAGAACTCAACACTTGCAAATGAACTCCACCCATGAACAGGGGGATTTCCAGCAGATAATGTACCATTAAGCAACCATTAGCCAAACAGACACTAATCCTTCTTGCATATCTCCACCCAGAAACTAGCCATTCAAATACACATATCCTCCCCAACAGGGGTTCACAGTATATAAAGCCCCCACACACTCCTACCCAACCATTCTCTGAAGATGCCAGCCACAGATGCAGGCGAAATGTCAGAAATAAACTCTTCTAGAACACGGCCTCACAGCCCATAGAAAACCCAAGGAAAATCTATGGATGCCGGCAGTGAAAGCCTTTGACTTCACCCAGTGGGTTTCCATGGCCAAGCAGGGATTTGAACCCTGGTCACCAGAGTTGCAGTCCAGTGCTCAAATCGCTACACCATGCTGCCTGTTACAATCTTTGAAAAATTCTCAGGAAAGCCTCCTTTAAAAGATTGACCAAGTACTGTGTTCCATCCAATTACTCAGGGCTTCTTTCAACTTATAAAGTTCCATAAAGTAAGAGTATGTGATTCTACTGCCCCCCTGACAAATCCATATGAACTTTCTCAAAATAGCCATGAACTGGGTCATAGTGTAAATGCTGAAATATTTTGGCTAGTCACTGCGCCATTGGGTTTAACTGTAGTGTTTTTATTCAGTATTGTTAAACTGAGAGACTACAGTACACGACTAGGCAGTTGGTATAGCAATGGAAACTAAAACCTATGAATTTAGTAATTGTCTCCTTGCTCAGTAATGAAAAGAATGTCATTTTTAGTAGACAAAGAAGAAGGCCTGTATTCAGTTTGGGAAATGAATTGAACACTGCTGCATTGTTGAAAGACGGCTTGAACTTTTTACTCTAGCATCTTGGAGAAGTTTCAAGAGGTTAAAGATCATTATTATAATGTGCAGAGATTAGATTAGATGAGAATGGGCAACTTTCCAATTCCAAATTGGTGCAAGAAATGTTAGACTGCCTTTTGAAAGGAAAGTGCCCAGATCATAAGATATTGAATAGTATATTTAAAAAACAACCACCTGCATTTGAGATTATCTGTCTTGCTTACTGCTAACAGAATTTCTTTGTAGTACAGTAATAATCTACAGGTCTGATGTCGTGGTACGTGACAGTTTCCTAAACTGTTGGTGAGTGAGATAATGAGCAAAGAGAGAAATTCACAAACTAGGCATCTTGAATGACTTGTTCTGTTTGCTAGGTGGGGAACAAAGTCTGTTTATTTTCTGTTCATGATAGATGGACTAAAAGTTTGATTGGCAGGTTTTAATTTCAGTTTATTCTTTTAAGAATATAAAAGTAACTCCCAATTTGTAATTAATAGAAAAGTCTGTCTGAAAGCAGAAGGAAGTAAATTGTTCTGATTTTAAAGGTAGTTCAAAGTTGTATTTAATGCTTCATACCAAACATTCTACAAGTTTTTCTGCAGAGTACATGGACATGGATTATTTTGGATCATTTGGGGCTCAATTTTTATTTCCCTGTATGTCTTAACATACTTGTGGCATGTAAGGATCATGGATGTAACAACTTACTACTGCTACTACTGATTATGGTATTTATTGTTATTAAAGTGTTCAACATTACTAAATATTGCACTGGAAGCTTAAGTAAATATTGTATAACCATGGGAATGTGAATGATTGCTTATGTGGTAATTGCTCACTTTTCAATTATAACTAAGAAGTAGTAGTAATTGAGAAGGGAAGAGGAGAGAGAAGGCAACCTTCATATTAAGTGAATCTTAAGGTGAAGTGTCAAGAGGAAATGTTGACTCTTCACAGATGGTGAGAGAGATAAGATTATTCTTAATAAGTCAGTACAGCTGTTATTCTGATGATCTTCAGTCCTCTGTCTCCTTACTACAGATGATTTAATACAGTGGAGTAGTTAAGCCAAGATTTTTTACAGAATTATGCACTTTGGGTTAGAAGCACCAAACTTATAACAGGCATGTACTAGTTAGGCTTAAGCTTTTCCAGACAGACTTTTCTTTCCCCCTTATGCCTGCTTTAAAATAAACACATTTTAGTTGTTACACCTTTTGCTTAGGTATGCAATGGTATGCCACTTTTAGAACTCTTCCCTGTATGTTTGAATATATTATTTGGGGTGGCTTAAGATATTTTGTTGGGTGAATTAATTTCTACATACCTTGGGTAGCATTGGTATGAGATGCTCTGGGCAAAATGTATATACATTTTAATTACACGCACAACCACATGATTTCTACATCCTATTTTCTATCTCTTGGAATGCTCATGTTCAGCATTATAAAAGAGTTTGGGGATTGGAGCAAACAGAACTTGGCAAATGGTGATAGTAATGGTAGAATGAAGAGTTTGGAAAAGGACATTGCTAATCAGGTTAGTTCCAAAGATTGTGAGAAGAACCTGCTCTGTACCACAAAGAGGTTTTGTTCTCTTAACATCAAACAATATCAAAGAATATCATACTGCAGAGAACTAGGCCCTTGTTCCAGGTTGCATGGTTCACATGTGGATCTAGCCATGTCACCTGACTCTTTTCTGTGCAGAAACTACAGGTCACCCCCCCCCCGCATCCCCGGAAACGATATCTGCAGTTTCAGTTATCCACGGCTGGGAAAAAAATAGGGACATATACCACAGAGTCATGCTGGAAAATGCCTAGAGAGGTGTCCTCTCTAGGAATTGCTTGGTCCTCCAACACAACTCTATGGTATGTTTGTACAGGAAGTCCTTTGGTTCATAGGGCTTGCTGTTATCTGTGGTTTTTTTATAAATGCTAAGTCCAGGAGCGTATTCCCCATGGATACGGAGGGGGGGGTAACCTGTAATTATATGTTCTGATAGAACATATCCCTGCATCTATACCTTGCAAAGGAAGATCAACAGCAGTGCCAAGGGTACTTGGCTGTCATTACATGTTTTCTCATCGTGGATCCCATCCCCCCTCCCCTGGTTCACTAGAACATAGTTTGAAAGCTGCAGTTGATAATGTGAACTTCAGCCCAATTGAACATTAGAGCTAAAGAGGTCTGAGTGCCTGGACAGTTTTAATCTGGTTCACAGAGATCATGTTTCATCTCAACCATGAAAAACCAGGCATCTTCAGTTTCTAACCATAAATGGGAATAATTGCAACAATCTAACTTAAAAGGCTATTAATAAAAGAGTACTGAAGACAGCAAATTTTGAGATGTGTATTGGGAAGAGAATAATATCTTGTGTCTCTTAGAGGTAAGAAAGATGGTTCACATTTTTATAACTTGCTTGTATTCTGAACTGACTGAGTTGTGTCTGTGTATTGATGCAAAACCGCTCTATTTATCCTTGGAAAGGAGTGCCCTGCAACTTAGCATTTATACAGAGTGAAGAGTTAACAAGAATCTTCAGTTATTTAAAAGTTTAGTTTAGAATACTTTGGCTTGGAACTAAGGGTTCCCTAGAGAAACAGAGAGGCAGTGTTCATACCAAGAGGAATGCTGACTTTTAATGACTCTTCCTTTCTGCTGCAGTAGGTGTAACAAGATTAGACAGACATTCAAGATGTTTGTTACCTGCCAAGGGATAGAGAACTCTGATTATTTACCACAGTTCTTCGTTCCATTGATTTCAGTCTCTGTTTCTCCTAACATCTATGCTCTCTATGTACTTAAGCAATCTGTGATAGAAATACTGGAAAGCATTAGGTTGGATCCAAAAGTATCGAGTGAACTGCCATATAAGCTACTTATTGCAACATTGTGCAAACTCTTTGCACTATTTTCCTTTAGCTTGCTGATCCAACCTGTTGTAAAACACTGTGATGTTGTTTGTCATACTTTAAGGTTCTGGGTTGTTGATTTCCCATTTACTGGGTTTGTACATTGGTCTCTTCAAAGAGGCAAAATAAAAGGTAGCAAAGTACTTCAGACAGTACAGAATCAAGGGTTCTACTAAAGATACTTTTTCCCCCCCTATAGTAAATCAGAAAGTGATGGTTCCACTCAAGACTGGATGCTTAGCCTGATTTTCTTGGCACAATGTCTGCTCTGGCTTCTTATGGAGACTGACAACAGATTTGGAAGGAGATAACAGCTAATGGCTTCTGACTCTATGGTCCCAGAACAAGCAAAACGTCATGCAGTTAAAGGAAAAAGGCAACAGCAACATGAAAGGTCACCTTTGAACAGCGATGGGGAAGAAGAAACATTTGTGTTTGAAGCCAATGAAGCTTGGAAGGATTTTCACAGCTCCCTCCTTTGCTTCTATGAAGCTGGGGAACTTTGTGATGTTACACTAAAGGTGATGATACATATTTCATAATTCTTTGTGTGCGAGTTATGAATTTCTACAGCAATTTGTCTCTGTGTTAGAATGTGGGTTTGGTTTCCATCACCACTATTGACAGCATTTGGGAATTGGCATCGTGCCATGTTACCTCACTTTAAAACAAAGTTGTTAAGAGTTCTGCAAATTGAGCAAAACAGTTGGTTTGTGTGGGAAGCTGTGACTGTGGTATGTGATTATAGACATGAGCTCAGATTAGAAAGTCAATTTCTCTAGTTCAAAGATGCCTACTTGTATGGCCTGCAGTGCCAAAATTAACCACTCAGCTGACATAACTGACAACTGTCTAAAATGACTGTTTTGATATTGTGAGTTGGAAAAGTTACTTTTGGGAGCTACAACTCTCAGAACTGTCCAGTCAGCTTGCTCAGTGGTCATAACTTTTCTGAGCTCTGACTGCAACATATGAAAGTCTGGTTCCAGCATTCTAACTATATGTGACTATGGTGGAAAAGGCGATGCTGTATTTTCAAATGTCGTGATTCCTTTGATCACTAAAAGTGAGTTTGGCCAATCTCAGTGGTGAGGAGGTAGGGTAGGAGTGAGCAGCTGTTGGAATCAGGAACCCCAGGAGACCTTTGAGAGCCATTAAAAAAAAAAAACCATCCAGGGAACATGGGGGGGGGGCATTTTCACCAAGTTTTGGTTCCTTCTGTGCAGGGCTAGGGAAGACTTTTTCACAACAGTAAGTGACCTGGTAATCAGTTGGTTTTTTAATTGTTGGATCCCTAAGGAGGCCTACAAAAGGGCCTAGCTTTCCACCACTGACATAGATGCTTCTTTAACTTCTCCTTTATAATGATTATTTGCCATTCGCAACTAATAGAAAAAAAGATCATTATCTGGTCTTGGAGATTTAACAAAAAAGTTAAGGTGGCATATGACCTTTTGGTCTGTATACCTGGATTGCCTCAGTACCTCTACCACAGTGGCTGCCTCCAAAAGAGGTGGGGGTTGTGCTTGAAATAGGAATATATTGGTAATGTATACAGGTCACCTCCCATTTACATGGGAGATACGTTCCCGGACTTACAGCAGATACATGAAACCGTGTATAATAGTGAACCACCACAAAATACCACAGAATTGCACTGGAGGACCTAGAAAATGTGTGAAGAGGATGTCTCTCCAGGCATCTGCCATGACTGGTCAACTTCTGGTAGAAATTAACCATAGAGTCGCACTAGAGGACCTCCCGATGCCTAGAGAGACCACCACCAGCATGACTCTGTGTAGAGAGACCTTTTCCCTCAACTGTAAATGAAATTGTGGATACCAGTCCTGCATATGCAGGGGTGACACACATGTATTTCATTGCTGTGGTATTGCAGCAAGACAGTTTGTTTCTTCTTGCCTTTGAAAGGGAGCCAGTATGATTGGCTTCTAGGAGCAGTGTATTGGGAAAGTAGTTGTTAAAAGTAGTTGTTTACTCATGGAACCTGTAGTATCTGCAAATCCTCTATGAGAGTTCAGTAGGTGTAAGAATATTTCAGACAACTTACATTGACCATAGTTTTCACTCCTTATTTTTAGAGTTCTTTCTAGATGCTCAAGACTTTACAAAAAAAATATCTGTAGTGCCGTAAGTACTATGTTGAGAATTCCTTCTGCTAATTTCTGGGAGAAACTATTGAGCTACTTAAGACAATAGGGCGCTGATGGTGAACCTATGACACACATGTCAGCACTGACAAGCATAGCCATTTGTGTTGACACGCGGCCGTAGGCCTCCTCCCCCCGCCCCTGCCTGCAACCTCACCACCCTCCCTAAGGTGGCGATCCAGGCTTCAAAGCCTCACTTTAAGGAGGGGGGAGGAAAGTGGCAGGCGGGACTACGAAGCCCCGATCACCACTTTAGGGAGGGTGGAAGGGGGGGGGAGGAAAGTGGTGGGCGGGGCTACAGAGCCCCAATCGCCACTTTAGGGAGGCGGGGGGTGGTGGAGCCTCCCTCCCACCTGGCCACCACCACCCCTGAGGCCTGCCATGCTTCCCCAGAGCCGCCTTGGAAAGGCCGGGTAAGGTGGCCGGAGAAAGCGGTGGGCAAGTGGAAGGGTGGCCACCTGGCTTCTTCCTGGCCTTCCTGAGGTAGCTCTGTTGCTTTGAAGCCACGGAGCCACCTCAGGGAGGCTGGGGAAGGCGGCGGGCGAGCGGGATGTTGGCCACCCGGCCTTCCAGAGGGGGCTCCATGACTTTGAAGCCATGGAGCTGCCTCAGGGCGGCTGGGGAAGATGGCGGGTGAGTGGGAGGGTGGCCGCCCAGCCTCTCCCTGGCCTTCCCGGGGAGAGCCTTGGAGCCGCCTCAGAAAGGCCGAGGAAGATGGCAGGCAAGCAGGAGGGTAGCCGCCCAGCCTTCCAGAGAGGGGTCCATGGCTTTGAAGCCACAAATCCTCTTCGGGGAGGCTGGGGAAGATGGTGGGCGAGTGGGAGGGTGGCCGCCTGGCCTCTCCCTGGCCTTCCTGAAGGGGATCCGAGGCTTCAAAGCCTCAGAAATATCTCTGAAAGGCCAGGGAAGGTGCTGGATGGGAGGAAGAGAGTCTGCCCAGCCTCTTCCCGGCCTTCCCAAGGAGGCTCCGATGCTTCGAAGCCTCGGAGCCGCCTTAGAAAGGCCAGGGAAGGTGGTGGGAGGGAGGGAGGGACTCTGCCCAGCCTTTCCTTGGCCTTACTGAGGGGGCTCTGAGGCTTTGAAGCCGCCTCAGAAAGGCCAGGGAAGGCGGCAGGCAGGTGGGCCTCTTGTTTGAGCCCAGGGCACCATGCACAGCTTCTCCAATGGAACCCTCCTGAATAGCTCCACACAGGGGAGCTGCCAAAAGAGGGAGGGGGGAGAATGCACGTGTGTGCGTGCGTGCGGTGTTGTGGGGAGGGGGAGTAAGTGCTGTGAAGGGAAGAAGCCGAGGGTCTCGGAGCCAAGGAGCTGCTTGCATAATCACTCCTAGGCTAGCCGGCAACACATGCTCTGCTCCATGACTAAGTCAGGCTGCCTCCTCGTCTCCAACTCCACCTTGCTCCCACACTCGCTACCGTGCCCCCCAGCCTTCCTCTACCTCCAGCAGGTAAGTCCACCTCTTTTATATATTTCCCTGCTTCACTCGTGGGTGAGGTATCCTCCCCAAAGTAAACCTGTGGGTCAGAGGGAGGCCGGGGGAGGGGGGAAAGTACAGACTGGGCCCCCGAAGGCCCCATCGCCACTTTTGGTAGGCCAGGGTGGGGGGGAAAGTAGGGACGGGGCCTCCGGAGGCCCCGTCGCCACTTTTGGGAGGCTGGTGGGGGGAAATTAGCAGCGGGGCCTCCAGAGGCCCCATCACCACTTTCGGGATGCCAGGGGAGGTGGTGGGTGAAAGTAGCGATGGGGCCGCCGAAGGCCCCATTGCCACTTTCGGAAGGCCGGGGGGGCTGTTATTATTCACAGATTTTTCACATTTGCGGGGGTGGTCTTTGGAACCTAACCCCCACGAATGTGAAGGGACGACTGTAGATTTTGTTTACTCAGTTGTCACATGAGTTGTGACAACTCATTAATTATTAATAAACAATTAATAATATTGTTGATTAAACAATAAATATAGCAAAATAATGTTTTTTCCTCAAAGTGACACACCACCCGAGTTATGCTCAGTTTTTTGGCGACGTTTGACATACCAAGCTCAAAAGGTTGCCCATCACTGCTATAGGGATTTGTAATCATACTGCAGTGCTATTTAACATTAAAGAATTGCCATCAAATATACAGTTACAGGAGACCCAGTGTCATGTAGTGGTTTGGGTGTTGGACTAGGACTCTGGAGAGCCCTGGTGGTGCAGTGGTTAAATGCCAGTACTGCAAGTCACCACGTCGCAAGTTCAATTCCAGCGGGCTCCAAGGTTCACTCAGCCTTCCATCCTTTCGTAGGTCGGTAAAATGAGTACCCAGCTTGTGGGGGCAATTAGCGAACACACATTGGAAACTGCTTAATGCAGTGTAGATGCGTAAATTGCTGTTACTTAAAATAATTTGTAAGCTGCTCTGATAGCCTTCTGGCTGAAGAGCGGGGTATAAATAAATAAATAAATAAATAAAAATAAAAATAAATCCCTGCTTGGTCATGGAGACCTACTGAGTAACCTTGGGCAAGTTACATTCTCTCAGCCTCAGAGGAAGGCAAAAGGAAAACCCCCCTCTGAACAAATCTTGCCAAGAAAACCCCATGATAGGGTCACGGTTAAGTGAGAAATGACATAATAGAATCATGGAATTGTAGAGTTGGAAGAGACCACAAGGGCCACCCAGTCCAACCTCCCGTCATGCAGGAAATCACGATCAAAGCATCCCTGACAGATGGCCATCCAGCCTCTGCTTAAAGACGTCCGAGGAAGGAGACCCTACCACGTTCCGAGGGAGTGTGTTCCACTGCCGAACAGCTCTTACTGTCAGAAAGTTCCTCCTAATGTTGAGGTGGAATCTCTGTTCCTGGAGCTTGCAGGCTGGTTAGAATTAGAAATACTGTAATGCTCTTATGCTGAGGACTTGCGTGTTTAGTCCTGAACTTCTGTTGGTAGGCTTTATATTTTAGACTACAGGTTGGATGCAGAAAGAATCACAACCCGGAAACATCACCCAAGGTGACTTTCTGCTGTGCTTTCTGCAACCAGACTTGTTTATCTTGGATTGGCCTTTTTAGTCATCAGCGCGCTTGCAGTAAGCGCGGGATGAGTCCTTCCTGAATCTTCGTTTGCAAAGAAAAGCCAGAGAGAGAGAGGTTGGATCTACATAAAATCAGCATGTACACTGCTGCTGTAGTGTCTTTGGGACAACACAGTTTCTGGTAGCCTTGGTGAGGACTTGCATTTCTTTTCTTTGAAACTACTTGACTTTATAACAGTAGGTGCTATTTCCAAAGGAGTAGCTGCATTAGTCTCTTGCAGAAGAAATACAAGTTATTTTGCCCATAAATAAATAACAAATCAATTATAGCCTTAGTTTTTTGTGAGCTTTTGCTATGTTTGTCTCTCTTAAAGGTATGAGAGGGCTCTTGTTTTAAGTACTGGAAGTGCTTCAAATGGCAACTATATATAGAACCAACATTTTGAAGCAGGATCTCTCTTTATTAAGAATATTCATGTTCTGATTTTATTATTTTTCTTTTCTATTTTTGTATTTAACTAAATAAGCACAGTCTCCTTATTCTAAAGCAAAAATAGTCTACTACTTAAAACAGAGTCCTGTCATATCTTGAAGAGAGACAGATGTGGCATAAGCTCATTACAAAATTGAAGGCTATAACAGATTTGTTCGTTGTCAAGAGCCGGTGTGGTGGTTTGTGTGTTGGACTAGGACTCTGGTAGACCAGGGTTTGAATCCCTACTCGGCCGTGGAAACCTACTGGGTGACCTTGGGCAAGTCACACTCTCTCGGCCTCAGAGGAGAGCAAGGGCAAACAGCCTCAGAACAAATTCGGCCAAGAAATCCCCTTGATAGGTTCACCTTTAGAGTCCCCAGAAGTGCCTTGAAGGCACACAACAACAAATATAGTCTAAATAGTATGAGTAGTAGGAAGGAAGCATTAGCTTTAGTTGGTGTACACAGTTTAAAGTCACAGTCCATTGCTATTAACAAGCAGTTCTCTGATGATGTTATAATAGCACTTAGTATTAATAATTTAGATGCTGTCTCTTTGAATAACATTATAAGGAAAGTTTGTTGGAGCTTTCAGCTAGAAAAGCCAGGCTCACAGCAAGTCTATAACTTACAGCCTTCTCTTTAATATGTGACCTGGTCACCATGATGAGTAGAAATTCTTCCCAGGTGATATAGAGCTCCTGGCCTACAGCATGCTTGTAAGCATGCTTACCTCTTTTAAAATTCCATTATTCACACAGTGCAATTTGAACACTTCTGTTGAGCCATACTTTTGTGCCAAAAGAGTCTACCCAACTCAAACTCAATAAACTAATTTGGTTTGGAATGAGAGGATTGTGTGCTGGATGTGGCTGTTATCTTTGGAAGATACTTTTATATTTACCTGTTTCCCTCTCTGAGTCATAGGGAAAGAGATGAAGTCAGTTCTAATTATTATTGCATTTTCTGCAAAAGCTGCAGCTGCCTTTAAAGGAAATAGCTTGACAGACGTTTTTGTGAAGAGTTTATTTGGAACACATTCAAGATTGTTTAATCCTTATTTATTAAATTTATATGTGATCCAGCTGGCTTACATCCTTGGAATGGTTACTATAAATCCCCCTTCCCAGAGTTATGCTATTCTACAACTCACCACCTATTTCCATGGAACCAATAGCTGCAGTTTCAGTTATCTGCAGCTGAAAAAATAGGGACAGGCACCATAGAGTTGTGCTGGAATATGCCTAGAGAGCTGTCCTCTCTAAGAATTGCTAGGCCCTCTAACACAAGTCTATGGTATGTTTGCATTGGAAATCCGTTATTTTAATAGGGTTCGCTATTATCTGCAGTTTCTGGTATCTACAGTAAGTCTGGGAACCGAACCTCTGCAGATATGGGGTGACCTGTATTAGCGAAAAGGCACTTGAGGTATTAATAAAGATCATCTGTTGCTTTACATGTCAATGGCAAGGCTTTTACAATAAAAACAAGTTTTACATTTTAGCCCTTGGTCAGTTAGTTGAAACTATAGTGGTAGTGGAGGGGATAAGATACACGGATGTTCACTTGCAATATATACACACATTTGTTGTATAAATGTTTCTGCTCAGTTTGGCACTTTATTTTTATGTTTTGTTGTAAGTTACTTAGAATTTTTGAATGGAAGCCAGCATTTAAAAGCTTCAATACAACCATGATGATACATACATTTTTAGGTTCTGTGGTGTTACTTTTTTCAATTTACGTAAAGGTGAAATGTCTATAAATTTCCCTCCCACCTCCCTTAACTAGGGAAGAATGGGGTAAAATTAGAGGTTTTGTCCTTTCTTTTAAGAAGTTTTAAATTCATTTTAAATTCATTTGTCTATTTGAAGGCAGGTTAATAGGTTTATGAGCTTTTTTGCAGTGCTAATTGAATAAAATATGTGTGCAACACATTTTGCAGGAAACAATTTTTACAACATGTTATAGGTAGCCTGTGCACCAGTTTACATGCACTATTAGTAGAAATTTTGCCCCTGTGATGACAGATATCAAGAAAATGATTTTGGTGGAATAAATTTGCTTTAGTGTTCTCTTCAGGCAAGTTTTTAATGAATTTACTGCATTGTAGAGTTACCTTTTTCATAGTACTGTAGATCATATTTAGTGTTGCCTTTAACTTTTGTGATGGTTCTAATTTTTTTTAGGCAGACAGCTGGGGTAGACATACCATGAGATAGATACACACACACACACACTGTCAGTAATGGGATTTTAAATGGTGATGTACATTTTAAATTACAGATAGATTCTAAGAAATAGATTTTCCTTGGGTTTTTTTCCGGGCTGTGAGGCCGTGTTCTGAAATAGTTTCTTTCTGATGTTTCGCCTGCATCTGTGGCTGGCATCTTCAGAGAATGGTTGGGTAGGAGTGTGTGTAGAGTTTATATGCTTTGAGCCCCTGTTGGGGACTATATGTAAATTTGTGTAATTAAATGGTTAGTTTCTGGGTATAGAAATGCAAGGCTCGTTAGTTCTGTTTGGCTAATGGTTTGTTGATGGCCATTTTCTGCTGAATGACTATTCAGAGGTGCTTCTAACCCAAAGTGCATAATTATAGAAAACCATAATTTACTTTGAGAAGTGGAGGATGCAGGCACACATTTAATTTATAAATTGTATTAGTGGCATTTTATAATGGAAAATCCAAAATACACATTGGTGATACCACCTTTAGTAGGCCAACGGGGGGGGGGAGATTTGAAGTTTACTGCCTTCTTCATCATGCAAAGATGATTAAAAAAAAATCATATAGGAGAAACAAAATTGATGTCATTGGATTCAGAAAAGACTGCAAGTCTGCATCTTGTGGTTTTGGATGTTACATTGAGACTGTTAGTCCCTGGCTCCCCCCCCAAGGGAGATCAAGTAGCAATAGGGGCAAAGGCTTGCCTCTGATGAGGTAGACTCAGTCTATGGAAATTTATGCTACAAACTTCTTTTTCTTGGTCTCAAAGGTGTTACAATATCCCAGGGGCAAAGGCTGTAAGAGAAGGCCATAAATTTTAAGTTCTCCATTATAGCCATTACATCTCTTTCTCTGAGATCCTCTTCTTTGTCCAGTGAAGCAAAAAAGCCCCTTATTTTGACAGAGTTCAGCAAATAGGGGAGTATATATTTTATTTTAATGGTCAGCACAGATATTCTAGAATTGTTTACTAATGGGAAAGCTACTCTGATTTGATAGAATAATAAAAAAGATACTAATATTGGTATTCTGTTACTTTGCCAGCCTTGAGTTTAAAAAAAACTCTGTGCTTCTGGCATATTGTTCTGAAACTTTAAAAAATTCCATTAGTGTCCAAGATGAATGATCTCAGTGGCAGCTATGTTGTAGTTTAAGCAAATAGTGGTTAACCTTGTTTGAGGGGGGGGCATTGACTGCCTAGAAAATCTGATAAAGTTACGGACTCTTTTCCCAGAAAAATGTTCTTAAAACACAATTTTCAAAATAACAGGAAGGAAAGTGGAGGAAAATATTTGTTTGTGCCTGGCTCATGAACTCCCATAAGCCCATGAAGCACAGGTCAGTAACCTTTGGATTAAGCAAAAGTAACTCGGTCTGTACTAACAGAAATGTATGCTCTCCCAACAGGTGGGGTCGAAATTGATTTCCTGTCACAAGCTTGTGCTGGCATGTGTTATTCCTTACTTCCGAGCCATGTTTCTTTCAGAAATGGCAGAAGCCAAGCAGTCGTTGATTGAGATCAAAGACTTTGATGGTGATGCCATAGAGGATTTGGTCAAGTTTGTGTACTCATCTAGACTGACTTTGACAGTAGACAATGTCCAGCCTCTCTTATATGCTGCCTGTATTCTCCAGGTTGAGGTAGTGGCCAAAGCTTGCTGTGAGTACATGAAACTGCACTTCCATCCTTCAAATTGCCTGGCAGTGAGGGCTTTTGCAGAGAGTCACAACCGTGTTGACTTGATGGACATGGCTGATCGCTATGCTTGTGAACATTTTGCTGAAGTAGTAGAGTGTGAAGACTTTGTGAGTGTATCACCTCAACACCTGCATAAACTGTTGTCTTCAAATGATCTGTGCATTGAGAGTGAAAAGCAAGTTTATTGTGCTGCTCTTAAATGGCTTCTTGCTAATCCACAGCATCATGCTACATGGTTAGATGAAATAGTTGCACAGGTAAGAACCACATGGGAATGGGGTAAAAGATGAATAAGTGATATTTCAGTCAACATTTCTCATGTATCGACTTGCAGCTGAATGCAAGGATTGCCTCTTGAACAGTGTTGTACTTGTGGCAATATTAAACCTCTTATCTGTGGTGCTGTATCTGATAATCTATTCAAGTCATTGTTTTGGAGCAGTCAACAGTTATGACTGCTTATATAAATAGGACCTTAGTTTTACATAAATGCACAGAGCTTGTAACACATAGGAATGTCACTTTCTTATAGTGCTTATTGAAGTAGTTCTGTAACCTAACACTGTATGGTTGTATGAGTAAGACTGCAGCATAAGAGATGAGATTCTCAGGAAGCCTCTGGAAATAAATTTATCTTACATGTACATGGATGGATTCTGATAAAGATGCAGGACATTTAAGCTGGGACTAGTTATAGATCACAGCCTTATTAATTTGACTTAATGACACTAGTACATAAAAGCATTTCAGACCTGCCAGCTACTAAGGGCTGTAACAAGAATATAATCCCAGTTGTTCATCTTGAATGGGGGATGGCACCCGATCCCCAAACTGGTTCATTAATATAACTGACCTTTGCAGTGCCTTCAAGCCCCATTGGCCTTGAACCAGAAATTGTTGAATGCAAGGTATAACCCGTTTCCTCTAGGACCTCCATTTGCCATTCTTACGATTCAGGTTGTCCAATGCTTCTTATCCCTTTTGACTTGCCCTGACCCCACATTTGTAACTTAATTGAAATATATTCAGTTTAGCAAGCCTATACCAACCATCTGGCTTTTGTACAGAGCAGTAGAGGCAAGATTTCTTTCAGCTAGTATGGTAATGCTTGAGGGGGAAACCTGCACCCTATTGACCCTTGGCTAATCTTTCCCTGTTACGTTCTGTGGCCATTTTAAATAGATGAGCCCATACTTCCCCCCAGTTGATCAAGTTGCAAGGAGTATTGCTAGTGAAGCCCTGTACCTTTGTCTTGTAAGAGACAAAGGTGCAAGTGGTCCCATTAGCATGAAACAGATAGAAGAACGTTATACTGTAGTTCCCCTTCAATGTCTTTGAATATTCTGCTTTGCATTTTCCAAGGCACGTTAGTGTAGGACTTCATAGTTCCAGTTCATTCAAGCACAATATCTGTTTCTTTAGGTACGCCTGCCTCTGTTGCCCATTTGTTTTCTCATGGGAGTGGTGGCAAAAGAAGAAATTGTCAAACAGAATCTAAAATGCAGGGACTTGTTGGATGAAGCAAGAAACTACCATCTTCACTTGAGCAGCCATACAGTACCAGATTTTGAATATTCTGTCCGGACCACACCAAGGAAGCATACAGCAGGTAACTAACTGGCATCTGGTAAACCAGTACAGTAACAGATTACAAAATGTGTGTAGACTCATAGACATCATTTCTTTAATAATTAAAACATCTTAAACTGCTCTTCATCACACTGATAAGGGTGCAACTGAAAGTATAAGCAAAAATGGTCATATACATAGAAATCATATTTTAGTGATGCAATGCTTTTTTTTTTTTACAAGTAGCCTTAGGTGTAATGTCCTGTTTTTCCTAATTAAAATACCTGTAAGTATTTTCTGTTACAATGAGTGAATTAGACTTAAATATTTGAGCTAATAATTTTATACCACATACATGCAGTGGACCTTAAAATCATTTTATGTAAGTGCCTTAAGATACACTTTTAGCTCATATTTTCCTTGACATCTGCATCTACAACAATGGGGCTGGTTTATGCCTAACATGAATTAACCATTTGTGCACAGCTCTCAACTCCTGTGCCTCCCCTCCCTGTGTTGCTTGGTCTGACAAAACAATATGGTAACCAGTTTTAATGCAACAACAAACTGCTTTGATCAAACCAGGAAACAAGGGAGAGGACAATAGTGTGTGCACTGGGAAGGTGGGCCTGGAAGTGTGTGTTTGAGGCTTGGGCAGGAATAGCTGAACTATTCTGTGCTTTCTTATGTGAACCAAGCCAGTGAATTTCTTTCTGTGTAATGGAAACATACATCTAATGGGCAATCCTTCTGGCACCACATGATTGCATTTGATTGATCTTGTATGGGGTGGGCAACAGTCAGGCTTCATTGGTCCATTAGGAGACCTTGGTAGGCTGTCCTCTTCCCAGATCAAACCGTTTCTCAGAATGCCCCCCCCCCAGCAACCCTGGCATGTATGGAGATAATGTACCATGTTTGGTAGGAGCCTTGGGGTATTCTAGGCTCAGGAGAAACTGTTTAGGGGCCTAACATGGCCCAAGGGTGAGTGAAAAGGAGAAGAAATTGGCCGTGCATATTCCCTAGAGCAAGTTGGAGAGCCAACAAACATGCTTGGGGGCTGCATGCAGTCTGTGGGCCACACTTTTCCAACCCTACAGCACTTTTCCACCTAAAAAAAACCATGCAATCTGCTTCCATTGAGTTTAATAGTAAAAGGAGCTGGACTGTGTCCATTGTGGTTGAACTTTGTAGCAGTGTAACTGAACATTACTTTTGGCATATTGTCATTGATACACATGAATATGTAGGTAATTAACATTTAAAAGTGATCTTTTTTAGATCCACATGCAAGGCTGAACTATGCATTTTTGTCTACTTCTGAATTTGTGCAGTAAAAACATTAGCTTAATTCCAGAAAAGTTGCATTTGGGTAGAATTATTAACTTTATACTGTTGAATGCCAGATTGTCAGTGTTGAATGGCACCAAGGAGAAATAAGTCAACCAAACAGACCAATTTCTGCTATTTATTTATTGGCCAGGGTGTTTATGTGTTGCTATTTACAAATTAGAGGAGAGAGAGTAATTTTGTTTGTTTTACTAATGTTGATGGTTTCTTCTGTTCTTACTTCCTGTTTTGGCTTTTCTTTCATAAACTGGCAAAATCAAAGAGGTTGCTTATAGTTCATGTGCTCCTTATAGCTCTGGACCTTGTATGTCAATTTGTAACAAAAATTACATTTTTAAAGTAAATTTCATTTGTAGCCATACTCTGAATAAACTTTTAATATTCCCAATGTGATATTTTACGCTATATCCAATATGACATAATACAATTTATATTCCTAAATTTAAAAAGTTAGTTTCAAAAAAGTACTAATTTTCCTTTTTTTAAAAAAATCCCCAAAATTTCTTTCTACTGAAAAAAATGAGGAAATGATATTTTTTACCCCAGCTTCAAAATTTACAGGAATTTTTATCACTACCTTGAATAATTACATTCCTAGAAATGAATGTGAACCTTCTGTTGTAACTTTCTTATTAGGTGTCCTTTTCTGTGTTGGTGGTCGTGGTGGATCTGGTGACCCATTTCGCAGCATTGAATGCTATTCGATAAATAAGAACAGCTGGTTTTTTGGCCCTGAGATGAACAGTAGGCGGAGACATGTGGGTGTAATCTCTGTGGGAGGTTGGTAAAAAAGACAAATTTGTTCTAAGATAATTTTTCTGTAGTTTATGCCTCAGCTATTCTATTATAATTCTAGTCTTTATATATAAAATGGTCCAAAACAATACTTAGTTTCTTAGGATGATAATATATAATATTTTGGCTTCCTATCAAATACATGTTTGGTATTCGATTGTTAGTGATCAATCTTCTCCAGTGCTAAAAAAAAAGTGACTAGTACCTCAGTTCTAGCTATGGTAATTCACACTGAATTTGTATTATGAAGGATTTACTCTGTCCCTCATAAATAAGTTTAGAGTGACATATATATTTTATATTTATCTTATAAATATCAAAGATGAGGTTTCTGTGAGCTTGCATTAGGATCCCAGAACTGTGAAGCGTTCTAAGTCCCTGAGAGTTGATGTAAGTGTAGTGGCTAACATTATGAAATGACTTGAACTGATATCTTAGTGGTTGGCTCTCCATGGCCTCATTCTGTGCAACACTTACTTCCCTTAGCTAGACTTCTTCCCACCAACCTCTTGAACTTGTTTCTTCACACACTTCGCTGGTTTAATATTTATTTTAAAAATATCCAGAACTCTTAATTGCCAGCAGAGTCTTCCTGTTTCCCTTTTAGTCCTGTAGACTTTTTCTGTGCTAAATTTTCTAATGGAAAACCAGCATCTTTACTAGTGACCTACTTTACATTTCATACCATGGTTTGCCCATGGCACCTCGCTGTGTAATTAAATTCATTAAGACGAATCCGTAAAAACTATATGAAATAATACGTAGACAGTTGTTTTTTAAGGAAACTAAGAACCCAGGAGAACTAAAACTTGAACAGTTTAGGAGGCGAAATGCCTGCAAGTTAGAGAAGTCAGCAAATGTTGCGGGGGTAGGGGAATATCAGAGAGGGAGCCAAATTCATTTCTGTATACAGAAAGTTCCAAGCATGGACACTGCAACTGAGAAAGTCCTCCACTGTGTCCTAACCAGTCTCCCTTTAGATACTAGATGTATGGACGTGTGTGTGAAGTTTAAAAGTAGTTTTTAAATGGCAGAGACATAGATACCATTTTTGTAACTGTAACAGTTTTGTTTAGATCAGAAAATAATCTGGAGATTGAGTTTTGTTTAATTGAAGGAAACAAATCAATAGGACAGAACATATATCATAGGAATACCTAGTAATGTCTTATAGCTTAAAATATTGGTGAGAAGTGTTTGGCCCTCCAGATGATGTTGAACTCCTAGCAGTTTAGCAACATGATTCCCATCCCTGGCCTACAGACTGTAATGTACTACTGTTTGTACTTGTGCTGCACTGGCTATTTAACCCTTTAGTACTAGTAGAGTAGAAAGATGTATAACTTTAAGCAATAGGTAGGTACAATAACTATAGACAGGTATACTAGCTTGTATGAGGACTGCAACATTATCTTGTTTTTCAGGTAAAGTTTATGCAGTAGGTGGGCATGATGGAAATGAACACCTGGGCAGCATGGAAATGTTTGATCCTCTGACAAACAGATGGATGATGAAAGCATCAATGAATACCAAAAGGTAGCTTAATCTGGGTTGAACCTTACCTATAGTTAATGTGGAAGAGTGAACATCAAACAAGTAATTAGGCTTGTCCGTTGATATTTGTCTTGGAGTCCAAAGTAAGGTGGGAAATGGTAGGAAAGAAGCAGAAACTGAAAATAGAACATAATCCTAAAAGTACAAAGAAGTGAAGAACAAAAAAGCTCAATTAGGAAAAATAGCAAGAGGTGTCAGGGGGTTGCCTAAGTGTGATAGTTATAGCATGTCAGCTATAAAGCTGAAAGGTCAAAAATCTAAGGTGAGATAGCATTAAAATTTTCAAGAGTCAAAGGGTGCGACTTAGTTGTTTCAGCCATTACTGATTTTGTTGCAAACGTTATTCCACAGATTACATATGGGGCTAAACTATGGGACTTGCTGCCAGGGGAATCACTAGAATCAATACAAATTCAGTTTTTAATAATGCTGTTGCATCTCCTACCAGGTAGACTTGCCTGCTATATGAGGACAAGTTGGAGTAATGTCAATAATATATTCTGATTAGTGTACCATTTTCTTTTACTTTCTTAAAATCATGTCAGTGAATTAATAATACAGTGTGTAGGAGAGCTGAGAAGTGCTGCTTCCCAAAGTACCTGGTTAACAAGAAGTAAAGCATACCTTAGGAAGTTTTGCCCCTACAACTTGGGTATCCAGTGACATAAGCAGACTTGTAAATTTAGCAAATACTGTACCAGTTGCAAGAATATTATATCAGGATGGACATCAAAGCAATTAGACTATTTAGATTATCTTCTAGATTTCCTTTTTAAAAATGCTATGGGAAACAGAAATATTTGACTGAGATTACTGAACCTTTCCTCTGCAAAACATTTATAGCCTTGAGTTTTTAGGCTATAAAGACTTAACTTGATGGAAGACAGATACCAGAATATTCCCAGAAAACAAAGGCTCTGTATTTGTGGAAACCAAGTGGTTGAAAACACTGCATATAGTGAGGACACTGTACATTGTTAGATTGTTATATGTAATTCCAAGATATAAATACCTGGTAAGATGTTTAGAGCCTGTAGTTAGGGATAAACTTATATTCTTGCTGTCTAGTTCAATTAAGTTGGTCCTGGTTAATATATCTAGATTTGCAGCAAAAGCAGCCCAACTTGAATCACCTATGAGAACAATTGAAATTAATTGTGTCTTATAAAAAATCTGGATTCAGTAATATATTTGTAAATAATATATTTGTGTATTTCATTTTTGATATTTTGATACATCGTTTAAGAATTTTTAAAGCTTGTGATCTTAACTCTTACTGCTTTGATTAATTGCTTATTATTGATTTTCCTTTTGTGTGTAACCTATATATGGTTGCCTAATAATAAAACTGAATTGACTTTACTGATAGTTTATAGGTAGTCTTGTTTAATAAGGTGCTGGAAATCCTCAGTATAAGCTGTAAAAGAGTACTGGTTTATGAGCATTTTGAATACATTGGTTGTAGTAGAACAGAATATATAGCCAGGATAAAGGAAATTAAAGCTGAATGTGCTTCCAGAAATGTGGGCTTGTTATAACATGCTGTATACCAATGCATAATACATGTCAGAGAGCCCATGGATGTAGATACTGAACACTGGATATTGAATATCAAATATTATTTAGTAATATGAAGTAACATCAAATATATGGTAATAATATTTAAAATTATTTGGTGATTATTTAAGTTGTGTATTTAAAAACGTGATACAATTAACTGAGTTCCAGACTTGAAGTTGTTCTAGGCTTCTAAATGCATTTCTTAATTGTATCATTCACAAAACATCACATCTGCAAACAGATGTATCATTTACAGTGAATCTCATCTGCAGTAACCACAATTGAATGAATACTGCTTAAGTTGTTTCAGTTTTCTTTTTGAATGACAAGGCAGCTGTTTTAGTGGGAGGTTCAAAATATGGTTTACCATTTCGGTTATTCTGGGAAACGTAACTTCCAGTTTCTTTTAAGATGATGTGGCCCATTAACACAGCCTGATTTCTAATAGGAGAGGAATTGCTCTTGCTTCACTTGGAGGCCCCATTTATGCCATAGGAGGCCTAGATGACAATACTTGCTTCAGTGAGGTGGAGAGATACGACATTGAATCTGACCACTGGAGTGGAGTAGCGCCTATGAACACGCCTCGGGGAGGAGTTGGCTCTGTGGCTCTGATGGTAAGCAATTGTGTTTCTTTGTTGGGGTTACAAGTCCAGCACTGTGAGATGCTGGATCTTGCCCTCAAGAGTATTCAAGTATGGTAAGGGTATGCGAAAGCCAACATTTCTGAATTAGTTCTCATTGTATTTGCTTCAAGTGACACTCTGGATACAGGGTAATAATTTAACCAAAGTTAAAATGAAAAAGCAAATGAAAGTCAATTTTTACTTGCTTTTGAAAAGGCACTTGAAAACTATTTACTGCTGTCCAATACACAGTTGAAATGTGCACATGTTGCGTTGGTGTGAACTGTAGAATTTGCCATTTTTAAAGAGTTCAGTTATTTAATTATAGAATACCCATTTTGGTTAGGGTAATTTTGCATTTCATCTGTTGACATAGCATTCAAGTATAGAGACAGAAACTGCATTGCCTGGCTTTTATTGTCTTTGTCCTCAGTCCTCTCATGGCCAAGATGTGGTGTGCCCCACACCTGCATCAACCCTCCCTTGAGATCACCTTAAACAACTTAAGCAAACTTCTCCAAAAAAAAAAAAAAAAGATGAGGCCTGTCATGACTCCAACACCATTATTTTTCTTTCCCTGGATGATTTTTAACATTCTTGTCTGATGAAGAAATCAGTGAGCATTGAATATTGTATATTGTAACTTGTGCCTTTTAGCTGGCACTAATAAAGGTACAGTTGTCCCTCCACATTCACGGATTTGAGTATTCACGGCTTGAAAATATTCTTAAAAAAATAATAATCCTAATAGGAAACCTTGATTTTGCCATCTTATATAAGGGACACCATTTTGCTATGCCATTGCATATAATGGGACTTGACTATTCAGGTATTTGGGTGTTCACGGGGGGTCCTGGAACCAAAACCCAGCAAATGTGAAGGGACAACTGTATATGTGATGTGTATTTTGGATTCGGTTGTATTTTGCTGTATGACCAACATAGCCATCTCTGAAAATACATTCAGTTATAGTGATTCACGTGGCCTAAATACCTTAAAGGCACCAGATCCTATCTGATCTTGGAAGCTAAGCAGGGTCAGCATTGATTAGTACTTGGATGGGAGACTGCCAATGAATACTCTGTGCTGTAGGCTATCTTTCATTGGAGGGAACTGACAAAACCACCTCTAAGTATTGCTTGCTTAAGAAAACCCTATGAAATTCATGTGATTGCCATAAGTCAACAGGCAACTTGAAAGCACATACACCCACAATGTTAAGTGGAACTGATGCAAAACTCTTTGTTCAATTGGATTTTTACCTGTTTGTACATTTCATTAGGTAAGACTAGCATATGGGTTCATATTACTAAAGTTCAAATTTGGATGGTGTGAGAGAAGCAGTCCATTCACAACTCATTTCAGAAACTGGGAACGCTAACCCGTGAATCTGACTGAAGGTCTTCCTGTTTTAACTTCTTGATATATGTTTGTGTGTGTGTGTGTATGCAGCTTCAAGTCACCTGTTGAGTTATGGTTACCCCATGAATCTGATGGTGGTAATTACGCTTTGCCAAAATGGGGACAGAATCTGCTACACAACAAGGTGGTTGCACAACTATCACTTCTTACGTTATGGGATCAAAAGTGACTGGAGGAATTGTTTTGTTCCAGTAATGCTTTCTTATTCATCTTCTGAGGCCCTGCTTTTGGACATAATGCTCTTTTCACTCTTTCTTTCTTTCAGAACTATGTGTATGCTGTTGGTGGGAATGATGGTGTAGCTTCCCTTTCCAGTGTGGAAAAGTATGATCCTCATCTGGATAAATGGATAGAAGTGAAAGAAATGGGCCAGCGGAGAGCTGGCAATGGAGTTAGTGAGCTCCATGGCTGTCTATATGTAGTAGGTAAGTAACCCATGGAAATGACTGTGTTTTCCTGAAGCTCTGCTATAACCTAAACATTTGAGGTAGTTACATCTAATTGTTAAGATTGATTTAAATATGCTAGTTGCTTAGTGTTGGGATAAAGCTATAAGGAATAATTCTTCTTCAAGTATATGTGTAGTGAAGCTGTTATAAAAAATCAAGACTGCACCACTAGATTCAAGGAGTCCTCTTCTTATTAACTTTGATACACCTTCTCCCAGATCCTGTGAGCAGTGGATTAAGCTTAACTTTATACATAGTCTGAGGTTTTAGTTCACATAGCAGATCTCTTATTTTTTGTGCCATTGGAACAATTCGGTCACTGATATTCATTCTAGTCTCTACTGCAGAACAATTTGTGATAAAATTGTTATTTACAAAGGCTGCTTTTAATCCCAAGAAAGACATTAAGGTTACTGTAATACTTAATTAAAAGGCTATCATGGTTTATTAAAACTTCAGAAAGCCAAAATCGAGAACTTAATAACTCCAACCATCAAAAGTAGATCAAATATATGGGATATCTTTATAGGCCATGGACAAGATTGACTTCCTGGGGAAATGTCCAGAATAAATTTACAGTTGTCCCTTCACATTCGCTGGGGTTTGGTTCCAGGACCCCCTGTGAATACCCAAATCCGTGAATACTCAAGTCCCATTATATGCAATGGCATAGCAAAATGGTATCCCTTTTATAAGATGGCAAAATCAAGGTTTGCTTTTTGGGTGATTTTTTTTTAAAAAGAGTATTTTCAAGCCGTGAATACTTAAATCCGTGAATGCCAAATCTGTGAATATGGAGGGACAACTGTATATGCAGACTGACCAACTGAACTGTCTCTAGTTAGAAAAGAATTTGACCTCCCTTTAATTAAAATTGCAGGCACTTGAGTTAACAGTGCTTTGGAGATTGAAAGTAATTTTTCAGTGTTGGGCTTAATATTACAAACTTTTGAAGACATGGATTTTGGTGTAGAAATTGAATAAGATGAATCTAAAGCTGCATTTTAAAAAATGGCTGTCTGACTACTCTTGGTTATGAAGACCTAAAGGAAAGATGCTGCAATGAAGAAAAATGTTTCTTCTCCAAATAATATATACTGTGTGTAAATCAAGTCCCGTGTATACTAATAGATCCAACTGAGGTCCTTATATAGTTTGAACGTCAGTTGCAAAGATAGTGAAGGATTATTTCTTGTAAATCTTAATGGACAATTTACACAGATACCCTAAAAAATGGAAGAGTCTGTGCGTCTACTGTTACAGTAGTGGAAGATCCAAGTCATTTGTTAATGGATTTTGACTTATATATTGTTTTATATATACATATATACATACTAAATATGTCCTACTATTTCTAGTAAGGGTGAGGGGGAAACCAATTCATGATAAATGGGTATACTATTCTCAGATCAGACTTCATTACTTATAGGGTGACTAGATTCATTGTATTGGTATTAGGAAAAATTGTGTGAAATTTAAATTCTGACATACTGATCCCCTTTTATATCACATCAAAGTTGTCTTATTCTATTATATGTATGATTATAAATATTTTGTAGCTTACTTTTATGCCTGTTTGGAAATCAAGGGAATATGAATTATGTGTACAATGGCTATGGTAAACTACCATAAAGTAACTGTTTCTTTGGTATGTATGTATGCAGGTGGCTTTGATGACAATTCTCCACTTAGCTCTGTTGAACGATTTGATCCTCGCAGTAACAAGTGGGAATATGTAGCAGAGCTCACAACTCCTCGAGGTGGGGTTGGCATAGCAACTTTAATGGGCAAAATTTTTGCAGTAGGAGGACATAATGGGAACGCTTACCTGAATACAGTGGAAACCTTTGATCCTGTGGTGAACAGGTAACTTGAGATTTTTGCTCTTTTCACATTGGTTCTATGTTGGATCAACACATATGTACTGGCAATAACTCAAAGATGTTCCAGGGTATTACAGAATTGGCTCACATTAGCTTTCTTTGGTAAATATAAATATTAAAAAATCATGCAAGTGGTATTCAGTATGCCATTCAATTGCTTCCATTGTTCCAAACAGTATGAAATGGGACTGGATTGACTGACAACCACTCAGAGCTCAGAATTAACACATTACAAATAGCAGTGTTACCTGTAGTTAACTTCCCTTGTATGGTAATGACAATCTGTAATATGGTGCATCTTTTGACTATAATGAGTAACATTTACTTGTTACTTTAAAACAGGGTGGGAAATGCAGCCCCCCCAGTCCCCTTGGTCCCTCCAAAGTACCCCTCATATTTAAAAATATTTTGGGGGGTGAAAAATCATACCAAGATAGTCAAACTGCCACAAAACACCCCTAAACCTGTCAGACTGCCCTCCCAAACTTCCCAAAGGCCCCAAATTGATCAAAAATACAGGAAATGGAAAGGGACTTTCAGGTCACCTAAAATGTGATGGTCTGGCCTGCTAGGAGAGGAATTTTGAGTTATATTGTGCATCTAATACCAA